>OV884021.1:72720200-77520200 GCA_930367235.1 Sarcophaga rosellei
TTGCAATGGGTAAAGGGTTATATCTCAAACCATATAAAACTGGATATGGTCTCTACTATAGTCCAGCTCCAAAAAACTACTAGATAACCTACCTGAGCGCCCATTAACAGATTTAGATATAAGAAAATATGGTAAACATCTCAAACATTTTAGGGGTGTTTTCATGCGTGATTCTTTACCTAAAAAACCATTCAAACAAGAATGCGGCATTGTTAATTTAGATGATTCAAATGGTATGGGAACACATTGGGTAGCATATTATAAAAACGACAACTATAAAGAGTACTTTGATAGCTTTGGAAACTTACAACCACCACTTGAGATTGTCAACTACCTAAAATTCCCCATTGAATATAATTATGAACGAAAACAGAACTTTAATACATTTAATTGTGGACACTTGTGTTTAAAATTTTTATTCAATAAATATAAATTGAAATGAAATAATTCAGAGTATTATTCGTATTCGTACTATTGAGCCTTAAAAGAAAGGAAAAAATGGTGACAACAGCTGAGTTAGAGGATATATTATATAGACATAGTAGTCAAATTGATAAACAACATGTTGATTTATTTTCAAGTATTATCAATAAACTAAGAATATGTAGCAGTAGTAAAATAAGTAAGCTATTTTTATGTATTAATAATATCATACATTTGTATTATTGTGAAAAAATGTACTCAGAATCTTTTAACATTTGTAGATGTCAAACATTTTATAAAAAATATATAATAATTCAAAAGCTAATATTACTATATTTCATAGATATGTGTACTGTATTATACGAAATAATAAAATCTGAAAATAAAATATACATACATAAGAAAAAAAATCTGATAAAATAAAAAAGTAACTTGTTTTAATTAATCTCTTTATTATATGTATATAATTTCTTTTATTTAAAACAGTAAAACTAAAAAATTCTAAGTCCTTAAGACAAGTCTATTTATACTCTGGAATGTTGATGAAGCTGTAATACATTTTAAAAGTAATGGGCAGTAAATTCAATTATTTAAAAACAGATATTCTAATTATGTGTGAAAGAAACAGCAGGCACAACTATACATTCCTTTCTTATCAGTTTAAAATTGAAGATCCTTCTAACACAAACAACACAACAACAACAACACGTGCAACTATGTTTCTATTTCTTCAACATTAAATCACACAAAAAATAAAAAACAACTATACATGTGTGCATCCCTTTTCTATTTCTTCAACATTTGACCGTCATAAAATGTGTCTGCATTTTATTACCACAAGAAAACGATCACACAAAAAATAAAAAAACAACTATACATGTGTGCATCCCTTTTCTATTTCTTCAACATTAAACAAAAAATTAAATAAACAAAAGCATACCCTATATCACGTACTCGCTGATCATCGACAGCATGAACTCAGACTCGAGACGAGTCTACTCACTTTCAATTAAAGAAATTCTAACTAAATGCATCATAGAGAACAACCACACACATTACATGTTACAGATACTCATTCTGTCCGTCCAATCATTCGTTTGAAATACAAATAAAAGGAAATTCCCAAATTTGTATGGAAAAACTGCTCTAGAAACCCCATACATTTTCACATTACATGTTACAAACCTATCAACTAACCGACCACTACCAACTGTAGAGTACGCATGCTCCCAAATTTGTATGAAAAATCTGCTCTAGAAACCCCATAAACATACTACTAAAACCTAAAATTTTACGGCTTAGAATTCGAATTACTTGTGTTTTTATCGACTTTATCGATAACACCTTCTCATTTACGTTAAATTTTTTCATCATTTCTCTTGAATTTCTTAAAAATCTTCGGTTATGTTTTTCTCCTAAAAATTGATTTACATGCATACATATATTCTATAAAATACTCACACATACTCACACATGTATACATACATACATATAATTTCCTTTAATGTCTTTTAAATCATACAAACACACTCTTATTCTTATACAAAATCAACTCATTATACAGGAAATTGCATTTTGTATTCAAGCACTTAAAACTAACAACAATAGAAATGCAACAACAATAACAACAATATGTGTGTGTGTGCAAATAATATTAAATAATGACTGTAATTGTAATTAATGACAGTTAACATTACCACAAATCATATGGCAACAACAACAACAGCAACAATAATAAAAGAACAAAGAGAAGAGATTTTCAATAAAACTGAGACAGAGCCCAATAAAGAAAGAATAACAGACTGGCAGTCAGTCAGAAAAAAAAATTAAATGTACGTGATTACTAGGAGTTGATACTAAGAGCCTGGGAGAGAGTGTATGGGTAGAGAGAAAGAGAGAGAGTGAGAAATCATTGTTGAAAATTGAGTTGAATAGTCAACAACAACATAAATTAATAGAGAAACTCAAACTATTGATAAATAATACCAGCAATAACAACAACAACAACTAGAATTGCAATTGCAATTTCAATTACAATAACAAATAACAACAATAGCATTAACAAGAAAAATGAAAAAAAGAAAACAACAGCAAGAGCAACAGCAATAACAATACCGAGAATGAGAACAATAGCAAGACTAACAGTTATAGTAACAAACAAGCAAACAATAATAAGAACAACAATAGCATTGCAAGACAAGAAATGCATGAGTATGAGTATTTAATGCAAAGTAAATTCCTTTTTCAAAACTAAACACAAACACACACAAATGAGTGTTTTATGTTGCTAGTTGTGTTAAACAAGAGAAAGAGATCGAAAAAAAATAAATAAAAAAGCCACAGAGAACTTTACTGGTAATATGCAAAAAAGATGCTGCAACAACAATGCAAATTTAAATGCAGTCAGCAAGCGGTGTTGGAAAAAAGTTAAAGCAGAGCTACTAAAATGTATCAAGAAAAATTTGCACTTGAATAGAAAAGCAAAGAAAATTTTTTACATTATTTTGATTCAATTTCTCAAACATAACCTCAACCATCATACAACAATCAGCTTAAAACAGCATTTAACATGTATTTATGTACTATGTATACAAGGGGACAGACAGCTACTAATGGCACCAACTATTTAACTGCTACAGGAAGAGATAACTCCACACCACCCTTAACAAACGTGGATGTTTTGAGGTCACTGATAACAGAATTGTTAAAATGAAATGCTGATAGCCTTGTAGTGTGACAGAAAAGCAGATCAAAATTTTTTTGAACAAATCCTTCGGATAGTTTTTGGCACGGTTTCATTGGCGACATCGCAATGGATACCTCTTTCGGAGTTTAAAAATCGAATGCATGGGTATACATCACTTTCCACAGCAAAAATCCTAAAAAGGACTTTGAGAAAGGACAGGATACTGATGCACAACAACAAGATAGCTGACAGATATGATATCCATATCGTATGGGCAACAGGATACAGTGATATTCCCGGTAACTGTAAAGTGGATGAACTGATAGGGTATGAGACAACCGAACTCTACCTCTAATCCTCATCCCTTGTGAGTCCCATTTAAGACCTACGAGCTTATCATATACGTTAACTACATATGGAAGGCTGCGGATACGTGCAGAATGGCGCAGAAAATCTGGATAAAGAGCGCACACAGAGACTGCTTAAACTTCAACGAAGCTTGCTAGCTATGGTTATTGGGGTCATTATAGGGGAAGCACACGAAGCGGGTTTGTCTTGAAAACCTACATACATATATAATTTATCGTTACAGCCCTTCAGTCAGGATTATAACCTAGCTTCTGACACAGCTTATGTTGTATTTGTTAAGTTTATACATGAGCGAACGAGACCTACAGCTTAAAATTGACTCCGAACGATAGATTTGTGAGTTTTTACCAGAAATTTGCTGAGAGGAAGACGCGAAGAAATATTTTTTCATGTTTCCTGATGTTTGACCAGGGGTTTGAACCGTGGCCTCACATCTGGAAAGCCAACACACTACCTACTAGACTACGGCGACTTCATAATAGACAATGCAGTCATCAATTCCATCAAAACCAGATGGACGGCTTGAAATATGTCCTAAAACTGCAGAGAAAGCGCACACAAAGTCTGCTTAAATACCAAAGAAGCATGCTAGGCGGGGCGGAATAGTCTTGCAGACCTAGTGAAGGATCTTTGCAAAAGCTGTGGAGGTGAAGAAGAGAAGGAGGACACTGTCCTTCACCAGTACAAAGTCGGAGAAGAAAAATGCTTCTTGGTATCTGCTATGTGTGTATTATATATACATGATCTGGCGGAACCTTTAGTTGGTCATGTTAAAATTCTCGATGCATTTACCCGCACACACAGATAAATGCCTAAACACATACATACGTACTCATGCATACATATGTACAGTACATCTGTATATGAATATGAATTCATGTATGGTTTGTAATTGTGTTTGTACATGTGACTCATTTGCATATGAAACAAGAGACCAAAAACTAAAACTGCAGCTACAAAATAAAACGAATGCCAGCCAAACCAAACCAATAGTAACAACAACAAAAGAAAATCGAATAAAAAAATGCTTTTTTTGTTTTCATATAAAAGAAAAGCAGAATCAAGCTTCCCAGGGAAAATGTAAAACAAATTGTTGTTCAGGGAAAATATATGCAAATGGATGATGATGATGATGGTATGAAGAGAACATTGCAATTGTATTTCGTTTGGCACAAAAGACGAAAAAACGGCAGCAAAAACCAGTCAAAAAACAACACACACACACACACATCTTCATACGTATGCATATAGTGCCACACAGGATAATAGAATAGAAAACGAAAAAAAGAGAGAGGAAAAGAGAAAAACAAGAAGGAATTCATATCCACAAAAGTGCATAAATAACTTGCATTAAATGATTTTAACCACACCACACATTCTAGGATGTTCAAATGATCGTTAGTGTATGCAATCATCTGTACGAATGTGTGTTTTGTTAGCTTAAGGTTAAGGTAGTGTGTATATATTTGTGGGTTTAGAGTCCCCATGCCGTGTATGTATACATATGTGCATTTCTGTTGTAACTGTACGTACATGTTTGATTTTGCAAACATCGTTTAGCAGGCATACAATAAATATTTCTTGGAATTTACCTCTGATTCTTGAGTAGAAAATATACACAGCAAACATAAAAACTGCTGTGTCTACATTTAAAGTTCAGATTAAAAATTTAAAAACGGCACCAATTTTTGGCGATTTTCAAATATTTCACTTGGTTTCGGTTTTCATACGCTCCTCTAGTAAAGAAATTAGATTAGCCTACAACAGATATGATACACAGGAAGGCGTATGAATAGATTACCAGACCCCAGCGTGTGAATAAGGAATCTAATCAAAGTATTACCAAATAATGGCAGATGGAGTTTGATTTAGTTCAACACGATTTAATGCCTGCAATGTACATTTTATTCACGATACAAACTAGAGTGGCTAGCGGGGGTCTAACGTCGACTCTTTGTCCTATAATCCGAATTTGTCGATTTCACTGCATTGTCAGCAGTCGGACCCATATTAGCTACACTCCCGTCCATATAGGGTTAAATTCATACAACATTTTAGTGCCGGCTGACCATTTACCGTACCAAAGATATGCTGATTGACTTCTAAAGCAACGAGATTTCAATGCTGATCTCTTGAAAAAAGTTTTCTCCAGCAGCGAATCTCAGTTTTTAACAGAAGGCTGTTGAGAAGAAGTCAACGAAAGAAACACTAATTCTCGTCTAATAAAAATCAAATGTAATGTGTCTGCTGGGACATTAATTTAGCTAATTCTGGATAGTATACCCTGCAATTTCTTTGCTCAAAAGTAAAGCTTAAACTGATGGATACTTGCACTGTCCGCATCCTGCTTCTTTCCCACGTCCGTTAGGGATCGCCACCATTTGAAGCTGGTGGTATTATAATCGAACTTGTTTTCCATTGCACTATCAGGGAACCTTATTTATCATATTGTTGGGAATATAGTTCCACCAAACATCGGGTTATTATTAAGATATGTATTGCTTAATATCTGGCCATTCTGTATCATCCTACCATTGTCAAGCCATTGCCTTTTCATACCTGGGCATCGATACTGTTTATAAGCGAGTGTGGAGCGAGAAGCTGGGTTGAAGTCCTTACTAAATGGTTGTAATGACCAATTAAGGAAGTGTCTTCAAGGTTTATCAATGCAATTATAATGGAGCAGCAGTAATGCCTTTTCCATTCCATTTACTTTGAGTAACAAACGCACGACTGCAGTTAGATTAGGTTATCAAGCCTGTCTGAGAGAAAATGAATGAACATATCAAAGCTTTGTTGATTAACGTTCAAAGTTCGGCGCTTGTGGAAAAACTGATTAAAATTAGATTACGAACATGTAGCCCTTGTGCTGACCAACTTCTTCCTTAATTTGATGGAATTCATTCAGTACAGGCACTGTACTTATCTGTAAGCTTTGGTAATCACAACTACCACGTCGGCCTAACCTCACATAAGCTAGATACGAACCCATTGCCATGTACCGAATTGTGTTCATTTCTTAAAGATAACGTCGTTATACGAAATAGATTTGTTGTTTTTTGTTTGGATTAGATGTTGTGATGGTCTTTTTAATTATGTTGGCACAGTTGATTGGAATGCATCGTACCATCCTAGGAGTAAGGCATGCTATTCACTTTCGCAGCTTCTAATATGGGAACTTAACGGCTGTTACGGTTTTTTTACTTCAATTGAGCGCATATTCCCCTTGTCACTTCTTATTTGTTAGGTACAGAGAATTTTGCTGAAAAAAACAACGTCATTTTCAATTCCACTCAAAGTTTGTGCTTTTCCATGTCACTTCCATGCGACGACTACCTTATATACTATATATACAAGGCGTTTCACTGTTAACAACCTATTAATGCTAGCGATAGCACTCAGCTATGCTTCCCCATAGGCTAAAAATATTGATTTCATGGCCACTATTAAAAAAAAAATTCCTTAAAATTGCTTTAGTAGCCCTGACTAAGCCCAACAAATTTTTGGATTTAATTGAAGGCAAATATGCAATTATTGTTAAATGACGAATTCATCCATAAGGCAATAACAATTGATGTAAAAATTTCCTCTATTTGTTCTTAGATTTCTAGACTGTTTTGTATATTAAGCTGCCCTCAACAACAAATTTTTCAAAAGAATTCAAATTTGACATTTAAATACCAAATTCTCACATACATTCACACAACATACATGCATGTGTGTAATTATGTGTGTGTGTTTGTGTATTTGGCTGTGTATTGGTATTTTATCTTAGTGTTTGGAATTTGATGTGACAATTCATTTGTATTCATAAACTGCAATTTAATTTTGTGAATAACTTCCTCTTTCAGTTTCCGGTTACGTTTTAAAGTTTAGTTTCCTATTCCATGTAAATTTTTCTTTACAATACCAAGTCTTTTTTCGATTCATATCATCAGTGTTGGTGTTGTTGTTGGATTTATTCTATTATCAAGTGAATTCTAGAATATTTGCATACACTTTGTTTAAGACAATTGTAGAGTGAAGAACAAGAAATAGGAAAAAAAAATAAGTTTAAGAAGGATAAGGACATAAGGACAAGCATAAGAAAATTGCATAAAATGCATTTGAATATTTGTCATGCACTTGTTTATACACTTGGTTAACAGCACATAACTGATACAATGAAGGACAATAGCTGAGAGCATAAATTTTAAAGAATTTAAAGAAATAAATTTGCTTTCATGTTGATCATCATGGTATGAAGTTTGATAAAAAGTAACCAAAGTTTTGCTATGAATGTGTAAAAGAAACTAGGAAGACCATTAAGGCAAACTGATATCTTGTGAGGGTATAGCACCTAGAGTGTGATTATTGTCGTCATAAGCGACACTTTGTCCAAAGATTGAAAAGAAAGCATTTGGAGATACAAATGTGGTCAGTTATCAAGTTTCACCGTAAGTTATACATGCATACATGCACACATACATAATTGGTCATAACAACCCCTTACTCAAGATTACGACCTAGCTTCTCACACCACTTATGATGTGAGTTACAAGTTAAAGTCGACTCCGTACATGGCAATTTTTTATAAAATCGCAATACCAAAGATATGCTGATTGGCTGCTAATGCAACAGCCTTTCAAAGCAGATTTTATGAACGAAGTTTTCTTTTGCAAGTTTTGCTCTAAGTTTGTATTATTTAAGTTCCAAAATTCGTCCAGTTATTAAGAGATTTCTTTGTTTTATTATCATCATTAATAGGTGCTTCTTCTTCTACACCCCTCAAACTTTAAAGAGATCCCAATAATGTCTCCTCGAAGCCCATTGCCCTGAAAAATTTCAAGGTTCTGCTCGGTGCCTATATTGCCAGTTCACTGCCTGGCATATGATATGCATATAGTAGGTTTCGCCGAGGAATACACCAATGTCTTCATGTTCCAAGACTGTGTTCCATCTATTCTTCCTCATGTGACAGAATATTTATGTAGGGAACGATACAATTACCATTTTGAATAACAATACTCTGAGCCAATCTATAGCGCTCCGTCAAAAGATTTGTTATCTTCCTCTGGTTATTCTTGGATAGTCTGATGCATTGCTTAGATCTCCTTTTATTGTAATTTCCAAACATTGCCTATGGCGTATTTGATTAGAGAAGAGTCTATTAACCTTCTCTTTTGTTCAGAATACATACATCATCCATTTCACGGAAAAGTTTTGGTGCCCGCCTCGCAACCACGTCAACTAGCTCAAAGGCGAGAATTCCCACATAATATGAGACCCAATATACGGTAGCCAATTCAGCTTAAGCAGACAGTCGTATACTACCGCAAAAGAACCGAGTGCTCGAATGATGGCCTCACTGCCATATAAACTAGATTTTTCCTATCTTTTGCAGCTGCTATGCAAATGGAATTGAGGACAGCTTTCAATTGCAAAGTGTTCCGCAGGTAAGATACTAGTGAGTTTTCATATGGGTTCGCTATATTTCATTAAGGAAGCAATCATAGAAATCATAGTTTATTTAACTTTACTTTTAAAACCCAAAAATGTCGTTGAATTAAAAAAAAGCCTGATATGGACATGCGTATTCTGTTTGAGGCTAAAGAAAACTCCAATATTTCTATGGACCAATGTTCAGATTTGCTTTAATTTGCTGATTCGAATAATGCAGCGTGCAATGGTTGCATTTGCTTCATGTGTTGAAGAACCCGATTGCGATGCACACTCTAATATGGACTGTATTGCTCTCCACTATTTCTTTAATTGTACATCCTTTCTTTTTACAAAAATTTGGAATTTAATTATATATTCTTACTTTACATATATTTAGGCAATAAATGCATTAGAATGAATGGGAGTGTGTGTAAGTTTATTTTTCCTTAAACCCATAATTATGCAATTTCACTAGCCATCCCCCACTACTTTCGACAAATGTAAGTGCTTAAGTGTGTATGACATCGATTATCTTTGAAGATATTCGGTTTCATTGAAATACTTTGTAAACATTATCCTGGTTTTCCTTTTACATTCTCATCTTCCTTATATCCTTTGCATTCTGCTCTTAAACTCTTTGACTTTATGCATATAAAATCCAAAGAGAGAGAGGAGGAGGAAAGAGGGGAAGTGGTACTAATTGATGGTTATTTTATTTAATTACCTGTTTTAGTTCTGTTTCAGTTTTTTCTTGTTTTTTTTGGTAAGTATCTCGTTGTAAAACTTAATAAGTTTGAGATGCTTTTCAATCAATTACAGGTTGAATTACGTTCTTTTTTTTCTCTTAGTTTGCTGGCAACTCCAACTCTTTAGTTAACGCTGTTTAAAAACTATTAAAAAAGTAATTAAGATTTATTGCTTTTTAGTTGAATAATCATTAGATTACGGCCAAGTTAAGGTGTATTAACTGTTTAGACAAGTTATAGTTTATCATGGCAGCGGAACAAGTTAATTAAACAAGTTTTTTGCGATGCACAATTGGTCGATGTTTAACGGATGCAGCTGCTAGAAGATTAAACAAAAATCTTGAAATAATTAATGAATAAAGTACATAATTACAGTTAATATTAGTGGAAGATAATGTTTTAATAGAAGTGTATGCAATTGGTTTAAATATCAATAATTTGTTACGATAGGGAGGACTTTGAGATACACAGTAAAACCAGAGTGGTTTTGATGTCAAGTTCAACATTTGCACCGAATGTCTTATAGAGTTTAAAATCGACTCCGAACGACAGATTTTTTGAGAACCTTTCTTATGGCAATTCCTTATTTACTCTCCGAGTTTTTGACAGAAATCTTCTGAGAGAAAGTCACCAGGGAGATATTTTTTCATACTTTCGTTTTGTTGAAGATGTCTGACCTCAGGTTTGTAGCGTGGCCTCATGTCTAATAAGCCAACATACTACCTAATAAGTAGACTACGGCGGTTTCAGTCCGTACAATAGCTTTATTTAAAACGACCATCATACACATCACATATTTGTGGATTGAATTCATGTGAACTGGCCCTGCCTTACGATTATTAAAATTTACTTTTCGGTAAAGTTTACACGTCGGGAAGGGGCGTTGCATTGTGGGTATGCACTGATGCAAATGATTTCCGTGGAAACTGCACGGATGAGAAGGCAGATGAGTCTATTCTTCAGCTACTGAGAACATGCCCAACACTATGTCACAGGATAAAGAGACATCTTGGTTCCTACTGCTAAGGTTTACACGTCGTGAAGGGCGCATTGTTCTGTGGTACCTCACAAATAGTTTCTGTAGAAGCTGCAGAGATGCGAAAACAGATGAGACTGTTCTTCACCTACTCCACTACCTACTTCTCCATGCTCGACACTATGTCACAGGAGAAAGAGGTATTTTGGTAATCAGCCGAACATTGACATCCGCAGTTTGAGTCGTTTTGATTGGAAGCTTTAAGTAGTTTCAGGACTAGATGATAATTGATGAAAACTGTGGTATCACAATAAGCTCCATGTGGCCTAAGTGGGTCCATCCAAAATCCTTGGGGGGACGGCCACCTCTACCTACCAACCGACCTAAGGCTTACACGATGTCTGCATCATCAGCTATAACAGAAGGACGCAGCATCAAATTAATAACGATTTGATTTCAACAGCGATCTTTATTGGGCTCCTCGTTCATGTGATTTCACATCTCTAAATAACTTTTTATGGCATTAAGTTAAACCATTTGCTTATGCCAAACAAGCCAGCAACTGTTGCAACATTGCAAGGCAATATTAAAACGACACTTTTTGCAAAATAATATCATATTTTTATTATCATTTGCATAAATTTGTATTTTATTTTGTTTATTGAAAATAAATATTTATTCAAATTTATTGCATCGTTAAAAACTTAAAGTCACATGTAAATAATTTCTTATACCTCCTACTATATTTGCGTACTTTTACCTCCGGTGATGCATTACTAAATGCATCCTCCATACTACACGACAAAAAAAAAAACATACTTAATGCAGTGCATTTATTCTACTGCTTATTTATTTTTTTATGAAATATTGTTCAAGAAAAAAAGGAGAAAAATAAATAAAAAAAAGTATTAAAAAGTAAGGGTATTCACAATATTATTGCAACATATAGGAAAAACGAATACAAGATCTGATCAACAGATGATTTTGTATGGATGATCATATGGGATTGAATATTCTACATTTAATTTGATATTCTTTGTATGATTATGTTTACTGGCCTTATTTATTCAAGGAATCATTTTAAATTTATTGCAAGTGCACCCCCTTAATATTTACTCAACTAATGCAGATATTTTCCAGCATATGATTTGATTTTTACTTTACTTCCTTCTCTTATTCTTGTTTTTTTTCGTTTCTAAGAAAACGGAAGTATTAAAATAAATATCACAAATTGTATTTAAATATCTGGCGTTTGTATGTATGCGTATAAATATTTGAAATATAATTTATTGCTGCAATGGTTAGAGAAGAGACTTTTTTTCCTTTTTTTTTGGAATGATGGCATAAGCGTTCAAACTGTTTTGTCGAATTTTATTGAATGCATATATGCATTGTATTATGAATTAGTACTGTAGGTTATTTCAAATATATCGGCGATCTTTGTTTTTATATAAATTTTGATCAGCCTCCTTAACTCTGCTGTTAGCCGAAGAAGTGCGCCGTAGTCTAGTAGGTAGTACGTTGCCTTATTATACTTAAAGCCTCGGTACGAATCCCAGGTCAGACATCTCGATCTCAGCAGATTCCTGACAAAAGCTCTGAGAGTTAATAGAAAAGTTTTTCAAAAACCTGTTGTTCGGAGTCGACTTTAAACTGTAGGTCCCGCCACTCATGTATAAAATTAACGCACACAACATGGGTGGTCGTTATCCTAACTGAGGTGTTGTAGCGATCAATTATGTTATGTTATGTATATACAGCCCATTTCGCCAAATCTTCATGAATGTGTACCATAAACAATAACGAGTGTTCGTCGCAGTTGGCAAGTCATCCTAAGTTTTATTGAAAAATCATCTTCAGCGATAAGGCAAATTTCTGAATGAATGAGATCCAAGAGTATCCAATCCACACCGAAAAACTTATTACTTCTTCCAGATTTTGAGTTGGTAGCGTGATCGACTTTTATATCTTTGAGAAAAACGTTTGCCAAGTACTAATGGGGTGCAAGGTATGATCTACGAATTTGTTTAACCAAAGGGTTAAACATCTTGTTAGTAAATCCTTTTTACAATTTTCGTTGCTTTTTTCCTGCAGTACAGTAAATATCTTTGATTTTTGTTAGTGAAGAATACATTTGAATACATATTTCGAAAATAAATAAAAATTCCATTTTACTCGCTTCAGTTTATCGTTAAATTGGCTTGTTAGCTACGAATACAAAAAAGGGTTATTTATTGATGTGTATATAAATATTCCGGAAAAAAATTGTATGACAATATCTTTGAGTAACAACAACCAGTAAGTAAGCAATGATACGATAATTTAGCCAAAATGGTAACAATCTTTTAAACATTTCTTTCAAATAAGATTTCCTTGTAAACGAATGCAATATGCGGGATTTTTAAACCAATGAATTTAATTTAAAGGAAAGCAAATGATCATCCAGCGTAAGACCGATATATGGGGTAATGGGTAACGTATGAACACGATTTGATGAGTTTGTGTACGAATATTAAGAATTTGTGTTAATTTTTTAATCTACCATACACATACATACATACTTGGTGATACCAACGCTTCAGTCAGGATTACATCCTAGCTTCTTACGCCACTTATGTTGTGTGTGTTAATTTTATATGAGACGGGCGGGACCTACAGTTTAATGTCGACTCTAAACGATGGGTTTTCGAGAAACTTTTTATAGAAATTTTATTTACCTTCCGAGTTTTTACCAGAAATTTTCTGAGCAGCAAGCGCTTTGTTGGAGATGTTTGCCCTGGTGTTTGTAGCGTGGCCTCACTTCTAATGAGTCAACACTGTACCTTTTAGACTAAGGCGACTAAGGCGATCGTTCATAATATTAAAGTGCAATGAATTTAAAAGCAGGCTTATGAATTACAAAAATTGGTGTCTTTGTGTGGCTCCATTCTCTGGGCTAGATTGTAAGAGGCTTTACTCCTCACGAGGAGATTCAGGACATCAGTCCCGGGCAAAAGGGTCTGGAAGGGTGGTGTGACCCACCCGGTAAGGACTTCATACAAATCTACACCGACAGTTCGAAGCTGAAGGGAGCTGTTGGCAGTGAAATTATTTTGGAATCGGTTGGAATAGCCCAGTCCATAAGACTGCCAAACCACTACAGCGTCTTTCAGGAGGAGGTGGTGTCAATACAGACTGCGGCGAAAATTATTGGGGACGGAAGGGTCTCCAATACTTTCACTATACTTTCTGATAGCCGATAGCCAAGCGGCTATCAGGGCACTAGGTTCCAAGGTGATGAACTCCAAGACGGTGTACGGCTGTCGCAGATATTTCGAAGAGATGGCGGAACGATATGATGTCCATATCGTATGGGTACCAGGGCACAGTGGTATTCCGGGTAACTGCAGAGTTGATGAACTTGCCAGGCGGAGCACGACAATCGAACTCTCCAATGAGTTCTCGAATCTGGGCATCTCTATGAGGACCTGCAGGCTCATAATTGATAATGCGATAGTCGATTCCGTCAACGACAGGGGGCGGCATCGGTCACGGGTAGAACGGCTCGTAAAATCTGGCCAAGGCTCGATGATGGGCGCACAATGAGTCTACTTAAACTCCAAAGAGTAGCGCTCGGTATGGTTATCGTTGTCATTACGGGGCATTGCAGTATGGGTACGAGTTGCATTGGTCTTGGACACCTTGCTAACGATTTCTGCAGAAGCTGCAGAGATGAGGAAGAGAAGAAGACTATCCCTCACCTGCTGGGTACATGCTCGGCTCTTTGCCAAAGGAGGAAAAAGTACTTGGGTGCTTACTACATGGATGACATGGAGGAACTGTTAGGGATTGACATTGGCAGCATAAATCGCTTCATAGAGACTAGGGGATAGCGGATACCTGTATTAACACAATTGGCCCAATGCGGCCTAAATGGTACCATCCAATTTTCTTGGATAAGCAGCCACCTCTACCTACCTACCTACTTCTTCTTTATACAGAAAAACACAATTAGAATTTCGCTGAGCTTCTTTAATGCTGACCTTAGTTTTAAAACAATGTAAATATCTTGTAAGTTTTATTTTTTATGTAAGCGCTGTAAGTAGTCTGCCATAAATCCTAATCCCTGTATATAGTCTGCACTCATTTTACCTTCTCTTAAATAACGATAATAAATAGCCCAAGTCATTACCGGGGAATAAAGATGCATTAACCAATCTCTACTAGCACTACGACTCTTACAACATTAAATATTTAATACGGCGATAATCTAAACAGAAGAAGAATTTTTCTTTAATCGATTTTGCCATCCGTTCGCACCTTTTTAGCTATTCATGGGGAAATAGTGCGTAAAGCCAGGCCAATGATGGTATGAGTATTTAATGTATATAAAACGCTTAGACTTGCACACATACATGCTTACATATACACTTAAAATTGAAAAAGAGAAGAAGAAAAAAAACGAGAGAAAAAACAAAGAAGTGTAAAGACTTTCCTTACTTGTTTCCGTTTCCGTTAACACCAACATCTTTACCATTTTACGTATACGTAATGTTTAATAAGTTTGAGCTTTGTATGAGGGTAGTTGGAACAACAGCCAACAACAACAACAGCAACAGCAATAATAATAATAACAACATCAGCAAATTCTAAATCATCCCAACTCGTTTAGACAAAGTACCAGAACATTCATCTCGTTGACCCCAAAGGACTAAACGAGATAAATGAGAAAAATGTTCAAATGAAACATCAGGTTCGTTTTTTTTTCGTTCTCGTTCTCTTACTCATGCTCACATATACCATAATAATATACCTTTTACTCACACATATACTCTCATCTATAATGTAGAATACTTTGCCTGTTTTGTCTTGTAGTAGTTGATGTTGTTGTTGTTTAAAAAGGCATTTTATTCCTTCCTATTCTTAACCTGGTTACAGATGAATAATGATGATGAGCAATCGACTTTAGGAAGGAAAAGTGGCAAAACCACAACAAGAAGTACTTCAGTGTGGTAAATATGCAACGAGCAAGTATCATGAGGTTAACTTAAAACACTAACTGACTGACTGATAGACATACAGAGAGACAACTATACAGACAGACATACCAACTTACTACTGCACTGAATGCCTGTCTAGTTGGCCGTCTGTATGGCTGTGCTAAAGGTACTAAAACAAATGGCGAAGGCGTTCTGGTTAGGATGTGGTATTCGTCAGAGACAATGACTTGTCTTGTCTTGTCTGCTTGTATTCGTGTCTGTGTGTGTGTGTGCATGTGTTTGTGTAATAACCATGATAAAGATGGAAAGATGGAAATCAAGTTGGAATCGATGTAATTGAGAATTTAATTCTCATACTCAAGTGATTATGATTAAAAATTATGTTTGATGCCCCGTATTGATATCGAATAATTAATATCTGCCAGTGAGATATGTCTGTCTGCCTGCCTGCCTATCTGTCTACTTACTTTACCGGATAAATTTAATTATTTTATTATTAAAAAGGAATTTCCCATAAAGTAATGCTGCATTCCAACAATACTATTGTATGAAATGAATGACTTTTACGAAATAGTCATCATTACAAGCCATTAATTGCAGTCACAGATTAAGCACACAACTACGGTGTGACGTATAAATTCTTCAAAAAAAAAAAAAAAACCAGTGTAATTATTAAAGCATATTAAAATACATGAAATGTTGCACTTCAAAAATGCAGAAAATTATTCTAGAGCAGGTTCGAAAGGCAAATGGAGGCATATATTGCAGATTCGACTTTAAAAGTCTACGTCTGCTTTAAGAACAAAGGAAGGCTTTTTTAATTTCTTTCTACTTTTTGAAAAGCTATTTGTCTTCACCTCATTTTTCACATGCCAGAAACAAGTATCGTCGGCTGTCACTTGGCCAGACAGTGTCCTGACTATTAGAGGCTACAACTTCGACCGAGTTTAAATTAAGGATATCTCTGCATCTGCAACTACTGTATAGCATTTCAGGCTGCGAAAGTAATTCTGAGTAAAAAAATCCTCAAGTTTTAGAATGCCTAACGTTCCTAACAGCCAAGAAGATATAACCGTGCAATTGCTTAGCTGATGAATTTTCTACAGCAGGCTGTTCCTTAGCGAATGCCAAATCATATATAGAATAGAGACAGCCTTTGTTAAGTTAAGTGAAGGTATTTAAATTGAATCATAGGGACATATTTGTTGCAAAATAGGCTTGTAGACCTGTCGAGGTAGAATACAAAATTGTCTACTTTATCTGACAATATCCGTCTCTAAATTCTTTAACCTTATTTTTAAGGAATCATGCTAGAAATACAATGATCTGATGCTGATCGTCAAGACTTATCAGTTGAAATACAGTCTCAACTCGTAGAACAGCCAGCTAAATTGATTGCTAGATAGCAATTGCTGTAGGCTAAGCTAAGTTATGAATATTTGCGAAACGCTCCGAATAAATTTTCTAGCAAAATTTTAAATTTAAAATTTCAATTGGGGGCTACAGTCACAGGCTTTCAACGCCGACTCTTCTTAGGGATGAAGCTTATTTCTCATTCTTTGGCAAGGCAAAATGTTTACATGTGGAGTTCGAAGAATTCAGAAATGATTGTGAAAAAACTCCAGCTAAAACCGGTTACCGTCAATTCAAAGGTTATGGGCCTATGATACATACGTACATAATTAGTCATTACAACCCTTCAGTCAGGATTACAACCAAGGTTCTCACATCACCCATGCAGCGTGTTTTAATTTTATTCATGACTGATGGGACCTACAGTTTAAAGTCGACTCTAAACGAGAAACTTTTCATGGCAATTTTATTAACTTTCAGAGTTTTTGCCATAAATCACGGGATTAAAATATCAAGAATATGCATATACCCCTAAACAAAGCATTACAGAAAGTTTCGTGATTTAAATAAATCTTAATAAAATCATGTATTTTTTCTAACAATTTTAAATATACCGCGTTATTCATAATCTTTCTTAATTATTTAATATTTTTAAAACGATTTCAATGTTTGTTTTCACCAAAAATCCTTGTGCGGGAAAGTTTCAAGCTTCAACTTTTCGTAATTAACAATTAATTCATATTTTTGTTATTGTGGTGCCTTCCATGTTTTCTTTTTTGTTTCTGTTTTTGGTTTTTGGAAATTTTATTTTTGCTTTTCATTATAATTTGCTGTGCGGGAGAGTTAATTCAATTTAAAGCTGAACTTAAGATTTTTCTTGGCAGCTAATTTATTTATACTGCTTTCTGGTTTTCATTTTATATTTCTTTGGCAGTTTTTCTACCTATCAAAAGTTCATTGCAAATGTTTTTTCTGCCGTCTTTCTTTAATATTTTTTTTTTTATTTTCATTTCGTAATTTTCTACACAAAGTTTTTCTCGGAGTGAAACTTTTTTTTTCTTTTTGATGTTTTTAATAATTATTTTTCACCTTCTCCGCTTGATTGTTGGTGTTTTTTTTTCATATATATGTATGTACGTTTGGCTTATGAGACCTCAAAAATGATTATATCAGCTGTTAGATAATCATGAAACCGGTGGGAGACGGGTACAGCAAAAACGAAAGAAATGTTGAAGGTAAGAAAAAGAAAAATAAAAGAAAATAGTAAAGAAAAGTAAAAAAATAATGAAGAAAATCATTTGGAATGAAAATTTTTCAAGTTTGTGTTGTGTTATGAAAAATTATGATGACTTAACCAACAACCAACAACCCACAACTGCGTATGATGCTGCTGCTGCTGCTGAGGATGATGATGAGAAGAACTTTTGGTTTCTGCTTTTGATAATTATTATGACTACTTTTGTGTTCTATTATTTCTCTTTTTTTTAACACAAGGGAAGTATAGTTAAGCCTATGCTAGGTTGCTATAAAAACATTCAAGGTCTTCATTTACATATTTAATGATTAATTATAGATGGCTATACATCCCTTTTTGGTAGGTTATGCAAATCTGCACATAAACTTTCTTATTTATTCCATTTTAATTTTCCTGCCATCATCTGAACTTTTCTGATTAAGCAGATACTTTTGCTTGATATTTTTTCATTCGTTATTGCATAAGTCAGTCAGATTCTTTTTCATGATTTTTATGAATTTTTAATCAGATTTCATGTTTAGAATTTTACTCAAGAAAAATTCATTCTTTTAAATTTTTAAAGACCTTATTTGGCAACATCAAATTAATTTTTATTGAAATGAAATACGTTTGGGGAAAGACCATCAAACAACATCGTTACAACATCTTTACATATTACTTCATCAATCTCATGAGTCCAGCTACACTTAGGGTTAGGTTTGGTTAGGTTATGTCAGAGGACGTGTACTTGTCAACTGTGACAAGTACAGTACCCGGAGGTCGAATTGACCTATTGCACAACGTTCTAGCTACTCACACCACTCGTGTTGTGTGCGTTAATTTCATACATGAGTAGCGGGACCTACTGTTTAAAGTCGACTTCGAACGACAGATTTTTGAGAAGCTTTTCATGGCAATTTTTACTCTCAGAATTTGTCTTAATTGACAAGAACAGGTCCTCTAACCTACATACATACATAATTCGTTATTACAACCCCAGAGTAAGAGTTACAACCTAGCTTCTCTCATCACTTATGTTGTGTGTGTTAATTTTTTTATACATGAGTGGAGGGACCTACAGTCTAAAGTCAGGACAGTCCGAATGACAGGTTTTTTGAGGAACTTTTTCATGGCAATTCTTTATTTACTCTCAGACCTTTTGCTAGAAATCTGCTGATTCCTTTACATTAAATGTCTTAGCCCTCAAGTCTCGCGTGCAGAATTTTCTGTACTCTGTTGTATGAACTGTTTGGACCATTATGCATTTGAGTAGAAGAGAAGTTGATAATCATCGACCATTAGTGATCGCTGGCAGTGATGGCCTGACCAATGTTATTCCCAAGGATGACGCGCTCGAATCGAAAAACCTCACATAAAAGTAACATTTTCAGAGTTCATTGCACGCTCTTTGATTTCATGTGAATTGGTATTATGTATTCACTGTTGAAAATGACAAACTGACAAATGTTTACCTCAAAAGGAACATGAACTGATGACACTGCCAATCAAAAATCAACAACAAGCAGTAACTTTTCCTTCGATCTCATTTATTCAGAAATTGGTCTCACTGCTGAAGATGATTTTTCAAAGAAAATAAGGGTCATTTGCCATTTGCTCCTGAGGCCATTCAGCGCACATACATTGTTGTCTATGATCCATGTAAAGCCATGGTTATCTTCTTTTCTTCTTCTTCCTTTTATATATAAAAATGAATATGTGTTTATTTGTTTGTGGGTTTGTTTGAAGTCTATAGACATAGTCTAAACGGCTGAACCGATTTTCTTGAAATTTTCACAGTATCATTCTGTATGTCTGGAAGGAGTTATAGACTACTTTTTATGTTGAAATAGGCAAATAAAATAAAATAAAATAAATAAAAAAAGTATGAGTGTTATTTTCTAACAAAATATTACGTATACGTCACCCGTCAGCTCTATGTAATCTTCTTTCTTCTCCTTGTATATAAAAATAAATGTTTGTTTGTATGTAATTAATAGAATCGTAAACTATGCATTTGATCATGTTATGATCTTCAGGAAAGTTGTTGCTCATGAACCCGGGAAGGTTTCTAAATTGGTACGACCAATATCCGACAGGTGGCGCCACTGAAAATTACTCAAAATGAATTAAATCGGAAACTGTTCATTTGATCACGTTATGATCTTTAGCAAAGTTGTTGCGTATGAGTCGACGGAGGTTTCCAAGTTGGTGTGATTAATTTCCGGTACATGGCGCCACTGAAAATTATTCAAAATGAATGACAAGAGATTGGTCGTCTTACACCTCAAGCACGAAAGAAAAGAGCATTACGAGCCTCAGGATCAGACGAGCAACGAACATTGAGACTTAAAAATCTACGAGTACATACCGCTGAGACCCGTTCGTATGAATCACTTGAACAACGAGAAGTGAGATTAGAAACTGATCGAATGCGTACTACTCAGGCCCGTTCGTCTGAATCATTTGGACAACGGGAAACAAAATCAATAAAATGATTCAATATTAATTGGTTATTTGTATAATGTCTTTCCTTCAAATTTACAGCTAGTTTAATATAAACGACAATTAATTTGAGAATTAAGATTGAATAAGCTATTACAAACCATGTCAAAGTTTAAAAATCCCTGATGGAACACCCAAAAGTACTTTATAACCATATAGCCTTACAGATTCCAAGTATGTATTCTAGTGATTCATTCTCCTCATTGTAGAATCCACATTTCCGGTTTGATACAACCTCTACACAGATTAGCTGTTACTTGGAACTACAGTGTTCAGTCTAATGATTAGTTTTCTGATGTCATTTCCATAAAGTTTTCATAATTTTCCTTTATAAATTGAATTTAATTTTCTACTGAAGTTAATTATTTTCCAGGAAAATTTTTATTTAGTACCTCAGAGTAGTATTTAATGATTGAAAAATTTTTAAGTACTTCACAGAATAAATCAATTGCTTCATGTGTTTTTTTATTTTTTTTATTTTTTTTTTTATTTTTGTCGGTTTTAAATGATTTTCAATAAATTTTTAATTACGTTTATATTGCATGAACGTAATAAAATATTACGAATTAAAATTCGCTGAACGTTTTAATACAAAAACCGCTAATTGTGTAAACATTTATTAACTCCTTCACACCATTACCGAGAGTAACAGTATCACCAGTACTCTGGCAATTAAATGCAAACAGTAGAACCCCCGTTGTAAAGCGTAAAGCTGAGTAGACATTATGGAGAGAAAAAAAGGATAACGTTTTCAATAAGGTTTACTATGGCTTTTTGGGGTGCTACTTTTTGTTCAGGAATAAAAGAAAGTGAAAAAGAAAATGTTTTTTTCGGTCCAAGAACGCATGATTGGGTACGCGAGTGAAATTCCTTTTAGTTTACCAGTTAGTCACACAAATTGACGACAGAGCTTTATAAAATTTGTTCTTTCAACACAAACTCAGTCATCGTAATGGGTAGCATCATGATTGACTCGTGTTCTAGAATACCAAAGGCAGGTTAGGTTAGGTTAGGTTAGAGTACGTCAACTGTAAACTGTGACAAGTACAGTACCCGGTGGTCGAATTGACCCATTGTACAACGTCCTAGCTTCTCCAAAGGCAACTTGGCTGATATATCTAATGATGTCGAAATCGTCGATGTTTCCAACTACTTTTGAGTGATATGCTGTCGTTTTGTGGGAAACACCACACAGTATTAGAGTTTCTTTTCTATTCTTATAAAAGAACTGTAACGAAAAAGTACCAAACCCGCCTAACTACCTATTTATAGCAATCAAGCGATCCCCAGAGCATCACTAGAATTCATGTCACACAAGCAATGAATGCCGCACAGTCTCCATATCAGTATTGCAGCAGAGAATCATCAACCTGACAGTGTGTAAGGAAACTAATGGCAGGATAACACATTTTTACCATCGAAGCTGAATCGAGGTGCTTAACCCCATAATGAACAGGGTAATAGGCTTCGCAGAAATATTGATTTCAGACGTCATGATATCTTATCGAACTATCGATTGTTGCCTTATCGATGACAGAAGGATGATGTGTGTCGACTTAAATGTCATGAATCGTGCCAGGTTTAAAGTTGCACTGTTAAGGCACTGTCCAGTTAGTACCTAGGAGAGTAGTTTCTGTCAGTCACACAACAAATTCATTAAAACCTCATAAACCATCCGTAGTTGGTGCATAACACTTTTCACATTGCTATTATTCGGCATGCTTTCTTCCATTCTACAAATAAGTTTATGCATTAACCCTAACAGCTAGCTACATCTGACTTTAAACCACCAAGAGGGCAGACTATCAGGAATAGTTTTTTGGGACACTGAATCGCGGATTTGATTGCAAATGACGTGGCTGCGGAGTCTTCACAGCGTCATCATTGCTTCAGTTCAGTACAACATCTTCACTGCCTCGTTGTAGCGTAGAGAAGTGCTGCCTACAGATCATCAACATCCTCTGCGAATCTGTAAGCAAATTTCCGCGGACATTTTTTGGTCAGACGCTTGTCCGTCCGTTTCTTCTCCTCTTTCTGTTGTCCCCAATAATGGATCACCTAACAGCGAACTGAAGTAATTTTGTTGCTGCATGGTACTATTGATTTTGATCTCAAATGGCGCGGCTGCGGAATCTTCATAACGTCATCATTGCTTCAGTTTCAGTACAACATCTTCATTGCCTCGTTGTAGCGTAGAGAAATGCTGCCTACAGTTAATCAACATCCTCTGTGAATCCCGGAAGTAAAATTTCTGCGGACATTTTTTGGTCAGACGCTTGTCCGCCCGTTTCTTCTCCTCTTTCCGTAGTCCCCAATAATGGATCGCGTAACAGTGAACTGAAGTGATTTTGTTGCTGCATCATACTATTGGTTTCGTTGGCGTAAGCACTAGCACTCGTGGACAGTTTCCACAGAGTAGGTAAAGACTGAATAATTTGGCTCATAGTCCATTGACGTGATTATTAATGTTTCTTTTGTTCCTTTACACACTAATTACTAAAGTAAGTAGACTTTTGGCCTAGTTTGGCAGATTCTAGAATGTAAGGGTTGCCAACTCATCTTGCCTATGTATGGGGTTTTGAGAAACCGTGATAAATGAGAATTACTCTTTTTCAGTCAGTGGCTTTATTTAATTTTCCCATAATATTCGTTGTCAGCATCTTTAGTGTGTATTTAGAGGTGGAAAGTCGATTCATTAAAATTCTAAAGTCGCACCACGGTTATTTTGTTAAGAAGACAAAGCTTGGATACAGCATTGCTTTTGCTTGATATTTGATATTGTACCTCAAACATATGATCAGCTTATCATGCCTTATAGTTGTTACATATGTATGTATGTAAGCTGAAAGAGTGTAGGTAATCATAAAATTTGTATGCAATTTAAAACAGCAGGAAGTTGAAAAGTGTTGAATTAGTTATAAATTTTACAATATTTTCATTTTCTCTCGTTCTCTCTCTCTCTCTTTCTTTTGCTCTCTCTCTTCATTATTACATATTTCTATGTATGTATTGGTATATGTATGTGTGAGATGTCATGCATGTTGTATTTAGCTTTACTGGTATTTTTATTGACACCATCATCATCAACATCTGTTCTCAGCATCTCTTCTACAGACACACTTACACACAGACGCAGAAATACATTTTTTTCTCGCTCTTAATTTCTCTTTTAGAAGGATATTAACAAAAAAAAACAGAGGAGACAATTTACCCATATAATGACAAAATAGATGTGATTGTTATTAAAAACATATACACAGTATGACATTTACTGTTCCCTTTACTGTTGCTTTTGCTTTGGCTGTTTCTGTTGCTGTTGCTGTTTCTGTTGTCGTTAGTGCTTCAGTTGTTTTTTTCCGGGTTGGTTGTTCATACCATTCCTTGCTGGTTCTTAGCCATTCATATGTTGCTATTTATAATTTGTTGCAGACACATTAATCAAAAAATTGTTACTCATTGTGTTGTATTGTAGTTGCAATTGTATTGTTATTGTTATGGTATTTTGTATGCTATAGTGCAGTATTTATATTATTGTTGCTGTTGATTGTGGTTGAATTCGAAATGAAAACATTAAAAAACCAGGCAGAAATTGCCAACAAGTACACAGGGTGACAAAAAAAAAAAAAAACATCGAAATACAGAGACAAAATCAAAAGATATCCCATATGGGTTGAAAGGGATTTCAATGGAAAAGGAATGCATTTTATTGGCGGCAAACTTGTTAAGTACAATAGCATATTAATGTCATGCTGTTTCAACTTATGCTGCCAAATTTACACAACTTTAAGAGAAGTGACGTATGAGTGCCTATTCTTGATGTTTGCATTGCCATCAAACCAGAAATTTTATCTCTTTGAATGCATATTTGATATCAACATATTTGAAATAACAGTTGCATTATTCAGGAACACAATTCATGTATTGCCTCTAAAAATGTTTTCACTCCTTTAAAGTACTGCAGCGATGTAATAAACTAAAGTGGCAAAATTTTGTAAAATTAAAAAAAGAAATAAAAATATTCGCACTCTCACTTGCACACACACACGAATATAAATAATAAACGAGAGTGAGTGTGTGTTTTTGAGCGAGTATTTATCATTGTTATGAAGGAGAAGACTGTGTGTGTGTGTAGTAAAAATGCACAGAAATTGCGTATTAAAAACAGCATATAAAAACGCGAATATTTTTATGTTCATCAAGTGTTGAAGGTAATTTAAATGTCAACGGAAGTGTTGCGTTTTTCGTGCAATTCTTATTGTTTTTTTATGATTTTCACTTCATTTTTATTTTTTTACGCGGGAAAAAACTGTCTCCGGTTTTCATATATTTTTTCCATAGTCGTTACTATATTTGTTGTTGTTTTTTTCAGTTTGTTTCTGTTGCTGTTGTTGATGATGTGGTTTTTAATTCATATTTTTTAATCAGACACCAGAGACAGAATTGTTTGCTTGTTCATACTATAAATATTAAAGTATTTTAATTATAATCAAACTACAAAAAAAAACTGAATCCTTTACACTAACAACAACAAACAACAACACTTATAGTGTTTTAAATAAAATAGTCGGATAAATTAAATAATAAACACTTGAATTTTGTGTGACGAAAAAAAAAATACATATCTGTATGAATATCATTATCACCGCGACACTTAAAACGATAGGCAATAAAATTTATTTATTTTGTTTTTTGGCAAATTAATATTAAAGTTTGTGAGTAGTTTTAAATTTTTGGATACATTTTTTGTATGTACAGTTTACATACCTACATAATCGGTCATTACAACCATTCAAGCAGAATAATGAAATATCTTCTCACAACAGTTAATTTCAGAAACCAAAATCCAGAGTGGCTGGACCTACAGTTTAAAGTCGACTCTGAACTACAGATTTTTGAAAATCTTATCATGGCAAATTTATTTCTCGCTCAGAATTTTGGCCAAAAACCTGCTGAGGGGAAGTTGTCGAAGAAATATATTTTCTTGTTTCGTCTTGTAGAATATGTCCGACCTTTGGTTTGAATAGTGGCCTCACGTCTAATAAGTCAACACACTACCTACTAGACTAGGGCGACTGAGAAACAAGCCGTACGGGAAATTAACCAGGAGGCACTAAGTCCTGTCAAATCTATAACTGACAGAACTACAAGACTGTGTTACGAGACATAGTAAAGGGCTATCCATTTCGTGGTTTCAAAAGAATGGGACTGGAATTCGACATCTGTCAAACTAAGTTGTGAAACCATTTTTTTTCAGTTGAAAGTCTGACATTGACGAAAATGGTTCGCTGAACTATCATACAACGCATAAAAATTATCAAAACCTACTACAAAAATGGTGATTCTGCCACAGCCACGTATCGTGCTTTAAGAGGAGATTACGGTTTACATAATCGTACAACTACGCAAGCAAATTGGCAAGCAGTTGTGAAGAAATGTGAAGAGACTGGAGTGGTTACAAATATTGAAAGGCCTGTCCATCATCGTTTCGCTCGTTCCGCTGAAAATATCGCTATTGTAAGTGTTGCCGAAAACCCGAATGTGTCGATTCCTCGTCGTTCTCAGGAATTAGGACTGTCTTACGGCACATTATGGCGTATTTTGCATTTAGATCTGCACCTACATCCATATAAAGTCCAGCTCACGCAACAACTGAAGCCAGCTGACCATTCACAACGTCGTAGATACATGGAATGAGTGCTTGAACAACAGGCGGTGGACGGCAATTTTTCGAACAAAATTTTCTTCAGCGACGAAGCACATTTCACGCTCGGTGGGTATGTTAATAAACAAAATTGTCGTATTTGGGGTTCTGAGAATCCTCAAGTAATTGAAGAGAGGCCATTACATCCAGAAAAAGTCACTGTTTGGTGCGCTCTTTGGTCCGAAGGTGTTATTGGACCTTACTTCTTCGAAAACGACGATGGAACGACTGTCACCGTCAATTCGGAGCGTTACGGTCATATGATAACCGACTTTTTTTTGCCTGCTATTGAAGAATACGACTTGGAAAATATGTGGTTTCAACAAGACGGTGCCACATGCCACACGACTCGAGCGAATATGGCTTTATTGCAAGCGACATTTCCTGGCGGCGTAATATTTCGTCGTGGCGATATCAACTGGCCACCTAGATCATGCGATTTGACACCATTAGACTTTTTTGTGGGTCTACGGTCAGAGGTTCGATAGTGAAATCAAGATTTAAATATTTAGAACCCATGGTAGTCTACACCAACTACAGATGTACTGATATAAACTTGGAAAGAAAGTAAAAATACTAGAAATAGAAACGTTGTCTGGCAGTCAGGCTGCCATGCTAGCCCTGAAAATGAATCCTATATAGGATAGGAAAAGAAATAGGATAACCTTCCGCTAAATCCATAAATGCATAAGAATTCATGGCAATAAGCAGTCGAGTGAGTTAATGAGCAGATAGCTATCCTGCTGCTGATATAAGGCCCGAATGTTTGTAAGGAATGGGAAGATCCGTCTTAGAGGGTATAATGGGCGAAAGAGAACATGAAATCAAATATGTTTGAGATGATCAAGATTTTTCTTATTCAATTACATTGAAGAGATTTGATACATTAGACTGTCCTCTCTTAGCCAGAGGATAGTAACCGGTCTTTAGACTGAATACTATAGATCCAAGTAACAGTTTTTTTGAATAGGGATCTCATCAAACCGAAAACGTAGATTCTGTGATGAGTAGAATGGTTAATTAGAATATGTACTTGGAGTCTGTAAGGCGTTAAGGCATATTAAAAGGAAAAACCTGTATGGTTATTAAGTGCTATTGGGTGTTTCCAACGAAATCATATTTAAGGAAAATGTTGCTGTCTAAGTACACAGAAAAACTTTTATTTTTTCCTGCAAAATACATAAATTTCTGTAGAGTGTTTAAAGTTTTCAAATTCTTAAATTCAATGGAATTACAAGCTATTTCAACGACAATTTATAGAATTTCAAATTACATGCTGCTTTTTGGTTTCTGAGTTCAAAAAAGAAAAGTAAAATAAAAAAAAAAAACAGGAAAAGAGAGATGAAAAATAAAATATTTTTCCAACTCTTCTTGTGTATAAGTCTCTTCCTACAAATATCAATAAATATTTGAACAAAGTTTGGTGAACAAGAATTTACCATAAATTCTTGTGCCTTTTACACTCAATTTATGTTTTATGGTAGAAAAAGGCTATGACGACAACAACAACACCAAGGCAAAAATAAGAAAAAAAAGGAGAGAGAGAGAGAAATGAAGAGAAAAGAAAAGTATTGCATCCCATTAGAAAACAGTAGAGAGAAAATTATAAAACATTATGTTTGTTGACCCTAAAAGAGGGAAATATACTCGTACATTAAGAGTAGCATGTTCACACATTTTATTTTACACTTGGATGGTGTTGTTTGTGTTGTAAGCCTTTAAAGCTAGCTATTGCTAGAGCTGCTGGTGTGTGTGTGGACAGAAGTGTTACCACCCTTTTTCAGCACATTTGTATTTTTTTTTGAGCTTTTCCTTCTCCTGTTAAAATAGTCGTATAGGAGAAGTATTTTTATTTTCTTCATTCAACCAAGAAACTTCAAATATAAATTAAAAAGTTTAGCAATTTCTTGTTGTTGTTGTTAGTGTAAGAGTGTTGGTGTTGTTGCTGTTGTACAGATGAATCTACATAAAGACTCAATAAACCCTATAAAAAGTAAAATAAAGTGAAAAAACCAAATATATTGGGTACCAGGAACATAAAAAACTGGGAAGAAGAAAAAAAGAAAATCAATTCAAAAAAGTTTTTTTTGCTTTTTTAAAAACATTTTTCCTACATTGAATGGGTCTTGGAAAAAATACATAAAAATTCTCAAAAAAAAAAACGAAGACACAACCAAACAAATTTTTTGGTAAAATTTACAACTCTTGTAAGCATGAAAGAAAAGAAACAACCAAAATGTTTGACTGGGGCTTTGTATGATTTGTGTTTGAAAACTTCCAACAAACACCATAAAATAAACGCCCATTTATGTGGTTCCTTTGGCTGCTATTTTCCTCGATTTTTTTTCCAAACCGAAACCACATTTGCTTTTGGCTTTTTGTTACTTGTATTCCCCTCCTTTCTTTCATCGTATCAAAATATCCAAAATTTTTATATAAATATCGTGTATAGAAATATTACATATGTATTGAATATAGAAAAACACAAACAAATTTTGTTGTTTATTTTTAGTTTTTCAAAGGCAAAAGTTTTTCTAGCAATTGAAACATCAATGACTGGTTGTTTGTTTTTTGAGCCAAAAAAGGCCTTTTACAGTAACTGTTAATAGTTTGCTCTATAAATGTTAAACAAAATCGAATCTGTAGGATTTTCTAAACCATTAACACAAATTTTTTTCCTTGTTTTCTTTTCTTTTTTGAATTTCATTTATTAAAGCAGAAATAAAATGTTTTTAAACTAAAATGCTCGTTCAATATGTTACAATGAAAGGAACACTTGCATTGGAAAACATTTTGAAAATTCATGAGCTCATCTTTGTGGAGAACAGAATTTAAGTGAAATATTAAAGAGAGAACAAGAAAGCCATTGAAATATTAGCAAGAAAGGATAAAAGAAACACTTTCAATAATATGGCAAAAGAAGCGAACATACTAGCTGAAATGAATAATACGAAAGAGTCGCTCTCACTAATTAACCGGACAAAAAAATTAATCATAACCATGCACTTAAGAATGAAAACAAATTTCTCACACAAAAAAATTCTTAATTTTTTTTGATTTTTGAACTTCAACTTGGAAGTTCTGGTCTGAAGGCCGAGAGGATCACAGTGGTAGTCTTCAGCCTTATATTGATGGCACAGATTTCGATATGCTATCCATTTCGTGGTTACAAAAGTATGGGATTGGAATTCGACATCTGTCAAACTAGGTTGTAAAACCAGTTTTTTTCTTTTCAGTTGAAAGTCTGACATTGACGAAAATGGATCGCTTAACTACCACACAATGCATAAAAATTATCAAAACCTACTACAAAAATGGTGATTGGCGGTGGACGGCAATTTTTCGAACAAAATTTTCTTCAGCGATGAAGCACATTTTACACTCGGTGGGTGTGTTAATAAACAAAATTGTCATATTTTGGGTTCTGAGAATCCTCAAGTAATCGAAGAGAGGCCATTACATCCAGAAAAAGTCACTGTTTGGTGCGCTCGTTGGTCCAAAGGTGTGATTGGACCTTACTTCTTCGAAAACGACTGTCACCGTCAATTCAGAGCATTATGGTCATATGATAACCGACTTTTTTTGCCTGCTATTGAAGAATACGACTTGGAGAATATGTGGTTTCAACAAGACAATGCCACATGCCACACAACTCGAGCGAATATAGCTTTATTGCAAGACACATTTCCTGGCCGCGTACGGCTAAACGGCTGAACCGATTTTCTTGAACTTTTCACTGTATTATCCTGTATGTCTGGAAGGAGTTATAGGCTACTTTTTACGTTGAAATAGGCAAATAAAATAAAATAAATAAAAAAGTATGAGTGTTATTGTCTAACAAAATATTACGTATACGTCACCCGTCAGCTCTATGTAATCTTTCTTTCTTGTATATAAAAATGAATTCTTGTTTGCATGTAATTAATAGAATCGTAAACTATGCATTTGATCATGTTATGATCTTCAAGAAAGTTCTTGCTCATGAGCCCGGGAAGGTTTCTAAATTGGTATGACCAATATCCGACAGGTGGCGCCACTGAAAATTACTAAAAATTAATTAAATCGTAAACTGTGCATTTAATCATGTTATGAACTTTAGCAAAATTGTTGCGCATGAGTCGACGGAGGTTTCTAAGTGGGTGCGATTAATTTCCGGTAGATGGCGCCACTGAAAATTATTCAAAATGAATGACAAGACATTGGTCGACCTACACCTCAAGCACGGAAGGAAAGAGCATTACGAGCCTCAGAATCAGACGAACAACGAACATTGAGACCTGAAAATCTTCGAGTACATGCCGCTGAGACCCGTTCGCATGAATCATCGCAAAAAAACTCTCTCCTTGGAAATAAATACAAAATGGTAGAATCGTAATGCTCGGGTTAAATTCCGAACATGTCTTAATGATCTACGCTTACAACAAACTCTGTTGCTGATAAGCTAGCTAAGGCAAGTACTAAACTACCACTCGCAGATATTCATCACATTGTTGGTTACACTTTTTCCTATCTTATAATAGAGACATAACACTTGATACGCTCTATAGCTTAGCTGAAAATAAGAATTAGAAATAGAAAATTTCTGAATTTCTTAAGTATCCATGAACATACTTTATGAGGTCATTAGTAGCTTGAAATGTTTTGAGCGGACAAAATGTAATGCTCAGCATAGCCAGTGCTGATCTGATGTCATTTTTGCTGTTAAGTTTTATGTGTCCGATTGACAAATAATTGTTTAATCATAGCGTACGTTTATGAAAAAATTGATTTCGTACCTTTGACTATACTTGTAGGTTCTAAAAAATGTTCAGCCTAAAAATTGTGGACCTTTTTAATAAGGTCAACTTCATATGAAATTATCTAATGATACATAGTCGATGAGCCATAAATAGGTCGGGTTTAAAATTTAATTTTCAATGTTACTCTTGAAATTAAATTCCTGTTAAATTATGCCCCACTTCTCTTCACTTACAATCATCTATAGTACCATTATATGTTTTTCTATCCTTTAACCATTTCTAGATAAACAACGCACCCACTCTGACAATAGATTTAACCCTCATTTGCCAGCTGTATCCCTATGATATGATAAATGTCTTCTATCTTAATTGTTTTTAATTATTTGCCTATTCAATTTGAATAAAACAATTTCAATGCAATTCACTTTAATTCTATTATTTCCACTTTTACTACTTGTAATGATAATCACACAGCAATTCCGGTACCGACGCGCAAAGGCAAAAAGCGTAAAAAGAACATTCGAAATGAATGCTGCAGCGTAAAAAAAAACAAAGAAAAGATGATAACTTGAGTTTCAGTTTTAATTTTAAATGCTTTACACAGTAGCACAGGTTGCTGAAACAAAAGTTCAAATACAAACACGAATACAACTGCAAATACAAATTCAAATTCAAATTATTATTTTAAAATACAATGACGTTGCAGAGAATGGAAAAAATTAATCCCTATTTAGCCAGAAGAGTACTTCAGTTTATGCTAATTAGTAGACAATTTCTCCTGATTTCCCGTTGTAAGTAAGGAAATGGTGAAATGGCAAATAAAATCTGATAATTTATAACAACAACAGCGTTATTCGTTCGGTAGTGTGTTTAAAGGAGTAGTTAAATGGATTGTGTAAATCCTTTTAGAAGACTAAAAGGGATACGAATAAAAATATTTAATGTACATAAGTAATGTTTCGGGAATGTTTTTTTAAATTATTTTGGTAGGGAAAATATAAAAATTTTCTTCCACCTAAAGTAGTGTCTGCCTGGGGCCTATAAGCTTTCGACTGCTTATAAACCATGGCTAAATATGTCATAATGGTATGCAGGAGCCTAGCAGGGATATTCCGGAATTATGCACCAAAAGTGTATCATAATAAAGAGACCAATAGTGCCACATGGGGCAATTGTCTGAACAGATAGAAAACTCCTCAACTGTAGTTAGATAAGATATAGAACGCTAGTCTCTAATAGACGAGCTTTCGCGAAGGCAAGCCTTGACGTCATTTTTGAGATCAGAACTCTTTTGTGGAGTGAGAACGAATGTTTGGAAACGTATGATCAACGAAAAGGAAGATAAAGAGAGGCAAATCGTTTTTGGAGCAATCAAAACTTTCGGCAATTACAATAAGAGGAGATCTGTGTTGTGCACAAGACTATCCAGTAATAAGCTGAGATTGTTGACCGGTAGTCGCCGTTCGTGAGTGAGTTCGCTTATTAGACGTAGAGCCTGGGTTCAAGCCCCAGGCCAAACATCAAAACGAAATATGAAAAAAAAAAAATATTCCTTCCGCGACTTCCTCTCAGCAGATTTCTGGCAAAAACTCTGAGAGTAAATAAAACTGCCATGAAAAAAGTTTCTCAAAAAAAAAACTGGCGTTCAGAGTCGATGTTAAACTGTAGGTCCCGCCACTCAAGTATAAAATTAAGGCACACAACATGAGTGGTATGAGAAGCTAGGCCGTAATCCTGACTGAAGTTGGCCAATTATGTATTATGTATGTATGTGGACCGGTTTGTTAGCAGGCCACTGTCAAATCATTGGACATTTATCTACATTGGGAGTTATCGCCACCCCAACATGCAGTCGGAATCATCGAAACATAGTGTTTATGTCTGGAGAATGCAAACTGCCATCCCCGTTCGTTCGTGTGTCCAAAGAACAAGAGCAGGAAAGTGTTGATCTTTCTCTTATTCTTCGAAAGAAATTTTCTTATCTTTCGCTTTTTTCTTTTGTTGCCAGAAATTACAACAGAGATTTGACTGTAAGAAGTCGCCATAACCTCCATCCAACTCAACAGCATACAGCCCACAGGTTCAACATTTGATCCCTTTTTGGTTTGCTTTGTATTTGTTAATCTCCCATACAGTCCACGGCTAATCACATAGTCTTGAACCCATGAGGTATTAATGCATATTAGGAGGAAACACTTGGATGTATATCAGGTTCTAAGCAAGGAATTGTCATTGTTGACACTGTGCAGACTCCTGATATTTGTCTGGATTTTGTCTGAAAGGGAGTACAATAAATTGTATGGTCGCTGCAACAAGGCACCTCTTCACGACATTATAATAATAATAACAGGACACGGAGCTTAACCACTCTAAACCTTATTCAGTGTGATTATACAATAAGTGAAGCAACAGAAGAAATATTTAAGTAGGCTCTCGGTTAGTAACCTAAAAGAAAAAGGAAATGACAGGAAATATCCCAGTAACTTAGGAAAAACTTCACAAATATAGCAGCACACAAATCAGGAAAATGGAGAACTATTACCAAAAACCTATGCCCACTATAGAGACTGCTTCTTACCTTAAGATGAGGAATCATTCTTTTAATCCAACATAAAATTATTTGAAAATGATTTCAAATTACTTTCTTTCTTTTTTTTTTTTGAACGTGCAAGCAAAGTTCCATGTGCTCGCAGATAAAAGTTTTTGAAATAAATTTTTTTGAAACTTTAATCAGTTGCCTATTATTCCTGTGCAACAAAATATGTTGGCAACACAAAAAAAGAAAAAATAGAGTATGAATCTGAACAGAAGGACATTACCACTGGGTGCCAAAGAGAGCAAAGCAAAGGAAGTAATTTGCAATTTAATTACAACAAAATGGGCAATAGAAAGAAAATTAATTGTCCACGAAATGCAATTATGCCATCAACACATACACAGTTGCAAAGAAAAGAAGAAAATGAAAAAGAAAAAAGAAATGCCAAAAGAAAAGGAAAAGAAAGCGAATGGCAAAAAAGGGCAAGAAATGAAATGAAATTAAAATGAAATGAAAAAAACTGACTGACTTATGCGAATGAGTAGTACAGGGCAGATGGATCAGGACGATCTAATGGTCATGGTAGGAGTTTAATTTCAGCAACAATTACAACAACAACAATACAACAGCAACCATTGCAGTTGCAAGTTTTCACTCGACAAATTGCAAGCCGCCTTATTGCTCTCTACGGCAAAAAAAAAAAAAAAGGAAAAGATGAAAAATTGAAATTGAAAATCGCTTTTTCATCTTACTCACTCGCTCACGCATACAAATACATACATACTCATTAATTTACAAAACACTAACAGGATACAAAATATTTAATGCCACATCAATGCCGAAGCATAGAAATGATGAAACAATGAGAAAGAGAAAGTGGAAGACAAAGAGAAAGAAAAAGAAAAGAGAGGAGTACATGATCGTTGTTGCTTTAATAAAAAAATTGTTGTAAAATTAAACATTTTGAAACTATAATTGAGTGCATATTTGTATTGAAGCATGAACAAGATGAAGATAAAGAAGGAAAAGAACAAGAAGCAAAACTAAATAAAAATTGTGCGAATTAAGAATGGAAATTAATTGCAAATGCTATACAACAAGTGCAATTGGAGTAGAAGTGAAGAAAATTGTGTCAATGAAAAGGAAAAAAAATTGCATTAACAAAACACTTGTACTTAAAGGCTACACCAAGATACACTCAAAGAAAAATGTGCGTAAAAGAATAATTCAACAAATTCAATTCAAAAAATTCATCAGATACGAATCCGTAAAAAGGCTATAAGGGTATCCGAATTTTTAAAATTAAGGGTGATTGTATCAACAACGAACACCATAGACAGATCTGTTGGTTTTGTTTTCGATAAAGAGTTGAAATTATGAGCAAAAACAGTCAATTATACAATACCCGCACCATCAGAGTAAGTCCCCAACTTTTTTTATATGAAGGAGAGTCAGCAAGTCCGTAAATTTTTAAAATTCTCGATTCTTAACTCAAATTTGTAACAGGCATCTACCAGCAGATGCCCGATAGCAGAAAAAGAATTGGTCTTTATTACTGACAACATTTCTTGAGTGTAGTTAGAAAAAATCCAATTGAAGAATATTTAAAAGCAGCAAATGCAAATCAAATATCTAATTATGGGGAAAAAATTACATTAAAAATCATTTTCACTTGATTTCTTGCTGCCTAGTTTACTTTCATTGAAAGTCTATTAAAAAAGAAGAACACGAAGAAGAATAATAAATAAAATTGAATAGAAAATTGAATAAGTCAAGAAAAAAAAATCAAACCACGTTAGTAAAGCGTTGGAGATGTCTTACCTGGGGCTTGAACCGCGGCCTTGCTTCTAATAAGCGAACACATTAGTTATTAGACTACAGGGATTTCCTCAGGGTTCATTTAAGACTAACAGCTTCCTCCGTAGCTATTCCTTAAAGAAAACGAGTAAGCTTTGGGAAAGTATTTCCTAAACGAAGCGACCCTAAGTAATGGGAGTGAATGAAGCAATTTAATGCCTACGGCGGATGGTGAAATGATAAAAATTTATTTAAAAACTCAAAAGAAAAATCTATGTCATCACAAGATGTGTTAGAAATTGCACTCAGCTCATATGGGTTATCTTGTATTATAGGTCTACGAGGGGAAGCTGAACTAAACAGGCAGGGGAAAAAGGATTACTCTCTCATAGATGCCAGGTTATATGAGAACCACGGCAGTGAGGTGGAAGGTAAGCTTGATCTTGTAAGAGCTTCCACATAGCTGATGGATTCAAAATCGATCTGTGGAGGGACAAAAGACGTTTGGAACGGTATATCTGGCTAATGGGAAGATGAATGAAAGCCAAATGAGAAGTGATTTGAATTATTCATCAATGTACTCACAAGCAACCGGGTTATAGTAGACAGCCTTTAAAATTTGTGGTGGACACAACGTCGCTGTAGGCCAGTAGGTAGTTTATTGACTTATTAGACTTGAGGCCACGGTTCAAACTCCAAGCATCTCCAACAAAACAATATATGAAAGAAATATTTCTTCGGCGACTGCCCTCAGAAGATTTCTGGCAAAAACTATAAGGGTAAATAAATAACTGCAATGAAAATTTTCTTAAAAAATTTGGTTTCACAGTCGACATTAAATTGTAGGACACTCATGTACAAACCTAACACATGCTACATTTGTAAGTGGTATGAGAACCTAGATCGTAATCTTGACTGAAGGGTTTTAGTGACCAATTATGGATTATGGTATGTTGTCAAAGAACAGTTGTTCAGAGTAGGGATCACCTCATGACCAATGTGAAGGAGAATGAATTATCAGAACATATGCCCTGAGAAACTAGGTCGTAATCCTTAATAAAGGGTTGTAATAACCAGTTATGTTTGTATGTATGCCCTGAATTTGTGGCTTATTAAGGCATCTTAGAAGAAAACACCTGGGTGCATACCAATTACTAAGCAGGGAAAGCTTCTTACAAAGAACAGATACAGAACAATAATCAGCTGGTCGTTAGGGTAATAGAATTGTGATAAACTATATAGGGACACACTATTTAGATTGAGGGCAGTAAAATCGAAAGTGTGGTTGCAGTACACTAGGCACTCTAAGGCAATAACACACACAGAATGGTTATAAAGCGTCAACTCTGGAGAGAGAATCGAATTCAATCAGAAGAAAATTCGTCTGCATTACATGCCCAGTATATGTGCACAGAGGATGTTACTACAGGGCAACGACAGTAGAACTTACTATCATCTTAAGACATGTTACAGTACTCCAGTTACCTAATTAGTTGGAAACGTTAGTTAATGACAATGAAACAAAGCATTGAAAATAATAAGAAAATGGATATAGACTCCATATCAATCCATATTGAAAAGGAATCAAGAAATGAAAGTATAATTTGGTTTAAAAAAATTCCTTTCTCCTGTTTAAAAAGAGAGCCTGCTGTGTTCAATTACCTTTAAAGTTCAAAATACTTTTTATTGATCTCCTTAGAATTCTAAACTTCCTTCAAATGCTAATGTTGTTTTAAGCTGCTGAGTATTTTTCGTTTTTTCTTTTTGTTTTCTTTTACTTTCTACAACATGTTTTCAAATCACTTTTAAGCCTTTGATGTCCTTGTACGCTCAAACATACACACAAACATCTAATAAACATGCCATGCAGGACATACTTTAGCATCCTTTTTAACTGGAAACTGATTTTGGCCAACAATGTATTGCACTCTGTTATAGTGATTTTGTTAGAGTTTTGGCCTGTTGTGTGGTATGTGTGTGTGTATGTGTGTTGTGTGTTTAAGCTTTAAAATGTTGTTATTTTTAAGGATTTTCTACTTTGTTGACAAAGTAAGTGCTGGCTGTTCTTGTCTTTCTTCGGCTGCCGCTTTCACAAGATGTCCTTCATGGCAAAAGATTTTTTCGTTTCCACTTTATTTTCTTCTCTCTCTCGCACTTCACCTTCGAACTGATGCTTAAACTCTGGCTCTTTAGCATACAAAAGTATTTCTTGTGTGCCTTTTTCAAGCTGCATAAACTGGTCTGTGCAAAGAAAAGTAAGTGTGGCAGGGTGTTGATGTTTGAAGGCATAAACGGCAATAGATTTGGCAAATTTTTTTTCTGTTCTTTCTTTAGAGGGCCAAGCGAAACTTTTCTTTGCTTTTTTTTTCTTTTGTTTTTTTGTCTTTTAGTTTTACACTCAAGTTAAATTATGCAAAAATGTTAAATGCATTTCAATGTTGTTTTAATTTTCTTTTAATATTGGATTTCTTTCCTTCCTTCGCTTCTCCTTCTTATACTGCTGCTGTTGCTGCTCTCTACCTCAGCCAGCCTCTTGTTTCCCCCGTGAATGGTTTTTTGTTTCTTCTTTTGCAGTTCTTAAAATGTTTCGACTTGTCTTCAGCTGTATTGAAAATAAAGATGTCCTTTAGCAGACTCCTTTTTTTTTTTGGTTTTTGTTTTTACCATTTTTAATGTATTTTTCTCCTTTGGCTCTTACTCTACTCTCCAGCTGGCCGCATGCGGGTAGAGAAGCCGTAGTAAAAAGAAAGAATATTTAAGAAATTATATTTAAATATGGTCGGTCTATTTAAATACGATTTGAAAAGCGCATTATGGCGGATGAGTGGTTAGTTGAGTAGTACTATTGTGAATGTAGGGGGACTGGATTTTATTTTTTCTACTTCTTCCTTTCCATTTTGTCCCATTCGTAATGGTTTGTTAATGTGCTTTCAGAAAAAAGAAACTTTAAGACGACATTCGTCAACAAATAAACGAAAAACTGAATGTTAACATTTGATGTTTAAAGAAAGTTTTAAAGGCTGAGCATCTGAGTAATTTTGATTGGAAAATTGCATTAGAAGCTATTGATTCGGCTTCCAGAAATTGATTAAACTTGAATACTGAATATTAGCTAAAGGAGTTAGTAAGAGGTTAATCCTTGATGCCATTTTAATAAAAATCAATTAGAAATACCCCAAAGGCTCGTTTTAATCCCGAAATATATGCCTGTTTGACGCTCACATATTAATGAAACTGTTTCTGGAAGAATATTTAAGAAATACCTTTAGCCTGTAGATAAGCAAGCTGTAACAACAGGAAATTGTTGTTCTCTTTTGAATTTCTTTAGGATTACATAGATTGCTTATGATTTTCGTGAACAGTTGACTATTTAGCTTCACTATACACTCTAAGATATTGAACAAATGCCAACGAAAATACATGACGTCATAAAAATATATTTCAATTGTAACAGATGGAAACCTGTAATCATATCCTTGATAATGTAGTGTGATATAATGAATATGGCGTCCGGGCCTAGATCGTCTTTTGCACCGATAACATTTTATATTCCCTTTTCAATCGCAGAACCTCGTTGAGGAACCCACCAGTTTCTTCAATGGATAAATCCGCAATTTCAATTAATACCGCGTATTTGTAATTTGTAGCCTGCAACACATGCATACAAGTGCTGCGCAGTTAGTGATCAAGTGCTTCATGTCAACTCGAGAAGTTATGATGGACAATATTACGCCATATAACACCCATTGTGATACCATAGTTAACAACTTATGGATTTTGACTCCTTATATTAATTACTAACATATCATTTAGATCATCCACATATTAGACACAAAGGTGCTCAATAGATAATGAACAGTGTAGTCCTTTCCTAGACTCTAGAGATTCTACAAAGGTCGTATGCTTTGTGTTCAAGATAAGTACGCCTCGCATGAGTGCCCTGAACGTAATCTTCAATAATGACACCAACAACCATACTAAGTATGTATTCTATTTTAGGGTTTGAGTGGCATTCCCTTCCTTCCCTTGACTTTTATCCAACATTGGTCAGATTTGCTGTACTATTTTGAAAATATACGAAGCCGTAACTAGACGTTAGCAGAATACTTAACACTATTGTGAATTATAATGCCGCAGACTTTCAAAAGAATTTCGAACGTAGAACACTTAACGGAGTTCATTCATTCTGCCCCTCTTTCTAACTGCAAATTCGAATTGAATGCAGACATAAGTAGTTGACTGTTAGTACTTTTGTATGTGTCAGGGCAAATATTCTAATAAATGAAGAAATGAAGAAGGGCAAATATTGGCATTTAAATTTTTTCGCACGAATGATTTTCAATATTTTCTCGCCTCTGAAGTCAAAAGCTGAAACCACTTCATGGAAGAACTCAGTTTTTTGTTAAAAATATCTACCCCACGCCCTCGCACTTATATCGAACAAAATTGCTTCTGAGTGCCAGTACCCAAATTGTAATACGCTATCCATGTATGCAAGTGTGTTTCTAACGTTGTCCTTCAATACAGGCTTCTATGCGATTCATCCCATTGAAAGATTTGATCAAACGTACAACGTAGCGTACAACCTCATTTTGTCAGTATAAAAGTGAGGAAAAGCGCATCTTGGGAACATCTGATCTCAGCACCTTTATTCAGTAACGCTAACTACTTCAATGTGTAACTACTAGGATCATTTGGCATATGTACGTTCATTGCCCCCCGAGTATTTGTATTCTTACTCGTATACGTCCAATTTTCGTACCGTTTCCACCATTTTCTTGTGCATTAAGGTCTTCGCTCTCTATTTGCGTCCTCCAGGCTGCAATGTTCCTGCTCCAAATCCAAGCAACATTTTGGATTCAACAGGATACCACTTTTATGAGTCAGAGTATTGCCATCTTGCTCCTTCGACCTCCTTCTGCATGGTCGGAAAGATCATCCAATTCTTACTAATGAAACCAAGCATACGTGGTCACTCTCTTGGCTCTTGAGTTGACAGGTTCCAGAATAATACGATTGCAGTTTGTCGTTGACTATAAAATAGTGTCCTTGATGGAAATGTATTGTATCTAGCCTTTCATGCCATGCATGTTATGTGTGGCATTTTTTTTATCACAACAACAAATTTAAAAAGCATTTCCACGGTAATTAGTTCGACTATAGCGGCGATAGTGTTCAAATTCGAATTCGTTAGCATTCGCATCACTCCCTTACCCTGAATATTAAATTTTTTTTTTTTTTTTTGAAAATATTTTCTAGTTAACGTTTTCCAAATGTTTGTTCTCTCTTCGAGTCATACGTGTGGTATGATTGATATTATTTAATTACCTACATTGCACTAACATTAATCATACGCCTTCAGACAATTTTATATCAAGTAATGACCGCAAATTAAAAAAAAAAGAAAAATTCTTATGATTTTAAATATTTCAACGTTTAAGCTTGAATAAAAGAATTATTAAACTAAACTTAAATGTAATCTGTGTACTTTCAATGTAGACAGGCAGATGGACGGAGAGACAGACAGACAAAGACTTTGAGATTTAAAACGCTGCAATGCACCTTCATCCACAAACCGACTACAACTCATTGAATATTAATATTTCACAAAAAGATAGCAAATGAAAATGCAGCAACAAAAAAGGCAGAGTAGGGGAGAGACGATGAGAGCAAAAGAAAAAAAACACGAAAACAATTATTCTAGTCTAGAGAGCATTATTGAAAGTTGAAAGTTGTTTTCTACCCTTTCTCTATTCCACTCCATATTTATTCTATTGCTTCTTTAGGTATGTATGTGTATAGGTGTGTGTGTGCTAAAGCTAAAGCTATTGAAGAAGACATTATGACAGTTTGCAGAGCAGCACCGACTTCTCTCTGATAAGTTTTGCAAAATCAGTTAAAATGTTTTCGTTTTCATTTTCCATCTCCATCTCCATTTTTTTTGCTCCGTCTTATCTGTTCAAGCCATTGCAAAAAAGGAAAAAAAAGAAAAACTAGCAATGGAAGGTGTTAACGTGGCGATATAGAAACTGTTCAGCATGTCTGAACGTGTCCAGTGTTTTATCGTGATTATTTTAACTTTTTGCCAGCACAAGTGTAAGTGTCAAGAAAAATATTAGAAAGTGTAGATTGAATGGAATTGAAATTGAAATTCATTGAAATGCAATAATAATCACAGCAGCAGTTGAATAAATGAACTTGAAGTGTTAATGGCTTCTCTTTTTGCCATTTCTAGCCATCTTCGCTCGCCCTAATATCAAAAATGATTGATAATGAATAATTTCGATGGAGAGAAAGTTCAAGCAAAAAAGATGCAAAAAGAAAAATTTAAACAAATTGCAACAGAAGCAGAAATTGGTTCCTTGTTGTTAAAAAGGGGATGAGTTGGATTCATATTTTGAATAAAGGTGCTGAGGTTTCCCTGTACAGAGATGCGACTCTTCTCACTGATAACATGAGATTTTACTCCTCATATCGGAGCAAACATTTCAACATGGTGTACCTTATTGAAACCAGAGATCATACTCATAATTTCTGATACTTATACGCATTCATACTAATTTTAATATCATACTCATACCAATCATATTCAAAGTTTGAAGTCCTCATCGTACTCGTACTTAACAATACTCATGATGTTGCTGATTTCGACTCTCTTTTTCTCAACATCAGTATGATTTGCGCACGAACACTACAATACTCACTAGAAGGTTATATGTTTGCTTTGCTTGCTTCGTCTGTCTTTTTCTTTCTTCTTTTTTTGTAAATGCAACAACAATCGAAACACTTGAATCATTTATGAGTACATATTATAAGTATTTTTCTAAATTTATGAATCTGAATAGAAACATATTGCGAATGTTATGCGTTTGATGCCAATGTTGTACTCATACTCATTGCAACCTGTACTTATAAATCAATGTTGTATTGACTACGAGTGAATCAGAGTAGTTGAATTTTAATACTTTTGACTCACTTATACCAAAATTTCATGAGTACTACTACTGATCTCTGATAAAATCCTAGAAACCATATATGCGTACATAGTTATAACTTTGCAGTCTGTCCACTAGCATTCAACTATCTGATCACTCACAAACCATTTAGTTCGATATTAGTGCGAAGACTGTACAATTCCCAACAAACTGCAAAATATGATTCTTAAACTCTTTCGTAATTGTTTCTCAATTCGTAAGAAGCAGGGACTGTCATACTCGGACAGCAAATTTTCCGTTTTCTTATTTTTAATAGGAACTGTTCTGATTTCTTCTGGATTCAATTAAGCTCAGTTGGAAATTGGTAGCTCAATACAGACGCACATAATGTGTCTTGCATAGTGATCCCCTTGCAGTTATATCCGCCACTCTTCCTTACTCAGTATATGTAAACTATTGAGATGACATTCTTTTAGTGGCTGGGCCAAAATCAACAATTTCTATCAGCATTTTTTTATGCGAGCCACTAGCAGACTCTTTTAAAGAGATCACTATTGACTTGACTTCAACTCACATAACAAATCCCAAAAAACGCCATTGAAACAATAAAGTCTACCAAGCATTCTCCCTTTGCCAGTCCGTCAACAGCAATAAGTGAATAGCCCAAGACCCAACAAAGCAGAACTTCTTACGCCACACCGCGTTGATTCAATTTCATTGAATAGACAGTCAGGGCTCCACGTATGGCTTGAGTTGCCGAAATGATACCTTGTCTGAATTTCCGCTTGTCTTTCATTTTCGTCATTTTCTTATAAAAACAAAGATTTTTGCAACCAACTTGTTGGTCTAGCAGCGCATCTAGTAAGCACTCTCTTGTGGATAATATAGGGTGGACCAAAAACGGTTAGAAATTTTGCCAATTTTTTTTTTCTGGTAGTGAAGTATAATTGTTTCGATTAGAAATGGAATATTATTTCATTCATATGGCTTCCCCCGCTGACCTCACAATACCACATTCGATCGGCGAAATTTTCATGCATTTTTTGGAGTGTATAAGCTGGTATCTCGCCAATGGCATCCTGAATGTGCACAATCAAATGCTCAATCGTCTCTGGTTCAAGTTGCACCATCCTGTTGAAACCAAATATCGTTCATATCAATACCATGAAGGAGCGGATACAAATAAATTTGTTTTCATGGTGCGATAAGTGTATCCATTGACCGTAATGGTTGCGTCGCCCTCATTTTCAAAGAAATACGGGTCAAGCCACTCCAAACAGTCATTTGAAATGGGTGCATTGGATGCTGTAGGACCACGTGTGGTTTTTCTGAGCCCCAAATACGGCAATTATGCTTATTAACGCATCCACCAAGATGACAATGAGTTTGATGTGAAAAGATGATTTGTTGTTTGCCAAAATCGACCTCATTGTTCAGTTTCCAAAGCTAATCAAACGTAAATCGATTCATTATGTTCAGTGGAGATAATATACTGAATCTTGTAAGAGAATAGAGTGACATAAGTATTGCCAGCTTCGAAATAACCGAGATGGATCAAATTTAAACCGATAGATGGCCCACATGATATAAAGATGATGAGCTCATAGGAAATGCGGGATAAGGTTGCCAGGTATAATTGCAAACGTAAAAAGAGAAGGTACAAGGCACAATAGTTGGTTAGTCAATTTTCATTTATTTCATCTAATCTCTCCTATTTCACCAAATTTAATATTTTCCATAAACACTCTACTTCCGTTTTTTGTATAATATTTGAGACAATAAAAAAATTATTAAAGAAAATTTTGCTCCCACATAAAAATTCGAATAAAAAATGAGCAGATAAAGACAGAATGAACGAAATAATGAAGCTGTGTGGAGCATAAAAAGAAAAGGAAATTTTAATGCAGACTCTTACCACTGTATCTATTGTAATTTTTCACTTGGATGAGTGTAAAATTAAGTCATTAAATTACTGACTGACAGACAGTAAGGTTTTGTTCATAAAAATAATGTGTTTGTGTACATAACTACGATTACTAAACATGCCACAGTTGTGAGTGTGAATGGCAGTGGCTCAAAATGTTGGTCACTCTTAATGCAGGAGCAGCAGCAGCATCTTTGGCAACTGTGTGCAGTAAAAAGTGGCAAACAGATGTAGAAAAAATGAACAATTTTTAATAAAAACTAAATAATATGAAGAGGAACGAACATTCAAGTGAATTGCCATACAATAAACACAACCATGCTTAAAACATATAAATTTACATACCAACAACCACGATCATCAATGGCCATCAACAGAATTATAACGAACCACACAACTGTAGCATAACGTGCGTTACCTTGATGTGTTTAACGTTTAAAATAACGCAACGCAAAGCCATCATTAAGATGTAATAGAGGGGCAAAGTTGAAAGAAAACTGAAATATTTTAAACTGTATGTGGCACTAGCAACTCCTAACATTAAAAACTGTGTGTTATCATCTAAGTGTATATGTTAGTAGTTGTAGCATTTAGCTTTGGAAACTGTGGCAGTGTAGTTGATTTTAAAAATTACATCAAATGTGGTAACATTTACATATAAATGGGCGTGCACCATAAGGTGGTTACATTGGTGGTAAAAAAAAATTTTGCTGTACACGTTTGACTTGGGTGTTGTTGATTTTTAGTTAAATTTGGTTTTAAATTACAGTCGCTTACATTTTACTCTTGTTTTCTGTTCCCTTCCCTATTTAGTTAAATTGCTGCAGTTTGTTCGTTCATTCGTTTTTTTGCTTGTTTTGTTTTCCTTCCTGTAGTGAAGCGTAATGTTACGATTTTCTTCATCACCACTAACAAATTTATTCTAATTGCCTTTGTAATACACGCAGTCACACACACATACAATATACAGTCCCATACTCATACCAATATAACAGTACAGTACAGTAGCTTAGTCAGCCTCCTGTTCTCCTTTTCCTTCCCCTTGTCCCCGTTGTACTTTGTCCTTCAGGGTACCATAAATGCGTAATTGTTGCGGATATTTACTGTGATGCGTTGTGTTGTTTGCTGTTATTTTTGTGTTTAGTTTCGTGCGGTTGCGGCAATTTGTTGCAAGTATTTCGTTGTTTCATTATTTTTTTTCACATTCTATCAAGAGCCAACAAACACATTAGACGAGAGAGCAAAAAAAGAAAAAGAAAAAACAACAACACTAACAAAGTAAAATTAAATAATAAAATATAAAAACAACCAATTTTGAACACAACAACACTAAACCAACCTGCCATGAAAATAATGTTGACAGCATGTTACAGCAGCATAGAGAGAGAGAGAGAGAAAAAAAATCGTTTTTTTTTTATTTTTATTTTGTGGCAATATTAAGTTAGAGGTACATGATGAATGAAGTAAAATAAATAAAAACGACATTTTATTTTTTGGTTGCAAGTGCCACACACACATTTTCTTAAAATGAAGTGAATTCCCAACAAACCAAATGTGTTGAGAATAATATTATATTAAGCTTACCAACATAAGCATTAAGCTTGAAAAAGTCTTAAGAAAATATTGAAAAAGGTTGTAGTAACAATTGTAGAAAAATCGAAACGGAACCCTCGTGATAATATTATATGTGTAATATTACTAAAAGCTTATTCTTGCAATTGTAGAATAAGCTTACAATTGTAATATTATATTAAGTGTTGTATATAAAAGCTTACTCGTCCCAATATTTTCATAAGCTTTTTTTAATGACAAGCTTGACAATAATAAAAGAAATATATTTTCTTCAATTTAATATTATTTATATATTTGATTGTTTTTTAGTTTTATAATTGTTTTTTGCGAAATGGAAATACGAGGTACGAGGTCCTTCAGAAACTGATTCTCTGTTATTCCAATAGCCAATGCTGCACCTATAAATTGTAGAGATTTAATAATTATAATATTGTATTGAAAATTTGGTTATTTTTTAATTTTTACTTACTTCGTATTGCCTTTGTTGTGCTAAGATTTCGTACACTTTTCTTTGATTCAGTGCCTTTCCAGCATAACTGTTCTCCTAATACGTTAGTTATTATTTTTCTCCAGCAATTTGTTGTAAAATTTAATTTAAAAACTATTGAGAATACTAAGTTTTTTTCAATCGTCAGATTTCTTTAACCATACTTTAGAAACAGTTGTGTTTAACAATAGTTTCTCAAGCATAGTTGAAAACTGCTTGTGAATTCACATTTTAAAAACATTATTGTAATATTAATAAAAAAAAAGCTTGAAAACAACTATTATCATAAGCTTATTCTCAAGTTGTATTGCGGTTTGATTGCTATATGGTATGTTGGGTTTTAAATACAAAATTACCAGGTAATGGATTTAGATTTGTCAAGATGTGTGTATGAATGTTGTAGCCATTTGAATGGGAATGCTCCTCATCTTTTCATTCACTTTAATATTAGGAACAAGGCCTATGAGCTTATAAATCTTAGAAGACTAACCCATAAATATATAGGTTGATGAGTAGCGGCACTGAGGACTCGTTTACCAGATTACATGGATTTGAAATTGATATACGAGTTCTATACCGATATTTGGAGACTGACATTTGGCTAATACTTTGGTCTTTTTACAGATACATTTTATAGACCGCTAACGCACTATTAGTGTAGATTAGGTTAGGTTTAGCAGGCAGCTGCCTCTGCCTCCTCTTCTTCCTCATTGCTGCAACACCAGCAGAAGTCATCATGTAGAGTTTCCATTTCCCGGACGACTATAACCGCAGGTCAGTGAGTTTTCTTAGATAGAATCTTAATAGGTTTAATGCAAATTCTGTTGGTAATGTATTCATGTTGTTCCAAATCTGTCTAGTGTCTCTATCTTACCTTTACCTGACTGACATTAGGCTGATACTATGGTATTTTTACACAGACATGTTATTGGCCGCTAACGCACTATCAGTGTAGGTTAGGTTAGATCTAACTGGCAGCTGCCTTTGTCACCTCTTCTTTCTCATTGTTGCAACAGCTGCAGAAGTCATCATGAAGAGTTTCCGTTTCCCGGGCGATTATAACCAGAGGTCAGTGAGTTTTATAAGATGAAATCTTGATATGTTTAATTCAAAGTCTGTTGAATATGTATCCATGTTGTTCCAGATTTGTCTGGTAACTTTATCTTACTTTTACTATTCCATATATACATATATAATTGGTCATTACAACCCTTAAGTCAGGACTATGACCTAGCTTCTCACACCACTGATGTTATGGGTGTTAATTTTATACATGAGTGGCGAGGGACCTACATTTTGATAAACTTTTTCATCGCAATTTTGTGTATAGAGGCGCAGCCATTAGTCGAAGAAATATTTTTTCATATTTCCGTTTTTTTAGAGATGTTTGTCCTGACGTTTTTATCGTGGTTTTACATCTAAAAAGCCAAAACACTACCTACTCCACTACGGCGGCTACAACCCACCATTGCCATCGGTAAAAGAATTCAATTTCCGTTGTGCCAGATTTTGGTAGTACATCGGCTTTGGTAGTACATCGGGTCTCACGCACAGATGCCCGGCATTCATAGAAAGTCATAAGTTTTCTTAGGATTTAATGGCCGCTTTACTGTACCACTATACGTATACTGTATCACAATACACATACGCTGATATAGAATTTTTAAAGCGGCAGTTTTCAAAGCCATTATTTCAACAAAAAGTACAAAAGTACTACAATTACCTGGTAACGCACCATTGCGAATGGAATCTCGGCATAGATTCCAGAATTTCTGAAAATAAAATTATATCTTAGCCTGTAGTCTCTACTACCACGGTATCTACATAGGCAATAGTGAGGCAGCATGATTATGCCATGATTTTCAAAAGATTGTCAAGATTGAGGTTCCTTAGTAAGGACGAGAGTACATATCCTTGTAGTATCTTCGAAGCGGCACTTTGAAAACATTTAAGGCGTCCAAAGTAAATTAAAGATTTCTGTATCTGTATTCAAGACTTCTCTGGCATATATTTCTGGCATCTTTCTACAAAAGTGATGACTGCAGGATTAATATATATGTAACTGTCTAATGACGTTAATAATTGACCCCGGTTTAACGTTATAGAAGAGCAGCCAGAGTGCATTTCTAGGATATAAAAATTTCTCTTTGGATTTCTCTATGTGACCAACTAATTAGTGGAGCACAGTTTCGGTAGATTTACCCTTCGTGTAGGCGTATTGTGCCGCTGAAAGAGTATTCCGAGGCATGATTTAATGTAGACATCGATGATCATCAAGCGACTAAAGTCGACATGACATAAACTTCTTGATTATTTAACTGAGCACTACCCTGTTATGCAGCCTGAGCAGTCTGATAGATTTGCATCGACGACATCGTCCCAATAATGCTGAGGGTGGGAGATATTCATTTGGAAGCCACACCTAATATTGCTTTAACCATGTTCTCTTTAACAGATTATATCTGATTACAGATACATCTGATTATTACTGCTTGTGTATCCAAGTCACACATATAAGGCTGCCATGATAAAGAGAAGCAAATGGATTTAACATACACCTATGCAATAACCGGATCAACTATGTCGATAAGCCTTGGAATGCGATCCTAAGTGAAGCAGACAAAAAATTGTGCTACAGACTACTTGAAAAACGAGTGTGATGAAGAATGTGAGTGAGGCCCATTGCTTTACAATATTGTGGCCATAGTATAAGGCCATAACAAAGTCCTTCCAGTTGTTGTGATGTTGAGCCACGCTTTCAATTAAAAATGGCATTTTAAAGTGCTTCAATTTCAATGAAAATCAATTTTTTAGATTTAAATTTAAGATATTTTCTACAAAAACAAATAATTAAATTCCTAAATACGCACACACTGCACCAATCAATTACTTAAAATACCATTTAAAAGAAGTGGTGGTTTATTGGCTCATTTCAAAGGAATTCGCACAGAAATTTCTTATGAATAAGCTTACGGCAGGTTATATATGTAATCTTTAAACAAACAATTTAATAAATGCGCTCCTTTTGCCTTTTTCTTTGCTTTCTTTGTCTCTTTTTTTCATTTTCTCATTCATTCTATTCCTTGTTTTTCAATAATTTTTTTCAGAAAAACCATTTTTACACTCGATTACACTTTACCCTTCAATATTCACTTACAACGCTGCTTTGTATGTCATGGCATAGGTAGTAAAGTAAGTTTAAAAAAGGGGGATACGAATGATTGTTGGTTAATGTTTTTAACACACATACGTATATATATACAAACACGTGTATTTTTTAAAGTTACAACTCATCTTGCATATGTTCGTAGCAAACAATACTTATACACATGCAGCCGTACACTCACTTACTCTCAAGCAATATTGCAACCCACTCACAACATTTGTTTTGTTTTTTACAAACAACATGAGTAGCAATTGAAGGTGGTTAAAATAGCTGCATAATATAACAGAGAGATCGAAAGAGAGAGTGTGTGTGTGTGCGTTTGTTTATTACTATTTTTGCCATATTGTTTGTTGTTGTATTTTACATGTTATTTGATTATTTAATATATGTATGAGTAGGTCTGAGTACGTATTGGTGTTTAATATGTAAACACGTGCATTGTTTTTATTTTTCTCCTCCCCCCTTTTAGAATGTTTAAAAAATATACTTTTGCTCTTTCTCTCTCTCTTTCTCTTTCACTGCCTCTGTTTACGGCAACAGGAAAATATTACTTATTTGCGTATGTGCCTTTGAAAGAGAGTGAGAATATTTGCGGTTGAGTGTGCGTTTCTGTGGAATTTTAACTGTATGCGTTTTGTTTTCATTTTCAGTTTTGTTTTTTATTAGAAATACTTCAAAGGTTATTCGTTGAATTGAACGAACAAACACAAATTCTACTTGAAGTTTTTGTTTTAACAATTTTGAGACTTTAAAGAGTTCATTCACTTTCTTTTATATGCTGATAGTAGATCTATTGATTGATTTGATGCGTCAGATTGATTTTTGAATGCTTAAACAAATATTAAATGGTTAAACTACTGTTCTCTTTTACTTATGAAATACTGTTCTTTCCCTTTTTATCAAAGTTGCTAAGGATTCAACAAAGTTCGGGAGAGAAGGCAAGGCCTATCAGACAATATTGTGGATTGTTAGGAAGCCTTTACACCTAAGGATTTCTATTAATAACAACGTTTTTCTAAGTAGTGGTCAGACAACATGAGGCAATGTTTGTATAGCTACTTAAGTCCTACCAATACCGATAACTAGGGTTTGAGAGCTGCGATGATCAAACTACGTTGTATTTTCTGTTCTGTAAGGTTTCTCAAGCCGTTATGAATCGTTTAACGTGAGAATAAAGTTTCAAATTTGATACAATTTACTTCAAAAAAGAAAAGAAATCTGTTCGGGAAGTTCATAGCACACTAAGTCCATTTTACAGTCCACATAATCCTAGTATTAAGCAAGCAATTCTCGCAGTTATTGATCTTCGTCGAAACAATTTTACTTCTTCCGATTATAAACCATAAACAAGGCAAAGAAATGTGCGTACCATAGTGCGAAGCCTTGAGGAAGACCCCGAAATATCAATTCGTTGTCATTCTCAACTTGATGACCTTCATTCATAGATGGGCACTTTGCAGTACCAGTAAAATTTCAGTAAAAATTGATTTTTACTGATTACTGAAAAAAATTACAGTATTCAGTAAATTTTTACTGGTAATGAAATTTAGATTGCATTACCAGTAAAATTTTACTGATTACTGAAAAAAAAATCAGTATTCAGTAAATTTTACTGGTTACTGAAAAAAAAAATCAGTATTCAGTAAATTTTACTGGTTACTGAAAAAAAAAAATCAGTATTCAGTAAATTTTACTGGTTACTGAAAAAAAAATCAGTATTCAGTAAATTTTACTGGTTACTGAAAAAAACTTCAGTAAGTCAGTAAATTTTTACTGATTACTGAAAAAAATCAGTACCAGTAAATTGAAATCCATTATATATTACCAGTAAATTTTAAATTATCAAAAAATTATTATAAATTTTTAAATTATCAACATTTCTAATAGATGTTATTAGTAGAAATAGAGAGTATATAATTGTAAAAAACAAAAATTAAAATAATGTCTAATATGAATATAAAAAAAAGATGTAGCCCACTGGGTTTGAACCGACGACCACCCGATTTCTGATCGCCGTTGTACTCACAACACCACAGAAATATTTATTTAAGTGTGTTGTTTCTAATACTAATTTATTTTTTATTCGTGTGAAAAACAGTTTTAAAAATAAATATATAGGTTTTTACTTTCAAATTAATGGTTCTTGTATTCAAATTAAATTTTTTAAAAGTCAAACACAATTTTTTGCAACACAAATTAAATTTTTTTTATTTCAAATTAAATCGTTTTCATTTTAAATTAAATTATTTTTATTTCAAATTAAATTTATTTAACTTCGATTTAAATTTTCTGTTTATTTGGCCAAAAATTTAAAAATTAATTTTATAATAATACGATGGTCCTTGATAATGCATAAAACTCAAGAAGTAAAATATAAGGTTGCAGAGTCCGGGCATATTTTAATATTTCTTCCTCCTTGCTCACTTATGCTTAATCCAATAGAAAAGTTTTTTCTAAAACAAAGCTACATGCCCGAAATTTATTGGCTGATCGGGACATTAATTTGGTCCTGGTAACAATAATTAAATAATCAGTAGAAACGGTAACACATTCAGATTGTAACATTTATTATCTCGATATGACCATGAATTTGTCATTAGCTGCATCTAGAGAAATGTTGCAATAAAACCCGTCCAAATATTAAAAAAAAATGAATTGAGCAATAAGTTTATTTTTATTTTATTTAGTACATTTTTAGTCAAATAAACAAAAAATTTAATTCGAAGTTAATAAATTTAATTTGAAAAAAAAAATAATTTAATTTTAAATAAAAATAATTTAATTGGAAATACAAAAACTTTAATTTTAAATAAAAAGAATTTAATCTGAAATGAAAAAAAATTTATTTTGTGTTGCAAAAAGTTGTGTTTGACTTTAAAAAAATTTAATTTGAATACAAAAATCGTTGATTTGAGAGTAAAAACTTATATAAATAAATAGGCAAATTGACAAAAAGTAACTGTTCAATATATCTACAAGAAACCATTCTTTACCTGGCCGAACAAGACACGACGACCAAGTGCTTCAGGACTCACATTGCAATAAAAAATTTGTTTCCTAAATACAATACCCCGCTCCTGTAGAGCGATTATTTTCATTCACTGGAATTGTAAATCGTTCAAGAAGGCAGAAACACAGCGATGCAAATTTTGAAATGTCGGTCTTAAGAAAAGCTAACGGTGGACACTAATAATAATTTAGTGTATTTGAAATTTTTTTTAAGTATGTTCATTAAATTCCTATTAAGAGAGTGAAAGTAAAAAATATGGAAAATTTCTATTTTAAATCATCAAAAACTATATAGTAAATGAAAACTTTATAGTAAAAACTTGAAAAAAAGGTACATGTATAATTTTTGATTAGTCGATATTGTAAACTATTTTGGTTTTAAATTATTCTGACAATAATGTAAACAAAAGGTAATTCAAAATAGCACTTGTAATAATTTGCAACGATAAAAAATGTTGACAATTTTAGTTTTTTGTTCTTCTTGCAAGTTTTTTGAGTTAATGAATGCTTTTCCAGTAACAATTGTTAATAATTCAGCTTATTGAACAGAGCAAATTTTATTCGAATCCTTGAACTGAAGGCAATTTTTCCAGAAAATAATTCTACTAACATGTAATTAATAAATTTTACTGATACTGATTTTTTTCAATAATCAGTAAAAATTTACTGACTTACTGAATTTTTTTTCAGTAACCAGTAAAATTTACTGAATACTGTTTTTGTTTTTCAGTAACCAGTAAAATTTACTGAATACTGATTTTTTTTTCAGTAATCAGTAAAAATTTACTGGTAATGCAATCTAAATTTCATTATCAGTAAAAATTTACTGGTAATGCAATCTAAATTTCATTACCAGTAAACATTTACTGAATACTGAAAAGCTTAATGCATTAGAATTATAATGCAGTATGCCCATGTATGCCTTCATTATGGGTTTTGGCCAACGTGCCTATAAAAGACAAATCGTATAAAAATGATAAAGGACCACCATTTGCGGCATAATTTTTCTCTTTTTCTCTTTTTAGTGAAGAAGCTCAGATGAAGGAGCAGTAAGGTAAGTAAGAATTTATTCTTTTAAAAACATGGTATTAAGGTTAAGCCTAAAAGGCTTATGCAATTGTATGGGAAATCAAATGATTTTTTTCTAGAGTGTATCACAATATTTTATTTCTATTGGAATTATTTATGTTTTAAACAAATGCGTTGATAAATAAACATTTTAACACATCATTTTTATTAATTTTTTTTTTTCATTTTACATATGTATACGTATACATACTTATATACATTCACATACATTGAAAAGTTTGGTTGTTAACCATTTCCCGTGATTGTGTTCAACTGTTTTTGGGCCTGAAGGCAGTTATTGTTTAATACGGCATTTTTTGGTTTGTTTATATTCCATGGCCTTTATATATATTGGTACACATGATTTTATATGTATATATGTATGTGGATGTAATAGAGAGAATGTGTGTGTGTGATTGGGTTTTTTTGCATTTCTTTTTTTGTTTGAATAAATAAACAGTCCGTTCGTATGTATTTTTATATGCAAATTGTCCTTAACTATGCAAATGAATAGAATTGAAATGGGAAAAATGTTCACACAAATCAACTAAAAATACAACAAAAAAAAGAAAAAAACAAAGAAATACATAGAGAGAGAGCGGAAGAGAAAGTATCATAAGTACTGCAAGTACCATCATACAATAGTATTGTAGGCTAGTATAGAACCGAGTAGATATTATTGATTTTGCTGTGTGCTTGCTGCCTAGCAAAAAAAGAGCAAAAACTTTATTTAGTAACTCTAGTGAATAATTTAAACTTAATCTATAAAACAGTGTTTACTTCGTTTTTTTTTTGTTTTGTTTTTTGTACATTCTTTTCATTCATTTGAAATGTATTCAGCAAATCAAATGACCAGAAAATAATTTACATTTTAAATATTGTGCCACGAATAAAATTATAAGTTATTGTCCTGGGTAGTTAGTATTATACAGTACATACAGGTTTAATATCCATTTTCTAATTTATTACAGTGGTAGTAAACTTTTTAACTCTTGAATTTGGTTTTATTGGTTTAAACCATTATATGTGGTGAAAGCAAAGTCATTACTGTTGGAATATTAAATTTGAAGAATAAAAGTTGAGGTAAATTAAATTAAATTAAAAAAAAAGAGTATGTTGCTGGCGAAATTCATTTTAAACACAAATTTATACAATAAAAGACGATCAAATGGTTTCTGTTCACTTTTTCATTGATACGATTTAGCTCCTCTGGGACTATGTTAGTCAAATCATTTTGGACGACCATATAATAAGTTTTATAGAAAAATCATCTTCAACGATAAGATCCATTTCAAAATGAATGGGTGCCAGGGCAAATAAAACTGGTGCTGTCATCGATTGATAATTATAAGTCATTGATTAGCAACTTGTTTTGGCCTGAATTAGATGATGTGGACACTAACGACGTGTAGGATGGTGCTACATGTCACACAGCTTATAACACATTGGATATTCTGCGAAAGTAATTTAATAGCACAGTCATCTCAAGTCGAGTTGATGTCAACTGACCAGCAAAATCGTGCGATTCACCACAGTCTGACTTTTGTAGGGATTAACGAGTTACATTCCACACATATTGGCATCAACATGTCATTCATACGAATGAAATATGAATTCCAATGAGATATTTAAATTTATGAATAGGAAGTGCTCAATAAAAGACCCGTTGTGTGCTCTTATAAGCTGGGGTATCTGGTATGTAAAACTAACACACTGTTGTGTGTTAGTTTTACAAATGCGTGGCGGGACCTACAGTTTAAAGTTGACTCCGGACGACAAATTTTTCATAAACTTTTACATAGCAATTTTATTTACTCTGAGAGTTTTTGCCAGAACTCTGCTGAGAGAAAGTCATCGAAGAAATATGTATTCATGTTTCGTTTTGTTGAAAATGTCTGACCTGGGGTTTGAACCGTGGTCACACATCTACTGAGCCTACAAACTACCTACTAGACTACAACGACTTCAAACAATTCACAATTCAATATGCTCTAGATAATCTTAACAGTGCTGTGAGGATACAGTAAAGCAGTACTTTTTCAAAAATTATTGCTTTTAGCAACAGAAGACACGTTACTGTACTATATTTTATAAAGTTAACTTTGGTATCACATTGTGAACAATTTTTATACAAATGGAGTGCATAGGTTTGATTCTAATGTGTAGATTCTTGAAGGATAATGAGTAGTAAAGGCACAGCCTTAATGGAACTATGAATACCCGGACCTTGCCCCATAATACCAAAGTATAAATGCATTGTATTACGTGTATTATCGTATCTGTGGAGACGGACAGTGCAGAGGAGGGTATAGAATTTTTTTATGCCACACTGACTTGTCTTTTGAAAATGGTAGTATAGTGCTGTCATAGATCATCTACCTATATGATATAATATATCTTCGATATGAAACTAGAGACTGGACTGATCTTACGGTGATGACTGTAACTAATTACCAATTGCCAAGAGCATTCCAATGTGCCTGATAGTCTAAGTGTGCCGATGGATTACCTAACTTACCGATATATTGGTGGCACAAAGAATCTACAAAATAACTTGAATATCTTCTAATGGAGATATACACATCTAGGCAGAGCATAACACGATTTACAGATCATCAATTTTAGTTATCAGACAATTTCTAATTCACTTGTTACCATTTTATGCAGATTATAGAAAAAAATCCCCGTAAATACATTAAAAATTATTATAATTATCAATGAATAAAAAAAAATAAAAAAGTTTTCCAGCAGAGTTAATTTGTTCCATCAATCTTCTCTTAACGCCCTCTTAATGAACTTGAACTTTTCCATTCTTTCTCTCTCTCCCGCTTTCCTCCTTCATTTATTAACAATTTAATAATTCATATTTCAAAATTATGCAAAATTTTGCATTAAAATGAAACATATAAAAAGGGAATAAAACAAATTAAAAAAAATGAAACAATGAAACAAAAAAAGTTCTTCATAAACCGAACACCATCAACCATCACTGTAAAGATACATACAAGCGATTAAATACCCTGCCGTACTCTGTGGCATACGACATTAAATGCAACAAATAACGTTTGAGCAGAATTTCACCTCCACTCTCTTTTTCCCCCTTCTCTTTTTATTATTTTCTTATCTGACTCACACTCTGTTGTTGAAATCAGAAAGAGTGAATACGAACAATAGAAAGAACTGGAGCAAGTTAAAAAGGAACAGGAAGTAGAACAATGCAAATATATTTCTGTCTCAAAGTGTTTGTATAAGGTCTAGCAAGTTCAAGTTTCTTTTGTAGTCACAGTGGTCTAGCAGGCAGTGTGTTAGCTTATTAGACGAGAGCCTGTCTCACAACCATTTCTTTTGGTGACTTCTTCTCAGCAGTCTTCTGGCAATAACTCTTTTACAAATCTGTCATCGAAAGTCGACATTAAACAGTAGGTCCCACCACTAATGGATAAAATTAACGCACAGATTCATATTTATGGTGTGAGAATATAGGTTCCCGACTAAATGGTTGTAATTACTAATTATGTAAGTAAGGCTGCCTGACCACTCGAGTGTTTTTCAGGCAGAGACCAAGTACATTTTGAAAGCTGGGCAATGCTTATTGAGTGGCAGGATTTTCCCTGAAAATCTCTGGATTTGCTCGGACAACCAGGCTGCGATTAGGTCACGAACGTCCGTGCTGTTTATGAATTCCATGGATTTCTCAGGGAAATGACTGAGGACTCAGACAGTGCCTTGCTCTTATCACAAAAAGACGCTGGCTTCTGACCACTCGCTTTCTTGATCAAGAAAAATTGCTTCAATTGCAGAATTTATTGTGGACTCGTACTGGTTTCCTTTAGAGAATGTTTAATACCCGGGTTGAATATTGATTGTGGTATCACAATGGACCTAAATTCTGGTGTAAGTAGGACTACTACCAAATTCACAGTCGAAGCCGACGAGATCGTTTATAGGAATTTTTCGTGATCTTCTTTCACATGGAGTCTGTATTTCACATCCAAGATTGTTCAAGAAAATACTGCCTTGTGGATTCCTGGACATGTGGACATTAAGGGTAACAATGAAGCTGACTCACCTGTAATAGCTGGTGCAAAGAAAATGCAAATGAATTCATATTTAAAGCTGGTATTCCCCTGCACGTGATCATCGACATCTGCAGGAGCTGTAATGACGATGAAGAAGAGTTGTCCACAAACCACCTTCTCTGTTAAGAATCTAGGAAGCATTGTGCTTGAGCGTGCAAAATTTATTGACAAAACATGTCTAGCTAAAGCTGATTTGGATAGAAATCGCATCTCTATGAAACTATCGATATAGTATAGAGGGTATAGCAAAACTACAATGGTACTTGTGAAAACAACGAAGTGATGGCTGTCAAACCTTAGAGTCGCTAGTGCTTGCATCATTGAATATGAATATATTTTCATTTAATTTCCAATTTGAAAAGCAAATCAAACTTGAAAGACTCTGTTCATGAGTATTATTTTAGATTGGTTGTTGATGTATTGGTAACTAACACAATGTAAAAGTATGTGTGTACGTTAGCTGTGCAAATTATGGTTTAACACCTCATTGAACTTTTATGTTGCTTTAGACATTGCGGGTGTGTGGGTGTGTCAGTTTAACTGTCTCTGTGAATTTGGTTTGAGGGCTTTAAACAATTTTGTTTCGTTTTGTTCACTTCTCTCTTCTTTCTTTCTTTCTTTACTTTACTTTCTAACATTTTACAACAACAGAAATTTTCTTGCGTTTTATTCAAATTAGGGATCCTTTTATGCGTAAATTATAATTTCTTTTGTAAACTTACAAAGGTTTTGTTCCCCCTTTCTATTCTCTTTTTTTCCAATTTTTCTTAAGTCCTTTATGTAGGGTAGGGAAAAAAGCGAAACTTTGTTTTAAAAGCATTTCTTTTCTTTTTTTTTAATTTTTTTCTTCTGTTCCGATGGATTTCTTTTGTTACATTCTGTAAACGAGCACGAGTATATGCAGATGGATTGTAACTTGAGACAGTGTTACAAAGCAATTGATAAAGTTAATTATGGATATGAGTCTATAAGAATTTCTTTTACTTTTTCTTTTCGGTGTGTTTTTATTGTATTTTTTGTTGGTTTTTGTTTTTTTTTTTTCCTTAAAAAAAAAAGTTAATCTTCGAAGAGTGTTAAAAATTCCTGTGGTTTATGGCGTGTTTAAAAAGCCAAAGACTGAAAATATGTTAATTGGTTTTCTTTATTTTCTTCTTTTTTTTCTCATGATTATGATTTTGGCTTAGGGAAAATCATTTTCCCTTCTTTTTTTCTTCTTTTAATTGGATATACTTTTTTTTTAATAAAATCCCCATAATTTTTACACAAATCTTGGTGAAAATAAAAATTAAATCGGCGCATAAATCTCAAGAAAATGGTGCCATCAAAGATGAATTCATAATGAATTTAATTATGAATGATGTATAGATGAAAGCAAAAACTGAACATGATTGCATTACTTATTAATGTTTGAAGTCTTCCAGTAAGAAAAAAAGCCACATTTAATGGTATTCATATGGCCTTAGGTGTATTAAAAAGTTAAAATTTCTAAATACAAGTCTATTCAGTTTCCTAAATCTAAAAATTCTAAAAAAGAAATCTCCTCATATATACAGATCGGTTAATTTCGTATTTTGCTACCTTTACGATTTCAACAACTGCCATCACATATATACCATCCAGCAACCACAAAAATCCACAAAACATGGCTGAACCATGGCGTTTCCTCTCTGTAATTCAATTGCGGATGAGTATTTCACTCTACGTAGCCGCCATAGTCTAGTAGGTAGTTTGTAGACTCATTAGACGTGAAGCCACAGTGCGAACCCCAAGTCAGACATCTTCTACAAAACGAGTTATGAAAAAAATATTTCTTCAGCGACTGCCTCTCTGCAGATTTCTGGCAAACACTCAGAGAGTAAAATAAAGAAAATTGCCATAAAAAGTTTCTCTGAAAATCTGTCGTCAGAGTCGACTATAAATTGTGGGTCTCGCCACCATATATAAAAATTAACACGCACAACATAAGTGATGTGAGAAACTACGCTGTAATCCTAACTGAAGGGTTGTAATGATCAACTAAGTATGTATGTATCGGGTTATCTATTTCGTGGTTTCAAAAGTAAACGTAAATAAAACACATATAAAATATTTTTTTCATGATATTTCTTTTTTATTGTAAAGTTTGAACGTTGACATTATGTGTGAAACATTACATGACCTCCACGCGAAGTGTTGCAAGCATTGATTCTTTTGAGGTAATTTTCGACCACTTTTTGACACGTATTGGGCGGTATCTCAGCCATAACCTGACGAATGTTGGTTTTTAAGTGCTCAAGAGTTGAAGGTTTATCTGCATAAATACTGTCTTTCGCGTGGCCCCACAAAAAAGTCTAATAGTGTCAAATCGCATGATCTTGGTGGCCAGTTGATATCGCCACGACGAGAAATTACGCGGCCAGGAAATGTCTCTTGCAATAAAGCCATATTCGCTCGAGTTGTGTGGCATGTGGCACCGTCTTGTTGAAACCACATATTCTCCAAGTCGTATTCTTTAATAGCAGGCAAAAAAAGTCGGTTATCATATGACCATAATGCTCCGAATTGACGGTGACAGTCGTTCCATCGTCGTTTTCGAAGAAGTAAGGTCCAATCACACCTTCGGACCAAAGAGCGCACTAAACAGTGACTTTTTCTCTTCAATTACTTGAGGATCCACATCATAATCACGTCTAATACATCACGAGAAAATCACTGTTTGGTATGGGTTTGGGCTGGCGACGTGATCGTTACAGATTTCTTAGAGGACGACGTTGGCCATGCATCACTGTCAAGGGCAAGTACTACATATCGGCACTCATGTGTAAAACGTACACACACAACATAAGTGGTGTGAGAAGCCAAGTTATAATTATGACTGAAGGGTTGTAAAGATCAATTATGTATGTATGTATGTTACCCTCTTACTGAATATTCTATTATGATTTATCTAATACAAATAAGTCCCAAATATCCTTAAGTGTGCTGTTAGCGTTCTAGTATCTAATCTATAATTACCTTTTATACAGTATTCAGTGGTAGACAATCAAGCGTCTGAAGTAGTTGCAGTTTATCCAGTTTTTTTTAAGTCTGGTGATATTTGTGCATGATTACCGATGAGACAATGTCCGACTAATACTGTTACCATTACATAGTTCCTAGTAATTTTTATAGAGGAATTTGTATGTTTACTGCCAAGATGAAACCTTAATCGGCTGTATGTAGCTGCTACGGCTTATGCCGATCATGTGATCCCTAATGTGTATACGTTCTTAGAAATTCTAGAGCTTAGCTACCTGTGTTATGTGAATATTCAAATACTCAGTCATTGCATAAGCAGATGAGCAATTAATTTTCGTTTACCTAAAAATATTCTAGAGCTCAACATTCTGTTTCTTTTTATTATAAATTCCGACTTTATTTGCACTAGTAAGCCTAGGGCGACATTCGATACGAAAGTAATTTTCTGAAATTGCTTTCGTTGCTTTCGTTAACGTACTGAGTGTCTTAGATGTTGCAAAATAAGTCCACAGCTCCTAGAGTGGCAGGTTCCTAACCTTAAAATACGAAAAATATGTTTCTATCAAATTAGATAGAAATAATATTAAATATCGAGATGAAAACCATTATATGTACTCTTGGTACAACACACATGCATTTGATTAAATAATTTCTGCATTACATTACCATATTATAACCAAATTACATTCATTTAGAAATAAAGGAAGCATTTAACTCTCTCTAAGAGTTTTATTATTCATAATTTTACTTCAGAATACATTTCATATTCTCTTTTCAATATCAATTGCTTGAACTAATTAATTTTAAGTTGCAATTTTAAGTTTCCTTTTAAAATAGAAGAGAAGAATTCATGAAAAAAAAACTCCAATCAAATTCAAATTTTAATATTCATTCGATTGACAAACAGCTTAAATATATAATTCTTCTTCTACTATTTGCCAAATGATTTCAAAAGCCAAAATCAAAGCCAATATAATAGCAAATAATAATAATAGCAGTAATGGCAGAAGCAGTATTTCCTAGAATATTATTTGAAATATTCCCTTAAGTACCCTTTTAGGGGGACACATAATGTGTGTTTGCTCAATGCGTTACAACAAAGTCCTTTGAAAAATTTAAATTTTATTCATTCATTGCCATGTAGTACGGTATAAATGAGTTAAATGTGTGCGGAGGGGGGATATACAACTTTGCTATTCAGTTTAAAGAAACCCTTATTCTCACAATAGAATTTACACTTGAAATCCAATAAAATGCATTCGAATTTGCATTTGCATTTGCGTTTCCTCTTCCCAAAAACAAAAATAACTTTTTTGGGATTTGCAGGACTTGCAACAAAATTACTGTTATTCGTTTATACCGACACACGTGACATTTTGTTTTATTTGTTATTTGCTTGGGGTTTTCTTTTATTTGGGAGCATGGGGTATACTCGAGAGTCATATTAGAAATGCATTTAAATGGCCATCGATCATGACTGTTTGATGGCGCATGGCATCATATCAAGTAATACGAATTGAATGTAAATTAGGGATTCCCCAGAAGTACAAAAACGAATTACTTTTTGTTGTTGTTGTTTTTAGATGAACACAGTAAGAAATGAGACAAGAATTTTAATGCAACAACTGCATTAGAAAAAGAAATAAGCAAACCAAAGATTGGACTCTTAAATACATTGAATATGAGAACTCCAAGAAGGATTACCATGGGTTGAATGGTATGAGAACTCTAGTAATATTAGACAGCAAAATGCTGACCAAATGTCTTATTTTTATAAATATTGTTGACTTCTTTAGTAGTAAATCTTGTAGTTTAGTAGGTTGTGTGTTGGCTTATTACACGTAACGCCTTGATTCAAACCCTCACAAGCCCCATAACCGTCCTACAGATAGGCTTATAAGCAATGTAGTGAATAAATTGGAGCCGCCCAGTTCAGTAAATGAGTACGTATGGCGACGAAACGCAATATCTTCAGGAATATGGTGAGAATTTTCAAGTGAACACGATGTCTTTGATTTCGCGTGTCCCTTCTCCGACGACTTGGTTTTATGTCTTGGCTTGGGCAATCATACATACATACATAATTGATCATTACTAGCGTTCAGTCAGGATTATGACCTAGCTTCTAACACCACTTATGTTGTGTGTGTTAGTTTTATACATGAGTGGACCTACAGTTTAAAGTTGATTCCGAACGACAAATTTCTTGAGAAACTTTTCTTGGCGTATATCCACACAAAATTCAATTAATACAGAATCTGAAAGTAAACACCCGTAGACAACGATCTGTGTTCATTGAATGGACTCTGTAGCAGTTGGCCTGTACTTTCTGTATGAGTGAGTATATGAACAATGAAAATAGTGAATTTGGAACGATGCCAATCCACATGGGATCTAAATGCATATATTTCGGGGTGGCAGCGGCATCTATTCTTATGACATAGGCCAGGACTTAAATTTCAACCGTAAACACTTTAAGCCGTTGATTACCAAATTATTTTGCTTTGAATTCGATTATCTGGACACCAAACATATCTGATTTCAGCGGGTTCAACTCACGACACATTGAATATTATGCACAATGGATTCGAAGGCATTGTTGCCTCAAGTGGGAATAGGGGTGCCAGACGTACTGTTTTTAACAGTACATGTACTGATTTTTTTCAATTGTACTGCTTTATTCACAACACCCAAATCAGTACGCAAATGTACTGTTTTTTACCATATGTACTGTTTTTGTACTGTTGTTTTTTCTTAAATGCTTTTTATGTAGCAATACAAAACATATCTCTATTTTAATATTTTAGAACAAAAAAATTTGTTCTGAGCTAACGAGGAATCCAATGCCAAATGGAAATGGCGGTATTACTGATATTAAACGCCACATGAAGACAGCAAAACATATGCGGAATTTAGAAAAGTCTGTAAGTCGTTTTTTTAACAATAGTTCGAATAAAGAAACAGAAGGAGCAAGAGAGTCAAGTTTAATGGCAGAAACAGCTCTCGTCTATCATACCATCATACATAGCCACAACTACGAATCCGCAGATTGCAGTAGTAAGCTTTTTAATTTTACATGCTTTTAATTTTACATGTGGTAATACAAAGTTATCGAAGATCGCTACTAATATTTTGGCGAAGTATTCTATTGAAACTATGCTAAAGGACTTGACTGATGATCACCCTTTTTCTATATCAACCGATGCGTCAAACAAAGGAAATATTAAAAGCTTTCCAATTGTCCTCCGATACTTTTCTAAGCATACGGGAGTAAATACAAAACTTTTGGACTTTTATGAGTCAAATTCCGAAATGTCAAAAGATATTGCTGATTCGTTGAAGTCTAAATTGGAAGGCAGAAATTTAAACTTGGCCAACGTCACCAGCTTTTGTGCAGATAATGAAAATGTTAATTTCGGATGGAAACAAAGTGTTTTTTGTTGAGCTTATGGAAAATAATCCAGATATCATCGGTATGGGACGTTTGTGTCGTATCGTTAATAATGCATTTAAGAATGGATTGAAACTTTTAAAACTCGATATAGAGAATATTGAAATAAAAGTTTTTAATAAATTTAGCTCATCAACAAAGAAGATTTCAAGTCTAAAAGAAATGTTCGAGTTCTGTGAACTAGAATGGAGTGAAATGCTTCGTAACCTGCTGACACGATGGGAATTAATTTTAAAAATAAACTATGAATACAATTGTAATGAATTTTACATTTTTTTAAAAACAGAATATGGGAAAAATGACATTTTAAAACATATAAAAACAGTGATAAATATCTTTAAAAAGTAATATACAAAACTATTTTGTACTTTGAAAAGAAAAAATATAACATTGTAACTTTTTATATACATATGTCTATCTATCTAAAAAGCATTTTAATAGTATGCGCTTATATTTAAAAATATTTTAATATTTGTTTTAAAAAAAAGCATATACTTATGTACATTTGAAATTAATTTACTATATGATCTCATATTTTAATTGTTTTTTAATTCATACCTCAAAATGTTATGAATTGAATAAATTGTTATGTTTTTTTAAAGCGTACTGTTTTTTCATTAATTGTACTGGTACTCAGTGTACTGTTTTTCCGAATTCCAAATCTGGCTACCCTAAGTGGGAATGATAATGAACCACCAGACTTTTTCTTGTGGGGTTGCAGGTGTATGCGAATAAGCCACAAAACCATAACAGTCCTCAAAGCCAATGTAACAATTGCAATCGATCAAATTCAACCTTATTTATTTACTTATATCATGCAGTGATTACTTTAAAACTTTCCAGTCCAGCTCTCTCAGTTTTTGCCGGCTCCTCAAAGATATGTGTGGTCTATCGTTATCCTGATCAATTTTGGGCTGTTTGAATTCAATTCCTTGCTTCAGACTCGTCAATTATTGTCCACAGAATTCAGAATTATTAGTTTGATGAAGTTGTGGAAGCTCATAATGAACGCATTGCCTTCAAATCCTTCAGCATTCTTGCCAATGTCTCCGAATCACTACCGTGATCTTTTTCACACAGTAGTGCTAAACGCATATTTAACATCAAAATTAGCGGAGATTGAAAACAAGCAAATTATTGCTCTGCTGTTTTACTAGCAACAGCATTGTCTCCATAAATTTTCGTAATTCTTGCAGCAGTATGCAGCGCATTCTCAGCTTCTCCAAAGCAAGGTAAGTAAAATATGATGATCGTTTAACTTTAACTGACAATTTGCAGCCGAGCTTTTTCAAACTCCTAATATTTCTATTTATGCGTTAACCCTACAAAATTTAACAATTTTATTCTTAGAAAACATATAAATATGTATGACATACGTACATCTCTGTTTCATAGACATTTTGAAATCCATATAAACATACACACGCAAACAATTTCTACAAACAACCTGCGTACGTGCATTTGAGTAAAGTAATGTTTGCATATGTTTGTATGCATTTGTACTCATGGATCATTTGCCTTTTGAAATTTTTAGCAATTAAACACACAAAACCCACAATACCTCAAAGCTCTTGACTTGACTAAAATATTAAATAAGAACAAACATGTGTGTATATGCGTGTGTAGGGTATTTATTATTACGTATGAGACAGAGAGAGTACATTACATATGAGTTAATAAATTGTATTTGTGCTTTAAGCAATTTAATAATGCACAAACACACACGCATACTTGCTTAAATATTTGATTCTCCTTGTGCTGACATCAACATGATCCACAATACGACGAGTACGAGTACGATTACTTCTAACATTTGTTTACAATAGAAAAAAATACCAACCAAATCGTCCTTATTGACTGACTCTCATATGGCACAAAAGTGTCCTGTGTGATATTTGATATTTACAGTTGTTTATTTATAAATACAAACACATACCTACACACACATGTACACGTGTCTACTTACTGTAATATTTACTACCACATCCCCATACTCATAATGTATAGTCGTAGTATGCTGTGGCATGGTATGAGTGCATGTAATTCATTTTCATATTCATATGTTTGTATGTGGTGGTTTTGAATGCATATGTATTTGTACTTTGTATTCGTATTCGTATGTTTTATGAAAAATATTTGTTGTTGCTTGTATTTGTTGACTATTTTGGTTGATGTTTACAAAAGGTTTTCCAATTATGGGGTTTTTAGTGACAAAGCAAATGTAAATTTATTTCTATAGGGTCTTACAATATGTGGAGTGTTATTTTAAAACCTAAGAAACCTTCACCAAAGTCTAGTAGATAGTGTGTTGGCTTAATAGACATGCGACCAAGGTTCAAGCCACAGGTCAGACATCTCCATCTAAACTGAATATGAAAACATATTTCAGCGGCGACTTACTCTCAACAGATTTATAGCAAAAACTCAAAGAGTAAAGAAAATTGCAATGAAAAGTTTCTGGCAATTGCTTCTCAGGACACAATACTGCCTACGTGCCTATGTAGGCATAACACGAAGGTTCAATGAATCTGCTTAGTGGAGTCCACAACCATTAACAGAACAACTTTACAATGCAAGGCTAAAGATTTTTGATACTTTCCCTAGTAAAATTCTCAACTATTTCAGGTCCTTTTACAAGCTTGAAATATGCACAAAAACATCCTTCGTTTAAATCCTCTTTTACTGTTGCAACTAAGCAAATAACGTTTTACAACTACAAACTCAAACAGAGAACTCATCATAAACTTGCATGTACGTGCACTACACTACAACAAGCAATTGGTCAGAGTTCATGACAGTGTAAGTGTGTGGTTTGCTGTGTTTGTGAGTGTGTGTGTACTCTCTTACAATAAAATGAACTGTCGATTGCATTATTTGCTTTAATAATGTCCCTTAAGGGATTTGTTCACTGCTATTATTATTTGCAAAATCTGCAACAGAAACAACAAAACTTCTCATACTTGCAACATTACAAAACCAAAAAGAAATGATGAACAAGAACAAAAAACCTCCCCAATGATTAGATGTGATTGTGATTATTTGTAAAGACAAATGAATGAGTGAATGATTGCTTGAATGAATGGAAAATTTAAAATTTTCCCAAAGACCTGAAAAGCAAAACTGAAAAGTACGTCTAATCCGTAAAGTGCTTAAGAAACATAGAAAATCACACAAACAATTTGACAATTCAAAAACTGGGGAACAAAAGGAATGAACCTATTAAAATGCTTTATATATATGTACTCCCGTCTAGTGAGAGAGAAAAAGGGGGAGGGCTAGTGGCTTTTATTTTATCGTTTATGGTTTATTGTGCTCTTGAACTTGTTCAATATTTTTAATGGCAATTTATATGTAAAAATATCTGCAATTATTTGTTTGCTTATGCGCTTCCATAGGCGGCTTTAGTAGTTTTTTGTTTCTCTATGGTTTTGAAAATAATTTGCATTTCAAAATGGCTAAACGCAGTCATATTTACACAGTTTGTTGATCAAATAATGAAGTTTATTAATGAACTTCGGTTGGCCCAAAACGTTTAGTGTAGACAGTTTAAGAGTCAGTCAGATTGTTAGTACGGCGGCCTGACTGGTAGATAGTATTTCTCTTTCGATGGCACAGACTTCTGCTTAGATACCCAAGAGTTTTTCTATAAACTCAACATATATTCCATGCTTATAGCATTTACTCATTTGTAAAGAGGAGATAGAAGGATTTGCATGCACACCAGATAAATCGGATCAGGCGTACAAGATTTGCTCAGAATTTACTTAGATCCTGATCTGAATGAATATCTTGAAACCATTCTTGGCGAAGTTGTAATGAAAGAAGAGAAAACCACGGAATATAGGTTGTATTGTTCACCGGCACTGGGGAATCCAGAATTCATCGACATAACTTGTACAGCCAAGGTGATGGTTTAGTAAAACTAGTCAGAAATTATTGTAACGATATTGCAATGGAATCCTATACAATAAAATTAAGCAATGCCAATTTAAGATCCAGTAGGCGGATAACACCTCTGAGTAACACAGTATAGCAGGTATGTAAATAGGAACAAAATGTGCAGAGGTCTTTTCATCTTAACACAAAACAAAATACTACTCTAGGCTCTAGCTTTGAATGGATCATTCTACAGTTTCCTACATCGAAGAGACCACCAGTGGTTTGCCGTAGAAGGTGCACAGAGCTGTGGTGTTACAATTCAAATATTCTGTTTTTGTCGTTACATCATTTGTTTAAGTCTGATGATAACGCGTTGGAATAAAACTTTAAAAATAAATATTGTCAGAAGGACGCAAACTTCACATACTTATGACAACTAGGATTAAATTTTGTATGCCATTTATATATGTACTTTACCAACTGGTTTGCCAATGCATCGATGTCTGAATAAGTGAGTTCGTTCTGTTTTTTATTTTCATTTAATCAAAGTGTACTTGATATTACACATTGAAGTCGATGTAGTCTAGTAGGAAGTATGTTGGCTTATTAGACGTGAGTCCACGGTTCAAACCCCACCAGAGAAATATTTCTTCGGTGAGTTTCTCTCAGCAGATTTCTGGCAAAAAATTTGAGTTTGAATAAACTTGTCATGAAAAGTTTCTCGAAAATTTATCGTACGGAGTTGACTTTAAACTGTAGATCGCTCCACTTTTGTATAAAATTAAAAAAACACAACATGAGTGGTAGGATAAGCTAGGTTGTAATTCTGTACTTGACATCATATGATTGTTTAATCATTTTTTTTATTGATTTTATTTTACAATTGTTTTTATTCATCCATTGCCGTACATCTGTCCGGTTTATCCATTTGATGAGTTTATTTTTTATTGAATATTCACAGTTTGATAGAGTGACCACAATTGTTTTTATTTAACATTTTGCGGTTACTAATAATGCTTCTCTAATCAAATTGTTTTATTTACAAACTAATTAAAGTTAATTTTTTTGACTATAAATATTCAATTTACTTCATTCAGTCCGGTGCATATTTAATGAAAATATAAATTAATGCAAAGGGAGTTATTTACTTATTTTAACATTTTTTTTTTAATTAATTTATAAAAATTATTTTAATGGATTTCATGCAAAAATGCATGAAAGAATGAAAATTATTAATTTAAAAAAAATTTTACTTGATTAAGTCATATATTCAGCGCCAGATTTGAAGAGGATAGCAACCGTGGCTTTCTTACCTAAGTCTGAGCCCGTTTTGGTATGGAAAGCTAACCATCCTTTAAGTAGTTTCTGGACTACTGAGCTTGCAACCTTTACCTTATCTGTACTTAAATCAAGTTTAGTTTACAAAGAACAGGAGCTAAAAAATGTTGCTGATATGTTACAGAAAATCTTCTAATAGACGTAAAATCGATCCAAAGTATATCTCGAATATCTTACCCTACTGAGTAGTCTTCCAAAGCTGATTCACAAAGTTTTCTTATGTCATGTTTGCTTTACAAAATTTTCCCCCTTAATTAGTGATGTATTGTGTTGGCCTTTTGCGTTCCCTGCAGTTTAAAATGCCAATCAAAAAAAGATCAAACATTTGTTTCTAATTTTTTCCCCTTTTTTGTGAACATTTAAGTTCGTTAAGTCTTAAGTAAAACAATTTTTGTTTCAGGAATTTCCTGTTTTTATGAACTTCCTGGTCTCAAATTAAAAAAAAAAATCAGACAAGGACTGAAGGTGACTAAAACGAAACGATAAAAAAAATTAAGAAAATGACGAAATGAAAAATCTAAAGAAGAATTCATTTTAGTACACGCTAGACGCATGTATTTATTGCTTTTAATACAGCATTTAAACCTTTAGGAACGTCAATATAGGTGACATTCAGAAATTGTATTACATTCACAGGACCAGCACTTGGAAATCCAGAATCCAGAATAACACAACTTGTACAGGAATAGTTCTGACAATATTGCAATGAAATCCTAGAAGATGCAGGTAACCAATGCCAATGTTAATAACACAGTATTGCAGCTACATATGTAGAGTTTATTGTTGACAATGGGAACAAAATGTGCAGCAGTCTTCCTATTGTAATACAAAATACTGATGCTCTATGCTCAAGCTTTAAATGGATCATTTCACAGGATCCTACATCGAAGAGGGCCCCAGTGAGCTGTCATAGTATTTGCACAGAGCTCTGGTGTTACAATCCAAACATTCTGTTTTGGTCGATATACTTTATTCCAGGTTCAAAGGTTATTAAAAAGAAACCACGGACAACAAATGGAACGTTAAACTGCATCTTCTTAAGAGACCGCAAATTCTGCAATAAGACGAAGTCCATCTGCATCACATACTAATTTAAAAATTAATCAAAAAACCGAACATTCTCTGCCCAAATACAGAAGCCATTTTCTTCTGGAATTGTGGAACATGGGCCACAGATGCTCGGATATTCTACCATGTTCCCTCTTTTGCCGCCAGAGGTATACTTAATGAATGATCTTCTGACTGGCCTGTTAACAGAAGTGTCCCAGTAGAAGTTCAACAGACTGTTTCACCAGATTCACATTCTCTGCCGTACTTTAACTTGTCACCTCATCTGCAAAGTAATTTCCATACACACACCACTGCACTATACCCCAGAACCTAACCAGAAAGTGTCCATGATCTCTGTATGAGCCTTTCTACAGACTTAAGTCAATCTCAAACTAACATAATGAACAGTCATTGCCTCAATGTTCATACACACACCACTGTACTCTATCCCAGTATTCATGGATGAGAGAAGCTAAGTTGTAATCCTGACTAAAGGTTGTAAAGACCAATTAAGTAAGTAAGTAATCAAATTCACAATCCACAAACCCGCAGGTTTGCATGCTAGTCATTACAATGCCGTGGCAAGGTACGTACAAACTAATAAAAATACTAATGCTTGGGCTACCAAATTTATTTCAATTCAGATCTACAAGTAGTTCACAATGGGTTAAAAGTAAACATTTTCAATTTTTATCCCAAAAATTTACCAAAAATCACATAAAATATCACAACTTTAGCCAACATCATCGTCATCATTATTGTGTTCATCGATAAACCATTATCGAGCTGTATAGCCAAAGTAGATGTGAATACATGTTCCACAAAAAAAAAGAACAAAAAAAAAGAAAAAAAATGAACTTCGAAAGGGAGCGTTTGAAGGTGAGTGTGTGTGTATGAGTGTGTGTATTCTTCACAAACAAACAGTGTAAGGATTTTGCAGCTTAAATTGTTAAACTTGTTGTAAAAGTATAAAATCAAACAAAAGTACCAAAAAAACAATCGAAAAAAAATGCACAAACAATGGAAAAATACCTAGAAAAGTACAAAACTGGAGCTCATACTGGTATATACGTACACTCACAGGTAAACTTTAATATTCAGCAGTAAAGGTGATCAAAAGTCAAGGTGGTTTTTGGCACTTATAACTTCTATTGCCATACATATGCAGACGCAGACAAAGACAAAATGGTCAATCAAACCCTGACTCTCTGCCACTACTCACCCACTTATATGAACTCAATATGAAATTGAAAATTTTGTGTCCTTTTGATGTATTCGTTTATTTTTTTTTATAATTTTTTTTTCTTTCTCTCTCCCACTCTTTCTTTATGCTTTTATTTCCGCTTCCATGTGAAAGTGAGTGAGTGAGAGTTTTTTCTGTTGATTTTAATTCTTCAACCACACTTACATGTACATCCATATGAATGGTGTTTAAACGTTTGTATCCTTGATTTGTATGTATGTATGTGTATATGCACACTTAATGTTTTTGTATGTTTTTATGTTCAACGTTAACAGTTGGCAAATATTGACCAACATTGATTGTTGTTTGTGTGTGTATTTTCCGCAGGTAAATCGGTTGCCATTTTTTTGCTCCTTTTCTCGGTACTTGTTTCGAATCATAACAAAGAGTTTTGGGGTACCAGAAAAACTGGTACATTTTCGTTCATATTATTATTGTTGTTGTTATTGTTGTTTACTGTGTCTGTTTATATTTTGTATTAGATTTTCTGTTGCCCTTTTTCCTGCAATTATCTTTAAATGCAGAAAATTTGTTATGCTAATAAAAAAAAACGAACGAACGTCTAATTATTGTTTTTCGAAGTGTTCCACAGAAAAAAAGGGTCCTTGTAATTTACATGTTTCTGCTTGTATGCTATAATAAAAGAGAATTCTGAATGGTGTAATAAATAGAAAACATATGGAAAACAAAACAAAACATGGTATTTGACAATCCATAATAATAATGGTAATCGTCAGTTAACGGTGACTATATGGTTATGGTTTTTATAATTTGAAATAAAACAAATTGTATACCTTTTTCATCATACATAATTGGTCAGAGCTATTAACAGAGGCTTATTGGAAGAGCGCTATTAAAACTAAGGTTTGAATTCTCCAATTGCGCTCAAGTAAGCTAACACAGTAGTTATCATATTGTAACGATCAAGCATGCACGTTCTTCCTTCCTTCTTCCTACCTGATTGTAGTTTCGATTGTCCTCTTCTGCGTTTGCCCCGGCGCACATTCATTACTATGAACGACAGGAACAAGCCAACGTAGACGTTGTTCTTTGATACGTGTAATGACGTCGTTGTCAGAAGAAAGTACACGCACACTGACAACGTAGACGGGACCATATTTTATGAAGAAATTTCTGCTCAAAAACTCAAGTACAACTTTATCTGCAGGCGCATGTACAATTGAGTCGAAGAAAAGATGTTTACATACATACATATATAATTGAAAATTGCAATCCTTCAATCAGGATTAATATCTAACTTCTCACACTACTTATGTTGTGTGCGTGCGGAACCTACAGTTTAAAATCGACTCCGAACGATAGATTTTTGATAAACTTTTCATGGCACTCTTTGTTTACTCTCAGACTTTTTGCCACAAATCTGCTAAGATTTCTCTTCGCTTTGTTTGAGATGTATGAGCTGTGGGGACCGTTGCCTCATATCTTAAAGGCCAACACACTACAAACTAGACGACGTAGACTTCATTAGATTCGATTGGCAATAGAAATGTATTAAAATTTGCCAGTAAAGTACTGGCCAGACATTAAGTTAGCTCGAGATTGACTTCAGTCTGCAGGAAGGTCTAGACAGGGATTATATATACATATATATCTATAGTCGCAGGCTGAAAGTGCGTTGGATTCTGAGGTATAGTGAAAATTACTTTGCAGAAGAGAGAGAAGGTGCGGGAAAGGATTCAAATCTGATGGTACACTCTGGCACACTTCTGCGTAAAGATCAATCAGAAGATCGTTCATTAAGTAGACCTCTGTTGGCGATTGAGGAAATATTGCAGAATCTCCAAGCAACTGTGGCCCAGTTCTAACCTACATACATACATACATTCAAAATTGATTAATTACAACCCTTCAGTGGGGATTAGGACCTAACTTCTCAGACCACTTATGTTGTGTGTTAATTTTATACATGAGTTTGAAGTCGACTCCGAGCCACCGTATTCTTTGAGAAGCTTTTCATGGCAATTTTATTTACCGGCAATTTTAGTCGCCGAAGAAATATTTTGTCATATTTCGTTTAGTTGGAAATGCCTGACCTGGGGTATGAACCGAGGCCTCACGTCTAATAAGCCAACACTGTACCTGCTAGATTACTACGACTTCATCGACATAAACTTATCTTCTTATCATCTTATCAGCATCCCACAGAAAATAGTCCAACGGTTTCAAATCTCAACTTTTTGGGTGGCAATTGACATCACCATTTCGGCTAAATAAACGGCCATCAAACGCTTGACGCAATAAATCGATTGTGGCATGTGATGTGTGGCATGTTGCACCATCCTGTTGAAACCAAACATCTTTCACATCATTAGCATAAAAACGGGTATAAAAAATCGGTTATCATGGTGCTATAAGTGTCTCCCTCCATTGACTGTGGATGGTTGCGCAGTCCTCATTTTTAAAGAAATATGAGCTAATGATATCTCCGCTCCACAAGCCGCACCAAACAATCACTCGCAATGGGCGCATTGGCTTCTGTAAGACCATGTGTGGCTTTTCTGAGCCCCAAATACATAAATTTTGCTTATGAACGCACCCACCAAAATCAAATGTCTTAATCCGAAAAGATGAATTTTTTTCTGGCAGAATCGACATCATCGTGCAGTTTCTCGGTGGCCCATCTAGAGAAGCAAAAACACAGCGAATGGTTGTGAGACTTCAAGTCTTGACCCCATTGAACCTTGAAAGGCATTATGCCGAGATCTTTTCACAAAATTCGATGTAAGTTGATGCAATCTTCACAGCTTCGATATTTTTGGGGGAATGCACTCAGGAGCACACTCACGTCTTGGCGCATCAACAGTGAAACCAGTTTCACGAACTTAAGCAATAAACTTGCATATACCGGGCAGTGTTGGTCCTTCTCTGCTACAAATACCCACCCGATATTTGCTGTATTTACTTTCATGCTGGCTTTTGCTCTCTTGCTATTTATAATTCATTTTAACATGCTTTGGCAACTTCTAGAGAGGTACTGTTAATTTGTTATTGTAATTTTCATAAATTTTTTCTTTTCATGCTTCTTCTACAATAAAAATTGTATGTTTATTGGTATGATAGTTTCGAATTTCCAATTTACAATAAATTTGCTTACAATTTAGAAACATTTGTGGTGTGATGAAAAATTTATTCGATTTTTTCTCCTTACATGCGTGCAAGATTAATTGATTTTTAATTAAAAAAAAAAGAACGAACAACAAAAATTATTATTGCAATAAAGCTGTTTATTAAAGCCAATAACACTTGTTTTAGGCAATATCAAATATGAATTAAGGGAACTGCCTAACTACCTAACCAGACAGCCTTATGGCACCAAAGTTCATATAAAAATTTCTGTACATTTTTTTTCTTCATCTTGTCAGTTACACGCAAATCTAAACACAGGCAAACAAATACATACAACATAAATAAATACATTTTACATATTTGGCAACAAATGCGCTTGTAAAACAATTGAAACATCATCAATCATTTTGAGAGGAGACGCGTTTTTCCACCAAACAAACAGCGAATCAGCCAACCAGCCATTCGTTTGAATGGTATGTGCCGGCAATAAAGTCAGAGGATTCCGTTTTTGATGGCTAAAGGATCCGTCTTAATGAAACACGCAAACTTATTTGTTTGCCTTCTTGTAATATTTGATACACACTAATTTTTCTTTTTCTTTCTTTCTTTTTTCTGCCATTCTTTCGTTTGACATTGAAGTCAACCGTCTTCCTGGATTTATTAAATACTCTATGTGAGCATGGGAAGTATGTTGCGTTCATTAATGGATTTATTACAAGCGGTAAAGAAAGGAAGTCAAGCCCTTCACTAATAAATTGAACGGAATTTTTGGGTCAAGGTTAGGTTAGGTTAGCTTAGCGGGTAGCTTGCCGTTCACAGGAAAGTTCAATCCGTAACCATATGGCCCACTGTGTTATCCAGTTTAACGTAAGCCCCCTTGTTGTGAGCCTGTTAAACTCAGGCTGAAACCGACCAGTGTCCTTAGGGGCTTGTTCACCACCATGCCCAAGTCTTCAAACGTTTTGTCGCTCAAAAACCAATGTCTGTCCTAAAATGCAGTATCAAGCTTGGAGTCCTCCTTTCTTATTTGCTTTCAGTTGGTTTATGTTTTGCTGAGTTTACTTTAGTATATCTGAGGATGATGGCAAAATGGATGGATCCTTGCTCATTCAGTGCTACTCTCTTCCAAAATACTGTGACGAAAATGGAAATGGTGTTACATCATTTAAATAAAATGATAAACAAAAGCTACAAAAACAAAAACAATGAAATATACATAATGAAATATACATAATAAACAAGTAAAAAAAATTTATTCTAACAACATCCGTATAAAAAGGAGATAAACAAGTAAACAAAAATGCAACAAAACAAGCAATGTAAACAAAATACACACACAACAATGAAACAACGATGTTTACATCTATGGAGATCTCGAGATTCATTATACTGTTTACGTTGGCTCATAAAAGGCAAGACAAAGCAGGCAACGAAGTTAGTAAAAAAAATTCAGACAGTCTTGTGTGAAGACGCGTTGCGTGTGCAGAAAATAATCGTGGTTTGAAGGTCTCCGTTATAAAGATCTGTCGAACAATAATTAGAGTCTAAAGAAGAATAACAAACAAAGCAATTGTTGTTGTTAACATCAAGTTGTGAACAATGAAACACAGAATTGTGCGAACAATAAAGATTTTATTTAAAACTGAACACACATTTTTTATTTTCATTTGCAATCTACGAACTCATATTTTAAACGTTCTTAAAAGTTAAAGACGTAACAATATGATTTGTCCTTGGATCTCAACCTCCACTGTACGTAGGGTGTTCATTTGTTTATTTCCCTTCCATTCCATTCAGTGTATGACTTATTAAGAAGGATTTTCTTTTATTGGTTTATTGGCCACAACCAGAAAGCCTAACGAAAAAAAAACCTCCTTATTCTGCGGTCACCAGCCAAATACAACATTATTGTTCCTGTTCTTGTACTGACTGTAAGCATGACATTTATTTTCCTTCGTTTTTTCTTTTTACATTTTTTCTCTTGTTTTTCAGTTTTTTCTGAGTGCTGGCTTGGCTTATTATAACACGAATATTGAATGGGCTCTTCAGTGTAATTGACAACTCATGCAGGAAACAACCTATTATCCTGATATTAAACTTCAAACTAAATTGGCACACACCGGACTCTCAGTTTTATTGGCATATCATGCTTGTTGTTATAATGGTTCCTGGGGGGGTTTGTTTTAATTCCAATATAAAGTTTCAAACTTAAATGCGTTGAAAGTTTGTGCAGAGAACAATGAAAAAAATCCATGAAATTTATTTATTTAATACCAGTTTTTACGATAATTTGTAGCAAAAAAAGAAAAGAAAATATTTTCCTAAATAAATTGTTTATTTTCATTAATTTTTTTCCTTTTCCTTTTTCTGTCAAGTCATGTTGATTGTAGAAATTATTTGGTTTTCGGTTTATTTTAGTTTTATTTCGAAATTTTTATTTGAAAGCAAAAAAATTGAAAGGAAATTTTCAATTGTTATTTGCATGATTTGGCTTAATTTTAATGTTTGTGCGTATATTTGACAACATTAAGGAACAAGTACATGAGCATTATTGTTACCCTTTTCCTTTCATGATTGGAGAAAATTGTTTGTTTTTTTTTAACAAAAAGGACATTTGAAGGACTCAGTAAAAACTGCAAAAAATACGATTTTTGGAATAAAATTTTGTATTAAAAAAAATAAGTCTGAAGCTTTAATCATATTGAGGGATAGGTTTCTAATACCCGGAATCTTTTCCCGTTGAGCCACTTCTATACGTATCAAACCAAGCAATTATCGGTCGCGGCTAAATTCGTAAAACGGAGGGAATAGGGATGCAATTCAAAGCCTAATTCAAGGATTTTTGACATTTTTGGACAGAATTATATTTTTTCCAATTAAATTAACAGGCAGGCAGCATGCCTGTTGGCAGGTGCAATCTTTTACTTTAAGCTGAAATGTGGAAAGCTCTAAATTCATAGACTTATTGGCCGACATTCGTATGTATTTAACTCTATTCATGAAACCTTGAATTCATTTATTGAAACCCTTCAGTCTAAAATACGCTAAACATACATACCATAATTGGTCATTACAACCCTTCAATCAGGAACTTTTCACACCACTTAAATTGCGTGTGTGTTAATTTTATACATGAGTGGTGGGACCTACAGGTCGACTCCAAACGACAGAATTTTAGGAAACTTTTCATGGCAAATTTACTTACTCTCACAGTGTTTGCCAGAAATCTTTTGAGAGGAAGTCGTTGAAGAAACATTCTTTTCATATTTCGTTTCTGTTGGACATGTTTGACCTGGAGTTTGAACCATGGCCTCACGTCTTATAAGTCAACATAGTACCTACTAGACTACGATGACTGCGCTACGAAATACGCTAAAATTATTTAATATTTGAAAAGAGAATTTAGTAAAGTCGTCTCTATAGTCCTACGGTACGCAATGCATGTTATACCGATGGCTCAAACATACATGACGGACTAGGCTGTAGCGCATTAATTAAACTTTTTATAGGCCACCCAACCAATGCACTGTTTTCTAGCTGAAGATCATGAACACTTTTGAAAGCATTTTTGTTGGTTGGCAGGATTTTCACTGAAAATCTCTTGATGTACTCACCCAGCCAGTCTACGATTATGTCCCTAATGAAAGTATTTTCAAAGTCCATTTTTGTGTCTAAATGTCAATGACTTCGCATGGAATTTTTCGCTTCATTCATAAATGGCTTTTATATCGGTTACGAGTTCATAGAAATATCTTGGGAAATTGCGTTGTTGATGAACTAGCCATGGGTATTATCCACTTATTTAATAGAAAGGTTCAATATCGTTGCTAGCTAGAGGGTAGGTTCAATATTTCCAGAGTTTGCTGGACATGTATGGAGAAGAAGAGGATCGTCGCACTACTATCATTCAAGTACATAGCCATCCTCCTCAGAATTGTGATACTCAAGGGTTACTGTCCTTTTGGTAGGCACGCCGAAAAGCATGGCATTTTGTCAAATTACTCTAACAGGAGCTGTTTGTCTGAGGAGGAGGAAAAAATAGCTTTTAATTTATACATCAGTAGTTGCAGTAATGTAGTAGGTAGTATGTTAGGTTATTAGACAAGAGGCCGCGCTTCAAACCCCAGGTCAGATATCTTCAATGAAACCTCTCTCTCAGCAGATTTTTGCCAAAAACTCTGAGACTAATAAAAAATTGCCATGAAATGTTTCTCAAAAATCTGTCGTTCAGAGTTGACTTTAAACTGTAAGTCCCTGCACTCATGTATAAAAGGAACTCACACAACACAAGTAGTGTGAGAAATAAGAACGTAATCCTGACAAAAGATTTGTAATGACCAGTTACGTATGCACATATACGTCAGTGCTGTGTTGCCATAAATATACGAAGGTTTTTCACTTCTCACTTTCTGATATCCTTGACCAAGAACTCGACTATGAAAATTGCTTCAATAGCAAGATTTATCTTGGACTCGAGTTTCTTTAGAGAGTGTTTTATTCCCGGGTTGAATATTGCTTTGGCATCACAGTGAGGCTAAATTCTGAACTGAAAAAAGTTCGCCACCTTACCTAACCTAACGTAATGTAACCTACTGAAAATGATTTCACATCCCAATTTGATGGTGAGGTTTTGATACTATTTTCCAGGAGATCAAAATCACTGTCATAATAGATTTCTTCGAGTATTTTTGTTATAAAACGTGGATCAAAACGAGCTTCAAGAATCGTGTGGTCAAAAAGGAGATCAAAGTCTCATGGTTGTATTTGCAGCTGCTTGTTCCTATAACATTACATCAGATGATAAGCGATTAACTTCTTCAAATTAGTTTTACATTGAGCAGCAGAAGTGTGTTCCAAATTTCCTTCAACCTGTGTGGTGAACCAATTCTAAGCAAAACTATGGAGCTCTTTACAACAGTTCATTTGTAATTCTTCCACTTGTAAGCTATTTCAAGGGGAAACCAAATAAAAGAACTGTCAATCAAGAGCTGTATGTACTAATCGTTTCTAATACTAACATAAATAAATATACAAATATACACATACCACTTCATATTTATGTAGACTTGAATGTGGTTGTTAATTAAACCTTTTTTATTGAAATTGAAATCAGATTTTATGTACGAACACTTTGACTGGACGAATGGTTTCTTGTTACATTCGCATGTCACTTTAGTTGTAGAAATTCCTTTGATTTAACTAATACTCTTGCATTCACAGCAATAACAACAACAACGACGACAACAATATTAACAATTACAGCGACAAGCAATGCTGCTACTGCTGCTGGTGATGTTGATGTTAAAACATCTCAAAATCCATTTGTAATTAATGTTTTGAAATATTAAAGCTCTCTCACGTACAGCAAATTACAAAATGATTTTCAGCATAATTTGCATAACAATAACAACAACAACAATAATAATAACAACAATAGCAAGCAAAGGCCACGTCTTTAACTGAGAAACGACAAAAACAAAATTGACAATGATGTGAATAATGATGGCAATAGTGGCAACAGCAATAGTGAAAGCAATAGCAACAGCAATAACAACAATTGCTTTTAGGGTATATACAATACAGTACAATAGTGACAACAACTAAAAATAATAATAACAATAACAAAAACACCTTAAGCTCGAGCACTGACAAACAGACGAAGAAACACATGCAACAGCAGCAACATCACAATGAAAGCAACGGGCATTAAAGGTGTCAGTGGCATAAGTTGTCTAATTAACGCAAGAAAATTACAAATTTCTCTCCCATATTGACAAGTTGACACAAATACAAGCGTAAATGAATCACACACATAAACACCTACACACACACTTACAAAGAATTTAAAGCTTAAAATATGAATATTCATGTATGCTGTGTGGACGCGGCCATCTACACTCTTCAACCATCTTAAATTGAAATTTAAAGCAAGAGTAGTAAATTTCGAAAAGATTTAACAGCAGGGGTAAAGTGAAGAGCACAAGTCATATGGAATTGGTAAATTTATAACTATTTAGAGGCAGATCTGGGTTGTACCTCTCTGTCATGCTTGAAATCTCCAGGCAAGTAATACAATTCGTCACCTATTCTCCGACCTCCGCAGTATTTTTCAGACAGGGGTCCTGGACATACTGAAAGCATCACAATTCTTATTGAATGGCAGGATTTTTCCTGAAAACCTCTTGATTTACTCTGGCAGCCAGAGACTTAACAGCCCTAATGAACGTCTCTTCGATGTCCGTTCTCGCCAAGGATTAATTGCCGGGTCATTCAAACTGTGGGGTTCCGGGGGCATATAGATATTGTCGAAAACTGTATTGCTGATGAACTGCCCAGGACTGGTGCGGAGGTTACAATATCCGACATGTTACAGGGATTACGACCTAGCACCTGCCACCAGCAATATGCGGTAGTTTGATACATGAGTGGTGAAACATACATTACAACCCTTTAGCCAGGAGTACAACTAGCTTCTCACACCGCCAATGTTGTAAGTGTTAATTCTATCCACGGAGAGGCCTACAGTCTTATAAATAGCTTAGAGAGACTTTTCATGGCAATCCCTAAAAAAAAGCTCCCTGAGCTTTTGTTAGAAGACTGCTGAAAGCAAAGTCACCAAACTTACCATATTTTTCACTTTGTTCGATATGTCTGTGGTTTAAAGTTCGTGTTCATATCTAATAAGGCAACATACTACCTACTAGACAACAGTGACTTAGAGAAGGTATGATCCATATTTGTAGACTCTTCTAGACTTGAGAAACTAGGTTGTTATCCTAGCACCAGTGTTGTAATGATCAGCTATGTATGTATGCATGTGTCTTCTAGACTTGTATGGATATGAGAAGCACTGAATTACGTCTACTTTTAAATCGCTGGACCATCCATTGCATGCTATTCTTATGAGCTGCAATCTTTTGAAAGTCTTGCCGATAGGTAGGCATGTAGTTGAATAACCTCTAAGGAAAATGATTGACTGAGGAGGCGGACGCGACTTTCACTTCATGTGTCAGGGACCTGCTCTTGCCATAAAGAGGTTCTAACGCCTCATTTTCGTTTGCTTCCCTATAGGGAATGTTTGATCCTTCGATTGGAAATTAACTGTGGTATTATAGTAAAACAAACCGCTTGTCTAAGTAGGAACTTATCTCACGAAACACACATTTTATCCTGTTTTCTTTCTTTTATCCGGTCTTACTCAAAAAGTGTGATACACTCTGGCAAATAGAAATTGTAGCAAGGGATGATCAATCACGATGGTTTCGTAAGTTTTAAAGACATTTTTCAACATTCGTACTCCAAAGGTTGTCATGTTTGTTGGTGTCCATTTTTTTAATCGAAGAGGTGTATGCGCGACTGTAATACAAGCGTAGTGTTCATTGTTGGCTTGTTAGACCTGAGGCCACGGGTCGAACTCCTAGTCACACAACTCCAACAAAACGAAATTAAAAAAATATTCCTTTGGTGACTTCCTCTCAGCAGATATCTGGCAAAAATTCTGAGAGTAAAAGAAATTGCCATGAAAAGTTTCTCAAAAAATCTGTGGTTCGGAGTCGACATTAAATTGTAGGTCCCACCATGTATGAAATCACCACACATATCATAAGTAGTATGAGAAGCTGGATAGTAATCCTGACTGAAGGGTTTGTAATAAAAAGTTATATATGTACGAGTAAGTATGTGTAATGCAAGCGATTGGGACATATGTCTCCAATTGAATATGTAAGCACAGCATATCAATGACATCCTTAATGGTCAGCCGGCCTTTATTGTTGCATGAATTGGACTTTATACAGATGATGATATAATTCCAAAAGCAAAATATGTCATAGTGAGCCATAAGATATGCCCAATGGTTGAGAACGCTATTAACTCAGTAAATTCTGATTATCTACTTTGACAGAAGCATAATTTTTGTTTTTTTTTCTCGATTTCTAATTTCTTGATTAATTCTGTATTACATTACCCCTTCGCATAAGCGCTCGAAAAGAAAAAACCCCGTTCAAGAATCGAGAATGCCTCGGTGCGTTTGCATTAAGAACGTGCCCTCAAGTATGATTGCAAAAGTCAACGAATACAATTATTATTATTAGTATCGTTAATGTTATCGATACCCATTCACATTTTATACACAGACACATATATTAATATCCTTCTCAATACTGTATATTAAAATACGTCTGTATTTGCTTGTATAAGTTAAATTTTTGTTTATTTGCATTAGTATTAGTAAATCAATTTCAATGTATTGAAGCACAAAGTGTGTCTATTTGCAGCATTTGATAGTCATATGTATGTGTGTGTATGAGTACATATATAGCTGTGTGTGTTTGCATAATTATGTCCAATAAAGCCATAAGTGTAAATGCATGTGTGTATGTGTGTACATTGGTATTTAGAAAATGTGATTGGCAATCATATTGAATGTCGCTGACAGGCAATTAATTAGAATGTCATCGTTTTTTTGTTTCTTTTTTGCCTTTTATTGTTCTCCACTGCTAAACATTATTTGAGAATATCTGAGTAATTCTGTCTAAGTATGTACTTCAATATTAAATGTCCTGTTTTGTTTTTGTTTTTTTCTCTTCTACTTGTTTTTGTTGTTGTTATGGTTGTTTAAACGTATGATGCATGTTATCAATGAAATCAATTGACAAGGCTAATAGCCATTGTTGCCATTGTTTCGCTTTCACACAAATCTATAAATTTTGTGGAAATTTTCTTGTGAACTAAATTAGGTATTCAATGCTTTATAATTATTAAACGAAAACTAACTATGAAGTGGAAATAACTTGAAAATACTTTCAATTTTTCATTTGAGGATTAGTTATGGCACTGCAAGGATTAAAAAAATTTATTAATAATTATATAAATTTAATACGAAGCTCTTTAGCTTCTATTTAAATAAAACAAAGTGAGATGCGAGAGATACGATCGACATTTTTTATTCGTTGCAAATATCTGTGGCAAATAACATTGTTTGAATGTCTGCCATGGCCTTCGTGGTCGGAGTATATCCAAAATACGTTATTTTTCATGATTTTGACTGTATTTAGTGGATTACCCATAAGAAAATCTCTAACGGAGTAAAATTCTATCGTCTGAGTGGCCAATCCACATTCGATATCCGTACTTTTAAATCGATTTTTAAATCGATTCAATATGACATGGATTGTATGGCACGTAGCTCCGTCTAGTTGAAACCACATGTCACTGGTGCCCACAACATCCAATTCAGGACAAAAGAAGTGGGTAATCATCGAACTGTAGTGCTTGTCCTTGACAGTGATGGACTGGCCAAAGTCGTCTTCAAAGAAATATGAATTAATGACGCCTCCAGTTAAAAATCCAAAACAAACTGTGACTTTTTCAGGGTGCATGAGAAGCTTCCAGAAAGGTTTCTTTTCTCTGGCAATCAAGATCATGTGACGCTGCGGTAAACACCTTTTCCATACGGATAATCCCATAATTTCAGAGCATTTGGAAACGGCCTCGAAACGTGAAAGTTGGTCAAAACTCCTTTAAAAGGATCGCCATTCTGCAAACAATTTAGAGGCGATGATTAGTTGCCAGTTGTTTATTTGTTAGGACCAGATCATCACTTAACGCCTTTTGCTGATTGCCGATAAATCCACTTTCTTGTGTACCAAATTCTAATTTGTTTAAACTTCTTTATCGAGTCATAAGCGTTGCTGAATTATGATCTATGATTTGCCTCAATTGATTACAAACCATAAATCAAGAGTCGCGCCTATTTTAATTTTTATTTAAAATGCAGCATTTTATGTTAAACGAATTTAATGTTTCCTTTTTGCTTTGCTCAACATGGTATTATATTCTCTCTCCCTCTCTCTCTATCTCTCTTATTAATCACGCCTTTGGTCGTATAATTACATATGGGCAGTTGATAATATCCTCCATGGCATTTGCTTTTTTACTTCTTTGTTTGCAATTTTAATTAAAACTTAATACGCCATTATGTGAGCCTCTTCCTTCAGTGATACTGTTTCAATACAATTCCTTTTCTTCGCATTCACCAAAAGTCTTCTTCTCCTTCTTCTGTCTACCTACTCTTTAAGCATCTTAAGCAGTTTTTTTAAGGAGGGATTTTCTTTAGCATGTGGCATCGTTCAACCAATTTTTAAGTCGTTGAGTTCGTTGAAACATTCGAACATTCATCGACAATTCATTATACGAGTATTTCACTGCTTTACAACGATTATAAAAATTTACAATATTTGGCTGCTTGGCTCAGTGACTGGCTCACTGCTTGCCTCACTGGCTGGCTGTTAAACATCAATGTCATTAAAAATATATCGCATATAATACGTTCGGTAATAAAAGGCATCTTTATGCATTTATTTTTAACGTCTTCGTCGATTTTAATATGTCGAACAGCTTTTCCTTTTCTTCATTTCTTTTTGCCTTTTGGGTATTTCAACGAAAACTCATTTAAAATCTTTAATGTTTTTCACCATTTTCTTCCTTTTCTTACGCTACATACGTCAGGCAAGGTATGTTAGGTTTGTGATGATATATGATCTCATGTGCTTTCTTTCCAGATATTGCAAGATATGTTCTTTTCTTATCATGCATGGCTAAAACATTACCAATTTATGTCAACGAAAAAGCGGCTAAAATACTAGGAGATTTCAAACAATCCGTACGAAAGGCAATGACTTCCTTATTTACAAATAATTTGTTTCAATTCAGTTCCTTGCCGTATAGGGCATCCACATATGCTACGAGTAGGTTGGGATGGACTGTACATATTTTCCATGTCCCTGTTCAGTGTATGTCGCGATGTTCTTTCATTTTCTTTTTTGATATTGTGTTGGCAATAATATGAACATTTCCCTTCTTTTGATTTTTATTGCAGATTTTTATTTTCATTTTATTTTTAATTTTTTTCACATTTTATTTTGACGTCATCATTAAATTAATTTTTATTTTATTTTATTTTATTTTTTCTTAGCTGAAGCCGTTGTGTTGCATGTACAAGTTGCCACAAATGAAATTTAATATTGTATTCCATTTTATATGCTTTCCATCTTCATTTTTTTTCTGGTCAATTATATAATTGGTATACGTTACATATCCATTCTTGTTTTTGATTGTTGCTTTACTGGTATAAAAACTTTATGTTTTTCAATTAGCAAAAAATAAAATTCATTTTTAATTGAATTTAAGATATTTTCTGCTGAAATGAAAGCGATATTGCTTCAATGGCCATATTTAGTTTGGTGAAAATGAATACAAATTTTGAAATAATATTTCGGCATATCCATATACAGAATAGTTCAAAAAGGAAATTCTTTGGATAATTAGTGGCAGAACCTATTTAAAGTATTTGAAATAATTTTTCATCAAGCCAAGCAAAGCCAAATGCAAAATACTTCAGAATGAACCGTAAGATGAAATTGCCTAAATGGGATCCCTGTAAAATTGCTTATTTCAGATTATTAGCCACACTTTCTTTAAAAGAAGTACAAGGCGATATTACATAGGCCTGACCACACCTATAAAACATCCAGTCGCTTGAGACAACCCTAATCACCTCGTAATGCTTGAAAAGTCGTCATGTTTGGGTCACCATTTTCATCGTTTGTATAACTACTTCTATGCCTTTTTCGATTGTTAAACGAAGTCTAGTAGTCGCCGTAGTCTAGTAGGTAGTGTGTTGGCTTATTAGACGAAAGGCCCGAGTTCGAATCCCAGCTCAGACATCAAAATGAAATATGAAAAAATATTTCTTCGGCGACTTCCTCTCAACAGATTTCTGGCAAAAACTGTGAGATTAAAAATTGCCATGATAAAGCTTCTCAAAAAATCTGTCGTTCGGAGTCGACTTTAAACTGTGTGGTCCCTCCACTCATGTATAAAATTAACGCACACGAGATAAGTGATGTGAGAAACTAGGTCGAAATCCTGACTGAAGGGTTGTAATGGCCAATTATGTATGTATGTATGTGTATGTAAACGATTCGTATTCGCAACAAGCAGAATTTTCTAAAATTACTTGATTCTATTGCCTCATCTGCGGTTTTGAAACCACTAAATGGATAACCTGATATTATATGATCATATCTGTATCAACCCTACTTGGAAGTCAACAATTATCCCTCAATGCTGATGTATTCCATAGCTTATTAAAACCATTTAAACTGTATTCGGCTTAGATTTTCCCATCAGCCACAGTGTGCTTGTGAGTGCTTATTTTGTTATGAGTGGCAAGTCCCATAATTTATCATCGTCTTCAAAGGATAAACTATTGTTAATTAGCTTTCAAAGCTTTCCCCCAGAAAATATATTTTTTAAAAACGTCAGTGCTGAGATTTGAGCTCGTATCTCTCGTCTAGTGAATTAAATACCAGCCAATTTTCAATATCGATCATACTCTTTTAACCTTTTAATACCACGCTAGGTTTCAAACATGGCAACCCTTACCACTCCATCTTTTCAACTGTGACTTGAAAGGCATTCTAAAGGATGTCACTACTTTTTGCAAAAGTGTGAAGTTGCTTGCAGTCTTCGTAGTCTAAAAGGTAGCGTGTTATCTTACTATACACAAGGCTTTGGTTCAATCGCCAGTTGAGACATCTCTAACAACATGCAAAACGACGTACATGGTGCCAATAGGCAGAGAAATGCGACGTATGGCATTCCATGTTATAGTCGACAGCTATTTCTATATTTATGTTGTTTGACTTTAATGCTACCAGTGAAAATTATTGTGGACTACAGATCAAGTATAGGAATCCTATTGCCTCAATAGACAATTCAGTGACAGAGTCATCTCTACTGCAGGAAAATGATTGCTCTGCAAGTCTTTCTTATCCTTCTAAGGATGCTAAGCAGCCATTCAGATGTTTTAGGATGTATACGAAAGAAAAATGCTATGCAATGTCTATGGTTCTGAACGAGCAGCCTATGATTTCTATACAGGAATTAAGAACAAGTTGTATGAGCTTTACAGCATTCAGTATAATAATATCCATGGCCTTTGCTGCCTGGTCGTTTTGTACGTATGGAAGACTATATCGCGGTAATATGTGTATTTGATATGATGATTAGCGGCTCTAGGCGTAGAGGATGGACATTTTATCTGCATTGGGAGGACAAAGTTAGAGAGGTCCTGCCATCGATTGGTTTAAAAAACTGAAGAGGGGGGAAAAATGCTATGTTGCTATGAAATGATTTCAATTTTCGGTCGCAAGACTTTCCTCCAATTTGACTTTAGACAAACCAGTTTGTTTGATTCAAATAAAAAAGAAACATTTCAATTAACCATCGTCATACGAGTAGTCACAGATCAAGTTACAATCCATAAGAGTATGAATATAAAATTAAATTTACACTTATACGCAAACAGCCAGTCAGATTGACAAACAAATGTATCCAAAAGGTCTTTATTTAATGCACTTCATTTCGAGAAAAAAAAAATAAGAGAAAAAACAAATAAATTCCTTGAAATATTCTATTGTTTTAGAGTAGCAAGCTGAAGTCATGAAATGAAAACTGAAATGATATCATGATCTGTAAATATATATGTAAGTATGGATGTTTGAAGATGGATATCATCATCATCATTTTTGTTGTTGTTTTACAAGTCAAATAATCCTTCTATACATATTTACGTACATATGTAATACGTATGTATATGTATATGTTAGTAAGTATTCTTAACTATGATTGTATATGTGTAAATATTTGTATTTTGAGTACACAGATAAGACTGTTGCTTTTTCCCAAAAAAAACCTTTTTGCTCTCAGTTTCCATTACCATTTAAGCAAAGTTTTTTCATTTTCGAGTACTTTTAAGCAAATAATTGCTGCTTAAAATGCTTGTCAGACAATTCTTCTCTCTTTTTTGTTTTCATTCTAATTTCTCTGGTTTCTTTTCTTTTATGATTTTAGAATATATTTCAGCACGTTTCATAAGGACTTTATTCGTTAGTTTTGTGGAGAAATTTCGTCTGCTGACAACAGTTCAATATGGCGCATTTGTACGTAAGGCACTTACTATCATATGTTGATTCCGCCTTTTTCAAAATGTGATGAAATGTGTGCCCAAAACGAAAAAAGCAATGAAAGTAAGTAAAGGGGTGATGGTGGTGTAGTGGTAAAACTACTTGTGTACAAAACCAAGCAGTTTAGGTTCGAAATTCAGGGGTTTCTTAGCAATGAGCAAGCAGACGATCTTGTGTCTGATGATATCAGAACCCTTTAGTAGAGTGCGAGCAAAATAATTGAAAATGTATACTTAACGAAGTCGCAGTAGTCAGAGCAGGCATCTAAGGGTTTACTTGCTTGCTTATTTGCCATTAACAACCCGATTAACGCCAGTTGGTCACACCAATCGATGACAGGGCTTTCACGAATTGGTCCTTCCAAGCAAACAAGGTCGTCCTCTGCGCCGACTTCCGCAGATCCACGCTTCAAATACCCGTCTCGCAGGAGCATCCTCCTCCATGGATATTAATACGCAGCCCAACGTCTATGTCGTTGAGATGCTCATACAGCTCACTCTTGGATCGGATGCAGAAATCATCGCCAACTCGTACAGGGCCGAAGATCTTACGTAGTACTTTTCTCTCGAATACTCTCAAGGCTGCTGGATCAGTGCTTAATAGGGTCCATGCCTCTGCGCCATAAAAAAGCACGGGCAGGATAGGCGTCTTGTAGACTATTAGTTTTGTCGTACGAGAGAGGTCCCTGCTACTGCCTATTGAGACCATAGGAGCACCTGCTGGCATTTTTGGTGGTAACGGAGGAGCCATGATAAATAAATTCCTTGACTATATCGAAAAGGTCCAATACGCCGCACGTCTCTACTTGTCGATAACATATACCTTGTTTTGCCCTTATTTACTGCCAGACCCAACTTAGTAGACTCCCGTTCAATAGCACTAAAGGCTGCAGTAACACCTCGCTTGGTACGCCCTATGATGTCAATGTCGTCTGCGTACGCAAGCAAAGATGCTTTTTGAAAATGCACTCCCGCCTATCGCAGAGCACTCTCCATGACGAAGTTAAAGAGGTCGCATGTTAAGGCATTGCCTTGTCTGAAACCTAGCAACGGTATCAAAAGGTTCGGAGGGGTCCTTTCCTACCTCGACGGAGCTGCAGTAATTGCTCAATGTCATTCTACATAGTCTTATCAGCTTCGCAGGTATACCGAGAGACAAATACACGATCCCTTAAGGGGCTAGCGACGGCTGCCTTATAGTCCACAAAAAGATAGTGTGTGTCGATTTGTTTTTCGTGGGTCTTCTCCAGGATTTGACGTAGTGTGTATATCTGGCCGATGGTGGACTTGCCAAGTCTGAAGCCGCACTGATAAGGTCCAATCAGTGTTTTGACGAGTGGCTTCAGTCGTTCATACAATACGCCTGTAAGAACTTTATATGCGATAGGGAGAAGGCTTACACCCCTGTAGTGTAGCACATATCGTAGGGTCTCCCCTTTTTCAGGACAGGACAGAGGACGTCAAAAGGTTTCCTGGATGGATTATTTGGTGTTGATTAGAGGCTCCCAATTTTAAAAATTCTGCAACCATTTCTACACGTCACCTCATTTATAATATTAAATATGGCTTAAATCGATTTTCATTGAAGCATTTGCTTGAAACATGCTTGATTAATGTGTGAAATACTCTTTTCCAGTATTTTTTAAACACTCTGTCTGGCTTCATATATATTTACAGACAAAATTGCCCTCCAACTTAAACCCAACCGAATGATGGCAGTAGAGCTGTCTTAATTAATAAAATAAACTCAATCACAGAGAGAAATATATTGAAATGAAATACAATCACGTTTTAATATGATCAAACGAACGAAGTTGAATATACAACCAGAATATAAACTAAAATCGGAAAAATATTTTCTTTGTCTGTCTACACAACATAAAACTCATGTTGCTCATTAGAAACTGAAGACAAATTCAACAAAAAAAAAAAAAAAAAAAGCAAGGAAAAGAAAGAAAATGGAAACGAACTGAAAATGTTGCTGCAGGGAAAGCAAAAAAAGGGCAAAAACTACAGCAAAAGAAAATTATTTTCGAGTTACAAAAAGTGTGTGTATTTCAGAAAGGGAAAATGGTTTTTCGAATGAGGCACACACAGAACACACATTTCAAAGTGATGAGTGGGGGAAAAAAACAAGGAAGCTTAAACTCCAGATTTATTTCCTTAATGAAAGCGACATGCAACCAGTGGAAAAAAGAAAAGAAAAAACCTATTTTAAAGCATATGGAACCAAAAAATTCTCCAAATTTCACTTGCTTTTGTTACTGTTTTTGAGTAATGCCTCCTCCTCTAGTATCTTGCATTGTATTTCTGTGTGACAATGTTTGTTTTGTGAAGAGACAACGACAACTTCAATAAAAAGGCTGGCGCACTTGCCATCAGCTATTCGAGAAACAGTAGAAACTGATATGTCATGTACAACGTACGTAATAATCGAAAGTCAAAATGGAAAAAAAGACAAACAAAAACGGAACAAAAAAAAAAACAAAGATTTTTAAACACTTTTTTCTTCATTTAATACTGCCACACAGACTTTAGAAATTGAAATTTACAATATCACGACGAATTCCATTATGCCTGCCACTGTTTTTGCTACATCAATAGAGTGAGCGATATCCACTACAAGCCAGGAGACAGATTCTTCGTAATACAGGCCAGAGATCAGTAATAAATCGTTTTTTCGCTACTCATAAGTAATCATGAAATTCTAGTATGAGTGAGTCAACAGTATTGAAATTCAAGTACTCTGATTCATTCGTACTCACTACAACGTTGATTTATAAGTACAGGTTGCAATGAGTATGAGTAAAACATTGATATCAAACTCATTACATTCGAAATATGTTTGATTCATACGCCTACTCATTCAGATACATAAATTTAGAAAAATACTTATAATACTCATCAATGATTCGAGTGATTCGAATCATTCATTAAAATTTACAGTCTTAGTTTATGTTACATTTACAAAAACAGAAGAAAGAAAAAGACAAAGACAAAGGCAGCAAGCTAAGCAAACACACAACTTTCTAGTGAGTATTGTAGTCGTCGTATGCGAATCATACTTATTTTGTGATTCGTGTAAATGTTGAGTAAAGGATAGTCGAAATCAACAACATCATGCGTATTGTTAAGTATGAGTACGATGAGTACTTCAAACTTTGAATATGAGTAGTATGAGTATGATATTAAAATAAGTATGAATGCGTATAAATATTAGAAATAATGAGTATAATTCGAATCTACTCATCTTTTTGAATACTCATTGCTGATTACTGATGTCTACCTATTCTCTAGCTGGCAAACATTATAAATGCATTGCTATTACAACTATATCCATATCATCTGCGAATACCACATTTGATACGCCAGAGACGGTCAAGAAGACATAAAAAATATAAAATAATGATGAACATCCTTTTAACTTATTTACTTATATTTGCCAGACACCCTATGACAGACACCTATGGATACCCTGTTGTAGCGTAATTAAATTATATTTACAGTCCATTTAAATAATAAGTGTGTATGCCATTCAAAACCCATTCACTAGACCGCATTAAGTTTCGTTTATAGACGATTACTCTTTGCAACAATTTATCCAAAATGAAATGAAAAAAGCATTCATACACATATACACCGAGAGAGAGAGAGAGAGAGGGAGAGAGATAAATTGTCAATCAAATAGCAGCATATGATATTACTGTCATCAATTAGTTGTAATTTTTAGAGCACTTAAAAACAACACCAACAACATAAACAAAATCAGGAGAAGAAAAAAATTCGTATAAATGGAGAGCGTAATTATATAAAATTGCAAATTAATAAAAACAAGTTGGCGCCAATAAGTGATGACAGTTTAAAAACGATGTAAAAAGAACATTAAAACGATGAAATTGAAATGAAAAAAAAAAATTATAAAAATAAAACACCAGCTCGTAAGCAGCTACAAAATTGGTGAAATACATTAAAAAAAATTAAATAAAAATCATAAAAAAAGATGAGAAAAAAGGATGGATAATGAAATGAAAAACAGCACAAAGTGTTGTAAAACTTTATTACACTCACCAACAAGAAAACAAAAAAAAAAAAGAACGAGAAAATTATTTAATAGATATGCCATCATTAAAAAACAAAGAGTTCAATAATCTGTTACTTATGTCAACTTTAAAAACAAACAAAAAAATACGATCTCAATTAAATAAAATACAGACATCATAATAAAGCAGCATATACTCGCCCCCATATAACATGTAAGCTTTACATGTGTATCCATACGTATGAGTAATAAATGTTTTAAAATGTACTCATCTTGCTCTTAACACCCACGCTCTCCAGAGTTTGTGTGCTATAGTTTGCTAAAGAATTAGCACTAGCACAGCGTTATAACGGCTGCACAATTGCAAGAGTATGTGTATTAGTGCAAGCACAAAATGTTTATTGACTTTTAACTGTATTTTTATTGTAATGTAATTAGTTTTTAATATTTTTCAATTTCGCTTTAATTCTTAGCAGTAATAAGTGAGCATGTGTTGCTTTTACAATAATTAATAACAGAGACCCTTTGAAAATATACGATTATAATGTGTTTTTCATTAAGCGTTTCATATCACGCATACAAACATAGTTGGTCATTACAACTCTTGAGACAGGATTACGACCTAGCTTCTCATACCACGTATGTTATGTGTATTAATTATATACATGAATGTACTTGTAGGTCCCAATTTAAAGTCGACTCCGAACGACAGAATTTTGAGTAACTTTTCATGGCAATTTTATTAACTTTCAGAGTATTATCCAGAAATCTGCTCAGAGGAAGTCGCAGTAGAAATATTTTTTCATATTTCATTCTGTTGGAGTTGTCTGACCTGGGGTTTGAACAGAGGCCTTATGTCTAATAAGCCAACACACTACCTACTAGACTAAGGCGACTAAAGCGTTTACATTTAAATGAAACTAAATGTATGTTGGATATCATCGAACATTTTCATTCATTTGAAAGACCTATTGTGTCATTATTTGTAGAATACAACATCGTTTAAGTGAACGTCATGGCCTCTCTGGGGACAGCACTTTCAAAATATCCAATTTTGCACGACCCTGGCACATAAATCTGACCAAATTTGACTGATGGCAGGGGTTATATTGGTTTTTAGGATAGCTGTAGTCTGTGGCTTACTCACATACACTTGCGACATAAGAAAATACCACGAGAAAAAGTCTAACATAGTCAAGTCATATGATCTCGATGGTTAATTTACCTATCCTCCACGTGAGATGTGTGGTATACAGAGCCATCTGCCGTTATTATACAAATCATCCAATTCAAGCCATAAGGCGTTGATAATCATCAACGTATAGTGTACGCCATTGACAGTGGTGTCTTGGCCAATGTCGTTCTCAAAGAAATATGTATGCCACCAAACAGTAGCATTTTCAAGGTGCATTAGACGCTTATGACGACACCACCCTAAAACTGTGTAACTTTTTTGGAATGCTTTGGACGCTCTTGCATCTCATATGGATGGGTATCGTCCTAAATTCCACAATTTTGATTGTTGCCAACTGTTTCCCCTCAAGCGAAAGCAAGTCGTTGTCTATGGTCGTTTTTCTTCAGTTCATAGATGAGTTATATTCTGTGAAGGCCCAATTCACGTTGCAAAATTCCAAAAGTTGTGTGCAGCGAATGGCCTACTGCATGGGATTCTCCTGCATCAGATCGTGCGGAGGATGTTCTATACTTTACTAACTAAATTCATAAGTCCCATGCGATTCATTTCTCTGGATGACTTAGAGAAACTTAGGTGAAAATTGAGAGAGGTAGTAGAGAAATGTTTTTAGTTGTATGGGGATGAGGAAGTTGTTAATACTTAAACTAGGGGCTTTAATGTCCAATATGTCTGAGTAAAATTGAACGAGGCGAAATAAGAGCTGTACTCACGGGCACTCGATTATATAGAGATGCATTCATAGTCTAGTAGGTAGTGTATTGGCTTATTAGACGTGAGGCCATGGTTCAAGCCTCAGGTCAGACATCTCCAATAAAAATGAAATATGAAAAAATATTTCTTTGGTGACTCTCAATGCAAAAACTCTAACAGAAAATAAAATTGCCACGGAGAGTTTGTCAATAATCTGTAGTTCACAGTCGACTTTAAACTGTAGGTCCGGACACTTATGGGTAAAATTAACACAAACAACGTAGGTGGCGTGAGAAGCTTGGTTGTAATCCCTACTGATGGGTTGTAATAATCAGTTATGTATGTCCATATGTGTGTATTCGCCACGTACAGGTTTGGTACGCAGAGAGTAGGGTGCGCAGAGTGTACATCGAAACGACAAAGAAATGATTGTCAACCCTAGAGGATGGAATATATACTCTTGGACCATATTTAGCTCATTGTGAAACCACAGTGGTCCATATATTCCTATCCTTGAACCATTCACAACTTACGTGCTTATTTAATTGACCATTACAACCTTCTGGGCAGTGTTAAAGCCTTGCTGAGCATATTTTTACAATGCGTAGCTTTAGTGTGCTTAGTTAAGATGCCTTACCTTATGCATTAAACTTTACCAGACATTATTCAACTATTATGGGAGAAGGATTGAAAGATGCTGATACATTCTATGAATTCTAAGTGGTTCGTCGCTCTTATTGTTAAGCGCATCAGAGGCCGCTGCCGTGGCTTAGCTTTATGCCGATAAGGCATAAGAAAATGCATTTTAGTGATGATCTTCTGCCTTTATCCAAATTCCCTAATAAATTAATCGTTGAAATACAGATAAAATTAAATCGTAATAAATTTTTATCCCTAAGCTAAGTTTGTTCACATCCTTCAGATATACAACTCATTTCCTACGTGGGATATAAAAGTTTGCCGCGAAATAAATCGTTGCTCAAACCCTAATAAAAATCAATATTTAATGTGTTTCTAAAATTTTAATATTTTCTTTAAATTGCTTTACTTTTAGGCAAACAAATAAAAAAAATTTAACCCCCCACACCACTGCAATTGCCATTAAAGTTACAGAAGAAGCTCATTCCCAAAAGAGGACACCAGGATACGTACAAGACTAAATCGACAAAAATTTTAACACGTTCTTACATGACTTTCATAATTTATTTTTTATTTGTTTCTTTCTTTGTTATTCATTTTTAACCGAAAAATACATAAAAAGAGTCTTCAAATAAAACAAACACTCACATACACAGGACGCCACTCTAATGTACACTCTTGGCTAATTTCTAAGGTTTGCGAAAGAAATTTTAAAAGGCTTTGGGTTTTCTGATTCCAGGTGGTTGTGGGGTGGGGTGTTGCAAAAAACAAATCATGGTCATTTCATAAAATAATAACAACGAGAGCAGGTGATGGTTGTGTTCAAACCAAGCAATCTTCTAAGCTGAAACAAAAAAAATAAGAAAAAGGAAGAAGAAATATGAGTGAATATAATAAATTCAAGCAATTTTACCTGGGCCTTATTAAAAGTTTCTTTTTTCCTTCTGTTTTTTGCCTTTCCTTTTGCTGTTTTCCTTAACAGCAAACTGCTTGTCTTTGCTTATTCATGTGAAAATGGTTGTTTTTTTTTGGAGTATTAAAACTGAAGAAGGTCTGTGTTGGAGGATTTTCTCCTTTTTTCTATTGATGTACACTAGTTTGTAAATTGCTTAGAAGTGTACGTGAGATTGTCAATAACTCTATAACATTTTCAATTTCCCGCTATTTAACTGCAAAGACACAAGATTTTTGACGGAGATAGGCAATATAGCTTGTGTTTGGCCAGCCATTCTTAGCGGACTATTTCATGGTTTTAGGATATATTTAATATATCTTTCGCGGCTCAAACCAAGGCTAATCTTGGTAAGGTTAGTCAGCGCGCTTCACTTCAAAAGCAAAACTGTGGCCAACGTGTGTTGGATTTCATTATGGTCGTACAAGTATGTAAGTTGTTGAATGCCCTGAACATCCAGTTCAGGTTTTAAATACAGATTCCATCAAAACTTGTTATTCTTTCGAAAAACCATACATATGTGGTCATTATAACCTTTTAGTTTCTCACACCACTTATGTTGTGAACGTCAATTTGTTTATACATTTGTTGAGGAACCTACAGTTTAAAGTCGACTCCGAACAACAGATTTTTGAGGAACTTTTCATGGCAATTTTATTTACTATCACAGTTTTTGCCAGAAATCTGCTCAGAGGAAGTCGCCGAAGAAATATTTTTCAGATTTCGTTTTACCGGGGGCTTAAACCGTGGCCTCACGTCTAATAAGCCAACACACTAACTACTTCACTACGGCGACTAATGTGTATATAGCAGTGTGTTATATAACAGCCTTTAGAATACTGCCAAGGATTTACTAAGTAGAGCTCATTCAAAATATTTATTGTTCCAAGACTCTGGCGCATAGATTAGGCTACATTTGACCGAGGTGATGGGTTATGCTGACTCTAAGAACCGCTATGGCTTGTGGCTTATTCACATACACTTGCAACTTAAGACAATCCCACAAAAAATGTGTAACAGCTTCAAATCGCACGATTCCAGTGAGCTGTTTACTTCACCTTCATGCCAAATTTTGTATGCCTTCAAATCGTTTGAACAAAATATCTAATGCGGTATGAGCTGTTTGCCAAGTGGCGCTGTCCTGTCCTAACCACATGTCGTTGGTTTCCAAATTAGCCAATTCAGGCCAGTAGAAGTTGGTAATGATCGACCTATGGTGCTAGCCATAGACTGTGATGGCCTGATCAACATCGTTCTCAAAGAAATATGCATGCCACCAGCCCAAAAGCAACACCAAACAATAACTTTTTCGGAATGAATTGGACGTTATTGGATCTCCTGCGAACTGGAATTGCCACAAGTTCAACAATCTTGTTTGTTTACTTACACATTCGTCCAGAAATGGTCCTCATCTGATGATTGATTATGTGCTGAAAATGACAGTCAATTGCCAACTATTATAGAGTCCATTCAGTGAATATACGTCGCTTTCTATGATGACTTACCTTACGTTTCATTGCCATAAGTGTGTTGGCAGATCATTTACTAAACCAGTGGAGTCGAATTTTTCCAACACATTGCAAATAGTTCTCCCGATTTAACGCTTACGGCGATCGTAAAGTGAACTAAGTGCGCAATACATCACCGGAATAGGAGAGATCCTTTGATAAAACAATTGCAATATTTCCACGTGTGGTTGAATGGTGAATTGATATATCAACGGATATATCCTTGCACGGTGATTTCCAATACAGTTCGAATAAATGACAACTTATTTTTAGAGGGAGCTTCAAAAAGCTGGCCGTTATCAACTTTCAAAGTTCTGAAGTCTCTGTTGGAAAAAAGGTACTTATTTTTAGATTCTCGAAATGTTTTGACATGTTCCAGGGATCTGATTGAATATTACTTTAATCAGACTAGTATATGAGAATGTTTTTTATAAACTTCACTTTAGCGACAGTCAGATCCATGCTTTATTCTCTTGCTGTTACTCAGCGAGTTGCAACTCAGGGACAACGATTAAGCTTAAACGGTCAGCTGCTACTCCTTTTCAAAAGTCTTTTAATTTCTTCATAATTATGTTCTCTGCAAACCACTGTTTCCATACTGAAAAAGCAAATTCAGCTGAAATAACGGCCAAATTAAAGATAGAAGAGAAAAAAAATGGATTCATAAGCACAACAAAAAATTGTAAAGGAAGAAAAAAATTATAAAAGAAAAAAGCAAAGGAAAGAAAAAAATATTGTTGCTGTAGCAATTTTCTTAATATTTTCATACTCATTTCCTTTTTAGTTTCTTTAGCATCTTAGTCTTGATTTCTTTGTTTTTTTTTTGTTGCCAAAAGTGAAAAAATAATAAAATAATTCACTTTATTTACCCCTTTTTTGTTCACTTTGATCCTGTGTATCTCTATAACGTCGGTTGTTAAACAGCTCTTACGGTAATTTTCTTCTCATCTCGTCAAGTCGCATTTTAAATTATATTGCTTTTTACATTGTCATCTTTGCTTGCTTTTCAAGGGGCTGTTGTTCTACATTGAAGGGAAATAATTAAGAACTGAAAATCGTATTTTCTTTACCTCTTAACCACATTAAAATAGATTTTGTTTGTTGTTTTTATGTTTTTTTCTTACGTTTTATAATCCCTTAGATAAATTACAATTGGCTTGTGGTTTATGTCGTTTTACTCAAGAAGTAAATTAAATCATTGAAAATTATATGGTATACAGATAGACAGCCTTCTAAGGATGGAAATAAATTTCATTGTAAATGTGAGTTGCTTTAAAGGGAAAGGAGGGCTGGATCAACAGATAGTTTTTTGGAGCAAACAAATCTACTACAAGTTAGCAGACACACGCTCATATTTGCTCGTATCACCACTTTCTTAACATGTACGACAACCCACATATACCATCCCTATGCTTACAAGAACACATTTTTTTAACCTGAAAAGTACATAAATCATTCCAATGGCGTTTTGATAGTGGGCTATGAGGGCAATATCTCATTAATTTTGGTGGACAAAGAAGTTGACATTCTGAAAGCGAAGTGTAACGATGCTGCAGCCAGTATAAGAAGATGACTAGGTAATGCTGGCCTTGAAATATCTGCACAAAACAAGGAAGCGTTACTAATAAGTGCGCACAGATGAATACATCAAATGAAAGTGTTTATTCGTGGGCACGTGATTATTTCACAGGCGGCAATAAAATTCGTTGGCGTGATGATTGATACGATATTAAACTTCAAACAGCTTTTGGCAACAGTTGATGCACAAACTGATGGCATAACCTGTACGCACTTAAGTCTAATACATGCATACATACATACATATACAATTGGGCATTACAACTCTTCAGTCAGGATTACAAAATAGCTTCTCACACCACTAATGTTGTGTTATGTTAATTTCTTACAGTTTAAGGTCGACTCCGAATAATAGACTTTTTAAAGAAACTTTTCGTGGTAATTTTTATTTCTTCCCAGAGTTTTTGCCAGAAAACAGCTGAAAGGCTGCAGTGGTCGAAGAAATATTTTTTCATCTTTCGCTTTGTTGAAGATGTCTCACATGGTGTTTGAACCGCAACATACTGCCAACTAGACCACGGTGACGTAATGTCGAATATTAGCATCGGTGAAAGGGTGAAAGATGACGGCTTCGATCAAAAGTTGCGGGCTCCGTCGCATTTAGCTTAGCACCAATATGGGCATCCAGGCAAAAATCCACTGTTTGAGGCGTACATACATATAATACAGGAGAATATACGCTCTGAGTTGAAATTGCATGGATGAGGATGAAGTAACGTCTCAAAGACGGAAATACTATAGAAAGGACTGCGAAGTGAAAGACGCATCGTAACGGTAAATGAGCATAAGCTGTTGTAAATGTGAATTATAAAACCACATTGTAACGTGGGTTTTTACCGCACGTATGTAGTTGTGACCTTTATATTCAAATAATTCTGAGTGCTTCCTACTATATCTAAAAGAGCTGTCTCAGTAGATCTGCCTGCCCTAAATGCGTGTCTCCATTTACTAGGAGATTGGTGAGTAAAGTGTGGTTACAAGAATACATTTTTTTGGGCGTGGGAAGTTGACCTAGATTCGAACAATGACTTGTCATACGGTGAGTGTTTTATCTCTTGATATAGTATTGAATTTGCGTGAAAAGAATCTCCAATTTTGCTGCAAAGAAAAGGCATTCGCTCACTCCTACCTAATAACGATGGAGTTCGCCAGTTACAATACATGGAAATAATCTATTAATTAACCTAAGAAGTACACCAGTCGATAAATAATCAATTATTAATTAACAGCTGTTTTGTTGTTGTAATCCAATAGAGAAAAGTTTTAAAAAAAATTGTTTGAAACTCAAGTAATTGCTCAAGTAATTGATACACTTTCACAAAAACTGATTACCTTATTGAGTGAGAAAAAAAATATTTGTTTGAGTTCATCGATCGCTTAACAAAAGAAAACCAAAAAAACAATTATTATTGACCACTAATTAGCGCTTGAAAGTAATCTCAAACGTTTGCTAAAAAACAAGCGAAAGTGTTACCAAAAAAAAAGGGAGGAGAAACTCTGCTAATTTTGAAATAATTTCTGTTATCAAGCACTGTGTATTAGATATGGCAAGTAGTAGAAATACATCAACAACATCTAGCAACTTTACTTATTTACTTAAGCTATTAGCAACTCTACAACAATTTACTTTACTTTACCCATTTTTGTATTAAACACACTGCCAGTATATAAACACCTACAAACGATGTTTTCTCTTCATAATCCATTAATAGTTCCCATTAGATAGTCTTCTTCTTGACACGGCCTAAAAAATGTATAAAAATTTCAATTTAAATTTCATTTTATTTGTAACATTATTTACAACCGTATGCCTGGCCTATGGCAATGCAGAGCTGAGACAAGATTTCCGTGATTTTGTTGATTTGATACCCAGACGACGTGTGGGTTATATAGCGGCCCGTCACTATATTGTTGACGATAAGTTTCGTACATCTCTGAAATATTTGCAGAGCGCACGTTTTAAACAAAACTTGCGTAAAGTACGCAGTACACCAGAGTTTCTCGATATAATCGATTACCTGCGAACGCATAATGTATCGCTGGCAGCATTACAGGATGTAAGCGCCGCCATTGATAAATTGCCAAATCAATTGCGTTCATTTCGCATACCGTCGAAAGTACCCGTTATGGTGATGATGCAAAGGAATTTTCTGTCATTTTTACGTGAAGTTATGCAGGCGTTGCCACGTGCACGTTTTTCCAGTTTAATGGCGCGTAAAGTTACTGAAGGCGGTGATTTTGCACGACTCTATGAAGCTGTGCAACAAAAGGAATTCAAACAATTGGTGGATAAAGCCAAGGTTCGTATGTAAAAAAAAACAAATACTGACGCTCTGTTTACATTTCAGCAAAAGACTGAATGAATGAACGTATAAGTGTGTGTATATACGAGTATGTCCTTTTGATGATTGTAGGGAAGAGACAAAAAAACAAAAAGAGAAGGAAAAGATTCGTTCTTTTGTTTTTTTTATTTCTGTGTTTTCAAGTGCAGTTTGAATATTTATTCTGTTTTTTATATTCATTCGTTTTATTTTTTCTTCTTTCTTTAACGTTGATTTTTATTGCTGTTCACACACAGGTATCTCGTAATCTGCACTCATCCTGGTCGGAATTAAGAAAACATTCTATTGAAGTTAATGATCTGATTGATATGGCATTTGAAATTATTTCTTGGGGACCCTGAAAATGTGCACAATTGATGACAGCAGAAAAGCTAAAAGAAGAAAATGTGATATTATTTTAATATTTATTTACGTTTTTTTTTTGTTTCCTATCCTAGAAAATAAAAATAATTTAAAATGTTTAAGAATTTAAGAAATGAATTCAATTTTCCAAAGGAATGAATTTCGAGTAAAAAAAATTTTAAGAATATATTGAAGAGATAAGTATTGAAGAGAGTAATTTAAAAGGCCATAATATTGTTTAAAACATGGATTACATTACGTAACGGATAATTTCTAACATTTTCCCGCAATTCCAAGCTGTGAAAGAAAATTGGTTCCAACCAAATTATTGCCAATGATTTTAATAACATTCCAAAGCAGGCATATCGCCGTAGTCTAGTAGATAGTGAGTTGGCTTAGTAAACGTAAAGCCAAGGTTCAAACCCCAGGTCAGACATCAAAACGAAATATGAAAAAATATTTATTCGGCGACTTCCTCTCAGCAGATTTCTGGCAAAAACTCTGAGAGTAAATAAAATTGATGTGAAAAGTTTCTCAAAAATCTATCAGCCGGGGTCGACTTTAAACAGTAAGTTTCGCAACTCATGTATAAAATTAAATACACATAATCTAAGTGATCTGAGACGCTAGATCGCAATGCTGACTGAAGTGTTCTAATGACCAGTTATGTATGTATGTATGTATGGTTTAACTGCAACCGAGCATCTTGTATAGAGCTTTTACATCTGTCACAAGGATATATTTTTTAAAGCATATGGAAACATTATTAACACAAATGCGTTCTTCCAACTCTTTTATGGATACAAAGCTATTTTTAACAAAAACCATGCAGGGCATACTGAATTTAATTCACGAGTACAAATTCAATACCAACGCATTTCTAAGAGCTGGCTTTAATGACTATAATGATTTTTCTATAGTCGTCACCTTTTAACTGAATTACTTGTCCCAGTTTTAGCTTCTAACAAAGCAACTTAAAGATTTCTATCAAATTATTTGTAGTTCATAGAACTCAAGATCAAATAAAAAAAGAAATTTAAAAACAATGGAAAAAAAAGTAGAACAATAAGATTAAAGAACAATGTAAAACGTTAGAAAAAAACGTTTCATTAAGAACACACACAAGCAATTCTATACAGAAGTAGGAAAGAAAAAGCGGAATATACTACAAGTAAACAGACGAAATGCTGGTGCAAAAAAAAAGGAATCATTTTTTGCCACAAAACAATTATCACAGAACATGGAAAAGAAACAGTAGAACAAACGAACGAAAACTGACAATATTTATTAAAAACTCGGACAGAGATTTCCTAGATTTAAACTTACATACGTACATACATACCAGAGATCAACAATGAATCGTTTTTTCGCTACTCAAAAGTACTTGTGAATTTTTGAGTATGAGTGAGTCAACAGCATTCAAATTCAACTATGTACTCCGATTCATTCGTACTCACTACAACATTGATTTATAAGTACAGGTTGCAATGAGTATGAGTATAAAGTTGACATCAAACGCATAACATTCGAAATATGTTTGATTCATACGCCTTCATTTAGATTCATAAATTTACAAAAATACTTATAATACTCATAAATGATTCGAGTGATTCGAATACAGAGTACTTCAAACTTTAAACATCAGTTTGAATGCGTATAAGTATAAGAAGTTATGAGTATGATTCGAATTTACTCATCCTTTTGAATACTCATCGCTGATCTCTGATGCATACATAATTGGTTGTTGTTTGGATTACAACCTAGCTTCTCAGACCACTTATGTCGTGTTGTGTTAATTTTATACATGAGCAACAGGGCCTATAGTTTAAAGTCGATTCCGAACAACAGATTTTTGAAAAACATTTTCTTGGCAATTTCATTTTCTCTCAGAGTATTTGTCAGAAATCTGTTGAGGGAAGTCGCCGAAGAAATATTCTCTCATATTTGATCGGGAAGTCTGACCTGGGCTTTGAACCGTATCCTCTTGTCTATTAAGCCAGCACACTACCTACTAGAGTTCAGCGATATCTACTTATTTAATCATAATTTTATAGTGCGGGAGCCACTGTAAATCCATTTTGACAAATTGCGTATGTGGCACAATAATAAGGAAGGACATACAAAAAAATAATATGAGTTAACACACACACATACATACATATATGGATATTTGTAGGACAAAATGTAAAAACGAGAATCCCTTAACAACGATCTCATTATTATATTGTATTTTAATTTGTAGCACATACGCACTGTTGGCAAAAATAAAACAAGCCATCTCTTTAGCACACATACACTCTCACATACTACGCTCTCTCTTACTCACACAACAATTAAAAAAAATGGAAGAGGAAAAACTGTTACAAAAACACACATACAGTTTTTATCATTAATGCCCTATAAAACAAGTGAGTATGCATGCGTGGCTGTGTATGTGTACGTGTATGCATGTGTACTTGTATAATATACTTAAAGAGTGAAGATGAAACTGTATATGAGAGAAAGAAACATTTTTTTATATCATATAACATCGTTCATTATACTTTATGTGGGGATAATGAAAAATGAACTGCCATCTCTGGTAATTGCTGCAGCAGTGGAAACAGTCGATGTTGAAAATGTTATAAAACAAAACGCACTAAAAAAACCAGAAATAAAAAACAAACAAAAAAAAACCCGTGTGGCTCCTTAAAGTCTGCTATTGTTTTGTGTAAGTAAGCTGCGTTTTAATGAGTGTGTTAACACATACAAGTCTACTACAGCTCTAAATACTTTACAAATATTTAGAGAGGATTGTTCAAAGAGGTGTTTGTTCGTATTGGGCATAGAATCATTACAAAAACTCTACATCTTCTTATAGAGTTTAGTTAAGTTTTTTTCAGCTTAGCTGCTGACACGTGTGCCGTAGCAGATTCTGGAATATTAGGGCTGCCAACTCTCTATTTCATTTTCATAAATGTGGGGTTGTTGTTTTGAATACAACGAAGAGGCTGTACTAGATTCTGGAATAATAGGGCTGCCAACTATCTATTTAATTTTCATAAATATGTGGTTGTTGTTTTCGTTATAAAGAGCATAAACTTAAGGCATTAAGACCTATTTTTGCTCAAGAATGGATGTAATAACTCTACTCTATACATTCAACTATCACAGTGTCAAACAAGATGACGGTTTTCACATAACACGCTTGCATCAAAGGGTGATTAGTGCAATTTGATTTTCTATATCGAAAGACCTTTTAAATTGCAAAGTATTCTCTCTGGCAGTATGTATTGTCATTGAAGGAGCCTTTCATAATGTTTAACCCGATACTTTTATCCAATACTTAGACTACTTTCAGTGTGATCGGCAGCTGGAAGACTAGATTGACCATACGCTAAGGAATATAAGGACAAATTGCTGCTAATTTGACTTAAGGATGAGGGGACATGTTAAGCGAGGTTCATTCAAAAGGGGCATAACATATTGTCATCCCACCAGTGATTTAAAATGGCATTGTGCATGCACACACACATAACACCTACATACACTCAAACCACTTACGTGTGTGTTTATTTTTTTTTCATAAGTGGCGGATCCTACAGTTTAAAGTCGATTCCAAACGTCGGATTTTTTTTTTTTTTGAAAAACTTTTCATGGCAATTTTTTGTTTACGCTGAGAGTTTTGCCAGAAATCTGCTGAGAGGATGTTTCCCAAGAAATATTCCAATTTCGTTTTGTTAGAGATGTCTGACCTGTGTTTTGAACCGTGGCTTCAGGTCTAATAAGCCAACACACTATTCATTAGACTACGGCGACTTCACACCACAACTAGAATATATTTGAGAACCTGAGATAATACACCAATAATGATAAGATATCGGAAAGGATGGCAAGCACATCAATTTCATCAATCAAATACTGGATGACAGAGGCGTCCATGGATGCTATTTTTTACATAGACAGTTCTAAATGTGTAGATAGAACTAAGCTTTGTATATATATTGTAGGAACAAAAATAAGAGCATGTTTCTCTTATCCAAGGCTTCTCTAGGTGCGACCTATCTGAAATGTCTAATTTTTCGTGAGTCTGGAGCATAGTTGTGTTAGCTAAGGCTTCTCTGGGTGGAACTCATCAGTTGTGTCCACAATTTTATAAGTTTGGGACGCATCCGAAATGTTCAAAATTTCATGAGTCTGGCTCATAATTCTCTTAGCCAAAACTTCTCTGGGTGTGACTCATCGATTACGTCCACAATTTTATGAGTTTGACACCTAAATCGCTTGGCCAAGGCTTCTCTAGGTATGACGCATCCGAAATGTTCAAAATTTCAAGAGTCTGGAGCGTAAGTCGAGCTTACTTTAAATGATGTCGTAAGTTATATTGACTTTAATTGACTTTATATTGAATCACATACATAATTCCCACTCTTTTCAGGGCACTCTGTCCTTCAAAGAAAAAACACAACAAAATGTGACAGTAATGAAAAAAAAGACGTGGTAAATTGATTTTTACTTCTGCTACTTGTAGTTGTAATTCTTAAATTTTTTATCATGTTTGGCGGCAGTGTTGGCATTTAAGTTTTACTCTTGATAATTTTTCTTCATGGTTTTTTCTCTCTTTCGTTGTGCATCGTTTTTCAATTTTTATTTCAATTTTATTTCGTTTCAGTTTTGTTTTGTTGTTCGAGATTTTTTTCTTTCTTCCCTTTTTTTTGTTCATTTTTTTTTTTTGCAAAAAATTTCATTTGCCAACTTGTTTTTTAAGTGCAGCTCATTTCGAAGAATTTTTTGGTTTTTCTTTTCGTTCGTTTTATGCTTTCCGCTATTGCTTCGTTAGTTGCTATTGCTTTTTGTAGCATTTTCTTGCTTTAATTTTTACGGTTTTTTTTTTTGGCTTTCTTTTCGTTAATTTTGCCTTTTTGGCAACATGTGTAGCGTTGCTTTACATTTTCTCTCCAATTTGCCAGTTGCCAGCTGTTGTTGTTGTTGTTTGTTTGTTTCTACCCACACAATTCATTTCACATCCTTTGGTATTCGTTTGCTGCAATGTTTGCTTTTCAAGATTTTTTTTCTTATTTCATTTGCTGTTAATATGACTGCAATTTTAATGCAACTTATGGGTAAGAAGCTCTGCCACATGCCACAATGTCTACTGACAACTATAAATAGAAAAAAAAAACAGCAACAACATTTAAGTGTCAAACTTAAAGGAGTTGAAACCTTCTCTTGTCTAAAAAAAATCAAAATCTGCTTCTATAAGTTTGCTTAAGATTGCACTCTTTTACATTCTGTTATCCACGGTGTTTATATATTTTATTACACATTAATTTAGCGGGTTTATACTTCACCATGACGCCAAAAATTTTAAACACAACTCGTTTTACTCACCCCAACCCCTTCTTTTCAATTTTATTTGGTAGAGAAGGAATAAAAAGTCTGGGGGTGAAAAACACACAAACGAATGCAATATCACCGCGCTGAAGTAAATGTAGCTGAACTGTCGTTGCATTGCTTGCCTCATCCCGGTCCCATTGGAATTTATTTTTATTGTCGCATTAATTCGCAGTTGTTTGTCGTTTGTAGGTGTGCAAAAAGCATTTAAAATTGTCTTCTTTATTTAGTGAATTTACAAATCAACACATACCCAGTGCCAACACCAAAGAAAAAAAAATCAAAGAAAAAAGGAAAAATTTCTTATAACTACTACAGCAATGACATTGAAATTCCGGTGAAAAAAACCAGCATGTGAAGTAAGCCAAAAGGAATTTATTTCAAGAAATTTAATTAATTTGAAAAGTTTTTTTTCGTCCTTTTTTGTTTTCTTTTCAATTATTCAAAGTAGTTTTTTTTTTGTTAATGTCTTAATAAATATAAATTAAAGACGAATGCATCTGAGAGATGTTGCCATTTTAAATGCAGCCAGGGAGTTAAAATTATGAATTTTTGTTGGTGCTTAAAACTCGTTCGTGCTTGGACTTTAGCAGAAACACAAGAGGTATTGTATATTTCAGCTTGGTAAACAACCTACTCAGGGACACCACTAATAAGAGATCTTTTTAGCTTGGACATCAACCCTAAAACGGAAATCAAAGAACTTTAAAGGACCTGCATAATTATTGAACAGCCAGTCGGTGGAAGGACAGAAACCATGTTACTTATAATTCATTGCCTTTCAAAAAGCTTTTGGTATGCGGGGTCAAACCCTAACACGATCGTCCCGCCGGAACTCCTGGATATATACACCGACGGCTCTAAACTCGATAATGGGGTTAATAGCGGAGTCTACTCTGGGAAACAGGACCTAAACATTTCTCTCCGAATGACGAATTACTGCACCGTGTATCAGGCGAAGGTAATGGCCATTTATCGGACCACTTAATGGATCCTCGTCAACGGTCCTCGTCCATTCAGACGCGTATCGGTGGTCTCTGACAGTCAGGCCGCCATAAGATCTCTGTTAAGTGTTGTGAATAACTCCAGGATCGTTAGAGAATGTCGCCGCTGTCTCGATGTTTTTCTGGGCGCTTCATTGTCTAACTGGTATGGGCAGACGGGCTCAGTAACATTCCAAGGAACTGCAGGGCCGACGAGCTCGCCAGAGCTGGTGCACTCCTTCCGGAATCCACTTCAATCGACTTGGGTATGCCACCTGCCCCGAAATTCTTTTGAGACGCCAGCCTATCCTGGGTCAATGAGGTGTCCTGCTCCACCGCTAGACTCAACTGGCCCTTAATGGATAGAAGGTGTACCAACCAGTTACTTGGACTTGGTCGTGGTCAATCTTGGTCAATCACAGTGGCCATGCTTACAGGTCATTGTATTATGAGTAGACACGAGAAAAGAATGCATCTTTCATTTAACGACTTCTGCCGTATTTGCAGATCCTTTGAGGAAGAGGAGTCTGTTATCCACTTTCTTTGTCGGTGCCCATCTTTTCCGAGGTGCAGATATAGGATATTTGGCTCTCCATTTCTTGTAAGCTTGACGTAGCTATCATCTAGTGATGTCAAGCATATAGCATCGTTTATCAAACTTTCTGGCAGGTTTTTCAGCGTGAGGTAGTCGTGCTTTTGATGTGCAGCCCTTGCGCTGACCAATTTCTTCCTCTCCATGGTTTTGGTAGAACTGGGTCAATACAGAGACTGCTTTCACCTTTGGAAAGGATGTTGACGCGTCAGTTTCATCGACATGTATTTGACATCGACATGTATCATTGAGCAGGCCGTTACAGACCACCATCAAAGACTTCAGGTTTCAATAGGAAAACGGTAAGTGCCGAGATTGTAGGATTTGAACAAATGAGACTTTTTCTTGTGAGGTTTTTTCAAGTCGCAGGTGCAAGCAAATAAATAGCATCGGTTCTCAAAGCCATAACCCCTGTCATTGGTCGATTTATGAACCAGACTGATTTCCTATGTTCTCCACCCAAAGAACCCGTACGGTCAATTGAAGGGAACATTAATTACCTAACTTTAGTAAGGATTACAGCCTAGCTTCTACCACCATTCATCTTATGTGCATGAATTTTATTCATGAGTGGCAGAATCTACAGCAAACAATATGCAAGCAAAGATGCAAAAGTATTGAGAAAATGGAATACTGATGTCTAACTAAATAGGCCTCCTTTCTTCAAATCTATACTCATTTGACTATCTAATTTTCGGCTGTAAACCATACTCAGACATAAATATTTTACATTTTCCTTAACATAAAGAGAGATTCTGCGCATTCGTTATAGAGAAACTGTTCTCAATTGAAAGCAAACCCAGTATATTGCTTTTAGAACACAGCACTTTCACACATGAGACACGGCACAGCAGAGTAAAAAATAATTATTCAATATTTTCCCTCTACGCCAATTACAATGACCAGACATATGGCGGGAATTTGGACGGGAATTTTTCTAAAAATTTACGTAAAATGTTGTAAACATAAATCACACTCCGTTTTGTAGGAAAATATGTTGACAAAATTGTTTAAATAAAATCTAAAATAAATGTTTGATTAAAACTCCTAAAAACGAAACAAGAAAACGTTGTTGCATGAACGTTTGAAAATGATTTACTACTCTATGGGGATATCCAAAGCAGCCTTGCAAGCAAACAACCACAACGGCAAAAATTGGATACAAAAGTGTGTGTTTTTATTTGATTTGCTACGCGATGCATTTCATTCAGTTGCATACAAACATATGTATTATGCAGTCAATGCATGATGACGATGATGGTGGGACAACATGCCTGCTGCCTGCCTGCCTGCCATCTCGTCCATCGTCTGTGTACATACATGTATCATTAGAATCCACTTGTACGTGATTTATGGGCATTTTCTTTATTTCTGATATTCCAATATACCCAGCAATCAATTTCAACTGTAATTATATAAGAAAATAGTTTATCAATCATACATTGAGTTGAGAGAATCATTAAAAAAATATTTACTGGGCTTAACTGCACATACATAAATAGGGCAGTTCAACGCATTTTCAACTCGTGTTATAATCGACATTAAAAATATGCCTCTCAACCGCTAAAATGTTGTCCATCTCTAGTATTTGTTTGTCATACGTTATTATAAAATAAATAACGAAACGTGTTAATTTTTTCAACAAATAAAAACACAAGCACACAACACAACACATAAATTAATAGAAGTATTCATTCATTCAGTCTACAATGAAAATTATAATAAAAGTATTCTGTCAGTATTGTTAGTATAATAAACTAAAAAAAAAAAATGACAACAACAACAACAATAAAAAATGAGCGATAGAAAAAAAAACATGGAAAACAAATAAATAACGTTTAATTTATGAGCCACAAGGGTTGTCAACAATTGCAGACAAGTACTCATTTGTGGCCAAAATAAACAGAAAATCAAGTGGAAAATAAAAAAAATAAAAAAAACGTAAGCAGCAGCATTTTAATTGCAAACAATTTTTTCTTCAATACTTACAAAAAATTTACACACACACACATTAATTTGAAGTACTTGTCAGTGTTGAAAAATAATTAGAAATTTATGAAATTGTAAAAGCATTGTAAGGGGGGTATAGGCACGCACCATACAGAGCATTTAACTGAGTTGAACCTGAATCTAATAGGTAGTGTGTTAGACGTCAGTCCTCGGTTCACACCGGAGATCAGCAATGAGTATTCAAAAAGATGAGTAGATTCGAATCATACTCATAATTTCTGATACTTATACTCATTCATACTTATTTTAATATTATACTCATATTTTTCATATTCAAAGTTTGAAGTACTCATCGTATTCATACTTAACAAACGCATGATATTGTTGATTTCGATTCTCCTTTACTCAACATTTACAAGAATCAGAAAAATAAGTATGATTCGCATACGAACACTACAATACCCACTAGAAGGTTGTGTGTTTGCTTTGCCTGACGTCTTTGTTTTTTTCTTTCTTCGTTTTTTGTAAATGCAAGAACAACTAAGACCGTAAATTTTGATGAATGATTCGAACTATGAGTATTATAAGGATTTTTCTAAATTTATCAATCTGAATGAGTAGGCGTATGAATCAAAAATATTTCGAATGGTATGAGTTTGATGTCAACGTTGTACCCCTACTAATTGCAACCTGTACTTATAAATCAATGTTGTAGTGACTACGAATGAATCAGAGTTGTTGAATTTCGATACTGTTGACTCACTCATACTCCAAATTTCATGAGTACTTATGAGTAGAGAAAAAACGCCCCAGTTCGGGCATTTCCAACAAAACGAAATATGAAAAAATATTTCTTCGGCGACTTTCTATCAGCAAATTTCTGGCTCTAAGAGTAAATGAAGTATGATTGCCATGAAAAGTTTCTCAAAAATATGTTGTTCGGAATCAACTTTAAACTGTAGCAATCATGTATGAAATTAAGGCTTACAACATAGTTGGTGTTAGAAAATAGAGTGTAATCCTGATTGAAGGGTTGTTATGACCAATTACGTACTGCAGTAACATACTACTAGTTCGTTTATGTAAATCGTTAAAGCAGCCGTTGTGAAAAGGTGGCTATTGGCATCTGCTTAGACCATGAAAAGGTAAAAGTTGGGCCATTAGATACAGGATTTCCTGAACGTCTCTTTATAGTGGTACTAGAATCTGCTGCCATCAAACTCAGAAAGAATGTACATCATCGTACATATGATGTGATATACCTTCTAAGCTACGTATTTACAACTTCAGTACACAATAAACATTAAACAACGGTGTAATATCTATCAGTCAATGATTTGATTTCACCAAAACAGATTGAAGGCCTCCCATTGTGTGCGCATATTGTTTAAGAATCTTTAAAGAACAGTAGTAAACCTAAATGTAGTTGAAGTAATGTGTTATACTCTTAAGTATATCATTGCTAGTGGCTTGTATGGCAATGTTTGTCAATGCTGGTAGACAATGGATCCAATGTTCCAATTGACATCCATTCTGCAGAAAATCAAAAGTGTGGAGGAACTCTTTAAGGCTACTAGTTGTCATATGAAAATTCAGTTGGTCGTTGGTGTCTACAACTCAAACCAAAAGAAGTTGGTAATCAATTACCGTTAAGGCCTGTGACCTGTCTATCGCAAGCACAACAAACAGTGATATTTACGGAATGCACTAAGCTCTTTTGGAGCCCATGTGGTATTGCTATCTTCGCAAATTTTATCATGTTGTTTGTTTATTCAGAAGTGTGCCTCATTTTAACAAAATTATTTTATTATCCATCCAAGGTGAATTGCAAAACATATTGAATAAATGAGAACTAATTTGAGAGGAAGTCATATTTCGCATTTCGTTTTGTCGGAAATGTCTGACCTGAGGTTCGAACCGTGGCCTCACGTCTAGTCAGCACACTATTAATGGCGCATAACTTATAAATGCAATATATTGAGCAAATGTAATACAAAAAATTTTAATTAATTTCATCAACATAACGCATTTTCTTGGGTAGCCTATCAATCGTGCTGCAGAGTTAATTAACCATTAATTTGCTCTCTTCAACAATTCTACAAAACGCCTAAGTTTCCAAGGAAGACTTTGTTTATGAGTATTTCTTGTGTCTGTCGAAATATGCTTCTCCTTACTCACAATGTGGAAATCCTTATTCAGATGTTTATTACCGCATAAGGCACTGCTTTAAATTTTCTTGGCCATTAATTCGGCTTTTTTTTTGTTTGAAGAATACCGCATGCCCGCAATGTAAGAAGTAATTTAATTCGAATACTTTTTTTTTGGTAGAATTAACTAAACGGAGTGTAAAATTTATTTAAACTCGTGTTATAAAATCATATTTAAAATAGACTCGAGGTTTTTATACACAAAATTTTTACTGGCATAATTATGAAGAGTAATTAACCGGAAAATATCACCGCATTATTATCAACAATCTCATCATCATCATCATCATTGCCATCGTCGTCGTTATGATTGTGAACAATGGTATTAACAACAGTATCATTAAATAAAATAATAACCATAATTATTGTTGCCACGTTATGTTGCCAGTTTCCTTTAAAACTGGAAAACAAAATAAAAAAATCTTCTTTTTTTGTTCAGTCAGTCATTCAGTCACACAGTAATTTGTTGTTTCTTTTCTTCTTTGCCGCCATACGACCACCATGTACCAATACTGTACGGTACAGTACACTAGAGTACTGTATAAGGAATTTATCAAATTAAATGAATTTCCATTTTTCATTTTTCTTTTTTTTCTCCAATTTATATGGAAGAAGAAATCATAAAGAAAAAAAACTGTTTAATGATGTTATTGGAAATATTTCGCGTATGCTGCACAATTTGCCCTGAAACTGTGTTACACAACCCTTGAAGGTCCTTGACAGCCTTTAGGAAGAAACCAGAAAAAAACAAAAACTCATACACAGACAAAACACGTAATTGTAATAAAAAGTCATAAATTGTTAAATTTTACGCACTATTCATCATCATGCCGGCCATATGTCCATAACCCTCTGGAATGGCCAATTTTGCTTATGCAGCTGGCTGGCATTGGCAGTCTTTAAATGTGTGTATGTATGTGGCTTTAGCGTTTCTTGCCATTGATGCATGTAAATGCAATTTCTGGCATCCTTTTGGAAAATAATTTAAAATAAAAACCAAAATGAATGAAGGATTTTGAAATAAAAGAAGAAGGAGGAGGAGGAGGAGTAGGAGGCAAAGTTATTGTTCCAAATCAGTCAATGTCATGGTCAAGTAAATGAGAAATTATTTCCGTTGAAAGGAGACGACTTTTTTCAAGTTCTTTTTATTGTTTATGCCATGGAGATGATAGCCTTCGGAAAGTCAATTAAATTGTTGTTGTACGTTTTAAATTCTGACAGTATGCTGTCGTTTGGTATATTTAACTTGGTATTGATGTTAAACGAACGTGTACATTAAGATTTTATAAAGTATCTAAGAGTGTTGAAAATTAATTGTGGGTGTTATAAAGCGTGGGCCATTTAAAAGTTTAAATTTAAAAATGCTATAAAACAAAAACCGTTTCAAATTATGACAATTTTCACAGTATTTCCTTCGTACACTTTTTCGAGTGTATGCGGTCCTATCTCGGCAATTGCATCACGAATAATGACCTTAAAATACTCAACAATCTCAGGTTTTTCGATATAACATTTTTCTTTAGCGGCGCCTAGTAGAAAATAGTCCAACGATGTCAAATGGCAGCCAATCGACATCACCATTTCATCTAATTAAACGGCCATCAAATGGTTGACGCAATAAATCGAAGTTGCACCATCCCGTTGAAACCAAAGATCGTTCACGTCAATAATATGAATGGCGGGTACAAAAAAACTTGGTTCTCCTTGTGCATGGGTCGTGACCAGATTTTTTTGTCCCAAAGCGAAATATTTAAAGCCCATAGCAGTACCAATTGACAATCAGGCCGCCATACTAGCAATCGGTTCTTATGGGTTTATATTGAAGATAGTATGGGACTATTTGGGGGAGGCTAAAACTGCCTTTCTTCTATCTGCATTGTAAATCGAACTCTTTCGTCACCATAAAACAATCAAAGTAGCGAGTTTTAAAGCATGGATTTTTTTTTGTCGTTGACTTCTTCACTTTTGCACGCATATTCCGCAAATAGTTGAGTAAGGCTAAGGATAGGTTAGTTATGTATATTGGCAGTCGTCGGAAACATAGCTCACTTCACTTCTTACAAAAGCTCTCGTTGTGGTACCATTGTAACTATTGTATCATACAACGGCTGTCACATATGCTCAGTCATCCTGAGATATTTTTACGATCCGATTTTAGTATTTGATTGATACGCTTCCAATCCAATTTAGGTTAGGTAAGTCAATGACAGAAAAGCCTACGCCTTGTAAGAAAATTCTAAATGATTGTCTATTTGAGTTTATTTCCTTCCAAAAAAAAAAACGACCTTTACCATGTACTTATCATGGCCCTACCATGTAAATAAATACAAAACAACCTGAAAATACATTTCAAATAAGCATTAATGTCAACCCTTTCAGTAAATTTGGTATGAAACCTAAATATGCTCTCTTGCGCCATAAATGTCCCTTAAATATGTACTTTACTTTTCATTACGCCTTACACCTTAACTGTGTATCGTGATACCTTTTTCTCCTAAAAAAAGGATGAAATATATCCCTTGAGCTTAAATATTGTGTTCCATTAAATTCATAAAACAGAGCGAGAGAGACAGACATAGAGAGAGACAGAGAGAGAGAGTGAGATTTCATTAGAATTCCTTTGTTAAGCAGCAAGTATTGTGCGCTTTTGAGATAATCATTCGTGTTGATTGTATCATTTACGGCATTCATTATTAAATCCTCTCACTCTCCGTTTCTCTAGTGACAATAGAGAGACAGAGCAGAAGATAAGCAAAATGTTAATGAATATTATGAGATTTTAATAAGTTAGGCAATGTTGAAATGATAACGCATCATACTTGGGATAATAACCATTATTTTTGAGAGGCTTTATTAGGCTTGGGAATCATGGTTTAATATTTTATTTGGAATTTCAAATTTCGATCAATAAGGGTATACATAGTTTTTGGCAATAAAAATCGTTTTAAAAACAAAGCTTTTTAAGAACTATAGGGTGGGTGATTTAAAGGTTTCAATTTAAAAATGCAATAAAACAAAAACATGGCTGCCGCGGCAGGCAGAACCTTATTCGATGCAGTTTTGCGTGTGTATGGGGTCGCATCTCGGCAACGGCATCACGAATGTTCAAATGCTCACTTGTCTCTGATTTGTTGACATAACACCTTTCTTTCGACGCCCCACAAAAAGTAGTCCAACGGCTTCAACGTCTTCAAATCTGCCAATGGGCATCACCATTTCGGCTAATTAAATTATCGAACTTTTGACGCAATAAATCGATTCCGGCATGAGATGTGTGGCAAATTGCACCTTACTGTTGAAACCAAACATCGTTCTCATCAATACCATCAAGTGCGGGTACAAAAATATCGATTATCATGGTGCGATAGGTGCATCCACTAACCATAATGGTTGCGCCGTCCTCATTTTTAAAGAAATCTGGACCAATGATGCTTTCGCTCTACAAAATGCACCAAGCAGTCACTCGTAATGGGTGTTTTGGCTTCTGTAAGACCACGTGAGGATTTTCTGAGCAAATACGGCAATTTCGCTTATTAACGTACCCACCACGATTATGACAAAATCATCATGCAGTATCTAGTAGGTCCATCTACCGAAGCGAAAACGAAGCAGATGTTCATGCGTCTTCAACTCTTGAAACAATTACAACCCTTCAGACAGGATTATGACCTTGCTTCTCGCATCACTTATATTGTGTGTATAAATTTTATACATGAGTTGCGGTAGCTACAATTTAAATTCGATTCCGAGCGACAGATTTTTTGGGAAACTTTTCGTTGCTGAATGTATTTACTCTCAGAGTTTCAGCCAGAAATCTGTTGAGGGAAAGTCGCCGAATATATAATATATATATTTATATATATATATTTTTTCATACTTCGTTTTGGTGGAGATGTCTGGCTTAGGCTTTACGTCTAATAAGCGTAGACTTCGAAAGAATGCTACACGGTTTGTCACTTTCTGGATCACACATAATGACTTGTAGAGTATTGAAAACTGCTTTCCTTTCTTCAAATTAGTCTATTACCGAATTTATTTAAAAACTCAGGATTTTTCCAATTAAAATATCTTTCCCCTATGCTGCGCCGTATATCCAGAAAATTCCGCCCCTCTAATAATACATTTCAGCAAATTACCCTAATGGTTAGTTGGCTATTAAAAAAACTCTGTTGGGTATAAAAAATTAATAACACGTTCATTTGGCTACAATTTGCCTATTAAAAGGGAGAAAGAGAGACAGAGAAAAAATAATAATTCAACCTTGATTTTCCTATTGTGATTGTGATTGTGATTGTCATTGTTATTGTTTTCTGGTTTACATATTTGCTTTTCAAAAATGTTTCATTTTGTCGTGCTTAAGCTTATGGCATCTGTAATGTATTGCTGCATTGCCTGTGTGCCTATCTGATGCGAACAACAGCAAACAAACATTCAATGAACAATTCATAGACTCCTGCCTACACATACAGGCTTACACGTACACGACGGTGATAAAATTTACAACACAAACACAGGAGATATTCAAACAAAATGCATTCAACCATCCGGAGACAGCGATAGAATGTCGAGCAGGCAGTCAGTTGATATTGTTGTGGTTGTAATTGCAACATAAAAACGGATGTATAAACATACCAAAAACAAAAAACTCTTACTCCATTTCTCTCTTCCATTCTCTCTCATTCTCATGTTCATTGTTATGTACTGTTATTTTAGTATTTCAGTTGCTTTTACTGAAAATGTGAAAATTTTTATTGAGTGAGAAGGAGGAGGAGCAGTGCATAATGTTAACAAACACCAGCAAAATAGCCTGTTTATGCAGCAGTCATCCTGCCAACCAAGGAGTTGACATATAGGACAACAACAACAAAATAAACAAACATGAAAACAAACAACAGAACAAACAGACAATCACTCGCCTAGCAATACGCTCGACCAGCATGTGTTGTCAGTTGTAGAACATTAGTTTTACCAATAACTTTTAACAGTAGATGGACAAACGGACAGACGAATGTCTCAGCTGATATTGTTGGTTGGTTGGCTGGCTGGTTTGGTTGGTTGGTTGTTTGCTTGATGAGTCGGCTTGTTCGTTTTAGTTACTGTATGTCTATTTTTGCTGGCCACAACGGAAGACTGGTGACCCGTTATTGTGTTATTTTGTTGTAACATTTTCGGTTGTTATCACCAAACAACACATAGAACATCATCATCATCATTATAATCATTGCAACTTTATCATCACAGGTAGCAGATTTAAACCAAACATCAGCATCACCAAACAACATCATGTTCGTTTTTCTATTTTGTTGGTTTGATAAAATGTCTGTTGTGGTGTACTTTTGCATGTAACAAGCCGGGTATTATCACTGGGTTATGTGGCTTGTAACAGTAGGCTTCGAAAAAGTTTTGGTTGAAAAATGTTCGACAATGTTAGGTTAGGTAATGTAGCCCAACCTTTTTGAAGAAAGAGGTCACACTTTGGCAAGCATTTAGTTCCATTGTAATGCCACGATAATGGAAATGCGAAAATGAAAGGCTAGAAACCTTCGTATTTTCATAAGAACTACTAGAGATGAAAAACAGTCTCTTCCTCTCCTCAGGCCAACATCTCCTACAGAAGTTAATAAGAATAGTGGCCTGTGAGAATTATTATTGTGAGATGGAGGGCCATGCGATCTAATTGTTGACTCACTTCTACCCTCTTCTTGTTGAAATTCTGTACTCGAATGTTCTTTTCATAACAAGAGCAGGACACTGGCACATGAGATGAAATACAGTCTCTTCATATGATCAAACCCACAGCTACCGCAGAGGTTATTTGCCTTAATGGCTAGACTTTAGAAATGACTCCCAAAAGCATCCGATCGATGTCATCCCAGAATAACAGCACGTACGTAGTTTAGATCGGACCAAGATTTGACTGCATTGACTATTGACTATCACTGCCACTAACTCACATACATACATAATTGGTCATTACAACCCTTCAGCCAGGATTAAAACCTAGCTCCTCACATCACTTATATTGTGTGTGTTAATTTTATGTATGACTTGCGGGACCTACATATTTTTGCCATAAATCTGCTGAAAGGAAGTCGCCGAAGAAATATTTCATTTTGTTGGAGATGTCCGACCTGGGGTTGGAACCGTGACCTCACGACTGATAAGCCAACACACTACCTACTAGACTACGTGGACTTCTAACTCAGCCCTCTGCTTTAATAGAAGGACAGGGGGAGCCAATTGTGTATAGCAATGAACGCATTAGTTAGAGTGAAACAGGGTGAACTGGTTATCGTCATAACCTACCACCTAAGCACTCTGTCTTTCAGTCACAATACGACCCGATATAGACAGTGCGTCGTTGGAGTAAGACCGTAGGAGTTTCCCCGTTCTTTTTGCAGATGTCCACCGCTATCACCAATATTGTTATCCCTCCACTAGAGCTAAAGAAGGCTGATTTCAATTAAGGATCAATAAGATAAAGTGATGATGCTTTTATTTAAAAGTTCTAATGAAAACAGTTTCCGAAGGGATATTATTGTACGCGCCCTACAGTTCAATGAAAGCTGCCAGTGAGTAAAATTTGTAGTTCGCGGCAGAGTATAACTTTGTTTGCCCTGCCCCTAGTGCAAGCATGTTGTGCCCTACAGGCAAGTGCAGGAAAATGCTTGTAATATGTAATCCTTTCCAGAGTTTTAAGAACGAATGGGATCAGACAAAGGGCAGCTTTAGTAGATCTGCTCCTAGTGTAAGAGTGTTAAGGACTACACGCGAGTGCAGGAGAATGCTTGAACCTTATCTCGTAGTTCTGAATCCTTTCCAGAGTTTAAAGAACGAATAAGGGCAGACTAATAGGTCTCCAATCTCAGACTAGTTGCAGTTTTGGGACATGGCTATAGTGTAAACTTGTTGAGCACTCCAGGCGAGTGCAGAAAAATGTTTGAACCCTATGCCATAGTCTAGAATCCTTTCCAGAGTAATAGGTCTGAGATCATTCGCAGTGGATACCGATAGTCTCCCAGCTCTAGGGATGAAAACTACTTTTGCCTCTCTCTCTCTACTATGAATCTAAATACGAATTTTGCTTCTACATCTCCTGTGTCTTGTCTGCTACAGAAAAAATAACTTTTTCTACGATTTGAACTTTAGTGCCATACTTTAGCCGTCTACGTAGTAGGGTACTATAATTACCGTAACAAGGATTTTGATTTTTATTGCTTAAGTTTCTGTTACCAATGCCATATTTTTTTTTTTTTTTGGTATCGCTAATGTTGTTGCTGTTGTCAACACCAGCTTTCCCGTGAACTACGAACTGCCCACAAGAGTGTTTTTGTGAAATGTTTTCCGGGAATTTGAATTTTTTTGCTTTCAAAGCCGTTACTGACTGGCCAAATACAAATACAAATAACCAACAGGGATAACAAAAATATTAAAAAGATGTAAAGTAAGCCAACGACAACAACAGTAACAACAAATCTTGTTGAATTTTATAAAAACACGTATACAAACATCATACTACGTTCATACACTGATAATCGCCTGCCTATACATACAATACCGGAATATTGTAAATAACTGTGGGTGAATCTTTGTTCTTTTTTTAATGTGTGCGTTTGGATGTGTATATGTGTGTGTGCATTGTTAACGACAATAGTAACAACCAAATAAGTGCGTATTACTGCATAAACGAGCGCAAAAAAGCGGAGTATAAAAATGTCATAGTTGTTGTTTATGATTTTCGGATGTTGCCAGTACCCCTGGTGGAAAATTATATGCCCTTTGCTTGCATCCCAGGACCAAAAAAAAAAAATCGGAATTGTAACGAAATTTATAATGAAAACCAAAGAAACAACAAGCAAGAAAAAATGAATTTTTTGTTGCAGCATGAGTGCTGCTGTGTTGATTTTGCTACTTTGGCTTGTTACTGCTGTGTGTGTTTTTATTTGTTGTCATTGTTGTTGGTGGGCCCTGTAATCGACAAAAAAAGGATTTATGATTATAGGAAATTAAACAACATCCGGTTCCGGAAGAAAATCTCCAACAAACCAAAAGAAAAACAAAAAATTCCCTTTTTACATGTATTTGACACTATTTAAGATATGAGTCGTAATTTCTTTATAAAAAATGTTTATTTTTGAAAGTATTTAAAGGAATTTTTTTATTTCTTAAATCGGCACACTGCCGATGCTGTGAAACATTTGCTAGTTATCTCACGCAGGCCAATGTCCACTAAATGTGATCTCTCATATGCATTAATACCACACGTAGTCTCCTGGAGATATTGATCGTTGAAAGTCCTGAATCACAGCTTTATTCAGAAGACATAGTAATATATGTGAGTGGACAGAATCTGCATCAACTGTGTAAAACAATGGAATATGTTTCTTACAAGAAAAGTGAGAGGTCGAGCTTTATGACAAGCCCTGCTTTGTAGATCAAAATATCCCACCAAGTAAAATACTGGGTCGGAAATTACAATGAAAATAATACCTGAAAGAAAATACTGTGAAATCAAGTGACTCTAGAGAAGTGAACTTATACACTTACCAACATAAGATTTTGACGTCAGACAACTACAAAGCATTCAAACTGTATACTACACATACATAATTCGTCATTACAACCCTTCAGTCAGGATTACGACCTAGCTTCTCATACCACTTATGTTGGGTGCCTTCATTTTATACATGAGCGACAGGACTTACAAATTTTTGAGCAACTTTTTCATTGCAATTTCATTAAATACCCGAGTTTTTGGGGCAAATCTCTGTTGGAAGACCTCATATATAAACTTCGTATCCTGTTCAATAGTTTATTCTCCTAGCCTGAGTACTACTGACTGTGAAAGAGGATCCCGGCTTTTTCGACATCACAGTTTAAGTTGTCGACAGCGTATCGATTATTCTCAGGCAATAAACTGTTCGTAGTCGCCGTAGTTGGCTTATAAGGTGTGGTGAGTCCACGATTCAGACCGCAGGTCAGACATATCCAACAAAGCGAAAGGAATAATATTCCTTCGGCAGGAAGAATTTTAAGACAAATATTGCTGCCTTCGGAAAGCTTTTCAATAAAAAATATTCTTACGAAAGTGGAAACGGTGTAACATCGTTTAGCATTACAACAAAAACAAAAACCGTATACCAATAACAGCAGTATGAAAGAAAAGGGAATAAACAAGTAAGCAAGAAAGCAACAACAAGCAACGTGAACAAAATACACAAACAACACAATGGAATCGCGATAGAGTTCTCGAGAAGGCGGAACCACGAACGTTCGACTTCAAGAACCTTCATTAGACTGTTTAGGTGGGCATATAAAAAGGCAAGACAAAGCAAGCAAAGAGTAGTAAGAATTCAGTCAGTTTTGTGTGAATAAGCGTTGCGTGTGAAGAAAACAGTCGATTTTTTCCAGAAATCTGCTGAGAGAAAGTCGCTGAAGAAACATTTGTTTTAGAGATGTCTCGGCTGGGCTATGAATCATGACCTCATGTCTAAGAAGCCAACGTACTACCTACTAGACTACGAAGACTTCTTCATCGAGTGTCTTACCGACAGAATAAATATTTATGTGGTGGTATTAGTTTGTCTGGCTTGTGACATATTTTTTGGCTTTTGTTCGAAATCTACTGAAATTCTATTCACTTTAAAGCAAACCTTTTACTACACCCACTAGCCCCTGCAGTGGTCCTTAAAAATTATCAGTAACCACTTATTTATAGCACAAGAAAATTAAATAAAAAAAATTTTAAAAAAGTAGAATAAATATCAAGTAAAGTAATCGTATACATATATTTGTTCCATTCCATTCATTATTATCAATTTACCAGGCATTTAATTTCTGTTTATTTTATGCGTTTCCGCAAACTGAAGAAAATAAATAAAATTGTAACAAAAAAAAACGAAGAAAAAGAAAAGTAAATAAATAAATAAAATTACAAATAATGAAATGAGAATTAAAAAAAAAAGTAAATAAAATTACTTGTTTAAGTAATACAATTTGCGTTTTAGTGGGCCTGCTCTTAAGCAATTTTTCCCCCGTTTACTTTAAAGAATTTTTTTCTTTTCTTCCTTCCTTTATCGCATGATAACAGGCATAGCATTCGTTCGTTCATTGGTTCTCCCATTCAGTCAGTCCTGCATTCATTCATTCCTACATTCATTCGTTCAGTCATTTATTTTATATTGTGGTGGTTTAATTGTCCTTAAATAAATACATTTTAAATTAAATGTTTGTTGTTATTTTTGTTGTATTTATTTATTTTTTTATTTATTATTTTTTATTATTATTACAGCGGTTACTTTATACACACACACATACACAATATTGTAGACACTTAATAAACGAGGGCGGGTGATTTCATTGATGGTGATGGGCACTTGAGAAAAAATTCTATTAAAATTGTTTCTTTTCTGTTGTTGTTGTTGTTGGTTATCCATAGAGAAGACAATTTATTAAGGACCACAACTTGAAAGTTGTGGTGGAAATTTGATTTCTTTCTTTTCTTCGTAAAAAAAGTAAAAACAACATTCAAGGTTTTGCTTTACAGTGGTTACTAAAGTGTGCAGTATGATAGCCTTAACAAGTTGTGTGGATTTAAAGGCAATCATATAAATAAATAGGCCGGTAATTACATTTTTAAATGAAAGGCAACGAAATACAATTTCAAACTTATTGTCTCGAATGATTTAATTTCAATGAAAAGGGAAAGTAGAGTATCAAAGCATGAAAAGTAATGCTAGAATCAAGAAGAGCATGCTATCTCATTATATCTTCGAAAGCGACTGGTTTCCATACCCAGTATCATAAGAATCATAACCATCGATGCACAAGGCAATAGAGTTATCGAATTGATATGGAGGGTTGGTTGCTGGATACCCGGAAATAACCACAAAAGAGTTGTCTCCCTATTGTTAAGATTACTTGCAGTAAATATCACCTTCCGGCAATTCGAAAGCATGGAAACGAACGTTGTAAACTAGGTAGACAATGTAGTAGTCCCAGCCTCAGGGAAGTTATGCATAGGATTAGTGATGATATGCAATCGGTACTGGAAAATCTGACCTCATGACCTTATAGTAAGGGTTTTGGGTAATAAACCGATAGAGACTCTCTTATTCACTATAAAATACAAGGCAGTCAGTTTTAGAACGCCAGTCCTTAATGAAATAACATTCAGATTTTCCAACAGTAACGCATACTTGGGAGTTATATTCGACTCCAAGTTGTCATGAAAACTGAATGAAAACATTAGAGGCTTAGAAAGGGAGGAATATGTTTGGGAATTCAATAGGTAGGATTGCATTCAAGACAATGAGCAGCAGAATTACATACATACTACATAATTAGTCATTACAATCCTTTAGTCAGGATTACAACCAAGTCTCTAACAGCACTTATATTGTGTGCGTTAATTTTTGAACAACACTGGCAAGAGCTACAGGTTAAAGTCGATTACGGACGATAGATTTTAGATTTTCAATTCAATGGCAATCTTATTTTGCTTACTCTGAGTTTCTGCAAGAAATCTGCTACGAGGAAGTCGCCGTAGAAATATTTTCTTTTATTTCATTGTAGTTGAAGATGTCTGACCTGGGGTTTGAACCCTGGCCCAACGTCTAAAAGGCCAACACACTACATACTAGACTACGGCGAATGTTCTTCATAAAGTGTAGAGATGTGCTTCTGCTAGGATTACATTCTTTCCTTACTGTCGATTGAGGATTTGGAGATATTTAGAAGTGTCTTTAGACTGAACGAGTTAATTCTGTGCCTTTAGGATGGGAACCTCGCTAGACTTCTGTAGGACAGCTGCACTGCTGCAGGAGCTAAAATTAAAGAATCAAGTCATTTGAACTGCCAAACGGATAATATGGCCAAAAAAAGTTTCCTTTTGTTCTACATGGGTTCGGATAAACTTTTCAATACCTGGGCATGTACGGTTCCGAACTGCGTTATGTCTTCGCCTGTGAAGTAAATGCCAAAGAATAGCGTAGTTTTTCAGCGGATTAGAGCTTTCTTAGTTGAAAATTTTAGCGGCTATCAAGGCCGTAAAACTAGTCAGGAAATCTATATCGAAGAGCTCCAGCGTAACAATTTAAGATCTTGCAGCTTTGAATGGACATACTCTTACATTAAATCTTTATTTGGGAGTGTAAGAGGTTGCTAAGCATCCTTAACCTCTTATTCCAATGACAAGAACACGTCCTCAAATTGGCAAAGAAGTTGCACATGAACATGGAAGATCAGGATCGGCCTCGGAAATAACAACAAAAAGGGGCTTGATAAATTCAATTGCTTTAGAATTATTGAGGAACATGCTACTCATTTATCAATCCTGAATGGATATGTAGATCAGACTATAGGTCGTCAACAGCCTTATGGCTAAAGCACTTAAAAATCAGTTGAAGGAAGTGGAGATCCATTAGAATAGTTTTAATGATACATTGCCCTTTTGGACACTGGATTACCAGATGGACATCTGCAATTTCTGTAGAGTACGTGAAGAGGTGGACCAAAATAGTTCATGATATTTAAAGCCACTGTCCTTCCCTGTAGGACAGAAATAATTAATTGGCCAAATTTGTTGCGGAACTAGCAGATTGAAGGACTGTAAGCATAAGGATCTAATGAGGATTTCTAAACGGGCTTGACGGTCTAGGTGGATATCAATGTATAGCACAATATTTATCTACGGAACGTTATGACAGTTTGTGTATGATAAATAGGAAATATTTCTGTTTGCTTTTCTCTCATTTCCAGCTTTTCTAATCTTTTCTTCCTACACTTTACTTTTTCTTTCTTTTCTATTTCTATTTTCTGTCCTATTTTTCCGAACACAATAGAATGTTTGGCTGTCGGAATGAATACGTTTCAGTGCTAATACAATGGTATGCCACACTTCCTAACCTAACCTATGGTTAACATGTTTGTTAGCGACAAAGCCTACCTAACAAGGCTTTAAGCGTTGATCCTAGCTTAGGCAAATAGTATTAGGCCGACTTAAGGCGTCAAACGGTATAGTTTTCTGCACTATAAGTTCATAGGTACTATCAATGCATTACGATATTGCTTTCAAATACGCTCTCGAGAGTACCTTGACTTCATTTCTACATGGGTTAAGTTCCTACGAATTCGAATTCGTTAATTCGTTTTCAGATTACATAGTTCATACATACATATATGTCAGTGGTATTGTATAAAAACAAGTGCCTCAACGTCTACCTCTAATGAAGTATTCAAATGAAAATATTCCATCTAAAAACCAAACAACAAATATAAAAAAGAAATCCTCTGTACAATAGCAATATGCCCATAAGCACTTCATTATCGTGCACATTATTTTCATTCGAAACTAAAGAAAAACAAACGAATTTAATTTGTTTTATTCTAATTTCGAAAACTATTCTACATTTTCCTTGTGTTGTGTTGTTCACTAATTAAATTGATGTCTAGTTTGAGGCGTTTTCGCCTTAACCCCCTTAAGGTGTTCTTTTAGTTGTAGTTTAATTATTTCCTACTGATTTATGGCATTTGATTATCATGTTTAATTAATGAGTTGACCCACTAGACGATGACATTTATAACGCATAACACGTCAGTTCTTTCAGTAGAATGAAATTCATGCCTTAAAAATACTAATCGCAGCAGCAGCAATGGCAGCAGCAATAACAACTCTGACGACAACTTAAAATAGCGACAATAACAATAAGGATGTTGAAGAACAAAGCAACAACAAATCAGCAACTACAACAATATTATATTAACAAATGAGAAAATTATTTTTGTTTTTGTTTTTTTCCTCTACAAACTGTTGTATACGTTGGAAGGAAATATAAAATGTTTTTTATTGCCTACTTTTAGGTGGATTAAATGAAAAAAGAATAGAAACATTTTTGTATTTTTGTTTTCTGCTCTTTATTTTCTTTTTTTCTTTTTTCTTGTTTTTAATGTTTTAGTTTTTGCTTTGCGTGCCATAAAATGCTTTAATGTTGTATGTTAGGCAGTGACAAGGAACCGAGAGAGAGAGTGAGTAAGAGAGAAAACTTTCAGGTGGGTGTATAAGTATGAGTGTATTTGTCTGCATACATTTTGGATGATTATGTACTACACAGTCAAGGATAACACAATGGAAACATTAAATGAGAACTTAGGGCTGTATAAAACGAAACGAACTTAAAACTGATGTTAGTACCCCTAAAAGTCTGCATCATAAATGTTGCATTGGGTAAAAATAAACATGATGATCAGACCAATTCTGCTTTCAGGCACTTTTATAACTGCAGGCAAGACGAAATCTAAAATAGCTCATGTGGAGTTATTTAAGATACAGAGACTGTCTTATGTCCTATGTGAAACTGTCCTATCCTACAAGTTCTGTATGAAATTAGAATCATAAAGGCAATGTTTTGGAAAGATTTACACATTGTCAGAGGACAACCTGATCTAAAAGACCATGTTCTTTACAGAGTCCCCTTCACCGCTCCTTGTATAGAAATGCATTGAACTGAGACTGACTAATAAACGTGAATGATGGCTACATATTCTATTAAAACAAGGACCATTCTGTAGTATATGGATAGGGCATAGACTTTCGGTGGTATAGGAGTGTAGGTCTAGGAACACATAGTGGACTATTTAGAAACCAATGGGCCCACTTGGGGACAGCCAATGAATCATTTGAACACTTACCTACTGTGAAATTAACTCGAACTTAATAGAGAACAGTCTGAGCAAGTTATGGTCGCCGTAGTGTAGTAGTGTATCGTATGTTATCGTGTTAGACGAGAGGACTGAGCTCAAACCTCATCTCTTACTCCTCCGCAGCCTTTTGTAAAAGTTTTGTGAGTAATTAATTGCTATAAAATGCTTCTGAAACCTGTTCGCTTTTAAGGTTGATGTCGATGCTGAATTGGTGGCAGTCCAAGATACTAGATCGTTATCTGACAGAAGTCTGGTATTGGCCAATAATTTATGTACGTCTGGGACAACTTAATCAGTTACATGTGGAAAATTAATTCAGTTTTTGCTGGATTCTAGTTGTCTCGAAATTCAAGTGCAATGAGCAGACCTATGAACTTCTGTGAAATGGGAAAAACAAGTTTGTAAGGTAGGATATGGAGAGATGGAGACTTTTCTCCAGCCAGATGGGCTTTAAACTGTCTAAACTTCATAATTACAATAAAAGTCTTACGTCTTGCAATGTTAGAAATGGTTTGAGACCGGACTTGGAACACTTCAAGAAACGTTTGAATTTTATAAAGATCGTTTAAAGCCCAACATGCAGATTCTGTTGTGAGAGAAACAAACCACTTGAACATAGATTTGCATACTAAGTGAGTTGATACTTTTTAGAGGGAAAATCCTTGGTGTTTATCAATCATACTGCGAATAGAATCCACAATTTCATAAAAAACACTTGTTTAGGTTTTCCCGCACAAGGATGACACGTAAAATCGTAAAGTGTTCCACATCGAAAAATCTGTCATTTGAAGTTGACTTTAAACAGTTGGTTTCGCTACTCATGTAGGAAACATATACATATCTGATGTGAGAAACTAGGCTATAATCCTGACTAAAGGGCTGTAGTCTCCAAATATGTATGGATGTACATATAGAACCAGTATGTATTCATTTTTGGTCAAATGTTCTTATACCACTGGCCACTACTGTAAGCAAATGTTAGTCGTTATGAAGTTTTTTTTACGAAAAAAAAAATTGAATTTCCAAAGAACAATTTGCGTTTTTAAGTCTATTAACATTTTTATTGCTTAAACAAATATTTAAACAAGTTATTCATTGCCAGCTTAAATACACGCTGTGGTCTAATTTTTTGCCTTCCCAGCATACCTCTCCAACAGTACATATTCTCATCCTTATTTCCTTGGCAGTCTGAGTGAGGTCTGTAGCGAACATGTTGTTTTATGTTTTAAATTGTGAGTTTTTTAATAGCTTTGCATAGTTTTAGGCAAAGCTGTTATAGGTGTATTGGTATGTATATCTCTGTGTGTGTGTAAAAATATTTATTATTACGTGTATGCCAAACACATACACATGCATAAATTTTGTAGGAGAGGAATTTACAGTTTAATTACTGTCGTTTAACGAACCAGAAATTGTTTTGACTACTTTCAGTTCCCTAGCATAACTAAAAACAAAAAAAGTAAGGAGAAGAAAAGAAAATGAAACGAAACGAAAGGAAAGGAAGGGACGAAAAGAAAAGAAAAATGCCAGAGTTTAACACAACAACCAACAATTTCAGAAGACGTGATTGCCATCACATGAGTATCAGAACGTAGTTTCTTACGGTTTTTATTTCCTTATTTTTTTCGTTTTCCGTTTTTGTTGTTGTTGGCTTAATAAAAAAGCTTATTAAATACTACTCATAGTACAAGTTGTCCTTACCTTACCTCTTACCTAGCTGAACAGGACTCCCTAACAATGTTCATATTTTTGTTACTTTAAATGGTAACCAGCTTTGGCCCCTACATCCCCCATACCTTTTAAACTCTTACTGGGTAGTTAGACTAGTTAGTTGTACTTTTGATTACATTATGCTTTCAGCACAGCATAATTCTAAGGAATTCAAAATCATGGCTCTCTCTCTGCTCGTGGTGGTGGCACCTATGCTCCAGCCTTGTATGATGATGATGGTGATAACAACGAAGACGACGATGATGTGGGGTGTCTTATATGAACATCCTACATAAATGAGAGGATGTGTTGAGCGTGTGTTCAACATTTAGCTGTGTAGTTAGAATTAGTTAACGAATGTACGTGATATCGTTAAAATGGTATAAAATAACACAACAACATTCGCATAATAATTCTGATGTGATGCCCATATTTAAAGTTTCTCCCATATTGCCGCATGTCTTTAGTAATAAAATTTCGTTGATGAAGTACAAGTAAAACTTTAATGTTTCTCTAATATTGCAATTACAACTTTGTTTTGTTTGATTTATGCAAAACTAAAGAAATATGTGTGTTTTCGAAATAAGGAAAATGGCAAAGGAATTACCCGTAGTCTCGTCTACCTTAATGAGAGATTTAAAAGTATACTTTTTTGTTAATCTGCAATTATGTTTAGCAAATCGAAATATGGATCATAACAGTTACAATTAAATCATTTGAAATGAAACTCTTTAAGCAAATGTTTGTAAATGCTTAACTTCAAAAATTTAAATTTTCCATTACAACCAATTTAGTCAGGGTAACAACCTAGCTTGTCAAATCACCCATATCGGATGTCCGAATTTCATCCTTGAGTATTGGAACCTATAGTCTTCGAACGACAGATTTAACAAAACTTTTCATGACAATTTTATCTGACTCTCAAAGTTTCTGTCATAAGACGAAGACATCATTAAAAATATTTGTTTTTAAACTTCGTTTTTGCTCGAAATGTCAGAGCGAAGGTTTTGAACTCAGCTATGGTGCCCAAAAATATGAATACTCTCCTGCAGGGCCAACTTAACTTCAAAACTTATTGATGCCATTTTTTATGGAATATAGCATCATTCAAATTACTTTCGTGCTTCTCTGGATGGAGACCATCGAACATCTTATTTTTTCCACTACTTTTACGCAGAAGCGAAACTAAATTTGACCGAGTCATGGATTATGTGGGTTTTAAGGACCACAGTAGTTTGTGGCTTATTTGTATAAGTTTATGACTTAAAAACTCCACAAAGAAGTCTAACAGAGTCAAATCGTAACCTATGATATCAGTGGCAGGTTCATATCTAGTTCAAGTGAGATGGTAATGCTCTCAAATCCCATGTGTAGTATACCCAATCAGACATGAGCTGTGTGGCACGTAGAGTCGTCATATTGAAAGCACAAGTAGTTGGCCAAAAGAATTTGGTAATAAGCGCCTTATTGAGCTCCCCGTTGACAGTAATGGCCTGGCCAACGTCATTATCAAAAAAATACCGACCGATGACGCCTTAAGTGTATTCAATCATCTCTAAATGGGCCTTATTGCTATCATTCATCAACCTATAGTGCTCGTCGTTGACAGTAATGACCTGGCCAACCTCGTTCTCAAAGAAATACGGCCCGATTACGTCGCCAGCTCAAACTCCACACAGTGCCTTTTTCGGTATGCATTAGATGCTCTTGGATCTCATGTAGACTGAGTATCTTTCTAAATTCGGCAATTTTGTTTGCTCACGTAGCCACTTGTCTAAGAATCGAAATTCGGATTAATTACTACAGAACCAATTCGGCAAGCACATGTCATTGTCTATGGCTCTTTAGCTCCAGTAACCGGATCAGTTGAATTTTGCTCGCGTGCAGGCACTAGTCGAGAAGAAATTCTTGCCAAGTTGTGGTCTGAGAAACGACGTGTACGTGTGATGACTGTCTCGACTTTTCGTACACAGTCTCACAAACAGCGGCTATATTTTCAGAAGATCTGGCATTTTGTTGACATACGGGTGTTGTTCGGTTGTTTACCGTAAATATCCACCACACAAATTCTTTACAAAACGCTCATTCTCCCCGTATTTATTTATGGAGCGAAAGCATGGACACCATTAAGCACTGATACAGCAGCCTTGAGAGTATTCAGTGGAAAAGTCCTACATACGATCTTCGCTGCAGTGCGATTAATCGATGATTTCAGCATTCGATCCAATAGTGAGCTGTATGAGCTCCTCAACGACATGCACGTTGTGCAGCGTATTAACATTCAGTGGCTGCGCTGGCTCGGCCATGTCGTTGGAATGGAGGAGGATGCTCTGACGAGATGGATATTTGATGCGGCGATCTGCGGAAGTCGGCGAAGAGGAGGACCTTGTTTGCGTTGGAAGGACCAGATTGAGGAAGCGCTGCCACCGATTGGTGTGTCCAACTGGCGTAGGCGCGCATGGAAACATGTGTTAAGGTTTGGCAACACTAATTGCATAAATGACAACTTATTTGACAGATGGAGCTCCCCTGTTGCAAGACCCAAGATTTGGCAGGTTTTGATGCCTCTAGTGGGTTTTACTAATGAACGAAAGCATCGAACCGCACTGTATCTAGGCCAATACTGATGCCATTTATAGCATAAGATTGATAAAATAAAACCGAGCATAGTGTGAATATTTAAGATACTTAGTTTCTGGCTTCTTTCGTCCTGTGGCATCAGATATTAAGATTTCTTTGCAGACTGCAATTTCGTTATTTGCCTCCCAAATTATTTAATCTTCAATACTTTTTAAATACTTTTTCTGAAATGAAATTCCACATTACATCACATTATTTAATCCTTCTTTAAGGCCAATTATTTGAATAGAAAAAATAAGAAAATTTAATTTTTTTAATAGAGATTTGAGGATAAGCCTCCTTTTCTGAAAAAAACTCTCTTGGGTCGTACAAAAGCCTACAAATGGCAAACGCACAAAGCACTTGAACCCTTTTTGTCACCAAACAATTGATGAGAGTATCACTTCGAATTGAAAAGAAAGATGTTTTCCATACTGAATGAAGAGAAAAAAATTTTAACATAAAAAGGTGATAAAATTTTTACAATTCTTTTACAACAGAGGCAAATAAAGGTTTTACAAAAGCAGTTAAGAGCCTAAAAAAATTTCAATAACATTTTTAACTTAACAAAAACAGGTGTGAATACCTTTTTGGCTCATTGTCATTAAGCGTTTATCTTCTCCTTTTTTTAGAGTGAATTAAAGTGCGTTTTAGTCAATTTAAAGGGAGATGGTACTTCTAATAAATATTTTAATGTATGGGGGTTTTAAGTTTTTCTTCTAATAAAGGGTGGGTCATTTAAAAGTTGAAATTTAAAAATGAAATAAAAAAAAGGGTTTGAAATTTCGCCAAGTCAAGTACAATTATTTCGTTTAGAAATGGTATATTATGGTATATGGCTGCCGCGGTTGGCCTCAAAAAATCTCATTCGATCGAAGCAACTTTCAAGCACTTTTTCGAGTTTATGGTGTCGTATCTTGGCAACGGCATCACGAATGGTTGCCACGGCTAGTCTCACAGTACTTTATTCGATCAAAGCAACTTTCATGCCCTTTTTTCAAGGGTATGGTGTCATATAGAGGCAATGGCATTACAAATGTTGGCCTTCAAATGCTCAATTGTCTCTGGTTTGTCGGCGTAATACTTTTCTTTAACGGAGCCCCACAGAAAATAGTCCAACGGTGTCAAATCGCAGCTTCTTGGCAGTCAATTGGCATCATCTTTTCGTCTAATTAAACAGCCATCAAATGTTTGACGCAATAAATCGATTGTGGCATGGGATATGTGACAAGTTGAACCATCCTGTTGAAATCAAACATCGTTCACACTAATACCATGAAGAACGGGTACAAAAAAATCCGTTATCATGGTGCGATAGTTGTCTCCACTGGCCGTAATGGTTGCGCCATTCACATTTTCAAAGAAATAAGGCCCATTGAGGCCTACGCTCCACAAGCCGCTCCAAACAGTCACTGGTAATGAGTGCATTGTCTTTTGTAAGACCACGTGTGGGTTTTCTGATCCGAATACATAATTGTTGCTTATTAACGTCCATACCACATTAGTCGCCGTAGTCTAGGAGGTCGTGTGTTCGCTTATTAGACGTAAAAAAATATTTCTTCGGTGACTTCTTCTCAGCAGAATCCTGGCAAAAACTCTGAGAGAAAATAGTCCTGCCATGAGAAAGTTTCTCAACTTAAGGCGCACAACATGAGTGGTGTGAGAAGCTAGGCCGTAATCCTCACTGAAGGGTTGTAACGGTCAATTATGTATGTATGTAACGTACCCACCAAAATGAAAATGAGAACGATGACGATGTTGATGGATTCTCTCATGCACAATCTCAGCTTCGATATTTTCGAGTGTACGCACTGTACGAGCACGCTCACGTCTAGGCGCATCAATAATGGAACCAGTTCAATGAACTTTACCAATAAACTTGTGAGTACCAGGCACTGTTGCTCCTTCTCTGCAACCAAATTTCGTACGACATTTTCGTGCAATTTCTGATCAATCGTCTTTGTTTTGGAAATAAATTTCAAATAGATCCCTAAGTTGCTCAAACGTAAATCGACTCATTACGTTCAGTGGGGATAGTAATTAACGTTGCTCCAAATATAAAACGATAGATGGCTCACCCGATAATTTATTACGTGATAAAATAGCAAATAAGACAAGTAATTGAAATTTTATTTAAAAATTGCCAATGGACTGACTCTATAATTTATAATGCCTTCCTGTAAATACTTTTTAAGTATTTGGCCATTAAAGTTAACCAAACTATTGCAATAGTTTTGACCATAATTTACATGTGTTGCCATATTTCGATGTAATTTAAAATGACAAATTCTTTTGCTTTTTATCTTTATCTTTTGGCTTAATTTCTATTCCTTACAAAAGTTTTTTTTTCCTTTTTTTCTTTAATTTTTAAGGAGTTGAGGCAACAATCAGTTTAAAACCAGTCATAAATTTTCTATGTACTGTTGTAATGTAATTTATGTGCTTGAGCAAGAAAAAAAAAGGAAAAAAGAAAATGGAAACTAATTGCAAACGTCAGTAAGAAAAGTTTCCTTGCGGCTACGTAAAATGCGTTACAGATACTTAAATGCCAGAAAATGAAAAGATGAAGAAACTAACCCAAACGAATAAGAAAACTTTGCTTCTGTTCCTTTAGTTCAAATGAAACTCACGCCATTGGCATTAGCTGCTTTGGGTTTTGCCAATAATACTGTACGTATTCTCCAGCAAATGCTTAACTCTTCCGTTCGTTTCTTAAATGCTATTTAAGCTTGAACTTAAACTTATTGTTCACTTGCTGGAACATTTTGAATATTTTGCTGCTTAGTTTTGCTTTTATTTTGTGTGTGTGTGTGTGTGTGTGTGTCTCGTTAAAGTCTGGCAAAAATTTGGATTGAGTTTCCTAACAAAAAAAACCTTTTTACTTACGAAAACCTTTTATTTCTTTAAGAAGCAGACAGAGGTGGTTGTGAAACTGGTGGTAATATTTGAAGAAAATTTTAAGAATAAATGAACATTTAAATTATGGACCACAGCGAGAGGTGCCTAGGAACAGAAACTCTATTACATGCCACATGAACTAAAGAACTGAAGATGTATTCAAATTCACTAGAGAATGTGTAAAGAAAAAATCTACACGGAAAGAAGGCTTTTAAACGATCTCAAAATGAAAGCTTCATAGAAATACATATGCAGATATGATGACAGAACTTCTGCTGAAATATTTTTTTAGGGCCATAATGAAAGCATCTTCTCCATCTCCTTGCTGTTTTTGCTTTATTTAATTAAGATTTTACGGTTTGCAAATAAGTAAGTGATTTTTCAACTACAGCAACTTCTAGAACTATAGGGTTGCCAACTCTCGTTGCTAGTAAACTACATCCTTTGGAGAAAATATATTGAGTTGTTGTACATGCGTAGTGGCAAGGAATATTGCTAATTCAGTAATGTACTTTATCTGACGAATCAAGCGACTACCTGATTGGATAGGATGTATTTCGAAAAACACTTTAAAAAACCTAAGAAACATTTTTGCACTTCATTCATACCTAGCCTGCATCACTACAACACAACATTTCATAGTGAGGCATATTAAGTGGAAAAGTCGATCTTAAAACCGAGGATAACTAACCCATATACTCATACTTCTTAGAAAAGAATTGATAAGGAAGCAGAAATGATTACAACTTGCTTCTAAATTGCAGACAATAAGGCTTCACACTGAAAGGGCCGAAGAAGACGAAAACGTTCTTATGACAGAAGATTTTAAACAACATAGCGATTGTGGGATTCTTCATTAGAAGTTCCGCAAGCAGAAAGACGGTTTGATAGATCCAATTGAGGTGAAATTACATACATACATTATTGGTCATTACAACCCTTTTGTCAGCACTACGACCTAGTTACTCACACCACTTATGTTGTGTGCGTTAATTTGTATACATGAGTGGCTCGACTTTAAACTGTAACTCCGATAGAGACAATTTTTTGAGAAAATTTTCATTTCCATTTTTTATTTACCCTCCTAGTTTTTGTCACAAATCTGCTGAGAGGAAGTAGCCGAAGAAATATTTTTTCATTCTGTTGGAGACGTCTGACCTGGGCCTTAAACTGTGGCTTCACGTCTAATAAGCCAACGCACTACCTACTAGACTACGGCGATTACAAACAGTAAAGTGCTTAAAAATAATCGATACGCTGCAGAAAACTTAAGCTGTGACACCGAAAACCCACTGGAGCTGCTTTTACAGTCAGCAGTCTCCCGACTAGGAGAATGAAATATTGGACAGTATAACTAGCATACCTATAAGGCCTCACGTCTAATAAGCCAACACATTAACTACTAGACTACGAGGACAACATCCTGATTTCTAGCATTTACAAGTTTCTCATACTGTTGTGTTGACGAAGAAGGTGATTTCAAAATATTTTCATAGCTTGGCTACCATGAAGCAAAGTGCAATGGCCTTCGATTGTCATCAAGATGAAAAAAGAAAGAATTTTCTGAAATTTCTGATTCTAGAGTATAAAAACTTAGTAATGTTAAGTATTTTCAATGAGCATAATTACTTACTATACTTAATTGGGCATTAACAACCCGATTAACGGATTTCGGCCTGCTTTAACACATTTCCTGCTCTTGCGCGCCTACACCAGTTGGTCACACAAATTCATGACAGGGCTTCCTCGATTTGGTCCTTTCAACGCAAACAAGGTCTTCCTCTTTACCGACTTCCGCAGATTCCCGCATCAAATACCCGTCTCGCCGGAGCATCGTCCTCCATTCAAACGACATGGCCGAGCCAGCGCGGCCGCAGGATGTTAATACGCTGCCCAACGTCTATGACATTGAGGAGCTCATACAGCTCACTGTTGGATTGGATGTGGAAATCATCGTCAACTCGCAATGGATCAAAGATCTTACGTACTGCTTAACAGATTCCAAGCCTCTGCTCCATAAAGAAGCACGGAGAGGATGAGCGTCTTATAGAATATTAGTCGTACGAGAGAGGCCTCTTTTACTTCATTGCCTGTTGAGCATACGGTATATAAAATTAATTATTTATATTGTAGTGCAAAGGATAGCTGGTTTTATATCCTTATTCATACGCTGACTGATATAGTGTTGTAGAAGCATCAGAGTAAAATGATGATTTCAAATTTCTAAACCACAGCCACCTACGCTGTTTTATAACTGAAATAAAATAATTAAAACAATGATTATAATAAATTATTTCCCTACTCATCTGAGCCAGCGAACCATGGGGTGTCCGTTGGCTTTAAAACAAAAATTATCATCACATACGATGAATAGGAGTGTTCTGAACATTGAAAAACCTTCTGTTTTTGATTTCATATGTGAACATTAATTTTAATAATTTCCTTCAACTTCTTCTATCACTTTAATGCAAGCATTCCTATTCTATTCTATTGTTTATAAATTTTTATTTTTTTATATTTTTTCTCTATTTTATTTCATTTTATTTTCATTTCATTTGTTTTATATTGTATTTCTATTGTCATTTTTAGACAAATTTATGTGATTTTTAAGTGTCTCCCTGGAAGCTACAATTTCTTGAACTTGGCATTCTTATTTGCAAAATATTAAAAACATAATAAAAACAAAAACAAAAACAAAAATAATAAAAATCCTTTACGAACATTCAGAAGGGTAAATATGATATTAAAATCAATGCCAAGAAAATGTATATGTTTTCATACGGAGAGAAATTTATGAAGGAAATAATAAACATTTATTTGTTTGTGCTTCTTCATATGTAACGAAGCATTTAAATAAAATAAAATGAAATAGTTTTTGAGACAATAATAATAATAATAAGAGTAGTTATTATTATTTTATTTTATTACTTTCATTTTATTTTTTGTTTTTCCTTTTTAAAATGCAATAAATTTTATAAAAAAAATTTTAAATCAATTTCTAAATAATTTAAAGCAAGAATTTAATAAGGAGTATGCATGAACAAATTTGGGTACAAGTTTTTTATTATACAAAATTATTAAATAGTTTCTCTCATCAAAAACTTTCGACCATTCAAAGATAGCGATGTACGAATTCCAAAACATTACATATCCTTAGAAATTGCATTGCTGATGCACTGGCTATGGCCGTTACTTATTTAATTATGTATCACAACTATTTAGTCAGGATTCTAACCCAGCTTCTCATATCATCCATGTTGTATGTGTTAATTTTTTACATGAGTGGCAGGACATACAGTTCAAAGTTAATCACGAACGACAGATTTTTGAGAAGCTTTTCATGGCAATTTTATTTGCTCTCAGAATTTTTGCTAGAAGACTGCTGAGAGGCAGTCGCCGAAAGAACAACATGTTCTCGTCTAATAAGCCAACACATTTGATGCTAGACTACAGCGACTTCGTCAAGAACTTTATGGCTTGTTTCAGGACATTAGTAGTCCGCTTGTTTCAGGTAAGTGAAAGATCCTCAAGTAATTGCACAAGGAGCCTCCATTTCGTTGAAGAAATGAGTACACATCCAATGAGATTAAACTTTGCTGCGCTAATCATAGAAAACTACAATCCATCGGGTTTTTTACATTCTCAAAAGCCACAGACTTATATGAAAGGCATCTTAATAGACTTGACATTCGTTCTAACTTCTGCTGGAGCTCTGGTTCTAAGGAGGCTGTATTTAACCTAATATGTCAGTACCTATCTCTAGCCCTGAATTGACGAATACTTTCGGTCTTACATTTTTCGATCTTTTGAAAAAAGGATTATCGCACAACTGATATTTATTTGAAGTTGGTGTAGTACCCTGTAGGAATTGTTTGATCTTCAATTGAAAGTATTCAAACCAGTAGCTTGTAGTCAGTGGTGTTGTGCTAATTTTTTTTACCGGAACGCGTATATATAATTATATAGACAGGGTAGGCGGCCGCTCTGTACGATCTCATGTCCCAAATTTAACGACGGGGGTGATTTTCCATGATAATCCTGGCGGCGGCGTTTCGGTTCAGAAAAACAAGCCGGTTCGTTCCGGTTTGGTTCAAACCCTTGTTTATTAAAATACATATACAAATTCGTCAAAAATTAGAAAAAAAAATCAGCAATTCTTTTTAATTTTTTCAAAACGTGAGCCAATTCTTGTTATCAAAAATCATGTTTAGTTCCGGAACGCGTTCCTGTCCAAAAAGGAAGTAGCGTTCCGGCTCGACAACACCACTGCTTGTAGTATAAAACAGGCCTAACTACTGCACAAGTACACTACCTAAGCAAACTTTATGACAAAGGGATCTTGCTTCTTTCATTTTACTTCCAATTATGTAGTTGAACGGAGTTCCTAAGGTAGTTTACACTTTCATTACACACACTATTGGTGGTATCTCAACTTTGAATAAGAGAAGATTATAATAGATTAAACATAGAACCAGAACTAATGTTATTAGAAATATTTTAAAGCCTGCATTAAAGATTTTCTATGAGATCAAAGGTCGTGCTTTACACAATACATACATACCATATGTACATACATACATATTTGGATTGGACCCTTTAGTCAGGATTACAACCTAGCTTCTTACATCACTTATATTGCGTGTGTTAATTTTATACTTGAGTGGCGGGACCCAAGGTATAAAGTCGACTCCGAAGTACAGCTTTTTGAGAAACTCTTTCACAGCAATTTTATTTAGTCCCAGAGTTTTTGCCCAAAATCTACTGAGAGGCAGTCGTCGAAGAAATATATTTTCCTATTTCGTTTTGTTGGCCATATCTGAGCTGTGGTTTGAATAGCGACCTCACGTCTAATAAGCCATCACACTACCAACTAGACTAAGTCGATGTACATCTGAAGCAAAGGCATTGAAAACATCGGGGACCTTGGTTGTTCCATTTGACTGACAAAATAACTGGAAGGACTTCCTAAGGCAGTTTACACTTTCTTTACAAACACTACAGAGGTATTGGTAGTATCTTAGCCCTGAACGAGAGAAAGTAGAAGAAGTGTTTTAAACCCTGTGTTAAAAGCAAACTTTCAACATTTTCTAAGAGATTGAAGACCGTGCTCGACATAGTAAACTTTGTTTTTCTCTGTTACAAGGATTTACTATATTCGTTCTGAAAGCAATAGAGAGCTCCAAAAATGCAAGGGAGCCGAGCTAGGGTGTTTTCAATTAAATTTTCTATTGCAACTGACTCTAAACAAAAGTGGAAGGAGAACTTTAAGCCAAGCTGCCTCAAAAACTCCTTGGCTCTCTACACTCGGTAATAGAAATTGCTTGGTATTAGCTTGGTAGTGTTTTAAGTACTGCAACACCTCAGAGAATATGAAAGTGATGTTAATTCTATGAAAGTAACCGTGACACCATACAGAAAAGTGAAAGCTTTCTCGAAAATTTGGCATTGGTGAGTCTACAAATAAAGAGTCTTGTGAAGTTAATGCAGATGCTGTAAATAAACACACTTTCTTTAATATTTCTATGGATACAATTACATTAATTTACGGTTGCTTCTTCAAGTATTCGCCATACAATAATTTTTATTTCACCAGCAAATGTGACCCCTTAAGATGTGCCCTTTTGTTCATACCAATGAAAGGCTTTTCTAAATTTTCAAAATAAAAACAAAGAAAAGCATTTAAAATATAAGTTTAATTTCTACTTTCTCTGTTCTTATATTATTAGCGGCACACTGTCATAAAAAATTTTTCAATTACATATTATTTTCCTCCTACCCCCCATTACCACCACATCTATATATCGACTAATTTCCCTTTATTTAAAAGAGTTTATGTGCTGGTATTTTCAATATTTTTGCACAGAAATTAAATGAAAATAGAAAAAAAACAAAAAGGGAATGAAATAAAAAATAAAATTTACATAATTATACCATCCAACACTGATAAATATTCAATTTTTTTATTTTCTTTCTTTCTCTTCTTTTTTTATGGGGACTAACTAACGTGTTTCATATTCTCTCTGTATTCATATGTGTTGGTTTGCATATACTACAGATATATGTGCGTATGTAAGCATGTCATGGTGTTGCTGAATTTTATTTTTTAACGATAATTTTTCTACACAATCGTAGGTGGTGGTATATTGTGATTTGGGTGTTTGTAACGGCTGTTAAAGAAGGCATTACTGGATTCGTCTCAGCATAGATCATCTTAGATACTACGTATTAAAAAGGCTTCGTTGTACCCACGTTCTCTTGCAAATTCAAACTTGGACGTGATACTATACTGGCTGTGAATTGTAGGTTCTATTCGACTTTCGCATAACCGTCCTGATAGTCCACATAAGGACGATAACTCATTCCTGGTACCTAATCGGGAATGTTGGTTTGATGAGCACTCTGTTCGTAGCGAGTTTATATCGAATCTTATACACCGATATCTCCAAAATGGGCAATAATATTGGTGCTGATGTTCTTTGATCCAATAAAAACGTAACAATGCTGTTAGATGTCCTATGAGTCTTTTAAATGCAGATCATGGATATGTACATACCCGATAAGCTCTCCTATAAAGACCCACTAATTTCATAAAGTGCACTATGCAGTAGGATTTCACAACTTCTTTCGTACATGATTCTCTATTCTGCTTTTGATTTTCAGAATATTTAACATTCAAGGAAGTGTGTGTATGAATTTTAACTGAACTTCTGTTTTTTTTATCTTATTCTGTTATTTTTTTTACACAAAATTCAAGGGGAAAAAAGTAGAAATTAGTAAAAGTTTTCATTGCTCATATGCATAAAGACTTACACATACATATACTCCAGCGTACACATACGACTATGAATACAAAACAGTTTTAATGGGGGAGAGTTACAGTTACGTTTACAGTGTGACAAAGAAAAAGCAATGCAATACAATAGAAATTTTAATTTTTTGTTATGTAAGGATAGGATACTGATCTCCTTATGTTGTCCAAGAACAAAGACTCCTAGTGAATTCATAGATCACTTTCAAGTACATAAGTAAATTTGGTTGATTACCATGTTAAAATGAGTCTCCAAGGTATGGTCTCACTTAGGCCAGGAATTAAACCCATGCTGATACCACAAGTTAGACGATTAAGACAGGTATGATTTGCTTATAAAAATCATGTTACTTCAGCAATGTTTTGTGGGAGAGACGGACTCTGACACCTGAGTTGGAATTTAGTATTTTCCTCTTCGCCAGAAGCCAATTGAGGAAATGCCAAGCCTATTATCATGCCGTTCAATATGGTGCGATGGATGGCCATGCGATTTAAGGAAAAAAGAAAATCAGTCCTCTTATTATCCACTTCAGTCCAGCAGAGCATAACAATATCGCACGTAGCCTCATAATGCCTTCTTTTAATAGGAACGGTGAGTACACCTAGGCTCTATAACATGTCTAACGTTCATTAGAAATGCTTCGCATTCATGGTTGCAGATGGACGTCAAGGACACGTGCTTTAGGGACTTCATCGTAACCTGGCTTACCAAGTAAATCAAAAAATTTTAGTGAAAAATCCGATCACCCAACAAGCACTGATCCGCTTTTAATATGGCCGGGGCCTCGAACTGAAAATCTATACGAAAGTGTACTTCACAACATACTCTGTTCAGAATTTTGGAGTCTTTGGTATATGTATGTATGTCTCGAGGGTTCCACCGGAAACTGCATTGAGCCTTACTGCCAACAGTTCAGTGCTCTACTTTCTACACCAGAGTGGAGCTAGTAGAGTGATATGGGCGTAGGCTTATAAAACTAGAGCCTGGGTTTCAAACTCTAGCTCTGGCAAAAACTCTGAGAGTAAAATAATTGCCTTGAAATGTTTTTAACTCTGTAGTTCCGAGACACACACAACATGGGTGGTGTGATAAGCTAAGTTGTAATCTTAGCTAAATCGTTGTAATGATCAATTAAGTAAGTGAGTAAGTAAAAATAAAGTGTAGCTGAAATGGAATGGAGTTTACTGGTAATTAAGGTAACTAACTGTCTAAGCACTCTGCCTATCAGTCTCTAATGACATTGGAACGGTGGGCAACGTTCACTGAAATCTAGGTTGCCTTCATTATGGCCATTCATTTAATTTTTCTTGTTCAAAGGAAGTGATTTTTTTTTTTTTTGTTCTAGGATTCTCTTTGTATAATTTCTTACATGTCACATGGTTCATGAATTTGTTTTACAAATGGTTTACAACAGACATATATTTTTGTAACATATAAAACACTGTATATATATACAGTATAGTACATGTATAGTATAGTACGAACACAATGTATTTGTTTTCATATCCTTTTGCTCCATTTTTAGTTTCTGTTTCGTATTCCTTCTTCGATATATTTTTTTGTTTTTTTTTTTTGTTTTTCTACAATTTTATTGAAAATTTATTGTAGAAAAAATCGGGTTTTGTTGCTGCTGTTGAACTTAAGCTTAAAGGCAACTAATCTACATATTTTCACGATATATTTTGGGGGCAGATAATATTCTAAAAATGAATATGTTTCGATAACTTTAGTATATCGGTTTACTACGTTCGCTGGTTGGTTGCTTGGTCTGTAGGTTTCTGGGCAATATGAAAGTGTATGTGTGTGGGAATATTTTTTTGTATGCCAGTGTGTATGTGTGTGTAAATATTTTAAGTACTTAAATATAACAGTTAATATAATGTGTATACAAGAATACAACAAACTGCTGCTGATACCAGTCTCTCTCTGGGTAATTGTTTAAGTTTGCATATGTGAGAGCTTGGTTACGGGTATGTGTTACATTTCGATATGATGTTTTACACAAACAGAGAACAGAAGAAAAAAAAAACGCACCAGAAGAAAGCAGAAAAATATCTACACACTGAAATATTCCTTTTTGCCACAAAAACACTAAAACAATGTGGGTTAAAATATTCACAGAATTTTTTTGTTTTTCTTTCTGTTTTGTGTGGTTAAAATTCTTTTTTTCTTTCCCTTTTTTTATATGTTTTACAAGGTTTTTAAAGTTATTTTTTGTTTTTAATTTCTTACTTACTTTCTATTTTGAATGCTTTTTTTTTTGGGGGGTTTTAAGTTTAAACAAAATTAATGTTAAAAACATAACAAAAGATTCTGCCTTTTTAAATGCCACATTCCACTGAAGGGAAAGCGAAAGTTTATTTCATTTGAAACGTATGAAATTAAATTGCAATAGAATTAATTAAAAACAATGGATTTAAAACGTATGCCACATAATCAGGGGTTTTTTGTTAGTAAAATGAAGGAAATCTTTTACAGTTGTACTTTATGAAATGAAGAGTATTTATGCGTAGAAATATTTCACTCCTGATTTACAAATGTATTCCTAGAAAAGAAGTTCGGCAAAGATACACCAAAGTGAAGAACCTTCCCTGCCAGTTCATCTGCCTTTTCGTTTCCCCCTATGCCACAGTGGCTCGGAACCCAGTAGGGGTTGGTATTGTGTCGACGTATACGGTGTATAGAATCCATGGAACTTCTTGTGCCCTTTGGCAAGATGGTATCCCAATGCTTTGATTACTGCTTGATTGTTCACACATATGAAGTTCGAAGCAGTTATGTACATTGTTTCAACCGTGCTTGCAGCTTGTTTAATAACAAAATCTGAGCCTGAAATACGCTGCCTTCGTTAGGTAATCTGTAAGACCCTTGCAGTGCGGGTTTATCGGGGTAGACTTCAGATCCAGTTCCGTATATCAATTTTGAGTCATCAGTGAAGATCGTTATATCACCTTCACCGATGACAGCTTCAGCAGACCATTCTTCCCATGTGGGAGTGTGAGTCTTGTATGTTCGCAGCTGAGGCAGAATTGCCATCCCCAATCGAGCCATATGGATGAAGCAAACACATCATATAGACTGGGAAGTTAAATCTGTATGTCTTTAACCTTCCTATACCCGCGCGTTGGTATGTGAGACCGATTTTTTTATTATTCCGATTTTTTTGTAAAAAAAATAGTGCCAGTAAGTTGATATTACTGGTAGCTTCATTATTCGTAATAAGCTTCGTTTTAGTGCAAATACGAAGTATCTGCGAAAAGTCGGAGTATGCACACACAACGATAGTCGGTCTGTGAGGCCGAACGCGGGTATTGGTGTAACGGTTTTGTGTAAATAAATTTTTAAATATTTTTATTTGTTTTGTGTTATTTTTTGTTATTTTGATGTTATATATTGTTATCTTTAAAGTTATGAATAATTATTTTTTTTATTTTGAGTATAAGTGTATTTTTGTTCAAGTTTTCGTAGCCCTTACGAAAAAGTGGTTTTTAGGTTACCTGAAATAAATGAATTTTTTTCAATTAAAAAAAGGATTTTTCTGTATTTTCTTTTTTGTATATACTTAAGAACATTCAGTTCTAATATTAAACATGATTCAAATTAATTTTTTTGAAATAATACCAAGGATATACGGCTATACAATTGTCAGTCTCACAGACCGTGCGCGGGTATTGGTGTTTCATTTTTTGGCGCGGGTATAGGAAGGTTAACGACTGAATGAAGAAGGTGGAAAATATTGGTCGATTTGAAAACCATGGCGGACGATAAACGTGTTACCATTTGTGATAATCAGGGGTGTCATAGAATCCAATAATGTCGGAATTGGATTTGAAAACGACACAAAAATCAATTTGGTGTCATACAATCCAAGAGTATCGGTTTTGTTTTCGAATTTGAATAAGTATCGGTTTTAGGTGTCACAGAATGTCTTGTTATCGGTTTTGTTATTGGAAATAAACCAAGCAGCTAACAGCTGTCTGTTTGTTATATGAAATAAAAACAACTTTAATTTTACTTTATAAATAGCTTTTATTTTACCAATCTTTTACAAGGTTGTGGCTATTTCGTCTCTGATTCTCTAACCTTCACTTTGCAGAGTCGTGCTTGGTGACAAAATAACATTGTCTTCACTTTCAGGTGAATAAAGTCAGCTCATCCTCACTGGTTTGCACGTTACAGCTCCTGCAAATGTTGTGCAGAGTGCAGCAGGAATTTATAATGGTAGTGTAACGTGCTCATTAAGCACTCAACATATTCCATATTCAACACTCCTATTCATATTCTTTTTCGATTATTTATTATCTTGATATGAGTCCCGTCTATGCAACCAATTATTGGAGGGATTTTAAATGTATTAAAGAAATAGTCCCTTGCTCTTTGCGTATCGTTGGAGTTCATTTCTAGTTGCACCCATTGACGGCAAATGAACCGCTCCATAGCATTGAGCACATTGTCTAAAATTGTAGAAACTGTGCTTCTACCCAGCGATATGCTAGAGTCATTTTCAAAAGATACTTGGTATGATCCTTCAGCTAAAAATCGCAACGTAGCTGCAAGTTGTAGCAATGGTGGGATCTTAGAATAGGAAAGGTGTTCTTTTACTGTGTCTATGACCATACAAAAAGCGTCTTTGTTCAACCGTCAATATGCTATAAATCTGCAAAGCAGCTTTACTTCTATTCAGGAAACACTGTATTATAGTAGCCAGAACACGAGTGGGAACAACAAGAACTAACCATAAGTCATATCTTTAAAGATTGCCCGATAAGCTCAACAAATGAACCACTAAAAGAAATCCTAAATTGCAGCAACATAAACTTAGCAAGAAAAATTAAAAATATTCTTCCATCTGCAAATGTTTTACATGAAATCTAGATTCAACACATACAGTGTAATGACCATGTAGTCCACACTATTTTGGAATTGTACAAGGCGAATTCATGTAACCGGTGGGATTATCTAAACAGCTGATACTACTACGATTGTCAAAATTTGTGTGCGTTTGTTGTGCGTGTGTGTTTTGTTGTTAATTTTTTTTTCTCTTCCATTTTTTTTCTTCCTATTTTGACAGCCGAAGGAGTGTTTTACAAAAACAAAATGCCTGTTGTTTTTGCATTGTTGTACTTGTTGTAGAGTTGCGGCTACCTTATATGAATTTGCCGTGGAATTGTATTTTACAAATTAATTTTTGTAAAATACGCATTTTAAATAAATTAATAAATATATATATTATCAAAGAAAAAAAAAATTTATAAAAATTGGAAATAAATACACAAAAATGTAAACAACAGCTGTTTCGAACATCGGTTTTATTTCAATTCGAAAATAACAAAACCGACTTGGTTTTGTGACACCAAATGAATCCAATATTGGTTTTCAAAAACGACAAAAGGCAAAACCGACTTGGATTCTATGACACCCCTGAATAATTTGTGCTATTTGTGGCAACACAATCGGAGTTCAATTAATGTTTAACGGTTATAATAAATAGTTTTCAGACTCTTGTTTCTGAGATGAATTTAGTAGACCAAGAAAAATATGTATTTTTTTCGTATAAGTTTCAAAAATAAATGTTGAAATCGCATATTAAACAGAAATTAGAAAATATATGTGTACAAACAAAGATAAACATTTAAAAATATCGAGCAGCAAACGTTATAAAAGACAACTGGGCCTGATAATTGATAATTTTGTTGATGCTTTTGTAAAAAGCGGAAATCGACTATTATGCTGCCTATGTCTTTATAACGTTTGTGATGTCAATAGAAACAAAAACAAAAAAAAAAAAAAAACACACACTTGCATAAAACATAGCATCAACGCCTGCTACGCAAAGCCTTCTAATTACTTCTTTGGTGTTGGGGGGCTATCCGGCACGACAGATGCCGCAAACTTCATGGCCGCTTTAACCCTTTCAAGATCAGCCTCTGCCTTCAGTTTAGCTTCAGCTAGTTCTTCGGCTTCCTCACACTCCATAACCGAACCCACACACTGTTCGTCGTCATCATGAGGCCAAAATAACGGTCTACCCTGTCCTGGTATGGTATGAGCCAATTCGGGACGTTCGATTACATACTGTTCCATGGTCATGTTCTCGTATGGCATTAATTTCTTAATGCGTCTGATCTCATTCTCATACATAACGATGCGTTTATCTGAAGCCTCTTTAAATTGTTTGACTTCCTCCTTCACCTGTGCTGCCAATTTTTCCCATTCTACATAATATTTGGTATGATCCAGCGATTCATGACGTATGGCAAAAACATGTGCCAATTCTTCGTATTTTATGCGGAAATTTTCAACCATTTCAACAAAATCTGGACGTACATTTGTGCGATAATACTCCCAATCGACTTTCGGCAATTTATCACTAAGTGAATTGACTGTCCTAAAAACCAAATAGATTTTGTAGATTAAAGGGCATTTCAATGTCAATGCTATCAGCCTTACATACCTTTTATATTTTCTTCTTCTGCTAGCAAATATCAAATATTGTGTCCTTTGATTAGCTGGCACACGTCTCAGTAGATCACCAAAGCCTTTTGATGCTAGTTTTTCAATGGGCATGTTTTCTAAAAAAATATACAATTTATGTTCAGAATAAAAAAAAAATGTATAAAAAAAAATATTCTTTTTTTAATTTAATTTGTTTTTGTCAAAATTATCGAATTGGTTTTTTCAATTATTTCCTGCCAAAGTTCTAATGAGTGTTATGCCCTACACTGGCATATTAATTCGTTCGATAGATTCCATCGTACATTTGTGTACTTTTGTGTCTTTGGAAGTGCTTAGCAAGCATTTCTAAATTTATCACTGTAGTATTATTAGACGTAAGGCGACGATTCAAACCCCTGGTCAGACATTAAAAACGAAATATGAAAAATATTTCTTCTGCGACTTCCTCTCAGCAGATTTCTGGCAAAAACACTAACAGTAAACTAAAATGCACATGAAAAATTTCTCAAAAATTTATCGTTCGGAGTCGACGTTAAACTGTAGGTCTCCCGCCACTCATGTATAAAATTAACACAGACAACATAGGTGGTGTGAGATGCTAGGTCGTAATCCTGACTGAAGGATTATAATGATTAGTTACTTATTCATGTTAGAAATTCTGTTGGTTTTGGTTAGAAAAGATGGCCTTTGCAAGCGCTTATAGCATAGCTCCCATAGCCCCCAACTCTAATTTAAAATGTTTGCCCAAACCAAAGGTCTCTTGGATGTATAATTTAAGAAAAAAGAGAAGGATGAAGAATAAATAGTGAATCTTTTACACATGGTTTGTGTCTTTACTAATTGATAAGCGATTTTCGAGGGCAATCTTCTGCCATTAATTCCCAGTCAATCACAGGAAAAAAATACTGTAAAAACCAAAAGGACTTGTTATTACATTAACGTTTGTGGTTTTAAGACGAGGCATTAATATGTATGATATATACAGGGCTCGAAGGATTTCATACCTCATCGCAAAGGCTTTTAAGTACGAGTATTATGAACGATGAACTAGCGGCAACAGAAGAGTAACAAGTTGCGGTATGGGTGAAACACAATAGCCGCATGCTATCAGGGAATAATCGTTGAGCCTACATGCGAGTGCTATAATAATATTGCGGACTTTCTAAGAGAGAGGGAAAATAATGAGGTCACCAAACCAAAAAAGCGCAACTTCCCAGATCCTTGTAACTGCTTGACATTATTCTGCTATACGTAATTAATAATGTTGCTGACCATATATTGGTATCATAGCTTAAAAACGACAGTCAAAAGAGGCAAAGTCTGGGCTATACGAAGGATGAGGTAAAAATCCCCATCCATTGTTTTCCAAATAGTTTTTTATCGGTATCGCAATATCTGCTAGGCGTTGTCAGGATAGATAATCTCGAGCTCATGTCAAGTTGTATATTCGGAATGTTTTCGACCAATGGCCATATTAAATGAATTATCGTGAACTCAGACCAAGTTTTATGAGCTCGTAATGGATCACAACCTTCTGATATCACCAAATACACAACATTACCTTGGCGTAACCGAGAATCTGCTTGGCCGTGGGTTTTTCTCATTGGCTCCCTTTTCAAATTCCTTTAAAACAAGGTGTGAATCAGAAATCAGCAATGAGTATTCAAAAAGATGAGTAGATTCCAATTATACTCGTAATTTCTGATACTCATACTACTCATATTCAAAGTTTGAAGTACTCATCGTTCTCATACTTAACAATACGAATGATGTTGTTGATTTCGACTCTCCATGACTCAACATTTACAAGTGTCACAAAATAAGTATGATTCGCGTATGAACTCTACAATACTCACTAGAAGATTGTGTGTTTGCTTTGCTTGCTGTCTTTGTTTTTTTCTTTCTTCTTTTTTTGTAAATGCAACAACAACTAAGACTGAAAATTTTGATCGAATCATTTATGAGTATTATTTTAAATTTATGAATCTGAATCAAACATATTAAGAATGTTACGAGTTAGATGTCAACGTTGTACTCATACTCATTGCGACTTGTACTTATAAATCAATCAATCTTATAGTGGGTACGAATGAATCAGAGTAGTTGAATTTCAATACAAAATTAAGCTTTGAAATAGGCTTCACGATCATATGGTTATCAGTTATTAAAACTTGCGTGGGCTTAATTTCAGTTTTTAAAATGTGTTGTTGGACTAAAGAGCAACTAATTTCGTATATGATTTCGATCACTGTACATAATGCGTAATTGTAAAATACGTGGGAAAAAAATTAAAAATTTTAAAAAAACTATGTATGCGATCAGATGAATTGATAATAAATGTTGATATTTAACACATTTAGGGCCGTTATTATAACTTGTCGTTAAACTTGGGGTTAGTTAAAGGTACCTTTAGCTAAAGGGAACTGGAAAGTTACCTTTAACTTATTTTCGTTATTACAACTTACAGATACAATTTTTCAGAAATATGGCAGTGCCGAAGCAATGTCGATAAAACTGCTCAATTATACAAGTTTTTTTTTAACGCAGTGTCAACCGCGGGCTTCGTTTTTTTGTTGTATATGCACATTTTGTTTAATATGGCAAGTTCAAACATAAAGTGACCTTTAAATGTTAAAGGTAGGATGATCCTCCCTTTAGCTTAACGATCACTTCTGTCTTATTGGGTACTCATAATAACGAAAAACAATTTATCTGCCCGTTAAAATCCTCCCTTTAGTTAACGGCAAGTTGTAATAATGACCCTTATTTGTTTTTAATTGTTTTTACTATATAAGAAAAAAAAAAATTAAAAACTAAAACTATGGAATGGAAATTTAATGCTAAAAATTGTATTTAAACAATTCAATTGTATTCAAACATAACAAGCAAATCATTAACCGGACAGTATGGTATCTTTCAAAGCTCTAGCCATGGCTGTATTATTATTAATGTTCCATAACACGGTAATTTATAACAAAATAAAAGAATTTCAATAGTTTCACTTGACTGTTCTCCGTTTTTCACTTCAGTGTTATGGCATATTAATATGGAGGAATACTACCTGCCAGTTATTGGATAAAAATTTTGCCAAGATGGAGTATTGTGACCTCAAGTTGAATACCACCACTAATCAGCGTATATTTTCTGCTTATATTAAACTAGCAAAACCCGTTAATAACTGTAAAATACGAATTATTTTTAGTAGTCGCCAGAAAGCATTTCCCATACATTTCAATACCACCTGGGATGCTTGTCAGTTTATGCGTAACACGAAACGTTTCAAGGCATTGAAAATGTTTTATCAGGTCATAAGCGAATATTCGAATATAAATCATACGTGCCCATTTAAAGTAAGTATCCAATGTGTTTATTATTGTTATTGGTATATATGTATATAAAGAAAATCGTTTCTTTAGGATGAAATCATTATAAAAAATTTGGGTCCAGTCGATGTAGAACTGAATATTCCTATAGCAGGTGGCTTCTATGATTACAATACTCTCTGGATTGTTGATGATAAAATTCGTGTTGCTATTGGCGGATTAGTAGAGTTTAAAAAAACCCAACCTATCAGAATACCACCGGATTATAGAAAAGGATAATGAATGTCGCATTTTGTGTTGTAAAAATATTCACACCAATAAACATTTGTAACATTTTGAATTCAGGGTTTACAATGCCGATTCAATCTCATCGTTAGAGAAGCTATATGTTGGTAAGTTCAAACCCACCACTAACGGATCATGACTAGGGAGCTTACCTCACAGTGGGTAATACAATGAGCTATATGAGCCACCGAGCGGACTTGCTTGTATACGGCAAGCTACCGGCTAACCTAACCTCAGGTTATATCTTGATAGTAAGATGCATGACTTAGAGCTGCTCTTATTCTCAACAAAATATTTGTTTGGTTCAAACACATTTGGTTGGAGAAGAGTCTTGTCTCCACTCTACTAAAAGGCTGTGGTCCTTTCAGTGGCGTGGAAGTTCCCTTTTCTACTTTTAACTGTAGGTCTAACCAATCGTGTATAAAATTAACACTTACACAGCATAAGTGGTGTGAGAAGTTAGATTGTAATCCTGGCTCTCGGGTTGTAATGACCAATTATGTATGTATGTATCAAATTTCAAATGAGCATATCTTTTGGTGACATATGTAGGTGTTTGCGTGTTTCGCTGGGGTATCGCAATATTTCATTCTGTGGCCCTAAAACAACTACTCCTATTCAGAGGTATGTTCTCATGCTCATCTGTGTGTTTATAGTCTCATTTTTTTAAAGAGTGACACTGGTGTCCCTTAAAAAAAATCTCGTATTGCGAATATTTAAAAACAAAATTTTTTTTTTGCCAAAACACTTTCATTGTCATTCTGTCAAAATCAATTGAAAAACTTAATTGCATAAGTGTATCAAAGCATTACAAATTTGTTTTTAATAATGAAACTAACGATTCGAATTACCAAATTAAACAAATTATGAACTAATCACTTTGCTTTTCATGATCACTGGGTGATAATGTAATGTGTCTGGTAGGTCATAATCAAGGTCTAATGTTAATGTGTTACTATCTATTGCAGCAAACAAATAAAAAGAACTGGATTACAACCTAGTTTCTCACACCACCTATGTTGTGTGTATTAATACCATACATGAGCGGCGGGACTTATAGTTTAAAGTCGCTTCCAAACGACAGATTTTTGGGAAACTGAAATATGCTGAGAGAAAGTCGCCGTAAGAATATTTTCTTGTATTTCGTTTTGTTGGAGATGTCTAACCCGGGGTTTGAACAGATGGTTCAGGTCTAATAAGCCAACGCACTACCTACTAGACTACGGCGACCAAAATGAATTGACAAAGAGAAAAGTTGATGTGTTCCAAGGCCAGCCCATACACATTTTTGAGGGCAGTGCAGATACTTGAGAGAGCTAGGCTTGGTAGTGTTGCAGCATTAATTGGATCAGTTTTTATGCTAAAAGAAAATGGCAGTTTAAAACAATGGCTTCAGACCAAAAATGGCGAAGCCTTTTTAAAATAAAGCCTTTTTCTAATACAAGACAGAAGGTGATAAGACTTCAAACATTATGTTAGCCTGGTGGGAGAAGGCCGCGGAAAGAAATATTTTTGTTCGAGAAGTCTGAGTTGGAGTTTGAACCACGGACTCAAACCGTTTCGTTTACTAAAACGTACTACCTACTAGACTACTACGATTACTTACTTACCGTTTAGTTATAATACTAGAAAATATGTAGGTAGGTAGGTCGACTGACACCTAAGTTACCGTGTATTGGAAATCTGTACCCAATTTATTTCAATCACACACTGTGTAATACACAATATATTGGGAGTTCAAAACTATTCAATCATTTAGAAAACATTTCTATTATTTCGACATTCCTTCTATAAGCGCTATATGTCACTTATACATAGGCACCTATGCAGTTTAAGTGCATGTTTAAAGTCGAGACCTCTGCAGATAAAGTCTTTTTTTCTTTTACAAGGAAAAATGTGAGAAGACTTCAATCATTATGTTAAGGCATCAAACGATATGTTCTAAGGATTTCATGTTGACAAATATACTTGTAATTGCGAAATAAATAAACGAAATTGTATTTGCTGTAAGCAATTATGAGGAAAAGGAGCATAAAATTCTGCTGTTTCTGTCCTACAGGGATATGTTAAATTTTGATACATGCACAGGTAATACCATAATACTGTTATGATATAACTGAAAGAGATTTTTTTGTAATTTTTGTTTTTTTGTTTCTCAATTAATATTAGAAAAAAAACAACCCTTTTGTTAACATTTCTAAGTGGTGCTGGCATTAGAATGCAAACAAAATTTATGCAACAAATGGAAATGAAATCCAGATTGAGTGTAAAATCACAGGTAAATATTAAGACATGCGCACTCCCGGCATAAACAACATTTGACAGTTCATAACAAGGGGGTTGCAAAATTTTTAGCACACAAACACCCTTAATGCAAACATGCAATTTGACAGTTCTATGTCGGTAAGGCTCTCTCTCTCTCTTAAAATATTTGACATTTTGTTTTGTTCGTACTCTCTGTGTGTATATTATGGAAATGAAACAAACGCCAATTGAAAGATGTCAAAAAGATTTTTTTTGTAGCCCGTGTAGTTTATATAAAATTAAAAATTAATATTTCTTATTAAAAACAAATAAAATTGTTAACAAATCATTGCGAATTGCTTAAGTATTTGAGTAAGAAAGTGGAAAAAGTTTGTTAAGCAACCCAAAGTGTTTGTGGTGAAAGAGAATTACAAGGAAATTAAAGAAATTTCTTTGTAATCAAAAAAAAGAAGATTTTGTGTTTGTATTGTGTTGTGTTTTTATTTGTTTGACGGGAATTTCGATTTTCGGTTTTATGCTGACAACAAAAATTTCCCTAGGGAAAGAGAGAGAGAGAAGAAAAGCCAAACCCTTTTGTTTAATCAAAAGATAAAGGAAAAATAATAATAATATATTTATTTATTTATAAATGTGTTGTGTTTAAAAGGAAATGTATGCAAAAGTGATACAACAGTGTATAATTCAATAAATCCAAAGCAATTTCCATTCTAACGAATCAAAGTAAGTACATTTGCTGTCATGTTATTATCAGAGTATCATTCATGTTCTCCACTGTAGCCACTTAATTGGTTGAAAGTGTTATTAAATGAGTCCAATAGTTTTATAACCAGTTGCCTTAAAACCTTGTTAAAATAGTTTTAAAAAATTGTTGCCCGTAAGCAAAAATCATTCATAAAATTCTGGTATCAGCAGTGCGGAACGTTATGGAAAAAAATCACAAAACGTTTTTGCTGTCAAAACTAAGTTGAAACTGTCAGATTTATTTCAAGATTGTTTTGCTTTTATCTGTTGTGGGTATGGGTGTGTGTTACTACATAAATTCGTATATTAATGTTGACCCTCTACTAATAGCCTATGGTTACATCTGCAATATGTATGTATATATACGCATACCTAAAATTTATTTTATTAAACGCTACTAAATGCATAAATACAACAGAACGATAACAGTATAAATGAGACTTAGAACAGCTTATTAAGGAGAGAAGCCTTGTTCCCGACATAGTACAAACTTTTGAAACTGTAACCGACTGCTTACCTTCCTTACTTACTCACTTAATCATTACAAACCTTTAGTCAGGATTATAACCTGCTTCACACATCACCCAAGTTGGGAGTGCTAATTCTACCTGTAAGTGGCGTACCTACATTTTAATGCCGACACCGCACGGCAGATTTTTAAGATACTTTTCATGCCAATTTTATTTTACACTTAGAGTTTTTGCCAGGATAAATATGCATTCGTAATATATTGAGATATCAAGTGTTCACAAACTAGTCAATCATATAGCAAACATTTCTATCATTTCGATATCCCCTCTACAAGCCGTATATGCCACGCATTCACCTCAACTATGCAGTTCAAGCGCACGTTTGAAGTCAAGACCTTTGCGCCTCATGTGACTCGGGTTTTTAGTGCTCTGAATGGGTTCAAATATACGTATTAGCTGTTGACCAGGTACTCAAAGAATACACTACATAGCACAACTATATACCAAATCCAAAGTCGCAGGACGCTTCTGCTTTAATTGTTATTAATATCCATTCCAACCCAATTTACGCAGGTTCATCTCATAGGTTTTCAAATCGTGCGCTTATAAACTTGAAAATCTTGTTAGGTTTGGGTATACAGAAGCATAGTCTGGTTACTGGTTCGAATATATAATAATCCCGATCAGTTCCTTACACACATTTAGAGGTATTCGTTTAGCAACCACAAGCAGCTTTAAAAGAGTAGCGATTGACCAGGATTGTCTATTCTGCATCGGAATGATGCAATTGATCGCAACATACATATGCTTGATATCCAGCCTGAGAAGTCAGCTTGCTGACAGACCCTTAACTATACTGCAATCAATTTTTCCATACTCTCGAGCCATTAAGCCCTAACATTCGCCTCATATCGTACACATAAGATCGCAATTGATTTGATAAACAGGATCGTTTCCAATGCCTGGTAGAAGTAACACCCACAACGTCATTTACTTCAAAGCATATCCGGTGAACTCTTTGCAGTGTTCTAACCACACTCCGTTCTTGGGTTAAAACTCCTATGGTTGTCAAGAGAACAAGGAGTTATCATTGTATGCAGAACTAGCTTACCATGTAAACAAGTAGATGTCTATTCTGACCTGCACAGTAAATTCCCTCGTATGAGGTATGTATGTATATTGGAAGCATCTTCCGATTTCATATACAATTGGTTCAGATTCTTATGTAACTTTGACCACATAACACACTTGTTCCCTTCCTTCAAGGGAATTTATATGCCTTGTAAAGTTGTAATCCATAGATGAGGTTAAACCAATCTCCATTTCAACATTTCAATAAATGCAAATTTTATTTAAAAAGCGGCACCTTAAATAAGAAAATCGTATTGAAAGCTAAAACACGTCTTCTCCCAACTTATGTCACACAATCATATTCATTTCAGCTACAAAACCGAACAACCTTTTTAATATTCTTCTGCTACTTCTAGTAGAATTTTTTTGAAAAACTTAATTTAATTTCTTATTCACCACAGCCCTCACCACACACTGGAGCCCTCACCACACACTCTTTACACACCAGACATACTCGTATACAGTCTTCAGAACTAGTGCTCAAATGAAATGTTAAACAGCCACTTAAGACAAGTTAAGCAAATCCCAATGACCCATAATATTATCATATAAAATACTTCCATTCAAATTCAAACTTAAAACGAAACGTAGAAATAATACGGAAAAATGTTTACCCATCATGTGTATGCGTATAATGGCAGCCAAGGAATGGTGGAGTGGAGGCAATAATGATGGCTGAAAACTTTGCATAATGAAGGACTATAATCATAACCGTTATATGAACATGATCACACTACACTTTAGAGGTAACCACTTGGTTATTAACACTTTAGTGAATAGTGGTGGGTAGCTGTTGCTGTTGCTCTATTTATAGAAACAAAATATATGAATTGAAACTAAATTTTAATATGGAATTCTTTACGGGATTATTAAGCTTTGAAAGTCCTGTTAAAAGCATTGTTTGTATGCGCATTATTTAGGTTTGAGGACGTGTGCCTGTCACTGAGACACGTACAATACCTAGAGGTCAAAATGATCCATTGTAAATACGTCCTAGAGGAGAGAGAGAGAGAATTGTGATGGAGTTAGATGAATTGGGAAATGAGAAGAGGTAGGAAAGTTAGGATATAAGAGACGGAGCAAAAAAGATGAACTACAAACACACAAGAGAGTCTGACTACAACCTTGATGCCCTAGCACTGCTCAATCAGCTCGAAGTATTTATGAATCTATGCAGATCTTTAGTGCAGGCTCTTGACAAAGAGTTCAAGCCGTCAAAGAAACCCCTGCCCAGAGCTCTCAACCTACTAAGCGCTGGATAGTTGCAGAGGTGTTGGATATTTTCAAACTCCTCTTCGTCAATAAATACGCTGCAATATTCCGGCGGGGATCTGTTCCAGATCCTTGTCAACAAGCTAATCTCGCAGTGACCTGTAATAAATGCGCGTTGGTTAACTAATTGACTGAATTTGGAGAAAAAAGGCGTGACAGCTACAAACCATGATATCCAAGATAAACTAATTATTATAAAATTATACCTAAGCTTGAGTCGCCAAAGTTTAGCAGGTAGTTTGTTAGCTTATTAGAAGTAAGGTCACGGTTCAAATCCCAGATCAGACATCTCCAACAAAATAAAATATGAAAACATATTTCTTCGAAGACTTCCTCTCAATAAGGTTCTGGCAAAAACTCGGAGAGTAAATAAAATTGCCATGAAAAGCTTCTCAGAAAAATCTGTCGTTCGGAGTCGACTTTAAACTGTAGGTCCCACCACTCATGTGTAAAATTAAAAAACCCAAGAGTGGTGTGAGAATCTGTGTTTTAGTCCTGACTAAAGGATTGTAACGGCCAATTATGTATGTACATATGTATGTAATCTGGAAGCTGCATACTCTCTTAAATGAGAGTATATTTTGTAGTATACAGATGGATCAAGAACAGATATTGGTACAGAAGCAGAAGATTTTGTAGCGACTCCATGAGAAAACTGGCATGTATCTTCTCAGTAATCAATTTAATTTGAACTTTGAGTATAGAGAGCGAGACATAACATTCGAGCACTCGCCTCTTATGAGATTAACGTACGGGATTGTTTAGGAGAGCTGAAGCTGCTAGACTAGGGAATTACAAAAAATGGCGATGTGGTAAATCTGACGCCATACGGGAATACACGGCAATGAGCTCACAGATAAACTTGCCAGAAGAAAAGTTTCATTGTCGCTGATAAGGCTGGAGAAGATAGCGAATTGTTCGATGGCTTCTCTCATATTGAGTACAGAACACTGGGGACATTGAAGGTGGCAATAAAACGATCACACTTTCAACACTGGACGCTGGTACAACGGAAAATTCAATTGGATTCTTACTTGAATTCTACATTTCTTTGCAGAAGTGTAAACAAATGCATTCATTTGCACAAAAGAAAAAAGAATCCCCTTAGCAAGAGACCTACAGTAGGGTACCATTAAAAATTATTTTTCATTTTATTTGATTTTCTTTTTTGTTGTTTTTTATTTGTGAATTTCTTTTTATTGTTTATTTTAATTTTTTGGTTGTTTTTGATTCGTTTTTTTTTTTGTTCTTTCCTTCTTAACTATTGACTGTGTTTTAAAATTCAATGATTTTTTGCTTTGTTTTATTGCCTGCAGCATATTTTACAGTAGTTTTTCCTTCACTTCGCGCTGGTATTTATTTTTTATCTTTTGTAACTCCTCTCACGCTTATCGTATCGCTATATGGTATCGCCTGTTAATACAAAGAATGAGATGAGATGAGATTTTTTTCGTTGGTTGGTTGTTTGTTTTTGAAAATTTTCCATAAGATAAATTACATTAAAATTCTGGTCCATTATTCGTTTCACTTAAAAATTTGTATTTTTATTTCTGTTTATTTTTTGTACTTTTTTTTTTCTTCATCTTTTCAAACAGCATCTCCTAAATAAAAATCATTCGTAGTACAACTTTTGCACAAGTATTTGCAATGTTTTATTCAATATTGAATTTTTGAATGGTTTGGGGTGAGAGTGTGTTTATTTGTGTGTATTTTTGTATGCGGTCTATGTGTTCATGTGCTGGTGGTAATCGTATGGTATTGATAGAATTAACCAGCGAATGTTTACACATTGAAAATTGCAAAGGTTCTGCGAAATGACTTTAATCTACAATCATCGCAATCTTCAGCAACTGCAGTTTAGGGTATGAATAGATCCTTTTCTACTTTGCCATTCGCCAACTATATCTCATCCACTCTCTCATCATATCCCTTACCAGCCAACAGAAATCAGGCCTCATCAGCGTTATGAAAGTTTTTCTACTGGCAAGTTTATCTGTTTGCTTATTGCCCTGTATTCCCCTATGACCTGAGATTCAGTGCGTCGTAACGTCTTATATTTCCCTAGCCTCTCAGAATCAGTTTCTCTAAACAATCCTTCAAGTTAATTTCATAAGAGGCTAGTGCTTGAATGCTATGCCTCGCTCTCCGTACTCAAAATCCAAGTGTAATTAAGCCTTGACCCATCTGTATACCACAAAATATTCTCCCTTTTAAGAGAGTTTTCAGCTTCTGGATTACTCCTTGCGAAACATTTCCCTAAAATCATAGAGTCTACTGTAGTAAAGCTGTCATCCAATCAATCTCTTAGGCTACGAACTTCTCTAATAAATTTCGTGTTAGGCAAACTAATCAAGTCATTGATCTTACCCCAAATAAACCATAATTGAAGTGCCTTGACCCCTCATCCTGAAACTGCGGTAGTCTAGTAGGTAGTGTGTTGGCTTATTAGACAAGAGCCCGTGATTCAAACCTGATTTCAGACATTTCAAACAAAAACGAAAAATGCAAAAAATATTACGCTTGACGTCTTTCTCTCAGCAGCCTTCTGGCAAAAATTCTGTGGGAAAAATAAAATTGCTGTGCAAAGTTTCTCAGATCTGTAGTTTGTTGTCAACATTAAACAGTATTGTAATCACCAATTAAGCAAGTTTAGTATCCTCATTCCGCTTCTATATATATCGACCTTAAATCAAACAGAATTTCTAGCACCGCTGTAGGACAGGTTTTCATTTTCTCTGTCATACCATTATTGCTAACCTTTCTGTCTTGTCTAACTCCAATTGAATTGTTTCCGATTTTTTCTGTCTTTCATGTGGCGATATTGATCTGATTATCATGACGTACTATATATCCAATGAATAATAGAGGCCATTTTGGAAGATGGTAGTCCGGACGCGTTGCATTCTTAAGATATCGCTGCAATCCTTCTGTATATCATCATGGCTTGTCTGACCTTTCCTCTTTAAATGAACCCTTCTTGTCTTATAATCTCAAGACCTCTTTAAATGAGTCTCTGCAAATTTTTCTGCAGCCAGAAAGGCTATAACATATGCATATCCTTGGCAGTCGATACTCGTTTCAGATAGTTTTTTTCAGTAATTTATACGCAATTAGACTTCACATTAATAATGAAAGGACACCATCCTGTGGGCATCCTCTAGTTTGAGGACTCTTATTATCTCCTCGGATCATATGAATATGACCTTAGTCGTATATCAGGACATCGTAGGTTCTATGCCTCTTCTATCTAATAGGTCATTTGTGACCTTATGAGGAGGATTATTAAATGCCCTCTCTATGTCAAGGAATTTACATATGATTACCTCCTCCAAATTCAAGGATTTCTGAATGGTTTTTACTAAATGTATAAGAGCCGTTTCTGTAGATCTGTCCATCCTGTAAGCATATTGCCTAGGATCTAGTGGTGTGGTGTGTGTTTTTTCCCATATCGTATATAGTTTTCCACAATTTTCTCAAATGATTTCAATAGGGTATGTGTAGGCTTATTAGACGCGAAGCCACAGTTTAAATCCCTGGTCCAGACATCAAAACGAAATATAAAAAAATATTTCTTCGGCGACTTCCTCTTGTAGGTCCCGCCAATCATGTATAAAATTAACACACACAACATGAGTGGTGTTGAGCAGCTAGGTCGTAATCCTGACTGAAAGGTTGTAATGGCCAATTATGTATGTGGAAGGAACATCTCTTTGTCAGGCTACTGCTATATAACCAAGAAATAGGCTACTACAGCATATATTTATTAGTAATGACAATAGTTCCCTTATGTTCCTCTTGTTATGGGAAGGAAAATATTCCATCGATTACCGGGGTCTTGTATGGTAAAATGGTGCTCAAATCCCTATTTTATTCTCTCTGTCAGAATCCCGTGCTTAAAGAAATCTCTAGCTTTACATTACAAGCAACGTATCAAGTTACAGGGAGCCATGGAAATAGTTTTCAATTTGCATTTCTTCACAGAGCCAACATAAGTTCCATCATAGCTATTTACAATGTTCGCTTGGTTGCTTAAATTCAATTCACTTTTCCTATCCCCACTTTTACCAATAAATAGCTGTGACTGTATGTCTATTGGCGAGTTGTTGCTTACATTGTTGCCCTAGCTGTTTGGTTGTTTGGCTGTTTGGCTTGGTTGCTGGCTTGTTCCACTGGTACATGTTTGTTAATTCCTTTAGCCTTCAATGTTGTAAAATATCCTCGGAGGCAATTAGTTTATTTGTACAATTTCATTTTGTTTAGGCCTTTGGAATTTTAATGTTTTGCTATTTTCCAGCTATTCTGTTGCTGTCGATGTTGCTTCATGTGGATTTTATTTTTTATTTTTTTTTCTTGGTTTTCGCTTGTCTTGCTTTTGTGTTTATTTATTTTCGAAAGTTTAAATTTACTGTTTATTGGTCAGAGAGATAATGTTTATTTAAAAGTTTCTTCAAGAATTTCTCGTGGTTAAATACTATTTTCGAAAAAAAATTTACGAGAAAAAAGAGAAATTTATTGGGGTTGTAAACTTTGTTCGTATAAAATATGTTTAGCAAACGAAAATACTTCCGTAAATAGTTTACGAACCCCAGGCAAATATTTAAAGTGATATATTGGAATCGACTAGAGGGCTCACACACACTCGCTGTGCTTAAATGAAAGTGAATGTTTCTGCTTAAAGAATTGTTGAAAAATCTGGCCAGTGTGCTATTATTGTCATTACTAAGGAAACCTAGTTTTTAAAAGGCATTAATCAACGCTAATGTTAACTTTTTTTAAATTGTTTACAGGTTTCTCAATAGTTTTTTGTGTACAAATCTTCAGGACACTGAACTTATTATGAAATTTGGCTTCGAAATCATTGATTTGTTCCCACTTCAATTTAATTTAATTGAAAACCAAACATATTACATATCACTGTACATCCATTACCAAATTTATTTTCCAAAAAAAAAAAGTTTTGGAAAAAAATCTCCTCCAACAAAATTTATCATCTGACATTTTGACGTTTCCAAGAATTACAGCCAATTTTTAGCAATAAAATATCCAAACTTCAAACATAATATACATGTGTGGGGGTATGTACATATATACAGGAAAAGGATATAAATAAATATAATTTATAAAAACGCAACAACAGCAACAACAATAAAACAAGAAAGAACATATTTTAACAAATCACTAGTGCGCTAAAAAAACTGTTGCACTTATTCGATAATAGGGAAGGAAAAAATGGCAAGTTTTTGTGGATTCAATAAATAAAAATTTAATACATTTTTGTGTATATGTGTAGGAGAATGATTTTTGGATGCCTACCTACAAAAAAAAATTAATACCAAAAGAGCGTGCTAAAACCTCCGGAAATGCGATCACCCACATAGAGGCCACAGGTCTAGATGATTGCCATCAGAGATCAGCAATGAATCGTTTTTTCGCTACTCATAAGTACTCATGAAATTTTGAGTATGAGTGAGTCAACAGTATTGAAATTCAACTACTCTGATTCATTCATACTCACAACAACATTGATTTATAAGTATAGATTGCAATGAGTATGAGTACAACGTGGACATTAAACTCATAACATTCGAAATATGTTTGATTCATAAGGCCACTCATTCAGATTCATAAATTTAGAAAAATACTTATAATATTCATAAATGAATAGAGTGATTCGAATCATTCATCAATATTTACAATCTCAGTTGTTGCATTTGCAGCAAGCAACTCAAACACACAACCTTCTAGTGAGTATTGTAGTGCTCATACGCGAATCATACTTATTTTGTGATTCGTGTAAATGTTGAGTCATGGAGAGTCAAAATCAACAACATCATGCGTATTGTTAAGTATGAGTACGATAAGTACTTCAAACTTTGAATATGAGTAGTATGAGTATGATATTAAAATAAGTATGAATGCGTATAAGTATCAGAAATTATGAGTATGATTCGAATCTACTCATCTTTTTGAATACGCATTACTGATTTCTGATTGTCATTCTAGTAGAACCTTGGCTACACAATTGTCAACCACTGATTTGAATAGTCTACGAGCTACTGAGGATACTCTTCTTTCAGCATCAAAGCAAAGGCTAATGTCAAGGGTGGGCCATTTAAAAGTTTAAATTTCAAAATGCATTAAAACAAAAACGTTTTGGAATTTTGCCAAATTTAGTTTTTTTGCTGTGTATAATTATTCCTGTTAGAAATATAATCTTATTTCATTCATGTGGTTACCGCAGCTGAGCTCACAGTACTTCATTCCACCGGAGCAACCTTCGCGCACTTTCTCGAGTGTATCTCGGAAATGGCATCACGAATGTTGACCTTCAAATGCTCAATTGTGTCTGGTTTGCCGGCACAACAGTTTCATTTAATGACAGAAAATAGTCCAACAGTGTCAAACCGCAGCCACTTGGCATCACCATTTCGGCTTAGTAAATGGCCATTAAACGTTTGAAGCAATAAATCGATTGAGGCATGAGATGTGTAGCAAGTTCCACTATCCTGTTGAAATCAAACGCAATTCACACCAATACCATGAAGAGCGGGTACACAAACAGTCGGTTATCATGTGTGTTAAGTGTCTCCACTGACCGTAATGGTTAAGCCGTCCCCATTTTCAAAGAAATATGGACCAATGATGCCTGCGCTACACAAACCGTACCAAACAGTCACTGGTAATGAGCGCATTGGCTTCTGTAAGACCACGTATGTGTTGTATTCTGAGCCACAAATACGGCAATTTTGTTTATTAACGTGGCCACCGAGATGAAAATGAGCTTCATCCGAAAAGATGAATTTTTTTTTTTCAAAATCACCATTATCGTGCAGTTTCTCGTTGGCTCAATATATCTCAACATTGCTTAAGCACAAAACGATTCATAACGTTCAATGGAGATAATAAACTGAATTTTGTGACAGAGCAAAATGACATAAGTATTGCCAGATTCGAAACAGTCGATACTTCAAATTTAAATCGATAGATGGGCCACCCAATATAATGTATCTTCCATAACAAATTCATTCAAAAACGATCAATTTATTCTTTTAAGAGCGCTCGAGAAAAGCTACAAAATCTAATGTCAGTTACATGTGTTACATGGTTACAGTGTGTTTTTGCAAAAATTAAAAATTTTTTACTGACAGTGTTTAATGTTTATTTAATATGTAGTAGTGAGGCAACAATAACAATAGCCGCTGAAATTTTTTTCCAACATCCAAATCATAATGACTTTAAAATGACTTGACGAAATGAAAAAAAATTGTATGAGATTTTTCTCTTCTCCTTACTGCACCACCATTTAGTGACTGAGGTAGACATGCTTGCTAGCCATTAACTTCGGTTTGGGTTTTTTTTCTTTTGTTCCCGGTAGCGAAATAAGAAATAAAAAATAATTTTTCATTCTCAAGCATCTCCTCTAGCCAGTAGCTAACATCCAGCCAGCAGTTTGTTAATATTTGGTGAGATGTCATGTTGCCCGAAAGGTGATGGTGGTGGTTAGTGTTATTATTTGGCAGAGAGTGGCGCGCTAAAAACACATGTCTCGTAAATTGTGGCTAGACTGATTGGGAAAAAAAAAAATTACAAACAGAGGTTGTACATCTGTCAGCCACTGACATTCAAGTGATGAATGTCTCTTAACTGGGTGTTTCAAATTACAGTGACTTTACGCAATTAATAATTCTTTCTTTGTACGGATCCTTTAGGATTTGTGAGCAAAATTGATTGGTTATTTCACGCAAAAACACACTTGCTCATCCTCATCATGTTCACGGTAATGATCCTTTAAATGATGACTGAAGAAGAATATGAAAAGTCATGGAAATTTTATTTTATATTTATAAAAAATAGATCTGCAAAGTTTTAAATTAAATAAATTGCCTTAAAGTAGGCTTTATTTGTATGCAGAAGAGTAACAATACTGACTAATTTCTTATTAAAACTTCCAAATGATTGGAGGCTTGCTGGAGGCCTTTTAACGATTGACGTCTTATTAACTCGCTGCTAATCAACTGCACAACAATTTGCCTCCTTACTTTGATCAGCACTGGCTTCGTTCTTTTTATTGTCTGCTCCAGTCTTTTTGCACATCCAGATAGTTCTCACTCTCGGACTTTTCCTTCTTTTTGAAGCAGATACCTCTTGTTGCATTTCAGTAACTTTCTGCTCGTCAACATTTTCAAAATATTTAAGAGAGATCGGGGTTTGAATCGGGGCTCACGTTTAATGAGCCATCATGCTACTTATTAGACTATGACGATTTTATGATAGTAGGTCACCGCTATATATATATATGGAGTAACTCGAGTAAATCGTCATGAGCTTAATTAAGTTCCATATACAGTAGTTCCAATATGGTACCAAGTGACAGTCAGCTGTTCCTATCATTCACATTAAATAAGGAAACGTCGCTTTTTTGGAAGGTTCATAGGCATTTAAATAATACTAAAGAATTATCAACTGTTCGTTGGTCTGATCTTTCTGGAACTTGGTTAAAGTTGCCTATGCACCATATTTATTGTCTCCCAAAGGCATGTGTAAAATTTGAAAAATTTCTGGAACTGAGTACCTTATCTTATGTCTATAATATTACATATTTTTTGTAATAAAAGCTCGATGGAAAGATGTCTGACTCCAGCGATGATGTCAATACAATTTTTTATTTAGAACTACAGCCCCAGTTAGCCAAACGTTCACGGCATGTACGTTCGCTTTCAGCATATGAAGAGCAATGTAAATGCTTGCCAAAATTACATTACGATTCTGTAATCACTTCCATTGCTATTCGTATTTTAAAAATGAACGAACGTTCCGTGTACGTTTGGCTAAATCGGGCTTATAATCAAACGATGAATTTTACTCATGCAATATCTTTTAATGGAACTAAAGAAACAAGTTATGGAAGAGAGGAAAAAGCGAAAGGGATTTGTATGTGTTTATATTATAAGTGATAGTAAAGGACTCTGCAGGAAGAGAGTTCCACATGCGTATACTCCGACTAAGGAACTGATTTTCTTGCAATACAATTTGCTAGCCAATCGACCATGAACGGAAGAGTTCTACGTGTCAGACGTGTTTCTTGTAAAATCATAAGTTTTTTTTTTGAACTAATCCTCTTCTCATCCTACGAGCACGTTCCGGTAAAGTAGCGATAAGCCATTAAATATCAAGCCATATGCAATGGTGTGCTAATGAGTTAGATACCCCACTGCATCTTTAACCTCTTTCGAACGCAGCCGAAGAGACTTAAAATAGACTTCATGGCTCCATACATGATCGTAGTTTTCCATACAAACATGGTGTAAATAGTAAGGACACCAGATGGAGTGAACTATTTGTTGTACCGTCCTAAGTAATCGAGACTGAATGAATGCCTCTTTCGACACGTGAGAAAGATGTTGGTTAAAACGAACATCACGTTAAACTTCCACGCCTAGCATAGCGAAGATATTTGACTTCTTATTTTTCTTTCAGTTGGCATAATACTAGGGGTGCGCTTATAAGTCAGTTAACTCCTGTTTCATTAGTCTCCTGTTTTTGTAAGACGAACGATTTCACATATTCAGTTTCGTATGTTCATCTTACAAAAACAAGGGAATTAAAATCGGCTTTACTCACACGATGAAAAACACTTAGTCCGGTTACGGACTTATACGGTTTCTGCAAGTAAATATCGAGTTATTCGAAATTAATTCAGTATTTTTAAGATTTCAGCGCCGATTAAATTTTTTGTGGTGTAAGGCAATAACACCAGTGCTGCTTTTCCAGTAAACACCTGCATAAGCAGTTACCCAAAACTATTTTAATCTGGATCATCAAATTTCACAAAATTTCTTTCTGTTATTCCATGAGCTTTTAATTCCTAAAATTTTTTCATATTAAATGAAAAAAAACAACCGAAAATAGAAACGATTAAATGACAATAAAATGCAATATCTTATGCTGACAGCAAAACACAATAACAGTTAAGCACTAACACAAGTACCACTTAAACTTCAAAAATTTGAAAAGCGATTACAATTTGAGAAGCTTTAATATTAAATATCCTGACACAGTACTGTAAAGGACACACAAGTAAACAATGCAAATGCAAATTTTCGAACAAAACATTCTCAATACCTCTGTCATTGCTAATGCCGCCGATGTTGTTGCTGCTGCTGTTTTTGCTGCCTTTTTGGGCCACCAGTATAAGCGTAGCAACAGCAATTTTATTTACTTGCAACATACGATGAATAAAATAAGAATAGAAATGAAATAAAAATTTATAAAATAAGATAAACACGTACTATCTGGACTGATGACAGCTTGACATTTGACAGTTGTACTCTGCAACAGTTACAGCCAAAAAACAACAAAAAGAAAAGACAGAAAAGAATCTTCGTATTCAAGAGATAAAAATGTTACCAAAAAATATACGAAAAAAATATGCAAAAAATAAATAAATGCTACAAAGACATAACAATGACATATAAAATAACGTACAGAACATATTGTTATTGTTGACATTTTATTTTTCTTTACTTTTCTTTCTTTCAAAAGGAAAATCTACAAGAAATTTGCAAGAAAATATGAAAATAATAAACATACATGAGCATACGAGTAGATATGGTCGTCATACTTAATTCCTTTGCATTGTACAACTCTGCACTTTTTCTTTTTTAGTTTAGAAGTTCTATGTGTGCATATCTCAATGCAGTATGTGTGACCATGAAATAGAAGAGGCCTTCAAGAGCCTTATTGTAAGGCCTTGAATATAAAGTAAATGAAATATGTGTTTAATTTTAAGAGAGTATCAATTTGTTATACAAGGCTACTAACACTGCCTCTTTACATCTTATTTGTTGCGGGCATATCCTATTAGCTTGCACAAACCTTTAATCCTCTCAAGCTCATCTGCTTGCCCATTTAAGTGATTTCCTATCCTATCCTATGTTAATACATCTTGTCCAGATAATCGTAATCTCTTTTATTTTCGAATATAAGCTCAAATGGCAGCCAGAGTGTCAGCTAGTAATGCTATTTCCCGTTCTTTGTACTTTCTGTCCAATTTGAATTGAGCACATCTGTCGATAACATACACATACATACATAATTGTTCATTACAACCCTTTAGTCAGGTTAATAACCTAGCTTCTCACATCCCTGATGTTTTGTGTTAATTTTGTGCATGACTGGTGGGACCTACAATTTTAAGTCGATTCCGAACGACAGATTTTTTTGAGAAACTTTCATGGCAATTTTTCTTTACTCTCAAAGTTTTTGCCAGAAATCTGCTGAGAGGAAGTCGCCGCTTCTGATAAAGATTGCATAAAGAGACCATAAAGAAGAGAAAAACTAATAAAAGAAAATCAACAATAAGCCAGTCAATTCGAAAAAATTATGAAAAATAGCAGCTTCCAACAATAACGTCCAAGATTTGATATTTGATAGCGGCCATCTTGTTGAACCTACATCTCCTAAGTTACCATGAACCACCATAGACACCGACATGTATTCGCTGAATAGGCTCTGAAGCAATTTGCAATCGACACCAGAGATCAGCAATGAGTATTCAAAAAGATGAGTAGATTCGAATCATACTCATAATTTCTGATAGTTATACGCATTCATACTTGCTTTAATACCATACTCATACTACTCATATTAAAAATTTTAATTACTCATTGTACTCATACTTAACAATACTCATGCTGTTGTTGATTTCGACTCTCCATGACTCAACATTTACAAGAATTACAAAATAAGTATGATTCGCGTACGAACACTACAATACTCACTAGAAGGTTGTGTGTTTACTTTGCTTGCTTTCTTTGTCTTTTTCTTTCTTCTTTTTTTGTAAATGCAACAACAACAAAGACTGTAAATTTTAATGTATTAATCGAATTACTCGAATCATTTATGAGTATGTTTAAGTATTTTTCTAAATTTATGAATCTGAATGAGTAGACGTATGAATCGAACATATTTCGAATGTTATGAGTTTGATGTCAACGTTGTACTCATACTCATTGCATCTATACTTATAAATCAATGTTGTAGTGAGTATGAATGAATAAGAGTAGTTGAATTTCAATACTGTTGACTCATTCATATTCAAAATTTCATGAGTACTTATGAGTAGCGAAAAAAACGATTCATAGCTGATCTCTGGTATGGATATTAAGCAAATCACCCTTGGCTAGACGCGTTCTGTATGTTGAGTTTGTCCTTATAGATTGTGTCTGATAGTTATCTTTCAGCGACTCGATGTATATTGCATAGTAATGTAAGGAAATCTTTCTTTCTTTCATTTCTTTTCTAACTTTAGCTTAACAACCACAAATTGGCATGTTCAAGTTCAAGTTCAAGTTTTATTAATCCATTCTTTCAATTTTTTATCTTATATCTAGATACTATTTTACAATTTTGAGATCTATCTTAATAATACTTCAGCAAGTAAATTTAATGTAATTTTATATAAATAAAAGCGTATCATTATAAGCTAGTTATAGGAAAAAGGATATAAAAACCTATATGTGAAATAATAGTGATGATTTCAAATATAATTAGAAAATAATTGTTTAAAAATTGATTATACAAGAATAATCAATTATAATACAATTACTTTCTATTTGATAATTATTATTATTATACAAAGGTATGTATGTATTATACTAATTCTCTACTTTCACGTATTTTACGATAGCGTGAGGTTATGATTTTTTGGAAATAATTATCATTTATTCTTTTAACAAAATCTTGGAATAGCTCATATCCTGTTTCCTCATGAAGTAGTGAAGTGGGGAATCTCCAATGAAGATTATGGATCATCTTAAGACATTTGTTCTGGATGATTTGGTACTTTTTTAGATGGGTTTTCGAAGCTCGATACCATATTGGCGATGCAAAGGACATTATTGGCCGAATAACACCTTTATAAATAAGATTTTTGTTTTTTCGGCTTAGTGTTGACCTTCTGTTTAAGAAGGGCCAGAGACATTTAAAAGCTTTTAAGGCTTTTTGGCAGGATGATGATATGTGTTTTTGGAATGTTAGTTTTCTGTCCAATGTCACTCCGAGATAAATTACATCGTTTACGACACAAACCTCATTACCGTCAAAATGCAGTTGGCGTGTTGGTACCCTTTTTGGAGATTTGTTGAACGGGAAAATGATAGCCTGTGTTTTATCCTTATTTAATTTTATTTTCCACTTTTTAAAGTACTTGTTACAAGATTTTAGGCTAATCTCCATCTTCTTTAGGAGTGCTGTTGTGAGCTTACTGGACGTTATGAGAGCTGTATCATCTGCATAGTAGGCTATGTCGACTTCTTTAGGTGGTTTGAAATCTGATGTGTAGATTGAGTATAGTGTAGGAGAGAGTATTGAGCCTTGTGGGACACCCGCAGGGCTGGATATAAAAGGTGACAAGCTTTTGTTAACCGAGACAGCATACGATCTATTTTCAAGGAACTGTGAAACAATCTTACAAAGATATGTGGGTATATTAGCTAAAACCATTTTATATAACAGTCCGTTATGCCAGACAGTATCGAATGCTTTTTCTATATCAAGAAGAATTAGGCCAGTGGATTTCCTTTGATTTTTGTTGTAAATTATTTTATTTTTAATACGTCCAATTTGATGTATAGCACTATGTTCTTTCTTAAAACCGAATTGATTTTCAGAAATTATATTATAATCTGAAGCATAATTCAAAATTCTATTATTAACTAATCTCTCGTAAAGCTTACCCAAATTGCTCAAGAGGCTGATTGGTCTGTAGCTGGAGGGATCGTTGGCTGGTTTGTTTGGTTTTTTAATTGCAATGACTTTTGCTTTTTTGAAATCAGAAGGGAAATAATTAAGTCGTATGCAGCTGTTGAAAAGCAGAACCAGAAGCTTTAATGCCTTTACAGGAAGTTTCTTTAAAAGGATGTTTGGGACAGCATCGAAGCCTGGAGATTTGGAATATTTTAATTGCGCAATCAGTAAGGACAATTCTTGGACTGTGATGTAAACAATGTCAGTAGAGGAAGGATTATCCGATTTTAAATTATTCGCTACATAATTTACTGTACGGTCGATTGAGTGGGAATACATTAAAGTGAGTTCGTGGGCTTTAAGAAATGTATTAGCAAGTATTTGCGCTTTATCGGTGTCGGTGATGATTTTGGTACGATCTATTATGAAGTGTGGGATTTTTCTTTTGCCTTTACCTCTTAAGGATCGACTTATTTTCCAAAATCGCTTGTCCCCTGGTATCATATTCTCTAGAAGAGCAGACCATTTTTGGTTCCTTATAGTGCTTAGTTTTCTATCAATGTGTTTGGTAAGAAATTTGATGCACTGACTGTAAAAACGATATTCTAGACAATCATGTGCTCGAATCTGTTTTCTTTTATAAAATTTCCTTTGCCTGATCATTTTTGATATATCGCGTGGCAAGTAGCAGTTGTTGAATTCACTTCTAAGCGGTGTTGATAGATTCCTGGCCAACAGAATGAGTTTAATAAAATTTTTAATTTCCTGGTCAATAGCTAATTTGGAATTATAATTGTCAATATTCAATAAAATACTTCGGTCAATTATTTCTTGAAAGGTATTCCAATTAGTATTTTTGTATACAAAAGACGGTGTGTCTTCCTGCTGAAAGCGTGCCGAAATGGAGCAGACTATCGGCCGATGATCCGAAGGTATTTCATAGTCCATAGTTATAACTCTTAATGGAAGTGAAACGTTACTTAGGACAATATCAACTGTGGATGGGCTACAGTTTCGACGGTGAGGATATAATGTGGGAGTACTCGGATAGTAAATAAAGAAATTTCTTAATTGTTGTTGGTTGTTAAGGGCACTCCCTGCCGAATTGTTGATGGAACAGTTCCAGGCGGTGTGTTTCGCGTTAAGATCACCGAGGAGGATGAAATCTTTGTCCACCGGAGTAAGAGAGACGATGTCATTTACAAATGAATGAGCGAATCGTGGAGAATATGCTGATGTGACAATGACTTTTCTGCGATTTATAATGATTTCTACTGAAAGATTTTCGATCAAACTAGACCTTGTTACAGGAAGTAGAGAATGTTTAACTCTTTTATGAACAAGTATTGCTACTCCACCACAATTTGCATCACGTCGGTCGTTCCGGTAAAGGTTATAATTAAGAAAGAAGGGGTTATGATGGTCCTTAAAGAATGTTTCGTTTAGTCCAGCTATATGAATATTGTTCGATATTAAAAGATTCTCTAGTTGTCGAATATGTGAATATGACGTTATACCGTTGGCATTCCAGTGTAAAATATTTAATGTATTTAAATTATTATTTAAGCTCATAGGCGTATTTTAAAAGAGATACAACCACTTGTATTTGTTGCACTTTCGAAGTACATTTGCTAAGATCTTCAAGAGAAGACGTAAATATATTAAAAAGATCATCTATGCTAAACAGATCAGTGTTGTTGTTTTTAACAGTATCAGCATATGAATGTTTATTACTCATTACAGGCTGATGAAAATATTGTGTGTTGTTTTGTTGTACAAAAGAATGTCTGGGGCGTACAATCGTTGCCCTCTTGTTTAGATTTGAGGTTACCTTTTGCCTTATGTCAATATATTTTTGTCGTAAAGGGCATTTAATATCATTAGCAGAATGGTCTGTATGTGCTTCTCCAGCTTGTTTGCAATTAAAACAGGAGAACACCGCTGGACGTTTGTTATCCTTGGTAAAAGGACATTCGGAAGTTAGGTGCTTGTTCGCACATGTCATGCAGGCTGGTTTCCTGTTACAGTGGTCGCCACCATGGCCATACATCAGGCATTTCCAACACTGTGTAGGCCTATCAGATTTTTTAGGTTTCTGTTTTTTCCATGTAACAATAACATTACAAACAGATTTGACATTATTCAGGTAACTAGGCTTAAACGATTTTCTATCAAATTGAATTTTGTAAACAGCGTTGTCCGCACTGCTGTATCTTGTAGGCACTTCAGTTACTGATACAGGTAAAAGATTAAATGTCTTGAGGTCTTCTTTGACTTCAGCGGGAGTTAACCTAGGAAGACCGTATAGAAAGGTCGTATAAAGTTTATTTTCCTTGGGGTTATAGGAATGAAATTCGACTAATCCCTCTTTCAAGGCGTTCACACAGAAATTATATTTTTCCATAGATTGGGGATAAATTTTAGTCCCAATCGAGGTACGCTTAAAGATACAACCATCACCAGTGAGGAGCTGAATTTCCCTCATTGGTACTCTTGCATCAGCAACAATTGGTGGAGGTTTTTTTAAGGCTTTAGGCTCATTAATTTTGATATTAGTCTCAGGCGTATCTTCCATGCCTTCGATGTCTGACAGAGAAATAAATCTATTAAAATTCGAGCAGGTAGCTCCTGCCATGTTGGAACTCCATAAAGAGTATGCAGAACGAGACTTCGCTTTTGAATTGGATTTTGATGCGCGGCGTGCCGAGGTTTTGCCACCCGGGGGCTTTACCATCGTACGGTACTTCAAACTTTTTTATTTTGTTTTGTAATATAATTTGTTTTGTAATTGTTCTTTTTAATTTTAAATTCAAAGGCAACTAACGACGCTATGATTCTTGTTTATGCGTAACTATAACCGCGACGGTAGAAGGCTAGCAAAAAACTGACAAATTGGCATGTGTGAAGTCCCATATAAGAAAACATTGTCAATTAAAATATTGACAACAAATACTACTAAAAAAATTAAAACTTTAATCCTTTAATTATATTTCTTTGCAGGTGTTTTTTTTTATTGATATTATGGTTATATTCAACAACCGAGTAGCCGCATATCAAACTTTGTCTAATCTTTTCCCATAAGAACCATTAAAGGAGTGTGTTTTGCAGTCAAAAAAACAACAAACTTTCTAAAGCTGAAAAATTGTTTAAATGTTGTTGTTATTGCAGTATTGTATAAAAAAATTTTTTGTTTTTCTCTCAATGCTGTGTTAACAACTGCTCCAAGCAATAAGTTGGTTAGTGTTGCTGGCAATACTCAAATAATAAAAGTGGGGAAAACAATTTCTCAGAAGCAAAAAGAAAAACAAGAAAAGTGAGGGAGAAAACAGTGAACAAGTACAACATTTTTCATTTGATACTAAAATTAAAACACTTGATTTACATGAGAACGACACCAACAACACCAGTAACACCAACACCAATAACACCAGCAACGCAGCAATCGTAATAAAAACCCAACAGTTATAACGTATAGAGGGTAGAAAAGAACTGAGGAGCAAAAAAAGAACAATGACAACGACAATGCTAAACTCGACAGCAACTTCTCAGTGTAACAAAGAACAGCATCATCATCATCATCATCAGCATCAGAAGCAGCAGTTTCAGCAACAGCAGCAGCAGCAGCAACAAGGACAACGAATATTGCACTTTAAACGCCCCCAACAGCCAAAGTTTAAACAATGGCCGTGGCATCTGTATTCGCAGTTGCAGCTACAGCAGAAACATCAATGGTTGTTTGTGTCAGTTGTCATGCTGACACTTTTTACGGTTGCCATTGAAGGGATTACAGAAGAATTGTCACCAGGTAAGTGGGATAAAAAGTTTTTATGTGTCCAAAAACATACAAAAAACGGAGAGAAAAAAATGTGAAAAATCAAGTAAGGGAAACTGAAACTGAACCCAATCAAAGCTTGTTAAATAAAATTGTAAATTGATTTGCTCAGTTCACTTTTAATCTCAATCATCGACATGTAATCAAACTTAAAGACACACAACTAGAAAGAGTCTATTCTCAAACTCAAACTTATTCTCAGTTTCTTCGAATCCTGCCAGACTTTTTGTATAGACTTCAGCTCTACCACTATTCCTGTCTTAATTATAAGAATCGTTTCAAATCTGTGTTTTTTACATATAAATACGATGAGTATGATAATTGAGGTATAATTGTGGTAAAGATGTTGATAAAAAGAAAACAAAGAAATATTACATCACATTTGCTGTCCACATTCCAGTTGAACACATCGCACATCTCACTGTTACGATTAGGCAGAAGCTTAAACATAAGAACCTAATTCAGCAGTTACAGTTAGTGGTGGTTGAATACTTATGGCAGTGCGAACATGTCCTACAGCAACATTGTAAGCTCTGTTGGATTAAAGCCCTTTACATATGATATTAAGGACCAGAACCATTGTAGCTGTGATTAGTACAATAGGCGAAAGTCTGACAGAAGGCTCAACAGGGCTCATTGTGGTCTAACTTGCTCCCTAACTTTCCACTGTAGTTACTTACTTACTTAATTAGTCATTACATCCCTTTAGTCAGGATTACAACCTAGTTTCTCACAACACTCATGTTGTGTGTGTTAATTTTATACACGAGTGGCGGGACTATTTTCGAACAACAGATTTCTGAAAAATCTATTATGTAGTGTGCCGGTTTATTAGACGAGAAACCGTAGTTCGAACCCCAGTTCAGACTTCTAGAAGAAAATGAAACATGAAATAATATTTCTCCGGCGAAAAACTCTGAAAGTAAATATATTCGAAATGAAAGGTTTGGCAAAATTTTCGTTCGGAGCCGATGATAAGCTGTAGGTCCCGCCACAGCATTGGTGGTGAGAGAAGCTAGATTGTAATACTGACTAAAGGGTTGTAATGAAAAATTAAGTAAGACTTTGATATACACACCACTATTTAATTCTTCTTAATATCGACCCATTGGTGCATATATCAGACAATTAAGAACATGTACCTTCTCGTTCCAGTAGCCTGTGCTTGGGAGTATAGTGTCTGACCGCCTATATGAAAATTATATTTGCGTTATATTTGAGTTAAAAGAAAAGTTAAGAATTTAACACCATGAGACACCTTTTTGTTAGTCGACAATGTACAACCGAATAACTTTTCGATGCAACAGCTGCGAACCAGAACTGCAAAAACAAATAAATAAGAGAATTTGGTAAATGGATGAATGGGACTGCCAGTTTTTAATTGGAAAGCAACTTTTTAGAGAAAGCTAAGTCGATACATTACTGATAAGAAAGGGCCAGGTCATCTGATTCATAAACTACACAATGTATGCAACAAAACAAAGCTTTATTAAAGCCTTTCTTTTAGTTTACTTTTTACACAGAATTATTTCTTATCGAAAACATCCGCATAAAATATAACTTTGCCAAGATAATCCAAAGGATAATCTTCATAGAATGCTACAATTACCTTATAAGCATTCCTGGGTATTAACTCGGCCTGTATGAAGCTGCCATCGACATAAAAGCCTTTAACAGTGAAGGTACCCTTAAAGCAAAGAAAAAGAAAATTATTCATACGAAGCAATTTGAATATGCACTCCATACCCTATAGGGACATGTGTGATTTATATTGGAATACTTCCTTAAATTGTGCATAAAGAAATTGACATAAATGCCAGAGACTTTTTTATCCATAAAACGACATAAATTGGCGGTGAAATTAACCAAATATGGCTTATAAGCATTGGCATCATTACGAGCGTAGAAGGCAATGTTTGTCTGGAACGAAGAGTCTTATATTTGGATACAGTAGTACTACGATCATAAAACCTAAACTTACAGTAGCATTTCTTATAGCATCTCTTATCCAAGTTTCCAAAAAGGCTTCGGTCTTATAACGATTTATAGGCTTCAGACGGCAAGTGTGATTATAGAAATACTTCTCACTGTGTTCACATTCTATTTTTGTCACTTTGATGTGGACAACGCCAGACACTATGAGCTGCACAGAAAAATTAATTAAAAACCAGAAAAAGTATCAAAAAATTGTCATCTTACTGTCAAGTTTAAAACAATTAAAATTGTAATCTGCCGTGGGTACATTTTCAGACAACGGTTGAACGAGGTTCTATTGAAACTCAATCAATTATTTTCATTTAAAAAAATCAATTGAAACGAAAACCGTAAAATTATGTTCCGACGTTTATCAGTTTAATTGAATCACAAGTAATTAAATCATAATCAATATTAAAGTAATTGTCAATTAAAATAAATTGTCAATATAAATACGTCCGGTACAAAACTATTTATTCCGTAAGTGTAGTAGTTTTCAAGTTTGAGTTTCATTTTCAATTGTTTTTTTCTTTATAGTTCCTCACAGAGATTTTGATATTTTTCTGGAGATGAGTACAGCCTTAGGGCTTAACTGATAGACTTAATGACAGCTGGGTATCCTACTCTATTAATTTATTAAAGCACTCTTTTCACTGTTTAGCTGACACTTTAATACTCGAACTTGCTTACTTAACTTAATTAATTGGTCATGACAAGCCTTTTTTTATTTACTCTCAAAGTTTTTGCCAGAAGACTGCTGAGAGGAAGTAGCCGATATAATTTTTTTGTTTCGTTTTGTCCGAAATGTCTTTGTCAGACGTCGTACTAGACGACGACGACTTCTATGCTACGTCCGAAAATAATTTTCATGTAAATATTTGCTTACATACATACATAATTGGCTCATTACAACCCTTCAGTCAGGATTACGGCCTAGCTTCTCAACAACAACAGATTCCTGAAAAATCTAGTATGTAGTGTGCTGGTTTATTAGACGAGAAACCGTAGTTCGAACCCCAGTTCAGACTTCAAGAAGAAAATGAAACATGAAATAATATTTCTCCGGCGAAAAACTCTGAAAGGAAATATATTCGAAATGAAAGGTTTGGCAAAATTTTCGTTCGGAGCCGATGATAAGCTGTAGGTCCCGCCACAGCATTGGTGGTGAGAGAAGCTAGATTGTAATACTGACTAAAGGGTTGTAATGAAAAATTAAGTAAGACTTTGATATACACACCACTATTTAATTCTTCTTAATATCGACCCATTGGTGCATATATCAGACAATTAAGAACATGTACCTTCTCGTTCCAGTAGCCTGTGCTTGGGAGTATAGTGTCTGACCGCCTATATGAAAATTATTATCAATTGATACTGAGTAGTAAGTGTAGCCAAGGAATCAACAATTTATTCAGTTCTGTCTGATCGAAATACAATACAAATATTGCCTGCAGAGCCAGTAATAGGTCGATAGCAACACAATTTGACATACTTTGGTGCGATTTCTCTGTATGCAACTGATAATTAGTAGGGCAGACAAACTTCTTGCTTTCTGGGGTCAAATAAAACGTTTCAGACGTCTGAAAAGCATTTGAGTTAAAAGTAAAGTTAAGAATTTAACACCATGAGACACCTTTTTGTTAGTCGACAATGCACAACCGAATAACTTTTCGATGCAACAGCTGCGAACCAGAACTGCAAAAACAAATAAATAAGAGAATTTGGTAAATGGATGAATGGGACTGCCAGTTTTTAATTGGAAAGCAACTTTTTAGAGACACAATGTATGCAACAAAACAAAGCTTTATTAAAGCCTTTCTTTTAGTTTACTTTTTACACAGAATTATTTCTTATCGAAAACATCCGCATAAAATATAACTTTGCCAAGATAATCCAAAGGATAATCTTCATAGAATGCCACAATTATCTTATAAGCATTCCTGGGTATTAACTCGGCCTGTATGAAGCTGCCATCGACATAAAAGCCTTTAACAGTGAAGGTACCCTTAAAGCAAAGAAAAAAAAAATTATACATACGAAGCATATTGAATATGAAGTTCATACCCTGTAGGGACATGTGTGATTTATATTTGAATACTTCCTTAAATTGTGCATAAAGAAGTTTATATAAATACCAGAGACTTTCTTATCCAGAAAACGACATATATTTGCGGTAAAATTAACCAAATAGGGCTTATAAGCATTGGCACTATTACGAGCGTAGAAGGCAATGTTTGTCTGGAACGAAGAGTCTTATATTTGGATACAGTAGTACTACGATCATAAAACCTAAACTTACAGTAGCATTTCTTATAGCATCTCTTATCCAAGTTTCCAAAAAGGCTTCGGTCTTATAACGATTTATAGGCTTCAGACGGCAAGTGTGATTATAGAAATACTTCTCACTGTGTTCACATTCTATTTTTGTCACTTTGATGTGGACAACGCCAGACACTATGAGCTGAACAGAAAAATTAATTCAAAAGCAGAAAAAGTATGCAAAAATTGTCATCTTACTGTCAAGTTTAAAATAATTAAAATTGTAATCTGCCGTGGGTACATTTTCAGTCAACGGTTGAACGATGTTCTACTGGAACTCAATCAATTATTTTCATTTAAAAAATGAATTGAAACGAAAGCCGTAAAATTTTTGTTCAACGTTTATCAGTTTAATTGAATCACAAGTAATTAAATCATAATCAATATTAAAGTAATTGTCAATTAAAATAAATTGTCAATATAAATACGTCCGGTACAAAATTATTCATTCCTTAAGTGTAGTATTTTTCAAGTTTGAGTTTCATTTTCAATTGCTTTTTTTTTATAGTTTCTCACAGAGATTTTGATATTTTTCTGATAGACTTAATGACCGCTGGGTATCCTACTCTATTAATTTATTAAAGCACTCTTTTCACTGTTTAGCTGACACTTTAACACTCGAACTTTCTTACTTAAATTAATTAATTGGTCATGACAAACCTTTTTTATTTACTCTCAAAGTTTTTGCCAGAAGACTGCTGAGAGGAACGAGCTGACATAAATTTTTTGCTTCGTTTTGTCCGAAATGCTTGTGGCAGACGTCGTACTAGACTACGACGACTTCTATGCTGCGGCGAAAAATAAATTCCATGTAATTATTTGCATACATGCATACATAATTGGCCATTAGAACCATTCAGTCAGGATTACGGCCTAGCTTTTCACATCACCCATGTTGTGTGTGTTAATTTTATACATGAGTGGCGGCACCTACAGTTTAAAGTCGACTCCGAACGACAAATTTTTGAGAAACTTTTCATGGCATTATTGTTTTTGCTAAAAATCTACTGAGAGGAAGCCGGCGGAGAAATATCTTTTCATTTTTCATTTCGTTGGAAATGTTTGACCTCGGGTTTGAACCGCGGCCTTACGGCCTAAACCAACACACTACGTATTACACTACGGCGACTATAATAAAAATATTTCATTCCAATAATGTCTTGTGGTATCTTTTCAAGCTCCTCAAGAGGCACGCTATAGGACAGAAACCTAGGCGAAATTAGTACAAAACTGCTGATCAAGAATAGTTTTAGAACATCACAGCAGTTAGCAACCAGTTTAGTTACGAAGTTTATGACTGAAAGAGATCCGTTTACCGCTTGTGGGAAATTACTCTCTCAGCACATAACTGGTGCTTAAAAACCAGAAAGGCATGGGTAGGGGAGTATTTTCTTAATACCACGCCCTTCCTTCTATGTAGACACTACGGATTCCCTAGTAGTTTGCTTTGAATTTCAAAGTGAAATTCAATAACAAGATTGGATTCCATAAAGGTATCGTCTACGTTACACCAGGTCTAGGGATTCTTAGATAAGCTGGAAGTAATGCTACACTAAGGTGGAGTCTTCCATGAAACGGACTTATTGGCTTTGTCTTATACAAAGATGTTGTCGTAGTCTAGAAGTTAGTGTGTTGACTTAATAGACGTGAAGTCGTGTTGTGTGCGTTAATTTTATACATGACTAGCGGGACCTACAGTTTAAAGTCGACTCCGAACGACAGATTTTTGACAAGCTTTTCATGGCAATTTTTACTCTTAGAGTTTTTGCCATATTTTCGTTTTGATGTCTGACCTGGGATTTGAACTCGAGTCTTTCGTCTAATAAGCCAACAAACTACCTATTAGACCACGGCGACTTCATGGTTCTAACCCTAGCTCAGACATCTCGAATAAAGAGAAACACAACAAAATATTTCTTTTAGCAGCTTGCTGGCCGTAGTCTAGAAGTTAGTGTGTTGGCTTATTAGACGTGAAGTTCACACCATGGTTCTGCACCATGGTTCGGCACCATGTTCCAGCCGAGACATCTCAAACAAAGCAAAATATGAAAAAATACTTCTTCGGCTACTTCCTCTCAGCAGATTGCTGGCAAAAATTCTGAGAATAAACAAAATTGCCATGAAGCTGACGTTCGAAGTGGACGTATCATATATAATTTTATATAAATTTAATACACACACACAACATAAGTCATGTGCGAAACTAGATGGTAACCCCGACAGAATGCTTGTTATAAGCAATTATGTAAGTTAAGTATCAATTAATTTGATCATCAGTAAATCAGGCATAAACTTCATGACAAACTTGTTAACTGCTTGTATCTGATGCATTTAATTCATATCTAATGGATGTATTTATATTTTTTGCTTTTTTTGTTTTGTTTTTCAATAAAAATAGAAAACAATTAAAAATTTTGAACTGAAATTGTATATATAAGTGGCCAAAATTGATTAAATTCTAGTAGAAATCTATTCAACCATCAAGTTAAAATGTGTCCGCGGAAGTTTATAATTTTACTTGTTTTAAACATGACAGTAAGATGGATATTTTTTGGATATTTCTTTTGGTACTGATTTAATTCTTGTATTCAGTTGATAGCTTCTGGTGTGGTCTACATCAAAATGACAAAAATGGAATGTGAACACAGTGAGAAGTATTTCTATAATCACACCTGCCGTTTGAAGCCTATAAATCGTTATAAGACAGTGGCCTTTCTGAAAATTTGGATAAGAGATGTTATAAGAAATGTTTCTGTAAGTTCGCCTATCATATGGATCCCCCTCTACCAATTGTGAATCTTCGGTAATCAAATGCAATATTTTTCGTTCCAGGCGAATGTTGCCTTTTATGCTCGTAATAGTGCCAATGCTTATAAGCCATATTTGGTTAATTTCACATCCAATTTATGCCATTTTATGGAGAAAAAAACCTCTGGTATTTATGTTAACTTCTTGATGCGCACTGTGCGAAAGTATTCAAATATAAATCACACGTGTCCCTATAGGGTAAAGGACGTTTCAAAAGAAATTTTAATATAGTATACGAAACTTGTTTTTCTTTTTTTTCGTTTACTTTAAAGGGTACTGTTTCTGCCGATGGCTTTTTTGTGGACGGCACCTTCCTAGAGGCGGAATTAATACCCAGGAATGCTTATAAGGTTGTAATGACATTCCACGAAGGATATCCTTTGGATTATCTTGGCAAAATTACATTTTATGCGGATATTTTCGATAAGAAATAAAAATTCAATGTGAAGAAATAAAATAAAAGAAAGGCTTTAATAAAGCTATGGTTTGTTGCATTCATTGTAAAGTTTATGGATCACATGACCTGACCTTTGCTTAACCGTAAGATATCAATACAATTTTCTTTTGAAGTGATTAGAATAAGGGGTTATAGACTACTAGTCTTAGTCTTTATAAGCAACAAGGCAAATCCCGTTAAAATCTATCTTCAATGAAGATAAATCTGTCCCATGTGATAAGATGATAACTTTGGTGCTTCGATACCAGACATTCCTTTTGACCCACCACCTTTGCAGCTTTCACTTCAAGAAAAAGAATTTTGTGTCTTCAATTTTAGTGAAGTGTCGATGGCTTTTAAAGGCAATGGTATTTACAAGACATAATTTATATGAATGGACTCTAATCTAATAAAAAGAAAACCAAAAATGCATAGGAAATGCAGAATTTTCTTTAGACCTCTCTCTAACATGCCCCAAAGGACACGTCAAAGAACAAAATATTCTCCCAAATGAGGCCAAAAACAATGGGGAAATCAAAGGAAAGTGAATTATAAAAACTTTTTCTGCAGCTTAAGCGATGAAGTTTTTCATTGAAATACTTAATGTGCATTGTTGGATGAAGGCTGGAAATAAAAAAACTACAACCAACATTATAATGCGACACTTTGTTTGCTAAGTCTTCTCAGATTGTTTTAAACACAAACTGAAGACACCTCCCGTTGTTTTCTGCTCTCTTCCCTCTCTCACTTTATTTTTTTTTTTTCATTTTATTAAATAACAAAGGAAACCCCAACATTGTTTTTGGGGAAATATTTAAGGTGACATTATTATTAATGACAAAAAATTTGTTGCCTTTGTAATATAAATATATGAGGGGTATGTATGTATATACATGCGAGTGTGTGTGTGCTTTTACCCCAACTTAAAAGTGTCACTTCATTTTAATATACTAACCAAGAAAAAGGAAAGCAGAGTGGTGTTAAGGATTCTTTTTTAAGGTTTTTTAAATTATGGTTAAAGGTCGGGGAGGGGGTGTTGGTAAAACCATTATTAATATTTTTAAAAATATTTTCAAAATTGGAAAGTGCACATAATACGTTAAGGGTTGCCAGAGTGAACAGAAATATATTTTGAATTGGCAACATAACTAGATTACAGTGGTTTTCAAGTCATAGACTCTGTTGTATCTTCCATAGTCACAGTCAAACAGCTTTCAAGGCCTGAATAAGGTAGTAGTGTAAGGATATGTTTGCAATTTCACATGGACGCCAGAACACGGTGACATTCTAAGTAACTGTAAAGACCTGCGAGCTTATAATTGCCAATGTATTGATGAATTCCGTCAACATTATATGGATGTCTTTGGGCAAGGGCAGAACAGTGACAAAATTGAAAATTGGATACACGATATGTGTGCCTAAACTCCAAAGAAACACGCCCAGTATGATTGTCTGGGTTATTATGTGACATTGCATTTTGTGGGCACGCATGTGAGGTGCATTCATCTCAGCCAAATTGCAAATTGTTTCTGCAGAAGCTATGGGGATGAGGAAGAAAAGGAAACCGCCCATCTCTATGTCGGAAAAGAAAAAGGCGCCTTGATACTTACCATATAGATGAGCTGGAGGAACTGTCACGCATTGATAATATCAGTTTCAAACGTTTCGTCGGAAGCTCCCAGTGGTTTCGGGAATAAGGGATAACGGTAAACTGTGCTATAACAGTGGATTCTAAATGCGATAAGTGTGTCCATCCAATTGCTTTGGGCTGATAGCCACCTATTCTACAGCAGAATGGTAGATGTTGTAGCAGGCACTACTTTGACCATAACAATTCAACAATGGTCCAATTATCATATGATCTGTATATGTAAGACGAACAATGTGATGTTTTAGGTTCGTTCATCTGATGGCCAACAGCTGCAAAATAATTTAACTGCAAAATTCTAGACGCTATGAGAACAGTCTACCAACCTCATTACTATTGCGTAAGGGATAACTTCTACTAGAGCACATAACATCCAGTCACTTTAGAAGTTGACAGCCTACATTATTCAGCTTTCAACATAGTTTCGATATCTCCCTGCTCCATAAATGTCGCCTATCTCGCTGTGATATACATAGCATAGGAGACTTACAGTCTTGTGAATGTATTGGTCAGAAAGCGTACCGGACTGGGACTCGACTAAGTATTTTCTAATTTCTGTTTATATTGCTACGTGCAGGAGGAGAAGAGGGCATCTGTCACTTCCTCGAACGTATATGAGGCTACTAGCAACCCCATACTTGGGGGCAGTCGAAAGTTATGGTAAAGGACCAATGTCCTTAAGAATGTAAAAAATTCTTGCCTTGGGTAAGAAGAGTCTTCCTAATGGTACACATCATCGCCTCCTTAATAAAAATAGAACGTGGTTGTCCACAAGGGCCTAATTGATTCGGCGAAGTGGGAACCTCACGTGATTATATGTGATTTATGACGTCATTTAACCTCTCCTAAAATACTTTGAACTAAATTTAAAACAATATCGTATTGTAACCCTTATAATTGTGATTGTGTAATCTATTTTTACATCAACCTGGTAACTCTATGCACTTATTTTTCTTCTCTTTTGTTTTTCTGTTCTTTTGGAGGGGTGGCATTATGAGCCATTAATTACAAGAGTGAGCAAATGAAATGGATGGTTGCACGAATAAATGAATTGAATAAATGGATGGATGGCTGGCTGAATAGATGGCTGAATGGATGGATAGATAAAATAGCGGGCAAAGCAAATGAAAAATCATTACATAATGATAATGGTTATTGCATTATAAGTAAGACAGCAAATAATAGTAAAAAAAAAGAACCGAAAAATTATTAATAAAAGCGAAACAAATGAGGTGCATAAACTCAAAAACCACAGCAAAAGTGACTGACAGACAGAAGTTACTTTTACTAAAAGCCAAACAACAAAAAATAGTAAAAGAAAAAAGGGGACACTTTTAAAATAAACCACAAGAATAAAATGAAAAGTGACACATCAAAGATTCCATTGGATTTTATTCCTTTTTATTTGAATGATAAAAAATAGAAGATGAAAAAAGAAAACAGAATTTACTTTCCCTAAAAGTGTTAATGATTGTAAATGACTTTTTTAGTCCAAAAGAAGATCCCAAAATAATCTTTGCAATTGTGAATTTGAAACAAAGAAAATCTTATGAGAGACAATGCTTCAATAGGGGTTAATGATGGTTATCATCAGTGAAGAGGTTTTCAGTTCACTGGGGTAAAATTATGCTGAGGGAATAATTAAAATAATTATAATTAATGGTTCATAACGTTGACAAAGGTTTAATATCTCAACTAAATGCTATTATCGGAGGAGTTGGAAATTTGTTAATCGAAAATGGCAACTTATTTTAAGCATTATTTGGACGAATATTTTGGCTATTAAAACATTGAAATTATCAGAGTATTGGTAACGTTAGGTTGAGTATTATTAAACTGGTCATCATACAATGATATTCAATTGCAATTTTATGAAATTGAAAAAAATATTGAATTTAATTTATATACGACAGGAATAATACGACACAAGCGGTATCAAACAATCACACGTAATGGGTCTCGCTCTCTACGAAGCTAATGACAGCTCCTGAAGTTTATACCTGCATACATACATACCAGAGATCAGCAATGAGTATTAAAAAAGATGAGTAGATTCGAATCATACTCATAATTTCTCATACTTATACGTATTCATACTTATTTTAATATCACACTCATGCTACTCATATTCAAAGTTTGAAGTACTCATCGTACACTTACTTAACAATACGCATAATGTTGTTGATTTCGACTCTCCTTTACTCAACATTTACAAGAATCATAAAATAGGTATGATTTGCGTGCGACCACTACAATACTCCCTAGAAGGTTGTATGTTTGCTTTGCTTGCTGTCCTTGTGTTTTTCTTTCTTCTTTTTTTGTAACTGCAACAATAGCTAAGACTGCAAATTTTGATGAATGATTCGAATCACTCGAATCATTTATGAGTATTATAAGTATTTTTCTAAATTTAGGATTCTGAATGAGTAGGCGTATGAATCAAACATATTTCGAATGTTATGAGTTTGATGTGAACATTGTACTCATACTCATTGCAAACTGTACTTGTAGTAAGTACGTCTGAATCAAAGAAGTTGAATTTCAATACTGTAGTTTCACTCATACTCAAAATTTCATGAGTACTTATGAGTAGCGAGAAAACAAATCATTGCTGATCTCTGATACAAATATACATACATACATAATTGGTCATTGCAACCCATTTGTCAGCATTACGACCTAGATTCTCACACCACTTTATGTTGTGTGTTAATTTTATACATGAGTGGCTGGACCTACAGTTTAATGTCGACTCTGGAAGACAGATTTTTGAGAAACTTTTCATGGCACTTTTTATTTACTTCAGAGCTTTTTTCAGCAATGTGCTGAGAAGATTGGAAATGTCTGACCTGTGGTTTGAAACTTGGCCTCACTTCCATTAAGCCTACACACTACCTACCAGACTAAAGCGACTGCACATTCATTACCTTTTCCATGAAATTTTCCCATGACTTGCACAGAGATGTGGCTGTATGTCAGCGACGATGTTGGTTGGTTACACTCTTAACGCATTGAAGGAGTTTATATGGTCTCCGACCCCTAAACAAGAGGGAAGTCATACCCAAATAGTATGATCTCGAATTGCTACCTTCATACAGGGTTTGTAGACAGTGGTTACAACGTGTATGTTGGGACGTTGGTAGACGCATTGCATTTCACCCTGTGCGAAGAGCACCGTGGGATATGGTCCTCACGGATAGGTACCCACGTAAAACCGACATATTGTTAGGCAGTTAATATCGGAATTTTCTTAGAGATTTCTTGGGAAAAACAGGAGGTTAGGCAACATGCACTAAAACATGATAATATATTTCAGTAATGAACGCACATATATACATGATTGATCATTACAACCCTTTAGTCAAGATTAGGACCAAGCTTCTCATACCTCTTCTGTTAGTGTGTGTTAATTTTATACATGAGTGGCAGGACTTAAAGTCGACTCTGAACGACAGATTTTTGAGAAACTTTTCATGGAAATTTTATTTGCTCTCAGAGCTTTTGCCAGAAATGTGCTGAGGACAATTCGCCGAAGTAATAACTTTTTATATTTTCGTTTTGATAACCGACCTGGGGTTTGAACCATGGACTCATGTCTAATAAGCCAGCTCACTGCCTACTAGAATACGGTGACTTTACAGCCGTTTACAGTCCCTAAAATTTCGGCACCAGTTTCAAAAAATCCAATCATGCTGCTTGTTCAAAATCCGCCCAGATAGTTCCTAGTTGTTGGTGTATTTACTTCTTATAGATTACATTACAATGTTGGGTACTTCACTCCAGAGTGAAGTCGGCTGCACTTGGGGTTACGTTAGGCGTAGAGGAGTCTTATTGATAATCAATCGCAATCAATCGCAATCAATCACAATCAATCACAATGAATCACAGTCAATCACAATCAATCACGATCAATTCAGTTTCTTAATTTTTTTATTTTTCGTGAGACATCAGTTATTTTAAGAAGAATTAAAATAAAAGTGGTCCCATAATTATGTAGCATTCTAGAGGTTAGCGGGAAGGAATTTTTTTCGGGCAATGAATTACAAGGAATAAAAAAGTAATAAATCATTAGATAAGGTGTGTAAAGCTCAAAATAGCTCAAATATATTAACTTTTTTATCCTTTTTATACTTCCTTGATTTAAAATAACTTTTGAACCTTAAATCATTTCTTAATAAATCCATAAAATGACACTTTCCTGTATCAAAAATATATTTTTTTCCTTCGATATTTTCCTTCCAATGAAAAAAGTCCTTTCTACTTACAAGAGAAATAATTTCTAAATTAACATTTTTCCTTTCATTCATAAATTTGCCATTACAGCTCAGAGGGTTTTCGATATGTACAGTTGTTATGAAAAATACCCAAGAATATGGTAGGGGAGGATGTATTGTATTAGAATTGGAACGTCTTGGAAATGGAAGCGAAATGATAAATTGAAAAATTTATTTTTGGGTCAAAGCATAAAACATTCATCATTTCCATTGCCAAAGTCATTTGTTCATACCATAAAATACAATAAGATGCGAATTTATATGCTACAGTTATGCGAGGGTGGATCAAATTGAATTACGAAAAGGAAGTGTTGTGTTCTTAATAGAAATTTTATTTTCTAGGTATTTAATTTGCTTTTATAGATATATGAATTTCCCTATGACCCTCGTACAGTACGCAACAGCTAGTTGTCAGTATAAAGCAAAACTTACAATACGAGTATCTTTAATTTCAACTTTCTTAATAATAATGAATGATAAAAAAAATTTATTTTCGCTTTGTATACAGAGAGAGAGAGAGAGAGAGAGTAAAGAATCAACCGGTGTTGTGCGTTGGCAGCAACTAAGGCTGAAGGACTTGCCAAAAATAATAAAGTGATATAAATTAAGGTATAACCTCTTGATACCAAAACGAATAAATAATGTTTTCCGAATCTTATTTCTTTACAGAATTTTTTTCTCTTTTTTTTTTTGGCCAATTGTGACCATTCACTTAAGCATACTTTTGTAGAAAATATTGCTTTCCTTTGAATCATTAGTGTCTTCCTTTTTGTTTGTTTATTTATGTTTTCTCTTTTTGGTCCTGTTTATTTGCTTATTGTTTTATTATCCTTTGCGGTTTAGCTGTGTTGAGTTATTTAAAGAGAGGATTTTTTGATTCGTAACGATTTTATGGGTCAAAGATAATTTCGTTTTAATAACGCTAATGCTGCTGATTATAAACATTATTTAACAGGCATTTCTTTCCTTTTTCATTTTACTTTCCTGTTGTTTAGCATTTGTTTTGTAAATTGAAATTAATGATGATTTCATAACCTTTTTAACTGAAAAGGAAAACAAACATTGAAATTCACAAAATAAAAATAAAAAAATAAATAAATTACACTCGACAGTCATTTGTCATGAATTTTGGCTGCTCTTTTCAATTTTTCCGTTTTTTATTTTTTGTTTTTATTTTTTTCTTTTTGAACGGATTTATTGAAATAAATTTATTTATTTTTCCGTTTTAAGTGCTTCTTTTTGTTGTTGCTTAATTTGCTTATTTTAAGAAAAATTATATTAATTTTAATAACGTCTCTTAACCATTTACAGAGACGGCATTAGCGAGCATATAAATCAGATATAAGCAGAATTTTTTCTTAAATTATGTTTAGGAAAAAAGCATAAATTTTGTAAGAAACTTGAGTATAAATAAACAATTTCTAAGGAAAATCAGAAAATAACACTAAATTAATGAAAAGCATTAATTGTCAGTTGCTGGTATGGGTTGGATATCAAATTCTAGGTCGCCATGCAACTTTAATGAGTTTCCGCTGTCCGCTCACTTAACATCGCCCATAGGTATTCCTCCCGGTTATGATTCTCGTTCTATCATTCCATTGTGTTGTGTTTGTAGTGTGTTGTTCTTGCCATTATTCTGCCATATATTTACTCAATTGGTATTACAATCCTTTAGCCAGGATTACAGCATCGCTTTACACACCACTCATGTTGGTATTACAATCCCTTAGGCAGGATTACAGCATCGCTTTACACACCACTCATGTTGTGTGTGCTAACTTCAATCCATGAGTGGCAGAATCTACTGTTTACTGTCGCCTCCGTAGCCTCAAATTTTCTGCATTGGCCGGAATGTATTTCTAGTGGCTGATGGCCGTAGCTGCTAGTGCTCCTTAATTTTTGCTTAATCCTTGGATTTATCCTTTGGCTGCATACATAAATAAATAATGCATACACATATACATTCACCAACTTATAAGCTTCACGATTGTGTAAAGCATATACTTCTTATGTACCCATTACGACAGTTACATATCGGTTCCCCTCATTCCTAAAAAAAAGGCCCGTTGCGTTCTTCTCAGGCCCTTTGAATGGTGTTTCAAAATTGTATTGCAAAATCTGTGCCCGTCTTCTCGCTACATTGTGCACAGTTCGCTCCCCAATCGACTACAGCATGGTGATATACAACCTAATAGAACCTTTGCTTCAGTTCTTTCAGAATTTTCATTATATCAGCCTCAACTAGATGATAATTTGTTGTCTGTGCTTCCCCAATTGTGATATAAGCATCCATTCATTCAGTTCAGTTTTTAGTTGATCTATTTAGTCCAATAAACTTTCACTAGAGGCTTTCAGCAGATATCTTGTTGCACATAGAGCGTCTGTCCTTTTCCCTTGTCGTTATGGCCATTGACAGTGTGACATCAGCTCTTTGTGTGTTTCTCGATTTCTGTTTTTGTAAGTCAGACATCAATAATGGCAATAATGTTTTGGCTCTTCGCCTTGACCTAATATCGGCACACCGAACCACAGAGATGCTTCAAGTGGTCACCCATATTTCTGTGCTCTATACTAACTTCCCAGTAATTTAAGTGGTAAGCATGGAATAATCGGGGTTTTCACCAGAAAGGGTTGGCCATTCATTGTCCAGTACATATCTTTATGCTAAGGCTTCAATTGTACGTTCTATATTTGGGAAGTCAGATTACTTATGTAAAATTTTCCATGTAGCCGTACCATAGAGTGCAACAAATTGAGAACGTCAACTATTCGGTATTTAGCCTCTTCTTGAGGACTTCGCGCCACAGCAACAAAATTTTCTTTGGTGCTCACTCTATTCAGTTTCGTTGATGATTTGACTGTTTCGGGAAGAGTAAAAATCGTGCGAACACAATCAATAAATGCACGAATTCCTGGTTTCTTAGGCCGACTATATTGACCGTAAAATGAACGAAATGTTCTATAAGCTTCGGGTGCAGGTTTATTTTTCTACGATGGTAAACATCCACAGTTTGAAAGCGTTGTTCTAACGCCAAGATGTCTATGTTGACTGGTAGAACTTTTGTGCTTAGAAATATCAACGCATTTTTGACATACTTACTCAGTCGTCAGAGCATAGTTATCGATATCAATGTTCCTCAACCATCCCAAAAAAACATCCAACACATGGTCACACAGCATTTCTTAGAGATTGTTGTGCGTATGCAGTGATATAGTGTAAGTACAGTAGCAGACCATACCATAAAGGAAAGAGGTTCCACTTAGAGCAGCACTTAGGCCCATTGTGCTAAGCGATATATGGTAACTTTACCATGTTGTCATCTGCTACAGTGGATATATATACCGAAACGAACCCTAAAAAGTACATGAATATGATTTTGTATTTCTTATTAAATTTTTGATATTTGAAGTGCTTTTTTTTACAAACTTACACATGGCCTACTCCATTTTAAATGTTATACTTTTGAAGACATAAATTTTATAATTGTGTCACATGTAAACAAGGAAAAAATCTTCAAAAAGTCCTTGAGAACAGCACTTGTTTAACTTTCATTTTCAGAAGAATTCAACTTTTCGGTGACATCTCATTCATATTGAATAACAAACAACACTTGATAGTTTTCTTGGAAAGATACACTTCAAAACCATCAACCCCAACTCTGAATACCATGTATGCAATGAAGTGTTTTCAAAAACTTGAATAATTTTCGGGGGTTCATGCTTAATGTCTGAGAATGCTTTCAAATGCTTATCATTTATCATTTGAATGCTTATGGATGACATGGTGCCCCCCTTGGCCTATAACAACTTTGTTTGTAATTCATTTGAAATGTGAATCACTGTCATAAAGTGGGATATTTTGATTTAGTTGTTGTTGTAGGATATGAAAGGATAAGTGTCATCTTTTATACACTTATTTCAATAACAAATAATAGCAATAACAAATAATATAATATGTTTACATATATATTTACAAAAAAAAAAAAATATATGCCAAGTGTTTATCAGTCATCCATTCACGCAACATATCAATGTTTTAAGTTGTAAAATTCAAGCAGAGCAGCATTAAGGATATTTTCAAGAGCATCAGACAGCAGTTGTTGTTTACATTCAAGCCTACATTTATATTTGGTAAATAATATCCTTATAAGGTTGCTTAACCTCAAAATCATTCATGAGTAAATTCTACAGAAATTAATACTGAATTGCCTCAAATTCAAATATGCCTTGGCTTATATATGTACGAATACGAATGCGAGTTCGAGTACATGTGTATGATATTTTATGAGAATTTATGTTTTTGATTGGCATCTTCTGAATAAATTCTAAGAAGATTAATTTCTTTTTTTCCATTAACAAATCATATTCAATTTATAGAAATCAAAGAAAAAAGAAAAAAAATAATCACAAGATTTATTTCAATAAATTTTTTTTCAAATTCCAAATAAATTATTTTTATGTTCAATGTTTACATACATATAAATTAGAAAATTTATCAATTGATTGGATAAATTAGATGTAAATTGGAAATCGTTAAAATAAATTATAAATGAAGATGGATTTGTAAAAAATGTCCAGATATTGATGACAGAGGGTAAAGTCGTCAGAACTATTAGGATCGTAGAAAAGGTTTTCAATATCAGTTTTAATAGGTCATTACAACCCTTTAGCTAGGATTACAACCTGCACTGATGCAGCAACCTTGAGAGTGTCCGAGAGAAAAGTCCTACGTAAGATCTTCCAGTGCGAGTGGGTGATGATTTCCGTATCCGATACAACAGTAAGCTGTATGAGCTCCTCAACGACATCGATGTTGTGCAGCGTATTAACATTCAGCGGCTACGTTGGCGCGACCATGCGGAGGATGCTCCAGCGAGACGGGTATTTGATGCGGGAAAGACCAACTGGCGTAGGTAGCGTAGTATGTGTGCTAATTTTATACATGAGTGGGGGATTTATAGCTTAATATCGACTCCGAATAACAGTATGAGTAACAAACATAACACGGCAAATTTATTTTCTTTGCCAGAAAACTGCGGAGAGATATGTTACATAGAGAAACACGTTAGCCAGGCAAGTATTGTAGATGGATGATTACCAAGTTTTCTTTTCTTCAAACTATTTTATCTAGACACAATAGATATTATACACGAGCAAATTGAAGGCCTGATCATCTCACATGGAGATAATATCAACCCCGCAACCGTGTTATTTGACTTAGTTCGACTTTCCCTTGAGGGTTTTTCTTAAGTTGCAGTTCTATACGAATAAGGCGCGAGGTATTAAGAGAGGTATAAACTGGAGGATCAATCAACATCTCAAGAAGATAAATATCTACAATTCCCAGTCTTATATGCGTCTTTGCCAGTCTCTGTGGAATTGCCGTTAATTATTACTCCTATACTTATACAGGCTTTATTGCCACTTCTTCACCAGGCTGAATTCCACTTTTAATCTTGGTGCCTCATTGGCTGCTCTACTCAACTTTTTCACAAAGTTCCATGTCCACATCGAGGTGTTGGATCACTTCCACTGCATTCTACAACACTAAAATCTGATTGATCAGGGGTTCCTAATCCTGCCGCAACACTTTCAAAAATATGTATATTCAACAATCAACTGGCCACCCTACAGCAGACAAGTACTGACTATTTGTATTTTAATCATAGTTGACGAACATAAGAAAAGGACATGTGTGTTTTCAGATGCCTGCTAATGGTGAGAAACACTACTTCTCTGTCCTAAGCTACAAAGAAGAAACGTGGAGTTAACGCCTTAGTTGATTTCCTTGGATTTTAATGTGTTTGAGATTAGAGAAAGAATTAAAAAAGTAAATACGATGGTGAGACAATATGTCCATATAAGACTGCTTCAGTCCACATGCCACATGAGCGAGTAACTCTCTTTATATAATTCAAGGATTTTTACTATCCTTCTCCTAAAGGAGATCACCTTTCAGTCGAGAGGCTATTTATTTAAAAATATTTATGTATTCCAGCTATACCTTTCTTAGGTACATTCTTATTAACAAAATAAAGTCATGATTACTTCATTAAATTTATGCAATTCTCTCTCTCTCTCTGTGTACACTCGTTTTCCAATACAATTTTGCTTTGTTTGCATAAAAACTGATGAACTCGTGCCAATAAATTGGCGTTTTATGCGATATCGTTTATTCGTTAATAAAAACCAACAATTCAGATAATTTTTTGTGAGTCTTTCACTGACAGCCAGATAGACAGGCTGCATTTAATACAAGCCAAAGGTGTGAAATTCTTAAAAAAAAATCAGATAATAAAATGAATTTGAATAAAAAAGAATAAATAATGCCACGAATGATGCGATAAAAAATAAAAATGATAAACTTATTGCCAATTTTCCTTTATTTAACAGAGTTTTTCCACTTGATTGCAGCAGACCATGATTAAATTCTTAAAAAAAATTTTTAAATCAGAAGAAGTATTTCAATATTTACTTATATAAAGCAGCAGTAAAGATGATAAATTGTGTTCATTTTTTTCATTTCAAATATAAAGAAAACAGAAACATTTCTTAAGGATTTTCAATTTTACACATAACAGATTATGAATAAAAGAAACGTATGAAAATTAATAAGATTCATGAGGTGTAATAGGTAAAAATACGTTCCTAAATTAGCCAACTGGGATGTGTTTGATAAGTCGTTTCAGCTTTGCCCAACACAAGTGAAGTTTACAAAGCATCAGTATGGAACTGTCAGAGATTGGGCTTTGGAGTCTACAGAATTTATTAAGCTAGAATCATAGGAATGTTACAATGCAGTGGAAAGCGAAACTTCTAACACTAAATAGCCTAGTTTATGAAAGAAAGTCTTGCCTAAGAATGCTTCTTGTTAATTATTAAGCATCAGCACTTGTACTTAAACCTGTAATGACACTCACTCCAGCAAGCAATTAATTCAAAAAGACATAATGCAAGTCCTCAAGTTGACTCGTGAGAATCCAGCTTAGGCATTTCGAACATAACGGTATATAAAAATATTTCTTCGGCGATTTTGGGAGTAAAGCAAAATTGCCATTGAAAGAAATCTGTTGTTCGGAATCGACTTTAAACTGTAGGTACCGCCACTCATGTATAAAATTAACACACACAACATAAGTGTTTTGAGAAGCTAGGTCGTAAGCCTGACTGAAGGGTTGTAATGACCAGTTATGTATATATGTATGATTCAGTTTGGACTCATGGTACATTGGTACATGTCAAAGAAAAGGGGAAACATGATCCTCTCTTTAGTAGTCTAAGTGACGTCGCTATTGCTGAGTGTAAGAAATGTTTGCTTTTCTAGAATTTCCGCCATTAGAAACAAAACATTTGCAAATTTCGTTGTATCTTTCTAAACGATAGTCAGTCCTTTTGTCTGTATACTTAATGGATTATCAATAGAACCTGTACCTTCTATCAATACTATCGTTTAACCTTGTTTTCGCACCATCGTTATAGCATGTGTTACAAGAGTATAGCGAATCCCGTTTTCTGTTCCTCTACTAACACTCTGAGTTCAAATACATCGATTTTAATGAATATAACAGCCTTAAATCGTTTTTAAATATTTACTATGAGTGACCAAATATGAAAAATAAAAACCCCTCTTCCATTTCTAGTTTTCAATTGATAATACGAACTCAACAAATTGGTTTTCGTTTTAAACTCAATTGCTGTTTTTAATTAATCTCGGAAAGATTCTCCTCTTTTTAATTTGTTTTTAGAATATTTTTTTAAAAAATGTTTTGAAATAAAATTCATAATATTGTTGGAAATGCAGTATGAGGGGAGGGGACCTTGGCATTGCTTAACAATTATTTTAATTGGAAAATTTTTATCAATACCTGTTGGTATTTTGATATATAACTTTTTGTAAATATCATTGGCAATCAAACAAGTGCAGGTATTATTTTGTAAATATTTTCCGGTGAATAAAATATAAATGGATAAACTTAAGGTTTTGAAGAAATAAAATAAAAATTTTTATATTTTGAAACTTAATTCTCATATAAATGTTTCCAGTTTTTCTTTCATTCAAGTTACACTTCAAAAATGTTTCATACATACACAAACCAAAATCAAACTTTTTCCATATGTTTGCTGGCCATATAATATGCACCCATGAAACAATAACAATAAAAAAAATTTATTTTAAAAGCTTTAAAAACCACAACAAAAACAATTTTCAAATAATAACAATAACAACAACAACAGCTCGATAAAAGTTTGGATAAAACAAAAACCACATCAGCTCTTAAAGTTTTTAATCGACAACACATACGAAAAAGTTTAATTTGCTGATGATGACGATCAAAAAGCAATATTTCAACGAAATAATCAATTGAAAGGCGGTTGGAAAAACAAAAGAGAAATAAAAACTACAGATTGTAATTTAAAACAGATAACGTTTAAGGTTACATACTACGAGAATATCTTAGAGAAGTATATTAATGGTTTATGCTTCCCAAGTTAAGTTAAGATAGGTTAGGTTAGGGGGTAGCTTGCCGCTTACAGGCAAGTTCACTTGGTGTTCCATATGGCCCATTGTGTTAACTAGTGTAAGGAAATCCAAATGTCATGATCTGTTAGTGGTGGGTCTCGAACTATGGATGAAACCGGCCAATTCCATTAGTGGGACGTTCGCCATCATGTCCACATCTGCCAACGTTCTGTCACCCAAAAACCAATGACCTTTGATTTAGGACACTTTTATAAAAGCAGTTGTATCTATTCCGTTTCCTTCACATCATGGCAGCTTCTTCAGTAATCCTGCTGTGGCACCCGAGCTTGTCATCAAGACTTCCAACTACACAGTGGCCAGTTAAAATTCCTGTTAAGGTGCGTACCGTTCTCTTATTGAACTCAAGTAGTTCCCTAGCTGTCCACGGCTGGACACAGGAGATTTGAAATTCCTGAAAACCACCCACGGTTTGTTGAATTCTATGCCGCGCTTTTTCCAGTTTGGAAAAATATTCTTGAAGGGGAGCATACATCGTCTCGTTCTCAAACATTTGCCATCACTTCTGTGCTAGGTTGCCCGCCTTTCGTTTCCCTTTATGTCACAGTGGCCCGGAACCCATTAGAGGCGAGTGTTGCATCGACGCGTGTTACATACGCTGTAGAGAGTCCATGCAACCCCTAACGAGATGGCACTCCAGCACTTTGAAGACTGCTTGACACATTTGATCAAGTTCAAAGCAGATAGGATCTCGGCTTTAAGCATGGGTACAGCTTGTTCAATAGAAAAATCGCTGCCTGAAAAACGCTGGCTTGGTTAGGTAGTCTGTATGATCCGTTCAGTGCCAGTTTATCGGATTAGACTCCAGATTGAGTTCCGCATTCCATTTTTGAACCATCGCTGAAGATCGTTATATCACTGTCAGCGATGACAGCTTAAGCATATCCATTCTTCTTGCGTGGAAGTGTGAGACTTGTTCGTTCGATCGCAAACAGTCTCAGGTACCATGTAGTATCACTGAATGATGATGTTGGATGATGAAACCTTTTCAGAACAGCTGAGCCTTAGATTGTCTCTTGCACTATCAGATTACTATAAGTCTATTCAGGCTGATGTTATGACCATAAAGATTGTAATGCAATGGAGATTACTATTGAAGAAATACATGCGAATGACTTTAAAATTATTTACAGATTTTACAAAAACAAAAATTTAAACACATGCATACATACATGCATACATAATTGGCCATTACAACCCTTCAGTCAGGATTACGGCCTCGCTTCTCACATAAACTTCAAGCAGCTTATAATTACAAACGCTTAAATCAGTGAACAGAAGAAGAAACAAAAAAAACGGAAAAGCACGCAGCAAATCAAACACAAACATAACCTCAACTGTATTAGGCAAAATCATACATCAAACAAAAAGTTAATAATGTTTCTTTATGTATGTATGTGCATGTATGTATATTGCATGTAAGTGTGCATAAAGTTGTGTTGGTGTGATACGCTTATGAAATATGTTTTGCCTGACTAAACAAAATAAACACAATGAAACGGTACAATGAATGGTGGCTCAGTATGGTGACAGGAAATAGGAAACGGAAATCGTTTATTAGGCCCCCCTAAAAGAATGTTGTACAAACGTTAACGTACATGACGTAAAGACAAATAACTTTATTAAAATGCCAAGAAAGTAAAACAGCCGCAGCAGGCAAACAAACCATCAACAACCAACAAATGGAAACAAATTTAAATTCTTATTCATGTTTTGATTTTCTGTCAAAATATTTTTATTTAAAAAAAAAAAAATAATAAAGCCAAGTAATAGGAAAAAAAATATGATTTCACCACAGTAATTGAATGACATGCAAGTACTTGCCAGAAAGTAAGCAACAATTGTTGAATTTTGTATAAAATTTTCTCTAAATAATAAGGCAAGTAATTGTATTCCTTTCATTTTTTTTTATTTTTTTTATGTGTTGCAAATAAAAAGTAATTTAATACCTGCTGGTTATTTGTTAAAAATAATACAATAAAATAAACAAAAAATAAAGAAATCAATTTAATATTAAATACCAGAATGGCTTATTGAAATTGCAAGAATTTTGAATTTTTTTTTCATATCAAATGATTTCAATTTCAATAGGCAAACTCTACAAGGAGTACATACAGTGGACAGCAAAAGTCTTAGTACGGCAATATATTTTGACAAAAAAAAAACCCCACACGTTTAATACTCTTGCACAAAGTCCCGATATGACTTAAAGAGAGTATTTAAGAGATCATCCAAAAGTCAACCGAAAAACTTGCTCACGGTGCCAACAAAACTTGTACTTTCAATTCCAAATGGGTTAAATGGAGTGCTTAACCTTAAGGAATATTTTACCAAATACAAAGGATAAGATTTTCATATATTAGGCCATTGAATTTTAAATTTACTTAGGGTTCTGCTTGGGGGTGCCTATGGAGTCATTTGAAACTTTTCCTTATTTTTTCTCTTGTTTTATGAAAAACATAAAAAAATTGTTTGTTTTTAATATAAAATAGAAATAAATTAATAAAATAAATGTATAAACTATAAATTTTTATACAAATTTTTGACTAAAATTCATTAAATTGCTAAAATATATTGTCGTACTAAGACTTTTGCTGTCCACTGTATGTACCGAAATTTTATGTTTAGAACCAGTTTTTGAAAATATGTAATTTGTTTTAAGTGTGTGTGTACAAAAATCAATCAAATAAGCTAGCATACATCAGTCAGGATTACGACCTAACTTCTCACACCACTTACATATGTTGTGTGTGTTAGTTTTGTACTACAGTTTAAAGTACTACAGTTTAAAGTCGACGCCCAACGACAGATATTTTTTTGAGAAACTTGGCAAATTTATTTTATTCTCAGAGCTTTTGTCAGAAATCTGCTGAGTGGCAGTACCGAAGAAATATTTTTCTGTATTTTGTTTTACTGCATATATTTGACCTGCTGTTTGAACTGTGGAATTACGTGAAATAAGCCAATACACTGCGTATTAGACTTGTAAGAAAGTAACTTTAGTCTCCGTAAATGTCACAATTTTTAAAGCAAATAGGCTTCACTTTTAATGATTTTTTATAAGGCGAACGTTTGAGTAATAAATATTGATCATACGTTACGGTACACATTAATACAATACAATATTAATATGGAACAATTTCGTTCAGCTTAAAAATATGCTACACTTTAATAATTTTTCACAATTCATTTCAACGAGCGTATGAGTAGTAAATATTGATCATACGTTACGGTAAACGTTAATACAATACAATTACTATTATTGTTACGTATTACGAGTATTTATTTATTTATTTGTTCAAATCAATACAACAAGAATAAATCTTATATTACAGTATTGCTTAGCAATTGTTATTAACATTAAATTTGAGTAATCTATTTTTAACTAATTTAACAAATTAAATAAAAAAAATTAATTAAAAAAACAAAAAACAGAACTAAATTTAAAATTAAAGAAAATAAATCAAAATTTAAATAAGGAAAGGGAAAATATCACAATAATATTAAAAACAAAACAAGAATATCACAGTTATAATAAGACTAAGGGAAGAAAACATTAATATGGAACAATTTAGTTCAGCTTCAAAATATTCTACACTTTAATAATTTTTCATAATGCATTCCAATAGAGACTTCCGAACTTTGACAGTTGATAACGACTACCTTATTGAAGCTACATATATATAGGGTTATCCATTTCGTGGTTTCAAAAGTAAACGTAAATAAAACACATATAAAATATTTTTTTCATGATATTTCTTTTTTATTGTAAAGTTTGAACGTTGACATTATGTGTGAAACACTATAGCATTTACCAGGAAATGTTGCTTGCAATAAAGACATATCCGCTCGAGGTGTGTGGCATGTGGCACCGTCTTGTTGAAACCACATATTCTCCAAGTCGTATTCTTTAATAGCAGGCAAAAAAAAGTCGGTTATCATATGATTATTACGCTCCGAATTGACGGTGGCAGTCGTTCCATTGTCGTTTTCGAAGAAGTAAGGTGCAATCACACCTTCGAACCAAAGAGCGCACCAAACAGTGACTTTTTCTGAATGTAATGGCCTCTCTTTAATTACTTGAGGATTCTCAGAACCCCAAATACGACAATTTTGTTTATTAACATACTCACCGAGTGTGAAATGTGCTTCATCGCTGAAGAAAATTTTGTTCGAAAAATTGCCGATACGTGGCTGTGGCAGAATCACCACTTTTGTAGTACGTTTCGATAATTTTTATGCGTTGTGTGATAGTTAAGCGATACATTTTCGTCAATGTCAGACTTTCAACTGAAGAGAAAAAAATTGCTTTCACAACTTAGTTTTACAGATGTCGAATTCCAATCCCATACTTTTGAAACCACGAAATGGATAACCCTTTATCCATAAAATATCTATAACAACCAAGTACGTTTGTGAATGGACTATGATGAACTTGGCCATCGAACCTAATTTTCAATCATGGAAAGCATCTCTATATGAATGGGTATGTGAAAAAAAATTCTCTAATTTGCACGAGACCAATCTACATAACATCCCAGACCGTCCAAGAAATCCCGAAAAAATCACTGTTTGATGTGGATTTAGGCCTGGCGGCGTCATCGGTCCATATTTCCTGGAGAACTACGTTGGCCAGGCCATATTTGTCAATGGTGGCTAGAAGTAATGGTCAATAATGGCCAACTCTGCTAGGCCTGAATTGAATGATCTGAACACCAACGATATGTGGTTTCAACAGAGCGGAGGTATGTGTGCCATAAAGCTTGTGCTACATTGGATATACTGCATGAAGGATTTGAGGGCGTCGTTATATCAAGTGGAATCGAGATCGTGCTATTGAACTGCATTAGAATTTATCTTGTGTATTGCAGGTCTATGCAATTAAGCTACAAAATACAGCGGTCCTCAAATCCACCGTAACCGTGCCTGATTTAAACCCCAAATTCATGAAAAATTGACGAAACTGTGGCAGACATTGGATTTGGACTTGGATTACAAAGTCTGTGTAGTTGTGTTACATACACACATACATAATTGGCCATTACAACCCTTCAGGCAGGATTACAGCCTAGCTTCTCACACCACTCATGTTGTGTGCCTTAATTTTATACTACAGTTTAACGTCGACTCCGAACGAGAGATTTTGAGGAACTTTTTCATGGCAGGTTTATTTACTCTCAGAGTTTTTGCCAAAAATCTGCTGAGAGTAAGTCGCCGAAGAAATATTTTTTTTTCATATTTCGTTTTGATGTCTCGAATCCGGGCTTTACGTCTAATAAGCAAACACACTACCTACTAGACTACGGTGACTACATGCGTGGTGTATTGCTTTTACAATTTTTAAACAACTCCAACACAAATCCAATGTATAGCAATCACTTAACGTGGTGTTTGTAGTGAAAACTTTACTCGTGTGTGGTTGTAGCCCAAGGAGAATACTTGAAATATTTATAAGTAACCAGGGGGAGTTTTAAATCATCCCCTTTTGCTGTGCCTTCATAAAAATAAAAACACCTTTTAGATACTCTGACGTTGTTGGTTGAATTTTATGTTTTGAAAACAATTTTTTTCGAACAACTTAAAACACCTTATGTTTCACACATTAATGAAGAGAACTTTTTGAATTGAAAATGTCCTTTGTGTGTGATGGAAAATGTTTTAAAGTCCCACACATTATTATACGGGAATATTATAGAGGTTTTCCATTTAGTTGTTGTTGTACGTATAAAACATAATTCAATTACATATTTGTACAATATATTGTCATATGCTAAAAGCTTTTCATAATGATATAAAGTGATGATAAAACCGCCAAAAATAAAAAAGTTTTTCTTTTTTTAAAAAAAAAAACAAATAAAAAACCCTCGTTTATATTTACGCATATTGTAGTCGCACACATGCTTATAGAAACATAGTATAAAGCGTCTCTAGCCATAACCATAAAGAGCAATTTATTCATATTTTACTAATGAAAGTACAGACCCATACATCTACCTACATATACATACATTTAGTGTGGAGGACACAAAAGGATACTTTAGGGCAAATTGACAAAAAAAAAATGAAAAAGATGACAAGGGCCAACAAAATCATAAAAATGATCTACGAAAACAACAATAACAACTAAATAAACCATAATGCATTAAGCCAGAAGAGAGAGAGAGAAACTAAAAAGCCATGTCATGTACGTTTAACATTTTAGCCGGCTTTGATGTTAATTTTATTATTATTTTAGCGAAAACTCTCAACCAGCAACAACAACAACAACAAAAGCAAATAAAAATAAAACTTTGGAGTATTTTACACCAATGGACCCTGCATCCAAATGGTGGCTGTTTGCTTGAAGAGTTGTGCATTGGAGTCGTGGAGGCAGTTTTATTTTTGTAAGCAAATAAATGAATTTTTGTAATAAATTATTGGATTTTATTGATTTATAACTAAAAGGCCATTTATAAATAAATAACACCTGGAGTGTTGTAACAACAACAACGTTGCTTTAGTTTAACTCTGTAATTAAAATAGAAGTCTGTAATCGGTTTTAGAGTACAACAAAAAAAATACAAAAAATTGCTACAAAACCACCAATCGAGTATAAAATACCCGCTACATTGTTTGAGTAATAAAAGTTCGGGTCTGGTATGTAATACTAGGAAAACTAGCTACCGTTTATGCCATTCAAACATGTGCTTAATTGCACTTGAACAGAAACTGACCATACAAACACTTCAGCCGCTATGAGGTTTTTTTGAAAATAATTTGTTACTATCGGCATACACCGAATTAGCTAGGAAGATCTCATACCACTGAGAGGGAGAGAGAAAGCTTTCTTTCCGTCGAATGAGAAGTGGAACTTGGAAGGCTTTACTTGGCGGAAAGGAAACAGAGCCGGGCGGTGATTCTACCGAATACAAACAGGATAGAGACAGTCTACAGTTTTGTTAGGTAATTGTAGTAGAAAGAGTTTGACCCTTGAATCATGGAATCGTTTGAGCATAATAATCAACTTTCTGACAAGGCAATGTAGACTCCAAGAGTATTTGTACAGAATGAACAAGCGCAATGTATAGATTTTCTGATGAGGAAAACTAATTACCACAATACATATTTGAAAATTGAGCGGTGCTAATACATTTCATAGGGAAATACCTGAGGAGTTATCAGACACTAGGCAGCAGAGTCAACTTTACATGACAATACAGAATCCTGAGGCATGTCAGGGTAACAGAGTTGAGGACGATATAGTAGAGTAATCCGATTGATCTTTTTGGTACTTTAGTACCACTACTTACTTAATTCGTCATTACAACCCTTTAGTCAGGATTACAACCTAGCTTCTAACACCACCCATGTTTAGTGTGCTACTTTTATCCATGTGTTGCTCAACCTACAGTTCAACGTCGACTACAAATCACAGATTTGAAAAACATTTCATGGATTTTTTCATATTTCATTTAGTTCGAGATGTTTGAGCTGGGGTTTGAGCCTCAGGTTCTCATTTAGTAACCCAGCACATCAAAAACAAAAATTCTGAATTGAATTCTATAGGTCATCAAATTTTCTATTCACGTTTTATTTCCTCTATGTTTTGTTCTCTTTTCATATATTCTAAAGTATTTAAAATGCAATTGAAAGATTATCTCTGTGTTTAAACATAGCATTTCAATTATTTTCTGATTATGTTTAACAGGAAAAAATTTTTGGGTTTTTGAATCTCCAAAGTTTAGTTTGGCTTTCATAAGCCACAAGCAAACTAAACTTGTTTCGTTTATAATATTATCGGTTAAGTTTGGCTTTTTTCTTTAATTCTCATGTGTGTTTTTTTAGTTGTTATCGGAATAGTTTTCTCTCAAACGAAACGAAAAAATTAATTAAAAATTCTGGCTTTGATATGTGTCTCTTGTATGTCTTTTATATCTTTTATGTCTTTAATGTATATGAAAAGTTTTCCTTCTTTTTTTGGAAAAACAAAAATTTAAAAAAACACATATGCATACATAGACACAGAAAATGTTGTTTCGTTTCTTTATACCCAAAGGAAAAAGCCAATTGAGACAAGCAAGAAAAACTAAACAAAACTTTTCTTTTTTTCACCATTTCGACAGAAAACAAAACTGAAAAATTTGTAACTAAGATTTTAAAGATATTTTTCCAACATTATTACAGTTATCACTGTATAAATCAGTTTAGATACCTGAAAATATGCAATAATTTTCTTTTGAAATAGTCTCTATATAACATAGTGCATATGTAAATAGCGAGAGAGAGAAGGATAGTAGTAGAGGGCAACTAAATCAGTACTACTAGCAGTTTATAAGAGAAAAAAAGCATTTTAACCATGTAAATGAAATATTGGTTTACTTACCTACCAAAATGAGGTTTTTCTTAACTTTAGTCAACATTTACTTTTGCCCATGCAAAAGGAACAGATCCTTAATGGAATTATTTCGTTTAGATTTGTAAACCGTTTACACATGAGTTTTGCTTAAATCATAAATCGAATTTATATTATTTACAAAAGTAAAGTTTTTAATATTGACTCCAAATGACAGATTTCAAAAGCCTGCATCACAATTAATTTGAACCTGAAGCTCCTATCTAGTAGTATGACGACCAGCAGAATCTCATATTTATGCATGATTTTTCGAAATATTATGAAGCAATACCACAGTATAAATTGACTCCAACTAACCACGGTGACAGCTTTCTGGCAACGTATGCGATCTGTGTCTTAAGGATCACTCTTTTTAGGTCAAGAGCGAGAAATACATATACACGTAAGTGGTCATTACAATTTTTCAAGCAGGATAACGACCTAGCTTCCCACACCACATTGGTATTGTGTGTTAGTTTTATTCATGAGTGGCTGGACCTACAGTTTAAAGTCAACTCCAAACGACAGATTTTTAAGAAACTTTTCATGTCAACTTCATTAACTCTCAGAGTTTTTGATCTAAGAATACTTAGAGGAAGATGCCGAAAGAACTATTTTTTTCGGTCATTTCCATTGGAGATGTTTGAGCTCAGGTTTAAACTACGGTCTGTTGTCTATAAAACCACTACACACCCTACTAGACTATGATGATGTCTTTATAGAGGTACAAAATATTGCATAGCGACTTACAAGTCAACTTGAGGACTTGCATTATGCGAATGATTTTTCAGATTGTAATCAGTATGGAGAAACTCGGAAGTAGCCAAGTTCAGAGTATAGAACGAAAAGATTTTGAGCTTAGCATATCGAGAAGGCAGAATGATAGGTCATATGGGTATTCCTTTATTTTAATGATCAGTGATTCAATCCAAAGTTATATAAACTTTTGCGTTCTGCAAACTTCTTTCGGCAAACACTTCTGCCATGAGTAATTCCACAGACGGTAGGGATCAGTTTAAGTATATGTAGGTATGTAGTATTATCAAGGACGAATTTTTCGTTTTACTTACGGAAGACTTATTCGATTTTAATGCCAAGCAGGTTTGAAGTTCTTAGATTCTACTAATCCGGATACTACATGCCAGACATCTCTTAACGAAGTGTCAAGACATTTAATGTTACCCCTACTTCGGTGACTTTGCAATGTGATAGCTGACGGCCCACATATGCTGTTCTTGTGATTGCTCATCACATGAATAGTGTTTCAGTCTCCCCACTTGAAACTGAAATAGATTGTGTGAAAAGAAATTGAAAGTTATATGGCATGTGTGTGCTTGTTATCGTATCATTCCAAAAACTCTTGGTGTTATGCATCAGTTTCCTCATTTAGACCACAATAGTATACACTTTCTGTATCCAATATAATCTGCAAAAATGCATGGATTCGTAACCATGCAGGGCAGCACTCCGTTTGAAGGACCTGGTGACTAAGACCTTTTGACATGGTATAATAAAAAAAAAACCCAAAAGGTTTCAGTGTGACTAGGTTTTATTGTGGTATTAATTCCTCTTTTCATATCATTAACCTGGTAAACATTATTAAAGAACTTGTAGGTTTTTAGACACCACCCTAACCTTACCACTTTGAACAGAACTATTGCTAAATTTAGCTTTTCACAAGATTTATTTCATACTACGTCCCTGAGTTAAAGTAGAAAAAAGCATTCATTTATGCCGTTTAATATCATTTGCAGCTAACTCAGCCAAGTGGCTGTAATAACTACTTTCGTGAACTCAGTACCTTTTCTGAACTACACAGCTGATCAATAGGACGTTCAAGTCATTATAACACAACTACGGTAACTTTTGGTAAACAATCGATGAGCTCCTTTTGCACTTAAAAAAATTTCGAGTATATATTAATTTTGTGAATGCTGTTTAAGGAAATAAAAGAACTTCGAAAATTTCCCTTACCTGTGAACATTTCATTCATTAACATTTCTGCTTTCATAAATATACACACAATATCTTAACCTCATCTCTAATAGTGTAGTTTTAAAATCATTTTTTTTTTATTTCATCTTCTTTCTGTATCTGAAACACTTTGAAGTTCAAAAACTAAAAATGTCATCCAGTGGTGGTGGTGATGGTGGTAGTGGTGTTCGTGGTGACTGTGTGACAACGGTTAATGTGGTCATTTTAATATAAAAAAATTGCAAATTATTTTAAAATATTTCACCAACACACTCATCCACATATGGCTTCAGACTCTTTAGCTAACGCAAAAGGAAAAGGAAAAACCTGAGTATGTTAAATAAAAATTTTAAAATGTTAAAAAGTTCTTTTCACAAACTTTTGGCCTTTTTGGTTTCTCTTTTCACATGGCTTTTAAGGACATCAAACGTGTGTTTTCAGTATGACATGTTATTTGAAAAGAAATTCTTTTTTCTAAATTTAATATTGAAATCCATGAAGGTGATGTGAGCATATGAAATTATGTTCGGAAAAAGGTTTGTGTGGTAAGCTTTGAAAATATTAGGTATAGGCATTAATTAATGCCTAAAAGTAATACCACTGTGGAGTGTCCAAAACGTGCTTAAATTCTAGAAAGAGGTGATGTAAGGCGATTTGGAAGTCATTGGTCATCTGGAAGGTTTGAGTTTGACCGAAAGGTATAGGCTTATAGAGTGACAATGGAAATTTATGCTGATGCCATAAAAACAATATAAATTGCTAATATAAAGGATTTTATGCAAATGACATAGTAAGGGTAGACATAAATCATAAAATAAAAATTGAAATTAAATCATATGACCTTCTTTGTTTAACAGCCTTTAAAACCAAAGCAAAAACATGAGATCCCATATCATATGCAAAAGGCAATTATTCATACACGTTCAGACATGTATCAGACTTACGTTTTTGATTGTGTGACATTTTCTATTATGAACCAAGTCACCAACATTTAAATAAGATTTCAATTGTTAAATAAAAGAAAATTAATTTAAGGCCCTAAAAAAAAAATAAAAGAGAAACCGTCCAGACATTAAACAAATAAGCATTAAAATGTTTGGAAAGTTATGAAATGTCTTTAAAAAATATAAAAAAAAAATTGAAGAGTGAATCAAAGGGCAAATAAATGCCTTCAAGTGTAATGGTTACACTGTTACCAGGACTCTCTTACGACCACTATGAAGAAAATATTCAAGTGGTTGCTAAAGCCGAGCCGAGTCAAATCTTTTTTCTTTTCGTTTTTCTTAAGAATCTTAGAAAGTATTTAAGAAATATAAACAAGGAAAACAATCGAAATAAAAAAAAATTTAAAAAAAAATTCATTCTTTTTAAGACAACAAAAGTCTCGTTTTCAATTTGTTTTCAAGTCTAGTCAAGGAACCAAAACAAATAAGAAATTTTAAGAACAATTAAAGAAATGATAAGTTCTCATTCTCTTTTGCATTGTGTGCGCTTTTACTAGCAGTTCAATTACTTAATACAGGGTGCTTGGCCACTGGGCTGTCTTAAAGCTAAAAAATTGATTTTGTTTACGTCAGTATTTAGTACTCATGGTTTACAAAGTATTTTTCTAACTATACTTGTTTCTCGTTTGCCTTAAAATAGTTTAAAATCAATAGATTTGTATGAACAATTTTGAGAATTGAAAAACCTGTGCTAAATACATCAACTTTAGGGGCAACAATATCATTTATGAAATGAGTTGGAGAGCGGAAAAAGCAATGGAAAAGAATAGAATAAACTCCCAGCCTAACTAGACCTCAAGACAATAGGAGATTCACTGGAGCTCACCAAGGAGGTTCACTAAGCCTTACCAAGGAGATTCACTGGGGCCCACCAATAAGGTTCACTGGGGATAACACCAAAGTGGCACTGAAAAGTTTGAAAAAAGAATAAAATAAACAAAATACTGACACTCTACTGTAGAATCCCACATCGTTCACTTGCTGTTATTGCTAAGTCTCGTTGGGAAACATTTCCCAAAACCATAAAGGCAACTGGTTACATCCTGGGAACGTTCAAGTAGGAAGCTCTTGGCCACAGCTTTTAGACATTTGGTCACCAAGGCAGCCTCCTAATGAAACTCGTGGGGGATTATCCTGATCATAGTGTCCAAAGGTCTGACATTCACCATCACCGAATCTCCAACCTTGCTTTATGCCATTTTCATTGCCCCTATTATACGAACACATGGTAGTCTCTGTATTTTATTCAATTCCCTTTCAACAGTTTTTAGATTTGTTTTGTCTTTCCAGAAAACGGCGTCGTTGATTACATTTAGTCTGACCATCATTGTATACATACAGTGCATATTACTTGGGATTACATCCCCAAGATTTCCGTGGAAATCTTCTTCACATAATTACGGCAAGTCTGGACTTTGCTGCAATGCTCGATATATGAGCCTTCACGTCAATTTACTGTTCAGTTAGGCTCCCAGATATTTTACCTCCAGTTTCTGTGATATTGTATCACCCAGCGATTCACCACAATGTGTACCAAACAGTCGTTTTTCTGAATGTAACAGATTTCTCACAAATACTTCTAGCTTCCTTGAGCTCCATAGTGACTCAGCAGATCATCTAAAAAGTACCGAATGTTCAAGCAGTTTAATTGTTGCGAAAATGATCTAGAGGTCGAATATATTCCATTATAATGACATCTCCGGATCATATGGTATAGCAAACAATCCCTTTATCCGCATAAAATAGCTGTCTCCAAAATATTTCTGGGTTCTCCGAGCTCTAGAGCAACTCAACAGCACATTATTAAGTCCACACCGTAATGCTCAAACAGTTTCCCTGTTTAAATCACCACACCGATAGTATGTTTATATTATTTATACGGGCTTTTCTACTACAGGATCCGTATTTTATATGTCCTTTCACTACATAAATAACACTTCAGATGAAAAATTATTAACAGCGGCATTTTCCCAGATCGAAATTATGTATTCTGAAATTTTCTCGAGAATACCAAAGTATATTGGGCATAATAGGCTCATCACCCGTTATATTAAAAATACCCACTTGTAGCATCCTTTCCATTTATGTTGTTCACTTTCAACTTCTTCCAAAGTCTTCATTTCTTTAATGATGTTCAGTTGAGTTTACCAATGCCAAAAGACAACAGAACAATTATTCCTTCCAAGTTAATTTCTTATTTTTATTGTTGTTATTAAAAAGACTTTCATATTTTCGAAAATTTCTATGATTTTAAAAATATTTGCACTACGCATTAGACAAAGAATCACACTGGGGTTAGGGTCAGGAATGGTCGAATGTATCTTAGACTACGCAATGCATTTTGTATTGAAATGTTTTGATGTCTTGCTTAGAATCTAATTGATGGAAGGATGTCCAACAAACATGGGGTTTGACCTGCGGCTTTACGTCTAATAAGCCAACGCATTACCTACCAAACTACGGCGATTTACTATCGATGTGTATGCGAAACTATGATGGAATCTTGGGAAAAATTGATTTTCACAGAAGTATACCACTTGGTATGGTGACTGATGGCTTAATATGAATGACGAGAAGTACTTTTTAAAGATATTGCAACATTCAGCATAAATCCTAGCTATGTTGGAGTGTAGGGTATATACATTTTTTGTCCTTAAAAAAATTAAGAGAAAGGGTAATAAGTACAATAGAAAGTAATTTTAATGAAAGCGGACAATAAAGTAAAGAAAGAACTGAAACAAAAAAAAATAAAATCGGCTTAATGAATTTGCTTCCTTTGAAAGAATTGCATTCATTGTCAAGAATGTATAAAATCAATTCCAAGAACATTTTAAAAGCATTTTTAGTTGACTAATTAAAACAAAGAAAAAACTGGAAAACATAATGCCTTCATTACGTAACATAATTGGACATTACAACCCTTCAGTCAGGATTACGACGATTACTTCGTTCTAATGTTCGATCCTTATTATGAATTTGTAGTAATAAATCATCAAATATGGCATAAAACATCGTCCAAATATCCGCCACGTCGTTTCTGGGTACGAGCGCATCGGAAGTGTTTAATTTACGATGACGCTGGCACATAAATCAGGTTCAATATGACCGATAGCAATTGTCGCAGAGAGCCGCAGATTGCAGCAAAGCGCCTTTGGTGGTCCTATTAAAGCAAAATATAGTTTGTTGTCCTTAATCACACAATTCAGCCCAAAAGAAATTGGTAATCATCGAACTTTAATGCACGCCGTTGACAATGAAAGCTTAGGCAACGTCGATCTAAAAGACATATGGACCAATAACGGTCCAAAATGTTTCAAAATTTACACCAAACAGCGCCTTTTTTGGAATGAATACAGTGGAAGTTGGACATTTGTAGATCTATATAGTACCACATTCGACAATATTGGGTATTCATTCAGATATAAGATCCACGCTGAACATGATTCCTCTATGAAAATTAGAATCAGTTACCAGATGATCTAGAGGGCACTCAGTGAAAGCAGTTCCTTCGTCAGTTCATTGGGTCAGTTTGATTTTGTACTTGTACAGAACCAGTATTCAACAAGTCTAGGTCTGCGGAAGGCCAAGTTCTTAAGGGCAATGAGAAATCGGCGGCCTCGGATTTTATTGCACCCTCTCACGGACAGTAGTAATATTGTCGGTATAACTTTTGTCGATCTACGAGTCTTAGTCAATCGTCTATTAAGCCTATAGTCCTCTTGGCAGGATGACTATCGCGCTTTGCTAGAACAGAACACTCATTTCGATAAAACAATATTATTATTTGTGCATCTAGTTAAATGTCTCAATAATTACCTTCTCCTCCTGACAACCTGCTTGTACCTTGACACATAGAATTTTGTTGCATTTTGATTACAATAGATCTTCTGCGCAAACTAAATTTTTCTAGGATTACTAAGTGATTACTTTTGCAGAAATTGCAATGATCAAGATGCAAATGACGTCATTTCTCCTTTACTCAGTTTTTCTTCATAAATTCTCGGATTTGTGCTTAATTTACATTAAAATTTTCTATGTATTCTTTAGAACTTCAAATTTACTTTACTCCAAATAGGCTTATTTACTACATTTTTCCAAACATCATTTTTACAACATCTTTACCAAACACCTATCCTCTCTAAACGTATATATTCGTGAGCTGATCATCAACCTGCGATCCCTTAACAGTCTTAAGTAAACCCAGATTATTTCAAAAGGATTTAAGTAATAACTCTATAAGTCTGACATAAATTTATCCGTTGCCCTTGTACAAAAACCTTAATACCTCGCCTTTATACACCTGCTCTCCTTATTTTATTTCACAGTCAACTCCATTCAGGATTATTTACCTTTTCTCCATATTTATCGACTGTACCTCTTTGTCACATTAAAGCAAAACAAAATATTTCTGAGGTTATGAAAAGAAAACAACAATTTCTTAAAATAGTTTTTGTTGTTGTTGTTTTTGGTTCTATTATGCGAGAATTTTAATTGCAAATTGACAAAACAAACCAGACGAAAACAGTTTTGTAGGTGGTGGTGGTGATGGTGTTGCAAGTCAGACAGATAAACGTTATTCTGGCTCATTATCACTTGAGCAACATTTGTGCATTAGCATGGCATATTTCCGTTTCCTTTTTTGTGTGTATAGAAACATACACACATAGACGCACACGCATACAATAGTCAAAACAGAACAAAACAAAACAAAACATTTGTTAATATTTGCAATTGTAGAAGCCTTTATTGAGATTTATGACATCCGGTGTTTTGGTTACCCAAGAAGCAGCAAAAAACAAAAAACATACACACACACACACACACCGAAATTTTAAAAGAGAAACAAATACCAACGAAATATGACAGACAACACATACACTATTTATCTTGTTTATTGTATCTGTGACATGAACAGAGAGGTAGAGAGGGGGAGAGAGAGATTGAAAGATTTATGAAATATTACGAACGATGATATTATTTAAGTTGTAATTAAACTTCTCCAAGTGAAGTTAAGATGGAAATCAGATAAAAATATGAATGTATACGGTTATCCATTTGGTGAGTTAACAATTGCCGGTATGGCAAGGTTGTCAAGATCTTTCATCTGAAGTGTTATTCATTTAGTGAACGGTTTGTCATTTACGAATATGTATAGCTTAACAATCGAAAAAGTAGTTGAAATTTACTACAAAACTACCCTCTTTTCAAGCACTGTAAAATAATTATGGTCGTCGGGGCTGATCTCTTGGGCACTAGATTTGGTTACATTATAAAGAAATTTGAAGAGACAGGAAGCGTTGTAGTTGTCGATTGGTCTGTACATCAATGTAACGTAGACACTGTAGAAAATATTGCTCCTGTTAAAGCAATTTCTAGATTTGAAAGCGTTCTCAACAATTGTTTCTATTTGAGGGCTCAATATGGTGAATTTTACATTTGGATATGCACCTCGATACATACAAAATCAAACTCACGCAATGATGAACACTATACCAGTATACATACATACAAACATACATAATTAGTCCTTACAGCCCTTTAATAAGGATTACGACCTAGCTCCTCACAGCTCCACTTATGTTGTGTGTTTTAATTTTATACATGAGTGGCGGAATCTACAGCTTAAAGTCGACTTCGAACGATAGATTTTTAAGAAGCATTTTCATGGCAATTTCTTACTGTAGAGACGAAGTCGCCGAAGAAATAATTTGTATATATTTCATTTCGGTCGACAGGTCCCATCTGGTGTTTGAACCGTGGCCTCAAGTCTAATAAGCCAACACACTACCTACTAGACTAGTACTATTCCCGTATGGTAACCGGTTTTTTTTTCTTCCAAGTTAAAATTTATGAACTGGACAGTCTATGGCTTTTACAAGCCGATACAATGAGCTCTTCAACAGCACCGATCGTGCTTGAAAAGTTCCCACTTTGGATTACTCTGGAAAGAGTGAGCATTTTGTGTTATACGGTAGAGTCAAGAATGGAGCAATAATTTCGAGGAATTTAGAATGAAATATTCCGAGCCTTTGTTAAAAGTCGTGGGTATCTTCCAATCAGATGTCTATATCAAAGAGAGAAGTGCTCAATTATACTTGGATAGCAAGTATCAAAACACAGCAATGCTATCTGATAGCCAAGCAATCATTCAAGCACTCAGTTCTTATGAGTTTAAAATGAATTTAGTATGAGAATATCTGGATGAAGGTGTTTTAGCTAGGTAGGCAGAATACGTTTACCCTTTGCTAGGTCTCACATCGTGTAAGAATTCTCGGCAATACGCAAGCAGACAAGGTTGCGAGGAGGTATGTTTACACACCGTTGATGTGGTCAAAACCTTTCTGTAGAGCCGAGATGGAGGTTTGGAAAAGAACATAAAGAGTGGCAAAGTCTTTTTCACAAACCAAATGAGTTTTAAAACAATCGAAAGTCTTATTTGGAAATTACAATAAGAGAAGATCTAAGTCCTGTGTCAGATTTTCAAGAAAAAACCTGGCTTATTGGCTCAAAGTATATTTATTCAGATGCTTTGGGCTTGAGAGCATTCGAAAGAAAATTCCTCCGTAGAATCTTCGGTCCACAGTGAGTTGGCGATGATTTTTGCATTCGCACCAACAATGTGCTGTATGAGCTTCTCAACAACATAGACGTTGTGCAGCGTATTAATATCCAGCAGTTGTGCTGGCTCTGCGCTGTCGTTCGAATGAACGAGGATGCTCCGTCGAGTCGGGTATTTAATGCGGGGATTTGCAGAAGACGGCGTTGAAATTACCAAATCAAGTATGTCCTGTGTCGATTGCTGTGACCAACTGGCAATGACAAGCAAGAAGCAGAGGTGCGTGGAAGGATGTGTTAAGTCAAACCGAAATCCGTTAATCGTGTTGTTAATTAAGCAAGTAGGATTGTATCGACACCGATATGTAGATTCGGTGACATTGGGAATGAATCATCACAACAGATTCTTGAAACCTATGAGGCATTAATGCGTTCCAGAATGTACCACTTGGTTGCATACCAATTGTTGGGCAAGGAATTGGCATTGTTGACAGCGAGTAGAATCCTGTAGTTTGTTAGGTTAACGGTCTTGGTGGAGATATTATAGGGATATGAGCAGAGTATGGTCTATTATACTATGCTTGTAATTTGAATAAAGTATCTACTGAAATCTTAAATAGAAAAATGATTTTCATTTTAAATTTCCATTGCTCTTGAATATCCAAAAGTAAATACTTTTCCATTTACCCCTTGAGAGGACTTGGAGTAATTATTTTCTAATTTTCTTAAATGGCCGGCCAAACATTTTGAACATGATTTTAAATTCAAAGGACTTGAACTTCACATGTTACAACAACAACAAGCGGCAACAGAACGAAGAACAGGGTATAATTTTGTGTCTGAATACCGGTGATTATCGAAAATTGTGTTGCATATTTGATGCAATAAGTGTTGGATATTAGAAAACATTTAACCCCTCTTTGTACAAGACTGGCACCCCTTGGCCCTTATTGAAGCATTGCATGTGCTGAAACTTATTTCTTTAGAAGAAGAAACACAAAGTAAACAGGCAACAAAGTTGTTTCCATTGTTCTAACCAGTTTTTGGGTGGTGGTAAGAAGAAAATCTGTTTGGTTTCCTTCTTTTTTTTCTTTTTCTGAAAATTATTTTTAAATATTTTATTAACTTGTATACCCTTTCCTTTCCTTTTTGACTTTCATTATTATTGGTGTTGTTTCTTGTTTTTTTTTTCTTTTTTTTTCTGCTCTTTTAGCCAAAGTTTTAAGCATGAAAGTGTTCAAGTTAAAGGTTTATGCCGTCTCTATTCCTTTATTTACGAAAATAAATGTTTGTGTTGTTGTTGTTGGTTTTCTTGTCCTTTGTTTTAACTTTATAGGGGTTCATTAAAAAATAAAAGTTTTTTGTTGCTGTCGTTGTTGTTATTATTGTTTTTTGTTAGCTGCCCAGATCCAGGTTTTCTTGGTGTTCTTGGTAGCATTAAAAAAGGTCTGCTTTTGTTGGGCAGTGTTGGCTGGTGGTGAAATGATGTCCAAAAGAAAACTTTTCTGTTGACAACAATGTTTTGTTGTTTTCATTTATTTATTTTATTTTTTTTTTCTCTAGGCTGTCATCTACATTATTGTTGTTGTAATACATTTGCTTCGTTGCATGTTGTTGCCAACAATATGTCGTATGTCGTATGTGGTGGTTTGTTTTGTTTTTCTTTTATGCTGGTTTTTCTCTTCTTGTTCCTGTTTCTTCTCTTGCCTGGATTTTCGTTTACAAAGAAGAATTCCTTTGACTGTGTAAGGACAACAGTCGAAAACTTATTTAAACTTTGGCAAAATTTCTTTTTTTCTGTTCTTTTGAAAGCAAGAAAACCCAAAAGAAAACGAAATTGACAGCATGAGCATTTTGCCAAAGCCAACAAATTTGGTCAAGTTTATTATTTGGTTTTAACTTGTCTAAAAGAGAGTAAAATTTTAAATTTTTTTAAAGACGAAAATAATTATCGTTCGGGTTTTATTTGTTATTGTTGTTGTTTTGTATGCAAGGTTCAAATCCTAGTTTACTCAGGAAAAAAAACTTCCCTTAAAAGTCGCTCATTTCTTAATGACGAATGTGTAAGTCCCTGGGTACTTGGCTTATTCAGGCATATAAGAATAGAGCCAGAGTTGTTAGCATGATATTATGGGCTTAATGGATTTCGGATTATGATTAGACATGTAGATAGTGTGTTAGCTTATTAGGCAAGAGCCTGCGATTCAACGCCCGGTTCAGATAACGGGAACAAAATAAAATATGAAAAAATGTTTGTTGGGGGGAGTTTCTCTCAACACACTTCTGGCAAAAAGCTAGAAAAAGTTCCTCAAATCCGTCATTCGGAATCGACATTACACTGTTAGCTCCGTCACTCATAAACCTGTATGTGTTAGGAGAAACTAGGTTGTAGTCCGGACTAAACAGTTGTAACCAATTCAGTAAGTAAGTATGTGTACACATACACTCCTATAAATTTTAGCTTTGGTGTGATACTACAAGAGTTAAGAACAGTAGATAGGTGGTTAAAAACACCAATTATGGATAGGCAAGTATTTTTCAAAACTCAAGTCTATTGCTGAGAGTCTTTTTCAACCATCCTGATAATGTTATGAAGGTTCGGCCACCATGGTTTACACACGTTCTGTCTGTAAATTCTAGGTTTAAATTTAGATTCCCAAGTAGCGGGCAACTACAGCTTCTGCTGAAATCGTCTTTAGGTATTCCAACCCTCAGACATAAAAAGAATATTAAACCCTTTATCTGCCTTGTGTTTCTCAGAAGGATTGTAGGAGGTTTTTCGAATGTTATTTCAAGACTAGATTCTTGTGTTCCATTCCACTCCAATTTTTCATTGGATTTCATATTTTACTACGTAAACTAAATCAATGGACGTTTTAACTTTGTCTGCTGGACAAAGCAGCATAAAAAAGTGAACCTTTAATGGCGTTGTCAAGAAAATTTTTCATCTTAGATAGCCGGAGAGAGATTTGATCATCTTCAACATCTTGATGCGACAATCAAAGTTGTGCTGAAATAGATACGGAATCACTCTACTATTGCAACAAAATTGCTTATGTACTGGCGATAGATGAATTCTCAGCTGGCGTTAGTTATGAAAAGTAAAATTGTTTTAGAATTAACTGGGCGGAAGACATGGCAAGGATGTACCGTTTAAGATCCTCTGTTAAGATCATGCGTAAAAGGAAGAAAAGCCTAACATTGATAGGATAGAGAGCTTTCTATTGAAAGACATCTCAATAGGTCTCGTCTTCTGTATGAAACGATGTGCAGGCTCTATCCGAAAGAGGATGAAGCCACAGGACACATTGTGGGTAATTGAATTGCACTGTCTAGGATTAAACTGCATGCTTGCAATCGTTTCAGTAGTATACGAGGAAAATTAGATCTTTCGACCTGTGCACTTTTTATGGGGGGGAATATTTGAGTGAGATGGTAGCAGTGAGCTATTATTAGTGTGATTATCATAATATGTGTTGTAGTGTTAGTAGAACATGAAACAAAGTGCCTACCTTTGGGAAACCTACTAAGTATGGCGATAGTAACAATAGCCAGTCAATTATATCACCACCTTGATGTAAACATACAGAGTCTTTAATGAAATTGAAAAGGATGAACTCGCCGTAGTCTAGTAGGCAGTGTGTTGGCTTATTAGACGTGGGCTCAACCTCCGGGTTATACATCTCCAACAAAACGAAATTTGAATATTTTTTGGGCGACTTTCGGTCTTTTTTTTAGTAGACTAGTAGCTAGTATGTTGGCCCAGATCAACATCATCAACAACACGAGACATGAGAGAAGTATTTCTAAGCCGACTTCCTCTCAGCAGTTTTTTGGCAAAAAAAACTCTGAAAATAAATAAAATTGCCATGAAAACATTCTCATAAAATCTGTAGTTCAGAGGCGACTTTAAACTGTAGGTCCCGCCAGTCATGTATAAAATTAACACCCACAGCAGTATGGGTGATATGATAAGCTAGATCGTAAACCTGACCGAAGGCTTGTTGTGACCAATTATGTATGTATGTACGTATGTATATATGAAGAGGAGCGATGTAACTTTACTTCTTCTGTTTGTAAATAATTAACATTGTTGCATAGAGAGACATATGTACATACATAGGGCCCAACGCATTAAGAATACTGCTGCAACCGAGAAGATATAAGAAAAATGTTACACTATTTATGTAATGTGTTGAGAATATTTTAATTCTACGTCTGTGATTCTGTCTAATTAAGGGCTCATAGTATTGCGATATATCCATTACACGATATCTACAATACGATAAGAAAAAACAGGCTTCATAGCCCTTAAACTAATTTTCACAAATCTACTTGCTTCCCTTTCTTTAAGGCAATTGCCGTTTCTAATTCATTTGTTTTCATGTCCTTAATGGTTTATCGTTTGCATGTTGTCAAAGTAATTTTTCTCTCTCTACTTTGTTGTTTTTCTTTTTCCTATTTGTTGTTTTTTTATCGTATTTTAAGTATTTATTATTTATTTTCTTTCTTTTTTTCCTTTTCTTTTTATAAACAATAAACAAAATAATTATTGCATACCTTCAAGTTTAATAACTTCTGGAACTCGTTGCTTACTGCTGCTGCTGCTGCTGTAAACGTACGCGTACTTATAAACACGGAGGGTTCCTTTAATACCATGGGGGACTTGCGTTCAGTTCGGTGTTTTTTTCGCTTTTTTTCTCCTTCCTTTGGACTTTGTTTACCGTTTTTATAAGCGAAAATTTCATTATTTATTCATTAGTAGCTAAGAAATTACAGTCGAAAAGTATTTAAGTACCTTTTATCGTATAAAACTGGAAAAATGAAACAAACTTTAGCGACACTTTGTTATGCAACTTTTAAGCGGGTTTTTATCTACGGGTTCAGGATTTTCTTTTCTTGCTACCTTTTCATATTGTTACAGCTCATAGTACTTTTGCTTTTTACGCTTTAATGAGACTGCTGCTACTCAAACATTAATGACCGTAAAAAAGTTGCTTCCTTTAGTTTTTCTAGGTACTATACGTACGCGTACTTTGTTGTCTTTTGCAATATATTCCAGCAGGATTTGTGAATGACGAAGTATAGTAAGCAAATCAAAAGGTGTCTAACGAATATTTGTTCATTTCAATTTAGGGGTCAATATAACATATCATATTATAAACTATTCACGGGCTATTCTCCAGGGTAGATGTATCTCGGCCAGCCTAGACTACATCATATATCACACATAATAAAGACCACATAAGCTAATTATGCTGACAATCCATTTAAAATTTAAAATGCCTTCAATGTACGCAATAAGTATAGTTCTGCAGCCTGCCAATGTCAATCCATGACAATTCCTCCAGATCATCCATGAAGTATGCACCCAAGTACATCTTTCACCTTTGGCAAAGAGCCGATAATGTACACGGCAGATGAAGGACAGTCTCCTTCTGTCGTCGTCAGCACTGCCGCTTCTGCAGAAATCGTTAGCAAGGTGTCCAAGACCATTGTGCCTCGCATGCGTACCCATAATGGAATGTTCCGTAATGACACCGATCAATATACTGAGCGCGCCTCTTTGGAGTTTAAGTAGATCCATTTTACTCCCCCCATCCTTGACCAGATTTTACGAGCCGTTCTACTCGTGTCCCTGGCCGCCCACTTGTCATTGATGGAAACGACGATCGCATTATTAATTATAAGCCTGCAGGTCCTTATAGGGATGCCTACAGTCGAGAATTCATCGGAGAGTTCGATGGTCGTGCCACGCCTAGCAAGTTCATTAGCTCTGCAGTTACCCAGAAGAATACTGTGACCCGGTACCTATACGATATGCATATCATATCGTTCCAATGGGCATGCCTCTCCATTATTCAATATCACATACTGAATATCATTTTGGCTCAGAAAAATGAGCTGTTTCGCTCTCCCTGGGTAGAGATTCAATGAGTTTACCCTTGCGGTTGAGCAAGTTCTATCTCGTACCGAGAAAGCGTCCGCCGAAGGCTTGAATTTTTCCTTAATATCCAGCTGAAGAGTAGGCAAAGTGACTAGTGAATCCTGCCAGCCGTACTAAGGAGTATCGTTTACATTGGTCTTATAACGTCCCGTAGTAATGTCCATTGTATCTGTTCCGACACTGGCATTTTGCAACCATCCTGATAATATTATGAATGTGCGGTTTTCATCCAAATCACGATGGGTTAGACAGGTTCTGTCTGTAAATCTAGGTTTAAATTTTGGTTCCCGTGTAGCAGACAAGTACAACTTCTGCTAACTTGTTACTACTTTTTGGTATTGGCAAAATCAGTAAACCCTAGACCTTATTTAATCCCCCTTGTGTTCGTTAGAAAGCTTGTAGGGGGGTTTACGTATATTATTTCCAGACTATCTTCCTGTGTTCCATTCCACTCCAATTTTTCATTGGATTTAATTTTTCACTACACTCTAATTTAATGAACAGAAATCCATGGATCCTTGAACTTTATCTGCTTAACAAAGCAGCGTAAAAAGTGAACCTTTAATGGCGATGTCAAGAAAACTTTTACTCTAACGCTGTACTTAATTTTATTGTAACGATTTTTAGCTTATTTTTATATCCTTTTTTATTTAGAAAAAGGAAAGTAAACCAAAAACAATTACAAAATAGAATATTATAAGGTTTCTGTTGTTGCTTTTATAAACAAATTTTAACTTAACAAACTGCATACAACAGAAGGTCATACCTTGTGCTGGCCATAACCCATATATGTATGTGTGTGTGATGGGGCAGTGTTTTGACTGTATTTCGTTAAATTTACTACAAATAAATATATATGAATACAATAACAACAACAAAGTTTGTTGGTATTATTATTTAATTTTTTTTTTTTTTTTCTGCGAAATTCATTTTTTGTTATACTTTTCAGTAGCTAGCCAGCATCCCCCTATGGAGCTGACTGAAGTTCGGTAGTAGCGTTGTGCTAATACCTTGTTTTAGCGATTAGTTAAATACGTTGACGTGTATGTAAAACGCAAACAACTGAATTTAATTTGAATTGCATATATACACTCAGAAAAAGAAACACAATTACTGGATATCGATAACTATTGCGGTACAATGCCTTCATCAGTTAACTGATGCTTGAGGCTGTTGATTGTTGTCGACGTAGTCTAGTGACCCCAGGTCTGACATATCGAACTAAGCGAAGAAAGAAACAATATTTTTTGGCGAATTCTTCTCAGCAGGGTTCTGGCAAAAACTCTGAAAGTAAATAAAATGCCATGAAAAGTTTCCCAAAAAACCTGTCGTTCGGAATCAATTGCAGGTCCCGACGCTTATTTACAGAATTGACACCACAACATATGTAAGTGGGTTTTAATCCTGACTGAGGGATTTTAATGACCACTCTCTATGACTCAAAGTATACACGAATCACAAAATAAATATGATTCGCATACGAACACTACAATACTCACTAGAAGGTTGTGTGTTTGCTTTGCTTGCTGCCTTTGTCTTTTTTTCTTTTTTTTTGTAAATGCAACAAACAACTAAGGCTGTAAATTTTGATATCACTCGAATCATTTATGAGTACTATAAGTGTTTTTCTAAATTTATGAATCTGAATGAGTAGGTGTATGAATCAAACGTATTGCGAATGTTATGACTTTGATGTCAAAGTTGTACTCATGCTCATTGCAACCTGTACTTATAAATCGATATTGTAGTGAGTACGAATGAATGAGAGTAGTTGAATTTCTATACTGTTGACTCACTCATACTCGAAATTTCATGAGTACTTATGAGTAGTAAAAAACGATTCATTACTGCTCCCTGATCTGTATTTGGATTGTCAAACTAACATACCGGAACAGTGTACTGTGTAATGTAAATAAAAATCAAATAAATGTAATATTTTTCCCGCCATATCTTTCGAGTGTAACACTAGACTTCAATATAAAAACAGAAATATGGCGTTGATGACATGATGCATTTACACGTTAATTGTTATTTCATGAGCATTTTATTTTAATCGTTGTTTTAGTTGTAGTGGTTTAAGTTGTAGCGGTTTAAAGCATTATTGTTATTGTTGTTTGTTGTTACTACCACTACTCATGCATATATGAGTGCTGGAGTCGTTTAAACCCTCTGACAAACCATCTAAAGCATCCACAAGCATATAATAGCCCGTCCGTAAAATATTTAAAAAGTTTTGAAACATAAAAAAATAACGGATGTTGATAAAACTTTGTTTTAACGGTTTTATTACCATGAAATGGTAGAAATTATTTATACAAAAATTTACAGTACTTAACAAAATTATACACTCTAGAGGGAGGCAAGATAATTTTGGCAAGGCAGTTTATATTAAATCAATCGAAACCAAGAAAACCTTTTAAAGATAATATAAATTTGAAAGCTTTTTTTGAAATTGAATACTTTTGTTAAGCACTGTAGTTTATTCATTTAAAAAAGTTTTTTCCCGTAACTATAAGCTTTAGTTTCTAAAATTTTGTTTTGATTGAAAATTAATTATTATTTGGAACTTTTCACACACATACACATGTCAACTGAAAGTTTTGAAAAGGGTTTCTTATGAATATTTTAATGAAAACCATTAAATAAAAATTCTTTTATTTGCAGGTAAGACGCATACTATGATGATATATTCTTAAATTGTTTTTAATTAACCAATAGGTAAGTACTAATGGCTGAATATCAAACTTGTAAAAGACGTTTTATTTTATGAAAGCAATTGAAATTACATTAGAGGGGCCCGCGTTCCCTCCTATTAATTTGTCGTTCAATATCTAAGCTTATCTTAAAAGTTCTGCAGTCATTAGGACGTATCATCAACACACATCTACAACAAAACGAAGTACGCAAAAATAAGTCTTCGGTAACTGCCTCTCAGCAGATTTCTAGAAAAAGCTGTGAGAGTAAATAAAATTGCCATGAAAAGTTTCTCAAAAATCTGTCGTTCGGAGTCGACTTTAAACTGTAGGTCCTGCCACTCATGTATAAAATTAACACCTACAATATAAGTGGTGTGAGAAGCAAGGTTGTAATCCTGACTGTAGGGTTGTAATGACCAATTATGTATGTATGTATATGTAAGTAATATTGTTCCAGAAGTTGTCATAGTCTAGCAGGTAGTGTGTTGGCTTCTTCAGACATCTCCAACAAAACAAAATATACAAAAATAATTCTTCGGTGACTGCCTCTCAGCAGATTTCTAGCAAAAATTGTGAAATTAAATTGAAAAAATTGTCATGAAAAGTTTCTCCAATAATTGGTCGTTCGGAGTCGACTGTAGGTCCGAGACATATGTATATGCTGTGAGAATATAGGTTGTAATCCTGACTAAAGAGTTGTAATGACCACTTATGTATGTACGAATGTATGTAGAACAATAGAGGGGAAACGAATAGTATAACGTACTTGCACGTAACGAACCATTGATGTCTGAGAAGGAGTATTTAAAATTGCCTTGAAAAGTTTCTCAAAACAAATCTGTCAGTTGCAAATATGAATCGTTTAGCAATCAAACATCGAGTCAAATAAGTTTATTGCAAAGCGGTGATTCAAACGGCTACCATTTATCGAGCATTACTATGTGTTTCCATTTGTTATAATCGACCTACTTTGCAAGGGATCCACTAGAATATAAAGAAAGGTGAAGCCATTGGAAATCAGAGATAAGCAATGAATCGTTTTTTCGCTACTCATAAGTACTCATGAAATTTTGAGTATGAGTAAGTCAACAGTATTGAATTTCAACTACTCTGATTCATTTGTACTCACTACAACATTGATTTATAAGTACAGGTTGTAATGAGTACGAGTACAACGTTGACATCAAACTCATAACATTCGAAATATATTTGATACATACGCCTACTCATTCAGATTCATAAATTTAGAAAAATACTTATAATACTCATAAATGATTCGAGTGATTCGAATCATTCATCAAAATTTACAGTCTTAGTTGTTGTTGCATTTACAACAAGAGAAGAAAGAAAAAGACAAAGACAGCAAGCAAAGCAAACAGACAACCTTCTAGTGAGTATTGTAGTGTTCGTACGCTAATCATATTTATTTTGTGATTCTTGTAGATGTTGAGTCATGGAGAGTCGAAATCAACAACATCATGTGTATTGTTAAGTATGAGTACGATGAATACTTCATACTTTGAATATGAATAGTATGAGTATGATATTAAAATAAGTTTGAATGCGTATAAGTATCAGAAATAATGAGTATGATTCGAATCTACTCATCTTTTTGAATAGTCATTGCTAATCTCTGTGAGAAATGTTACAGATTTGCTCAGGCCTAATTGATTTGCTTTTGTAGGTGTTTTTCTAAGAAAGACTTTGCAACTGGCTTACTTACAAAATCATTTTTCTGTGAAGCCCTATGATCCTTACAAGAACTAAAAGCTGTTATGTGTATGGAAATGAGGATGTTATTAACTCGCTGTAGGTTATCAATTTACATTTAATGTTCTGGTTTAAGAAAATCGCAACTTTCTTTCAATCTGATGTAGAAAAGAGAATTTAAGAATGATTTTTGAATACAAAAGGATGTATAAAAAATATTTCTATATTTTTTATTCCACAACTCAAAGTAATATCTGAAGTTAATATGCACTCTTACTCTTTAAGTTCCTTGTTCATCGTTTTTTGTTTGTTTTCTGAGTCTATAATTTGCTTTAAACAACAATTTCATGTCTGGTTATTTGCTACCGACAATGGCCAGGAAAATACGAAACAAAAAAATAAAACCCACAGAATTCTTTACAACTTTCTTGTCTAGTGATTCTATTCAGTTTTTTATGCAAAAAAACAAAAACAACAACAAACAACAAAACAAAAAAGTTTCTTTAGCGAGACAAGTCTATTACTGGCAAGCTTAACTCTCTGCTAAAGCGTTTGGTTTGGTTTCCAGGAAAATGCACTTCGAAATGGATTTTTACTTACAACGTCTGTGTTGCATTGCATTTCTGTGCATTTAGTGTCACAATAAATCCACAAGTTCAAGTTACTCTCTCTCTTAGGTACATGAACTCTAAGTTGAGAAGCCGATAAACTTTTTGCCTCGTTTTTTGCTGGCCTTTCTTACCTTTTAATTACAAGGAAAAAACGATATTTTATGAACAGAAAGTCAAGTTGCAGAAATACGAAAAATTTCACAAAGTCTACAGACGAAAGGCAACGAATGCCTTAATGTGTGTCTAGGTAGGTAGGTAGGTTTGTGTTTGAATTTTTGCAAAACAATCTTTGTTTTGACATTTACTGTGACATGTTGTTTCACTACAAAAATAGTTTAAAGTCAGTGTCAGCTTAGAAAATTAGTAGACAGACCCATGTATGTACCTTCTTATGCTTTTCTCCACACATCACATATTTTTCAATTTTACACACAGTGTGTGTAAATGTTACTTATGCCTTGGTTAGTTGACTATGGAAAGTGAGTTTTGTGTGTGTGTGTTATCCTGCGTTTCATGTTGATATTCAAGCGTTAAATGTCACATAGGCTGACATTAATCTCTGTCGTTTGCACAGAACCTTGATTTTTCCTTGTTCTTCTTTTAAACATTCCTCTTGAATTTATTATTGCCTAGTCTTGAATAGGTTCCCTTGTAGTTTAAATTTAATTTTTATTCAACAATCTTTTCAAAAGCTAATTTAATTTTTTTTTTTATAGGCTCATAAATATAGCAGTCATTCCAGCTGGGAGTTCCACGTTTTAAAAGTTACGAACGGCCATCATATTGAAGCTAAATCTGTCATACTAGTTGTCATTTATTAAGTCTGTTTGGCCAACTCAATATGAATGGATGTAGAATTCAACAACAAATGTAAATAATAAAATTATTTTATCCAAATGGGTGTCCTATTCGAGTAACGTACCGTGCGCTCTGTCTATTTTACGATCGTTATAATCGTCCTACCCAGAGGACTATAAGCAAGGTGGCGCACAAATTCTAGACCACTGGTTCAGTAAACATTGATATACCATGAGACCTGCCGAGAACATCATCGCTGTCCGTGGAAGTGTGCAAGAGCATTCGAAGCAGTCGAATTTGATTCCAAGCAGTTGACCAAACTGCTGCGATTTTTAGGTCTTCGGCGACTTCCTCTCAGCAAAATTCTGACAAAACCTCGGAGAGTAAATAAAATTGCCATGAAAATGATTTTCAGAAAAAAATCTGAATCCTTTTGAGTCGACTTTAAAATATAGGTCCCGCTACTCATGTATAAAACTTACACACAGAACATATAGAGGCGTGCGAAACTAGGTCGAATTCCGGACTGAAGGGATGATCATTTATGTATGTATGTATCAGAGCTCAGCAATGAATCGTTATTTCCCTACTCATGAGTAAGTCAACAGTATTGAAATTAAACTACTCTGATTCATTCGTACTCAATACAACATTGATTTATAAGTACAGATTGCAATGAGTATGAGTACAACGTTGACATCAAACTCATAACATTCGAAATATGTTTGATTCATACGCCTACCCATACAGATTCTTAAATTTAGAAAAATCCTTAAAATACTCATAAATGATTCGAGTGATTCGAATCATTCATCAAAATTTACAGTCTTAATTGTTGTTGTATTTACAGAAAAAGAAGAAAAGCAAACATGCAACATTCTAGTGAGTATTGTAGTGTTCGTACGGAAATCATACTTATTTTGTGATTCTTGTAAATGTTGAGTAAAGGAGAGTCGATTTCAACAACATTATGCGTATTGTTAAGTATGAGTACACTGAGTACATCAAACTTTGAATATGAGTAGTATGAGTATGATATTAAAATAAGTATGAATGCGTATAAGTATCAGAAACTATAAGTATGATTCAAATCTACTCATCTTTTTGAATACTCATTGCTGATCTCTGGTATGAATGTGTGGAACCGCAGACCAAATCACAAAACAAAAACCTACAAGTTTCGGCTCCATTATGATTACAAGTTATAGTACGAGGAGCCAGAGAGTTGACATGATTTTTCACTTGCTGAATAAAAGCAGTGATTGAATTAATTAGATTGGATTGCTTAACAAGTCTTCATATAGAACTTGACTTGAATTTCAGTACAAAGGCCTTATTTGCTTAGTTAATTCATTGATGAGCATAAGGAGGACACTTGTCTTGTCACCTCTTAAGAAAAAATATGACTTAATTAATAAAATTTCTCACAACTTACTAACAGAATTGATTTGTTTATGCAACATTAGGTGGCAACCCTGTTATTCTAGAACCTTCTATAGAAGATTAATTATTAGCTTTAACTGAAATAATAGTGACTAAAACAACTGAGACAAATCAAAGGAATAATAACCTCATAGTAGAGATATTTAGTGGCAACTGCATAGGAAAAGGATAAAAGTTTAGAAAATGCTAATGCTGAAATGTATTCGATATCTTGTATAACTCAATACGATCGGATATAATGGTTATCAATAATTCCCAAATGCTATATAATCAGCGTAGAAATGGTTTGTGCAGTTAAGCGTCCTTCTGTCGAGCTTACGAACTAGCTTATCACACCACTTATGTTTTTTCTTTTAATTTGGTACATGATTGTGGGACCCACAGATTTTTGAGAAACTTTTTTGATTCTGAATAGCATTCGAAAGCTGAACACAATTCGTCATTAGTGTTGCCAAATTAAATGACAATTTTATGAAAATTCGTTGAAAATTTCACATTAAGATTCACTTCCTTTGGGAAACAACAATGAGTCATGACATCATCACTTTATGCAACTGCATATGGTCTCTTTATCTGGGGGGAGGTATGCCACAGCATACATAACCGAAAGAAAAAACAACAAATAAAATAACTTCAATAAAACTATGTACGGTAATGAGAATAAAAAAGTGAAAAAAAACTTGGCAAATATTGAACAGACACAAACAAAAAACACATACAAATACCAAAAAAAGAGCCTGTCAGATATAAACGAAACCACACGATAAAATTCTCACATACACATCAGTAAACACTGGCGAGAAATGAGACGATAAATGACAGAAAAGGAAAGGAACAAAAAAAAACACGGAAACCATAACGAAAGTGTCACATAATGTGAGTAGAGATGAGAGCAAAAAAGAGAGATGCACGTAATAATAGCAAATAATTTGCTCATGAAAGTGGTAAATTAAGTTGTCATTAAAAGCTTAATTAAATTCTTTTGTTGATAGTTGACATGTTTGCCAACAATAATGATCACAAAAAAATATACAAAATTCAAGAATTTTTTTCCTCCTCATACACATACATAATGCTACATTGAACTCATTAAAGGCGAAGAAGAGAAGGAACAAAATTCAGCAGCATTGAAACAAAATTTTTTGTGCATAATGGTGGCTTTTTTCTTTGCATGAATTACAACAACAATAAACAATTCTATCCAATTTTACAAATTCCAAATTGTTGGAAAAAATTTAAACAGAAATCAACAATGCAATGAGAGCAGCAAAGGCATGCCCGACTCTTCTTAACCCACAGTTAATTTCATAAATTTGAAGCACACTTACAGGCGCCAGAACAAACTTCCATTAGTTTTTCCCATACACCGCCATTAACAGCATACCAACAAAGAATTAATCGTGGGCTAATGTGTAGCAATAAGTATATATGTGTGTATGTATTTAAGCTGTATGCAATGTTTCAATGTTATTAAAATGATGGGGAGGGGGGCGGGTGTAAAGAATGTAATTTGTATGGCATACATGCAGGCTGCTAATAGTAAATATTTAACTAATGTGCGTGTAAGGAATTTGAACAAAAAAATTGTTAAATGTAAATATGTATTGTTGCACAGCCTTTCCTTTGCTTCGCTTTGCTTAAATACATGTTGGAACCTGTGGTATTGCTTATCTTTCTCTCTTGAGATGGACGACATGTAACTGACAATTTCAATGTCTATATTAGGGGGCCCTAAAGCAATGCAGTGTTGGCCAATAATAATTGCAAATATTTTAATTTTTTTTCTCTTCAAAATCTTTACTTTCACTTTCTGTAACCAAGGAGTGCCTGAGGTTTGGCCCAACCTATCTGTAAGCAATATTACCACACCGTATGTCAATAGGAAACAGTGAAATTCTAAAATGTTTAACCCAAAGTAATGACACGTTGCCAAAGCAAAATGTATTCTCGAAGCACTTTCGCTAGCAATTATGCACATCAGCGTTAAGGATTTTTTTTTCTTTTTTTTGTTTGTAATCCCCCCAGTAGTATCATGTACAGAGAATAGAAATGGAACACCATCATCCAAAGCCTTTTGCAGTTTTATTAGAAACGGCTACAAAAAGAACAACAACAACAACAATACCAACAACGTAGTATGCCAACTGAAAGACATCAGTGAACAACTCAAGCAAATGTTAACAAAATTTGTAGAAAAAAAAGGATCCAGGAGTTGGTATGAATTTTTTTATTGTTGTTGTTGCTGTTGTTTTTCATACAACAGCTGCTACAGTGTACGAGTATGTGTGATACTAAAAACATCAACGGAATTTTAATTATGCCAGAGGTACACTGATGACAATGACAACAACGTCGAAAACGACGAGGACGAGAATGAGTACGAGGACGACATCGCTGATGATCAAATTCACTGTGATGGAAGTAAAACAACACGCGATGAGCAAGCAAACCAAGCAAAAGGAAAAATTACCCCGTTTTTTGCAAAAAAAAACAATAATATCCTGGGTACATAAACAAACACACGCAAAAAAGCCAAAAAAATTTGATTTTCGTTTCGTTTTCTTCTTTCATTTTTTAAAGTTTTCCAAACGCAAACGTTAAAATTAATTTTTCTTGGAAACATTTTTGCAAAGGTTAAAGAAGAATCGAAAAGACAGAGAGAGTAAGTGAGAGAGAGAGCAAAATTTCATTATAAAAAGTTGTCATTATTATGGCCTAGAGTAATAAAATTATTACGAGTTCTTAAAACATAAAATTGGTATGGAATCTTAGGATATTTCTTAAGGAAATTCAAAGTCTTTTTGTGCCAACAGATTTCAATGTAGTAATTAGAGATGCTGTTACTCTTCTTCTTCTTAGATGTTAAGGTAAATAAAACGTTCATGGTTTTATTGGCAATTTTAATTAAAAATTTTAAAAAGAACATCTTTTCATTGGCTTAAGAAAGCTGTAATGCATTTTGACTGCCAGTAAGAAGCGAAAGAGAAATTTTTTTTAAACATATTTGGTCCATGAAGTTTAGAATATCTTTAAGAAATTTTTTAACGCACGATCGTTTACAAAAATCTGACCCCAAATACAAGGTTTAAGGGCTTACGTTAGTATTGTTCCGGATATGTTAAATCAACCTGTGATGAAATTTTCTTTCGATAAATCAAAATCACACTAATCAAGTCTCTGATACGAGCCATGTTGTTATATGGTGCAGATGTATCGGTACGTGGTCCTCGAGATAAAGCTGTTGCCGAAAAAATTTGTAGTAATTATACGGCCCCATCAACGTTGGCGGCTTTATGCTGATATCGACGTCGACTCATCTAATCACAACACATGCCTACCTTGGCCAGTCGCCATAGCCTAGTAGGTAGTGTGTTGGCTTGCTAAACGTGAGGCCAAAGTTCAAACCCCAAGACAGCCATAAAATATGAAGAAATATTTCTTCGGCGACTGCCTGTCAGCAGATTTCTGGCAAAAACTCTGTTAGGTAGATAAGTTGGAGTGATGACACGCATATCGGCCCGTGTGATGCCACGGATAAGCGCAATCCCCGTACTCACCAAGTTCCACCTAACTCATAGCAGGAATTGGTTAGCGTATGAGCTGCACACTAAAATCACGGCTCCCCTAAGCTAGAAACCAGTCCGAAAGTCTTATCAATGAAGTTATATCCTTAATTTAGAAGTCGCCCTGGTCTAGTATGTAGTATGTTGGCTTATTAGACGAAAGGCCCGAGTTCAAATCCCAGGTCAGACATCAAAACGAAAATATGAAACTTTTTCTCTGCAGATATCTGGCAAAAACTGTAAGAGTAAAAATTGCAATGAAAAGCTTCTCAAAAATCTGTCGTTCGGAGTCGACTTTAAACTGTAGGTCCCGCTACACATGTATAAAATTAACGCACACAACACGAGTGGTGTGAGAAGCTAGGACGTTGTAGAATGGGTCAATTCGACTTCCGGGTACTGTACGTGTCACAGTTGACAAGTACACGTCCTCTAACCTAACCTAACCTATATACTTAATTTCAATGGATGATAGCTAAGTTAAGCTGACAAGGAATGGAGAGCCAAATAACCTAAATCTACGTCTCGCGAGAAATAGGGACAGATAAAGAAAGTGGAAAGCACTTTCATCCACTTTATCAGACCCACAACCTCAGCAGTAGTCGTTCAAAGGAAACAGCATGTCTTCCCATAACCAGTGAGTATGGCCTCTCAGCAGAATTCTGACAAAAACGCTGAAAGAAAATAATAAATTCCCATGAAAAAGTTTCTCACAAATCTGTCCTTCAGAGTCGTTTTTAAGCTGTTGGTCTCGCTACTCATGTATAAAATTAACACACACAACATAAGTGGTGTGAGAAACTAGGTTGTAATCCTGACTGAAGGGTTGTAATGACCAGTTTTGTGTGCGTATGTATGTATCTACCTTGACTTGGACGTGTCGAATGAATGAGTGAGAATGCCCGGCGCAAAGATCTTTTGAATTTCGAGAAAAGGTACAAAAGATGACAAAGGAAACTGTGATGAAAATATCAGCAACACAACTATCTTTCGCAACTTTTTTAAGGCGAATTGGGGAAAAGAAAAGTGTTTGCGAACGTGACACTTGTTGTTCTATTCTTCTTTATGCTAAAAAGCTCGCCACTACCAAAGAAAAGAAGAGCTCAGCCACATTAGCAGCATAGTATGAAACCAATACAACAAGGCGCAGAATAATCTTTGCTCTGACAGCCAATGTAACGAGATTTGAGGCTATCTGGGTCTTTAAAGCTCGTAATAATTTTCTTAAACTATAAACAAAAACTTGCCAAATTGTAACACCCTTTAATTGGAGATAGAAATTGAAAACCCTTCATGATTGAAGGGTTGCAATGACCAATTATGTATGTAATGTTTACAATATCAGAATTATGTTTCATAAGATACATCTTTATTTGTGTGCCCCATAAACTGTACCCTTTTACCTTAATAGCTTGCCATTCTAGTTGGAGTTTATAAATGCTTAATTCTGTTTTAATCCATTGCCAAATATTCTAAATGCGACTTGAATTATTTAAATTATTTTTTAATCCACCACCACCACCACCGCCAGTTCATACACTCACTCACTTGGTTATACACACAAACGTTTTTAGCATTTTAATGACAAAATATTAATAAAAACAAGAAATAAACTACAACAACAAGATTGGCGAAAACGACAAAATATTTGCAACAAACCGCACAATCAGGTCTGTGGTATTAAGCCGTAAAACATCCGTTAGATTTCTGAACAACAAATACAGCAACATGAGCAGCAACGGTAAAGGCTACAACAGGAATAGAAAATAAAAAAACAAAAAAATTCTATAAAAGCAACATTAAAAATGCATAAATGCTGCTGCTATTTTGTATTCCAAATCTTATTCAAACACATATACACACACAAAAGCACAATAATAACTGTAACTATAATAATAACAACAGCAATAAGCGAAAAAAACTGTGCAGTTCCGTTTCCATATGAATAATTGTTACTTTACGACATGCACTGACTGAATTGTTGTTTGCATGTGTATGTGTCTGTGTAGGTGTTTGTTATCAACACAAACAAACATCCAAATGCAATTGCTTATGCAGTCAATGCTCTTCTATTTTTTATAGACGTGTGGGAGTAGATTTCTTTTTCTTTCTCTTTCTCTCTCTCCCTCTTCCCTTTTTTGTAAAGAATACGTGAATTGGACATTTTTATTTGCAAAATCTCTATATGTATGTGTTTGTGTGAATGTATGTATGTAAGTGTGTATGTGTAGATTCAAATGCATTCAAATTGAAAAATACCATTTGAAATCAGCAACAATGGGAAAATTGCAACGGCAAATAATTGCAGAAAAAATAGGAAGTAAACGTAGTCAGTTGTTGGATAACAATAACAGAAACAAAAACAACAGCAACTGCAATAAATCTAAGCAAATACAAAAACACACACAACGCATAAAAACGGGAAATAAAAGTATTTGATACCCTACACCAGGTAGATAGGTAGTTTAGTAGGCTAGTTTACTATAAATATGAGTAAAGTAGAATACCAAGTGTCACGATATTAGGCACATTTCTATCCTGCACTTCGTTTTAAAAAAGTTGTGAAAGATCGTTGTGATCCTGACATTTTCAATATAGTTTCCTTTGTCAGCTTTTGTACTTTCTCTCGATTGCAAATTCAAAAGAACTTTGCGCTGGGGATCCTCACTCATTCGTTCGATAGGTCCAAGTCAAAAAATTGGTCATTACAACCCTTGAGTCAGGATTACGGCCTAGCTTCTCATAGCTCCAATTGCATAGCGATTGCTTAATGAGCTCTAAATTTATGTGCTGTCATGAGATGTTAACTAAAGCGTTAGGAATCTTTAGAATTTTCAAAGTCGTGTGGTATTTGAATCCTTAAAATATCATGGGAAGATAAGAAACTTAATCAGGTCTAATATTTCTACTAAAAATTCTGAAGACGTTCCCATATGGCAACCGTCATAATACAAGAGTAGACAGGCATATTGCACAACAATCCTTAACCTTAACAACCTTAAAAATCCTATCCTTTCTTCTCTTTGAAAGAAGGAAAATTTGGTCAAATCAAGCAATATTTAGGTCAACGAGGCCTAGGTTAGTGCCTGGTTCTACTGCTAACTCAATAATATATTGTAAAAATGCTACTAAGGACACTAAGATATTGTTGACAGAAATATGAAGATCAAGGAGAAGTAAATACAGGAGCACCACTAACACCACTGGCACCACAACACACAATTTCAAGCGATCTTTTCAGTCTAGTGATGATATGACTTAAACTAAGAGCCTCCCACCACATCGGACAGCCATACATACATAATTGGTAATTACAACCAAATCAGAATTAAGACCTGGCTTCTCGTGCCACTTATGCTGTGTGTGTGTTAATATTATACATGACTGGCGGGATCTACAATTCAATGTCGATTCCGAATAAGATAGAGAAACTTGTTCATGATAATTTTATTTCCTCTTAGAATTTTTGCCATTGATAACAATTCATAGGAGCACCAGGTTTACTACACTCGATACACTATAAGAATATACTTTTTAAAAGAAGGTAGAAAGCTTTCTTAACTCCATGATCTGGCTTTGTATTGTTATGGCTCCTTATTGCATTTCCATTCATTTTCCTCTCTGTTAGCTTTGCTACAATAAAGTTGTTGATTTCCTCAGCTATGTTCAGGACCACATTAACTGCTACAATGAATTTGTTTGCTGTGTTGAGCGATCATCCTCGCGGGCAATAACATAAACTGTATCACAATGTAGGATCAGATCGATCATGAGTTGAGTTCCCCTTTGAAATATTTCGAACTTGAACTTTCGAACCCCCAAGTAAATTATGAATGTCATCACATTACTTGTCGCCTAAATTAAAAGGATTTCAGATTTTTCGTCAATCACTTCCTATAGGGCTTCTATAGCGTAGCTTTGCTTAGCTAGCTTCATAGCTACGCAAATACAATACAACATTTCCATCACCAATACAAAAATCTGCTTTACTACAAACGTATACGAGATTTAAGATTGTATTGGAGTTCCTCTTGCATGAAATTCATTTCTCACTACAGTGTACTCACACTCATTCTATCGATTTTATTTTTTTTTTTATTTTTCATGCGTTAAAGTGTTCTAATGGTTGCTGTTATTGTATCATCTTGTCCAAAACATACCGACGTTGTAAAGGCATGAGTTGAAACACTTATTTGCCAACACTGGCCTGTATGTCCGCCTTCAATTGCTGTTGTGCCAACACACATAGAAAATGCTTCAGTCAGGACCTTTAAACACACGTTTGTTGGAACCAAACAAAAAAAACGAAGCGAAGAGGAAAAAAAGGACGAAATACTCCCTCCCTGTCTGGGAATTATGCGATCAAGTACAATTGTCGCACATTTATGGCGAACTTGGCTTTCATTGCGGCTAAATGCACCAAATGTGGCCAGGAAAAACAAACACCAGCCACACAATAGTTAAGGTTTAGTTTTGTGTATAAAAATGGCATTCTTTACGAAAAAAAAAAACAGAAAAAAAATTGGACAACAATTTTTAAATATTTGAAAAGGAGAGAGAGAGACAGAAAAAAACAATTAAAATTCAAATTGAAATAGAAATTCTCATGAAGTTCTGCGTATCACAAAAGAAATGCTTACAGGGGCACAGCAGAAGAGGGAGTTAAAAAAGGACGTGAAAATAGAAAAAAAAATGTTTTTCATTACTTGAAAGAAAATTTGGTCCAGTTGAAATAGTTGATGAACTTTGGCACTCCTCGCTCGCAGCGGAGTTTTGGACCGCAGCGTAAGGGAGAAATAGACATGACATGATGCTCTCAATGCATATGCCACAATACTATATGATTTTGTGTGGCTCTGCTGAATTTTAAGGCACCTGCGTATGTTATACGCAGATTTTCGTTGTACCGGAGGCAATAATTCTGCGTGTCCCCGGAGATAGAAAAAGTGGTGATTAATGAAGAATTATTTCCCTTGAGATCATGACAGGCTTATTGTGAACTCAATATCGGCTTGTAAGGGAATACTTCAAGCAATTCCAAACCCTTTGTAATGATTGCACAATTCCAGAGCTCATCGTTTGTTCGAAACTTCACAGTCCTTTTCCAGGCCTCACTACATAATGTGTTGTCTTACACTCTTTTCACACTCTCTTCTGAACGCAATAGTGATTGCACAATTGTTGTCGCAGGACCAATGAAATTAACATATTAATTAACGCTAACTATCTTCCATCATAATCTGTCATGCCAGCATTAATTCTGAACAATTCACTCCTGTTGCATACACATACATCCGTACATAATTGTTTATTGTAAACCCTTTAGTCAAGATTACGATCTAGCTCATACCACTTATGCTGTGTATATTAATTTTATACATGTGTGGAGGGACCTACAGTTTAGAGTCGACCCTGAATGACAGATTTTTGAGGAACTTCTTCATGACAATTTTATTTACCCTCTGAATTTTTGCCAGAAATCGGTTGAGAGGAAGTCGTCGAAAAATATTTTTTTCATTTTTCGTTTAGTGGGAAATGTCTGACCTGAACAGAGGCATCATGTCTAATAAGCCAACATACTACCTACTACTATTACGGCGACTGGTCAAGGTAGGTGGATGTTGTAATTATATGAGCATACATCGATGTCACCATAAAGCTAGCCCCCGCCAAAGCTGACCATACCATATAATTGCAACGAATTTTTGTTCCTTGATTTCAGCCACAACTTTATCTGTTTTGTCAAGTACCCAGGCGTCTGCCTCATATAAGAATAAGGGTCGTATCAGAAGCTTGCTTCTTCACTCCTGTTGCAATAGATTCAAATTTGTGTTCTCCGTTTATAGGCAGGTCTTCTGCTTTTTCTGCTATCTTAAGGATTCTATTCGATAATCGTTGTGGATGTGTCATCATGTGGCTTTTATTTGCGCCTTACTATTTAACGATTCTTCTGTTCTTGCCTATAATTGTGTATTTGAAACGATTACTGGCCGAAACAGTTTCATGTCCCAAGCATTGTTTGGTTTCCAAATACCTGCAGAGCCTTAAGTCGTTTACTGTGCAATTTCAAGATGCTAGTTCGAATCTAGTTCGAATCATCGATCTCATATCGGAGGAGAAAAAGCGACGAAGAGTTGTTTGGAAGGATTTTTGGAAATTTTCAATTGTATTGCTCTATAAGCTTGATAGCCTCTTCGGTTGGGTAAGTAATATCCTCAAGCGAATATCCTGCAGAAGATAGTGTAAGAAGGATTGGTTGTTCTCAAGATATTAAAGTGTTGATAGCATAGATGTGGGGACGGAATCTTCCACACACTTAAGTATGTACGTACAACCAGACAAATATCATCTCCATAGACAATGTATTCATAACGTCTATCTATTTCCTAACAAAGTTTTTGTACAGTACGTCCCTGTTATTACAATACATATGTATGTAGTTGCCATAAAACCATTGGCCAATGTTAAGGTCACTACAATAAAACTGCCAAATTTGCATATGAAACAAGTAATGGCTTAATGAATTGTTGGGACTTATGGGACGATTCCACATTACGTTGTAAGCTTGTTAAAATGGCAAAAAAGTTTTCAAATAAAATCAAAGAACAACAAAAAACTGTCTAGTTAAACGAAAAACTGACAAACACAGTAAAATTTATTGTTCAAACTATTTGTTCAAATTCTTTTTGAAATTCTAATAGAAAACGAAGCAGAAGGAAAAAAACCAAAGGTACCCATGCCATACCATACCTTTCTGAGGAACTGAAACTAAAAAAAAACAATTTTTATTGTTATTATTATTACGATTATTGTTGTTGTTGTACTGTTATACAATAAATATGAATAAATATCACTTTTCAAAAGTGTCATAAGACTGGCAATCCTACAATAAAACCAAGCAAATGCCCCACCTGTAAAGGATTTAAAAAAAACCAAAAATGGAATTTTAAAGTCTGGAAAATTGTGAAAATTTTGCACGTTCAACGCACACATACTCCTTCCACTACAACCGCACAACCACTGTTACCATTGTTTCACAAAATAAATTTTAAATTGCTTTGTTGCCTCTAATATCAAAAATATGTACGAATATTTTTGTTGTTCTATTGCATTTGTTTTACGGAAATACTCATCTTTGTGTGCATGTGTGTGTGTCATCCTTTATTTTTTTTTATGCCAATATTTTTGGTGTTTGTGTATGCAAAAATCATTTTCAAGTCCAACGACCAGCGACGACAACAACACCACCAATCTACCCAAAAATAGTTCTACTTTATTACGTTAATATGTGGTTTATATTCTACGCCATGACGCGTTCATTCACATAAAATCCATTCTTTAGCATTTCGGCTAGCCAGTGTGGTTTGAGGTCATATAGGTTGGTTGGTTGTTCCGTTGACTGAATGACTTCCTGGCCATTTTGGGTGTCTGCTAACAAAATATTAGTGTGACCTTTGTCTGACACTATGTAGATGTAAAGGATTGTATTGTTAATTTAAAATCTAATTTGTATGCACGTTAATGCAACCTTGTAGTGGACTTAGTTGTACAACAAACAACATACATTGAATGTTGCATTACTGAGAGTATATATATTCCACTGGAGTGGTCTATGCTACCCAAACTACTTCTCTTAGATATTCATCGTATCAAATACATCATATTACGGACTAAGGCAGTTTGAATTTTAACGCAAATTATAAAATGAAGGCTTATGTTGTTGGTAAAGGCCTTTGTTATCTCGCGCAGGTCTTTAATGATTTTCAGCGTGTGAGATTCTTACTTCATATCGTCAACAATACAAGATAGTATGTGCTTACAACTACGGCTGATTAAAAGGGACAATAAAGAGGTTATTACTGTTCCACTGGAGTGGTCTAGATCATCCAGACTATGGGAACAGGCCTTGGATACCTCGTACAGCGCTTTAATGGTTTTCAGCGTGTGAGTTTCTTACTGGCCATCGTCAACAGCACAAGATAATTTGTGCTCATAACTAAGGCGCATTAAAGGGGGTACAGGTGCAGGCCTTGAGTACCTCACACAGGTCTTTAATGATTTTCAACGTGTGAGATTCTTAGTGGCCATCGTCAACAGCACAAGATAGTTTGTGATCACAACTACGGCACGTTAAAGGTGGCATTACAGACAGGATTAATGTTCAACTAAAGTCGTGTAGGCTACCCAGACGATGGGTGCTGGCCTTGGATATCTCGAACACGGCTTTAATGATTTTCAGCGTATGAGTTTCTTACTGGCCATCCTTAGCAATACAAGTTAGTTTGTGTTAATAATTACCACTAGCATTTTCAAATCGAGCTGCCTCAATATGGGTCCTACACCAATACACCATGTAATGTAGTGATCGTGCGTGAAGTACTAGGCCCAACTTCAAAGACCGTGGTCTCTAAGACCTGTATAACAGCAAAGAAAGTGCTTAACTATCTTGTGCTCTTCCGTATCATCACAGCTACGAATACGTGGGAGCCTTGATATTAAAAGCTCACTTGAGCATGCACAGCGGCCCGTTGTGACGCCACAGGTGAACGCAGTCCCTGTATTGACCGAGTTCCACCAAAATGGGGAAGAAGTTAGAACAAGGGCTGCATACAACTACGAGTGATAAAAAAGAAAACTACGAGTGAATACGTTCTTCCAATTGTTGCTTATGAGTAATCTAGAGTGTTTCCCATCACCTAAAGATTTTAAAGATAGAAACCACAATGGTCTGGAACCCACTGAAATATAAACCGTAGCACTCTCCTTACAAGTGCTACAGTCGAAGGATAAGCATAGTTCGCCGACGTATAAATGAAAATATAAATGCTTCTCCATGCTCTAGCCAGAGATAGTAGTGAAAATGCTTCCTTAATGATCAAAACTTGGACTGTAAGGCGATTGAGCTATTGGGAAGACAAGACACATAATTCAGTTTGGCTTCGACAAACGACAACGGATCGAACATCACAATTCATCTTCGTGTTATTTAAGTACACTCGTCCAGGGATTTTCAATCGAAAAGAGATTAAGATGAAGACAGGAAGATGAAAATTAGCAAGGAAGTAGTTCTGGCTAAAGCTAGACAACACTATTGGGAGTCTAGATAGACAAATTCTAAATAAAACTGCTAGCAGTTACCACTTCCACGCAGATTACGATAATCTCTGCACACACATATAATCCTACAGCTGTCCCTAAAAGATGTCATTACTTTACAGCTCTGCTTGTGCGTTAAACTAACAGCGTTTTCACATATTTTTGGTATTAGTGTCGCATTGCTATTTTATTTTTTATTTTTTGTTGTAATTTGTCCTTGTGCCAGTTGGTATTTTCGGTATTTTTACGCTATTTGTTGTATTTTTAATTATTCCTTTATTTTTTTGTTTTTGTAGTCCTTTTGATAAGCGGAAAGGATTTCATTTTATTTTGAATTTTGCTTAGTGGGAGAGGAAGATATTTTGAAATAAATTTTAATTAAATTGGGAAATAAAATGAATTTGAGAAAAACTTTTGAGGTATTTGTTGTAATTACAACAATAAACGTTTTAAGATTTTATAGAACCTTTAAAGGACGTTATTTCTTAGAGGATTATTGGTATTGATTCAGTTTTTTTTTAATTTATTTGCGGCGATATTAGAGATGTAATCAACACGATCTACAATTTTAAATCAACTTAGCAAAGACATGAACCTTGCCATTTAAAAACAATCGATAGAACATAACTAAAGGCAGTTTGCCATACCAAATTCTAATCTTTCTTCTCTTAAACAAACGCTCAATGGTCTCTCTGTTAAAAAAAACTCACTCATTTTATGATCGCTTTAGTACTGCTCTCAAAAGCAGATACTTTGTTAAATACATGCCTGCATTTGTTTATTTTTCTTATTTCTTTTTGTGCTGATCTTTCTACACGATATTTGTATCTGTTGGATACAAACAGTGAAATATGATTTATACGAGTGTCAATACTTTTAATGTATTTTACTTATTGTTTATAAAATACAACAGAAATATGTAACGCGTAAATTAAATGTAATGTTTGGGATAAAATATGTGAGCTTACAGTAATGGGTATAAGACAAGCACCTAAGATATGTACACTTTCAAAATACGTTTAATAATCCAGAGGATTACCATAATCCAGAGTCCAAAACCGGACTTGTAATGTACCTCAGCTGATATAATCGAATGAGTAGTGTATTGCTCAGGATGCTCCACTAGGATGTTCTCGTATGTTGATACACGCCAAGCCTATTGCTGACTTTTTCCTCCGCTTTATTTTCCTTGTATTCAAACCAACAGCGCTATATTCCGAAGAAAGTTGGGGGATTATAATAGATCGCACATGTGATACCCGTAGTCTGTGTAGTGTATTGGCTTATTAGACATGAGGCCACGGATCAAACCCCAGGACAAACAGCTCCAACAAAACGAAGTATGAAAAAATATTTCCTCGGCGACTTCCTCTCAGCAGATTTCCAGCAAAAACTTTATCAAAAATCTGTCGTTCGAAATAGCGTTTAAACTGTAGGTCACGCCACTCGTGTACATGTACACACACAACATAAGTGGTATGAGAAACTAGGTTGTAATCCTGAATACAGGGTTGTAATGACGAACTATATACATATGTATGTATGTAGATCGGACTTACAAGTACCTACCAAAACATATATCCCGCTTTAATATTCATTGCTATGATCCAGTAAGTTTTCTTTGGAGATAAGAGATCCTCTTCGAAGATGGAAATCAAACTGCATAAGATGAACGAAATAGATTCTTCCATAAGCGTAAACAGACATTTTTGATATTTTCGAAAAAAAAGCAATTCCGCGGTGAAAAATTCCGCTTTCCGATGAAATATCTGAAGAAAATCGCAGGAGAAGCTTGGAATTCAATTCGATTTCTCCAATTAGTTGTGTTTTACTTCTCTAAATAAGTAGATACACCCTGTAAAAGAGCTCTTTTTGAACTAAATCCAAATTAGTGCAACTGACCCAACTTTAGAGACCCTACTGTAACTTCAAAACTAGTTTTTTTATTGGTTTTTGTTTTTAATCGCTTACAATTATATTTCTTTCGTTTGCTTTCGACTCGCCTTCTATACAAATCAACTATACAAACGAATTAACATGGGTCAGCATTTTTTTTTGTATACAGCATGGTTTTGTATACAAAAAATAAAAACGTGTAGAAGTACAGAGGAGAGCCAAAAATTCTTCAACATTTTTGTGCCTCTGCTTTGTAACGATTTCGTGTTTTGTATTTGTGAACTCTGGTTGTGCCGCAAACGGAAATATTGAAATGCTTTGTAATGTTTCTTCTACTTCTTTGTCTTTTTAAGCGGCCTGTATTCTTATTTAGTTTGTAAGATCACTGGCTAAATTCGTCTTGATGTTTATGCTCTCTCTCCCTCTCTCTCTCTCTCTCTGTCGATCTTTTGCTTTGGTATTGTTATGGGGTCCCTGTAATTTCTGTATACAATTGTTTTGAATTTTATTTGTTTCCTCTCTGTATTTTACAGTTCAGTGATCTACGCGCTGTTGCCTTAAGAGTACCGAATAATTCAATTTATATGTAGTAGAGTTTCTTTAAATATGAAGATTTTATTGTCGTTGTTTTTATGTGTTTTTCTTTAATTTTAAAACTAATTTTTAATTGTTTCTGTTGTTTATAACTTTTTTTTTCTCAAAACTCGGTGATTATTTTAGTGTCGTTTTTATTTTCGGGTTAATTGTGGTTCAAAAAAAAAAGGTGAAACAAGTTTTAAAAATGTAAAAAAAAAAAGAAAAAGAAATTATCATGAAAAATTAAAAATATAAAGCGGCCTGTATTGAAATTTATAATTTATTTGCGTCTATCTAAACAAAATAAATTTGAATTTATTACTAGAAAGCAAATTAAAAACTTATTTTTTAACTACTTAATCAATTGCTGGAGTAATTTATGATTTTTAAAAAATTAAAGTGTGTACCTAAAAAAAAAGAAAGAAAATAATGATGAAAATGCTTCATTTGTTTGCTGACACAGGGTTGCCAGTGTCTAGCAAATATGTATTCAATATTGATGACTTCTTATTTTACTCTAAAAATATATTTTCATGTCATAATCATGCTTGCGAAGAAATCCTGTCAAGTTATTGGCCTATAAAACTCCAAACCTCATCAATTGAGAAGTATCCCAAATAAGATTTTTCGAGCTTGGCAACTCTTTAACACACTCATTGAGAGGATATCTTTTGTATATTTATTTCAATGCAGAGATGGAAATTAACAATAATATTGAGTTTTGTAGAAACTATTTACCTGCTTGCTTAACTACGTAAATAGTAAAATGTGTTTACCTGATGCAAACATATATTGTTTGCTCTATGTAAAATTAGTAAAATTATCTCTTAAGGCCATATGATGATTTGTAGAATAATAATACTCACAGGAATCTTTATGACGAGTATATTCGTTGTTTTGGGAAAAATGTTTATTTCATCTTTAGGACATAGCAACTGCTGTTAGTATGATGCCGATTCAAATACGGGCAAAAGTATGATAAACTTGCAGCTCTCAGATTGTTATCCTACTGCTTAACAAGTGAAAAGAATAAAGTCAAAATTAGTACACTCAATATCGTTAAATGTTTATGCTTTTCGGATAAAAGAATCGCATTATCGGCCATTGAACTACTTAAAAACGTGAATTAATTTGCTCACTAAGCTCTCCTCTCAATATGTTCATGGCATCGCTTGTTGTATAGCATGTGTCACAATCTTGCTGTATCCATAAGGGAATCTAAATAAAGGATTACTTTGGAAACTGTGTCTTCAAGATTATATTTGGTCATGTATCGGAAATATAATTTAAATTACATGATATGAGCTATTTCCTATCGAAAATTGCTTGACTTAGCCAGCATATCCTAGGATAATAGAGGTGCGGTCTGTCGTTGCCTCTTGTTTTTTATTTGTGTAGTGTTGAGAAACTTAATTCATTGACTTTTACTCTTTCTTGAGAGGAGTCTATGCCTGATATTCCTATGGTGCTGGTTAATTATGCCATTCTCCATGCGGGCTCATTATTTTTCTAGTTGGATTGTGATGGATGAATAAAAATTATTGGTCATCTAATGTAGTCGCATCATTATTATCTAAATCACACCACCTCGCTAGACATTTGATTCCCTTCTTGATAAAAATTTCTTGTATGAAATTATGCTTGTGATACCAAAAGTGCTATCATATTAACATTTCCATCTCTGTATGCAAGCATAAACAAAACAAATATTTGTTTGTTGTTTATCTTTCTTTATAAAAAACCAGTTTTTCCTTTATTATTCTCTCTCTTTCACGCTATCATTGGTTACTTCTTCACAGAGGTGATATTTTTACATTAACACCAGCAGGAACAATAACAACAAAAGAAAAATTCAATGTTTTTTTTCCCCTTTTTTGTCTTTTAAATAAATAAATTCAATAAATAAATTTTAAATAATAAAAAAAAAAAAAATAAAAACAAATACATGCATAATAAATAAATTAAATTAATAATAAAAGAAGAAAAAGTGACAAAATAATAAATAAAAGTACGCCAATTAATATCAATAAAAAAATTATAAAGAAAAAATAGTAACAATGACAGTGTATGTTACAATGTTTCAATTTCACTCAACACATTTTAAATATACGGTGGCTTACAGCTTACTTCGTGCAACATCAAAATGAGTGTGAATATATTGCAGCATTAAAACTGATGATGATCATAATAAAATAACCTTGAATGCAGAATTCCTTACTAAAATAGTTTTTTATGTAAATAAAAACAAAAACTTCTTATTCATGTTCTTAAGCAACGTATAGAATTCTTTAACACTTCATTAGTGACCTTAGTCTTGGAAAAATTCATTTTGAAAATGGTTTTATATACGGTAGAGGCTCACAATTGTTCGTTTATATTTTAAAGGCGATTTTCCATAGAAGAAATGACTTTTGAGTGGAATCGTAAACGATATTGTACAGTATCAATGTGAGAATTTAATGAGAATTAGTTTGCCACACCACCCATATCGTGAGTATTAATTATATACACGAGTAGCAGATCCTATTGTTTAATGTCGATTCCGAACGACAGATTTTTGAGAAATTTCTATCGCAATTTTAACTTACTAACAAAGTTTTCGACAGAAGACTGCTGAATACCCGAAAAAAGTATATTTTTTTCATATTTTCATTTGTTTGAGCTTTTGAGCTCTTATCTAGTGAGCCAATATACTGGCTACTTGAGTACGACACTCAATCGTGCGATTGAACGCCTCTAGGTTATGGGATTATGGGACTATATTCAGTCGTTGGCTTATGAAATCAAAGCAGCAACACAGCATTGAAGTCATCATTGATGGCGTACGGCGAGTTTAATTTGAAAAGGTAGTAGAAAAAAATTGTACTGATCGAATGGCGGACCACGCCAATTGTATTTGAGGCGGACATACACTCTTTCTAACAGCCTTCCTTCTGTACTTATATGCTGTGCAAATATTTCGGACTCAAGGTACTAGATTTCCATAGTTAATTCCCTAATGATCACTTTTCTTCATCTTTAATGAACTTGAGTGTGTCCCAAGCCGTGGGTACACCAAATTTTGCAGAAGCTGAATATTCAAGAAGTTACAGGAATTCTATGAATTCTGGCATACAGATTTCGCAGCTATCGAACACTCGAATATTTTTCTGAGGATATGGAAATATTTTTAGGAATGAAAGTACTGATGGATCTGCAGGTCCCCGACGAATATCATCACATGATATTGATTATGTATGATTTGAACTGTATTAAGATAGACGGTATTCACGAATAAAAGATGGGTCAACTGCAGAAAAGGTGGGTCTACTTCTCATGAGGAAAAAAATTATTCGTGTTCCCTGTGAATATTCAAGTTTCACAACAATCTTCAATACTTTAGGAATATATCGGAATGGCTGCAGTCCTTCCCCCTTCCTTCCTCTTTCTTTCTTATCAGATATCGTCGTGATTTGTTGCCACATCGGTTCATTACAGCCCTTTAGTCAGGATTACAATTTAGCTTCCCACACCACTTATGCTAGGTTTGTTAATTTTATACACTAGTGCTGGAACCTACTGCTTAAAACCGATTGCCAACTACAGATTTTGAAGAAACTTTTCGTGGCAATTGAATGTACTCTTCACTTAGAGTTTTTGCCAGAAATCGCCGAAGATATCTTTTATCATATATGGGGTTTGAACTGTGACCTCACTACCTACTGGATTATGGGGACTAGTTGTAGTATAACCGGTTTAATTAGAGGGAAAATAATGCGAATACAGCTTCGTGTATAATTTTGGTATCACACTGGACTTAAGTGGTACCGATATCGACCTTAGGTCATCGCCGTAGTAGGTAGTGTGTTCGCTTATTAGACGTAAAGCCCGTTTTCGAGTCCCAGGCCAGACATCAAAAACGAAATATAAAAATATATTTCTTCGGCGACTTCCTCTCAGCAGATTTCTGGCAAAAAGTCTGAGAGTAAATAAACCTGCCATGAAAAAGTATATCAAAATTTGTAGTTCGGAGTCGACGTTAAAATGTAGGTCCAGCCACTCAAGTATAAAATTAAAGCACACAACATGAGTGGTGTGAGAATCTAGGCCGTAATCCTGATTGAGGGGTTGTAATGGCCAATTATGTATGTATGTATGTATGATATCGATCTTAGATTTCTTTCTACAATCCTACAAAATATTTATATTTTCAATTGCCCTAAGTAAACTAGTAAGCCACTGTATTATATTGGATTCATTAGAATTATTTATTTTCTGTTTGTTGTTGCATTTTTATTATTTTAAAATTGTTTTTTTTTTTTAATATTTTGTTGCAGTTATGACTCTCATGTCCTTTAATTTACACAGATTACAATACAATTCATCATAATAACGAACGATTGTTTAAAAAAATATTGTTAAAATATTGAATAAATAAAAAAAAATATAATTTTTTTTCTTGTGTTAAAATAACAACGACAACAATAATAATAATAATAACCAATTTAGTAAAAAAGGCACGTATCCTTAATAAATATTGAAAAAATAAATAAAATTAAATAATCATTAATAATCTTTATAAAAAAAGAAAAAAACAAGGAAATTTAAATAAAAAATTGAAAATTATTTAAAATAAAAGAAAAATAAAAAAATCTATAAATCCAACAAAAGCGCATATAAAAATATTTCCCACATACAATATAAACCTCAATTGGATTATTGAGGTTTTTTTTTTGTCACTGGCAGCCATTTCATATTCCTACACACACATCGTGGCTCTTTAACTGTCATCCACGTTATCAGTTCTAAGTATGGCAACAGCAGCCTTGCATCGCAGTCATGGTTATTGCCTGGCTAAAAAACAATGGCCATTTATATTAAAAACCTTACCAGTCCTACTGATTCTGCTGATGGCATTTTGCGTTAAAAATATATCCTGCGATTATGAAAATACATGGAATTTCTACTACGAACAGCCATGTTGCGGCAATGATGTTTCGAATTATGTCAAACACAACAAAAGAGGTAAAAAAAATTACATACAAATACATTTTTTTTTTAGTATTTTTGTGAATATGTTATGTTTTTAAACAGAAAATAAATTTATTTATTGCATAAAAGCTGTTAAACTGGAGCAAAATTGGTCACACAGTGTAAGGGATTTTTTTCTAAGTGCCGAAGTATTAGGGTTAAACAATTGTTCCATGAAGATTTTTAATGACGAAAAGAAAGAAAATTTGGTAATCACAATCACACTTAGGCCACTAAAGAATAATTATTCAATAACCTCAGCCTACTCCTTAGAAGTCCACTGCAAACACAAGAAATATGTTCAACCGGCTCCCCTCATTAACATATCTTCTGCGAAAATCGGTGTTATCTGTGCTTATCCCCTGCCTTTAAAACATAACTTTCAGTCAAAAATTCTGTTTAGATTATTAGTACCCTTACTGGCATAGAACGGTTCACATAGAGGATATATAGGGTCCACCGTCTATCGGTTTAAATTTGAACAATCGCTTATTTCACATCTGGCAAAACTTATGTCATTCTATTCTCTCACAAGATTCAGTACATTATCTCCACTGAACGTAATGAATCGATTTACGCTTGAAGAACGTTGGGATTTATTGGTAGGTACGTTATTAAGCAAAATTGTCGTATTTGGGATTCAGAAAACCACACGTGGTCTTACAGAAGCCAATGCGGGCATCATTGGCCCATATTTATTTGAAAATGGGGACGGCTTAACCATTACGGTCAATGGAGACACCTATCGCACCATGATACATACATACATATATACATACATAATTGGCCATTACAACCATTCAGTCAGGATTACGGCCTAGCTTCTCAACACCACTCATGTAGTGCGTGTTAATTTTATAAAAGTGGCGAGACCTACAGTTTCAAGTCCACTCCGAACGACAGATTTTTAAGAAACTTTTCATGGCAATTTTATTCAGCCTCAGAGTTTTTGCCAGAAATTTTCTGAGAGGAAGTTGCCGAAGAAATATTTTTTCAGATTTCGTTTTTGATATGAGACCGGGGATTTGAACCGTGGCTTCGCGTCTAATAAGTCAACACACTACCTACTAGACTACGTCGAATTCGTGCCATGATAAACAATTTTTTTGTACCCGCTGTTCATGGAATTGAAGTGGACTCTGTTTGATTGCAACAGAATAGTGCAACTCACCACACATCTCATGCCACAATCGATTTATTGCATCAAACGTTTGATGGCCGTTTAATTAGCCGAAATCAATGATGTCAATTGGGCGCCATGAAGCTACAATTTGACACCGTTTGACTATTTTTTGTGGGACGCCGTTAAAGAAAAGTATTATACCGACAAACCAGAGACAATTGAGTATTTGAAGGCCAACACTCGTAATGCCGCCTTTCTAGAAAAAGTTGTTGTCGCATTTAAACAAATTTTTCCAAAATATAATTTTTACATTAAATTCCTTACTAAATATGAATAATAAGTACCGCCCTTATAAAACTATTTTTATAAAATTTATCGCATTTTTATTTGTAACATTTAACCAGTTTATGTGTATTGTGTACACAGTATATTTATTCAATGGGTCACTATTGTATTTGTTTAAAAAATTTAAAAGAAAAAAAACGGCTGCAAAAAATTTTAAGAAGGAAACAAACAACAAATTTTGTCGTAGAAAATGTTGCTCTTCTCTGAGATTAAAAGCATTTTAAACGTTTTCGTAAAGAAAACAGAACATTAAGTGCCATGAAATTCGTTACATTTTTTGTGAAATTATTTTGCTGACAGTGACTGTGTTTAATTGTTGTAAATTTGATGAAATTTTTGGAAAAGAAACAGCAATTTCTACATCATCCCTTTAGTCAGGCCTGGCTTCCCGCATCACTCAAGTTGTATACGTTAATTTTATACATGAGTAATGGGACCTACAATTTAATATCGAATAATCACAGAATTTTTATGGGATGAATGCTAAGATAGGGCACCGAAAGAACAATTTGTTTCTATACATCACAGCCCTTTCCCTTTCTTCGTTTGTGTGGCTTAAAAGGGTTTGCCACAGTCAAAACTATTTTCAAAGCTTGATTCCTGTATGAATCCGAGTATTTTCGTTTTAACCCTGTGATCTCACAAAAGCTTGTATAGTTCGAATTGTATTTGGGTGGATTCCATATTTAACATATGTATTCTGAGGTTTCTTCATAAAAATGTAGGCTTACCGAAACGAATTTAGTGCACCGAAGACGGCTTAACCCTTTTTAATTTACTTACTTTGACTACAGCCCTTTAGCTAGGATTAAAACCTAGTTTTTTTGTACCACCCACATTGACAACAGTTATGAGGACATCTTATTTGTGGCAATTGTTAAGTTCTCCAATCTTATCCAGGGATTTTATTTTTTTTAATTTATGAAGTTAAGGAGGCTATTTTTTGAGTTCATCTGAATGAGAGGGCCTCTAAGTTCTCCAATCTTAAGTTTACTTTAAACTTGAGTCTGTACTTTGATAGCAAATGTTCAATGAAATTGAGTCTGACACCAGGAACAATAGTTCCTTAGCTGACGCAAATATCAACACGACCACCACTGCGAGCTACCCCCATTACCTCTATCTTTAATAGGGCAGTGTAGAAAGCATTTTAATCATCTCACGTTTTTTGCAAGTGCTTTGCTAAAAGATATTTTGTTTTGCCTTTAGTGTTCAACTTGTTGTTGCAGTTTAAAAGAATAAAAAGCCCGTGTAGTCCTTCTTTCGACTATTATTGCTGCTGTTGTTATGATATGTTCTTCTTCCACTCTCGTTAAATTGTTGTATCAAAATAAGAGTTGTTTCTCCAATAAAAATTATAGCGACAGGATTTTATTTTAACATAAATATAAAATGTTTGCCACAATTTGTTGTACATAAAACAGTTTGCAACATACATACCACTTTTAGACGTATGAATGGATGTCTTAAAGTCATGTATATGAGAGGTACTTAAGAAACCTATTTGGCTATGCCTGACACAACATTTAAGTCAGTAGCCTGGTTCGTCTTTGCGGCAACACGACAAAGAAAAGGAAAAATAATGTTTTTAGAACACGAGCTAAAGAAGTGTTGAATAGTTTATAAAGGAAAGAATTTTGTTTTGTTGCATACTTTGCGGTAGCTCAATTCGCACACTCACATACACGCATACTCACACATATAAAATAAGCATCCTTGAACGTGAACTCAACATTAGAAAAAAATTAAGAAAAAATAAACTGGACATCAGCACGCAAAACTTAAACTACAACGAACTATTTATTCATGGTATATAGCGTATGGTGTATATGGTGCATATAGAGGCGCTCCATTTTTTAAACATTAGACAACTAATGGCGGAAATTTTTGTTGTATTTCTTACTAGTTGTCCGACTACAAATGATTCTTTCTTTAATGCTGCTTTTATTTGCTATGCAGCATCATCTTTTATACCCGAAAAATTATTCTCTTTTTTATAAGAGTCATTTGCTTTAAGGTTGGTATGGGCAAGCCTTTTATTGTGTGAATCCTTTAGGGTACCATTTCAAATAATTCACAAACACATGACCATTACGAGAAACTTTTCAGTAAAGAAAAGAAAAAAAAAAACAAATAAAAGAAAAGAAAATTAAGGAAATATTGGGCATTTGTATTGTAAAAATTTTTTGTTGTCTGTTGAGTTGTTTTTGAAAGGGAATTTTCGTAAAATTTTCTTTAATTTTTCAAATGCAGTGATTCTCTAAGTATTTTTAAATACAAATATTTTTTTATATACATATGTATTCAATATATTTTTGGCCCCGCTCTCTATCGGTCTCTATGCTAAAAAACCTTTCAATGCCGTTTGTATCGTTAAAAGGGTTTGCCACAGCCAGAATTATTTTCAAACCTTTAATCCTGTATAAATCTGAGAATTTTTGTTTTCACTCTGTGATTCCCCGTTGTTACAGAGTGTTCTATGGTTTCTTGATATAAGTATAGACTTGCCGAAACGAATATAAACCGCAGAAGACAACATAACCCTTACTTAATTGGTGACTACAGCCCTTTAGTCAGGATTACAACCTGGTTTCTCACACCACCCATATTTTAAGCGTCAGTTCTGTCTATGAGTGGCCTACAGTTTAATGGCGACTCCAAATGACAGATTTTTGGGAAACTCTTCACGGGGTATTATTTAATCCCAAAATTCTTGCCAGTAGACTTCCTTAATACAGCATTAAAAATCCTGAGGTAATAGCTCTGCTGCTCTAAGTGTATTCAGAAGGGATACTGTTTTCTGTATTGTGACACCCGGAGCAAAATTCATGTAAATTGTCGTTTTGTTTGATGAGGCGATAGGCCCTTGTAAATAAAACCATTTAACGTCTAATCTCATACAATAATACACATAAATATTATAAAAAAATTTAAATAGACTGGAAACCTAACAGATGTACTCAGACGTGTGCATCATCGCAGAGTACGCACTCACCAGCCCTTGAGCTGACTAACGATAAGTTTGGTGGAAGTTGGTCAGTGCAGGGACTGCACTTACCTGTGGCATCACAATGGGCAGCTATGAGTGCTGAAGTGTGCTTTGGTGATCAAAATATTGCGTCTTTTATAGTAAAATATGACGAATAGTCTGTATTTATGTCAACCATTAGGCCTGTCTTACTGCTTATTGTTGCGTATGTTTCGTTTAGATTTACGACTTAAGCCTTATGAAGTCCAACTTACTCAACAATTAAAGCCGACTGACCATTCACAACGCTGCAGATAGTATGCCAATTGGATGCTTGAGCTACGGGCTCTCAATGCAGATTTTTCAAACAAACATTTTCTTTTGCCACGAAATTTGTGTCTCACTACTACGACACCGGATGATATTTGCCCTGCAAATGAAGTGGATGGTATGTGGTTACAAAAATACGATACCACGAGTCACACAACCCGAACTGATTTTGGCTTTATTGCTTGCAAGGTTTCCTTATTTCAATGGTTAGTTGGGTTATGTCGTAGTGACAGCTTTGATCACCAAAGCACGCTTGAGCACGCATAGCGGCTCGTTCTGATGCCAGGCATCGTTCTGATGCCTGTACTGACCGAATTCCACTAAACTCATCCAGGAAGTTAGTCCGCACAAGTCCTTATGTTGACAACCAGCCTTAAAGTTTGACAAACGAAACAATATCCCTGATAGCAATGGATAACTCAGTTATTCTGAGAAGGAATTGAGAGTGAAATAAAATAAATCTGCGCCTCGCTTGAGATGAACATGGACAAAGAAATTGGATAACAGTTTCCTCTTCTTCAGCAGACCCAGACAGAGATGGACATTGACGAAGAAAGTGTATAACAGTTTCCTTATCTTCAACAGATCAAATTTCAATGGGAATCAATCAAATTAGTGCGAAAATGATCAATAACTGCACGAATTGCTGGCTCACTAGCCCGTTTCTGTTGACCTTAAAATGGATGAAGATCAGTATGAACTTCATAAGGAGATTTATTTAAATTTCCACAAATTAGAAGCATTGTTTTGGCATTTAACGATGCAAGATTAATTGCCAAGCCTTGTTAAATTGAAATGTGAAGATAGTTTGGCGTTCACAACTATCAAACCGTAGTTATCGATGTAAAGCAACAAAACAACATCCGTTATTTTATGTGACCATTTATATTTATCGATATCTATAGTTGTCAAGCAGTTAAAAACAACATCCGTTATTTTATAATAAAATGTACAAAGTGTTGGAGACGGCCCTTAACGACCCAACAACTGTATTCTATTGTGATTATAAGTCTTTCAGCTTCATTCCTATTTTTACAATTTGAGAACCTCTGCCTTAATTTAAACTATAAATTATTGCTTTGGAAAAAGTTCACACACAAATTGAGAAGTTTTGTTCTCTTCTTTTTCTATGGATTTTTATGTACGCTTTACAGCAAGCATAGCTTTTGTCGGCCAGACCAATAACAGACAGACGCTTAGAGACTAACGGATAAACATTGTAAAAAGAGTCTGAGAAATGGCATAAATTATTCAAACAGTTTTGTTCTCGTCGTAAAGAGAAATAAAAGTACAAAAAGAAAATAGACAAACACACACACACAGTCCGACTATTTATACAACAGACTTCTCTTCTCTCTCTGTTTCTTTAGTTAAAATTTTTCTATTTTTAGGAAAATTTTCTCTGCGTTACAACACAGACGATTTCGATTCATTCATTCTCATACGTTTTGCTTAAACATGCAATTGCATTTTCTTTTTCGTTGTTGGCTTTTTTTGTGACTTTCTATTCTTGTATCGGGAGGTTGAGGAAAAATTAAAAGAATTTTGAAAAAAAAAAATTTTTTCTTGTGGCCAGTGTTGGCATAAATCGTTGGCTGGAAGTAGGGTTTATATGTGGCTACAAAGTTTTTCTTTTTTTTTATTTAAAGAATAATTTTTTATTCAATCAAAAAAAGAAAAAATTGCATTACTTTTGCATGTTACCAAAGAAAATTGCAGCTTTTGAAACAAAAAAAAATGCCAGACTGTTTGGGTTTCTTTTTTTGCTCCTTCAAACCCACAATTTGTCTCGTTCTTAATTTTATTTTCTTTTTTTTTAATATTTAATAATAAAAAATTAAAATTCTTATATTTTTATAGAGAAAAAAACGAAGCAAACTTCGTTTATAAAAGATTTCATTCAAATTTTCTTTTCAAAGTTCAAGGCATTTGAATAGTTTGTTCAAATCGCTTCTTTATTTTCTCTTCATTATTCGTATGTTTTTGTTTCTTCTACTGTTTCTTCATACATTATTAATCACTTTACCAGACACTGTGCTTAAAATTGTTATTCTTCTTGCCTGGCTGTTGTTATAATTAAAAATTGTTTTTTGCTGATTAAACAATTTTTTTTTGCCACAGCTACGATCGAAATAATGATTAATCGCCAGTTTTATAGTTTTTGTTTTGGCCATTGGCATAAATAATTTCAAGTAGATTTTGTAAATCTGTTTTCTCTAAATTCCATGATTTAACTCTTTAAGAGCCACACAAACTTTGAAGTGTTTAAAACTAAAATTATGGAAGTATGCTGGTACAACCAAACGCTATTCCTCTGATAATACTTCAATCAAGTATTCATTCAAGATCACATAAACAGTGTCGGTCATAATATCCTTTTGGATCAGTTGAACCTTAGATTCTCCCTTAAACTACTCGATTGTATAAAAGGGGCTATAAAAGTGGCACAAATTGAGTATGACGTTATATGCAGTTGGGTATACCCATATTTTCTTGAAACATTGCTTCCATTCGGTTCCTAGAGAGTGTATAAATCGCATATAAATTTGTCCGAGAATGCAGGGGCAAATTTTCGTTAGTTTTCCTTATATAGGTTGTTCAACATGGTAGCTACCTACCTGGGTAGGTTGGAATGGTAGTTTCTATAACAAAGTTCACTTGAGCACACATAGCGGCTCATTGTGATGCCATACGTTAGCGCAGTCCTTTTACTGACCGAATTCCACCAAACTCATCGAAGAAGTTGGTCAACGCAGATGCAGTACATTAAAAACACCATGCCTCTATGCTGGACACCAGCCTGAAAGTTTAATAAACGAAACTATATCCTTGATGTCAATGGATGATAACTCCTTTCTGAGCTGACAAGAAATGGTGAGCTAAATAGTCTAAATATGCACCTCGCAAGAGATGGGCATTGACAAATAAAGTGCATAACAGTTCGCTCTTCTTCAGCAGACTCACAACCTGGACAAAAGTCGTTTGATGGGAGCAGCAGTCTTTCCACATGTCTTCCCAGAACGTAATGTCCTGTAAGCATGGCTACAGTGGTCGAGATGACATTTTTAATACGGGTGCATTCAATTTTATTCGACGTGATTTAATAGTTGTTTTTGGAGAAAAGGAATCACTAAAATCAGTTTGAGCATATGGTGACGCTCATGATAACAACTTATCTTACATTTACATTACCTAAGGCATTGTTTACTATCCTTAACTGGCTGGCTTCAGACATGTTAGCGAAATCAGTGGTTGCGAATATAGTAATGGGATTGAGATGCACAAGAACCTACAAGTATAGGAGCAAAAGTCTAGATTATAGTAGATGTATTGCTGGACCTAGACTTAAAAGACGACAATTTTTTATTTTCTCTCAGAGTTTTTGCCAGAAGGCTGATGAGAGGAAACAGACGAATAAATATTTTTTTTCATATATCATAGAGCATTGGTATGATCTTCACTAGTTTATATTTGGCCTGAAAGCCAACCTTTTCTTCTGCATGCATGACTGTTATTATCTTAATATGGAGTAAAGGAGAGTAATTCTTCTCTGGTATTTTCAGTCTTTCATGACAACCATTTTTAGGGACTTCACAGTGATGTCTTTATTTCCATATGAGAGATACTTTCTTCCCTTATGACTGATGTGAAGTGAGTCTGTAGATTTGGTTTCTGGCTTCCATCTGTTATTATCTTAATATGGAGTAAAGGAGAGAAATTCTTCTCTGGTCTTTTCTGTCTTTCATGACAACCATTTTTAGGGACTTCACAATGATATCTTTATTTCCATATGGGAGATATACTTTCTTCCCTTATGACTGATGTGAAGTGAATCTGTAGATTTGGTTTCTGGCTTCAATCGGCAGTAATTAATATTTTTTTTTTTTTTTTGCTGAAAGAAATTCTTGGTAAGAAAGTGTTTCATATTACAACACGACATGTAATTTCATTGCAATCTTTATTTAAAACAATTAACAGTTCGGTTAACGAAATCATAAATCAATTGCATTAACAGCAGCAGCAACAGCAACAGAATATAACAGACAAATGGCAGACCGACTGACTGGCAACCAGACAGCTACATAGACTATGGATAAAAACAAATTCTGTGAAGGAATAGATTGCAGATGGATGATAACGAATAAAAATATGAATTGAATTTCATTCTTTGTGTGAACCATATGCGAAAAGAGGTGACCAGGGTTATAAACGTAAGCATTAATTTAGGAATTTTTTAATGTAGTAAAAGAGCCATGAATGCTACTAAAATATTTTAGAAGTCTTAAAAGTATTTAATTTCAATTTGATTTAACTATACCTACTGGCGTCTAATTTCATATTCCACTAAGGCAGACTACTTACTGCCTTTCTGATCCCTATTATAGTAATAATTTCTCCCACTAAACCTATATGGATTATCTCATTATAGTAGTAAACCTGGTAACCCTTATTAAATACAGGCACACTCACAATGCACTGCAGACAAGCGTCGACAATTGTATAAACAGCGGGATAACAGATGTTTATTGAAGATCACTCAGTCACCAAAAAAGAATTCATTGGAAATTTATTGAATGTGCGGTATTTTTAAAAAAAGAAACAAAAACAAAGAAAAAGATGTTTATTTATGGTCTTCGACAATATACACTTACACACAATATTTTTCGTACACCAACTTTTACGTGGAGGGTGCGAATACAACAAATCTCTTTATTACAATATCCCATGTATCTGGCGCTCAAATCAGCCTGAATTTAATCGTTGGAATGAGCTAATATTGGCTTTGAGAATCGTTGTGGTTTGTGGCATATTCGCATACAGCTGTGACTTAAGAAATCTATACAGAAAAAAGTCTTACGAGATTAAATCTAGCCATTTCGGAGACTATTTCGTGTGAGATGTTTATGCCCTCAAATAGCTTGTGATGGATATCCAATGTGGCATGAGCTGTGTGTCATGTAATGCGGTCCTGTAGAAACCACATGTAGTTGGTCTTCAGATCACCAAATTCTGGCCAAAATAATATGGTAATCAGCGACTTATAGAGCTTCCCGTTGACAGTAAGGGGTTGGCCAGAACGTTATTCTCAAAGAAATATGGTTGAATGGCGCCTTAACTTGTTTGCTTTCGTATCCATTCATCTAGAAATGGGACCAATCGCTTAAAATGCTTTTTCAATGGCAAATATGGTCAGAATAGAACACTCATTTTGTTGTTAAAATATGGGCGGATGGTGATTTGATAAAACAAACTGAATAATTGATACGAGCCTTATACGTTTCGATCCGTTCTGCAACATGTTAAATAAAGAAATTGTTCATCTTCTTCACACAATTCGATTTTCCAACTAACTTTACTTTATAAATTGTTTTTGTATTGTTCGTCGGTTGAATGAAAATCTAAATTTTTTGAACTTCAACCAACAGACTTGCAACCACCAGCCCTTCAATATTACAGCTGTTTGTACAAAATAATCAAATTGTACAACTAATTGCAACGTGTAGGAGCCACATAGTGTAGCACCCGCGTTGACCAATTTCTTCTATAAGTTCTGAGGAATTTGGTCAGCAATTGGCCTGTGCTTACCCGTGGCATCACAAAGATGCCCCGCTATACATGCTCAAGTGAGCTTTTTGGTATAAAATCTACCCCTCCAACATATCTAGGGGCCACATTATACCAACGAAGTGGTCATTATCAATTGTCAAAGTAAGCTAGTCCGTGTTAGACGATCTAGCGTATGTATACTTTTTTATTACACTGTACTATTTCTTAGCATATTGTTTCAGGATTTACGTTAAACATGCCGGCTTATATTCGTTCTTATATTTTATTTAACTGTCGATATTTCTTTATCTCTCGCCTTTGTGTCCAACAGGTTTTTTTAAATATTTTTTTTTTTTTTGATTTTTTTCTTTAAACTCATTGGAATGAATTTATCATCTGTCTTTAATTATTGCGTACGAAGTGTGTATTTTTATGGTGAAAAAAAAAAAATTAAAACAAAAAAAAAATACAAATAAAGACAGAAAAGATAATCACTTAAAAGAGACTTCAAAATTAATGACTTCATTTGAGTCAAGCAAAAAAGATGGTTAACAAAGTAGCAGGTAGTAAATCTCAATTGTGATTAGTCACAAGCCCTAAAATGGAAGGCCAAAACGTAAGCAAACAAATGTGGTTAAACTAGAATAAATTTCAGAGGAAATAATAAAAACCAGATTAGGTACTCAAAAAAAAAAAAGAAAAAAAAAAAATATTTTTTCTTACGCCCAAAATTTCGGTATTTGTAGGTTTTTTCTTTGTTACCTTCAAATTGTGTCATTTTGTGAAAACAAGAGTTTGTTTAAAACTCTTTTAGCACCTTAAATTCGTATTTGAAACATAGAAAAGGCGGTTTATCGGTTTCATGCTACCTTCACACCGTATGCTGGACAAACGGGGCATACTTTTTGAAGCCAACCCAACAATATCTAGTCAGTCATGTATCAATTTCTGTTTGATTTGGTTGTATAAAACACAAAAGATTTCTTTAAATATTGTTCTTGTACAGGTATTACCTTTTGTGTTAACCATTACACCAAAGCCTTTTATGACGTAGTTTTATTGTAAAAGTGGAAAGAAAAGTTTTTACTGAAAGGCAAACGCTTTTATATTGTTCACATGTTCATATGTGCGACATGTGTGTAACCAGCATTGATACTCATGTATATTTACAGTGCATGACAATTAAATTCGTACATAAGCATATTATATTTAAATATATAGAATTTAAAGTAAATAACTTAACATATGGTTCGTGCCTTTACTATTTTGTAAATGAATGATTTCAAGCCAGGGTTTGAAGCAGTTCGAAGAGCATGAGTTTTGAGACATTAAATCAGTAAAAGGATACTTAGAATTTGAGGTAAATGACTTAACTTAACATATGGTTTGTGTCTTTAATAATTCGTAAATTAATGATATATCAAGCAAGGCTTTGAAGCTGTTCTAGAAGAATGAGTTTTAGGGCATTAAAGTAATTGTAATTATACTCAAAATTTCTTAGATTATTACGCTTTAAAACGTTTTTCCACAGCATAAACCAATAGAAATACATATGAATCAATTTTTGGCTGTACGATTTCCATTAACGGTCACTGTAGCTGCTCTCATACGCTATTGTTCAGGTCATTAAACAAACAAAAAAAAGTTAAAACAATCACTTAAACCGCTTATTGTATGAAATACAATGTAAAATTGACACTGACTACTACTACCAACAGCTTCTTGCCACAGCCACAGTCACAGCCTACCAGTAGCACGTATACCTTTTCAAACAGTATTGCCACAGTCACTGCCTATAGCTTTACATGCCTTGCTATTGTTATTACAGCTTTGACTTGTCTACTAGTAAAGCTTGTGATAACTTTTAAAACATATTGTGTTCCTATTGTACTTGTTCTTGTACTTGTTGTTAGCACTGTTTGCAACAATGTGTGTTAAATTGCAAGGACATTGATTATATTCAGTATGGCGCTGCACACATGCCTATACTCTTTGCCATACCATCACATTGAAAACAAAGCGTGTATAAATATGTCAGTCAGATATTAAAAAAAAGGAAATTTGCCCACCTTTAAACGTTTGCAACATGTCGTGTTACATGGGTATAAATATGTAACATAATGTGACATCATTGTGTACCGTAAATTGTAAGCCAACATTAATGTGTGACCTGATTTCCTTTCGTTTTGGCATCGTTTATTCAAGGCAATCATGTCAGTTGAAATTTTGGTGTTTTTGTAACACTTTAGATACCATTGTAGTTGCAACAGAGGTCTGATAAAAGTCAGTGAAATTTAATAAATTGCCATGTGGAACGCTGTACTTGTGATTCGATGAATGAAAGAATGACGTATTCCATTTTCTTTCCTTTAAGGAAGTAAGCCTGTCTGAATTTTAATTCTTCGTAACCATAATAATCCAGCTAGGCAAGCAATTGGTCTATTGCAGCAGGTTCTAGGCTAATAGAGCTGCCATCTTTCGTTACCTAGAAGCAAAGGCTTCTGCAAAAAGGCATTGTAATGTCAGTTTAATGTTAAGAGACTTTTGTTCATTGAATTCTACTCTTTCACTACAGACGGCCTTCCTTAAATGTTTATTAGTGAATGTAAGGACGACTACTTGGAAGCACTATTTTGAGGGGGATAGACAGAACCATAAACATTTTTTTGTCTTCTCCTAGATTCGAACCCTAATTGACCGGGTTTGTTTGATCGGGACCAAGTTCTTATAACCATTTTAAGATGATCATTACTTCCAATAAACTCCAAACATATAATAAAAAAAAAACAAGACTTCTTTAAAACACATGTTCGAGAGCTATGTTTGTATTCGACAGAATGCGCAGCATTTGAGAAAATTCCAAGTTTTCCTCCTATTCTTACTAGGGCCTAAGATGACTCATTGAATCTTGTCATACCTATCTTGACCTAAGGAGATCTGGTATTGTGGTAATCCTTTGGCAAGATGCAACTTTGGGCAGAGACATGTATTCAGAGTCGACATATGATAAATTTGGCGTTGACGATTGTTAAGGATGGCAACTTTTTAGGGAAGAATATTTGCATATCTTCTGATAAGCAGGCGGTTGTCAGGGCATTGGTTATTAACGTAACGACCTTTAGGACGACCTACAGCTGGCCTGAAGCTCCTAAGGAAATGTTAAAGTGATACAATTTGAATATAAGGGATCAGCATACAGGTCCACATATGAATAGAGGCAATTTCCTTTGCATGTTTCTAATGGACATGTTACACAACATAGGTAAATCGAATATTATTTACTATTTTTACAGAGAGGTTCTATCTAATTGGCAGCTAGTGGGTGACTGCAATATTGCAGAACCGTACTGGACACATAAGGATAAATAAAGGATTGAACCACCCTTTAAATCGCATGACCATCCTTCGCACAAAAGCGAGTCGCACTAGCCACTGGCATTCCGACAAATGACTTCTGCAAGAACTGAGGCTCTGGGGAGGGTGAAAAAGATTGTCTTTCACTTCGCCGTGCTCTTATCATAAAAAGAGAGATGTTGGCATCCTAGATTGGGAGCTCAAATTGAAAGACTGTTGCAATCGTAAGATATATTTTGAAAATCGGGTTGAATATTGACTGTGGAATCACAATGGGCCAAGAAGCTAGTGTAAGTGAGTCGTCTTCCTAACGGATCTGTATTTTCCATCAGAGGAATGTACTATGGCTCCCACTAGCTCTTGGTGCTAGTCAAAGTATAGTTCCCATCTATCAGTACAGCTTTAGTCTTTTGGTCGATTAGTGTAGTGTGTGTTTTCAGAATTAAATCCGCAGGACATTTTAAATCCATTTTACCTTTAACCCATTAGGTATCCTTTAATATTTCATGTGTATACATTGAATTGTTGTTATTCAAACACAAGCAATGAAACATTTTTAATACAATCTTTCTCTTTTTTTACTTCTTTTGTAATTCCATTTTAAAGATGAATTTTCCATTTAATTTTGTTTTCTTTTCTCTTCTTCTTTGTTCGCTCTCTCTTTAAACGTTGCAATAACACTTTATTTTAACTTTTTTAACAAATCTTGGCATAAGTTTTGTTTCTCTATTTATTTAAGTTTCTTTTATTTTTATGACTTGTTTGTTTCATTCTTTCTCTTCGTTTTCTATTTGCTTTTGAAAAATGTGTCACAACGTAATTTTTCTGTTTCTCAATGCTTTTCTGAGGATTTTTTTGTTTTTTTTTTCCTGCAGACACTATAAAACTATTCACCTGCAATTTGTTGCAATTCTAAGCTTCATTACACAATCAGGCAACACTATCAAACTCATAATGATTTTTTTGTTTTTGTTTTTTTATGTTTCTTGCAACAATATAATCATCATCATCACCATTATTATGATTAAAGTGCAGTAAATAGTTTGGCGTTAACATTGTGGTTCTTACGCTGTTTTCGTGGAATCCTGATGTTTATGGGCATTAAATAAGAAAATTTTATAAGAAGTGGCAAAGATATATCATAGGGATCTACGCGTTGAAAAATTTAAACAATGAACAATGTCTAGAGATCACACAAATTGGGCCGAATTTATGTTGCTTTGATTTGCATGGAATCTATTCTAAGTACCCAAGTGGAACACTATCCCATAGGTAGACTTCGAACTTTTTTCTTTGTTCGCAAAACCTATGTGGTCCGCCACCGATATGTCCACTTTACCATGATTCTGGTTCATAAATCAGACTAAATTTGACCTGTGGCGTGTTGACTTTGAGGACTGCTGTCGTTTGTTGCCTATTCGCATTCACCTCCCACTTAAGAAAACTCGACAGAAAAAGGAATAAGAGGGTCAAATCGCACATCACCAATTTGGCAATGCCATCCTGTTGAAACCACATGTCAATGATGCTGCCAACCCAAAATCCATTCCAAAGAGTGACGTTCTTTATATGAATTGGACAGTCTTGGATCTCATGACGACTAGTATCATTCCGAATTTGATAACTTTACTTGTTCATTGCGTACATACAGGAATGGTCCGCATCACTGAAGAGGGATTTTTCTATGAAAACTAAGGTCAGTTGCCAACAGCTTCGGTGCACAATTAGACAAGAGAAAGAGAGAGAGAGAGTAGCAAATGAGGCTCCTGTATTTGAAGTCTTTCAAAATGAATGTTCAAATGACTGTGCTACCAATTATAAGGTTCAGAAGGCAGATTATGCGTAACCTTAGCATTCACCTTAGCTGATCTTAATCCCCTGGCTTAACATTGGCGTTCTAATGCATTCCGCAGGACTAAGTTGGCCTAGATGTCTAAAGTCCTTACGAGGTGTATGAACGCTAAACGTGGAGTTGATCTCCACTCTGACAATTCCTATATAATTTCTTTCAAGGTACTAATGTAGCCAACGGACGACTTGGGGAACGGAAGTCAGCAATTTTGTTTGTTCACGAACCCATTCATCAATTGCTGAGGATGATTTTTCAAATAAATTTAGGATTCAGAGCCCATTCAACTAACAGCGTGTCTTTGTCTGTAGTTGTTTACCTTCAGTCCCTGGATCAGTTCTATTATGTACAAGTGCAGGCTACTTAGTCTAGTAGATTGTGCCGTGGCCTATTAGACGAAAGGTTCGTGGTTTCGTCTCTAGATCAGACATCTCAACTCAGACTTCTAGCCTTCTGGCAAAAACTCTGAGAGTAAAATAAAAATTTCCATGACAACTTTCTGAAAAACCTATTGTTTGGAGTCGACCTTAACCTGTCGTTCTCGCCATTTATGTATAAAATTAGCGCACACAACGTGGGTGGTGTTAGAAGCTAGGTTGCCTTCCTGACTAAAATATTGACATTCCTAGAAAATATTTCCTTTCACTAGGTGTGATTCGTTATCCCGTATTGTCCGCTATAGTGCAGGTACCAATGGCAGTTATTGTGTGAGAGTAATTAGATTGCAGTGGCTATTCGTTTTGTTAACTTTCTTGCCGCCGTATAAAGACCTCTTATGCTATATGTGTTACCGGAATCTCAGACATCTGCAATATAACGAAATACATAAAAATGATTTCTTCGACAACTTCCTCTCAGCAGATTTCTGGTGAAAACTCTGAGAGAAAATAAAGTTGCCATGAAAATTTTCTCAAAAATCTGTCGTTCATAGTCGACACTCATGTCTAAAATTAACAGACACAGCATGAGTGATGTGAGAAGCTAGGTCATAATCCTCACTGAAGAGTTGTGTGTATAATACCTCAGTAAAAGAACTTCCATTCGCCAATGAAATCGTGCAGTTAAGGAATGTGTTTTCAAGATTATTTGAAATGTTTTGCCCCTTTATAGGCTGGTTTTTAAAAATCGCAAACTAGACATCACTGAGTAAATAAATGTTGCATTGCCTTTAACTTCATCATTGTCATTCTAATGACTTTGTTTTCTTTTCTTTCTGTTGTTTTTTTTACGGCAGCATGACCGTTTTATTTTTCATTTAAACCTGCGCCAATAGTCGTACAATTGTTATACGTTTTACGTTTTACGTTCCTATTGCTTTCCTAAGGAATACGTATTTAGAGAAGGAAAAACTCTAAAGTTTCTCTAAGAAAAACTATCAAATGAAACAACAGATTTTCTTCAAAAATTTTCCTTTTTTTTCGTTCGCTTTCAACGCTCTTTTCTTTCGTTCCAGGCTTAGATTATGAAGAAAGTTTTTTTGGTGGCAAAAAAGTACGAGAAAAAAGAGAAAAGAAATCATTGGAAAAAAAGAAAAAAAGAAAGAAATAAAAGAAGTGAGAGAGAGTGTATAGAAAAAGTTAAATAGTGTCATGTTAATAGTTCTGTGTAAAGTTTTTCAACAGAAAAAAACTGCAAGCAAACAAAGCAAAAAACAGAGGAGAGAGAAAAAGAAAACAGAAAAAATCTGTGATCCAAAGATTTTTATTAATATAACAGACCCTAGTTTTTCTATTTCATGCTGAAAAAAACATCTTTTTTTTCTGTGCCAGCAATTGCATGGCCAAATTGCATTGCCATACAATGTAGCAGGCGTCCTGTTTTTTTTTCTTCTTCTGCGATTTAAGAAAATTTTTACAAAGTTTACTTTTCTTAAGTTTTTTGCCTCCCGTTTTTTTTTCGTTTGCTTTGGTGTCAAGATTAAACTTCTTTATAGTTTTTCTAATAAAGTCATTACTGAAGTGAATAGAAAATAAAATTAAAGGTATTCTGTACCGTACCTGCCTTGCAGTGCAAGTAAGAAAGTTTTGCTTAAAAATATTTTCTTTTTCTTTTCTTTTTTCAAATAAACGTGATCTTATTTTGTTATTTACTTAAGGGAAGGATTTTTTGTTAGAATTGCAAGAAAAATTATTGGAATCACATTGTATTGCCTTTGAAAATAATCTCAAAGCAGTCTAACTGTGGCAGTTACTTGAAAAAATTCCTTTATTCTGCTTAATTTCATACATCTGTAGCGAAAAGTTTAGTTTAGCCTAAATTGTGAGAAGCTAGGCTGTAATCCTGACTGCAGGGTTGTAATGGCCAATTATGTATGTATGTATGTAAAGTGGCTTAAACCCGAACAATTTTTTCTCCTGCATGCATTTCGGTTGTCCTATTTTGCATTTACTTCATCTACATATTCTTTCTTGCATGTCTTACTACTGAAGCTTCAGTTTTTATACAGCAAACGAGGCCACCAAGTGTAGATATTATCTTTTGTCCACCTGACCATCTTCCGCTTGCATTCGGCAAAATGCACTAGTGAATACAGTTGCGCAACTTTTATGCGATTGACTTTATTGACCTGTAGATCTACGGCATGCAAGATCTTTCGAAAACATGTCCGCTGTCTGTGATTATTTGTAAGAGAAACCGATACAGTTGATATTGGATCGCTGCATTATGACTTGGGCCTGCCTATTTACTTACTTAAGTGGTCATTATAATCGTTTAGTCTGGATTTCGACCTAACTTCTCGCGCCACTAATGTTGTGTGTCTTAATTTTGTATATGAATGGCGGGAACTTCGATTTAAAGTCAACTCCTGAATGACAGATTTTTTGAGAAACTTCTCAGTACAATTTTTTATTTTACTCTCAGAGCTTTTTCCAGAAGGCTGTTGAGAGGATGCCTGAGCCAGGATTTGAACCACGGGCCTTTCGGCTAATAAGCCAACACATTACCTACTAGACTAAATCGTTTTCTTCCTTCCTTGGGCCTGCACTCGTACAAAATACAGCTGATCCAGGAACTGAAGGTAAGCAACTACTAACGAAGACGTCTGTTCGCTGAATGGGCTTTGCATCCTAAGTTTCATTGAAAAATCAGTCTTCAGCGATAGTTTATTGAATTCGGGAAAAAGCAATTTTGTCGAGTTCAGCACGATATCAATCCACATGACATCCAAGAACGTCCAATGCATCCCTAAAAAATTTCTGTTTGGTGTGAATATTGGACTCGGGGTGTCGCACACTGTCGCGATTTCATATAACGAGTGGCCAAAAATAGAAGGAGTAATAGTAGAGTAATGAAATTTGGCACACCTATATTAATTGGTAAAACATAATAATACTTAAAATTTGGTCATTTAAACTCGAAGGATTCGTGTCCTTCCCATACATCCTGAAATTAAAAATTGCTATAACTTGGAGGAAAAAAAAGATATGTTAATAAAATTTGGTACACTTATTAGTTTTAACATGCTTAATACTTCCTCCAAATTTCGTTCAATTTGGAGCAAGGATACGCCCACCTTAAAAATGTCCTTTTTCAAAAAAGTATCAAAAGGACATAAAAAAAGTTGAATATATACTTTTTTCGAATCGGAAATTATGGTTTAAATGTTTTACTAACTCATTAAAATTTATTTTTCTCACATTCCGTATATCCTTAGAAAATTTTAAGGATAAATTTTTACCATAGCTGAAATACTAATTAAACAATATTTTATTAAACAATTTAAAATTTGTTTATATATATTAAAATACTTAAATTTATACGTATAAGTGAAAAGACACTTATCCTTGGTTCCTAATTGAATTTATTTATGTTTAAATATAAAAAATCGATGATCTAGAAAAATTTACATCACTTCCTCAACTCAGTTTCAAACCTACTTTTTCCACGTCTATATTTTGTCCAATTATTGCTAATTTTTAAAAGAATGAATTTTAGTTAGTCCTTCTCTATGTATATCTGCTCGAAATCTTTGAATACGATTTTCCACAAATTGTACACAATTGATGCAACACATTTGTTGTATTATTTTTCTTAAGCTACACCCATTGCTCAAAAATATCACGAATCTGCAATGATGTTGACACTAAAAACATTTATAACGCCCACAAAAGCAGTCAGAAGCAGCTGAAATTTATATATGTTAAAGTACATACTTGTGGCAGTAAAATATCAAAAAATTTCAAAAATGATATTGGGTGTTTTTTTTTTAATTCACTACTGAAGTTAATAAATGTATGAAAATCTTAATTTTTTGAAGACCTGTACTTTGGCTAAGGATATTTCACATATGATTAATATTTGTAAACAATTATAGCGTTGTAATTACAATTACATACTTGGCTTACAATTCTATTACAAATAATGTAGCCATTACTAACAGAATTTTTGAATTTTATTTATGATAAAAATATGTCAAATTTCAAGTTTTCGCACAAATTTTCTATATTGAATAAGAATTCTTAACTTTGAGATACAATAACTAAAAAACTAAGCAAAAGTTTTTAAAGAATTTTATATATCAACTAATAGAAGTGTTTTCTATAAGATAAAGTTAAAAAAATAATGAATTTCCCACATTGATTTTAACCATTTTTGGCCACGTTCGCGACAGTGTGTGTCGTAGGGCCATATTCCTTTGAGCACAATGTTGGCCGTACCATCATTGTCAACGGCGAGCAATATATACATCGTTGATTAGCAATTTGTTTTGGCCTGAATTGAATAATCTGATGAGATTTGAGTGCATAGTCATCATACATGGATGTAATGCGAACTGGCCACCGAAATCGTGTGATTTGACCTCATCAGACTTTGCTTGTGGGGTTTTTCTTAAGTCGCAGGTAAATCCGTATACCGTATACGCGACAAACCAGAGAGGTCCTCAAAGCCAAAATAATTTATGCCTTCGGTCAAATTCAGTCTGATTTATGGCTCAGAGTCATAGAAAATTTGACATTTTAGATACGCTTCATCCTTCAGAGAAGCTGTGGCGATTATTTGAACGATGATTTATTCCATATACAGTGGCATCAATGGGTGATATTTCGCACAGACTTTATTCCATTTAAAGGCAGGAAGTGCTTAGTAAAAGACCTGATATAAGTATATCGTGATCTCATATTAGGAGTACTGTTTAAAATCTATAGTTATGGATTTCGATTCTTTACTTATCGATAATTTATCCTGGCATTCAATATCGAATTTAATCATGTTATGTTATTGACTTTCTATAAACATTCCCTATGTTTTCTAATTTATGGTTCTGCTTTCTTTGCAGGTAAAATAATTATAAACATTAACCAAGTCAAACAACCGTAAGTAGCTTAGTTTTAACATGGCTCCATTATCACCTGATGAGTTTCCTTCCAGCAAATGCAATAAAAATGGGAAAGAAAATAAAGAAAAGTAAAGACAGCAAAACTTCATCTTACATTATCTGTGACATACTCTTGACATTTTATTTAAAGGCACATTTCTTATAACAGCGATACAAATAAAAACTACCGTTAATTATATTCGAAAAAAGTCGTTATAAAACTTTATTATTCCTTGTGCTCTCGTTTGATAATTTTTCATTAATCCAGTCACGTATTCGTTTAAAATGCAATATTTCCTTAAAAGAAACTTCTTTTCAAACTGTTGGTTGGTTAAAGTTTTTCTTTTCGTTTTTAATTTCTTTTCCTTTAATTTTTATTATTTTCCTTCGAAGACATTTGTCTTCATGTCTATCATATGCATCGTAGTCGTCATCGTCGTCGTCTCTGTCATCATCTATGCATGTGATAATATAATTCAGTTTTATTTTATGGGCATTTTATGCACTTGAAACAACATTATACAGTTGGTTGCAAGGGGTGGACTATAACTATAAAAAGGAAATAGTGTTGCAAACAAGTCCTTAAATCCACCTACGAATGCCTCATAAATTATAGCATTTCTACATACTTAAACTTTGTATGACCATTAAACATCGAACAACAGGAGTAAGGACTGAGTAAAAGAGACTGGAAAAAGAGAGCGAGGAAGAGAGGGGAGGTATAAACTTTATTAATTTTTTTTTAATGTGGCATTAAAGTCTGTAACAAATGAAAAGTATGGCGGATTAAAAATGTAAAGTACTATAAAGGCTTACAATCACCCATTTCGATAAGATATAAAATTGTTTTTGTATTGTATTTATCAAAGACTTGGATGTCAGTAACAGAGATCGGCAATGAATAGTTTTTTCGCTACTCATAAGTACTCATGAAATGTTGAGTATGAGTGAGTCAACAGTATTGAAATTCAACTTCTTTGATTCAGACGTACTCACTACAACATTGATTTATAAGTACAGGTTGCAAGGAGTACGAGTACAACGTTGACATCAAACTCATAACATTCAAAATATGTTTGATTCATACGCCTACTCATTCAGATTCATAAATTTAGAAAAATAATTATAATACTCATATATGATTCGAGTGATTGGAATCATTCAACAAAATTTACAGCCTTAGTTGTTGTTGTTGCATTTACAAAAAAGAAGAAGAAAGAAAAAGACAAAGACTGCATGAAAAGCAAACGCACTACCTTCTAGTGAGTATTGTAGTGTTCGTATGCAAATCATACTCCTTTTGTGATTCTTGTGAATGTTGAGTATAGGAGAGTCGAAATCAACAACATCATGCATATTGTTAAGTATGAGTATGATGAGTAATTCTTACTTTGAATATGAGTAATATGAGTATGATATTAAAATAAGTATGAATGCATATAAGTATCAGAAATTAGGAATATGATTCGAATCTACTCATCTTTTTGAATATGCTGATCTCTGATCAGTAACTCATAAGGATCCTCGAATCACTTTAGTGATATCTAAGCGGAAGTCAAGACTACCCTAGTGACGAATAAGTGACTCCTAAGTAGCAAAATATTCTTTGAAAATATATTGACATACTCGTAGAGCCAGAATGCCATAAAGTTCCCCTTCCGCATGTCATATGGGTGTCTCAGCTTGTCTACGAAAGTCGTCTATTTCTCCATGAAATGATAGGTTATACAGAGCTCTCCATTATCTGTCTCCCTGGGCATAGCGACAGACCCGAAAACACGCTTCTGGACGTACTGGCAGAGGTCCGTGCATTGGTGTCCTCTTGATTATATTTAGGCTAGACACGTGCATACATACATAATTGGTCATAACAATCGTTCAGTTAGAATTACAACCGAGCTTCTCACACCACTTATGCTATGTGCGCTAAGTGGCTGGACCTACATACAGTTTGAAGTAAATTCCGAACGGCAGATTTTTTTGAGAAACTTTTCATTTTAATTTTATTTACTTTTACCAGAAATGTGCTGAGAGAAAGTATGCAAAGAAATATTTCTTTCATATTTCGTTTGATGTTTGACCTCCGCGGCGGTTTGAACCGAGGCCTCCACACACTATCTACTAGATTCAACACTTCTCTAACTAATAACGAAATAAAATTTTTTTTGGAAACCAAATTAGCCAGCCAAAATATTGAAAACTGTGATAAAGATTTTACGAAAGATAGATTAATATCTAAGTCATGCATTTAAAAATTCTTTTATAAAAAAAAATCCAAAACATTTTGCGCTCCTTTCAAACATGAACAAGTTAATTTTGGTTTATTGCGTCACTTGTCATAAAAAATCTACAAAAAAAAAATAACAATTTTTTAAAAACTTGTTTGTGCAGAATCAATTGAATTTCATTGAATGAATAGGATTTCATTGAAACCCATTCATGGGGCATGTTTTTTTAGATCGAAAACTTATTAAAAACCCTTTATAACGCATGTTAAAATTTCAACAGCATTTTATTATTGTTGTTGTTATTGTTTATTTATCAGTATTTTAATACTTTAATACTATAGTACTTGAGCTTATTTATTCATTTATTTGAGCGTAATGAAATGAAATTTCAATGAATGAATAAAAATACTAAAAAAAACTTTTATTTTTTTTTCTCCATATTTTTAAAAATAAAATGAAAAAAAAACGAGAGAGGGAGAGAGAAATTTTTTTTAATGTGAATGCAGGTCAGTAGTGTAAAAAAGCGATAAAAATATTTATTTTTTCCTTCTGCATGCTTTTAAAATGTTTTATTTTCTGTTTTTTTAATGGATTTTTACAATATTTTTCTACAGCAGATTTCAAATATGAAAAGAAGCACATGATGAAGAAGGAAAAAAGTAAAGCATATGTAATCGAATTTGCTTATTTGATTTGCTTAAAAAGCTTATGTATTTGAATTTTTTTTATACAACTTCCGATAAAAGAAATTGAAACAATTAAGAATTATAAACTCATATTGAAATGTTTATGCAATATTTTTGATCGGATTTTATATTTCAATATAAAAGAAAGAGGGGAGAAAACCAAGTAAAAAAAAAAAAGGAAAACAATTTCACTGAATTTTGTATAGAAAGGAAAATGAAGAGAACAATATGTATGGCTTATACAGAAAATAGGATTCCTGTATTGCAGGTTGTGAAGCATGTGTATGAACATAAGTATATTCAAATTTAATTAGCAAAGACATAAACCCAACATTTTAACACAGTAAATGTTGACGTTTACAGAACAATGTTAAAAGTTGACCAGGAGTTACAATACATGGACATGGAAGTAATCATCCAAATATATGAAAGCGAAGCATGGAATGCATATGTATGTACATATGTATAAAGCCCCACATGCTACTACGTGGAAAAGTTTCACTTAGACTCTCAAATAGTTGTAGAAATTGAGAAAATTAAACGTTGGATTAGGTTAGGTTAGATTACGTCACTACACATAAGAATATGTAAGCTTTCCCTTTTTAGCTAGCCAGATTCGCAAAAATGCGGGACAATGTCCTTTATTCTAAATTTTGACAGTTCCATCAGGGGTAGCAAGAATACAAGTTCTCAGTGGTCTCCTCTTCCATCTACCGAATTGCGACTGCTGAAGAATTTGTGGGAATACCAAGCCTACGGTTATTGTTCTCCAATTAGATAATGTGCTTATGACGAAATTTATATCCACTATTTGTCAAAGCCAGCTCTTTTGAAAAATCCATCAGAAAGAGGTAGATTACAGAGGAGTTCTCAAGACCACGAATTTTCTCACTCTCCAGCCTACAGCTCATTGTTGCACTAGATCATATTGCTTCAGTTGTTTTGGCACAATATTTTTTTAAGAATCTTTTCAATAAAGCCTTTAAAGTTATTTACCTTTTAAATCCTTCAAGTGAATAAAGGATTGAAATGAATCTCGCAGTCAATTGTATCTGATTTAAGGATCATGTGAATGAAGTATTTTATGAAGGGCTTATGCAGTCATTTATAACGTTACAGTAAATAAAAGTGCGTTCTTTAAAGTTAATCCTCTTTTCATAACCCTGAACTTTATTTTTTAAAAACGCAAACATTTCATTGCCATACCCTACAATACATGCTTTAAAGAAAAATGAAAATAAAGTTTATCATATGAAATGCAACAGTGAAAGAAGATGAATAGGATATGGGGCCATTTAAATAGGGTATATGGTCTTAAAGAGATATGAGAAGGAGTTTGTCAAGCATTTATGTCTTCAAAATAAAAGTCCCACATAGTATCCCGTTGTTGGTATGTACCTTACTAGTGTAGCTTTAAAGTCGCCTTCACCAGTTACCTTTGCAGTGGGTTTTGTTTTAATCAGCGTCATGGCCTCAAGTCTTTGTTTTTTGTATGTGCTGTCTATGAGAAATACATTTTTCCCCATTAATTTTTGTCCTGGAAAAGTGCACAAAAAAAAAAAAAAGAAAAAGTACCGGCCGTGAAGCTACATTTCATAGGAAGTTTTGTTTTTTGCGATTCCATATTTTCATCATATTTTTTTTTCGTCTATTTTTTGTTACTGCAGTAGGTACTCATCATGGGAGAAAGCACTTAAACGTAGTCTAGACGTCTAGTAGAAAAATATGCAGTTTTTTCCTCTTTTTGTTTTTAGCTTGACTTTGTTTTTTGTTTTGATGATTACAATTGTTATACATTTTGTAGCACCTACACATGAGAAAAGAAAGCAAAAAAAAAAAATTAAAGAGAAAATCACTTAAAATTGCATTGCAGCCTATGGTGATGCAACCATCATGTTGTAGAATGCAACAACAAACACATCAAGCCTAGAAAAGTGCAGTACAAGTGAAGACATGGCTGGCTGGCTGGCTGTTGTGGCATGGCAGTCAGTTATGGTGGAAATCAATTTTGTTGGCTGTAACGTATTCATAATGAGAAAACTTGTGAATGCGAATTAAAAGGACAAAAAAGGGGAAAACAAAGTGGGCAGGATACTCATCATGAGAACAAGCGATTGCAAATGATGGCAAATGAGTCTTGATGACATTGAAATAATAATGGGCAAGAGAAAATGAGAAGTGAAAAGAACAGAGAATGTTAAAGTAAATGGAAATTATTTAAAGGCCTACTTAAAAAGGCTTTAAAAAGGTTGATACTTGTTTAAAGCCTTAAAGAATGTCAGGTTAAGAATTCGTATACATTTTTAGCATTAATTTTTATAATTTAATTTTTTTTCTAATGATCGTCATTGTTATTCGGGATTCTTTAGTTCAGACTTCAACCCTCAGTAAAACTATCTAACAACATTTCATACAAACTACCCGAATTAAATTCACAGTTCAGTTTTTACTAAGAGGAAAGAGAAAACAAGAAATCTTAGCTTCTTACTGCTTTGACATCAAGGTGTAGTGCGGCGTTCACTATACTTTACACATGAACAGTGACATTCGGGCAAGTGTATATAGAGTCAGTTTGTTATGAGAGTATCTATTAAATGATACTTTTTGTCACTTCGTCTCAAGACTTATTGGAAAATTGGGTAGGACGTGGAATTAAGATATTCTCGAAACTCTAAGAATTCTGGTAGATATTGCTCTCTCATCGCATTTCACTTCATGCCTATGAACACTCTGCCTTCCAATAGGAACCACTGAATTATAAATGAAATTTTATACAAACTTTATATTACCCCTTCAAGCATATTCTATATTTGCACAACCTAAAAGTATGCAATATTATTTTACAAAATAAATCCCTATTTATATTCTATAGAAATTAATTTAAAAAATGAACAATTTTTTTTTAAACAATTATTGTGTAATATGAACACATCCCGCAACAAAAGCCATAAATTATAAACTAATTAAAATAAGAATGCAGATACAATAAAAGATATACAACAGCAATGAAAACAACAACAGCAACAACAAAAACAACGAGAGAAAATAATAGCAATAATAAAATGCAACAGCAATAATAAAAAGAACACAAACAAAAACACGTTGAACATTGCAACAAACTCGAAACACAATAATTGACCATAAAAAATCTTTAATAAATACAAAAACACTAACCATTGCCGTGTAGTTATACTCATACTCCGCCTCCATTCCGTGTCATCCACTCACCTATACATTTATAATTTATATGTTTTTTATAAACTCCCAACACCGCAATAGGGAACAGTAAAAAACGGTTAACGACGGAACAAATAGTAAACAAGTGGAATATTTGTAGACGAGCAAAGGTGACTGTGCAGTGCCCTGCAGCAAAAGGTATTTTTCTTCTGCATTATTCTTATATAACTGATCATGTGGATCAGATGTTAAAGGAACTCGTGAAGATTGTTGATTTACCAACTTTTAGCTATTAGCCGATTCATTGACGCCACTATATTCTGGCACTGTTAGATCAATCCAACTTAAATTGTTGTCTGTTTAGAGCAAAAACAGGGCACATTAGCCTTAAGTATGCACTGGATTTGTGCAGCGAAAGTTTCGTACATTAGTTTATCGTTGATTAGTGGAACTATGTCACTATCTTGAAGGCACTACAATACATTATTTTGTAATTCGCTGTGCTATCAGTTACTTGCCTGCTCATAGTTAACTGCTATTATGAAGCTCTTCGATGAGCGCCAGATTTCTTTTGATTTTTGTCTGCTCAATTACGGATTCTATTTTCACGCAGTATATTTCGAGTCAAAAGTATTTTGGATTCTAGACTTGATGGCCTGCTTAAAACGATGTATCATAATATAGTGACATGCATAACGTTGTCTAACGTCCCCAGAACAAATTCTAGGGCCTTGAGCAGCTTCTATCATTAATTTTCACGGCTCTTTACCACACTGGTGTATTCGAGACGTTCTTTCTGACATTAAGCTTTTCAACTCCAATGAATTACGTACCTATTCGGCACAAAATAAATGCATTTGTATTGTCCAGGCTAATAGTTGAACAATATTTCCGACCATTAAATTCATACTCTTCAGGCGTCCATAGTGTAAGTGATCAACTACTTGATCAAACTACTCAATGAATAATGTCCAGGATAATAGTTCAACTATATTTGTGGTTGCTAGCTTCATACTCTCTGAGTGTCTGTAGTGATAGTGCCAAACGACTTGATCACTGACTGCCTACTTCCCGAATCCCCACAGAAGACAATGGCAACAATGAATATTACGTAAAGCTAGGGCATCATCACCACTTGAAAGACCATTATGGCCATTACAACAACCCAATACATTTTCTTAGAAGGCATTGTTTCTAGGAATACATTGTAGTGGTCAGCCGCTGCTTTACACGAAAGCCTAACGTCAGAGCTTTATCGAATATTTTGAAGAAGTCGGTATGGAAACTAAGGACGATGATACTATTAATAGGGAATTAATTGAATGTCCTCATTCTCGAGAAGCTTTTACGTTTTGAATTTGCAACTCCAAATCATTTGCTTATCAAAGTTTCTTACCATTATACCAAGTGCAACAACCCAATTAATTTCCTTTGAAAGCTTTGTCTCCAGGCATTGAGAGATGGTAACTTTATTTGTCTAGGACCAATCAGACACATAAGTAGTTGGAAACAATTTGACAAAGAAGATTGTTAGAAAAAAAGATTTAAAAACCTTTACATTCGATCATATATTCCAACCTTATGTGGCAAATTCTACGAAATTTCCTTGATATTCATAAGGACGCTCAGCAGGCTGATAAATATCTGCTCTTAGAATGCTCTGCTATCGTATCGGTGAGGTTATTATGAAGAATACTTCTCTTGTCAATGACTGTTAAAATAGAAGCTTAAACCCATTATACGTTCCTGGCAACTATAGCAGTAGAGCAGCTTATAAAACCCGCACTCAATGAATGTTGAACAAACAGCCAAATGCTGTGCGCCATATAAATATTTTATATCCTTTAGATCACCTGAGTCTTAATAAATATAAATACGACGACTAACTGTGTGTGTGTGTGTGTGCACTTGTATATCGAATACAATTTTACTACAAACAGTTGCATTGCAAAGGAGTCATTTCCTTGGTTGTTTAACTCTGCTCGTACTTCCATCTCCCATTTCCCATCTCAACAACATGCCATTTAACCATAATAATAATTTTGCTGTTGTTGTTGTTATGTCGTTGGCGGTTGTGTTGCTTGCCTGGTGCCCTCGTCTCGTTCATATTGGCAACACAGACAAAAATGATACTTTCTGTGATGTTTTTTTTCTGTGTGTTGTTTTTTTCTTAATGAAATAAATAAAAATGAAAAACAAATGAAAAATGGAGGAAAATAGAATAGAAAAAGGCAAAAAAAAAGAAGACAAAATGAAACAAATATTTTCAGTGTTGCATAGCGCTGTCGGTTTCAACAATAACGTTTTGCCGGTGTTTAATAACCTTCGTTATTGGTGTACATCTGTCTGAGTTTGCTGTTGCTGTTATTACAATTCATGGTTTTTTTGTTGTTGCATGTTTAAAAATGTATCAACAATAAAATATCACTGACTAACCGAATACGACAACAGCAAAAGCAAACGAAATAATATTTAAAATTGTTTATTTTCTTATGGTTTTTTGGGGGGTTACCGTCCTCAGGTACACTGAAAAAAGAGAAATATTTGAAGAAAAATATTGCGAAGTAAGGTTTATGGGTCCATTACACTCAAATCTATTTGAGAGAAGGTTGTTAAGGCTCCATCAGGTTAACAATTGTAGAAGGAAATGCCTAGAATTTTCTATTCATGGAAAACTTGCTTTTTTGCCTTTAGATTACACTGAGAGACTTAATGGATGGGATTACCTGGTGGGCCATCTATGGCCATCATCGGCTATTTCGAATCTGCATTACTTACTGCACAGACCGTAATGAATCGATTTGCGCTTGAGCAAATTTGGGATTTATTGGAAATTTATTTCCAAAACAAAGACGATTGGTCGTAAGTTACACGAAAATGTCGTACAAAATTTGGCCGCAGGGAAGGACCAACAGTGCCCAGGACACACAAGCTTATTGCTAAAGTTTATGAAACTGGTTCCATTGTTGATACGTGCCCGTACTCGTACAGTGCATATACCCGAAAATATCGAAGCTGTGGCTGAGACTGTGCATGAGAATTCGTCAACATCGTCATCGTTCTCATTTTCAGTTTGGTGGGTACGTTAATAAGCAAAAGTTGCCGTATTTGGGGCACAGAAACCTGCACGTGTTCTTACAAAATTCAATGCACTCATTACGAGTGACTGTTTGGATAGGCTTGTGGTGCGTAGGCCTCATTGACCAATATTTTTATACCCGCTCTTCAAGATATTCATGTGAACGATGTTTGATTTCAACAGGATGGTGCAAAATGCCACACATCTCAAGCCACAATCCATTTAATGGGTCAAACATTTGATGGTCGTTTAATTAGCCGAATCGTGATGTCAATTACCCGCCAAGAAGCAGCAATTTGACAACATTAGACTATTTTCTGTGGGGCATCGTTAAAGAAAAGTGTTATGCCGGCAAACCAGAGACCAACATTTGTGATGCCATTGCCGAGATACGATCCTATACATTAGGAAAAGTGCACGAAAATTGCTTCGATCGAATGAGGTACTGTGAGCTGCCACGTTTCAAACCCCAGGTTAGACATTTCCAATCTTCTCAGCACATTTCTGACAAGAACTCTGAGAGTAAACAAAAGATTCTCCAAAATCTGTAGTTCAGAGTCGACTTTAAACTGTAGGTCCCGCCACTTATGTATAAAATTAACGCACACAAGATAAGTGGTGTGAGAAACTAGGTCGAAATCCTGACTAAAAAATTGTAATGACCAATTATGCATGTATATATGTATGTGTGTTATACCGATAAACCAGAGACTATCGGGCACTTGAAGGCCAACATTCGTGATGCCGAGATACGAGCCCCGGAGTGCACGAAAATTGGTTCAATCGAATGAGGCACTGTAAGATCAATTGAGGCAGCCTTATGAATGAAATATTATTACATTTCCAATCGCAACAATTGTACTTCACAACAAGAAAATAAAATTGGCAAAATTTCGAATCGTTTTTATATTTACAGTTTGTGTTGTATCAAGAAGGCTAAACTGATCAGTAACTTTTGATATTGTTGTACGGCTTTGGACTTCATTCTTTTAAGCCACTGTCTGTATACATTTGCATCATTTTTTTTAAGAATTTGTGCGTGGGTGCATATGTGCAGGATGAGTTTGTACCTTTTTATCTCTTCTCAATTTATGAGTCCATATAAATTCATATTTTTATAACACACAGCCATGCATGGTGGCAAAAGTAAAATTGCCATGAATATATGAAATAAATGGCATGAAATAAATGCCATAATATTGACAAGTGGTGCCAAATTTCATATCACATAACAGTAGGCTTGTTGAGCTTTATTAAGGCCGACTTGTTAATTAAGTTTAAAGGTAAATAAATTCATTAAAAGTGGACTCAAAAATTAATTTGAAAATGATAAAAAAAAATTCTTTTAATTCTCCTGCCAATAAATCAATTTTTATTTCCTTTAAATCGTTTTTTATTAGGAATTTATTTTTAAATTTATTTACGTACAAATGCCACTTAAAAAAAAGATTAAAAGAAGGGGGTCTTAAGAAATTATTTTCTTTTCAAAAGACTTTCAAAATAACTTGCCTTACGGCAATAAAACGCAATAAAAATCCTTTCAAAGGTTTATGACATATCCTTTGACATATGTAATCATAAAAAAGTGTACAAAGAAAACGAATATAATTTTATTTTATAAAGAAAGGTTTTCTTTTAAAACTCAAATGCTGCATTTGACTTGTGCTGACATGTTTAACAAAAAAAAATTTTTTTTTTTAATTTTTCCTCCTGCCTTTGCAGTTGTTGGTCCCTTTTATGTAAAAACGAAGAGAAAAAATTACATAAATAACAACAAATTTATATGAAATTGGTTAATATTAATATCAAACCCAGACTTGACTTCCCTGGGCCGCTCTTTAAGTATAAGAAATGTATGGCAAATGACTGTTTAATGTGGCATTCTGTAGCCTTGCCATTACATTACATTATAAATATTTATGACAACATAAAAAAGCATAAAAATTTATGATCTCAACTCAAATGAAATACTATTAAAGCATTCATAAACGTATCCACAGTCGTATTTTCATTTATATTGAGTACATATTTCTTTTCCTTCTGCGATATCATTCTGGGCATCCCTTATTGTAATAAAATTTTGTGCAATTTGATTTTGATTGATGTTAGATTAAAATGTAATAAAAATCTTTTCCCTCCCCTCCCATTTTATATGAAGGAAAATGTCTATAACATCTTAGCCTGCTTCAATTTGCTTTAAGAAACTCTTTTTTTACAGTCCACTAATGGTTTTACTTCTTATTTTTCACCTGAAAATATGCTTCATTATTTTCTCTGAACGTATTTTCAATAAAAACTAAGCAAAAAGTAAATTTTTATCATCATTTGTAATGCAATATTTTATTACAAGTAAGAGTTTTTAATCGAAAAATTCTTTTTTAATGTTTTCAAGTTTTAAAATGATTTTTTATTTTTTCCATAAAGTATGCAATAAAATTTTTATTCTGATTTGATTACGATTTTTATTATTTTTTTATTTAGGAATCATAAAGAATTCATTTGAACTCCTTTCAATAGGCTACAACTTTATTTTAGTGCATAATGCCTTAATATATGCTTTAAATTTTTTTGATAATTTTATTTCTAATTGCAAATCAATAAAATATTTAGTTTATTTTTGTTTAATTGAAAAGCTTTTATGGAATTTTTTAATATCAAAATAATTTCTAGTCTAGTTACATGGCAATATTATTTACTCTCCAGAGTTTTGCCAGAAATCTGGCTGAAGAAATATTTTATCGTATTTCGTTTTGTTGGACATGTCTGAGCTGGGGTTTGAACCGTAACCTCGCGTCTAATAAGTCAAAATACTACCTACTAGCCTAAACGTACGACCAACACCAGACGAAACTCAAGATTTGCCGAAAAATCGCCGTTTGCCATTAGGAAGTGTTTAGGAATTGGAGGCACTCGATTGTTCATCGCTTACAACTACTCGACCTTTCGCAGGTCACAACTTTGCGCATCCACACAGACTTCATCTAACCCAGGAACTGTAGTTGTGGGACCATATACCATGAAGTGTGTTCTCTAAATGTTCTCTGGATCACTTGGCCGCTGACTTTAATTTTCGCCGCAAAATCCTTTTTAGCAATGAAGCCCATTTCTATATGCATCCTAAACTTTTCTTTAATATAAGCTATAATGCCTAAAAGTAGACAACTAATTTGAAAGTAATTTCTGCCTTAACATATGCTATAATTAATTTGATTGTAATAATTTTATTTATTGATTTTAAAAAATTTATGAACTTCTTGTGTCATAATTCTTATTATCCTCCCCCTGTTTCTTTTCTATCCCCTCTAGATTAATAAGATTATATTACTTTTACGATACATTGAATACAAATAATTTATTAAATTTGAAGACATTTCAACAATATTGTTACGATTTTTGATTTCCGTTCGTTCTATTTGTTATTTATGCGTTGCGTTTCATTTCTTTATTTCTGGAATTTTTTTCTATTTTCCATTTTTATTCATTGCTTGTTGGCAATCAGCATTAGGCTAATAAAATCAGGATTAAATAAATTTTTCTTCCCCTTCCCACTTTACTGTACTTCCGTTTTTACTCAAACACACAAAGAAAATAATAATAAAAATAAAACAGAATATGTGAGTGGCAATGTGTGAGTATATATGTACGTATGTGTGCGTGACTATAAAAAAGAATTTTTTGGTGAAGAAAATTTCGAAATAGTAAATCCCAACACATTTTTAGTGGCTTTTCTTTCACTTTCTTCCCCCTTCTTTTTACTCTGCAGACTTGCTAGTAGTTGACTGCCTTGGGTTTGGGTTGTTAAACTCTGTTAAGAAGAGTTAAATGTTGAATTGATTTTAATCTTGCAAAAATACACAAGTACATTTGATTTTATGGTCTTTTAATATTTTTATAGACTTCAAACCCCCTCACACTCTCTCGCCCTCTCTCTCTCTTGTTTAGGTCTTGTTTTGTCCTCCTTTCAGCTCATAAATATCATGGTGTATGATTTTTATGAATTTGTATTGCTTGTTTAGGGTGATATTTCTTTTTGCTGGTTTTGGAATACGATCTGATATAAACATAACAATTTTATTTACAATAATTGCATGAGTTTTTCTTTTAAACTCAATTCTTTAAAATTATTTACTTTTATAAGGGGATATTAATTTCAGCATTTTATTGGAATAGATGTTAAGAAGACTGCTGAATTGTCAGACCTTGAAACAGTTTGAATATTAATTCACTCTTTCTTCTGTATACATACCTACATAATTGGTCTTTACAACCCTTCAGTCAGGATTACAACCTAGCTTCTCACATCACTTCTAAGTGGCGGAACCTATCGTTTGCCTTTTTTTGGTCGATGTTTTCTATATAAAGCGGGCAAAATCTTCGATATCTTGCGTATTTTTGTGGATGACTTGCATTCTTCTGATTTTCTTTTTCCGTATCATTGATTTACAATTTTTGGTCGATGATTTGCGTTTTTTTTAGTCAAAGACTTGCAATTTTTAGTCGACGACATGCTTTTTTTGCCGATGACTCTCAGTTTTTGGCCGATGACTCTCATTTCATTGGTCGATGACTTCCATTTTTTGTCCGGTGATTTGCATTTTTTTTTTTGGTCGATGACTTGTATTTTATCGGATGCATACTTGAATTTTTTGGTCGATGACTTGCATTTTTTGTCCGGTGATTTGCATTTTTTTGGTCGATGACTTGCATTTTTTTGTAGATGACTTACATTATTATGGTCGTAATTTGCAGTTTTTGGTTAGTGACTTGCATTTCTTTGCTCGATGGCTTAGATTTTTCTGGTCGATGATTTGCAGTTTTTTGTCAATGACTTGCATTTTTTGCCGATGAATTGGATTTTTTGTCCGATGACTTGTCCTTTTTGTTGGATGACTTGGAGTCTTTGGTCGATGACTTACATGTTTTCTTGATGACTTGCATTTTTTGGTCGATGACACGCATTTTTTATGTAGAGCACTTTTAATTCCTCAGTTGAGGAAACATTTAGCTTCATCGATATCCTAAGTAATACCCAACCGTAAGGAAACCTGTTTTGGAATCCTTGATACCATAGCGGTACAGTCCCCTAGGTCCCCACCTTCTTAAATTTGATTCAATTTTACCCGATTTATATGGAGCACTTTTTTTGTTTGTAAAGTTAGCTTCGTCGGCTAGATCTCCAGTCCCAAGGGTTATCCGACCGTAACAGAATGTATCTTGGAATTGTTGGTCCAATAGCCCAATCTGGGCCTGTTTTTAATTTTAAAAACTCCAAATCTCCAGGGTCTGCATTAAATTGACGGTCGTCTTAGCAACTAAACCGAATTAAAAACAATCTAGAGTGGGGAATGAACAGACTAACCGTAAATTTCTTTCATATATTCCTCTCTTATTTAAATTACTTTTTTAGGCAAATAAACAGTCTTCTGTCCTTATTCATAGTTCAGATGACGCCAAAGGAAATGACAAACAAATCACAGAAAATCTATTGGGGGTTAAGAAATCTAAGGGTTAAAAAGAAAAATTTTAAGAAATATTTTTTTGTTATGAAGATATGAAGAAACAACAACAAATATAAGCTAAACAATACGAACAATAACCAAGACGATGATAGTTTAACTGGTAATAGAAACTGGTTGGTATGGAAAATGGAAACAATTTTTTAACAAAAATAATAACAATTCAAGCATATACAAGCCAACTTCCGGTTTGGCAAAAAAATCTTAAACCCTTTGTACCCCTGCACAGCATAGCATAAAATAGAATATGTCTTGCACTTAAGCAAACAATGTAACGGGGATTTTAACAACAGCATGAAAATTTGCTTAAAATCGGAAATCAAAATAACTTTACCCTGATGGTTTCTGAGTTTTTCTTTTAAGCAACAAAATTTCCATACCAAAAAAAGATAGAAAAGGAACAGGGAGCAGTTCTTTCAAAAAAAGAGAGACAAATTTTCAAGGATGACGGAGAGACGTTTAAAAAAATAAGATGTTCGCCATTGTAAACATGTCTTAAGGACAGCTTTACAACAGCCAGCCACCGCCTCCTACTTTTAAACGAAGTCCTTGTTTAACTGTCTAATGTGATATTTTCTTTCGCTTGGTTCGTTTTTTTTTCTCTTGCTCCATCAGTAATGCTAAAGATGAGAATGAGAGAATAAAAATAAAGGACTCAACATGATAGAAAATAAACATGTTAAAAAACCCGTAAGATATTGGTATTTACATAATAAATATGTTTGTTTAGACACAATCGAATCGAATAGAAGAGAATAATACACATGTATTCATACACCACATAAGATGAAAGGAAGGGGAAGGGGGAGGAGCAGTAAAAGTACTAGAAAAATTATTCTTATAGATGTTGAATAAAAGTGCCATTAACGCTTTGAGTCCACTCATGAGCTGGTAGTCATGTTGTAATGATGTAATGGCTTAAATGCAAGGATGATTAACGATGAGCTGATGGCAATGATTCAGTCCCTATTAGCAGCTTCATTCACGTCACTGAAAAGTCTAAGCTTAACATGAAACCAAGAACTTCTTCAACTGTCTATTAGAGATGGTTTCTCTTGTTTTCACAGCATATAGGCCCGAATCCCCATTTCAAATAAGATTTTCTGTTAGTTCAGTTTCTCTGTCCGAAATCATAAATCTATCAGCGTCAATAACTTACTAGTGGACTCTAAAATCCTACTATAACGACCATATAAGGCCTTGGATACCATTTCATTTAACTCTTCCAAATTCAATTGTATTATAAAGTTTTGTAGGATATTGGTCTGTGACCAGATTACTGGGCCACATGAAACATGAAGAATATTGGTCTTAAGGTCGTATGAAACGATTCACAAGTATAGCTGTCCTGCAATAATTGTGATTCAACGTTTGAGTTGAAGAACATCTCTTTCGATGTTAGTGAGATTGATCTTCAAATGTTCGCAGTTGATGCCATGGTCAATAAGTGATTTGCGCGCATTAATATCATCGGGTAAAGAGTTTCTCATAGAACCACCGGTTAGATATTTTATCACAAGGCAGCTTATGGCGTTAGGGTGGCGCATCATCTTATCATTCTCTTCCTATAGTTCCGGTTTTATGCAAACCTAGTTCAAGTAACAGTTGACCACTATCTCGGCGGGATACATATAGCTTATGCACTCATACGTTATGTCTTCTGCGCTTTCGTGTTCATCCGAACACTTTGACATCATGGAACTATCTGCTAGACAGAAATGTAGCAGCTATTGCTTGAAGCATATTTTCTTTAACGAGATATATAAAACAGTTGAAAGCCTTACCTAATGCGGATCTTCCATCCACTAAATTAATCCTGTGTTCGATCATGAAAATTATCGCAGAATCATCGATTAATCATTAAGTCTGGACAGCATACAGACCGCTATGCAGAGCATCATGTGCGTTACAATTCAGTTGTCTTCCTTAAGGGTTCAGCCAACCAACCTGTCGTTGTACCTTCAGTTGATGCAGTGGTTTGTATTTTGTCTTGATTGTGCGAAGTCTGCGCAAAATTCGCTCGACAAACAGTTGTTCAGCACTCCATTTGACTTACTCGACTAGATTGGTACATTTGGATTAATTAAATAATCAATCATTGATATGCAGCTAAATGCCTCCTCTATGCATGACGTGCTTTTGCAAATCTGTTGCACTTGAAAGTTATATGTTCCACTGTTTCGTATTTATCTAGGGCTGTTTAAACACAGAGAATTATCTGTTAACCAAAAACAATGCAGATATTACTAGAAGTGCAGTGAACCGGGAAGAATATACGTGGTGTATGTGCGCTCCAGCTTGCCGTGTGTCTCTTTTTCACATCCCAACGCAGGACATATTGCGCCTTCTAGCTTTGTTAGCATTCTCTAACAGATCGTTAGTGTATCACATGTGTTGCCATTCTTTAGCAGATCGTTCTTGCGTTTCTTATCTTACTGTTATTCTCAAATATATGATGATTGCTCCCCTGATTACCATAGAGAGTCAGTGAATTTTCGCATATATACTAACATATGCGCAGAATACGACTAAGTTTACACTACTAAGAGGACCAGTAGCCGATTTTTTTCACTAGACCACCAATATTCAGCTTTAATCAGACATCTCTGTATTCTCAATGCAATATGTTGCATCCATAATGTTAACCCGTTTGTCTATAACAACCAACGTAAAGTCATTAGCATATCAACCACACCCCTGTATACGGCATTTCGCAGCATTGTTTTTAGTACAGGGCCCTATGGAACGCCGAGTGAGATTCTTAAAAAGCCTGAATGCCCCTATAGTCTAGTGTTTTTTAACTTAGCCTGAGTTAAATGACGGCAAAAATATGTCACTGGCTATCACAAATCCGGAGTACAGTGGTCAATTTTTAAAGTGCTGGCTATAATGCTATTTATTGTCCATTTAGTCGTCTTTCTTTTTGAAAACCATGCCCACAAAATATTTATCTTTCTACTAAAAATTCTTCTCTTCTGAATATATCCAAAATAATGTTAAAGAACAGACGCTCGGCTACTTTTATCTTCTAAATCTCTTTTGGGAATTTTTGCAATTTCCTTCCCTACAACTTTTTTGTTGTGGTCTCACAATGGGTTAATTCTGTTATTTCTTTTATATTTGAATTATATTTTTTTTTAAATCTATACACTTACTAACAAAACTATATATGTATGTGTGTTGGTATGCATTCCAAAGGACATGTTGTGTCTTAATGTGTATGGATGGTATGGCATGTCGTAAGGCATACTTACTTACTTTTTGTGTGAAATATTTACGAAATATTTGCATAAATACATATGTTTACATAATATACATTTGTATGTGTATGTGGAAGTGTATTGGTATTTATATTTGTGTTTATGGACATACATATGCTAAATGTATGTTAAATATCAGAGTTTATATATGTTTATAAATTTATTTTGTTTATTCTTGTTTATCTTTCAGTTATTTTCTCCTTCTGTTCTTTCAGTTCTTTCGATTATTTTCTTTTTTATAAATTGTTTTCTATTTACAAATTCTTTACTTTATTTTCATTTTTTTTTATTTGATTTTTTTTTTTAAATCACTTTTAAATATTTAAATGTGAATTCAAGCAACAAAATAAAATATTTGTCAACAACAAGTTTGTCCTTTCGTTTGTTATTTACTTTTTCGAGGAAAAAAATGGAAGAAAAAAGGACGTCAACAATTTAAAAGTACACACACAGCATAAAAGGAAAAATATTTACTTTTGTAACAAATTTTACATCAGGTTTTTTGTTTTTGTTAAATATTTTCACAAATTTTAAGGACAACAACGAATATGACAAGACTAGGCAAATAGGAAAAAAAAATTGAGGAAAACAATTACATATTGTGTTTTCTTCTTTTCATAATTAGTTGCAGACCCATGTAACATTAGATTAGGTTACTCGGGATCCTTATAATCCCTTTGATACACTGAAAAATTACACTTCCCTAGTCTAGTTCTATTTACATTCTCTTCCAGAAATAACCAGTAGTACTATTAGCATATTCTACCGGACATTTCTGAAACTGTCAGTTTCTGAAAATTACTTAAAAGTAGATTTTACCTATTTTCCATGAAGCCAAACATTCACATAAAAGTCGAGATACGTTTTTCATCGCCCTCAACCGTAAACAGCTCCTACAAAAGTTGTAATTTGGTTAGCCCGTATACTTTGACATACATGTACTTACTTCACTTCCTTAATTGGTTATAATAACCCTTTACTTAGCATTGCAACCTAGCTTCTCTTCATATCTTGCTTTGTTCGGCATGCCTCAGCTGAGGTTTGAACTACGGGTTCTTGTCTAATTAGCCAAAACACTATCTACTAGACTACGGCTTAATCGTATTTATGCCCAGAGCCAGAAAAGAGCTCTGAGCTCTCCACTGTTAGCTCAAGACAGAGTAGTAGCAATCTGAGAACCAACCCGAATTGACCAGATTTGTAGTTGAGGCAGTTCAGACCATGTGATGGACATGCGGCCAGGTTGCTAAGTTTAAAATTCTATAAAGCAGGATTTCTGACTTATTTGTTTCGTTCGACATGTCTCAGCTTTGAACCACGGCTTCTAGTCTAATACACCATCACAGTATGTACTAGACTGCGACGACGGCTTATATACCAAAAAAGTGTCCAGTAATTATGCTCATGGCCCAGAGCCAGAAAAGATTCATGAGCTCTCCACTGTTAGCACAGGACAAAGTGGTGACATTCTGAGAAAAAACTGGTAGCATTAGCAGAATTGACCAGATTTATAGTTGAGGTAGCTCACACCATAGAATAGACATGCATCCAGATTGCTAAATCTAAAATTCTATAGAGCAGGACCTCAGCCTTAGTTATTTTGCTCGACATGTCTTAACTCAGGTTTGAACCACGCTTTCTCGTCTAATACGCCATCACAGTATGTACTAGACTACGGCGACGACTTATATATACAAAATGCGTCCAGTATTTACACCTATCAACAGCTTGATCTGGCAGCCAGGTCGCTAGATCTGAAGAGCAGGGCCTATGCCTCATGTGGACAGCTCTCATAAAAGTCATTACAGAGGTTAATTATAACAAGCAAACGATCTCCAGTAATTGTGCCTCGCCTATTCTATTCGCCACTAAAAGTCCAAAAGCGTCATTATCTCTGCCAGTGATAGAAAAGAAAAGAGTAATCTAAACATTCTTCAAGTGCTGACATCTGCACACCTGAGTTCTATCTTTCTTAAAGCGTATCCATCTATTTACTTCAACAGCATTACTGAAAGGGGTTGTTTGTCAGAACCAGGAGAGTCCTCCTAGTTTACACTCAATAGCAGTATTGTTCTCTCTGATGCGCAAATTACATAGAATCCATATTGTTTGACATGGCCCAGATGGGCCAGAGAGAGAATACCGCTAAGAATATACTTCAACCTCTGTACTTTGTACTTTTTGAGAAGCAAAGTCGTAATCCTGACTGAAAGCTTATAATCACCCCGCCACTCATGTATGCAATTAACACACACAACGTAAGTATCGTAAGAAGCTAGGTTAGGTTTTAATCCTGACTGAAGGATTGTAATGACCAAATTATGTGATCTTTTATCTCTTTTCCTCTTTCTCTTTACTTCTTTCCCTTTCCTTATCTAGTTTAAGAACGAATGGATAATGGGCAAGCTTGACCACGGGCGGGCATTATACTTGTTTGGGTGACAAGTAACGAAGGCTGTTAAGTGTATTGACTATTCGAATCATTGTTCTTTAAGAACAAAAAATAAAATTTTGTGTTATAAAATTCAATAAGAATGTACAGCTTTTGTTGAAATGAAAGCAATTGTATGCCACAAAATTAATTTCTGTTTATTATTTGGCGCCAATGTCAGTAACATCAATTACTTCCTTTATGAATTTCTTTAGGGCACTTACATACATATCTATTAATCATATACAAAACAAACAAAACAATCATCAATTAGTCTATATATTTGACATTTGCTTTCAAATCATTTCACTCAGTTATCCCTACACTTAGATATCCTTAAACAAAACGATACGTTATTAAAACCGAATTCCGACAAAAATTTAATTTTTCCACAGTAGAAATCAGTAGAAAATCAGACGCCAATAATAATTTTATTATTTACTACCATTACTTCCTTACGTTAACATAAAATCAAAGGATATGAAAATATTTGTTCATAATTTTGTAAGGATTTAATTAATTTTATTAATAACATTACATTTTGTTTGTATACAAATTACTGTGTAAAGGACTTTTAAGGAAATTATATACGTTATAAAGGCATAACACAAGTATAACTTAAATGAGCAAGAAAAACCGACACAAAATACATTAAGGAAACCACAACACAACAATACTGAGGCGATTATTTTAACAAAAAAACAAAATAAATATTTTATTAACAACAACAATAACAAATAATGCCCAAAAACATACCACAATTTGTCTTATATTAGCCTGTGTTTACGCTTACATTCATAAACGACGAATGTATCGCAGGACATTGCTAGAGAATGAGTACCTTATAGGCGTACTCCCTTATTCCGGTTGGTTTACTTAGCTACAATTAAGAGACCATTGACAGTTAAAATTGACTCGTTAATATTATTCTATTAATTTAAGCAATATTCTGTATTTGTTTTCTTTTGAGCCCTACACCACCACAGTTTAAGTTGTTATAAAACCCACAATCCATAGTATTGAGGCCTTTCTGGATCAGAATAAACATATTGCTTCGTCCATAAGCTTTTGTATCTGTCGCAAAGCGTCTTTCCTTCATCGCTTTATTAATTGTTCACTTTCTTTTAGTTCCATTATCTGAAGTTCCCTTGTTGGATACAATGGAGTAAGTCAAGTTCGATAAATGGTGTACCATAGTAGAATGAAATGAGAAAAATTAAAAGAGGAAAATAAAAGAAAGATAACGAAAGAAAAATAAAGGAAATGAAAGAAAAGAAATATGTTTTCCAACCATCATGCCTAAGCGGACATGATCTTTTTAAAATACTAGCTGTTCCCAGCGCACGTTATTGCGCCACCAACTAAAATAAATTTGAAGGAAAGACATTCTACAAATATCCAATTAATATTGAAGCATTTTATTGATTTTGTTTTCCGTTGCACAGATGATTCAGACGAACGGGACTGAGTAGTACGCATTCGATCAGTTTCTAATCTCACTTCTCGTTGTTCAAGTGGTTCATGCGAACGGGTCTCAGCGGTATGTACTCGAAGATTTTCAGGTCTCAATGCTCGTTGCTCGTCTGATTGTGAGGCTGGAAATGCTCTTTTCTTCCGTGCTTGAGGTGTAGGTCGACCAATGTCTTGTCATTCAGTTTGAATAATTTTCAGTGGCGCCATCTAGCGGAAATTAATCACACCCACTTAGAAACCTCCGTCGGCTCATGCGCAAAAATTTTGCCAACGCTCATAACGTGATCAAATGAACAGTTTAGGATTTAATTCATTTTTAGTAATTTTCAGTGGTGCCACCTATCTTAAATTGGTCATACCAACTTACAAACCTTCGTCGGCTCATGCGCAACAACTTTCCTGAAGATCATAACATGATTAAATGCACAGTTTACGATTTAAATCATTTTTAGTAATTTTCAGTGGCGCCACCTGTCGGATATTGCTAATACCAACTTAGAAACCTTCCCGGGCTTATGAACAATAACTTTCCTGAAGATCATAACATGATCAAATGTATAGTTTACGATTCTATAACTTACATACAAACAAACATTCATTTTTATATTCATAGATTACATAGAGCTGTCGGGTGACGTATACGTAATATTTTGTTCGACAATAACACTCATACTTTTTTTATTTATTTTATTTTATTTTATTAATTAATTACAATACAATTAGAAATTATATTCTAATTATATACGAGCGGAGTAACTTGACCATATGCTCTGTGTAGTGTCACAGAGTCTCTGGTGGGAATCGTACCCACGACCCTCACGCTAATAGTCTAGCAAACTACCCACTAGACTACCAGGGCACCCCATATTTTTTTATTTATTTTATTTTATTTGCCTATTTCAACGTAAAAAGTAGTCTATAACTCCTTCGAGACATACAGGAAGATACTCTGAAAATTTCAAGAAAATCGGTTCAGCCGTTTAGCCTTCTATAGACATTCATTTTTATATATAAGATGAAGAAGAAGATTAAAGGAGGTATTCGTCTGAAATTGTTTGATTAAAAATTTCAACCGAACTTATCCGATTACTCGGTATCTAAAAATTGTAGTGCAGACACCCACCACTTACCTATTCAAACCAGTTTATAATCTTTCGATTCTCAAGCTTACAATTCTTCAGGTCTTTTAATTAATCAACAAGTGGACTATGAAGTCATTTCTACTTACGGAAGTGTAGACAAGGACTTACTTACTTACTTAATTTGTCATTGCAATGATTTAGCCAATATCACAACCCAGCTTCTACAGCACCCATGTTGTGTATGTGTTAATTTTGTCTGTGAATGTCGGGTCCTGCAGTTTATCTCTGCCGACAAGTTTGAGAGGCTTTTCCAGAAGACTGCTGATAGGAAATTTTTTCTTTACATTTCGATTTGCTCGAGTTGTATGACTACTAGATCAGGGAAGGTATGCCTACTGGAAAGTTTCTGCTTGATATATTATACTAGCTTTGGTGTATGATAGGACGAATCAGACTCAAGACCAAAGAAGAAGGCAAATTACATTATGAATACCATAGTTAGGACAACCTAACCCTTTACCAGACGAAACATTGTGGCAATGGGTGTTAGATGGCCCCTTACGATGCCGGCAAAACCAGGGCACCTATTTTCACTCAGATCCTAATGTTTCACAAGTTAACAGAGATGTGAGCAATGCAACGGTAATAGAGTCGATAAGCAAAAGGCTCACCTCGCTATTTAATAATGTCGTGTGATAGTCTCGCTGAATATGTTTTTGATGATCGTTTAAGTGCTTTAAAATTATACTCTAGAAAATGATTTCCTTTTCCAAAAAGTATGGATCCCACAAAGCTCTACATGACCGGCTGTAGTAACCCTTCATATTTGTATTGTATTTGTAATGTTTTGTTTGTATTATTAGCAAAAGAAAGGTCACTGAAGAAGAGCGAAAATGTATTCATATATCATTCTTAATGTGGAAGAGTATGTGTATATAAAAACGGTTTTTCTAATTCCCTTTTGTTTGTATTATCCTCAAAACGCTTATTTAATTTTGCAGTGATTTTTCTGTTTCATTTTTTTGTGTTTCATTTTGAATGTTTTGTTTTACTGTCATGGCTGTTCTTCTTTGGTTATCTTTTGTTATACTTATTATCGTAGTTATTGTTGTTGTCAACAATAAAATAAACAAATTATCACATGACCAGTGACAAATAAAATTATTTAATACAATGGCAACAACAACAACAATAACCACGACAATACAAAATATACACATACAATGACAAATTATAATATGTGAAGCATACAACACAACAAAACTAAGAAATCTTTTGAAATGCGTACACAAATACAAAAAACCAAAGGACAATAAACAAGGTATACACACACACTCATAGATATTCATATACGAGTACACACTGTCACTCATATAAATGTATATGTTTGTGTGTATAGTATATGCATACATTTGGTTAAATTTGAATGAAATGACGCCATCTGATGTTTAGTTTACCATTAATTATGGCAAGAAAATTTGTTAACGTAAACAGTTTTTGTTATACAAAATAGATATGCTACCATACACTTATACATACACACAAATACATATATATACAATTATATATGTGTATGTATTTAATAATAACATGAATAATATCTTAATAATGTGCCATATAACTTGACATCTGAACACATTTAATGTTAAATAGGTACAGTAAAGCAAAAATAAAAAGAGTTTGCAAGTGGTTTTCGAAAAGAAAATGGAAATTAAAGTATAAATAATAAGCCTTTAAGAAATGAAGAGCTTTAATTATTTTGAAAATAATTCAGTCTGGCAGCCTGGTATCCTCGGGTCATATTTTAGGAAGGGCAGACATGGTCTCCATATGAGAACATGTAGAATTCAAGGAGCAAGGATTATTATTACAAAATGTTTCTTTGCACACAAGTGTTTACGCAATGTTTACTCCATCATTCTAGAACTTCTCTTGATGTTTCTAGGATGTACATTTAATGTTTCTTTTTTTTTACTAGAGCCAGCATATTTTAAAAGCACCGCAAGAGCGTTCAAGTCTCTTGAATCGTTAACACGGTACAAGAAATGCATCACTTCGTCCGATTTCCTTGCTATTTTCCACTTATATCCTTACGAAAATACAATACAAAAAATTACTTCCATGGCCTTGAGGTTATTTGAGGTTAGGCTCTTCTTCTGCGTACATGAAAGGGCAAAGATACTTATTGATGGCCTTAAGTGCTTGATTAATTAAAGCACCGTCGCAATACACGTCCGTCACATAGACTATATCCCTTTGTGGTAAATATCGGTTTACACGACTGAATGCTTGCGATGCTATTCAAGAAAGAATATCAATTGGTTCCTTTGCTTATCCAGATCCGTCCAACAAAGCTTAGCAATACTGCATGTGCTCTTATGTTGCTAACGAAGATGAGTATCTTCAGGCATCGATTGATAACCAGTAATAAAATAATAAGTAATGTGTTGGCTTTTTAGCCGTGAGTCAGTGATTCAAATCCCAGCTCAGACATCTCGAAACGAAATATTTCTTTGGGCACTTCCTTATCTTTTCTGGTGAGAAATCTCAGAATAAATAAAATTGTTATGAAAAGTTTTTTTTGTAAAAATCTGTCGTTCGGAATCGACGTTAGGTTGTGTGTTACTTCCACTTATGGACAAAATGAGCACACAACATAGAAGGTGTGAGATTTACTTTGTAATACTGACTAAAGGGATGTAATGACCACTTCAGTAGGTAATCGGAACATCTATGTCCAGTAACACGCTGGAAATTGCAAACTCAATACTTATTATGGCCAGTAGTTCAGCATCCTTATTCCTATAACTTAACTTAGCTTTGAAAAGCTGAAATTTTTTTTAAGATTTTCTCAGCATTCACGTAGGACCATTCCTTTATACAAATACCTTCTAAAAAAAAATGCTGAAATGTTGTTAGTTGGGAGCTACTATATAGCAATGGATAGGCAGTCTGTATGAAATTATATAGTCAGAGTCTTTAATCTAATATTACAGTCTACTCCATCCTCTCTTGTTATTACAAAAATATGATCTGCTATTCACTAAATTACAACGCACCATGTAGTTGATCCGTGTTCGTCAATTAGGTTTCTCAGAATTTTTAGGACTTGTCAAGTTCTAATATTTAATTCCTCTTACAGCTAACGCTGCTGATGTTATCGGAAGACTACCTCTGCCATCAATATTGCACTCCTCTAAGCTAATACTATGCAGTGTGTTGAGTTCTTCGGCTGTCTAATCGACATTTTCCGTTTCCTGCATTACTGCTGTTGCTTTCCAGATCCCTACTACTGTTCCTAACGCTTCATTAGATGTCCTTCTATTGGAAAGACCGGGGGTTTTCGATGAATTATTGTATTTAAAAATTCACAAAGAAAATTTATTTTTTCTCACACTGTACCCATATATTTGTGTGTATTCCTGTATGTATGTATGTGTTATGTTATGAAATGATTCTACTATAGAACAGAAAAAATATTCTTCAGTTTAAACTTAACAAATTCCTAATTAATGAAAATAATATGTATGCGAACGAGTGCCTATTTGAAAATTATGAAAATGAATGTCTATTTTTCTTATTTCTTTTTGTTGCCATTATACATATGTACATCCTTCATCCATTATCCTTAACTACATATGTACATAGTTTTGACATAATGAGGCTAAAAGGGCACATGCATGCACATAATGTGGTGTCATTTAAATTTCTGTTGACTTCACAAATTGTGAATGTCTTTCATTTGTCATATTCTTTTCTCAAAAAAAAAAAAAAAAAATTAAAAATTAAATTTTATAATCTTCTTAATAATATTCTTATACTTCTTTTTATTTTTTATTTACAGATCATGTACGAGAATTCGGTTGCGGCAAACTTTACTATCGCACTTTCCACTTGGATGAGGAAAGGGATTCCTTGTATGTGGGAGCCATGTAAGTGTGTCCTTATCAGAAGTGTTGTCAAGAAGAGAAATGAATTTATGTTTTTTGGATTTTTTTTTAAATTAATTTGAGTTACTTTTTGAGATACTATTTCCTTTTCTGGGTAGCCTAGACATGAGCTGCTGCTATTACAGCCTTGTTTTGTGGTTTGAAATGTCTATCATCTCTCTTCCTTTAAAAAAATTGTAATATTTGTCGGTAAAAATATTGATTTTCATATGCTTTCATTAACTCGAAATATTTACCATCATTTTCGGAGTTTTAGAATTAAGCTCTATGAGCTGCGGATCCATGCCAAATGTTGGCAATATAGATCCATACAGGAGCAATTTATAGCAGATTGTGCAAATCGTCTTTAAAACTCAAACTTTTGTAAGTGCCAATTTGGAATTGTTTAACGTAATTGTATAACCTATTTTTGGAGTTTAAGTTAGGTTAGGTTAGGTTAGATTATCGAACTATCGAGACTATCGAACACCTCCTCTGTAACTGCCCAGCCCTTGGTAGGTTGAGGACCCTTGGCAGGGCCTCCTTTGAGAGTTTGAAGTCTGTGTCGAGAGCCCACATCAAGGCTCTCCACAGATTCATTAGTGGCTTAGGCTGGTTGAGAGGAGCTAGGGCTTCATCAGGGTAGCCGCGCTCTCTCTTTTTTGTTGTGTCCGGTGTGTGTGACGCCTCCGCTTCCCATTCTCCCCTTCCTACATCCTCTCCTCTTTATCCTATTTCCTCTATTATCCTTCCTCTTTAAGGACGTTGTACAATGGGTCAATTCGACTTCCAGGTACTGTACTTGTCTTAATTGACAAGTACACGTCCTCTAACCTAACCTAACCTAACCTAGGCTAGATGAGCCAGTAGCTTGGATGACGTCTGTTCTGAAGTGCAGGGCACTCGCATAAAAGGTGTTGCACCTATTGCATTTCCTCTACATCGTAGCAGCTTCTGCAATAGTCCTAGTGTTGCAAACCGAATTAGTCAGCGAAATTTCTAATAGCGCGTGTCCCGTTAAAATGTCTGTTAGAGTGCTAACCGTTTTCTTGTTTGTGGGCTTTGCTTCATGATAAAGTTTGTTGAACAACGTCCAACCGATTTCAAAAATGACTCTATTCAGTAGTGATTTCACATAAAAAAAGTCAAAGTCGCCGTAGTCTAGGAAGTAGTGTATTCGCTTACTAGATTAGAGGACGTGATTAAAACCCTTAATTCAGCTATCTGGACTTAAAGAAAATATAGCAATGAATAGCCATGCCTAATAACGGTAAAAATATGTTGAGATTCCTTTGAAGTTGTGTAGCTTTTCAACTTTAAATATACGTCAAGTAAGCTATATAGTCCTGACGTGCATTGTATTTATTATTGATGGTCGTTGGCAGCCTTCAGTTCTTTGAATACAATAAAAAAATCTATCACCAAATAATTTCTATCAAATATATTCAATTAATATTCAAATTCTATCAAACAGAGACTCAATTTAATACCAACCATTTTATTTTCAAAAAGCCTTCCATAATACATATGTATTTATGTATGCATGTGCATATCATATTCAATTAAATATTTTTCGTTTATTTTATTTTATTTTTTATGAAATTTTTCTATTAACGATTTGCATTTTTAAAAAAATAATTGAATTTGTTTTTTTTTTTGTTTCTCTGCTTCCAGGGATCGCATATTCCGTTTAAGCCTTAAAAATATATCCTCATCAACATGTGACGTAAGTATTAACAATAGCTGTGTGTATATTTTTTGTTTTTTATTATTAATAAATAATACGTTTATATGGTTCTAAACAATGAATAAAATAAAAATTGTATTATTTTTTATTAAATACACTACGAGAGGTGTTGTGTCAGCATGCAGTTGGAATAATGGTTGGTAGGTTGCAATACACGAGTCTCCACAATCTATGGACAATTAAGTACAGTTTTGACAGCAAATATTTGGGAATTTTTTTAACTGAATCTAGGATATGTAGTTAAGAATGAAAGGAAATTAAATGTAAATTAAACAACAGATGTATGGTGCGTAATTCCACAATAAGCCTCAATGGCATTCGTTACGTTTTAGAAAACGCACGATCTCGGTAGCCAGTTCATATCAAAACCACGTTAGTTGGCTATGCCCACAAATATTCAATGTGGCAGGAGCTGTCTGGCATGGCATTCGTTTCGAGCCGCTGTTAGCCAAACGTTTACGGAACATACGTTCATTTTTACAGTACGAAGCAATGAGGACGATGCAATTTTAGCAAGTATTTACATTGCTTTTTTTCTCATATTTCGTTTTGATGCCTGGCTTGGGCTTTTCGTCTAATAAGCGAACACTCTACCTACTAGACTACGGCGACTAAAGAAAAAAATCTTTGGCGTCTTCCTCTCAGCAGATTTCTGGCAAAAACTCTAAGAGTAAATAAAATTGCCATGAAAATGTTTCTCAAAATCTGTCGTTCGAAGTAGACGTTAAGCTGTAGGTCCCGCCACTCAAGTATATAATTAAGGCACACCCTTACGTGAGATGACCATGCCCACAAGTATTCAATGTGACATGAGCTGTGTGACACACTGAGCTGTCAAAACCACATGGCATTCAAATTATCCAATTCAAGCTAATAATCATCAGTTTATAGTGCTCTCTGTTGGATTTGATGGCCTGGTCAACGTCATTCTTAAGCAAATATGTTCCAATGACGCCGCTAGTCCAACATCCACATCAAACGTTGAATTTTTCGAAATGCATTGGACTCTCATGGATCTTATGAGGATTGGCAATGTCCAAACTGCAACAGTTTTGTTTGTTTACTTGCCCATATACCAAGGAATTGGACTCAATAGGAAGTTGCAACAGATTCTTGCATCCTCGAATATCTCTTACGCTGATTACTTAATTCAAATCTTATCCCCTATCAAAAAACGCTCATTTCCTAACGTTGTTCAACGAGTATTAAAAATGAATGACGGTTTTATTCAATTTGTTGTTATTTCCAATGCAATTGTTGTTAAACAACAACAACAAACACATCATCATCATGTGCATAATATTTGATTTTTTCCCCAACTATTATGCAAAATATGTACTACAATGGACGACTTTTATTTGAAATCCCTCAGTTCTATTAAAATATTTTGGATTTATTATGGACGTATAATTTTTTCTTTATTTTTCTTTTCTTTTTTATTTGGAAAATAATAAAATATTTTAAAATACAAATGAAATGCAATGAACAAAAAATAATCTGAAATTCACAATAAATCTCCATAAATGAGTAAAAAAAAAAAGTGGAGCAACAACAATAAAATATGGACTTCTATGACAACAAAAATAATAACAACTTGCAAAACCACGAAGTCCTATAACAAAATGTGAACAACACACACACACACAATAAAAAATAAAATTTATTTGTTAAAATCGATGTTTCTTTCCAATTGAAAATCTATTTAAATGCTTTTAAGCAGAGAGGGGAAAACTTGGAGTTTGCTGTGGGAAACGGTTTCGAACATATTCAAACAGGAGGTTATTACACGCACAATATCCTTTGAGAAAGAGGAAGATCAGCAGCTATATTGTCTTATGGATTCAGCTTTGTTAAGGTTGTGGACTTATTTTTCCGTTTGAATGAACAAAACTTTTATTTCATTGTAATGCTTGGACCATAATTATATTCCAAATATTTTAAAATGTACTGCGAATGGCCCCCTTAAGATTATTTGCAGCAGTCGATGCTTTTGAAGTAATTTTCGACCTCTTCTTCGTACATTTTGGACGATATCTCGATGATAAAGTCTGGAGGTTATTATCACTTAACCCCTATGGCCTGCTATATGCAGTGATAGCACTGGTTTGCTGCTGGGCTTAGATAAGGCCAGTCTGAGGTTAGTTATTTGTTTTATTACAGGGTACTATGAGATTATATCGCTGACAGGGATCTGAGACAGATCCCAGCCTTTTTTGTAACTGTTCATCCCTTAATAGGTTGAGGTTGAGGACCCTGGGCAGGGGCTTCATCGAAGGTTTGGATTCTTTTTCGAGTTCCTAGACTACTAGCATGAGCACTAATGATGCAATTACCAGTAACTACTCCTAACACAGATGCTCTTCTGCAATCATCTAGCATCCATACCAGTGACGTTGTTATGTCAGCAGTCATCTATCTGTTGACTTCTATTACAATTTCATCATCCGATATCATTCCGTTTGTGTTTTTGGTAGCGGATTACAGCATAATTTGAGCATGGCTTTCTCTTTGTCACATACATCCATACATACATACATAACACACATAATTGCTTATTACAACCCATCAGACAGGATGACGACCTAGCTTCTCACACCACTTAGGCTGTGTATGCTAATTTTATACATGAGTGGCAGGGTCTACAGTTTAAAATCGATTCCGAACGACAGATTTTTTTTTTGAGAAAGTGTTCATGTATACGTTTGCCCTGGGGTTTGAACTGATTCCTCATTTCTAATAAGCCAACACATTACCTACTAGACTACGGTGACTTCCTCTCTGTCACTCGCGTTCGTGTTCGAACTTAGTGTTCACCCAAGTGTGTTTTAAGACAAGAGTCGTGAATTCAGGTCATGTAAGAACACAATGTCATGCTAACACATAAGAGATGTCTGGCATCATATAATCGCGGTGAATATCATGTAAACAAATGTGGCAATTGGTTACCAAGCAGAGCAAGGTCTGGTTTTGAAAAACTGAAAGAAACGTAAAGACCGTTGCAAATATCCAGAAACACTTATAAACGTATTTTCAATGCTTTGAAGTTGCCTTTGTTGTATGGAAGAAATACATGACTTACGACAAAGCTAATGCAAACCTTTGTGTTGTAGTCTTTAGCCGAACCAAAAATTAAAATTGATATGGCATTTTGATCCTGGTTTTTCAACGAAAATATACCGGGTGTATCTTATTGTTACAACACATTATTATTAGTTCACACCACAAAGTCGATTGTGGAAGTTTTTCAGAGCAGCTGATTACAGTTTGAATAGCCTCTGGGGTGGATTAATTATGACCATAGTAAAATGGACATGATTACGAACCTACACTTCTCCCATAGAATGTGTTTTGGCAATCAAATATAATGACTTACAAGCCTTGTTCATTTGCTAATCTATTCATAGTGAAATATTAGACTCTATTAAACATGTTGGCAATAACACATGCCACGAATCTGATTTTATACTGAAAATATTTTTTCAGCAACGCAGCTCTATAGTGCTAAACAAACTGTTTTTAATTAAAAAAAATTCTCTACTGGCTACCTATTAAAAAAGTTAAAGAACTTTAAATCAAAGTCAATGAAATATTTAAAACTTTAAAACATTAGTAATTTAATATTAAAATTAGAATGACCAAACGAATGGCCAACAGAATTATTATCCCCCCATAAAGCCAGCAATTGCACACACCAGTTTTATTATTTGTTTAGAGAGTCCTTTATTTTATAACGTTGGAAAAGGTATCAACCATTAAACTATAGTATTTACATACATACATATGTATGTATTGTACAAGTACGTACACTTGTTTATGTCCCCAAGGTATGACAATAGATTTATGTCAGGTTTTTTCCTTTTTCTTTTCTCGCATAAAATGTGGGTAAAAAACCAAATTGCATAAATTTTTAATGAAATTACATCCCAAATGGCACTAAAAAAAACACATGAAAAACTAGAATTTTCACAAAACAAAAACAAAAAAAGCGAAATTAAAAAATAAAAGGGGAACACAGAAAGAAAAAAATACAGAGAAGAGGAACTAAATGCCACAAATCTAAGTGAAATCTACCATGCATGGTGGACACAAAACGAAATGATTTACAAAACTTTTAAAAAATTAAACGAAATACTCCACCAAAAACTGAACAAAAATTCGCCGTGTTGTTTTTCTTGTTTTCACTTCCCGTTTTTTCGTTTTATGTTTTTTTCTGTTTTGGTCAGTTTTATTTTCAGTTCATATTTTTTAATTCTAACAACTACTGGTCAAAAAGTGAACACGAAAAAAAAGTCAAAACTAAATTAAAAAAACATACATAAACACTCGTACACACACTCATATATAATAAAATAGCAACAACAGCCATTACAAGCAGCATAAAAAATATTAATTTACTCGCTCTCTTACAGCCTTAACCGCAACTACATTTCCATGTATTTTTTCAACTCCTGTGTGTATGTGAAGGATTTTTTTTTTCATTCTATTTTTAAATATGCTTACGAGAACACTCAACAAGAGAAAGCAGCAGAGAGAGAGAGTATAGCATAAAAATAGAATAAAGCATACCTGAAAATTTGTTAGTTACTCTTAGTTTTTTTGAGAGCGAGAGAGAGAGAGATCTCCTGGGGTCAAAAATGCTAAAATAACAACAAATGTAACATAAAAGCGTGGTTTTTTTACTTTGGATTTATACGTTTTACTTTTTTCGCATACTGTTCTTATATAAAAAAGAAATACATATTATTTTATAGTATGCTTTTAGGCTTTATAAAATTTTTATGAAATTTAGTTTTTCACTCTCTCTCTCTCACACACACATATACAAGCATATATACATACATACGTGCTACTTAGATCTGTAAATATTATAAATACATGTGCTCGTAAATTGTAAGAATAATTGTCAATACAATGACAAACAAAAGTGTATTCTAGTTTAAACATGAAATTTTAAATTGACATTATTTTGTGATACTTAAGTATTGTCCAAGATTGGTAATAATACCTATGCCTGCAGTAGAGCAACTGGAGCACTATGGTGTCTCAAATCTGTATGTGCTCTTTGACAAATTGGTTTGCGTCTCTATTTTTATGTAGAGAGGTACTTCGGTCACCATCTCGTGAGAAGATTATAAATTTTTCAGATTACCTGCTCTTCTTGCCATCATTATGTCTCCTAGCCTTCTTGTGCTATAAAAATGAATTTTTCGAAAGCAGTTCTAAGGATTTAAGCTGTCTATCATATGTTCTAAAGACGGAAAAAGTAGATACAATCTAAGCTTTGAAGCTGTAAATTATAAGTATTTGTTGATGCTATATCCAGAGTTTACTCTGAGATGTGGGCTTATTAGGGATTGCTCTCGATGCATTGCTGTTGAATATCTCTTGCTTCCTCATTCAAATAGCCGTATGTGGATAACCTATAAGTTCAGTTAAGTAACCTGAAAACCTAAAAAGTTCTAGTTATTTACCTAGCCAGAGGAGGATAGAACCTATGGATATTTTGCAAATACATAGACCAGACTACTTGCGTACTGTTTTCTCCCAGTTAAAAACCTTTGACCGAATAGTTCAACCCACGTATTGCCCACGATTTGACAGTAATATCTCCCTTATTCTGTCCTGTCACAGTCATAGAAGAGACTTGTCGAAGTTTAACGTCCTGTAGAACGAATGTTGTACCGAGTCCTCTTCTTCCTTAGTCTGATAAGGCCTACAATTACATGGGTAATCTACGCGTTCCATTTTATGCCCAAGTGTTCAGTTCAGTGCCCGCTAGAACCCTAATAGGATTCTCTTCACATAGACAAGGGAGTCTTTGTCCTTTCCTATGACAGAAAAAACATGTGTATTATGATCGTTCTGCGAATAGTGATGATAGTCGATTTGAGATCCATTTTCCTTAATGCCCATTCATATATGAAGTTCTGGATCGGAACCCATTTGTCCTACGACCCAAGTTGTCCTACGCAACAGCCGCACTAAGGTTTAACGACTTAATGGCTATTACAGTCAGCACTAACATTCCTTCATATGCCCGAATAAATTGGGATTCATGACAGTTCGTCACAATATCACCAAAGGTAAGCCAGTGAGCAAATAAAGCTGATCTGAAGTTAATGCAATGTGAGCGAAAAGTAAAGGAATTTCTATCAATGCATATTGCCGGCACTGTATGGAGGAAGAAAAATCTACAGGGTATACTTTACTAGGACTAGCCTCCACGTTTTCAAGTGGTTTCAAAGAGGTCGGCTAGAAATTGGAGAAGTTGTTATAGGAAATTTAATGGACTTTATTCGTAAAGTGGAGTTCTCCCATGAAGGAAGTAAGTCATAATAAGATACGTCATTAGGATCATCATCATTTCTATTGCCGATGAGAAGATATGAGGAGCGTGTAGGGGGCTCATTTGAATGCGTTTTTATGCCTTTAAAATATAAACGCAGTTGAACAAAAATTCGTAACATTTTCAATTTTATTCCTCACTGTACTCCATTTTACCAGTGTGTATGTGTGTGTTTATAGTTAATAACTAGAAAACAATACATTCATCTATTCCTCACAGGATTAATTTTTCCTTTTTTTTCCCACTCTTACTCTTATGTCAGGTATAAGGAATTGCTGCCTGCTGTTTTCGTAAAAGGAAAGGCAAAATTTCCCTTTTTGTATCTTTAGAAGCAAATAAAAAAAAGTAAAGAAAAAACCAACAACAGCGAAAGTAACTTTTAAGGCTTTTTGTTCCCTTCTTGCGAAGAGAATTGCCAATAGATTTTATGGCATGTTATAGTCACGGGTTGTTTTTGGTTTTTAAAGCCACAAAATTTCTTTATGGCGAGACATGGGACTCATAATATGGGCAACTCGTAAAAGGATTGTTATTTGTCCTTAATATAATAATAACTACAACAACAATAACATTTTACACTGTCATTAAATCTGCGTTAAAATAGAAGAAAAAGTACTCAGGTCGGGTTCAGTTTCATTTTCTGCTCACTTTTCTTTCCTTTGAGGTTAAAGGAGACTATAAAACTATTTCGGTACTTAAAAAATACTATTTTGGTTATATGTTGCTTGATTTTTATTGTTACACCAATATCCCGGTTTGCGTCGCTAATTGGGACTGAAAAAATGAGACGCAAACCGAAACGACGCAAACTGAAGCAGAATTTTCAATTTCAACTTTCAGACTGAACTTCACTCCACGACATATAATTCGAAACTAATAACTGTAAACAACGCACACCTGCAAATTTGCTTTCTACTAAACGGGAAATCCCCTTTTTCTGCTTTAGCTTTGTAAAAACATTTTCATATCAACGACGCAAATCGAAGCATTTACGACGCAACTTCGAAGCCATGCGACGCAAACTGAAACTAAAACGACGCAACATTGAAATTCCAGAAACTTAAAAAAAGACGCAACTTCGAAGCGACGCAAATCGGGGTATTGGTGTATTTGTATTTTTTTTTTTGAAATTTTACTACACATTAAAACATTATTAATATCGTATGTTAAAGGAAGACTTTAAGCGGCATAAGGAGTCATCATGTAATGGCCAATAAAAAAACATTTCTTGAGACATAGTTCCTTAGCTTAGGGATGAATAGGTTTGGGTACTGAAAACGTACCACAATTTGCTCCTTTTCAGGTGTTTAATATTAAAGTATATGGCTTTGCATATTACATTTAAACCTAAAGTGCTTATGGTGCCAATAAATCTAAGACGACTGTACCACAGCCTTCACTTTTAATTTTAAAAATTAAAAACAAAAAAACAAACAAACAAAACAAACGAAATATAAAGAAAATTTTTTCTCAAAGCCTAATAATAAAGAAAATCTACAAGCACCAGACATTTCTAACACCGCATGTACCTTAAATTTTCTTTCGTCTTTTTCGTTTATTTCTCTTACGTTGCCAGTTATTTTTCCTGTTGTTGTTAACCTTAAGAAAACATTTTAAATAAAATATGAATTTTGGTTTTACAGTTAAATTTTATGTGCAACATATATTTAAACTTCTCATGCCACACCTCCTCACCACCCTCCGTTTTAAACAAAACATACACGTACGGTTTTCTGTTACACACTGTATATGAGTTTTAAATGCAACAAAGGTTCATAAATAAGACTCACACCACAAAAACTCTAAACAACCATTTCATCCTCTCTACCCGCATACGATTAAATTGTTGCGTATTTAGATTTAAAGCTGAGTTTTTGCTGCTTGAAGAGAGAGTTGTTGCTGCACGAGTTTTAGATTGCCCTACGCTTAGTTTTTGCAGATAGGCATCGTAAGACCACAAAAGCTCTTTTGTAAGTCTTCCCTAGCTCTTATGGAAATAGGCTGCCTATTAAGGCCTCCGCAATTTTATTTTAAATATTTGATAGCCCACATATTTTTCATAAAAGGATACGCTTTGTAATCACCGCTTTCAGGGATTTATTGTCAATAACCTACAACGATAGCAAACACCGATAACCTGCACCGACACATACACCTACTCCGATGAGGAAAGAAGAAGAAAAATTCTAATTTGACTGCATATTGAACGTAACCTTATTCTCTGAATGGCTATGTTCTTACCACAGGAATTTAGTTACCGAAAAATATTAATGAGACCAGAACTACGTTGTATTACTATGGCCACAGTAAAGCCTGTGCCTTAATTACATATGACTATTACGATAGGCTCAAGAAACCCCCAAACCGCCCATTTCATAAAACGATCCGCTTTATAACCAACGCCTTCAGGGGCTTATTGTCAACATCCTACACCGATAACCCGCACCGATAACATACACCGATAACCTACACCGATAACTTACACCGATGCAAAATTAGAAGAAAAATCCTATTTCCCAGCACATTGAAAGTAACTTTATTCCCTGAATGGCTATGTTCTTACTACACCATTTCAGTTTGCGAAAAAGATTTGCTTACTGCTGATAGCAGATTAAATAATAACGTAATGCTGGTCTCACGTTATTATTACTATGAACACAGCAAAGTCTGTGCCTTAATTACATGTGACTACTACGACAGGGACAAAGAACCCCCAAACTGCGTATATGGTGCTGTAGGGTAAACAAATTTGCAACAACAACAACAACATTTACCACAAAAAAACTTTCTTTCTTTTACAAAATAAAACCCAACACATACGTTATGTTACGTTACGTTTACGTGATTTATAAATCAATTTGCTTGAAAGCATATGAAGAAAGTTGCTGCCGCTTTTAGTTTATACGTTTTATGGCATCTATAATAATATTATTCTTGTCTTTGTCTACCCTCTGCCCCTTTGTGGGATGCCTAATAAGCATACATGCCAGTTTTATGGCAAAAAACTTCTACTGCATTAAGGAAAGTACACCGGAGATAACAAATAATGGGCCTACACGCAGAGAAGAAAAATGTGTAATTGAAGTCATAATTTGAAAGCAACATGTTAAACGATTGTTTGCTTGTACATCTGTAGTCATTTATGTGATCAATAAAAACATTTTGTATGCTACAGAATTATGATTTTTGCTGGCGGTATGTAGCTTTTTACCTTGCACTGTATTAAGCCAATGTTCGGATTGGATACTATCAGTTCTCTTACTATTATGCTCGTAATGTTATGGTAAAAACAAATTTAAAGATCAGCAACTCACTCTTCAGCACAGAAAACTCTGCTATTTTAATTGATATTGTGACGTCATTTGTCCTCGTTTGTAAAAGCTATTCCAATTTACGAAAACCTTGATTAATTCTTCCATTAAAAGAAACCTTTGAATTACAATTTGGGGCCATTACTTAATTGAACTCAACGACACGTTAGTCGGATTTCGACTTGCTTTAACTCTTCCTTCCAGATGCTTCCTCTCCTTTTCTAGTTTATCACACTAATTGGTTCTCATTGCTTTAGTCCTTTCGAAGCGGACAACGTTGTATATTCCGCCGACTTCTGCTAATCATCGTTTCAAATACCCATGTCGCCGGAATATCGTATTCTATTCAAACTCCGTACGGAAGCCACTGGAAGTTAAGGCGTTAAACATGGTCCATATTATTGAGTAGCTCATGCAGCTCATTGTTAGTTCAAATTAGGAAATAATTGGCGACTAGTACTGGATCGAAGAAGGATCAGAGGATCAGTTCGTGGCACGTCGAATGACTCTGAGTCTCTATTTACCATGATATGGAGGAAATGGAATCGATACAACACCTTTTATCCGAATGTCCTGCACTTAAGGACAGATGTCATCAGTCTGAACATGTCGAACGTGTCACTGAGAGAACAGCTGGCCGGTTTCATTCGGAGCTCGGGGTGGTTCAACACTGGGTAATACATTAGGCTATAGAGGCTGTCGAGTGATATTGTCTGTGGAAGGCAAGCTACCCGTTACCCTAACCTAATCTCACCTAGGGGAATGCTGATAGATTAGAGGACGTGTACTTGACAAGTACAGTACCCGGGGCTAACTTCACCCATTGTACAGGGAAGTGCTAATACTTTTCTAAGAAAAGAAACGGCGTGTTCATGACTATCGACTACCTTTCAGGGGAGTCAGTTTGTTTTTTTAGGTCAGTCAGCTTTCTTCCTTCTTAGAGCATATTCAGCGATTTTCGTCACTTTTATTCAGTTTTCCTTGCCACGTGGCTGATTAATTATATATATATATGTATGTAAATCTACATTCAAAGGATATTTATTCTGCATCGTCAATATTTCCGACATATAAACCACCGGTATCTACAGGTTTTTTCCATACGTCTTTTGACTCGTTTTGGATCATCAGGACACCAACGACATTTGCGCGACTTGCTTATACTATCCCTGCATTTCGTTTAATACCTGCCAGTAAATATACTTGTTTATCTCTTCAAGTATACGTAGGATGCCTATACTTCGCTGTATACCTACATAGCTGTGCATCCTTATTTGTTAGTCTGTGATTGTTGTCGACTTTCTTAACATGTGTGGTTTACCACTGTTAAAGAAATTTTCCATATTTTTAATAACATTATGATGCCATAACTTTTTTTTAAAATTTCTCTTTTTTTTATGAAAAAATCTACATGATTAAATTTAGGTTTCCATAATACAAATACATATATATGTACATATGTACACACACACGTTGTATCCTACTTTAACTCTCATAAATAAATATCAATACATGTTCCAATGTAGGTGCAGCCGGTACAGGTGTCGGTGTGAATGTATGAGAAAATATTTTCTCTCTCTCTCTCTCTCTCTTTCACTCTCTCTGTTTGGTTGCCATAATAATTTGTTCCTTCCTTCCTACCTACAAAAAAAAGGTGAAAATTGAATTAAAGTTAATCTATTTTACGTACGTGTTTGAAATTTTTAATGAATTGAATTGAGTTTATAATTTAATCAAATGAGAATTATGAACATTTTATGCACTTGTTATGAATGTTACGAATGTTGTTTTCTTTTTTATGAAAACAGTTGCTTTTTTGTCTTTATTGAATATAATTTTCATTTTTTTTTTCAAATTTTTATGATAAATTTTGTGTAAATATTATGATGGAGGCGTTTAGGTAGAAAATTAATGTAAATCGTGCATTTACATTAAATTTGGTTTTAAATGAATGTGTTTATATAGGCATAAATACAGAGAACAACATTTTATTTTTTAAAAATATCATTTTTTGCGATTCCTATCTTCAAATTAAAATAAAACACAGTGTGTGAGATACCACCATAATCTAATGAATCCAAGTTGCTTTAGTCTAGTACGTTGTGTGTTAACTTATTAGACATAAGACCACGGTTCAGACCCCAGGTCAGACGTCTCCCACCATAACGAAATTTGAAAAAATATTTCTTCGTTAACTTTCTCTCAGAAGATTTCTGAAAAACACTCTGAGAGTAAATAAAATTAACAGTGTTGAAAAATTCAGTGCTTTAGTACTTTTTTCAGTACTTTTCCATTTCTTTACTTACCACAGCACCCCCGCTGCACTTTCAGTACTTTTTTATTATTATATATTTTACGGCTTGCGTTTTTCAACTATTGATAGCTTAGAAACATGTTCTACTACATAATGCTAAAAGTAGAATTAGTCGTTAGCCCCGGTTAGCCAAATTACGTTCGCTTTTAGAATATGAAAAGCAATGAGAACGCTTGCCGAACTGTAATGTAATTTAGTTAAGTATTTAATTTGCTCTACATATGCTAAAATCAACGTTCATTGCGTTACGTTCCGCTGACAATTGGCTAAACGGGGCTTTTACGTTTCGAATCAACAGTTTTTGTTTTGTATATGAGAAACATGTATCAGTAGTTAGTTTTTCTATTCCATTCCGTACGTGTAATAATAAATATTATATTTATTTATATTTTTTTATAAAAGTACCATTTGATGGAAAAATTACTCTTTCAGACATAATTCAGTACCATTTCTACTTTGCAACACTGCACAGAACTTAAGTGGTGTGAAAAGCTAGGTCGTAATCCTGATTAAAAGGTTGTAATGAGCAATTATGTATGTATGTATATAGAGGTGCTAAAATACTGCCACCAGCCAGTCTGGTGTACAGCGTCGCAGTCTATAGGATTTTCCTATAAAGTCTTTTCCATTCCGTTTGCCTTCTTACGGAACCTTAATATTTAGCTTGAATGTAGGTCCCATTTTGGTCCCAATCAGTGATGAGCAATGAGTATTCAAATTCGAATCATACACATAATTTCTGTTACATATACGCAATGGCAATTTTTATTTAGTCTCAGAGTTTTCGCCAGAAATCTACTCTACATAATAACAGTAATACTAAGAAGGAGCCAAGGGCTCGATGATCCGTAATTTATTTAAAGTTGTTGTCATTCTTTTCCCTAGAGGGACTCATTGTCGTTTAAATCGCAACTTTTTCCTTAGTTAAATGATTACAATAACTTTTCGGATTCAATTTCTTTCTCTCAATTTTTCTAAGCACCATATTCTACACTTTTATTGAATCAACTGTAACTAGATTTTTATAAATTTTGTATTTCATATGGAACAGAACCTTTTTTTCATTCAATTAACACATTTAAATAAATACACACAGGGGTAGTATTGACAACAAGGGACTTTAAATAACCAGTGGTTAAATGCACACACAAAAGCAGGAGTAAACCATTACAGGAACAGCTACAGGATAGATGTAGCTGTAGATGGACACACACGTTTTTAAGACCCGCCTGCTTAGAAAACTGCATTTCCATGAAACATTCTGTAAATCAAAGTGACAACATTTCTATGAACGAAATGGCTTAAATGGATGCAACATCCATCGTCAAGTGTTAGTTTTACTGTCTTGGCTACGAAGTAAAATAAAAATGAAACAAAATGGCAGCCCAGTGCTTGCTTTAAATGAGAATAAAAACAAGGAGAGAAAAAGAGAGAGAAATTATCACCGAGAAGGTGTTAGTTTGTATAACTTATTTAAAGTATAAATACTAGTTTGTGTTACTATTTAATAATATTACTGTGCTCTAGAACAACAACAGTTAACGTAGAGTAAGAGGGCCAGAAATATATACATACACCCTCGACAAGTGCCATTTCTTAAGGGAATATTGTATATACGAGCTACGTATGCTTTGCTCATTTTATTTGAATCTCTTCTATGCTGCCATACTTCTACCATAGTTCTACTGCAGCTGCTAGGAATGCTAACGATGACGATGACAACATGGATGATGAAATAGAATCAGTAGAGAGTATTTAAGCTTCAGTTAATTTGATTTACTTTGTAAAGTTTTTAATAAAACAAAAATTATATGGAAAAGAGAGAATTACAGGCATTGGTGCGAATGAATGACATGCATCATCATCATCATCACCATCATCATCACAGCCATCATCACAGTCATCATCATGTGCATGTTACCAGGCATTATCATTATCCTCTTAAGTTTTAAGTGTATACTTGTATGAGTAGTTCTTGTATACATAGTTTGTTTCTTCCAGTTTAATATCCATGCAGTGGAAGTGTTAAAACTTATGATTACGAACTTTTATTTCACCTTCTTTTTTCTCTTAGTTTTTGTTTTTAAAGTATAATAAAATCAAGATTTTTTAATTAATTTACTTTAAGTTTTTTGCGCAACAAAGTAAAGAAATAAGGAAGAAGAAAACTGGAAAGGTGTTAAGAAATCTTCTGTTTTGTTTGGAGTTTTAAAGTCTTTAAACGAGATTTTCATGAATGGGTATGGTGGCATACAATAGCACTTGGCCTTAGGGCCTTATATCAATTTAAGCAAGGATTTTGTGAATTGGATGTTCTGTACAACAACGACTTGAGATTTCAATAGAACGACTCTCAATATTCTGCACGAGAGATTTGAAAGCGTTGTCATCTCACTTGGAGCTGATGTTTACTAGCCACAGAGCTCGTGCAATTTAAAGCGAGCATGATAGATGGATGGTAGTCGCCCTAATCTGCTAGGTAGTGTGTTCGCTTATTAGACGTTAAGCACGGGTTCGTGCCCCAGGCCAGACATTAAAACGAAATATGAAAAAATATTTCTTCGGCGACTTCCTCTCAGCAGATTTCTGGCAAAAACCCTGAGAGTAAATAAACCTGCCATAAAAAAGTTTCTCCAAAATCTGTCGTTCAGAGTCTACGTTAAACTGTAGGTCCTGCAGTTCATGTAAAATTCGAATTCTGCACAAGTGATTTGAAAACATGGTCATCTCACATGGAATGATATGAACTGGCCACAGAGCTCGAGCAATTTGGTGCCCTTACACTTTTTCTTGTGGAGTTTTCATATAATGTCCGTATATCTGAATAAGTCTTAGATTACAGTGCTTCTCAAAGCCAATCATTGGCCTTCTTTGAAATTCTGACTGATTTATGCCCCAAAGTTTTGGAAAATATGAAATTTTGGATGTCCTTCACCTAGACAAGATCTGGTGGACTTCTGAACGATGTTGTATTTTGCATAGAGGGCGTACAAAAAGTCTGCTTAAACTTCAAATAACCACATTCGATGTGGTTGTAAAAGTCATTACTGAACATTGCCTTATGGGCACTCATGCAAGGCGCATTGGTCTTGGCTACAAGGCAAATGTATACTGTAGAAGCTACAGAGACGATGAAGAAGAGCAAACTGTTCTTCTCGTATTGGGCACATGCCCAACGAAATGTTAGAGGAGGAAAAAGAGAATCTCAACGATGTAGGTGCTGAGGACGTGAAGGTCATAGCGCTCTATAGGTCGATATATCGGTGATTACTAACTCCTGATAGCCTGAATGGGATGATATGTTTTATTGGTTCATTTGTCAAAAACGAAATCGCTTTGAATTGGGATAATCTGAGAATCTACTGAGAATCTATTAAATGTTCTTATCCTGTGTGCACATGACATGCAAACTTATGCTCATACATACATACATAATTAGTCGTTACAATTCTGCAATCAGGATTACGACCTAGATTCTCACACCACTTATATTGTGTATGTTAATTTTATACATGAGAGGTGGAATCGACAATTTCCACCAGTCGATTCCGAACGACAGATTTGTTGAGAATCTTTTCATGCCATTTTTTTATTTACTCTCAGAGCTTTTGCCAGAAATCTGCTGGTGTTTGAACAGAGGCCTCACGTCTAATATGCCAACATACTCCTACTAGAGTACGGCGACTGGCTTATGCTAAGACAAGAGCAAAATAAATTACATATTTTGGGTATCATTTCTTCATTTGTATAAACTGTTCAGTCATCCATTATTGTGGGTAAATATGACTCCTCCACACACCGTATTCTTTAAATTCCATATGCCAGCACCTGTTTATCCAGTGCAATTTGAAAACGAGTTTTCATTAAACATTGACAACAAAAAATTGTAAAAGTTTTTGTACAAATACATACATACATAATTGGCCATTACAATCCTTCAGTTAGGATTACGGCCTAGCTTCTCAACACCACTCATGTTGTGTGCCTTAATTTTATACATGAGTGGCGGGACCTTCAGTTTAAAGTCGACTCCGAACGACAGATTTTTTGAGAAGCTTTTCATGGCAATTTTTACACTCAGAGTTTTTGCCAGAAATCTGCTGAGAGGAAGTCGCCGAAGAAATATTTTCATATTTTCGTTTTGATGTCTGACCTGGGATTCGAACTCGGGCCTTTCGTCTAATAAGCCAACACACTACCTACTAGACCACGGCGACTTCAAATACAAACAAATGATAAATATGTATATTAACTGTAAGTCTACTTTTACTCCGTACTGTTACTTTAATGCCATAGATTGTGACATTTAATTACCGTCTCTATTCTATGGAATTAAATTACAACAACATTAAAACTGTCCTCTTGTCTCTTGTATTTACCATGTAACTTAGTATGTGTGTCACAATATTAACACCTTTTCATGATAAAATTGTAAAATTTAAATACATTTTCCATTGACAACATTTACAACAAGATTTTCCTATGAAATCCCTTTTCATTATTATTCGAAAACAGGACCTTTTCTTTTACTATTATTGTAGATGAATAACTAAATACTCTAGTATTTGAAAAAGGGGAAAAACTATTTTCCTCATTAGTATTCTAAGTATCAATAGAAAGCTTAAGTATTTTAAACATTTTCCAATTAAGAGAATTTTCTTCCCCCGAACAATCAATGGGAAAAACTTTATTTACAATTTCAATCTTAACCATTATCTTTATGAAAATGCAAATGTTGTATTGGAATGAACCTTTCTCTTAGATGAAGGGATACCGTTTGATGGTCTGAGTAACGGTAAATAAATAATTTTCTTTTAAATTGAAAAAACTAAAAGGCAACATCAACATGAAACAATACGCACAACACTTTCATTTCCTTAGGTTGTAATGAAATCTAGTAATGTTATCAACGTTCAGTATCAGTGCCAGTGCCAGTGCCAGTGCCATCAAACAGGCAAAGACAATGCCAACAAAATCCTCAAGCGTTGACATTGTAATCAATTTCATCAAGTTCAAGTTTCTTATTGGTCCTGATTTTATACGTTTATAACTCTGGTATCATCATCATCATCTTCATCACTGTTGTTGTTATTTTTCAAGTAAATTTAAATGTTTCATTAACTATATTTCCTTAGTAACAACAATAACATCAATATAAGTGTTGTTGTTCTTTTCAATTTATTCATGGCTTTTTTATACGAAAGAATGAAAATATTGTCACAGTAATTTGCATATTTATGTGCGTTTGCGTATGTGTATTTAAGCCCTTTAGAAGGTAAATTTTAACCTTTTTCCCCCTTTGTTGTTAATGAAATAAAGTCCTGTTCTTGACAACATTGTTGTCATCAATTGTTTTGTATTGTTTAAGTTGTTCCTTTGAAGTTGTCATGTTATTTTGCATTACATTTGAGAGATTTTATAAACGAGCCGGCTTGCGAATGAACTCCAAAATTTAATTTTTAGACTGTGATATGACGACACATTTACTGGCCATTATAACCTTTTCATCAAAATTACAACCTCGCTTCCTACACCATCCAAATTGGATGCTTTAATTTTCTCAATGTTTGGGGGAAACTACCCTTCCCTCCCATTCCAGATTTGTTAAGTATTTCGATGGCTTTCGCTAGAAAACTAAGAGAACTTCTTTGAAAGAAATACTTTTTTTCAAGGTGTCACAGATGCCTACTCTATTAAGTCAACGCACTACTCATAAGACGTACTTGCCGTAGCCTAGTACATAGTATAGTGGCTTATTAGACGTGAGGCCACGGTTCAAGCCCCAGGGGTAGACATCTCGAACTAAAACGAAATATAAAAGAAATATTTCTTCGAAGACTGCTTCTCAGCAGATTTCTGGAAAAAAAACTCTTGAGTGTAAATAAAAATTGCCATGAAAACTGTAGGTCCCGCCACTCATGTATAAAATTAACACACACTACATACATAAGTAGTGTGAGTAGCTATGTCGTAATCCTAACTGAAGGATTGTAATGGCCAATTATATATGTATGTGTGGTGGGAACGTACCGCTTACAGTCAGAGATTTTTTAAATATTTCGATGGCTTTTGTTAGAAGACTACTTAGAGAGGATCGTTAAAAGAAAAAAATTTTTTTTAGATATTAGAGCTGATGATTCAGACTCGATCTCTAGTTTAACAACCCAACGCACTACTCATAAGATTTCGACGTGCACATGATTATGCTTACTTAGTTCAGATGACTTAGAAAATTCCAATTTTAAATACTGAAGTACGAACGAAGCTATCATGGGATATACAAGTGTAGTATTAATACGTGGTCTTTCATTAAGCAATTCCCATATTTAAATTAAAAACGAATAAAGTATGTGTGAGATATCAATGAAATTTTTCATTCGTTAGAAAGACCTGTTAATGCCAGTATATATGGAATATAAAATTAATTCAAATGTCATCCACAGCTTCTTTGGGTGGAGCTCATCCGAAATGTCTAAATTTTCCATAAATCAGGCTGAATTGGATTGATAGCATGTGTTGAGTTGACGGCGAAAAACTCGCTGATTTGTGGTTTTTTTGCAAGCCCCTGAATGCTTAAGAAAATTCTACAAGAAAAAGCCTATCAGGTTAAATTTAATGATTTCGGTTGCCATTCATCACCTTCATGTCAGATGACCATGCCCTCAAATCGCTCGTGCAAAATATTCAATGCGGCATTAGCTGTGTTGCACGTAGCGCCATCCTATTGAAATCACATGTCGCTTATGTCCAGATTATGCAATTAGAACCAAAATAGTTTGGTTTATCAACCAATATAGCTTGCCATTTATAGTGATATCCCATAGGTTCTTTCCCCAATAGGTGATTCCAAATCATATACAAATTTTAGGAGGTAGCACTACAAATCATTAGTTTTTGTGTAACTGACTCAGCTTGCCCAGACAGTGGCATGCTGATTTTAGGTCAACCAGAAGAGAGCTGCCACCTGAAAGGAGCTGTTGCTTTATCCTCTATATTCCATTCTGATCTCGAATACTCCCGCTCCATTACCATTAACAGTTTTTGATCCATCTGTGTACCTCAGAATGGCCGCTCTATTGTAGTCCACGTACTTATATTGCTTAGCCTCTCATATTTATATATTGCCTACTCGTTCCAGTGGATTATTTTAATGAAGAAATTGGCTGCCAGACCAATTCCGGATGGATCAGACCGTGATGCCCTCTGCTTTTATTTTCTATTATAGTTTCCGTGTTTCTAGTCTTCAGAGACTTAACTTCTATAGAAACTCTGTCGTTGCTGCAGGAAAAATACTAATTGCATCAGTAATGTCAACGCATGACGACTTTGTAACTCAACGAACTCGGCATAAGCGATCCTCAAGTCAATTGTATCTTCATTGACTTCATACATTTACATTGGTCTGACCCTGCCAGTACACAATAAGTCGTGGAAGTACATAAATGCCGGCCTCCGATAATTTTATTAACAATTCATCTGTAGTGGTGATCTCTGGTTGTGCCAATATTTATGATTTATTCGCCTGTATTTGTTGCTGCAGGTCGTGTATAGAAAGCCTGTGTCTTACATCCTTCTTCATCATCTAGAAGAAAAACTATTCAAACAAATATGAAAAGAACTTCACATAAATACTTTTATATATACTAACATGTAAAGCGTTTTACGTATTCACTTTTAAGCACACCCAATAACTAATCTCATCTCTTTTCTTTTACTTACAGCGCGATGTTATTAACTTGGAGCCCACCAGAGATGATGTTGTCAGCTGTGTTTCAAAGGGCAAAAGCCAGGTAAGTTCAATAGAATACTTTATTCCGTCTTTAAATACTTACAAAAAAAAGGAAGAGGAAAAACATTAAAAAGAGGAGGCCATTTTATGAAAGAAAAGATTCAATGAAAATCTTGTAAAGCGTACAACAATAAAATCATAAAATTCAACATGAATAAAAAGAACAACAACAAGAAACTTTTAAGCCGATTTAGGTAAACTTATAAACGATAATACTACCGTAGCTGTAGCACGGGTAATAAAATATAGAACACAAGTAAATCATAATCATCATCCACATCCATATCAATTGAGAGGAATTATATTGTAATAGTAGATCAACAGGTTATCGATAAAGCTTTTCGATAACGATGTGTGTTAAAAGGATATATTACCGCAGGTAGGTTTCTAGGATTATGGTACATTTTATATGTAATTTAGAGAAGAATATTTATTAGTGAAGAGAAGATAAGAGAAGATAGAATCCTAATAAAAAATACATGGAAATCTTTGTGTACGTTTAAATTCCATGGATTTCTTTCACAAAATAATGGCTAGGAAATGCAACGAATATTTGTATTCAAAATGAAAATTCTAAGTGTTTCACACAGGAATAGTGAAACAGCAATTTACTGTGGCTAATATAGGGTGGGCCATGTAAAAGTTTGAATTTAAAAATGCAACAAGTTTGCTTAAATCAATAAAGAATTCGTGGCTGTTCTGGAAAACTTGTGAGATTGTAAGTATCAGATCAGTTGTTGACCGACCGGGCATGAAACTCAGTATGAACCAAAAATTGCTATGTATTGGGATGTCAAACTTTGGCTTAGTTTGGATTCTAAAATCTCTTATGGAATTAGGAAAATAGGAATAAATTTCATATACTTCTTAGGTAAAAAAAGAAAACTGTTCAACCGCAAGATTAAGTTGACCAAAGCTTTACTCAAGGAGAACAAGGCAGCTCTTTATCTACTGAAAATTTACTAGAAGGTGTCACCTAACGTAACGTGCTCAGCGTTCATGCGAACACGTGTGATATTATTGGGGACTTTATTCTTTCCATACTACACGTAGTTAAAGAATGGAATGTGTAAGCTCAATTGGCATAAGTGGCAATATAGGCGACTATGTATGGAGATGCAACTTAACCTAACTTATGATGTTCAGACTGAGGCAAAATAGGCTTAGAATGAACACATGCACACATTTTCAGTTTTCTGCTTGAACGAATTCTAGCCCTTTTGCCAGTGTGGCGGGAGTTTGACGGTAGTCTTTATGAATTAAAGCTTCCAAATGGACAGTTTTTGGCTTTCATTTCAAATCATCAAATTCTAAACAGAAAATCTTGAAATGGATGGAATATAAGCTCAGATCCCATCCCAGATCAATCAATTCAAGAAGAAAAATTTACTGTTCCGTTCCATTTTCAAACCAAACCATTACCACCAACGTTTAAAAACATTTTTTTATTGCAAAAAATGTCACACTGCCACTGTCACACATATACTAAGAGCAGGATAAAAAACGCTTAGTGTGTTCAATTTTAAATCCTCTTCTTCTCAATTTATCTGTGGTTTGACTATGTCATTTAACTTTTTTTTTTAATTTTTTTACTTCTTGGTTCTTGGAATTGCAATTTCTTGAGCTTTTTTGTCAGTGCTAGTTATTGTTGCTATTTGCGATGTCATTCATATCAATACAATGGAAAAATTTAACAAAAAGATTAAGAAACCTAAATCACATAAACACACGCACATAATTTTTAAGAAAAAAAGATTCTTTAAAAATGCCTTCATGAGAAAGCATGGTGTGGTGCCTTTCTCTTTAAGAGAAAGGACAGAAATTTTAGAAGAGTTTAAGGTAGCTTCTGGCACCACCTATGTCGAGTGTGTTAATTTTATACTTAAGTGGTGGAATCTACAATTTGAAGTCAACTTCGAACGACACATTTAAGAGAAACTTTTCATGGCAATTTCATTTACTCACAGAATTTTTGCCAGAAATCTACTGAGACGCAGTTGCCGAAGAAATATTTTTTTTAGTTTTTTGTTTTGTTGGAAATATCTGACCTGCGTTTTGAACCGTGGCCTTACATCTAGGCTACGTAAGTAATACTTGAACGAATTTGTTCCATTTCTGAAGGTTGTTCAGAGACCATTAACTATGGTTCCTTTTGGTGGTATGCTTTGGCTGCCTTATGTTGATGCTCCGCAAAACATAATGTGCCCATAAAACATTGAAGAAACGCCGCTCAAGTGACTCTATGAATAGAAAATCAAGGACATCGAGTCTATAAAATGAGGCAGACCATGCCCCTAATCTCCTTCCGATCGATTCTTTTTCCATAAAAGAGAAGTTTTGGTTTAATTTTTCTTTTATTCAACAAATTGTTGGCTCTACCTGCTTTGGAAATCACTGGTTTTAAGTCCCAACTAAACGTATATCCTTGGATACGAGTATGTTTGTAATCAAAATTATTTTCTTTTTGTACTCGTATTTGTTAGCAATAAGCACATTGCCAAAGTCATCATAATACAAATATATGACAACATATTTTACACAAACCTGCGCACATAAGCACATTACATGGCACAACTTTAGATTTTCAATATTTTTTCGAATTATTTTTCTTTCATTTCAAGCGGTTTTTATTTTCTTGTGTTACATTAATAGACTCAAACAGCTGAGGTTTACATTTTTCTTTTAAATTCGTTGCTTTACAACTATTCTGTATACAATGAATGCACTCTCTTGTACAGGCACACAAATGCTCTTAAACGTACGCACACACACTCGCATATGTACTCTTCAAATGCAATTTTTAGCTTTGTTAGCAAGTAATACTTTGGTACGGTATACGGGTGCGTATGAGTGATGCTGTACACAATTCAGGTTTTGCCATTATTATTACTCATACGTACGTATGTTGTACGTACGGTGGTTGTCTTTTAAAAATAATAACAAAGCGGGACAGAAAGAAAGAGAGAGACAGAGCGCAACCGAATAAGTGCATCTGCTACTGCAACTATACATACATACATGTGTATGTATGTATTCAAGTATGCCTGTAATATACAGGCTTCGTATTAAATTGTTCTTTATTTGCTTTATTGTTGTGCGATTGATTTTCTGCAACATTTTAAAATTGAAAAAAAAAACGAAAATGAAATTTGTGTGTGTAAGCGTGTAAGTGCGTGCGTATTATTTTTCTTCTTGCACCTCTGCACATATCTGGTGCTATATTCTTCTGTAAATGTTGCATACAGAGTGGCTCTAAAGAAATTTTATGGTTGTTTAGCTAACTAAGTGAACATAATGAGAGGCGTAAGGCGTTTGTCAATGGAAAGTTAGAGCGTCCAGAGCCTTAATCGCAAATTAATCCCACAGAGGTTATTGAGAAAACTAAACCTATGCGCCAGAAGATTGCTGGCAAAAATTCTGACAGTAAATAAAAATTGCCATGAAAAGTTTCTCAAAAATCTGTCCTTCGAAGTCGACTTTAAACTGTAGGTCCTGGCGCTCATGTATGAAATTAAAACACACAACTTCTCTCTGTAGTATTGTTGTGATCAGCAGCTAGCCTTAGGGCGAATCGCGGAAGGATAGTGATAGTTCTTGCTTGAATTAGTTTTGGAAAGAAACTGTGGATCACTCTCTGTATCTATTCGTAATAAAAAACTTCTTTTGAAACACCTTGTCATTGGAGTAATTTTAAGCGTCAACGAAGGAAGAAATATAGAAGAAAAAAACGAAAAATACTGGGTTAAATCAGAACAAAATAATAGAAAACGACGTCGAAATAGAACTAAAGAAAGAATCTTTAAAACGAATTGTATTGATAAACATTTGAGACATATTAAGAAAAGCAATTTCTGCTTATCTATCATTTTTACTTAAAGAAACTAAAAAAAAAATGAAAAAAAGAAACACAGAAAAATAAATCTCATGTACTACTACTACTGCACATACATACATATCATATAAGAACTTTACAATATTGAATTTCCTGCATTGCATAGTAATGGAAAACTCAAATCTCGAACAGATACTCGTACATCCATCCAGATCTAAGGGGTTAAATTGTATCATATTGGAAAATAAGTTGGAAAAAAAAAGTTGAGATGAGGATTTGAAATTTAAAATAAAAATTGATTTGTAGTCGTAATACTTGAGCTATTTTTTACAACACGTTTCTTATTAAATGCCAAGAATAATTTTTTTCCCACCCCCTTTGTTATGTGAGATTGATAAGAAAAGTAAAAGGAAAATTGCTACAATATTAAGTTGATTATAATTATTGGATACACTTTGGAAATACCTGCTCTAAAGGCGTACATATTTATGTTCATCAGAAACGAAACTGGCATTGTTAAGGAGTAAAGGAATTCTGTTTTGAAGTGCATTTACTGCAGCAAGAACTTCGCAAAGTGGTTCAACAGAAATAAAAACACATGAAAAACGTTTGCAATATACTTTTTTAATTCTGAAAATCATTGTATTATGTTGTTCCAATAGCTGGGTAATATAAAAAAATTGATTTAAGAATTGACGTCGTTATATTTTTGACGTCGTTTAAATTCTGACGCCGTCAAAATTTTCAAAATGTTTGTAGTTATTTGAAATATTTTACTTGTTAACCTTGTCTATGATTATATACATATTTTTTTATCTCTTTTTAGGTTTTCGATTGTAAAAATCATATTCGTGTCATTCAAAAAATGCAAGGCAATCGACTCTATGTTTGTGGCACAAATGCTCACAATCCCAAGGATTATGTTATTTATGTAAGTATCCATTGTATTTAATCACATATACACATTATATCACACATACATATTCATTTATACATATTTAATAGATAAAATAAAAAATTGCCAACAAAAAAAAAACAGAAAATTTTGTAACATTTTAACATCTCAGGATAAAACGTTTGTTTGTATTCACAGCAAAATTATTTCACAAAAATTTTGTACTGAAACTTGGTCATACACATTACAAAAATAAAAGCAATAATATTGATTATATAGCTTAAAGCCCGGTAATTTATTTTTATTGGAAATAAATGATATATTAAGACAGTTTCAATCAGAAACTTTTTTTTTTCCATATTTTTCACAATTTTTAGATTCAGTTGTAAGAAGGTCGAGAATAATCGAGCGAATTATTGATACCCTGAAGTCAAGGGTATTCTATTGATTACGTTGTGCAGCGATCGAAAAAAAGGGCGTCAGAAGGGCCAAGATATGAGGTATGTGGCCACACCACTGTTTTGCAAATAGTTTTTCCAGCGAGCGCTGTTACGATGGAAAATTGCGATTGCATATTCAGGACGTTTTTCGGTCAATGCTCGTTTCAGACGAATTAATACTAGTCTGTGCAGGCCTCACGTAATAGTCTGGCAGCTATAGTAGCTCACATCGTTCTGATCCCGTCAAATACAGATCATTACCTTGACGCAATGGATACTCTGCTTAGCAGTAGATTTTGTTTGTTGACCACGTTTCACATATGATTTCTTGTGCTTGGTTGTAGTCATTAATCTATTGTTCGTCACCAGTGATAATTCGATGTAAGACTTATTTCGTTTTAGAGCGATCACATAGCATTTCAGCCATGCGAAATCGTCTTTCAGCCTCTCTCGATAGCACCCAATTTACTTAATTTTGAATGATTTTTTTATGATGTGCACTACCAAATCAAACAATCTTGACAGATTTTGACAGCTAAATAATTGCTCTGTCAAATGACGTATTTGTCAACCAACGCATAAGTATCAGTCCTCAATTAAGGACGGAGAAATTACGATTGAATGGAGCTAAGAAAAGTGATAAGGCACATAACTGCGACAAGAATTTCGATCTGTCAATACTATGCAACTAATTCTCGTAGCTTTATCCGTCATCTAAGTATACTTACTGACTGATTGTCCTTCGATGCATGTTATATAAACATTCGATTTGACGAAATTAACTGAAATAAACGTATTTAAACTCCCTGAAAGAACTTTAAGCAATATTGCCATTACATTGACTGAAATCAATTTCAGATAGTTTTCCTCTACACTTTTCTATTAATATGGATTAGATGGGTGATAGAAAAAAATATTTTTTCAAGTTAGTAGTTGACTTACCCACAGTTTATAGATTTTCTTACAATACTTTCTCTAACACTTTAAAAACTGTGGTAAAATCATTCAAAACTCTTATTATTTGCTTACTACACTTGTAGGGGTAAAAAGACCATTCGAAAATTAGAATACATAGCTTACAGCTTAAAAAATAAGGGGAACTTTTGTAATTTGCATGTTCTTTTTACGCTCTTTAATGCGCTTTAAGTTAAAGCCATGCTAAGATAGCAATCATAGCAAAAGAATGCTTGAAAGCAAAAGAAAAAAGAAGGAAGAGTGGCAACATATTTTCTAACAATTGACACATATTTTTTGCAACTGCTATGGATGTGGGATTTTTTGTTTACTTTTTCTTCAAACTTTACGTGCTCCTGTAGGGCGTCCAGATTTGTTGGTGTGAAAAGGCGCGACGTAATCCTGACTTAAGAATTGTAATGGCCAATAATATTTAAATGCGTCTAGCGAGAATTCAATTATCTTGTGATCTGATAAAGATTCATCCACCACACCATTTAACACTTTTCATTCATCATGTGTTCATTTAAGGAACTTCTTAGGGCTGTGAGATATTATTTCCTCCATTATTTTTTTTTTGTCCATGTTTTGTTCAAATTTCATTAAAAATAATACTTTTAAATAAGTAATAAAAGGAGCCTTATTACTATGACCACATCATCTATTGTATAATGGCCTATAGAGTCCTCTCCAAGCTTATTGTTCTGACATATTTGTGGATACTGCTCGGTGTCAATAAATATAATTCCCAATCCAGCACCTGATATGCACACACGTATCTCTTAATGGAAGACAGTAATGCTGCTTAAGTTCCAGGAACGTATTCCGCTGATTCATTATCATTGCCTCATATTCTACATCTTTTGGTTTAGAGACAACCACTGTCAAATAGCCTCAAATAATCCTTGTATAGTTTAATGTATGATTCAGATCTCCTCCTCCTATTGTAATTTCCCAACAAAAATTTTGATTCCCACTCCTATTTCAAAGAAGAGTTCTGGCTTCTTCAACGTCATGGAAGCTCTCTTCCTCGCAAATTCGTCTGCTTGTTCATTGTAGAGAATGAATGTCCATTTGACCTGGAACCCAGCAGACTATAAGCTTATTTTCCATACTGCTCAAATGGCATCCTGAATCTCAGATAGTATTACTATGTCCAGTCTTTTAAACCTGCTTTTTAAGTTGAAATTGTTAATAAGTCTCGTTGCGAAGCACTCCTCAATGTCAAAGAGAAGATTAATTCCATCCAAAGGAGAGAAGAGAGGTAGGAAGAGCTGTCACGCAGTCGATTTCTTAGATCACGAAATCCCAAAATTAATTTCATGTTAGATTTGTCTCTAATCAACGTACCCATAGCCTAAAAGCTTTGATCTTAACTACCAGGTTCAGCAGACTTATGTAAGTCCAGTAGAGGTTCTAGCGCCGTTGTAGGACAGGTTCTCATTGCCTTTGTTATGCCAGCAGCACACATATATAATTGATCATTACATCAGTCAGACTTATGACCTAGTTTCTCACACCACTTATGTTGAGTGCGTTAATTTTATGAATGAGTGGCGGGACCTATTCCTAGCAATTTTATTTACTGTCAGAGGTTTTGCCAGAAGACTGTTGAGCAAAGGAATTCGCCGTTGAAATATTTTTCATATTTCGGTTTGTTGGATATGTCTGACCTTTCATGGACTTATGCCTAATAAGCCAACACACTACTTGCTAGCTCTACGGCGACTTCAACATATTTTATCTCTTTATCTTGTCCAACTCTATTTCAGATGTTTTCAAATTTGTTCTATATGAACAAACTATTGCCCCAGAGACCGCCATTGGTCTGATCATATGATATACATCGTGTACATAATTCCTGGGTTGTATCCCCTGAATTTCCCTGCAGCATGTCCTGTGAGGATATGTATTAAGTTGTTGCATTTGATGTAAAGTATATCTAGAGTAGTAAACTTTGCTCAATAAGTGCTCCTCTTTATCAAGAATTGACGCAACATAACCTTTCCATCATGTTCGATGTGGATTCATGGGATATATTATTTGAAACTATAACACATATCTTATGATATAGAGTGTCACATAATCAAGTTTGTCCATTTATATCACATTTTTTTGTTATCCTTGTAACAGCCAAAGTGTTGAAAATTTTTTGTATATTTCGTCCTTTTTTTGGTCTCCATTTCGATTTGCAAACAAGGGGGAAGTATTCATACATAATGTTATCAAGTGACAACATTTCTATTACACTGTGTGATAAAACTAAGAAATGAAATTTCTATAATGGCGTCATAGAAGGGGCGGAAAATATTCATATGAAAATATACATTTTTTCTACTTTTTTTGGGGTATAAAAATTCCAGCAAATTATCATGTTAAAGCACAAAAAGAGGAAAAAAATGTGTGTTAAATTGTTATGGTAGCAGGAAACATATTCTGTTTGTTCACTTCGAGTATCTTAATCTGACATCGAATTGCTGTAAGATGATAATAAATGTTCGTACTTTTTTGCTGCATATCTTTTTAGCATATTTTAGCATATATTCAAGCACACCCATACATTGAAAGAGTTAAGCGTATGAGGTATTTATGTTTTACATTTCTTTTTAAAAGATTACTTAACTTGATACATATTTTATGATAGCATAAGTAATTTATTAACAGATTAGATTATTAGTTTAGAAAGTTCAAGGAATAATTTACATACAAACAGTTGTAAAATGAAAAAATTCTACAGCATTTGTAATGAATGTTGGGAGTCAATTTACTGGTAATTTTTATGGTGAATTATTTTTTCAATTTCCAAGTCACATTTTCTCATCAATATTATCGGGAGTGTAGAATTATTAGAGAATGAATGGTTTTTCTTCAATAAATCATGCGTCTCATTTAGAATGCATTACGATAATGATGTTGAGGAGATCTTCTGATATACTATCTGCTAAAATTAACCTGTTCTCCATGTCTCAGTATTTCTGAAACAAAGCAGTCACTTCCCTTGTATTTTCGACAATTAGGATCTCATCTATTTGAATATATGGTGAGCATTCTGACCATTTGTCAAACTGCATATATTTAGACTTCGAAACTCTATAATACAGATGGATTTCTTCTTATTGAATGCGTCTTACAGTTTCGTTTCCAATAATCCTTGATGTCCAGGTACCCCATACAACCGAACTGTATTATCAAGCGCTAGATACTGCAACATTTTATAGTAACATTTAATACGTTTGGATGTCATACAACAAGAGTAAAGTGTCCTTAATGCAGTGTAGGTGCCTGGAAACTTGTTAGTAATCTGAATTCCAACTCAGTGAGAGAGCAGATGGCCAAGACATTGGGAAGAAAGTCGGAGGTGTTAATTGAATTCCAGGCTTCAGGACTCTTATTATTAGAAAATTTATTGTCTCTTGGGGAGTGAAAGAACAGTTCAGAAAACAAAATGCTGCTTTAGTTTTCCAAAAAAAACATAGATTGTTCGGAGTCGTATTGTTGCAGGTAAAAAAAAAGAAAAATAGATTTGCTTATGCGCCCACTATCTAGGATACGATCTTTTGGAAAAAACGTATCAATATTAATTGTCCATTTGGAGCCATCGTTATACGAGTTCTGATCAAACTCGCTGTCAACTATGCTTCCATCAGACGAACATTCTCCGTCTGATAGAATCAGTAGATTAAAAGTTAAGACATCCAACACATACAAGTATGTACCAGAGATCAACAATGAGTATTCAAAAAGATGAGTAAATTCGAATTATACTCGTAATTTCTGATACTTATACACATTCATACTTATTTTAATATCGTACTCATCTACTCATATTCAAAGTTTGAAGTACTCATCGTACTCATATTTAACAATACGCATTATGTTGTTGATTTCGACTCTCCTTTACTCAACATTTAAAAGTATCACAAATTAAGTATGATTCGCGTACGAACACTACAATACTCACTAGAAGGTTGTGTGTTTGCTTTGCTTACTGTCTTTGTCTTTTTCTTTCTTCTTTTTTTGTAAGTGCAACAACAGCTCAGACTATAAATTTTGATGAATTTTTCGAATCACTCGAACCATTTATGAGTATTATAAGTATTTTTGTAAATTTATGAATCTAAATGAGTAGGCTTGTGAATCAAATATATTTCGAATGTTATGAGTTTGATATCAACGTTGTACTCATACTCATTGCAACCTGTACTTATAAGTCAATGTTGTAGTGAGTACGAATGAATCAGAGTAGTTGAATTTCAATACTGTTGACTCACTCATACACAAAATTTGATGAGTACTTATGAGTAGCGGAAAAACGATTCATTGCTGATCTCTGATATGTACGAGCTGTGTACAGTATTCAATCACTCCAATCTCCCGATTAAAATCAATTTTTTTCACTACAACTAAAAATAAAGTGACTTAGAAAAATCTAAAAATTTAAGCTGATGACCAAATATTGTCCAGCATATTTTCATTTCTTCCATCGTTTTCAAAAACTCCTTCTATCCTCTTCATCTTGTCCTAATCAATATTGCAGTGCTCACAACACATCCACATGGTGACAAACAGCGTACAAAACATGACCTCTTTTAAGATTTAGCAGCGTATCACTTCAAGATTAAAGTTTTACTTTTTTCCGATTTTTTTTGCTGTCGTTCTGCTCTTCTCTCTGGAAACTGTGGCACATAGTTGTATTGGTATTGGTATTGGTGTTGTACTACTTTATATTCATGGAAAATAGAGAAGCATTTTGTAGAACAAAACAAAAGAAAAAAAGCAAATACCAGAGAATCAACACCCCCTCGTATAGAGTAATAGCCATAGCCATTGCCAACCCGCTAACCCGCTGTCAGAGGCTTGGGATACAAATAAAACTTTCGATTCTATTCAGAGTCCTCTTTTTGTCTGTTATTCGTTCGTTCGTATTTAGCACTTTGCTAAACGATTAGTAAATGGTGTGCAAAAATTGCTGGAGTTGCATTCATGATTTTTTATCCTGTTTGTTGTGTTTATTTTTGTTGTTGTTTATTTAGTTTTCTATTGTTTTTCACTCTTGTTAGTTTTTCTAATTTTTTCTCTTTCTTTCTTGCTCTCCTTTTTTATTTTTCTGATTTTGTTCACAGCAGTTGTGTTTATTTTTGTTTTTTTCAGCAAATGTTGGCACGTTTTTCAAATAATCCTTGAGTTTATAGTTTGAAAAACTCTTTTAGCTTCCGATTGCTTCAGGAAGTGCGTGCCATGTAAAGAGATTGTTAATGTATTTGTTTGGAAAAATTTAATTCTCTTGTTTGCTGTTGCTGTTGCAGCTAAACTGCATCTCTATTTAAAAAAATTTTACTACAGGAGTGCAAGAATAAACATTTGAAAATAATTTTAAAGAATGTCAGAGTCACACACAGACATATATTGGATTACCGATCATTAGTGAGCTTATGCAGTCTAATTTTCATGAGCATCTAGCTAGGTTCTTAGCATCAATCCGGATACGACAAACCTGATTCCTTTTCTGTAGGGAATGTAAAGCAGAGAGCTTATACTGATCAGGTTAAATTGATTTGATCTTGAGTTTGACAGACGTGCTTAGCTTGACATCCATGTAGTCTTATTGCATAGGCAGCTATCCTGGGAGGAGTACACTTTTAAGACAATGATTCAGGCGCAGTTAAAGCAAGCTAGGCAGTCAGGGATTCCATGGATAGAACAAGACAAATCGAAAAAATTGCTGAATAAGATACAAAGCGAAATATCTGTTGGTCGAACAGGGTCCCATTAAGAGTAGTGCCAAGGCAGCATACATGCATGCATAATTTGTCATTACAATCCTTCAGTTAGGATTACGACATAGCTTATTACGCCGCTTATATTGTGTGCCTTAATTTTTGAAATAAGTAGTGGGATCTACAGTTTAAAGTCAACTTCGGTTTCGGTTTGATTAAGTCAAGATTATGGCCTAGCTTCTCTCACCACTCATGTTGTGTGCCTTAATTTTTATACTTGAGTGACGGGACCTACAGTTTAACGTCGACTCCGAACGACAGATTTTGAGAAAGTTTTTATGGCAATTTTATTAACTCTCAGAGTTTTTGCCAGAAATCTATTCAGAAGAAGTCGCCGAAGAAATATTCTTTTTTTTCAAATTTCGTTTTTGATGTCTCGCCTGGGGCTCGAAACCGAGCTTTACGTCTAATAAGTGAACACACTACCTACTAGACTACTGCGACCACAATAAGCCAACACACTAGAGATTATTTTGGTGCCATCATTTGTGCTGGCTGGTGGTAAAGCGACTGATGGCAAGTTAATCTTTTAGACCATTTGCAGAGATGTGGCTAAGACAAGGGAGTTAGCCAACACTAAGATTCTGAAAGTCATTGACTTGGGCATTGAGATCCTTAAACCAACTTGCACAGGGTATGTGATTTCGATAAGCTGCCGTCGTTGTACTAGGTTTTCTCATACAGACAGGTGTAGCGTTGCATAGGTCAACTATTGGATGATCGTGTGATCTTTACAGAAGGCTAAAACACGGAAGCTGACACTGGGGTTGAGAATGGAACTTCTCGTTCCACTATTTCAATTTGATACATATTTCACTGTTTTATCGCTACAGAATGAAATTTGTTTCAGTAAAGTGAAGCAATGTGTTAAGAAAAATTGAATATTTTTATGTCGTGTTGCCCTTCTTCCTTTTTTCCTTTCGAGGTCGTTTGGTCTATGTATCGCACAACACTTGTATTAGAGCAGAATCCCTTAGTTTAGCCACACAACTTGTGGTATGAACGTTCTTCGCACAGAAATCTTTGATGTTACTTACATCCTAACCGGATTGAAATCTCTATCCTCTTTACATCCTAGCCTAGCTTTTTTTTCCATGCAATGCCATGCATATGTTGGCTCTATTTTGAACATATTGTAAAAATCAAAAAGTATTCAAAAGATTTATTTGTAAAAATTTTATTTAGGATCTGGCAACTTCTAGAACTTAATGTTCGTTTGTTGCTGGTTTCCTATATAGTTTTGTTATTGTAAATTGAATAATTAAAAATTCTAGTTTTTACTGTAAGTTTTACTTGCTCTATCTTCATGGTTGTTGACTAAACATTCAGTGTTTACTTTGTCTTCGCAGCAATTTTTTTTACACGATCAGTTTTACATTCCGAAATATCACTAGATACTAACATACATACCTTCATTAACATCTACTACATCTTCTAATTCTTTATCTCTTATTGCTATCTTTTCAGTCAAATTTAACTCATTTACCACGCTCTGAATATGTGATGGGTATTGGTTTGGGCATTGCCAAATGTCCTTATGATCCTTTAGACAATTCCACTGCCATTTATGTTGAAGATGGTAATCCTGGTGGTTTGCCTGGTTTGGTAAGTACATGTTTTTTTATAACAAAAAATCCTTAAAAAAATATCCAACGATTTTCTAAGATTCTTTATATTTTTTTCTTATTAAGGCCCATTTAATACTCTTGATCTTCAAGAGGCTAATAACCGGCATTTACAATTTTACTTCTGTTTTATTGGTATTAAAAATAAAAATAAAAGAATTACAACAAATACAAGCCACAAAGTAAGATGAAGATATTGAAGCAGTTTGTGGCAAAGACAAGACATTTTGTAGACAGTGGCAGTAGATATTAATACTGAGGCATAGAAGGCTTGAGGCCAGGGGTTGTTTATTGCCATTTATGATGGCGTTTCGGTTTTTTTTTTTGCAAATATTTTATTTATTTTCCATTTGGTTAAGTACACTTGTTATATATTTCTGAAGTAATATTTGTGGCTTTATTTTATTTATATATCTAAAGCTACTTAGTTTTGCTACAAACAATTCAGGATTCAGGATTTCTTTTATGTTTTATTTGAGTTTCATTTCATATTTATTTTTAATATTGTTTGTTTCTCCTGTTTATTTTCTCTTTTTCTATTTTTTTTGTTTGTTTTTGCAACCATAAACACTAGACCGATTTATGCATATTTGATGCAAATGGAAATAATTTTTTTAACAAAATAATCCATTTCTATTTGAAAATATAAAATTATTCTGTCTGTCTATGGTTTGAAAAATATAATTTTATTTCGTATTTTCATTTATAAAATAATAATTGAAATAGGCCTTCCATAAAAGAAGAACAATCTGATAGCTTAGCACCCATCTTGCAAACTTAGATGATGTAAATTGTATCCATTTTGCTTCGTATATTTACTGACATGCATAGCACGACAAGCCAATTGGGCCGGGTGGCAAGAAAAGCAGTGCTCCGGCAATACTACCGAAGTAGTCGTCGTAGTCTAGTAGGTAGTGTGTTCGCTTATTAGACGTAAAGCCCGGGTTCGAGCCCCAGGCCAGACATCAAAAAATATAAATATTTCTTCGGCGACTTCTTCTGAACAGATTTATGGCAAAAACTCTGAAAGTAAATAAACCTGCCATGAAAAAGTTTCTCAAAAATCTGTTGTTCGGAGTCGACTTTAAACTGGAGGTCCCGCCACTCAATTATAAAATTAAGGTACACGACATGAGTGGTGTGAGGAGCTAGGCCGTCATCGTGACTGAAGGCTTGTAATGGCCAATTATGTATGTATGTATGTAATACTACCTAACAGTCGTAGTTGCCTTCAATCTACTTTGAGGTCATGTATTTTCGGTCTGTCAACTTCTAGAATCTCACTGTTGATTTGTTGTTGGTTTTTATTTCATTTTTTAAAGTCTCTCTGTGATCCGAATATTTTAATAAACCGTAAAATTTTCCTGAGAAACCCGCAATATTGATGGACGAAGTGATGTTCATTAGGGACATTAGGATCACAGTCTGGCTTTCCGAGTAGAATAGAAGATTGTCAGAGTTAAAATTGCATCGATTTCAAATTGCCTTAATCTAGACAGTGGTTATAGAACCTTATATGAAAGTTCTAGTCGCTGTAGTCTAGTAGGTAGTGCGTTGACTTACTAAGCGTGAGACCACGGTTAAAACACGACAAAATAATTCTGCGGCAACTTCCTCTCAGTAGATTTCTGGAAAAATAAAACTCTGAGTGTCAAATAAAATTGCCATGAAAAGTTTCTCAAAAGGCTGTCGATTGGAGTTGACTTCAGACTGTAGTTCCTGCCACTCATGTATAAAATTAAAACACACGACATAAGTGGTATGAAAAGCTCGGTTGTAATCCAGACTAAATGGTTGTCATGACCAATTATGAAGGTATGTAATACTACCGAACAACATCTAAACAAGGTTCATACAGATTTAAAGCCTAAAAATTAAGTACGGAAATATTATTTGCTATCGAATGATGAGACTTGAAGATGCCAACAACATACTCTTCGAGTTTAGATCTGTAGGGTCGTTCAACTTCTGAACGTCAATAATTGGTAGATGCCAAGTTGTTAAAACTACATCTGTCAAATAAGTTGGAAATTTTTTCAAACTGTTTTGCCAAATCACCATGGCTGGGTATAGCATTCAACAACATGTGCAAATAATAAAATTGTTTCAACAAAATTGGTATTCTGTGCAGGCAACATAATCATCGAAAAATCAGGACAAACCTTGAGGCTCATTCATGCATATATACGTCAACAAACAAAATTAATGAATTTAGGACGATATCAATCCATAAGAGATCAAAAACGTCCAATGCATCCAAAAAATTTGACTGTTTAGTGTGGATTTTAGACAGGCGTCGCCATCTCTCCATATTTCATTAAGAACGATGTTGTCCAAGCCTACACTGTCAACGCCGAGCACTATAGCTCGCTGAATACCAACTTTTTCTGTCCTAAATTAGATGATCTGGACATCAACGACATGTGGTTTTAATAGGACAACGCTATTTACCGCAAAGCTCATGTCACATTGAGTATCCTGCACGAGAGAATTATGGGCATGACCATCTCATCTGAAGGTGATGTTAATTAGCCACCGATATAGTGCGATTTTATGTCATTAGAATTTTTCTTGTAGAGTTCTCTTAAGACGCCTGTGTATGCGAATAAGTCACAAACCACAATCGTCCTCAAAGCATAATATTACTGCCACAAAAATTTTTTAAAAGTATTTGCTTTCCTTACAAATACAATTTGATAAGAGTTGTTATTATCCTCTAATAATTTTTCATTTTAATTTTTGTGTTCGTTTTCTTTCTAGTATTCTGGTACAAATGCTGAATTCACTAAAGCGGACACTGTCATCTTTCGAACGGATTTGTATAACGTTACGGCACAAAGATTGGAATATAAATTCAAGAGGACTCTTAAATATGATTCCAAATGGTTGGACAGTAAGTATTGCTTGTCTTTAATAATTTGGCTCTGAGAGCCGTAGATTAGTATATACTTAAGAAATATAAAATAAAACATAAACATTTTTATGTTATGACATAAAAATATCCTGTAATCCTGGAACCTGTATAAATTATTTAAGTTTTTCTATAATTTACGCAGCAATTTTAATTTTATTTGTTGTCAACTACAAAATATTGTTGTTGTTTGCCTTACTCTTTTTTATTTTTAATTTCAAACCAATATTTTACGCTGTCATGGTTTTTATGTTTGTAATCTCGTTAACCTGGCAAAATAATTACGTTTACTTGCAAGAATATGATGAGAGAAGAAACAGTGTAACACACAGTGTAAAAAGATTATCGTAATCAAATTTATTATCACCCTCTAAATGTGTTGTAAACATCAATGCAGCATCATCGTTATCATCACCACAGGGTAGCAAATTGAATTACAGTGGGGTAGGTAGGTACCTAAAAAAGGCTGTCAGCCTAAGAGAATAGACACACAAATTGCGAGTATGGCCAATTATGATACCAATCGTCAACATGATACATCATTATCCAGTTCGAGAAGATGCAACTACACAACTGTCTGCAACTTCAACCTGGAGATCAAACATTTCCTAGAGGAAACTATTTCGGCTGCAAAGTCAAAGATGATTGAAAACAAGATATAAAAAACCTGGGCGCCTTTAATAGCAAGAGCTAGTCGCAGACATCTGTGGTCTCCTCAGATTCATAGCTGATGCATAAGACATTTGAGCGAATGTCAAGTTTATCCTCTGATCTTCCATAAGGGCAGCGTGCAGAGTGCTATAGACGGCCATTTGATTTAATGAGAACACAATCAATTCTCTCCTTACCCCTATCACTTCCGTAAAGCCCACCAACATTGGCAGTAGCCTCCAGTTTCTCCGTAAAAGAAGAACTAGTTCAAATCATACTCATAATTTCTGATACTTATACGCATTCATACTTATTTTAATATCATACTCATACTACTCATATTCAAAGTTTAAAGTACACATCGTACTCATACTTAACAATACGCATAATGTTGTTGATTTCGACTCTCCTTTACTCAACATTTACAAGAATCACAAAATAAGTATGATTCGCGTATGAACACTACAATACTCACTAGAAGGTTATGTATTTGCTTTGCTTGCTGTCCTTGTCTTTTTCTTTCTTCTTTGTTTTTGTAAATGCAACAACAACTAAGACTGTAAATTTTGATGAATGATTCGAATCACTCGAATCATTTATGAGTATTATAAGCTTTTTTCTAGATTTATGAATCTGAATGAGTAGGCGTATGAATCAAACATATTTCGAATGTTAAGAGTTTAAAGTCAACGTTGTATGTATACTCATTGCAACCTGTATTTATAAATCAATGTTGTAGAGAGTATGAATGAATCAGAGTAGTTGAATTTCATGAGTACTTATGAGTAGCGAAAAAACGATTCATTACAGATCTCTAGTCTAGATCTCCAAAAATCTGCAGTGTTTGGCCATTCTAATATTCAAATCCTTAATAGTCATATCACATCCTACTATATCTAGTATATATATATCTAGCAGTAGAGTCCTGCTCCACCGCCAGGCTCACCTGGCCCTCGGTGGATAGAAGGCGTACCAACCAATTACTTGGTTTTGGGCGTGACGTCTTCTCAACCACAGTGACCATGCTTACAGGTCATTGCGTTATGGGTAGACACGCGGAAAGAATGGGGCTCCCATTTAACGACTTCTGTCGTGGATGCAGATCTGCTGAGGAGGAGAAGACTGTTATTCACTTTCTTTGTCAATGCCCGTCTCTTGCTAGGTGTAGATATAGATTATCATCAGCTAAGACCTATGCTCGATTGAAAACCAGTTGGCGGAAGACCAAGGGATGCTTTGTTGTCACCTCCTTTGATGTCCAATCCAAGGACTCAACATTACTTATCTTTTTACTCGAATTTAAATTTAAAACCCAACTAATGAGTGAGCCTAGGAGTGATGAAGGCAGAGATTGTTGAGAATCATCGCCATAGAAATAGGGGGTTTTAAGGACGTTTGTCCCACTGTCATTTATCCCTTCTGATATGAACAACACTTGTGGTATTTAATTAATTTTAATATTTCGTGTTACATTTTCAATAACTCCTCCATGAAATTGCTTGAAAAAAACTGACACAAAGTCTTTCGGAGAAGTAGAAAATAAAACGAAGCAAAATATTCTTTCTTATCCTGGATAAAAGATGACAAAATGTTTATGAATAAAAGCAACAACAAAAACAACAACAACAATATAATAAAATTATAGAAAATCTTATTATATTCCATCACAAGCTAAAAAAACTCTTTGATAAGCACGCTTCCTTACTTACATCAACCAATGTAAGCAGGGTAGGATACAATACAAGCTTATCCTTTTGAATATTGAATAAAGGATAAACTAGACACTCCGAAAGAGGGATTGTGTAAATTTAATTAAAAATAGTAAAAGAGATAAAAACAAAAAGATCAAACAGAAAAACTAATTTTGCTACGATTTTTTTCTTCTTCTTTCTCTTTTAGAGCCCAATTTTGTGGGATCCTTTGATATTGGCGAGTATGTGTATTTCTTTTTCCGTGAAACAGCCGTTGAATATATTAACTGTGGCAAGGCTGTGTATTCGCGCATAGCTCGAGTGTGCAAGAAGGATGTGGGTGGTAAAAATCTTTTGGCTCACAATTGGGCCACCTACTTAAAGGCACGTTTAAATTGCAGTATATCGGGTGAATTTCCATTCTATTTCAATGAAATACAATCCGTTTATCAATTGCCCAATGATAAGACACGCTTCTATGCTACATTTACCACCAGCACCAATGGTTTAATTGGCTCTGCCGTGTGTAGTTTTCATATCAATGAGGCACAGGCGGCCTTTAATGGTAAGTGGTGGTGTTTGGGGAGACGTATACACAAGAATGTTTTCATTTTCCTTCTCTTTTTCTTTCTTTTTCTCTTTTGTAGGCAAATTTAAGGAACAATCATCATCGAATTCTGCCTGGTTGCCGGTATTAAATTCACGTGTGCCTGATCCACGACCCGGTACTTGTGTCAACGACACCTCAAATCTGCCTGATATTGTATTGAATTTCATACGTTCCCATCCTCTCATGGATAAGGCCATCAATCATGAACACAATAATCCGGTGTATTATAAAAGAGACTTGGTGTTTACCAAACTGGTAGTGGACAAGTAAGTATTGATTTAGGATTCTATGCTCATAATGCTAAATAAAAAACTGTATGTCCTTAATCCTCTTATTTTTTGTTCCACTCATAAGTGTGAGTGTAATAAGTGTGTGTGTGTGTGCGGAATCCTTTTTAATCTCCATAAGAAATTAAAAATTAATTAAAAAATAATTAAAAAATCTCTCTCGCTCTCTTCTCTCTGTGTCTCCGCCTCAATATTTATTCCATGATTAATAATAATACTCGTATTAAAAAAATAATAAAAAAAACGGTTTAATTGCGGTTTTTTTCCAATGCGTCCATGAATATCATTGTAAATAACGTTTCGATACGATAGCCGCCACAAATTACGTTTACGACAGGAATTTTTCTGCATAAATTTTTGCATTCAAATTTGAAGTAACAGCTGCACTGCACTCATGGTATGTGGAGTTCGTTGGCTTTGGCAATGGCACTGGAATCGTAATTTTTTTTTTCCACGAAATAAAAACCGTATAAATAAAATAAGTTTTTGCTCATAATTTCTGTTGTTAATTGAAACAGCAATTACGCTTAATTAATAGGTATGGCGACATTAAATAATAAATTTTTGAAAAATATTTGTGAACCAAATTTAAGCCTGTGATGGTAAAAATAACTACACTCGGGAATATAAAGCTGCAACAAGGAGCCTGTAAATATCGAATCTTGCAACAAGATTTTGACACTTGATAACGGCCATTTTGTTACCAGTATTTCTGTCAAATTAGTTATCATTCTTTTAGTCTGTTTTGTCAAATTACGATCATGGCCGTATATACATACATTCAACAACACGTGCCCTTAATAACGGCCATCTTACTGTAACTGCATATGTCAAATTAGTTGGGGATTTTACAGTTTGTTGTATCAAATTCCTATGACCTGATACAGCATTCAACAACATCTGTTAATATAAAATGGTTCTAGCAAAATCGTTCGTAATCCTCCTACCAAGAGCACGATTCGCAATGTGGTAAACAAATTCGAGTCCGCTGGTTCAGTATACGATCGCTCAACACCCGTACATAGGCTAAACGCAACAAGATCTGCTGAAAATATTACCGCTGTCTGTGAGAGCAAGCAAGAGAATCCGAGGCAAACAATTTTTCGTCGTTCACAAGAACACGGCCTTTCTGCACAGCACAATTTGACGAATTTCGTGTTGTAAGTTAGGCCCGCATCCGTACAAAACTTAACTGATCTAGGAACTGAAGGTAAAAGCGGTAGACAACGATGTGTATTCGCTAAGTGAGATCTACTGCAGTTGGCAATTGATCCTCATTTTCATTGAAGAATCATTTTCTGCTTTGAGTCCTATTTCTGAATGAATGGTTATGTGAACAAACAGAATCGGCAAGTTATGTTCAATACAAGTACACATGAGTTCCAAGAGCATGCAATGCTTTCCAAAAAATGCCATTATTTGGTATGAGTATTAGGATGACGATGTGATTTTTTTGAGGACGACAAACATATAAACGTAGTCCCTGTACTGACAGAGTTCCATCAAATCATGGAACAGAGACCAACAATGACTCGTTTTTCGCTACCCATAATTACTCATGAAATTTTGAGTATGAGTGAGTCAACAGTATTGACAACTCATACTACTTTGATTCATTCGTACTCACTACAACATTGATTTATAAGTATAGGTTGCAATGAGTATGAGTATAACGTTCACATCAAATTCATAACATTCGAAATATGTTTGATTCATACGCCTACTCATTCAGACTCATAAATTTCGAAAAATCCTTATATTACTCATAAATGATTCGAACCATTCATCAAAATGTACAGTCTTAGTTATTGTTGCATTTACAAAAAACGTAGAAAGAAAAAGACAAAGACAGCAAGCAAAGCAAACACACAACCTTCTAGTGAGTATTGTAGTGTTCGTACGCTAATCATACTTATTTTCTGATTCTTGTAAATGCTGAGTAAAGGAGAGACGAAATCAACAACAACATGTGTATTATTAAGTATGAGTACGACGAGTACTTCAAACTTTGAATATGAGTAGTATGAGTATAATATTAAAATAAGTATGAATGCGTATAAGTATCAGAAATTATGAATATGATTCGAACCTACTCATCTTTTTGAATACTCATTGCTGATCGCTGCTATGGAAGCAGGCTGCACCTGCTGAGAGGAAGTCGCCGAAGAAATATAATTTCTGACCTAGGGTTTGTGTCGTGGCCAATACTTTACCAACTAGACTACGGCAACTTAATTTTAGCCTTTTCTGAGCATAATTTTTCAAACATCTATATCCACAGTACGGAAAGATTCTGCCTCTCTTAGCAGAGGGAAAACTGCTCTCCTTATAAGCTTTTATACTTCCATGTTCTATTTCTCTTTGTATAGCAAAATATTTCTTCTGCTGGTCAATGTCCATTAGAAATCCTAACCACTGTGGCATAGAAACATTCAATTTTTTTCTTCTACACTTCCGACCATTGAAATGCTATGCTATGCAGTGACCTTTACACACGTAAAGGTAATTTGTGTGGTTATTGTAATGTTTGGCCATAATGCTTAAATTATGGCTTTAATTAAAGCCAAAGAATGTTTGGTATGCCAACAGAGCAGAGGTTTGGATGGTGGGTGGAAATAAAAAATCCATTTTAAATAATTATTTTCAATTGATTTTTAATTAAATTGGAAAAACAAACAAAGAAGAACCAAAAAAAAATTATAATAAATTCAAATGGGAAAAAGACGGTTAACAACCAGAATTAATTCGTTGTGGAATGCATTTATACGTTTATTAGAGCAGCAGCTGGTAAAAATTTACATTTTTTAGTTTCGTGTTTTTTTTTAATAATGAAGGCACGTAAGTAAGCATTTGATTTAGAATATCAATTGAAATTCAATGAAATCTCTAAATTATGCTGCTTTTCGGATTTTGATTGAAATGAAATTTCCCGGAATTTTTATGGATCATGAGAGTCAAATCCAATGTGCAATTAAATTGTGGAACATTTTTTAATTGGAATGATTGAAAAAGCAAAAGAAACGAAAGAATAATTGTTAATGGTTTACCAAACAACAATTAAAAATCTTTGCGTGATTATAAAATGGAATGAATCAATAAAAACTGTCTTTAATAGACCATTTAAAAGTTTACATTTAAAACTGCAATAAAACAAAAACGCTTTGAAATGTTGCCAAATTTATTTTCTTCTTGTAAAATACAAATGTTCCGATTAGAAATGGAATATTATTTCATTCTTAAGGCTGCCACGTTTGGCCTCACAGTAGCTCCTTCCATCAAACGAATTTTCGTGAACTGTTTCAAGTTTAAAGACTTGCATCTCGGCAATGGCATCACGAATATTGGACTTCAAATATTCAATTGTCTCTGGGGTGTCAGCATAATACTTTTCTTTAATGGCTCCCCACAGAAAATAGTCCAACGAAGTCAAAACTCAGAATTTCGGCTAATTAAACGGCCATCAACCATTTGACGCAATAAATCGATTGTGGCATGAGATGTGCGGCAAGTTGCACCATCCTGTTGAAATCAAACATCGTTTACATTAATACTATGAAGAGCGGGCACAAAAACAAACGGTGATCATAGTGTGATAGGTGCCTCTATTGATCATAATGGTTGCGCCGTCATCATTTTCAAGGAAATATGTCGCAATGACGCCTGCGCTCTACAAGCCGCACCAAACAGTCACTCGTAATGGTTGCATTGGCTTCTGTAAGACCAGAGGGTAAAGGTTTTCTGAGGCCCAAATACGGCAATTTAGATTATTAAAGTACCCACCAATGTAAAAATTATCCTTATCCGAAGAGATGATATTTTTTTATTGCGCAAAATCAACATCATCCTGCAGTTTGTCGTTAGTCCATCTAGCGAAGAGAAAACAAAACGGAGAGACATGCGGATTCAACTCTTGAACTAATTGAACTTTGTAAAGCGTAATACAGAGATATTTTTGCAAAATTCGACATAAAATGGTGCGTAAAATGTTCAATTCTTGAGAACGATAATGAGTTGTTGGATTCTCATGCCCACTCTCAGCCACAGCTACTATATTTTCGGGGGTACACTCAGTACGAGCACGATAATTTCTTGGCGCATTAACAATGAAACCAGTTTCACGAACTTTAGCAATAAAATTGAGTATACCTGGAACTGTTGTTCCTTCTTTGCGATCAAATTTTATTGCAATTTTCGTGCAATTTCCAACCAATTGCCTTCGTTTTAGAAATAAATTTCCAATGAATTGCAACGTTGCTCCAGCGTAAATCGATTCATTACGAACTATGGAGATAATATACTGAATTTTGTGACAGAAAATAATGACACAAGTATTGCCAGATTCGTAATAAGTAGTCGCCGTAGTCTAGTAGGTAGTGTGTTGGCTTATTAGATGTGAGCCCTCGGTTCAAACCCCAGGTCAGGCATCAAAACTAAAATATGAAAAAATATTTCTTTGCCGACTGCTGCTCAGCAGATTTCTGACAAAAATCTCTGAGAGTAAATACAATTGACTTGGAAAGTTTCTCAAAACTTCTGTCTTTCGGAATCGACGGAATCGACAACAGTAGGTCCCTCCACTCATGTATAAAATTAACAAACACAACATCAGTGGTGTGAGAAGCTAGGTCTTAATCCTGACTAAAGGGTTGTAATGAAAAATTATGTATGTATGTATATATATCATATATAAACCGCTAGATGGCCCATCCGATATATGTTTATAGTCTCATTTTCCTTTTATTCTTTCCTAAAGAAGGGCCTTAGGAAGGATATTATTGCTGCGTACACCATGTGGCAAAGAATACTTCATGGATGGAATATGCAATGAAGATTGTTTACATAGGCGTAACGATCATGCCTTTGGTTAATTTATTTGCAGATCCTTCTTGCAGCAACTTACATTTTCAGATAGAAAAACTTTCAATGACTGGATTACTACATCAATATGAACTTAAGGTCTCTACGCCTATAACTAAATATTTTCCCCGAAAAATATTGCAATTTCTTCTGATTTTATTTATAAAGTCATCACTTCAAAACCAAAATTATTAAAGAATTATTGAAGCACAAATTAATTTGTAGGCCTTAAAAAAGCGTCAATCACTTTGCTATGAAACGATGAAACAACAAAAAAAAACATCTGTATAAAAAAACTGTCTGTCCTTTTATTAATTCATTTTTTATTGCACTTAAAAAGGAATTAAAAAAAAGAGAGAAGGAAAATCATTAATTAAATACTTATAAAATAAAAACAAAAACAAAAAAAAAAGTTGAGAAGTTTAAAAACCATGAGAAAAACAGAAAAACACAATCAATGCCTTAAAAGCCTCAATAAAAATCTACACGTGCGTATGTATGTATATCTGTTCTGTGTTCTGTTGTTGGCGAGTAATAAAAAATCAATGAAAATGCATTTTTGACGGCAATTGTAATAATAATACCACTTAATATTAAATTACTTTTTGATACTTTTATATTTTAATGACATTATGATTACATAAAACAACAACAACAACAATAACACAAACATACAAACACTTGCATGTACCTTACATACACACAAGTACATATCACACATCCATATCTGCACAGATACATATCCTATCCAATCCTATTGAAAAAAAATAATGCAGCCTACTTACAGGCTACAGTAGTAGCAGCAGCAGCTACACACACAGTCATGTTTTAAATGCATTTATTCGGCCATCGCTAGTGTTAGCAATGAGGCTGTTGAATATTGAATTTTTTTTATAATAATTTATCGGTAAAAAACGATAACAACAAAAACAATAACAACAATTCTGGGCTTAATATTAAAATAAAACGGGCATAAGAATAGTAAGAGAAAAAAAGAATCGTTATAAAGAAAGAGTTTCAATTGTAATCAACAGCCAACTGGTAGGCGGTTTTGGGTGGTCGTAGTGTGGACGGTGTTAAGTTTGAGTTTCTTTTTAAAGATTCTAATGAACTAATGAATTTATGAAAGCATAGGTATTAAAGGCCGTCGTAAATGCCCCGCTAGGGTCAACCAGTTGAGAGCACGCAAAAATAGTAAAAACTGCAAAGGTGGTCATACAAACGTGGCCAATTTTTGAGCATTAAGGGGTGATTATGTTCATCATAGTCAGTCTATTGTATTAGAAAATTCTAAATAAATTTATAGAGATTAAAAGCTTTATAGATGCAAACCTACATTTGCATCACCGCAATGTACGCACAGCTCAAAAGATTATATATGTCACGGAAAATATGGCGGAAAATGGAAATTCTTCAATTCCAATGCGTACTCAGCAATAAGGCCAATTTTACGATTCATAGCGACGTACTTTGCATCACCGTTCTTACCATATAGTTGTTGTAACTATGAAAGCCGGAAGACTGTTCACAATAGCCAGAGCAACAGTCTTTCGTTGCTGGTTCTTAAAATCAAATTTTTCTCATGGAGCTTTTGTCTCAGTTGTTCCTTTTTTATGCCCATAAACAAAATTGACCTCGAACTGTTTAAGGAGAAGCTCTTACATCTGGAAGGAGTGACTTGATTGATGTGAATTAGTGCCAGGGGTGCCATTGGTCATATTGTTTGCGAAAATGTTGCTGGAAGTATAGTTGTTGTCACTTCAGGAAGGTATATATTAATGGTATTTTGTTTCCACAAGGCGATAGCCACACATAACGGCTCATTTTGGCTTTATTGCTTGGGAAGTTAGCAAAAGAAATGAGGATGTATTTACATCGTTTTGTGGGCGTCAATTGGCCAAGATTACATATGTTAGTTATCAAGTTTATACCGATATACAGTCTGAAATATAAGGAAAGTAGTCCAAACTTAAGTGGAACGACTCCTGCCAGCAATACAGAGGCAATTATTTAAATGATGTTTTATTTCGTACGAACTGCCAGCATCCAAACATTAAAATGGAATAAAACCTTAATCGACATAGTTTTTCATGAGTGCCTTGGTTAATTTCCTCTGGAAACCAAAAAATGGATAACTCTTCATATGGACGCCTTTAAAGCAAATTAGCGAATAGTTTGCCTGAAAATCTGGCAGATTCAGTCAACCAACGGCAGCATCAGTCAACCATTTCGCAGCAATGCTGGAGAAGGGCAAGGATGCGCTCTACTTCCTCAACTATTTACCACAACACTACTCGATGACATTATAAGTGAAGTCTCCACAAAGTAAAATTATTTGAAGTCTCTTACAATAACTCGAGGATATAAATTATGGGAATGACACTGGCCTTCTAGATCTTCAATATCATGGTATAATTTTAAAATCTATTAGTATAGAGAATTTGACTAATACCCACACAAACCCAGCTTAGAAAATTCAACGCTTTGAACACTCTTATACTAACTCTGCAAATATTTTTATCAACAAAGGGATCAGAGTCATGTGCAGGATATTCTGTGCCATCGTCAATAGCAACATAGTCGTCGTAGTCTAGTAGGTAGTGTATTGGCTTATTAGACGCGAGGTCAGACATCTAGATTAAAACGAAATTTGAATCTTTCTTCAACGACTTCCTCTCAGCAAACTTACATGAAAAAGTTTCTTAAGAATCTGTCATGCGGTGTCGACTTTAAACTGTAGGTCCTGCAACTTATGTATAAAATTAAAAGCCACAGCATAAGTGGAATGAGAAGCTAGGTCGTAATCTTGACGAAAGGGTTGTAATGACCAATTATATATGTACATATGCATGTATGTATCAACAATAGCAACACAGGTCTCTGAATCCTATACTGACGCAATTAGAATTCCAAGAATACATTCTTATAGTGGAGGAAAGTTGCCATATGCTTCCTTATCATTTATAAATGATAGGCCCTTAGCTCTCGAAAATATCTGTTTCATTTGTATTTGAGAATAAAACTTAAACTTGCATGCTCCTGTATATGTATATATGATGGACACTATGCAACACATACCATTGATGGCCATGTATCTATGGAAGCATAAAATCTCAGGTATTATAAAATGTAATTGAGATTTTCATTTCATATTTTATTATTGCCATTGCCCTTCTGCATTACACCGACGCGCTTTCTTTATTTCAGCAGCCACTTTTTCTGTTGCAAGTAAGCTTATGTACATGAATTTATTGAAATCCTTTTGTAAAACTTTAATTACAAAAAGAGAAGAGCAGAGCAGAGAGAGAAAGAGACAATGAATGGTGACGGTGTTGCAAACAGTGAAGGTATCATATTAATGGCCATAAAATAAGCCATTGTTGCTCCGGTATACAACATCAATAATAACAACAATAACAACAACAGCAACAACAAAAAACAATTATATTTAAAACAATAACGAAAATGTAATAAAAAATATAATACAACGAAGGGGAAAGAAAAAGAAAAAACCATCGAAATCAAATGAAATAAAATGAAAGGAAAGGAAAGAAAGAAAAGATAATTTTGTAAATACAATCACTTTTCCTCCCCCTGTCCTCCCCTATATTTTTTTAACAATTAAATAATATTTTACGACAAACTCTCTTAATTTATATTAAAGCCAGTCAGTCGTCAGTCGCTCTTGGCTCTTGTTTTCCCCTCTCTTATTATTGTTTCCCATGTAAATCTCTTTTGTTATTGCCATTGTTTTTGTTGTTCTTTCTTTTCAGAATAAAAATCGATATTTTAAATCAGGAATATACCGTATTTTATGTGGGCACCAATTTGGGACGCATCTATAAAATCGTACAGTATTATCGCAATGGTGAGTCATTGTCGAAGCTGTTGGATATCTTTGAAATTGCCCAGTATGAGCCCATTCAGGTGATGCAAATCAGTCAGACACGTAAATCGTTGTATGTGGCAACGGATCATCGTGTCAAACAAATCGATTTGGCCATGTGCAATCGTCGTTATGACAATTGTTTCCGTTGTGTTCGTGATCCATACTGTGGCTGGGATAAGGAGGCCAATACATGTCGTCCCTATGAATTGGATTTATTACAGGTAATTTAAGAGAGAAAATAAAAAAAAACAACAACAACACAACAGAAAAATTTGGTAAGCAAAAGAAAACATATATATTTTTTTGGTTTGTTTTTGATTAGAAATGAAAGCAAAGAAAGAAGCATGAATGGTGGGTCAAAAAGGATTTTTGAGTTATAAGTTGAACGTATTGTTTGCAGTGCAATATAGTCTCCTTATAGCTCTGTACAGTGTGCTTAACGTTTTTCCAATTTTTTATCATTCCCAACAAAAAAGATTTGTCGTGGTCATCGAAATAAATGATTTTTTCGTTGGACTCAGGCTTAGATTAAGATTAAGATTAAGAAACAATCATTTGTCAGATTGTGAGGAAATATAATGGCTGGTCTGTAAAGCATACTATCATAGATTAGAAGATAGATGTACGCATAAAGCTGAGATATCGTACAGTATATCTAGATTATCTATGACGTCCAGCTTCATCAAACGGATACCACATCGACAGTCCTGTTCAATCACGGAACTAATTGCTACACAGACGACTCTATACGTCAATATGAGATACATTTCACAGCTTTTGGGCGCTGTTGTTGAGAAAATCAGAGAAGAGTTACGGGCTTATTCAAGCATCCGGTCTGCATATCTATACCGTTGACAATGACCCGCCTCCTTTAATAGTTGAGTTGTACATTATATGATTGGAGTTACAAATTCGAACACAAAATGCGCCTTAATGAGTCTCAAGGTGGTCGTAATGGCTCAGAATGCCAAAGAATCTGATTCTTCGCTAAATTTTTTTTAAAGGAATATATTCTTTTGGTTATAATCCTCACCTCCAACCTATCCCCCATTGCCTCTATCAGAAGCGAAATTTCCGAGGATACTTACATTGCATTCAGTCTCTTCAAATTTCTTAATAAACTTGATGAATTTCTTGCACAATAGGCCGATTATGGTGACCATAATCACCTCGTAATGCTCAAAAAGTGACTAAGTTTGAATCACAACTTTTTCAGTAAAATTAGTTATTTTTACGTGTCCTTCGGCGATCCACAACCGTGAATGGCTTTTCACTTTTCAGATGAAAAAAGTTCAGCAATTCTTAGGTGTAGAATAGAATTGTGGTCAAAGAACTTGACTATAGTAGGTAGAGGTGACTTGTCCAACCAAAGAAGTTTGTATAGGCACACTTAGGTGACATAGGTGACATAGAACCCATTGTCATCTACTAATTTCTAAACCTTATATAGCTTCCGATGAAACGACTGTCAATGTCAAAGCAGATCATCTAAATTGCAGGCACCAAAATACCGTTTTCTCCTCGGGTATAGTGCCCGGCATTTATCCAGTAGGTGAAGAACAGTCTCCTCTTCTTACTCACCCCTACAGCTTCTGCAGAAATCAGAACTTTTCGGTGTAGTGAAAGTGGATATTTGGAAAGTGAGGTAAAGGCTCAAACCAAGTAGTCAATGGAGAGACCTTTGTTGGAAAACTTTAATTAAAGCACTATAGACTCAGAGTACACTGATTTAGAATACCGGTTGTCTTAATATGTAAATCCGTGATGAACACATTCTTTGAACCTGTGAGGCATTGGTATCCAAGATCAATGCACCTGCCATGCGTATTCGTAAAGCATTCTCTCGTAATAACCGCGATAGCCATTCTGAGTGTGCTTTTTGGAGTATAATTAGATATGTTGAGCGCCCTCCATTCAGTTTGGGCAGATTTTCTCCGCCAATCTGCACGAGTTCGTAGCTGCTCATCTGTTGTTGAGATCCCTGATCGAATTGCCTAATATAAGCTTGCAAGTTCTTAAAGGACTCATCGGAGAGTTCGATGGTTGCGCCAAGCCAGTTAATCCGCTATGCCGTTACTTGGAATGTCACTGTGTCTTCGAACCCGTATGATATGGCCCTCATATCGTTCTGCTACCTCAAGAACTTGACTATATACCTGAACCATTTTCGATGTGGTTATCAATTTTTAATACTCAGGAGCCTTTTTTTTGTACCAATTAATGTGTTCAAGGCGTACTCGCCGTAGTCGAGTAGGTAGTGTGTGGGATTATTAAACGAGAAGATACGGTTGAAAACCCCTGGTCAGGCATCTACAACAAAACGCAATTTGAATATTTCTCCGGCAACTTCCTCTCAATAGATATCTGGCAAAAATTCTGAGCTTAAAATAAAGCGACTTTAAACTGTAGGTTCCTCCACTCACAACATAAGTGGTGTCAGAAACTAGATCGTAATCTTGACTATAGGGTTGTAATGACCAATTATGTTAAGTAATGTCGTCAAGAAGCCGCCTTATCTTTGCCCCTAGAGAGGGTATCATTCACAATGAACGTCATAGAAATGTGGAAGCTTAAATAGCGCATCGGTTTGGTCAAGAGTATAACTCTGTTTGCAAAGTTGATGGACATGTTATGTGACAGTAAAGTCTTAAAGACTGTCTCTTATTAGAGGCCTACGATAATCTAAAATCGATGAACAAGGCTAGCTAACAAAGCTGGGGGTTGTATTCTGCTAGTTTTGTACTACAAATTCCAAATGCAAGCTCACCAATGTGTTAAAAAATGTTTTCTTTTTCTCAAGTTTGCTTATGGACATCTATTAAATTTAGTTTATATTTTTCATTCTCTGTTTTTCTTTCTCTTCTTCCCCCTCTCTCTCTGTCTCTCTCTGTGTGTGTTTTGCAGGACGTTGGCAATGAGACAAGTGACATTTGTGATTCGAGTGTTTTGAAAAAGAAAATTGTTGTCACTTATGGACAGAGTGTACATTTGGGTTGTTTTGTCAAAATACCCGAAGTCTTGAAAAATGAACAAGTGACCTGGTATCATCACTCAAAGGATAAAGGACGGTAAGTTGGCAATACAAAAAAACCAAAAACGAAAAAAAATGTAAAAGAAATAAGAGAATCGAAATATTTCGATACAGTGATATATGATACACATAAAACAGATTCTTTTGCTTTCTTTTTTAAATTGGTTTTGAAATATTTTCTTCCATTTTAAGCTATGAAATCAAATATACACCCACCAAATACATAGAAACTACGGAAAGGGGACTGGTTGTAGTATCGGTAAATGAGGCAGACGGTGGACGTTACGATTGTCATTTGGGTGGTTCCCTATTGTGTAGTTACAATATTACAGTGGATGCTCATAGGTAAGTTGAGAACCAGAGAGGAAGAAGACAATTTCATTATGTTTATTGCACACATGCTTAATTTTTCCATTAAATTTGCACTTTTTTTCTTGTTCTTTTCTAGATGCACACCACCAAATAAGAGCAACGATTATCAGAAAATCTATTCCGATTGGTGTCATGAATTTGAAAAATATAAAACAGCCATGAAATCCTGGGAAAAGAAACAGGCGGTATGTACATACATATTTACGTATAGAATTTATTAAATTATTAAATTGTTAATAGAGAGTGTTAGTTTGAAGACTTTATTATTTTAACCTAATTTAGTTCCAATTAAATTATTTATTTATTGATACCTTGTAGGAGTATTTACCGCAGTAGCAGTAGCACAGTGCAGTGTAGGTCACAATATGTACAAATTTATGTGAATATTTAAGTGCTTGTGGTTTATTTTCATGTGTATAGAAGAGCAAATTATTGCAAATATTTGTCTCCTGTTAATATTTCATTTATAATGCGTGCCAGTGTGTGAGTGTGTGTGTGATATAAAACAAACAAAAGGCAACAAAATAATACTCTCTCTGGATAATGTTTAATTAGAATAATGATGGACTATTTAATGACCCAATTAGTTATACTAACAATGGGTAAACAATAGATGTTCTCATATCTTAAGGAGGAAATCATTTCAAAATGAAATTTTCTTAAAGTTTCAAAAGAAATATGAAAGGCGAATAACTAATATGTCGCCATATTCTCGCAGAGTTCCAACCTCAGCTCGAACAAAACTTCCTCTCAGCAATGTTGTTGGAAAAACTCTGAGAGTAAATAAAATTGCTACGAAAAATTTTTAAAATCAAATAGAAGTCCAGACTTTAAAAATCTCCGATTAGTCTTCTGTGGCTTTAGGAAAACCGCTGTTAATATATGTGCTAAGGCATTGAGCTTATAATGCACAAAAGGACTTCTGCTGAAGCCAGGCAATTCGGTGACAGCATAAGCATCTAGGATGGCAATTTGTAGTAGATGAAAACCGGTCAATGCCTACAAAGGTATAGTAAAACCATACTTTCATTGACGCCAACTGGGTCATCAAGGCTTTGCTCTGTGTAAGAAATTTGTTTTCTATCGAACTATTAACAACAGCAAGATTTTTCGAATTCTTTACTAATAGCACTTAGAAGAAGTTGAAGATTTGTATGTCAACACTGCCACTAGGCCCTGCTTCTTCAACAGTAAACTGCACAGTTGTGGTTAAAGAAGCAACGTAGTTAGTTAGTTAGACACTGTCCGCCCCAAGAAGTTGAATGAATAAGCTGAGGCCACATAGTGCTGTTGTAGCATAGTTTTCTATTACCACCTGGTCTTAAAACCACTCAGAGCTTGTGATGAAGCGGCTTAGACTGTCAGTCTTCATGTATGACAGTTCCTCATGGTAGTAGACACCAAAGTGCCTTTTTCTTCGCCGACATAGTGAAAAACATGCACCCAGTAAAACAGTAAACAGTCTACACTTCTAACTCATCCCTACAGCTTCTGTAGAAATTAGAACACTTCTGTGTAGTGGAAGCGGATATTTTGAAAGGTATCCTCAACGATATGGGAGATAAAGACCTTTTCTTTGAGCATACCTCTCGAAAGGGTCTTTATCTCGCCTATCGTTGAGCCTACCTGTAATGGTACAGCTACAGGGAAGATAAGGACCCTCTCGTTGAGCATATCTTTCGAAATATCCCTGGATAGTGGAAGATTGCTAATTTCTACAGAAGCTGTACTTTTATACAATACGAAAGACTCTTCTGAAACCAAGTGGTCTTGAGGCAATTGGGAGACTTTTGTTGGAAAATTACAATTAAAGAAAATCTATGTCATGCATGAGACTATCCAGGAATAATCAGGGTTTAGTAACCAATAATTTGACAGGGTACTGTAGACTCAGGGTTCACTTATTCAGAATAGGGGTTGCCTTAACATGCAAATCCTGTGATGATTGGATTGATGATCTTAACACATGGAATCTGCGAGACATTGGTATCCAAGACCAATGCGCCTCGCATATGACGTGCCTATAATACAATGCCACGTAATGAGCCCGACAGTTGCACTGAGAGTTATTCTTTGGAATTTAAACAGATTTTTGGCAAGTGCTCTAACCAGCTCGGGGTATATTTTCTATGCCGTTTTGGCGATATCCGAAGCTCACTATCCATTGGACTTTATAACCATGCGATTTGATTCCATGTCGTAGTCTAATAGGGATTGTGTTGGTTTATTAGACGTGAGGCCTTGGTTCAAACCCTAGGTCAAACATCTCCAACTAAACGGAATATGAGAACATATTTCTTCGGCGACTTTCTCTCAGCAGATTTCTGGCAAAAACTCTGAGAGTAAATAAAAATTGCCATGAAACTGATGCATGAAATTATCGCACACAACATAAGCGATGTGAGAAGCTAGGTTGTAATCCTGAATGATTACTATTCAATGATAGATTCAATGCAAAATGAAGACAACAAAAGAAAGCGAATGAAAGACTGTGAATAGCCATAATAAATTGTGGTTTAAAGGCTTTAATTCTATAGTCACCACAAACAAGAATCAATAAATATTGTATTAAACAATCTTCTATTATACAATGCCTTACGAATACATATGCACATATGTATGTTTGTATAGTGGTATGTATGCCTGTATGTATGTATGAATTGAATTGTAAACATAACAATATCGTCACAATAAATGCTTTAATAGGGCAATAAATGCATTTAATTTAATAACAATAAATTGATCATGATTATTAACATTGTTTTATTATAGTATAGTTGTTGTTTTGTTGTCATTATTATACGCATTATGATTAAATTGTTGAACCTGTAAATTGTTGTTTTGTTGTTAAAGTGTGGGATCAAGAGAAATCAAACAACACCTTTAGGCTGACAACGGCACTTAAATGGGTTTAGTTAATTAGAAGACAGGGCAACACAATTCCAATAGAGATGTGAAGGAATTTAAAAACTTATTTTTAATTTTTTTTTCTCTTTTCAGCAATGCTCAACACGCCAAAACTTTAGCCAACAGCATCCCAATGAGGTGTTTCGCAAAAATACAGTCTGATACGAAAAAGGACTGAACGCCAATGCATTAACGTCCATTAAACTTTTTTATTAAACAAAACAAAACAAAAAAATAATAAAAAATTAAAAACAATACATGAAAAACAATAGCAATATAACTGAAATTGAAAATAAAAAATTAAATTAAATTTAAATTCAATAAAAGAAGTATAACAAATACAATAAAAAAGAAATTAATAAAATTGTTTAATAACAATTGATTGATTGATAATAAATAAAGTAAAAAATAAAACAAAAGAAAAGAAAAAGCAAACAAATCAACTAAAGTTCCCGCATAATACATGTTTCAAGCAGATTATGAACAAAATTAATGCAAAAAATAAACAAAAACAACAAAAAGAAAATGGAAATTTTTTAACAAAACTATAAGCATTTATATTATAAATAAATTATAAGTTTAAACAAATAAGCAAATAGTAAGTAAATTAAAAATATTTTAAAAAATTATATGAAAAAATCATTCGAATCCTGACACACTATTCCAGCTGACTTTCGAAACTAAAAAAAATTCTTTAAAACAAAATTAATAAAAAAAATTTGTTTAAAATTTAAATTTATCATTAAACATTATGGAAACCATTGGGCATAGTTTAAAAAAATTTAAATTAAATAATTAAGTAACATAAAAACCAAATAATTACAATAGTTATCCAAATAACAAACAAATTTTCAATTGATTTTCATGCACTTTGGTCAGATTAGGCAAATATTTGGCATGGCAACAAAATTATTGCTTGCTTCTTTAAAAATATCAGTAAAAAATGCTACAATAATCTTAATTTTTAATAGACACTGTAAGATTTTTTAAAAGCATTAGTCAAATACTAATTAGTTTATTAATTTTTTGAACAAATATTTGCCTATTATGACTATACGCTTTTACACCTACAACGAAAGTTTTTTATAACACAATTTATTTAATGAAAAACACTCACAGTCGCACTTTGAACATTTGAATGAAAGCCAAGGCAATTCAATGAAGTTCCATACTCCAAATCAATGTTCGAAGAAAACTTCCGCATTTCGTTCAAAAAATGTTTTTTAAATCTTGAGCCAAAATGAATATTTTAACCAAATAATTAGGCATTGTTTCTAGTGTATATTTGAATAAACCCTGTAAACGATAATCCATTCTTTAGATCTGAAACAGCAATCAGAAATTAGTTACAGAAAATTTATTCTAAGCAGGTTTTTGCAAAATAATTCCAGGTATGAGATATTTGAATGGATTTACGTATGTACGTACATATATATGATGGTTTTACGTACGCCAGGATGGTACAAATTAAAACTCTTACATAGCTTTGGGTTTTAATCTCTTTAGTTTAACCCTCTTTAAGTAAAGACGTTACATTGTAACCTTTAATGGGCAAAGAGACGTTATCACTAAGTTATTAGACTCTGAAAACTTCCCTGGTTCTCTGGAGGGTAGTGAGAGAAGGCTGGAGGTTTCGATTCTGAAAAGAGTTTCATGTGTGTATGAAAGCCAAACAATTATTCGGCCAAATAAGTACATAACAGCGTAACTTGAAGACCGCTTAGAATGTTTTTCATGTATTACGGGCATCCGGCAGCCGATGCCTATAAAAAATGTTATGGTTTCACTAGCTTAAATCAATAAGAAGGCAACAGGCTGTATAACACTTGAAATGTAGAGATAAAGTTATTAAACGTCGTTGGACATAACCCGCAATGCCACAGAAAGGATGCCCATAACAAAAGTCTGCTACGTTTCGTCTTTCGCACATCCTTTCCAAGTTGAAGTAATCGAGTTTCTGCATTAGTTCCTTGCTGCTGACCCACTATTTATCTTTAACGCATCTGTATAACACAGAATCATCCCCACCCGAAAAAAGTATGTAGCATAGTTGTTCCATTCACCATCCATTTTACTACCCAGTTTTATTAAGACGCATTTTCGGGTGTCTCGTTAGCCAACTAAGTAACGTATTAATCCCTCTACCATAGCATATTTTCTGCTATTCCAACACAATCCACCATATGAAGAAAATTTTGGTTGTATTCCAATTAAAATTTTGGATTTAAAAATATCTCCATTGTTCTTCACTTCTCGACTACTTCCAGCTATGTATTAAACCCTTTACACACCAACGCATGCAGGGACACTGGTATGTTATGGTGTTACCCAACTACACTTGAGAAAAACTGTCGAATTACTGGAATGTTTTTGACACATTTTTAAATAAAGTTAACCATCGTCTCTAATCGCTTGTCTTAAGCTCCGTTTAATCAAACGTCCACGAAAAACACGCTCGTTTTTAGAATACGAAAAGCAATGAAAGCGTTTACCAAAACATGATGTGATTTAGGTAAGCATTTGCCATTGCTTTTTATATTATAAAAACTAACGTACGTTGTGTTATGTGCTGTGGACGCTTTGCTAACCAGGGCTTTACAAGAATGGAACGTTTTTATATAGTTTAACTGCCCTCCACGACTAGTAAGTGATAAAATTGAGTTAAAGACTGGTCTAATTGCTAAACTGCTTAGTATAAAAATTGGATTGAAACTATGCAGTAAACAATGTTAACCATCAGGGGACGTTTGGCTAACCGGGGCTTTACAAAGACGGAGCGTTTTTATGTAGTTTAACTGCTATCTACGACTAGTAAGTGATAAAAACAAGATAGACACTACTTAGTATAAGAATTAGATTGGAATTAATCAGTAAACAATGTTAACTACCAGAGGTGCTTATTGCACAGGAACTTTAAAAAAATGTTTCTGAATATTGGTTGCCGAAATCGAATATCTATAATTGCGTTGCCTTGGCCAAGCTGCCTTAGACTATCATTACAGTGATCCACGGCAGATTTGGTATTTCGTTTGAGTGTGTATTTGTTTGTTTACAAATAAAACTTTCTTTTTCTAAATTTAATTATTCATAATGCCCTTTAAATAACTCATAAAATTGCACCAATTTAAAAAAAAAAATAAACAACATCATACAACACTTTCATATCGTAATATTTAAAATAAACAAAAAGTTAAAAACTTTAAATTTAATCAGTTTTAGTAAATTAATAAGAGAAGAAATAATCAATAATTATGATGAAGATACATACTAATCTAATACAAAATTAAATTACTAACTAAAAAAATAATTGAAAAAAAATAAGAGAAATAAAAAATTTAAACTCAGATTGTATTCGAAACCGTTAAGCAATGTGATTTTATAAATAATAATAAATAAATAAAAAAATTAAAATTTAAATATTATTAAAGCATCTAAAACAAAAAAAAAATCTATTAAAAAAGAAAAATAAATATCAGTTAGGATAAGAAAACAAGCTTATAAAATTATTTCAATTTAAATAAGAATTTTTGCAGATTGCAAAAAAAAATACTGGAATTGGGATGGATACATCCCCTTAAAACACCGCTTCATTTTATAAACATTAACAGTATAGTGACGTTAAACTATATCCTGCCTCCTAAACTCCCAAGAAAAACAAGAAAGAATACATTTTCACATCCATCAATATTATGCATTATTATTATACAAATACAAATACATGTAATAAATACATATTAAAATAAGTTTTTTTATTTTTAATTAATTTTTAATTAATTTTTTTCTTTTCATTTTTTTATAAACAATAGTTTGTACTTAAAATTTATGTGTATATCTGTTAAGATTCTCTGATTAGCATTTCCTTTGTCTATTGTCTGTTGCCATAAATATGCAACAAAAATAATTTCGTTCATGTATGGAAATTTGTTTTGATTTGATTTGACTTCTGTGCATATTCTATGCATATTCCATGCATATTTTGTCAAAAATTAAGTTTTTTTTTAAGCAAAAACTCTATCCATTATTTACATATTTAATTGAAACTTAATTATTGAACAAAACTTTATAATAAAAATAAGACGAAAACAAGAAATAAGCATTTAAACAAAAACATCAAATCAAATATTTAATTAAACAGTATCTTCCGTTTTAATAAATAAAAAAAATTGTGCATTTATATTTAAGCAATTTTAAGTTTTGAATAATATTATATTTAACAATTAATAAAGAAATAACTTTTAAAATTAAAAAAAAAATTAATTTGTATTGATTTCTTAATAAATTCTCACCCTCACTACTCAAAATGGATATAAATCGAACACCCACCATTTAGTCTAGTAGGTAGTGTGTTGAGGCTACGTTTCAATCAAAGCGAAATTTGTAAAATATTGCTCTCAGTAGATTTCTGGAAAAAAATCTGCGAGTAAATAATTTTGCCATGAAAAGTTTTTCAAAAATCTGTGTCTTAAACTGTAGGTCCCGCCACTCATCTTATATATAAAAATGAATATGTGTTTGTTTGTATGTTTGAAGTTTATAGACTAAACGGCTGAACCGATATTCTTGAAATTTTCACAGTATCTTCCTCAATGTCTGCAAGGAGTTATAGTTTTTATATTGAAATTTCAAATGAGCAAGGTGCCACGCCCACATATATTGGGTCCGCCATCTAACGTTTTTTTTTTTCAACTAGTACTTATTTCGTGAATGGTAACACTTAGCTTATGTCTGATTTGACAAATAATTAGTTTTATCCTTCCGCTGAACGAATATGGTTGTGTATACACTTGAACAATGCTGGGAAATATTGCGACATTACTTTGAAAATCATGGTAATGTTACAGAATGTGTGCGAAAATTGCGTACGGATTTTGGAAGAAGAGAAGCGCCATCAGCTCCGTATGTTCGGTATCTTGTGAAAAAAGTGAAAGAAACTGGCATCCTCATCGATAAACCAAAGCGTGAAAAGCCAAAAAAAGTGCGTACACCCGAGAATATTGCTGCTGTGGCAAAAAGTGTGCGTGAAGCGACATCAACATCAATTCACCGTCGTTCTCAACAATTGAACATTTGAGAGACATCATTGAGACGAATTTTGCGTAAAGACCTGGGTATGACGCCATACAAAGTCCAATTGGTTCAGGTGTTGAAACCAATTGACCATCCAAAGCGTTTTCGCTTCGCTAAGTGGGCCTGCGATCGATTTACAGAAGATGCCGATCTTTTCAGATGAAGCTCATTTTGATCTTGGCGGGAATGTAAACAAATAAAATTGTCGCATTTGAGGCACAGAAAACCCGTACGCATACATTGAAAAGCCGACACACACAAAACGAGTCACTGTTTGGTGCGGATTTTGGTCCAGAGGCATAATTGGGCAATTTTTCTTCGAAAATGAGCAAGGAGTGGCCGTTACAGTCAATGGCGATCGATATCGGGCCATGTTGAACAAATTTTTGTTCACAAAAATTGAAGAGGAGGATATTGGCAACATTTGGTTTCATCAGGACGGCGCTACGTGCCACACAGCCAAAGCTACACTCGATGTTTTGCGCTCTGTTTTTGAAGATCGCATTATCAGCCGCAGAGCTGATGTCGTCTGACCACCTCGGAGCTGCGATTTGATACGGTTGGACTATTATTTGTGGGGTGCCGTCAATGATAAGTGTTACGCCGACAAGCCAGAGACAATTGACGCTTTAAAGGACAATATTCGTGAAGCCATTGGTGAAATACAGCTGCACACAATCGATAATGTACTTAAAAATTGGACCGGTCGTGTAGGCTACTGCATGTCCAGCCGAGGCAGTCATTTAAATGAAATTATTTTCCATTATTAATCGGAAGGATTGTACTTTCAAATAAAAAAAGACATTTGAGAAAATATTTAGTAGTTTTTTTTTAAAGCATTTTCAAAAAAAAAAAAAGTTATTTGGCGGACCATATACTACATGCTTAATATTTAATTGCATTTGAAATATATTACTCATACGCATCATAATATATTTACATATTAGAATAGTTACCCTGACAGTATGCAATAAAAAATCTATGATTTTTTAACGTATGAAACTTAATGGAATTAGATATCACTCATACGTCACATATGCAATTTTTATTAATGAATTTTACAACTATCTATATATGGATACATAAAAATTAATGTGTTTTTATTTGTTTGAAGTCTATAGACGGCTAAGCGGCTGGACCGATTATCTTGAAATTTGAACAGTACCCTCCTGTATGTCTGGAAGGCTACTTTTTATTTTAAAATTTCAAGTAGGCGAGGTGCCACGCCCACATACCCAATAAGTATTTAATGTCGCATATCTCATAAACTGCAACAGCTAGATTCCTCAAATTGTGTATGGACAACTTTGACATCTATACGAACAAAATGGGCAGACTTGCTGTAATGGGCGTGTCACCTCCTATAAAAATATTAAATTAATATATATAAGAAAATATAACAGTTAAGAGTCCTAAAATTTTTTCGAATCCACTTAAGCAGCAATATGAATATTTTAGACAAAAATGGGCTGACTAGGAAAAGGGGGCTTCTTATATCTGGAAAATCATTGTAGATAAAATTATCAAATTGTACGCGGGTAACACTTAAATACATATGAACAATTTGTGAAAAAACTGCGAGACTGTCCCATATATGTAAATATGATACAAAAGTTCGTGTACATGGAAAACTATTAGAGCTGGAATCTAGCATGGATCACTTTGACACACATATGAACATTTCGGGTTAGGGAAATAAATGAACTATATTTTTATATGAATTCTTTGACAGAAAGTAAATACTAAACTGATCAAGGACTGGAGAGACTACGAACATCAACATCTAGAGCTGCCGAGACGCCAGATCAACGTATTACTCGAATTCAGAGTAATAGTAAAATTCAGTCTAGAATAAGAAATAATTATTATGAAACATTGTAAATATCAGTAACAAAATAAATATTTTAAAATCCAGAATATGACTAAAAATAAGAAAAATATACATAAGAAAAAATGTATATCAATATATTTTGAATATTTATATTTCATATCGATAGGAGTAGCGAAGCACAATGGGTTTTAGCTAGTGTATGTATAAAACTAAGACACAGAACATAAGTGCTGTAAGAAACTTGGTTGTAAGAGTTGTAATGACCCAATAGAGAATAATGGAGGGAAACGTAAAGGTGGACGAACTAGCACTGAAAGGATCGGAGATGTCTGAGGAAACGATATACAGGGAATATAGGCGTCCCTACAAGAATACTTTTCCAAATTGGACAAAACCAGCATAGAATTCAACAAACCGTGTGTGGATCAAAGATCAGCAATGAGCATTCAAAAAGATGAGTAGATTCGAAGCATACTCATAATTTCTGATACTTATACGCATTCATACTCATACTACTCATATTCAAAGTTTGAAGTATTCATCGTTCTCATACTTAACAATACGCATGCTGTCGTTCATTTCGGCTCTCCATAACTCAACATATACACAAAATAAGTATGATTCGCGTACGAACACTACAATACTCACTGGAAGGTTATGTGTTTGGTTTGTTTGCTGTCTTTGTCTTTGTCTTTCTTCTTCTTTTGTAAATGTAACAACAACTAGGACTGTAAATTTTGATGAATGATTTGAATCACTCGAATCATTTATGAGTATTACATATACAAAAGTATTTTTCTAAATTTATGAATCTGAATGACTAGGCGTATGTATCAAACATATTTCGAATGTTATGAGTTTGATGTCAACGTTGTACTCATACTCATTGCAACCTGTAGTTATAAATCAATGTTGTAGTGAGTACGAATGAATCAGAATAGTTGAATTTCAATACTGTTGACTCACGTATACTCAAAATATCATGAGTACTTAAGAGTATTGAAAAAACGAATCATTGCCGAGCTCTGGTATGGATCAACATATCTAGTTACCGAATTTCAAAACTTCTGTGTTCAACAGAAGAACCAGGAAACTACTTGAGAACAGTTTACTTTCAAACAGGAATTCTAGTGGGACACTGAGCAGTTTCGCTGAAACACTCAGTCTGCCCCACTATGATTACTGCAGAAATTGTCATGATGTGGAGGATATGGAAGCGCTACAATACCTTTTATATGAGTGCCCTGTACTTTAGAATAAACGTAATCGGTTTTTGGATGACAGAACGTTTCAAGATCTGGGCATATTGGTGAACGTGCCATTGAAACAACTGGCCGATTTCATCTGGGCCAGATTCCAGAATGCATTATCGATCGTGAGTGCCCTGCACTTCAGAACATACATCATTGGATTTTGGGTGACAGAATGTTTGAAAATGTAGGAATAGTGGCGAAACGTGCCACTGAGGAAAAGATCAATAAACATCTGAATCAGTGGCCAGCTTATATCAGAGATGATCATGCTCTCAAATTGATTGTACAAAATATCCATCCAATGTAGCAAAAGCTGTGTACCACATAGCGCCGTCCTATTGAAACAACATGTTGTTGGTGTCCAAGTCATACAACTCAGACTAAAAGAAGTTGCTAATCATCGACCTACGTTAAAAGTGATGGCCAACGTCGTTCTCAAAGAAACCCCAAAACCCACAACAAACATTAACTTCTTCGTGATGCATTGAATGCTCTTGAATTCTGAAAAAAAAAAATACTTAAGATGCCCATAAGATAACCATTTTTAAAATTTATTATGACTGCAAAAATTTTGTTTTTACAATAAAAAAAAAAGAAGAAAAAAAATAAAAACTTTTTGCTTGGTAGGCTTATAATAACAAATCGAAAGAAATTAGAAATCGCTTACAGTGGCACTAGTGAGAATCATTGAAAAAATTGCCTGAATTTCCATTGCCATTCATTCATCAGTCAATATGTCAATGACATCAATGAGTGCGTTTTTTCGCACTCATACGCCTTGTCGTCTGCCATACTGAGATAGATTTCCTTGATGTTCCTGATGAGCGTCTCCTTAGATTGTGTGTTGGTTTATCCGGAGGATACAACAATGGGCCGTCAGAATAAGCGGCACGCATAATATTCTGACTAACATTCCTGCTATCAAATGGTGTGTGATAATAGATTGTAAAAAGTGAACGAGCTCGCTCAACTCTTTGTCTAGTATCAGGTTTCACTTGCAAAGACTCCTTACTGTATATGTTTTTTAGGAAAGGAAATGCTTCTTTCACTCCTTGCTCTTTTATTGTTTTGTCATCTCGCTTGACACCGGTTTGGGTAGCAACACTTTTCGCAAATAAATGTTCGGGATCACCGGCAACATTGTCATAAAATTTTGATATGCTATCAGACCAATCCTCTGTCTTCTCCAAATCACCTTTAGTGGGCCATTTGAGAGCAGCGCCGTAACCTTGAAACGGATATTCATCGAACGGTTTGTTCAAGAAGGGAGTAAAAATTTTCTTAAACGGATCATTTTTTAGTTCATTGAAGACTTTCGTCATAAAACGTTCAGGATTTTGCCAACTTCCCAAACATTTCAGATTAAAGTCGGTATGATAAGGATTCAATGTGGTACCGAAATTGCTTGTGGCTAAAAGATATTGCAGTTCACGCATTTCCGGAAAGCAGGCCAAATTGTGTCTCACATTCAACTTCGTTAAATATTTTCCTTGTGGGCTTCGTTGATAGTTTTCCAAGATTTTTAATAATTTTTGGCATTTAATTTGCCTGTGCAGCTTGTCACATTCATAAGTAGTAAATGGCACATGTGGCATGTGGCAACACCTTCTTTCCATTTCCTTTGGATTTGTTATTAAAGCCGTAGAAATTTAGAAAATTTTTAAATTTTTTCTATTTTATGAGAAAATGCCAAAGAGCTGAAAAGTATTGAATATTTCACTGAATGGCTGTGTGTATGATAGTGTTTGAAAGTGGGACAATTTCCTGTTGAAAACTTATTTCTCTTCTAATACACCCTGTGTTAAGGAAAAGCCTTGCCAAACAAGAACATTATGGATTCTATAGAGACGTGGAAAGTCGCAAAGGGAAGACATCATGGGCCACTATTATGGAACATTCTGTGTGTGGAAGGGTTCGGTGCGATTCAGTGATTATGGGAACGCGAAGAGTACTCGAAGGTGGACACGCGACGTAAGGAGCAGTTGATGAGACTTGAAATCATATAACCGGTTATGCGTTGCTGTAATGCCAATGAAAATATTTAAGCTAAAGAGCTTGCTCATGAGGGGACAGCATCAGAAATATTCTAGGTCTCTACGCCAACAAGTAAATTTAAGCATTTGCTCTCATTCAGGTTCACAATCTGTTGTAGAAGAAGTCCTTTCCCAAACTAAGTTAGAATGACTTACTTAGAGCGTTCATAAACCGCTCGGTGTAGCAGTGCCATTGGTACAAGGTGTGGTTATTGTTCCAGGGCAGTTCGATGGATTTATTAAAATTGTAATATAGTTCCCCATCTCGTGGCCAAATATTCTGCTTGAGCCACCTCTATACTATGTGAGGATTGACTTATCTGAATCTGAATCTGAAAATAGTTTTTTACATTTGAATTCTATGTACGGATAACAGGTTCTAACAACCCTTCAGACAGGATTACATACGAGTTTCTCTCGCCACTAATGTCGTGTGTGTTAATTTTCGACTACGAATGACAGATGTTTGAGAAAATGGTTTTCAGCCCAATTTTTTACTCACTCTCAGAGTTTTTGCCAGAAATCTCGCCGAAGCAATAATTTTTTAATATTTCGTTTTGTTGGAGATGTTAGACCTAGGGTTTGAAGCGTGGCCTCACATCTAATAAGACTACACACTACTTACTGGACTACGGTGGCTCCTCAACATATACATATACAACTTCTGGCCTTTAATTCCCAACAATTCTAATCGTTTTATAAACGTGATCTATTTAAAAATAAGTGCCCCAAGGCTTTTGTCTAAAGTTGGAAGTATTTTCAGTAGATTCAAAGCAAATATTACGTGTCGACCAGAATCTCGAAGACAACTTGTTGTGAAAGCAGACATTATGCACTGCCTAGATGTACATTTTAGTCATCCAATCCAGATAGACGACTTTTTCTTATTCTAACTAAAGGTTTAAAACTCCATATGTGATTGACTTCAACATTCAGTTATTGTATAGCTTCCGCAGAAGCAATTTTATTTCTTCCTTACTTGTACTTTCAAAACTTCTTTTACTCTGTATCTGCGATCAGCATTCTGCCCCGTTTTAAGATCACAGTGTCCTCTGATAGTTTAAGCCTGACGATAATATGAGAATATACTCGCTATCTTTTGAAGTCGCCGTTATCTAGTAGGTAGTGTGTTGGCTTATTAGACGAAAGGCGATACGTACTCCGTATCTAATGGTATAAAGACAATAAACGCAACGCAACGCAATGCAGCAAACACAGCTTGCTGTCGTTTAAAACAATAATTTTCATATGTGTGTGTTTGCTGCGTTGCCTTGTACACCCTTAAGAGATTTCTGTGTTTGCTGAGATTGCTGTGTTGCGTGTATTGTGTTCATGGCATAAATCACTTAAGCTTATCCACATGGTAATGTGTTTAGTTTTATTTTTTTTTTTTTTGCCACCACTGTAAAGAAAATTCTCTTTTTATTGTTTATTTATTTAAAAGACTTAACAAAAGTACGAAATAAAAAAAAAGAAATACTGAAACAATTATTAATTCGTATGGTGTTAGGAAATCCAAATCATTTTTCAAACATAAACAAATGCCAACACAAATACAACAATACACATAAACATCTATAAACACAATAGTCCAGTAGTAGTAAAGTCTAGATATCAAAATTGAAACCTTAAGTCTGATAAATACTTATAAACACTCGTGCAACTTATACGAGTGCAATATTCTTTAATGAAAATTGAAATATTTTTCCAAAGCAACACACAGCTCGGTATGCTTAAGAGAAAAGAGCCTTAAGCTTTATTTATTTTTTGGAATAAAAATTTTCCTCAACAACAACAAGAACAACAACAGAGAAAATATTATAAAATTATAGCAGAAGAGATTTTCCTTTACTGCTTTGGTTGTGTTGCATTCACAAAAGAACATTCATTTTTAAGTTATTCACACACCCACACAGGTAATGGCCAATTTAATATGGTTGGTTTTCTTTGGCCATAATAAATAGAAAATAATTCAATTTATTTTACCTGTTTTTTAACTGTTATCCTTGGCAAGTTGGCCAATTATTTTATGTGAATTTGATTTTCTATTTCACACAAAATTGTTGCTTGGTTGGTATTGTTTTAAATATGATTGCAACTACATATGTACGTACGTACGTTGTATAAACGTTAGTTGTATGGATTTTTGATATCTCTTGCACCTGTGTTAATGGAATTTTTCGATATCACTGTATGCAAAAACGCCTTGTTAATGTGTGTATGTGTATGTGCGCAACATTTCTGTTAGTTTTATTGTTATCATACCTTTGCAATCTCTCTCTCTCTCTGCATCTCTTTCTCACTGTGTATTTCGGGTTTATATTCCAAAATTAAAAAAAAAATTGAAACGAAACATTCATAAACTGAATAGTTTAGTTGTGTTTTATTCAATTATAAAATTTTATGTTAAACTCGAGAATCTCTCTCTATGCTATGCATTAATTGAATAGAGAAAAGGAGCAAATTGCTTAGGTCTTCAAAAATTAGGAAGTTAACGTATTTATTTCCCCTTTTTTCGTACAACAAAGATCGAAATTTTTCCAATAAATTTTCATTCATGACACAATATGTGCCCCTTTTTCAAAGCCATATTCAAACATGAGTGGCATTAAATGTCTTCACATCTTCTATTCATTTAAACTCAGCCGGACGAGAAGCACTCAGAGCTGCATTACAAAACGTTACAGACCAAGACATTGATTTATTTTTTTAAAAGCCACTCCATCGCCATTAACACACTCAGCGAAACTCTCACCCAATATTACTTTGCATTATGATACGCCCATTGAGAACTTCCTACTTATCGATCATAACTCCTCCTTCCAGAACCAAAAAACTTTAAATTTTTGGGAAATTTTTTGCGACAAGACTGCGTATTACGAAACGAAAACGAAACGATTTAGAAGCCACAGGAAGGTACCATCCTACAGATATATTTATGGCAATAGAAAAGATGGAAGGTCGTCCGGAGATAGTGTGGAGTATTATAGACCCAAAGAAGACATGCTCAGAATGGGAACATACACATAGATAAATACATAATTGATCATTCCAATCCTTCAGTAAGGATTACGACCTACAGTTTAAAGTCAGTCAGTCTGAATTGTGGCCTCACGTCTAATAAATTAACACTATCTACAAGACTTCTGCAACTTCTTTTGTCAAAGCACCATGGGCGACCATAGACAATGCTGTGTGTACCCTTTGATGTGCTCTGCAGGAGTTGTATTAGGTACTGCGTTGGATTATTAAGCATGAGTACACGGTTCTAACACCATATCGGACTATCTCGAACAAGAAAAAATATGAGAAAATATTCGGCAACTTACTCTCAACACATTTCTGGCAAACACTTTAAAATGAAACAAAATTTGCCATGAAAAGTTTTCCAGAAATCTGTCTGTCTTCAGAATTTATCTGTTTTGTGTAAGATGTCGTAATCCTAAAGCTTGTAATGTACTTCTATTTGGAATACACTACGCTCATCAAGGAGCCGAAGTATTAATTTTGGTCATGAAGATGCCCAATTATGTACATATGTACGTAGCAGTTGGCAACTGACCCTAATATTCATCGAAAATTTATCTTCAGCGATTAGGCCTATTTCTTCAAGAATGCGTACGTGATCAAACAAAACTCTAGAATCTAAGACGATGTCAATTCACATAAGATCCATGATCAAGCAATGCATTTTGAAAATGCTGGCACTGACATCGTTTCGCTAACGACATGTGGTTTTAACTTTAAGCAGCTCATCTTGCTTTGAATATTTTGCACGAACAATTTGGGGGCATAGCCATCACACACGGAAGTGATGTGAAACAAGAAAACGAGATCATGAGATTTTTTTTGTAGGATTTCCCTAAGTTAATGCTTATACAGGTGTGAAGAAGCCTTAAACAACGGCGTTTCTCTGAGTCAGTGTAATCCATGCTATCGTTCAAATTCAGCCTGATTTATAAGCCAAAGTCATTGAAAATTTTACATTTCGAATGCGCTCTGTCTAGAGAATCCATGGTGGACATTTGAATAATATTGTATACCATACATATGATGGCGTCAATATCTCTTCCCAATGAATAAAAATTGTCAATGATATCTCACATGCACTTTGTTTCATTTGATTTAAAATGCTAAGCAGTGCTTATTAAAGGACCCAACATTGGTGATCTCTCATCTGAACGATTATTATTTGTCTTGCTTCTCACGGCAAGGTTCTCTCGCTTTGAGATTAATTTACCACTCCTCTTTTACTAGTAAATATAACCTATAAAATTACATCTCAGATACTTGGTTTTTTACTATCTCGAGTGCTGAACGTCCTCTTAAGGCTAAAAAAAACCTTTCCCTATTCCCATGGAGCGCACTGTGCTAATGTATAAAAATATTTCTATAACTGTGTATTCTCTTTTTTTTTGTGTTTTCTCTGGCAAATATTCAAACTTATCCTATGCTATGTGTGAATAAATATGCATAGATATGTTTGCTTCTGTGTTTTTGTGCCGTCATATGAATATAAAATGCTAAAACTAAAAATAATATGACAAATATTTGTTAAAATAAAACAGAAAAACAAAAAAAAAATGCAGGATACATGATAAGAAATTTTCAATTAGAAATTTTTCCTTTTTACCAAGCAAACAAACAAACATTTATTCATTATCAAAACCAAAGCAAATACAAAAAAACATTCAGCAATAGTAACATGCAACAAATATAACAAATAACTCCAAACAGCATATTCACACGGACATCAAATTGGCAAATGGAAGTAAAATTTTATTAGAAAAATTATTTCTCAAATTCAATTGCAACAGAGAAATAGAGAGGGAGAGAGAGTGAGAGAGAAAATAATTTTTGCAAAGCTGTAGTCAAGTCAAGGCAAGCAAATATATGAGAAACCTGAAAGTTTACCCCTTTTATGCCACTGCCTGTATCCTATTTGCTTTGAAATAAATGATAATAAATGAAATCATATCTGATTTTGGGATAACAATTCTATGAGCTGAGAATATAATTCGGTTTTTTGCAATCAAATATTTGTTGTAATATTACACACTTGGATTTCAATCTGTCTTAACTTCCATTTGCTTCAAATCTGTATTGATTTGTAATCTTTTATATAGACAAGCAAATGCTTGCTCGTTAGTTTGTTATGTTAGTTTGTTATTATAGGAAGTTAATATTAATGAATATTAATTATCGCCTACCATATTCAGGAACTTTGGGAACTCTTTTGAACAGTTGAATCTAAAAGAAATAATTTTGGTGGCAATAACTGTGGCAACTTCTACACAGAGTATTATGCACCCTGGCGCTAAATTTACAAAGTGGCAAGAGTTAGAATCTGAAAAGAAGGTGTAAGTATCTTGAATACCAACCGTAGTGAATTTAAATTTACATTTATTGGGCGGTATGCGGTAGAAGTCGCCTTATTTGCTTATTAGACATGAGGCCACTATTCAAGTCCCAGGTCAGACATCTCCAGGCGACTTCCTCTCAGCAGATTTCTGACAAAAACTCTGGGAGTAAACAAAATTGCCATGAAAGATTTCTCAAAGAAATTTTTCGTTTGGAGTTGACTTTAAGCAGTAGGTCCCGCCACTCATGTACGAAATTAACACACACATAATTGGTGTGAGAAGCTAGGTTGTAATCCTGACTGAAAGGTTGTAATGACCAATTATGTATGTGTATGCAAACACAATTGTCACTGCCGACTGATAGGGAACGCAACCAGTCAGATGCATTGATTGCACTGATTAACAGTGGACTCTAACTAAGGCTATTACTTGCTATTCTTAGTTGGCTTACAATTGACCTTCTGTGGAGCAAGGAACTGAGCTGGTTGCAACAAGACTCAATGCATTTAAGTCATGGGTTAACCTGAACGATATTCACATTGCTACTCTAACAAGATGTAGACACATTTGAGTAGATTCTGTAGATCCTTACAATGATGTTTCCTTTTAGAACTAAAACTAGAAACCTCTGGGCTGAAACTCAATAGTTTCCAAATGTGACCTTTTTGAAGCGGTTTGCCGATGGATCTGAAATGTCAGACGCAGTAGATTGTGAAATATTTCTTAAAGGCTACATACATACACTTACATAATTGGTCATTACAACCCTTCAGTTAGGATTACAACCTAGCTTCTCACACCACTTATGTTGTGTGTGTTAATTTTTATACATGAGTGGCGGGGCATACAGTTTAAAGTCGATTCCGAATGACATATTTTTGAGAAACTTTTCATGGCAATTTTTATTTACTCCCAGAGTATTTTTTTTTTTTTGTTGTTGCTGGATATGTCAGACCTGGGCCTTGAACCGTGGCCTCACGTCTAATAAGCGAATATACTACCTACTTGACTACGGCGACTAGAATTTTCATATAAGGTTCTGATATTGAACTTTCAAATAAGCGGCCTAACCACTGCAGTGTTTACCAGATTAAGGCATTTTAAGAGCGACTTAATGTTTGCTGGTTGGTGTAATTTTTACTCTGAAAATTTTCGATTTTACACGGAAAGCCAGGATGTGATCATAACGTCTCTATTGAACATCATCTCAACGTCTAACCTCGTAAGTTAATATTGGGAGGATTCTAAGGAAAATTTCGGATCATTAGAATTTTCGCATTTCGGAGTAAAAAATGTGTCTAATATACTAGTAACGTAAATGGATTGTAGCTCAACACTGATTTATTGAATTCATATGCACTATAAAATAGCAACGAAGCATAGCGGGTTTTATTGGCAATTTATAATAAAATATTTAATTTTGTTTTTGTTGCTGTTGTTTTCACAGGTAAACAACTACTGCTTGAAGTTAAATTTAAAGATATTAAGATATTCGTCTGTTACAAATTGAAATTTATAAGTATTTCAACAGCAACAATAAACAAAAAGAAAAATTATGAAGAACGAGAAAAAATAATAATTTATTATTATTATTCATAACAAGAAAACCCATAAATGATAATGAAATAGCCATTTGCAAATAAATAAATAAATGCGAATAAATTTTAAAATATTTTCTTTTTTTTTCATAAACAATTAAGGAAAGGGTAAGAAAAACAGGTGTGTAGGTTTTATGCAAATGATGCATTGTGTTGTTGTTGTTGTTTTTAATGTTAATTTTTCTTAAAAATTCAATTAAAAAACGTTATACATTTCAAATAATAAAAATATTTATTTATTATTGCAGTTATTTATTAATTTATTAATACATTTACACCAGCAATAGCACGTGATGGGCATAGAGAGACTCTCTTTATCATTAAAAAAATGTTTTTTTTTCAAATGAAACGAGATGTGAGTTAATTCAGGATTTTGCTGTGAATGAAAATGTGCAGGAATAAGTGAATATGTGTGCAATTATAAATTAAAGTTTTAAAAGTATGCAACACAGGTAATAATAATTATGCATAAAAAAAGGATTTTTTATTAATATTTATGCACCCTACATTATGCCAATTTACATCAAAAGTTTAAAATTTTAAAATGTAATATGTTGGTTAACCCAACTGGTTTGGAAACCTTTTATCATTTACCAGGCTTGTAAATGCTTACGTTATGTATGACATTGGTACTAAACTTGCATTGCCTATTAACATATATTTAAACTTTAAGGCCACGGTTCAAACCCCAATTCAGACATTTCCAACAAAACAAAATATGAAAAAAAAAATATTTCTTCGGCGACTTCTGATAAAAGTTCTGAGAGTAAATATAATAGTCATGAAAAGTTTCTCAAACAATTCTGTCGCACGCAATCGATTTTAAACTGTAGGTCGCACTACTTGTCTATAAAAAAATTAACACATTACACGTAGGTGGCTGACCTGACTGAAGTGTCGTATTCGACCATGTATGTATGCATGAATGTAGTTGTCAAGCCCACAGCAGTAGCATTAATACAAAATTTTAAAAATTATTTGTATTTTAAGTATTAAGACACAGACAATATGTGTATGGAAAAGATGAAGACTGTAAGAAGTTATCCATATATAAAGCTACGATTTCAATGTAACGCTTGTATCGGGTTGGAAACTTCCCGTTTTACCCAAACCACATGCCGTTAAGCACATAATTTTCAATTGCAATCCAACAAAAAGTCATTCTTTAAATGATCATTGCACTCTGAATTCTTTCAGGCGGTTGTTTAAAGTCGCCATAATCTAGTAGGTAGTTTGTTGTCTTATTAGACGTCACGCCACTGTTCAAACCTTCTTCGGCGACTTCCTCTTAGCAAATTTCTGGCAAAAACTCTGAGAGTAAATGAAAAAGTTTTCCAAAATAAGCTGTTGTTCGGAGTCGACTCTAAACTGTAGAAGACGCTACTCATATATGAAATTAACACACACAACATAAGTGGTATGAGAAGATAGGTCGTAGTCCTGACTCCATGGTTGTAATGACCAATTATGTATGTGTAAATGTATGTTTGTGTGTATGTATTGTGTTCCCAAGACCATTTTCGGAGAAAAAACAACAAAGAGACGTTCCTATGACACCCCTAGACATCAATCAATCAACATTGAAAATCTATTGCTTTAGCACTTAATCAGCAAACCTGTGTACTGTACATGGACGGTTAACTCACTGGCCAGTTTCAAATGCGCCCAACATAGGCGAAGTAGAAAGAACAACAGGTTGAAAGCAACGACAAATCATAATTTTGATGTCTTTTTCAAAATTTTGTGCTTCAGCAACAATATTAATTTCAGCAATTTTCTACGTTTGAACTCGACACCAAACTCTATGTGCTGCCACTCATGGTTAAAATTAACACACACGCAATCTGAATGGTGTAAGAAGCTAGGTTGTAATACTGACTAAAGAGTTGTAATGTGTAAGTAAGTAAGTATAGACTTGCTATAATTTGTATAAACTGCATCAGCTAGTTTGCATTTGACAGCCAATTGATAGAAGACTATACGTGGTTTGAGTAGAAATTAGAAAAAAAGTGAGTCTTGCACGGGAATAGCAAAAAAACCCATGATAAAGGCTACGAATAGCTTCCTCATCTGCTCCATTCTTCGACTTTAGTTCAGAATTACAACTTCACCACCAAGTCTGTTGCCCTAACGAACATCAGGTTGCTGCACGGTATCAACAACACTAGTTGCCTAGCATCTGGTATGTAGAATTCCTTTTTGGTAAGAATTAATACCTTACAAATTCTAAGAATGTATTCCGATGAGTCATTCTCATTAGCTCTCATTGGAACCATCGTCTGCTCTCTTCTCTGACTTTAGTTCCCGAAACCAAAAGTGAACAAGCAAAAAGAGATTTTGTTTGTTTACTCACAAACAAATATATGTTGGTGACCTCAACTCAATTCTTTTAATATCTTTGGATAAAGCGTATGAATCTCAAAATATATTCTATTGGAAAAAAGATCAAAGAGGATTATTAGGCTATAATACAAATGTTATTCAAATATTTCATCCTTTCTCGCCTACCAAGCTGTTTCAGTTCATTGTTATTTTGTTTGCTATCATTACGAACAGTTTTGCTAAGTAACAAAAGGGCATCTTATGGTCCTGCTAGATTGGCTATAATATCCTTAAAAAAATATCTCTTCTATTTTGTTGCGAAAACAAAATACATACACAAGCACATACAATTGCCTGGTTTTTTTTAACCACATTTTATTATTCACAGTCTTTTTACTTAAATCGTTAATATTATTTAAAATGCATAAATTGGATAATTTTCTACTCATTTAACTGGAAAATTAAATTTGTTACACTCACACATATACACATACGCTTATACAGACATAAAAAAGATGTCCTTATAATAAACTCATTTACAAACAAAGAAGCGCCATCTGTACTACCAATACAAGCAAATAAATACGTATGTATGTATGTAGGCAAATTGGCATTGATGATGGCATGTATAGAAAAAGGAGAAAATAATTGTAATTGTTATTGTATTTGTATGCATTGGAAGTATTTTTATAACAATTGTTTATAGCTTTACACGGTGATTAAATAAATAAAAAATAACAAACCACCATGGCATGCATCCAGCCACTCAGTAAATGACTTTGTTTTGGAAAACAATTGAAAAACAATTGAAAAGAGATTTTCAATCGAGTCTATACAGCATAAATGGATTTTAGTGAGCCATAATTAAGCATTCAAAGCTATGTCTTCAAGCTACACGATATCAAGCTCTATAAGCCATGGCATGTAGAGTGTTTTCAATACAAGGTAAACAAGCCATCATGAAATTATTTTCGAAAATAAAACGAAAACCTATTGCAATCGCCATTGCAATATCGGGATACAATTGTTATTATTTTGAAAAAAAAAAATGTTAAATTGGCTGGAGAATGTTTTTGACGTAATTATCGGATTTGTTTAGGCTTGAATAGAAAAGTGTCTGTAATAAACGTTTTAAATAAAATTGCAAAAGTAATGGCAAAAGGTAATTCATATAAAGATAAGCCATAAAATTCATATACTGGCGGAAAGAAGATATATTTTTAATTGAAAATATCGTATAATTTTTTAATGCTTAATTGATTTGGAAATTATTTCCACTATGGCTACCAGCATGGCATTTTTTCGTAATCTTTTATTTATTGAAACTTTAATGAAATATTCAGAAAAGAAAAAAAAATTAATAATTAGTCGCCAATTGATACCAGTAAAGAATTCCTTTGAAAATATTTGTTTACCTTCAGTCAAGTTGATAGCTGCAGAGTTGTTCATTTCTAAACATGGATAGCCCACTAAGTCGCCATAGCCTAGTAGGTGATGTATTAACTTATTCGAAGTGAAGCCACGAACAAACCCCTCTCCAGACATCTCCAACAAAACGAAAAATGAACAAATATTTCTTCCACGACTTCCTTTCAGTGGATTTCTGGCAAAAACCCTGAGAGTGAATAAAATTGCCATGAAAACTTTCTCAAAAATCTGTCGTTCGGAGTCTACTTTGAATTGTAGGTCCCCACCACTCACGTATAAAAATAACACACATAATTGTGTTAAAAATCTAGTTCGTAATCCTGACTGTTGGGTTGTAATGACCAATTATGTAGGTATGTATGTAGCCCACGATATTATGAATCAAGAGATTCGAGTTAAAAAGAAAGATTTTCTTTATACTTCGAAAGATCTTCTTGTGAGTACTAAGCAGTAGGTTTAATAGTTACCAACTTTTTATTATTGCATCCTACTGTCTCTCCCTCTCTCTTTCTATTATGTTCGTTGCTGATGCTATCCTCTCTGGATGGTAAAGAAAAGAAAGGGCTTTATAGATAGATTATTTGGAGATCGTACAAGGTTAAATAATTATTTTTGCGGTGAAGAGACGACTTATTCCCGCAACCACATGGTCTATTATACTTCTATCGCGCTTTATGTCTGTTTAAAGCCTCCTACAAGCGTATTGTTATAATCAAGATCTGAATATTGCTTGGTATTAAGAACACTAGTTGCCTACCCAGCCGCTGGTATGCAGCCTTTCCTTTTGGATTCCTTTTAGTACACATTAATGCCGCACAGTTTCAAAGAATGCATTCCAATGATTCATTCTCATTATCATAGAATCCGAATGATGGGTTCGAGATGATTCCTATGCTAAAAAAAAGTCACAGTGTTTTGATAAAAGACCAGTTTCTAGACTCAATTTATTCCTTGATAGTCCGATGCATGAGTCACATATTTTCTTATTTTAATATCCCAATAAAAGTTTTGATTGCCTTAAACGCACTAAGTTTGAGTGAGAATTCGTCTTCTTTTATCTTCCCATTGAGAATACATTTCCAAGCCTATGCTTCATACCTTAGAAGGGTAATGGTCCTCTCAGCCGCATAGAAACTATCTTCCTGTATATCCTGCAGGATAAGGGACCTAGCAAAGGGCGACTTTATTTTCAGTGCATTGTCAATTTAAGTTCTGCAAAATGTCTCACAGTATTTTCGATTTATCCATATACCATCGGTGTGCTCGAATGGCTGCCTGACTGTCCGATAGTACTGCTATGTCCTGTCCTTTGTATCTATGGCAAATACTTCTGTCTGTAAATGCGAATTTCTCCACGGGTTCTGACTATTTTATTCTGGAACTAAAAACTTCCAGTCCTATTCCAAGATTCGTTCTTAACCCATCTGGATACCAGAAAATAGTATTAAGAGAGTATGCAGCATTCAGAGTACTACATTCATTTTTATTACTTAGACAACGTCGTAAAGTCTTCGGGTCCTGTTCAAGGAACATATAAGGAGGAAGCTGTCAGCCATTCAATACCTAAGGTCATGAAATTTCATAATGTATCTTAAGTTAGGGTTCTTCCCTATCAACCAAACCATAGTTTCTGGCATGTGCAGCGGCTAAACTGCTAAACTAACAGAGTTTTTAAGGCCTCTATAGTATAGCATCTCATTGCCCATGTTATGCTAACACAAGTCGTGCTCCTTGTTCAATTCCAATTGAGTTGTTTTCAAATTCGTCCGTCTGCTCAGAAACTTGTCAACAGGTTTCCATTGGCATGATTATCGGGGTACATATTCAGTTCCTAATTGCTAGGTTGTATCGCCAGGAAAAAGCTGAAAAACTTTTTGCATATCGCTATGGTGTGTCGGACCCTTTTTGAGTTGCTCTTTGCATGAGCTCAACATGTTAATTTGCTATCCAGTGATATTAGCAGATATTTTGTGTAATATTGTCCCACCCAGGAAGTTTGTTCTCAGGTCTATGAATCAATGACTTATAACCTGAAGACCTCTCAAAATCAGCGGAAGACGCTCAACTCTTTTTTGAAGACTGCCTTTAGCTTTAATGCTAGAGAATCATTACTTTTAAGCCTTTCTGCTTTAATGTCCAAAACCCTTGAATTTAAACTGAACGCTTAGGTTATTATGGTGTGATGTAAGGAACCCTTTTTTAATTATTTTGTAGATGAAAACTCCACATTTTTTTCCTTTAAAAATATAACCAGATGGGTGGGTATTGCCACTTAAAATTGCTTCTTATTTCGGTTATAAATTATTTGGAAAGCATTTCGTATTTCGTTTGAATCCTTTTAGTGTTTCGTTTGTTATTTTCATTATTATTAAGATTTAATTGTTTATTGTTCAGCATTAATTTCAACACAAAAAGAAGAGCAACAGAAGAAGACATTCTTATTTTCTTATTTAAATTATCGCGATTGCCATAAATTTTCCAAGAAGAAGCTAAAGAAACAGGTACGAAAACTAAGAGAAGCAATGCAATGAATTCAAGGCAGAGATAACAATTTCGGTTATATTTTGGAAGAGACACTCATATTTTATTAGTAAGAAGTTGGTAAATGAAAGGATAAAAGGACCTTTTTAAATACACAACAAATGAAATGCCAGCAGTGCCATACAAATATACGGTGTTTTGTAAGCAGCGTAAAGGAAATAATAAAACAATTTTTGTAAATTGTTGTCAACACTTTTGTTCAATTTCCCACTCTCTCTCTATCCCTCTCTCTCTCTCTCTCTCTCTCTATTGCTTTATAGTATCAGAACTAAGAGAGAAAAGGAAGCATGAAATACGCAAAAAATATTTTTCTTGCTTCCTTTTTGATAAAGTTGGCATAGTTTGTCTTCTTATGCCACCCACCTCCCCTTAAAGAGGTCCTTGGGCTTTTTTCTTTTTTAATTTCTAATAGACCCATTACGTAGCTGGGAAAAGCCGAACAAAATAAAAGAAGGCTTAATAATTCCATTCTATTTTTCTTTTCTTTTTTCTCCCTGTTGCCTTTTAACACTCTTGCCTCTTAACAAGATATTGAGTATCATTAGAATCCTTTAGTTCTCCTTTACATTTATCCTTTGGCTACACAAAGGCAACATTAAGAAAGAAATGAAAGCCAGCAATACCAGGAGATTGGGGGTGGTTCATTTACACAATGAATGGACGTTTTTTTAAAGCGAAATTTGCAAAGTTTTCAACATTTTTTTGTCCTTTTTTTGACTGGTTTTTCAATTTCATTGGCCTTAAGCGACAGCGAAAATAAGAAACTGCAGACAACAGGCAAAAAAAGAAGCCTTGGAAGTTGTAATTCTTTTTTAAGTGTACACCATTTAAATGGCAATTAAAGTTAAAAAACAGTCTTGAAAATTACTTTGTTAAGCCTATATTTAGGCCATATTATAACTAACAAATTCATTGCCTATTTTCAGGGGCTGCAAGTATTATATTTACAGCCGAAAGGTATAAAAATTAGACTTTAATAGGCAATTTTCCTTTTGTAAAACTTTATTAATTCCATTATTTTTGTATTATTTTCTTCTCCTTGCCTTTCTTTGGTCTTTTTTTCATTTTCAATTCGTGTTTTTTTGCAAGGAATTAACAAAATTGCCACATAAAATTGAATTTCTTAACTTCAGTTCTTTTCGTAGGTGTTTTTCTTAACTTTCCTATTAATGTTGGTGGTGTTCTGCTTTTTGTTTTTGTAAGTAAAAGTTTGTTTTAAAATCAATTTTATTTCTTAGAAAATTTATAGATTTCGTAAGGGGTAGGGATTGTGTTTGTAATCGCAAATGTTATAACACAGATAAAGTCTGCTTTCAGGATATCCTTTTTGTTTTTCTCGAAACTGTTTTAATTAAAATGAGTTTTTTTTGTTCTCCTTTATGGCTCTATCGATGAGTTACGTTTTCTTATAAGTTTTCTTGTGCATGAATTATAAGAAAGTCTATCGATTGTGCTGAGAATATGAAAGTGATTTTCATAGAACGATAAGACAAATAATATCCGTTAACGTTTGAAACGTTTACCAAAAATTTATTCGCTATTGAAACTTTATTTTACTGCCTTTATTGTTTTAGGTGAGCTTTAACAACTTTTTTTATAGGCATTATGAATAGGTTGGAAGGTTTGCACTGCATAGCTAACTTGGGCTCCTGGCTGGCATGTCTCAACTATTCTTATAGTTTTTTGAAGTGTGTTGACTTATTAAACCTGAGGCCAGGGATAAAACTCCAGCTCAGACGTATCTAGCAAAACGAAATATGATAAAATATTTCCTCGGCTACGACCCCTCAGCAGATTTCTGGTAAAAACTCTGAGAACTCAAATATCTGTCGTTCGGAGTCGAATTTACACTGTAGGTCCCGCTACTTATAGGTCCTGCCACTCATTTTGATTGAAAGCCTATGAAATATAACTACAAACGCCACTTCAAGCTGACTTTCCAAATGAAATTTTAGCATCATTTGTAAATCGATTTCAATGCAACATTTTCTGTCTTGACAATACTTTTTAATACTCATTTCACTTATAATTTTGCATATTCTCACTATCACATCTTTGTGTTGTAACACACCGCTAACGAGAAATGAAAAACGACAACAATATGCCACGAATATGCTTCAACATACAAGGAAAAGTTTTCCTTTCTACTTCTACTATTTGGCAAACAGTTTGTAGTAGAGAACGGCATACAGAGAGCGAAGAATGCGAGTTTTTCAAACAACATTTTCATTTCAATTAAAACCTCTGTCTGTCTCCACAATTCATAAAAATGGAAGATATTGTGAAAAATAAGAAGAGGCAGAAGAGTCACACGCAGTTGAATTGAAACAAAAAAAATTTCAATTTACGCTGACTTGGAATATTTTAATTGGCAGTACGTTCGTTTTTATTATTTCAAATGCTATTACATACATACAAGCATACATACATACAATACGTGCGTATAAAGAAAGTGTAAAGAAATGTGAGGATGTCCTTTGATTATGTTATAATTACTCGCAGCTGAAAAAAAAATTAAGACGGAGAAAGGATCCTTTAAGTACATCGGCAACAATTGATTCTTCTCATGTGAAAGAAAGTATTTTTGAATGGATTTAAACGTTGAATTTTTTATTGTAATTTCTCAAGGTAAACTGTTATTGAGAACGTTATTGTCATTTCATATAAAGCGAGGCGAAAGTATTTCTTTCTTTTATTTCATTATTATAATGGACGCATTGTTCTCCTTAATGACATAATTTCGCGTTGATATATATGGAATGAGAGAAAGCAAGAAGAGCATCACAATAAATATTCTTAAGAGCCATGCAGTAATCAAAAATGGTGTATTCTTGAATATGGGATGTTCAAAAAAGTTCTCTCTTGTAATATTAATTACATCGGCCAGCACTATAGGCTGAGAATTACCAACTTTTTTCGACTTGAAGTCGATGAAGTGGTTTCGGCAGGAGTAGATTTGAGGGCACGATCATCTAACGTGCTAGTGATGTGAACTGGACAACAAGATCGTACGATTTGACCCTGTTTGACTCTTTTTGTGTGATTTTCTTAATTCGCAGAGAAGTTATGGCGGAAGTCGCCATAGTCTAGTAGGTAGTGCGTTGGCTTATTATACGTAAGGCCACGATTCAAATCCCAGATCAGACATCTCCAACATGTAATAACCAATTATGTACGTATGATTGCCACCTGCTTGTGGGGTGAAGGAGATGATGTGGACGCAAACGAAATGTGGTTTTATCAGAACCGTGCGATTTGAGCCTGTTTAACTGTTTTTGTTCGATTTTCTTAATTCCCCAAAGTCCCTGTCCAATTCAGCCCAATTTATGTGTCATATGTATGTTTATATTCGAGAAGCCATGGCGGACATTTATACGATATTATATTCCACACGGGATGGCATCAAACAAATAACAAATTTCGAAGAGATTACACACAACACTGAAAGTTCGGAATTATTGAATGTATGTAGGTATGCCTATAGTCCGATATTCGTATTACTTTATTTGATGATTGCAATTCGTAATCTAGAGCAACGTGCTAGTCGCTGTAATCTAGTAGACAGAGTGCGTTAGTCGGAGAGTCCATGGTTCTTTTAAAGACCGAAATAACTCTTCTGGCAAACACTCTGAGAGTAAATAGAATTCCCATGAAAAGTTTCTCAAATCTATCGTTCAGCGTAGACATTGAACTGTAGGATAAAATAAAGACAGAAGTTGTGGGTGATGTGAGAAGCCTTCACTCATTTTGATTTTCAGTCATTCCGTTAATTGAACGTGGACCCATAATGCTTACCATGTTCACATTACATGAACTATGTCACCTATGGTTATTCTAATGTTATCTCGGGGAACATTTTGTAATTGTTTTAAACGGTATTAGAAGAATTTGTCCTCTGATACCGGGCTATATGTTTTAGTAGAGGTATAGCAAAACGTCTTTAAGATGGAAGGACAGTAGTGGGGATAGGAAAAATGAGAGGAAATAGGAAAGGGAGAACAGGAAGCAGAGGAATTACATACAAACGAACACACAAGGGAGAGCTCGACTACACTAATAAAGCCCAAAGACTCTTCAACCATCTCAAGAACGGATCGTTATTACTCTATTACATACTGAAGAGATTGAAGGCAGTAAACGTTTCTGCAGTAATTTTTGTATTTATATAAAAATATATATATATGTATATCGTTGCTGAACAGGCTTCAAACGTAGCATTCTCTAGGCTTCTATTTCAATCGAGACCCTCTATCAAATTTTTATCTGACGTGGTATAGACGTTAAAGGGATTTTCTATAAATCCCATAAACCAGGAGTCGAACTTTCTCTGTCCTTTGCTTCTTATATTGTTTTTGACCTTGATTTACAGCCGTTTTAAAATATCATTGAAAACAATCTTTTGTAAATCTTCCTTAACGTGGCAATGCTTCATATCCAATGATTTGTATAAATTCAAATTACAATTCAATAGAAATACAAAAGAAATAGAAAATAAATCAAATCAATCATATACAATCTTAATAAAGATTACTTTTAAGCATTGATATATAATAACATACAAACATACTTACTTATGTGGATTATATTTCAATTTCAAACTAAACTCTACTCAGATGTCTAGCATTTTTGCTTGTGGAATTTTATTATTTTTACAACAACATCTGACAACTGCTTGTGACAAGAATAATCAAAAAAAAAAAATTATTTTAAAAATAACAAGAAAAACAACAATACAAACCATACAGGCAGGCAGGCAAGCAGAGCAGAGCAGAGCACAGGAATGACAATCTTTTAAGGAAGTTTAAGTAACTTTATACGGCCACTTGAGAAAATAAAACAAACACTTATGCAGATACAAATTCACATACATACATACATACATACCTGTATTCAATTCATATATAAAATAAAACACCTGACCTAGAGAGAGCTTCTTAAAGTCAAGGAAAAAAAGGAATTTTTAGCTCCCACACACATATCCATACATATGCATATATGGGAGAGTGAGAGTGAGAGTGAATTGAGCTTAAATTTAAAATCTATTGATCTTAGGTCTAATGTGATAACATTTATCCAAGGAATTATCAAAAGAAATTGAAAATCAGTTTCTTCTCAATCCAACTCAAGTCAACTCAACTCAACTCAACTCAATTCAACTGAATTTCTTTTACACAAACACAATCAATGTAAGTGTGAGAATAAAAAGGGCTTATAAAGCATGCACCCTCTAAATGTGTGTGGAAAATGGTTTAAACAAGCATTTACGTGGGTGAGAGTGTGAGTTGGAGTATAATTTCATTAGGAGAGTATATATTTGAAAGAAGAAATTTCAGTTAGCAGTTGTGAGACAAAAGCCAGTGGTTTAAATCTCAGCTCAACTATCTGAAAAGAAAAAACCAAATATTAAAAAATATTTTTTTGGCGATTTTCTCTTAGCAGATTTCAGACAAGAACTCTGAGAGCAAATAAAAATTGCCATGAAAAGTTCCACAAAAATTTCTCGATCGAACTCGACTTGAAGCTGTAGGACCCGTCACTCTTGTATAAAATTAGCATATACAACAGAAGTGGTGTATATGCTAATAAAAAATAATAAGAAGCTAGGTTGTGATCCTGGCTGAAGGGTTGTAATGTATGTAGGTAGGTGGGAGAGATAAGTAATAAAAATCCATTTGTAAGATTTGTTGGGTAGGCAGACAAACCAGGCAGACGTTGACCAGTATCATCCATTGTGATATAACAATGAATCATTTCCCACCATCAAACTAAGCTTGCTCTATCAAGAGAGTTTAGGTTTTCATATGAGGATCGTAGTAGTCGTAGTGTAAGGTTTTGGCTTATTAGACGAGTGGGCGTGGTTCAAATCCCAGCTCAAATATTTCGAACGAAACGAAGTATTAAAAACTAGTTTTTCGGCAAATTCCTCTCAGCGAATACCCTACTCGCCTGGCAAAAGCTCTGAGAGTAAATAAAATTGCAATGGAAAAGTTTCTTACGAAAATCTCTCGTCTGGAAGCGACTTTAAATTAACCACTTCTGGTTAAAATTAATACACACAACATAAGCCGTGTGAGAACTTTAATTTACTTACTTAATTATCCATTAACAATCAGATTTACGGATTTCGGCCTGCCTTAACGCATCCTTTCAGGCGCCTCTGCTTGTTGCGCTCTTACACCAGTTGGTCAAAGCAATCGATGTCAGGGCTTCCACGATTTGGTGCTTCGAACGCAAACAAGGTCGTCCTCTTCACAGACTTCCGCAAATCCCCGCCTCAAATACCCATCTCGCCGGAGCATCCTTCTCCATTCGAACGATATGGTCGATACAGCGCAGCCGCTGGATGTTAATACGCTGAACAACGTTCATGCCGTTGAGGAGCGCATACAGCTCATTATTGGATCGAATGTGGAAATCATCGCCAACTGGCACAAGACCGAAGATTTTACGCAGGACTTTTCTCTCGAATACTCTCAAGGCTGCTACATCAGTGCTGAGTAGGATCTATGCCTCTGCGCCATAAAGAAACAAAAGAATAATGAGCTTCTTGTAGAGTACTAGTAATCCTAACTACTTGCAAATAAGTAAGCAAGTAAGTAAGCTAAGCAACAGACAGGTGCTGATTGAGGGTCAGTCCTTATCAAATACACATCATCATCGTCTAAGGACGTAATTCTAGGTCTGCCAGTGGTTTAACGTGTCAGGGTCAATTGTATCTTCACAGGGAGCTGTAACGCCAGCTTTATTTCAGGAAACAGACTACAATCACCAGCCCAATAAATTCGAGGAGTTGTAACGCTGGCATTCCTTCAGGAAATAGACTACAACCACCAGCCTAAGTTGTCATAATCAAAATGTGGACAAGAGAAGAATCAGCCGACTAAAAAGCTGTCGTGCCAGAGAGTGTAGAGAAAAACATTTATTTGTGAGTCCCACTAATATTTCCAAATATTCCCTAATTTACCGACAACATGTAATAAAATGAAGGTGTTTAATGGTGAGGGAGAGAGAGAAGTTGCTTATAAAAATAATGATAATGATGTTGTAATAGAAATGCTTTATTTGAATACAAAGACGTTGGAGACAGGAGAGAGAATAGAGATTGAAACAGTATAATGATGATGATGATGATGATGAAATAAAAATTATTACAGAACATTGGATTTGCGCTTCAATCAACACCATTGCGAATGGAACACATGTGAATCCTTTAAATCATATGCGATGCAAATAAAATCAAATTCAAATAGAAAATAAATCGAGACGAAACGTAAAACAAATTGCAAATCTATCAGCGACACAGACAGTCAGAGTGAGGCAAATAAATGAAAAAAAAAAGAAAATAATTTGATGTTTATCCATCACATTGAATTTGTAAATAAACAATTTGACAAAACACACATACGCAACGCACACACACACCTACACACTTTTAAGGATTTAGAAACATAAGACAAGTCTATAAAAAAACTTATCCTGCCACCACCACATAAAATTTCATCAAGAAAAAAATGTAAAAAGAAAGAAGAAAAAAAATTCGAATATTTTTTCAATTTATTGGGATTATTTGTAAATCATTTTTCCATTATCTGTGTGTGTGTGTGTTTTATTGAAATATTTTATTTTCTAGAATTAATTTTTATTTTTGTTGTACAAATAAATTTAACCCTGACTGTATGGTAATGGCAAGGACTGGCATATACTATTCCCTAGAAGACTAGAAGAGTGGTTCAATGTGTTGATGTAAGGAGAAGTTAAAATGCGTTTATGCGTACAAGTAAACGTAATCATATGTATATGCAAATGTAAATACGTATGCATGTATGTTTCTCTCTCTTTGTCTTTGTCTTTGACTTAAAATAAATTACCTGTGCTCGAAACTTTGGCTTAAATTAACTTTTCGTAATTCATGGTACCCAATTTGTTAAGAAATTCCTATTTGACTGAATGACTGACTGCCTGCCTGACTAGCTGAATGTTTGAATCTTTGCATGAGAGAAATTTCACAAGAATTTACAAACTTCATTCGCTTGCAGACAACAACTGATGAACACAGATATCTTGTAACCTGCTAAGAACAGTAGAATGCGTTGATTATTAATTGTTATTAAAGCAACAGCAACAGCAAATAATCTGCATAAGAAACAGTAGTTTTTACTAAGAAAACTACTGTTTGAATTATAGTAGGTCAGAGCATATAAATATGAAGTAAAACTACTGGTTTATTCGACTTATAAAGCTCATGGTGGTCCTGGTCTACTAAACCTCAAGTCAACTCACAAACTTTCAATTGGCGGCCCCTGGCAGAAGTGTCTCGGAGCAAAATAGTACCAATTGAACGAAGAAGAAAGCTTCCTTAATAGAAAAATATTCGACTTTCGATTGTAAATTAGCAGAGAGTACCTCGTAAAAGGCTAGAAAAGCAATAATGATAAGCAGAAGGCTTTCAGAGAAACCTTGAGGATTCAACCCATGAATTATGCGCTGGATGTATATCATGATAATCAGAGCAATATTGGACTAAGGAGCCATTGTCTGGGTAGACAGAACGAATCTGAAAACGATTTAGTTTGAGTTGGGCAAGACCGTAACGGGAGCAATGAGAACCTGTTCTAGAACAGCGTTGAAAGCTCTACACATGGCAATGAAAGTACGGAAAGTACGGTTACGTTGATGAGAGACAAGTTTTAAATGAAATAAAATGTCCTCTGAACAAACCAGTAGATTCTGTGATTATAGTAACTGCTACGTATCGTGGCTTAGTAAGAAAAATGAATGGAGTAAACTGTAAGCTGCATAGTCTTTAAAAATGGGAATTAGTTTTTGGTGTACAGATGGGTCAAAAATAGATCTTGGAACAGGAGAGTGTATTTCGCGAGTATCTTTCCAAATGGATGTCTAAGCAATCGATAGATGTGCTCAATTCAACTTGGTTAAGATATAGCAGGACAGGACATAGCAATACTATCTGACAGTCAGTACACTATTAGAGCACTCGGCTCTCATGAAGTTAAATCGAAGGTAGTAGGCATTTTCGGAAGATAGTAATAGATCGTCAGCCACGTAGACAGAATATGGTTAGGCTCTGCTGCGTCTCATGTCAAATATGACAAATCCCTTCTGTGGTGTGGGGGCGAATGTTAAAGAGAGACAGATAATGTTTTCAGGCCAAGTGGGTTTGAACCCATCAATCCCTTGTTAGAAAATTGTAATAAAGGGAGATCTGAGTTTTGCATCAGACTGGCATCCGTTCATCGTTCGAGATGGTTCGTAGCCAGAATATTAGAAGATCTTCTAAATCATCTGTTGACAAAAGTTTGAGGACGATGGTCGATGGAACTGGCAACTATACAGACCATAAATCCATAAAGGAACATAGATTTCACATTTAATTCAAAAATCCATAGCATTTGATTGGTCTGCTGGAAGCAATGACTTTGATTCATCGACTCTCATGGTAACTACTTTTGGTTTTGCATGAGCTTATTTTGAGACTTAAATTTTTGAATTTTCTCAGAGACATTATATTGTATATACGAGAGGAAAAATATATTATCTATGTACCACAGGTAATTAGCGTACGACAGATAATTAGGTCAATTTGTCTTCTCCAAGTTTCTACATCACAAAGGACAGCTTTTTTTCACTATAAAGAGTACAAAAACATGCTGTATCACTGGTTTACCACAATTGTAATCATGGAACTTTATCATATGATAGGAGTGAAACATCTTTCCCCGTGTAACTCTCTTACATATTGAGTTGTGATTTCTTTTGGAACATTTGCATCCATATCCGATTTTTTGCAATAGCCTAACCAGTTCTTATTTAGAGCTGCCCTTTAGGTTCCAACAACACTCTCATTTTCAAAGCACAGAAAACGTTCTTTTATCTCTAAACTCATCGCCATTTCGTTACACTGTTATCGCCTTTCGTTGTTATTTTAAGTTTAATTTGAATATTTGGAAATTTTCTTAAAATACCTTCCAGTTGTTTACTTGTAAATCTATCCCGTTGCGTAAGTTCATATGTACAAATATAAGAGTATAAATGTGTGCCCGTAAATGTTTGTTAAGTTGGTAACTTTTGTTGTTGTTCTATGACATGTAGATCCTTAAATTAGCAGACTAATTTTCTTCGTACAAAACTTTGATTTCGCTTTGAATTACATGCACTTGCCTTTAGTGCTTCAAAAAATTCGCCAATATTGGCTTAAAGTATTACATCATGAAGGAGGCATATACGAAATACACTGTGAATGTGGAAATAGTTTATTTGCAATATGTGTATATAAGACTGGTATTCGCTACATTATTATAGAATGTTCCCAATAAGTTTCTAATTTGGATTGAAGAGTTTTAAGGGTACAGTGACATCGGCTGTATACAGTGATAATCTGTGAAAATCGCAATTTTTTCGCAATTGATGGCCATTGAGGACTTTTGGAAAATATGCCTAAGGGCTCAATTTTGCGTTCACAACTATACATGCGTCATGTATCTTGCAATCATCACGAATCCTTACTAGATCGTGGAGCTCATCAACTAATCCAAGTAACTGGGGGTTATTTTCGATACCAAACTCTCATGGTGAGACACAATAATTGAGTGGGTGAACAGAGTAAACCTAGCGCTTTATACATCCAAAAGCGGGGGCAAAATTTGTGGGATTAGAACCAATACCATACATGCATACACATGTACATAATTGGTCATTACAACCCTTCAGTCAGGTTTACGATCTGTGTTCTCACACTACTTATGTTGTGTGTGCTAATTTTATACCCGATAGGCGGACCTACACTCAACTCCGACTGACAGATTTTGAGAAACTTTTCATGGCAATTTTATTTGCTCTCAGAGTTTTTGCTAGGAATTTGCTGAGAGGACGTCGTCGAAGAAATATTATTTTGTATTTCGTTTTGTTGGTGATGTCCGACCTGGTGTTTGAAACGAGGCCTCACGTCTAATAAGCCTAACACTGCCTACTAGACTACAACAACTTCAAATAATACAAACCATTATTAATTCTGCACCATATTTAATCTGGGAATCATTAATATTTGTCCCTTTTGTTTTCTCTTTTTTGTTTAATCATTAAAAATGACTGAATATTATTAATAATACCATGGGCTGATAAAATGAAAATAATTTTTTAAACTCTAATGCTCTCTCTAGTGCTTATAATTCAAGTCATAAACACTTCCTGGCATTTCATTCCTTATGTTTATTGTGCCTCACTCTTTACTTATTATCCCTCATGCGGAGACATCATGTAATTCAGGCCATTAATTAATAAATAATAGGTAGGCTCCCTTCGGGTCATAATAAATATGCATTTTGAAAATGCAATTTAATGTTTCGATTGTTATAAAATACATACACAGCACAGCACATCACAGCACTGTGACATACATACATATTAACAAATACTAATGAATACATAAACATATACTATTACTAACGCACAGGCAAAGGTTTGATGTAAGAGAAATAGAGAGAGTGAGAGGGAGAAAAAATTAAAATCTTATTACTGTGTTTGCTTATTTGAGGAAATTATATTAAAATTATTGGGTGAGAGCAAAAGTAATTTAATGGAATTTAATATAAGGTCTTTTATTAAGGGCTTTCTATCTTTAAATTTAAATAAAACAAAGTGTGAGTGAGATATCATCGAAATATTTTATCCGTTTGAAAGGTCATTATGCGGAGAACATAACTTCGTTCGAGTGTCCATTACAACCTCGACGCTGCGGCTCTGTTGGACTTAACTCCGCTGTACACGGTAGTGAAGACCAAAGCTTTTGAGTTTATGGAAAGGTTAATCTGAGACAAATATAAATTAAAATTATTGAGAGGATTTCGGGACTTAAGAAATACATTGGTTGATTGGTTGACAGCATTGGTTAACAGTTTCTCTGGACGTTTGGTTGGTTAAAAAATCCTCTGGACTTTATAATTTTTGGAAATGCTTTTCATAAATGAATAAACTAATCTCGAAGCTTTAAACTCTTTTAAAAGAGCGTCTACTTTGCATTTCACAGATGGATCGAGAACAAACTGTGGACCAGGAGCATAAGGGATGGCCCCAGAACCCTTCTATGAAATGGCAAAAAATTTGTGGAGTGGTAATCTCAATGGAATGAAAGGCAAAGTGAGGGACACAGGTGGATTAAGAACAAATTTTGAAACAAAAGCAGAAATAATGGGCCCAGAAACCTTCTATAGAGTGGAAGCGGAACTGTGAAAAGGTACCGAAGTGAAAAATAAAGTGAGGAAAATACTCTTCTCAAACCAAGTAGGTTTTAAGAAATCAAAACTTTTGTTGAGAAAATACAATAAGAAGAGGTCTAACTCATGCATTAGTCTATCCAGGGTTGACCTGAACTTGCTAACCGGTCTTTTGACAAGACGCTGTATGAGGTTTGTCACGAACCCTTCAGGTTGATCCACATGTAGACCATGAAAATGAATGATCAGAACTTATTTATGGAACATGTGGATCACTAATGCATCCCAGGAAAAAACATTCGACTGCGTATCAAGTACGAGGCAGGGGATTGTCATTCCGTTATCTATGGTCACCCATGGTCATTTGGTAGAACACACTGAATAAATAACAACCAGTTCGACAGTTGTAGCTCTAACAAAATTACCGTTATTAACTGTCAATGTTCGTAGGGACCTATTGGGGTAGATGTTATGCAAGTTTTATAAAACTCCTGGAGTGGATACTTATTTATCATCAGTTTCAGGCATTGCAGACAAATTTGACCTTATCGAGAGTTAGCTAGATTCTACAGCTTACCGTTAGCCAAAGAATTTGAGATGCTTTCTACAAGCAACTATTTAAAATAGATGCTCTGACTTTATGCAGAAAAAACTTTTGCCCGTGGACAAGATTGTGCTGAAATAAATAGAATTAACAAAAAATAAGTTAAGCATTGTTTACTGGCACAACAATTAGAAACAAAAGGGAAATCATATGCGTATGCATTTGTATATATTGCTATGAGTATTAATCAATTGGGATTATAAACAATGGCTCTCTAAATGAATGTGAATAAGATTTTCACAAAACATTTGCACAGCAAAACAAAAGTATGGCAAGTAACACAAGTACCTGTGTATGGAACTAATATATACAATTAACATTTTGAATAATAATACTACTACACACACACATAGACCCATGCAAAGAATTGCATACAATTCGCTCTCTCTATCCCTCTCTCTCTCTCTTTATTATACATACAACACCATACATATTATTAAAATTAATAAGGATAACATGTATTAACATAAACTCAAACTCACACAAATGCCATAACATACCAATGCAAGAGCATCGTGTGTGCGTGTGTATAATATTTGGGAATAGGCCTTAAGGCAAATAAAAGGTGTGTTAAGTAAATAATTGCCACAGTTACTACTGGCCGCTTGCTCCTATGTTTGCTTAATAAAATAAAACAAAAACGACAAATTATTACGGCCATGATGTTGCAATTACTGTTGAAAATGTTGTTACACAACAACAGATTTACTTAAGGTATTGTGTTACTTTGCAATTTGCAAATCAGTCTCAGTTTTAAGATTTAAAATCATGTCAACCACAGTAGAAATTATAAATCAATAAATACATATGCTAACTATGTAGGTATGCATGTATGCTTAGATGAAATGTCTCAGTTACTTTTTAGAAGGAAGGCGAATATTTATGTTTTTACTTACAGTCTGCATGGATTGAGAAGTTTTAAGTCCTGAAATCAAAACAGATCTCGACAACCAACATTAGAGTGTTGCATTAGGGAATTGCCTGAGACTGAAATCAGTGATGCATCTTATTTCAAATAACGATGGCATAGTTAATGGACAGGCTCCAGCTGAGAGAAGTCCGCTTTTGGGCGAGAGATGTACATTGATATACATAGTAAACAATGCTCTCTTATTATTCAACCAATATATATATATTCTAGTGAAGAAATGCCATAGTACTGAGGCCTTACGATCTATTACACTCCTCTCAAACTTTACAAGGTATCTCTATGTCTTCTCCATGCCTATTGTCCTTACAAATTTCTGAATAAGTGTATACTGCATCTACAATGCCTTGTCAACAGATCAGTAAACAACCGCAGGTTATTTCTGGGTAGCCTTATGCATACCACAACGGTTTCCTAACAAAAGTTTTGATTGGTTCACGGACAGTGTTTGCCTCTCTTTATTTTCCCTTGAATTGAGCATACTTTTGCAAACAGCCGCTTCCACTCCGTAGAAGGATTATGACCCCATTAGCGACATGGTAGTTCCTCTCCACGTAAGCTAGTGTGTTTGCTCATTGCCGAGAATTCCCACATTATCTGGGAAACAACAGAAGGTAATCTTATTTTCCCTACCTAGTCGATTGAGCCTTTCTAGACATTGCCACACTATCTTCGATTTAGTCGCATAAGAACCGAGTGTTCGAATGGCGGCCTGACAGTCACATACACATATACCTAGCTACACCATGTGTTTTGTACATTTTACATACATACTTAATTGGTCATTAGAAGCGGCTCACAGGAGGTCAGCTCTCAGGGTAATTTCTGCCTTCCGGACGGTGTCTATTGATGCAGCATTGGTGATAGCGGGAATGATGCCTATGAAACTAGTAGTAGACGTAGAGAAGAGGCAGCATGATATAAGAACAGGCCTATTGAATCCCGTGCAATTGGTTGACGATACCATGGATAGATGACTGCAAGACTGGTCCAATTCCAGCAAGGGAAGATAGACCTACAAACAATTTTTCCATCTGGTCGACAGATTTCATTCTGGGATCGAAATCTTGTGATGCTGTTCCAAGAAATGTTCCAGGCCCATCTGTATACCAAAAAAAATAGTTTATCTTTTAAAAGAGTATGCAGCTACCAGCTTACTTCTACTCAGGTTGGAGTGATAGGTTGGAGTGGCAGCTTTGATACCAAAGCTCACTTGAGCACTCACAGCGATCCGTTGTGTCGCCACGGGTAATCGCAGTCCACCGATATCATATAAGAAATTGGTCAGCGCAGGGGCTGCACTAGACAACGCGTAAGTCCGTCTATTATTTGACCTCACCTTGCCTGGCATTAGCGACTCTTTCTATTCATCTCTTAGAAATCATGACACCTTTCCATCGCTTTCTTGCACTAAGGTTTTCATTACTAATATGACCGCCACATACATTTTGAGAAATTTTAATGTTGCACCAGCTGTAACAAAATGTTGCAAAATTATCCGAATTAAACTTTCCTATGCACATGTTGGCTAAACATACAAAGAGAATCTTTGGCTCAGACTAGAGGAAAACCTCAGAAACTGTAGTTAATCCTATTAAGGTTTTGCTGCAGTGTTAAATTAGCCAACCCTCTGGCCAACAATGGAATGTTGCTTGGTTGGTTGGGCCCAGTAAAATGCGTATTATTTACTATATTTTAATTATTTATTATAATTGTTGTTGTTGTTGTTGTTGCAGTTTAAATACTTACTTAAAATTTGTTTTAAGCATTTGTAGACAGTGTTTTCGTTTGTTGTTGTTGTTGCCATTTGTTTGGTGTATTTTAACACTATTTGCGATATCCTTTTCGTTACAATTTTTGCTCCTCTTAATTTCCTTCCTTTTTTTTAGCAAATTTTAAGCTTGTGGTTTAAAAAAACAAACAAAAAGAATTAAATAAACTGCAAAAGTGAAGCATGCAGGCAGGCAATGGAAAGTAAAATTAAAAAACGAAAATAAAAACAACATCTTACTACGGCACACAATTAATTTTCCAACTCAGTGATTTAGTTTGTTGTTCGCATTATGGTTGTTCATCTTGGTGTTGTTATTGTTGTTAATAGTTGTTTCCTAGTGCAGGCAAAAACCAAAACAACAACAAAAAGAAAACAAAATGGGGTTTTACTTTTTAAGCTGATTTTTCATTAATTTTTTGTGTATTTTTTTTTACTCCTATTGCAGTTACTTTCAAGCCGTTTCAAAGGTACCCTGAAAATCTTGTGTATAAATATCGTGGCAGGTAGTACTCATCTGCCTCCTGTTTCTGTAAAACATGTAGTTTGAGACAGCAGAGAGGCTTAATTAAAAAGTAGAAGTGGAAGTAAATATGATTAAAAAAAATCTTGCATGTTTAATAAAGTTTTTTATAAGTAAATTTAAGCCAAACTACTGCAGCATTTTTAATGAAAATTTGTAGGTTTTTCGTGATTTAAAATGAAACTAAGCTTTTAAGCTTTAGTTCTTAATAAAAAAATGTAAATAATTATTAAAAAATTGTTGGGCGAAACTCCTCCACTGTTGTTCATATTGATATAGTTTTGGTTCCTTCATGGGGAATGTAAGACTGTGTGTGACACAATGGGCCTTGTGTGGCCTAAGTATGTTAATATACACCACTTATCCAGTTTTTCATCAATTATTTAAACGAATTGTATCCCGCTATTTCGGCTTAAGTATACTTAAGTCATCGCAGTCACATCACTTTTTACGGTCACCAAAGAGAAATACCAAACAGCGTAAATTTATAGAAAATCTGTAACGTTTATGTACTTCCCCAATCTCTCCTACATGAATGCTCTCACATACACAATAAATTCTAAAGAATTTGACACCAAATATTGGGACATCATGTTTCCAAAACCTAAGCAATGACAGAAAGTATTGCATTATTTCGTTGACATCTTTTATTGGATCTTCTAATCACCACCTACACCATATGTCCTTATTGTTCAAATGTGTCTGTCAAGTCGATGGCATATAAAGTCACCTATCAAGCTGTTTTGAGTATTTTTCATAAGTTCATCGGTGTTTCCATATCTAGTTCTTCTCAGCTTGCCTACAGATTTCCAGTGCCCGAAAAGCTACTGATTTTTCAAGTTTTCCTCTTCCAATACTCGAGCCAAGTATGGTCCTCTTATTTCCAACTACTTATTGTTACGATATCTTAAAAAATTGCTCATCGCTTCCTCACAATTTTGGTTTTGTGTACTTACACACTGCCTTATCGCACGACGCCTTCGCCTGGAAAAGTTTATTATATTAAGCAAGTCAGTTATATGCCTCCGTTAAGGGGTCTCCTCATGCGGCTGTACTTGGATTATCTGATATCAAAGTCCTATAATTTATTGTCTTCTGCATTATGCGTAAATCCTTCAATATTCCTTAAATACCACAGTCTGAAGCAGATAGCCGCATCTCGCGTCAATTGGTTTGAAATATAAATCGTTTCCAATGCCCTCTTTGACAATCTTCTCATCGTTTAAATGCTTTGTAACATCGAGCTACATATTTAGCTAGTGTTGTTTGACATGCTACTACAGCCTATGATAGCAGGAGTCTAGCTACTCTTCTGTACAGCAAACACATCAGTTTTGGTGTGGAGCCCCATTTACAATCTGCAGCCCTTCTATATATATTGTAAGTAAGCCGCAACTTATAAGCTTCTGTGCTGCAAACAGTTTTTCGATTTTTGCTTCTGAGCATGGACAAGATTACTCAAGGAAACGGTATAGGGGCAAAGATATCAACGAATTTGTGGTCGTTATTATATGCATCCTTGTTTTGCTCACAGACAAGTTATTTTCGGATTAACTTTAAGTCCCCTTACATGTGGCCAATGTAGTGCTATATTCGGAGCTTTTTCCACTCTCCAACATAATCTTTTTTCTTAGAATAGTTACGACATAGTGCCCATAACACTACGAATAGAGTCATATGTTAATCTTTGTTTCTAGAGAGGTATGTATGGTGCTGACCCACAGGTAAAGTTATAATATGCAGATTTGAGATCTGGGTTAAATTATGTTAAACTGACAGCTGTGCTAAACATGAAATTGTAAACTTAACTCTGGCATTAGCTGTAGTCTAGTTAGTAGTGCATTGGCTTATTAGACGAGAACCCATGGTACAAACCTCAACTAAGAAATTTCAAGCAAAACGAAATGTGAAAAATGTACTTCATTAGGAGTCGATGTTAAACTGTAGATCCTGCCACTCATATATAAAATTACATAAACAACATGGATTATGTGAAAAGTTAGGTTGTAATCCGGACAACATTGTTATTATGAGCAATTAAGTAAGTAAACGAGATTAAACGAGATTAAACATCAAATACTCATCTCATCAAACCATTCTCTAGTAAAAGTACGAATTTGATGTAAGTACATATGTATATGCCGTAGCCTAGTTGGAAGTGTGTTGACTTATTAGAAGAGCGGCCACGGTTCAAAACCCAGGTCAGACATCTTCAACAAAATGAAATACGAAAATATTCCTTCGGTGTCTCATTCTTAGCAGATTTCTGACAATAACTCGGAAAGTAAATAAAATTGCCATGAAAAGTTTCTCAAAAATCTGTCGTTCGGGAATTCCCAGATCATGTGGGAATTCTCGACAATGAGCAAACACACTAGCTTACGTGGAGAGAAACTACCATGTCGCTAATGGGGCCATAATCCTTCAACGGAGTGGAAGCAGCTGTTTGGAGAAGTATGCTGAATGCAAGGGAAGATAAAGAGAGGCAAACACTCTGCTTGAACCAATCAACACTTTTGTTAGGAAACTCCTGGGGTATGCATAAGGCTACCTAGAAATAACCTGGGATTATTTACACGTCCAGACAAAATAAAAGAATGACGGGACATTTTAAAACAGAATTTTAATTAAATCCTAATACACTTGTATCCTGATGGATGCAGAGAGGGAGATAAAATTTAATTTAAAAAATATTTTAAATTAATTTTTAAATTTTCAAATACCCATCAAAGTTCAAAACTATTAAAATAAATAAGAATTATTTAAATATTCATCGTCTTCATCTCTACCTACAACTACCATCCGCCCCAACATACATATTATTTTTGGAGTAAAAATAAATTATTTTTATGCACATAAACTTTAATATGAGATCGTATTCGTGTATACAATTAGAATCATATAATATATGTAAGCATAAATGTATGTGTATCTATGTGTATGTATGTATGTCTAGATTTTAAACAAAAGTAAATTACTTACAAGTTTTTAGCAAATTCATCGTTCTGCAGCATGGTTACATGCTGAGCTAACAATTAAGTGTTCGAGTGTTGTTTCTGATGTTCTGCTCTGGAAAACAGCAAACGAATGTATGACTTTTTCTCTCTCTATTTTCCTTTATTCCTTGCCTGCCAGCCTTCCTTGCATTACTCGTACTCTACTCTGTTGTACTCTACTCTACTCCTTTTAAGGTCCTGTTTAAATGGTTTAATTTGTTGTAGTCATATTGTTATTGTTGTTGTTGCTATTATAGTTGTAGTAAAGGAAACCATTTAAACAATTTCGTTAGCAGCTAGACTTGTTAGTTGAATATTTCCTTTGCAAAAATATATGTATTCTTTTTAGTTTTGTTGTTGTTGCTGTTGTTGTTGATTTCTTTTTGTTCGAGTTCATCTCCTTTTTGTGTCAGTGTTTTTGTGAAAAAAAACAAAGAGCAGAATAAATAAAGGGGTGTTGTGGGGTAGTATTTGCCTTTATTTTTTCGTTTTCTTTCTCTGTTTTTTTTTTGCCTTCTGTTATTGTTGTATTAAAACTTACCGCAAAAATAAACCGAAGGCTATAATTTACACATACGTTTTTAGGTTTGGCAGTTAAGACACCGTTTGCGTAAGAAATTCGAGATGTATTTGATTTCAACGGATTCATTACTTTTGAATGCAATGAAAGGACTTGTGTACTGGAAACTTAAGCAGAATATAACTGAGTCACTTCACTTTCAGTTCCATTCATTTTGTTATTGTTTCATTCCTTCTATGTTCCTGTTGTCTTAACTCTAGTTTCTTGCTATGAGAAGTTTTCCACTTGAGGATTTATTTTCTCAAGTTGAGGTTACGGTAGAATTCTAAATAGTAACTACCGTATATTCGATAACAAATCATATGAAAACTTTAGTAGTTTTTACTGCAGGTTCGTAAATAACCCTAGAATGGCTCAAATAATAACTTAGGTATAGAGGAGCATGATCTCTGTATCCAGGAACATATGCCTAAAAGTCGTTCATCTGAGATAGTGTACACGGAAAGCAATCCGTAAAAGGCTAGCAGCTAATATTCAGACTACACTGCGAATATAGACTTCAGGTTCAATGGGCTCGATTGTGTTGGGATAGGGCTTTGAACACCTACAACAAATTGCTGCAGCCAGCAAGCTTTTGAGTCATGACTTCCCAATTAAACTCTGTCAGTTTCTCTCGGTTTATGATGCAACAGAAGAAAGTCTGGATCATAACTGCCAAAGCAAATTGTGTTCAATTCTACAGGCAAGTGAAGGCTGATTTGATTGAATTGCATGCTTCAATCGCTATAAGGCTGGACTATACATACATAATTGGTCATTACAACCCATTTAGTCAGGAATAAGACCTGGTTTCTTACAACACACTGATATTGTGTGTGTTAATTTTATACAAAAGTGGTAGCGGTTTAAAGTTGACTCCGAACGCCAGATTTTTGAGAAACTTTTCATAGCAACTTTATTTACTTTCAAACACAGAAATCTGTTGAGAGCCAGTCGCCGAATAAATATTTATTCATATTTTATTTTGATGGAGATGTCTGAACTGGGGGTTTGAAACGTGGCCTTAAATCTAATAAGCCAACACACTACCTACTAGAACAAGACTACGGCAACTTCATAAGACCTGACTATAGAAACTCTAATCAATCGTTTGATGGTTTCCTTCCCATGCTATCAGGCAAATGAGATTATTGTTATTAGTGCCAATGTTGGCTTTACCATTGCCTAGGAAAGTTAACGATTAGCGTGCATCAGTGCTAATACGCTTTTTCTGTATCCAATTTTCCTTAACTGGTTGATAACTGTTTGGATTATGTGCCAATCATTTCAAATTTCCTTCCTTAATTCCATTCACTTTCAAGCGTTTTCTCGTTTAGAACGAGTTCAATATTTAACAGCACAAACTCATCAGATGGAAAACGAACAAACCATTTTGTTGCTGTTATAACAGCTCTGCTGCTGTGTCTGAAAGTTTCCGGTTGAAGCAGCCTTGGCTGTATTAACAATCCTTGGCCGATGTGTGGTCGGGTCATTCCGGAACATAGATATTCGTAAACACTATAAAAATTTTTCGGCAACCTAGTAAGCTAAGAAGCAACAATAGACGATGGTAGTCAGCAGAATCTTTTGTCAACTGTAAACGTATATAACTTTTCACTGAATCATATGATTTTGAAAACGTCTTCTAATAAATTTAAGCCTGAAGTGTAGACTTTCAAACAAGCTACCGTGTTGCCGAATGCAACTCATATTACCAAAGTGATTGCATTTTAAAGCTATCTACAAGAGTTTTCGAATATCCAATGTATTTAAAGAATTTTGCATTTTCTATAAATCATAATTTGTAGTCTTGAAATGGAAACAGTGCATCCAACAACAGTTCGTTTTTAAATACACACACACAACATGTAAGTAATGCAGCCAAAGAAAAAAATCAACAAAAATCTTAAAGAAAAACACATGAATATACACAGGCACTCACACAAGGCAAGCAGCACAAGGCAAGCAGCACAAGGCAAGCAGCACTTGCACCAAAAAACAAAAAATTAAAAAAAAAAGAGATGGAATAGAAAGGAATGGAGTGGAATGGAATATTCCCATAAACGTTATAAATGTTTAGAGTATTTGGCTTTTTCTTGGGCACTATTTGTTTTTGTATGTCATACTCCACAATCGTCCAAAAAAGACTCCTTTTTGCAACAGACAACGATGATGACATGAGGAATGCTTATGATAGTCTCCGTTAGGAATATGTGTAGATTTGTGAAAGAAGATGCTGCCCCTTTATACCTTCTCCTCAAAACATGTTCTATTTAAAGTTCAAATGGTTTCATAATATCATGTGTATGTTTGTAATTAAAACACTGCGTTTCATTATATTTGTCTGCTACAACAACCATCTGTCTTCTGTCTACATGTCCTTCTTGCATTTCCATCTGTATAGCACGTATGTACATATGCAAGCATTTTTTGTTTTTAAATACCTTATTAAGCAGATTAAAATGTTTCCTGATTTTAATTGTCTCATATGCTGCTCTCTGACTGTTATCCTTAGAAACATTTTAAATCCTGCTACTCTTGCCTTCTAGTCTTCTAGTTTTTTTCTGGTTTCTTTAACAATATTTGAAAACTTTTCCCTTTACCCGCAGTTGTTTGTAGTGAAACAAATTTTGCGGACAGACATATTAGTACACAAAATGTCTCCTTTTTTCTCTGTTCTTCTCGGTTTCTAAAAGTGACACCAACAACCAAAAGTTTTACAAACAACTCAATGCGAACAATTGAGAGTTGAGGTTGTCTCTCAATTTTGCGAATATATTTTGTAAGACAAACAAATTGAATTTACATATACATATATGTACATATGTGTATGTACATACCTACTTCAATTTATAACTAAAATATCGGGTATAAAGTTATTTGTAATACCAACAAAAACCAAAAGAAAAAAATAGAATGTGATGTGCAAACTTCAATTTGTGGACTTAACTATGATTATATGTGCCCAAGATATCTTCATTATGAATAGAGTAGCGAAAAAAGCGGCAAATAATATCATAATAAAGTTAAATCATGTTTAACATGGGAATTTACTGAATCCTAGAAGCTATGTTTCTGCATCGAAATGTTGTGATATTACATTATGGATACGAACACGAGGCGTATTGGTGTGGAGCACCTCGCAAATGGTTTCTGTAGAAGCTGCACAGATGAGAAGGAATATGACACTGTTCTTCATATACTGGTAACATGCCCGGCATTATGTCAAAGGAGAAAGAGACATCATGGTGCCTGGTGCATCGATAATCTTGGTGACCAGTCGACCCATTACGTCGGCAGTTAAAGTCGCTTCATTGAAAGTTCTAAGTGGTTCAAGGGCTAGGGGATAATTGATGAAAACTGTTGTATCACAATGGGCCCCATGTGGTCTTAGTGGGTCCATAGGAATTCCTTGAAAGGACGGTCATCTCTACCTACCTACCTACCTACCTATACCGATAACGGCAATAGCCCATGTAATCGTATTGGTAATGGGGATTAAGGTTAGGTTAGTCTCAATTGGCAGCCACCTTACTATCTTACTATCCTTATTATTTTCATGAAGAGATGCCTTAGTATTGCCTCCATATGATCTACCATGCTCCTCTCAAACTTTATACGGTATCCTCATACAACATCTCTTTCAAGCCTACTGTCTCATACATTTCAGGATGCCGTTTGGTGTCAACAATACGAATTCCTTGCCTAGCTTCTGATATGCATCCAGGTGTAGTAATGCCCCACAGATTCCAAGAATATGTTCCTGTGATTGATTCTCATCGTCACAGAATCTACATTCTGAATCAGAAGAATGAAAAGACCGATTATTACCCTTAGTTTGTCCCTGGATAGTTTGATGAATGACTGAGATCTTCTGTTATTGTAATTTCCCCACAAAAATGTTGACCGCCTCAAACTCATTTCCTATGAGAACAGTCGGTGCCTCTCCTTATCTTCCTTTTCGTTAAACGTTCACTCCCACTCCATAGAAAGTTTCTGGCTCCATTAGTGGCAAGAAAGCTCTCCGCTTCAAATCCCACATGGCCTAGTATCCACCAGAGAATAACCTCTTTCCCTATTTTGCCGATTCAGTTTCCTCAGACATTCTGATACTAACTGCGATTTAACCTCTTAATAGCCGAGTACTCGAATGGCGAACTGCCTGTCAGAAAGTATTGTTATGTCCTGTCTTTTGTACCTCCTATTTCAGTTGAATTAAGCACATCCTTTGGTGACATAGACTTCCACGAGTTTTCCAATACTACTACTCTTCTATCCAGGGGCTAGTTAAGGCGGAAGCCGTCAACAAATCGATTTCTTAGATCGTGAATTCTTTAATGTATTTCATGTTAGGCTTGTCTTCCCATCAACCTAACTATAGTCTCTAAAGCTTTAGCCTTCACTACAGAAAAAAGCAAAGGAATGACCAGTTCAAAAGAGATGTCAAGACCAATCTTTCACTACTATGAGCAGCGGATTTTAATCCAACACAGCTTCCAAAGCCGCTTAGTTACAGGTTCTCATTGCCCTTCCTATATGAACACGCATTAGCCACCGAATATTGTCGAACAACAATTGAGTTGTTTTCAGATTTGTCTTGTCTAGCAAGATACTGCTGAATTGACTATCATGATATACATATTCAGTGCATAATTCCTGGGAAGCATTCTCTAAATTTCTCTGCAAGCCTTCTTTATATCATTTTGGCATGTCTGGCCTTTCATGAAATTCTGTCTATATAAGCCCTACATATCAATTTAGTACCACAATTACGTTGTATCATGTTGTGATACTATTTTGACTGTCGTACCAAACTGTTCTACCCCTTTATCCATTAAGCGGTAAAACTATGAGTTGTTAAACGTCTTTCTTCTGCAGTGTCATTCATTTAGTGATAGTCTGTCAAAGATATTTGTGAATATGACTCCCTTAACAACCGAAGAATTACGAGAAAAAAAAATGTCGTTGTTTTTAAAGCATTACGTCATGAATATGGAGATCATCAACGACCTTCTGTGCAAAGTACTGGCAAAAGTCGCCATAGTCTAATCGCCGTAGTAGTGGTAGTAGAAGACGTGCTGCCACAGTTCAGACTCTAGGTCAGAAATCTCAACAGATTTCTGGGAAAACGGTGAAAGTAAATATATTGCCATGAAAATCTATCGTTCGGAGTCACCTTTAAACTGTAGGTCCCGCCACTTATGTATAAAATTAACACAAACATAACATAAGTGATGTGAGAAAATAGATCGTAAGCCTGACTGGAGAGTTCTAATGCCCAATTATGTATGTATAAATAAATTTAGAGATACTAGAAGCCTTACAGACGTTATGAGACCCGTGTAATGTACGAGTACTTAGTAACCAAAGATATCCTGGCGAAAATGAATTCCCAGTAATTGCAAATATCTTACGGAAAATTTTGTGTATTCTGACATTTCTATTAATCTCCTGATAGATTTTCATTCAGATTCTATTCCAACTATCTTAAATATATAGAACAGGATGTCTTTTCTTTCAGCTTTTTTGTAATTTATTTTTGTTTTCCAAATTGATTCTTTGGTTGTACATCTCAGTGGTTTGTTGAGTTAGACAAACCAGTCATGTTATCCACAGTAAGTATTATAAATATTAAAGAAATTCTAAACGTTATTTATATTGTATCATCGTATGTGACAAACATATAAATTACTTAAGCCTTATTGTATGTCTGCATTTGGTTATAATTTTTTAAACAACCAAACCACTCAACCCCGCAAAAAACTACCACTCAACGCCAACATCACACAAAAAACTTTTACAACAATCAACATGAATGTTCATTTATTTTATATTCGACTGGTATAAAGTAAGTATAGCAGATGCCATCCTATCTATCCATCGAAATGATTGTTAGTATTTGTTAAATGCTGTTGTTTATTTACAACCTGAGGATATTTTCCTGTTTACAGGGTTATACACAGTACTCCTTACAGCCCCACCTTTAAACGCTTGGTCGGTCGTAGGGCAAAGATTCAGAATTCAATAAAATGCAATGCATGTGTTAATCTTTAATCTTCAAACATAGACTATGATGAGTTGATGCTAATGAAAGTTTTTGCCTTTTTTCTGATGCATTCTAGAACATCACATGCCATTTGACATGAAATCTACATTGCAAGGCTGTTTGCAAACGAATTAACAGCAACAATAAGTGTTTAAATGTCTCTTCTATTATCGAATTTTACTTTAAATTATTACAGTATTTACCATACTTAACTAAAAGTCCATCTCTACCCCCCTTTCGTCTTTGCTATCTTAGGGTTTAAATATTCCTGTATTAACTGCTAAACACATGTGAGCATTGGTGGCCATAAATTTTGTTACACTTCATGAAAGCCCATCATTATCATCAACACCCCAATACCTTGTTTACACATATACGAGATATAAACTGAAGAGAGAGAAAGAGAGTGACAGAGAGAGAGGCAGATAGTCTCGTATATTGGAATGTTAGTTAGACATGCCGTTTGTCTGCTTTGGAGAAATGGTCTCTTCAACACAACAGTTTAACTGTGATATATCTTATCTTGTTGTGACAATCGCGGCGTCATTGTCACAGGCTTTCAGTTTTTTATTTCTTCTTCTTTTTTGCTCTTCATAGTTGTTAAGCATTAAATCAGAGTTACAAAGCAATCAAACCATTAAAAAGTATAAAAGCATACACTTAGGTAGACATAGTTACTATTTCCAAAATGTTTTTTATTTATTTATTTATTTATTAATTACAATACAATTACAAATTATATTCTAATTTTATACGAGCGGAGTAACAAGACCATGTGCTCGGTGTAGTGTCACAGACCAGAGTCTCTGGTGGGAATCGAACCCACGACCCTCACGCTAATAGTCTAGCACACTACCCACTAGACTACCAGGGCACCCCCAAAATGTTTTATTGCGAGTTTGGTTACAGGATTTGTTCAAATTTTTTTGTCAGCAATTGGGCTTTAACTTGAGTCTTACAAGCCTTCTTCAAGTGATTGCCAATACTTTGTTTAATGTTTGGCTACGGAGAAATATATACAGCATGCAAGCAGCTTTAGAAGACGCATCACATGGCGTATAAATAGTTGAATAATGGCCCAAGACTACGCCTAATATATCAGTCTACTCGCTTATTTTTTTACCGATACATCCACCAAAATGGATCACATATTCCCTACAGCAATCGATGTTAGTCTGCCTATTAACGAAAGAATAGCTACAATTCGCATCAGCTCAAAATACTACAACACCAGCCTTATTTATGCTCACGCCCCGACGAAAGTTGAAAATGGTTAAAGATGCCTTCACGCTAAACTCCAGGACGTATATGATAAGTGCTCGGCCCATGACGCAAAAATCGTCTTCGGAAATTTTAATGCGAAGGCCGGGCAAGAAGGTATCTTTGGCCCCACTGTCGGACAGTTCAGCCTCCAAACGAAAAACTACCTCCAATGGTATGAGGCTGATCGATTTCGCCGCGACGCGTAACGTGGTAGTATGTAGTACCAAGTTTCAGCATCTCGACATTCACAAGGCCACTTGGATGTCCCTCGATCGATCAACGTCCAACCAGATTAATCATATTGTCATTGACGGAAGGCACGTATCCAGTGCACTAGATGTGCACACATTCAGACTCCCAAACATCGACTCGGACCACTACCTTGTCACAACCAAGTTTCGATTGCGCATTGAGAAGAAGAAGAAAGGACAACTAAGGCGTTCTCCGCTCTCGGATAATCTCTGTAGTGCCCCATCTAATCTCAACGACATTGGTGGACTGTGGGCCAATATCTCCCACTCCTTGCGCAATACTGCAGAAACAATCCTTGGTTTCAAGCGCCCACCCCAACGGAATCAATGATACGATGAGGAGTGTCGCGAGGCAGCTGTAGCGAAAAACGTCACGCATAAAGTAAACGTCACGCATAAAGTATCCTCTATAGAGAGAGGAGAAGACGCCTTTTCAGACGCAAGAAGAGGGCTCAGGAAAGACGTGAGCGTGATGAAATCGAGATGTATAGATGTAGGAATGACGCTCGAAAATTCTATCAAACCGTTAAGCGTCTATTCGAGGGTTATAAGACCGGAGCGTCTTCCTGCAAAGATGAGAATAGAAACTTTATTTACTCTCAAAGGTTTTGCCAGAAATCTGCTGAGAGACGTTAGCCAAAGAATAATTTTACCATTTTTCGCTTTATTGCAGATGTCAGACCTGGGATATGAACCATGGCTTCAAGTCTAATAAGCCAATATGCTACCTACTAGACTATTACTATACCCATACGATAACCGATTTTTATTCCAATTGAAATATATGAACTGGGTGGTCAATGGCTTCTACAAGACGGTGTCTCGAGCTATGCAATATCACAGATTTTGCTTAAAAAGTTCCTACATTGGACTACTCTGGAGGTCTCATACATTAAGGATAATTTAATTGACATTAACTCCTGAAAGCATAAAGCATCGACGCGTTTCAATAGCAGTACCCGTGATTGTCATTGAAGTGGTTTATCAGGATTTGCTGTACATATAGTAGACATTATTAGATAAGATACGGTCTGAAGAGATCATAAGTTATTCAGTTCTCAGTTTTATATACAAACATTTTAAATCTGCTTTAATTTAATCAGTTTTCTGTAATCAACAATAGTAAAAATACATAGCATTCTTTCAAAGTTCTGCTTGTTCTGTCATTGTTTTTGTTTAAGCTTTGTAGACTTGAACTTGGGCGGACTTTAAGCAGCTTGCCAGTGTTGAATTTTTGCTGGCAGTTTCATTATTTTATTTCAATTCTTCTTCTTCTTCTTTTACTCTTTTTGTACATTTTTTTTCGTCCTTGCTTTTTTTTTGCTTCGTTTTTATTCAGCCTGCAAAAACATTTGTATCATCATGTCTAGTTGTTCTGCATGTGCTTCATTTGCCCTTTGGCGTCAAAAAGTTTTTCGCCATATCTGGTAAGTTTCATTTTGTAGCTCATTTTCCTCTTCTTTTCTCTCCTTCTCTCTTTCCACACTGTTTCATTTTCCTTTTAGTTCATGTACAATTATTTTCTGTTCTGTTGTTTTTTTGTTTTTTGTTTCATTCATTTTGATTTTAACTTGGTCTTTAACAGAGTGTTGATTGTTTTGTAGTTGCTTGTTTTTATTGCAGGTTTCAGCATCGTATCTGTTCTAAAGTGTCCAAGAGTGGCGTAAATATCTATGACTGGTTATGCGAGGCTAAGTTTTTTATGTACATATGTTAACCAATGTGTTAACTTTTATTGTCAATTCCTTTGGAAAGTCTTGCATTGCCATAATTTTAAGCCCGTAAATCGTGGTTGAGATGTTTTTTCTGATAAAAATTTATATTTTCGCAAGTTGTTGATTTTTAATTTTGCCACTGTTTTTGATGATCTGCTACATGTCATTGTCTTTGGCCAATTGCTTCTCCCGCTCTATCACTCCTGTTTCTCTCTGTCCATTGCTTGTTATATATTTTCGGAATTTTGGTTTTAGAGCTTAAGGGGTCAATATTCGATGGTTTTCATCGAACATGAAATGGAAATTGAAAATGGTTTTCAATGTGGTGAAAACAAGTGATAAAATATTGTTCGGAAGACAGTATTTTTTTCTTGAGCATTTTTAAAATTAATTACGCTGTTAATAAATTTAAGGAAATTTGATCAAATTGATTGTGTTTTTCAGCTACTGTCTGTTTGATCCTCATAGATGACCAATCCCAGGAGGGAATTCAAATAAAAACGTAAAATGTCTAGCAACATATGGTCAAACGGTTCTGAAAATCGTCCAAAAAATCTTCATGAACAATGTTGGACCCCAAAAAACTAATCTGGGGGCCTTACACAAAAGATTAATAAGCGGCCACATGAACTTTTTTATTCTGTTGATCACAGTGCTCTGGTTTTGAGTCCTAAACAGGCTGCTGCTACTACCTGGTATAAAAACTTTACAATTTCAAGTGGGTATCTGACATAAAAGTGGATGCTTGAGTGTAATAACATTTAAATGTCCATCACGACTTCTCCGTATAGAGCGCATGCGGAATATGTTATGGCATGTGTTATGTTGGCTTTGAAGATCACTGTGGATTGTTAAGAAAGTCCCTCGAGAAAAAGTCTGCACGTGAGATGACCATGTCTTTAAAACGCTGCTGAAAAATACGCATTGTGGTATGACCTGAGTAACACGTAACGCCATCCTGGTGAACACACATCTCATCCAAGCATAGGTCATTAATTTCAAGCTAAATGAAGTTGGTAATCAACGACGTATACTGCTCGCCGATGACAGTGACATCCTGCCAAACGTCATTCTTAAAAGTACAAACTTTACACCGAACAGAAACTTCAATGGTATGCATGGGATGCTCTTGGATCTTATGTGGACTAGTATCCCCAAAATTAGAGAATCTTTTTATTCACGAAGAATCGAAACGTAATGAATGCGTAGGTAATGCCTAGGACGATAAGGAGATGCTACCATGAGCCCACCGAGACTATGATTCGAATATTTTACAGTAATATGGTTTGCCTTGTACTATCATAAGAGGGGATCATAAAATAACTCTTGAAAATAAGTTAGAAGAATCTCTGACCTGCCATTATTTTCACATAGTATTGAAAATTTTTTGTTCTGAACACCCAACAAACGACTTTGAAAGTTAAAATCCGCACAACTAAGAAGAGTTGAACCGGACTTAACCCAAGGAAACTATTTCTGAAACACAGCCATAGATTGTATCGGTTAGGTCAATTGTCTGTTAAAAGACATGTGCTCACATGAAAAATGCAGTTGAAGAATGTGATTGTGGCGGGACATTGTGGCGGTGCAATCAAATAAATTTTAATTTCATAACTAAATATATGACATTGTGGTTTTATACCTAGACTTGCATAATATCCCACCGCCTAGCAAACTATGGTAGAACACGATAGGCTGTTAAGTACTATAGGAAATTCTGTGGATACAGAGAATTACAAAGATTTTAATAGTGCAGTTCCAATCGTTGTCCGCAAAGCATGTGTAACCTAAGCTAATGCCATTATAACTACGATCGAAAATCTTTATGAAATTCTTGCATCTCTATGGATGTGTAAATTAGCAGGCTTTTAGCTTCTGGGGCATCGAAAATCTGTTCATATCTCGGGACAATCAATTACAGTTACATCATGAGTTAGTGTTTACGCTAGAGTTGTTTTTTGACTTAGTTTTTTCGAAGACCCCATGGGCCAAGCGACTATTTGACACAGTAAGGATTGCATTAATGTGCTCAACGACATTCTTCTACCTCAACTGTGGTAATTGAGACTCAAAGAACATGAGATTCCAACACAATAGAGAATTGGCGAATACTGCATGAGCAACAAACGAAATACTAAGACTTGCGTTACTGGATCACCTAAGTTAATGTTTTGGTGGTTTGCACCAGCTGGCAAGAGTACCTTGTTTATCTATTCTAGACTTCCTTTTGTAGATTTTTTTCCCCCTTTTGCTATGGAATACAAAAGCAGCTTCAAACTGATTTTCAATTAAATTGTATTGGGTTTTACAATACCTCAGCGTCATTAGCCATATCAACTACGAAGAAACAAATCATTATTTTACCATCAAACATACCCCAATTAAAACAGAAAAACCAAAAAAAAAAAGAAAGGAAATGCAAATTCAACTTAAAAACTAAGCATTTAAGTAAATATTTGCACGTTTACTTTGTGCAATTGTGAAAATAAATTCAATTTACACAAATATTTACATAACATTGCCTATAAATCAGCTAATTTGTATATTAGCTTAACGCTTTACTCTCACCACTCTACTCTACTCTACCGCCCCTCTCCACCTACTCCCAATGTCAGAGGTTAATAAAAGGCAAATAGTGCATATAATTTTAATTATTACGACGACGACGACGAGTATTTACATTTGTAAAGTTGTAAATATTGTTGAGATATTGTAAAGCGAAGACATACATACGTACGTACGTACGCTTGACTTCATAAGCCTTCTGTTTGCAAGTGTGTGTTTGTTTGTTTGTAACAACAACACACTAATGAATCAAAGTGCAAAAAGATGAAGGATTTAAATTTTAAAAGCCACACATGCATTCACATACCCTCACATGCTCAAGCATATGCTTCCAATTGTATGTATGTATATACAGATTTAAATTTTACTTACTAATACTAACTACATGCATGGGATTCTCACTCATACATAGGTATGTATTTATCTATTTAGCCACACAATTAAGATTATCAGTCAGGTGATTCAGCATCGCCTACGATTATTTGATGGTGTGGCCTCAGTTACAAGTCAAAGATAAACGCAATTTGTACATCGGTGTGTTTAAAGGCATCTTTGGTGCCATAACTTAAAGAGGTAGATTTCTTTCTTTAGTTGAAAAGCAAAAAAAAATGGGTTTTTTATAAAATTTTAATGCATTTTAATTTTAAGTCATGCGATTGCAATATGTTTTCGCGAAATGCCTTAAATAAAGTTTATGGCAGGCTGGTGGCTAAGGAAAATAAAAATGCAGTGAGTAATTGAATGGCCACTCTCATTTGAATTACACCCTACTCCACCACAAAGTGGTACAAAATAAAAAAAATGATATCTGCCTACTTCAAAATCGTAGACTACAGGGCAAGAGTGTAAAATTTAAAAGTATTCCATACATAATCTTGATCGACATCACCAGTTAAGTTTGAATGATTATTAGAAATTACTTTTCCTGATACTTAAAGTCGCCGTAGTAGAGTAGGTAGTGTGCTGGCTTCAAACCCTAGGTCAGACATCTCCAACAAACCGAAATGTGACAAAATGTTTCTTCGTCGACCTCCTCTCAACAGATTTCTGGCAAAACTCTGAGAGTTAACAAATGAAAATCTGTCGCTCGGAGTCGACTTCAAACTGTAAATCCCGCCACTTGTGTGTAAAATTAACACACATAACGTAAGTGGTATGAGAAATTCGACCATAATCCTGACATGTGATACTAACTAAAGTTGGACAATTGCAAAGGAGTCATCGCTTTCTACAGATGCGTTTTTATAAAGGAATCATGGCTGTACAATAGTCCAACCAAGGCCCAATGATTCTAATCGTAAGCATTTTATCTGCGTAATGCAAATGCAAATGCAAGTAGCAGTTCTGTAAGTATCAAGAACCATATCCTTGTGAGTGAAATAGGTATTAGCCAGCCTTTTGGCAAGTGGATTATACACAACGACCACAAGACATTAAAACTTTGACAATACAACGTCCATGGCGTCCATGGCCTTATAGGTAGCATGGTGACATCAAACTTGAAAAATACCAGCTTGAATCCCGAAAAAAGAGGAAAAAACGTTGATCTTGGTGTACAAACTTCAATCTTATTTCTCTGACATAATTAGTCATAACTAACCTTATAGTCAGGATTACATCCTAGTTTCTTACACCGCACAAGTTAAGTGTGATAGTTTTATCCATGAGTGGTTGAACCTACAGTTCTACAACGACTTTGAATGTCAGTTGGTTTGGAGAAACTTTTTATGATAGTTTCATTTACTCTGAGAATTATTGACAGGAGTTGTTTTGTTCGAAATGTCTGAAGTGCAGTTTGAACCATGCCTGCTCTTTAAAAAGGAATTTCTATCTAGTGTTTCTTCCTGCGATGCATTAACGCCCCACAGCTTCCAAGAATATTTCAAATGATTCATTCTAGTCGTCACAGAATCTGCATGTTTGGCCTCTGACAACCTCCATTCTGAATAAGTGCACTCTGAGTCTATGGAGCCCTGTCAAAACCTTATGTTATTCCTAGATAGTCTCATGCAGGACTCAGACCTCCTTTGATTGTAGTTTCCCAACAAAAGTTCCGATTGCCTTAAAATCACTTGGTTTGAGAATAGTCTTTACCTCTCTTTATCTGTTCTTTCATTGTGAATACCTTTCTAGACATTTTAGAAAGAGTAGAAGTTAATGAACATTCTGCGCTCAATACAAACAAAGAGACCAACCCTATTATCCTACGACCAGCTTAGCTGAAGAAGCTTGAAAATTTAAACTGTAGAACTCAAAGAAATAAGAAGAGTGTTTAGCAGAAGCTTTAGAGTAATGAAAATAATATAAAAAGTTTTGGTTCTTATACATTCAAGAACAAAAGCAAATATTTTGGTACTCATGTCATACCAGTCGGACCATCCAGTAGTTACCATTGCATACATACATAATTTAGTCATTACAACTTTTAAGTCAGGATTACAACCTAGCTTCTCACTTATGTTGTGTGTGTTAATTTCACACATGAGTGGTGGGACCTACAGTTTAAAGTCGTCTCCGAATGAAAGATTTTTGAGAAGCTTTTCATTGCAATTTTATATACCCTTAGAGTTTCTGCCAGAAATATGTTGAGAGGAAGTCGGCTTAAGAATTATTTTTCATATTTCGTTTTGTTAAAGATATCTAACCTGAGGTTTGAAAGGTGGTCTCATGTCTAATAAGACAATACACTAGCTACTAGACTTTGGCGACTTCATTCACCAATTCAAAGTATCTTCCAAAACATGTAAAACAAACGAAAGCAAGCGTAAAACAATGGTATCCTACTCATATATAAGAATCTGACTAAGAGTGGCTATAAGTCCCATTATACCACATCTTTGTGTCACCGTCTATCATTTACTTTAAGCCCCAAAACTTTTACAATAATAATTACTCAGCCCAATGGCAATACTTTAATTTCTTTATGGCCTACAGCCGTTAACCATTTTCAGCGTCTTGGTCACAAGTACTTCAGTCTCAATCTTCTTCTATTCATAATAATATTTTTCTCAAAATTTTATTTCATTTTATTTAATTCTCTCTCCCGCCCCCTCTCCCTCTCTTTCTGCCACACAATTTGTTATTTATTTCTGCAACGATTTTAATATAAATTTTTAACTTGATTTTAGATTTCCGCCACACCAAGCCATGATTGCCTGCCTCTTACTGTCTCAATGCAGAAACTTTTTGCGATTCGCACGCATACGAATATTCGTCTTCGTTGTCCTCGTCGTCATTTGTGTCATTGGTGTGTTTATTTGTGTTTGGCCCCGCTCTGTGTGTGAAAATAAAATGGAAACTTTTCAATTGGACTTTTGTGGATTTAGTGTCTGGCACAAGGCAAAGTCGAAGTTTTTATTTGCCTTTCGGTTGACAGTTGCGGCAAAAGGTAGATTTTAGAAAAACTTGGTCCTGCTAGTTATCGCACAAAGAAGAATACATATTCAACTTTAATACTCCTTCTCTGCGTCTATATTAAGCGTGTGAAAAAAGAAAAAAAACAATCAAACCAAAGTGAAAAACAATTCAATTCAATGTTTTTGAACGCCGTGCCGGGCAAGTTAAAGTTGAAAATTGTTAAATAATTTCGCAAGAGGTACAGTGGACGGAATAACAACATAATAAATTGTATAAAAATAAATAATGAGGCTTGGTTTCTAGCTTATAGTGCCACTTTCTTATTCTGAAACACGTTTCTATCATCAAACTGCAGTTGTAGTGCTGATCAATCCTGATGTCAATCCTGAGCTTACAGGTTCTCAATGGTATTACCAACGTAGAGAAATCCACTGAAATGGTGCTATCACAGCTAACACAAGCGTGTAACATGTAGTGGCCTTCTTTTGAAACCACATGTTATTAGTATCCAGATCATCTCATTCAGGCCAAAAGAAGTTGAGAATGATCAGCCTATAATGCTCGCTGTTGATTATGATGGCCTGACCAATGTCATTCTCAATAAAATATGTACCACTGACGCCGTCGGCCTAAAATCAACATCAAACTGTGAATTTTTCGGAATGCATTGGGCACTCCTGGATCTCATGTGAATTGTCTCAATATTGCTCGACAATATTGATCTATTCAATCGCTGAAGATAATTTTTTGATTAAAATTAGGTTCGGAATGCATTCAGTTATGAGGCCAAACAGATTCAATAAATGACAATTAATTCCACAGATGAAGCTTTAATAATATGGTCGTTGTCAACTGTCAAAATTCTAGTTTATAGTTCCAAGGGCTTTAGATAACATCAAATCCCTTCAAAGTGTTCAAATTCTTATATCTACGCTCTCCAAAATAAAATTGTATTTTTTTTCGTTGTTCGCAATTCTCTTTAAAATTTGCTTACAAGCACTTCAAAGAGCTCATGATTAAATACAGCTGGGGCAGAAAGATATTTCAACATGGATTTTTCGAATACTGCTCTCCCTTCAAATCAGAGTGGTTTAGTCCAATTGAAGTCATAGGCTAACAATAACGAAAATCATGGACAAGTCAGTCGCTATAGTCTAGTAACTAGTGTGTTTGCTTATTAGACGTGAGACCAAGGTTCAAATCTCAGAACAGGTATCTCCAGCAGAATAAAATACAAAAAAATATTCCTTCGGCGGCTTCCTCTCAGCAGACTTTCGGGCAAAAACTGTGAAAGTAATTAAAATTGCCAAGAAAAGTTTCTCAAAAATCTGGCGTTCGAAGTATAAATCTTCTTCTTCTCCTTATACGAGTATATAAAAATGAATGTGTGTTTATTTGTTTGTGGGTTTGTTTGAAGTCTATAGACGGCTAAACGGCTGAACCGATTTTCTTAAAATTTTCACAGTATCTTCCTGTATGTCTGGAAGGAGTTACTGGCTACTTTTTATGTTGAAATAGGCAAATAAAATAAAATAAAACAAATAAAAAAAAGTATGAGTGTTATTGTCCAACAAAATATTACGTATACGTCACCCGTCAGCTACATGTATGTATATAAAAATGAATGTTTGTTTGTATGTAATTAATAGAATCGTAAATTATGCATTTGATCATGTTATGATCTTCAACAAAGTTATTGCGCATGGGCCGGGGAAGGTTTCTAAATTGGGATGACCAATATCCGACAGGTGGCGCCACTGAAAATTACTAAAAATTAATTAAATCATAAACTGTTTATTTAATCATGATATGATCTTTAGCAAAGTTGTTGCGCATAAGTCGACGGAAGTTTCGAAGTTGGTGCGTTTAATTTCCGATAGATGGCGCCACTGGGAATTATTAAAAATTAATTGAATTGTAAACTATGCATGCCGATCATGTGTTGATCGGACAAATACCAGACATTTTAGGATTAATTATTTATGATTTTAATATAATGTATTATAACTCATTCCCGTAAAATGTAAATCACAAATTTGAAACATTTTAATTTGAGGAAAATTTGTAAAAATGCTGTTGGATTAAATTAGATTGGGTACATTGTGAGATTCTAATAAATTTAAACGCATTTTTGAAACGCATTGGTCGACCTACACCTCAAGCGCGGAAGAAAAGAACATTACGAACCAGACGGGCAATGAACATTGAAACTGAAAAACCTTAGAGTACATGCCGCTGAGACCAGTTGGCATGAATTACTTGAACAACGAGAATTGATATTACAAACTGATCGAATGCGTACTACTCAGCCCTGTTCGTCTGAATCATCTGGACAACGGGAAACAAAATCAATAAAATGATTCAAAATTAATTGGATATTTGTATAATGTCTTTCCTGCAAATTTATTTTAGTTGGTGGCGCAGCAACAGGCGCAGGGTACAGCTAGTCATGTATACAAATTAACGCACACAATATAAGTGGTATGAGCAACTAGGTCGCAATCCTGACTAAAGGGTTGTAATGACCAATTATGTTGAAAACAAAGCAAGTGTGATGCCTTAAGTGTTCGCAGTTATCCGGCAAAGTACTGAGAAAAGGTTTATCAAAAACTTGTTTAAATGCTTACAAGCACTTCAAATAGCTCATGCTCAAATGCAGCTGAAGAAAAACAATTTTTCACCATGGATTTTCGATTTTCGAATGTAAAATGCTTTGTTCTCTCTTCAAAGCAGAGAAGTTTAGTTTACTCGAAGTCATAGGTTAACAACAGCGACAACCATATGTAGGTCAGGCAGTACCACCTCTCAATAAGTTGGTCTTCAGTTACCAACTTTCCCTAAACAAACCAATATAAATTCGCGTAAAGCGCTATTTTTTAAAGTTGAAAGGTAACCCGACTAATCTAGAACCCGCTATTTTAGAACCTGGAACATGTTTGTCTGGAACAACAATTGATTTATGAAAACCAACATGAGACAACCAAAAACTGAATTCGAATAAGCAGTTGCGAAGTATGCTTTATGACTGCGTCTATGTCCCTTAATGAACTAAAGGAATAAGAATTGCTGGAGTATGATTCTTTCTAATATTTGTCAATGTTTTCTTTAATTTTTGAACATCGGCAAGCCCTTAATTTAATTTTTCTGTTTTATTTAAAAGTGTTCCTCATTTCTTTAAATCGAATATTTTTGTCACTTAAATTGTTATGATTGTTAACTGTTGCTGTTGTTGTTGTTGTTGTTGTTTTCATATCCAATTAACCTACAATTTGTTGTGTTTTTCATTATTTTGTTGTTCTTTTTTTGTTGTTGTTTTTTTGTTTCCATTTTCATAAAATATTAAAAAAATAATTTCTTAAAGAAAATTCTTCTCACCTGTTGTGTATGTAAAGCGCCTTTTTATATGTTTCAATTTCTGCTATTTGTGTATGTGTGTGTATATGTGTATGTGTGTTTTTATTTTTTTAAATATTCCAGCGTTTATTTGCCGTTTATTTTTTGCTTATTTTCATAATTTTCTTTTCCGTTTTCTTTCTCACCATGTGTGTGCGTCTGTGTTTGTAGGTTGGGTGGTAGAAGTTATTTGTGTTGGTTGTTATTGTAAAAATTAGCGTTTCCTTTATGAAATTCGTATGCTATGTTGTAGCGTCTTTGTTGTTGTTGCTGTTTTTTTTATTAATATTTTATAATTCCACGTAGCAGGTGTTGTTTTACAGTTTATTGCTCGAAGTGTCAACGATTTGTTACACACAGAGAAATAATCGGGTAAATTATGTGTCATAGGGTGGTAGGTAGGTAAGTGGTAAGGGCTATCAACCCTAGGCAATAGACAGATACATATAGGACCCGTATAATCCGTTAGGAAATTCTTTTATTTCCTATCCAATGCCTCTAATACAGCTATTTAGACTGTCAATATCAATGCTTGACAGAGAAGGAAGATTATGGGCACAGTAGATGTCCTGTTGTTTCCTTCGCCTTCAAAACTCAAAGCATTTTTTACATCTTTTCTCTCCGTGTACGTACTTGTTTATAAGTATTTAAACCAGAGAAAAAATTTATTAAAATTTTTGCATACAAACAAATTGTATCGCAGTTCAAATGGGGGGTATGCCTTAGAACGAACCCCCTGTGTCTTTCTATTAGAAGGAATAAATGCAACACTTTTGTTTTGAAGAAAGTAATAAGAAAATGAGAAAAGTATCACAACAATAACAACAATAAAAGCAGGAAAACTGCATGTTTAACAAATTTCACACAACATGTCGTTGTTTATAAAATCATTTCTTATTTTCCACCTTTTTATAAACGGCAGTTTGACTACACAATGCAATGTCTTTGAAATGTTTGAATCTAGAAGAAATAAGAAAGCTCGACCGCCTCAACAGTTTTATATACAGATTAAATACAGTGTGAAAAATTGTTTCATTCGTGTTAAATTTTAATAAAATTTTGAGTAAAATTATATAAAAAAATTTTCCAAAAGAAATCCATAATTTGAATACGTATTTGCGTTACTAGAATTATGCCATTAAGGTCGCATATACAGTCTTCGTTCTTTTTTGTAATATCTCTCTTCTTCTTAGACAAGGGATAGCAGTAACCAGTTTCCATGTCAACTGGTTTCCGTGTCAACCGATTACTTACTGGCTCATATAGATAGCACCTCAGGAAAGATCAGGCATCCCATAATTGATGGTATGCATGAGGCTTGCTGGGAAATCTTCAGGATACCACCCAGGAATTATGCACTGGATGTGTATCATTATATTCAGACCAATAATGACTTCTGGGGCAATTGCCTGGGCAGATTAAACGAATCTGAAAAAAGTTCAAATGGAGTTGGACAAGATATCGAGACTACCGTGTGTTGGCATAACAGAAGCAATGAGAACCAGATCTACAGCAACACTGGTAGCTCTGTTAGATTTAAGGTTGCTGCTTATGCTACTGAAAACCAAAGCTTTGGACACTATGTTTAGATTGTTATGAGATATATGTATATAACATGAAATTCATTAAAGGATTTTATAGCCTAAGAAATCGATTTGCTGACGGCATCCTCTTTAACTAACACCTGAACAGAACCACTAAACTCGATGACTTTAGAAGATCTTCTCAACTAGACTTAGTAACAAAAATGAATAAAGTAATCTTGAAGTTGCATACTGTTTAAAAAAGGTAACGGTTTTCTAATATACAGATGAGATTGAAACGAAACCTGGAACAGAAGTAGGAGTTTTTGGTCTTAAAATAAAAATTTTCCGAGGCCATGGAGAAACACGGGAAGCCGGTAGCTTCAAAGCGAAAGTCTTTGCCATATCGAAAGAAATACTGAATTCAGTTGGAATTGGAGGTAGAAGAGAATGGATATAGCAATACTATCCTTCAGTCAGGTCGCCATTCGAGGACTCGGTTGTTTTGGGGTTAAATCAAAGATAGTATGGTACTGTTTGTACAAACTTAATCGACAAAGTAAGGAATAAAAGGCCACCTTTTGATGAGTAATAGGTCATGTGGAAATTTTACGCAATAAACAAGCAAGCGAGCTTGCAAGGAAGAGGGCTTCCACACCGTTGATAGGACCAGAACCCTACTGTGTAGTGGTCCGGTCATTTGAAAAGCTATGACCACCGAAAGTGAAGATAAAGAGAGGCAAAGACTCTTGTAACACTATATAGGGTTGAGGCAATCATAACTTTAATTGCGAAATTATACAGATAACAACAGATCTGAGTAATGCACCAGACCATTTGACCGGGTATTGCAGACTCAGTATACACTTATTCAGAAGGAGGGTTGTCTTGGACTCTACATGTAGATCCTGTACTGGATCTCATTATCAATTATCTCTCAATTATCGGTATAAATTCATGGGACCTCTGGGGCATTAATTCATCCCAGAAAGAACTTCCAGAATGCAAGTCAGGTTCTAGGCAGATAATTGTCATTGTTGATAACATCAAGAAGTTTGTTAGAGCAAAAGTTTTGAAGGAGAAATTGTAGGGATACCCTATAAAGGCTTGAGGGAAATACAATAGATAATATGGTAGCAGTAGGAAGGCATTAATTTCTAAGAAGTTTCATTCAAACTCCCGCAGCTGCAAGTTAGTGATATGCACGGAACATCACTTGGAACTTATGTATGTATGTAGGGGTAACCCAATCGTTAAATACTCATTATAAGCTGACTCTGCATGAAGTTGCCGTAGTCTAGTATGTAGAGTGTTGGCCTATTAGACGTAAGGCCACGGTTCATACCCCAGATCAGACATCAAAACGAAATATGAAGAAAATATTTCTTCGGGGACTTCCTCTCATTGACGGTCACGGAAAAGTTGCCTTGGACGTCATTTCCTTCTCATTAGGTGACCAAAAGCTGTTTCAACTACACAGTAAGAGAATTTTGAATTATTTTTAAAAATATTTTGAAAGGCTTTAAAAAATAAATAATACTTGCCTGTCTAATATTTACGTTTCAAATTTGACTTAAAGTCTTTCTTCTACTGACTTATTACGAGTAAAATGAAAACATTTTCCAATTTCCTAGAATAGTAGTATCCTGATACGATACTCTTTACATAGATTTATTAAATATTTATACTAATCACACTATAAAATCAATTTGTTATTGTATTTGAAACAAGTTGTTATTGCTATTATTGTTGTTGTTGTATGTAAAAACAATAAAAACCAAGAAATTGTTGAAACCAATAGAATAGAATTGTGTGGGTGGTTGAATGGTTGTCTGGTTGCTTGGTTGTGTTGGTTGTGTTGGTTGGTTAGATTGTGTTGTTTTCTTAATCTCAAATCATATCAGAGTCATGGTTGATTAACTTTTTTCAAGCCATTTAACAAATAAGCAATAAAAATCAAAATATTTTCATTTGGCTAATAGTAGTGGCATTTTAAAAAGGACGCACACATACACAACCGTACATACATACAAGAGGCAAGAGGTCATAGGCACTTGTATATGCATACAGAGCCACATCTACATCCACGGCCATAAACTGCAAATATTTCAATAAAAATAATGCGAAAAACATTAAAATCATGGCCCCCTTTTATTAGCTGTACGCTTAGCAATGGATATTCAAACAGCAGCAGAAAGAGGGAGAAAACGAATCCCAAAGGAAGATCAAGAATAAAGGTTAGGTATTGTTTTATATTTTTATAGCTGTAAAGAGCACAAAAGGGAAAGGACACGTCTTCTAAGGAAATGCATGACACCTTGTAAGGATTTGTTTTGTAATTTTGTGTTGCCAGTATTTTTCAATTAAATTAAATATTTTTCTGTTCTGTTCTGTTCTGTTTTGTTTTTAAATTAACATTTTTATTTCTCATTTAACACACAAACACTCACAAAACGCTGAAGGCCTTCGAATGGTGGCAACAGAAACTAATTTTGAAAATGTAAAAAAACAAAGATTTTGGTTTTTTATTAAGAAACTTTATTAGAATTTGTTCAGACTCTTGTTCTTTTCCTCTTTCATACAATTTAGCCTCAACATATGTTGCCAGCAATTTTCAGTTGTCAACGTTTGTTTAAAATTCTTCGCATTTTTGTTTTAATTTTTTCTAATAGGCATGCCAAAGTAATGAAAAACGCAAGAAAAAGATGGCTATTCATTCAAGTCGAAAATTCATTTGCATAATTGGTCGTGATTTTATTTTACAGAAAATTTATTAAACCATATGGCAAAAGGTCAAGTGGAATGTATAATTGAAAGACAAAAAAATAATAAAAAGGAAATATGACGAACAAAGAAATCTTAATGAATTCATAAAAAATGGCTTTTGATGAAAAATTCATTATTTTTCCATAAATTTCATTAATTCTTCACCACATAAACACCATTTTGTTAGAAATTTTGTTATCAATCAAAGTATGTGGCATGGCATTGTTTTAATGTGACACTGCCAGGTGGTCAAAGTTGGTCGTTTATAGGCTACTAACTCCAACGAACTGAACAATTTCAGGCAGAATAACTTCAAAATAAAAATTTCATCATACGATTGCAGTTCATGTATTCACATCGAATCTACATGAAAATGTTATTAACATAAGCTCCAGTTTTGAATCATTTTTATATGACTTTGCTTAGTAAAGATTACGACGTAGATCCTCACACTTATAACATTTCAGTGTCAAATTTAACTCACTCAGGATTGTGCCTGGTCTAAGCGTGCGTTTACACACGTTCACAATTTTTCTAAGGCTATCTATTAAATACAAACGTAATAATATTCCCTTATTCCACTTATTCGCTCTGTTATCTATCAAAACGTTTCTTCCCCTATTTTTTCACGTTCCTCCACAGTTTCATTAATCAAGTTTTTCAACATAAATAGGTGATATTTAAAGCTGACAGAATGGGCTAGAAGTTGACTACAATCAACATCCTTTACGAAACTATCTTGAGACAATGTAGTATACTTGAGTAACATAATTGGCGTTTACAACCCTTCAGTCAGGATTACGACCTAGCTTCTCACACCACTTATGTTGAGTTCTTTAATTTTATACATGAGTGAGAGCCCTACAGTTTAAAGTCGACTCCGAATAACAGATGTTAATGTTATTTACTCTCAGAGTTCTTGCCAGAAATGTGGTAAGAGGAAGTCGCCAAAGAAATATTTTTTCATATTTCGTTTTGATGTCTGACCTGAGGTTTGAACCGTGGCCCCACGTCTAATAAGCCAGTACATTACCTACTAGGCTATGGCGATTTTATAAATATATTTTACCTATCAAAACCGCTGCTATTCCTGTAATGTACAGTGCTTTATCCTCGCTCTCTTGTAATCATAACTATTTCATAAAGTGCCTACAGCTTAGGATGGTTAATCTCTTTTGTTTCTGCAACGCTTTGGCTTCACTTATAAATTGTATTCAATATTAATTTGCAACTCGTCATTTTATGCCACGTCTTGTGATTTGCTTCCACCAAATTCGTTTAACATGGTATTCATGCATTCAATGTAAGGTTCTATTCGATCGTACGCTCTGGTTCTCTTATGGCTCTTGGAAAACATTATTGTCTTAGAAATTTTCAGATACGCAGACCCATTTCAATATCCATTTTGGACCTGCAAGATAGTACAGTACTTTATACATATAACACGATAACAGCTGACGTTTCACTAACCTTCCTTGAGGCACTCATAAAGAATGGAAAAATATGTTATCTATTGACGGAGCCTACGTTCTAGACGGCTCAAGTAAAACTACAATTTGTAATAGTCTCATTGAAATTTAGTATCTATATATATGTATGTGTCTGATTTTTATTCCTTGAATATCCGGAGATAACAAAGAAGTATCGTATGTAGCGTCTCCTGTCACTACTTTCCTTATTTTTACATTGCCTAGATAGCATTCCATAATGCTGTTGCTGTTTTTTTTATTGTTTTTAATCTATTTTTCTAAGATATGCATGTATATTTAGTTAATAATTTATTTTAATTTCAAAAGAAATTCTATTTATTTCGAAAATATTTTTGATAATTTAATTTTGAGTCCTTTAAGATCCTCAAAACAAAAAACTGAGGAAAAGAAAATTCAATCAAATCAAAGTAATAACTGTTAAGCCGTAATTGATTGATGGAAAAAAGGAATGAAATGAAAGTCATAGAGAAACTAAATATTAATTAATCACAAGTATAATTAAAAATTCAATATGACTAGTGAAAAATACTCCGAAATCAGGAATGTGTTCACTTTTTGACAATTGATTGCATGAAAAATGTAAAATTTCCATACAAAAAATGTAAGGGAGTCCAGGACAGGAATTACAATAAAATCGTCTACCAACTTTATTCCCATTCTGTGTAGAACGATTGTGGAGAAAATTGGATATTTTTTCTGCCCCATAGCAAGGGCAAGTTTATGTTAATCTATCTTTAGTTTGAGGCAGGATAGTCAACCGGATCACATGCTTAAAATTGTTTTGTTGATTTTGTGCGATGATAAGAAATAGAATTTCAGATTCTTAGCCATTCTTTGAGTCCTTTCCGGTCTTGGGGAATAAAATAAAACAAGTACGACAAATTTTAATTGAAATTGAGTGAACATTACTCATCTGAAAACAAAGGAACAGAATATCATATAAACCACACAAAGAAAATCTTGAACATCTATTGATGTTTGGAGAATAATATAGCAATAGCACTTTGAATGGGAAAAATGCAACCAAATGGCACCTTCAGATCACAATACGTACGAAAGAGTCAATTTTGTGGGATGCAATGGTTTTTTCACAATATTTCTAGCGATGATGAACAAGTCTGACAAAAGGAACCCCCAAAGAAGTAAAAGATCTCCAATATACGGAAAAGACAATAGAAATCGGAAACAAGGTTATCTGTAAGGACTTAGGTTAGATTTGATGAAATTAGCAGCTACTCTTGTTAAGTTCAAGAAAAAAAACACAAACATACGAATTTTTAACACCAACTTTAAGCCTGAATTAGTAATGTCGGACACTGAAAAAGCATCAGCTTTGGTAGCTAGTTTTTATACTTCCTTAATAAGCTGTGTAGTGTTTGATGGAAGGCATTCTCACGTCTGTCTCCATATTCAAACATGTTCTGTTTAAAAATACATACATCCTTAATCGGTCATTAAAACCCTTCAGTCAGGATGACAGGACGACCTCTCTTCTCACTCTGCTTAAGATTTATACATGGGAGGCGGGACCTACAGTTTAAAGTCGACTCCAAATTACAGATTTTTGGGAATCTTTTCATGGCGATTTTATTTACTCGCAGAGTTTTTGCCCAAAAATCTATTGAGAGCAATTAGCAGAAGAAAAACTTTTCATATTTTCGTCAGACCTGGGATTTGAACCGTAAGCTCACGTCTAATAAGCCAACACACTACCTATTAGACTACGGCGATTCTTCAGTATATATAACTAATGGCCTTTAATTCTCTACAATGCTAATCGTTTTATAAACATGTTGTGATTAAAATTGAGTGCCAAAAACACTTTCCTCTGAAGTTTAAAGTATTCTGGATAGATTGAACGCCAATTTTGTTCCCTCAGCGACATAAAGTCGATGTCATTTCATTTTAATAATCGTTGGGGTATTCAAATATTTGCGGCGATGAATGTAGTCTCCTAATTTAGTAGGTAGAATGTTGGCTTTTTAGACGTGAGGCCACGGTTCACACTCCGGGTCAAACATCTCCAACAAAACGAAATGTAAAAAAAACATTTTATGCGGCGACTTTCTCTCAGAAGATTTCTGGAAAAATTCTGAGAGTAAATAAAATTGCCAAAGTTTTTCAAAAATTTAACTTTGCCACATACAAAGAAACTTCTCATCATGAAACTGTACTTGTTCGTCGACTGTGACCTGTACATTGCTTCTCATACAGTCAATAACCTAAAAGAATACGGATAAATTTATTCGTTATCCTTTAACTATGGCTCGCCCTTAAGTCCAGTTACATTAGTTACATGTACACGCATACATACATACGTACATAGTTTAGTATCCAATAAATTGAAATCTTTGTTACTTTTTTTGCTATTTATCCTGTAAATGCTCAACTTATTTCAAGAATAAATGTAAATGGATCTACACATACATATGTATACGTATACTTATACATGTGTGTGTTAGTGTATGCATTACAATGTAAATTTTAAATTATAAACCATAAAATCAGGAAAACTTGAAAGATGAAATATAAATATCAGTCAGTAATAGCATTAAAATTGTATTTAAGCACACATACACACATATGTATACATTTTTCAAAAGAGTTGCTATGCATGAGAAAGAAAGAGAAAGATCGAGAGAGAGAGAGAGTGTGAGTGAGATAGTATGTGTGTAAACAACATTTTACCACACACACACACAGTTTAAAAGAGGAAATACAATTGGTTCATTGCTTATCAAATGAAGCAGTAGTAACAGCAGCAACTACAACAACTTTTACAACAACTACTACAACAATAACTAAAATAATATAATAAAAATTGAAATCGCATAGAATGGAAATCAAATGTAGAAAGAGATACGTTTGACATTAAACCAATTGCATTTGATGCAATCAAAGTCACACAACTAAAAACGTAGCAAAAAAGTGAGAAACAAAACGAATTGGAGGGAAAAGATAGAGGGAACTTGAAGCTAATGTTTCTTAACAACTTGACATTTAAATATAAAATTCAATTTGATCAAATAAACCAGACATATGACTAAATACATATATACATACGCTTACACATTTACATATGCTTGCAACTATTGCACACACACACATTGGCTTATTCATCCATCCATACATTCATACACTCCTCTTAAGTGATATAGATACTGTGCTGTATTAGTTTACAGCGTGCAGTGTATGGGTGCACGTTTGCCTGTGAAGAGAATTGGAAAATTACGATGGTCCTTCAACAATATTGCATTGATTGGCCGGGTGAAAAAGTGATTTCTTTCAAGAATTTTGTAAAGAGTTGGGGGATACCTTACCAGGGCAATTACTCAACATATTTACGAGGTTCCATTAAAGTTTTTCATCCTCTTTTTTGGGTAAACAACTAATGCTGACTTGCTTTAGAAATATCCATGCGTTGCTCAGATATCGTTTGCTTGTGGAATTATGCGGAGAGCACATACATCGCATAATTCGTCATTACAATCCTTCAGTTAGGATTACGATCTAGCTTCATACACTACTTATGTTGGAAGTGTTAATTTTAAATATGAGTGGCGAAACCTACCGATTCAATTCAACTCCGAACAACAGAAAATCCCTATATTTACCCCGTACACAAGTCGAATGTGAAGCCAGCCCCTCTAGTTTTATTAGCTCGCCTACGAAGTAATTTCTCCTCTTAGCCAATATAAAATCCTTTAACTTTAAGAGGTATAAATGATTTCACTCTCTCCTGGGTTTTGAAACACATGCTAAAATATACACACAAACATATATACATACATATGTATGTCTGTCCGTGTATCAATCGACATCATAAAACATGGGTATTGGTACCACAATTTTACCAAGTCTTCGTATGCAATCGTATAATAACGTATGTTAAGTAGTTGGTGGTGGTAAACAATTGGTGTTTCAGGTGTGTTTCAAATATCTACACACACATGTATACATACATATATACGTACATGTATGCATGTTTAGATTCCTGGCCCAGGTGTATATTACAGTACAAATGTGTGTGTTTATTTGTGTATGTGGTCTGGCGTAAGGATTCATATGTGCAGCTTGTAGACTAGCATTACTTGATATTTGTAGTGGTACTTGTATTACAAACTATACCCTGTACTTGAGTACTACTTTTTGTTGTTGTTGTTTTGTTTTGCTTTTCTCTGTGTTGTTTGTTTTGTTTTTGTAGAAATAATAGCAATACTTTTGATACTCTTCTCTTAATTCTATTGCCATCAGATGAAAAAATCTACCTTGACTAGAGACAACAAATACGAAAAAAAAGAACGGAAAGAAAGACAACACAAATGCAAATATAATTCAAACATATGCACAGATATATACGTATATAGTGTACAAGTACATTGGAATTAGTAGTACAGTATATGGTAAAATTAAAGAAACTTGAGAGCCGTAAGTGGAAAAACTCAATACCAGCTTCAAACGACTAACGAACAGTGTATACCCAGTGACTAAAATTCCGTGTATGCGTTTGTTCATTAATGTAAGTGTTCGTAATATAATTGCAGCAACTGTTCACTGTTTAACCCACTATGGATTTCAGTGAAAGACGTCAAATAACATACTTAACAGAAGTGTACCGGGGTTTGTTATTTAAACGGTATTCTTTTGCCATACGATTTTGTTCGAAACCGGATTTTTTATAGGACTAACACTCAGTAGATGGCCTCTACTAAAGCAGAGCATTGTGTTGGAATTTGGGACATAGGTTATAAGAACGAGGACAGAGGGAGTAGTGTTTGTGGGCATTGGAATTGAAGCTTTTTATGTTATAAGTTGCAGGAGGGAGTTCCACATACGGGTACTCCGACTGAACGAATTCTATCCGTAATGCAGTGTGCTCTGCGAGAAAGACAGGACCTACATACGAATACAAGATTTTCAAGAACAAGTCCCTTTGCTCATACATACATGTACATACATAATTACATACATAATTATTCATTAGAACCCTTTAGTCAGGATTACGACCTAGTTTCTCAACACCACTTACATTGTGTGTGTAAATTTTAGACATGAAAAAGGGACCTACAGTTTAAAGTTGACTCCAAGCGACAGATTTTTTGAGAAACTTTTCAAGGTAATTTCATATACTCTCAGAGTATGCGGAGCGGCAGCCTACGGCGACTACAGTCCCTTTATCTCGCTACAGCAAACTTTGTCGTAGTAGCGATAGAACAGTGAAACACAAGACACATTGCGAAAGTATTCCAATGAATAGAGCTGCATACCCTACCGTCATTAATAAGCACCTTCGCTCTCTCGTGTATGTGATCGAGAAGCCTCAAAATAGACTTTAAGGCACCGGCTGATATATGAGAGCTGTATGTCATTCTCGGTCGGATTAAAGCGGTGTAAATAGTACTTGAAAAGGAACTTGCAAAATGTCCTGGTTTCAGCGAACATCACACTGTATTTTCTAAGGACAGATCCTTGCCTTGCGGTACCGTTGAGTTTCGCCTGTTGTCCAGAATCTTTTTATTAATATATAATTAATTTTAGTAATTGGTCCCTCTACTGTGGCATATCGTAGGATATAAGGATTACTATTCATTGACAGGAGCTGAAATGGTTTGGTTAGATGCGTCTTATACAACCATCTGACAAGCCTCTTTGGGCACCAAGTGATTATTAATTGCTTTCGCTTTAATTTGAAGTCACCACAAAAAGCATGACTTACTTGGGTGCCATAAGATCTAGCCGTTTAAATACAGCTCCTCGCTGGCATTTCTCTACATCCCGATAATTTTCTGAAGATCTGTATCGCATGCTGATTGCTTTTGGCTCGTCAATACGCTAGACATTATTTCAGCCTGCGTCTCTTTACCGCCACAAAATTTGTTACCCAAGCCTACCCTTCAATATGCTTGTAATAAAAAGAATTTTTGGAATGCATTGACTTCTCTGTGCTTCCTTTAAATACAACGCTAGTCCCATAGCAAAAAATTTTTCAAAAAAATTCAAAGAATTAATCTCTCACTGCATTTAATGGGTTATAAATCCCCTCCCTCTCTACAACAGAGTACTTCATAAGCACATACATTAACATATCCTTGCTTATGAAAAATTTCACTCACACATGCATACACACAAAACTCTTTAATACCCAAACTTGCTCTCACATAACTATGAATGTATGCATGTATGTATTCGTGTGTGTGTGCATAGGTAAGCAAAGATTGCTCCAGCATTCGGGTTTGTCTTTTAACCCCAGCCGAAAGGTATTCTTATACTTTGATTGTGGCTGTAGCTGTTGTTCATTGCAACTCTCCTGCCACGAGGGTGATATTGGTAATACATGTATGTACATGCCGTGTTGAATACTTGAGGTACTTTTGTACATTTTTTCGTAAATTAAATATTAAGCCCGGGTATATTCTTGCAGTCTTTTGAATTGTACCCACACACACACACACAGAGAGAGATAGCCAGTGGTAATGGTGACTGTTGTTGCTTGCAATGGTTGCCAACGTTACTTACACTAGCATACAGTGTACGTATGTATGATTAACTAAAGTTGCCATTGTTGTTGTCATTATTATTATTGCTAACACTATAGTTCTCGTTCATGTCGTTCTTCATCTTATATTTGTTGTTGTTGTTGTTGTTATTGGTGTTGTTGTTATTTAAGTTAATGCACAAAGTAGAACTTTGAGACACAAAATATTAGCTGGAGTATGTGGAGTAATTAGTTAAAATTGAAATTCCAATGATTGTTTATTGTACATGTAGGTATGTGTGTATGTTTGCGTGTGTATATTGGTATTTAATACGTGTGCGTATATATATTTAGGATTATAGTACTGTTTGCATTTGCGTGTGTTTTTGGATAATTAACGAAAATTGGTTTTAAAGTTGATTGGCAAAGGCATTCGAAATTGAAAATGGAATGTTTTTCTTAATTGTTCATACATGTGAATAAATCGTAATACAACAGGATACAATTCAATTCGATATTTAGTTGGCAAATTTTTTTATTTATTAAGCCAATAATCCATATTAGCAACTGCTAATGAGGGATGTTTTGTGTATGAACTTATGCTTGCATGCATGCAGAAGTGAAGTGAACAAATTCTGTAAAGAAAGGATAAGACATTTTTAAGCTATTGAGTCGAAAGAATATGCATTCTTAGTATTTGGCTTTTGATGAAACACTGCAATACAATATTTATTGGTAAGAAATTAGAGGAAACAGTTTGAGAAGTAAATGTGGAATAAAAATAATTTTTTATTACTCTTTTTATCTCTTGTCCTTTTCATCTTTGCTATGATACCTCAACTTTAGCAAACGAAAAGGATGTGGAAACTACAGGCAAATATCAAAAGCTAGTTCTAAAATAATAGGGTTACCATCTGCAATTGCCTAGAAACAAGGCGCACTACATTCTTGATCATTACAATCTCTCAGTCAGGATTACAACCTAGCTTCTCACACCGCGTATGTTATGTGTGTTAATTTTATACACGAGTGGTAGGACCTACAGCTTAAAGACGACTCCGAAGGAAAGGTTTTTGAGAAACTTTTCATGGCTATTTTTATTTACTCTGCTGAGAAGCAATAGCCGAAGAAATATTTTTTTATATTTCATTTTGTTGGAGATGTCTGATCTGCGGTTTGAATCGTGGAGTGGCGTAACCACACGTAGTTACAAGAGGTTCCCACATATATCAGCTTAATGGGCCAGTTGTGCTGCCACACTTTATGAGAGAAGAAGCAAATGCAAGCTGTAAGTAAAAGTCGTTTAGTTTGAGCCATTTTGACTCCTTTATGTTTTAGACAATATTCTTCCATTTCATTTGCAACAATTTCAATGAGGATGTGAAGAATGGATTTTTAGTGTGACATCTGCTGAAGGCATATAGGGGGACGCTTAGCATGTCGTGTAGGGGTATGTATTTAGACTCTTTATCGTAATATCTATCGAAATCAAATGGGAGGGCGCTTAACAAATGGGCATGTCTTCCTAGTAAATATAGATCCACATGGAAGGGTGCAAAGTATTGATCTTTTAAGCGAGTAATATAAATAAGCTCTTTTGTCATCCTTGAATTAGCAACCGAGTAGCTCAACATTTTTGTAGAACATATTAATTTCTTTTACCCAGCAAATGTTAGGTGTGTAGTGGAATTTATTCATAATTTCTGGCCTTATAATGGCTACGGGCTCAGAGGGCTTAGGTGTTACGGTTGCCTTAATTAAACTAGGTATTCTAAGCATCTTTTACAGGGACACACAATTTTCGTCGGCAGCTGGATGGTAAGTGTAAAATTGTTAGACTTTCTTGATTTCTTTTACATCGTAGGGTAGAGCTCGTGCCATATAAATTCCTAATCTATCATTTTCTGTCATCCTTGATTAATCTCGGCAATGTAAAGATTTCTGCAATACCAAGATTTATTTGGATTTCTTGGGGAACCTTTGATTCCCGAATTATATATTAATTTTGATATCATAATGAACATAAAAGCTGGCCTAAAATAACCACTACCTAACCCATGACAACGGAGACCTCTACGGGAGATAGAAGTTCTTGAGCTTGGAAGCCGTTCTAGATAATTCGTTGAAAATACTTTTTATACATATGTTCCATCTGTTTAACCATATAATGGAGACTGGAACAACATTTTCAATCTTTCGAACAGATTCAAGGAAAGTGGACTCGCATAGGACTTTCTAGCATCCAGGCTGTACGAGCAGATCACCATATTCTCAGGCAATATTCTGATACTGGGCAATTATTTGATCGCTTTGATAATAGTCGTGTCTACCACCAGCAACCCACTGCAATGAGACGGGAGTTTAAACGACTGTGTGGTGTCCAAGTCATCAGAATGAAAGCAAGTTAAGAAGGAAATCAAGATTCAAGATATGGAGATAGAACGTATGTAACGACCCATGTGTGGCATTCGATTCTTAGGTGCCTACTGCAGGTGTGCTCGAAGAGAAGTTGGAAAGCCAGAAAGCCACTGCAATGGATTCTAAACGAATGTTTGGTGTCCAAGTTGTTGGAAAGACAGTAATTATGAAGCGAGTCTAGAAGGATATCAAGATTAAGGTATAGAGACAGAACGTAAGTCACGAGCCATGTATGGCATACGATTCTTAAATACAACATGTGCTTTGGAAGTGAATATGGTTTTGGAATTAATAATCGATCTCTAGTATGACTAATTAATAAAATCTTGTAACTGAGTAGGCACTGTGTTATTCTAGGTATTATAACGGGATTCCTGCTATTGTTTAAATGCAATTGATTGGAATTAATTTCACAGCTTCTCTGACCTATCACAACCCAAAGTGTTATACTGTTTGCTGTAGTTAGCCATACTAACACGCCTGCATTATTTAAATACTTTCTGGTGATTCCTTTAATATTATGTTGCATTCATGCCAAATATTCGTATACTATTGTGGATTTCATATAATTAACTTACTTTTGACTCTAGTAAAAGTTTCATATCTTTCTTTGTTGCTGTGCCTCTAACCTCTTGCCTATTCCCTTTGCTTTCGAAGGACTAAGCCAATTTCAAAGTTTTCTTTCATATTTCTACTTTAACACCTTTCAGTGTATTTTCATACAATCAACCACTACATCTCCAGCCTGTCAGATGAAGTGGGGGGGGAGGACTATAAAATAATGGCAAATGTTTTTATGTTTTTCTCAATTTTGGTTCTTTAAATTCAATACCGAAAACAAAACAAAACAAAACAAAAAATAATTTCTTAAGAAAATAATAATAAAAATCCCAACAACGGCTACCCAAAAAATAATAATAAAACAACAGCAACAACAACAACAACAGCAACACCAACAATAGCAACAAAGAAAATTTTAAGAAAAAAGTAACAACAAATCTAATAAAATCAGCAGATGATGGTCATTAGACCGGAAAGTAATTTCATTTATTTGCAAAACTCGATTTGTTGTTCTGTCTCTATCGCTCACTCCCTCCCTCTCTACATTGCTTTTGTTCTTTCTTTTTCTCTCTAATAAAATATACCACCAAAAAAGATACGCAAATACATACATATACAGTGTAGAATATACGCACAAATTCTTTGTTACTTTAAACGAGTGATACTTTAACCGTGTCTGCATGTATGGAAAGTAAGTGAAGTTATGGAGATTTTGCGTAGCTATTGTTTGGGAACCTCTGCTTCAGTGCATTGTTATGGGGTGTTGAAATAAGGCAAAACATCCATAGAAGTGTGCAAAAAAAGAGGAATTGAATTGGCGGTGAGAGGGAAAGTATGAGAAGAAAGGAATACAATGTCCTTTACCCACACATACCCAAGCATAGGCCACTATACCACGTTCAGTCAAAACCCGAAAATTGGTTTAAAACTTCAATTACGCGACTTTGGGTGGAATAACACAGTGAACTCAAAATTGTTTGCGATGTACGGTGTATAAGCTTCGCTTTATTGTTCAGTTTATTAGACAAAAACTATCCGTGTTACTCATGCTGGGGACCTATCCCTTGAATTTCATGGCACCTTCATTTTGCCGCCTTCGGTTTTACTGCGGTTGTTTAGATTTCGCAAATGTTAGCTTATTACGGTGCCTGTCTCTTATTTTATGCTGCATCTGCTGACCTTATATTTAGGAAATCTTTTCTAAGCTCAAATGGCATATCACTCCCTCATGAATAAAAAAAGTCGCTGTATTCTAGTGGGTATTGTGTTGACTTATTTGATCTGAGGCCTCCACGTCAGACCCTAGGTCACACTTCTCGAACGGAACGAAATATGATAAAATATTTCTGTGGCGACTTCCTCTAAGCAATTTTCTGGCAAAAATAAATTTGACATGAATAGTTTCTCAAAAAATCTGTCTTTCGGACTCCACTTTAAACTGTAGGTTCCGGCACTCATATATAAAATTAATACACACACAGCATATATGGTGTGAGAAGCTAGATCGTAATCCGAACTGAAGGGTTGTTATGGCCAATGTATGTATGCATCGATAACAGAATATCATATGCTTGAGATATGATACCAAGCTCCTACCAAGCAAAGTCTTCTTGAATTTAAAGCCAAGTTAAGCATACAACATCTAAAGAATAACTTACTGCCTGCGATCAATTCTGTGCTTAATTTTGATGCAGAAATATACTCATTCGTTAGCTAACTGGTTTCAAAGTATAGTCAGAGTCACCTTACTGCCTGCGATCAATTCTGTGCTTAATTTTGATGCAGAAATATACTCATTCGTTAGCTAACTGATTTCAGAGTATAGTCATAGTCACCTTTTATTCTCCTTTTTTCGGTTTACTCAGAGCAAATGGAAAACACACAAAAACCATTCACTGTTTTCGTCAAAACTGTGAATACAAGAGTAGGAGGCTCATCTAAAAAAGGTGAAGAATCGAAATTGGAAAAACAACAACAACAAAAACATGATGATTTTTATAGATTTCTTAAACAAATTTTTACAGTCAAACATGAGAGAACAAAGAAGTTAAATGAAAACGTGCAGAATTGCACACGGGAGTTATAAAAACAGAAATGTTCCTTTTTTTTGTTATTTTATTTTATTTACTGTGTATTTATTTTCAAATCCAATAATACACTGTTAGAAATGAATTCTCAAAAGACGGCCATAAAAATTATAAGAAAAAACTGGCATAAGCCTCCAATGTTATCAGATCTGTTATCATTCATGTGTTCTTCTCTCGGCTTTTATGAGTTATGATACCCCATAAATTAATGATAGTTTACCTATAGTGTCCTACATATTTATGTTCCTAAGATAGGTACAAGTGGCCGTAGAACAAAAAAAGTTTAGACACACGTAAGCCAACACTGACTCATAGCAATACAACAGTAATTTTCTTTCCGTATTCCTGGAACCATCCACTTAGTTTCCCAAAATAACTCTTCCACAGTTTAGTGAAAGAAATTGCATTATAGAAGCCCAGATGCTTTCTTTTTCTGCGTGTTAACATTGGTCATGTACTCAGTTTGTAAAAATTGTCTTCCGCCTTTAGATTTTCATTCGAACTTCCATGAGCCATTTACCTAACCTTAGCCAGATATCATGCGTTAGTGCTTGGGAATCCCTATGTTGTCATAAATATTCTGGCACGCGCCTTCCTTCTAGTAGGTACGCGAAGAATTCCGCCAGAGACATATTTCGCCTGGCTTCAAAGGTTTAACGAGTAGACTATACCCGTAAATTTCACAAAGACTGTTCCATCTATAGATCGTACAGAACGTAGCATTTTCCCATTCCCTTTAAACGGAATGCTTGTTGTCGCCGTAGTCTAGTAGGTAGTGTGTTGGCTTATTAGACATGAGGCCACGATTCAAACCCCAGGTCAAACATCTCCAACAAAACGAAAAATAAAATATATTTCTTCGGGAACTTCCTCACAGCAGTATTCTGGCAAAAACTCGGAGAGTAAATAAAAAATTGCCATGAAAAGTTTCCTAATCAAATCTGTCGTTCGAAGTCCACTTTACAATTTAGGTCCCGCCGCTCATATATAAAATTAACAGACACAGCATAAGTGGTGTGAAAAGCGATGTCGTAATCCTGAGTGAAGGTTTGTAATGACCAATTACGTATGTACGCATGTATGGTTGTTTGGCCTCCCCTGAAAAAATTCATAGTGGGGTGTCACCAAATATTCCCGAGAATCCTCAATTACATCAAGTGATCAGATCTCTATCTGCTCCGTTAATCAGCCGTTCAGAGACCCTGACTAGTATTAGCCTAGTATTAGAAAAAAAATCTTGATTCTAGATAAATATTTCTGACCTGTCTTGAGCTAGCCTAGCAAACATTCTGCTTCAAAATCTCTGCAACCATTTGTCAGGGTGTAGCATACCCTTTGATTCAAATGACTGATGCAAAAGCCTCTACAGTACTTGGTTCATGTTATTTGGTCTTCTATATGACTATTTATACTTCCTTTAACGAATTACGACGATAAAAGGCAACTATTGTGGTACACATCAGAGATCAGCAATAAATAGTTTTTACGCTACTCATAAGTACTCATGAAATTTTGAGTATGAATGAGTCAAAAGTATTGAAATCCAATTACTCTGATTCATTCGTACTCACTACAACATTGATTTATAAGTACTGGTTGGAATGAGTATGAGCACAACGTTGACATCAAACTCATAACATCATATGTTTAATTCATACGTCTACTCATTCAGATTCATAAATTTAGGAAAATCCTTATAATACTCATAAATGATACGAGTGACTCGAATAATTCGTCAAAATTTACAGTCTTAGTTGTTGTTGCATTTCCAAAAAAAAAGAAGAAAGAAAAGACAAAGACAGCAAGCAAAGCAAACACACAACTTTCTAGTGAATATTGTAGTGTTCGTACGCGAAACATACTTATTTTGTGATTCCAGTAAATGTTGAGTAAAGGAGAGTCGAAATCAACAACATAATGCGTATTGTTAAGTATGATTACGTTGAGTACTTTAAACTTTGAATATGAGTATCATGAGTCTGATATTAAAGTAAGTATGAAAGCGTATAAGTATCAGAAATTATGAGTATGATTCGAGTCTACTCATCTTTTTGAATACTCATTGTTGATCTCTGGTATACATTTTCGATCTTCCTATGATTAAAAGCCAAATAAATTGGAATCCACACTACTTCACTATGTCAAGAGCAATCTCCTTTAATATACATAGATGAGCCTTAGTGGAATAAAAGCATTTTAAAATAATTAATTTAAGTAAACCAAAGCAAGTGTTTTCTCTCAGTGCACTAATAGAATACTTTGTTCAGTTTTTCTTTCCTCTTCGTTTACTCTTTTGTTTTGAGCACTACCAAGCAACTTCTAAAAGGATCAACTTTTTTCTTTTTATAATCAACATCAACTGTACGCATTAAGTTCTGGACTCTTTTAATACTTAACGAAAATAACAACAACAACAACAACAATGGTGGTGATAGCAACGAAAATAACAAGAACAACATGGTAAACGGCTTTAAGGAAAATAAACTTTTCCTATATAGTTATACGTCTAGATATGTACGTATGTATAACTGTTAGTGAAGCAACATTTTGATAAAGACGAAACGAACTCGCATATACTATGCATACATACGAATCAAACCATCTTTTGGGTCATAAAAATTGTTTAAGCACACCTGTAATAATGGTAAAACAATAAAAATGCTTCCATTTCGGGCGTTATGCACAGTGGCCAGCGATACACACAATCAGCAACCCATAACCCCCAAATTAAGCTTAAAAGTATGTATATACACACACACATACATTCTCTTCTGGAAAACATTTATTTCCAGAAGAAGGATCATAATATTAATGTTGGAAACGAAAAAGGCATCTTTAAGATGAAGTTGTACGACAACAATATGCACAAACTCACTCATACTTTTGCAAATAAAATAAAAAAAAAACAAAAAAGAAGAGGAAAATAAATGAAAATGAAAATAAAACGGTACTGTTAACGGAAAAGTTTTCATTAAAAATTTAAATGGCACCAAACCAAAAATTGTACAAAATGTTGTATATGAAGTGTAACGTTTTTAGTCAAATTTATGACCGTCATTGATGTTCTTATTGCTTTTTCAAAGCAGAGAAAGAGAGGAAGAGAGAAAGTGAGAGAGAGAGAGAGATAGAGAGAGAGAGAGAGGGAATAAAAAAGGAAATAAATTTTAACTGTTTTTTTCCGAAGAATGGTTTAGGATAACGGAAAACGATTTAGAAATCCATATAATATATATTACATATTGGCAACTACAAAATTCTAAAAGATCCTTGTACAGGAAAGTCAGAAGTCCAAAATTTAATTTTTTTTAAGGCATAAAAGAATTACACTTCCTCAGCCCAGTCATTAGCAGGTGCTCTAGAAATTCCTTTTTAAATCCTTTATTTACTCCTCTGGATCCCCTACCGATCGCAAAATTTACGCAAAAGTCAACCAGCAAAACATAATAAAATTGGTATCTAAAACACTCAGAATGTAGGGATTTGTTTCTTTTTTTTTTTGTGTACAGGAAATGAAAATTTTACATTCTTGTCGAAAGACGACAAAACTGCTCACCTTAGTAGGCATCTTTCCGTGGTTTTCCTTCGAAAGCATGCACGATTCACCATCACTGACTCCTGCATACTACGCCCATTCTCTATATTTGTTAACTACTCTCTCTTTACAGGACCTTCACAGGCCATTACAAGCCTTCAGTCAGGATTACGACCTAGCTCTCACACACCGCTTATCATGTGTGTGGTAATTTTATCCACAAGTGGCGATACCTACAGTTTAAAGTCGCCTCCGAACGACAGATTTTGGGCAATTTTATTTACTCTCAAAGTCTTTGCTAGAAATATGCTTAGCGGAAGTCACCGAAGAAATATTTTTTCATTTTTCGTTTTATTATAGATGTCGGATCTGGGGTGTGAACCGTGGCCTCAGGTCTAATAAGCTAACACTCTACCTACTAGCTACTACTCTGGCGACTCCACAGGTCAACTGTATAGTATTACTTAACGGAGAGCAGATTACCTACAAAGTTTCCTTATGTCTAATTTTGACTTTGCCTCCTCAACCTTCGCACTGCATTTGCTGCATACAATTTCAGAATTGAGCATTTTACCAAGAACTCAGCATAGACTGGAATCCATTACTCAGGGATAATAATATATGTTCCGTACCTTTATCTGTATTCACACTGTTTGGGCATGAAGGGTTATAACCAGCCTTCATAACCTTCAGCAGTTATAACCAGTCAGGAACTAAATGATGTGGAAGTTGAACTGGCGGTGTTCTCTCTCCTTCCAAAGGTTATATTGGGTATAACATGCCGTCTTAACTTTAACTTAATCTATACTCCCATCGTGGCTGTCATTTTCATGTGAAAATTTATTAATGTTCTTTTTTTCAGCTGCAGATTGGCCATTGCTTTTGCAATACCAGGATTCATAGAATTTTATTCCAACTCCACTTATCAGCCTAAACAAATACAGTATCCGCCTTGACCATATTGAATAAGCTTATATCATTACCTATGTTATGATTATTAGCATTGTAGTATTCTACTCTTCAATGACTTCAGTTCTCTCCTTGCTGAAACTCGTTGAATCAGATAGACTGACTGAATTTTATGCGTTCCTTCTACGATTTTATCTTTGTGCAGGCTACAGTATTATTTGAAAAGGTACTTGAAAAAAGCGAATTTGTGCTTAAATTGCAAAACCCCACTTACCTGCCCTATTCTTCAGACTGAAGGGGCAGTGAGTACAAGGAACATTTCGTAGCATATTTCCTGAATTCGTGGCATCGTAAAAATAACATGCTGGATCTGTATCAGCATTGCACAGCAATAGGATGGAAATCGATGGTCTAATACTACTACTACTGTCTAATCCTGTTCAGGATTGCAAGAAAATGAAAATGTTGAAAAGTTTTCAAGTATAACTTAGCACCACACGGTCAGATATTATTTCTCAAGATGCCCAGTGCTAGTGCCAGTGGTGCTATTCATTGCAGACACACGGCCATTATAACTGTTCCGATCTTGTAGTTTCTTATTCTATATAAAGTTCTTTTATAACTACTGCAATGGTTCTGCTGAACTCGAACAAATATCAACACATCGTAATCAATATCAATATATCCATTGCATTTTCGATCGTTTGAATGATAAAAAATGAGTACACTTTCTGCTTAATAGTAATCTGTATTTCTTCGATTAGTAGTCAAACTGTACTACAATCAAATTATCTTTAATTTTCTTGGAAACATTATTTCATCAGTTGTTTTGTTTGTGACTTCTAATGAGAATCCTGATTAACTTTAAAATTCTAATATTTCCTAAAAAAAATTTTGTTTAAAATAATCAAATAATTGTTAAGCTCTTCTCTGTTTCTCTGCTACATTGTGTTTATATTTCGTATTTAACATCCTAATGCCGCCATTATTCGCCAAGGACTGTTAAAGATGATTGCAAATGGTCGTTTGTGTTACGGTTGTTAAACCTGACAGTGAACAAAAATTTATTTCACGAATTAAACGCATCATTCCCCACTAATGTTTCTGTACTTAAAAAATATTAAGGGGAAATGTAAAATAAAATGATTTTTAAAATAAAATAAAAAAATTTTTAAAATAAAACAGCAAAGTCTTTACTATAGGGTCAATCATAAAGTGGTTCCTAACTTTAAATTTCAATAAAACAAAACGAGTGGGAGATATAATTGAAATTTTTTATTCGTTTGAAACACTTTTTAATGCCATTATGTATGGAATATAACATCTTACAAATAACTGCCACGGCTTCTTTAGGTGAAGATACTCCGAAATACCCAATTTTCTAAGATTACTTACTTAACTTAATTGGGCTTTGGAACCCATTAGTCAGGATTACGATCTAGTTTCTCACATGAACCATGTTTGTGTGTGTTAATTTTAGCCTACAGTTTATAGTCGATCCCGAACGACACATTTTTGAGAAACTCTTCATGACAATGTTATTTAATATCAAAATGTTTGCTGGAAGGCTGTAGGGAGAAAGTCGCCGAAAAAAATGCTTTGATTTATCATTTAAGTTTAATTCTCCAACTAAGTAGGTGACCGAAACGGCTTTTGTAGACTTATAGACGTAGTGATGAGAACCTTTTTATACGTTTTGTTCCCGATGTCTGCCCTAGGGTTTGAATCACGGGCTCGGGTATACCTATTAAAATACGTCGACTTGGACTCCAACACACGGGTCATTATAAATTTGACCGATGACAGGAGTATTGTCGGCTTTGAGAGACGCTGTAACTTATTCGCATACATCTGCGACTTAAAAAAACCTCACAAGAAAAAATCTAACGACGTCAAATCTCATGATCTCGCTGCCCAGTTCACATCAACTCTACATGAGATGACCATGCCTCCAATTCGCTGATGCAGAATACCCATGTAGCATATAGCGTCGTACTATTGAAACCACATGCCATAGATGGGCACATCATCTAATTCAGAACAAAAAAAGTTAGTAAATCATCGCCCTATGGTGCTCGCCGTTGACGAAGGTGGGCATTTCCTCTTAATTGAAATCGAAATGAAATTTGACTCTCAGCTGAAGGCTTGTGCCTTGAAGTCTATTCTAGGATTTCCTTCGACACAGTACACGAGAGAATAAAAGTGTCTGCTAAGAATACTCGCTTTTCAAAACTATCATAACGTTGCATGTTCCTGTTCCAAATAAAAGAGGATTTTTCAAAAAAGTAAAGAGAACATATCCATTCCCAGTGGAATGCACTACAGATTACAGCGAGTAATCGTTCTCGAAGTCACCCTAGTCTAGTAGGTAGAGTGTTGGCCCCAGAGCAGAAATGGAAAAGAAAATTTTTAAAAATTTTACTTCGGTAACTTTCTTTCAGCAGATTTCTGGCAAAAACTCTGAGAGCAAATAAATTTGCCATGAAAAGATTCTCAGAAATCTGGCCTTCGGAGTCGCCTTTAAGCTGTAGGTGCAGCCACTTATGGATAAAAATTAACGCACTCAATAAAAGTGTGATTAAGCTAGGTCGTAATCCTGACTGAAGGATTGTAATGACCATTGCATGTATGTTAACGTTCTATAGCTAGCCTATTCGAGGGAGGAAAGCTCTTTCTGGTTTTTCTAGTTCCTTATAATACAAACAGATTCTAATCCAATACCCATAAATGTAATCCCTTCTTACCAACCTCTTTCCTTCTAACAAAGCAATGTATTGCATGAGCCGAATTTATTCCTTAGCTTTGCTGGTTTTTGAAAAACGAAAAAATTGAGCTGGTGACAGGCATTCCAACGAACTTCCAAATTGAGAAGTTGACTGTTTTACCATAAGGTACCCTTCAATGCACCAAAGAAATGCTAGTTCATTGCACATTGCCCATCTAGAGCATATTACTAAAGGAGAGAATGAATCTATCCCTACATAATCTTATTATTTTATTAACGGAATTGGTTGCATTATATTGCTTTTCTTTCATCTTTTTCTTTATGTCTTTCCAACGTTTATTTGATTTTAAAAATTTTGCATCTTTATATTCATCCATTGAATTACTCTCTGTCTCACTCTCTCTCGTTTGTTGTCCTTTTTTTAAGTTCCATTTGCGTTCCGTTCCGTTAATTAAAATTCGTTTTTCAAAAAGCGCCATTAATTATTTCCTTTATTGCTTTCTTACCCCAGCGCGTAAATCAATTATAAAATAATTCTTTTAGTAAAATTTATAGAAACTATAATAAAATTTACAACAACAACAACAAAAAGAAAAACTGTAGAGAAAATTGAGAAGGCAAAAAAGAAACCAATTTTTGCACAAAAGTATACAAAGGCCACAATCAGCCAGAAGATAAGTTTTCTGCTAGTCCTGTACTGTCCTTCCACTATCCTTATGCGTTTTATAGTTGTATGAATGCGCTAAAATAGCTGAAAGACTTGAAACAACTGACACACTCTCTCTCGCCCTATCTAACTGAACTCTTGACAGTAAGACACAAAAAATAAACGAGGAAATTTTAAAATTTTCTTTAAAACAGCACTTGTAAGTATTTCTCTTTCAGTAGTTAAGAAAGTAAAAAAGGAAAATAAATGAAAAGAAAAAAATCTTGCAACACAGAAAGCGGACATAAAAGAAATTTCCTAGTAATTTACGCTGTAAGGCAAAGAAAACTGTCAGGGAAGAGAAACTGTAGCTATATAGTGTAAATAATAATAGTTGAGAGATGGCAATTTTCCATTTCAGTGTAAATTATTATGTCGAACAATTGTTAACTGTTTTAATAAACGGTTTATTGAATAAAGTCCTTTGGCAATATATTGTGTGTATGGCGTCCATAGTGTACTACAAAAGGAACATCCTTTTGAAACGAGCACGGATTCAATGAAATTCATTTAATTGAGTATCTGATTAGAAAAATATTTCAAAAGAAATAAGCAGGAGGGTGTTATTGTTAGTGTTCAATAAGGAAACATTTCATTGGGCACTGCCGCTATGTATTATGCTTTGTAGCCTCCGACCTTGGTCTCTATATAAAGAATTTTTGAAAGCAGTCGCCTTTTAGGCCTATGCAACGTGTGTATATTGTCTCTTCATTTCATATCATCGAAATCTTTAAAATAATTTACGTGTCGCTATTCTAAAAGTTGGACAACTTAGCAATTCATAGCCAAATATACAGATTTTTACCATAAAAACCAACACATGAACTTAGTAAGGACATAAGTATTGCTACCACGTGATGACCACACGTTTACATTGCGTGCCCACCACTACAGGCAATAGATGTTTACAATGTACCTTGTTTCTAGGCAGACGGTAATCCCATTACCCTAGAATCACAATAATATTATCGGAGACTACAGAATCTTTGCCTATAGATGCAATTAGGTAAGTTGAGGTGCCATGAATACATAATTGATCATTACAGCGCTTCAGTCAGCATTACAACCTAGCTTCTCACATCACTCATGTAGTGTGTATTCATTTTCTACATGACCTATAGTGTAAAGCCGATTCCGAACGACAGATTCTTTTGAGAAACTTTTCATGGCAATTTTATTTACACGCAGAATTTTTGCTATAAATCTGCTGAGAGGCAGTTCTCGGATCTACAGTTTAAAATCGACTATGAACGCCATATTTTTGAGAAACTTTTCATGGCCATTTTATTTTCTCTGCGAGTTCTTACCAGAAATCTGCTGAGAGACAGTCGCCGAAAAAATTGTCATTTTGTACGAGATGAGTGACCTGGCCTTTGAACCATAACCTCACGTCTAATAACCCAACATACTACATACTACACTACGGTCAATTTGTGAATCAATTTACTCTGAGTTTTTGCCAGAAATCTGCTGAGAGCAAGTATTTCATTTTGTTCTAGACGTCTGATCTGAGGCCTTACGTCTAATATCACAACACACTACCTACTAGACTACGGCCAATTAGGGAACCAAATGAATCGGATTTTAGATTTACGAAATTCTCCAGAGGTCAATAATTCTCACAATAGTGTGGTGAATATTGACCCATCTGAACCTTGTAGGAATTTTCATCAGAGGGAACTGATATTAATATGTTATGACTGGGGCTTGAACCGTGGTCTCACGTTTAATAAGCCAACACACTGCCTTCTAGATTACGGTGACCTACAGTTTAATACTGAATTCTAATGACAAATTTGGAAAGCTTTTTCAGGAGAAAGAATTTAATGTCACAGCTTTTATCAGATAACTGCTATAAGAGGGTAACACAGTAAGGTAATAATGTGTTCAATTTTCTAGCTGAAGCTGTCATCTAGTAAGCATATACTCTAGACTAAGGCTACTACCAATAGATTCTTAGTTTCATATTCAATTAAATTCTTTATAAGCTCTTCACACATATTGACAAACTTATTCTAAATATTCTGAATTAATTAAACTCTTTACTGTTAAATTTTTTGATGTTTCTCATCATAAGTGAACAACTTTGTTTACAAGTATTGTTTAATTAAATTTAAATTTAAATTTTATTTGTTTTTATCATTTCAGTAGCGCGCATGGCTTTTTTTCTTTGTAAATTACTTCATATATAGGAGAGAGAGAGAGAGAGAGAGCGAGAGTATTTGAAAATATTGTAAACCGTGTAAAGCGTGTGGCGGTTTAAACGTTTTTAATTTAAAAATCTCCACTTAATTTATTATTTAAAGGAAGGATATTCAAAGAATTTAATTGCTTTAATTTCAAATAAATTTTCATTTTAAAATTATTTTTCTGTGTTTCGATGTTTGCATACATATGTCTGTCTGTCGGGATGTATGTGTGGGTGTATATATGTTATAATTATCACAGTGTGTCTGTATTCGTTTGAATTGAAAAGCTAAGAGCAGAAGAGAAGAGGAGAGCAATTAAAACTAAAATCGAAATGAATATGAAATAAATAAATAAAATATTTCGTATGAATTTGAAATGAGGCCAATTAATATAAAATGAATGAAAATGTACAATTTGTTTCGGTACTACTGTGACAAAAAAAAAAATGAAAGAATCCAACAGAAATGTAAAGGAATTTATTGTACAATGACAATAAAAATAAAGGCTCGGATCTGATAAATTTATGAAAACTGCAGAGTCCAGTCACCCCTCTCTAGAGAACCCGAATATCGGCTGCCGAGAGGGTTTTCAACCTCATTGCACCAAAGGTTAAACAGGTCATAAAACAGGTCTCCAATTCCTCGCCTTGTTAGCGATCTAATCTCGTAATGTCCTATAAAAAATCCACTCATCAGTCTCACATCAGATTTATTTATTCCCAGAAGCAACCTGGTTTTGCAATATTCGATGGGAAGGCCTAACACTTGTGGACACATATCATACCGATTAAGCCTTCCAACTCTTCTGCTTCTTCTTTTAGGTAAATATCATATAAGTTAACATATAGGTAACAAATTGGTGGACTCAAGGATAGCATTCAACAACACTTGCAAATACATATATACATACATACATACACACATAATTGGGCATTGCATCAATTCTGATAGGATTACGACCCAGCATCTAAAACCACTGACGTACAGTTTAAAGTCGACTCCGAACGACGGATCGTTGAGAAACTTTTCATGGCAATTTTATTTACTCTCAGAGTTTTTGCTAGAAATCTGCAGATAGGAAGTCACGGTGAAAATATTTTTTATTTTCGTTTGTTTGAACCGTGGCCTCACGTCTAATTAGTAAACACACTACCTATTAGTCTTATCAAAACAGGTGTTCTGTTCTGACCTTAATTTTGCGAATAAATGGATACATGAACACATAAATTGTCGTATTAGGGACGATATTAATTCACATGAAATCCAAGATCGTCCAAAACACACTGAAAAAGTCACTATTTGATGTGGATTTGTTTCTTCTTTGAGAACGACTTTGGCCAGCAAATCATTGTCCACGGCGAGCACTAGAGTTTGATGGTTATCAACTTCTTTTTACCTGAATTGGCTGCTAGGAATGCCAACGATATGTGACATCAATAGGAAGGCACTGAATGTTACATAGCTTATGCCACGTTGAAGATCTTACAATAACCATTTGCGGCCATTATTACGTGGAGGTAATGTAAAGTAGCTATAGAAATCGTGTGATTTGACCGCATTAGACTTTTGCGTGAGAGGTTTTCGTAATTGGCAAGTGTATACTTATAAGCTACAAATCACAAATCCAAGCCACCAAACTTTTTTACTCTCCTACGCCGCCATTCTAAAACTCATTTCTTTAAAGATCGAATTTCAAAGAATGCATTACTTTAAAGTACTGTCTGCAAGCAAATAAATGACATTTTTGTGTATGTTTATGATATTTAATAAAATCGTGCAGTAACCGGAAGTTAAATAGCTTCCGGTAGAATTTAATTTAAACACATTCAAAGCTCTTTCTCTCTCAATATATAAAAATAATTATTCGATATGCTAACTAATACTACACAAAACCAATATTTGAAAACAAATTTGTAATGAAACTTCAAGCGAAATTAAAATATTTGTACAAAAGTATTAAATTAAAGAAAAAAATTCTATAAACTGAATAATAAGCAGAATACTTTTGTTGGCAGACTTATAGGCAACTAATCAATTCATTTATTATTGTATTACAGGCATGATAAGTTAACCAAAAAAACACATTTTGACCGGACTTTATTAATAATTTGCTTCCAATAAAAATGGTATGCAAATAACATTGACTTGTAATTCGTATGAATTTTTATCAAGTTATAACCATTTAAACCAAACAAAAAAAAACAAAAACTTTTCAATATTAAACATGAATTTTCCAATGAAATTTCACTCCACATAAAAGAGTGTGTTGCACAAGAGACTTGTTAAAATTGGTTTTTTTCGCCACAAAAAAAAAAAATGAAAAACGAAAACAGCGAAAATTGTCAACAAATTTTTTTCTTTAATAATTCATAATTAAAAGCCATCATCGCTGGGCTAAATAAAACCGCAGCACAGAAAAACCTCACCAACAAAAAAAAACGATTTTACCATACGAAATAAATACATCATCATCGGCCATCACTTGCATTGTTAAATGATGATGATAATGTGGTAAATGAAATGAATTTGTAATGAATTAAAATTTAATGAATATTTTCATTCACACTGTGTTGGAATCTTTTTTAAAAGGAAATATTTAAAAACAAAATCTGTCATTACAGGTAATTTCTTATTCAATTTTTAGGTGAATTAAGATCTTAGAGGATGAGGATTAAACGAAGAAATTATATCAAATTAGGACATAATTGTTTGTCTTTCTCAACATAAGACCTCAAAACTACCGATCTAGCAAGGCAGACAGCTGTTAATTCCAGTGTTATTCAGGTACAATTTACACGACAATTATTGACGTACATAGTACAAAGTCTCAGAGAAAATATAAACGAAAGTAAATTCATCGTTCATCAGATTTCAGCCTGCTTTAACACATCCTTCCAGGCGCCTTTGCTTCTTGTGCACCTTCGCCAGTTAATCATACCAATCGATGACAGGGCTTTCTCAATGTAGTTCTTCCAACGTAGGCAAGGTCGTCTCTTCGCCGACTTTCGCTAATCGCCACATAAAATACAGATCATGCCGGAAAATTCTCTTCCATTCGAACGAAATGGCCGAATCAGCGCAGCCATGTAATTTTCTCTCAATGTTGTAGGCTCTTATTACATATTATATTACTCATTAGACGATAGTGCATACTCTTCTGAATAGAAACATTACATGTCCTACGAATTGTGTATCCATGTAAATCCCCCTTTACCCTGTTAATCGCTTTGCAAGTTCAGAACCACAATTTGAACCGACTGACAATTCAGGGCACCATAGACATGCGGATTGTCTGCTAAAGAATAGGATTTTATTTCTGATTTTTCGTACAAAAATTTTCTTTACCGATGGTGGTCATTTCTCACTCTGTAGTTTTGTTAACAAGACAAATTTTCGTGTATGGAGCGTTAAGTTCTTGTGTAAAATGCACTGCATTAGGTGAGAAATGCGATCTGCTGCATTGGATCAATCACTGGCTTAGCCTTAAAAACTTAATGTTAAACAGAAATTAAACTGTACATTCAGTTCGTTTGTAAAAGCCGTTATCACCTGTGCGTCCTTATCTTTGTTGGCGCAAGAATATGCAACGCAACGGTAGGTATGTATTGAGACAACTGCATACATCCAACGAAATGGCGTCACAGGATTAATGAAAACATGTTCAAAAAGCGAATTATGTCTGATACTCCCTAGTAATGACATGACGTCATCAAGAATAATTCTTGTAAATACTGGCAAATCGACGATATTAATTTTAAGCCGGGAACTCTTCGTACCAGAATGAGAGGTATCCATATACGTATACTGTCGGATAGTCATGCGACTGCCTATCATTTTTGTATGTGATCATCTTGAGGCTTTAGGGAACACTAGCACCCTGAATTGATATAGTAAAATGGCTGATAAATGTTCCTCCTATTAACCGTGAACCATTCTGTTGACTTATAAAAATCCACATTAACATAACACTTAGAAACTCAGTGACTGGCACAATGAACTGCCACGAATTCTCTGGCTGAAGCTTATTCGAAATGTTAAATAAACACATAAATCAGACAGAATTAGAGTGTCTTTGCGAACCGCTGTAGTTTGTGACTTATTTACATACGCCACCCTGAAAAAAGAATCAAACGGGGTCAAATCACGCGATCCCGGTAGCCAGTTCACATCACCACTACATAAGATTACTATGCTCACAAATATCTTGTGTAGAAAGTATAATGTAGCATGAGCAGCATGACATGTACGGCTGCCCTATTGAAATCACATGTTGTTGGTACCCAGATCAGCAAATTCAGCATAAAAGGATTTGGTAATCATCGAACTATAGTGCTCGCCGTTGAGAGTGATAGCCTTGCCCACATCGTTCTTAAACAAATATGAAGCGCCACAAAACTCCATCGGAATACATTGGTCGCCTATGGATCTAAGCAAAGAAAAGTAATTCGATAACTTTGTTTGTTCATGCAAATGGATGGGAATAGGATTCTTCGCTGAGGACGATTCAATTTTACTTCTTGCCCCTTAAAAAATATTTCATTGAATAATTCCTTAACGAATAAATTATGAAGTCTGCAGTAATAGTTGACTGAATAAATGAAAGTTCTTGCAACATTTCATTTTCGTGACAAGTTCATTTAAATTATTTAAATTTCTCATTTGTTACAATGAATTTTAGATTTTTACATCATATTGAATATATTTTATTGCCTTTAGAATATTTTTGTTTCGTATATGTATTTCGTATTTGTATTTTTATTTATTATTTTAGAACTTCATGCATTGCGACTGATAATGCCACACACTGTAATATGGTCAGAAATATAAATTATTTTGAAAAATTCATTTCCATACCATATTTGCCAGTGTTAAGCCTTTGCAAACTATTTGTCAATTTATAAACAAATTTATTTTGACAAAATTTATAAAATTTTCTACCTACTGATACGGAGGCATGCATACACACAGCTCTTCACAGCTGTGCATACATACATATGTGTGTAGATGCCTATAAACAATCATTGTTATGATTTATAATGTCTCGACAGTTATAGGAAATTTTTCCATTTTCCATTTTCATATTTTTTTTTCTTCTTTTGAAAACAATTCAAAATTTAATCATCATCCGCATTCGACATCATCATCGTTGGCAGGAGGCAGCAGTAGTAGTATTTTGTAGTGAACAGCAGAACTCAACTGAATACGTTGCGTGTCCAGATGAAACCACAATTCATTTTTACCATCTTTTTTCATTTTATTCTCTTATTTTTTTGGTTGGAAATTGTTGTATATTTTGGTCAATTGGACAAATAAAATTGTTCAATATGCACTCTCTCTCTCTCTGGTATTTGTGTATAACGATGTTGATAGAAAATTGTTTAACAAAAACAATAACATTAACAATAATAAAATGCAATAACAACAACAATACGAACAACAATAATATCAATAATAAATGTTGTACACCACACTAGAAAAATGAAAAAAAAAAATGATTGAAAATATTTCATATACAGAAACCACACACCTGGTACGTATTCCAAGAGGAATCCAAAACAATCGATTGTATGGCAATATGATGATGTGGTATTAGTGGCATGATGGTAGGTGATAAAATGCTTGATTGCAACCTAAGCAATTCAGGTTCGAATCAGAGAGAGATAAAAATGTATTTTCTACGGATTTTTTTGAAACTTTAAGAAGCTTTCGTTCATCCACTTTTACTGCTTAGTCAAGTTCCTTTAATCTCAAAGTAAATGTAGAATATAATGAGTAAATATCTTAATCGTTACAGTGAATACAGCCAATTACATTTTCACATGGTCAGGATTTAACGACAGAAGACAACCAGTCTTCTTCGTATCCATGCTAGTTCAGCAGAATCTAACAATTGCGCAAACACAACTGCAGTCACCAAGTTTACCGTCCCTGTAAAATCGGTTTACCTATATCCAGTAAAATGTCAGAGACTGTAAGTACCTTACTTACAATGTGAGTTCGACCCTGGCCAGTTCATAAGCAATGCAGGAAATTATAAAGAACCTCATAATCGAATTGGATATGACTGAGTCTTCCCGGAATTCCAACATGTGTCGTTAACTGCATTTAGCAGTTCTGCTTGAACACAAAGTCAGGGGAGAGCTAATTAAGTGTAGCAAATAACGCCTGAGTCGAAGTGGCACAAAATGTACTGACGATCGGGGCAGTTAATTGATTACATAATCTGTCTAGTGAGTAATCTACTTGTATTTGGTTCTGAACAGTTGAATGCCTAATTCAAACCTATGCTGAAAAAAATTCTATCATCTGAAGAAAGCGATTGCCTGCAGCGAATAGGTGCTGACTTGCCTGAAGCTTCCTGAGCTTGGCAATGGAATACAGTCTAGATCTGCCACCAAGTGAGTACAAAATAGCAAACCTGAACCGCAGTGCCTAGAATATTCATATTTATGATTTTAAATTCTTTGTATGTGTTAGCGTGTGGTACCACCAAACGTGAACACAGTAAGGCATGGTTGGTCCCACTACGGCCTTCTAAAGCAATCCCCCCAAGTAGTATTATCAAGACACTTTTGAAAGTATAAAATGCTATCGATGGTGGCTCTCTTTATTCCCTCAGTAACGTTCTCCTTTCATGAGATTTTGGAATTCAGATGCATTACCGTCTGGATCGCAATAGGGATTGACAAGTCAGAGATAGGCATCTTGTATCACAAATGAGCACCATAGTACGAAATGTTTCTGAAACATCTGTAGTTCGGAGTTGCCTTTAAACTGTAGGTTCCGCCATTCATTTATGAAATTAAGACGCACAACATAAATGGTGCCTTAAAATAAATGAATGAAGCCTTAATCATTGAAATGAAACAACTTGAAACGTACTTCATCGTCCCAAGGTTTGTTATTAAAATAATGAATTTGTGATTGCTTCTCAGCAGATTAAAGGCGAAGTTTCGCAGGGCCTGAAAAACTTTATATCGTTTTTACATTTTTGATGACATGAAAATTTAAATTAAAATATTAGTCTTGTTCTTTTAATTAAAATATTTTGAAAAGTTGTTTAATTCGGAAATATCTTAACACTATAAATTCAGTCACTTTCAGTTCAAATTTGTATATTTTTTTTCCTTCTAAGCTCCACCCATTGAGCTGTCGTTATTCATTTGCATTAACGCCATACTTATTAACGAATGACTTATTCATGCTTCCTTCCGTACTAAACATGAGCAGCTAATAGAATCAAACTTTCTTTTGCCCTCATCTCTTATTTTTCCAAATTTTTTTCTGTTTTCAACTAATTTATTATAATATCTTCTCACCTATAAATCGTTCACATTCATTAGATTTCGTTAAAAAAAAAGAAAAAAACAACAACAGAAACAGAGCCAAAATACGAAATCAACTTCACAAAATACCAACAAAAAAGCAACAGAAAAAAACAAGCGAAATGCGAAAACTTTTGCACCTCATTATTTCGCTATTTGTCTTAATGTTATTGGCTTAAACACACACATATACATACTCGCACACAAATACATTCACACGCCTGCATACGTATACATACCATACTCTTGACAGCAACGGAAACAGTAACTACAACAAGCATATTAGAGTAGCAGCAGCCAGCAGATGGAAAAAAGTGAAAATAATTAAGAAAATCTTAACGATTTTCTTTAACTTGGTAACAACAACAACAATAATAATAATAATAACAAAAGCAACAAATTATGCACAACTGAGTACAAGAAAAGTAAGCATTTTTTTCTGTACGAATCTTCTTCTGAAAAAAGGAAAACATTTTGAAAAAAAAACAATCAAAAATGAAAAAAAAAGGAAACAAAATTAAGCCAAATGAGAAAATGAAAATCTTCTGTAAAAGTTCGAGTGCATTAATTAACTTTAACTTTAGATAGAGAATATTTTTGTTTATTCATTAGATTCCTTACGTTTTTCTTTTTTTTTAGTTTTCATTTCTTTCATATATGCCTGCGTATGATTGGATACGCTACTGCCTGCATGTGCAATTACCGGGTATTAAAGTCAGACTGCCTGTCATCTTTTATCTGAACTATCATTTACTCTCTTTACAATCTTTCAAGAGAGGCTTTGTTCGTGGTACTGATAGGAGGGGGCGGGTATTCGAACCTAGAGTAAGATATTCGGAACCAGTGGGATATTTAGCAAGGTCCCACCACTCATGTATAAAATGAACATACACAACGTAAGTGGTGTGAGAAGCTAGGTTGTAATCCTGACTGAAAGGTTTTAATCCTGAAAGCTTGTAATGACCAATTATGTGTTTATGTATCTGGGCTACCTAAATCTGTTATTTAGGGCAAAAATCTGTCGTGTGAGTTTGCCGAGCCTTCCTCATGCTTCCTATGGGGAACAGAACTTTTCACGAATTGGGAACAGAAATTTAGAAAGGTATATTCGAGGATATATCGTATATGAATGTAAAGAGAGCGTAGATGTCTGTACAGGCAGACAGATTTAAAAAATCTGCAAACTTTTGCTAAAGTTACTACTTTTGAAGAGAATTAGAGTCAAACCATCCAGTCTATGAACCAGTATTTTAGGCTCAAAGAATATTTCTCCAGAGCAGCGATCACTTCAAGTGAAATATATAGACTCGGTGATGAAGAAAATGTTTTGTACCTATGAAGCTTTAATGTATTACAGAAGGAAATATTTGCTGCATATGCTGGAATTCTTTAGGACTATAGGATTGGACTGGGAGACACTATAGAAATACCTACAACCACAACCACCATGGAGCCTCACCGTAGTCTGGCATAGACAAGTCAGTGATGTAGGCTTAGGCCAATATAACAGATCTTTTAATCGCAGTAGCTTAATACTTTTACTAGTCAATACTAGCAACAGACATAAGTAACCTTAGAATAACGCGCTATCTGGTTAAAAGATGTTTAACATATATTAATCAGCTTTTATATGGATTTTGTTGTTCTTCGAATATCTCTTATATACTCGATGGAGGGAATTCAACGAAGGAAGATCCATGTAGACTCACATGAAGAAGTCTTCATTGCTTGGAAGGTAGTAAGTAGTCTATATATATATATATATATATATATATATAAGATGAGAAATTGCCATAGGTTAGGTTAGGTTAGCGGTTAGCTTGCTGTTCTTAGTCAAGTTTACCCATTGTGTTCCCCAGTGTGAAGTCAGCCCCCAAGTCATGACACGTTAGTGGTGAGTTTAAACTATCCCGAGCTCCAGATGAAATCGGCCGCTTCCCTTGGTAGCACGTTTGCCACCATGCCCAGATCTTCAAACGTTCTGTCACCCAAAAACCGATGCCGTCTGTTCTGAAGTGCAGGGCACTTGCATAAAATGTATTGCATTGATTCCGTTTCCTCCACATCATGGCCATTTCAGCAGTAATCCTGGTGGGGTAGACCGAGCTTGTAAGCGAAACTGCCAATAGCATTAGGATTCTTCCCTTGTCGAAATCCGGTAGTTCCCTGGAATTCCTTCTGTTCACCGCTGCACAAATAAATTTTGAAATTCGGCCTTATGTTCAATAAAAATACATTCACTTTTCTCAAACCCGATCCTGGTCGTGACCATTCGAAGTCCTGCAGTACTCAATAAAGCAAACGATATTAATACAGCTTGATTAACAGTCTCTTTAAGAGGCGGCCACGGGATTGACGCTCCGTATTCTTATTTACAAAAACTATAAACTGTTTCACTTCACCTCTACTATTAAGGAATTTAAAGCAACAGTGCTGTATCTGCAAAAAAATCTCTCATCACAGATTTATATTTTTTAATATGATATGCAGACAGAACTAAACCAGCTGCCTTTAAAAAAAGTTATATTTTTTTGTATAGATCCAGTCATATAATCGTAAAACGTAGGCCTTCATAATAACCTCATTATACCCATAAAATTCTGTGCCTGCATATTTTTTCTTCACTCTCTTACGATGTTCCTTTTTTTATTACTCTTGTTTTATCATTCATATTCATTATAATGCATTGACTGCGGATGTATAAGTGTAAGTATTAGTGTGTATGAGTGAGTGTGTAGTAGTAGGAGATATTATCTGATTGTAAGTATTTGTTTTTGTTGTTGTTTTTTTTTTACTTGCCGAGTATCATCATTCTGTTAGGATGAGGAGGAAATGATGATGACTACGTACTTTTTTATTTGCGCTCATTTCTGTTCCTGTAAATGAAACTGAAAATTTGAGAACAACAAAACGAAAAACAACAGTAACAGTGTAGTAATGGATAACAAGAGAGAGGGAGATAGATACACAGAGAGAGTGAGAGAGAGAGAGAGAGAGAGAGAGAGACAAGTATAAAAGAAAAAGTGCAAAGCTAAAGAAAAGGAAAGTTTTAATGAGTAATTTAGATGCTCGTATTTAGGCTCTACTTAATTAAACTTTAATAGAAATTAATTAAACTTTTTGTTCTTTATTCAACACAGTGTTACTGATTCTTTGCTTTTGTTTCGTTTTTTCTTTTTTTAGGTGTTTATAAGTTAATTTGTGTTATTTTTTAAGGATTTACTGCTTAAGCAGCAGAAGTAAGTGCTTTCGACAGGGGCAATGTTTTTTCACGAGGTGCCAAGCGCAATACAGTATTAATTTGAAGTTAAATTTGGCTTTTCATGTGAAATTTTTCTGACTTTCTTTATTTAATGAGTGAATGAAGATGATCTTTAAACTTATTAAGGGAATTCGGAATCGAAAAAGCAATTTACTTAAGTCTAAAAATATATAAAAAGTCAGAACACCAGTTTCTTTATATACTGAGCGTATGATTAATATGAATATAATATCACTCATACGTCAGCTGAATTTATACAGATATTTGACCAAATCCGTTGGCAATCAATCGATGAATGACTTGTAAAATGTTATTTCTCCGATTATATTATTGGATTACAACCCTTTAGTCAATATTGCAACCTAGTTTCTCACATCAAGCATGTTGTGTGTCCTAATTGTATACGTGATACCTACAGTTGAAAGTCGACTCCGAACGATAGATTTCCAGACAAACTTTTCATGGCGGCTCTGCTTAAACTCCAAAAAAGTAGGCTCAGTACTGTTATTGGGTTATTACCGATTGTATTATAGACACTAATGCGAGGCGTATTGGTCTTGGACACCTTGCAAATGATTTCTGCAGAAGCTGTGGATATGAGGAGGAGGATGGGACTGTTTTTCACCTATTGTGCACATGCCCGGCACCTACTACATGGAAGATCTGGATGAACTATCACGCATGGATATATTTCATTGGAAGCTACGAGCGGTTTCTGGGCTAGGGAAGAATGTGAAACTGTGGTATTACAATGGGCCCTGTGTGCAACCTAAGTGTGTCCGCTCTTGACTCCATCGAAGGGACAGCCACTTCTAGCTACACACGTGGCGTGAGAAGCTAGGTTGTAATCCTGAATGAAGGACTGTAAGAACCAATTAAGTTAGTAAGTGGCCGTGGTTTTGTGTTATGTAAGGGAGGAGTAGTGGCCGATCTATCATAACACAATATTTTAAGTTCCCTTTCAAATTTTCCCAAATTTTTTCTCTCCCACAAGGGCATATAACTCCTTATGTGATAACCGATTAGCTCTGCCGAATGCACAAAATTCCCTACCTACGATACAAAATCCATGTCTTCGTTGATTTGGCTATTACATGACAAGTTGTTAATTGATTGATGTTTAAATATTCCTTTTTTTTTAGGAGTTTTTAGTATTTATTGTGTTGTGTGAGTGCATTTTATTGATAAGAAATATTGGCATATGCTGCTAATCTACTCTAGACATTAAACACTTTCAATAATTCTTAGTTTTTGTTAAGGAAATCATTCTACTGACAAATTTAATTAAAATTTAAATACAGTGAATGCTAGTGACAATCGTACAAGAGAAGAAAATTGCCATGTGTGTAAATCCGAAGTGTCTTGCATGAGTGCTCACAACACATACCCAGTAAAGACTCCAATAAACACACCTATTTTGCTCCTTGGGAATTTTACCAGACTTTCCGCATGCCCTCGCACTGGTTTTGGAAAAATTTTCTGCGCCGTTTTGTTCATATTCAAGATGCTCATTTAGTGCTAATGAAATCTATAATTGTATTGTCAATTATCAGCCCCCAGGTCTTTCTTCCCAGGCATTCTTCCCAATGTAAAGAATTTTTATGACATAAGTCTTGGGATATTTATCCAGTGCTGTTAACTTTTTACAAGGCCTAGAAATATTGCTAACATTATACTGATTGATCTTTAATAGCAAGACTCTTTAAAAGTAAGACTTGCTGTACGATTTTTACTGCCACACACTGTAAATATTCTCTTTAAATGGTTTTTATTTGAAATAATTTTTGCCTTAGGAAAGTAGAATTAAATTATTTCACATCAGTTTTAAGGAAAAACTATCGTTTCGAAGACACGTTCGACACATGGATAATAATTTACAATAAAACAACACCAACTACAACAACAACAGCAAAAAAATATATTCTTGTGTACATAATGATGTTAAAAGACTTATAAACTAATAAAGACTAAGACACTAATACCAATATAACTACACAAGCATACATACACGTATGTAGTAGTAAGGGAATTATGTATCGAGAAGAATTACGATAGTGTTGGCGAAAACTAAAGATTACGAGGGCCAACAAATCCCCAAACTACTCTTTGACCACATACAGTTACAATGCTTACACGTTTATACTAATATTTCTATAATTGTAAACAGAATATATAAATGAATATGTAGGTGTATGTGTATAGCTGTGTGTATGTACGCGTGTGTAGAATAATTCTTAAATACATTTAAGCCACATTAGAATTAAATAATTATTCACTTACAATAATTCATTGAATTTTATATCTCCTGTTCGCTTACAAAATTTGTTTTAACAATGTGGTGTAGATTTCTCTCTCTCTCTCCCGCTCTCTCTCTATGTCTGTTTGTTTGTCTGTCTGTTTATCTAATTGTCTGTTTGTTGGAAAATGTTTCTTGTTGTGTCAATTTGTATTCAAATTCGTTTACATTTTCCATAGTTTTTCCAATATTCTCCTACTATACGTGCGTTGGTGTGTATTTCTGTATTCTTTTTGATTTTATATGTAAGTTAAAAAGGTTCATTAGTTTTCTATGTACATATGTATGTATGATGATTATGATGATGCTGGCGATGTTCACGATAATGATTATTTAATAGTTGAAATTCGATTAGTAAAATTTTGTTTTTCATTTAATACCATGTGGGATTTATTTTGAGTAGATATTTATGCTTTATAATTCAAATATGAATATATTTATCGGGTAAATGTATAATAGTGTGTTAGAAAAGTATTCATACATGACATACAACCAGTAAAGTTGTAGTAATTACAACCACAAAGTAAAATTCTATTTTAACATGGAAAAAGTATTACGCGTTTCATGTACCAAAACATCCAATCACAATTAAGACAAATGGATTGAAAAACCAATTTCTTTAAGTCTAAAAATATGTATAAAGAAGTCAGTAGAACAGTTTTTTATATACTAAGCATATGATTAATATGAATAAAATATCATAGATGGGCACTTTGCAGTACCAGTAAAATTTCAGTAAAAATTGATTTTTACTGATTACTGAAAAAAATTTCAGTATTCAGTAAAATTTTACTGGTAATGCAATCTAAATTTCATTTAAATTTCATTTAAATGTCATTTAAATTTAGATTGCATTAACAGTAAAATTTTACTTTTTTTCATTTAAATTTTATTTAAATTTCATTCAAATTTAGATTGCATTAACAGCAAAATTTTACTGAATACTGAAATTTTTTTCAGTAATCAGTAAAAATCAATTTTTACTGAAATTTTACTGGTACTGCAAAGTGCCCATCTATGTAAAATATCACTCATACGCCAGGTTACTTTTTGTAGATGTTCGAATAAATCCATACACAATCAATCGATGAATAGCATATAAAATGTAATTCTTCTGATAATATTATTGATTTCAAGCAAGAAATCTGCTGAGAGTAAGTCGCCGAAGAAATTATTTTTTATTTTATTTTTTTTCTAACCTGGGCCTAATAAGCCACCACGACGACTTCTTTATTTAATGAGTGAATGTGGATGATCGTCAAACTTATTAAGGGAAATAGGAATCGAAAATGCAATCTTATTAAGCCTAAAAACATATAGAAAATCAGAACACCAGTTTCTTCATATACTGGGCGTATGATTAATATGAATCATACGTCACCTAACTTTATGTAGATGTTTGAATACATCCGCTTAGAATCCATCGATGAATGACTTGTAAAATGTAATTTCTCCGATACAGTAAGACCCCGCTTAACGCTGCTCCGCTTAACGCTGTTTCAGTACTACGCGGTAGTATTGGAATTCCCCTAAATCGCACACAGTATTGATACTTGTTGTATATGTGTGCAAATGAAACGGCCATCCACCAACCAAAAGTGGTGCACTATATAGCGATGGCGTATACTAAGTATATTTTTCAACACGCTCTTGTTAGTCTGTCCAGAATAAAGTTTCCAACTGTATTTTCCGAAGTCGCCATCTTTTCTGCATCACAGTTGATTTATTAGTTGCTTCGTTTAACGCTGAAGAAATATTTTCTTATATTTCGTTTTGTTTGAGATGTTTGTACTGGAATGTTAACCATGGCCTCACACACTACCTACCAGACTACGGCAACGTGGGCGTCATGCTCGCAAGATATCCAGAAAAGTAATTGCCTTTCGTCATTAAAATAATTTGCCTTAACACTATGACCACACAAAGTAATGTATTCTTCTCATAGTTCATAGAGTATCCTGGCTCTACAGTGCCCTATCAAAAGGACGGTTACCAACCTTAGGTTATTACTTGATAGCCTGATGCATAACTCAGATTTCCTATTGCAATTGCCCAACAATAGTTTTGATTGCCTTATACCCAATTGCTTTGAGATGAGTTATTTCTTATCTTTATCCTCCCTTTCATGGACCACATCTTGCTAAATATCTGCTCTCTCTCTCTCTCTGCAGAAGGGTTTTGGCCTCGTCAGCAACATGGAAGTTCCTATTCTCGCAAAATCATGTGTTTGCCTGATACCTAAGCCCCTACCTTTATGATTTGTTTTCTCCAGACAGTTCCATATTAAGTTCGATTTAAACCCATAAGATTGGAGCACTTGAATGGCTGCTTCACTTTTGAGATAGTATTACTTTCCCCTGCCTTTTATACCACCTATCCCAGATGGAAGATACTCGCTTGGAAGATACTCGCGAATTTCCCTATGAGTTCGAAATATTTCATTTTAAAACCAAAACGTTGTGCTTCTATTCTAAGATTCATTCTGAGTACATCTATATACCACGTAATAGTCCCTGTTTTAAAAAGTATAGAGCTATCGGATTACTCCGTTTATTTTTGTTCCTACTTCAGGTTGCAAGGCATCGTTTAAAATCATAGAGTATACTGGTCCTGTCCAGCAGCCAATCCATTCTCTTGGTCCTAAGATTCCCTAATGAGCTTCATGATAGACTTCTCAACCTACCCATCGACTCAAAACTAGTATGTACGACTCTTCACTAGTATGTACATACATACGTACATAATTGACCATTAGAACCCTTCAGTCAGGATTACAGCCTAGCTTCTCATTACTTGGTCAATTCACACAAGGCTTTGTATCGTTGTATTCCTTGTATTGTTGGAAGAACATACAACAGTGTATGATTGTTGTTGATAATTTTCATATAAAAATCCGATACACTTATACACATTTTTTCCATATGTTTTTAAAAGTTGTATTGGTTTCGTGCTATCAAATTGTGTGAATGAAAAAAATGTGTATATGTTTTCATATGTTGTGTTGGTTTCGGGCTATCAAATTGTTTGAATGCCACGAAATATACAATACAGCATAGCATTGAGCGTTCACAAACAAACAAATGTATTCAATACAACATAAACGTTACAAAGTTGTGTGAATTGCCCAACTATGTACAGTGAACTTAAATCCAATAGAGCCTTCAGCTCCGTTGTAGGACAGGTTAACATTGCTCCTGTTATAACAACACATACTAGTCTCTATATCTTATAGAACTACATTTGAATTGCTTTTAAATTTCTTCTATCTGGTAAGACGATTGCCCTTTGGGTCCCTATCGGTCCAACCATCATGGTATGCCTTCAGGGCATAATTCCTGGCCTTTATCGCCAGGACTTCCCTGCAAGCCTTGTGGATACCATTATGGCATATTGGCTCTATCAAAACCAAATTCAAATTCGTTGATAATTGATCGCATACTTTTGTTTTTAACTGTTTGCCTTCTGTTAAATTTATTCATCGGTATTGTTGTCATTTGTGTTTAGCTGTTGTGTGTGTGTGAATGAGTATATTATGGATCCCACAAATACCTTGGATAATACACATATTAAGCTTAATTATTATGCAAAACATTATAATTGATTTTACCTTCAATTTGTTTTGAATTCAACAAATATATTCCCTCTGTTTAAAGAATTCAATTGAAAAACAAAAAACCAACAAAAAAAAACATTACATTTGCAAGCAATGTACGCTTAATGTATAGAAGAGATATTGGAGATGAAAGCCATTTTATTCATAATTTTTGAAATGAAATGAAATTATTTTGTGTATTAATTTTAATGCAACATTAATTGTAATTAAATAATAATTCCATAATTGCAATACTATTAATTGTATTGGACTGTGTATGTGTGAATATATTGTGTTGTATGTATGTATGTATGTATGCATGAGTTAAAGACTGATTGAATTGAATTGAGTTGAGCTGAGCTGAGTTGAATATTGTAGATGAATTAACAATAAATTAAAATTATTTTTAATGCCAAAATAACTTAAAAGCTTAATTAAGAAAGAAGAAAAAATTAATTGAAAAAGATTAATTAAACAGAAATTAATAAGCTTTTGGATTACAGGCCTATTACTATTACATTTCATACGAATACGATATTTTGCAAGGCATATTAGTAACAGTTATGATGTCTAAATATATGCCCACATGACCTGAGAACCAGCAAAGGAATCCTTTCTAAACGATTCGTCTTCTCCAGAAGAAATCACGTAGTCTAGTAGGTAGTGTGTTCGCTTATTAGACGTGAAGCTAGTTCAAAATCGAGGTCAGACATCTCAAACAAAACGAAATATGAATATGCCTCTCAGCAGATTTCTGGCAAAAATTCTAAGGCGAAATAAAATTGCCATGAAAAGTTTCTCAAAAAATATGTCATTTGGCATCGACTTTATAACAATAGGTCCCGCCACTCATGTATAAAATTGAACAAAAAACAACATAGGTGGAGTGAGAAGCTAGATCGTAATCCTAAGAGTGCGAAACTGACAGATCAAAAAATGACCAAGCAATCAAGCTCAATAAAGCCGAACTCAATCATTTGATAGATTATATAAAAAAGAATTGACAGCTTAGCTGAAATCACAGCTCACTCTGAAACACACATAAAGGCCTGTTGTGATACCATATGAAACGATGCCATTTTACTAATTGCCAATGTCCGATTACCCAGTTGTAAGAGCTAGACTCCCTCAGGTTATGGTAAGAAACTAATTCCATATTTTAATAAGTCAAGTAGTGATAGCTTCCCCTGGCTCTGTAGATATAGAGTAAAGCTTCTCCGAGTATTGTCGTGAAGAGTTGCCTTAGTATTGTGATAATACTTCCCTCAAATTTTCTGGGGTATCCTTTTAGTTTCTCCTCCTTGCCTATGGCACTGTTAAACTTTAGGATGCTGATGCAAATATCAAAAAGTCAGCAGACCAGTTTTTTAATATACTAAGCGTATGATTAATATGAATATAATATCACTCATACGTCACCTAACTTTATGTAGATTTTTGAATACGAACGCTTAGAATCAATCGATGAATGACTTGTAAAACGTAATTTCTTCGATACAGTAAGACCCCGCTTAACGCTGCTCCGCTAAACGGTGTTTCAGTATTACGCGGTAGTATTGGGATTCCCCTAAATCGTACACAGTATTGATACTTGTTGTATATGTGTGTGCAACTGAAACGGCCATACACCAATCAAAAGCGATGCACTATATAGCGATAGTGTATACTAAGTATCTGTTTCAACACTCTTTTGTTAGTCTGTCCAGAATAAAGATTCAAAGTGTATTTTCCGAAGTCGCAATCACAGAACAAACGCATCTTTCCCGCATCACAGTTGATTTATTCGTTGCTAGGTTTAACGCTGTTTCGTTTAGCATTGGAAGGATGCTGCTTGATGTAAACAATGACAATTCCCTGCCAATCACCTTAATATGCACTCTGGTATTTCTTTTGGTTCTAGGAATGAGTTCCGATATTTCAATCTCAGTGTCACACAACCCTGTTAAACAAACCGCCGTTCTAAGTTAGTTTTCCTTAAGTCTACAGTGCTTGTAACCAACCTCACTATATACTAGGATAGTCTAAGACATATCTCTACTTATAGTAGCTGCCCCAGAAAAAACTTTTGATTTGACAGGAGGCCACGGTTCAGGCCCAAGGACAGATATCTCAACAAAAAAGACGAATTATGAAGAAAATATTTCTTCGGCTACTGCCTCTCAGCAGATTTTCGGCAAAAACTGTGAGAGCTCTCAAGAAAAATCTGTCGTTCGGAGTCGACTTTAAACTGTAGGTGCAGCCATTCATGTATAAAATTAACACACACACTACATAGGTGGTATGAGAATCTAGATTGTAATCCTGACTGAAGGATATTTAATTTAACTGTTTTCCTTTTTTTGCAAACCTTTAATGATTTTTTCTGTAAATAACACGGCAATTAAATTTTTTGTTTTTTTATTGTTTTTTTTTTTATTTGTTTCCAAATGCAAAAGAGCAGCCGTAAATTCTTTTTATTGCCAATAAGAGTTTTACAATCAAAATCGAAGAAAAGCGTAGGAATTTAAAATAAAAAGTAAAGAAATCAACAAAATTTTGTTAAAAAACTTTCTCTTCATTGATTCTATTTTGCATTACACACACACACAATATTCAAGGTATTAGCCAATGGCCAAAACTAAAGGCACATGGAGAGAGAGAGAGTGCGATATACTGTAAGTAAGCCCGAAGTGAATTTCAACAAATTTGTTGAAATATGCAAAGTAGTCATAAATTTTTGGTTTTTTTTTTGTGCTGTTTCCCATTGAATCTGAATTATGAGAGGTACGTTTAATGTTCACATCCTGTTTTACAACAACAATTACAACAACAACAACTATTTATATCGTACACTACCTTTTTATGAATTTTTGTTAGAAAAATTGTTTGCAAACAAGAATGAACGAGAAAAAAAAGCAACAAAAACTATTTTCATGCATCAACTAATTTCAATCAGCCAAAAATAACGAAAACGAATGTAACCAACCCTCCTCCCATTACCCCTCTATCCTTCGCTACAAACAAAACTTTGTCAATAATGCTAAACTTGAAAAATTATTTGAACACAAAGAGGGCAAGCCAGAGAGAGAGGGAGAGAGCGAGGGAGAGAGAGAAAGAAAAGTTTTATTAGATATTTTTTGGTCCTTTGATTTCCTTTGGATTTTGTGGATTTGTTTTCCATAATCATCAAAAGAATTATTGGCAGTAAAAGAATTTCTTTCTTTCCTTTACTTTTTCATCGTCTTTGTTTTCTTACTTTTCTTGCATATTTGTCGGTCTAAGAAATTTGCCAAAAATATTTATCATTTTATGATGTTTGTTTGTGTGGTGGCATGCAAATGATGAAATTTTAAATTCGATTTCTTTTTCTATTTTTGTCAATAGAAAACAGAATCAGTTGAAGATGTTTACAGACCCTTCGGGCTTAATGGAACCACTCTCAGTCTATTATTGAGATCAGTTAGCTTAGATGTAATGCAAGACATGTTGTACTAAATAAGCAGTGCAAGAACAGAACCAGCCGAACGATGCTTACATTATGCAAAAGGAAACTTCAGAAAAGAAAACCGTAGGTGTTATGCTGCTCTTTAACCCGTTAAGACACTTTAACACACCAACTCATCATCGGGCTGAGTATACATACATACATACATAATTGGCAATTACAACCCTTCAAGTCAAGATTACGGCCTAGCTTCTCAACACCATTCATGTTGTGTGCTTAATTTTATACTTGAGTGGCGGGACCTACAGTTTAACGTCGACTCGATTTTTGAGAATCGACAGATTAATGAGAAAATTTTTCATGGCAGGTTGGTGGCCGAAGAAATATTTTTTTTTTATTTTAATATTTCGTTTTGATGTCTGGCCTGGGGCTCGAACCCGGGATTTACGTCTAATGAGCGAACACACCACCTACTAAACTACGGCGACTGGTGGGCTGAGTATGTTACAATAAATATACCCATGTATGCACAATTTTAGGCAGTATGTGGGTTTGATTGCAGGCTTACAATTGATAAGGAGCGAACAAGAATAGCGTTCCTGAATTTTTTTCCAATTTCCTGAAGACGTGAGTGTAATTTTTAATTGGAATTTTAAATTGGTCGAGCCCAACCTATATCTGCAGCTGTAGCGGTATGCAGAAACGTATATTTCTCGAGCGCCAAGAACAAAGTATCACCTTCAAACTCATAATTTGAATTGTATTGAGTAGCAGAAGTCTTATATCATCATATACATGACATTTAACAGCAGTTATCGTACAACAGCAGAAATTGCCGTAATCTAGTAGGTAGTATTTTGGCTTATTAGACATGAGGCCACGGCTCAAACTCAAATTGTCTTTGCCATTGAAAAGTTTCTCAAAAATCTTCAGGTCCCGCCGTACTCATGTATAAAAATTAACACACTCAACTTAAATAGTGTTAAAAGCTAATTCATAATCCTGACTGAAGGATTGTAATGACCAATTATGGATATGTATGTATGCAAAGAATCACTGCAGGGTCTTTCAGGTGGAAGTGTCGGCAATTCAGGCTGCGTTGAAAGTTATTGTGGACGAAAATGTTCACAGGCAGAAAATCATAATACTTTCCGATAGCCAGGCGACTATCAGGGCATTGGATTCCAGTGTAATAAACTCCAAGATGGTGTACGACTGTTGCAGATATCTCAATGAGTTGGCGAACCGATATGATGTTCGTATCACATGGGTACCGGGACATAATGATATTCCTGGCAACTGCAGAGCGTATGAACTGGCCAGAAAGGGCACGACCATCAAACTCTCTGATGAATTATCTACATTGTGGATCCCTTTGGGTACTGCAAACTTCGAATTGACAATGCAATCGTAGATCTTGGTCAACAGAATGTGGGCAACTTCGGACAAGAACAGAGTGGCGGAAAAGATCTGGCCAACGCTGGATAGGAAGCGCACGGCGACTCTGCTTAAACTACAAAGAAGTAGACTCAGCGCACTGTTATCGGGGTTATTACGGGGCATTGTATTATAGGAACGCATGCGTATTGGTCTTGGACACCTTGCAAATGATTTCTGCAGAAGCTGTGGAGAAGGTGAGGAAGATGAGACTATTCTTCACCTATTGTGCACATGTCCGGCACTTGGTCGAAGGATAAAGAGGTATCTGGGTGCCTACTACATGGAGGATATAGATGAACTGTCATGCATGGATATTGGCAGTCTGAGTCGATTCCGAATGGTTCCTAGAATAGGGGAGAATGAGGAACTGTGGTATCACAATGGGCCCTGTGTACAGCCTAACTGTGACCTCTCATGACTCCATCAAGGGGACAGCCACTCCTACTTACCTACCTATGTATGCAAAGAAAACCTTTTAAATTACAAATTAATTGGAAACACTTTTAATACAAAAAAAAATAGTTTGTCTTCTGCTGTATTCCTTCGTGGAATGCTAGGGCTTGTTATCCAGCAGTTTGACGACTTTTTAAGTTCGCTTACTGCATTACTTATTTCCCAGTCAAGTAAGTTTTTGACGAACGTGAAATTAGCATGCAGGAACACTTCATCTCTTCTGTTGGCGAATTCTGTTGGCTGTATATCGAATACTTCATTCAAATGGCAGTGTTCTAAGCAGTGAATATCAGAATTTATTGTTTATGGAGGTTGTACAATCCCAACAAGCATTCCTGTCGATGCAGGCTGCAAGATCATTTGAGAAGGTTCACCGTGCTTCTGTCATACTATTCGCATCTTTTTTCTTTTTTTTTGTAATTTTTTACTTAAATTTTTACATTTCTTTGAGGTAAAATAACAAATTTTACTTATTTACTGTGGCATATGATCCCAAAAGCTTCTGCTCGACTGATCTCAATACAATTTTCCATTTGTAGTCTTAACTTTAATCTTTCGAAACGTAAGTAATAATGGAAACCAATATTTACACATACAATGTTAACAGATTCCCATATTACTTTACTTAACACTTACTCCTACAATAAGTGTCTTTGTAACAATGAATGTACAAAGCTAAAGGGTACGTGTATCAAAACACGTTTTATTCGCCCCAAAAGTAGACCACAAAACATAGAGAAATTAATGGTTTTTTATTGTTGTTGCTGTTGTTGTTTTGTTGAGTAATTGAAAAGTGTTGCTATTATTTGTGCATCAAATGCATTTGTTTCCTCGAAAGCAAATGATGCTTCTAAATATGAGTACGTATGTATCTGAATGCGTGTGCATGAGTCGAAGGCTATACACCATACATACACATGTATTCGTGTAGTTAGGTGGGTTTGTAGTTGTATAATGACCAACGATACAAATGATTGTAGTTTTAACACTTTATGCCACAAGCACAACATCATCATGACATTTTCTGGCCCATGTCCAAATGGACTATTATGGATGATGGCATACAAACAAATACATTGGCAAACACCAAAATACTTTACCAGCAACAACAACGACTACAATACCAAATAGAAAGCAACAATAACAATACAACAATACAACACACTAATAATTGTTAAGTGAATTTGCATGTTTGTTTCATTTTCCTTCAATTGACCCACAAGCCAAGTGAAATTATTTTTTATTTTGGTTTTTCCCTTCTCTTCTAATTTTCTAAAAAAAAAACTATTTATCTCTCTCTCTCTTAAAGTTTTTTTGTATAAAAATAAAATATTCATACGAACAAGTATGTTTTTTTTTTGTTTGTTTAAACTCATACATGTTCTGATGATTTTATGTAAATTTAATTCTAAATAAACTCACTGCCACACATATCCACACAGAGAGAGTGAGACCAAAACAACATGTTTTTGTAGTGAAAGAATGAACAGCAAAAAAGGAGGCAAAAAATGGACTTCAATTACTACATTTTGTATGAAATTTTAATTTTAAAATAATTATCCGAAAACAAAGTTATCAAACATCCTTAATTTGAAATAAAAACAGCAACTAGAACAATAACAACAACGACAACTACAACATGTTTAACAGTCACCCACACATAAGTGCCTATACTCTCGTTTTAATAGCTGTAAGCAGCTAATTAGTAACAAAACTAATAAGACAAGACTATAAAACTCTTAAAGCAAAATTATCTTCAAAACAATTTTACTCCTCAATTGGTAGGCTTGGGTTAGAATCAAAATGATCTGAAGATTTCTCAAATATTGGCTCAACAAATATGGCTGGAATTAAAATAACCACAGTTTAGATCAAATATCCTCCGAGTTAATGCGGCTTCTCAGGAACTATTTTCATTCAAACACGAGAATTTTCGATTTCCTCAAACCCACTTGGTTTGAGAACAGTCTTTGTCACTCTTTATCTCCCCCTTTCGTTGCTCTTAGAGGCGTATGAATGGGACTGCACTGTAAAAGAAATACAGGATGATGTTCGACGATAACCGCTGTGGTGTATGAAGAAGATATAAGACTTAAGCTTAGTTACTTACTCAAATGGTCATTATAATCCCTTCGTATGTGTTAATTTTTATACATAAGTGGCGGCATTTACAGCTTAAAGTCGATTTCGAACGACAGATTTTTGAGAAACTTTTCATGGCAATTTTATTTAATCTCACAGTTTTGTTCAGAAATCTTCTGAGAGGAAGTCACCGAAGTAATATTTTTTTCATTTTCAGTTTGTTGAAGACGTCTGTCCTGGGGTTTAAACCGAGGCATCATGTATGATAAGTCAACACACTACCCACTAGACTACAGCAACTTCTGCTGTTGTGCGAAATCTGCTGTTAAATGTCGTGTATGATAATGTAAGACTTCAGCTACTCAATACAACTAAAGGGGTTTAAAGAAGATAATTTTATCCTGGTGTGCATGGAATACACCTACACCCCATAGTAGCCGCAGCAACAGATATAGACTTGGCACCATTATATTGAAGTTCCAATTAAAAGCTACCTCCGCTTCCTCAATTAGAATTAGAAAAATTCACGAACGCATTTACATGAATTCGATCAAAGTAGCTCTCACTTTTACTATTTCGCCCCCTAAACGCAGATATTGACGAACGTATAGAAGCCTCTCGGCTGCTTAATAGTGGAAATGTGGAGTTCATGTTTTTCTTTCTCAGCCCTCAAGATTGGCGATATTAACACAAATTTCAAGTCCACCATGGTTAAGGTTGCAAAACGTAGAACACAATGCCTATAGAGGCATACAGAAGACCCAAGTAATGTTAAATCAAATTATTCACAGGATATTCTGAAGATTCTGTCGTGCAGTGGTATCTAACAACCCTTAAAACACAGGGTAGACTGACTGCACTTTAAGCAGGTCATGGAACGATATAGACTGTAACCTGCAATAGAGCTGACGAAAAGAATACGTGAAAAAGGCAAATAAAGGTGAAACTCTATATAGTGGAGAAAAGTCTTGGCACTGTGTAAGAGTATGTCATTGTAGGATCGTTCAGTAGGCAGTTGTGATAACCTTAAAAATACTTCTGGAACTAGCTTTTCGGAGATGATCCTACCCTCAAATCGCTGAATATTCAATTTGACATGAGCAGTGTGGTACGTAACGCCGTAATGTTGTAATCACATATTGTTGGTTGTCCAGATCTTCCAATTTGGACCAAAAGAAGTTCGGATTCATCGATCTTTAGTGCTCACCACTGACAGTTATTTCATTCCCACTTAAATCGGCAATTTAGGCCCATTGTGATGCCACAATCTATTCTACCCGGAGATCTAACATTCCCTAAAGGAAACCATCCCAAGTCCATAATAAGTCTTGCTATTGCTGCAATCTTCCTCCTCAACCTCAAGGGGTAAAAACCACCGTCTGTTTATAGCAAAGGCAGGGCACTAACACCACCTGAGAACCGCAGCTCCTGCAGAAGTCATTCGTTGGAATGCCAAGTCGTTAGGCATGTCTACCAAGGGGATAGTGGCTCCTAAGGATCGCCATTGGGCGATGGATGGCCATGTGACTTAAAAACAGAAGTAAGTCAGTCCTCTTCCTATCCATACGTGGCCAGACCAGTCTAACAATATTGAGCCTCTTCGCATGAACAATATCCAAATTAACTGATGCAATCGGAATACCTATACCCTCTAACATGTCGAAGACCACGAGTTCCGTACCGGCCCTGGCCAGCTCGTCAGCAATGCAATTTCCAACGATAACCCTATGTCCTGGAGCCCATATGAGAGTTACCTTTGAATGATCAGAAAGTTCTGTGAGAATTCTTCAGCATTAATGGACAAGAACAGACGTTGAAACTACGTTATTTGGGGACTTAATCACAGTCTGGCTGTCCGAGTAAATTAAGAGATTTTCAGGGAGAATTCAATCACTAAACAAGCATTGCGCTGCTTTCCAAATTGCTTAGAAGACACTGCAGTGGTCAGGCAGCTTGTAAGAAAGTTTAATATCAGAGCTCTTAATAAAAATATCACAGTCCACCCTGCCACTTATTTTTAAGCCATTCTAGTCGTGTTTAATGTTAATTTCTGATAACACAATGAGATTAACTTCTCGCCTAATTGGGACCTTATCCATCAAGCGGGGTCTTCCACTTATCCTAATCTTAATTACTCCCAGTTTCGGCAACTGTTGGTCTAAACATTGTTTATTTAACAGATACATGGGTATCTTAATAGTGATTGAATACTAAAACGATTTCCATTTCTAATTACCTACGACCAACTGTAATATTTATATTTGTATATATGTATGTGTGTCCTTCATGTATAAATTTGTGTATGTAGGCGTGTGTGTGTGTGATATTCCGTATATGAAATTCAAGAGAGAAAGTTTATATTGAATGTTTAACATGATTTTCGAAATAAGAACACATTCTCGAACATATTTATTGAAAAACTAATAAACGAATGAGCAAATGAACAACAATATGAGTATTTTGTACATGTAGTCGTAGTCAGTTTCTGTATCTGTGTTTATACTTGTATTCTTTCCTTATTCGAATAGAATTTTTGTACATTTAATGAATATTATTAAATTTCACAAAAAAGAGAGAAAAATAAAATACAATAAGAAGAACAAGAAGTAATTAATTTAAGATATTACAACAACATCTGCTATCGAAAAAGATCTGTATGAATTTGTTGTATTTAAGTATTGTTGTACCATAAAGCTAAGGAAAAACTCAATGGCAACTTCAATGTGAAACTGAGAAGACAATTGAACGTGGGTGAAGTTAGATACTCGTAAGCAATTTATTGAGGCTATTAAAGGCGCTTTCAAACGCGTCAATACAGTTTCTATTATAGGCGGCTATTGCGTGCAAGGCCACATTTCCAGCTCCTGTGTTTCCGGCTCGAATATTTTCTGGGAGAGTAACGCAATGCGGTCAGATGCTATTATTAGATTTGTGCCCAGTAATACTTTTCTATAAGGTATCTTACATCCTCTTCTAGCATTAATAAACGAAATTTAGGGAAAAATCAAGAGGTGTGGGGTAGAGGTAGAAGGTTTAACTAACAACTTAGTTCTTTGGAATTTTTCCCAGTATAATAAGTGGGATCGTTGAACAGGGACAGTCTTTCGGTCAATCCTAGCCAAGCTTATGATGTTTAACTAGAAACATAAATCTCTCTTGTTTTGAGTTCAACAGGAATTATATATATCTCTTTCGTTTTGAGTACCCGATAGAATGAGCATGAGTGTGTGTGATATTGAATTTATACCCCCATTGAAAGCTGCATGTCAACCAGTAGCGGAAAAAGCCTAGTGTTGGCTTTTAATTCTGCAAATCTATGTACGGCTGAATATATCAGCTGGTTATATAATACAACCTAGTGGTTCTGCTAATTCCTACCTATGCTATCCGAGTGGCAGTTTCTTAATGAATTCCTTATCACCACTAACTCGTAAAAGTAATGAGCACTGCGAGTTTGAACGTCACTGTTTCTTGTAGAAATTTTCTCAATACTACCCTCCAAGTTGTTCTGCACTTAATGCTAAGTTATATCCACATATTAGTGCTTTCGAATCAGAGTTCAATCAGATTCTGAGCATTGTACACCTAAAGGCAGTCGTTAAGTGGCCAAAGCATGTTGTAAAGACAATTCTTGGGTAATTTACCTCAGACTTTGTCATTCATAAACTGTATTTTACTGAGTACACCAAAGTTTTCTGTCCTAGAAAGGAAAATGAAGAGTGGATTGGATTTCAAAGTGTTCTGCTGCAGTAGTTTTTATAGGTGGATCCAAGATAGCAATCCTTAATTTGCAGCACATTTCTATCATTTCAAACGGTACTATTCAAGACTTTACAGGTGTATAAAATCCTGAGTGTTCAGTGTTTTGACGGTGTAACCAATAGTTTTTCTAAAATTCAATCTAATCTGAAGGTCCTAGTGTAGCCCAGATCTTCAGAAAAGTGTGTACCGACGAAAAATAGTCGTAAGAAATTAAAAATATTCAAAACTCGCAATAAGGACATCGATGGATGTGGTACCTATCACTTGTCAGTTCTATGACTGACGTCAGGGAGGCAGTCTGATATCCACCCTGGGATGGCAAAAACAGATGAAGTTCTTATCTGCGCTATTTAAAGGGCTTTCTAAGCTCAGTAAAATAGAGTCAGGATACTGAAACTTCCGCGGAAAGTTTTTACAAGATTTACAATTCACCACCTATTCGGTGAGCTAAGTTAGTCTACTGTTCACATACTGCGTTTCCCTCGAATTTTTTTTTAATACAACTAATTAGTAATCCTCTGATAACTTTTAAAGGAAATCGAAATATTTTGAACTACGTATCCTTAGTAACGAATTATAGAACGGAGGAATAGCTTCAGAAAATTCATGCGCTCAGAAATGCCTCCAAAGATGAAGTGAACTGTACTATAGTATTACAACTACAGTATTACAACTAACTAGTAGCAACTACCATTTTTTTCGTTGCGAAATCACAATGACTTAAAGATTTTGAAGGACGTGTGAACCAAAGATCAGCAATGAGTATTCGAATGTATGAGTAGATTCGAATCATACTCATAATTTCTGATACATATACGCATTCATACTTATTTTAATATCATACTCATACTACTCATATTCAAAGTTTGAAGTACTCAGCGTACTCATACTTAACAATACGCATGATGTTTTTGATTTCGACTCTCCTTTACTCAACATTTGTAAGAATCACAAAATAAGTATGATTCGTGTACAGTACTCACTAGAAGGTTGTGTGTTTGCTTTGCTTGCTGTCTTTGTCTTTGTCTTTCTTCTTCTTTTGTAAATGCAACAACAACTAAGACTGAAAATTTTGATGAATGATTCGAATCACTCGAATCATTTATGAGTATTATAAGTATTTTCTCTAAATTTATGAATCTGAATAGAGTAGGCTTATGAATCCAACATATTTCGAATGTTATGAGTTTGATGTCAGCGTTGTACTCATACTCATTGCAACCTGTACTTATAAATCAATGTTGTAGTGAGTACGAATAAATCAGAGTAGTTGAATTTCAATACTGGTGACTCATTCATACTCAAAATTTCATGAGTACTTATGAGTAGCAAAAAAACGATTAATTGCTGATCTCTAGTGGGAACTAATGATTTATATTCACTTCTTCTTCGTGGTTAACAACTTATCAGTGGTACTTGAACTCAATGTTTTACTGTATATCTTTCGAAAACAAAGATTACTTAATTACTCTGCAAAACTGATGTAAAAACACCACATCGAATTGGAAATACAATCTTACTAAGTTATAGATAATTGGTTCCAGAAAGCCACTGCAACTGTATCTAGATAAATAACTTCTCTTTTTGATGAAAAGCTTTGATCGCAGTCAGGCTATACAGAAAAATATATCAAAACCAAGTAGAATTATCGTGACTGAAAGTCAAACAATTCCATGCAAAAGGACATAATAAGCCTATGCAATGGTAACTAGAGCAAGAAATCAAAGTAAACAACGATTTGAAAAGTATCGTATCAGGATAAATTATTGTGCTATCAGGGATGATTGCGGGTATAACGATGGTGCGTTTATGAAGCAAAAATAGGATTCATTTATTCATTGTTTTTGATCACTTCTTGCAGCTGGAATGTAGAATGATGTCTTTGAAGACAAGTGAGGTGTAAAGTATTTATTAATATTCCTTTGCAGTATCAAATGCATGACGCCATCTCAAGGAATTTTCGAGCAGCAAATAAAATTTCAAACTTTTTCTAGATTCTGCTAAGGAAGCAACATAAACTTTTTAACTCATATGTAACGAAAGCTTACTAACAGAGAGTAATTTTATGTTAATAACATTGCAGGATATAAAATTGACTAACGTTATTTAAATGAAATCAACACAAAATGGAACCCGTTGCTTTGTTTAAACAAACATTTTTTGTGCTGAAAACAAGCCAGCAAATGCTTGTGTTGTCTACATATTAGCGAATACACAAACCATTTCATAACAAATCTCATGGCAGCACCAATTCCTTTGAAGTATACAAAAATTTCAACATGTGGCAACATTTTGTTTACATTAACGGTAAAAAAAATAAAATAAATAAAGAGGGAGCACGAACACTTACACAAACAAAGAAATTGCTGTCAAAGAAAAATATTGTTCCAAACACATGAAACGAGAATAAAAAATCAGTTCATTCGTGAACTGCAAGAGAGCCTGTTGTCGGAAACGGAAGAAAGGCAAATAATTTATGAAAAAATTTCATTCATTCAAATACAAACGGTCACAGCAAAATTTTATTAAAGAAGAAAAAAAAAAGGTAGAAAGTTTGAAAAAAAATTGTCTTTTAAAAGAAAAGAAAGTGTTTTAAAATAAATTTTAAAAAAGAAGTGAATTTCTTAAAAAAAAAAGAGAGAGTGAAAGAAAGCAGAATTTAAAACGAATCAACGAAATTAAAAAAGTTTAGTTATATCACGGAAAGTAAAGGCCATTTATTCGGTTAACGTGTTCACAACAATAATGATGATGATGATGGTGATGATGATGATTTTAAAATTGAACGCAATTGAGTAAAGTCAGGCTAATAATTTTTAAACAAATCTGGGTGCGGTGCTAATTTCGTTTGGTGATTCAATTGTATACAAAACAACGGTATTAATAACATTTAATAGCGTTTAACTGTATATTCCGAAAGCGTTTTAATTGTTATATAAAATACAAATCATGTAAAACTAAAACAAACAACAACAACAATAACCTCCTATTTTTTTACAAGTAAATCAAAAGGAAACTAAAAATCAGCAGCAGCCGCAGCTGCGGCAGCAAAAGAACTAAAAGAAAAATAACATAGAAATTGTATTGAATTCCTTTGGCCTGCGACACTTTCCTTCTTTAGCCCAACAAATATCATACGAAACGAAGGAAGAAGCAGTAGAAAGCAAAATAAAAAAACTGGTATTCTTAAATTGTGGTGTGGTGTGGGGGTATTTTATTTTCCATTTTTTTCTTTTTTTCTTTATTTGTTGTTTTCTCTGTCCATGCTCCAATTTCTACAGCTGTTTTCAATTAGAAGTTGAGCCTTTCATTTGCTACAGAGAGAGAGTGTACACACTATTGCTCTCTGTGGCTCTCTGTGCCCTAGCTGTGTAAACACTGCTACACATGCACACACTCGGTAATCGTATTCCATAAGTCATAACAAAACAACAGAGAGCATAATTTCAAAGAGAGTAAGAAAAATTGCACGTTTTTTATTAAAATACAAACACAAAGACATACAAATGTATACAACCAAGAGCAGAACGAAAAAAATCAAAACAATTTTGCTTGTATGTGTACGCACATACAAATACAAATGTAGTTGTGTTAGCAAAGGAATCAGAAAGGAAAATCAAAAAACGACAACAATAACAAAGTAATGAAATTTATTACTGAATACCGTAGTACTCTACTCTATACCAACGTAGTTTATGAGCGTGTACGATGTTCTTCAAAGCGTTTGGTAACTCTAATGGACTTAGGTATGTTTTCGGGATCTGGAGTAGCAGTTTCATCTTTGCACGTCAAGTTTGTTATTCAGCTGCATAATAACAAGCCCTGGTGTGATTACAATCTCCTTCTACACTGAGTTTAGTTTTAGCTTGCCATTATTCTTCAATGTTTCTCTAAGACTAGTTTTAATTAGGTTTGTCTTTGAGAAGTCTTGTAAGAAGATTCCCAATTCCTAGTTGGGTACAATGGCCTTACATAATACGACGTTATTGAAGAATGATGTAAGCATTGTTCGATTGTATTCGAAATGCTTCAACCAAGAAGTTAACTTCTGAATTAACGTCGGAAAAGGACTTATTCTTATCACAGATGGTTTCAAACTTAAAGCTAAGCACAGAAACTATACATCTTACCGACAAGAAGAGACCTACTTCATTAGATCAGCTAGGTAGGTAGGTAGGTGGAGGTAACTGTCCCTCCAAAGAATTCGGATGGACGCACTTAGGCCACATGGGGCTCATTGTGATACCACAGTTCCTATCATTTATTAGCTAGTTCTGGAACCACTAAGAGCCTCCAATGAAGTGACTCACATTGACGATATCAATGTTCGACAAATCACCAAGATCACCGATGCAGTAGGCACCAAGATGCCTATTTCTCCTTTGACATAGTGCCGAGCATGCTTCCAGTAGATGAAGAACAGTCTCCTCTCATTTCTGCAACTTCTACAGAAATCATTTGCATACCCACAATGCAATGCCCCGTCACGACTCCGACAAGTGCGCTGAGCATACTTCTTTGGAGTTTAAACAGCTTTGCAGTATGCGCTCTATCCAAACTTGGATAGATTTTGTGAGCCGTTTGTTAAATCAGCTACAAGTAGGAGAAAGCGTTGATCAAGCTGCATGAGCAACAATTTCTCACAGTATTAAACGAGCTTAAATTAAATCACGGAAACTGTTTGAGCCTGTAAGCTTTTTTACAGACTATTCAATTGCAAAAGTAAAACAACGAATTTGTTTTAACTCCGAAAAATGATTTTATTACCTTGACTTCTACTTAGCAACTAAAATTTGTAACAATGACAAAATTCTTTGAAAGCATAAAAAGAATAGAAAAGGAATAGAAAAAGGCAAACTACAAAAATATTAACGGTTCATTTTTGTTGTCCATCTATACATAAATACATGTATATAAAATCGAACGATATAGTGTTGGCACCGTGACTGCAATTAGTTGGAAAGGTGACTGCTACGAACATCCTCCCCCCGTTGGAAGGCTGTGACTTTCAACAAAATTATCTTCAATGGGTAATACGGCTAATTTGGTAACGGCTATACGGCTTAAATTGTTGCTGGTTTTGACTAGAGCGACACGAACTACACCATCTTTCCCAGGAATAACATCTACGACACGACCCAGCTGCCATTTCATAGATGGAACGTTTTCTTCTTTAACGATAACCATTGTGCCTTTAGTAATTTTAGATTTTGTTGATTGCCACTTTGTGCGTTCCTGCAATAGTGATAAATAAGAGCTGCTCCATTTCTTCCAAAAAATTTGTTGAATATGGCAAACATGTTGCCATCGGCTTAGGCGATTAATGTTTAGTTCTGTGATGTCAGGTTCCAAAAATGTGGTTAGCGGTGCGCCTACTAAAAAATGAGCAGGTGTCAACACTTCGAGGTCGTCCGGATCTTCGGTTATTGGACACAGTGGCCTGGAGTTTAAAATTGCCGATATTTGGCACACTAGTGTTCTTAATTCATCAAATGTTAAAACAGACTGACCTACAGCACGATAAAAATGGTACTTGGCGGACTTAACAGCGGATTCCCAAAGACCGCCAAAATGAGGAGACCTGGGAGGTATAAACTTCCAGTTAATTCCATCTTCTAGACATTGTTGGTGGATTTCTTTATTATGTTTTTGGTCAAAGAACAATTGACGCAATTCAGCTAACTCATTTTTTGCACCTACAAAATTTGTCGCATTATCTGACCATATTGTGTTTGGTTTGCCACGAGTTGAGATAAAACGCTTGAGAGAAGCTATAAACGATGACGTAGACAAATCTTGCACCAGCTCCATATGTATGGCTTTTGTTGAAAAACATATAAAAATACATATGTAGCACTTTAAAGGCGATCGAGTTCTTACTTCCGATTTGTAGTAAAAGGGACCGCAAAAATCTATTCCCGTTGTACAGAAGGCTCTACTGGGTCGAACACGGTCTGGCGGTAAACTTCCCATTATATGCTGCGAAATTTTAGGCTTTAAGCGAAAACACTTGACACATTTGTTAATGATTGAGCTTATTGTTTTTCTGCCACCTATAGGCCAGTACTGCTGCCGAATGTACGCTAACAAACACTGCGGTCCAGCATGCAAAAGTTGTTGATGGTAGTACAAAACCATAGACGTAGTAATAGGGTGGTGTTTGGGTAGGATTATTGGGTGTTGGGCGTCGAAGCTCAAAAATGAGTGCTGCAAACGACCGCCTACTCTAATCAGTCCCTCTGAATCCATGAACGGTGTTAGGGAATAAATTTTGCTTGATGGGAGTATGTTCTCTTTTCTTTGCAGGCTTTTATATTCAACAGCAAAATGAACGAACTGAATATTACGAACCAGAATTTGAGTGCCCACTTTCAGTTCTTGTGGCGTTAGTTCTTCAGAGTATTTTACGCCCTTCTTAAATTTAAAAAATCTGTTAACATATGCGAAAATTCTTTGCATTTTTGGAAACGAGTTATGATATTTGCAATTAGTAGAAAAATCCATAGCAAATGATGTGACTAAAATTGTCCGTCGACGTTCTGGAAGATCAGCTATGAAATCAAATGTTTTTGGCCAATTTTCCGAAGATTGCTTTAAAAAGCTTGGTCCTTCCTTCCAAAGATTTGAATTTAAAAGTTCTTCAGGGGTAGCTCCTCTCGATAAAATATCCGCAGGATTCATCGAAGTGGGTACATGATGCCATGACATATTCTTAGTTAAATTTTGTATACGACTTACTCGGTTAGCAACGAAAACGTTATAGTTTGAAGATTCTTCACGTAGCCAGGATAAAACAACCATAGAATCCGACCAGCAATGGTATTCGTATTTGTTATCTAGTGTATTTGATATTTCGTTTAGAAGTTCGGCCAATAGTAAGGCTGCAGATAACTCAAGTTTAGGAACGGTAAGAGCCTTTAAAGGTGCAACTTTTGACTTTGAGCATAATAAATTTATCTTGACCTCTTCACCGAATTCTGACCTCACATAAATACAAGCACCATATGCACATAAACTTGCGTCACAAAATGCGTGTATTTGAACAGTAGAGTCTGGAATGGAAACAAAACGAGGGAATGTGAATTTGTTAACTAAAGAAAATGTTGATACGAATTGCTGCCAAACCGAGTACAAACTTTGAGGTAAACTTTCATCCCAATTTAATTTGGACTTCCATAAACTTTGCATAAACACCTTTGCCTGGGTAATTACTGGACCGATCAGACCCAACGGGTCATAAAATCGAGCAATAGATGATAAGACAGTTCGTTTTGAAACGGCGTTGTTATCCAAAACATGGTTGAATGTAAATATGAAAGCGTCTGAATTTGGATCCCATAAAAGACCTAAAGTCTTCGTTACGTCGGTACCATCTTGAAATTTCAAATATTTTTCGCGATCAGAGGGCGACACATCATTCAAAACTTTTGCTTCGTTTGAACACCATTTTCTTATAACGAAATTCCCTTGTTTCAGCAGCTGAGTTACTTGTTGTCTTACTACGATAACTTCCTGGACCGAATTGCCACCAGATATCAAATCATCAACGTAGAAGTCTCGTCTCACAATTTTAGCACCAATAGGAAACGGCTTTTCCTCGTCCATTGCTAGTTGATGCATCGTACGAATTGCGAGAAATGCGGCAGGCTTGGTACCATACGTTATTGTGTTTAACTTGTAAATTTTAACATCATCATTTGGATTATTTCTCCATAATATGCACTGTAGAAAGTCATCGGGGTGCGAAACACGAACGCAGCGATACATCTTACATATGTCCCCACTCAAAGCTATTTTGAAGAAACGAAATCTTAATAAAGTATTAAATAATTTTGGTTGTATAGTTGGTCCTGTATATAAAATATCATTGAGTGATAGACCTGATGTAGTTTTTGCCGAACCGTCAAACACGACTCTTAATTTTGTTGTTGTACTATCTTCCTTATGTACACAATGGTGAGGAAGAAAGTTAACCTTTACATCCTTTGGTATGGTTGTAAGCAGCGACATATGATTTAAATTTATATATTCATTCATAAAATTTGTGTATTGATTTTTTATATCGGGATGCTTACTCAATTTCTTCTCAAGATTTAACAAACGTCGGTGAGCTAATCCATACGAGTCGCCAAGTTCGAAAATATCTAATTTTTTGGGCAGATTAATTGAGTACTCACCAGAGCCGAGCCGAGTGATATTTTGCTGAAAATGTTCCTCGCATAGTGCATCATCAAATGAAATATTACATTTGCTTTCGAAGTTGTTTTCAATTTCCCAAAATTTTTTAATAACATCGGCTAACTTTTCGCCTTCATCGATATCTCTGCATGTTGTTGCTAACGAAAACGAAACTGGCTGGGTGGTAACTCCACCAGAAACAACCCATCCCAGGCGAGTTTTTTGCAATATTGGCGAATTTTGTCCCAATCGAATTTGGCCAATGCTCATAAGCTCGAAAAATAGCCCGGCACCAATCAAAATATCAATGCGACCTCGTTTGTGGAATTCTGGATCTGCCAACTTTACATTTCCAGGAATTTGAAGAAGATTTACGTCGAAATTGGAGTTTGGCTGATAGTCAGTTATTTTAGGAATAACAACCGCATCAAAGGAAACGGAATAATTATCATAGCAAGATTTGACTACGATGTTAGCTGATTTGTCTGCTGTGAAATTACCATCTCCAATACCAGAAATAGAAACGCAAGATGGCTTAGTCTTAAGTTGTAGTTGTTTTGCAAGGCGAGACGTAACAAAATTGAGCTGCGAGGCTGAATCGAAAATTGCCCTGCAAGGCACAAAAACACCAAATATGTTTTTTACCAATACTATGGCCGTAGCTAGCAACACATTATTTGTTGTTGGAGATTCCAGGGCTTCAGGTGTGACCTTTGGAGATAAAGACGAAACAAGAGTAGATTGAGTTACAGATGAATCTGGAACACCATTCGATGTCCCCTGCGACGAGTTGTTGTTATTAATATGCAATAGTGAGTGATGCCTTTGTGAGCAATGACGACAGGTTCCGGATTTACACTTTGCTAAACGATGACCCTTTCTCAAACAGTTAAGACATAAATTTAATTTCTTGGCCTCTTTAAAACGTAGCGTAGGCGAAAGACTTGTAAAACGGGAGCAGTTAGTTATATAATGATCCTTGGCATCACAAAAGTTACACGATGAAACTACACTCGAGGTTACAAGTACATTTCGAGTATGACTGCTAGATTTTTTGCTCACCTGTTGATTTGGCTTCTTCATTACCATGGAACTTTCGAGGTTTTCTAGCATGCGGCATTGTCGTTCGAGAAAAGAAGTCATAGAAGACCAGGTTGGTAGCTTATCAACGCTCAATCCTTCTTCCCATTTTGTTTGTAGATTCGGATCCAATTTTGAGGTAACCAGATTTATAAGTAAGCCATCAGCAATTTGATCCTTTGAACATATTGTCTCCAAAGCCCTCATATGAGCATTGAGTTTATCGCTTAGGTGTCTTAAACTTGACGCTGAATCTTTGTCAACAACCTTGAGCCCGAAAATCTCCCCAATGTGTGCCTGAAAATTAAGTAATTTATTATCAAACCGATTTTGTAATAATGTGATGGCCTTATCATAATTAGCTTCTCTAGGTTCCAACGACGAGATCGTATCCAAAGCAGCGCCTGCTAAGCATGTACGCAAATGTTGAAACTTCTCTATTTTGCTCAATTCCATATCATTATGGATAACAGTTGTAAACATTGCAAAAAAGTCAGGCCATTCTGTATAAGAGCCACTAAACAGAGGAATTTTTAATTCGGGTAGTCTAGTCTTACGAGTACTAATCAAGTCATCTAAGGAAAACTGACGAGCCGTCGAAGAGTGAGGAGCCACGTGCTTTTTCTTTGTATTTATTTCTCGCTGTATATTTGCTTTTACCGAAAAGTATGCCGTCATAAAATTTGAGCGTGTATTAACATCCACATCACCGTCCCATTTCTCTTCCAGTTCAGCAGTGGTCTGTTTAAATTCATTGTACAAACCTTCAACATAATCAAGACGAACAGAAAGATCGATCTCATCTAAAGCATTTAATTCGTCCGTGGTTAGGCGAGAATTAAAATCAGCCAGCTGCTTGATAATTGAGTGTAATTTTGCCGTAAACTGCGAATGGCTATCCTTGCTTTGGGAGGTTGAAGATGATGAATCTTTATCCTTCATAGCTACTAAATTCAATTTATGATTGAAACGATTTTTGACGTCGATCACGTCGGGGTCACCAATGTTTGAGCCTGTAAGCTTTTTTACAGACTATTCAATTGCAAAAGTAAAACAACGAATTTGTTTTAACTCCGAAAAATGATTTTATTACCTTGACTTCTACTTAGCAACTAAAATTTGTAACAATGACAAAATTCTTTGAAAGCATAAAAAGAATAGAAAAGGAATAGAAAAAGGCAAACTACAAAAATATTAACGGTTCATTTTTGTTGTCCATCTATACATAAATACATGTATATAAAATCGAACGATATAGTGTTGGCACCGTGACTGCAATTAGTTGGAAAGGTGACTGCTACGAACAGAAACATTAGTCATCCCTAGAATCGAATCAATGATCATAGTCACGCTCAAACAATTTTGAATTCAGATCTAGCTATCCAGAGAATTCGAATACCGAAACCTACCAATTGCTGAACAGGGATGGAGAACGCAATATAATATCGCATGAAGGCATAAAATATCTGCGCCTTTCTACTATACTTATCCACAAGTCCAATTTGAGGTACAACTTGCTTGCTTAAAAAATTAATTTACTTAATTGGTTAGTGAAGATTACAACCTATCTTCTTACACCACCCATATTGTGTGCTTATGATTGAAGGGGACTACAGTTTAATGTCGACTGTTCATGCCAATTTTATTTACTCTCAGAGTTTTGCCAGACGCCTGCTAAGAGGAAGTCTCCGAACAAATATTTCGTTTTGTTCGAAATGTCTGAGCCTAGACCTACTAGACTAATGGATCTCCAAGGTACGCCATTTTCTGTCTGTACGATTTGAGGCCACCTGCCAATCTCGCTTAAAATCCCAATATCAAATGTCCTCAGCTTGTCTAATTAGACTCTGATTATAAGTAGGGCTTAAGATAAAATAGCAGTTCATGTCTAGATACAAAGATAATTATTTTAATGGGAATGCGCAGGTATAAGTATTAACTTTTATATTCTTCTGTCATTAAAGCTTAAAAGTCCTCCTGTATATATTCAAAATCTATTCCCTTTCAAAATACTAATATTGGCCATTACAGCGCTTTTGTGTGTGTAAATTTTGCTCAATTTTGATGGTACCTAAAAATGAACCACGAAGCCGTACTTTCCCTTAGTCAAACTAGTTCAACTTTTACTCAGTTTTTTTCGTCTTGCCTTCATTTAAAAAATATACGGCTTTTGCTTAGCAACTGCTCCCTCTTATTATAGTTTTTGATTTAATCAATCAAACAGATTATTGCTGTACTAAGTTCTGGAATGATAGAGTTGCCATCTATCGTTATCTAGAAAATTTACAGAGTGAGTTCTAGCTGCTGCCTGACTACGAAATTTATACAAATAGTATTAACTTTTGAAAGAAACTTCGCAGAAATGTTTACGAAATAGTTTATTCACGTGAAGGGTATTGGAAAAACAATCTACACCGTCTATGCGATTTCTATCTTTTACTTCTTTGCAATTGTAATTGTATAAGTGTGCGTAAATAGTTTTTAAATAGTGAAATTCTTATAGAAAGCTTACCACTAAGCCCAAATAAATATAAAAACAACAACAACAACAATATTAAATACAATAAAAACCAACATTAAAAGAAAATTATTGCCGAACAAAACATTAGTTTTTCTTTTTCTGTTCGGTTCTCTCAGTGGTTGTATTAAAAGCAACAAAAATTGTGAAAATCAAACGTATCACCCCCGTAAACGTTACCATCTACTCACTATACATAGTACATACGTACGTTGTTTGGTGCTCGTCTTAATACCTTTTAAGGATTATACATTTTTATATAACGGTAAGTTTACAATTCTTATTTATTTTTACTTTTTTTTGTTTTTTCTTTTACAATAACAACAAATAATTCGCCTTAACCTACATCAACATATTTCTTAAGTCTCATCCACCGCCCACCCGCCTCTTGCGTTTTTTTTTTTCATAAAAAAACTTGTGAAACATTATCATTTAATAGCAGTAATGTGGTGGTGGTGGCACTATTGGTGATGGTGGTGGAATTAATGACTCAGTGGCCTCATTGATTTTTTTGTTTTGTTGTGTGTGTGTGTGTTGAGCATTTAAGTTTTAATGGTACCTAGTCAGGCTCACAGTGAGCGAAAGTATGTATAACCACAAGTTGCTGCAAAAACTGATGGAATTTTTCTTTTTGTTTTGTGATTTATACAACAGGTTGGGGTTATTTATTGGTGAATAAACGAAATAAACTGATTAAATCTGTTCTTTTATTCACGGAATAAGTGACACTTAAAAAGAAAATTTGGTTTGATGGTAAAAGGCATGAAAGCTAAGCTAAATCGCTTAGAAATTCAAGGTTTATAGTTCTACGATGCAAAGATTTCTCCAAATAGAATACAAACAAATAAAGACAATCACTAGGTGTATGCTAAGCAGTTGTAGTTGTTAAAAACCTTATGTATAGTCTACTAGGCAGTGTGTCGGCTTATTAGACGTGAGGTCACGGTGTAAACCACAGGTCAGACATCTGCAACAAAACGAAGTATGAAGAAAATAGTTCTTTGGCGCCTGCCTCTCTGCAAATTTCTGACAAAAACTCTGAGAGTAAGAAAACTGCCATTGAAGAGTTTTCCAAAAATCTGCCATCTGTTAAACTATGGGTCACGCCACTCATGTATAAAATGAACACACTCAACATACATAAGTGTTGTGAGAAACTAAGGTCGTAATCCTGATTGAAGGGTTGTATGTTATCTATGTAAAGAGCGATGGAAATACAGCAAAACACGAACATAAATTCGTCACGCCTGCTTACTATTTTAAAAGTTAAGAATTTTTATTGCACCTGCAGCCAATCTATTACCATCCCCCATCCTATCCAATACCCCTAGAGTAGTATAGAGTCAACGAATGAAATTGTAGGAGACTCAATGACATAAATTACTCGATTTAGTTCCTTGCCTCTGCACCCACTATAACCACCTCAAGGTGGTAGAAGGTTTTCATCTAAGCATAAAGAGATGGCAACTCTATTTTTCTAGAATCCGTTACAAAATACCAATCACTGTCATTTTAAACGTCAGCAGTAGTTAAGGTGGCATCATCTCACATATAACCGTTCTGTTATCAGAATTATAATACAAAAAGGAAAGGTGACAAATGACGTCACAACGATTTTTAAACATCGCATGATTGGCTATTTGCTAAACCTTTCAAAAATAGCCGTGGTATAGCAATAGCACGAACATTGCAAGAGTACTAGACACCCCCTTTTTGACATCCCTTATTGAATTGTTTTGTTTTGGGATTACACTTCCCCATTATATAAGTTAGTGTGGATGGCTTAGGTTAGTGAAATCTTTCTTATGACGTCATTTGTCACCTTTCCCTTTTGGACACCAATTCTGATAACAGAACGCTTATATGTGAGGTGATGTTCATCCAACCTAATCTAAAACATTTCGCTCCTTAACTCGAAAAAACTTGATCAATAAAATTCAAACAAGAAAATTAAAAAAACTAAAACAACAACCCAACCAGTAGCTGGACAACCATTGCGGCCTATGCTAAAGGAAAAAATTAAATACAAGACTTTAATTTGCCTTGAAGCATTCTGCAATGTTATTCTCCGGCCTTATTATTGTCCTGCTAAATACATCACCATGACATGGTTGTCAAGGATTTCATTTTTGCTAAAATAAAATTTCCTTTCTTTTCCTTTCCTTTCTTATTGTATTTATTTAATTCACCTATCCTGTTAACCTCTGTTTACAGTTAGTTAGTTATATAGTTACAGTGTTGTGTGTTGTTAATTAAATAATAAATAGTTTCATAAGAAACCATTCCTTAACGATTAATTAATAAAATTACCGAAAATAATAATAATGTTGTCATAGGCATTTACATTTCATGGGTCCTTATTTATGTTCCCCCTTACAAATCACTTCCTTAATTTATTATTTCATTTTCATCTTGTTTTTCTTCATTTCTTCGCTTCTTTACGTTTCTACAACAATACAAACAATAAGAATCCAGCCGTAGAAATTTTTTATGTTCTTTTTTTCGTTTTCTTTCTCTCCCCCATTTATTTTGTATTATTTTTCTTCATTTATGTATGCCTTCTCGTATACACAGTAACTCTTGTAATTTGTTTTGTTGTAACTTCATATGCCCTCTTGCTTACTCAGCTACTTGCTACAATTTGTTGTAACCTTATACGGGGTCTTTACCATTCTGTAACAGACACAGGTACTCTCACTCTCTTTCTCTCTCCCTCCCTCTCTCTCTGTCTGTACTCATAGTGGAGTATAATTTTTGTAAATTTGTAACTGTAGGTATACGAGTGAGTATACTTCGTAATAAAGGATAATGTCTGTGCGTGTATAGCCATGTAAATGAGTGCTTGCTTGCTGTAGGTGTGTGTGTAATAAACGGCCCTGACAATGGCTTTCTTTTTTAGTTCTTTTTTGCTGTTATGTTTGCCAATATTTTTATTATTCGTACTTCCCTTTTTTACTTCACCATTGTTTTGTTGTCGGGGGTGTATAGGCAGGGAAGAATTTTTTTATTTTATTTTAGTTGCTGCCGTCAGTCAGCGAGTGGTGGTGGTTGTTAGCAACACCGTTCACACCTTTCCGACTGTAACCTCTCTTAGCAAAGTGCTGTCGCTCAAGTCATCGCACTTTATTGTAGGGGAATAAGCGTGGAGAGTTGTAGAAGTTGTAGGTTAAATAAGGAGTTTGGAATTTGTTTGGAATAAAAAGTGGATTTGAAGTAAAAGATTTTTAACAAAGTATACGTAATAATTAGAACCTAAAAGTCCTCTGTCTTGGGGAGAAAAAGAACAGCTCCACGATATGCAAAAAATAAAGGAAAATAAGGATATACGTCCATTTCCTATTGCACTTAAGATTCTTACTTGAAAACTAAAATGAAATTAAAGGAAACCCATCGCCAAGTCATTGTTTGGAGCTTATCAATGAGGCTTTACGCCTTGTAAGTTCACCATTGTCAAAATCCTGAAAAAGATCTATGATAACAAAGTGGATATATATCATATTTTTGATTCGATAGACCGATATGAGTATATTGCAGTATGACGGTGAGTAAATTTTCCAGCTCGATGAAACTAGCAAAAAACCTCGGCTTCAGACAAAACGCCTCTTTATCCTCTTCAACATTGACATTGTTGAAAGTTTTCTACGTAAGCCGGATGTTATCTACAATGCCCCTGCATTTACAAAAGTTACAAGTTGGACGCTTATAATTTCAACACCATTGTGCACAGCAAGAGACAGATGTTATCGCTGCTACAGAAAGGGAGACTGCTAATATAGGTCCGTGCAAAACGAAGTAAATTATGTCGACAGTGTAAGTATCGGATATCAGACCGATTGGAGATCGAACATATAAAATTATTCTTACCAGCAGGCGCTATTTTTGTCTCAATAAGCAATTTATCTCTCTCGGAACAAATGTTCAATGCCCATCCTAAGCATTGGCCTTGTTATGTATCGATGCAGCTGCCTTGGAAATATTCGATGAAATATTCCGAAATTAAATCAGCAATGTGATGAATGGGAACCACAATTACATGGACATTGGTCAGCGCATTAACAATCGGTAGCTATGTTATTTCGGCAAAGTAGTTGGGATGGAGGAGAACGTTCAGCCAAGATAGGTATTTGACGCGAGGATTATCGATCGTTGGAGAACAGGATGTCCTTATCTGCTTTGAAGGATCAAGTTGAGGAATATTAGCATCGAATTTGGGAACAACTATGACAGCAGCGTATTTGGCCAAGGCTCCCGGTAGAAATAATGTCATGTGACTTGCTAGATTAACAAGTTTGGAGAAAGTTTGAAGAAGTTTTAAACCCAGATTACAGAGATTTAACGTTTGTTACTTGAAGAAGATAATAAAATTTTCTGCACGCGCATCCCAAAGACAGGCGCCAAGGCTTTGCCTGCCGATGTAAGTATCTTCTCTATCTCTTGGATACTATACTTACAATTTGAGGGGAATTTGAAGAAGATTTGAATCCAGATTATTGCTGCAAGTGCATCTCAAAGACAGGCGCCAAAACTGTGCCTGCCAAGTATCTTCACTTTCACCTGGACCATATACTAACAATTTGAAGGGAATTTGAAGAAGTATTGAACCCAGATTACAGAGGTTTGACGTTTGTTACTCGAAGAAGATAATAAAAGTTATTGCAAGTGCCTGCCGATGTTTGGCAGAGTCTCCCGGTAGGAAGAATGTCAAGTGACTTCCTAGATATATAAATATGAACGAAGTTTGAAGAAGTTTTGAACCCAAATTACAGAGATTTAACGCTTGTTACTCGAAGAAAATAATAAAAATTGTTGCAAATGCCTGCCGATATCGTAACTATGTTCACTTCTTCCTGAATACTGTACTCACAATATAGTCCTCTGACTTATTTATTCTTCGTCCGACGCAACAATTCGAATTTATTGGAACATAATCACAAAGCCACTTTTGGTCTTTTGTAGGTAACTCGGCACGCATTGTGCGCACTGCTTTCCCATTCTCGACCAATGTACTACGTACAGCCCTTTTTTCATATCAGATACCTTCCCACACCTTCAGGCGACCAAAATTTTCTAATTTTTTAGGGATTTTGATTAACTCGGTTATAGAGTGGACATTTGAATTAAGTGGCCTCTACTATATTTGTCTTAGCAGCTAGTATATCTTCGTTCTAAGTCAGCCATACAACGTTTTTTATTCGCAAAGACAAGAACAACCACCCAAAGATGAGAATCAATTGTTTTAATTGTGTTGTTAAAAAATCTACGGCCATATATACATCGGAACGGTTAATTTTGAAGCTTTACTCAAGCACTTGAAGTTCTAGTACTTTCCAACCTAACCACGTATGCTCACATACATACATGACATGCTATACAATAATGACACTAAAGACAGCCAGAGACAGCCAACACAAAATTTTAAATTTTTGCTTCATTTATAAGTTCTCATTATTTTATGCTCCTCCAGCCCCATATAATTTATATTCGTTGCCGGTCTCCCTCTGTATTATTACACTCACACCACTGTTTCTTTTTTTTTAATTTTTTGTTTCTACATTATCAAGGACACAGTGTTATTGTTTTCTTTTTTTTTGTTATTGTTTGATGTTGTTGCTTTTAAATGAATAATTAAAAATAATAAAAAAAAAACAAAAACTCAAGTTTATTGTTTAAAGTAGAAAATAAAATAAAAATTTTTAAATGGAAAACAACAAAAAATTATAAAATTTTTAACGTGAAGGCATAAAAAAGCTTTCTCATGCATTTTTAATGTCTTCCATTTCTCCTATTCTTCATTTATTTTCTTCTGTTCTTTACTTTTTTATTTTAAGAATGCAAGTGTATTTGAAAGTTTTTAGAATTTAAGACCAGGAAAAGTAGTTTCTATACGTTTGCTTTTAAAAATTAGTGAAAAATTTAGAAAATAAAGTGAATTTTAAGAAATATATTAAACGAACGAAATTCTTATTCAAACATAAAAGACTAGGAATTGAAGAAACTATACTGTTGAATGGAATAAAAATCTTCTTTCTATAGGCAATAAACTGAACAAGATTTTAGAAGAGCTTGTTTACAAACAACAAACCTACAGGGCTTATTAGTGAAATTAAAACAAAGTTAGGTAAAGTTAAGTGGTGTTACCAATCACATGAGCATCACCACTTAACTCAGTCCATAGCGCCTATTGTGCCACCACGTCCTATCAGAGAAGATATTGATGCATATCAGTACGAAGTAAACTTCGTTTGTAGGCACTTAGAAGAATGATCTCTGCCAACTAATACCACTTGCGGGTTCTGCAGAAGGCTTGAACTAATAGACAATGTCCAGTCAGATTAGAATGAATGTCCAAGCATGAAAGAAAACTTAACTATTTTGTCTTACATCCTTAAATACCAGCCTCATTGTAGTGAAGGAGTTCTTTATGGTCTACAAGGTAGGTGGTTATTTAGTTTGGAAGCCAATCTACCTTATTTCGTACACAACATAGTTTTCCAGTATGTTACTGTTCTCAGGATCTTATGATAAAAAAATCTGTCAATTTCCAGAGAAATATACCTCAAGACTATTTCAGTGCGAGTTGGCGATGATTTCCGCATCCGATCCAATACAGAACTGTATGAGCTCCTCAACAACACAGACGTTGTGCAGCGTAGTAACATCCATCGGCAGCGCTGACTCGGACATGTCGTTCGAATGGAGGAGGATGCTCCGGCGAGACGGGTATTTGACGCGGGGATCTGTGGAAGTCGGACAAATTGAAGAAGCCCTGTCATCAATTGGTGTGACCAACTACCGTAGGCGCACAAGAAGCAGAGGCGCCTAGAAGGATGTGTTGCGGCAGGCCGAAATCCGTTCATCAGCTTGATAATGCCCAGTTAAGAAGAAGAAGATATGGGCTTAACTGGACGCCTATTTCCACTACGAACTTTCGTACTATGACAGTTAATAACGGCCATCTTATTGAAGCTATATCTGTCAAATTACACACATACATACATACATGCATACATACGTACATACATACATACATACATACACACATACATACATATATAATTTGTAATTCGAAGCCTACAATCATGATTACGATCTAGCTTCGCACACCACCTTTGTCTTGTGTGTTAATTTTATGCATGAGTGGCGGGACCTAGAGTTTAAAGTCGACTCCGAACGACAGATTTTTGAGAAGGTTTTCATGGCTGTTTTATTTCACACTAAGAGTTTTTGCCAGAATTCTTTCGAAAGGCAGTCGCCGAACAAGTATTTGTTCTTATTTCGTTTTGTTAGAAATGACTGAGCATAGACGTACTAGACTAGTGACTCTTTCTGTCCAATTAGTTGCATTTTATTCAGTTTGTTTGGCCAAACCGCTCTGGACTAAAAACTGAAAGTAAACGGCCGTGAACAACGCCGTGCATTCTCTGAATGGGCTCTGGAGCAATTGGCAACTGACGCCAATTTTTATCGAAAAATCATTTTCAATGATGAGGCCTATTTCTAAACGAATGGATACATGAACAAACAAAATTATCGGATTTGGTATGATATCAATCAACATGAGAACCAAGAGCCTCTAACGCATTCCGACAAAATCACTGTTTGTAGTGGATTTTGAACTGGCGGCGTCATCGGTACGTATTTATTTGTGAACGATGTTGGCCAGGCCATCATTGTCAACGGCGAGAAGTCAACGAAAGAATATTTTTTCATTTTTCGTTTTTCTAGAGATTTCTGAACCATAGCCTCGCGTCTAATAAGCCAACAAACTACCTATTAAACTATGGTGGCTTCACAGGGGAGTCCATTTTTTTCTTTATCTATCGTGCGGTTATCGTGCTATCAATGGCTGTTGAAGATGGTTAAAATTTTGCTGGGAGTCAACTGACAAAAGCATGTCGGCAGGAGCAATATTGACCATTATTATTAAAACTATGTGTATATCTTATTTTTGAAATACAAACTTGTATTTGAAAGACTCTGTACATTCATGTTAACGATTAACAAATCCTTTATCCATTATTTTATTTACATTTACGTACGAAACTATATTTTTGGGTACAGAAAAGTCTTGTTTTTTTGTTTGTTTTGAATTCCAACAGGAATAAGTTTATGAACGAAACTCTTTGTATAACTTATTAAAATCCTTTTAAAGCAACAATAAATTTTAATTAAAAATTTACACACAGTAGTTATCTAATCTAACTCTACTATGTATTACAACAGTTGCAGAGCTTAAAAGCAAAATCGAAAAAAAAATTCTAAAATTTATGTTTTTATTGCTTCAAAAAAAACTTTGTTTTTCAAGGGATTAAATAGGTTTATATTGCATAAGAAATGCAAACGGAATACAATATTACTCCCTAAACGCGAGGGGCGGGGAAGGGCATAAGGCGGTACATTAATGACAGACAATAAAAATTTACAGACAACATGTCGATTGAAAACACTCGCAGAACTGACATTCACAGTTTTCCTCCATAATATTGCGATTCATTATCACTTCCACAACAACGAGGGTTGCTTTACAACAGTTAAAAGAAATCTTTTTGTTATAAAATAATTGCTAAAATTGTTGGAGACTATCCTCGTCTTCGTTTTGTGCAAAATGTAGCGCCAAAGGGTATTCATCTTCTTTAAACATTAAATAAAAATGATTCGTAAATAATTATGAAACGAGCTACAGAAAAACATCATCAAGTCAACAGAGCTAAAGGAAAAACAAAAACAAAAAAGAGAAAAAAAAAATTATATTCATACAGGATACTAAAATACAAACAAATGAACTTCCGGTTACATAATCCCAGCGAAAGCAAAGGAAGCAAGAAAATTTTATATTTCTGTGACTATACACACACGTTATGGGGTTGAGGAGATGGAAATGCGTCTGATTCTAGTGACTTCTTGCTGGTGGATTGTATTTATAATTTAAAATAGAGAAGTTGTTGAAGGGAAAAAGTTTAGTAAGAAAATTGTGTAATAGAGACTCATTTTTGTTGCCTAACTTCGTTAACTCAGAACCAAAAAAACGAATCTTTTATTGGCTTTACCAAGATTTATAACAAGAAGTTTCGGTTAAATTAAGTAGTTGGATGCTAGAACCAAAGATGTATGGATTTACAACGTTCAGCTTTTGGCCTCAATTTAAACTTCGTATTTCCAGACTAAAGCGGCTTAAAAGTACGATTTAATAATTCTGAGCAGTGTTTGTATAGAGTCAGTACAGTGTATACTATTGAGTACCAGAGATTTCCTGGAGAATATATTGGCATACCTAGATAGCCAGGGTGTTCTAAAGTCTCTTATAGGACGTTTTATAGGGTCTTTATATAGAGTTTTAAATTTAAATAAAACAAAGATGTCACACACACTTCACATCATAGCAAGAAAAAGTCTATCGGAGTGAAATATCACGATCTCGGTGGCCAGTTTATATCACCAATACATGAGATAACCATGCCCTCAAATCGTAGAATTGTGTAGAATTTCCAATGTGGCATGCGCTGTGTGGCGTTTAGCGTGTTTAAGTTGAAACGACACGTTTTTAATTTCCAGATCATCCAACTCAGGCTAAAAGAAGTTTAAAATCATCAACCCATGGTTCTCGCCATTGACAATAGTGGCCTGGCCACCAACGATCTCAAATAAATACGGACCAATGACACCGCCAGTTCAAAATCCACCACAAACAGTGATTTGTCGGAATGCACTGGAGGCTCTTGGTTCTCATGTTCATTGATATCATACCAAATCTGATAATTTTGTTTGTTCATTTATCCATCCGTAAAGAAATAGGCCTCATCGTTGAAAATGATTTTTCGATGAAAATGAATGCACGGCATTATCCATGGTCGTTTACTTTCAGTTTTCTGCCCGTCATGGTTTCGCAAAAGATACTGAATAAAAGGCAACGAATTTGACAAAAGAGTCACTAGTCTAGTACGCCTAAGGTCAGACATCTGTAACAAAACGAAATATGAACAAATATTTGCTCGGCGACTGCCTTTCAGCAGAATTCTGGCAAAAACTCTGAGAATAAGTAAAATTGCCATAAAAAGCTTCTCAAAAATATTGTTGTTCTGAATCGAAGTTAAACCACAACCTTAACTTACTCTCTTACTAAGAATACCATACAAAAAAGTCCAACAGGGTGAAAATGCACGTTCTCATTGGCAAATCACTCTTGCAAAATATCCATGTGGCCTAAGCTGTGTGGCATGTTGCGCCAATCTGTTGACACTATGATGTCGTTGGTGTTCAGACCATTCCGTTCAAAGTTTTGAGTTTAAAAACAGCGGCCTATAGTGCTCTCAGTTGACAGTGACGGCCTGACGAATGTCGTTCTCAAAGAAACATAGACAGATGATTCTTGTGCGCCAAAACCCATATCTAACCCATTCAGAATACATTGGACGTTCTTGGGCTTTATGCGGGTTGGTATCATCTCAAATTCATCAATCTTGTGTATTCATGTACCCGTTCACAATTCATTCTGTAATTCATAGCTACAGATAATTTTTCAATCAAACGTTGCCCGTTGAATACCCATTTTGATAAAAAAAAGGAATTTTATTAGTTGCACGCGGTAATTTGACAAAACAGACTGAATGAAGCTCAAATGGTATTATAATGCCAGATTTATTTGCCAGATTTGTTGCTTTTGAATGGCTTCCGGTTAATAAACTTGAACAAATGGCTTCGTGTTCAAAGATTTGCCAACAATACAGGGCTAGAGTAAATGGTTCGTGTCTAGTTTATGAATCTGGACTGATTTTATTATAAACTGGATATCAAAGTTACTAAAAACCGTTGGCAAACAGTTGATCGTATTCTCGGTTATGTAAGAAAGAAAGAAACTTTTTCATAAGTTTATTAGGTGCCCTTTGATTAGTCATTTAACTCTGAAAAGCTTAGTTTTGGTTTAATTAACAATAATTTACTTAATTTCTGTAATCCTTTTAGTTTCCAGAGTATCTCCTTTCTTTTTATGATTTTTATTGTGTCTCTTTTCCAAAAATTTTATTAAAGCTTTGCAGCTAAATCTGCACTATAATCGTGTGCTTAATTTGTGCTTAACGTGTTTGTTAACCCACAAAACAAATTTTTCGATTTTCTGCCAAACTATTTGAATTATTAATGATTTCCAAGTGAACACCATTTACAAAAAAGAAAGAAAAAAAAGAAAAAACAACTGCATTAATACGTATAATTATAAAATATTAACATTCAAGACAATTACAATGAACAAATCCTTTTACCCACATCAAAATCAATTACAAGTGGAGAGTGAGGGTAAAAAAGCAATAAAGACTACTAACTGCTACTGTCACATCAAAATGTTAAACGTAATGAGAATCTCTTGTCAAAAACACAATCAAATGAAGGCAAAAACTTTTAATGCCTCTTTCTCAACGCCTGGCAAATCAAACCACATCAAACAGAGAACAGTGAGTAATAAAAGTAGAGCAAAAGATTGCTTAAAGCATTTAAGGGTTAAATTTAGTTTCGTTTTTTTCGTTTCTTTTGTTTCTCTTTGTAAGAGAAGAATACTTTTAACGTTTAGCGCAAATATCTAGTTTTGGGCTCTATTGAGTTAACTTTTACAATTGTTATGTGAATTGTGTGTGCTTCAGTCACTCACTCACACACACTGTTGGAAAAAGTAATTAAACACACATTTTATATTCCATGTGTAATTTTTAAATTTGTGAGAGAGAAATAGTGTAAGAGACGGAGTGAGAGATGGAATCTCTTGCATACGTTTCCCATTAATTCTCATTTCGAAATTCAACTCTTACAGGGATTTTTAAGTTTGATTTTCTTTTTTATAAGCAAATTAAAACATAATTTTTTTAATGGAAATTTATTATGCTTTTTCATATCGAAATTAAAAAATTTATACTAAATCCTGCAAAATCGCTGGGCTTTGTTTTAAAATGTAAGTTTTTGATACAGAAATTACCTCGACCATTCCGCTGCATTGTGTACGTGAGACAGCTGCTCAAACTCTAGGTCAAACATCACCAACAAAACGAAATTTGAATATTTCTTCGGTGACTGCCTCTCAGGAGATTTCTAGCAAAAATTCTGAGAGTAAGATAAAATTGCCATGAAAAAGTTTCTTAAAAAACCATCGTCCTAAGTCGACTTTAAACTGTAGGTCCCACTCACTGCATCATTTTAAACGTAGGCAGTAGTTTAATTGGCTTTATCCCACATGTAAACGTTTCAGAATTGAAATCCAGAAAGGAAAGGTGACAAATGACGTCACGACGATTTTATTTACGTAAAATCCGTATATTTCTTCAAACAACACAATGGCTGATGGATGATGGTGGTCGAGACGGACGGTTGGACACGATAGACGTGAGTTATCTCTACAGGAACTAAGAGCCTCAGATAAGTATGCCAGAACGGAAACAGCTTTTGATGTGTTGGAAATGCAGCATGAAATTATTTCTCACTTTTTAACCTCAGACATAAATGATGAGGTAGAAATTGTGTCTTCAGCAGAAGAGAAGAAGGCAAAGATGCCAGGAAATTTCCATTACAGAGCTAATATTTTCGGTTAACGCAACTGAGGAGGAAGGAATTGAGTCTTCAGAGCGGCTCTCTGATCAAAGAAGAGAAGAAGGCATAGATGCCATGCAATTTTCCTTTACAGAGCCAATATTTTCTGTTGACGTAACTGACGTGGGAGGAGTTGAATCTTCAGAGCGGTTGTCTGAGTGAAGAAGCGAAGAAAGCATAGATTCCAAACAATTTTTCTTTGCAGGGCCAACATTATCGGTTGAGTAACTGAAGAAGCGTACAATGGTGCTTTTACAAAATTTTCTATGGAGCCTATAAGCTGCAGCTTTTGTCATAATCTTATGAATTTCAGAAAAAATTGTTCTATTGTAACGATCAAAGCAATATTACACTGATGCCTGTACAGAATTTCGAATGATTTCTACAGGCTGCTCATTTTAGCAGTTTAGGGCTCTTTAAACATGAAATCCCTTGAGAGAAGCCAAAGAAAAGGCAATCAAAAGGTATTAAAAAATATTGAAAATGCAGTTCAAACTTAAAATAACCTGTATTTTTAAAATTTATGTGTTTGTGTTGTTCATTTTGCCTCCCCTTTTTTGGACATGGTCTTCCTCTTTTTCTATTCTATATCATGTTTGCAAAACTTAATTTTTACAACAAATTAAGTAATTAGGACATGGGAACGTTTGTGTGTGTAGGTAAGTGTGTTTGTTTGTTTGTTCAATAAAGACCAGAGTTGGATAGTTTGTGTTATCTTCATAAAAAAAATCATCAAAAACAATAACAACGAGAAATGCAAACAATTGTTTATGAAAACTTAAATTCCTGTCTGGAGGATTTCCGTATGTTTTGCGTTTTTGTTTTTATCTGGCAAAGCAGAGCAAAAAGAAAAAATTTATTTTGTTTTGGCTTAATTACGGCAACACAGAAAAAGCAAAAAAAACGAAATGAAATGAATTTGGCAGAAGAAAAACAAGCTGTCGTAAACAGATTAAAAACAAATCCCTAAGGAAGTAAATTTCTAAACGGAGAAAAAAAACATTTAAAAAAAACAAGGAAAGAATGTTTTTATGTTATGAAGTTACAACGCGTTTTACTTAATTACACGAGTCTTGTAGATGTTCACAAGTCCATCAGTGTCAGAATGAAATGATAAAACTTGAAAAATTTATAATGAAGACGAAGGAAATATAGGGTACTTCTATAGAATGTCCAAATATATTGGGAAAACTGTGTCTTGGAAGGAAGAATTGTAAAAAAAAAGAAACCCTTTGGGTGCACATGAGTTAAAAGATATCCTAAAAATTCTTACATAATACGCTACTTTTCATAAAATTCAAGAACCCTTTACTGAACCCATCCAGCCAGTGAAGTGCTATTGCCGTAACGTGGTCAGGAATATGAGCCTGGGCTGCCCATGAAAATTTCTCCAATCTTAATCGATCCATTAGTTAGATAACGTACAATCGTGTCTTTTTTTATTTCATTTAATGCCTCCTGAAATCGTTAGTCCTTTACCAGTGACCAGATCATACAAATCATATCAAGAAGGCAATCTGGAATGATGGACAATGAAATATATCTGAAGCTCTCGTGAAGGCGTTAGGTCAGGATGCACTTGGACATCATTACAATATCTACAGACATCCTTATATGAAAAATCGATCATTCTTACATGAGTCATCCTCCTACGATATGAAGAAAATTTAACTTAATAATGTGCAAGCCAAAAGACTTCCCACTGCCCAAAAACCCCTCGTTACAGTTTCCAAAGTGCTGAACAATTACAGAAAAGATGTTCTGAGCTCTCCTCTTTTTTCTTGTCATAAAAGCTTCTGCTATCAGGAGCGGATCAGCAGATTTCTCACAAAAACTCTGAGGGTAAATAAAATTGTTACGAAAGATTTCTCAAAAATCTCTCATTCGGCGTCGTCTTTAAACTGTAGGTTCCGCCATGTATATAATGAACACAGAACATGTATAAAATGAACACAGACAACATAAGTGGTCTGAGAAACTAGGTTGTAATCCTGGCTGAAGAGTTGTAATGATCAATTATGTATGTATGTATGCTATCGAGCACATGCAACCAGAAACCAGTGCCCCGTAATAACTGCTATGAGGCTCCCACGGGCTCATCTTATGTTTATTGAAAATTTTGTTTGTCGATATGCACAGAGGGTAAAAATCGTCTCAATATTGACCGTTGCTTGGACGTGCAATAGACTCTTCTGCAAAAGTTGCAATAATTATGTACGGGGATGTGCAGACCTTGCGCTGACCAACTTCCTCCTTTTCCGTGATTTTGGTGGAACTTGGTTAGTACAGGGACTGCGTTCACCCGTGGCATCACAACGGGCCGCTATGCGTGCTCAAGTGAGCTTTGTGACATCAGAGCTACCACTCCGACCTAACCTAACCTATGTACGGGGATAGAGGAACACTTAAGGATGCCTACATATATAACGTTGATCACCAGGAATTATAATACATTTGGTATGATAGGCACCAGCATCCAAGCGGAGTGTACCCACCCTTATGGTATAAACTGAACACTGAACTGCGGCCTAGGATGAAGGATGAATATTTTATGACATACTGTAAAGTGCTTGACCACTTGACCAAACATTAAAGGTTCGAATTGAGAAAAATTAAAAGGCCTCATTACGCTTTCAAATAATCAATCCAGCAACCTCCTGAGACCACAGAAAGGATAATTTTAATATGGAACTTCATAGTAAAGTCGGTATTCTTCTTTTGAAAAAGACTACAACTCAATGAGCTAGGAATCCAAAAGGAATAATGATCGGTGGATCATCTGCTACTGTAGAACAATCGTCTACATCGTTAGAACAACTTGACTGAATTAAGGTAAAGGAAGAAATTGCAACCTAGTAAGGCAACTGAGAACATGCTTTGTGACAGGCCTATGCTCCTACAGGACCTAAAGAAATATTCAAAGACAGAGTATTTAGCTCAGAATTGTGAGTAATAAAACCAGCTTTCTTTCAGGACTTGATGATTGCCGTAATATAGTGGGTACAGCATTTTCTCTACATCTGCTCTGGTCTGCTACTTCGAAAAAAGAGGGCAAAAATATGAAAAAACAGTATTTCTTTCGATGATCCCCTCTTAGGATTTTTTTTTGACAAAAACTCGGAGAGTAACGAACTGCCATGACGAAGAATATCAAACATGTTGGGAAGAAACATAATACTACAGGGTCTGCAATTCAAGTACTATAAAATGAACATATACAACGTGGATGCTGTGAAAAGTTGGGCCGTAATTTTGATGATTGTAATGCCTAGTAGTGCCTTTGTATGTGCCTTTAAGGACTGGAGTCTGAATTATTTTATGACACATGTTGGCAATCCATTAAGAATACTAAACAGGCACTAACTTGTATATGAGTAGATTACCATACGAAATATATTGAAATTTCTTTTAATTTTCAAGGAGATATTCTACAATTCTTAATAGAAATAAAATTTGAAAATAAAAAGAAAACTATTACACAATGAATTATGGTTTCCCTATGATGATTTTCTTTGTTTTAACACTTCCCATTAAACAAAACTAAGGAAACAATGCGTTCAATGCAACTATTTATAGAATAGACAACTTGCAGCCACCTTCCAGAGAAAAAGAAAACACTCCATCAGCATCAGCAATTACGAAAAGGAATAAAACAAAAATTCATTTCATTTCTCTGTTGCCTATTACAATGCAGCACTCACTATTGATGCTGAAAAACTTCTTCATTCTATTTGAGAATGGTTTTTGAAATTGTTTCTCTCTATTGAAATAATGCCACACTCATCTGTATATATTGAATGAAAAGGAGAATTAAATGTTATGTGTGTGTGAGTGCACATGGGTTACCATTGTGCTTCTCCATACACAAGTGTGTTTGGGGGTCGAACAATTTTAAAACAAATAAACGCTGATAATGATAAACAATACGTATGGAGATGTTAGATAGTTTGTGAGAATGTGGCATGTGTGAGTGAAGTACCATGTGGTACATGTAATAACATTTGTAGCACGTTTGTCTATTGAATGTTTATTTAGAATAAAAACAATAACAACAACAGCAACAGCACTATAAAAACAAAAACTCCTGTAAAATAATACAACACAACGTTTTACAATTCGAACGAAAGGCGCCAAACCGCATGAATACAACGTGTAAGACCATGTTCATGCTCATGTTCATATCATTAAACGCCAATGCATGGTTGAATAGATGAATGGACAGACAGCATATGCAGACAGACAGCCAGCCATCCAACCATTGAAACACTTTCGTTACATTAGAAATGTTTTTATTTTTTTTAAATGTTTTCAATTAAATTGCATTTGAAGTGGTATTTGGTTAAGGGGCTTCGCTGGGTGATAAATTTTAATAAGAAAACACTTTACGGAGCTGTTAATGACAATGCATTACTCATTGAAATGTCTCAATTGATATTAATAATCAGCATATTTTAATTGCCCTTTTCATACATGTTTATTATTGTTTAATTAGTTTTATTAATAGCATTAGAAATTTAGAAAAACTGCGGTGCAGTGCAGTGAAGTGGTATGAAACGTTTAAATTTTAATTGTTTTTCAAATAGTCACAGGGTATTTCAAATTGGTGATTTATTTTCAAATGTAAATTAAATTAAAAACCTATAAAATAGAAACGTCTGTACGTTTGAGAATAATCTTTCGTTGCGGCGTTGCGTGTAGTATGTAGCATCAAGTTTCAGCATCTCGACATTCATAAAGCCATTTGGATGTCTCCCGATCGATCAACATCCAAGCAGATTGATCACATTGTGATTGACGGAAGGCACGTCTCCAATGTAGTAGATATACGTACATTCAGAAGACCAAATATTAACACGGGCCACTACCTAGTCGCAGCCAAGTTTCGATTGTGCGTTAGCGTCTCAAGGTCTGCACGTTTTAGTACATTGCGAAAGCTGGACGGCAAGAAGCTGGACGGCAAGAAGCTGGACGTCAAGAAGCTGCAATCACTAAGGACAGCTGAGGCGTTCTCCGCTCAACTCTCGGATAAGCTCCGTCGTCCCTCATCTAATCTCAACGATATTGGTGGAATATGGGTCAACATCTCCCACTTATTGGACGTTACTGCCGAAACAGTCCTTGATTTCAAGCAACTCCCCCAACGAAAGCAATAGTACGCTGATGTCTCAAGGCAGCTGCGGCGAAAAAAGTCGTATACAAAAAAACGTTGCAGTCCGCCGGTACGCGAGCCATTGTCGAGAACTATAGAGAGAGGAGAAGGGATGAGAGATGCCTTTTCAGATGCAAGAAGAACGAGCAGGAGAGACAAGAGCGTAAGGAAGCCAAGATGTACAGATTTAGAAATCACGTTCGAAAATTCTATCATAAGGTTAAGCGCCTAAACGAAGGTTTTAAGCCTGAAGCATCTTCTTGCAGAGATAAGAATGGAAACATGGTAACGGATTCGCGGAGAGTGCTGAGGTTGTGGAGGCAACAATTATCTACTCTGCTACGCGGCAATGACGACATCAATACCGCCTTTAGAGATAATGTACCAAAACCGATCGAGGATGACGGCATGGAGATTCTGCCGCCTAGCAAGGAAGAGGATAAAGGCGCGATCACATTATTGGTCATTACAAGCCTTCAGTCAGGATGACAACCACGCCACCTAAGTTGCGATTGATAATTCTATACATGAGTGCTAGGACCTTCAGTTTAAAGTCGCATTCGAACGACAGATTTTTTGAGAAACTTTTCATGACAATATTTTATTTACTCTCAGAGCTGAGAGGAGGTCGACGAAGAAATATTTTTTCATATTTTGTTTTATTGGAGATGTCAGACCTAGGGTTTGAACCGTGGCCTGACGTCTAATGAGCCAACACACAACCTACTAGATTAAAGTGACTTTAGCTATAAGGCTACTCGTTGAAAAATACCTTCAGTATCTACAATTGTTGTAGAATATTAAAAATTCGATTTCGATCATGTGCTTAATGTACGTATGTAATCTGCTTAAATTTTGTAAACACCGCAAAACAAATTTTTATTTCGGTTTTATGTTTTTGGTGAATTCTTTAACCATAAATTTCATGGGATTTGTCTACTACTGGTTGCGGTTTTATGTCAACAATAAATAGAGGCTGTAAAATGATTTCCACTTCCCTATCCTTAATACAACTTAACTGGCATTGTTCGATTACAACAAAAAACCCTCAATAATATGTTCAAACATTCCCTTTGCCTCTATCCAACCGCATTCAATATGCAGTTGAAAGACAATGGAATTGAACCCTTGAAAATATTTCATAAATCCAAATGGAATGCAAAAATATTTTTCCAAAAATTCCATTTTGTATGGCGAACATAGTCGGTGATGGTGGGAAATATTTCAATGTACGAAGTGTGTTTCAAAAAAAGAGTGAATTCTGTACAGGATAAGATTTTTTAAACTTTGTGGAATGGACGGAAACGAAAACGGTTTTTGTTGGTATATTGTGTTCAAGGTTTTCGTAGTATTGCTATGAAGTTTTTTGCTTTTGTCTTGCAGGCATGAGTTTTAGAATTTTTTGATTTGTTTGATGCATACCTGCTGGTGGAAAAACTCAACAGAAATTTGTTAAAAATTGTGAATAGAAGACATACATACTGTGAGCCTCAGCCGATTTAAAGCAAACGTTATAAAGGCTTCCCAAAAAAAACTGAGAACAAATGGAGAAAACTCGAGTTTTAATGACTGAAACTTATTCTTAATAAGTTCAATCCATTTCTACATTGGAGAGATCATTTGTTAGGCTAAGGAATGATTTTCAAGGAAGATTCCATTGCCTTTCGAATCATTACTGATGACATTCACTAAGGCGGCTTATATATGTTCCTCTTACTCCCTTAGGGAGCATAGGGCGGTTTAGTGTGCAAAAAATTTTATGTGAAGTTCTACCAACCAACCTAGAGACGAAAATCATGAAGCGAACCCAATTAACTTGTTTGAAGCGAACATTTGCTAATATTTATGGAAAATGCAGATCCTCAACTACATTACCGACCATAAAAAATACATACGCTATTGTACAATGGGTCAACTTGAACACCGGGTACTGTACTTGTCAAGTAAACATCCTCTAACTTAAAGGCGACTTGGTGTGCAAAAAAAATGTATAGGAAATCCAAACAACCAACACAAACACGATTGTCCTGAATCGAACGCCATTAGTTTGTTTGAAGTGAACATTTATCAAAACTTCTGAAATATTCCGAGGCACACGTAGAGGTCATAGGCACAAGTCGCCATAGTCTAGTAGGTAATGCATTGGCTTATTAGGCATGAGGCAACGGTTCAAATCCCAGGTCAGAAATCTCCAGTAAAATGAAAAATAAAAAATATTTTTTCGGCGACTTCCTCTCAGCAGATTTCTGGCAAAACCTCTGAAAAAAATTGCCATGAAAAGTTTCAAAAAATCTGTCGTTCGGAGTGGACTTTAAACTGTAGGCCCCGCCACTCATGTGTAAAATTAACACACACACAACATAAGTGGTGTGAGAATCTAGGTTGTAATCCTGACTGAAGAGTTGTAATGACCGGTTATGTATTCATGCACGTAGACGCTCAACTACATGTCTAGGTTGGCTTATTCTCATATCGCCTGTACCTATCAATGCAGAACGTTGGAATAAACACTAACAACTGTGCGGCAGATCTTTACAACGGCGATCTTCAAACCGCGACTGCTTTCTACACACGCAACGCGTCTTCACACAAGATTGACTGAATTCTTACTACTGGTTGCTTGCTTTGTCTTGCCTTTTTATATGCCCAGGAAAAACAGTCTGATGAAGGTTCTTGAAGTCGAACGTTCGTTGTTTCGCCTTCTCGTGAACTCTATTGCGATTTCATTGTTGTTTGTGTATTTTGTTTATATTGCATGTTGTTGCGTTCTCGCTTACTTGCATATCCACTTTTCTTTCATAGTGATGTTGTTGGTTTACATGTAACAAGTTCGTTGTATTTGTTTGTGTAGCTTTTGTTAATATTAAATGTTAAGCATCGTTTACCGTTTCCATTTCCATGACAATAGGTATTGTTAAAGAGATTAAAACATTTTTTAGAATCGTACCTTTAAATCATGAACGCCCAAAGTCTGCTTATATATCTCTGTGGGCTAACTTTAATTAGAGCAAACCTGGAATTGTTTTCTCATTTATTGAATCAACCTCGTACTTTTTATGGCAATATAAACATTGTAAAAAACTAAATAAAGGACAACAGACTAATTAAGGTTCTGTAATTCCCCTGTTATGTAATAATTTACATGTTGCCAGCCTGTATGGAAGGAACTTTAGAAAAATAAGGGAGAACGTAAGTACTTTCTAATGAAATGCTTTTTCCTGTACGATAATAAACTCGAAACTCGATAACAATTTTCTTTTCTTTTTCCGTAATTGTGTTTTCATTATTATCGAAACACATACTCTACTTTGTTATTTTTTGTTGAAAAACTTTTCTCTCTTTTTTTATTTTTCCTGGTTTTTCCAAAATTTCCCTGTTTTGTAGTATATTTTCTGTTTTAAATGTGTTGACTTGGAATCACCTTTTGGCAAATGTTTATGAAGTTTCCCATTTTGTTGGTTTTATTTTCCAAAAAATAATAGAAATATGCAAATAAAAACAGAACTTTTTTTCTCTAAGTATTCTTAACACGTTTGATTTGTTGTGTTCTGGATATCGAAAGCCAGGAGAACTATGAGTCTCTGCAATTGTATGAAAATTGTGGAAAACTTTATGTCAGGTGTAAAGCAAATAACTTTGCCATGAGATTTGCGTTTTGTGTGTGTGTGTAGAAATTTAAAAGCAAATTTAAAATTAAATTTGAACAATTCTATTCAGCTTTAGAGATTTTAAGTGCAAATAGAGTACCAAAGTTAAGTTTATTAATATGGGGCTGAGGAAGAATTTTTATAAAAAAAAAAATTTTAATTTGAATTTTCTCTTGTATTCCCAACATCCAACAGATGGAAACTTTTCATGCAGGAGAGTTGGGAAGCAATGACCATGACATTTACTATGAAAGAATATGAAATTTTTTTGAAATCAAGTTTCTTAACTCCTCTGTATTCCGGCCAACGTACTAAACTTTCAAGGAAAGTGGATGACAAAAAGATTGTAGCCACCCTGAACTGTTTATAATACTCAAAATATCGAAGGGATCTAGGCTTGCTCACTGGGCTAAGCCATTGAAGGAAGATAAACAAATTGTTTGATTGTTGTCCTGCATATTGAAAGAGAAAATTAATGACTTTCACCCATTAAGAATGCTTCTGAAGCAAAACTTAAGGGGCTGTTATGCTACAACCTTGTTTTAGATAATAATATCACTTTGGTTTTACTAGCGAAATTCCCGATCTGTGGAATGCTAAAATTTACACAAGCGACAAAGTAAGATGAATCATGCTCTGAGAGATTCATATTCAGAAGTCTAGTTGTCTCTATCTGTTTGTACTTAAACTTGAACAAAATGTGAAGATCAAGTTTGTGGGCAGCATTGGGAGACGTTCTGCAGAAACAAGTGGTTATGAAATTCAATGTCATCTGAATTCTTGGTATTGTATTCTCTTTGAATATAAATCCTCGTTAATTTCGGACAATATTTCATTTACTAAAACTGGCTATGAAGTAGGCGAAAGGACATCGGTTTCAAGCATCACAAGGATTAAAAGAATTAAAGACATGACACAAGGAAGTAGCGGCATTGAATCAAAAATGTTCGTAGCGATACTATCATTAAAGAGCACTACTACTCACCTATATTAGAAGTTAATTTCGAAATAAATTCCTGAATATGGGCCTATTTATTCAATTTTTCTGGGCAAAAACGGATTGGATTCAAAACAAAAAATTCCGATTTTGAGTATTGATATCAATCATAACATTCGGAGATTGTCTGTGGAGCAGATGTGAGTGAATATTTCATATTTAGGAAGCATTCTATCTATCTGCCTATATGACGCTATAATGATGCTAATAACAGAAATACAAGAGCATTTGAGGCAGATTATATAGATTTTTTGAAGTCAGTGACCTCATGCAGGTCAGCAGGTTTGGTCTGGTTAAATTAAACAACTAGAACAACTAGAAATACATATACATAATTGGCCATTACAACCCTTCAGTCAGGATTACGGCCTAGCTTCTCAACACCACTCATGTTGTGTGCGTTAATTTTATACATGAGTGGCGGGACCTACAGATTAAAGTCGACTCCGAACGGCAGATTTTTTGAGAAGCTTTTCATGGCAATTTTTACTCTCAGAGTTTTTGCCAGAAATCTGCTGAGAGGAAGTCGCCGAAGAAATATTTTCATATTTTCGTTTTGATATCTGACCTGGGATTCGAACTCGGGCCTTTCGTGTAATAAGCCAACACACTACCTACTAGATCACGATGACTTCAACGACCTTATGTTCCAATGAAAGATGTCCTCGCTTAAGTAAGGGAGACTTGCAGAGCAAGTACCTTTCCTCGAGGAAAGTTGCATCGAAGATGGCTTTCAGAAGCTCCTATGATGAGCTTATTCAAGGCAATATTATTCGACCTAATAAACCATATAGATACTACTGCTTCTTGGAAGTTTGATAAGTCTGTTAGCTTCTTTGAGAACTCTTCTAACATGCCGTGAATTAATCTTCCATCCCTAATAAACATCCACCTACAGCAGCTACTTAAAAATTTCAGGACTACATTACTACTCTTTATACTGCACCTTGAAGTTCTACTTATACAAGGATTGTTGGCGGCTAATTTGTAGATGACTGTCAGTCTAACCTCTGCCTCTTCTAGGCTGGCGACGCCCTGGACTGCCAGCAGATCTTCCAGCTAAAATAAAATAGGCCCTAAAGTCTGTTGAGGTGCCGCGAACTACTGGAGGTGCCATTAATAAAATACACCTACGTATGCATGATCAGAAAAAAAGGTACATTTCCATGCACTATTCCAATCACTAAAATAAACCTCATGAAAGAAGCTTACCAGTGCTACACTAATAAGCTCCATATGTACCGAATTAGAACGCATGGGTGACAAGCTCCTCACGAGTGTAGTTAGGTTTGGGTTAGAGGACGTGTGCTTGTCAAATAGGACAAGTACAGTACCCGGAGGTTAAGTTGACCCATTGTGAAAGACGTCCTTAATATGCGAGTATAATAGAGGTGATAGGAAAAAGGAGAGGAAGTACGAAATGGAGAATAGGAAACGGAGGAACACAAGCCTAGGAGAAACCCAACTGTTAGGTTAGGTTAGTTTAGGTTTGAGGACGTATGTATAGTATACTTGTCATTTGGACAAGTACAATAGCCAGAGGTCAAAATGACCTGTAAGAGAGAGAGAGGATAGTAAAGGGGATAGGGAAATTGGAAAAGCAGAAGAGGTGGGAAAGGAACTGTTAAAACATTGAAAAAATATCTACGTGAACATCAATTTAATTGCAAATACAATTGACTACCATTTGCTATCGTTGCATGTACAACATCAAGTGCATGAGGCGCTATAAAAATTAAATCGAAAACAGAAAGAGGGGGAATTTTGTTTTGTATTTTTTTTAAATAAATTTTCCATTTTTATTTTGTCCCAATTGCATTTCAAAGATAATTATGCGTATTTGATATTCAATGGTTGATACATTTCGTCCCCCCATTTCTACTGAAATATGATGTGAAGCATTCATTGGCTAACGTATTGCAACGTGCAACAATCATTGACGACGAGTGTCGCAAACATAGCGTACGTGACAAGAGAATTTCGCAATTTTTATTTTAATAAACAATATAGACGTACATACATATATACATATGGATGTACAGATGTATTCACAGGAAAAGAGTAAAAATGATGCGAGTGGAGAAGCATTTTATTTTTATGTGGCAAATAAAACGCGCTGTGCCACTAAACTTTATGTTATGTTGCGTATCAAATTCGATTGCCAGAAATTTTATTTATTCTCCATTTGAAAGCAATATTTGCTAAACTTAATTGTTGTTATTGTTGTATTTTCTCTTTCATTTTTTTATCTTTTTCCTGTGCTTCACATTTTTATTTTTCATTTGCAACATTAAGTGCCACCACGGCAATCCTATACACGTTGCCATACATACGAATGAGTTCAGTTGGTAAAGGAAGGAAACTTATTTTCTCTTTCTGTGGTCTCTTGAGGTCGCTGGCATGATGGACAAATTATGTTCTTCTAATAGTTGGCATTATGTGGCATACATTATTCAGGAGTATGAGGATGAGGATGCTGATGATAACGATAATCTATCTTGCATTTGAAAAGAGTCAGAGAGAGAGAGAGTCAGAGTATTATTTCAGGTTTTGTTTCCGTTTTGTTTTTGCTTGTTTCTGCAAAGTGCCTCAAAGTCAGGACATGAGTTTTTGCTGTTTTCTTTCACTTATGATTTGTAGCAATTGTATCCTCATGAGAATCATAAATAATTTACTTAAATGTCGAATAATTGAATATGTTTGTTTAGTTATTTGGAGCATGGCCAATAAAAATAATTTTTGCGGCCATATAAAACACACTAAATTGTACGAATTTTTTTCACATTTTGTGGAACAAAATCATCATTTACTGAAGGTTAACAATGTGGTTTGCTTTATATAAGCCTGGTGACCAAACTAAAGGGTATGGTACAGGAAAGTAGAAAAAAAATTCATAAATTAGCGAAGGCGTAAGTTTTTCATTTATTGGATGATTGACTCCTGCTTAAGAGTTCAAATCCCAACTCATTTCTTTCGTCGACACTTGCTCTGCAATTTTCAGTAAAAAGGCCTCACAGTAAGTAATGGAAAATCACCTCAAATCTAGCATTTAACTGTAGAAACTGTCACTCATAAATACAACACGCACACAAGATTACAATATGGCCAACATGAGAAACTACCGATCAAATTCCCAATAATCAGTCGGACGGTAGGCCCATATTCTAAATTCCTTAATGGTATGTCCACGCAAAGAATTTTGGATAGACACACTTTGGCCTTGTAAGATCCAGTTTTCTCTAAACTATACGAAACTTCTGATTAAGAGTCTTAGACTTCCAATATCCATTACGGTTAGATATTTTAAAACGTATATATAAAGAGCCTTTCATTCAACGCTTTTTATTTTCTCTCAGAGTTCTTGCCAGAAATCTGCAGAGAGAAAGAAAATTTTTTTATATTTCGCTTTGCTGGAGATGTCTCGCCTTGAGGTTGAACCGTGGGCTCACGTCTAATAAGTCAAGCCTACTAGACTACGGCGACTTCCCATCGGAATACCATAAAAAATTTTTATTCATATGAAAAGCCTCTTGATGCCATTATATGTGGAATACAACACCGTTCAAATATCACGCCTCGACAGCTTCTTTGGATGAAATGCTTTAGAAATGTCAAGTTTTCCCTGACTCTGGCACTTAAATGACAAGCATTTTATTGACGAAAAAAGAAAATCCCACAAGAAAAAGTTTAACGAGTTTAAATCGCACCATCTCGATGGCCACTTCACCTTTCAGCCACGTGAGATGATCATGCCTTCAAATAACTCGTGCAGGATATTCAATGTAATATGAGGTGTGTGGCATACAGAGCCACCCTATTAAAATCACATGTCATTGGTGTCCAAATCATTGAATTCAGGCCCAAAGAAGTTAGTAATCTCACCTAGCTATGATGCCCCCGCCGTTCACAGTGATGGCCTGGCCAACATCATTCTCTAAGGAATGTAGACCAAGGACGCCGCTTGCCTAAAATCCGTACTTAGAGATTAATTTTCCGGGTTGCATTGGATGCTGTTGGATCTCATCGGTATTAGTATCGTCGCAAATTCGATAATTTTATTTAATTACGTACCCATTCACGAACACACGTCGCTGCCTATGGTCATCCATGAATAAATTTCAACTAAGAAGACAGTTGTAGCTTCAATTGCCTAAGTTGTGAGTACCGTGCACTTTAAAACACACGCCATCGGTTGGTTTGTGACAGAACGTTTGGAGATCTGGGCATGGTTGGGAACATGAACTGGCCTGTTTCATCCGGAGGTCGAGGTGGTTCAAACCCACATTAAATAATGCAATGCGGCGTATGGGGTGAACGTGCCTGCAAACGGCAAGCTACCCGCTATCCTAGCATAAACAAACTGCCAAACCTTGAAAGTAATTTTTTGTAAACGCTACTGTCTTCATGGTGGGCATGTTCTTAAGAGCAGAAAAAAACTCTACTATCTAGCCACTAAAATTCTTGTAGAAGTTATTTGTCATGTATCCAAGACCAATGTCGAGTTCAGACTCCAACAATCACGCAATGTTTTGCAATTCAAGCAGACTTTTTGGGGGTTCTCTATCCAGTCTCCGCCGAATTTGCGGCGCTGGATCAGGATCCATAACTGCATAATCAATGCTGTTAAGTTTTTAAAAGGATTCCCAATTAAGAGAAGACTCCATCAACAGTTCGAGGGATTTGCCAAACTTGCCCCATTCATCAGCTCTACGGGGTCCGTATGGCCCGGTTCCCGGTTTTATACCAATCCGCTATCTTATTAAGAGATTTGCAACAGCTATAAACCATCCTGGAGTTAGTTACGTTGAAACCCAGTACCTTGACAGCAGCCTAACCATACAAAAGTACGCTAATATCTCATACGGAAATATTTCCGACCTTAATAATCTCTTTACCGCCGCCTTCTTTGTCCACCGTCTCCAACAACGTTTTCCCTAAACACCAACAATAAATCTTAACTGCATGTAAAATATTGTGACACATTTTCCAATTTTGCACCATCGGCACTAAACCTCTCAATCGATTTGTAAACCTAAACTTACAAATATGGACGGACAGACACTGTTTTCTGTTTTTCTCCCCAATTTAAAGCGGATGACATACAACTTTATGTGTGTAATTTAGCGTAAAATGAGTACGTTTGATTTGTTTCACCTTGAGCTCTTCGAGCTCCTATTTTTTATTTTTTTCATTTTATTTTCAGGGTCTCATACTCATTATCCACAGTTAACACATCACATCATACACTAATAAAGCTGAGAGAAATAATCGAAAAACAAGGAAAAGAATAGAATAGAAATAAGAGGAAAAGGAAAGAAATTGAAAGGGGAGAGAAGAGAAGAGAGGAAGGCAATTTAATGACTTGTTAATGCCAGTACTTACACGCTTATCTACAATCGCATTCTCCATATAACATTTGTTATCGATTCACAATTATCTATTGATTGGTGCCTAAGTCGGATAACATCCCATCACCAACAACAACAACAATAGCTAACAGTAAACAATACACAACAACCATACATACATACATGCTGGTTATGTCATGCGTTTGGGTCCTAGTGTTTTAGTAAATAAACTACGTAGGTTGGTTTCGTTTTTTTTTTTTTTGTTTCCTCTAGTACTTCCTATTATTGTTGTTGCATTTCAGCCAGTAAATGGGGGAAGAGGGCATACTTTACGATTGTGGCAAATAGACATGACATGTTATAAATTCTGAAAATGATTTTTTTTCGTTTGAATTCAATTCCTTTTGATTTCATTTTATTTTTTGAAATTTATTGAAAGAATTGGAACACATGTGTCATTCAGTTTGAAACAACATGTTGTTGAAATAATGTTGCAAGTGGTCGTAACAAGTACGTTAAGACACAAGTGAAATGAATTCGATACTGAAATTTCATGTGCGACATTTTATGGTGACATTTTGCAAGCAATATATCATACACATCTCCGACATAGTAATGGGAAACTTGAAGGGAGACTTAAAGCGTACGACAAGCTTACATCACGGAAAGATCACAATTCTTCGAAATTGAATATAATCCATTTACTTTATCTCAGATCTTCTGGTCTCAAAACCTACTACTGCTGTAAGGCAATTTATATCAACAGGCTTCGGCCTCTTGCGGTCGTACGGATTTATCGGGCGGTCATTAAATCTAATCTTCTTTATAGAGTTGTTTGGTGGACTGAGTTATATACTATATACTGTCTATGGACTGTCCCTACTAATGTGCACTTAACACCGTAACTTTGCCTCGCTTAAACTTGTATTAGAATTCCAAACAGATAAAATACGATTCTATACTTGAGGCTAAGGAATTTTCTTTAAATGACTTAGCATCGCCTTTCTATCTTCTGTAGGGTGTTGCAGACCAAAATAATTATAAATCACACTGCAGGACTGAGTAACGCACGTACAACTTCTAACATTACTATCCGCTCTGAATGCCAAGCGGCAATTGAAGATGCGATTCTATACTTGACGCTCTGAAATTTTGTTTAAAAAGCATATTCTTAGGATATATCCTCGCCTCCCTGATTTCTGTAGAGCTTTTCTGACCAAAGTAATCACAAATCACGCTGCGGGACTAAGTAACGCATGTACAACTTGTAACATATTTATCTGCTCTGACTTCCAAGCGCCAATTAGCTCTCTTTCGGGTGAAATCTTCAGATCGAACCTGGTTGACATATGCCACAACTCCCCTGATCGCCTTTAAAGGTAGTTGTGTGTTTCAACCTAATATGGGTACCTGATTACAAAGACAATTGCCAATTGATAGAAAGGCAGTATTGTCTACTTTGTTTTCTAATATCACTCTCTCACTCGACATAGACTTCTCTGATGACAGATGCAACTTCTAAGCGTGTTGTGGCCATTTAGTTACCACCCTGCAGGCGACTAACATGATCTAATCGTCGTAATTTTTGCGCCTGTATGTGCAACTAACATATCTTTCTACAAAAGATGCAGTGGACCAAAACATTAAAGAATTGAGAAAATGTATAACCATGCATCATAATGCATATTCGGATCAATCTTGCATGTTTTTAATTAAATTGTATATTTGAAAAATGATTTAAGCAATATTAAATCAATGGTATTGTTTTTTTCGAGAGGCAAATTATAGACTACTTTCTAAGCCCCATTGAAAACATTAATAAAAAATAATTTATGTATTTATTTTTTAACCAGTTATTATAATTTTAAAATTATAAAGAAATTGTTTATATTTGTCTAGAGTTCAATTTTATACCCAAACGCATGTTGACGCATAGCATCGCATGCCGACGCATGGAGATAGAAAAAAATTTTTCAGAAATTTGAATTATTCTCCTAACCTAAAAACATATTGGAAACATTTTGAAAGACTTATAGTAAACAAATAAACAATTAATTTACGTATTTATTTGTTAACCAGTTATTATTATAATTTTGAAATTAAAAAAATTCTTTATATTTGTCTGTAATTCACTTTACTAACCAAACGCATGTTGACGCATAGTAACGCATATTGACATATACTGTCGCATAGTGATATAAAGAAAATTTTCAGAAATTTTAATTATTCTCCTAGTTTATTACCTTAAAAATATACTGGATACATTGCATATTTAAATTTCTCATCCAATATCACAGACCAAAGTAGAATGTGGAATATTTTCAGGTCAGTTTAATTTCACAAAAAATTTAAATCTTCCTTTGTTTGTTTAAAAATCTTTTGACCTTCGACTTTCCTATTATTTCAAACAAAGTTTTTGATTTATTGAACAACATTTACATGGACGGACATTAATCAACAACGTTCATCAACAAATTCTTGTTATAAAATATTTAATTCACCTCCTCTTTTCCATCCTCTATCAGCCTATTTTACCTTAAAAGTTAATAACATTTCAATGTAGTGTAGTATGTAAAAAAAAATATTGTGTCTATGGTTAATGAAAAATACAACAAGAAAACCCTACCAGACTAAACCAGACCAGACATTTTATTTGGCTCAATGCCAAGCAATTTATAGCACCCCTCTACTGACTCGGGTATAATACTGTTCAACAATCGTAAAAACCGTAGCCATTGTACTCAACTTGTATGAGGCACAGAGCTTTTTACTTTATTTTCTTTTTTCTTTGTTATTGTAGTCGTATAAATTAAATAGTTGCAACAAAGTTGCCAACAATTTTTCTACAAATACATATACAATTACGTTTCTGTGCAGACTAATAAATATAAAGTACGGAGGTGAGCAAAAAAACATTCCATTGGAAACGTGTACATGATACCCTAACTCTATAAATGGTAGAATTAGTTTAAGTAGTCAAGATTGAATACATATAATATAAATTGTTTTACTGGCTTTTGATCCTATTTAACCTGGGAGTGAAGCTTGCATTCTGACCAATTCTTGGGCTATGTTGCTGTCCCCATCTATAGAATTTCTCCTGTTAGAATTGATGGTGACGCAGTTCTTAAGCGCCAATAACATCACTTGGACCAAATTTCAAGCATTTGCTTACAATTTCTTCAAGACTTTAATCTTCGCTTAGGTGAGCTAACCAGCTTGTCAGGATGCATTAAACAGGGTACGTGTCCTGCAACACGCCTATTCCCTTAGTTATTGGTGTTGAATTAATATGATTTAATATCAATTTGAAACCTTTTCTCAAATCTGTTGTTTGAAGTAGACATTAAACTGCAGGTTACTCCAGTCATGGATAAAATTCATACACAGTATATGTGAGAAGCTAGGCTGCAATACCGACTAAAACTTTACAATGACCAAGTATGCAAGTAAGTAAACTGCACGGTTAGTGTTTGAAGAGTACTTTACTTGACTGGTGGTATCAGTCTGCCAGTAGGATAGGTTAGGTTACCTTAAATAGCTGCCATTTCATGGGGGTGTTGATCTTACGCACACATACATACATACGTAATTAGTCATTACAACCCGTCAATTAGGATTACGACCTAGCTTCTCACACCAGTTTTGTTGTGCTGGTTAATTATATACATGAGTGGCGGGACCTACAGTTTAAAGTCGACTCCGAACTACAGATTTTTGAGAAACTTTTTATGGCAAATTTGTTTACTCTCAGAGCTTTAATTTATTAACTTCAGCTCACAGGCATCGGACAGTGGCACGTATGTTCTGTGGTCTCCTTCTACAGAGGTTGTTGTGTGTGCAACATAGCGCATATATTGGGACGCTGGCCACTGATCACGTAATTGCTACGTGGTTCCAAAGATGAATCCCTGACTTAACGCATGTACTGCCTGTATTCACAATGGACCAGATTTTATTCGACTCTATAGAAGTGAGTTCAGTATCTTTCCTTTGCTATTTTGCTCAAACAGGATTTGATGGCTGCTCTTCGCCAAAGCCAATTAACAAATTACGTCTCTGTATTATACTATGGAGTTGTGTTGGTAGCCCATAGGTATATGGGGTATGCTTTATGTGCGAAGTGAGAAGCTGGAACGTAATTCCGAGCATGGGGTTATAGTGACCAATTAAGAAACAGTTTGAAGCCTTTATGGTTCTGGGTCATGTCTTTATATTGCAATCTAATCTACTATCCAATATGATTCCAAGATATGTGGCAGTATAGAATAGTAGTTTGTAAACTCAGTTAATTACTTCTCGATCTTATATTTTGACAGTAAGCCGTCCTGCCGTCAGTATTAAAGCAGTTTTTTGATACCATAGCATGCAGAAAGTCAATCAAACTATACCTGCAGTGAGTCTAGAAATTGTGTCCGACCCACTGTTCCTTTAAAGTGTTGCAAATACTTTAAAACATTAAATAAATCATGCATTTTTAATTATTCTCGCACATACTATTACATGTTCTACTACAAGTATGTGTGTGTCAACCACAACATTGCGAATATATTGTTGGACAGAAGAAAAACAACTACAAACACAATTACTCATGTATTTGTGAATGCAAATAAAAATTTAAAAAATAAAATGAAAAAAAACAAAAAATTACTAACAAATGTTTCTCTTTAAATGCTAGTTTTGTTTGAGTTGTTGCTATTATTATTATTGCTGCTGCTGCTGCTATTTCTCTTTTTCAAATATTTATTCTTTAACAAATAAAACCATTAAATAAAGGAAATTACACTGGGCTACCGACAGAGACAAGGAGACAGACAGAGAGAGAGGGAGGCAGTGAGAGAATAATGAGGTAAAGAGTGTCGTTTTGTTTGGTTTACCAAGCAGTATAAATAAATAAATACCTCGTGCCAGTAATCGTACTCATTCGTATTGAACGCAATTTGTTTACAATTTATTGATTCTATTTTTTATTATTGTTGTTGTTGTTATTGTTGTTGCTTTTGTAAACGTATTGTAATGTTTTGTATTTAATTCTCAAATAATCAAACAAACATTTACACAACGCACACACTGTAATGTAATGATGTACTCGAGCATGTAATGCCTTCTGCATAAGTAAGCGTGTCTCGTCGAAATCTTTAAGCAAATTACCCACTGTGTTCGGAGAGCTTAAATTTATAATATTTGATGGGAATTTAATACGAATATTTATTGAATTATTCGTAAATAATGTGGAAAATTAACATTTAAGTTAACGTAAACCACTTTAATTTATTGTTTCGCTTTCAAATACAGTTGATAGCGAATTGTTAAGCCAGCAGCTCGGTGATTATGGATGTTTAGCAAAAGTTTTCTTTTCTTCTTTTTTGGACAGATTTTATGCAATTTTTTATGGATTTGTAGTGACATGGGATTTATTTTTCATCAGCATTGTGGCATGCCTAGGTAGTACAACCATTTGCTAGAGGAAGAAGTGCTGAATTGATTAGGATGTACAAAGGGTTGGGATACAGCATTAATCATGAGCACGGGTACTACTCTTACGAAATTCTTCCGAGAATAAAATGGCAGTGTCTACCCAGACACTAGCCTCGCAAGATTACCAAGTCATGTAAGCATTCACGACAATAAGACGGTAGCTGAGCGTACAAACTAAAAGGATTCCATAACGCTGAAAGGGGTAGAATGTTTCTATAGAGATTGAAAAGAAAAGTTTGCTGGCGAAAGAGAAGCTCGAGAAATGCGAAGATTTTTCTCAAGCCAAAAGGATTGAGAAACAAAACTCAGCATTCACGTCAATAAGAAGGCAGCTTAGCTTGCAAAGATTCCAAACTACTTAAAGGAATAGAATGATTCTATGGATAGTTTGCAGGGGTATACTCGATCTCAAGGTCGAACATCTTCAACAAAGCGAAATATGAACAAATGTTTCCACGACGACTGCCTCTCAATTGATTTCTGGCAAAAACTCTAAGAGTAAACATAATATTGCCATCAAAAGATTTCCCAAAAATCTATCGTGCAGAATCGACTTTAAACTGTAAGTCTCCCGCCACTCATTTATGAAATTAACACACACACAACAGAAGTATTGTGGGAAGCTAGGTCGTAATCAGAGATCAGCAATGAATCGTTTTTTCGCTACTCATTCTGATTCAGATTCGTAGGCGAATCATACTTATTTTGTGATTCTTATAAACGCTGAGAAAAGGAGAGTCGAAATCAACAACATCATGCGTAGTGTAGAGTATGAGTACTGAAGGGTTGTAATAACCAATTCAGTGTGTATGTATGTCTAATAACAGGTTCTGAGAATATTTCAATCAAGTACCCATGACATATTAAATGTAAGTGGGAACATGTTGGCCACATTTCAAGAAGCCAAGAAGGAATTGTACGGATTATACGTGGACAAGACAAATTGATGTAAAAGTAATGGGTATGGGTAAAAGCTAATGTATGTATGTATACTAGGCGAAAGAGAATATGTAGAGACGCTAAGACTTTTCTCACGCTTAAAGGGTTTAGAGACTAGGACTATAATGGGACTGTACCTCAGAGGAAAACACCTAAAGACTTATCAAGTACAAAGCAGGGAGCTATTGTTATTGACACCAAATAATATTCTGAAGTTTGGAGTGGCAACAGGATTAAGTAAGACTTAATGGAGGGAATCTATGTAGATTGTGGGACGAGGGGTCAATAATATAGATTGTATGGTGACAGTACTTGATCACCTCTATTGTGCAATAATAATAGAGAAAGGCTTTTGAAATGTAAACGGATTTGTTGACAATTCTCTATCATTTTATTCACAAATTGTTGGAATAAAGAATGATTTCTTGCAGTATTTGCGTAAGTTGAATGGAGTAGAACAAAATGCTCATGAAAAATTTCTTAAAAATCTGTCATTCGGAGTTGAATTTAAACTGTAGGTCTCGGCATTCATGGATAAAATTAGCAGACGCAAAATTTGTGGTGGTAGTCGCTGTATTCTAGTAAGTAGTGTGTTCGCTTATTAGACGTAAAGCCCGGGTTCGATCCCCAGGCCAGATATCAAAAACAAATATGAAAAAGAAAATATTTCTTCGGCGAATACGTCTCAGCAGATCTCTGGCAAAAACTCTGAGAGTAAATAAACCTGCCATGAAAAAGTTTCTCATAAATCTGTCGTTCGGAGTCGACGTTAAACTGTAGGTCCCGCCACTCATGTATAAAATTAAGGCACACAACCTGAGTGGTGTGAGAAGCTAGGCCGTAATACTGACTGAAGGGTTGTAATGGCCAATTATGTATGTATGTATGAACATTTGTAGTGTGAGGAGCTAGGTTTTAAACCTGACTAAAGCGATATAATGAAACGAATGAATGAAATGATTTTCTTACACTTAAAATTTAATTCATAAATTAAAAAAAAAATTAAATTCTTCTCACTTTTTATACGATACAACCAAAGTCTTTCAACAAATTTCAAATGGAACACAAAGGAAATTGTTTTGTTGGTTTCAAACGCAAATCAATTACTTGAAATGTTCGTGATGCATCCAGCTCATTTAACTCTAACCCTTGTTATTATTTACAAATAAATTTTACAAATTCTGATAAACAATATACATACATACACGGAAATGTCTTTCAAAAATTTCCCCGAACAGGTAGAGTTATCGTTTATCCAAATAAAACGTAAAACGTAAACGTAATCCAATGCATTACTTTTTTTGTGAAAGTGTAAAAGTTTTTATCTTTCAGCCATCAAATGGCCACGACCTAATCATGCAACAAAATGTCTTGTATTAAATATTTATTATCAGTCAATATAATCAACAATATACCATACGTGCAATAAGTATATTGACAGTGAGCCCTTAATCTCAATAATATTTTACAGCCAAATCGATAAAACTTTGCCACGCCACTTAAAATTCCAAAAAAGAAAAAGGCCAACGAATTTCCTTAACAGGAAGCCTTATAAAGCTTTCACAAATGTCCAGCATAAAAGTTTCTGCGTTCTTTTTTTGCTTTTTAAGCATTGCCAAACGGATCAAAAGAAGGATATGAAATATAGAAAAAAAGGAAGAAAAAATTTAAATAAAAATGTCTTCTTATACGAATACGAATACAAACCAAATTATAATACATTTCCCTCAAAAGTATACACATACATACATATTTATATAAATGTGTGCGCATGTATTGTGTTGCGTAACGGTGTTATCACCAGCAAGCGATTTTTTTCCATTTTATTCCTGGTGGTCCAAAATGTTTTGCAATTCATAACCAATATCTTTGGAAAAAAAATCCTCCCGAATGAAACAAACAACAAAAATAATCATAATATTATACAATACATAAAATGTAGAGTTGCCATGTTAGCATATAATTGCCAAAGGCTAAGAACTTATCCATTGTGTGTTAAGGTATTAAAATTTTATTATCATAGCCATGGGAACATTAGTATAAGCTCATCAAAATATTTAGGACACACCACACAATTCCCTGAAGGTATAGACACAAAAACTCATACTGGTAACTCTGTTAGCTACTTATGGACTTATTTATTTTTCTTTTTCCTATGCATGTTTAATGTGTATACATATGTATGTGGGTTAATGCGTGTGTTAACAATTATTATGGAATTCGTTGTGGGACATTAACATATTCAAAGGACATCATTGCTTATGCCTTATTATTGGCCATTAGCAGTTAAACATTTAATATTAAGACATGATAGTCCTTTATATGGAAGAACACTTTATAATTATCAAAAGAAAAGCTATTCAACAAGAGAAAAACTATTTAGATTAGTTCAGTTAGTCTTAGCAGATTAACTTTCGTTAATGAAATCTGCTTCAGCTTAAAACCGGATTAATCTTTTATAACAGGTTCTAGAACATTAGGGTTGCCACCTATGATTGCCTAAGATGTTACGTTACTTGACTTTGCTGTGAAATGTGCTGAAGCATGGCACTTCGAATGGCAACAGAAATTTGCAATACGAAAAAACTAATGCAGAGGCTTAGAGATTCACCAATCACAGCATGTAATGATAATAATAGTTGTGATATTAATTGCTAGGCATAGAAAATATGCGAAGCCTATAGCAAAAACGAAATACTCGATTCACCTGTAGTATATGTAGCGGCCATTTCAGTTCTATGAAATTCTGAGGCTCTTGATACCCATACTAATCTTACTTTGTAAACAGCTATTGGCTTCAGTAAATGAATGTGTAAGTCACAAATATATCAACCTAAGATACTAAAAAGACTGGCTATGTCAGAGAATAGTGCACATTTCCATAGACATGTACGAATTATTCGTTACTGGTTTCAACGACCGAGAAAGTAAAACCATACGTAAAACACTCTAAATTGAGAGAATAGGCCCAGCAGTATATGATTCTTCATTACAACCCTTTACAACCCTTTGGTCACGATCACAATCTAGCCTCTCATACATATTTCGGTTTGTTCGAGATGTCTTAGCAAGGGTTTTAACCACGCATACATAATTGGTCATTACAGCACTTTAGGCCTACAGTTTATAGCAGATTCTGAAAGAGAGATGTTTGAGAAACTTTTCATGACAATTTTTTATTTACTCTCACAGTTTCTGTCAGAAGACTGCGGAGAGCAAGTCACCGAAGAAATATTTTCTCATATTTCGTCTCGTTTTAGATTTCTGAGCTGTGCTTTGAAACACGAGCGAATCACTACCTATTCGAATAAGACGATTATTGCATTGCGGATACGGTTGAGGAACTTTTTCTCTCCAGAAGTGTTCACAACCAGTAGCAGTAGAAGTGGTTATTCCAGATGAATAGATTTCATTCGAGACTTTAAGCATTGAAAGTAATTTAGCCAAGACAGCCACCAGATTCTTTACTTTGTCCATTTACCATATGGATTGATACTTCAGATTGTTTACTTTCCAAACTGCTTTGTGTTCAAATTGATTCCCTTCTGTTTGAGATAAAATATTTAATTGGGGGGACATCGCAGGCCCCTTTGCTTAAGATATAGTGTACGAAGTAGTGTGCTAGGTATACTGGTTAAAGTGGAGTGACCATCATTGCCTTATAGTGGCACCAGCGAGAGAAGCTCAATGTTTAAAAAGAGGATAAGACTACTGCTTATTGGTTATCGAGGAGATACAACGAATTCAGAAGGTTTAACAGTTTTATTAGATGGTGTTATATCTTCTACGGCATGATGATAGGTTGAGGATTATTCACATCATTCATTCCTTACTAATCTGCTGATAATTAACTTCGCTAGAATTAGTTCCTTGGAAGTTGAATTTATATTAGCGTGAATGAAGTGATGTCGCCGTAGTCTAGGCTTCGGTTCAAATAACATGTCAGGCATCTTCAAGTCTTCCTCGAAGACTATCTCTTAACAGTCTTCTGCCAAAAACTCTGAGTGAAGAACAAATGAAATTGTCATGTAAAGTTTCTTAAAAATCTATCGTTCGGAATCGACTTTAAATTGTTGGTCCCGCTACTCTCATGTATAAAATTAATACCCATAACATAAATGGTGTGAGAAGCTAGGTTGTAATCCTGACTAATGGGTTGTAATAACCAATTATGTATGTATGTATGTATATGAAGAACATTTCGGTTGCAGAGTAGAATGTTTTCTATAATCACAGTGGTGCAGTTAGAAATAATATCCTGCTTCTGTTATCCGTACCTGATTATTATTCATCTTCGAGGGCTACAAGGTTACAGCATTTAAAACGTGGATTTTATTGTTTGCTTTCATGTTTTTTTTATTTATTGCCTTTTTGGTTTATTATGAATATTTTAAAGCAAGGGCAATAAAAATTCCTCGAATCTCCATGAATCCATGAAAGCAAATATGAATTGTAACACTGAATATTAAGGCCTGAAATAAAAGCTACTGAGGAAAATAATGATATCCACCTTTTGTAATCTATTGCTGCTGCTGCTGTTGCTGCTCCTTATCTGTTTTGGGCTATACATGCAATATTTTCAAGTTGTTCTCTCAAGGGTCTCTTGTGAAACAAGTGTTTACTGTATGTTTCTCATCAAATTCATTCATCCTTAAGTGCAGATGAGTACTTTTTAATGATAAGAGTCTATCTTTTATTTCTTTTTTTTTTTTCTTTACAAAGATTTCGTTTTTATTACGTTTCTTAAACAGAATGAAGAAAAAAAACCTGAGTATTGTAATCCTTAATAAAGAGAAGAAACAGAGAAACACACGTCAAAAGAATTTAATGACAGCATGGCTTATAACCAAAGGCCACGTGCAGCGCTATAAGCCGCATGGAAAATAAACATTTTTAGCCAACACTTTTTTCAATCTCAAACGTTTGTCTAAATTTAGAAAAGATTGAATGAGAAAAATTTGAATGAGAAAACCTGACTACAAGATTTTCCCATTTTTGTTTTTGTTTCTTAACAAACATGTCAGTTACAAATAGTTTTTAATAAGGTTCATAAAGCGGGTTAAGTTGTTGGTCTATTACGGCATGGAATAGTTTTTGCTTTGCATATCAAAAGCTAAGAATGCTGAAATGGATATGCTGAAAGTCTTTAAGAATATTTTCAAAAAGAAAATCTATTTTCAATTTTGTTTGTTAACAAAAAAAAAAGAAAAAAAGAGAGGAGTAGGCAAGGGAAAAAGATTTTCTATGGATACCTGGAAAACGCTTTTCTTTTTAAGTTTTTCTATGGCAAGTATCCAAGAATTTTGTATTGTATTGGCTGTCTTATTAAGAAATGAGTGATTGACAACAGATGCTTTATCTGTCACTTCTGACGTGTGCCTCTAATAATTTATGAGAATCGTTTGAATCATTCATGGGATCATTTTCACTTTATTATGGCACGCAATAATGTTAAAAATAAATTTTCTTCTTGCTTTAAATAGAAGATATTTGTGCCAATAAAAGACATCATTTAGGCAAAGTCTTGTTGTAATGATTAAATATGAAAACCAAAGAAGTAGAAAGACATTTGGTGCCCAGGCTTATCCTCAATATGTCTCAGCATTTTCAACATGCGAGTAATGGTTTCTGTTGCTCAGAAGTATCGATTTTGACGAAAAGTTTTAAAATTTCAAAAGTCAAGTGAACTAAAACACAATTAGACCCACAATTTCAATGAAAGTTTTATTTGATTATAATGCTTGGATCTTTTCATCATATAAAATATTACATACATTCGCACATAATTGGTCATTGGAACTCTTCCGTCAGGATTACAACCTAGCTTCTTGCACTACTTATGTAGTGTGTGTTAAATTTTAAATATGAGTGGCGGGATCTACAGTTTGAAGTGGACTCCGAACGACAAATTTGTTTCAAAAATTTTTCATTTCAAATTTATTTTCACACTCCCAGGTCTTGCCAGAAATCTGCTGAGCGAAAGTCGTCGAAGAAATATTTGTTTGCTGTTTTGTTTTGTTGGAGAAGTCTGACTTTACGTTTGAACCATGTCCTCATATGTAATAAGCCATAATACGACTTCTCTACTGGACTGGCAGCAGAGCCAGTGCGATAACTTCATGAATTTTGGTTTTCATATGCTCTAATATTAGAAGATTATCAGTGTCTTCGGCACAGCCGCATAACATTGTGTTGTGAATCGACAATAATAGTGCTTCACACTCCCCAATCAAGCCTGTTGCTCTGTTGCCCCCAAATAAAATATCTTCGTTGTTGTAAATGTTAATGTGATTCAAGCAAACTGTAATTTTCACGAAGGTTGGGTTTTATATCAATGGATATGAAAATCCTAATGTAAAGTATGCCATAGTAAGCCATAAGATAGGCCCAATTACAAAAAACAAAGTGTAACAGAAGATGATGATGGATATGCTTGACTAACCACTAACGCTTTCCACCTTATACAACTCTTTTTTAAGGAGTCCGTTATAGTCTTGACGAACTTCTTCCACAGTACATCGATTATGATGACTAAAAGCACCAGCATGAGCATGAATTTCAATTTTTTGAAATCATATCCAAAATTCATCTCCTTTGCAATTTCATTTGTGGGTAAGGTTTTGCTTTCAGAGCATAGTGACATTCTAGGAATATACTAGACAGATTGGTAATATAGTCGCCAGTCCCAAACCTCCAATCTGCACATATGGAATCATCAAGTGATAGTTTCGAGTGAGAAAAAGAGTCGCTGGTAGGATATATCTCGATGTTATGTAGCTAGGTATGAAGTCGCCGTGGTCTAGTAGGTAGTGTGTTGGCTTATTAGACGAAAGGCCCGAGTTCGAATCCCAGGTCAGACATCAAAACGAGAATATGAAAATATTTCTTCGGCGACTTCCTCTCAGCAGATTTCTGGCAAAAACTCTGAGAGTAAAAATTGCCATGAAAAGCTTCTCAAAAATCTGTCGTTCGGAGTCGACTTTAAACTGTAGGTCCCTCCACTCATGTATAAAATTAACGCACACAACATGAGTGGTGTTGAGAAGCTAGGCCGTAATCCTGACTGAAGGGTTGTAATGGCCAATTATGTACGTATGTATGTATGTAGCTAGGATTGTTTCGACAGATGGCAGAGCTAGCTCACTGCTATGGGTCAAAAAACCCAACGTAAAACCTGTAATTTCAGATTTTACAGAGAATTTTGATGTCAAATCAGTGACAGAGATTTGGAATAGACTTCAGCTGAAATTTTACAGAGTGTATGGAGATGAGAAAAAGTTGGAACCGATACTGCATCTTGTCTGTGAATGTCTGGAAGCTAAAAGAAGAAGGTTTTGGGGGACGTAGTCTAGTAGGTAGGGTGTTGGCTTATTAGACGTGAGACCACAGTTCAAACCCCAGGTCGGACATCTCCAACAAAACGAAAAATGAAAAAATATTTCTTCGGCGACTTCTTCTCAGCAGATTTCCGACAAAAACTCTGAGAGTAAATAAAATTGCCATGAAAAGGTTCTCAAAAGAAATATGTCGGGTTGTACTGATTAATTCTGTAGGTATGTATGTATATGAAGATAAGAAAAATTTTGATAACAATTGCACATCTGAAAGCTGAAGGAAGAAATGGACGCCTTGGGAAAAGAGTTTTAGTTACATGCTCATATTCAAGATTTTTCGGGGAATATAATGCAATTATGTGGTATGCGAGATCTGTAACAGGTATCTTTGTTTTGTTTCTGCTTTCTTACTTTCACTCCTGCTCTCTTTCTCTATTTCTTTCTGTTCCGATTCTTTATCTTTCAATCTTCTAAGACAAGCGCAATATGTGCCATGACTTATCGGTGTTTTTGCATAATTTTTTACGGTCATACACGACCTCTTGAAAACCAACTAATCCAGGTTTTGCCAACTGTGTAGCATTGCTGCATGAAGTAAAATCAACTGCGTGTATTATGCTGACTTATAGTAGAGTATTTCATATAAAATTAGTGAAAAAATGGCATCTTTTTGGCGATAGATTGTTTCATTAAGACAATGCCCGAGATCCTGTATATATTATTTAAGAGACCAAGATTGTTTAACAAAAGGTTGAACTACAAACACTTTTGTTAAAAAATTTACTCCGGATTGATTTGTACAATCTGACTTGAAACGTAGCTTTGAAAGTAAAAACTCTACTATCAATAGAGAGGTAAAGTGCTTAGCTGATATATATATACTTCAAGAATTTCGGCAGTTCTTCCCATAAACTGACAATTTTAAAGGATTTCTTCGTTAATTTCTTTGTTTATCTTATTACTTTAATTCGTCTTTATTTATTTTAAAAGCTTATAATAAAAAAAAAAAGCTTCAACATTAAACATAAAATACATTTGCATAGTCGCCCTTAACGAACGACAATCCCCGTTTTCTGTTGCAAAGGGAATTAACAAAAATACGGCTAATAAAACCCCCGACTACAATATATTCCAACAATTGCAAGAAATTTAAACAAAATGAAACCAAAAGAATTGTGTGTTCAAAAGGAATTGAAAACTTTGCCGCATTACAAACTAATATTGGCCTGCTAGAGGCACCAAAAAAAAAAGGCAAAGCAATACATAAACAACAAGAGGCAAAAAAAAATGCTTTAAGGTATGGCATGAATTCTTTTTACCCTTCAATTCCGTTACAAAAAATAACAACAACAACAACAGAAAAAAATAACTTCAATAACAACATTTTTTCATTAAAGTTGCTCAATTCACTCTTTCTGGCTTGTTTTGTATTGTTTTTTTCTTTTTTCTTGGCAAAAAGAAAAACAACAAACAATCAGCAAATAAACGAAATGCTAAAAACAATAACAACAACAACCAAGAAATTTTGTTAATGCTATGTTTGTGTTGTTGTTGTTGTGCAACAGCAATAACAAATACGTAGAAAAATACACACAACAAACATTTGTTAACATGGCTTGTATTACTCCATTACAAAACAGCGGTTGTTGTTAAAGACGGAAACGGAAATGCATTGAAGTTATATATGGCGCGCATTTTGGTTTCATTTTATGGTTTTACGTTTGTCATCATCATTCAGCCTCTCCCTTACAACACACACCACTCCCTTGCTTACGTTTTGCTCTATGCAGCCTATAAAGTCTCCAATGGCAATATTGTATTACATTTCATGTTCGTTTATATTTCGGCTTTTATTTGTCCCTGTGGTAACATTTTTTATGTTTTCTTTTCCTTTCTTTTTCGCTCCTCACCACTCCTTTTCATTATTTTTCATTGACGTCTTATCCAATATCAGTGGCTTAATGCTGTGGCAAATATAAAAAGAAACCACAAATGCAGCTGCCATCAGCTAATTGCGGGAATAGTTTGAAACTTCGTTTCGTTTGTTGTAAGGAAAGAAAGAAAAGGAAAAAGAAAAAAAGGAACGTTACAGCCAAAGGATAATTGACTGTTTGTCAGGGATATAAAATGTTGATTTTTATGTTGTTTAAGAGAATTCAATGAAACAAATCTTGTTCGGTGGCTTCTTTTGTCTGCATTTTAGTGGAAAAACATAGAAACTGTCGTAGTGTTGTGGTTAAATGAAGCGAAGAAATCCATGCATGAATTTGAACAAATAAAAAATTTTGAAATTAAAAATTAAGAGGCACAAAATTAAGCCAAAGATGCCTAATAGCCTTATAACGCGTATTTGAAGCGACCTGTACGATAACACAAAAGCTTGTCGGCAGAAGGTAAGGCTAGCAAGCATATGGAACTGTCAACAAATTTTAAAGGTTTCCACATATACTAAGCAAAAGAAGCTTAAATATGACGGGAGATAAAGTGTCTACAAGCCTTTATAGTCTAAACAGAAGTTCTAGCCAGGCACTACACTTAAAATTATACTGAAAGTGATTAGAAATGTGGTTTGGAAATCGGCACCCCTCAGGCTATAGAAGTTTGTAGAAGAGGTGGCAACAGAACATTAGGAAGCTAAGAAGAAGAATTCATGGGTAGCCAGAATTTAGTTCCATAGCTTGTCTGGCCAAAGGCGATCATAAGACTGTCGGGATGATTATGAGACGCCAACCAGGAGCTGTAATCATGTGACAAAAGTGGTAATATCGGAGCCTTACAGAACCTAAATAGTCTTAGCCCATTGACGGTTCTTTTATATGAACCTCTATCTTGGAGTGTAAATCAATTGAAAAGAAACTTTTGCAATGGGCAAGTCGCCTGTTATGGGTTGAACTCAAAGTGTCTGCCAAAAATTTAGTTTTCAGATGCCGAATTGATGTCAGATGAACTAGCAGTCGAATATTAGATGGGTAGACTTGGCTGGACTTGATAATTTCTCTCTTCTCCGAACACATGGTGCACTCTGTAGTCTAGAGCCTAGAGTCTAATGTGTTGGCTTACTAAACTGGAGCTTTAAAATTAAACCTCATCTCTGATATCTTGGAAAAAATGAAAAGAAAAGTTTTTACAACGGTCTTCTCTCAGCAGTTTTCTGGCAAAGGCTCTGAGAGTACATGTGTCTTGTAACAAACTAGGTTGTGATCCTGACTAAAAGGTTGTAAGATCAATAATATGTATATAAGTACGTAGATATGGTGAATAACTTATATGTATAATATAATGTATAATATCCTGCTATAATCCAGCATTAAGGATAGTTTTTACTCTCAACAGTTTTCGGGCAAAGCTTTGAGAGTACATGGATGGTGTAACAAACTAAGTTGTGAGACTGACTAGAAGCTTGTAATACCAAAAATGTGTATATAAGTACGTAGATATCCTCTTATAATCCAGCATTTTTATAAAATAAGTCTCTTCCATAGATCTGATGATTCGAATTATGTTCCGGTGCTACACCATTCCTTCACAATGATTTCCTTGTAACAGTCTGGTGATGGTATCGAATGCTTTCTTCCCTAGTGGCGTCTAATTACCTTTCATAAGCTGTTGATTTACTTCCTTTACCGTTATACTCCTCTTAATATGATTTTATTTCAATTTTTCTGTTTTTTTTTCTGTTCTTTTTTCAGCTATTTTTCATGCATTTTCAGGCAACACATGATATGCTTGTAGACATATGCTTGTAGACATAGTCGAACATAAATTCCTTCAAATAAATTCATGTGGCAAGTTACAATCGTCGTTTTTGTTAGTCGGCTTTGCTTGTAAAACTCCATCATTTTCCCCTTTAGTAATGTGATTGTATGTTTCGAAAGGAATAAAAAAGGCCATGAAAAAGGAATCGTTTTAATAAGTACAAGTGCTTGTTATTTAAAGTCAAAAGGTTATTGCAGGTGTTTAAACTTAAACGTCTTGCGAAGGATAAAAGAAGCAGCAGGAAACCAAGGATTTGATGGAGTTGTTTGCAACATACAGTCATGGAGACGGTAATGATTAAGTTGAATGAAAAAAATTAGTCGTGATATTCGTTTAAACTCTGCAACTCCGTAAGGCTTTAGAAGGAATACAACATTTGCCTGATTTTCCTAGACTTTGATGTCTTTTAAGTGAGTTTTTATATTAAAATTGAAATCAATAGTCAATCCAAATACAATTCAAAATAGATATCCCCTACCCAAGAAGTCGAAATCCTGGTATAAACTTCTAGCCTTTGATCAGTTGTGTATTCAACTAAGGCACAACCAAATTGAATTGGTCTAAGGAAGACTGTGCTCATAATACTGTAACTGGCATTTTAGCCGTAAAAGAGGAGAACAAGTAGAGCCTAGTGAGATAAGGCTTATGGATGTACAAGGTTTACTGTAAGAAACTCCTAAGTTAAACGGATTTTGGAAAATGCTTTCCAACCAGACTTAGTAGCAATATTGATTGGAGTAATCTGGAAGCAGCATACTCTCTTAAAAATAGGGACTATTTTGAGGTACACAAATATATTAAGAACGGATCTTGGAACACAAGCAGAAGTTTTTAGTGCCAAAATGAAATACTCCAAGCTAATGGGCAAACTTGTGCGTATCTCCCAAGCGGAAGTTCATGCCATCTAAAGTTGTACTCAGTTCAACTCGAACGGGAGGTGCAAGACATAGCAAAACTATGTGACAGCCAGGATGCCATCAACATACATGACTCCTAGGAGGTTAAACCGAAGATAGTATGGAACTGTCTAGAGAAGCTGAATCCACAAGACAGGCAAAATTAGGTTACCTCCTGCAGGATCCTAGAATATGTGGGAATTCTCGACAGCTTCTATGCGGCTTATGGTAACAAAACCTTTCTATGAAGTGGAAGCGAATGTTTGAAAAGTTATGCTCAAGCACTAGGCTCCTAAGAGGTTAAATCTAAGATAATATGGGAGTGTCTGGAGAAGCTAAATCCGCAAAACAGGAAAAATTAGGTTACCCCCAACAGAGTCCTAGCTTATAGAGGAATTCTTTGCAATCAGACGATCGTGCGATGAGCACTTTCACGCCGCTGTTGGCAACAGAACCTTTCTATGGAGTGTTGACGTATGTTTGGAAAGTTATACTCAACGAAAGTAAAGATAAAGAGAGATAAACACTTCTCTGAACCCAAATGGATATGAGGCAACAAAATATTTGCTGGGAAACTGCAATAGGAGGAGAACCGAGTCATGCAGGTTGGTTCAGGAGGTTGGTAAACGGCTTTTTGTCAGGGCACTATCGACTCAGAGTACACTAATTCGTAATAGGGGTAGAACTGAGCCATGCATTAGACTATCCAGGAATAATATGAGGTTGACAATCGGCCTGCTAACAGGGCACTGTAGACCCACAGTACACTTATTCAGGTTGGGAGTAGTCTCGAGCCCAACATGTAAATTCGGTGACAGTGAGAAAAATCACCGTACTGTACTGTATTGTACTCCATCTACATAGACTGTCCCAGTGCTCCTCCAATGCTATTCAGAATGTTGCTGGATCCCCAACACTTAATATGCATACAGGTTGTTTTATTCTGGAACGCCTTAACTTCGCAGATACTTGGAATATGGACCGAAAATTTATTCTCCCGATCAGAAAAACCAACGTATGCAATAACTATTCTGAATAAATTTATTTGTATTTACCGGTCTTTGGATAAAAAGTCGGTTATTAATCTTATGCTGCTTCTCCCTAGAATGAATGTTAAGTTTGTAAATGTTCGAAAAAATCCTTTTTAGGTATTATCACGCTCCAATCCTTGTTTAAATGATTCAAATCATCAAATTACCCCTCTGCCATTATGTAATCACATTGAACTTATTTCCCAATATCCATAATCCATGGCCACTTTGACTTCTTAACTGTTGTATCATTTGCAAAATATTCAAATCATATGTAGAAGGGGAATTGTAAATAAAATTGCAGTCATGGCAATAATTCGTACATTTGCAAGTGCACAGAGCAACGAGAAAAAAAGAGCCTTTTTATCTGCTGAAAATATAAACTCCATTGAACTGAACTGAACTTAACTAGACAGTAGTAAATTCCCCCTTTGAGTGGTATTACTTTAGTTGCCATTAACGCAGACACATTGAAAAGATAAACTCGATGAATGAAATTTATTTTACTGACGCAGACAAAGAGCACAGCATATGTATGTGATTTTTGTATTTGTGTAGTATAGAGGCATACATATGAGCTGGTATTTGTATTTGTGTTTATATTCCGTGTATGAGGGTATTTGTATTGCTAGTTTGCACTTCAAATACTCTGAAATTAAAATATTTTTCAAACGAAACGAAGAAGATAGAAAATTTTCAATACTTTGCGTAAAACTTTATGAAGAAAAGTCGTTTAAATATTGAAGAAAGGGGCCTATTTTTAAGGGAGAAATTGTATGAAAAATTTTTGTAAAGTTTCATTGAAATCTGTATATGATTGCTGCATAAATAGATGAGGTATGCCGGCAACATAGTCCCATCAAACACCATTGTTGGGGTACCTGATGCATACCAAGGTATGCCATTTTGAATTTCTTTTCTTTTTAAATCTTTCCTCTGCAATAAATATAAAATGACTCTCACATTTCAAAACTTTTTTTACACCAAATAAGTTGGTGTTAAGTTAAGCAACAGCATTAACAGTATTCCCTCTGTAGGTTGTTGTCTCTTCGACGTCATCAATGTTTATAGCTGAACAGCTGCATAATTGTCAGTATGTAACTGTAGACGTTAAATAAACTGCAGTAAATAAAAGTCACAAGTTTTTTATTCTGTTTTTTTTGCTACTTAACGCTTTAGGTTGTTGAAAAATGTTTCAATTTCAAAAAGGATTGACATGTTTCACTGATTGACAGGATAAATTCGTCATTTATTAAGGAGTGTATACAATCTACTACAGGATGTAAAATATTTACAAAATGACTTGAAAGTTTTATCGTTTTTTAGTCAGTCAGTTTGATAAATCATAAGAAAATACAAGAATTGATACAAGCTTAGATTTATTACAAGGAAAAATCTATAAAAATGAAAGATGTAATCAATTCAGTTTGCATAGGTGGTACAAAACACTGACATAGCAGCACTGTCTAACAGTCAGGCCCTCTATTCGAGCACTCGGACTCTTATGAGGTTAAACCGAAGATACAATGGGACTGTCTGGAGAAGCTGAATCGGCCAGAAAAGCAAAATTAGGTTATCCCAACTGGGTCTCAGATGATATAAGGTTTGTCGGCAAAGAGCAAACAGACGAGCTTGTGCAGGGTGGAGACTTCCACTATGCTGTGGAGTTTTGAAGGGTATGCTCAATCATAAGGAGAGAGACAAAGGCTCTCCTCAAGCAAAGTGAGTTTTCGGCAAAAAGAAAATTGTTGGTTGGAAAATTGAAGTAAAAGGCGATCTCAGCCATGTATCGGACTTACAGAAATAACGTAAGGTTACTAACCGGTCTTCTGACATAGCACTGTATACTCAAAGTACTCTAATTGAGGATAGGGGTTGTCTGGAGCCCAACAAGTAGGTCTTGTAACGATGGGAACGTAAAATAGGAATACATTCTTAGAAACTATAAAGCGTTAAGTCCTCCCAGAAAGAAACTCCTGGGTTCATATCGGGTGCTGAGCAGGAAAATGTCATCCGTGCAACATCCTAATATTTCTCAAGGAAGAGATTGCCTACAGAATTTGAGAGGAGTACTCTAGATCGTATGGTTGCTCTTCACCACAATAATAAACGAACCCCCACATATTTTTCCATTCTTATGATCCTTGGTGAATATTTAGAAAAGAGTTTAATATCCTGTTTAACATACCTTACCTCCAGCTGAATTTGTTCTAATCTTAATATAGACTTGCATGAGTTTTACTAACTCTTAAGAAATGCCTTTGTAATCCAAAGCGAGCCGCAGTCCTTGGCCAAAAACCTCAGTTCAGAAATCTCCAGTAAAACAAAATATTAAACCATATTTCATCGGTGATTTCTTCTCAGCAGTCTTCTGGCAAAAACCCTGAAAGTAAGTAAATAAAAATTGTCATGAAAAGTTTCTTAAAAATCTGTCGTTCCAAATCGACTTTAAGCTGTAGGTCCCTCCACTAATGTATAAAAATTAAGACACACAACATGACTGGTGTGAGAAGCTAGGTTGTAATCTCGACTAAAGGGTTTTAAAGACCAAAGGAACATATAAATAAATTCGAGTGTATATTGAACGCTTTCTTGAAATCAATAGCGGTGATCAGTTTTCCTCAGATGGCTGTGCAACCACGGTGAGATTATTAATAAGAGTGTGCAGGATGCCCTGGTCAAAAACTCATTTACTTCGCTTTCATGTCTGGTGATATTTTGTACAATTGATTCGTGTTGAGATCATGTGAGCGATAAACTTTTTGGTTATGCTTAGCAAAGTTATTCTCTTGCAATTATATCGGTGCCTTAAATCTCCTTTCTTTTGGCAGGTTAAAAATGATACGACCTTTATTCCTTTACAATCATTTGATTTGTTACCCTCTGGGGACTTCATCAACTTAACCAACTTTCCCCAATCTTTAGATATTTTTCTTAATTACATTTCTTAAATCGCTTTTGAAAATTGTTTACGTATTTGTTTTCATTTTCAATTATAATTAAACTTTATCTCCAAGAAGATCTGATTAAAATGCCAATGTTGGCAAGACAACCCACAGGCATAGTGATTGTGACCCCAATTTCAATAACAATTTCATATAAAAATATAATTAATAATTACGACAGCACATAAAAGCAGGAAAAAACTTCTAAGTGTTCTACTCATAAGCAGGTTAAGAAGGGTGAAAGGCAACACAACAGTACCTCTTTTCTTTTTAATGAAGGAAGTTCCACTAACTTAGTGCTGGCTGGCGTTTAAAATAATGTGTTGTTTAGTTGTATGGAATGGGTGTGTGTTTGTGTTTGTGTTTGTATGTGTTGCATGATTTTGTTTGCTTTTGATTTATTAAGGAAATCTTATAAAAAACGAAAACACAACAACAAAAGTAGCAATATCTGGTAGTAAACATAAACAAATCATCTCTCTCTCTCTCTCGTAACTGAATTGCTAAAAATTGTTGCTTATTCTTGTTCATCTCTGCACTACTCAACTCTCTTGCATTGCTTTCAACTCGTTTTTATGTCAAGTGTGTTTCGTAAAGAGGCAAAGGACATGCTTTCAACGTTTTTTTTTTTTTTGTTTTCAGTGTTGTTGTAGTTTTCTTTTCTGTGGATAAACTACATTTATTGTTCTTTATTGCTGTTGCTGTTGTAGTTTTTTGTTGTTGTTTTTGTTGTTAATGTTGCTTTTAATATTAACGTTATATTTATTTATATACTTTTAAATGTAAATATGTATGTATTTATGTACGTGTGGATGTAAGCGATTGACTGCGAGTTCCTTCTTTTAATTTTGACTACTCAGTATATATATGAAAGCAGGCAAGCAAACAAACAACAAAAATAAAAGCGAGAAAGAGAGAGCACAACACTTTAGAGTATGTGTTGACCCACATTTTGTGTGCAAACAAATGAACATTAAAATCTTTTTATTGTATATGTTTAATGAATGTAAGTGTATGTGTCTATACCTAGCATATGTGTAAGTTCACATATGACCTATATTAGCGTATTGTGTGTATGTGTTAGTAAATGTTGTTGAACTTTGCTGTGTTGGTTGGTTTCTTTCTTTCTTTTTATTTTCTGTTGTTTTTCTTCTTTTTGCCTCTTTCGCTATATATATAAAAATAGGAAACAATTTAGTGTGCATGTGTTTTTTTTTTTTTTGTTTTCGTTCTCTACAGATTACTTTCATTGTTACAAAACACATACGCTCTCTTACTACACTTAGGCATACACACACACACATTTTTGTAGCGCTCAGCATCTGTTGGGTTAGTGAAAGTGCAATTTCCGATGCAAGTATGTTTGTTTTTGTTTTATTTTTAAATGTTTTTTGGATGACGGAAATTTCTTTACAATTTCGCTGTTTTAATAACGCATTTGTGTTACCGAAAATGCTGTTTCAATATGTGTGAAATATATCCGGCATTCGGCAACAATATTAACACAAAAAATGGTTTCAATGCTTTAAACTTTAAAAGTTTAATTAGTATCCTTTTTTAAAAAGAGTCTTTCACAATGAAGGATGTGAAATAGTGATATGCCAGACTACAAACGCAATCAATTCATAAGTTAGTTAGTGAAACTTTAAAACAGTCATTTTAAAGTACCATAGGCTTCCATAGAATAAGAAGTGCAAAAGACAGACATAGCAACACTATCTAATAGTAAGGACGCCATACGAACACCCGGGCCCTTATGAGGTTAAACCGAAGATACAATGGGACTGTCTGGAGAATCTGAAACGGCCAGATAGAAAAAATTAGGTTACCCCTACTGGGTCTCAAATGATATAAGTATTCTCGGCAATGAGCAGACAGACAAGCTTACGAAGAAGAGTAGCTTCAACTCCGCTAACGAATCCAAAACCCTTCAGAGGAGTTTTGAAAGATATGCTAAATCATAAAGAGATACAAAGACATTCCTAAAGCCCAGTGAATTTGCTGCAAACAATATGTTTGGTGGGAAATGACAATGAAAGGAAATCTCAGCCATGTAAAAGGCTCTCAGGAATAACCTGAGGTTGATAACCCTTCTTCTAACACGGTACTGTGCCCTCAGAGTACACTTGTTCAGAATGTAGATTTTATAACGAACAGAAGTTATCACAGGAACACATTCTTAGAAACTATGGAGCGTTAAGTCCTCCCAGGAAAAAAAAACACCTGGATACATATCTGGGTACTGACAAGGAAATTGTCGTCACTGGCACTGAACAGCGTACTGAAATTTGCCAAACAGGAGATATTATATGGATACTGTACAGAATTTGACAGGAGTACAACAGATCGTTTGGTTGCCGTAGTAACACAGCTCTCACGGACCCCTATATAATTTTTTGATCTTCCTATCCGTGTATAACATCCATTAGTACTGGACTCCTCTAGCTAAAGACTGAAACATTTCACCGCTGAGTCTGAATTCTAAAAAATTTTGAGAAATTGTAGTTCACAGTGAGAAAATTTTCTTGCCATTACACCCCAATGCCTTGAAACAGATGATTTCTGGACAATTATAGGATAACCCTACGAAAATCTGCTCAAATTCCAAAAGAGCACAGTCAACACAGTTCCTACCATGCATTGCATTCGGGGAATTCATCTGAGTGTCTACGTTATAGGGCCAATGATATATAAACAAGTTGTAAAAATGAGCAGAATAAGGAAACTGTCCTTCATTTATTGTGTGTTTGGCCAGTCTTACATCAAGAATATTTGTTGGGAGACTAAGCGTCTTTAAAACACAATGGGCTCTGTGTGGTCTAATTATGTGCAACCGACTCTCTTAGATGCCTAAGCATCTCTAATAAGCGTCTAAGAGTCCATTTAATAAAAGCTTCGAATGATTCTAAGACCAGGGAATGAATGACTAAAGCTGAGGTTTATGCTCTCGAGCTTTCGCTTAGTAAGCCAACAACACACTACTCACCAGATTACAGTGACTGAATACATCTTCACAATAAATTTACTTTATAACAGCTTTTTCGGCCCAGATAAACTCTTTGAAGAGTGCTACTTGTTATCCCTGGCAACACTGTCACTAAGCAAAAATTCTGCACCAGGACGTTAATATCGATCTAAATGGACTTGGAAAGAAACAGTGTTAAATACATATTTTTCGAATCTTTTTTATCTACTGAACTTGATTAAAATTATTCCATTAGACACCTTAGTTGGTTGATTTCGTATTAAAAAATCTCCACCAAAAGTAATTTAAGAAAATTCAAATTAAATTCGAAGAAACTTTTTCCCTTCACCCATAAATTCCTTAAAGTATGCTATGTAAACCGTCATATTTATGATCAAACCAAACCCTTGCAATCATCAATCCTTCTAAGCAAATATAAAATATCTCCTTGCATACGATATTTAAAAATCATCATTTTTTAAGTAAATACAGACCCTATCGTTATCGTTTGTATAAATGTTTGTGGTTTTATATTTATTTTAAAAATCATATTCTTATTGAAGTGTGTACATACATACGAGTATATGTGTGCTTAACAATATATTGGTTTTCTTGAATATTTTTTGTTTTTAAACCTGAAAACAAATAAGAAAACAATTTATCAGGAATACGAAATGAAAGTTCATTCAGTTGTATCAGCATCTGTCATGCTGGTAAATGGCTTCCAATGTAAGTGTTGTAAGGAAAACATATGAAAGAAAGAAAGAAGATTTTTTTTTGTGTTATCTGTCAGTCATAAATATCGTATTACCTGGCAATACATAAAATATTTATAATAATTGTAGGTTTCCATTACCGGATGTTGAAAAAATAAACATTGTTTTAAAAAATATGCAAGTATGTGTGTGTATGGCAAGCATTCTTGCATCTCCGTTTGTGGCAGATATGGCATATAAAATAAAATTATTACTTATTATTGTTTTCTTTTTAAGCATTTATTTAAATTTAATGGTAATAAAATATAAAATTTCAATAAGAGTTATACTCTGAAAAGGAAATAATAATCGATATCCTTAACTATTAAAATATTCTTTCATTTTTATATCCAATGTACACTCCCTTAGGTGTATAAGTAATATTTTCTTTCGATTACAATTAAATAATACTCATACTCACCGTATGACCAAAATAACTACTTTGTGGCCAGAGATCAGCAATGAATCGCTTTTTCGCTACTCACAAGTGCACATGAAATTTCGAGTATGAGTATGTCAACAGTATTGAAATTCAACTACTCTAATTCATTCATACTCACAACAACATTGATATATAAGAACAGTTGCAGTGAGTATGAGTACAACGTTGACATTAAATTCATAATATTCGAAATATGTTTGATTCATACGCCTACACATTCAGATTCATAAATTTACAGTCTTAGTTGTTGTTGTATTTACAAAAAAAAAAAGAAAGACAGCAAGCAATGCAACCACACAACCTTCTTGTCAGTATTGTAGTGTTTGTACGCGAATCATACTTATTTTCTGATTCTTGTAAATGTTGAGTCATGGAGAGACAAAATCAACAACAGCATGCATATTGTTAAGTATGAGTACGATGAGTACTTCAAACTTTGAATATGAGTAGTATGAGTATGGTATTAAAATAAGTATGAATGCGTATAAGTATCAGAAATTATGAGTATGATTCGAATCTACTCATCCTTTCGAATACTCATTGCTTATTTCTGTTTTTGGTCATACTCTAGCGCTTATAAATATTGAAAATATATTTTAGTTTTCGATTGTTCTATTGTTTAGTTAGAAATGTTCCCTGTTGAAGTAAAATAAGTTCCTTAGATTGCGGAATTTAACTCAATCTGTCAATGAGCAATTTTATTGTCTGAAGCTTTCATACAATTATAGCAAAAAAATTTACGAATTATTTAAAACGATTCAGTCTATTCACAAACACTACAGAACCATTTATATACAAAACCAATTGATTATCTATATCATCATCTAGCTCATGCACAAGCTTACCATTTATATACAAAACCAATTGATTATCTATATCATCATCTAGCTCATGCACAAGCTTGAAATGACCTCATTCTCACATTTCTCAGTTATTAGTCAGAATCACAAAAAGATATTTGAAAATTCTGAAGAACTTGGCATAAGTTTACTGTGCTCGGCTCCATTCACATATTCTCACATAAATTAGACTTAAAAACAGACTAAAAAGCTTTGAAAACTCCTGGAATCTCAAAGGAAGGCAAACTATTTGGAAACTCTCAACACCAGAGTGATAATATTTACACTGACGTGCGGCCAAAAACCTTAAAAAACTTGTTCAATTAAGTTCATCATTACGAACTTTCACTAGTGTTAAGCGAGAGATAATGTTCTCTCCCGACCCAATAACATTAGAGACATACATACGTACATAATTGGTCCAGATTCATAAAGATGCTCTGTATGCTATTTTGTGACTTGAATCCTTGAGAACGATAGATTACGCTAAGTAAGAATCACTTGAGAGCGGGTTCCTAGAGGCCTTTAAGTTTATTTCCAACAAAGTCAAAATAGCGTAAAGAACGAGTGCCAGTTTTACATGTAAACAAATCTTATCAAATTGAATTGAAAAGGATACTCAACAGTGTTTGCAAACCCACCGATTGGCGTCAACAATATCAAAAGATTTCAAGGAAAAGTAACAATATTATACCCTATCTTTACATAATTAAGGCTTAACTTACATATCAATATAATGAACTTACTGAGACGTTACATAATTGTTATAAGGAATGTAACTTGCAGCAAGTGTGGCTCAGATTATTATTTTGGAAACCGATTCTATATCTAACATACAGTCTGGAGATCCCAATTACTATTCCTATTAATAAACCTATTTTTTCAAACCATACTGCTGTGCTTGGTATACAGGACCACATATTCAGTTACTTACTTATTTAATTGGTCATTGAAACCCTTTAGTCAGAATTGCAATCTAGCTTCTCACAGCACTCGTGTTGTATGTGTCAATTTTATCCATTAGTAGCAGCAACTACAGTTTAAAGTCGACTCCGAGTCCAAATTGTTGACTCATAAAACTCTTTATAATATAGGGTATCTGTCACATATTGACATATATCACCTGCACACTTGTTAATGCTTTAATGGTGTTTGTAATTATAAAACAAACGTTTTTAGCTAATCATGCTGACATTTAAATATTGATTTTCATATTCCATAGAATTTTAATCCGCACAAATGGTTTGGATTAAAAATATTATGGTTTATAAATGACAAAAAAAAATTGAACTTTTATTACATTAAACACAATAATTTTACACAAAATAATAAACGTTCAATACACAACCTAAGGCGTATGATTGATATGTATTTTTAATTTCTAAACAAATATCACTCATACGACATGGATGATTGAATAACAAAAATTCATTAAAAAAATACTCTTACAAGAAAAAAAAATGTATTATATATGTATATATATAGATCCACAGTTATAGTCTTGAAATGCGTTCCTAATGACCAGAACCTTTAGTAAAATGGCTCAACAGTTAATGATTTGATATATGTATATGGGTTCTGGAACATGGTAACAAACAGAGGAATATAAGGACTGAATAGCTTGCCTAACCTAGCATCACTTTACGGATTTTAACGAATTTAAGAATAAACTCAAACTTATGAGAGTTGCTATGAAACATGGGAATATTAAATGAGCGACTGGGAATAACTGCCAAAAAGCTAGTCGTGTTTTGACGAAAATGAACATGTTCTGTAGAGCATAAATTCTGTCTATGATTACCACATATTATCTCATAGAGAAACATGTATTGAGATTGGTAGCAGGGTGCTATGAATAATGCGGCAGTTTTTAAGATAAACACAAACAATATAGACCACCTTCTAAGTTTGTGTCCTGCTCTCACTTGAAAATTACAAGCGGGTATTGCATATACTTTCTTTAATGATCTATCCAGGAATTCCGCTTTGAAACTGAAAAGTACTTTGTTTTGCACTAGGTACTCCTTCTCTCTGTCTAATAAGGATTTCGTGTAACCTAACTTCTTTTTCTCTACATACTCTTCGCACATATCCTTCATATTGTTTTTCTTTTTTGTTTTTGTTTTATAGTAGCCTAGACGATTACCTGATCATAGTATGGTTCTGTGATATGGTAGAAGTCGCCGTAGTCTATAAAATAGTGTGTTGGCTTTTTAGACGCAAAGCCACGGTTCAAACCCCCGGCCATACATCATAACGAAATATGAAAAAATATTTCTTCGGCGACTACCTCTCAGCAGGTTTAAAATTAACACACACAACATAAGTGGTGTTGAAAAGCTAGGCCATAATCCTGACTGAAGGGTTGTAATGGCCAATTATGTATGTAGTATGGTTCTATTAGAGGAGGATTCTGAAACGTAAGTACAGTTCTGTTTAATACTCCAGGGAGTAAGCAATATATTGCGAATATTTGCTAGATCGTGTAGTCATAGTGATGTTGAACATTGTTTACAAGCATGTCGCATTCATGGATATTTCTTCGTCGAAATTGATTGCTTCTGATACCGCTATTGTCAGCCTCCTTACTGGTCTTAAAGCTTTTTCTAAAAATGTATTCTATTTGTGGAAAAACAGTCTTTCAACTGTAAATGTCTTTCGCAAGATTATTGTATTTCTTTGTTCCTTAAATTGCTATTTTCCGTATAGTTTGCAGAAAAGCAAATAAGTCCTACAGGTTATATTCGTTCAACAGCAGATTATTCTATAAAACCTTTATTTCAACAAAGTACCACCCACCCCTTCACTTATTCCCTACCATATGGAGTCAATAACAAAAATCGAATGTTAATCAAGAAAAATTCTTTAGAATTTTTATTTACCAACTGCGGTTACCCTCATGCCATCACACACCATCATTATTCACCTTTTTTCAATTTATATTTCCTTACATTGCAGCCAAGATTGCATGTTGGCAGACAGACATGCAGGCAAGCAATGAGGATTAAACCAGCATATGAGTATCATATTAAATATATTCAAGATAAAGCACACATGCACACATACACTTACACACTCATTGAATCAATATCTTGTGCATCTAGAATACACTATTGGAAGACCCTTTATCACAATATAATAAAAGATAAAAAAAAGAAAGAAGGAAAAAACAACATATGCAAGCTATTGTTGTTGATTGAATTTTATATGTTGCACGAACATCTGCAATAGAAAATTGAAAAAATGTGGATCAAAGCAAACAAAACAAAAAAACAGTAAAATTTCATATTTATTTAGGAAGTAAAGAAAGCAAAATAACAACAACTGTAGTAGTAATAACAATAACAAAATTTCAAGATGTTTTCTTAGGTTTTTCAGAGTCATGTTCATTTATATGCTATTACCGGACCTAACAAAATATGCAGTTTTTAGAATAACAAAAGGAAACAACACGAAATTAAATTTCATTCTGTATACAGCAGGAACCAACAAAACAAAATTGGACAATCACTGTTAGTTTTACGTGTATTTGCATACTTTAGGAAGGAAATATAAAATTTGGAAAAATCTTCAAGGATTTTAATAGTTTCCACACAATAATTGCGAAGTCAAGAAGGAAAAAATTACCATAAATAGTACACGGGTAGACATTTAAAATTTTAGAAAATGATTGACCAAGGCCGAGACTAGCAATTTGGATTTATAATATAGTTCGAATATCCCCCAAGGCCTTTTTGCATGAAGAGCATTCGGAAAGTATAATTTTCGATGACTCTGGCTCATATTCAGACTGGATTTGAACGATGGCATAGGCTATGTTGGCTTTGAGAAACGCTTGGCTTATTCGTATACATATGCATCTCAAGGAAATACCAACAAAAAAAAGCCTAGCGATGTCACATCATATGTACCATGTCGATGGGCCAGTTTACATCACTTCCAAATGCGATGACCATGCCTTCAAACAGATTGTGTTGAATATCGAATTAGCTGTGTGACTCTCAGGGCCATAATGTAGGTAATCATCAACCTATACTGCTGGTGACAGGCTGGCCAACGTTGTCCTGAAAGAAATATGAATTGATGACACTATCAGCCCAAAATTCACAGCAAACTGTGACTTTTTCACAATGCATTGGAAACTCTTGAATCTCACGTGGATTCTTGTGGTCATGTCATCGACAATTTTATGTGTTCAGGCATCCATTGATTCAAAAAGGAGCCTCATTACTAAAGATAATTTTTCGATGGAGATTTGGATTCGGAGGTCATATAGCAAACATACGTCGTTGCCTGTGGCCATTCATTGTTGTGGCAACACTGACTGTTGGCTGATCATCAGCTGTTGAGTGTCATCACTAATAGACTTAATAGGAGATTAAAATAAAAGGAAGCAACTGAAGTAAAACAAGCAATTGAAATAAAAGTTTTAAGTTTTTGTTGGATATAAATTACATTGTTTTATTATAATATACCACAGGTTATTACAACAGTGATTTGACAAAACAGACTGAATAAATGGCAACTAATTCGATGCATGTATCCTCAACAAGTTAGCCAGAAGTTTGAAATACCCTGTTGGAAGACCCCATATTTATTATTTCTTTGCTTTTTTCATCACTAAAGAAGTTTTTCCTGCAAAACAGATGTTTCCCATACTGTAGCAGGTTCTGGGATGATAGGGTTGCCAACTAAACTTCAAAAAACAATGCTTTCTGTGAAAATGTATAGGGTGTAGTGACACTGAGGAACTTTGTTCAATAAGGCATACTTACGCTCAAGAGGTAATGCTGCCTGGTATTCTTGTGACGTTATCTAGACGTAGATCAGGGATTTTGAATTAGACTTGAATAAAACCTTTAAAGGCTTAGTTGAGGTTAGATTAAGATAGGTTTCATGGGTTGCTTGCAAGCCTATTGTCCATTTCTGCATTTTTATTCTAATTATACGTACAACTCAGGTGGTTTCCTTAAGAACCAAGCAGCGCTCTTTTCAAATCCAATGAAACATCGACAGAGTAAAGTTTTCGAAACAAGTCGTTTAACCGAATTTTAGTTTCCCATATAGTATAACTTTTAAATTCAGGACATAAAATAGCTGTAACGCATACATTTCTTGCAGCACAAAATTCAATATTTTTAACAATTGTGTTGAGTCGGTTGCCTTGTAGGAATCTGAATCAAGGAATTAGGGTTGAGACAAATCCAAAGGAAACTGTGGTCAAACAGCATCAGCAATACTCCTAGACACAAACCGGCCAGAGTCCAGTTGAAATCAGGATTCGTAAACAGAATTCGATGACAAGAATTGACAGGAATATCCAATCCAAGCCATGCCAGGAGCTACAATTTTAAATAAGGGCAGCATAGATAAATTAATCGAGCAATGAAGTGAAGTCTTTTGCAGCGATAGAAGGAAATGAAGCTGTTGCTCATGAAAGCAACAAGACTTTGCGTTTATTTGTAAACATAAAGCCGCTTCAAATGCCTTGTAATACGAATACTTAACGTACTTGGTCTTAACAACCCTTTAGTCAGGATTACAACCTAGCTACGCACAACACCCATGTTGTGTGTGTTAATGTGCTATCACACACGAGACTATTTCATCTGGCATAAAATTGTATACATGCAGAGTACATCTGCACAACAAAGACTAAATATGCTCCATACAAAAAATTTTTCTGAACCTGCTGTTTTATAGATGTATGTGTATTGGTTTATGCGGGGTAGAAGCTGGTTGAAAAATTATGCCAGCAAAAAAACACTCTCCTCACCTCTTTTGCCTACAAGCTGCCAGAAGTCTACAGATTTTGAGAAAGTTTTCATATCTGTTTTATATATTATTTTGCGAGAAGACTACTGAGGAGAGGTTGCTGATAGAAATATTTTTTTTACATTTCGTTTTGTTCGAGATCACTAAGCAGGAGTTTGAACTACGGACTCTCGTGTAGTAATTCAACACACTAACTACTATACTAAGGCACATATCAGTGCATGTATGTATTTGTTTTCCTACTTTAAAAATGCCGTTTCATTTGAATAATCAATTCAAACTAATTATTTTCATTCATTTGAAGAGAAATTATTTCAGTTTAGCCCTTAAAGTAATAAAAAAAAAAACAAATGAAAAGGAAAAAAATTGGCGGAAAGGTAATGTTATTTTCGCTTTAATAGAATGATAAAAAACTGGCTTTTATTTGTTCTTATTTTTACTCTTAAACAGAAAAATTCTTTTATAGTATACGCTCTAGAAAAAGCTTTTATGTGCACTACTGATTGCATTACTAAAGAATAATTATTCGTAATGAGGAGAAAAAAAAAACAGAAAAACAAGACATTAATTAAAATGCATTCAAGGAAAAGTAACTCAACTCAATGCAATTCAATTCATTTATAATTTAATGAATCCTTGCATTACTTAGTATTCAACCTGCATTTTTACATGAATAACTGCGTAAGCAATGATTAGTAAAGTATGACGTTTCCATTTAAAAATATTCAATAGGATGTGATTACAAATTGCTGTAACAAAGAAGAAAGAGAAGCAATTTTCTATAGCAAGAGTAGCTTTACAAATATGATGCTGAGCATAAGATTCTTTACATTTTTATGAACAAAAAAATGGAAAATTAATTAGACACAGTAAACATACAAACAACAGTTGAGGTAATTACTTTCCATATTTTCCATACTTTGAGAAAGAAAAACAATCTCATGCAACATAATTTTTGCATTTGCAAGCATGACTTGTCCAATACCAATATATCCTTACATTACAAATGTTTGATTGTGTTCGTTTGAGTTCAAGCCTTTATAGTGTGTGTCACACTTGACATTTCATTATTTAGACTTCTTAGAAATACTCTTATACTTGCACTCTGTTAAACTAAAACATTCTTTTATACTTTCATTTTTTTTTTCTTCTTCTGTTTTTCCTCCCTCATTTTTTATTTTTTTCAGCCATTAAGGGATGAATGGAAAAATAGGAAAAAATAGGGAAGAGAGAAATAAAAGAAAAATGATGACAAAATAGTTCAACTCAAGTGGCTTCTTCATTTACAATGTGTTTTTAGTTTATTTCTTCATTTTATTTTTCAATCTTTTTTTTTTTTCTTTTATAAAATGAAATGCATTCATAATTTAAGTTTCTTTTTAGTTGTAAAGTAGTTGTGTAATAAAAAAAACACATGTTTTGTTAATACAAATGCTGCATACATGTTGCATTTAACCCTCAAATGGCTTCAAATAAAAACCAAGAGTGTCAAATCAAATCTTTGTTCTGTGGCTCTTGTGCACATCAAATTCGATTGCATGAAGGTTTTAATGTGAATGACATGGAAAAAATTTACCCACCAATCAATATCCTAGCAATACAGGTTCCTGCCTTATCCATTAATTCAAAAACAAATCCCCGTCTAGCACCAAGTGGGCACTCAAATATTTCCTCCTGGGAAATCATTAACTTCGTCAAGGTTTTCATATGTATTCTGCTGATTTATTTTCCCCATCACAAATGAAGTTTGTTTCTTGATTCGATTCTCATTACGAACAAGTGTTCTTTGAGTCCGGTTACTTCTCAGGTTACTAATGGTTAGTCGGATGCATGAACATAATCTCTTTCTATCGTTATTGCCCAACAATAGTTTGAATTTTCTCAAACCAATTAGATTTAAGAAGAGTCTCCGCCACTTTTTATTTTCTCTTTCATTTAGTATACCCTTTTAAATATCGCTTCCCATTCCACAGAAGATTAAGGCTCTATCGTTAGCATGAAAGTTACTCTGCTCTCAGACTTATCTGCATTATCTTTGCCATGAAGAAGAGTCTCCGCCGCTTTCTATTTTCCCTTTCATTTAGTATACCCCTTTTTCAAATATCTCTCTCCATTCCACAAAAAGTTTCTGGTCCCATCAGAAAAGTGAATGCTCAGTTCCTTGTAATCTTATCTACCTTCTCTTTGCTACGAATGCCCACATAACCTGAAAACCAGCAAATGTGATCCCATTTCCCCTACCTAGTCGATTCAGGTCATCCAGGCAGCCCCACATGGAGGACTATCAGCAGTATTGCTATAACCTATCCTCTGTACAAGTTGAACTGAGCATATCTTTTAAAAGAGCACACTTTCGCTGTGAAGATACAAGCGAGATATTCAAGTGCTCGAGTTATTTCACTCTGGGAGCAAACATCCCTGCTTTTGTTTCAATAACTGTCCTCTACACATTCCTATATTTCCTCATGGTTTCTCTCCTACAAGAGTATGTAGCTTCTAAATTACTTCATTTATACCACGTTCTGAAGCATTTTCCAAAATCACAGAGTTTACAGCTTCTCCAGAGGGCAATTAAGGCGCCTACTGTCCGCCAGTTGATTATCACTTTGCGACCACTTACTCCCATTATTCTTAACACAGTTTGCATAACTTTGATCGTCACGACTGTCTTATCGAATCGAAAAGAACCTTCAACAATCGTTGCCTTCTGGCAAGTACAGTCTATGTGAATCTAGAAGTTTAAGCGATCACCAATCAAAATATACAGATGATTGCAGACTTGTATTCCATCAATCTTTTGCTATACGAAATAATGGCTTTGTGTAGCTATGAATAGGCTGCCCTAAAGGCCAAGATGTACGCCTGAAAGATACTTGAGCTACTAGGAATTTTATAGTGAAATTTCAGGTTAGCGTCGATGGAGGTAATGGACGATATTTGACGTATTGGTAAAGAGCCTGATTAGAAATTTCACATCGAACCTTAAGTTCGAATGTATAGTAATCGAGTGAAGAGAGTAGTTTGTCTAAATTGCTATACAGAGAATAATAGTGTAGGATTTTTACATCGAACTTGTTATCGAAGTTAGGTTCGAATGTATAGGTAGAGAATATATAGAGAGTTTTTTGTCTAAATTAATAATGTAATTGTACTAATGCTGCGTAGGAAGGAATCGAAGCAGCAGCGTGTTGGAAACAAATGTGCGCACTGCAGCACTGACACCAATTCCCAAACATTCTTATATTTATGGCTCTTTCCATCGTTGTCCTGTATACTATCGCGTCGTAAGTAAAGATGGGGGTTATTACGGTATTGTACACATATAGTATCATTCTCAGCGCTCTTAGTTCCATGCGATAACTGACCACCGTAGCCACTCCAGGTTAATTTGGAGTCTATATTGAAGAGTTTGATTTCAGTAAATTCTGTAGATGTTCGATAAACGTACTAGTTCTAACGGTCTTACCAGCTTAGTATTGTTTTGTGGCTCTTTGAAAGCTTCCTTGTGTAACATATAGAGCGTCATTCTTTAATGCCTACGCAAATCTTTAGGGTTAAACATTATCATTCTGCCGACTTTTAAGGTTACTCACCCACATTCATAGTTCTGCAGCACTTTTTTTTTTGTAAGGAGCAGAAATAGCATGACTGTTGCAAAAAACAAGTTTTCCATTCATAGATTTTTACTTTAGTTTTCTTACTTCTACTCTTTGTTAGTAACTTCCATTCCCTTCTTCATTTTTTCACTCACTTCAAATAAAATGTATTTTCTATAGTGCGTTAAACTGTAACGAAAAGTATATGGAACACCTTGATAGTACTTGAAAGGAAATATGTTACAATGTGATGCGATGCTGTGCGATGAGTATGAAATGTTTTTCTTACTCAACAAAGAATCAAAATGAACTGAAATACTACTTTCGATCTGAAAGCACTTCAAATATTAAGATTTCAGAAAAATTGTAAAGAAGGAAATGAAAAAACAACAACAACAAAAATTTTGGGTAATATTCAAATTGTGTCATTAGGTTAAAAGGATAAGAGGACTTTTTAGTGTGGCATAAAATTATATGTGTTGGGTATAGGCATTAATTTTCAAAGGTGTTTTAATATGTAGTTTCTAATGCGCTAATAAATTGTATTCCAAAAATACGAAAAACAATAAATAACTCCATACACTGCCAGGGTTTTGTCTCTATAAAACTATTTACAATCCTAGGACTCCTTAATCAATAAAAGTAATAGCAGAGTAAGAGGTAGCATGCGTGTAGAGATTCTCAAGAAGGAAAAAACGGTCCATACGACACAGTGATTTGCTGTATCCAAAGATTTTCAGACTCCATGTATATCAGATATAAGGAAAATTCTATTTTACCGACTATTCCTTTATTATTCATAGGCTATCGGAATGATCAACAACCTATTTGTAGGAATAAAAACTAACCTGTTCGCTGAGGATATTGTGGACGATAGCATCTGTTAATAGTGTGATCGGTATTTCACAACTTATCACACAGAGTAACACAGTTTTCCTCCAGTTTTATGTGTTGTAAGGTCTCCTTTCTAATGTATTTGAATACTAAGTTTCTTTTGCAATTCATCGCTGAGACTATTATAGCTCCAAAATTCTTATGAGTAGCGGTTGTCTGAACCCAGGGCGGCTGTGCATCCACTGCTATCATATCAGACACCATCTAACAGCAATTGCTTTAGAAGTCGTCCTCTCTGTTCATGTTTAAGAAAAAATGCAGCTCCAATTGTTCAAAGTTCTCCGAATGATTAATTCCTTTATCCTTCGTTGCCACACACAAGATTTCGATAGGGACAGAGCATTGAACGTGCAGCATATTAGTCACTTCTACGTGCTATCTGGCAGCCATAATTGTACGCTTGCAAGGTTTCCAGTCAATAAAAGAATTTTGAACGTCTTTAAACACAAGAAATGAAACTCCACTCGATCATGATTGGTTGAAAGATTGATTCTACAGTACATTTGGGGCATTTTTAAAGAACTGAAATAGAGGATGTCTTGATGGTTTCCCGAAATCGGCGAGAGCTGTCCTCATTTTGGTAGCTTCTGGCCATCTTACTTACTTGCTAAATTGATCATGTTTACAACCAAACTTCTCATACGACCATATGATCCATTGTAGTCCTCTCTAACTCTAACTTCAGTATGCTACCCGGTGTGAACAATGAAAACTCCCTGCCTTGACGCTGATATTCCAACAAGTGTTTCCTCCTAGGACAAAAATAATGCCCCATAGGATCCCAGAATGCTTTCTCATAATACATTCCCATTTTCACAGAATTTAAGTGTTGGCTCCTTTTATAGATGAGTGGCGGGACCCATAGGCGGTAGATTCGAAAAACTTTTCATCGCACTTTTATTTACTTTCAGAGTTTATGCCAGAAATCTGCTGAGAGAAGGATACCGAACGTGATATTCTTTCATATGTATTTCGTTTTGTTCGAAATGTCTCAACTGGGATTTAAACCGTAGACTCTCCTTTCAAAAGCAAACACACTATTTGCTAGACTACGACGAGTTCTTCTAACCACGTAGTTTCGCTAAATGCTCTTGCTTTTTATCTCTGTTGAGCCAACTTGACCGGTTACAATAGCATTCTTGTGTTCTAAAATCTAAATCCGTATTGGTTATTAGACTTCTGAATCTGATATTGAATATGGGACTGCCAAAGAGCCTTCAGTAAGACATTGCAACGATTATGCCACCTGTGGCCGGTTGTCTTAGTTTCATTTGTAGGCGAATTTCATAGTTGAATGGGTTATAGCAACTCGCCTGGAGTTCATGAACTCTCAATAACTATTTTAATTCTATAGCATCTAGACAAAAAAAATTTCTTTGAAATTGTGACCATAACTAAAAGGAGGCCAAAAATAAAAATTCTTACAATTATCCATTCATTGTGAAATGTAATCAAGATATTGTGATAAATTCCATGGCAACCCAAATACATACAAAATGTCCTGCTGTGACAAAGATTAAGTCAACTGACTCAAGCCATAGCAAAAACATCTATTCAAACATCAGCAACAAAAGAAATGCAAAGAGAGAGAGAGAAAACTGATGTTCCATTTCCAAAAAAAAAATCTTAAAAAAAAAAAGAAAAAAGAAGCAGAGAAAAACGTCATGGATTAAAAGATTTTTGACATTCACGCTGGCAACAATAGTTTACTTACGTTTTCGTTTTGTTGAGATACACAATCACATATTGTTTGTTACTTTGTTGTTGTTGGTGTTGTTGTTGCTGGTTAATTTGTGTCAAAAAGTTGCAAGTTTATATGAAAACGTATATCTAACTGTCTTAAGGCTTTTCATATACATTTAAATAAAATGAATAGAATTAAATAAAACACATGCACACACACACATACAGACAAAAGAAAATGTTGAATAACGCTGTTACTTTATATGTTTTCTCTACCATTTGTGTTCAAATGTAAATGTTCTTCTGCTTTTATTTGTACCTTTAGTATGACGGCTAATTTATTTCTATTCTTATCATACGTTTCTCTTTCCTTTTTTTTCTCTCTGTTCTCTTTCTCTTCTGGCAATTTTCAACATTCTTTTTTTTGCAGCCTTATTTTTGTATGTTTGCTTGGTATGATGTCAAGTGTAGGTTAATTGCGAGAGGCCCTAACCGCGTACCTTAATAAATAAGTATGAAACACTCATATACTTTACTTTAGAAAGTTTCATTAAACAGGAACACTAATACCCTCATACATAAAGAAAGAAAAAAAAATACCTCTTACCACTTACACACACACACACATAAGCTGACTATCTCTCTCTCACATTCTGGCATGTATTGTGCTACCATGTTGAATACATCACATTATAACAACGTCATCGGAATAACGGTAATGGCATCCATTGTTAAGGCAAACTAAAGAGCACAATTGAGAAATGAGAAGTTGCCGAAAGAGTAGTGTGTGTGTGTGTGTGCGTATGTATTTTACATTGTCTCCCAGGCAATGATTTTCAACCAAAGTGTAGGTATTACAGTGGATGCAAATATGGTGGTTGCATTAAGAATTTTATAATAAGAACTAAGAAAAAATTGGATTTTTTTGAATACCTTATCAAACCAGCCACGTACAGAAAAACATCAATTTATTTGTGGTTTATTTTGCATAAAATTAAAAAGCATGTGCAAAATGAAAAAAGAGAGTAAAAATGTGAAAACCACAGACATTGGAAGGATGTCTTAAGGAGTAACTAACCGCTGATAAGAATGAAAGATTGTTTGATTGATTAAATTACCCAGGAAATGAACTGTAAAACTGGGTAAAGAATTCAATTTAATTTGACAGACAACGCAAACTAACAATATATTGAAGAGCATTTGCTTTAAATTAAATTAAAAATTAATTTTTCTTCTCCCTTTTCTTCCTTCTGTCATTTGCTGTTTCGTGAAGATAAGCCACATGTTCAAAGCCGAAAGCAAGCAAATTTTTTTAATTAATTATGCTTTCTTTTAATTCCACACAGAATAATTTTAAAGATTTCCAAATGAAACTTAACACCGTAACTTTTTGTGGATAGACATGCTCATTAAAATTTCATATTTCTTTAAAGAATTTAAAGCCAGGTTTTCGTTTCTTTCTCTTGTCATGGCATACAAAGAGCTTCTCATCATTTATTCATTTGCTAAAAGACCAACAACAACAAAAACAAAAGGAAAAAGAACACGAAACGAAAGAAAAGAGTTTTTAAAAATGATGGATGGATTATAGAGATTTATCTGGTGCTGCTTGTGTTCTGTCGTACATACATACTTAAGTGTCAGTAAAGGTCTAGGTGTAGCAGTAGCAGTACTCATAGTTGAGCTGTATAAATGTATGTGCATTTAAGTTGGTGATTACCATTTTTAAAAGTGAAATATTCTCTAAAAAAAGAAAATATTTGACAAATGAAAGTTTAAAAATAAAAAATTCACTGAAAAAGATTTCTTTTCCAAAAAACGAGATGACGTTTTAAGATTAAAATGTTTGCAATGATTGCATAAAAGTAATGTTCATGCAAAACCTTGTAAAAGATAAATTATTTTGAAAGTAATTTAAAAATCCTGTATAATAATTTAAAACACACTTTATATGAATTTTATATTTGCATTTGAGAGCCAATAGAAGATTATCGCTTCAAGCAATGAAAACTAAATTTATGGCCATAACATTCCACATTCGAAAATGGGCGGCGAAAAACAATATTTTTGCCCTCTAACCAATATATTCAGAAGCCCCTCGTGCAACCAGGAAAAATGATATTAACTACGAGCATAGCTGGTAGGTTCAGCTACCTAACACTCACATGCATACACATAATTAGTCATTACAACCCATCGGTTAGGATAACGACCTTTATACATGAGCGGCCTACTGTTTAAAGTCGACTCCGAAGGACAGATTTTTGAGAGTTTTTGCCAGAAATTTACTGAGTGGAATTGCCACAGAAATAGTCTTTTCACATTTCGTTTTTTTTATGAAGATGTCTGGTGTTTGAACCGAGGCCTCTTGTCTAGACTATGGCGACTGCTAAAATACATGCAGTTTTCTCCTTTGACATAGTGCCAGACATATTCTCAGTAGATAAAGAATAGTTTCATGCTCCTTCACATCTCTGCAGCTTCAACAGAAATCATTTGTAAGGCACCCCAGACTAATGCGCCTCACATGCGTACCCGTAATGCAATGCCCCGTTACGACTCCGACAACTACACTGCCAAAGCTTCTCTGGAGTTTAAGCAGCCTTGCAGTATGCCCTTCATTCAGTCTTGGCCACATTTTCTGTACCGTTCGAACTCTCTTATAATACATTTTCGGGCTTATCGAACAGGTTATCATAGCTAAATAGAGGCTATTATAGCCTAGATTCCATCGTTTTACAATGCAATGGATTCTATATATGGTGAGGGAATTTGTTAAAACCTTGAAACGTAACATTGCGCCTTGAGGGATAGAATTAGCATGTAAGACAGAGGCAGCCATTTTTCTATAGGGTTTTGAGGTTATGTGGATTTCAGGTTATCAGGATTTTTTGAGCACTTTCTGTATCTCTGTCCTGTATCCATGGCATACAAAAAGACTCAAGATTCTTGGCATGTGCTATGATTTAATTCTTGGCATAAGTGGGCTTGTCTAATAACCCTGCCTCTCTCACTTTTGATTGCAGTTTCATCTTGTCTTCCGTTTTAGATCGTATATTTTCGTAACTGATGCTGACCACCTGCTTTTGACGGATTTTGTAACTGCGTTGTCAATCAGGAGCTAACAGATCCCCACCAGAGACACTCCAATAATCGATGGTCGTGCCATGCCTGGTCAATTCATCCGCTCTGCAGTTATCCGCGATATCATTGTGTCCCGCAACATAAACGATGTGTACATCAGAGATCAGTAATGAGTATTCAAAAATATGAGTAGTTTCGAGTCATACTCATAATTTCTGATACTTATACGCATTCATACTTAATGTAATATCATACTCATACTACTCATCTTTAAAGATTGAAGTACTCATAGTACTCATACTTGACAATACGTATGTTGTCGTTGATTTCGACTCTCCTTTACTCCACATTTACTAGAATTACAAAATAAATATGATTCGCGTACAAATACTACAATACTCACTAGAGGATTGTGTGTTTGCTTTGCTTGCTGTCTTTGTTATTTTCTTTTTTTTTTCTGTAAATGCAACAACAACTAAGACTGTAAATTTTGATGAATGATTCGAACTACTCTAATCTTTTATGAGTATTATAAGAATTTTTCTAAATTTATGAATCTAAATGAGTAGCCGTATGAATCAAACATGTTTTGCGAATGTTATGAGTTTGATGTCAACGTTGTACTCGTACTCAGTGCAACATGTACTTATAAATCAATCAATGTTGTAGTGAGTACGAATGAATCAGAGTAGATGAATTTCAATACTATTGACCCATTGATACTCAAAACTTCATGAGTAGTGAAACAACGATTCAATGCTGATCTCTGGTGTACATCTTTCTACTACCCTTTATAGGTTTCTGCGACAGTAATTGCTCTTTCGAATGACGTGCACGTATAAAAGAGCACATAGGCAAGTGGTGCCATCTTATAGTTAAACTGCCAATATGTTTTCCTGAAAAATTCAAACGCCTAGAGATTTTATAAGGTTTTTAGTATTAATAAAAGGACTTTATTTATGTTTATTTCTATACAACATCTGCTCATAATTAATATGGTGGCTATTAAAATTCAAATAAATTTTAAATTCATAATTTACACTCTTATTAAATAGAATTTTGAATATCATAAGCAAATTAAGGACATGTGTGCTGGTATTTTCTAAAAAAAATAAAACAATTCACAGGGTAATTTTGCCAAAAAAAAAGAAAGAAAAAAAAAACAACATGAGTACTCATATTACAAAGTTAATAAACTCTTTAACAATATTTCACACAAAAAACAAGTCATGTTTTTATTTCAAAAACAACAACTATTGCCAACTCAGCACATTTGTATAAAATATAATTAAAACTTAAAAAAAAATAAAAGAAAATAAAAAAAATGTAAAACAAATTATTCGCAACCCTTAAATAGTAAAACTAGGAAAAGTTTTCATTTCCATGTAAGAAAAACAAACTACAACTTGAAGCGTAAAATTGTAACAGAATGTTATGCGACTGGTGGACGACTGGTGGATACAACAGGATAAAATTGTTTTTCATCATTATTTTCATGTTTATTTTAAATGGCAGTTATAGTGGTAAAACTCCTATAAACGTTATGCTATAAATGGCGATGATGACCATGATGATGATGATACTTGTACGTACACAGTGTTTAACAGAAAGTCTTTTCACACATACCGTATGCAATACCACCACTCATACACATCTATACACAGAGAGAGAGAGAGAGAGATAGAACGAGCGAGCGAGAGAGAGTAAAACTTCCAATTACAACTGTTATTGCACGTACATCCAAACATAATTTCAGATTGCAGGATAGTTTCTCGAAATGATTTATTAAAACTAAACATAGAAAACTTCATAATCGAAAAGTTTTAACCATTTATGGGGAAAAGTGTCATGACCAAAAATTCATTTCTATTTGGGACTCTATTTCATGCAATTTGTCTTTTTCACACCGCTCCCATTCTCGCTTCCCGTCCTCAAGCAGGAAATAATTTTGACTAAAATATTCTGTGCATTTTCAATTTGCCATATGTGGTAGGTATATTGTGGTTACTGGGGCAAGAGTACGAGCTCCATAGAATTCAATGCAAAAATAATTTCCTCTTTTACGTGCTGCAATGTTTTGAAATTATTTTCATTTCTATTTTATTTCATAGAGAATATAGAATAAAAACTTAAATGTAAACACTCGTAGTATATTATGGAATCCATAAATCCATTATAGTTTGGACACAGCAAAGTAATTAAAATTTTTTTTTTCTATTTTTCAAAATCACATTTTTAACTGAAATTGAAAACAGCAGATCAAAATGTTTTAATTTTCCGTTTAAAACATTTTCATTTTGTGGATAAATTTATTAAAAAGAAAATCATTTTTGATTAACTATTTTGACAAGCCGCAGTACTAATACGACAAGAATTGCTGCTATCAGTCATGTCCGATCATATAAACCCCTATAGTCTAAGCGTAGGCTTCCACAAAACCTATCCATCTTATATGGAAAGCCTTGTCAGAAAGTAATTTTAAACAGCTTGTACGATATTTCACTATGACTTTAGAATTGGTACACTCTGTTGCCAACTGCATGACATCCGATTCTTCACAACGGTGAAATGTGTTACCAAGAACACTTCTATTCAGAAATTATATGGTAATAGCCACTTAGCATTAATCAACTTCTAGTGCCATAATATTCAAAAATATTTATGAACCGGAAAGTGGAAACATGCTCACTAATCACAGCATTCATGCTGACCCTCGTAATAGGTAAAATATTCTGGAGTCTTATTTTCAAACGAGGTTCACAAATAAATCATACGATATCTCCTACGAAGAATATTCAAAGCAAAAAAATCTTGTTCATTCTCAAAAATATTCTTAATTATCATGACCACGAAACAATAATTATTAATTCAAACATTTTTTTCTTTCTTTTTTCAATTTATTTTCAGTTAAATTAATAAAAGGATGAAGATCAATGAAAAAATGGCGACTCCGATAGAGGAAAAAGTTGATCAAAATTTAAAGGTAAGTAAGGACTTCTAACCATTCCATTTATATAACCGGGGTTCTGCTTCCTACTGTGCTTCTCGATAAGCAGACAGCTAAGTTTGCTGCGACTAGACTTAATGCCCTGTCTCATTGGCACATTGTACATTCTGGTCACTCCACTATTTTGGATTTTGATCCCGTGGCCCCTATGAACATCGACTATCTCCCTGTGGAATATTGTCTTGACAGGGGTTTCCACTTTCTGATTCCGAGTAGGGACGACTGGGATCCTAATACGATTGTCCACCCGGAACACCTGGATATATACACCGATGGCACTAAACTCGATAATGGGGTTGGGAGCAGAATATACTTTGGAAAACTGGACCTAAACATCTCTCTCCGACTGCTAGATTCCTGTAGCGTGTTTCATGGCGGAGGGGATGGCCATTTACCGGGCCGCCCAATGGATGGATCTTCGTCAACGGTGCTCCTTTTAACCGCGTCTCGGTCTTTTCTGACAGTCAGGCTGCCATAAGATCTCTGTCAGGTTTTGTGAATAACTACAGGATCGACAGGGAATGTTGCAGTTGTCTCGACCTTCTTTCTGTGCGCTTCAGTGTCTCACTGCTCTGGGCACAGTAACATTACGGGAAACTGTAGGGCTGAAGAGCTCGCCAGATCTGGTGCAATCCTTCTGGAATCCTCTTCAATTGAATTGGGTATGCCACATGCCTCGCCCAAATTGGCCATTGCGCGGAAATTCTTTCTGGACGCCAATCTATCCTGGGTCAATGAGGAGTCCTGCTCCACGGCAAGACTCACATGGCCCCTGATGAATAGAAGGCGTACCAACCAGTTACTTGGCATCATCTCAACCAGAGTGGCCAGGTCATTGCGTTATGTGTAGACACGCGGAAAGGATGCGGCTCCTATTTAACGACTTCTGCCGTGGGTACAGATCCGCTGAGGAAGAGGGGACTGTTATCCACTTTTTCTGTCAGTGCCAGTCTCTCGCTAGGTGCAAATATAGGTTATTTGGCTCTCCATTTCTTGTCAGCTTGCCGGAGCTATCATTTATTGATATCAAGGATATAGCTTCGTTTATCAGACTTTCTGGCTGGTTTTCCAGAGCGAGGTAGTCGTACTTTTGATGGATAGCCCTTGCACAACTGAAGGATTGTAATGACCAATTACGTAAATATGTATGTACGTATGTATTATGATGATCTTCAAAATTACATTAGTAAAGCAAATCATAAATAACGAGAGCGTATCTTTTCTTACTCCATAGTAACAATATTGAACGTACTATTACGTAGTACGTTATGTTGTGCTATTTAAGTTAATAAACAATTTTAAAAGTAATAAATTTAACTGTTTGAATGGTAAATGGCATAATTCAACAGAATACTGAATATTTAATATTTATAATGCTGAAGCTTACAACCAAATAATCCCTTATCTCTTGCATACACAGTCTTATTGACAGTCTTTAGTGCAGCAGACAAGCATTAGTCCTTTGCAGCAGGATGCAGAGCAGCTCATTAAGTATCCCCATGCATATCAATAACAATTAATTACTGGCTTGACGGTCTGTATATAATAAAATCATAACGTAACAGAACAAACAAAGAGGACGTTTGTTAAGTTCTTAGAAAAGAAAATCATTTTTAAATGAGAAGTTTCTGGAGGACTTTTTAGAACTTAACAATAAACCCTCGTGTTTCGGGGGGAATTGGGGAAGCAACAAAATAAAATATTTAGCGAGAATTGGGGGTAAATAAAAATACAAAAGGTATTAGTATTAATATTCAAACGATTTATTCTATGTACATAAACGTACCTTTCGGGTTGGGGGTTGATCGGGTATTGATCTCTTTTCGTTTACATTATAATAATTCACAATTAATTTATACTAATACAGGGGTGGTTTATACACTTTAAGAAATCTTAAATCTAAGCTTAAAAGTAGGGTGGCCAGCGTGAACATCCCGCCCCCCTTGCAACATTGCAACAAGAGGATCGAGAAATCACCTGGCCAGAGATCAAAAAATTACAATTCAGGGTATATATGTATGTAGGTTTATATTACAATATTATGTGCGCATAAAAGTGAAATAATTCTGATATAATAAAGAAATATAGTTTTAGCTGGTACTGGACATGAGAGCTTGGTTGTGGGTTGTGCTCTTCTTCTTGGGCTGGGATCAACAATAATAATGTCGAGGTTGTCGTTAGTAGGGCGTTCGACAGATAGCCCACGGGGTATTAGGTGATCTGTAAATGAAAACGACGAACACGCAAACAAGAAAAAAAGAAAACGAATTAGTTCTATTCTTGACTAGGGAGCAGCGCGAGCTTCCTAATCGGCCGTGTTAGAATGCCATTGGCGAATCGAACACCGGAAACTCGCACTTTCGAATCAGGACCAATAAACCCGTTCGATTCAGTTTAGTTTTCAATTGTCAGGGGATGAATTGTCATTAGAAAGGGCAATAACATCATCATCAACTAAGTCTCCTTGACAGGTTTTCCGAGGTCATTAGAGTGTTAACTTTATGTCGAGATTCCACGTGATTCCAATTGTCAGTGCCTACCTGGTCCACGATAAACGATACTCGATATGCCACAAAAGTTAGCCAATGGCACGGGGGTTTTTGAAGCCAGGACAGAACGGTAGTCGAAACTGTCCCACAAAGACTTCCGATCTGGTAAAATTCAGCTTCTTACGAAGTGAAAGTACCATTTTTTTTTTTTTTTTTGCCAATAGAGTTGCTCAGCAGAGCTCTCAGCGGGGTAAAGTTTACACTTATACAGGCGGAACTTTGTTTTGGCAACGAGCAAGTGGGTGACAAATTCACCAGACGGGGTTAGGACTCTACTATACAGAATGGCCTCATATGCTTTCTCAGAAGCATCACAACTTGCATGAAGTAGTTCACGCTGAGGGTTAAAATTAACCCAACGGGGGATGTTAATCCTGTCGATGTACGAGTAATCATCGACAAACTCAAGCCATCTGTTAAACTTCATGGGTTCCAACATTAGTCCCAATTTGTTCTGCCTTTGCAAATTTGTCGCATAAAATAATCTTAGCAACTACGTGCCACTCACCCAACGGGGTCAAATAGCTTTGGCTATCTGATACAAGACAGAACGGTTTGTGACTATAGAGAAACAGGGCGTTGGAGCTGGCTTGAAGAGAAGTGTTTCAATGCTCGCATTCCAACGGAAACCCAGAGTTTTAGCGGTGCTGGCGTCTGACAATTTCAAAAATCAGGAATCCAGTGGATATTCGGATAGCTCAAAGGAAAAGATGAATGATGTGATTTAATAACGATTTGATGGGGTAAAGAGTAACTGGGTTAGGAGGAGAATAAAGTAGAGTCATAGATCGGCGAGTAGTCTAGGGAAGGGTATTCCCCAATAACTTCTTCTCATTAGGTTTTAATCTCGGGGCTTTGTAATAATCCGATCTCATATTTTGAGCAAAGAGACCCTTACGAGATGGACCAAGACTCAAGTCCGTAGGGGATTTGGACTTAGAGGGAAACGAATTTGACTGACGTATTTTGCCAGTCACCATCCAACCGAAAACGGTTCGTTGGGCGATCAAAGGGCTTTTGGGGTCCTTTCGAACTCCAGAAAGCATTATCTGGGGGTATACATCTCCACCCAATAGCAAATCCATATGGGCGTATTTAAAATCTGTCAACGGAAGTTCGGGTGTATCAGCATGCTCCGCTAATGAGCATGTGGGTAACTGACCAGTGAGCTTTTCAACAACATATGCTTCCGTGGTCAATTTAAACGAGGGATCAATAGGAGATCCTAGCGAAATATTACAAACTTTCGTTGACTTTGCTACTACTGCGCCATTAAGGCCCACAACAGTGGCAGCAGGTGCCGAATAGGTTGGAAGATCTAGCTTCCGTTGCAACTTTCGAGAGATGAACGTAGCTTGAGACGCTGGGTCTATCAGAGCTCTCGCAGAAAACTTCGCATTATTCAACTTTATATTAACTTGGGCAGTTCCTAACAGAACTGTTGAAGACGGTGTGGACTGTAAACGGGTAGAAAAGTTTTGGAAAGATCGAGCAGCAGCGGATGTAGATGGGCCATTATCCGCTTCGTTTCGCTTTTGTGCAGGAGAAGGCCGAGGGATTTCTGAAGAACTATCAGGGCTAGAAGGGTTAGCGGGGTAAGTTCCAGTCCTCGGTTCCTCCCGGGGGGAAGATTCGGTACGATGAAGTAGCGAATGATGTTTTTGTTTGCAAATATAGCAAACATTTGAGCTCTGGCATCTTTTGAACTCATGAGAAACGGCCAAACAATTCGTGCAACACTTATGATCTCGAACAGATAACATGCGTTCACTAACCGACATTCTCAGAAAATCTGAACATAAACGAATAGGGTGGTTCTGACTACAAATCGGACACTTTCCTTGGGATAATTTCGTAGCAACAGTCTCATAAGGTCTGAATTTTCGGGGGCTATGAGGAATGCCTTGGGTATCATTCCGAAATGCGGATTGGGTAAAATTATGGCTGCCGATAATGTCCGAGACTGATTCCAGAGTTCGGTATCTGGCCGTCAGGAATGCATCCATCTTGCTCCACTTAGGTAGCTCTGAGCAAGGTCCCTGAGACTGCTCCCAAAGACCTAGGGTGTGTTCGGGAAGTTTAGTGGAGCAAATGTAAACGAAGATGATATCCCAATTTTTTGTTTCTATGCCCAACAACGACAAGTTCGCTATGCAGTCATTAATTGTCCGTTGCAGACTTTTAATGGAAGGGCCAGATTCCTTGGATATGGAAGGGAGGTTGAAAAGAGTTTTCAATTGAGAATTGACCAATACTCTTTTATTCTCGTAACGATCGACGAGATTCTGCCAAGCCATGTCGAAACCATCATTCGTCATGGGGCACGTTCGAATAATGTCCCTCGCCTCACCTTCCGTCTTTTGCAAAAGATAATACATCCTTTGGATGTTACTAATGTGGGGGTTAGTTCCGTAAATGGCCGAAAACATATCTCGGAATGTTGGCCATGACGCATAATCGCCAGAAAAGGTTGGGGTGTCACATGGGGGAAGGTGAATGGGGACGGTGTTAACAACTGGGTTCGCGGCCTTACTCTTAAGGCTGTCAATCAGTCCGTCAATAAACGAGGCAGATTGAAAATACAAGGTATATCCGGACATATATTTGGCCTTCGTGTCCTTTGTTGAGACTTTGGTGTCTTCGGCATTTTCCAATAAGTCTTCGTAACTGTCACGAAAGACTTCCCACAAACGGGTCAACTCCTGCCGATGAACACCTAGAGAGTGAACCGAATGTTCCTCTCGTGGAATAGCCTGAATAAAGCTTTCCAAATCGCTTAAGCGGTTATAATTTCTATTTAAATTTCTTAAACCGGCCATTTTGTTAAAATTAGGGTTTTTTTTTTGTTAGTTCACCGGGAAAAAATCCAAAAGGGTTCGAAAAAATTTAAATTAATTAATTTAAACAAAAATTGCCAAAATAAATAAAATTATAACGAGTAGTGTTCACCGAATAAATAGAACCTTCAAACAAAATAAGTATTCTTTCTTCGAAAAATTAAAAAAATACTAGCGATAAACCTTCAAAAGGGTAAAAAAGAGTTTGCGAAAACTTCCGAAAAAAAAATTCAGAAAAGTGGGGATGGCTCGAAAAATTTAAATATAATTTAAACAAATAAAATTATTTTATATTTTAATAAAAAATCAAATTATTAATATAAAATATCAAAAAAAATATTTATATATGTTATTGTGATAAAATTATCACAATCTGAATTGAAAAATATTAAAAAATATATGTATATTTCGATATATATTAGTGTAAGAATATAAGATTCACAAATATCGCAACAGAGTAAAATATATTAAACGCGGCCACCTTAATTAGGGACAATCTTCGAACTGTTTATAAATATACAACAATAACAACACGGCTAAATCAATGCACTGTGTTGTTTGTATATTTCAGTTTTGTTTATTTTTTTGCTTTTCTTTTCTTCTTATATTCTTTCACTTGCACTTTAGGTTTATTTACTTTCTTTTTTTTTTTATAACACAATGACCACCAATGTATGTATAAATTAAACACCAAAAAAAAGAAAATTTATCTTACGTACCTTGTACAAAGTAAATAATTAAAATTATTAAAAAATTACTAATATTGTAACCGTGCAAAGGGTATGGTTCATCCAAAAATAAAAACCAATGTGGCGATCTTTGAGACGAAATCTGCAAATGTAGTCTCGCAAATATTTTATTTTATATAGGGGATGATCCGGTTCGAAGGACCAAATGTTTCGGGGGGAATTGGGGAAGCAACAAAATAAAATATTTAGCGAGAATTGGGGGTAAATAAAAATACAAAAGGTATTAGTATTAATATTCAAACGATTTATTCTATGTACATAAACGTACCTTTCGGGTTGGGGGTTGATCGGGTATTGATCTCTTTTCGTTTACATTATAATAATTCACAATTAATTTATACTAATACAGGGGTGGTTTATACACTTTAAGAAATCTTAAATCTAAGCTTAAAAGTAGGGTGGCCAGCGTGAACAAAAAAAATTTACTATTCATAAATCAAATTGGCTTCATTAGTATAGTGTATGCCGTTTGCCTAAATGACAAATTTAAATTGTAATTATTTTTCAGAAAATATCGTTCATTTCCAAATAATGTAAATTGATATCCCATGTATTGTAATTGATTAATTACAATACATACGATACTTATTATGGTGTGGTATATTTAATATTTAATTGTGTTTGTGTGCATTTTATTCTTTATAGATTCGTACTGGCATGGTAAATGTCAGCGATGGCAAATCGAAACCCGAACCACTTAGACTGAATTTAACCATGGAACTGGTGACATTACAAAGATTAGAAATTGTAACGCCCACAAATCTACAAAATGGTCCACCCAGTGAATCAAAAGTAAGTATACGAAAATAACGATAATGATAAAATATACTATGAAGGGTTGATTGTGCGAATACCCAAGAAAAATGTACACAAAAAAGAAATCAAAATAGATTAACACACGATTTTATTCATCAGTCTCATTACAAACTAAACATCGAAACCTGACCTCCAAAGGACGTTGCTATTTGCTTTAAAAAATTAATATTTCTGCTCCTCCAAAGCTTCTCTAAAAATCTCTTGGTAAAACTGAATCCCAGTGCGCCACTTTAGCGCATTAGCCGAGGACCATGCATAGGAAGAGTAGACCTATTTGGGATAAATTGATTTAAGTCCCCCTGTTGGCAACACCAGTCTAATAAAACATTTTCAAGTGTGCGTTTAGCCATCAAACCGCTTTCGTTCAAGGTCGAGAACATCTCTATATTTGGTGTCCTGAGATTAAAGAATTTTGAACGGAAGATTGAAGACATTGAAAGACTTAAGACGGTCTTACAGGACTTCTATGACATCCGATTCTTTACAATCGTGAAATATATCACCAAGAACACTTCTCTTCAGAAATGATGTGGTAACGGTCTCTGAGCATTAAGCAACTCCTAATGTCCTAGAGATTAAAAAATATTTCTGAAACGGAAGGTGGAGACATTAGTGGACGTTTAAAAGTCTTGCAGACTTTCTGCATAGTCCGATACACGAAACCGACTTAAAGGCACTGTCGGAGCATTATGTTAACTCTAACTTTGTTTCTCACTAGACTACAGCCATTCAAACTTTGATATGGACCCGCCAAGAAGATTTGTCAAAAGAAACTCTGATTGAGAGCTCAGCTCACATTCATTGTGATTGTTGTGGAACGAAAAACCCCGCCTAATGCTTTAATTTCTCAAAAGATTTAGATTGGAAGAGGATAGAGGGGATAAATGCGCCTCTACAGGAATACTTTGCCGAATTGGAAAAAGCAGCCTGGAATTCGACAAACTGTGACTGGTCCGACATACCTGGTTGCTGAATTTCAAAACTGCTGTGTCCAGCAGTGGACAGAGGAGAGAACCAGGGAACTGTTGAGTTCGAAAGGAAAACGATTTGCATTCTAAAAGGAATTCTTACGGGCATACTGCGGTATTGGCAGTATCCCTGACAAGCTAGTTTTGAATTACTGCAGTAGCAGCAATGATGTAGAGAAAACAGAATCGCTGCAACTCGTTTTATGCGAGTGACCTGCACTTCAGGACAGATGTCATCGGTTTTTAGGTGAAGATCTGGGCATGGTAGCGCACTTTTTCTGCGGGCGCCATGCGCTTTAGGACAGACTTCATCGGTTTTTGGGTGACAGAACGTTTGAAGATGTGGGCATGGGCCTCTAAAGAAACTGACCGTTTTCATACGTAGCTCGGAGGGCGGTTCAAACTCTCAACTAAGGGATCATGGGAAGGAGGCTTACCTCACACTGAATAACACAATGAGCCATATGGGCCACCAAGTGAACTTGCCTGTGAACGACAAGCTATCCTAATCTAACCTCGATTGGAAGTTAAATGCAATAGACTTGACACAATAGACCCCTTTTGGTCACAATACTTTCTGCCTACGTATAATAATAATAATTCTAGTGACACACCAAATGGCCAACGAGTGAACTTGCTTATGAACGGCAAGCTACTCCTTAACCTAACCTAACCTCTATTGGAAGTTAAGTGCAATAGACTTTCTGACCTCGTATATTTTTAATACGAGGTTAATTAACAACAGATAGAAATCCATATCCATAATACTCCAGCTCCTTTGATTGACTTTATATTCACACTAAAGGATCTCAATCGAGGTCTAAATTTGGTGTGGTTTCTACAACAGAGCAGTGAGCAATAGGATAAGTTTATGACTGAGGATTTATTAAAGTTACGGGTTTGTTTTCCCAAACCAATACCAATCGTAGGGCTGACTAACTATCCCAGATGTTCGGTGGCTATGAAGGCCTTAAATGGAACTGAAAATGCCCGCTTAACCACTTCTGCTTTAGCTTTATAAATGCAATAGCACTTACCCTGTATTTAAATAAAACCAACCGGATTAAAACCCTATCAAATCAAAGTAATTTTCTATGCTTTTAGATGACACACAATAATTATGTGGAATTCCCTTGATTATCAGGAAAATCAAATTTCATGTAAATTGTGATTTAATTACTCAGATACTCTCAGTATTAAATTTTAAAAATATTTGTAAAACATTACAATGAATTCCCACCTCTGGGTAAAAATAACAGACAAACAGTGTAAACAAGTGTGGTTTACTTGTTTTTCTTTAGTTTTTCTGATGAAATAAATTCCAAACTGCAGCGTGTTATTAACATGCATGTAATTTGCAATAAATTACAATTAAATGTGAATAATTAAAATATTTAAATTATTTGTTACGAAAGCTTTAAATAAATAATAAAGAAAATAAAGTGTATGAATGATGTTGAAAAGATTTTAACAAAGATTTCCACTTGATTTAAAAACTATTAAACAATGCTTTAATCCTTTAATTATTCAAAACGGTTCACTTATAAACGCCCAACCACTTACACACACAGACGCATATACAATTACATCTTATTAAGCTAACTTATCCTTAAACAAATTGGCTCAAGTTGTGTGTGTGTATGTGTATATATGGGTGTGCGTTTTGCTTAAAGGCAGACTCTTTGACCTGTGATACGCGTTAATTCTTTCTCTCTCTCTCTCTCTCTTTGTTCTTTGTTTTCGTTTCAGGAACGAATGGTGCAAATTACACGTCAAAAACAGGGTGGCCTTGGTTTGAGTATAAAAGGTGGTGCTGAACACAAGTTGCCCATATTAATCTCACGCATATATAAAGATCAGGCAGCTGATATAACGGGACAATTGTTTGTGGGTGATGCCATAATTAAAGTTAATGGTGAATACATAACGGCCTGCCCTCACGATGATGCTGTAAATATTTTACGAAATGCTGGCGATATTGTTGTGCTAACGGTTAAACATTATCGTGCCGCAACGCCATTTCTACAAAAACAATGTAAGTGTCGCACGCTCTTTCATTCTCTATTTCTATCTCTTTCTCTCTATCTTTATACATACATACTATTGCATGGCTTTTGTCAGAGTGTCTGTGTAAATAATTGAATAAATTTAATAAAACATTAATGCAAAGCTATTAACAGTGATTTAAAGGAATGTAAACATTATATTGTGAAGTGGTTACAAGAAGTGGAAGTTGATATAAAAAATAATTCATTACGAGGGTCTCAAAATTCTGTTCTATTTTTTATATTCTTTGCACTAAGCCAAGTGCCTAAAGAATGCATTCTTTTACAACCCATCTCATATATTGTATGTTACGTGTGTTATTTTGCATTTGATTAAAAATTTTTAGTCTCCTATTTGTGTAACAATTTAGTCTTTAATGAAAACTTTCATTATTTTGTGTGGAAAATGTTTAAGTCTTGAGTAAAAATGTGAAAAAGAAAAAATTAAAATAAAATGAAAGCAATAGAAAAATATTCAAGGCCATAACGAAGAAGGCGAGAAAATGAAAGTGATTTGGTAGAATATTTAAATGGAAATGGAATTTAATTGTGGGGAAATTCACAATTTAAAATAATTTCTGCTTAACGGGTAATGTTGATTTCTGCCACGGGCAAATGAATGGAGCAGTTTCATTAAAAATTCTAAGAATTTAAAGTGAAAATGGAATTTAAAGCAACAAAATGCTTGAAATATTATGAGTGACTAAATGGTAAACTCAGTTTAAGTGACAACAACATGGGTATGAATCAAAAACCATAGAAACCCCACGTGTCTCTAGTGCATTGCCTGTCTTGGATGCCTTAGTTGTCTTGGATACAAGAGAATTTGTATTTTGATAATAAAATTTCATACACTACCAAACAGTCTTCATTTGAAAAGAGTTTCAATCAACATAAAATTTAAGGTAACTCGAGTTACCTCCCGCTGTTAAGCTACCATAGCATTAAACCATAACTTTTTACTTCTCCAAAAAGAAAAGAACCAATGTAAAGCCCTGTCTACAGTCCTGTGCATATTTTTCAAATAAAACCAGCATAATTAACCCATTATCAATGGCTATGGCGTGTACCATGTTGGTCAGAACAAAGAACTTTTTATGAAGCCATTAAAATGTCAATCGCAATTGTTTGTCCAGCCATTAACTTATGCAAATTGTACAGGACATGTAAGAAAGGAAGAAAAACAATGACATCACAAAGTCCTTTAATAAATTTACATTTTTAAAGGATTACTTTGTTAAAGCATAACTTACTTGCTGGTGTTTTAAAGTTGTTCACTCTTATTTACATGAGCAAGAACAAATAGCCCTTCTTATGCCCTTAATTATGTTGTAAAAAATTAAATAAATGCATGAGTAAAAACTTAAGGTGGTTCAAAAATATACAAAACAAAAGCCAGCAGCTTATACATATATGTATGAGAGTTGTATTGCAGTTTCAATCAGATGAGGGTGGTGTTATGGGTAAGGAAAGGAAAATGTAAAGAAGTATTTCTTACACTATTTTAAGAAATGAAGGAACTTGATTGATCTTATCGTCAACTAAAAAATAACCAGCTAACATTGCATTTGATTTTTAAAAGGGCATATCCACAATATAAGCTGAAGATTGAGGGAGATCAGGAAGCGAGTCATTGCCCTGCTCATAAATTTTTATCTTATAAATTTACTTTGTGTGCCCTTGTACTGTTCTATAGCAAAATAACTTTTTTCTTTTCAAATTCTAATTAAATGGACCCAAGTACAGTAGCACAGTATTTGCTATTGTTTTACTTTGCAGTAATTCAGTAAAAGTCGACTGTAGAGCGTTTATACAGAGAACCCATCTCCATAGCTTTTTAACTAACTAACACGGCTTGGCGTTCTTTGACACGGATTCGGCCTAAGAAGTTTACTATTCGGCTGCTGTTCGACCTCTAGTATGTTGTGATGCATTCACATTTACGAAACGTGACTAAAGCTCGTCCGTGTTGCAATTGAGCAATGCCAAGCAATTCCATAAAACTATCAAATGAGTTTTTGTGAGAAGTATTATGGAAAGCTTTCAAGAAACCATTTAACATGAACTTCACTTAGTCAAGTGTGGTGCCTATGGTTTTTACAATTGCAATCGCTGATCTGACAACTCTCTATTACGAATGTTTTTTCAGTTCTTTCCGGTGCAGAGACCTCAACTGGAAATCTAAAGCATTCGATATATTCCGTGCTTGTTAGATTGCAGTGACATTCAGTGATTTGTTATTGGTGCCATTGAGTCAAGCTTAAAGCCGTGGTTTTTCCTTAAAATAATTATTCTTCAGTAGTACAAATCGCACGGTTGCTTGCTGGCAGAATCAAGCTCAAAGCCGTGGTTTTTTCTTAAAAAAATGATACTTCATGAGTGCAAATCGCCTGGTAGTCTGCTAAGAAATTAAATGACGCATTGAGACTGCACTCAACTTGCATATGTCCGTTGATAGATACAGTATAACTCTTCTATACCAGTTTATACGTATGTTGTACGTTGATTGTACTGTTTTGTAAGCCGTAGTCTAGTAGGTTCTGTGTTGGCTTACTAGACGTGAGGTCAAACCCAAGGTCAGACATCTCTAACAAAACGAAATATGAAAAAAATATTTCTTCGGCAGCTTCTTCTCAGTAGATTTATGGCAAAAATCCTGAGAGGAAATAAGAAATGACATGAGAAAGTTTTTCAAAAATCTGTCGTTCGTGTCGATTTTATAATGTAGGCCCCGCCTCTCATGTATAAAAGTAACACACACAACATAAGTGATGAGAGAAACTAGGTCGTAATCCTGGGCTCTAATGACTAATTATGTATGTATATGGGTACAGTTGGTGATACAGTGTTCGTAAGTATAGTGCGTCATCAGGGGAATTTTCCAGCAATAGCCTTAACCCGTTATTTTTCATCAATTCCTCTCCAAATTTTTTTCGGCAATCAATTACTTTCTAGCCGATTTATTTCGATATTGTAACCTACGAAAGCTGACTTTGCTCCTTCCCATCATCTCTTTAAATTAAATTTTTTTATGTGAACAAATTTTTAATTTTCTTTGCCACAGAGAATCAAACGACCCTAATGCCCATGTAGCCACGCACATTTCCATCTTTTTCTGTCCTTATTTTTTTTTATAAAACAAAAACAAATTTAATTCTTAATTATAATGAAAAAGGGCAGAAACACTTGAGAGTACGTTTACATGTGACGTATGTATTTTGTGTCTGTCGTTTTTCTCCTTTTCATTCATCATACGTTTACATGTGTACACAATTAATTTATATATTACACACATGCAAAATGTAACACAGAATAAATATATATGTATGTATGTATTTATCCATGCATGTATTAATATACCTTTGCACCCCCTATTTATATCCTTATTTACTTAAATATATATTTCCTGATTTTATTCAGGTATTTTCTTTCACATTATATTTCTCGTTTTATAAAGTTCACATTGTGGTCTTTATTTTTATTCATAAATAATGATTATTTTCTTCATTTTTCCATTTCTTCTTTTACTTTCTTTTTTTTTTTTCTTTAATAAAGTGGCAAAAGATACACCAGACTCGGATAATGATACAACATGTGCTGAACTAAAGGCTGACGAAGGATACAAATCCTCAGTAAATAATGGTACCATAAGTCGCAGTTGTAGTAGACCAATGTCAATTTGTTCGGAGCCAGAAAAGAAATGGGTTGACGTAGTGGCAGGTAAGTAAGACATACAAAAAGGAAATAAAATAAAAATCAAAACCAACAACAACAAAGAACAATATCAACAAGATTTCAACATGTGTTGAAATCAAAAACAGAAAAAGAAAAACAAGCAAAAAACAGAAATAAAGACAGGAAGTTAAAACAAAAAAGTGAAACAAAAACTTAAAATAAAGATTTTTATAATGAATACAACAGCGATGGTGATTATAATGATGACGTACATACATATACATATGTGATATATACAAAGTATAACTTTAATTGTATAAATTAATGAGGAGGGTGGAGTTCTTTGTTTTTATAGTGGTGAAAGAATGTTTCTAAAGTATTTTTAATAAAACAGTATAGCTGAGGGCTTTAAATAATTTCCAAAATCGAGATGAGAATATGAGACCAACGAAAATAGCGTGGTAAAAGACTCTTTAGCAATTCAGTTCAACTGCTAAAAGAAGTTCTTCACGATATTTCAATTTAAAAATTTAAGAGCCTTAAACCCCTTTCAAATAATGCATCCAAAAAGTTGCCTGATCTCTGATAGCGAGTGACAATACCTCTTGTCAAAGATAGATTTAAAATAGTATTCAATGCGGAAAATTACCCATCACTACACCCAATTAAAGGCAGGATAGTAGTGAATCGCAGTTAATGCTAAATCAAGGCTTACGTAAGCATATATAGTGCCCTCTTTCGATGCCACATGAAGGACTTTAATAGATGCCTCAAAAGTAACCGATAAATCCTGATTAACTGATTCCGACTTTTAGCATCAGTGGCTGATTCTCTTACAATTAAGTTGCCAGAAATGTGAACCAATTTAATGATCAATCCGATATCTAAACGATACCTTCGTTAGGTTTTTAAGAAAGGGAGAATCAAATGAGAGAAGTTTGTTGCAATCCAGAATATTGAAGAAGAATCGTCAAATAAAGTACAAACAACACATTAAGCGAAGTACCTCTGCATTCTTACCCATTACGCCATGACTTGTAGGAATTGATACCGCGACAGGGGGACCCCTACGTTAGCTGCCAATAATAAGTCTGCCTAATACACTATTTAACAGAGACACGTTTGCTCATAAGTATATTGACGAGAGCATCGGTATTTTGTAGGTAATTGCCTTATTTAAGTAATTTTATCAGCATCATAATAACACGGAATATATAGAATCGTCCCTCGAAGTTAGATAAAGTCTTCTATCAAAAGCAGGTTCAGATATGATATATGCAATTCCCTTGAAGTTTATTGATCCCCAATGAGATTAGTAAAGTATCAGGAGTTAATAATACGCCGGCGTTCTTTCGTTACTGCTATTTGTTCCTTTTTATGTCGATCAATAAGGATTCTTATTCCATTATTTTTCTGAGCACAAGATTGAAAAAATTTTGCCCAGAAATTACTTACGATTCAAACCAATGTGTCACAATCATACAAATGTACGGACGCCAATTAAAATAATAAATAGCGTCCTTGTAGGAATAGTGCGAAGTGGGCTTGTAATCGCAACAGTTCCCCTCGTTATATCAAAAATTCTCACATTGCGAAATTTATTTGGAGGCTGCCCATAACGAACACTCGGTTCAATAACCAGCAAATAAATCAATCGAATTTCATCAGAACAAAGTTCACATTTGCCATTTCGTAGCAGTGTATGGCGCTAATTATTTTACAAGTCCTCACAGCTAGGTTATCCGGAACTTGACAAGAATCAGACCAAAACATTTAACCCTGGAAGCCAAACTAAATCTAGAGTCAAACTATTCTAAACTAACGTATTTTTTATCTCCTAAAGCAAAACACTATATTAGCCTTACGCGATTAACATACTTAATTGGTCATTACAACCCTTCAGTCAGATTACAGCCTAGTTTCTCATAGCACACATGTTATGTGTGATAATATTACCAATGAGTGATGAGAACTGCAGTCTAAAGTCGAATCCGAACGATTGATTTTGAAGCAATTTTTCATGGCAATTTTATATTATTTTTAGACTTTTTGCTAGAAAAATGCCGAACTGACTGTCACCGAAAGAAATATATTTTCATATCTCGTTCTGTTCAAGGTGTCTGACCCATGGGCACTCGTCGGACAAATCAACACACTACGTACTAGACTACGACAACTTACGACATGCGATATAGATTTTAAGTTCTACTTCGTTGCACCAACTGAATACAATGTTGAAAGAAAAATTAAGTTTGTCGAATAGAGTCTGTAGACACGTACACGATGTAGTAATATCGTAGTTGTGATACAAGACTGTGTGATAGATTGACATATCTTGCATTTAAATTGCCAATTATAAACTATCTTATGGAACATCTTGTAGAAGATATGGTTTTAATGACAGTGCTAGAACTTAATAAAATTCTTCTTCTAGGACTTAATTAAACTAAACCTTGTGCTGAGGACATTAAGACCAAAAATTAAACTAATAACTCCTAAACTGAATCAATATTATTTTAACTTTCTACATCAGGTTTGAAACCATGCTAAGAAAAGTACATATATCATTTCCGTACATTCCCCCCTTAAATGTTTTTAATTTAAGAATTATTTAACTTTAAACCAGAAACAATATTTTTCAGTGTGTTTTTCTTTTTGAACATTTCATTTCCTTAATTCCCTGAGGGAACAACCTTTCATAACTTTTATAATTTGTTAATATGTACAATATTTTATTATAAATTATTATACCCGGGTATGTTTTTCATTACAGTGCCCCTGATGATGGCCTATGTAACACGCTATATTTATGGCACGGATAAATTAAGACAAAATGCTTTTGAAGTGCGCGGCATTAATGGTACATCGACGGGTATAATACACTGTGATGATTTGGCCATTTTAAGTCAATGGCTAAAATTAATCAACGACAATGTCGTGGGCTTGACACATTTACAGGTAAGTTGGAAAAAAAATTTCATAAAATTTATGTTGTCACAGGGAAAACAGTTTTTAAATGGGAATTTATTATTTTAAATTTATTTTGTTTTGTTGCCAAACAAAAATGAGCAAAAAAAAAAAGAAGAAGAATAACAGAATGCTGTGAATATAATCAACACTTTTATTAAAAAAAAAAATAAAATAGTCGAGTTTAATCAACAAAAATTTTATTTTAAAAATAAAAAACATAAGTGTGTGTCCGTTTTTTTGTTTAATAAATAAACAAACCGGACAACATTAATTTACATATTCGATGTTGCTATTATTGTTGTTGCTAGTGCTAAAAAAAAAATATCTCATATTTTTTATTGTTTGTTTTTGTTTTTGCATTGCAATAAAGCAATTTGTTCTGAAATAACACAGCATAAATGCAAATAAACTCTACTCATCTCACACAAAACACGAAACACAACACACAACACATAGATACACTCTCGCATACGCTTTCCATATCTGGAAATGGACGATGATAAATGGTCGTCGACCACTATTTCACTATTTGAATGGCTTGTATGGGCATAAATATTTCTTCCATATACAATACACTCACGTTGTAGACGGAAACGGAGATAAAAATACAAATTAAAAGCCAACCGAGGTAGTAGTGAGTTTCGATTTGTATGGTTTGCTATAAGGTTTTGCAAAATAAAACCTAAGGATGTGAAATATTTCACCACGATAATATCTGAATACATGTTCCGCTACAGCATAACGTTCTAATAGCAGCTCTCAGTAAGAAGGAAAAAAGTTGATACAAAAATTCAATGGGAGTGGGGTTGATGTCTTAGATATGCTGCGTCTTGGGTATGCCATTTAGTTTTTTATTCCTTTTAATTAACTTAAGCAGCATAGGAATACCACAAAATATACCCAATATTTTCTTTTTTTTTTTTGGTTAAATGCAAGTTCCATTGATTATGTTTGCTAGCTTAACGGCACACTGATCCACTATGACAAGTTCTAGAAGGCTAGATTTGCCATGTGACTTTGCTTATAAACAACAAACTCAATGTGAAATTGTATAGGACTGCATGGGACAAAAACAATATGCGAAGACATATTTTCGGAACAGGCAATCTGGCTCCAGCAGATTTTCAACTATTGCAGCGTTTCCCAAACGCAAATATCGAATATACGAGAGACTGTAATGATGCATTGTTTCGAAGTATGCTTTCTAATAAACAATGCTTTGTAAAAGCATAGAGTTTTCAGCAGATGACTTAGAAGATGGTTTTAAGCTCTCAAAGCTTCTGAAAAACTGACTCTATTACATGTTCTAGAAGGCTAGAGTTGCCATGTGACTTTGCTTATAAACAGCACATTCGCTGCAAAATGGTATTGGACTGCCTGGGGAAAATGCCTAGGATGGATGCAGACATCCTTTCAAAATCTGTAATCTAACTCCAACAGGGTTGCTAACTATTGCAGCGTTTTTCAAACGGAAGTATCAAATATACAAGAGACTGTGATGGTTATAAGCATTGTCTCAAAACAAGTCCTTAGTATGCTTACTAATAAGCAATGCTCTGTAAAAGCACTGAGCTTTTATGTCCTCGAAGACAGTTTTAAGCTCTCAGCAATGCGATATTCACATCACACATCACGGTGATATTCTGGAAAACTAAATTATTCGGACACGGTCCAATTACCGAACGCCAATTGTAAAGAGGATTCTTACGAAACGTATTACATGCTCATCTGAACAGCATAGGCGTGGTAGGCAATAATGAATGCTGGGCATGTGGAGTGGACATGGAAACGATGGAACCCTTTTTATATCATTGCCCAGCCTTCGTATACTCAAGTTCCTAGCATTTTGAGTGATGATACTATAACAGACGTAACTCATATCAGAGGGGTAGACTGAAGGAAGTTAAGGAAGTTTGTACAGGATACAGACAGCATGTAGAAAATATTTTAAGCCATCAACATGATGGCTTCGATGCATGCTTATGGGGATGGGGTTTTGAATCTTGGTCTCCTAAACTTCTTCCTACCCACTTACATACCTACGAGCAAATTTTCTACATTGAGAATTGCATTAAGAACCTGCAAGCTTAAGATGGACAGGTTGATGACATATTTCGTTAACGTCGCATGGGCAGCTGGGGATAAGAGCAAGATATCGCAGAGAATACCACCGAAGGCACATGGAAAGTTGACTCAAACTAGAAGGAACTACGCTCAGGGCTTGTCAATGGGCATTGTATGCCTGCCACTCACACGAAACTTCTGCAGCAGTTGCAAAGGTGAAGAGGGGGAGAAATGATTCAACATTTAGTGGATCAATTCCCAGCGTTATGTCACAGCAAAGAGAAATTGTTCTATAGATGCCCTGTCTATATGGAAAATTTTTGCTGATATAGTGTTTCAATAGATTCAAAACCAAAAGCCAAAAGCTCTTCATTTCTCAACCACAACCTTTTTTGTTAAATTTAAAACAATGCACTGCGTGAGTTAAAAGGGGCTATCCCCTAGGAGTTAATAGAAAAACAATCAAGAAAGAAGCATGATTTCTTTGTAATGACAGTGTGAGGGAATTTTTTCGTCAGCACTGCGTGAGTAGGAAAGGGCTATTCCCTAAGAGTTAATAGAAAAACAATCAAGAAAGAAACATGATTCTTGATAATGACAGCAAGAGGGAATTTTGTCTCTAATAGAGGACGTTAGCAGTACTTCCAACCACTTATTCAGAACTACATGAAACCACCTGATGTGCCTAGATGCCATCATTCCTCATGAGATGATACCAGACAACGCTGGATAATGTTCCACAAAATTTACTGTAAAGCAGACCGTTTCCTTTCACTTCACGCATAAGTTAGTGCCAGACAATGTTCCACAAAATTTATTATAAGAAGGTTGCTTTCCTTTCTCTAGAACCCCTTTAAAAGCTATGAGCATTAGACTCCAGATCAATTTTCCTCAGAGAGCTGTAAATTTTGCCAATAGAAAAGTAATAAGATGACAGTAAGCAGTTATCACTAGTTATAGAATGCTTCGTTCAATTCCAGTTTATGTAATATAGTCGAGACATCAACCAACTGCTGCCATAAATGCTGTTTACTTGTACAATATACTTAAAACAATACAAATACTAATTACATTCCTAAAAGACTATTTAGCGATTTTTAAGTTCATCCATAACCTATAATTCAATCAAGTATTTAGCAGCCACTAAGCCAACGGAAACATTGACAGTTTAAAAAGGAATAAAAGAAGTTTGCAAAACCTGAACATGAGAAACCATGCCAAAAACAAGACTTTTAAGGGAATAGGAACTGACAAGCATGAAGTGCAGTTAAAGAACAAAGAAAACCAAACAGAAACGGTTACAGTTACAGTAACCGTAACAGAAAAATATGAAACGTGAAACGTTAAATACGAAAGTTTCTCTTCAACCAGGAAGGAAGCGTATACAAAAAAAAACAAGACACACTCTCTCCTGACCAGCCATCATTAACAAGTGTTGGCTTTTTATTAAGAGCATTCAAAATGACTTTTGGAATGTGAATGTTTGTATGTATATGTATGAGTGTGTGTGAGAGTGTGTGTGTTTTATAGTGTGTATTTAAGAGTTTTCAGTTTCAGTTTTCTTTCAGAGGCTGGCTTAATAAAACTCTTACATACAGCCATACGTACACATTTGTGCACATAAAAGTTGAGCTAAAAAACAAACACAACACCTGGCATGTTATTCTGGGAACGGAGAAAAAGCGAAATAAAAGCCATAAATTTTGTTGGTTTTAAATTGAAGCCTTAAATCAAATGAAAGTTTTTTTTTTTTGTTCACTTTCTTTTTTAACGGGAAATGTTAGCAAATCACTAAATAATACAGAGTTTTTATACTACAGACGTCTGGGTGGGTGACATGAAATTCATTTTTGTTTTGTTTTAACAATTTTATGTTTTCTCTTCAAAAAATATAAAAATAAAAAATAAAAGAAAAATAAAAATATTTTCTCATTTGTTTATATATTTACTTATGACAGATGAAACTTTACAATCGTAATTTTGCTGTTGGCGAACGCATCGAATACATGGGCTGGGTGAATGAAGGTGTCATCAATAACAATATTTCATGGCAGAGCTATAAACCACGCTTTTTAGTATTAAAGGGCACCGAAGTGATGCTATTCGAAACACCACCGGTAAGTATAAATATTTTGAATTGAAAAAAATAAAAATTCCAAAGCAAAATAAAGCACTCTTGAGTGTTAAATTGAAATGTAAATTGTTTTTGGAAATATTTTTTTTCGATTGTTAAAATAAATATTAAATACGTAGAGTAAAAGCAATTTGGATCATTTGTGCGACTTGTTTGATGTAATTAATAAAACAGTATTTCAATTAAAACAAATATTATTAATAAAAATATATTGAAATTAAGGAAACAAAAATGTCATTAAAGAACTGAATCTGCTATGTATTCAAGCGAATTTTATGGTACTCGTAGTTTTAAAATTATGAAGCTAGAAATCAATTGTTCGCCAAAATTGTGTATTTTAATCACTTTTGTATAATACAATCTCGACATGGAAAGGTAATTATATAATGAATATAAGTTCGCCTTAACAATCTCGGTAAGGTAGGTCTCATTTCCCCTTTAGTTCACAACTTCTCAGCCTATAAGCACGAAAAGAGCGAGAGGCCTAGAATAAACAACACTTAAATCAAAAACCTCCGATTAATGAGACTTTATAGAAAGTACCATACATGAAAGATTGCAAAATAGAAGACTTTGGTGATACGAGTCTAATCACGACATTGACATCCGTACATGGAAAGTAGGACGGATTTTAGGTCGTTTGAGAGCTATTTAGTTGTATTCTTGTATCCCATCTTCAGCGCACAAAGTTAACAATAATTAACACAAATGGCAGGACGAAATTCCTTTGAGGTTGCATGGCATAAAGTTCACCTCCTCAAGATATGCAGAAAGTCTACCTGGTCTCGTTGATCAATGTATTTGCAGGATCTTGCGAATATTCTACCGTATAGTGGTGTCTATGAAGTCACCATAGTCTAGTAGGTTGTGGCTAATTAGACATGAGGCCACGGTTCAAACCCCAGGTCTAATATCTCCAACAAAACAAAATATGAAGAAAATATTTCTTCGGCGACTTCCTCTCAGCAGATTTCTGACAAAAACTCTCAGAGTAAATACAAGTGCCATGAGAAGTTGCTCAAAAATCTGTTGTTTGAAGTCGACTCGAAACTGTAGGTTCCGCCATTCATGCATAAAAGTAACAAACACAACAAAAGTGCTGTGAGAAACTAGGTCGTAATCCTGACAGAAGCTACGTAATGACCAATTATGTATGTATGTATGTATATATAGTGGTTCACAACAACAGGTTTCAGGAACAGTTCAATCAACTACCCATGACGTACTAGATATAAATGGTAGCGTAATGGCCTCATTTGAAGAATGCTATGGAAGGACATCACAAGAAATGCCACTGGAATGCATAATCAAAGCAGGAATTATATGTGGAGAAGCCGAATTGAAGTAGAAGAAAGGGTCTGAGTATAAGCTGATTCGAATCGAAAGTGCATGATCTGTTCGACAAATTTATTGAGATCGTATTCTCCTTACATTCTCCTCAAATAGTAGTTAACAAAACCTTACAGCCTATATAGCTTCGCTATCATACATACATTGCATTTGTCAGATGATTTATATGTACATACAACTGTGTTGTATGATTCACCGTTATGTCCAAGCCGTCTTCCTAACAATATTTCCTGGCATTCTTTTTCACAAGAATACAAGAACACACTATACTTGTCATACGACTTATATATACCACTGCGAGTTATGATTCACCGCCATGTCCAAAGCGTTTTCCTAAGAATATTTCCTGACATTCTTTTTGACAAGAACACACTGCGTTTGTCATACGATTTATATATCCTACTGCAATGTATGACTCACCGCCATATTCAAGCCGTTTTTCTAACAACTTTTCCTGACATTCTTTTTCATTCTAAAGTGTGCGACAAAGTATTATAATTCAGTGTACTACAGGCCTTCTCGAATATTTTTTTTCTCAAGCTGATGACGAAGCAAATGAAAATGAGCAGAATGAGCAAGGCGTAGACTACTCAAAGGAAGCATTAGCAAAATTCTTGCGAGACATCAAGCATGATAGCCAATTGAGATCAATATTTCTTGATTGTTTTTCAAACAGTTGTGTTAACCAAATAGACTTGTAGTTAAAAACATCGTAGCAAGGCACCAATAGAAGTTTTAGAATCAACCTCTTGCTAGAAGGGCTTTGAAATATCACTCGTAAAAATATAACTTCACTTGAAAAATCTGAACATTTTTCCACTATAAACACCAAATTACAGCAAAATTCCAAAACCAAAGTCAGAACTTAAATAATAATTGAAGTTTTTCTATTAGAAACTAACGTTTAAACAAATACTTAACTGAAAATTTAAGTAATATTTCCTATAATTAAATTGATTAAAATTAAATACTACTACTCATTGCTAAAATACCTTCTCACATTACATATGAACGACCACCTATGCGTATACGTGTTTAGTATTACACATAAAGCCTAATTAAATATAAAGTATACGCCTTCGTATACGAATTTTAATTAAACATTTTTGCGCTAAATTACGAATTTCATATACAAAAATAATTGTCATAACATTAAAGTAAACAAATAAATAAATAGATTTATTAGTTTTGTCTGTGCATTCTGCGGTATTTTATTATTATTTTTTTTTTTTTGTTTAATAAATACCGTATTTTGGTTGTAAATATTTTTACATTTCATGTGAATATTTTACGAAACCATCTGACAATATGACAGAATTGTTGGCCATAAATATGACTTAAAATTGGCAACAAAAAAAGGTATTTAATTAATTTTGTCAATGGTATGTACCAACTATTGTGTAATATTTTAAAGATAAAATAGATTTAAATTTAAAGAATTTTTTTTAATGAACGGCCTCTTTTCTCTTTTTCTCTATTATTTAATATTTCTCTGGATAGTGTCAAGAAAAGTGGAGGTCAGTCTAGTAAAGGCTTTTCTTGTAATTCTAGCTAGGCAGATAATATGTGCTAGCTTCATCTATAATTAACTTTAAATTGGCTCACTAAATTGCACAATAATTATACCAAATTGTATCTATGTATGTATTCGAACTTGTACTGTACCCTTTACTGCTTTGTGTTATACAAAACATATACAAATTTTGGCTCATCTTAAGCAACATGATTTCAAAATTCCATTTACAATTAACCACAATACCTTTCGCACGACAAAAACAAACCCAATTAGTAAGTTAAGCCCTTTCGGTGTCATGACCACTAACGTATCCTTTTGTGCATTACTTATACCGGCAATTACATTCAGCTGATATGATATGAGATGAATTTTGCATACGAAATCACTCCGGCAATTAATATGACCCTAAAATGAAAATAATTACGAAACGTGTGCCTTTAAATGCCTATTTAAAGCTTAATTATGAAATGTTTATTGCATTGGCAAATTATTGAAGCGAAAACTATTCTATTGTATTCAGTGTATTGAGTCGTCTTACAATATGTTGCTCTTAACAAGCGTTTCATATAATTTAAACTCAAATAATTTAAATGCAAACGTTATACATGAAAAAAGTCCTCATAAAACGTATGCAATTGAAAAAATATTTTTTCGAAAATTTTATTCTTTTTTTCTTCCTGTATGCATTGGTGTATGAATTGGAAATTGAACTGCTTATAGCGTTTGTCAGAGAGAGAGAGCAAAAGGTAATTTCCAGGCAATTTTCAATAACTACAATATACACATGTAAAGTGTACACTTACATTTAAGTGCAAGTGCCTATGTCTGTGTCTGTATCAGTGTCAGCGCGTATGTAGTAAATGTAGTTACGCAAAAAAAAGATACATTTACTTACACAAATTTACAAAAATACAGTTGCAATTTCCTGTTTGAAATGTACAAAATGGCAAATGAATATATGACAACCATTTCCGCCAATGTTATGGCAATTAAACCAAACGAACGCAAATACAGTTACACGTACACTTACAAGTGTTCATTGGACTAGTACACATACATATATTTACATACGCAATTACAACAATTTCATGCATAAATGAGCATATGAAGCTCTTACATGATGCTGTCCTCCATTTACATGTCTTGTTAAATGTCAGTGGATAGCTGATCAGAATTGATATTTCTTTTGAACTGAAATAAAGGAGTTTGGCTTAAAGAGCCACGTACAGCAGCAATAAGTCAGGAAAATCTTTAAAGTTGAAGAAATTTGACTGGTTCGTAGACAAATTTTCTGTAAAATCTACATGATTTTGACCCATGGAAAGTTTAACTGTTTAGAAATCTATTTTGCTAAAATTCTAGAAGTATAGATATTAAAAGTGCTCGAAAACTGACGTCTTAGAAGAATTTTTAGAATATCCTGACTATGCGTAATCAGCAACAAACAACTTTGGACCATTGCATTGATTCTCACAAAAACATTTTCGGGCACACACTTTATAAACGATTTACTCCTGTTTTCAAACCTGAATAATGTAAAAAAGAGGAAGATAAGAGGCATCATGGCTACAGTCCACGTTATAGAAAGTAACTACCATATCGAATAATTTTGTTTAAATTGAGCTTAAACAACACTGTAGATCTTAGAGATATTATCGCTTGTCAACAGAGACCGCTTATGGGCAATAATGTCCCGTATAAAGGCAGCTACTAATCATATGATGACATGCAAAGCGTTATGTACACAAACATTGCATTTTCAGGCTACAATAGAAGAGTGAAAGTTCAAGTCACCAGTATCGTTATCAAGACTTCTATGTAATGCTCTTGGGTCTTATAAGCTTAAACATAGTAGGGGAATGAAGTAATTTAATCAGTTACAAATATATCTAGAAAAACGTTTGAATGGAATGAAATTGTTGGAGGCCATTACAAGCCTTTAGTCAGGATTACAACCTACCTTCTTAAAACCATTCATGTTATGAGTGTTAATTTTATTCATGAGTGCTGAGACTTACTCTTTAATGTCGACTTTGAAAAACTTTTCATCGTAATTTTATTTCTCTCAGAGTTTTTAACAGAAAACTACAGAGAGGGAATTATTAAACTAAATGATAGCAAATGGATAAAGATCTTAGCATAGTAAAGAATTATTACTATCAAGGGAAATAACTCTGTGTTACTATATGCCTCACAAGTATAGAAAGACACTATGTTATCCGGTTTTGGAAAAAGCCACTTAAGGATGTCTGATGAATATCTTAGGAGTGGCTTGTATAGTAGCAGAAATTATCTCTTGTGATGAATAGAAGATAAATGCTCGTATTCTTTACTAATTAGCTGACAAAAGCTGTAGGCAATTGTGGGCTAATATTTGACATAAAAATATGCAAAAGTTTGTCAATGTTTCAGTGACTTAAAAGCCAAATTGAAATTTTAAAATTATAACAACGTCAAGCGTAAATGCTGAAATCAAAATCTCTTGCGCAAAAAATCAAAAACAATTTTTTTTCTTAAAACAATATGGCCTCAAAAGAGTTGAGTTAACGAGGAGTACTTTTTAAATTTTAAGCAGACAGTTAAGATTCAGGTAAATAAAAATGCCATGAAAAGTTTCTCAAAAAAAAATCTGTCATTTGGATTCGGATAGGTCCCGCCACTCATGTATAAAATGAACACACACAACATGTGTTGTGTTGAAAAGCTAGGCCGTAATCCTGACTGAAGGGTTGTTATGGCCAATTATGTATGTATGTAAGATTCGGGTACTAAAATTTACTCAAACCTCTTAACAAAAATACCAATTCTTAAGTAGAGGAGCACTAAAGGTATTCTTTATCATCTTAAACCGTCAAATTTTATCTAAGAAAACGTCATTAATGGATATTCGGCAGCTTAACTTGCCACAGATGAAGTTCATAATGTTATATTGACTCCTATATTAAAAAGATAGGAGTCTTAAAGCGATTGCATACGCCAGATGGTTTAAGGAAACTGTTGCTGCTATAACTGAATCCTATTCATATAAGCGTATGAAATTTACTGCACTCCCTAGTATTCATAGAGCCCAGCTAAGCATTGTAATTCGATTCGAAATAACAATTGGTTTAACATTTCTATTGAATTTGACTTTTTTAAATTTATATGTGAATTGTATGTAATTTTAAAATTTAAAATTATTAAATAATAATAATTATTCAATATTCAGTCATTGTTGTTATTTGTGTCACAACATCCCCCAAATACAACTCTGCATTATTGATAGTAAATGTCAAATGAAAGGAGAGTACAACATTCTCTTCTTTTTGTGGCAGCAGACAAGTGCAGACGTGTTCTCTGAAATCGTTTTTTTCTTTTTCTTATTGTTTAAATTGAATTGTTTCTTGAAATAAATATTTTTGTTTTTTTGTTTAAAATAATATAACGTAATGGTTTTATTGTTAAATAATATGCGAAATAGAATTGGTGAGTGACAACTTCAGAAGTGAGATTACCCCGTGTTCGTACGTACATACACATGTAAATTTATTTGCAACAAGATGCCAAGTTTCAGTAACATGAAAATAAATAGACTACGTAAAGAGTGTAAAGCTGCTGGCTTGCCGACGAACGGCAGCCGCGACGATTTAATTCAACGTTTGGAAGAAAGCATGGAACGCACATCATTCGTTAGTTGCAGCTTCGTGCCATCATCTATTTCATTCCCTACGTCTCAAACACAAGCCAATTCTAGAGTAGAATCAAATACGTCTCAATTACTGCACACGATGTCTCTGCCAACGCCTACGTCAACACGTCCAATTTGTACAACGTTCGTACAATCGTCAAATTTTCAGCGAACAAGAGAGGACAACAACAACCATGATCAACAAAACTCAACAAGCATTGAAACAACGACTACCGTAAACAACAACAAACGTACAATACCACAACATATTGTAATGACAACGAGTCACCAAAATGTGACGTCATCAGTAGCAGATACGTATTCACCACACACTCAAACTGCGACGTTCAGCCGTTATTTTGAATATTCGCCACATAATGTTGCAACAACATGTATGAACGGAATGCCTATACAAACTGCATATACACAAAATGTTTATCAACCATATGTTGCTACGTTGAATGACGGTTATAATTATTCTCAACAAGATGCTAATGTGGCAAACGTTAAAATGTTGCCTATTCAAAATGTGTCTGGCAGTATTGATCGACAATATGTTGCAGGGGCAATTAACAGAAATGTTTGTATGAATTCTGTAGAAAACGAAAATAGACAGAATTTTCTAACGTATTCTGGCATGCACGGGCAGAACAATTATCAGAATTTTGTATCTGGTGGAAATAATATTAATAACGTTTATGACCATAATTATAGACAAGAAAATTTGCCAGTTTTTGTGACTGAGGCTTGTACTATGCCTAACAACGTACAACGTCATCATTATACACCTGTTTTTACGCCACGAAAACAGGTAACGTTTTCTAGTCCATCGATTCCAGTCGATAATTTTAATGGAAACGAGATGGGCCAACAGTCGAACGTGAGCCCGAATTTTAATTTTGATAACAGCTACACTAATGCACGCGATGTAGTTGCATTGTTGCCGGAATTCAACCCTACGTCATCATCGTCGTTGAACGCAAGACAATTTATTAATCGGGTGGACATTTTAAGAAATGCTTATCGTTGGAATGATGGGATTTTAATTTTTGCAATTCAGCAGAAAATGCAAGGTGCCGCTAAATACTGGATCGATTCTTTGGAAATGGTATTTAGGTCGTGGTCGGAGTTTGCTCGAAAATTTTTAAATGATTTTCCGTGTGTGGAAAACGAAGCGGATATCCACGTCAAGATGTCACGTACGAAACGAAACGGAGACGAGGCTCCACAAGATTACTATTATCGAATGCTGGCTATGGGTAAACGAGGTGGACTGTCAGATTCTGCTATATCCCACCACATTATTAATGGTATGAACGAACCAAATTTGAAAATGAAAATTTCAAACAATTATAACGAGTGTAGCGAACTACTACGTGATATTGTGACATTTTGTGTGCACAATGAGGTAAGACACTCAACGAAGGATACGAAGGTGAAAAGTTTTACCCCAACGTCAGGGAATTATCGAATTAATTCTAACGAGAAACGTGGCGACAACACCGTTAAATGTTTTAATTGCCACAAAATGGGACATTATTCTAAGAATTGTCCTGAACCCCAACGCAAACCGAGATGTACGAATTGCCATAAGACGAATCATCAAACCGAGAACTGTCCGAGCAGAAGACAAGAGGGTCGTCAACCAACCGTCAACCAAATTGATGAATCGGAAGCAGAAGTGATAGCGATAGTAAAAGAGGTTAATGTGAATGGTATAACGACGAATGCTTTTATCGATCCTGGAAGTAAATGTACACTTATGCGAGAGAGTTTTGCTACGAATTTTGAATCAGTAATCCCATGTTCAATCACGCTGGAGGGTTTTGCTCATGGTAAATATAAGAGTACCGGCCAAGTTCGACTTAGGATTCTGATGGACGACATATCGCATAATGTCAACGTGTTGATTGTAGCAGACGATCTCATATGTGAAAACTTGTTACTCGGTAGAAATGTTCTATGTCAACAAGGTAGCCGTTTGGTTATAGAAGGTGATGAATGCCATTTGGAGAAGGTAATGATCATATCGAGTAATGAGGAAATGAGTCCTGATGAACAGACTAAACTCTGGGACGTGTTAGATGGACATCCAACTGTTTTTGCGGACAACCCAAAAGATTTGGGCGAATGTAAAGTTTTCAACATGGATATTAAACTAACCTCAGATGTACCAGTGAACGTTAAACCATATCGCATACCGTTTTCTAAGCGACCAATAGTAGATGGTCTGGTGAAAGAATTGCTGGATGCCGACATAATACGACCGTCAAATTCACCCTACGCTTCAGGTATAGTTTTGGTCGAAAAGAAGAATAATGAACATCGCTTATGCGTCGATTATCGTGCACTGAACCGTATCACTGCTAAAACGCCTTTTCCGATGCCCAATCTAGAGGAACAATTTGCGCAGCTAGCTGGAAACAGATACTTCACGTCATTAGATTTGCGAATGGGTTATCATCAGATAAAAATGGAAGAATCTTCTAAACAATATACGGCGTTTGTTACAATGCAGGGCCACTACGAATACAACAGAATGCCCTTTGGTTTAGTCAACGCTCCAGCTGTATTCCAACGCGTGATGAATTTCTTAATAGCTAAAATGAATCCAGGTGAGGTGCTAGCCTACTTAGATGATGTTATCATCCCCAGTAAAACTATTGAAGAAGGATTCCAACGTTTGGAAAAGTTTTTGAGCATACTACAAGATGCTGGCTTAACTCTACGCCTTGATAAATGCAAATTTATGGAACGGGAAATATCGTATCTCGGGCATAAGGTTAGTGAGAATGGTATTACTCCCGGAGATGGTAAGATTAGTGCCATACGTAATTTTATAACTCCCACGAACGTAACCGAAGTCCGACGATTCTTGGGACTCACTGGCTTTTTCCGAAAATTCGTAGAGGGTTATTCGCTAATATCCAAGCCACTGACTAATTTACTACGCAAGGATGTCAAATTTGTTTGGGGTGACGAACAGCAAAATGCTTTCCGAAAGCTGATCGAATTATTATGCAGCTGTCCAGTATTGTGTTTATATGATTTTGCTGCCAAACACGAAGTGCACACCGATGCCAGTGCAGTTGGAATAGCTGGTGTACTACTACAGTCTACAGATGGTAAATCATGGAGGCCCGTTTTCTATTTCAGTCGCCATTGTACCCCAACAGAATCATCTTATCATAGTTATGAACTCGAAATGTTAGCTGTAGTCGAATCCCTCGAAAGATTTCGTATATACATTTTAGGTAAGTCATTCCGACTGGTCACCGATTGTTCGGCAATTGCGAAAGCGAAACAAAATAAAGAGATGATACCTAAAGTAGCCCGATGGTGGATGAGGATTCTCGATTATGATTGCGAAATAATACATCGTCAAGGTTCCCGTATGTGTCACGTTGACGCACTAAGCCGTGCACCTGACCCAACCCCTCCTGAAATGGACGAGGTCGATCGTATAATGAGCCTGAATATAGCAGTTGAAGATTGGCTGTTAACGATGCAAATACAAGATCCAGATTTACTGAATATTGTTGCCGTTTTAAAGGACCAAAAATATTCGTCACAGAAAACCCAACTAAAGCAGGACTACTGTCTGGTAAATGAACGCCTATATCGTAAGCAGGAAGGTAAGAAGAAATTTGTTGTTCCTAAGTCAGTTCGTTGGCGAGTGGTTAAGTTTTGTCATGACGATGTTGGTCATTTTGGAATCGAAAAGACTATCCAACGCATACAACAACATTTTTGGTTTCCAAAAATGCGAAAATACGTACAAAACTATATTGCATCGTGCATCGAGTGTTGTTACAATCGGGCAAAATCTGGTAAGGCTGAAGGTCAGATGTATATCAGCGAACCCGAACCCATACCCTTCCGCCAAATTCATTTAGATCATTTGGGTCCATTTGTCCGTAGCAAAAGAGGAAATACATACGTGCTGGCGATATCTGATGCTTTTAGTAAGTTTCTAATAGTTAAACCAGTAAAATCGACAAAAACGCAACCAGTTATAATGGCGCTGAACGAGATGACAAGTTATTTTGGTCTGCCGAAAGTTATTGTGACCGACAGAGGCACCGCATTCACGTCAAAAGCATTCGAACAGTATTGTGAGCAGAATAAAATTAAGCACGTGAAGACAGCCGTACGCACCCCCAGGGCCAACGGCCAGGTAGAAAGGGCAAATGGCATAATCCTATCATATTTGCGTACTGCAGTCGAAACAAAAGGTGATTGGGATCTTGCGTTGAGAGATCTTCAATGGAGTGTTAACTCGCAGCGGAACGCCACCTCAGGGTTTAGCCCCAACGAATTAGTTTTTGATTTTAAGTTAATAGATGTCGTCCAGAATCATATTATAGCTGCCATTCATGATGACATCAGTGATACTGAACCTGATATTCCTATGGCGGAAAAGCGTGAGCTGGCAAACATCAACGTCACCAAGGAGAAAAATAAATGGAAGGTACGCTTTGATCAGAAACACTCCAAACCTACTTTATATGAAATAAACGACCTAGTGGTGATTGAGAATGAACCTGCAGCAACGGGCGAGTCCAGAAAACTAGAACCCAAATATAAAGGACCGTACATCATTTCTCGAATACTTGATAAAGATCGATATCTGATTGAAGATATACCTGGAATGACAGTATCATCGAGGAAATTCTGTTCCGTATTCTCTTCAGACAAGATTAAACCATGGTGCCGAAACTTGCCCGAATTGGATTTTGATGACACCGACGACTATGGAATCGAGGACGATCCCAGGTCAGGATTGGCCGAACTGTCACAACATCCCCCAAATACAACTCTGCATTATTGATAGTAAATGTCAAATGAAAGGAGAGTACAACATTCTCTTCTTTTTGTGGCAGCAGACAAGTGCAGACGTGTTCTCTGAAATCGTTTTTTTCTTTTTCTTATTGTTTAAATTGAATTGTTTCTTGAAATAAATATTTTTGTTTTTTTGTTTAAAATAATATAACGTAATGGTTTTATTGTTAAATAATATGCGAAATAGAATTGGTGAGTGACATTTGTTTACATAATTTTAAATCCATGAATTACTTGCTTAATGTCAAATAACCCACAGATGACAATATCAAAAACAAAACAAAAAAAACTATAACATCGTGTAATTGCATACATAAACCATAATTTTTAATCCGATTATTCAATTTGTTAACGGTAAAATATAATATAATATATGTATTAAAATTTAATATTATGATTATCAATTAAAAATAATTTCCAGTTTCAATACGTCAATATTGGCTTAATTTTGAACACAATAAGTGTAAAACAATAACACTGTTTAACATTAAAAATATTTGTAGGGTTTAACATCAAAAAAAGAAAATTATTTTCCATATTGTAATGTAAGTAGAGGGAGATTGTAAATTGAAATAAAGGAAAGAAAATTTTACAAAAACGGAATGAAATATTTATTTGCGAGCGACAAATTAATATTTGTCATTTAATTTTTAAACAAAAGGAGAAGAATCTAAATGGCATGGAATGAGTTAAGCTCAACTGCATAAAATTGTTTCTGCGGACTGATGATTCTGATTAGCACCCACGACAACAATGGCAGTTAAACAAAATGTTTAGTTTAGCAACCGGCTTATTCCGCACGTCCGGAAAAATGAGTCGTCAGCACCGGAACAATTCTTATACGTTGTTGAGCTAAGCCACAAGAAAGGGAAACCATCGTTCGTTCATCTACCAATGCCACAAGTAGTATTCAAACAAAGAGTTTGGTAATCGCAACATGAGTAGTTTAATGAGTAGCTAAACTCAACGGATCAACGTATCGACTTCTTAGGGAGCTGTTTCAATAAGAAACCAGAGAAGATTTATGCAATTCAACCTTATAAAGTTGAATGAGAACTTATTTTGGGTCTAGGAATTGTTTGCTTCAGGCCAGAGATATATTAGAATCTAGAGTAGCTTCACAAGTTGTGGAGTAGAAAGTTGTGAAGAAGAAAGAACTAAGAGACTTGGCAAATAGCACATGATACTGCAAGTGCAAATGGACAGTTTATACTACATGGACAAATAGCTGAGCTCATGGATTCAAATTCTGGGTATAATAAACTCTTCCAGCGTTGAATAAGTGAAGCGATAAAGGAAACGTTGTTTTAACAAACCGACAGAGGCCTACAGTTTAAAGAAGACTTTGAAAGACAAACTTTTGTGAAAGTTTTCATGGCATATTTGTTTTTGCCAGAAGACTACTGAGAGGAAGTCGGCGAAGGAATATGTTTGCATATTTCATTTTGTTTGAGATGACGAATCTAGGGATTGAATCACAACCTCACGTCTAATAATCCAGCTTATTTCACCAGATTAATACTCCTTAGATTAAAAAATTGCTCAGTTTTTAATATTCATACATAATTGGCCATTACAACCCTTCAGTCAGGATTACGGCCTAGTTTCTCACACCACTCATGTTGTGTGCCTTAATTTTATACTTGAATGGCGTCGACTCCGAACAACAGATTTTTGAGAAACTTTTTCATGGCAGTTTTATTTACTCTCAGAGTTTTTGCCAGAAATCCGATGAGAGGAAGTCGCCGAAGAAATATATTTTTTTTCATATTTCGTTTTGATGTCTGGCCTGGGGTTCGAACCCGGGGCTTCCTACTAGACTACGGCGATGACAGTTTTTAATATAACATACTGAATTTTGGAATATTGCTGGGAATATTTTTTATCTGTAAATAAGTAAACATTTTTCAAAGTTTGTGGAATTGTTTAAATATGTGGAATTGAACCAGGATTATTTTAATATCAATTGGATATTTAATCCTATGTTATGAATCGCTATCAATATCACTAAAAGATTGTTTTCAACCTCCTTAACAAGTATCTTATTATGTAAACCATTAATTATTGTGACCTTTAAATTATTTAATACACAATAACTTTCATAAATTACCTGCAAATGCGTGTCCTTTAAAAACATTTATCAGTTCCTACTTGTTCCGCTTCCACCAAAAATTTTTGACATCAAATGTAAACAGTTTTTGTATTTATTTAATTTCAAATGGATACCAACCATCACGTACACATAAGCTTTCAATGCAAACCATAAAGATTGATAGAAAAATGACAGTTTCCAGACAAGTTACAACAACTGAAATAGATAGGGAATGAAAGTATGTATATATTAGAGATGTAGATGGAAATGTGTGTTTATAAAAGGTAAAAGATCAAATCAATAAAAGTAAATAATAAAATAAATAAAATATTATTTATTATTTATTTATTTAATATTTTAGTTTGTTTTTCCTCTTCTACAACCAACATAAAGCGTTTACGTTTGTTTCAACTGTCTGCAGTCATTGTCATTGGCTTTGAATGACTGGCTGACTGACAGACAGACTGACTGACTGACATTTATATTTATTACCGTAAATACAAAAAAAAAGAAAACAGAAATAAAATCGCAATCGAAATGCCTGACATTTATGGAATTTTAGTAGAATTCATAACCAACATTTTATGATCAACAAAATGCAACTTCAATTGGACGGGAGGTAATAACATTTTTTTTTTTTTTTAATTTATTTTATGAAGCATGTCAGAAGTAAAGCATTTGAATAGCAAATGCCAATAGGAATTGATATTTTTATGACAGAATAATGTAAATTTGAAATATTTGTTTATATAGAAAGCATTTCCAGAGAGATGGGAATTTAAATTAAATATGAAATGGATATTCAAAGGATAGCTTAGGTTAGGTTGAAGTGGTAGATTTGTTTACCAAAGCACACTTGAGCACGTATAGCGTCCCGTTGTGAAGCCACAGATAAGCGCAGTCGCTGTGCTGAACGAATTCCAACAATCCAATCGAAGAAGGCAGTCAGTGCAGGGGCTGCAATGAACTACTGGCTGCAAAACTACCAGAACTACTAGCCTCTAAGCCTACTACTTCATTAACTAATTCTGAAGATCACAAGATAATGGAAATCATCAGAGCTATGTTGTGGAAGCATGATTCCAAGTTTTCCTCAACAGTAGGAATGATACGAGTATTTCGTTCTTTCCCACAAGAATCCTTATATGAAAGCATAACTAGAAGATGGAGGAAGATGCTAAAAGGCTAACCAGTTGAATATATAAATTGTATAAAAGCATTAGCGCTCCAAATACATACTCATACAGCAAGCCCAACAAGTCAAGAGCAGTATCCTTAGAATCTTTAAGGCATCCGTAAACTCTACTCTGTTATATTGATCATAATAACCCTTTAGTCCGGACTGCAGCCTAGCTTCTCACACCACTCATGTTGTGTGTGGTAATTTTTTCCCATGAATGTGACCCCGAACCACAGGTTTAAGAAACTTTTCGTGGTAATTCATATTTTACTCACAGGGTTTTTGTCAGAAGACTGCTGACAACTTGGAAGAAGACATATATTTGCATATTTCGTTTTGTTCGATATGTCTGACCTGAGGTTTGAACCACGACCTCGCATTTAATAAGCCAAGACACTACCTACTGGGCTACTGTGAAAATTGCTGTCATTTCAGAAGAAGTCGCTGAAAGTAATATTTGTTTCTTACTCAGTCTTGTTCGAGTTGTATGAGCTTGGTGTTGAACCATAAGCTCTCGTCTAATAAGTCTACACACTTAAAAGCTAAGAAGCCAAAAATAAAAATCTAACAACTGCTTACTGCATTATAGAGGGTAACCAGTTTTTTTATATCCAACTCTCTGTATGGAAATCTCCTGCAATTTTGAAACGCCCTAAGATCAACCTATGCAACTAAGATTTTCTGTACGCTTGGTATACGATGAATTCCGCTAAAATCGTGTATGATGAAGTGATATAAACCCAACTGTAGGGCCCTCCATTCTTTTAGGAGCCACACTACCTAACGTATGTATACATTACGGTGATTTTGTTGGTTGAAAAACAATTTTTGTTTTGCATAAAAAATTTTAATTGTCAGTGACCTTACAATGAATGTCAATAAATTAAGAAAAACATTTTCCACTTACCCAATATGCTCTGTCTGCCATACACTACCGTCACTACCTAGTTGTTATGTATTGTTGTAATATTTTTGAACTACAAGGTTCATTTGTATTATAGTGTATAGTATTATGTATTATAGCATGCTCGGGTAGCATATCTCTCACCATTTAGAATACCTGTACAGTAACCCTTCATATGTCCTTAAATATGGGTGTTAGACAACGCACGTACAAATAGCAAAAAATCATTGACATTTTTCTCAATGAAAGGACAAGAGATTATATTTTATGGATTCGGTCCTGTTTTTGTCTGTTTTTGTTTTCTTTAATGATACGGAAAATATTGTTTGATTGTTATCCTTTATTTCAATGCATTGTTTTTGCTTTTTTTTCTGGGGAAAACTATTGTACGACAATATGAAAGGAATTGATTTTCCTTTTTTGTGGTTATAGGCCAACATAACTGTTCGATCAATATTTGTTTTACTTGTATTGTAAATTTAAACACGTACGAATAAATATAAATCCAGTGAATGAAAAAAATATTTTGTTTTTAAATATTTTATGATTTCATTGTGGTAAGTACACTGCGTATCATAAGTATAGTCACGGGAGTTCGCTAGTTCGGTAGGTAGTTAGATAGTTTGTTTAACTTTCAGTAACTGCAGCTATAATTATCATACGCAGTGTAGTCTTGTTGTATTCGTAGGCATTTGTTTGAGGTATCCTTTGTTTGTTTGATTAAGTATACCACCAATACAGTTATATTTTTTTTTATTTTTTTGTTGTTGTTTATTAGAAATAATCATTTGTAAATATTGTATTTGTAATGGTTTATCATTAAAAAAAAAGAATTTATTTATTGTGTAATATGGTTTAAAGATAATCGTAATATAATTAATGCACAACCAAACAAATAGTTATTGATAGTTTTATTGCAATAAATTTAATTATTTTAACATTAATAGACAATTAAAAACACAAACAATGTGTCGTAAAAGGGGGAAAATATTCACTTTAAGGACAGTCAAATTTTGTCTCCTATATTGTGGTATTTTAAAATTTTCTGTAATGTTAGGAATGTCTCACCAAAATTCAAAAAATACTGTGACGGTCACAGAAATTGCCAGACGAACATCAATTGGTATCACCATAGTCTAGTAGGTAGTACGTTGGCTTATTAGACGTAAGGCCACGGTTCAAACCCCTGGCAAAACGAAATATGAAAAAAATTTCGGTGACTTCCTTCCAACAGATTTTGTCCGGACTATCTGCCAGTCAGATCATTACTCAACCCTTCGATTTGTATGTGGTTACCTCGAAAATAGCGGAGGTTAACTGGTAAAACTCAATCTACTAGACAGGGGAAATATTGTCACTCTATACTGGTTTCCAGGTAATATAGGAATTCATCGAAAGGAGCATGCAGATGTGCTTGTGAGGAGGGACTAGTAACTTCCAGGGGTGTGGAGAAAGATAATTGTAATAGTATACACAACAAAAGGGGAAGGGAATGATGTGGAGGCTCTACTAAAGCTAACTGGTTTTCCGGCAATCTAAACTTTTATCGTTTAATTAAAATAAAAGGAGATATGAGTCATACATTAAGGTATCCAGGAGCAAACTGAAATGATTAATCTACCCTGTAACACTGTAGACTCAATGAGCAGTTATCCAGAATAGGCTATCTATCGAGATCGACTAATTAAAAGAAGCAATCATTAGAAAACGTACTTGAAACCAGTGCAGCTTTAATGCGTCTCAGAGGGAAATACTTCTTTACATATGAACTAATAGACAGGAAGTTGATGTTACATACAACGAGTAGCATACTAAAGTTTGTTGTAAAATATTACGACATCAAACGACTGTAAAGGAAATACAATTTTTAAGAATTTTAAATATTTAATAACACTATAAAACACACTCTAATCGTAACAAAAACGATGATTATTTCTCAACTTCTAAACATTAAATCACTTGACTTATCAGCCTTTTTACATGCCGCAGCATATAATGAATATTAAATCGGAATTAAAATTAATTTCTTATTAAAAAAAATTTTAATTTTCTTAATGTGTTAAGCAGAATAAACATTTCTTTTTATTTTATTACAAGCATTTTAACTTCTTTGTGGTATTAAGTTTGAAATTTAAAAAAGCAACTGAAACAAAGAATTTCTTCTTGGGCTGGGTTAATAAAACCAACCAACGCTTGATGTTATTAAATTGGCTTAAAAATATTTATTTTTTACTACGCCACAATAATAACGAGAACGAGAATAGCAAACGAGCGTTTTAATTTGCATTTAAAATTTAACAAAGTTGTTAAGAATTTCATTTAATAGACACGAGTTTATATGGAGAGAATTATAATATCACGCGTAATAATTCTTTGAAAAATTGTTGAAGCCTTGTTTTTATGGTTTCACATTAAATTTGTGTTTAAAAAAAACAATTATTTTGTTCTTTTGGATTTTTTTTTTCTTAAATTGTTTATTGTTTTTAATGCAATTAACAGCTTGAGGTCTTTTAGCAATTAAGTAAATAGAGAGCATTAAGTGAATTATGAGGACTAATACAACTTAAATTTTTATTTAACTAAACCCCAAGAAATTAAAGAAATTACGAAATGAAAGCATCACACTATCTACTAGACTACGGTGTCATCCCTGTTACAATAACCCATCAGGATACCATGTGACTCTGAATTTTACTTCATTCTTATCACGCCCCCCAATAAAATATCGAAATACATGTTCTCGGCAATCCTATCATTCTATGACCGGCATTAAACTGTAGGTGCCGCCACTCATATATAGAATTAACACACGCAACATAAATAGTGCGAGAAGCTAGGTCTTAATCCTAAACAATTATGTTTGCATAATCCTGACCATTGCCGTGTTTTCCAGGCAGTTATTATGGCCATTTGGAAAGTGACGCAAGGCTTGTTGGGTGGCGGAATTTTCCGTGAAAATGTCACGATATACACAGACAGCTAGACTACGATTATATCTCTAACAAACGTCTTTCCGACATTCGTTTTTATTCATGAATTTCGAGAATTTCTCAGCAAAAATTTCGTATCATACAAAGCTAACTCTTATATAGGTTTCGTAGTACAAGGATATCGTCAGGAATTACATTGCCGATGAAATGATTAGGGCCGGTACGAAGCTCACAATCTTTGAAATCTTACAGAACATACTATGAAAATGCAAGTCATCGATAAATTTTTCAGGAGCATACAATCTCTGACGCCTTACAGCACATCCTATTGAAAATGCAAGTCATCGATAAATTTGCTATAAAAAATGCAAGTCATCGACAAATTTTCGATTGTCGAGGCTTAATCACATTGAGGGTACGATGCTCACAATCTTTGGCGTCTTACAGGACATACTATAGAAAATGCAAGTCATCGATAAATTTACTATAAAAAGTGCAAGTCATCAACAAATTTTCGATTGTCGAGGCTTAATCACGTTGAGAAGAGAAACATACATACAATATTACTAGACTCTGCTGACCCAAATGGCACTGATGCAGTTCTATTCTTAAATCTCATGGCTAGCCATCGCACAATATTGTTTCTCACGGGCATGCCGATTGACTAGGCATTTAATCGAATATCCTCTGCAGGAGCTGTGGAACTGAGTAGGAGAAAGAATCTATATTTCACTTCATTTGCCAATGCCTTGCAAATCGATGGAAATTATTTATCTCTCATTTTCTGAGATTATTGATTGAGCTCTGCAAATCAGCTTAGGCTGATTTCCGTTAGGAAATCTTTGATTCCGGAGTTGGACATTAATTGACGTAGCATATTGGGCCTAGGCGCACCACCTAACCATTACAGTAAACAATTAGATCTCGATAAATTGCCTTCTTTAAAAGTTTTATTCGCACTAAGGAGATTTGCACTGAAAATTACCTGAAGAAGATTGTGATTTATTCACTAGCAAGAATAATATTTTCATGCCTACCAAAATTCTTTAAAAAAATTAAATTTCTAATTTAACGTTTTAAAGCACTCCCTACAATAGATTTAATTAATGCGACCGCATTTCTCTTATTTCTTTCTTTTTTTCTATTTTCAGCTAAACGTAGCCGGTCTAACGAAGGCACTGGTCGTTTACAAAGTCTATCAGACAATGTTTCGTGTTGTCAAGGAATCGGAAACTGTTGACAGCCGTCAACATTGTTTTTTACTGCAGAGTGCTGGACATGAGCCACGTTACCTGAGTGTGGAAACACGACAGGAATTATTGCGCATTGAAAACAGTTGGAATGCAGCCATAGTAACAAGTGTTATTAAATTAGGGGTAAGAGTTTTATGTACAAATTTAACAACAACAATAATCATACAAACCACAATCGCACACACAAACACTTACTGGTGGATTGGCAAACCACTAAGCCATAGATACTGTCCATCAACAACAACAATAAATAAAACCAGGCTGTTAATCACACAGTCATATAATGGCTATATGTAAAGGCAGACAAATGGTTGTATTTGTTAAGGGTTTAACGTTTAAATTTGTGTCCTTTTTTTCTGTTGTATTCACTTTGATTTGTTTGTTTATTCTGCATTGATGGCCTGGTTGATTTTATTAAAAGCTTCTTATCATTCCAAATGGGCAGAGTTCATTGAAATTTTAAATACATTTCGGGGGGAATATGATTTAAAGGTCAGGTAATATCAAGATAATGAAACAAAACGTTTATTGAGTATGAAATATTTGAAGTGAATGGAAAAACTTTGTAAAACTTATTTTGTTGCAGTTATCTCCGTCAAATTAGATTTAATTTATTCAATCTGTTTTACCAAATCCCCACATACGGATATAGCATTCAACATCACCTGCAAATAATAAAATCGTTGTAGCAAAATAGGTGTTCTGTTCGGAGAAAATACCGTGCGTTTTATGTCATACGTCATAATCATTTTACCGAGGGAACTATTCGCAATGTGGTGGATAAATTCGACGCCACTAGTTCAGTACACGATAAATTAATACGTGTACGTCGACTAAACGACCCAACATCTGCCGAGTACATTATCACTGTTCGTAGGAGTGTGCAGGCGAATCCGAAATCCGAACTCGGTTTTCCGCAGACCACAGTTTGACAAATTTTGCGTCCTGACTTGAACCTACATCCATACAAAATTCAACTGGCCTCGTAACTGAAGGTAATCTATATAGACACTGTGTCTGCTAAATTGGCTCTGAAGCATTTGATTTCTGGCACATTCCTGGATGAAAAGGGTACATGAACAAACAAAATTAGCAAATTTGGAACAATACCCATACACATGAAATCCAAAACCGTGCAATGCATCCCTAAAAAGTTACAGTTTGGTATGGCATTTGGACTGGCGGAATCAAAAGAAGTAAACTAACTCCACAACTACAACTACACTTCACTCTTACCGCGGCACCCAATACAATATCGCAAAACATTTTCTCGGCAATCCTATCATCGTAGGATCGACTATGGTAGATCAATCGCCAGTTTGACTGGAAAACCTTAAGCCTAAAATGTTGGAAAAGATGTTCTGTGATATTTATTAAAGATTCTCTTATTAAACTGTTTTATATTCTGCATGAGCACTGAAGTGTTTTACAGGCGGTTGTCATGACTCGGACGGCCTGGCTATGATTGGCGAGGCCGTCACTGTCATCGATGAGCACTATATGGAGATGGTTACCACTTTTTTTTGGTGAATTGAATGATGTGTGCACCAACCGCATGTGGTATCAACACGATAATATTATGCCAAGCGCAGATTTGAGGGCATGGTATCTAACATAGGAGTGGTTTGAACTGGCAGCCGAGAAAGTGAGGTTTTACCTCCTTAAACTTTTTTGTAATATCTCAAGTGTATGTGAATAAGCTACAAAGAACCATAGAGGTGCTCAAAGACAACATAACCCATGCCATCGATCAAATTCTGCCTGATTTATAAGCCAGAGTCATGGAAATTTGAACATTCTTATGGATTCCACTCAATGAAGCCGTGGACTTTTGAATGGCTTTTATACGCCTTTCCCTGAAATTTATGTCACTGAGGGACAACTGAAAATCTATACTTATCTAGAAAAACTATAAAAATTTTTAGTTTTTATTTTTTATTAACTGAAAACTCAAAGCGATGATTATGCACGATTTTTTTCTTTCCAACTTTTTATTTCCAAACCAATCCAACATGCAATCATGGCGAAGCAATAATAGAAAAAGTTTTTTTTGTTAGTTTTATGAGCCAAATTTCTTCTCAATCATAATGCATTAAGTTTTAACCATAAATGAGCATGTATTTGAAACAAGAAAAAAGAAAAATTTTACCAAGAAAGAAACCCAAACAAAAAAGTTCAAACAAAGTTTAAACGGAAATGCAGGCCTAACAAAAAAATTAATGGAAAAATTTGCCACAATTTATTTATACTATATTGGAACATGGTAACAAATTTGGCTTCAACTCTACTCACAGGCCACACAGAATAAAAAGAACAAAAGAAAGAAAATGGAACGAAACGAACAAAAAAGTTCAATGACTGTGTTAGATGCTCTAAATATATGCCATTGGGTATACATTCTGCAGAAGCAACTCACTCCTCGGACCACCAATAGTGAGTATTGGCCATGGCATAACATGCTCAACGTAACAACAAAAAAAAAGTTTTTTTTTCTTTTTTTATTTGAAATTTCATTGTGAATCGTTAAAGATTTCGTGTTGAAGACCAACATCACGCAACGCCTGACGACATGAATAATAATCAAGAAATAATTCTTGAAATAACTCGTAGACATACTACATGCAGGCAGTATACATACATTAAAGCGCTTTTCAAAGCCTTATATTATTGGTCTGGCCAGGAAATAAAATGAAAATTTATTGCAATTCTTATAAAGTGTGGTGTTACTTTTCTTTTTTTGTTGCATAAAATTTTACTAATTTTTATGGATATTTTTTTAGAAACTTTTTTCTCCTTTATTCGCTCTTTTATCAAGTACGTGTATGATTGATTTTGTCTCATTTTTCATTTCTTTTTGTTTCTTCAGAAACTTTAAGTTCATTGACCAGCATGCTGTAACAAAGAAAGCAAATTTAAACGGTTTTTTGTTCTCTCCCATCCTATTATTTTTTTTTTTTTTGGCTTTGCTTTGCTTCCGTCTCGTAATTATGAAATCCTAGAATGATAGGTTATCTAGAAACTACGTCATCTGCAAACGTTCACCGAGTGTAGTGGTAAGGAATATTTCTAACAAGGTCCTACACATCTTTCGCTGTTAATTTTACCTCCCTCTGGCTGGCATTAGTTACTGCCACCATGAACATTTCATTTCCCAGTGTTTGAACATAAATTGGTAGGGTTTGTAGTCAATCCCAATGCCATCACTTATTTCGATTCATCTTTACGTACACTGGAAAAAGTCCCATGTATGACTGGCTTATTTAATATTTAAGCTTGGAACAGTAAGCAGTGTGAACCGTGAATATAAATGTAAGTATCATACAGAGATTAGGGCGCCCTTAAGCAGAAGATGACACTTCGCCTGGTATATGCTCTTCCACGGAAAAATCTGTAGACCTCACTCTTATCGCCAATAGTCAAAGGCAACAGATTTCACCTGATCTGTGCTCTTTCACGAAAAAATCTGTGAACTTTTCCTTTTCACTAATACCCATACACGATAGATTTCTTATCCATTGACAGCCTGCCAACTACTTCAATGGCACTTTCATTATCAATGATACACTGCGGCCCAGATTAAAGAAGTCATAAATAAAAAATTCTAAGGAGCTTCATGTCCTCTTACTATCATTTGCTAATGTCGAGTTGCTTGACTATCTCAGAAAAATTTTATTCTACCACTCAGAACTTCGACTTCTTAGCATTCTATGTGCCCGTAAGATAGGAAAGTCTTTAGCCTTAGAATTTCTAGAGATCTCCGATAGCCTAAAGGATGCTAACAAGTTATAAACCTCCAAGAAAACATTACTCTTCCCATTGTTTATCATCATACATCAGTACCAGCCTCCCTTCTCTATTATTTTCTTCCACGAAAGCAGCAAAATGTGCAGCCCTTGCGCTGACCAACTTCTCCCGCCCTAGTTCGGAGGAACTTGGTCAGTACAGGGACTGTGTTTACCTGTGACGTCACAACGGGCCGCTATGCGTGCTCAAGCGAGTTTTTGGTAAGAAGCTACCACACTAACCTAACCTAACCTAACCTAAGTAGCAAAATCCAGTTTTTTAACCGAAGGCTCTAGCATAAGGCATAAGATGCCCATTAAAGTGCTGATGTGACTAGTGCAAGATTTTCGGGGGGAAGTGCACTTATTCTGAATGCGTCTGATTAAAAAAGAAAATTAACGTGAGTAGTATTAAAAACGCGAGGCATGAACAAAGGACAGCGTCAAAACCTGCGACAGTTGATAGCTGATATGTTGTTAAATCTATTTCCGTCAAATTAGTTGTCAATTATTTAGACTGTCTTGCCAAGTTACAATGGATGACCATAGATACTGAAGGGTGTTCGTTGAATATTCTCTTAAACTGAGAATAATTTTCATTGAAAAATTATCTTCAGCCCATTTTTGGATGCCTGGTTCCGTTAGAATTTGAGATGAAAAAAATCCACATGAGATCCAAAATCGTGCAATTTGCATCACGTAAAAGTTACTGTTTGGTAAGGATTTTGGGTTGGCAGCCTTTTCAGTACATTTTTCTTTGAGGACAACATAAACCCGACCACTACTAGCAACGGTAAGCACTATTAGTCAATGATAACCAACTTCTTTTTGTCTGAACTAGATTATCGGGATACCAGCGACATGTGGCTAGTGTTACGTACCATACAGCTCATATTACATTGGATATTCTGTATAAAAGATTTGAGGGCATGGTCAATTCACGTGGAGGCTTGAACTTCGTTATACTTTTTTGTGGGATATTTTTAACTCACAGTCGTATGCGAATAAAACTCAAACCACAGCAATCCTCAATGTCAATATAACCCTTGCCATCAGTCAAATTCAGCCTGATTTATATGCCAGAGTAATGGAAAATTTAACATTTCGGATGAGCTACACCCAGAAAAGTCAAGAAGGACATTTGAACGATATTATCATTTAAAACATAATGGCATCATAAGACCTTTCAAACCAACAATTTTCCACTTATTGTATAAAAGCCTCGAATGAAACAATGTTCCATAACGTGTCTTATGGCTGATAACAATTTAAAAAAAATGTTTTTCAACAAAATTATCCACCAACTTTACAATTTCCGCCAATAAAAACTCATTATAAATTTCGAAACGATTAATTTCGATTTTCCTTAAACATATTTGTTTAAAACAATATTAAATAAATTTATCTTTTATAATTTATCACACAGTTATTGGGCGGTTTTATTCATTATTTTTCCATTTTAGATACACTTTGAAATGATTAACTCTGTCTCCCCATTAAATAGGTTTGTATAGAACGTTTGTATGTTTATTTATTTAAAGAAGAACATAATAAAACTCATAACACTAATAACAGAATAAAAGGAGACAGGAACGAGAAAAACATTCATTCCTAAACATTTCCCTTCCTATTAGCAACGTTGTGGCAACAATGTATCTGCTTCTAGCTGCCTGGCTTCTTTTAACAGCGTTTTAATATTGAATTAAATAAGGAAAGTAAGAAGAAGAAAAACAAACGCCACCAGACCTCATGATAGTGGCAGGCAGGCGGCATTCATGCTTTCATTCATTCATTCATTCGTTCATTCAGTCTATCCATTATTTGTTTGTATTCTACTCGTCGTCAACAAAACTCTCCTATAATTTACAATAAATAACAGAAACAAAATCAACAACAACAACAACAATTATAATAATAACAACACTAACATTGGCAACAATATTTCCATTTTTTCTTCTTCTCCTTCTTTCTTCTGTATTGCAGCGTAAAACTTTTGCCGTATCCCATCATGGCAAAAGTGGCGGACTCACATTGGATTGGCAGACGGGTTTCTCATTAGCCGAGGGTGCCGACTCAGCCATAGTGTGGCAATATAAATTCTCACAATTGCGAGGTTCCAGTGATGATGGCAAATCAAAATTAAAATTACATTTCCAGGATCATGAGACACGAGCAATTGAAACAAAAGTAAGTATGACGTCTGTCTGTCCGTCTGTCTGTGTATGTGTGTTTCACAAACGTGGAGACTGTTTTTATTGTGGTCGTATACATAATTGTATGGGTGTTAAATTAAAAAGAACAGTGGTTTGTTGGATAGAATATTTAAAGAACTTCTTTCATGTCTATGTTCTGAAAAATGACAAAGGAAACCTAAGAATTGGTGTCCTGGTGTAAAGGTTAAATTCAAATATAGAAGAAAAGAAATAATATTAGATTATGGTTAGAAAAACATACATAAACAACAAACATCATAGAAAACTCAGGCAGCTCAGTTAAAGAATAGAATTCAATGAGAATGCTTTCTCACCACTACAGCGAATACAATGGACGATGGTAGAGAAAAAGGGTGATTATGTCATGCTCTTCCACATCCTTCCAGAATTTAGAAAAGTCAACAATGGTTAGACCAACCACAGTTTGGAATAAGCAATCGGTCTAGTAGTTAGTAGCCTAGTAAGTTCTATGTTGACTTACTAGACGTGAGGCCGTGGTTCAAACATTGGCTAAAACATCTCTTTTCTTCGGAAACTTCCTCTCAGCAGTCTTTAGGCAAAAACTCTGAGAATAAATAATAAAAATCGAAAAATTTCTCAAAAATCTGTCGTTCAAAGTCGACTTTAAACTGTAGAACCCACCACTCATGTATAAAATTGCGAAACTAAGTCACAAACCTGCCTGATAGGTTGTAATTATTAATTAAGTAAGTAAGTAAGCCCTCTATTATACCACTTTATTTGCAACCTCCCTTTAGGACTTTTAAGTGAGAAGAAGAAACATCGGCTAGATATACCATTTTTACAGACAAGGGTGACTTTAGAATGTCTCACCATATTTTTGGCATTTTCTAAGCAGAATGAATGTCATGTAAACACCAAGTACGTCTTTTAGGGCGATTTGTTCCATGCAAGTATCGAAATATTTTTACTGTATATATGGCTCAGATGCCAGTGGATAGGTTACAGAAACTTTGGCTTGAAGAACGCTGCATTCACTCTTTAGCCTAAAACTAAGCTTCTTCCTTACATCTTGGGTTTAAAGGCCAAAACCGTACATACATAAGCAATGTCAACACTACAGAATATCACCAAAACGAATCAAATTACCTCGCTGATCAGTAATCTTTCTCATGACTCCCATGTAAAATACTCTGCACACTTTAAAGTGCAAGATAGCGGCTCCTTAAATATAAACATGGATATCAAACAGGCAACACACTAACAGGGATTCTTTCGTAACAGTACCTGATACTGTTTTACATCAAACAGACATATGTGAGAAGCTGGGGCTTGCCTGAATGAAGAATGGTAATGACCAATTAGTACATATGTATACGAAGAGGCACCAGGTATGATTCCTTGTTTTCTGAACTAAAGTCTGCTTGACATGAACTATGCCGACGATATCTGTCTGATGCCACACATTCTCGAAATTCTACAGAATAAACTTGATAGGCTATTTAACTTAGGACGAAGAGACGAACAGAAAATAAAATTTTCGAAAACAAAATCTGCCTTATCCCTAAAAGATAACACAATTGAGGAAGTGAGAAAGAGAAACAGAATATTCTGACTAAATCGTACATCTACAGGAAATTTGCTTTAAATTTGAAACTAAAAACCAATTTCGAAAGAAATTCGGTATACGAAGTGGCCATGAACCGAATATATTGAAGACTTTACAAAGTAGTCCCTGCAGTGTAACCCTCAAGGCAAACATAATGTTGGCCGCCTTAGAGCTACCACTAAAGTCTGAATATCGGCACAAAAGTTTACATAGAGAATCATCATATAAAGGGTGATTTTTTAGCTATTATCTTTTTGGCAACACTGGTTTAAACAGCTCACGCACGTTTCGTGTTTTGTTTCACTGACAAACATCTTCAGTTTGGTCTATAATTTAACCATGAATCGTCTTACAAACGAACAACGCTTGCAAATCATTGAATTTTATTATCAAAATGCGTGCTCTGTTAAGAAAGTTCATCGCGTTCATCAATTTAATCGACCCACTGAAGCGGCTATTCGGGATACGTAAATAAGCAGAATTGTAGATTTTGGAGTGAAGATCAGCCAGAAAAATTGCAAAAGCTACCAATGCATCCAGAAAAAGTCACAGTTTGGTGCGGTTTATGGGCTGGTGGCATCATTGGACCGTACTTCTTCAAAGATGCTGCGAATCGTAGCGTAACTGTGAATGGTGAGCGCTACCGTGAGATGATATCCAACTTTTTTTTTGCCCAAAATGCAAGAGCTTGACTTGCATAACATGTGGTTTCAACAAGACGGTGCCACATGCCACACAGCACGCGTAACAATGGACTTATTGAGAGGCGAGTTCGGTGAACATTTTATTTCACGTTTGGGACCGGTTAATGGGCCGCCTAGATCGTGCGATTTAACGCTATTAGACTATTTTTTGTGGGGCTATGTTAAAGCTCATGTCTATACAGACAAGCCCGCTTCAATTGACGCATTGGAAGACAACATTGAAGCATTTATTCGTGAGATACCGGCCGAGATGTTGGAAAGAGTATGCCAAAATTGGACTAAGTGGATGGATCGTTAGAGGAGCAGTCGCGGTCAACATTTGCAAGAAATAATCTTCAAACATTAAATTATATGGACCGTACTATCGATTCAAATAAAGATTTCATGCGTTTTTCTGAATTTTATGTGTTTTTTTTTTAATTTTCCTATAGCTCTTAAAAAGCAGCCTTTACATACCTATCTAAGGAGTCATCGTATAGTTCCCGATACACATACCTTAACGTAATGTGGTCAGACAATATCCATGCAAACCACTGTTCTTTTAACCCAATAATTAAATAAAATTATACTTCAAACCGCATTAAATCGACTTGAATTTGTATGAAATTGAATTGAATGATTTTACAGTTTTATGCATTAAAAAAACAAAAACGAAAAAATAAATTGTTTTAAAAGTTTTGTTAAATGGAATTGTAGCATTAAATTATGGTTTGTCATTATTTATATTTTTATATTCTGTTCTATTCGGTTTTGTTTTGTTTTGTTCTATTCTCTAGAGCTCTTAAGATGGCTATTTTTTGTTGTTTTTTGTTTTTAATTTTTTATAATACTTTGTCTGAAATTCTAGTTCTAATAAAAGTACTAAATAGTTGCATAGCCTGGTGTAGTCTGTATAAGTATATTGTGGAGTATTTTAAGTCTAGAGAGTAGTTTGTTTTATTTGTTTCAATTTTTCTTTTTGTCTACATTTTTACTTTACATTCCCGCTTTACATTCTGTATCTTTTTTGAGTCCTTTTTTTCTATATTCATAAATTCAAACATTACCAATAAAGTACTTGTTTTTATTCAACGTGAAAATTTTTTTATTCAGTTTTCCATTTCATTTTCTTCATTTCATTGTGCTACTTTTACTCCCAGCCTTCTTTTTCCAATTTTTTTCATCTTTTTTTTTGTGCATTTTCCTACATTAGGTTTTCATTTTTTCCGTTTCCTGCCAATAAACTTTAACATTAACGAGAAATAAAACGCCATTTATTTTATATTGTTCAGCTCTAAAGTAAGAGGAATAGTTTTCATTGTATTTTTTTCGTGATTTTTCCTAGTTTTTTTTTTGGTGCCGATGTATATGGAACACCATATTACTTAAGGTTTTATTTTCCTTCCATTTTTTTTTATTTGAAATTAATTTAATGGCCTATAAGTGGTTCTAAAGAGCTTATCAAGAGAGTTTTAATGAAATTTAGACAGAAAAAAAATTATTTAAAACGTTGCAAATGTTTTCAATTTAGAATCTGTTTGAATTTAATTGAATAATTTTCTTTATCAATAACATTAAGCGATATAAAGCAAATTATACCTGCTTAGTAATCAAACCATACAAGACAGAAAGCTTATCATCTGCTTACATACATACATAATTGGCCATTACAACCCTTCAGTCAGGATTACGGCCTAGCTTCTCAACACCACTCATGTTGTGTGCGCTAATTTTATACATGAGTGGCGGGACCTACAGTTTAAAGTCGACTCCGAACGACAGATTTTTTGAGAAGCTTTTTCATGGCAATTTTTTACTCTCAGATTTTTTGCCAGAAATCTACTGAGAGGAAGTCGCCGAAGAAATATTTTTTCATATTTCTTTTTGATGTCTGACCTGGGATTCGAACTCGGGCCTTTCGTCTAATAAGCCAACACACTACCTACTAGACCACGGCGACTTCTGCTTAGAAACTGTAAATAGTAGCCATTAAGCAATCAATTTTGTTCGATGCATTATAGCAATTCACACAAGCCCTTGTATCGTTTTGCATTCATTGTATTGTTGGACGAATATACAACAGTGTATGCTTGTTGTTGATATTTTTCATATAAAAATCCGATACACTTGTACACATTTGTTTCATATGTTTTTGGAAGTTGTATTGGTTTCATGCTATCAGTTTATGTAAATGTCAGTAATCAAGAAGAAAAATAAAAATACAAAATATTTGCTATGTAACTTGAATCAACAATTAACATTTCAAAATTATAATTCACACAGATAATTAATTCATTTACTTTTTTCCGTAATATTTTTCATTTTGTTGCTTGAAAATCAAATTATGAATACTGGTCTTCTTATTTTTATCGTTTTTTGACATTTGGAATACGAAATACACAATACAGCAGTATTCAATACTACATACACGATACGAAGTCGTGTGAATTGACCAATAGATACATACATAATTAAGCATTACAACCCTTCAGTCACCACTTATGTTGTGTGAAACTTTTCATGGCACTTTTATTTACTCTCAAAATTTTGACCAGAAATCTGCTGAAAGGAAGTCGCCGAAGAAATATTTTAAAAAAAATTCGATTTGATCGACATGTCCGAGCTGGGGTCTAAACCATGGCCTCAGGACTAATAAGCCCACACTTTAAAATGAATTATAGTGGCTTTTAATAAAAGTTTGTCGGTTATTCGCATACATCTAATACTTAAAAAAAAAACTCACAAGAAAAATTCTAACAGGGTGAAATCGCATGATCGTGAGGTGATCAGGCCTTCAAATCGCCACGTGCATAATACCCAACGTGGTCTGAGCTGTGTGGCACGTAGCGCCGTCCTGCAGAAACCACTGGTTTTCGTACCCAGATCATATCCAATTCAGTCTAAAAAATGTTGATAATCATCTAGCAATAGTTTTCACAGTTGATACTGATATCCTGGCTGAAATCGTTCTCAAAGAAATATGGGTAAATAAAACCAAAATTAAAGTTTTTCAGGTTGGATTAGAAGATTAATAATCTCATCGATTCGACAATATTGTTTGTTGACGTACGCATTCATCCAAAAATTGGGCTCATCACTGAAATTGATTTTTTAATGCAATTTAGGAGCCCATTCAGCAATAACATTTCGATGTATATGGTCGTCCCTCGTGATTTGGCAAAACAGATTGAGTTAAATCATTAAATATTAATTATATATATTGTTTGTATGTTTAAATTTAGTCTGTAAGGAACTACTATCCATAGACATAAATAAATAAATAAATAAATAAATGACAACTAATTTGACAGATATATCTTCAACAAAATGAGCTTTATCAACTGCCAATGTTCGATATAGAAACCTCCTTTGATTATGGGGAGATGAACCAGATTTGTTTGTCTTTAAAAAAAATGCAAACAAGATATCAGAGCCTGCACCCTGAATCCATTAAAAAAATCAAAAATAGTACCTGAGGTCCATTTTATTAACCATCCAGGCAATGTTGATGCTGTTTGGACCTTTTAGTCGAGCGTTTCTCTGTTTATACACTCTGTCTCTGAGTTTATACTCTAAATTTGTCGATTCCTAGTTTTCTCTGCATTTTGGGCCTATCTTACGGCTCATTATGGAATATTTTGAATTCTGATTTGCATCTCCCTTCATATTCAATCTAACTTATATACAATTAAGTTTGCCAGCCCGTTCAGAACGCCATCCATATGCTAATAGAGTGATAGGGCAATGGGCATTCAATGCTGATTTTTCAAAGAATATTTTGTCAGAAACTACACAGCACAAACAATTTTAGTTTTATTGTATGAGAAATGACAGTCGCCATAGTCTAAGTAGTAGGTAGTGTCTTGGCTTATTAAAAACGTAACACCACGGTTCAAGCTCCAGGTCAGACATCTCCAACAAAACGAAATCGGTAAATGCCTCTCAGCATATTTCTGGCAAAAACTCTGAGAGTAAATAAAAACCTGCCATGAAAAAGTTTCTCAAAAATCTGTCGTTTGGAGTCGACGTTAAATTGTAGGTCCCGCCACTTATGTATAAAATTAACACATGCAACATGAGTGGTGTGAGAAACTAGGTCATAATCCTCACTGAAGGGTTGTTATAATCAATTATGTATGTGTGTCGATTAGACTATTTTTTGTGAGGATACGTGAAAAAGTGTGCCTTCTCGAATAATCGTCTAACATTGAAGCATTTGAAAACTAATATTCTTCAAATTAGCGACCAGATACCTCAAAAGAACTGCTGAACTAACCCAGAGGCGCTCATTTAAATAATATTGAAAACCATTTATAGAGGCAACGTATTAATACTCAATAAAAATTGCATTGAAATCATAACCTAACTTTTCTTTTGTAAAGGGAAACAAACAAAAATCACAACAATATTATTGAGGACCACAGGGAATTTAAGGTTTTTATGTGTTGTAAGATATTTAGGAAGACTTTTATTTTTTTTGATATTAGTTTGTCTAACTAATAACAATTCCAGATGTGAGGTTAGAATTGATATTTTCGAAAAACTATTGTAAAACTATTTAATATTTTCATAATTGAATTCATTTCGATTAAAACCAAATATTTTTCTTGTTTTTCTTTTCTTACTTTTCATGTCTCATCATACCACGCCACTACCACAACCAACCATCTGTTTGTTCTCTTCAAAAAATGAAAACCAAAACCACAAAAAATACAACAAAAAAACCCTTTAAAAAAACCAAACTAAAAACTATTAACAATTGGCAACAGGAACTTGAATGTCAAGTGCTACAAAGTCTGTTATTCTGTATGCATGCATTTCTGACAGCTAAAGTTGCTTCAGTTGATCCAGCATTTTTGAGTTCTATACAACAGACTTAAAGAAAAATGAATGGAAGAGAAAATATTTGTTTAAAAATTATACAATTTTTTTTTATATAAAGAAAACACAATTAAATTTAGAATAAAACCAAAACTCTTGAAAATGGACGTAAGTATACAACAGCAGCAGCAAACCAAAAACCGAAACCAAAAATAAAGGAAATAAATTTCCTCAAAATTGAAAAGTAAAATGCATATAAAAAAATAAAGGCAAAAACTATAAACTATTTAAGTAAGTATTTAAATAAATATTTATATAATTTATTACTATTATAACAATTATCAACAAGAAGAAGAAAACCAAACAAACAAACAAACAAATTCTATACAATTTAAAACAATTTAAAAATGAAAATGAAAATAAATAAATAAAACTGAAAAACTATTTATTAAAGCAAACAAAAAACAACAAAACTATTTATAAAAATTATAGAAAAGAAAACCAAGAACAAAAACTTTTTTTAAATGTTGTTGCAATATGGCAAAAACAAAACATAAATAAAAAAAATATTAAATAAATAAATAAAAAGAGTCTTCATTAAAATTAGACTTAAAAAACAATTTTTTTTTAGATAAAAAATTTATGAAATAAATTTGTATATTAAATTTGCATAAGAAGAATAATGAAATTCAAAAGAAAAAAAATAATATTTGAACAAGGAAACCATAAAGAAAAAAAAGAAAGAAATTACACGAATACCAAAAAACTTTAAAGCTCATTTATATTGAATAAATAAAAAATTAAATAAAAAGAAATTTTTAGCAAAGCTTAACTATATATATATATATACACATATTTATACTATAAATATATAGAAAAACATTTAAAAAAAGATATTCTATATATAAAAACATTTATCGGTTACAATCGATTATAAATATAATTTACACTACAATCGCAGCCAAAAGAGGGAAGAAACTTTCCAAGAAAAGCAATGCAATCGTTAAAATCTTTTCTCAAATAATTTCTAACAAAAGTTTTGTCAAAGACAGCAAAGTCTGCTGCTGAAGTGTTTCCACAGCGTTTCCGATAGGCATAGTAGGGTAGTGCCGTTTATGATTTTTTCATTCTGAGATTTTTTCCGATTCAGTTTGATCCTTTTATCGTGTAAAGTAATCGTTAAACGGCTAATAAAAGATTTTTTTTTTCAATTTTAAAAATGAATTCCAAATAATATATCCTTCCAAATAATATATCCTTCCAAATTATATATCCTTCCAAATAATATATCCTTCCAAATAATCATCAAGTCTTGCTGTTCACTGGCAAGTTTATTCGGCCCATAATGGATTACGTTAGCCAGTGTGAGGTGAGCCCCTTTGTCATTATCCGTTGGTGGTGGGTTTGAACCACCCCGAGCTGCGAATGAAACCGCCCAGTTCCCACAGTGACACGTTTGCCACCATTCCAAAGATCTTCAAACGTTCTGTCACCCAAAAACCGATGACGACTGTCCTGAAGAGCAGGGCACTCTCACAAAAGATGTGGTACCGATTGCGTTTCCTACAAATCATGGCAGCTTCTCCAGTAGTCTTGGTGGGACAGACCGACTCATTTATGCTTGAGTGGCGGGACTTTCAGTTTATCGTCGACTCCGAAGGATAGATTTTGATAAACTTTTTCATGGCAGGTCTACTTACTTTCAGAGTTTTAGCCAGAAATCTGCTGAGAGGAAATCGCCAAAGAAATATATTTTTTTAATATTTCGTTTTAATATATTTCCTGGGGCTCGAATCCGGGCTTTACGTCTAATAAGCGAACACACTACCTACTAGACTACGGCGACTATGACTGCTAGGCATTGCAGTTTTGAAATTCAGCAACCAGATATGTTGGACCACCCACGGTTTATTCAACTCGATGCCGTTTTTTCCAATTTGGAAAAGCATTCTTGAATGGGCGTATCATCTCCTGCTCAGACATCTCCACTCCCTTCCGTGCCAGTTCGTCCCCCTCTACGTTTCTCCTAATGTCACAACGCCACAGAACGCAATAGACAAGGGTATACCGTCGACGTATATATTCTCTCTATAGTCTCCTCCTCAACATCTCCGATCCCTTCCGTGCCAGGTTGTCCGCCTTGTCATTACCCTCAATGCCACAGTGAAACAGAACCCAGTAGAAGAGGGTGTTGCGTCGACGTATACGGTGCAGAGAGTCCATGCAACTTCTGACGCTCTTTGACTTTAAGAGATGCGATCCCAGCACTTTGATTGCTGCTTGGCTGTGCACATATATGATCAAACTTGAAGGAGGTAAGTCTCCGTTTAATAGGAAAAATCTCTGCCTAAAATACGCTGGCCTGGATAGGCAACGTTAGACAAAAATGCTGGTTCAGTATCCATGAATGGTATCATCTTTGCAGGCATAAAGATTTGTAAATTAGTCAGCCTGCCCAATGGCAATTTGCACGAAGAGGAAGTGTTGCTTGTCCTTCCCATTATAATTTTTGTGCTTTGTTTTCTAGGAGAGTAGAGAACCTTAAACCAATTTAAGTTTGTGGTCAAGCTCTTGGAGCGATACACAAGCTGTTTTAAGAAACGAATTTTTTTTAATTCTTGTAATGAATCTTAAAAATCTAATTCATATATCAACTATTTCTCCCTCTTCGCTTATATATAAATAATTTGGCTGTACGAAATGTCAGTGTAAATTATAAGCATGTCATAAAAAATATTTATTAATGGTAGTCGAAATATTTATTTTTTTTTTCCATATAAATTATTATTTTTAATTTATTACTCTTGAAAATAATTACAAATTACTATAGAAATTATTATTAAATATTAAATCCAAAACAAAAAATAGAAAAGAAAAAAGAAAGAAACGAAAATAAGTGAAAAACTAAACACAGATATATTGGCCTTTAATTTTCTTGTTTCTTTTTTTTAAAACTATTAATCATTATTAAAACTAAACTTGACTAAAACATTTAAACATTAAAAAAGAAAAAAAATCTTATATTTCTACAAACAAAAAAAATAAATACAAAAAAACACACAAAAAATTACAAAAAAGAAAGAAAAACTAAAAAAAAAAGAAATTTAAACGAAATGGTGTGCTAAGAAAAGAAGAATGAATGAAGGAACGAACACTGATAAATGAGTGATTTGCAAGAATAATTTATTTTAATGCGAAAACTTTGTGTTGCTTTTTAAACAGAAAATTAAGAAAAAGGAAACGAAAACAAAAATTTAAATTTTTTTCTTAAATACACCAGCATAAAGTTACAGTCGAGTAGAATCGACTTTGTAATGCCCTACACCACAATTGAATAGTTTTTCTTGAATGTTTTTAATAGTTGCACATATGGAATCGTTTCCCAAGTAAAAAGGATCAGGGAATCAATCATGCATGATATATATAAAAAAAATGATACTTCAGCCTCCGGCCTGTTCAAGAATGAACTTTTATGTTAATCAAGGATGAAATTTCTATCAATCTTCGCCATGGAGTTTTCTCAGGGTGTGATTCAAGTATTTCAGCTTTCCTAGCAATATTTAGGATTTTATGTCGTCTTTATGGTTAAGTAGGAGTAGTTAATCATTGTTCTAGGCGACCATAGTATCGAAATAGTCCACAACCAACTGTTGAGTACGGTTTGAAACCGGCGTCTAATATCCTCATATAGTCTAATGCAGGACTCATTATCATTAAACACTATATTAAACCAAAAGTTTAGATTGTCTTAATTTACTAATTTTGTTTGAAAGCACAGACCCTTCTCTCCCTCTCTTCATTTTCTCTTTTCAAAAAGTATAATCTTCCAAAAATGTCTTCCCAAGCAACAGAAAGCGGTCTCCTACTAATAAGGAGACATTGCGTTTGTAGATCTAGGCATAATGGTGAACGTTCCACTGGCCGGTTTCATGCTAAGCTCAGGGTGGTTCAAATCCACCATTAATGGATCATGACAAGGGGGGCGTACCTTACACTGGGTAACACAATGGGCCATATAAGCCACCGAATGCACTTGCATGCGAATTGCCAAATACACGCTAACCGAATCTAACCTATTCAGCAGTATAGAATCTAACCCCTTCTCAAGCCCATTCGATTTTTCCAGACAATCCCATACTATTCGAAACTTAACCCCAAACGAGTTGATTTCTCATATGACGGCTTGCATGTCAGATAGTGTTGCAATGTCTCGTTCTCTGTATTTCCTTTCCAAGTTGAATTAAGCACATCGTAGACTTCTCATACCTCCTGGTTTCCATTAGTCGCGAATTTTCCATTCTGAGTCCTACTTTCTTCCACCTATCTGCTCTCAACCCCTTCGTATACCAAAATAGAGTTCTTAAAGTACTTTATTTACTTCTTCTTTTGTTCAGCTTTTAAAAGGAATTAAGAGTTCTTCGCAATATAGTTTGGGAATTGATATTCTAGCGAAATTTGCTTTCAGCACGCCCAGGGATTTGTTGTTAAAACTGGGGACGTTGTTGGGCCTCTGGGATGAAATTGTGACAAAGCCATTTTAGTAATAAAAAACTAAAATAATACTGTGTGATATAGTGTATTAACATACATGTATACATACGTTGCAACCCGTCAGTCAAGATTACGACCCAGCTTCTCACAGCACTTATGTTGTATGAAGTCTGTGAGAAAAATTTTAAGCTACCACGAACACAAATTACCACAACTATTGGTGTAGGGTTTAAAAAAACAAGTGTAAGAAAGATTTTAAAATTTTTAAATTAAATTTTATGTAAAATTTAATAATACTTATATAAGTTTATATTATATTTTTTGTTTTAATTAAAATTTAAATTGTTATTAAAAATTTTTCATATAAAATGTCAATTTGTAACTGTGTCTTTAAACGTTAAAAAGAAACAAAAAAAAAACAAAGAAAATTATACCGAAGCAAAAAAGAAAATATAAAGAAAACTTATTAAAAACAATAAAGAAAAAATAATAAAAATTCAAATAAAATAAATAACATTATTAAAGAAATACAAATTAATACAAGAGAAAATAAATTCTATGCTACAAAAATACAACTACACAAATACTCAGTCTTTCACTTACATAGCACATTACATTATGCTACATAGTACGTGCTACATGCCATGCTCTCACACATACCATACAATAGCAAGAATACAAACGAAAATATATTTTTACATGCTACCCCTTTTACATTCTACATATTTTACATTCTAGATTTTACATTGTAATTTAAGCTTTTCATTTTACAAAACTCAACAACAACAACAACTACTACTACTGAAATCACATAAAACTTTACAACCACCAAGCACTATCATGAAAGGAAAATAACGAAGTGTAAAAGAAAATCTAAATCATTAAAGAAAAATCACATTATTTAAGGGAATAATTATTTATGTTTCCCAGCAATTCCTGGTTTTTGTTATTTTCAAATTTCATGGAAAATCATGTAAAACACCAAGAAAAAGAAAAAAAGGTTTTTCCAACTTCCATTCATTTGAGTTGTTTTTCGCGTTGCGTTTTATTTTACTCATTCACTTCTTGCAATTTTTTTCTATTTTTCATGTGTCAGTTTGTGGTTTATTTTAATGAATTTAGAAGAAACGAAATATAAAACTGAGGCAGTGTTCTTTGATCATTAGGGAAAATAAACTTTAAAGTTAAAAATTTGTATTAAAATAATTGGTAGCATAGTAAAAAAAGGGCCTATTTACGTGTAAGCTATGCTGATTATACAATTTTTAAGAAACAAAATCCTTTGCTACTCCTGTGCGGCATGTGCTGAATGCCATCCACTGCATGTCCAGGTATACTTTTAATTAACACAACAACTTGAAAAATTATTTATTGAAATTCCTTACAACCAAACATTTACTAGCTAAGAATGGAGATCTTTTAATACCAGTTAACTTCCAAACAATTGATCCTTTAAGGTACAATTATAGAATGTGAGGGTAAAAGAACTTTTGTGAACTCAGTTACAAAGAGAATTGTCTTCTAAATAACTCCCCTAGTGAGCAAAAATGATGCTCTAACAACTGATCTTCATCAGACTGTTTGTACAGCAGTTAATGGAACTTGCTTTCAATGCAAAGACAATAAAAACTTGAAATAATTTTATTACGAATACCAAATCACTACGTTCATTGATTTGCGTTATAATTCATGCGAATCGTATCCGAATCTCAAAAAATTTGTTGTATTCTATTAAATTTCCGTTCTTATGTACGGTTCTGTAAGCTGAGGTTGATCTTAAAGCGATTCCTAATCGTAAAGCGTTGCCATATCCAGTCAGAAGGCCAATTACTATTCTTAGGCTAGACCTTGGCAATGCAATGTATGACTCAAATAATCTCCATCCACTGTAATTATCTAACAAAATTTAAGATTATCTTAAACCCGCTTGACTAAAACCCCTCATGGGCAAGTTAGTAGCCTGCTAAACTTTAAACACTAAGACCTAGGGTTCGATTACTACCAGATACCCTGGGTATTTTGTGATTGTCTGATTGTTGGCTTCATATAATGAATCGAAATTGAAAAAGAAAGTGAGAATTATTACAGAGAAATTCTCGAGAAAAATGGGACGAAAAGAAAATGAGAATTATTACAGAGCAATCTGGAAAAAAAATGACGAAGGAAAAAACAACGTTTCAAAAATAAAATTTGTCACACACTACCCATCTTCCCTTACTCCTATAACTGTCTTTCTGTTATTCCAACACAATGCACTGCATGAGTACAAGTTCATCTCCTGAGTGTCGATCTCAAAAAAAACAGCTATTCAGTTTCTCTTTAACTTCCTTTAAACTAAATATACACTTTTAAGGTTCTTTCCCTATTTTGTTCTGACCCCGTTTAATAGCGTAGAAGCTCTATTCTCTTAAATATTTTTCCCCTTGCTACTGTCCGACTATCTGTTCTTTACTCATCTGTATATCACAAAATGGTAAGTTTCCTAGAAGAGTCTGTAGTCGCTAAATTGCTCTATTTACTCTTATTACACAGTTTCATTATGAGAGTTTTCAGGCTCTATCCATGGGATTGTAAAGAATGGATTTTTCAGCCACTTTATGGGATTATGAAGCTTTCTCTTGACTTTCGTGTTTGAAGTGTCTCACACCATCCTTGTTGTTTACATTAAATTGAATCCGTTATACAGGTTTCAGAAGCTTTTCGTCAGATTTGATTTATTCTTCAAACTTTTTCCAGAAGACTTCAGAGAAGCAGTCGCAGAAAGATATATGTATTTTTGTTTTAATATTTATTTTTCTAATGTCACTGTTAACATTACTGAGCCAACATTTGCCTACTTACTCGACTATAACTACCAGCATACTATAGGCAAATGCAACCAATGCAAAGATATGAGATTTTCCGCAACAAGTTTCTTTATTTCACTACACAGCACTGCATTCATACAAAAATAATTTATTTTTCAAAAGAACACAAAACATAAACAAATAAAACACTGCGTATGATAAATATTAATACCCCCGCAGTAATATATGCATCATACGCAATGTATGCCCATACATTAATTGCACATGTTCTTTATAAATTTCGTATCGCTCGTTAGTTCTTTCCAAAAGCAAAACCACAATTCATGCTTTTCGATACGATTTCGTAATTGAAAGTTTATTACATTCACATGTTTGTGCTCCATTGACGCGTTTCTTTACACCAATCAATTTTAATTGCACGACTGCATAAGAAAATATATTTTTAATGAGTGGAAATTTTAAACCTTTTTTTTTTATTCGTTGTAACCCCTTTGAAAAATAAAAGAAAACTTTTCGTTTTATTTTCTTAGCATTAATTTTTAATTAATGAATAATGATAAAAGCACTACAGGCTTTAAAATAATTATAAACACAGCCACAACAACAACTACAACTCAATTCATTATTGAAACAAATTAAACAACAACAAAGCCATATCAATTACACAAAAGAAACAAAGAAAAAATAAAAAAAAACTTAGAATATTAAATAAAAAAATAAAAATTAAAACGAATAGCGCTAGAAATTATAAATAAATGCAGAGAAATATTAAATCATTCCACAATATACATATATACGATATAAATGTATATGTATGTATAGCTCTAAATAAACCAGAAATATATATTTAGCAAAATACTATTTACAAATTATAACAACAACAACAATATTAATAACAAAAGAAAATTGCAGAGAATAAAACAAAATCATAAAACAAAAACTGATAATCAACTGAAAATTTAAGGATTTTTTTCGTCTTTTTTTTATTTGCAAAAAAAAATTTTAAATTGTTAAAAAAAATACATTTTTTTAGTGAATTAATTAACTGCCGCTATATGCCTATGTAGGCCATTAAATATTAACAAAAGAAGAATTAATTAACCATGCTTTAATTATTGTTAAATAAAACTGTTTTCATAAAATTGCCAATTTAAATGAGTTGCTGCACAATGGGATGATTTCATACAAAAAAAAAATTATCGTTGTTTCTCCTCAAAAAAAAAAAAAACCAAAAAAAATTTACACGTTGACTGCCGACTACTAGATAACTCGTAGATCGCGTTACCTTCTAGGGTGCCAACTACGTACTCTCTAAATCTGCCATTTTTGTGTAGCTACGAATAAAATCATATTATATCAGTGCTAGTATCGATAAATGACTTCTGGAAAAAGAACAAAAAGTCAATGTTGGCGTGCGTGGCCAGTTTTTTGAAAATAGCCGCGTCAGTCAACGTGTTATGATTCTTGTTTCCAAGTTTCTAAAATCATGTTGTTAATGCGCTTATTCATGCTTACGTCCTCTAAGGTCTCATTATACAACTGATATTAAAAATTTCATTAGAGAATTACAATTCATGATTGTGTACATATCCCAGCCGTCTATTTAAATCGCCTCTGACTAGACACTATTTGTCACAAATGCTTACCATTCTCAGCCTCCCCATGAGTTTTATGAAGTTGGGAATTCTATTCAAATCGCCTTTGCCTAGACCCTTACTGCCATAAATTCTGGATGATCAAGAATTCTTCTCCTTAGGTTCCCAAAGACAGGACAATGGCAGAGAATATGTTCCTCCTTCTCTTCCTCGTCATTACAACCCTTCAGTCAGGTTTACAGCCTAGCCAGTGTGTGTTAATTTTAGACATGAAAGGAGGGACAGATTTTGTGAAGCTTTTCATGGCAATTTCATTTACTCCCAGAGTTTTTACCAAAAATCTGCTGACAGGCAGTCGCCGAAGAAATGTTTTCTCATATTTCGTTTTGTAGAAAATATTTGGCCTGGGCTTTCAGCCTTGGCCTCACGTCTAATAATAAGACAATACACTACCTTCTAGACTACGGCGACAACTGCTCTTCACTACAGCTTTTGCAAAAGTTGTTCTGAGGTATTTCCAGTATCCCAACTTTCTTTTGCAACGACATAAAGTTTGTTGGAGACCATTTGTATGTCACTCTGTGGAGGAACATCAGTTTGCTGCTTCAATTAATTTTATTTACCATTGTGCCAGCTTTTGCAAGTGCATTGCCTTTATCGTCACCTTTAATGTCCCCATGTCCAGCAACCCATGCGTGGATAACCGTCGAAGCTCGATATCTCGTCTATTGACGCTAGGTATTCTTGGATGTGATATGCACTTTCCCTAAGGATCCAATGGAAGTTTTACTGTCAGTAAAAATGTGATCATCACCATTCGACATACCCAGATACTTGATCCACAAGGCGGCAATCTTCAGCTTGAATAGACTACAATAATCAGGTAATGACGTCACGGTAGTCTAGTAGGTAGTGTATTAGGGATTATACTCCAGTTTATGCCTATTGCTGTCTTTCAACAATGAAGAGCATTTGTTGCCATAGTGCATCTAGACTGTACACTCATGTTCCAGTTTAGATTGCTGTCCAATATTGCAGCCTCCATTTGAGAGACTGACAGGGGCGACTCCGTTGATGCTAAGGGTATCAAAATTAGAGATTCTTTACTAACTTTGTTCTGTTTAGTTGAACTTCCAGCCCATATTCGTTACGTTATAGAACTAAAGTAAATTTGAATCTTTGCTTTGTAGATATTAGTAGAGAGCGTTAAGGTTGAGGTGTCATAACAAAGGCGAGAGTACACGTTGTTATGGTGTTCCGCCCATAAAAGGTTCGACACATCTGTACTCTAGCAGTTTTTCAACAGAGGCGACGGCACCATGATCACTATACTGTTGTATCATGACGTTAATAACTTTACATTTAGTTTTAATAGAGAAAAGTACATGACCAAACTTTGTAGTGCCCATTCCTCAAATAAAAATTTTCTTAATTCATTTCAAAAACCTTTTCAACCTGACACAATTCTATATTCCACAATAACTCAACTAATTTACTTCTTTACGAGTACATTGACTAAATATTTTCAATTCTTTTAAATGCCCATCATTGAACTGACCTTATTTAACAATAATAAACCTGAACAATAGCTTCAATCGGTAATTCCAATTCGATTTCAATAAATGTATTCTAAATAACCACTGACCTTTAATGTTATTTTCTCCCCTTTTTCTTCTTTTTGTTTTTTCTAATGACCCACTTTGAATATGTACATGATGACGTCGATGATGATGATAATAATGATGTTGTATGTACATACACATGCATTTCAGTGCATTCAAAAGGCTAAAACAAAGAAAGTGAAAAGAAAAGAGATTGAAAATAAAAAGGGAAATTAATAACTTTTACATTTGATGTATAATATTTTATAAACAGCAGCAGCAATAACAGCAACAATAAACATAAACAATCATCGACATCATTATGTAGCAATAAATAGTTAAACTTGTTGTTGGTGTTGTGTTGCTGTTGCTGTTGGTGTTGTTATTAGTATTGTTTTATGATTTTGCAAAAAGAGAAAATAATAATATTGATGAACAACAAAGAAATTAAAAAACAAATGGAAATATACATACAAACTATACACACATATATACAGCATACAGTGGTCGACATAATTAAACCAACTGTCTTTTTTTCTAGAAGTATTATATCACTGGAAAAATTTTGTACAATGTAAAGAAACGATTTTGAGAAACTATTCCAAACAGTTTCTGCATTTTAAGGCTTTAGATGTTAACCTCAACAAGTCTTCTGGGGCCGCAAGGCATTCCAACACTAGTACTGATGCAGTGTACTTCGATAAACGTTGACTAACATTTTAACTAACTTGATTATCGTACTGGTATTTCTGCCTTTTGCTGAAAAGTTGCTAACGTAACACTTATCTATAAAAAGATTGAGACTAGCCCGAAAAACCAATATTACATTTCCAAGGTTAACAAAAGTATGTTTAACCCTTTGCGACCGTATTAATTTTATATATGGGTGTCATGCTGGTCGGAATTAATATTCGTTGAAAAACCCGTAATACGCAGTATGTAAGATTGTGAAGGAAAAAGTCAGTGTTGAAAGAGTCAAAATAAAATTCGTCATCGATACTTTCAAGTTCACGGAACACTTCTTTCAGTAAATTTCTTTTTGCCATTTTATTAGAGTATTATTTTGAAATATTTTAACAAGCGAAATCGCCAAATCTAAGTTAAGCACAACTTATAAAATAACACTCGATTTCAACGAAATTTGAAAGCTTATCGATTGAGAGCAGACATACGACTAGATCGGTAATAAAGCTTTGGTGGCTGAGAGCAGACATACGACTGAAATGATAAAAAGCTTTGGTGGCTGAGAACAGACATACGGTCGCAAAGGATTAAATATCTACAGCCTAGCGAATTGTTTAACAGGAGGAAGTGACAGCTTTGTTGAAATTAAATCACTCGTAATACTATACATAGCGAGGTCTCACATTATCGTCACCTTAACGGTCTAATACTTAAGATAAAGCTGAAAACCGGCCTGAACCTTGCAAAGATTGGTTGTTAAGAAACGATAGCTCCGCTAAACTATTGAGCAAAGTTGATGTTGGGTTACAGTAAACATTGGCATGTGTATTAAGCTATGCTTTCTTCTTCTGCGATGGATTTACAGCCTGCGAAATAAATACAATGAGAGCGGCAGTAAGCAAGACTCGTTCTGAGCCTGGTACTTATCAAATTGATGCCTCTGATTGATAGATTGTTAAACGGAGGTTAGAACGAAAAATCAATTCCGCAGCGTATGTAATTGCATTGCCTCAGCCTAAAACATACTTCAGTAGTCTGATTGATTTACAGCTTGTGAAATAAATACAATGAGAGCAGCAGTAAGCAAGATTCGTTCTGAGCCTGATACATATCAAATTGATACCTCTGACTGGTAGTTGGTTTAACTAGGGTTGGAACTCAAGATCAATTCTGCAGCATATGTAATTGCATTCATTGTCTCAGACTAAAACAAAGTTAAGTAGTCTTAGAGGCGGAGAATAAAGTTTTCGGGAAAATTCTGCTGCCTACGATTTTTAGGACGATTAGGACGGCTTTCCTATACATGAGATAGAGTCAATGTTATTTAGAACCTTGGGAATCTCAGATAGAATAGAACTGACCTCAAAGAGTATAATAAGCCAGCGTATCAGGGAGTTAACCCTCATTGCAACAAGTGCGGGGTGCGACTAAACCTTTAATAGTTTTAAAATTGCTAACCTTTGCAAAAAATTTTCAATGACGAATACTTTTTGTTGCCACTGTATACATATGTATACACATATACATATACATAAAATACTTTAAAAAACATTATATAGCTACATACATACTTAGGTACATTTATAGACATTATTTATAAATACTTTAAAACACTCAAACATTGAATATATTTATTACATACATACATACATAGTATATCGTACGAATAAAAAAAATATATTTTTTAAATGCACCCTTAGAGAGAATAAGAGAGAGAGAGAGAAAACCCAACTCCACCACCATTACCCATCCAAATAAACAACCAAGCAAACATTTACATTTACATACGAGTAACATGCACAAAGCAAATGAATTTCTATTCTATTATTTTCTTATTTTCTAATTTTTATTATCAGTTTTTTAATTACGCTTTTCTGTTTTTCTCTTTTTATAGCATAAAATAAAATTATTTTGAAAAGACATTTAATCCATGTTCCATTTTATGACTTCAAAGAAGATCAACTTTTTATTCCTTTTCCTTTGATACTAAATGGTCTAATAAGTGTTTTATTAACCAGCAATACGCAGCCATCTAGTATCTCTTTCCATTGTTTTTTTTTTTTTTTGTTTTGGTCAAAAGCAGGACAATGCTATAACAAGGAGACTATCATAATATGTACATACTTGTTTGTATGTTTAGGTAAGAGGCATGGAAAAGTGTGTTAACGAGAGGCAAAAGTTTAATATTGAAAATGTGAAAGAACTTGATTGTGTGTTAAAACAAACGATGAACATTTTATGAGAATTGGTCAGTAAAAATTAATATTTCTTTGATAGGGATGGAGAATAAATTGTTTAGCACGACTTTAAGGTACTATAATAATGTATTTTATATCGACGATAAATTCAAATATAAATTCTAATAATTCTTGTTAAGCCCTCTACAAGTTGTGGCTGCTGGAAGTAATTGGTTGTGGATTCGCCCATATTATATATTTGAAATTGACTTCATGGATTAAAGGATGATAACATCGACTACAAGAGTGACTATAGAGTTGAGGTTGGCAAACCTTCACCTCTCCTATGCTACAACATAGTTACACATCTAGATGAACTGAGAAAATAGTGTGATTGGCAAGAGCGATCTGTGAAAACCTAGTTTAAATTGAGTTTGTACTCATTCACTTTGAACTATAGAATTATAAGATATCTAGTCTCCAAGCTTCATAGTCGATAGGTGGTATTTGGAATTAGAAATGTATATAGGGATATATAAGAGTAAAGTAGGTCCGATAAGCATGAATGGAAAATTTAACACACATAGCACGGGTGGCTTAGGTTAGGTTAGAGTGGTAGCTTTGATATCAAAAGCTCGCTTGAGCACGCATAGCGGCCCGTTGCGACGCCACAGGTGAACGCAGTCCCTCTACTGACCAAGTTCCTCCAAACCAGAGAGGAAGAAGTTGGTCAGCGCAAGGGCTGCACATTTTAAAGCACGACTACCCCACTCTGGAAAACCAGCCCGAAAGCTTGATAAATGAAGACATATCCTTGACATCAATGGACTATAGCACCGTCAAGCTGACAAGGATTGGCGAGCCAAATCACGTATATCTGCACCGCGCAAGAGATGGGAATTGACAAAAAAAAGTGGATAACAGTCTCCTCTTCCTCAGCGGATCTCGGCAGAAGTCGTTAAATGGGAGCTGCATTATTTCCGCGTATCTTCCCATAACACAATGACCTTTAAGCATGGCCACTGTGATCGTGGTGATGTTACGACCAAGTCCAAGTACCTGGTTGGTGAACGGGTGGTAGGCTAAGCAATAATTCTGACTGGAGCCCAAATTACAATTCAAGGGATGTTCTCTTCTGATCTACGCATGATAGTTGGGCAATTACTGGTTATTTTCTAACAGCTTCTTATGCGAGATAACAAAACCTGAAGAAATATGGAAAGCTTTTTGTTCAAGAACTTTCTTGATGGATTTTACCGATTTGCAGTCAATCTCTTAAATGGTTTTAGCAGTAGTGAATTCATTGAGGTGTTCGTTTACACCACTTATAGCCGCCCGCTTTCGATTTCAATCATTGGGAAAAATATGGGTCGAACTGAGACGTATGGGTGTGCTACTGTAAACAATTTCAATTGTACACAGCACAGTATTACATGGACGAAAAATTCTTAAGCTTGCGACACCATTTCAGATATGCTACAGGGGTGTCTACGATCGTCTTTATGACAATCAGTAGAAACAGACTACGTTAAATTGTATAGGATTCCAAAAGACCAGATATTCATCTGGAGTCGCTTATGTATACAGGAACTCTACCGCAAAGCGAACTTAATAATCTTCCTTTAGAGTGGAATAAAATTGTCTGCAGAATAATTATAGCTACGGTGGAAGAGGTATGAATGAACGAACCACTCATGTGAGTCTTGTGAAAAAATTTCAATAACTGGATAGCATTAGTCCACAACTGCAAATAGTGGTAGTTGAATAGAATAAAGAATAGAAGCTATGTATGCATGTACATATGTATGCATATTGCCAAAAATTTAATATGATTCTCATGTATCGGCCACTGCGTTGCAGTCTATTTTGCAGCTTTTCAATTGCATATAATCGAGAGTGCAGCTGCTTATCCGTGACAGCAATGTATAAAACTCTATTAATTCGGAAAAGCACCGCGACGCAAGGTGTCTTGTATTTAGCTCATTTAAGGCTAATTCAGTGAAATACACTCGAGACAAACGAAAATGCTTGTCCCCATAAATTGCCTATTTTTTTTAGTAGACATTTGTCACATAGAGGACCAACTTTCGTGATCAATTCTACAGTGAATTACGCAAAATATTGCATTCAGAATTCATTCTTACAAACATACATACATACGTAATTGGCCAACCCTTCAGTCAGGATTACGGCCTAGCTTCTCACACCACTCATGTTGTGTGCGTTAATTTTATACGAGAGTGGCGAGACCTACAATTTAACGTCGACTCTGAACGACAGATTTCTTGAGAAACTACTCATGGCAATTTTATTTACTCTCAGAGTTTTTGCCAGAAATCTGCTGAGAAAAAGTCGCCGAAGAAATATTTTTTGTTTTCATATTTCGTTTTGATGTCTGACCTGGGGTTTGAACTAGGGACTTCGTTAAGAATTCGTTCTTAAGTCGCATTATTCTATTCTGGAAAGCTGGAGAAGCTTTTAATGCCTCGTATAATATATACATATTAAAATCCAATCTCCATAAATAACTGCCTCATATATGTTATTTTTCTGGTTCCAACAAAATGCCCTGTACGTATATATAGGATGGAGGTCATCCACAGATTTTGATCATAAATAAAAAGTTTTGCTACTGAAATTACAAAAAATTATTTGAAAATTTTAACAAAATTTAAATAAACCTATGCTTTAATATTTAATAATCCTTTAAATAATAAGTGTTTTTACACTTAATTGCTTGGCTATTAAATATTCATAATATTTGCTTATGCAATATTTAAGCGATACAAACAAACATGGATTGAATGTCTAAGAACATACTAAATAAAACGTATAAAACTTATAATAAATCATAGTTTTCCATTAAATTAAGTATGAACCATTAAATAATACGCCACTACCACCACCACCACCACTACCACCACCACCACCACTACCATAATAAAATCATTCATGGTTTAATTAATAAAGAATTTTATAAACGAGGTTCACAATTTTAGTATCCAAAGTATAAAATAGCACACTTTATTGAAATTATTATTAATTAAACTATAAACAACCAGAATAGCGAACTTAATTAACATTAACTTTGAGATCATTTACACAGTAAAACTTTTAAAGAAATTCTTCAAAATTAAAATGTTATTATAAAATAAAATAAAAAAAGTAAAATATATGGTATGAGAAATACAATAAATTAATAAATTATTGTTAGAAAGAAAATTTCTAAAAATATTAATTTTTAAATAATTTAATTAATGAAATATTATTTTCGAAAGCTTATACATATTTTTTTCATTTCATTTCATTTGATTGTGCATTTATTTTTATTAAATAAAGAAAACTAAAAAAAAACTTATTCTGTATATTGTAAAAAAAAACTAATAAAAGTTGTATGTATGACTTCTAAAATCTTATTTTTTTAAACAATTTAAATTTATTGCAAGAATAAATATTTATTAAAAATTAAAAAACACAAAAACAAATACAAAGAAGGCAACGTAAGAACGAATATTGATAAAACGTATGATAAAAAAAATGAAGAAAATATTTAAAAACAATATTAGCTGGAAAGAATAAAACAAAAAAAAAACTACTTATAAACAAAATATTAAAGAAAAAAAAATCAAATTATAGCTAAATTAAAAGAAAATATATAAAAAAATAATTACCATAAAGAAGTTTTATTTTAATGCTGAACAAGAAGAAAATATGAAAAGGTAAGTGTATGCATGTGTCTATGTTAAATTTAAATTTCCTTTAATATTTTTCAACATTTAATTTATAATTTATATAAAATATATGCATTCATACCCTCGTACATATACGTATTTCAAAAATATGATTCTATTTCTTTTTTATTTACAGGAATCTTTATTGTAGGATTTTATACGCCTTACTTACTGCACTTTATCTTAAACTCAGTAAAAAACTTTCAGCACAGCTTTGAGCTTAAGCATTGTAAATGTTGTTTATTTAGTTAATTAATGCACATTATAAATAAATTGTTTAAAACAAATATGCACTGTTTTCTGTTTCTTTTGTTTTTAAAATAAATTTATAAATAAAATTAAGCTTTGAAATAAAGAATTTCTACTTGAAATGACTGAAGAAAAACAAAAACGAAATTAAACCTTAGAACCAAGCGAACATGATAAAAGGTAGTGTAAAAAGAAATCCATTGTATTTACAATAGTGAGTTATAAAAACAAATTTACTTTATAATGGAGATATACAACGCTACAATTTACTGGTACCTACTACTCCTACAAAGGTCCTTTATGTTATGCTCGATTGGTCTACACAGCAGCTGTCGCAACACGCTGGCACGTTATTTCCCCGTGGGCACTCCTCTATCTTATATAAGAATTCTTAGGCTCTGTTATAAAATTTAACGTAGTCTTTATAGGAGAATTCAAGCAAGGAAGCTTAATCCTATGACTGATCGGTTCCGGGTGGTTACGCAGGTGGTTCTAAACTCAAAAATAAGATAATTCTATGGAATTCTAATATATTGTTGTTGCAACAGGTTGCCGAGTTCCAAACTCAATTGGTTTTAGCTAGTGTTGTAAAGGTATTAAATTAATGTTTCTCTCTTCACAATTAACAGACAGGCCGTGTCATCAGTTTCTTGTTGATTTATCGGGCATAGGTGCTTTGAACTCGGGATTACTTTAAAGCTGGTTTGAAACTGGAATGAATTCGTCTTTGTGTGCCAACTTTTAGCAATGTCAGGCTATTGTGTTAGTAGTGCCATGAACAACAATTAAAAGTGATTTTTAAGCATTAATTATTGAAGTCATACCTAAAAATGGGGGATGTCAAATGGGGGCTGTAAAATGGAGAATGTAAAATGGGGGATGTATGCACTTCCCGGTGTTTTTTCAAATATGCCGAGAAGAAGGATTACGATCACGGAGGTGTAATGGTTGAGTTGGTAAAAATGATAGCACGCCATTGAAAATTGTCTAAGAGACCAAGCCATTGCGTGATTTCACACCTAGGATCCTCATCTAGGTGGTCGACATTGGTCCTCTTCACATAACCTGTCATAGTCCTCAACGTACTTTTCTGAGCTCTCTGAACTCCTAGCTAAGAAACGTGTAATTTACGAGAACGTAAGCAAATCCAAAGCCGACCCTACAACATATCGAAATTAAACTCTGATGCAGTAAAGGGCGGGTAAAGCACTAGCTGCAATTGCTGCAAAAGTCAGTGAATATGCGAAAAGGAAAACAAAAAGTGGTTAATTTGGTTACAGGAATGGAAAGAACCCAGAAACGACAAGAGTATTTACATATATTAACATCCTAGCATCCGATGCCGAATTTGGTCAATATTACAAGAGTTTTCAACGCAAACTGTATACAAGGGGGTAGATAAGTTAGATCAAAGACTTCTTAAGAGAGATCCTTTAGATCAGGATGTAATTGGCCATTAAAACCTTTTCGTCAGGATCACGGCCTAGCTTCTCACACCACTCTTGTTGTGTGCCTTAATTATTTTATACTTGAGTGGCGAGTCCTACAGTTTAACGTCGACTCCGAACGACAGATTTTGAGAAACTTCTTCATGACAGGTTTATTTAATCTCAGAGTTTTTGCCAGAAATCTGCTGAGAGGAAGTCGCCGAATAAATATTTATTTTTCAAATTTCGTTTTGATGACTGGCCTGGGTCTCTGGCAACTGAAATTTTATTTTATATCGTTAAGAAGATTGTTTCATTTATTTCAGAATATAATGACTTATCGCCGTACTTTACATAACCTTGAAAAGTGCATAACGTTTTGCCACTGAGCGTTAGTTTTCGCCTAACAACGAATTTGTCTTTTATTAACAACGCAGGTATTTTGTTTTTTTTCCAAAATCGCAATAAATTAATATTTTATTTGTTTATATAATATATACACCAATAAACTTAATTCTTAACTTTCACTTAAACAAAACGATTGTGAAATTCTTTTCGTAGAAATTTAAATAAGTATGAGCCTTTAAGCGTTCTCATTAAGAATTTTCAAAATGATTTCTTTCACATATGAATATAGTTTGTTTTAAGCAATCCTAATGCATTTTAACAATATTTAATAAACAAAGTACTACTTAAACTTAAAAGATCAGAACTTTAATTACCTTCGGCCAATTTGGCATCCAATAGCTTGACATCAATACCTAAATCTTTCAGTCTGCTAATGACTTCTGTGTTGTCTAAACCATTTTCCTTATTATACTTATAATTCATAGTTAACTGGACCTCTTCCAGACCTTGTACATGTTCAAATAAACTGCCCTCCAATTTCATATCGATATCGCTCTCCTCACGGAATACACAAAAGTAGAGGAGAAATACAGCCAGACTGGCCGAGATAACATAGGGCTGATACCACAAATGCTCATCGGAACCACCACTGCGTGTGTCTTTGGCACGCCAAGAGGCTGCTTGACTGCCAAAAAATTTTATGGGTTCATCGTTTAGCTCTTCCTCCGGTTTCTCTGCAGTAGTAGTGCCGGTTTTCGAATGAACTTTTTGAGCCATACTGCGTTGCACTACGGCCATAGACGGACATTGTCTACAAGAATAATTTTCGTTGATAAATGAATTATTGTAAGAGAATTTTTTAGAAAATACCTGAATTTGCCAATCGCCTTTATTAATCTTAAGTTATTCATAATTTCTTATTGAATTTTATTTTATAAAAATGGCTCAAAAAAATTTCATAACAAAACTTCTAACGAAATTATGTGTTTTTTTTTGTTTCTAAATGTGACAGCAGCCGCACCATATGAGTTTTACGTGAACAGCTGTGACGTAAGAGAAAACTAATGTGTGAATGGAGCTGCCAGATGTTAATGGAATTGTAAATACAGTAAATGTTATACAATTTAAATAGAGATGGCGTTGCAGTTAAGATATTTGAATATTTGTCCGTTGGAACAAATAACGGTTTTAAATCCAAAAGTTTTTCACTATCACCACTACACCTCGTCATCTTCAACGGCGAACTTGTTGCGGAATATTTCGAATAAATATTAAGACCCTTATTGAAAACCAATCCCTCGAGAGTAGTTTAGAAGGCCAGTCATCTCTAAAATTGTAAAGCACATAGATATTACAAGAGGCAAAGGTTAATGGTTGTTGTTGTTTATTGTGGATCGCCGTAGTCTAGTAGGTAGTGTTTTCGCTTATGAGACGTAATGCCCGGGTTCAAGCCACAGGCCAGACATCAAAAACGAAATATAAAAGAAAAAAAATATTTCTTCTGCGACTTCCTCTCAGCAGATTTCTGGCAAAAACTCTCAGCGTAAATAAACCTGTCATGAAAAAGTTTTTCAAAATCTGTCGTTCGGAGTCGACGTTAAACTGTAGGTCCCGCTACTCAAGTATAAAATTAAGGCACACAATATGAGTGGTGTGATAGGCCGTAATCCTGACTGAGAGGTTGTAATGGCCAATCATGTATGTATGTACGTTGTTGTTGTTGTAACAGTTCTGCTGTTGTATCCGGAAGCTTCTCCCTGTATATAAGAAATAAGATTATTTGTTTTGGTTTTGTGTATATGGTTGTATGCCTGTATTATTCGGTGGAGATGGAACGGATTAGAGATGAATATTATTTGTTGCAAGCTGTGTGTGTACGTTGTCTAACGTTATGTGGTTGGTAGTCCTAGGAACTCTGCTGTTGTCGTTGGGTTCAGCCAGAGGTCTATGGGTCGCAGGGCTGCCGGTTTTGCTGGACAGCTAAAGATGTGCACCGTGTCGTGTGATGCCTGATTGCATGAAGGGCAGCTATCCGAGGGATTGCCCGGGATGATCCTTCCCCTATAGCTATTTAGGATGTACGACCATCCTGATCTTAGCTGGACCAGAATGGTTCTTGTAACCCTTGGCAGCTGCCTTTCAGTATCGGATATTGGTGGAGGATGCCGATTGATGACCCTGTTGTGGCTGAGTTCGTCTCTGGCTGTCGTCTGATGTAGGCAGTTTTGTGCCTCCCTCACAGACTGTAGGTCAACTATTGAAGGTATGATGTGGGTGATGTCCGAGTTGTAAGTTGTGAAGTCTTGTCTTATGCGGCGAGGAGAAGGATTGGCTATGGCTAACGTAAACCTTAGGATAGTACCACTGTGGCTATTGATTGTCAGATGGTTTCACGTGTTCATAAGGACTTGCTTTATTTTACCCATCACTGTGTATACAATTAAGTAAAACACTATTTCCAGTTTAATTTTAACTAAAAATAATTTTATTTAAAAATAAAAACAACATTTCCAGTATAAACAATAAATTTGAATAGCCTAAAATGGCTGTGGTTTAAGCTATTCAAGTAAGAGATTTTTTACTTTTTAAACAACAATGAATTTTTAAATATGGCTGCAATTTTAAAAATTCATTTTAAATTTAACTTATAGGTTATGATCGAAAGACCATTAAATTTCCAAATATTATTATGTTGTTTATTACCTTAAAAGGGAAATAAATATTTAAATTTTTTAAAAACGAAATTAAAAACAAATAAATGGAATGTAATATGCTGTGGAAAACAATTTATGGTTTTTTAACTAATTTTGTTCGAAAATATTGTATAAAATGAAACATATGATTTGAGGTGTGTGGAAACAAAGGCAACAATCTCCACTTTGTTGAAACAAACGCAATCTCCAAATTTCAGTTCGCATTTTCCCAAAAACTTCAGTGAGGATATGGATCAAGCTTAGTCGGCATATTTATCTTTTTCTTCTATACTAATAAACAAACAAAAAATTAATTATAAAATACAATTGTCTTTAAAAATACAAGTTTTTCTTATTAATTTCGAAAACTAAAAAAGTGGAGATTGCTGCCTTTGTTACCACACCCCTCATTTTTAAATTTTAAAATATTATTAAAAAGTTTAAAAAGCTTTTAATATTTTAAACAAAATTTATGGCTGTTAAATTTTGTTTAATATATGAATCTGTAGGAAAGGCAAAAATAACCTAAAAAATATTATTTCAATGTATTTCAAAATAAGAATATATTTATAAGAAAGTTTTTAATATTTTAAACAAAATGTATGGCTGTTAAATTTTGTTTAATATATGAATACATGGGAAAGGCATAAAATCTCAAAAAATATTATTTCAATGGCTGTTTAAAAGAATATTTTTTGGTATATATTTTCAAAAGAAGTATGTCAGTAATATTTAAAAATGGCTGTATTCTAAATATTACTCTTCTTCTTTCAAGTTAAAAGTTTGAAAGAGCTTAAAAAATTAATAAAAAATTTTAATATTTTTTTGTATGCAATAAATGTTTACTAATATGTATTATGGTTACATTTTTTAAACTGGGGGAGGGGGTCTGGGGTTACTTGTATGATTTTCTGTTTTTTGGGGCTTAACAAGTTTTAAAGCTTTTAACTACACTTTTTCATTAAATTTGATATTTTATGTACAATTTTATCAATTTCCAAATGGCATTCAGTAATAATTTTTTTTGTTTTAACATTTTTACTAACAAAGCAATATTATATTTTGTTTTAAAACTAATGATTTTACTTAAATTCCCTCTAATATTATCTACACAGCATTGTATGGTATTTTTCTTTCTTCTTTTTTTAATTTTAATATTTTTTAACATTTCATTTCATTTTGTTTTTTAATTACAATATGGTTTATAAATAATTTATAATAATCTTTTTTTATTTGTTGTTCGTTTTATTATAGAAACCTAAGTACGTTGTATATGAAGTTTGCATTTTATTTTGATTTTGAATTTTTTTGTTTTATTGTTGAGTGTACAAAAAAGTATTCAATTTGAAGTTTTTATTTTATTTATTTTTTTTTTATTTTTCACTTACTTAACTAATTCCCTAAACATTGTTTTGCTTGAGCATTAATATTTATTTATTTTTTGTTATTTTTTTAACTAAAAAATACTTTCCATTTTTAAGCTTAATTTTATGGGGTTTTGAGTATAACATAAAATTGTTATTTTTGTTTGATTTGATTTGTTTTGCTTTGTTTTTTAACATTAATTCTTTTTATATATGTATTATACATAATATACTTGAAATCTGGCAAATGGTTGATTTCAAACTTCTGAAGCTTCTTTGGTATCGGTTAAGCGTACTTGTGTGGCATCTGCTGTTACACCATTAACCGACACTTGTTGATCCCGCCAGGGTGTGGTGAGTATACGTAGACGTTGTTTTAATGAGCCTGCTGTTGTACATAGCTTATAGATGGCTACAGCCGGTATCATCATTACCGATGAACCCGCTATAGCCCAACCTAAGCCATTCGCCCAGCCAGGATATTCATATTTCTCATAGGTTAATGGCTGATAGCCTATAAGGCCATACACAATAATAAATAGTATGAAGAAAGGTGCCACAAAACGCCAACAGATTTGCCAATATTTACCGGGTCTAAAACCCACCATATCTTTGATGTCCTCGCAGAAACGATTTGTGCCTGCGCAAAAAAATTAAATTTAGAATTAGGACTACAATTTATAGGAAAAACAAAACTATATTTAAACGGAATAAAGTAAAATAAATAAATAATAATGAATCTCTAGTAAAAACTTACCATATATCCACGATACAGCAATGGCTTCAAAGAACACCGCCACTAATATCGAATAGCCGGCAGCATAACGATCTAAAAGTTGAAAGAAATAAAAGCCACCCTGTGTGCAACTGGCTAAACCAACCACAAAATATAATGAAAATAAACCGGCAACAAAAATTTCACGATTACGTCCAATCTTGGGAAATTCATCACTCAAAGCGGTTATAATCGCTTCAGAGCCGCCGAACTGAAAATTATAAAAGAAAACTCGTATAAAAATCGAGAAAGTCTTCTAAGCATATATGGTTTACCCACCGAACTGTCTAGACCCAAGGTCAATAGCATCATAAAGAATATTAAAGCCCAAAAGGTACTGCCCGGCATTGTGGCAATGGCTGCAGGATACACCACAAACACTAGACCAGGACCTTCGGTGGCAACATCTTCTATATTTTGACCCGATTTATGAGCCATATAGCCCAAGACGGAAAATATCACAAAACCAGCTATAAAACTAGTGGCTGAATTAATACAACTGGTAAGTAAAGCGTCTCTGAAAAGTGGATTAGAATATGAAAAGAATATGACTATTAGGCTCTATGTGACACTCTATTAAACCATAAACATTACATGCATTTGTGTGTACTTACTTATAAACATTATTATGATATTTATTATAAGAGGCATAGGCTAAAAGTACACCAAAACCGGGACCCAATGAAAAGAACACTTGAGTGGCAGCATCAACCCAAACCTCAGCCTTGTAAATAGCATCGAAATTTGGATTTAAATAGTATTGTATGCCCATGGCTGAACCGGGCAAAGTAATACCACGTATCAGTAGTATAAGTAATACAGCATATGGAAATAAAGCTGTAAACCATACCACTTTGCCAGATGTACTGATACCCTTCCATAGCGAGAAATAACAAATTAAATAGACGACCAACAGACAAGCAGCCATATCCCATTTAATGGCGCCCAAATCATGTAGGCCCTCACTTTTGTCCAGTTCTAAAATATAGCGACTGGAAGGAATGTAAAGAAAGAAATGAAATTAAAAAGAAAATTTTGAAATAAAATTCTATGTTCTAAATTACTTGAAATATTCGGAGGCTGCTGATTGAAAACGTTCACTCGGTGCTACAGTAGTGGCTAGACTGCTGGTAGCATTTATAAATGTTGCATTCAACTCCGAGGTAATTGTGGAATTTATAAAAATATCGCTTATGTTACCCATTAGCGAGCGTGAACCAGCTTGTTGTTCAAACTTTTAAAGAGAGAAATTCAAATTTATTTTTGTTCTTTCTGTGGATTAGATTTATACTCACCGGCCGACAATCTTCCGTATTCCAATAGTTGGCACATGTTGTCCAGGGCAATGATTTAGCAAATGATGCAAAGAAGAATCTAAGCGACCAGGCTATAATAACATTATAATAGAAGTCCACATAAAATGCTATTAATACCACAGCATAGCCAATGCCTAAAATGTTGTATTAAAAAAATAATTAAAACAGGAGAAATGATATGTATTTTGAAATTCCAAACCTTTAAATAACGGCACTAAGCGTCCCCAGCATGTTATGGCACCTTTGCGATTGTGTTGACCTAAAGCTAGTTCCATATAAAATAGCGGTATGCCACCAACTAGTAACATTATACAATAAGGTACAAGAAAGGCCCCTAAAAGAAAACAAGAAACAAATAATTTATGAATGAACGGGCGTTGTCATACGTTCTTATAGTTAGAACTACGATTAGCAAATTATATATTACTAGCACAGGTTATGAAATAAAATAATTTAAGCTCAACCATCAGCTGCTACTAAGCCGATACTACTAATAAATAATTTGTAGTCCACAAAAAATAACAAAAGGACACTGGATTACAGAATTCTTCCCAGGAATCTTTAATTGGTTCTGGGCAGGGAGACACATTATCACAGCATATGAGTAGAAGTGTCCTATTCAGTCTCTGGTAATTATAACTTCAACTAAATCCTTACAAACAAGTCATCCATTTCACATGCAACCATATTAGACAACAACCCAACCGTACAGTAGCTTCTATTATTAATCGTTCATGCTGAAAATCTTTTCCAATAGTATTGCGACCAGACCTAATGCATCAAAACTTATACAATTTCAACTGAACATATTGCAAATACTACCTCCCATTTACAGCGAACAATATATTCATCGATTGGTAAAGACAATAGTTTTCATGCATACAGACCAGAATCAATACAGAAAATCACTCCACTTTGTTGCGAAATGTTTGAAAATCTTGGCCAGGAAGGATTATATCCGTACCCTTTCTAAAGCCTGGTTATTAGCAAAAGTTTCTCAGCTATATCCTTAAACTCTAGGTAGGTAGGTAGAAGTGGCTTTCCCTCGATGCAGGTCCCATTGTGATACCACGGTTTCTCATTTCCCCTATTCTAGGAACCATTCGGAGCTTCCAATGAAGCGACTCAGACTGGCAATATCCATACATGACAGTTCATCTATATCCTCCATGTAGTAGGCACCCAGGTACCTCTTTCTCCTCCGACCAAGTGCCGGACATGTGCACTTCAGCTCCACAGGTTCTGCAGAAATCTTTTGCAAGGTGTCCAAGACCAATACGCATCCGTTCCTATAATACAATGCCTCGTAATAACCACAATAACAGTGCTGAGCCTACTTCTTTGGAGTTTTAGCAGAGTCGCCGTGCGCCTCCTATCCAGCCTTGGCCAGATCTTTTGCGCCGCTTTGCCCGTGTCCGAAGTTGCCCATATTCTGTTCATATTCTGTTGACGAGATCTACGGTTGCATTGTCAATTATAAGTTTGCTGGTACCCAAAGGGATCCCCAATGTAGAGAATTCATCAGAGAGTTCGATGGTCGTGCCCCTCCTGGCCAGTTCATCTGTTCTGCAGTTTCCAGGAATATCATTATGTCCTGGTACCCATGTGATACAGACATCATATCGGTTCGCCACTCCATTGAGATATCTGCGACAGTCGTACACCGTCTTGGGGTTTATTACACTGGAATCCAATGGCCTGATAGCCGCTTGCCTATCGGAAAGTATGATGATTTTCCGCCCGTGAACATTTTCGTCCACAATAATTTTCACCGCAGCCTGAATTGCCGACACTTCCGCCTGAAAGACGCTGCAGTGATTCGGTTGCCTTATAGACTTGGATATTCCGATTGAATTCGAATAAATACCGATTCCAACGGCTCCTTCCAGTTTGGAGCCATCGGTGTAAATTTGTGCGGAGTCCCTTGGGAGGCTTGCCGCACCATTCCTCCAGTCCTCACTTTTCGGAATGGATGTCCTAAAGTTCCTTGAGAAGTCATATCGTGGTGTCATGTAATCATTGCTTCCGACAATATCAATCTCTTCAAGTATCCAATGCGCGATGCATGCCATTGTCCAGTAGCCCAGAGACGCCTTCTGACTTTAGCCGCCACGCTCCCGCAGTAGAGGTCAAGCGGTAGAAGGTAAAAGGTTATCTCCAGAGCGATATTCTTAAACCCTATAAACAGCAGAAACTTCCGCCTGAACAACACTGCATTCCTGCTTGAACTACTTTAACAGTTTCGAGCATAATAGAGTTGCCAAATGTTGTTGGATAGACACATAGCACTTCGTAAAAATCGTTTGGGTTGTTGTGTTAACTGTAATGGCGACTGGCTTTGCTCATTGACTGCAAGCCCCTCTAAATAGGGGTCGAACTTTTTCCACCTCACAATGAAAATAACGAGGTACAAAAATTTCTAAAAATACAAGGAACTAGCTGATATTCTGTTCAAGGTATGTCCTGAATAAATAAATTTGTATATAAAAAAATTAAGAAGTCATTCGTGTATGCTTTTAACTCCTTTCCTCTACAAGAATTGAATCTTCAATCTTCAGTCCGATTTAAAAATTTATAAATAGAAACTCACGCTTGAAATTTATCTTATTAATTACCCACATATCAAATTACATACCTACAGAACAATTATTTCAACAATTATTGAGCTGAACAATTTCAAACTCAGGAAGGAGAAGACAACATACATAAACACACACACACACACGTAGTCGTATGTAGCATGTATGGTAACTGACACAACAATTTCCTTTAATTTCCGGTCAAAATTAAAAATGGTGGTTTTTATTCCTCTTTCCTTCTATCATTTCAATTCTATTAACACTTCCCTGACATTGCCATTTATTGTCTCCTACAGCCATGAATGACAATGAGAACAGGGAGAGAGAGAGGAGGCAAAACTTCAATGCTTTTAAAAATCATTTTAAATATGATGACAACAATATACAACAATAATAAAAAGGACTCAAAATACTATTATGAATAAATCTAATTTGCCTGTTAAAATACGATATAAAAATGGGAAAAAAGAAAAACTTTTTCCTTTTTTTCTCTCTTTTCTCTTTTTTAAAATATCAAAGTTAGAGACGAAGAGATAGAGTGAGAGAGAGAGAGTCGTTCCTGTTAAATGAATGAATGAACCTGTAACGGTATAGGTTTATATGTTTTTGGTTTCAAAATTTAACACACATACAGTTACATAAATAATACAAAAAGGATATCATACGAATAGTACAACAGTACAGACACAGTTTGCTTGTTCTCTTCGTATTGTTTTTATTCTATAGTGTATATACCTATGTACGTGTGTGTTCATGCGACATATTTGACAATCTAAAGTGCCTTTTTAAAACAATCAACATGTCAATAGCACAATGACAACAACAGAAATAACAACAGCAACAACATTAGCAGTAGAACTAGCAGAAACAGAAACACCAACTTGGCTATTTAAGTGAATGAATACAGTATTGGCTAATAGTATTCATACGCATTTATATTATAAAAGATTTATAAACATTTCAGTTTAGTTTCAGATCAACCGTGTATTTGATTAGGCACATTCAGATTATTTGATATAATTTTTTCAACACAGCAAATAAATGCTATAAAGATAGGAAAAATGCTTCATGGCAACTCTATGAAAGATCAGATTACAACACCTATTGAAAATCCGTTATAATTAATGAACAAGGTTTCTCACCACGATCTTCAATACAACAACCGAATACGTTTACATACAGAATATCATTTCTAAGCTACGACAGCTGGCAACCCTAGCATTTTAGAAAATTATAAACTCATAAAGCTTAGCCCAATTAACTTATAAAACTATTGAGATAAACAGTATAAACAGTAATTCAAATTATAGATCACGGTATAGATTTTCTTCTGGAAATAGATTTTCTTCTGGAAATAGATTTTCTCAATTAGACTTCTCTTGAGAATTTCCGTCAACTGAGCTTTCAATTTTCAAATCGATCTCAAAGGCAATAATAATACCGTAACTCATAAATATTGCTTTTCTATACCTAATTCTTTCCTTAAAACACCTAAACATACCTTTACTAATAGCCAGCACTGTTTGCCATACCACACCATCACCATCACCATTACGTTTTTACAACCCGGCAAATATAAATGATTTGAAAACCATTATAAAATTGAAGAAGAGCAAAGTACTATGGCCACTGTTGCACACACACACACACACATACACTCAGGCAACATACACTTCAAAGGACTTTTATTTAACTGATGGTGTTACTGATGATGATGATGGTGATGATGTTGATGACGATAAGGACACAATGTTGGTGATGGTTATGCTGGTGCTGATGACGGTGTTAAAGTGTCGAGTACTTCTTGTACTCGGTATTATTCTTTATTGTCACAACATTTTCTCTTTCTCTCTCCCTCTCTCGTTCTCTGTTTTTAATTCCATAGAATAAAATATTTTAAATGGAACACAAAGTTATGGTGTCATATTGTTCGTAACAAAAGGTATTTTATGCTATAGACTGACTGTATGTATGGCATTGTGTATAGAAATTTTAATAATAATGACGTCATAAAAATAATTAAATGCTGTTTTATTATTTTCATTTACAATACAAGCTTTATGTATGTAAATTTATTGGAAAAAATTACAAAAAAAAAAAGAACAGAACGGAAAACTAGTTAAAAAAATTACAACAAAAACTTGTAATACAATATTATATGGAGCAAATGACCATGTTTACAGAATATCATTAACAGTATCGTAATGATTATGATGATAATGAAGAAATCAATACATTTTTAATTTAATTTAAAATGATATTATCTGCTACTATCGTATACCATATGAAACTCATTTAAACAAGTTTTAATAGCCATTGCATTTGTAATAAAGTAAGTTAGAATATTTTTTTATTAATTCAATGCAATTCATATGGGTTAAGCGTATATTGGGATTATAATGTGTTGGACATGAGGCCACAGTCCATGTCCCAGGTCAGACATTTCGAACGAAACGAAATCTGAAATATTTCTTCGGCGACTTCCCATCAGCAGAATTGAAAAGTTTCTTAAAAATCTGTCCTTCGAAGTCGGCTTTAAACTGTAGGTCCTTCCACTTATGGATAAAATTAACAAACACAACGTGGGAAACATGAGAAGCGAGGTCGTAGTCCTGGCTGAAGAGTATTAAAAGATGCATCATATGATATTTAGTTACAAAGTTTTTCTGAATATTAGATCACAGACAATCTGATATATTCCTCTGTGTGATATACTATAACTCGACGCTTGTCATCGATAATAAAATAAATTCAAACCAATTAGAAAGGCTAGCCTACCAATAAAGTCTCGAAAATCTCAATAGACAATAGACCGAGCACCATATAGCGCCGTCTCACAATTGATAAAACTTTCCTTTCAATCACCGATATGATCTGTTTCGACACACTCTCTCTCACTTCTGTTTCTGTATATTGAGCTGAAACAATCGGCTTAACTTTTTTCTTCCGTAATCAGATGGATTTTTGCAAGGGAACAAATCATCACTCAAATCAAGGCTTAACATGGTAACTACCTTTAGAACTCTACGTCATCAGTTTTAATGGTAGAAAGATGATCGTTCAAGTACGGAAGCTGTAGGACCGACGAGCTCGCCAGAGCTGGTGCGCTCCTTCCGGAATTCTCTTCAATTGAATTGGGTATGCCACTTGCCTCGGTCAAGTTGGACATTGCGCGGAAATTCTTTCGGGACGCCAACCTATCCTGAGTCAATGAGGAATCCTGCTCCTCCGCTAGACTCACCAGGCCCTTGATGGATAGAAGGCGTACCAACCAATTACTTGTTCTTGGTCGTGACGTCATCTCAACCACAGTGGCCGTGCTTACAGGTCACGCGGAAAGAATGAGGCGCCCATTTAACGACTTCTGCCATTGATGCAGATCCGCTGAAAAGAGGAGACTATTATCCACTTTCTTTGTCAATGCCCGTCTCTTGCTATGTGTAGATATAGGTTGTTTGGCTCCCCATTTCTTGTCAGCTTGACGGAGCTATCATCTATTGATATCAAGCTTCGTTCATCAAACTTTCTGGCTGGTTTTCCAGTGTAGGGTAGTCGTGCTTTTGATGTGCAGCCCTTGCGCTGACCAACTTCTTCCTCTTTCCTGATTTTGGTGGAACTTGGTCAGTACAGAGACTGCGTTCACCCGTGGCGTCACAACGGGCCGCTATGCGTGCTCAAGTGAGCTTTGTGATATCAGAGCTACCACTCCGACCTAACTTAACTTAAGTACGGCAGCTATCAAACGTTCTGAATGTCTATTTGTAACAATCGAAAAATTCTCGATATGGTGTAAGCCGATGAGGTTTAAAGGACGAGAGGTAAGGGAAGGATATGGGTGAGTTGCTCGCAAGATGAGTTCTGCTTTTAATCCAATCAACTACAAACACAACCCTAGTGACCACTTCGCAGTAGCATTTGGCAATGTTCAACCGCAATGTGGACGACTTTTTATGACGTTTCATAATCGTGGACGAAACTTTGAATACACCAGAATATATATGAGGCCCTGCTAGTATTAGCAGGGAGTTTTTCGAATCAAATATTCAGAAAAAATCTCTTTTGCATAGGGATAATGGAAGCGAGTAAACATAAACGTTTACACGACAATAACCGAGAAGTTAGGACATGAATTGCTTCTTTTTCCATCCTATTTCCGGGATTAAGCTCTGAGTCAATTTAATACGGGTTTAAAAGAAAAACAAATCCACTGGGTTAGCAAACTAGTACCAGAACTGTGAACAATGCAATGGAAAATCTGTATTTCATTCCAGAAAGTCATGGATTTATTATTTGTAGCTTCGTGATGTACAAATAGTAATCGAAATTTTTCTGGATTCTAGTTTTGAATGGAAACAAAACAAAACAAAAAAAAAGAATAAGAATATTAGGGAACTGATTTGTGACAGCCTTATGTTTCTTAATGAAACGAAAAAGGAAACCAATCTTCAAACTTAATATAAAATCTTACACTTTGACCTCATTACCTCTAAGCCCATTAAATACGTGCAAAAAGAAAGAAAGAAAAAAATTATAATCCAGTCAACTTAAAATAAATGCTCAACAATTTAGAGAAGCTTTTTACGAAAACACTTATTGAAATCATTCAAGCGAATAATATTACAATTCACCACAGCAATAAAAATATGAAAATGAAAATGAAAATGAAAAAGAATTGAAAAAAGGAAGGCAACCAAATAAACTTGGAAAATATGACTTTTTGATTATTTTCACTTAAAATGTTGGAAAGAATACCAAGGAACAACAGGAGCAAGGGTGTAAATGTGGGTCAGAGTCAAAGTAATAATGCGTACGATATGAATGAATTACAACAATAAGAAAAAACGAAGCGAAAAGAAAAAAAGGAAATCAAAATAATAAAATGATAAATATCCAGATTAAAATGTATGTCTGTACGTGTACGTGTATGTACAAGTTATTGTGGTATAGCTTGTTGCTTTCAAGGAGCACCCACCCTCCTCTATTTTATGAAACGTGCAAAGATTGTCAAGAAATCAAGGCGAAAATCACAGCCAATTGTGTTAATATTATGCTTTTAACCATATTTTTTTATTTTTTGCTATTTTTTTGCTATTTTTTCTCTAAATTTTCTGCACTTTTTTTCTGTTGTTGTAATTGTATTTCTGTGATTCCTTTTCCTAAGAAGACATAATACATAGAGAAGAAATATCCTTTTGTTAGAGAAAGTTTTGTTGCTCTGCTGCTGCTGCTTCTATTAGGAATTGCTTTAAAGTGCTTGTACGAGAGTGTGGTGAGTGGCAGAGAGAAGTATGGTAAGGATGTAAGCCTTGACAACGAAACCGAATCGCATTAAATATGATTATTGTCATGATGAAAATGGAAGAAGAACAAGATGCGAATGATTATGCGTCTGATGTTGATAATTATGATGGGCTTAAGAACGCGTTACGTTAAAAAGCATACTTTAACAAAAGGACGAAGGACTTCTAGTGCAGTTGTCATATACACAAAAGCACTTAACTTTGAAAATAAATTTTTGAATGATGGATACACTAAATATGAGCAATCTTCTCGGCTAAGAACATAATACCAGATCATATACTGTATTATAATTTCGCCACTAATCCTTAGTTTTGGATATGGGAAATAATTATTTCTTATATTATCATTCATAAGATGGCAAAAGTGCTTGGTGGCATTCGTAATTAGTTTTTTGATAGCTCTCTTGAGAGCATATTGAAGATAGAAGAACCTTTTGATACCGTGCGAGGTTTTAGACAAGGCGACCCCTTATCATGCGTCCTCTTCAACTTGGTCATGGAGAGTGTTCTGTGAAAAGCGGGAGTGCATCTCAATGGCACTATTTTTCAAAAAAGTGTCCAGCTGCTTGCGTACGCTAACGACATTGACATCATAGGGCGTACCAAGTGAGATGTTACTGCAGCCTTTAATGTTATTGAACGGGAGTCTACTAAAATGGGTTTGGCAGTAAAACAAAGTATATGTTATCGACAAGTAGAGACGTGAGGCGTATTGATTCTCAGATTACGACCGAAAACTATACTTTTGATACAGGCAAGGAATTCATTTATCTTGGATCCGCCGTTACCACCAAAAATGATGTCAGTCTGAAGATCAAGCGTAGGATCACTCTTGCCAATAGGTGCTACTATGGTCTCAATAGGCAATTGAATAGCAGAGACCTCTCTCGTGCGACAAAACTAATACTCTACAAGACGCTCATCTTCCCCGTGCTTCTTAATGGCGCAGAGGCATGGAACCTATTAAGCACTGTTGCAGCAGCCTTGAGAGTATTCGAGAGAAAAGTACTACGTAAGATCTTCGGCCCTGTTCGAGTTGGCGTTGATTTCTGCATCCGACCCAACAGTAAGCTGTATGAGCTCCCCAACGACATAGACGTTGTGCAGCGTATTAATATCCAGCGGCTGGGCTGGCTCGGCCATGTCGTTCGAATGGAGGAGGATGCTCGGGCGAGACGGGTATTTGATGCGGGAATCTACGGAAGTCGGCAAAGAGGACAACCTTGTATCCGTTAGAAGGACCAAATCGAGGAAGCTCTGTCATCGATTGGTGTGACCAACTGGCGTAGGCGTGCAAGAAGCAGAGGCGCCTGGAAGGATGTGTTGCGGAAGACCGAAATCCGTTAATCGGGTTGTTATGGCCAATTAATTAAGTAAGTAAGTATATGTGACAGGACATTTTTTCGAATTCTTCTTAAATTGTCTTGTACAGATAAGTCGATGATATTGGATTTATATACTGTTTCCTACAGTCTATAGTTTAAAAATGTAAAAAAAACGTAATACGGGCATTGGAGACAATTTAAAAAAGTAATAAAAAAAATTTAAATTGAATTTTAAACTCCTTATGCTTGAATTTACTTTTTATCACACCCAATGACAAGTTGAAACATACCAGAGAAGATTTAGACGACAAAAACAAAAAAGGAAATGAGAATCTAAGAACTAAAAGAATAAAATAATTGTACTAAACTTATTCACATACATATATACACACGGTACATTTGTATTGTTGTAAGAAATACATACATATTGTAAAGCCTGGAAAAAAAGGCATATCCTTTCACTAAATCATCTCAAAAGAAAGACTTAAGACTGTAGAAAAAAAGAAGTGAATGAATGGACTTTTTTCCTTTCCATCATTTTCTAACTGTGCTCACTGTAGCATTAAGCTGACAAGTGCTTCAAATTAGCTGTAGTTGTGACTCACTTATAGAATTTCTGCTTTATTGTTTTATTTTTTTTTGGTTTCCTTATTTTATACTTAAACACTTATATAAATAAAATAAAGTGTGGTTAGTTGGCGAGTGATTGGTCATAATAATCACTGTAAGCTTATGGTTTAAACAAAGAAAAATCCTTAAAATTAGAGAAAATTAATGTTGCATTGTTACACTTACCACCGCCATTTTTGTAACACAAGTAGGGAAATCGCCAAACGTTTGCTAAATCTACAGCAAATCCTATAACGGATAAAAGAAAATCGACTTTGCCGCTCCATGTTTCACGTTCCTCGGTACCATCGGTGATGTCGCGTGGCGTTGGTGTCTTGGCTATTTGTCTATTGGACGCTGACATCGCCAAGGCGATGTCGTTTTCTTCGCCTTCTAAATCTGAAAAAATTATAAAACAAAAATTATTCATTAATTAAAATTTTTTAAGTTTATAACTCTTAAATTAGACTTCAGCACATATAGTGATCGGTTATGATACCACATAAGGCAATATCAGTCACTGTCAAGTACCGATTAACCGGTTTCGATAGTCAGCATCAGGACTGCACACAAAGGGATCACATACTTAGAATGTAACTGAAATTTTAATGAGTCTAATGGTCGTTCCGTTATCTATTAACGATAGATCAGTTAGCCTATTGCGATATCTATTTAACGATAGATCAGTTAGCCTATTGCGAAAGGGTCTGGACGAGCCAGAGATGGAAATAAGCAAATAAAATTATTGATGCTCTCTTCTTCCTTAACTGATCTCTAACCTTTGCAGAAGGCAGGTCTTCTCGCTTAGCTATCATACAATAGACCGTAAGAAAAGATGCAGTGACTGAGACGTTGCAAGGACACAATTCAAGTAGGCGATTGTTTCGCTTCCTATCCAATTTAGCTCAAGTGAGTCTGATAATAAAGCAAAGAACTCATTCCAGATGCTAACAGTGGCCAATAGATATGGTACTTGAACAATCTAACAACGGTTCATTTTCATGTGCGGTTAAATATTCGTTAAGAAAGAGAGAGAGGAATCAGCTACCGAAATATCTTTGTGGCCGAGAATCAATCATCTTTATCTATAGGCCTACAGTCGAAAAAATAAGCAAATATTCATTGTGAGTTAGAAAAGAATTCTGCAGAAAGTGTTTCTACCACATACGAATAGTTCGGCTACAGACATAATTCACCTTGAAATGGTTAGAGCAAATAGGGCAGGTTTTCGAACAGAATAATATGCTGCCTGGTCTTCTTATATCCTTCATTATTAAACCTATTCTCTGTAGGGAGTCAGAAGATTTCGTGGGTGGAGAAATATAATAAAAATAATTGGCTTCATCTTTTATAGAGTTAGAGCCTGTATTTCTTGGGTTGCGTCTCAGCTCCTTAGATGTACATATATTGTATGTATACATACATATTGCCACCCTTCCAATGAGGAGCAAAGGGCCCCTACAAATTCTATGAATATATTACTGTTTTGTGCGAACTTCTTCAGTTCACGACAGCTTTTCCCCATTGCTTATATTTCCTAATCAACCAGCCTTTTCCATGTATAATTTGGACGTTCTCATACACCCTCCAATGGTGCTATTTGTTGTATCATTATTTGCTCTTTGTAGAGTATGTCCAATCCACACATGTTGGCAAGAGTGATCCTGCGCTTGATCTCCAGACTGACATCATTTTTGGTGGTAACGGCGAAGCCAAGAAAAATAAATTCCTTGACAGTTTCAAAAGTATAGTTATCGGCCGTAATCTGTGAATCAATACGAAGTTGAAGAGGTCGCATGATAAGGGGTCGCCTTGTCTGAAACCTCGCACGGTATCAAAAGGTTCGGAGAAGTCCATTCCTATCTTGACGGAGCTGCAGGAATTGCTCAATATCATTCTGCATAACCTTATCAGTTTCGCAGGTATACCGAGCTCAGACATTGCGGCAAAAACACGATCCCTTATGGGGCTATCGAAGGCTGCCTTATAGTCGACAAAAAGATGGTGTGTGTCGACTTGTTGTTCGTGGGTCTTTTCTGGTCGCTGGTGGACTTGCCAGGTCTGAAGCCGCACTGATAAGGTCCAATCAGTGTTTTGTTTTGTGTTTTGGCTTCAGTCGTTCACACAATACGCCTCTAAAAACCTTATATGCGATAGGGAGAGACTTATTCCCTTATAGTTGGCGCATATCGTAGGGTCTCCCTTTTTCAGGATTTCTAGGTTTGGGGAAAATGTGCAGAATTCTTTGGAATCTTTGATTAACCAATATTTGACGGCATTCAAGGTTTCGTAGCCATATAGGAAGTTTAAATTAATTTATTTTATTTAAAAGCAAACGTATGTATTTCATAAATTAATAAAAAAAAAATTTTAATTTTCTTTTCATTTATTATTTATCTTTCTTAATTATCGTTTACTTTTATAAAAATGTATGCTTAAGCATCCAACAATTATGTCAGATTTATGTCAATTACTTTAATACGAGTGTAGTCTACTTATTAAATTAATTGAATTTTTTGTTTGTTTTTTGTTTGACTAAAAAGCGTAAATCTTTGTTCCAACTCAATTAACCAGCCATCATCAGCCATAAGCCTAAAATTAAACATACTGCCTTACAAACACCCACACATGGCTCTTAATTGTTTTAATTATGCGGAATAAAAATATAAGAATAGAACGTCATATACGAGTTTTTGAAAAAAAAAACTTAGAACAAGTGTTAGAATTATACAACAACAACAACAAATATATGTACTTTTTAACACAATAAAACAAAACATTTGAATGAAACATGCAAATTGTTTTAAAATTAAAAAAAGGTTTTTTCTATTAAAAAAAAAAATACTTCCGCTATAGAAAAATAAACAAAAAAACTCCCCCTCTCCTTCTTTACATCTCTCTTTAAACAGTAGAAACTTTGTCAATTGCTGTGGAAAAGAAAAATTAAAAATAAATAAAAAGGTTTCTCTTTTTTTTTGTAATTATGTATAACCCATTAATGTCAAAGCCATTGACCAAAGCTTAAAAGAAAAATTATAACAGCCACCCGGTAAATATAAACAAATTTTGAAAAACTCTCACACATACGTTCATAAGCACTTAAACATGTTAAAAAAAAAGAATTCAAAACTTCTATTCAAATGTTAGAAACAGCTTCTTTCCATCTCTTTTTTTTTAGTCTCTATTATTGTATAAAAGCAATAGAAGTGTATTGCCAGAGTCATCGTTAAATCTGGTCTATTCAAAGCCTTCATTTACAAGACAAACAATAACAGCAATAACAAAAGATAGTCTAATATACATACATAGGTATGTAACTAGATAGGCAGATATTAGTTTTAAAAATATTCACATCATGTGCAAATATTTTTCAACAGGCTGACTCAGTTTTAAAGCAATAGAATTTAACTTGTTTTTATGCAAAGTTATGTCACCTACATATTTCTAGGTAATTAGAAATCTAAGTTGTGTATTGACTTTCGCTGAAATTTTCTGTCGATGTACTATGGATTCTTGCTTACAGGAATTTCTGAGAAGATTTTCTGTTTTATGAACTTCTTGAAGCAGTCATATTACGAGTAACAAAATAGGTATTCCCCCTTAAGGTCGTTAAGCTATCTGTTAGAAAGAGATATGTATATATTAAAATATATTCTGAGCTGAGGTAGAATCTTGCTTTAAGTCAGGCTCATCTGGCCTTTACTTTATCTATTTCAACTGATAATTTCATAATGGATGGGCATGTGGAAAGACTTCATCTACATGCAATTAACTTCTGCAAAGCTTGAAGATCGTTTGAGAAACAAGAAAGTATCATCCACTTTATATGCCAATGTCGATCTCTGGCTCGACACAGACTTATCTTATTTGAGTTCTTTTCTAAATGAGCTCTCCTTAATTAATATCATACCGCTTACTTTATTCATTAATTCATTTTCGGTAAACGTACAGCTACGCATCCTCAAGTAAGTTTTAATTTAGCAAAGCTGCCACGCCCACATATGCTATTTGAAGAAAATGTACTAATTTACCACTTTATCAGTTTTTATTTACGTTTCGAAACTAGTTAGTTCGTTTCTCCCTTCTATGTATTCAAGGAACATATGTACTGCTGCAGCCCTTAGAACTACAAGGCGAGCACTTGTTATTGATTAGAAATAACTTCGTATTTGAATATTTATAGGGTTTAGTGGTCATTGAGTCCTATACTTTCTCAAGTCTTGATCTTGGCTGATGATGCTTTCTTTCTTTCGCATGGCTCAAAGGGCTTCCTACTTCCCAGTAGTTGGAGTATGTCTTCCTCTCGCAGAGTTACACCATATCTCCGGCAGTGTTCTTCGAGTTTCCGTTCGTACCTGCCTTTCAGCATACGCTCCGTTTCCTAGTCTTCATTTGGTTTGTATTTACATGCGAATAAAAGTTCGATTAGAATTGTATTTCTAGATATTCAAGTATTTCAGTTTAGTAGAAATCTACCTCCAGCGGAATATGATTTTTCGTCAGAAATATAAACTAGTCTGTACATGACTCAATTCTCAATTCATGTTACTCCAATCATATTTTGCTTCGGATCATCACTATATTCAATCTCTGTTTCTAATGGTAATAACAACTGCTTTATCCTGGGCATAGCCTACAAACATAACACTTTTCGGGCGTTTTTAATCAGAATATGTATTTGAAATACAAAAATAATATGTTTATTAACATATTTAACCAATAAAGCCAAAAAATTCTATTTTGTTTTGTTTAAAAAAAATTCGATTATTCGAGTAATATATTGTATTATAATTTATAGATTATAATTTCAAATTAATTTCAAATTAATTTCTAAATTCAAATTTCAAATAGTAAACGTTACACTATCAAGATTTAGATAATCGCTAAAGTTTTGCGAAATGTTTAAGTATTTTTAAATACATTATAATTGCATTGTTTAAATATTTAGTCAGAATTACCTCAAAAGCTCAAATAAGTTGTAACAACAAACTTGTTTTTAATATGTAAGTCATAAATAAAACGCATTTAATTTTATAAATCGTTTCAGGAGAAATCTATTTCATATATGGCTAAGGGTTTTTAACTGTTAACCCATGTAACGGGTTAACCATTTATTGGTTTCAAAACCGACTATCGGACAGTAGTTTTGCGAGCTTTATTGGATGTTATGGTCGCAATAACCAACCGACCCTGCAAGGAATTGACAATATCATAAAGAATTTGAATAGATGGGAAACGTCACAATGTATGCTCTGTGGAAAATATCAAAATATCACTTCTTCTAAGAGGGTGTGTTGAATAATCCGAATATGTCGATTTCATGGAGTTCTAAAGTATTCGCCCAATCTTACGACTCATTGTAACGTATTTTACACTGGGATTTAAACCTGCATTCATATAAAGTCCAACTTAAGAGCCTATTCACAACACCGTAGTCCAACATAAGCAACTATTCACAACAACGTAGATATGCTGTTTGGCTGCTAAAGCAATAATAGGCTTTTAATGCGGGATTTTTCAAACAAAATTCTCTTCCTATGAACAAATAAAATTGAGGCATTTTGGTCTCGGAGAACCCATGAATGATTGTGGAAAAGCCATTAAATCTAGAAGAACTGACTGTTTCTGATGCCTGTTTTATGGTCTGGAATTGTCAAATGATCCTGGAATAACCGTTTCTGTCAACCTAATGCTGTATGGCCAAATGATAACCATCTTTTTTGGCATGCAATTAAGATTGTGAACATGAACGATAAGTAGTTTCAACAAGATTATGCCACAAGCCAAACAACGTGGTGCTACAACTGTGTCTACGCGAATAATCCCCTAACATTGGGACATTTGAAAACCAATATTCTTCAACTTTTCGCTGAGATACTGCCAGAAATGTGCAAAAAAAAAATTAATTGAAAACTATATCTCAAAATATATCCAATCTCTAAAGGCGATGTTTTGAACGACATTGTGCCCTGTACACAATGACAAGATCAAATTTCTGCCAAGACGTTTTATTTCCTTACATTCTTCTACATTCATGTTTTGAAGTTTGTACTTGAAATAAAAGTTTCATCGAAATAGTATCCTCGGTTTTGAAACCGAAAATTGGAAAACCCTTTCAATATATTTCTGTATATACACAGGCATTTCATTGGTATACATGTTTATACGATTAATGGATATTTGTAAATTCATACATTTAAATTCATTCACAACCGGTTATTGAAATATGTTAAGAATATAAAAAAAAATATTGTTTTTATTTTTTTGCATTTAAAACAAACCACTTGCTGCTGTGTTATACAGTTTGATTTTCGGCTACATAATCGAGCATTCATTTATTGCAATGTTATGTTTTAAAAGCAACTACAAAACACTCCGTTTTTTAAAAAGCATGACCTTCATAAAATCTATAACTTTTGTAATTCAAATAAAAAACTATTTTTGACAAGTTAAAACAAAAAAATTAATTGATTAACACCAAAAGTAGTTATTCACTTATAATTCTACAATTAGAGGAAATATTTTAAATTTGTCGGTTATTTTAAAATGAATTTTTGATTTCAGATTAGCAAGGCCTTTTTAAACGCCAACACTTTCGATTTAAATAAATTGATTTTAATTTACAATTTTGGTTTTAAATGTTAGAATATTATCCAGCATGCTTAATGAATCTAAGACCCAATTTGTTCGTGATACAGTGAGTTGTAGTAAGTTGTGGAATAGAAAGCTCGTACTTAAAGAACACTCTCGACTGAATCATATTTTGAACAAAAAAATTAGAAACAAAATGACTCTTTCTAAATACGTACATACACACATACATAATTGGACATTACAACCCTTCAGTCAGGATTACGGCCTAGCTTCTCACACCACTCATGTTGTGTGCGTTAATTTTGTACGTGAGTGGCGGGACCTACAATTTAACGTTGACTCGGAACGACAGATTTTTTGGAGAAACTTTTTTCATGGCAGGCTTATTTACTCTCAGAGTTTTTGCCAGAAATCTGTTGAGAGGAAGTCGCTAATTCTTATTTAGAATTAGAAATTTCAGATTCTGAAATTAATAGATAAGTTCTCTTACCACTCATTTACAGACTAAGAACCGGTACACAGATGGGCACATTTATTTGGTATTCACCTCCTGATGTATTATACATCACGGTATCGGAATTTAAAAAAAATGTTTATTCTGCGAAGAAATTTGTATTAGAATCTCACTTTTAGGAAGTTCTTGACTTTATTATGAAGAAGAAATTAACTGAAAGCTGTCGGCAAACAAGGATATTCTCTTCTACCATTCCTATGCCAAGCTACAATCACCTTATAAGATTCACCCAATTTTAACTACACATGGCAGACAGGTTTTAATATATCTATCGTACCTCCACTGACTACCAATTGTTTCAGTAACTGTAAAACACTTGTATAAGAAATGTTTTTTGACCCATCTAGATCCACAGAGGATTTTAGAAGACCTAGCCTTAATGTTAAATCTTAAAAACACAGGATAAAATAGCTAATAAGGGGAAACTTTGTGCCAATACAGTTCAATATAAAATTTATATGCGACTTTAGTGTTTCACTGCACATACTATTTTATTTATATTTTATATCACGTTTTTTATTTTCAAAAAAATATACATATTAAAATTTAATATGTATTTGTTTACCTTCATCTGTTTTAACTACATTATAAGATTTTTTATTGACCATATTTGTTTTTCACTTTTTACTGTATGTATGTATGTGTATTTTTTTTAGTTTTAATTTTTAATTTTTTTTTTAATTTTTTTAAACTAATTTTAAAAACATTATTAATATTTTTATCCGCTTTTATTTAACGTAACGTTATTTAAACATCGTATTCGTTCTTCTAACCGTAAACAACTGATTGGCACAGAGTTAAAGCACACACAACAGATGCTCTATGGGGACGGACATTCATCGCATAGATTTTTCGTTGGCTCTTATGCTTATAACATGTATTGTAGAATATTCGGAGCATAGATTTTAATAAAGATTTTATACACTAAAAGCTAATGAATGTAAAATTAAAACAAGGCTGCACATGTAACAAACAAAATGTTCGATTTGTGATTGTACATTGTTTAATACAGGAGTCGCCGCTAGTAGTCTTGCAAGTTTGAGGGTGCTATAGGTTTATTAGTTTAATCCTGAAGATATACACCGTAATCTAGTAGGTAGTGTGTTCGCTTATTAGGCGTAATGCCCGGGCCAGACATCAAAACGAAATTTGAAAAAATATATTTCTTCGGCGACTTCCTCTTAGCAGATTTCTGGCAAAAACTCTGAGAGTGAATAAACCTGCCATAAAAAGTTTCTCAAAATCTGTCGTTCGGAATCGACGTTAAACTGTAGGTCCCGCCACTCAAGTATAAACAAATTAAGGCACACAACATGAGTGCTATGAGAAGCTAGGCCGTAATCCTGACTGATGGGTTGGAATGGCCAGTTATGTATGTATGTATGTAATGATTGGAAATCTTAGTTCGTTGGGCTAAAACTTACAATGAGTATAGAGCGCATAAACCATTGCAAAATTTTAACATATCGCATGGAAAAATTTTGCTTCTGTAAAAGTCATTTGACAAGTAATTGCCAAGGAAAGAACATGCTCCAATTTCATCTGACATGCCACATGACATCAGATTTGTTGTGTTAAAGACTTACAAGGCCATATGCAAATATTTAACGGTATATTTCAACCGGTTTCTATAATTTGTACCAAATGCATACACGAATAGAGGTGTAAAGTGGTTACAGTTATTGACTATAAACGATAGCCGTTTACATTACAAAACATAAATAATTATCCTCATGGCTTTTTCACAATTTTTTCGATTTTAAAAATTAACAAACCTCATACCACTTTCGAAGAATCCCCTCTGAAGGACCCTATCACCATAGAGAATCTCGAAAAACTTGACCAACAGAATTGAGAAAAATAAAACAGAAAAAACGAAAACCAATGAGAAATTTGAGTCGAATTAAAGTCACCCCTATGCTCCTTAAAGGAAATATAAAAAAAACGACTATAACATGAAGATAGGTTAGGTTAAGTTAACGGGTATCTTGTTGTTCACATGCAAGTTCACTTGATGGCCCATCGTATTGTCCAGTGTGAAGTAAGCCCTCTTCCTTGCCATGACGAAATCAGATATACATACATACATACATACATTCGAAACAAAATACTGAAAATCGTAGGCAAAAATGCCATTTTGACAAACATGCGGAATTTTTCAAGACAAATAAAAGTCAAAATCAAACCCATTCATATTTATTCTTTCTACAGTCATGGGTTGTTGATTGGATTGTTATCAAAGCTTGTAGTTAGAAACCTATCCAGGTCATGATCGCCTGAACTTTCATATTGTGTATAGAAAAGGCGTTTATGTCACGCCATCATAAAAAAGACTGGACTTGACATTTGTGTTAATATATAGTCTAAAGTGATTGCGAATTTTCAGTACATTATTTTGTAAAAACTTTGCGACTTGGGAGCTTAAAACTGGCGCTGAGACTTGTTGAAAACTCAGATTTTTTTCAACAAATTGTTTTCAATCTGTAAGTAACGAACATACATACATAATTGGCCATTACAACCCTTTAGTCAGGATTACGGCCTAGCTTCCCACACCACTCATGTTGTGTGCCTTAATTTTATACTTGAGTGGCGGGACCTAAAGTTTAATGTCGACTCCGAATGACAGATTTTGAGAAACTTTTTCATGGCAGGTTTATTTACTCTCAGAATGTTTGCCAGAAATCTGCTGAGAAGAAGTCGCCGAAGAAATATTTTTTTTTTAATATTTCGTTTTGATGTCTGGCCTGGGGCTCGAACCCGGACTTTACGTCTAATAAGCGAACACACTACCTACTAGACTACGGCGACTTCTAACAAAGCAATCACTTAAAATCTTCACATTACGCTTTTCTAAATGGTCTCTTCTGAAAGGCCAATTAAGAGACATGAAATATGAGGCATTCAAAATATTTAAAAAATAGATGCTGTACATATCTGATGTTCGAAGAAGTTAAATATCAATTCGAAATAGTTTCTCGTTATTTATTGTCAACACTTCAAATGCCGACCCCTGTATATAATTATTAGAAACGAAAAAAAACAAAGTTGCTTGAAAGGAACAATAAAAATTGTTTGTACATTTTTGTATCCAATAAATAATGAACCTTTTTTTCTAGCCATCACTATCACCATCACCGCTATTATGTTAGAGGCCGCCACTACCTTTTTTTCATTCATTATCGTCGTTATTGGAGTCTAGGTTTGTGAGGAAATATTGTGAGTTTTAATAAGCTCGAACAATTAGAAAAAAATAATAAAAAAAATAAAGAAAAATCGAACGTAAATTAGATTTAAAATTCGTTTGAACTTTGTTAATTTAATAATGAATATGCTGTTAAAAACGTTAAAACATTTATGAACAAATCTATGAATAGCTTATGCACTCACAAACATACAAAGTAAAACACTTGACGGTTTGGTCGTTTTTACCATATACTGAAAGCAAATAATAATTTGAAACGGTTCTATTATATAAATTAGTAGAAAAAAAACCTGTGAAAACTAAACGTTTAGAATTGTTTTAGATGTACAAAAAAGAATTGTTACTGCGACCAGTTTGCAATTGCAATTGATTTGCCATGGATTTAGAAACAAATAGAATGCAGTTTAAATGCGACTACAGACACTTGTTAATTACACTTACATTAAATCAACTAAACAGTATACATTACAATAGAATTTCTAATTGTAATTAAATTATTAAAGATCAATACAAATTAATATATTTTGATATGTACTTAAGTCTCTGGTTGAATTATATGTAAGTGAGACTTGTAAGTCGTAAAGATAGTAGAATATATTTACATATTTGGTAAGTTTACTTTTTAAGATTTTATGCCTTCAGCCCTGTTTAATGCTGGTAAATATGAAATGAATTTTGTTTTCTTATAGAACCATACATCTTAAATAATAATTACAATTTCAAGGGAACACAACAATTATCTTAACATGGTGGAGTGGTATGTCACATCTAATGTAAATGGAAACAATGGGAAAAACTTTAAAGAAGATCTTTCGGAGAACATTAAAAAATATTCCTGATGATTTTCGATTTGTTAAAGATTCTCGATAATTTATATACAAAATTTCCCTGACCTCCCGGAATTGTTAAGGACATCAACTAACTTCAGATGGTCAGCAGACAGCGAGCCACGCTTAAAAAGAATAAGACTCATTTGGCGAAGAATTCAAAATATTAATGACGAATTTCGATTTTTTAAAGATCAAATATTTTCAAATCACCTTCTCGATAATTTATATAAAAAATTTCCCAGACCTCTCGAAATTGTTAAGAACATCAACTAACATCAGAAGGTAAGACGGCGAGCCATCGCTTAAAATGCATAGGACTGATTAGCAAAGGATTCAATATATTTTCACAGAAGACATTATTTCTAAACGACGACAAAGCAAAATCTATCATATCAGAACCTGCTACAAACACCTACTTAGTTCGAAAAACTTCAACCCTAAAAGGGAAACAATGAGACGAAATTGTAAAGAAAATTTAAGCTATGCTGTGTGACTGTCATTTGCTACTTAAAGGACTGAAGCATCTGTATTTAAGATTTTCCCAAAAGACAGCAGGGAAATCTATAATGAGACTCTAAGATTGAGACGGCCATATTTGGCCATTACAACCCTTCAGTCAAGATTACGGACTAGCTTCTCAACACCACTCATGTTGTGTGTGTTAATTTTATACTTGAGTGGCGGACCTACAGTTTAACATCGACTCCGAACGACAGATTTTTGAGAAACTTTTTCATGGCAGGTTTATTTAATCTCAGAATTTTTGCCAGAAATTTGCTGAGAGTAGTTTGCTTCGCGTCTAATAAGCCAAAATACTACCTACTAGACTACGGCGGCCTAATATGTCTATGAAAATATTTGGTTGACCTTAAAGAATAGCGATCCTAAGGATAAAAGTGCTAAAAAAGAATCCATTTAATAATCAGATCACACATTTGAGAAACTAATTGTAATGAAAAACATGTCAAAAACTTTCTAAGGATGTTTTAATGCATTAAATCCCTATCTAGCCAGGCATAGGCCAAGAGCTGGCAACACAAACTCAATTTTTCGCAAGATTTGTAGACCGGCGGCATTTTTAGATTATACGTCTTTACGATAGATAAAGAACGATAAAATGCGACCAAAATGGAAGATTTGGATTTAGTTGACATGGTTCCACTTCATTCAATTTTATATATTTTGTGCTTTTTTTTAATTTCAAAACCCAATTCGATAAAAAAAAATAGAATCGACTTTCAGAATATAGTTTAAAAACAAAATACCATGTCGCGAATTCTTATTATTTTAGATATACAAGGACATTATTTTCATACAAAAATTATTTATAAAATTTAAGTATGTATTTAAATTACCTTGAAATTTCTAAAATTTTAAATACTATTCCCAAATCATGCTCAATGTGAAGTAACACTTTAATAATACGATTTCTTCTTCAACGGCACGCAGCACAATAAAATTTTTTTTATTTTTAATTTAAAAATAAATAAACAGAAATCTTAAAATATTTCACATTCAATTTAAAATTAAACAAATAATTAATAGGATGGAGGCAAGGGGAAAAAAACTATTAAAATCACTGAATTTCTTTTTTAAGGAAAATTTTTCTTTTAACTGAAAAAAAGAACACAATTAAACACCAACTTGAACTTTAACTTTTAAATTGATTTTTTTTTTATTATTTTAAATCTTTAGTTTTTCTTTTGCTATATTTAAACTAAAAAATGTTTTTAAAACAACGGTAACTGTTAAACGAATGCGAATTTTCTTAGAAGGACAAGGCTTTTTATACCATTTTTCCGCCGCCAAGCAAGTAGCGTTGGTAGAGGAAAATGTGCAACCTGCCAGTTTTTCTATAGGAAATCAAGTGGCTTGCAACGCATGCGTTCTTCTCTATAGGAAGGCAAGAAGAATAAAGTTGTCTAACAGGTGTATAAAACAAACAACAACAAAATGTAGAACAATTGTTCAGTGGTCTTCTGTGTTCTTTTTTATTTAATTTAACAGCTACTAATGAATAAGAGCTTTAAGCTTTAAATAATGTTAATTAACAGTATTAATGGAATAAACAGTACCAAAAAAAAACGTTACTTTTTAAAATTGTCATTTAAATAACAAAAGATTAGAGGTGTCATGATATATGGGATAAAATGCTTGTCTAAACACTCAAGATCTCCAGGTTCAAAATCCATAAAAGTCGTAGAACAAATTTTTATCTTGGTTTTCATTTCAAAAAAAAAAAATAAGTTAAAGACTTCAATACCTTCTATCATAGAGAAAGCTAGGCCACTTCTCAAGAAGGAAAGAGTAGAACTCAGTGAACAAAGTTCCTAGCAGGACACTTCTAAAGAAAGAGTAGAAATCAGTGAGTATATTTGCTCGCTAATTCAAGAGTCCAATACATTTCCTCACAGGCTATTGTTTGTTTACAGTTAACAACAAATGGCAACTCTATCATTCTAGAACCTGCTAGTGTACGCCAATCACCTGCTTAGATGGAAAAACTTGATTAATGAAAGTGAAACAAAGACGTTGAAAAGAAATTTAAAATTGCATCTGTAAACAAGAAAAGTGATGTTGGGGAAGTTGATTACCCCAAAGAACGGTTCTAAACACTTTTAATATGATAAAACCTAGATTCATTCGAGCAAGCAATTGTAAACAGATTACTAATAAGCTTAAGTCGTAATAGATACAGTAGATGTCGCCGTAGTCTAGTAGGTAGTGTGTTGGCTTATTAGACGTAAAAGCCCGAGTTCGTATCCCAGGTCGAACATCGGCGACTTCCTCTCAGCTGATTTCTAGCAAAAACTCTGAGAGTAAATATACCTGTCATGAAAAAGTTTCTCAAAAAGCCTGTCGTTCGGAGTCGACGTTAAACTGTAGGTCCCGCCATTCATGTATAAAATTAACGCACACAACATGGGTGGTGTGAGAAGCTAGGCCGTAATCCTGACTGAAGGGCTGTAATGGCCAATTGTATATGTATGTATGTGATACAGTAGAAAATGATAGTTAATAGTTTAAGCATGAAGCTTATGATTAGAGATGATAAAGCCTTAAGTTCTGTAGAATTATCCCTTTGAATAGAAAGTTTTAATAAAACATTCTTCAATTATTTATACTCTAATAGTTTATCAAATAAGCTGTCAATTCATTGTTTATTGTAGACCTCGAACATTGACTACTTTCATTATAATTACTTGACAAGCCATTTTTTATTGGTCAGTTTTATGGCCATATAATTTTTATTGGTATTTCATTAAACAATTTTCCATACAAATTCAAAAATAAAGCAATTTATTGTTGAAATTTATTTATTTATTTATTTGAAAATTTTGAAAGTGAATTTCAACGCTTTTATTGCCTTTTCCATATGGCATCAATCGTTATCGATGATGATTTCGTCTAGCAATATGTCTGCATAGGAAATTATTATCGAATTCTATTGAAGAAATCAACAATAGAAATAAAATAATTAAATTCAAATAATATTTAAATGTGAGGGGGGAGGAAAACCAAAACCAAAAAAAAAAAATACAAATGGGTTGCTAAAGGCCAATAAAAGTGTGTTTGCTTTAGTTTTAATGTACTAACGTACATACCACCTTCCTTCATACTTATGGCATGTATAGGCCGCAATATTATGATCTAAACAATAAAAATTCCACCAAAAAAAATGGAAATTCAAAACAAGCCGAATCAAAGAGAAAGAGAAAACGAACTTTCTTACAGAAACAATTTTCGAAAGAAGGCAAGAAATTTCGAAATTGGGTAAGCAGACTAGAGGATCTCTTTTCGTGAAAAATATATTTAAATATACACATACATACATATATGCTGCAAAATAAAATATAACCCAGCAAATAGTTTTTAGGGCAAGTTTGTTTACTTCATTTTAAAATAGCATAAATTAATTGTTAATATTAATTAAATTAAAAATAGTCATAATAAATAACAATAAACACAATACAATACTCACGTCTAGGATTTATTTTAAAAGCAGTTTGTTCCGGTGTAAGGTTGTATTAATTTTTGATCAGTGGTCTTCTCAAAACAGCGATTGATTTCGGTTTAATGCTTCGCCCTTTTCTTGCAGGGATCTTCACTGGATACTGCATTCAGCCAGAATTAATATCCATCTATAAAAGACTTGTAGTAAATGCCTTTCGTTTGCAGTCTAATTTCAGGATCCACAACCATATTCCACATTCCAGAAAAAAAAGTCGAGACTTAGCTATAAAATGTAGTTGTAGCGTACTGGTAAGGCATGATCCTCACTTGAATTGCCAATTTTGTTGTATTACCTGAGCATATTTCGTGTCTAATTAGCAGTGCGTATAACCACGAAAAATGTGATAATTTCATTCAAAATTTTGCTGGGTTACTATTCTTTAGAGAAATACCTTGTTTTTATTGAAAAATTTTCGAATAAAACTTTTCTATTCTACATCAGTTATCTTTAGATTCTCCGACGGTTCGGTTTGAAAATTAAAAATGAAAATTGTCCACTCGTCCAATGTACGCATTCTGAGTGCCTAAAATTGCATTTTAAAAATAGACCACCACCAACCACACTACTTGTAGTAAAAAAAATTAAATTAAAAGCAAAAAAATACGAATAATGAAAAATGCCATTTAAATAATACATATTTTTAATAAAAAATGCTTTTAAAAAAAAGGAAAAATTGAAAATTAAATACAGAAACAAAAAGTAAAAATACGAAAAAAAACGTATTTAATAAAAAGAAATTCCCATCATTTTCTAAACAACGTAATTAAATTACGATAAACGTCACAGTGAATAATGAGTACGGTTTTAAAATTATATGTATATACACATATAAATGTGTGTACACGATATGTTTAATTCATATTTAATACTAAATACGACGACTAGACAGACTAGTATTGCTGAAATCATTCATAATTTCTTTGATATTTTTTGGTTCTGAATTTAGTGTGTCTTTATATAAGTTTTCTTTTTTATGTTCGTTTTCATTTTATATCTTCAGAGAAACAGACAAATTGTTCATAGAAAAAGAATTTTTATTTTCTTTCGTATAAAGACAAATATATAAAATAGAAAAAAAAATAACCGAAAAAAATAATAAAAACAAAAACTACAGAATTTTGCGGATTTTAATTTTTATTTTGAAATAATTGTGCTTAAACACACCAATTTTTTTTTTTCGGTTTCTAGGAATGCCTACCTATACTGACACGATAGTTCGTATGTCTATACTACTGTCTGTGTAACAGAATGAAAAGCCTCCCAACAGTAAATACTGCAATAAATAGACAATATTCCGTAGTGATTAATGACACGATAGTTCATATGTCTATACTACTCAACAGTAAATGCTTTAATGAATGGACAATATTTAGGCTTGGTTAATTAGTGACTTTTGAGTGATACTTTAAATCTCAAAAATTTATTGTGTTTGTGAGAAAAAAATGTTCACAATCGAAACAAATTTTATAAGAAAATGCAGCTTTTTTTAATCCAAAAAGATAAAATGCTCGAAGTGCCGCAAAGTCTAGTGGTCCTCAAAACCAACTTACACCATGCCGTCGCTTAAATTCAGCCTGAATTATGCACCCACCATACATACATACATACATAATTGGCCATTACAACCTTTCAGTCAGGATTACGACCTAGCTTCTCACACCACTCATGTTGTGTGCGTTAATTTTATACGTGAATGGCGGGACCTACAGTTTAACGTCGACTCCGAACGACAGATTTATGAGAAACTTTTTCATGGCAGGTTTATTTACTCTCAGAGTTTTTGCCAGAAATCTGCTGAGAGGAAGTCGCCGAAGAAATATTTTTGCAAATTTCGTTTCGATGTCTGACCTGGGATTCAAACCCGGGCTTTACGTCTAATAAGCCAACACACTACCTACTAGACTACGGCGAATTATGCACCACACACAAGGAAAATTGAACATTTCGAATGGGGTCCACACTGAGAAGTCGTGACGGATGTATTCCACATATGAGGGCATCAACAGGCCTTTTAAACAAATAAATATGTGCGGGATATCTTTCGCACACTTTCGTTTTATTTAACTTTAAAGGTAGGAAGACCTGATATAATGAAATTAGACCCAAATAGCCTTTTAACGGTTTCTACAGTCGCCAAGGCTGTTTATTTTTAATACCGAGTTCAAGATCTTTAAAAAAGGAGTACAAATAATACAATGAAGAAATCGAAGAAATAACAAACGGCCGCCATAGTCTACTAGGTAATGTGTTGGCTAATTAGACACAAGGCCGTGGTTTAAACCCCACGTCAGACGTTTCGAACAAAAAGAACTACAAAAAAAATGTTTCTTCGGCTACTGCCTCTCTGAAGATCTCTTCCAAAAACTCTGGGAGTAAATAAAAAAAATTCACATAAAAAGTTTTACAAAAATCTGTCGTTCGGAGTAGACTTTAAACTGTAGGTTATGTCACACGTGAATAAAATTAACACACACAACATTGGTGGTGTGAGAAGCTAGGTCGTAATTCTGACTATAGGGTTGTAATGATCAATAACCTCTGTTGGAAAGTTTTATGATTATTAACCAAGAAGTATTGATTGGAATTCATATTTCAAAAGTTTAGGTAGAGTACTCCGCAATTTTGTGCAGACCTTGCGCTGACCAACTTCCTCCTTTTCCCTGATTTTGGTGGAACTTGGTTAGTACAGGGACTGCGTTCACCCGTGGCATCACAACGGGCCGCTATGCGTGCTTAAGTGAGCTTTGTGATATCAGAGCTACCACTCCGACCTAACCTAACTCCGCAATTTGATAGATTTTATGATTTTAGACTCATAGTATGGCTCTACCAACTTCCAGCTGAGCTCTTTAAAATGGTGGCAGTATTGACTTGGTTTGTCTACCTTTTTACACAGAACTGTATTATTCTATTATTAAATAGGTCAACATACTTGTACAATACTGATCACAACATACATAGATACTACATACCATTTACTTGTAATTATTTTCATGGCCGCATTGTAAAGTAATAAATACTTTTTAAATCTTTTATTTTATATTTTTTTTTCTTTGAGGTTTTAACTAAAAACCAATGTATCAAGAGACATTTGTATACATACATACATATGTATATCTTCTAATTTGTCTTTAGAAATCTAGTTATTTATATGGTACAATAGCATATATTTTGTTTATATTTTATTTGCAATAAATTAGATTTCGTATACAATTGTGTTTTTATTTTTGTTTTTGTTATAAATTCGTTAATACATTTGTTTAACATTACATGTATTCTGAACCACACCACCCATGTGTCATTCAATCAAAACTGTTGCTATTAAGATTTGTGCCAATATTTCTGTACACGTAGTACAATATGTTGTATACATTCTGTGTTCTATTACTAAATATACTGTACGTACTCATATGTAGTCGTTACGAAAGTATTCACTGTTTTAAAAGCAGAAAAAAAATTTAAATTGTTCAATGAATTTTCATTCAAACAAATATTTAAAAGGTTTCAAAATTTTTATTTTGCAGTCAGAATAGGTATTTAAGACCCATTATTTGTGGGTCGCACAGGTTTCTATCGCTTACTATGTTAACTGATACAAATCTGAGGTCCCTAGGCAGTACACTCTCAATCTGTTTTCGTATAGAAATACTTTAACTTTATATGATATTCATTCACCATACAAAATTCATTGAGGTTTCTAATCTTCAATTATTGTTAATTTTTAAGGATTTTTTTCACTAACTTCCTTTTCATTGCTTTAAGTAGCATGGAGACGTCGCAATGCATTCTCCTTCTTATTTTTATTTCAGACAGTCTCAGGGGTCTGGAAGCTTCCTGCGTGGATATTTGATTAAAAACTCTTAATTTTAAAATAATCACAAATCATAAAGTAAATTTGTTCGACTTCTCCAGAATACAATCCTGAATTGCTATCAAGCAATTCAACCACCACATAATTTTAATATGAGGACGGCAATTAATCATCTGAAGAGTATTGTCTATCCAGATTGAAACGTATTTGAATTCAACAGAGGAAGATATGATATTTCAGTGCAATAAGCTTTCGGATTATTGGAAAGAAGTTAATATCTGAGGAAAGTTCTCATCTAATCAAGCGTTATATTCGAAAGTTGTATGTTTTTTCGTGTGCTTACCGACAGATTTCATACCGTCAATTTAAATACATAATCTACTACTGTTTACTAGGCTATCAGGGATTCCCCGGGATGTAAGCAAACCTTTTCACATCAAGCAAAACAACAAAATTTCTGAACGCTTATTTTTGTATTGTGAAGGAGTAATTTGTCTTATTAGACATAAATTTATAGCCTTCAGACTGCAATTATAGGTTGATAGACAGCTAACTTTCCTCATGGCCCACAAGGGCGATCTTCTACCCGTTGTCTCCTCATTTATTTTTATGGATCTTTAATAATAATTTATAATTAAATATCAAACAAATCAAAAATATTTCTACAAATTGACTTAATCTCCACGTCTGTGATTTATCTGAAAAATCTGTTTTAAAGACTTGTCAGTTAACAGAACAATTAAATGGTATTTAAAAACAAAATGTTTAATGCTCTATTAACTTCCTTGTTCAGTAAATACATGCATAGGCAATAAAGAAAGATGCTGTTTTTCTTTCATTTACAATCTAAAAATAAACGCGAGGAAAAAAAACTTATTTTCTCTTAAAACAAAGGACTTGTAAAACATCACACGAACTCACTGAAATGGACGATTAATTGACTCTGTGCATACAACACAACACACACAGGTCTACAAAGAAATTTATTTCAAAATAATTATCGTAAATTAATTTTATTTTCCAGGAAGTTATTTTCGAATAAAATTCATCATAGACATTTAAAAAAAATTGTTTAAAAAAAGACAAGAAATTAATGGAAAAAAAGGAATAATACACGAAGAAAAATATGTATTTTTAACATAAAAAAAATTTAAATAAAAGAAAGAAAACAATTTAAAAAAAAATTAATATTTTTTAAAATAAAACTGAAATGAACAACACAACGACAACAATAAACATCTTAATGGTGGCTGCAAAATAGCAAGAAAATGTTTACAGACACAATAAATGCAATGCATTGTATAAACAAAAATTAAAACAAAAAACAAAAAAAAACCAATTATAATTTAAAAAATAAAAGAAATTTTTATACGTTCGTATTGCTAGCCGGTAATATTCTTCGTTCGTTCGTTCGTTCTTTCGTTTTCATTGCAATATACTGCACATCGAATCGAATTTCTAAAAATATATCATGATATTCAACTCGTTGAGTTTACTACAAATAAAAAAGTGTGCCGCTGCATGTTTTGATTTCGTACGCTTGTATTTGTGAGCATTTTACCGAGTATACGTATCGAGAACATTTTGCAACAGGGTTTGTTGTTAGTTGCATCTACAGAGAATTTGGAAATTTCAAAGCAAACGCCATGTGCTTGTGCTAAAAATCTATGCTTAATGGTATCTTCTGTGTTTACATTGTAAATTTTATTTTTAACTGGAAAAAAATAAATATTTTTCGTTGCATCCACACAACAAAAACTAATAAATATTTGTAAAGTTTACAAAAGCAAAAGAAATAAAACACATTTCGAAAATAAATTATAAAACTATACGACTAAAAAGAAAAATTCTAAATCCCAAAAAGAAAAACAAGAAAAATATTCATAATAATAAAAGAATTCTCAACCATTATACTCGTACAACACATCAATGATAATTCTAAGCTGATCCAAGGAAAATGTCGAAAAAACCACGAGGGAGCATTCATAAAATTCGTGAATTCGAATTAGAAAAGGTAAGTTAAAAATCAAAGAATTTTTTAAAATATAGAAAGCGAGCAATTACTGCCGTTTTATGCACTTGTTTTACTCTTTTCGATATAAAACCATCAATAACACAAAGACCTACAGTGAGCGCCATAAATGAGTCAACATTCACTATAATATGTATACACACATACATACATAATTGGCCATTACAAGCCTTCAGTCTGGATTACGGCCTAGCTTCTCACACCACTCATGTTGTGTGCCTTAATTTTATACTTGAGTGGCGGGACCTACAGTTTAACGTCGACTCCGAACGACAGATTTTGAGAAACTTTTTCATGGCAGGTATATCATGGCAGGAGTAAGTAATTACACTCAGAGCTTTTGCCAGAAATCTGCTGAGAGGAAGTCGCCGAAAAAATATTTTTTTGTTCATATTTCGTTTTGATGTCTGGCCTGGGGCTCGAACCCGTGCTTTACGTCTAATAAGCGAACACACTACTTACTAGACTACGGCGACCTCGTCACTGTATGTATACCGAAGGGAATATTCCTGCTGCACCGTGAATAAAATTCGGTTCTGATTAAATGGCTACGTTAACAAGTAAAATGGTCGTACATTAACGACTATTTGGTTGGCTTACACGGTAGCAGCATTGTGGTTCCTTATTGACCAAGGACGTAATGAGGCCACGCTTACTAAATTTTTATTTCCAAAAACTAAGCAAGTAAACTCAATGACATTTGATTCCAACCAGAGGGCCGCCTAACTTGCCGTACAGCGCGTTTAACAATCGATTTATTTCAAAATCAATTTGCTGACAACGTTCTGCCTAAAAGAGGCCCTATTGCCAGCTCCTCATTCTTGTGATTTAGCATCTTTGAACTACTTTTTATGGGGCTATGTTAAGTCATTGGCTTAGGGTGACAATTTAGCAATTCATGAAGAATTGGAAGTTAATAGTATTGATGCCATTCAACCAGATCTACTGACAAGTTAAATATTTATTCCCCCGTTGCACGACCGCCTGGCATTTAACCGTTTGACACTGCAAGCTTTTGAATTAGCAAATTTTTTTTGCCACAAACAAATTTTCAAAACAAATTTTCTTTATTTTATCCATCTGCGTGATTTATTATTTGTTTTTCTACTAAAACGTACGCAAATACGAAAAAAGATATCGAGTCCTTCTGCCTTCCTATTGCCAACGACGAGTATACTCGTCTTTGGTTGCCTGCTTGTAAATGATTGTGTATGATAATATATGTGCTCTTACCAAGAAATAACAGGGCTTTGGTAAACAATAACACTTAAAATATAAATGGCAATGGGTATAACTTCATATAATTTAGGCTAGGCAGCGAATGGGTTAATGTACTTTTGAAAGATTATTTCATATAAATTTTGTCTGCAACATACCCTTTCCAGCATTTCGCTGGGTATATCACAAATGACAGCTGTAATGTTATCTTTCAAAATGAAAATTGTGGTTAATTTGCCATTTGACATGAAAGACTTCACGTGGGGTGACCAATGGACTGCTCTAAAATATTAGTTTAATCGCTAACCAAACTCACTAGTCTATATTTTTACTGCGTCGCGTGCTGTGACACCGTCTTCTCACCGTCAATAAAGATCAATTTTTCTGTTGTTGATTCTCTCACTGAGCCAATAACGAACTTCGTCATTGCTGAAGTTTATTATTTGATAGAAGCACACCATTTTTCTATTCATAGTGAAAAGACAAAAGCTACCGATCATTTTTGGCATTGCAGCATGTCACGAATCTTTTTCCCATACTACAAAAATTGTACTAAAAATTCATATAAATTTTAGCTCCCCAAAGTACATACATAATGTGATAAATGCGACCTCAGCTAAACATATTGGCCGCAGTACAACCAAACGGTTGTGTTTAAAAAAGCGTAAAATAGTTTTCAATCTGGGGCATCGTTAGGCGCCTACCAACAACAGCAACAGGCAATTCATTCTATTTATTCCCTGTGTTCAAACTCTAGACATTTTTTTTAAGACAATGTTGTGTATTTACATACATAAATAAGGTTGCATCGCCTCTAATTATTCTCCCTGAAGAGCAAGTGCACCACAATGGCCATTATGGACTCCCGAGTTAACTTTCAAATCACCTTTTTATTCGTTAAAAGTGAATAATGATATATCACCAACTATACGATCAAGAAAGAAGGAAGAATTGAGTTATCAATCAACTTTGCATCACTTTTCTTTCAACGTCTAATGCTCGAATAATCAAAAAAAAAATTCGAAAGAAAACACAGATTTTAAACCAGTTACAAAAATTCGAATTTTTCGCCAATTGCCAAATGATTATTTTCTATCATAGACCTGATCTGTGATCGATCATGGCAGAGTATTTTTCATAATTTCTTTTTCATTTCTTTCATTTGCCGTGTCATAATTGTTTATCATAAATTTTCAACAATATTATTCGAAATGATTTTTCGAATATAAACAATAATAAAAATGAAAAGCGAATCGTCAAAACAGGTGGTACATATTAAAACAAATTAATTATTAAAATAATTAATTAAATATTTGATTTTTCTTTCTAACACTCTTTTCAATACTGATTCAATAATAAATCTCCTAGAAAATATTCAATTGAAAGTGTGATTTGATATGAAAAATACTAAAAGAGATGAAAATAATGAGAAACATGAAAATGAAAATTAAAAACAACAATAAATACAAATTATTCAATATTTGTAAAAAATGCAAAAACAAAATTAATTTATTTATAAATTGGATGTACATAGTAGTATTTACACCAAGCAAGCGCATGCAATTTCTTGTGACATTTTACAGCTACTGACTCGAACTAAGTCGGACAAATGATTTCACACGGACTTGAATAATTTCCAAAGAAAAATGGGAAAATGATTCGACTTGTAAACAGACCAGTCAAATCTGACACTAGACTAACCCCTAGATATCCACATCCTCAGTCCGAAAATATTGTGTAATAACTTCTTTAGAAACCGTAATGACGAAGAAGAAGAGGAAACTACTGTTATACTTTTCTATACTTTAATGACATTTTACAGTCCATTGAGGAACAATTTTTGGACACCCGAAACTTTTCGAAAATTACATCAAAAACTGTAGTAGTGGCCGTAGTCTAGTAGGTAGTGTGTTCGCTTATTAGACGTAAAGCCCGGGTTCGAGCCCCAGGCCACACATCAAAGACGAAATATAAAAAAAATATTTCTTCGGCAACTTCCTCTCAGCAGATTTCTGGCAAAAACTCTGAGAGTAAATAAACCTGCCATGAAAAAGTTTCTCAAAATCTGTCGTTCGGAGACGACGTTAAACTGTAGGTCCCGCCACTCAAGTATAAAATTAAGGCACACAACATGAGTGGTGTGTGGAGCTAGGCCGTAATCCTGACTGAAGTGTAGTAATGGCCAATTATGTATGTATGTACATCAAACACTAGGTGTATTTCAGAGGCAAACTAAGTTAGAATAATCTTGTTCGAATCCCTATGTTTCCAAGTGAAATAGATAAAGGTAATCTACCGAAAATTGCATACAAAATTGCTTAGTGTAAAAACCGTTTAACTTTCCTGCATATTCATATATGTATACACGCGATTCAATATACTATTTTGACATCAAATTTATTTTGGCTCTTGGCCAAATATATGCCAACATCAATATACATATTTCTTGTTTTTTTCTCTCGTCTTTAATTTTTTTTTTTTTGTTTTTGTTTTTCATTCGGTGTTTTCCATACACAAGTTTAAAGCAGATTTTCGAAAATTAGAAAAAAATTTGAATTTTATAGAATTTCAGTCAGTAATGGAATATACATAGTTTATGGGCATATCATTATGTTTATTTAACGTGTTAATTAATTGTCGAATTTTGAACTGTATTTCAGATACATTTGGTTGATGAATTTGATATTTTACAAATAGTTGGCGAAGGATGGTTTGGAAAAATCTTATTGGTCGAACATCGTGCCTCGCATACCGAAATGGTTTTGAAAGCGGTACCCAAACCATATGTATCGTTAAGAGATTTTTATAGAGAATTTCATTATGGTCTACATTTGGGCATACATCGAAATATAGTGACAACATATGATGTGGCATTTGAAACTGCTGGCTTTTATGTCTTTACACAAGAATATGCACCATTGGGTAAGGAAACAAGATAATTATTTTTCTAATATTGACATACAATAATAATGATTTTGCACTTCTCTCAGGTGATTTGACTTCAAATGTTACCGATACTGGAGTGGGAGAGGTGTATAGCAAACGTGTGGCCAAACAAATTGCTTCCGCCTTAGATTATATGCATTCAAAGTAGGACTTTTATCGTTGTTAAATGTTTCATACTTTATCTTATTTTCAAAAGTTCTGGTCTTTTTTGTTTTATTCTATTCCATAATACAGAGACATAGTCCATCGTGATGTTAAGCTGGATAATGTTTTAATTTATCGTTCCGATTTTTCTCGTGTTAAACTATGTGATTTTGGTGAATCCTATCAGAGTGGCACTATAGTCGAAAGGCGCAATGAATGGCTGCCCTATAGTCCGCCCGAAGTATTAGAGATAAAACCCGAAGGCACGTACAAGTAAGTAAATAAATTCCTTTTTCAGTCATTACAAATTAAAAAATGTCCACCTCGTTACAGAGCCGATCCCAGTCATGACGTTTGGCAGTTTGCTATTGTCATATTCGTTTGTCTAACTGGCTGCTTGCCTTGGCAAAAGGCAGCCTCTGATGATCCTCGCTATGTGCGTTATTTAATATGGCAAAACACCATGATGTTGGCCATACGTCGAACACCGAAATTATTTAAACTTTTATCCTCTCGAGCACAACGTATGTTTAAAAGATTTCTAGAGCCACGAGCTGATAGAAGGCCGAAAAATCTATCCGATTTGGCTAAATTCTTAGATGATCGTTGGCTAGCAAAGACTGCTGAAAAAGAAATGGCCGAATATGAAACAGATGAATTGTGTCCATCCATGTATTCGTTTCATAGCAGTCCCGATGAAAAAAATCGTTTACTTTACAATTTAGCCGATTGTGGTATTGAGACCAATGTGGATAGGCATACAAAGAAAATGCGTATTAAAGAATGGATTGAATCTTCCGTAATAACGGAGGAAGATGAGGTAATTTCAATAAGAATAATTTATTTTCAATTCAAAAAAATTCTAAAACCATTGTTAAATTACAGGAGGAACTTGATGAGACCAATTCGGCTTCATCACCTTCTTCATCTGTGTCACGAGAACCCGTACGTGGCCATATATCATCTTTGCGCACTTCTTCCACCGAGAAACCAAAAGAAATTAAAACCACCCTAAAAGATGCCAATCAAAAACATTTTGATCCACGCACGGGTGTGGTACAGCAAGGTCCAAGTGAAATGGGTGTGGTTAACAAGCAAAAGTCTGAAAGTCCTTTTTCAACGGCTAGTAGTAATATGTCCATGATAAATAATAATGATAGTTTGGCTGGTAGTATGCTAACACTTGGTTCACGTCCCGATTTACTAGCAAGTAGCATGGAAATCTATAACTCCGCTAGTACCGATCTTAATCGTTTAGGTGAGCCTAACGGTAGTCTCGATCAGCTGTCCTGTCAAACGCTTAGCAATAGTAATCTAGTATTAACACAAGCACCGCTGGATTATGTGCAAAATTCAACCCAAATGACAACAATAAAAAATTCAATTGGCGTTAATACGGGACGTCCTCTAACACCTAATAAAAGTATTTTGCATCGTTCTAAATCAGATAACCTTAGAGCGGCCTTATTTGCTAGCACACCAACTTTAGATAACAACAATAGTTTAGCGTGGAATATGCCAAATAATAAGACAGTACAGCCACAGTCTAACCATAATAATAAATCGGTTACTTTTACGGGTTTAGCTAACTCTTTTCAAACGATGGCACCAATAATAATGCCTCCAAATTTTAATATTAATATACAGCAAAATACCTCTACTCCACCAGGCACTACTAATCAAGTGACGACATCACCTACGCAAACACCAATACAAACTCAAGCACAGCCACAATATCAATACACTAACAATAATAACAATAACAATAAGAACACTAAATCTAATTATTATGATTCTCCAGTCAAAGACAGTGCATATGGTTCATCTGAAACAACAAATGATTTTTACTCTTCCCCATATCAAACGAATATGAATGGTAAAATGAACGGTAATAATAAGCCTTCACCAGTTCGACAGAACACTCTTTCATCTACAGTGCGCACACAAAGCTCTCAACAGCAAAGAAGCTATTCGGGAGCACTAACAACAAGCATGAAAGATACCGCATACGATCGTTCGGCGATCAATAACAATAATAATAATTTAAGGAGAAAATAAATTCTAAATTGTCAATTATTCTATGATTGAAATACTTAATAAACTTTATAAATTATAATTATAAACATTACATTATTATTTTTAATAATTTAATGTATTTCTATTGTTAGATTTTAAATAAAAATTTTTAAAAAATATTAAATATTTTCAAATCCTTTAAAATTTTAGCTTTGGTACAGGATTTTATAACATTTACATGAAAATGTGTTTAAATTACATTCGAAAATAATTATCGAATAGAGAAACAAGAAAAATAATACCATATTTAAACTAAGGGATGATTTTCAATGTTAAAAAAGAACTGTCGTTACAATAGCATTTTCCAGCACAAAGAAACAAACGTCAAAGACTTCTTATGCATAACAATAGATGGCCATGCGGTATTGAAAACAGGTAAATCTGTTTTAGCAACATGTTTTAATAATGACTGAGAACAAAGACTCATGGCATCAACTTAAAGTTCACTAAAGTATGTATAAAGATAAATTCTTTGTCATAATGGATATTATAGTGCTAGCAAGCCACATTAGAACCAGAATCCTACAGAGAATAGTAGATTTCCCCCATGCTAAATCGAAAAGTTTTTAGAATAGTAGTGAGCCCATATAAAATAGCAATGCACAACCTTTTTTAAAGTCGATAAAGAAAACCTAAAACAACAAAAGACGTCGACTATTAGATCCTTACTGCATTGACATTATTTGTATGACCTTGTGGCGGGGGACGTAAACATAGATGGAAATATTGTGGGACCTTGTGGTGATCGCACATTTACGCCAAACTCATTGGATGTCATAGAAGATATTAAACAGGTGAGAGGACTTTATATAGCTGGAAATTACGAATCAATTTCCAATATCAGAATCAGCTTTAGAAGCTACAACAGAAGAGGAGTCGGTGAAACTGCCTGTCTTCTTATAAATCATGCGTGGGGATGTAGGTTAGGTTAGGGAATGTAGAACAGAAAGTAGGCAGTAGAGAGTCCTAAGCACGAGTAAGCGAGAGATGAGAGCTATTATAGGCGTACTAATGTTACATGCCCTCTTTACACGTACGATCAGCAGATGAGATAGCTATTCAGACTTTTGTGGTTAAGTGAAGAAGCAAAGTAAACGATGGAGCATGTTTTATGTCATTATCCTTCTCTACAAGCATATGGACAGATGACAAGGCAGGTAGTGATTTTGTTAACTAAAGCTAGCTAAAGGACTGCAAACTTGAAGATCTAGTACATAAACGAGATTGGCTGGTTAGGGGAATATCTTTATGGGTCGATTATTCACAGCTTCTAAACCCGTTGTGTTGCAAGCAGCTGGCAACTGAAAATTTGTAGTTCTAGCAAAAATTTATTTATACGTGAAATGATTAACTAATCAGTTAACTGCCGTTTGTTATACCATATTTTGCAACTGGCAAAGGAACTGAGGTTGATTTGCCATACATAACCGAGCCATTAAAAAAACAATTATAGCTACAAGAAATTGCCACTTGAGGCATAATGGTTGATTGTTTTCTCACTATTCTTTCTTAATTTTTGTTCACTCTTTTTCCTTTCTTATGAAGGACGACCAGGCAAGAAAATGTAGGCTGACTTGCAATTATCCAAGCAAAACGAAAGAAATTCATACAAAACGATTTTAAAACGGGAGAATTTGTATATGTTCGATACATGCATTCTAATAGAAAACAGATTATGAGGAAAAATACTAGACCTCCAACGGCATACACTAATACGTTCAAATCTATCCAAATGCCACTAGTTAGTCATCGTCATGATTCACCGACCCTATCATACAATTTTCTGTATGCTTTTCATCAACAACATAACAAGTTGGCCATTATCGGAGCTAGTTATTATATATGTTGAACAGAATCCTTTCCATTTCTTTTTCATAGTAATCTTGATCCTTGTCTAAAATCTCCTTTAACAATCTATACATTTCTACACTAACTACATTGCAATAAATACCTTTAAGTTCTTGAGCGTATTACTAAGTATTCCCCCAAAACATGATTCACCATATTGCTCTGCGCTTCCCTTTGTACATTCTGCTTGAGTTTCCATCGACACTAATATACTTCACTCTTGAAATCACTCACTCATCATTTAGAACACATTGAATTTCTCTTGTTTTTAAGTTAAATCTTAAAAAAATGTATTTGTTTTTATTCTTCAATCATTTGTTTAACGAAGAGACTGCAACAGGATCACTCACACAAATACAATATGCATTCAGTTGGAGAGTCCTACGCACGTATTTAATGTAACAGGGGCTTATAACTTTACAAATAGAGATGACGAAGGAGGTGGTAATTGGCTTGAATCCGAGAGAAGCAGATAGACTGTAGAAAATCTACTTCAATGGAATAAATCTGGAGCTGTGGGTAGCACCAATACCGGGGCGACCGTGCTTAACGGGTTTATAAGTCAAAACGAATTCACCCAAGTAGTGACCAATCATTTCAGGTTTAATTTCAACTTGGCCGAAATCTTTGCCGTTATAGACACCAATGATGGAACCGGTCATTTCGGGAACGACAATCATGTTTCTCAAATGGGTCTTGACAATTTCTGGTTTTTCATTTGGAGGAGCCTCCTTCTTGGCTTTGCGCAATTTCTTGATCAAGGCCATTGGTTTGCGTTTCAAGCCACGGGAGAAACGTCTGCGGGCACGGCTATGCATCAATTCAACCAATTGATTGCTAAAAGAAAAAAATCACCATTAATGCTACTCATTCAAGAGAACGTAATTAATTTTGATAAAAAGAAAAAACTTACTTGGGCATATCCAACAATTGGTCCAAATCGACACCACGGTAGGTGTACTTTTTGAAGGTACGCTTCTTCTTAAGGGTTTCATCAACCTGAAATCGAAATAAAGAACTCCTTTGTTAATTTGTTCTCACACAAATACCACACTTGAAATGCTTTAAACACTTAAAATTTTATTCACATCTTGTAAAAAATTAACTTAAAAATTGTTTTCCATTTAATTTAATTAATATTTCACTAAGATGTTGAATATTTTTAAAGATTTTTGCACGGATTTTTACCTCAGCCATCTTGACGTTTCAATTTACAGAACGGAAAGAAAAACAAAAGGGTTCAGTATTGCCAGATTTCAAAAGTAGGTGATTTCCAAAGTTGTCACTACTGTGTGCAGTGTTGTCATATCAAATGTTAATTTCTAGAGCGTTGCCATATTAAAACTTAATGTGGTATTTACACTGCAGTGAAATTTAATAGATTAGATTTTAAAATTTATTAAAAATTTAAATCATTTACACTAATGTAGTGACATTTATCATTATTATATTTTCAGAATAAAAACATCTTAATAGGATATAAGAAAATAATTAAATTATTAAGGTATTAAATTTCTTTACAATATTTTTTAATTTAAAAACATTTTTTGTATAGTGTAACATGATTTTAATACAATTGATTAAAAATCAGAGTTGTATTTAGAAAGTAAATATGTTGGGAGCAAATTCCGTGAAAATATAATACTGAACTAGTGGAATTCCATTATATTTAATAAATATTAAAAAGAGACATTTTAATTAATTAATATTAAGTTTATAATGAATTGTATCATTTATCCAACACATAAATTAAATTTATTGACGGAATTATGGAGTATTTTTGAGTATATTCTAAAGGTTTAAGGCTGCTTATAAAAACAAACAAACATACTATTCTCTCTTTTTCTTCTCCAATAGTCTATTTTCTCTCAGTGTATTAAGATCGGTTTTTACAGCCATAATTTAATAAATTAATCTAAAAACAATAATTGTTAGAATTTTTATATATTTTTTATTATTCTTACTTCGTAAGGTAAAATTACTTCAAAAATATTTATATTTATTTACCAATTAATATTATCCTCCTATGGCTTCGTTCACACAGTTGTTATATTTCATACATTATGGCAACACTATCACAATACATTGGCACTACTTTTAATTTTAAACATAACGACCCTGTCTTTGAAACACATGTTTTTGATAACTGCGAATAAGAAAAAACTTATCGTCAATTCAACCTGCTTCTGGAAGTTGAGGAATGACAACAAAACAAAAAGTAATTTTTTTTAATAAAACAAAACGCATAAAATATAACAAAAGTAGTGAGATGTGTCTTCGTGCGCTTCTTTTTATGGACAATGTCGTAGGAAGAGAACTAAAGTGATTTTCCGTTGTTTTTTTTTGCTGACGTTTTCGTTTATTGTTTATCGAAGCAGAACCAACAAATTTGATTGATCGTTTAACAATTAAAGCAAAACACCGACTTTTAGCACCTTCATTAAGTACATTGGCCGTTAACAAATAAGTGCTAAACTATCATTTAACAAATTGTAAAATTAAAAAAGTGTTGAAATAAATTTAAGTTTCAGTTTAAGCAACGTGTAAATTCAAAATCATTTTCATTTTCGAAATTAAAATCAATCAGTGGCTTTTGACCACAAGTGAAAGTTTCCAGCCGCTTCAAATGTAAAGTTCATTGGCATAACAGCTGTATCTGTTGTGTGGCCTTCTTAAAACAAAACACCGCCAACTGCAATAGCCGCCACAACAAGTGAAACAGACGTCGTCAACCTTGAAATTGTTCAAGATGTTGGCCAATTCGGGTTATGTGATGACCTTGGCCAATAGTATTATTGGTGTTGGTATTTTGGCAATGCCGTTTTGTTTTCAAAAGGTAGGTATAAAATTAGTCATTTCAATAAGAATCATTCCATTATTTTGTGCCCTACAAAATAGTATTGTTTTATGCTTTTAAGTCGATAACAATGGGTGTAGTGATAAGTGTACTTCGCGGGACTTAACTATAATTGTAGCCGTTGAGGAAAGAAAGGCATGTTTTGCTTTATAGTTTTTAAAGCCTTAAATCCTTTTTAGGAAACTGTAATATTCAAGCGAATGTGAGGCTATTCAACTTTTGGCTCAAGTTCACAACTTTAACTTGTTACCATTAAAAAAGTATTTCGAGTTTAAAAATTTAATCATTTATAAACCATACAATTTGAAGTTCCATTATATATACGACCTTTCCTACCATAAGTATAATAAAATAGTATGTTGAATACTAATATGCAGTTTGAAAATTTAAATAGTTAGTGATTGTTGCTCACATATTACCTGTTTTTGAAAATACATCGATTTATAGGCCAGGTTAAGCGATAATAGGCCGATGGGAATGTGTTAAGTGTGACTCATGCTTAATACAGCTTATGAAGAGACAACTTTGATAACAGAATACTTTGGTAACAGATAACTTTTTGCACAAACGTAATTTCACCTAAAGTACCGTAAAATAATTCTTTTGTATCAGATTGTCTACTCTACAGATTTAGAGAACAAAAGAAACAAAATTGATAGTTGGCAAAAAGATAAGAATAAAAGAAGTAAAGAAGAAAATAAAGGGAGATTCAAATCGCCTGCCGGCTTATGCAGCGTAGAGACAAAAGATAACATCACTCTACACTCCGCTAAAAATAAGAATCTGAGTCCTACTGTTCCACAAACTGGTTCCCGGTCTTGGAACACCATGACAGAAATCATGCAAAGATCCTGAAAGACCCCTTTATCTAGGTTCAGCATCCATTCCGTTCTAGAATGGTACAGTCTCTAACATTTTAGCCTGAAGATAAATCTGCTGAGAGGAAGTCGCCGAAGAAATATTTTTTTTTCATATTTCGTTTTTATGTCTGACCTGGGTTTGAACTCGGGCCAACACACTACCTACTAAACTACGGCGACTTCAAATAATATCATCTATTCCACTCAAATATAGTCACTCTTCGTCTGATAACATGGCAGATCAGCCTAAAGAAATATCCCATAGCAGATGTTACATACATACAATGTAACAGTTCCTCGGAAGCGAATACAGTTTTATATTATATGTCTTCAGAAGCATTGTGAAAATACAATCAGCCTCGAGCTGACATAATACTCAGTCAAATAAATGCCTAGTGTATCATATGCTATGATCTGTTCGCTGATCAGCTCCATTGTGATCATAATCATTTCAGCTAGGAGAATACTGTACTCATCAGAAAGATAAGCTTTGGATTCTATAAGCAAAATAAATCCCAAATTCCTTTTTGGAGCCGTCCGTGAGGGTCGCATAACCGTCTAGCATACTACGGTAACTTAGTCCATGGTAGGCAAGTCATACTTATTGATATTTTTATATGAAATTCAAAGAATCCTTGACACACAGGATGATATTGTGTTAATAGGTAAAGTGTGCAACAATTAACATTTTTAATATCGGATTAAAAACAAATCATTTTTACTTTTACTATACTTTTACTTTAGTTTTATAAATTTCTATTATTGTTATTAATAACGATTTAATACATTTACTTTTAGTGTGGCATATTACTGGCAATTCTTCTATTAGTTTTAAGTAACTGGGTAACGCGAGTTTGCTGCCACTATCTCATCAAAACATCGCTGCTAACGCGAAGAAAAAGTTTCGAATTTCTTGGTAAGTAAAGTGATCTTGTCAATATGTATGTACTCGTATAACCACAAATAGCTACTGGTATTGATTTCATATTAATAGAGAAAATATTATTTATATTTTTACAGGTTTTCATGCCTTTGGTACCTCTGGTAAACTCTTAGTTGAATTGTGCATTATTGGTTATCTTTTGGGTTCATGCATTACATATTTTGTTGTTGTTGGCGATTTGGGACCACAGATCGTAACAAAAATGTTCTCATTAGAAAATGAACATCGCCATTTGCGTACACTATTAATGTGTGGCGTTACTTTGTTTTGCATAATACCCTTGGGTATGTTAAAAAATGTTGATAGCCTGTCTACGGTATGTACTGCCTCGATAGGTTTTTATGTCTGTTTAGTAATAAAAATCATATTGGAGTCGGAAATGCATATCATAGCAAATGATTGGGTGGAAAAAGTAGTATATTGGCAGCCATCTGGTGTACTACAATGTCTACCTATATTCAGTATGGCTTTATCTTGTCAAATGTAAGTTTTCGTTATTTTTCTTGGGTTGTACGTTTCTTATTCTTGTTAATTTTCAGGCAAATCTTTGAGGTTTTCACCAGTATTAATAATCAAAGTCTTGAGAAATTAAATGGCATTGTACGTAATGCAACATGGATCTGTACATTGGTTTATATAGCCGTTGGTTTCTTTGGCTATGTTGCCTTTTGTACACAAACCTTTTCAGGTAATTTCTATCACTTTGTTTAGCATTCGTTAATAACCTAATTCTAATTAATTTTTAGGCAATATACTAATGAATTTATCAACATCATTTGGCAGTGATGTGATTAAAATTGGTTTTGTTTTATCGGTGGCGTTTAGTTTCCCGTTGGTTATATTTCCCTGTCGTGCCAGTTTATACTCATTGCTGTACAGAAAGGTATTGTAAAAGTTTTGTTCTATAAATTTATAAAATCCTTGACATAAAATATTCCATAACTAAAATTTAGGGCCAAACTGATGCTACGGGTTATATACCAGAAACAAGGTTTAAAGCTATTACAATATTTATTGTAACTTTTTCTTTGTGCATTGCCCTGATGATACCTTCGGTAGAGCTAGTCATAGGTTTAGTTGGCTCCACCATAGGTGTAGCGATTTGTATTATGTTTCCTGCTGCGTGCTTTCGAAAAATTATCAAAAAAGATACCAACGAACGTAAACTTGCTCAGTTCATTCTAGTGAGTGGCTTTTGTCTAATGATTTTAGGCACATATGCTAATCTCTCTGCCATTGATGAAAAAAGTTCTGGATCTCATTTAGAGATGACCAAAATTGATGAAGACCTATTCACACCCACCGAAATAATAAAAGAATCCATAGATGAGAAAATCAAAAATATTGAAAAGGCTTTAGAAGAGAAGGATAAGGAAAAAGAGAAAGCCTTGGAAGAAAGTCGAAAGTTGGTACAAAATTTAATGGAAAAGGAACAAAAAGATAATCTCAATGAAACAAAAATTATAAAAGAAAAGCCCTCACCTCCACCTTTGCCCGTGGATGAGCCACACCCAGATGTTGAGCAGCTTAAAAAAGCTGAAGAAAAACCTATTAAGACGTTAGAAGATAAAGCTTCAGAGATTTTAATTAAAGATGTGCAGGATGATGGCAATCTTGTTAAAAAATTATCAAAGAATGTAACGGAAATAAAAGATACAAATAATAACAGTTTACAGTCTGTTAAGAAAATACCAGAAAAGAAAACCACTGCCTCAGGGGCGTTGGAAATACAGCCCCAGACTATTGATAATGATGCCATTAAGAAAGACGATGAAGTAGCTAAGGAGGAATACAAACAGGAAAATGAAGAACTAAAGAAAACTCAAAAGGAACTGGAAATAACCAAAGATTTATTGGAAAAGAAAGTTGAAGAATTGAAAGAAGAACTGGTTAAACAAAATCAGGAAACACAAAACTTAGTTGTGGAAAAATTAGGTGAAGTAGTAGAGAAATTTGAGGCTATCGAACGTAAAGTTAAAAATCAAAATGAAGATATATCACCTCCTAAAGGTGATTTAAAGGAAACTATTGATAATAGTATAAAAAAAGAAAATGAGAATTTAAATGGCATGGCAAATGAAACAAATAATTATAAACCCAACAAAGGTTCTTTAATTTCGATATTAACTGATAATAGAGCTTTGAATAATCAGAATTTAACACAAGAAAATGTTTATGAACCGCTATCCTACAAAACCGGTGAACTTATGGAACAAGTACAGAAGAATTCAACATTTGAAAAACGATTGCCTTTGCCATTGGCTTTGCTAATAAATGCTTCACATGCCAAAATGAATGAATCTACCAAGGCAAAGCCATCAATACAATTAAACCAATCTCTCGATATAATACAAAATAAAACACAGCCCATTATAGAACATCTTCCAAATAATAGTCAAAATCAAAACTTTGAAAAACTTAATGTAGATGCTATTAGACGTGACATTTTACAATTAAAACCTAATCTTGAGGAAACTACCACAACCAATTCAAACGATGATATTTCATCAATTCATAGAAATAAACGTTCCTACCAGTCATTAGAGATCAATGGAAATTGTCTTACCGAGCCAAAAGTGGATAATCTTTTGGCTTCCAATTTAAATGCAGGATTGGAAATAAAAATCGGTCGCGATTTAAAATCAATTAAAGATGAAGAATAAAAAATAAATTTTCAATACCATAATTAAGTGTACCACCATTTCCAAGGACTTACATTATATATTAGTTATAAACTAAAGAAAAACGTGTATATTTTTCTCGCATTTAGTAGTAAATTAAATTAACTAATTATTAAGAAATATATTTAAAATTTTACACTTACTATTCGTTAGTTTAAAACTTTAAAAGAAGTATAGAATATTTATTTTTAATAGTATAACCAATCCGTACCTTTTAGTATTGTTTAAGATATATGTACATAATATATGCGATATAGATTTTTCTATTTATTTGTAAATAAACAGTTACAAACAAGTATGTTAATTATATGAAAAAAAAAGAAAAAATAAATAAAGAAGATTCAATACTACAATAATTCAAGCATTTCTCAAATCGTTATTAAAAATACTTGAAGACTAAGACCCGAGTAATTCAGTTTAACTTCCGAAGAAGTGAAAAGGAAATGTTCATCATAGGTTTCGAATTTATAAAATTAAAAAAGTCTTCAATCCTGTTCAAGTAAGTCATCTACAAAGTTCCATAAAATCTGTTTGCGGCAGAACGAATAACATCTCTTGAAAGAAAGTAGAATTCAATCATCAAAAAGTTTCCCTCCAATACATATTCAAAAGAGGCATTGTTTCCAGCCAACGATAGTTCGGCCTGCTATAATGGAACAATTTTACCTGCTTAACTATAAAAACTTGATTAATGACTCTGAAACACTGTGCCTCTGATTTGAACAATTTCTGTATTCCAGAAAATAAGGGAATACTGTAACCCTAATTTATTTTGTATTTGTCAAAACGAACGAATTTTGTAAGCGAAGCAACTCTTTCTTTATTTTAAATCGAAATGTTACAAAATTTTTTCTTGAAAATACTAAATTATTCCGTCTTATTAACAACAATCTTTTCTCAATTTTTCACGAAAATGTTTCCTATAAATGTAAGTGAAAAAAATCTGTGGCAATTGAAAGGAAGTTTTGTGCTAAAAATAATTTTAATTTTTCAAATTTTACTCTTATTATTTAAAGAACTTTTTTGGCTTTAATACCCAAAATATGGAACTTTATCCACGTCGTAGGCCCACTGAATTCTATTGTGAGCCACAACCTATGGTGGAGTATCAAAGTCGTCAGGGCGAACATCCTTTGGATAAGCTGCAGAGTAATAGTGAAGCGGTGAATTGGCAACATGATGTGGATAGTGCACGTATATCGCCACCTAGAAACTCCGATATGCGTATGTTTCGCAATAGTTATTTTTCGTAAATAAAATTTGTGCTTTCTAGCGCCATTTGTAATTAAGTTATCACTTTTTTATTGCTAAAATATGTAATAATAAATTAAATATGTTCTACTACGTATTGAACAATTTCGATTTTAATTGTTAGAAACAAAGACGAATTTCGTAACAAATTTTGCAAACAAATATGCGCATTAAACTAACAGTGTTCTTGCCAATAACGTATATATATTTTATAGGTTTAAAATGTAATAATTATTGTTTAAAAATGTATTAATAATTCGAGAGGTATTTTAGTTTTCTAATGGTAACAACCTTGGTATTAACGGCAGTAGCTAATGGCTATTCTTTTAAATATCAGCACCTAAAGTATGGAGATCATAAAGTACCTGAAAAGAAAAAAGTATTTAAAACTCATATATATGAAATGTTAACAACGTGAAGAACATACCTCCATTACAGTGGCAATACTCCAAGCTTGTGTGCGACATGAATCTCTACAATAGGAACCGTTTTCGTTAGTTAGTTCTGGCAAACCTCGCCAGTGGGATGTCTGCAATTCTTTCAAATGGGCTTTCAAAATATCCCTTTAAAGAACATATTGAGGTTATATCTGTTATATTACTCGTATTTTGAATTACTTCTAAAATTATAAACTTACCAGGTTTCTGCTATGGTCTCATTCAAGAAACCGCATTTCTTAGCAAATATTAAACGTGCTCTTAAATAGTAGCCAATAGGCCATACCCATTCAGGTCCTTGATGATAGTTAGCACCATGAGCCACAGTGCAATCGGTGGAATCATTGGAGTTGTCGTAATTACCACGGTAATTCCAATCGCTTGGGTCTAAGGTCTTCATGCCTAAAGGTCCTAATAAATGTTCTTTTGCTTTTTCCAAAGCTATCCAAGCATTTTTAGGTTTAAACATTTCTGGTGCCACTACCATACTAATGGGGAAATTACATCTCAATTGATAATCGGTCCAACGTTGCGAAGCTCCATAGCAATCCTTGTAGATATTTTTTCTATTTGCCAGTGGTGCCTTTTCGGTTTCTGTTACAAAGAAATGCTTTTCAAAGTTTTCGACAATACGATTGGCCCACTCCTTATAAGTCCAAGAAGTTTCTTGACCTATTAAAGAAAAAAATGCTTAATTTTGTACTTTTATTCAAATGTTTGAATTTAAAATACCATTGGGTCCCTTGCGTTTAACGCCTTTGTATTCGATTGCACCACTCTCAGATAAGGATTGCATAAAACGCAAAACTGCCAATTCCAGACCGATTAATTCAACGGCAGAACCATCTCGAGATGTAATAGGTCTACCTCTATTGCCTGCCTTTTCTGAAGAACCCATTTTGTCCATCCAAGTACCGCAATTCCATTGATTTCCGCCAAACACAAAACCTGTTTCGGGATGTACGCCAATTTGGTTGTTAAAACCGTTATCTGTCATATGAGCATCGATTTCATAGCCAGCATTACGTTCACGATACTGCAAACCCTGGAAGTGTACCTGTAGAGCCTCTTGCATTACATCAATCAAAACCTGATCGAATTGGCCCGGACCATTAGCTTCGGAATCATCATAGGGGAATATACGCGACACTTTGTCATTTAAAATGTTTCTACCATGAGGTGCTTCCTCAACATATTGTTTAATACTGTGCAACCACCACCAGACAGCATCGCGGCAGTTAAAACGTGGCTTTGTACCATTATCCAATAGATTTGGTATTAAACCATGGCGCATACACTGGGCAAAGCCTAAAATAATGTATCGAGCTTCATTAAAACGGCCAGTCAATAACATAAGACCTCTTAGAGAAATAAATGTGTCGCGACCCCAACAGCGCATATAGCCAGTAGAGAAGTGAGGCAAACCAGCTGACAAGGTAACACATTGTTTTGGTGCTTTGGGTGCTGCCAAGGCAGGGCTCAATGGTGGTAAATTAGCCGAATTGCAAACAGTCAAAAACTGTAAAGTAGCCAAAGCCAATAACTGCGGAAAGTCATGACCTTCACGTATAAATTCAGGCATCATTTCGTGGACACGATGTACCAACAGATTGTATATGCCACTGACTACTGCATCAAAATAGCAGGGTACCAAATAACGCGGTATATCCTTAATGGGTTCAAATGATGATTTAATCCAAGAAGCCAAAGGTTTGGTGCTGTCGAAATTAAATAAGCGACCCCATATGTAATCTGAAAAATAATGGACAATTTAAACAATGTTCTAACGCAGTCCATTTCATAATAAAGCTTACCCATCATCCAATCACCGCTTCTTAGGTTATTACACAAGGGATGACCCAAATCATTTTTGGGTGAAATTTCCGTTAGCAACGACACAAAGCCTTGAATACCACAGTAAACGATTGGACCAAAATCAGGTATATCGTAAGCAGCTCCACCATGACCCAAATCACGTTCCTCCTGATCACAAGTAAACAATACCCGATTCATATCAGTTAAATCAAGTTTCTCCACAATCTGTTTCAGTTCATCGTAGGCAGGTCCTTCTTCAGAATGCAATGATTTTGTAATGACATGCAATGTTTCAAAATTATTACGCAGCTCGGGTTTTAAAGAAGTCCTAAAAATAATATAAAAAGCGTTACATAGTAAAATACAGCCATTGTTTTATTCTTACCTAATGGCAACTACAGAGCCTGGTTTCAAATTAACAATTTCTAATTGAGTTACGTTGCCGTCAATGTATGGTATAATGCGAAAGATTTGCGATTTAGATAAGGGTATATGTTCTCTTAAAGTCAACTGGAATTGATTGAAGCCATTCAAAACATTTGGATTCTTTTTATGAGGGGCCGGACGATCGTAAGGTTTATCACCTTTCATACATAACTCCGCTTCCAAAATAATCTCCTCTAGACAGCCCTCAAAACGTAATGGTCGTACAAAGGTGGGACCGGCATGTGGATGAGGATAACCAAACACAGTATGGGCAATTAAAATTACACTTTGATGAGTGGTGGGATTATGGCGTGTAATAGCCACAATATCGGGATTCATTTGATCAACAAAAACTTGTGAGAAACCTTCTTCTGCCAGTTGGCCATGTAAAAGATTTAAGGACCGTTTGGCAGCTATAATTCCGCTCTTGAATTCAACACCCTTACCCCATTCTTGGTAAGGACGCTCTTCATCAACAACATGTATCTGTAAAAAGGTTATGATTAATTGGATTTATTTTCTTTGACTAAATAGCCCTTTAACTTACATGATGTGGTACTAGTTCATCATAACCGCGATTGCTGCCAGTGGCGCAGCAGGCCATTGAAACTAAAGCAGCTGTTGGTAAAAGATCGTATACAGATCTCTTTTCCACTGGCGAAGGATTATCATGAGTCAAGTCCATGAACAAGGCGTGAGCTACGGTGGGTGCCAAATCACGTTTTGGATTAACCAAAAACGCACCTACAGGTTCGCCACCGTAACGATACACTAAACGTCCCTCTTCATGAGCATCCCAAGCCGATAAAGCTTCTCGTATTAGCGAAGTTATACCCAAGCGATTAACGAACACATTATCTGTAGCATCTGAATTCGTAAACAGTTCGGCTACTACATACAAATTCGGATTTACTTCACGTGCAGCATCCAACAGATATTCGGCTACATGCAGAGGAGTAGAATGGCAATTATCCAATCTTACACCATCGAAAATGCGAGCTGTAGTTACCACATACTCTGTCATGTGGCTCCAGAGATATGGACTCTCCTCTGGCCGGCGACCATAACGTAATTTAACACTATCACCCCAGGCTATAAGTTCTCTCCTTAAATAAACATTAGCACGGCCTGGCTGTTGTTCCGCAAAGTCTTTTAGGGGATCGCTAGCTCCCATAACCCAACCATTATGGGCCATAAAGAATTCGCCCAACTTACCATACATATCCTGTTCAATCTCTTGCAAACTTTTACCAAGAGCTTTGGTCTGCGTAAAGTATTGCATAAATACCGGGTGTTTGATAGAAATTTCCGTTACCCTGGGTCCATCACCTTGCACCCGTTCATATCTTACACCGGCCAAACAATTATCGACGGCGTAATTAAGATGTTCTTGAATTTCACAACGAACCTCCTCATTTAACCATTCCAAATGACGACGGAATGTGTCAGCGCATTTACGCAAACGAGATTCTTCATCGAAACAATCACCATGGAAACCATTAAATATTTCCATAGCCAATTCCAAATTAATGGTGGAACCGAAACGCTTATATTCTGGATCTTGAATTAATTTAATTTCAGAAAAGCGTTCATGTTTTGCCACATTTGTGGGAGGCTCGCGTAATCTGCACTGTTTCATGAATTCTTCTGCATAATGCATAACGTTGCATTGATACAATTCGAATATATTCACTTTAGGTAAATAGTTGTGATGGAGTTGATATTTGAGGCCATCCAAATGATGTTCATGATTGATAACTTTGGGAACTCCTACGTTCTCTAATACACCATTAGCAATATCTTCGGCACATTTGGCCAATAAAGCGTCCAATAGGAAGGCGGGCCTTAAGTACGGGGCAGTAGCACAAGAGTAGGTGGCATCTGGATGATCCAACAGCCATTCGGATTCATTGGCGGTATGATTTAAAACAATATCACAAATGGAAGTAACCTATTTAAATAGAGAAAAATAATTTTTTTTTTTTTGCTTAGGACTGCTAAATAAGTTTATTCTAACTTACACCCCACTCCTGGCGCATTTTCTTTACAATAGCATCCACATCATCGAAATTCACTTTAGCTCCTTTACCAGCAGCAAAATGAGGATTAACACGTAATTGATTGCGCAGAGAATAGGCTGATTTGGAGCCACCCAACTCTTGGATAGGAGTAAAATGTACCATATTGTAGCCTGTCTCTTTGGCTACTCTTAATTTTCCTTCCCAGGTGTTAATTGGTCCCAAAAGTTTACTCAATACAGTTTGACAACGCACAGAATCCAATGGTATAATTTTCTGAGCGCCTGGAGGACCCACACACAAATTGGGTTCAACTTGTATAAAGAGACTTCCGGCAATTTCTTGTTTAACACTGGCAAAGAGAAGAAATGTTAAAAGAAAATATATAGAAAACAATTTCACATTTTTTACTTCTCTTTAAAATGGTACCAAAAACGAAAAGTACCAGACATATTCATTTTCACCTCTGTATAGATATCAGTGTCCACAACATGTAAAGAATTATATTTATTTGTTGTTATTTTTTTGCCACTCTTCAAGAACCAATGAAGTATTCTATATTCGGTACGTTTGAACTTTTTATCTGCAAAAGGACATTAAAAATTTTAATATTTTAAATATTGTTTTGGATTGAATATTGCTTCCTACCATCATGGGGATAATTAGTGTAGAGTACTATTTCTCGTCCCAATAAGCCAGCATCGGGATGTATATGTACAGTGGAGCCACGCTTAACGCGAAACAAGGTATGTTCAGCATTTGTACCCTGCGTTATGGGTATGCTGATTGCTTCAGCGTTTTTAACCATGTTGATCTCCTAAAATAAGAAAAAAAAATTATTTTATTATTGTCGTTAACACAGAATATAGTAATTATGCCAATAATATAGTCATTCAATAGCATTCAATATATGGGTTATTCCACAATAAATTCGATTTTCCAATTTCAAGGCAAGACATGTTTTCATATTAATTACGGTGAAGCATTCGTTATTGAAGAGCAAACATTACTTTTTTTCAAGCTTTATTTTAAGGGTTGACTTTAGACCGCCACAATCAGTTTTATTGAGATCAAATGCGAATTCGAAACTGAACAAGTATCGTACTTCTCAGCTGGAAAAATCCGATTTAGTAAGATAGGTAGGTTTCAAAGAAAAACCATCCCCAGAGTATTAGTTGCATATTTAAGAAAAAACGTGACAAATAAACAGTTGTGTGATATTTTTCGCTTAATTTCCATTCAGCACACAAACTAATGTCGCTGGATTTAGTGCCTACAAACCATTTGTTGTGGGTCCACCTTAAAGGAACAGACTGTTTCTGTAAGTTGAGTTCTAACAACTTATGATAAGTCTTATTTATTATACATACATAAAACCCTGAAAAGCCCTTTAATGCATAATAATTAAGTATAATGAATTTCAATTTGCATTTTAAAAAATAAATTCAAACTTTAAAGTCTCTGTATTTCAAGTGCTTTCAAGTGAGTGATCCATTAATATTTTCTATTTTTAATATTTAATATTTAAAATAGAATAAAGTTGTGTTTTCAGAAACTCGTGATAATATCCATGGAAATAAATGATGTTGGCTAACATGACATGTCTCAGTCATGTCATTGACCAATGTTAAAGGAGAAAGTTGTTTAATATTCATTTGACTTATTCTATTTATAAAATATGTATGTCTCAATTTAATGTTTCAATTTATAAAATATGTATGTTCGAAATAGTCTTTATTATGTCATACATTTAACTTTCAATTGATGGACAATGTCACAGAAATAAAATTTTGAAAAAAAAAATTAAATACAAATGGCCACACAATTATGTTTAATTTACCACATCAATTGCTAAATTAATGGCAGAATTATTGTTGTTGCCGTTGTTGTTATCGTTATTATTATTACTGTTTTCAGTAAGGGTGGCGCCCGAAATGTCAGCATTTTTGATTTTTGTAATATGATAACTTAATGTCATTATATTGTATTACATATTGATATTTTTAACATTAAAAATAAACCACAAATACCGATTCGGTTTTATAATTGGAAATTTTTTAATGATAATTTTAATCACAATTTCTTAACGCGAACTAAACTCATTAGATTATTTTATGGCAAATTATTAAACACTGTACTCACTAAACTTGTATTAAAATTAGGACACTATTACACAGACTAAAGTAAAGCATTCGATTAATTATGCACTTGAAACACTTACTACACAGCACATCATATCACAGGCACATGCTTTTTAATTTTTTTTTTATTTTAAACATTGTATTAAAGTAAATAATATATATTATACGAGTATTTGTTAATAAATTATTAATAACAATAATAATACTGATCACTGTCACCGCATATCATCACTTGTATAAATCGTGTCATTTAAAATATATTTTAAACCACATTAAATTATTTTTTTCTTTATTTTTTTTTGTATGGAAACATACCTCAATACTTATTGATTTTGAAAATGTATTGCCCATAGCTTTAAAAATTTTAGTCGATATCAGTTCTTCTTTTTCTTGTATTAATTCTTCAACGGGACTTTCTGGGATTCTTATAACAGGAGCAGTCTCCTTATTAATTTCTTCACTCCTTTTATTATTATCATGTTGTTTCTTTAATTGATGATCTCTATCTTCGTTATTATTATTCCGATTTACAATTTGTTCTTCATTTGTCATTTGCTGATAACGATCGTAGGCCCAACGACAAACATATAGACCCATAACAACTGTAAAAGCGGTGGTGAAATTTCGTTGCACCACTTTAAAAAGCCATTGGACACCATCGAGCAACCACATTTTACTTGTTTTTTTTTGGTTTTAATTTTTAAAATTCACAAAAATAAGTCATTTGAATTAAATAAATAATTGTATAAAGAAAAAAACGAAAACAAAAACAAAAATTAAAAACAATATTTTAAAATAGTAGATTGCATTTCAAGTTTACGGCTTGAAAGCGATAAGTTAAATGATGCCGAAAGAAAAATCGAATCATAATACAAGTGAAGCATTTCATCTAATTAAACAATGTTCAATTGTATGGTGTTGTATATCAACCAAACAAATGTACTTCTTTACGAACATCTATACATATACACATATGTATGTACATACATACATACATACATACATATACAAATTTATACGGAAAAATACATTTTGTCTAATAATTGCTTAATTTAGAAACAAAAATAAACTCAAAAATTAAACCTTAATTAATAAAAAATTGCTGCATAAAATAGTAATAATAGAACGATTCAATCAAAGCTGAAAATATTTAAAGTGGCCATTATTTTTCAGAGAATATTAGCAATACGAGGGTGGTCATTAAGCATTATATTTTGTGGAAAAAACTATCTCTTAGATCAAGACTAAACTTGAAAAATTGAGTTTAAGAAATAAAAGGGGTAATGTCTGAGGGAGATTACAATTAAAAATCTTCTTATAATTAAAATAAAATCAATACACAAAATGTGTACATTTACTTAACTAAAGTTTTGGGAACTGTTGAAGTACCGAGTGAACCTAGAAAATGTAGGTATAGAATATTTAAGTCCTTAAGTTCTAAACAAGTTGCTATGAGAACAAGCAAATTTCTCAACTTTAGCTAAATAAAATATAGTAGTAGAATACATACATACATATGTATGGTGGACAGCAAACGTCTTAGTACGGCAATATATTTTAGCAAAATCATGAATTTTAGCCAAAAGTTTGTATAGAAATTTATAGTTTATACATTTATTTCTGTTTTATTATAAAATAAAATTTTTTTTTTAATGTTTTTCATAAAACAAGAGAAAAATAAGGAAAAGTTTCAGATTACTCCATAGATACGCCCAAGGAGAACCTTGAGTAAATTTAAAATTCAAACGCCTAATAAATTATATATGATATAATTATATGAAAATGTTATCCCTTGTATTTAGTAGAATATCCCTTAAGATCATGCACTCCATTTAACGCATTTGGAATTGAATGTACAAGTTTTGTTTAATGTTTTCTGGTGGCACCATGAGCAAGTTTATCGGTTAACTTTTGTTTTAGGTTTAGCGATTACGTAATCGTTCTTTCAAATGATCTCCTAAATACTCTCTTGAAGTCATATCGGGACTTTGTACACGAGTATTAAGCCTGTGTGGACTTTTTTTTGTCAAAATATATTGCCGTACTAAGACTTTTGTGTCCACTGTATATCATTACGCTTGAATCTTCCTTCTAGTAACAGAGAAGGTACTGTTTAACTAAAAAGCAGAAACGTCTATACAGTACCCTTCTTTTTAAATAAATTTGTTAGGATCACAAAAATTCATTCAAGGGAAAATAAAACGTCATTATGAGCACGTGAGGGGCGCCTTCTGTAATATTTCAAAATGTTTTTAATTTACTATACAACCTCAACATATATGTATGTATATATGTATATGTATTTAAATTTAAACATATGCAACTATTGAAAATTGCAAATGTTGAATTGATGATTATTCTTTAAATAAAACTTGACCTTTGACACTTTGTTGCTTTTATTCTCGTGATTTATTTGGCAATTAAAGTATTTCAGTTGCGATATAGTTGTCGTTCGATTTGTTTCTGTCAAACATTTTTATTTTTTGTGATTTCTTTAAAGTTTATCAAATGTTAAAGACCCCACATGGTAAACAGTTTTTTTTCATTTTTCTATTTCTATTATTATTGTTTTTTTTCGTTTGTTTTTTTTTCAATTCTGTTTAAACAATTAAATGCCGCTTGTCGCTGTTTGTTTTATTTTAAATTGTTACCTTTTGTCATTAAGCAAATGCTTTCGTAGTAAAGTCGAAAACACTTTTACTTTTTAATTACAATTGGCTGCGGTGACTATTTTCTTTTTAATTAAATTGTTGTTGTTTTATTGTTTTCTATTTTATAATTTGATTTTCACTACCGCATACCACCAAATAACATCATTTTGTTAATTTTTTTCTTTCGGTTTTCTTAAAAAGTATTGTGAAAATAAAACAACAGATTTTAAAAGATTATCATATGGACGAAATAAATTTAAGAATAAAAAATAAATAAATAAAAACTAAATTGTGCCAATTCTTCTTCATTTTGCAAAAGTAGTGGGTGTTTACAGTATTTTTAAATTTAGGTCAAAATATCCATAATTTTCTAATAACTGTATATATACACATATATTTTTAATAAACCAATAAATCTTGAATTGGACTTTATATTTACTAACAAATTCTAAGCACCCAAAGATTAGTTTTATTTATAAATATTTATCATTATAGGAACTGATTATTTATAGATTATTTATATTACAATTTCTATAACAAAATTACTAAACATATTAATTTTTAAATGCATGATTAGACCTTAACTTTTGTAGTCCTTCCCAGTAGGGTTCTCTGTACTTTTTTATTTCTAGTTAGGGACTATTCTGTTTCGAACGCATTTGGTTGCCATTACTGTCAAATCCGTTATTATTTTCAAATTGCTGCATAGGGGTTAATTGTTCAATTTTATATCTGCAGGTAATTTGTTTAAAATAAAACAACAACAACAAAAAAAAAAATGATATTCACTAAAATAGTATTTCAAGTTCAATTTTATCAGTTTGGGGGACAAGAATAAAAAAGCACACATTGTTGCCGCTTAGCATTGCAAATCTTATTTGCAGTATTAAAAAAGAATTAATTCATTATTGAAATTTATAAATAATATAAACCAAATGATCAATAACTTAGGATTTTAGACTATGCACTCAAATACCACCTCTTGAATACATATGTACATACAAAATGGGTCATAACAACATTTTAGTCAGTATTAAGACCTTGCTTCTCACACCAATTATGTTTTGCGGGACCTACAGTTTATTATAAAGTAAGAACTTTCATTATTGTTTTTTTAATATTTACTCAGTAACCAATTATGCAGATCCATAAAAAATTCTTATGGATGATTAAATTCTTTTAAATTACTTGCAGATTCGTTTAATCACAACCGAAATGCATTTGGTGAGATAATTTAAGGTTATGCTTTAGACTGTTGCACAAACAAGATCGTAATTTTTTTTTTAGTTTTTATTATTAGTTTATTACAAAATTTTAAATTATTACTTTGAACGACAAACAAACAAGATTAAAAATTTCCTTTTTGATCATTCCATTAAAAATATTGTCACATAATCATAGATACACAAATTTTTGTTATATTTTTTGCACTTTAATTCTTGAATTCAAGATTTTCACTTTAAGTTTATTTTTGTATTCAAATATTATTATTGTTGTTACAATTTTGTTTTGTATTCATAACTAAACGGTTATTTTGTGAAATTTTTTACATATATTGTAAATTTCTTTTAAGATTACCTAAATTTTCTTTAAATCACGATGTGTTTTGTACGCACGCAGGAATCGTTTTGAGTGTAAAAAATAATTTTTCAAATGTTTCAAGGTGACCTTTCGAATGAAAACTTTCGTATTTATTCCCCCACTTTTATAATATTATTCAAAGCAATTCAATTGTATGTTTTGAGGCCAAACCTCTCACTTATACACACAACTAAACTACATGCTTACGCTGATTCGAATCAACCGAACAGCTGTTTTCGTTTTGTTTTGCTTTTAATAATGTGTGGCGTCTGCCTCTTATGAATATCTCGTTTATTTAGTTACATACATATAACATTCAGTTTGTTTTGATTTTTTCTTTCGCAATGTCGTCACAAAAACTTTATAAAAAAAATACCGGCAAACATATAAGCGCAAAAACGAAATGTTATTGAACTGTGACCAAGTGTCGAAAAAGAACGAAAATCGGTAAAAAAAAAAAAAAGTGCCAAAAGCAAATCTTAAAGCACCGGCAATTTTGCTCAAAAAGAGAGCAAGCTCTTAATTAAGCTCATTCATAGAGCTGCCAGAAAAACTAAATTGTAACATTTATAATTAGAAATGGCGGCAAATTTTATTGAAGTTGAAAGTAAATCGAAGTGAAACTAAAACTATTTGATTAATTTAAAATTAAAGTAAAAAACAAAACTATAAGTGTAAAAGTGTAAGTGAACGATAAGTGATAAATCTAAAAGTTAAATAATTTGTTACCAATAAACATATTAACGAGTTTACTCAGCTGATGTCTATTTTGTCCTGTAAGTAAAATTTTAATTTCTACTAAAAAAAATTAATGAAAATGGTATGGTGGTTAGTGTTTGGCTATAAACACCGACTATTTCACTTTCCAAACCCAAAGAAAATGAAAATTTTGTAATTTTTAAAGCCCTTTAATGTCCTCCAAAAATATCTATTCTGGGAGCACCCTATCGACCCTAACCACACTCAGAGAGGTTATCATTCACGACTGCCCTCATATGACTGTCTGGCACAGTTAGCTCTTGAGGAAGAGTACACTACACTATATGTAATACAAATTTACATAGTGCTTTGTTTGTAGGCAACGACATACGGCAAACCTATAGAACTTTCTAGAACCTACTACAGTAGACCCAATTAAGATATAGTCAAAAGTGGGGGGACATGCTTTGGTAAAGCTAACGTTCCTCAAAGGAAAGCAAAGATGTGAAAAATGTATATAGACGACGTCAATCAGTTGATTTCTGTTCTGTTCGTTTATAGTCTTGCACTGGGTTCTAACAAGGCCCATGTCTGGAAGCGGCTCTCAGAGATTTGCTTTGCGATTGCAAGGAGAGGAATGTGGTTTAGTAGGAATTCGGAACGGTTGTGATTACCTATTATACTGCCTTATGTTTAAAAAAAATGGCTTTTAATTGGGTTTTAGGATTGCATGCACGTCGCTTCTAAATTATTTGAATATTGAAACGAAGAATATGAATCACTGTATCGACTACTCTCTAATCGCTGGAAACAACGTTTCAAACGCTATTGTTATACACAACAAAGGTCTCAAAATGTGACGGTATTAGAAGCTTGTGCAGGTGGAAGGAAAAGGATTAGATCGTGTGTTTTTATTGTTTCGTATGAAAGTCGAATCTGTTCCTGCCGATCCATTTCTTTAGGTTTAGAAACAAGAAGTAATCACTTGAGGCTAAATACGGAAAATAGGATTGTTGGGGTAGTCTTAATGAGCGAAAGGTATATTTTTTTGTTTATTGCGAGTCAATTGAGAGAAGCAGCGTTGTCTATTCAATTAGGAGGCGGGAAGCTCACGGACTTATTGTCTTACAATCGTTTGAAGAAGTTTAAGATTTTAAAATATTTTTTTTTTGAATTCTTTATTGAGACAACATTTCTTTTTATTAAATATCTTACAAAGCATTGAAGTATTTTGTAAAATTTATTAATTGCAAGTGTTGTTGTTTATTGTTATTGTATTGTTGTAGTGTTTTTCTTTAATAATAAAGTTTTATTATATTTTCAATATAGAAACAAATAAACAGTGATTTAGATTTTATATACAATATAGTAAATACATAAAATATTCGAAAATATATTTCTTTGTTACATTTGTATTAATTTTCTAATAAATCTAAGTAATAAATATATTATAAATGTATATATGTAAGTGTAGATATAAATATTCTCTTGTATACATTTGTGTTCTAATAAAAAACCTCTGAAAACAATTTAATTTAAAGTTTTTAAAACAGAGCAGAATTTCTAAAATTCCTTATGCATGAAACTGTATATTGTATTGTGATCAAAGAGGATTTATTTTTTTAAAGAGTCTTTTACTGTTTGAATAATATTTACTTGCTAAATAACTGGATGTCTTAACAACTGCTCTATTCGTTTGTATATATAGTCTTACAAATTCTTAATTTCTTTTTATACTACATTTCTTTTATGCTAATTTTATACTATTTAGGTAATTGGTTTCATTAAAACTAAAAATGAATAACGAATAAATATAATATTTGAAGTTATAAGAAATTTTGAAAAAAAAAGAAAATATGATGGTTATACACACTTAATAAATTTTAAATATGAAATAATTTGTTTTCAAAATATACATATATTCAAAGGCAGTTAACACAACTCTATATAGTATTGAAATGATTTTGGATTTTTCAATAGAATATGAAATTTATCTATGTATATGGGATGTTATTTTTATTTTTTATATTTCTTTAACACTTTAATTTCTAATATTTTAAGTTCGTAGGTGTATAATCTTTTTTGGTTTCTTTGTAATTTAAGAAAAAAAAAGAAAATGTTGCTAATTTTGTATCTTAAATAAAATATTTTAAGTATAAGCGTATGATGATGATATGATAAAAATGTCACTTGTGTACTGTAAAAACTAAAGGAGCTGATTCATCTTCTTGCAATTGCTCCAAAAGTGTTGTACGATTTATTGGTCTCTGTATAGTAGTGGTATGCTGTTGTGATTCCATATCATCATAATCAATTGATGATGAACGCACCAATTTAAATTGTGAATTGCCTTCATTTTTTGTTATTACCAATGATGCCGGACGAGGTCCTAAAGTATATTTAAACAAAATTTATAAAATTAATATTGTTTTTACAATAATTCCATTCCATTTAAAATATTGCCCTTACCTGATGGTAGTTTGCCTTGTCTTTTCCTGCTATTGCCTGCAATCATAGTTGCATCGTTTGCTTTTTCCGATACATATTCTATATTCGATGATGGTAGTTTTCCATTATTATTTGCCGATGTTGTTGGGGTTTGTTTGATCGATACTCTTTTATCGGTCTTAACGCTACCCTGGTGTTTAAGTATAGAATCTCTACGTGTTTGCACGGGTGATGATGGTGGTGGTATTAGATTAGTATTCATTAAAGATGAAATAAGTAAATTAGGGGGTCCTTGTAACTCATGATCTGTAATGAAATTGCCCATTAAAGGAATAAAAGGAAAAGTGGATAGTATTTTAATTTAGACAAAAGAACAGAAGAAATTGAATTAATTATAAAATAGGAGTCATTTTTAAAAACAGAAAGTGGTTGTTATAGTATGTATATGGGAATTATAGCAGTACATGGCAACATTAACTTTTTAGTTACACAGACAGATAGTTTAGAAAACAGTTTTAGCAATAGTATGGCATTTTAATAAAAAAAAAAAATAACAATGATAATGGTTTAGGTGTCTTACCTTTGTTAGCTTTATAAATTAAATCAATAAATTAAAAACAAAAGTATGGAACCATCTTATCAAATGTAATGAACGCAAGCCCGTTATTTTTGCTTTGTATAAGCAACATTAAAAAGATAACGTTTTGTATCAAAAACTCCTGTTTGAGAACTTATTACAAAACAAACAGAATCAAAATTAAAATGAAAACGAATACGAGATGGCTAAGGACTGTTCTGGTACTGCACTGTAGGAGACGCATTTTTTTCATGTTATGCCAATGTCGATAAAATAATGAAACTTATCGAGGCGTACCAACTCATAGGCAGTGTTTCGATTGTTCAAAAGTTCAAATTATTTAGACGTTTGTAAACACTAGAATAAAGTCGTATACAAAAAGAAATTCGAGATGATATGTGGGTTTCATATCAGTTGAACGAAAAAAATTTTATGCATTCACCCTAAAGGTCGAACTTGATCCTAAGGATTACAATAAGAGAATTAATAACCCCGAGTCATTCCCGAACTTACAATGGCATATTTAAAATTAAAATAATTTATCGAACAAAACAATGAATAATTGAACTGATTACGAACATGGTAACTATGCTTAACAATACATTAAATTTTATGCCAAAAATATATGTTTTTTATTACTCCTCACATATCATCTTAAATCAGGACTAAAAGACCTGATCTGTACCACTTTTTTATATTAATCCATCGATATATAAAAGATTCCGTGGCCTCGTAGGCTTTGGAAATTTCCAGCTGAACAAGGCTAAAAGGGGCGAATTGAACACAAGCAATAGAAAATTTTTTAAAATTTAATTTTAAATCAAAATTATGGCCAGATTATAAATGGCAACCGAAATTCAATTGGATCGCCAAATGGTATTACAGATGACAACTGATAACCAACATTAAAAGATAATGGACCGTTTAAAAAGATAATAGAGAATTAAGGCAGAAGATTTTGCCACGCCTATTCAAATAAATTACCAAATTATACCCAATCTATCATAGTTAAAATATCACTGTATATATTTTGAATGGTTGCTCACTTTGCAAAGCCCTTACGATTCAAATACAATACATTTGTACGCTTTTACTTTATAGTTCGACTTTAATGCCCTTACGATATTATGGTGTTTAACCATGTAGCACTAATGCAGTTTCCAAGGAAATCCAAGATATTTAATTAATTTGCTTTAATATCGTTGCGAATTATTATTTATTAATATATGCTTATAGTTTTACATGAAAACGACAAATGAGTTAAGTATATAAAAAAGATTTATATAACAAAAATAAAAACTAATTAAGCATTATGATTTACAAAAAAACTTTGTATTAACAATTATGACCATTTAATGACAAATACATATATGAGACGTTCACAGTTACAACTTGGTAAAATCATATAAACTGTAAGAAAAACATCATGCACAATATTTTTAAATAAATAACCGCCACCAGGTTGTTTTTTTTTTGTTAAAAAAAAAAAAAAATTCCATCAAAATATTAACTCTAATGAAAAATAGCTTCCATATGTATGAAGTTATAGGTTGTATGACAAAGTAGTAGGAGTAGTGGAAGTAGTAATAATAATAATAATAAAATGTAATCAGAAAAACGCCAAGATGTTAAAGAGTTTTGTATTTTATTTGCTTGCATTAAAAGAATAGCATTTTATTTATTGATATTACTTCTTAAATACCTTACAATTATTGTTAATAATTCTTTCTTGCTTTTTATTATGTTTTCAATATTTATAAAGTAAATTAAATATTAGTAAAAATTATACGCTGTTACATGCATTTGCTTTTATAAACGTTTCCAAATCTATGTTTTTAATATTTTTTTTTTTTAATTTAATTTTTATATTTTGTCTTTTCGTCTATATTTTTATAATTCGATTTTGTTAATTGTTTATACCATTTCTTTAACACTATAAATCTTTTAACTATTTTTTTGTTTTTGTTTTTAATATATACCTACAACACGAATTAGTAACATACATTTTAATGTAAATAGTAAAAAGCTTATACAATACATAAGTAATTAAAAACTAAAAAACAAATTATGGTGGGTATTATTTCTTTTCTTTCAATAATTTCAAAAATCAAAACAGAGCAGAAAAACAAAATTAGCAGAAATGAATTAAATAAATTATTTGATTTAAATTAAATAACTTGTTCATTTTATCAATAAATTATTTAATTTAATTTAAATCAAACAACTTATTTAATTTTATTGTTTTCAATAAATATAAACCAATTAGTCTGCATACAAACACTGAAGCCATAAAGAAAATAATGTAATAAATAATTATTATCTTGAATTTATTTTGATAAAAAATAAACAAATTATTGCAAGTATTTTGAACGAATGTGTGTGAATGTGTGAGAATTTTTTTTTTATTAAATCAAAGCAGACGCGCAGAAAAAGTGGAATGAGCATAGAAATGAAAAAAAATTTTAAAACACATTTGGTCAATTCACACAAACCGTTGTATCGTTGTATTCATTGTATTGTTGGAAGAACATACAACAGTGTATGATTGTTGTTGATAATTTTCATATAAAAATCTGATACACTTATACACATTTTTCCATTGGTCAATTCACACAAGCCTTTGTATCGTTGTATTCATTGTATTGTTGGAAGAACATACAACAGTGTATGATTGTTGTTGATAATTTTCATATAAAAATCCGATACACTCATACACATTTTTTTCCTATGTTTTTGGAAGTTGTATTGGTTTCGTGCTATCAAATTGTGTGAATGAAAAAAATGTGTATATGTTTTCATATGTTGTGTTGGTTTCGGGCTATCAAATTGTTTGAATGCCACGAAATACACAATACGGCATAGCATTGAGCGTTCACAAACAAACAAATGTAGTCAATACAATATACAGCATACAAAGTTGTGTGAATTGCCCAATTATTCTTATTCATAAAATTAAAGCATACCAAGAAGAGAAAAAAAGGAAATTAGAAATATCTTCGAATGCTAATGAGGTCGGCATTCGAAGTCCCTGACTTCTTGTTGCTGCAGCAACCAAACGGCTAATAATAATTGAAAGCCCAAGAACGCGAAACGTGCGAAAAAAAATGATCGAAATCGAAACGATTTTAAACATGATGACCGAAACATGAAACTTAAGTAAATTAATTAAAAACTCTTAATATGTCTCCAGCAAGGGATTGGTTAGAAAGCAAAGCAAATGAGAACTCATGAGAACTCTCATATGATTATTTTCATACAATTTTTCTATTGTTTAAAATCGTTAATCTTACAATAACAAATGGTAAGACAATACAACAACTTATGATCAACTGAAAGACGATCTAACGTAATATTGTGCGAACGTTTGTAAGTAACTTTAGAAAAAGCATGGTTTCTGTAATAAAATTTAGATGGAGAAAATCTATTTCACTCTTCTCTGCGCGTCTGTTAACTTTTGTAACAATTTTAAAATAAACACCGACATCAATGGCAAATTAACAAAAAAAAAAAATTAAACAAAAATCCTTGTATGCATTTGTTAAATATTTTTACTTAGAAAACAGCACAAGTGGAAAGTGTAGGTTGATTTATGTCTGCTTAAACTTAATTGGTACTGAGATCTTTAAAAAGTGTAGCAAATGAAGCCTAACTTTATTGCATAAAGCTAAGGCTATAGCTATGCCTTTTGGAAAAAAGAAACAAACAACTTTCGTAAGGAAGTGAATATTAATTTTATAAATAAATAATACTGTTGTTGTAAAAATTTGAATTTTTTTACTTAAAACATTTCCACTTAATGTAGGTATATAGTGTAAATAGTAGTTGTGTGTGTGTAGGTGATATAAAAATTTGTGTATGTATATGTTAATATACAATGTAATAGTATGGGTTATTAAGTTTGTATACATTAAAACCTGTAAGCAACGTGATTTATTATTTTAGTTTCTTAGAAGAATTTTTTTTTGTTCTAATTTAGTCATTAAGTAATTGTAGGATTCTATTCTATTAATGTCGGTCTTCTAGGCTTTTAAGAACTATAATATTTACTTATTATGGAAGTGCTTTTGTTCGCCACTAAATTGAAATGGTTTTTATATTGGCTTTTAGGATATGTTGTATGTACCTTTTTTTTTGGTTACAGAGCAAATCATATTTGCTATCATAATTGAAACCAACCCTTACCCAACCAATTTAAATTCTATAATTTTGTGTCATCAACAATATGATGTGTTGTTGCCGCCTGGTCACCATTAGAGTTGGGTATAACAACAACGGTGGGTATACCTGTGTTAGGATTGGAGTTGGAACGTATTTGCGGTGTTAAAGGTTCACATAATAAGTCATCACCTACAGAGTGATGACGTTGAGGTAAGCTTCTTACGCCATTACCTGTCATAATATTAGAGGCAGATAATAAATGTGCACCATCACCTATGCTATGGCGTAAGTTACTGGAACTCATAAATAAATTCATATTACCACTACCACCTACACTTAAAGCTCCTGTAGACGCACCACCAGTGCCAGTAGTATCAGCAGAAGCAGTATGTACAGTATTAGTAATTAAGCTATTAACACCATTACCCATAAACACATTGCCACCTAAACTGTGTAAAGAGTGTGAACTGGCACTGCGATTGTAATCGCTGGTGGTGCTTGATTGTCTGTTAAATTGTTGTTGATTATGTAGTTGTTGTGTTGGTGTGTTATTATAATTATTACTATTATTATTGTTATTATTATTGTTGTTGTTGGCAACATATGGTAGCAAATTGTTATTAAATTTTTGCTCATCGGATGGTGAACCGAATTCCGATGATTCTCGTATGGGTGCTAAATGCAGTTGTGCGGCTGCAGCTATCATCTCACCTGTTGGCAAACCGGATGGACTTGGTCTCTCACTGCTGGCCACATCTTCAAAAGCATCCTCGTTTAGCGTCTGTAAAGCACCACAAATCATTTGCTCCTCTAATGTCACCTAAAAAATGAACATAAAAATTCAAATCTATTATTAACTAAATACACATTATCGTTGTAATTTGGTAGTATTGCTCAATAGCTACTTTAAAATGAACAAAAGTAATTGGCATTAGCAAAGAGAGAGAGAGAGAGAGAGAAGAATAAACTAAATACATGTAACAAATAGGTTTCCCGAGTAAATACAAAATTTTAAGGATTAAATATTAATTGCAAGGCCCAACTAATTCCATTCATTCTTAGAATGGTATGCTCACTTTATTTTTAAAGCGGAATAATTTTAAAAAAATTGCTGTTAAAGAATACATAAAACAATTTCAAAGTTAAATTAAATTCATTAGAGAAACAACGATAAAACCCACTGTAATTACTGAAAAACAATTCAAATGAGTGCTTTATGTGGTGAAAAGAACAGAGCCTTTTAATTATATGATTTTATAAATAACAAGGAATTTACTATGCTTGAGGAACTGACGGTTTTAAATATCCTATGACAATTCCAAGACTCATCATAAGCTCTTAATGTACTGGGCATTAGAATCGAATTAGATGCTGTCTAAAACAAGAATTCAAGTATTATTGAATTGTCGAATAAACTTTCAACAGTCATGGATTTTTAAAAACAATACATTTCAATTCCATGCTGAGCTTCATTTGATCTTCTTCATATTTAGTGCATATATGTATGAATATGTATGTATTTTCGATACAGTTCAAACAGCTACAACAAAACGAAATATGAATAAATATTTTTTCGACGACTTTCTCTCAGCAAATTTCTGTCAAATACTCTTGAGAGTAAATAAAAATTGACATGGAAAGTTTCTCAAAAAAAAAAAAAAAAAAAATCTGTCGTTCGTAACCGACTTTAAACCGTAGGTCACGCCACTCATGTATAACAATAACACTCCACAACATAAGTGGTGTGAGAAGTTAGGTCGTAATGCTGACTGAAGAGTCGTAGTGACCAATTATGTATGTATGTATCTATTTTCGATCATCGAAATGTTTCTTAAATTTTACTGTTGTATGGATACTAAAACGTAAAGTTCTCTAATTTAGGTTTGTGAAATAAAGTTTGGAAAGTTTTAAAATAATCTAAGAAGTATTAATTTACATCAAAATTCGTACATGGGTTTGTTTGCGCAAAAAAAAAGTATTTACTCGAACAACCATTCACAATAATAATTCAAATAAAAATCAATTATTTTCGATATTGAAAAATACTTAAAGTAGTTAGAAAGGAAAACATGTTACAACATCAATATTTTAAAACTACAATAAAAAACAATAACACTTAAACATATACGTAAGTAACGATTGTTTAGGAATATTAAATAAAATCAACAAAATAACTGAAATTACGTAATTACGTAATATGAATACAAAATTAAGTCAATTATTCGAAATGTGAAAAATTTAAATGATGAAAAATCGAATTTGTTTTTATTACCTGTAGAATATCATAATCATGGACTTTAGACTGATTTTGTTTTTATTTTTTCAAATATTTAATTTTTAATTTTTGTTGTGATGCATAAATAAAATTTTGAAAAGAAGTAAATAAAAAACACAATATGATTTCAATTAAATTGTATGTCTATGAGAAACATGAAGTGTAATTATAAATATATTCTACATAGTTAAACTTCTCCATCACTGACTTCATCAGTCAAAAAATATGACTTTGAATGTTGTGAAAACAACTTAATAAATTAAATGCCTTTGATACTTTGTCTTATCACAATCAGAACGTATGTAATTTGCTTATGCCAAAACCGATAATGTAGAATATATTTTTATGGCAACAAAACTAAGCCTTTATTTGAGTGTATATACGCGTAAATGTGAATTACAAGTGAATATAATGTTTGACAATTTTGAAATAATATTGAAACAAAAACATATTTTTCGAGGTATATCAACAGATTTCTCTACTTTATCGTGAGGTGTTGTCGTATTGTAATATTTAGACCGTTTTTTTTTGGTAATTGTTTGAAGTTAAAAACATTTAAACAGTGTCGCCTAGTGATTTCAACTAATATTTGTGTAATTTAACTGAAATAGTTTAATCGGATTTCTTTGTCTTACCTGTTTCTCCATATGTAGTGTGGTGGAATTTTTTCTAGAATGTGATTCTCTGGGTGCAAGGGTATGTGTATCAATTTGATCCTTGGTAGTGGTAACCACAGGATTTGCGGGTACATCAGCTATAGCGGGCATGGGTTTAAATTTACGTTGAACTTTTTCACAATCACGCATAGTTGTTATTAACAAACGAAAGAGTTCCCAATGGCCAAAACTTAAATTGAGAACCTTGCAGAAAATCATAATAAAACATTTTTATTCGAAATTTCAAATTAATTCAATAGGTTGTGGTTTATCAAAGCTACTGCTTACCTGCTTTAGATCATTTAATTCACAATACTTTAAAACTCGACCACTAATGGAATTTTCTCTTAAAATAGGCGCTAATTTTGTTAAGGCTGGTTTTAAGTCTTCAATACGTTCTATTAGGCTTATGACCCCTTCAACGGTAAGATCGGAAAGTTTCGTTTGCAAGATATCATCCTAGAATTTTGTTAAAAAAAAAAATTCAAATTAAATTTTCAAAACCATAAAATTTATTGTAAAACATACGCCAAATGAATCTGCTGGTGAACTAAGTAATGGTGTCATTGGCGGTTCAGTACTGGAGCTTAGATTACGCTGCCTCAATTCCTGCATGGCAAATTCATTATGCAATAGCTGGTATGGTGGATAAGGAGCCAATGGTGAAGGCACATAAGTTGTGGGTGTCGGTGGCAAACGAACCGCTGACTGAACACTGGGACGATTTTGTAAAACCACTGAACCTTCATCTTCAATAGATTGTTGATCCTCTATTATGGAGAAAATTAAAAAACAATGTTATAGGTTTTGAAAGAATCATTCTAAATAGAGAACTTTAGCTTACCTTTTAATACTTTTCTTAAATAGGGATCTAAATTAATGGTAAATGGAAGAAATATGCGTAAATCTGCTACTAAGAGATCAGATTTGTGCAATTGTAAAAAGGCATCCAATTTACGTTCATCACGATCTAACTCTAAGAGGGGAGCAGCTTCTCGTAAACACGCTAATTTGGGTCGTACTCTACGGGGTGAAAATAATAAACGATTAATTTAACATTAAACTCGTAAAAACATTCTTAAAACATCGATTATACTCACTTTTCATAAACAGATTGTAGTGAAACACTATCATCAAATTGATCCATAAATTGATCATGCTGTAAGACAATCATACTGGCTCTCAAGGGCCATTGTTCGGTTAAATTAATCCAAGAACTTAAACGATACCAACTAAAATCAATTTGGAATGCTTTCAATAAACGCACTGAAACAGAAAACAGGAATCACTTTCAATGAAATCTTCTTTTTCGAATTTGATTTGCTTACCGGTAATATAAATAACATTCATTAAACGTCTCATACTACGCGGGTTGACATCACTAAAGTAATCATCGGTCAGCATTATTTTGGACATATCCAACACGCCTTGAGGGTTTTGTCCCAAACGATGCAGATTTGAGCCAATAGAACTAGCCACCGATTCGGATAATCGTAGTTTTTTGCCTGGCCCAGCACCACGAGCCCCACCACCTAGAGGAGCTCTCAACTTCTCCTGACTTGACATTATTTCCGAAGCATTCGATAAACGCCTGGCTGATATGGAATGACCCAAGGTGGGTGCATCATCACCTTGCAAATCGCCATAATTGCGCTTGAACAAGAGTGCAGTCATTTGAGCACGTTGTACCTTACGCAGACCAGAATTTTGTAAATAAACCGGCAAGTGGACTAGATTTCTTAGGAAATCATGACCGCCTATACCACCTTCAGTAAAAAGTCTTCTACTATTGGCTTCGGCCGCCTTAGCTATAACATGAGGATCCACAGCTATAAGTACAATAAAAGGTCGATTCGGTGATGATAATACAGTTTGTACAGCATTCAGAACAGAAAGAATTCTTTCGGTATCACAAGAGTCTAAGGCATCGACCACACCCACTAATCGACTCTGTTGACTGGTAAAAGCATCAAGACACTGTAAAAAATCAAACCAATAGAAAGATGTTTTGTATGCAAAAAACAAATAAAAACGTACCTTTACCATATCCGTCATTAAAGCCACCTCAGCGCCCAAAGCAGTTAGAGGAGCACCTTCATTTGACCGCACTGTTCTTTTCAGATGCCGCCCTTGTGAAACAAACAGCGATCCAACTGCCTTGGCCAGTATATGAAGATTTGTGCAAATTATACAAATAAACACGGCGCATATAACATAAATGGTTATCAAAACATTTTCACGCTTCTCATTGGTGCCATTCTCAATGGTGCCATTCTCATTGGTGCCATGAGCAAAATAGGCCACCACCAAAGAGAGAGCGGCTATTAAGGCCAATAGACCAACTTCAAATATTACCACTATAGGAACACAACACATGCGACGCCAACGCCAACCAGCTGAAACTTTTAAAGGTTTAGGACGAAATGCTCTATATAGTCGAGTTGATAGCCAGCCATAATGAATTTCAATAGCTTCAAACAGAGAAGCCAACATGTGGGCCACTGCTCCTTCGCCCGTAGGTGAAGCACTGCTTGCTTCGGCGAAATGGAATCTCACCGGTTTGGCTTGAGTATCGGACTGAGCACCAGGCGGATGACAGAAGGCCACTTGTAAAATCAGTCTTAAACGTCCGATACGTTTTTGTATGCCATGATCTATTGAATATGCCCAGTACATGTCCATTTGATAATTGCAATAGCGTATAACGGCTATGAGCAGGTAAGCAAATAACAGAAAACTAACACCGGCCACAGCTCCCCACAGAGATGACCAAGTGGCTAAGCCTACTACAGTGCCTAGAATTAAAGCTAAATGAAAACAAACTAAAAATAATAGGCCAGCCGTTTTAAGGGGAGGTTCTGCCCATTGACGAGCAAAATTTGTCATTTCTTCTTTAAGTTTGTTAAGCAGGAAAGATTTGCCACTGCCCCATTTGGCATATAAGCCCACTGTAATGGGAGTGGTTAAGGTAGGATCACTCAGCACATCCGCCAAGGCAGAGGAATACAACTCATAGCCCAGCATTCCTTCAGAATCTTCATTGGTATTTAAGCGCCTCGAACCAAACACCTGACCCAGTATAGTCTTCTGATGTGAAGTATCTATAACGTAGGGCGTTTCTCCTGCCTTGTTGGGTCTATACAACAATTGACTGTTTTTCGGATTCCGCAGCAAAGCCTCCACAATAGCTTTCGATCTAGCACGCATGGCTATATGAAGACAAGTATCACCTTTTTTATCACTAGCACCGACCTTAGCTTTACGATCTAATAACATTTGTACTATATCCAGATTACGATTGCGCACAGCTCTCAGTAATGCCGTGTCACCATCTTTGGTAGCTGCTTCGAGATCAGGATTTGTTTGTAATAAAACTTTAACTATTTGGTTGTGACCCTTTTCCACTGCCGTATAAATGGCAGTTTTACGATCTTTGCCTTGAATATCCACATCGGCATGTTTCTTGAGTAAGGCCTCCACCACACTACGATGGCCACCTTTGACGGCGTGTATTAAAGGTGTGTCACCTGCCCGATCTTGTATATTAATATAGGCACCGGCACCTATTAAGGCGGCCGCTATTTCCTGATAACCTTCTCTAGAGGCAATGGACAAAGCAGTCATGCCATCTTTGTCCAGGGCATTAACATTGGGTTTTTTCTCCAGCAACGATAGCACACAATCTGTATGACCCCCAGAAACAGCTACAAGTAAAGGAGTCCACGAATACATGCCCGCTGTATCAACATTAGCACCAGCCTTTAACAATGTATCCACTATCTCTGCATTGCCCTTGCGACAGGCCCACACCAAAGCTGTTGTACCATATTTATCACCCACATTTACTTTAGCACCACGAGTTACCAACATTTCCACGATCTCCTTAAAGCCACGACCGGCAGCCCAAAGCAATGGGCCTAAATGGTAATTGCCATGAACATTGACATCGGCTCCCTTGTCCAAAAGGAAACGTACCAACTCGGTGTGACCACGATACGCAGCCCACATTAAAGCTGTCCAGCCTCCCTGAAGAAAGAAAAATGTTGAACAATGATTTTGGGAATAAGGGAATATAGAGAAGAAGAAAAAGATTAAGAATACATACCATATCACGATGTTCTATATCGGCGCCATGATCTAATAACAGTTGGACAATATCGAAATGACCTGCTTTCGAGGCACACAATAGGGCCGTCCAATTGTCATTGTCTTCGGCTTGGATATCAGCACCACGAGCCAAAAATTCACGAACAAATGGTGTAAGACCACGAGCTGCCACAACCATAAGTACTGTGGCGCCATTTTCGTCACGATCATCGACGGACAAGTGGCGACTATCTAAGATAGAGCGAAGACCCGATAAATCGTTTGAATCCACATATTGCAGAAGTGCTCGATGACCCAACGAACCCATAGAATCTCCAAAACGATTGAGGTTCTAAGAGAACATAAAAATAAATAAATATCAGAGCACAATATTAACAAGAGCACAATATTAATAGTTAAAAATGAAAATAAATAACAATTTCATGCTTTTTAGGGATTTAATAAATATTTTGACTACTAAACTACTACTAAAACACTAGAGATCTTAACAAATATACATACATACATATATATTTCATATATTTAACTAAAAAAAAACAACAGGATAAAATACCTAAAATTACGTATTAAAAGCCATGAATTAGAAATTTTGCAGGCATTAAAGTATGAGAGATTTTTAACATTTTTAAATGGTAACAAAAAAAAAGAATTAAATTCTTATTGAATAAACATTAGTAAAGTAAATTAGTTTCATAACGAAAAGAAATTTGAAAAAATTTTAAATTTTAAAATGGTTTTTATTCAAATTAGTAATGCGTGAGTAAAGTATCAGAACACTTTTAGCATTTAATCATCGCATCTATATTTTGCGTGCTAAACGTAACATATACAAAAAGACAATTGATTTTAAACTTTAAAACCCAATGGATTTATACCGTGTACTTGCTTACAATTTTACATTCAATTGTTTTATTTTTTTCATTTTTTTTTTAAGCATATTAACCTCTCAACTGCATAAAAATTCATGCGTTTAAAATCCTACGGCTAATTTTCATTCTGCAAAATGTATTTTCTAAAAATTAGAATCAATTTAGACAAATTAAAGCCAAGTTTCAATTAGCGGAAACTACGTCCTAAAATAACTTTGATTTACCTAAGACGTTATTCTACGTTATTATACGAAACCATTCAGAGTTTACCAAAGAAAGCTAAGACTTAGACAACACCCCTACTTAACTAAGATGTTAAATTTATAGATAAGCTCTAAGTTACTTTGCTGCCTTTTTGCTTAAGCTAGTTATGTACATGTCTCTGATCATTGTCGGATAAATACCTAGTTTTCTGCCGAAGGTTAGAAGGATAGCTTTAACAGGACTCACTCTTAACCACTTCTAGTGGCAAGTAATGCCAAGAATTTTTAAAATTTTCCTAAAGTCATGGCAAAACAAAATAGAATTTCTATATGTGAATCCCATTATCATTGGGATCCAATTATTACGAATACCTATCTCAATACCCGTCCAATTGATATTATACAAGTATACATACATACTATTTGCCTTTTGTAATATTTTTAATTATTTTCTGGTTATTTAACAACAATAATCTTATCGTGTATGAAGTGTCTTGTAATTCTAAGCAAATACTTTGTAACGTCATGGAATAAGAAATTGTAAATCCTGCAGGCTTTAGATATACATACATATTTAATGAATTATATAGAAAAATAAAGGCTTATTTTTAAATGCTCTAACAGTGGAAAAAACTGTGAAATTAAAAAGTATTTAGAAGTTAATTATATTTCTAAGGTCTTAAGTAATAACAGTCTAAATCGACTTAGGTATTCTATTTACAAAACTTTATATGAAATACTATTTCTTCAACAATTTCTTTTTAAAGTTATTACTAAAACACATGTTGGCCTAAGTCGTAATGAAGCCCCATTCTACTCTACTCCTCTCCTCTACTGTTAACGGTCTGTCTGAAGATGAATAAAAGATTTAATTTTGTATACTTCTGAATAAATCAAAAATAGCCTATGATAGGATGATCCTCTAACATCCTATCCGCCAGAAGGCAGTTCTTAATGTTATATGTAATGAAAAAGATGAAAAAACTTAGAATGGAAACAGATCACGCTAGAAACGTGGTGTATTTTTCATTGTACTAATACTTTCCCATCTAGACAGGAATTAAATCAATCAATTATACATAGTAAATAGTGATACATGACAGTTCGTACATATTTTCAAATAACAAAAAGCGTAAGAGAAACCATTGCGTTTTAAAGTAATTTTCCACTTTTTAATTTGCAATCAATTAATAATTTATTATATGACAGCTATGGCATCTAAACATGCGCTGATCGTTACCGAAAAAGGCATTCATTCCACAAGTAAATATTTCAAACAAGACAAATATCAATCCCCAACATGTCACCATATCATTTGTTGGTGCTGCTTCAGTGATTGATAACAATTAAAGAAAACACGTATTGACATTTCAAATTTAGAAGACAAAAAAAAAATAATTTCAAAGGATAAGAAACTGTCACAATGGCGTTAAATGTTATTAAGATTTCATGACTGGCGTTAAGTATTTTGTCATTTATTGAAATAAATTGAAGCGTCACTAGAGACTCTATATTGTTATTTTTAACTTTAAATGTATTTCGAATAAAAACAAACAAGCGTTGGTCAAGAAGGATTAAAAATCATTTGATAAAAACAGTTTTTTTTCCAGGAACGTTCTATTTTTAAAATAATAAGAGCCACGAACAGAAAGTATTAAAATAAATACACACGTGGGCAGTCAAAAAATATTATTTTAGGGATGTTAATATGTACGTATGTATAAATGGTTTATGTGTTACATATAGACATTTTAGTGTTTGACTATAAACTTACAACATTCTAGGAAAATGATAAATAAATTTTCATATGATTTTCAAATTTTAAAAGTCAAGAGGTTTCAATAATAACCTATCCTAGAAGATCTCTTTTATAGGAAGATTTTGTAATACCACCAATTCATTTTCATGAAGGCTATCACTTGTGTGCACCGACAGATGACAATGTCATGATTCTAGGCCTATCAGCTAGAAGCAACTTAAAAATTTAATTTAAAGTTAAAACAAGATGTGAGCGATTATGCCGTCAACCTCTGTCTCTCTCTCTCTCTCTCTCTGATGTCATCTCGTTGCGATTGATTAAAATTCCTGCAAATGCACGCAGCTTTTCATACACTGAACACATAACGGTAGTTATTATTATATTATATACACAATCGGAAAGATTATCTGAAATATCCCGAAATCAATTTCCTATACAATTGATACAATTTTACGAATCGTTTACAAAGCAAAATTTATTGCTTCTAGCTCATGGGTAATCTTATCATGTGTAATACAATACAAGCTGCCACCCTAAAGCATTGCTTTTTTTTTGAGATCTTCTGTTTTCCGTTAGTATTTCATTTTTAAGCTGCTCGTTAATGATGAGGCAGTCTGTTAGCCGTTCAGCAGATTTCCAGGGTTACACATACGGAATTATTAATATTCAACCATTAAACACAAGGAAAAGTATTACATGAAGTAAAAGAACTATTAGTGCTTCGTACTTAATGCCCTACCAGCAAATAATCATATGTTTCCATACAGCAATATGGAAACATATAATTAACAATTTAACTACCGAATCCATGTAAATTTTAATTTATGTATCTATTCTATCAAGCTTAAATTTAAATTTGTTTTCTTTTTTCGCTTGATTTATTCTTCATCCTCATAGAGATGATTCATAGAATGAATGTCTATTAAAAAGATTTTGTTTTTAAAATATTTTTTTTAATTTTGATAATATGCATAATGAGATGAGTATGTAAACACGTGAAAATTTTTAATTCATCTTTCTTTCTTTCTTTTGTTTTTTGCCCAGTAATGGAATTCTAATAAAAGAGAGAGAAAAAAAAACTAAAGAACTCTGCAATTATAAAAAAGACACGTTCAAAACAAGTAAAAAAAAAAATAAAATATAATAAATAATATACACATTATATATAATGGAACATATTTTATATTAAAATTGTTATCTTAGTCAAAATGAAAATGATACTTGAATTGTTTTTGTTACGGGATTTTATCTTAAAAGAATACATATAGAATAGACGGCAGCATCTGCATAACTGCTGTTAATTCTCACACTCTACAAAATGCTCGCAGTAAACATAAAATGTGTCATTAAATCATGCAAATGTTTAACAATTTAACATGAAATTTTATGTAAAAAATTTTTTAAATTTATATTTGCATTAAAAGATGAGAGTGACGTTACTTTTTTATCTTAAAATAAAATTATTTTTAAGTAAATGTAAGCAAAAGGGCTTTTCAAATTATAGCACTGCATAGTGAAATGGCTTGAGAATAATTAAATAATTAAATCATAAATGATTATAAATAATAATGAATATAAAATCTCATTTATATTTATATTCATTTAAATATAAACAGTAATATTTATATTTCTTATTTAATTAAATTAAATTTTGTTAAATACACTTATATCAGCGTCTAACGCTGCTCTTAAAAGGGATTTAAAATTAGAAAGTTAAACAAATATAGCTTGGATAAGATTGGGAAATGAGAATTTACAATCCTGCGCTGATTTCCTAGGCACTGTAATGGCGAAAATGTTGCTAGTCATAGGAGGCAACTGAAAAAGAGTATATCTATCGGGCAGTGGACCCTAGGAAAGCATGCTAATTATCCAAAAAATAACAAGTAGCCATTCTTTCGTAAAAATTGCCGAGAAAATGGCGGTGAAAAATCTGAAGTGCCTAGCACTGACAAAAAACTGGTTGATGTTCTTGACCCCAGCTTTTTCTCATATTCTAAGCAACATGACTAAGATCATGAAGGAGTAATTGCATAAGCGAAAGCACCGTGTTGGTTGAGAAGATAAGCTCCGCCTAAGCAACCATTTGATCCCTTTAATTCAAATATATAAAAATTTGGTCATATTTTCCAACTCTTCATCATCATGTCAAAGGTAAAAAATTAGTGTATTATGTGCGAGCACGAAAGATACTGCAAGTTCTTTACACCCATTTCACATAACTTCTGCCAAACCAAGTGAAAAAAGTCACGTTGTAGTGTTAGTCGATTAAAAAATTAAAGACCATAAGATTGTGAAAATCATACGCAAACCGCATGGCTCAGTGGTTTCAATAATTAGAATGGTTTCGATACGATTACAATCTACCACAACGCAATTGTGTGACAATTTGGCACTGTTCTGTCGCAAGGGGCTCTTTTATGTCTTTCCGAAACTGTAGACACTAAACAGCAGTAAAAATATAGGGTTTTTCGGTGTGGAATGGCGATAGGCCAGGATGTGTTAGTTGGCCAATAAATTCATGGCAACCGTGCTTTTTTTTTTGAAGGAACGGGGTTGATCCACATTGACTGATTATGAACACTTATTGAGTCGATTAATTGAGAATTAAGGGCCAGATTTTTTTATCCAAAATATATGTTTCATTTAAAACGTCACGAGCTTATTAATATATGTATGTGTATATTTTTTTTTTTTTATCTGAACACTAACGAAAAAGACGCAGTCCAAGGGAAATTTTTTTTGAAGAGCATCATTTTTTGTTTTTTTTTTCGCTTTTGTATAACTTTTATATCTACAATTGGGAGATTCCATTATATTTTATCTTTTCACACAAAAAAAAATTTTAAAAGAAATATTTATTAAACACTTTAATACGATTATTTTAAACATTTTTTGTATATCTTTTCAATTATATTTTTATTTACAAAGCACTTGTATTCCATTTTTGCATATGTTTTAAAAAAATTTCAGTTTTATACAAGCAAATATTTAATTATTTAGAATAAAATAAGAAAAAAAATGATAATATTTAATTACTAACATTTTTACTTTTCTTTTTGCCGGGCGTGCGTAAATTATTTAGACTTAAACGCGACGCACTTAAAATCAACTCATCCCAGCTCTTTGACAATTTCATACTAAACGTTTACAATGACCGTGTCACAGCATTTATGCACAAATAATTACTATATTTTTTAAATATTTTTTTTTAAGTATTTAAAGTTATTCCGCTAAGTAATCAAATAGTTGACACTTTCATTTTAATTCGTAGTTTTTCTTTTATTTATTTTTTATTTTTTTTTTTAATTTAATTTATCAAACTGTTTGATATTCCTCCGTTTTAATTAATGGCTCGCTAATGGTACTCGCCAAAAACCCGCAAAGTTGACAGTTTTTTTTAACTGTCACTTCGAGTCAAGAGGCAGCCAGTTAATGAGTGAACAAGTGAGTTGGTGGTGATGATGGGTGACTTTAGATTACACGATAAACGATTTTTAAGAACTTTATTTATTTATTTTGTTTCTACGTTAAGAAAAAAATAATAATATTATGATATAAATTTTAATTTATTATTAATTTGTTTAAATATTTATGAAAGACGTCATTCATCATATACTTTGAAGTAGAATAACGTTTGTGATATTTTCTTTTTTATTTTAATTTTTAAAATTTTTCATATGATAAAATTTTTAAACTTAAACAAAAAAAAATATTTTTTTGTATATTTCGCACACCACACGACAGGCAACAGACCTATCTGTTTAAATATGTTATAACGTTGTGATCACTTTTAAGTTAAAATACGTTTTGAATATAATGATCGTTAAAGTGTTTTGATTTGAATTGTTTCTTCTTGCTTTTTTTTGTTTGTTTGTTTTTGTGTTTTTTTCTAAACAGTTTTATTTGATTTAATTTTACGGAAGAAAACTAACTAGTGAAGTAGTCATCTAGACAACCGAAACACTAGGGCAGTCAGTCTAGTGTTACTCTTAGACTTTAATACCGATATTTCATTTTGATGTTATAGTCGTTATTGTTGTTGTTTTCTTTTTGATTGATAAAATAGCTAAAGAATAGTAATAAGACAAGCGGCACACGGTACACATCAAATTGACGTATTCAGAGTTCAGTGTTGAGTGTTGAATTAGAACTCGTTTCTCAAACCGTCAACACGTATGAGTAATATTTCGAATGTAAATCATTCATTGTGTGTAGAAGAAGGTGAATAAAGAGAATATATTATTAAAGAAATTTAAATTTAAATAATATTTATAACAATTCAAACAACTAAAATGTAGTATTAAAAAATTTTTGTGAGTGTGTTTTATTTTGTATTTGATTTAAAATAGTTGGGCAATTCACTCGACTTTGTATTGTGTATGTTGTATTGAATACACTTTTTGTTTGTGAACGCTCAATGTTATGTTGTATTGTTTATTTCTTATTCCAAACGTCAAAAAACGATAAGAAGAAGAATAACATTATTAATAATTTGATTTTCAAGCTCGAAAATTTTCAGCAAAATGAAAAATATTGCGGAAAAAAGTAAATTAAATAATTATCTGTACAAAGAACAAAACTTTGACTCAAGTTGCATAGAAAATATTTTGTATTTTTATTCTTCTTCTTGATTACAGGCGTTTACATAAACTGATAGCATGAAACCAATACAACTTTTAAAAACATATGAAAAAAATGTGTATAAGTGTATCGGATTTTTATATGAAAGTTATCAACAACAAGCATACACTGTTGTATTTTCGTCCAACAATACACGGCATACAACGATACAAGGGCTTGTATGAATTGCCCAAGTGAAAAAAATCAATTTCAAAAAAGAATTAAGGAAAATGATTTAAAAAAAGGCATCGGCGATGCAGGTATTATGCACTAAAAAAATTAATTCCTTTATATAAACTTTATTTCATATTGCAATATATATATTCATGAAATGGTACGAAATGAAATCATATGACTAACTTCGATCACTAGTCTCTATAACATCAGATAGAACAGACCGTAGGTTACAGGAACACGTTACAATGTAGAGTTTCTTAAGGTCTTGGTGGGATGTGGGAAACGACATTAATACTGCTTATTGGTGTCAATGTTAAATATTGAATTATTGGCCGAGTGTATTGGAATTTTCAGAAATACTTTTGACATTTTAAGTGTTATCTGTGGAAAGTACTTAAGCAACACTTTTCGCTGACAATGCAAAAGGCAAACAACCTTAAAAACACTCTCCATTTAATCTTAAAAAAAAAGGTTTTTAAATGTTATTTGCAAACAAGAAGTTGTCTAACTTTCTTATCAAGTTTAGCAACAGATTGTACATACATACCTACCGTCAGACCATGTACTGGTTGAGAGCAGTATGATTATCTGACTCATTATCTTGTCTATCGATCTAAAAACAAAATACTACTAAAAGACTACAAATTAGCCTATGTCTTCAGCGAATAATATTATGTTTCTAGCCAAATATCATAAATGTAATTTCAAACTGTTTTGTACTGCAAGTCAACTACTAATACCATATTACGAACGAATAAGCAAGTTTGTGTGGACATACATTGAATGCTACACTGAAGATTAACCCCTAAAACTGTCGTTGACCTGGAGGCCCAAGAATAGCACAACGAACTACTACAAACCATGAACTAGCTCTGGTAGAGTTTTCAAAGGACGAGGCAATACAACCAGCTCACATCACTAATTGAAAACATCTTTAGAGGTTTCAAACCCTTATATTGGCACTGTATCACACAACCCCCTTCACTAATAGCGTTTCAAGGTTCATAGTGGGGACAGACTCAATGTGGTAGTGATTAATTTTGCTCATACATGTAAACGTATACTTGATATCGAATGAAACCCAAATTTTTCTTAAGTTGACTAGTTATACACCATCGCCGTGGTCTAGTAGGTAGTGTGTTGGCTTATTAGACGAAAGGCCCGAGTTCGAATCCCAGGCCAGACATCAAAAATAAAATACAAAAAGTATTTCTTCGGCGACTTCCTCTCAGCAGATTTCTGGCAAAAACTCTGAGAGTAAAAATTGCCATGAAAAGCTTCTCAAAAAATCTGTCGTTCGGAGTCGACTTTAAACTGTAGGTCCCGCCACTCATGTATAAAATTAACGCACACAACATGAGTGGTGTTGAGAAGCTAGGCCGTAATCCTGTCGAAGGGTTGTAATGGCCAATTATGTATGTAGTTATACACCATCTCATTTGAAGATAAGGAGTTATCATTAGTTCATGTATTTGATTTTATTTTATTGAATTACAAACAATGCGAACTATATGCTCACAATAGCATAAGAAACTACCATCTCTGGTGTGAACCGAATCTACAAACCATATGCTAACCGAGAAACATTGATATCGTAGGGAAGCGTGGCAATGTTTCGTTTTACAATCAATAATACTGTTGAGTGAGCATGATTAATTAATAATATTATTGTCTTAATTTTTTTAACCTGGTGACAGCAAGATATGATATCATGGAGCCTATGTCGTTTGCAACTTTTCAGAATTTTTAATTAATTTCAGTTTAAATTGATTATGTTAAAATATGCATAAAAACATAATAATTCACAGTATTAACAAATAATTTCAATTTAAATTGATTATATTTAAAATATGATCGAAAAACCTAAATTAGTTTGAAATTTTATGAATAATGGGTTTTTAAAAAATATTGTAGCATATGTACTATATGTTGTAGAATATAAATATTCCCTGATGTACGTTTTCATCCATATATACATATGAACGTAATTCCTTTACGTCGGGTCCATTAGTTGACAATTAATTAGTCATTGGATTCGTTGAAACAAAAAAGAAATTGGTGAATGATTAAGGTTAGTTTCTTCTCATACGGATTATATACCGTTATACAATTTTTTAAATCAAAGAGAGAAAGAAAGTATCGCAATGTTTATTCTATCTTTGCCTAACGTATCCATGCTAATCTGCTAAAGCCTCAAAAGATTTTTCATATTATTGAAGGAATTACTTTAGTGATTAACAAAAAAATAATATTTTATTCAACTTTTTATGTGCAGCAGAAATAAAATTTCTAAATATAACCTTGCAATGAAGGTCACAAACGAAGTTCTCCGAACAAAAAAACGTTAAAGAACCAAGTGAAAGTTAAGTAAAAAAGTTAATGAAAAACCCGTATGAATATGAATGAAAAGACAAATGCAATCCCTATATATAGCTGTTAAGCATTTTAATCTTTTTTTTATCATTGTCCAAAAATCACAGTCTGGCTGTAATTATTTTTAGAATAGATTAGTAAAATAAAAATTACATTTCAGCCATGTTTATTATTTTCACAATAAAATAAAATAAAAGAGTTTAAAGAGCACAATAACGAATGACTTAAAGATAATAACTTTGTTTATTAAATAATGTGTGCTACATTATGAATTGCCACTGTTAAGTTTGGTGTTATCGTTAAAAGGAAATATTGCTTATTTCCGATTTAATGCACTTATTTATTAATTATATGTATTGAAAGATAATGATTGTCCAACTTTCATTTCGTTTTTAACAGTTGGATGCAGTAAATTAATTAGAATATTTTTAACTTGAAAAAAAAAAAAATTACACCATTTCCAATTGATTTTTTTTTTAACTAAATTAATACAAATTATTCTTCTGTTTTGAAAAGTAGAAATAATCAGTTAGATCGCTATTTAGACTTTTATAAAATCCAATATTTACCATAACATTCTTCAAAACTATCACTGAAAAAGATATCTTCAATTCAAAATCAAAATATATTGCAAGCAACAGTCTAAGGGCCATTATTACAACTTGCGGTTAACTAAAGGGGGGATTTTAACGGGCAGATAAATTGTTTTTCGTTATTATGAGTACCCAATAAGATAGAAGTGATCGTTAAGCTAAAGGGAGGATCATCCTACATCCTTTAACATTTAAAGGTTACTTTATGTTTGAACTTGCCATATTATATATTATTTTCATTATGGCAACTTCAAATTTAAACAAAATGAGCATATACAGCAAAAAAAAAAACGAAGCCCGTGGTTGCCACTGCGTTAAAAAAAAAACTTGTATAATTGAGCAGTTTTATCGACATTGCTCCGGCACTGCCATATTTTTGAAAAATTTTATCTGTAAGTTGTAATAACGAAAATAAGTTAAAGGTAACTTTCCAGTTCCCTTTAGCTAAAGGTACCTTTAACTAACCTAAGTTTAACGACAAGTTATAATAACGGCCCTAAATGCTGTAAAACAAGCACCAATATAGACCAATTCGGAAGCTGACCATTTACACGATATTATATGTCCAAATTTCTTTCAATGACTTTACTTTTTCACCACTCTGTATAATAAAACTTGATCAGCTATTGTTTACTATATTGCAGCATATGTTCGTTAACGTTATAAACAATTTTAAATTATTTATTACCCTGCATAATAGGCCAAACTAAATAATAGTTTATGTAAACAAATTAAATTGTAACTGCACATAAAAGAGAAACAACAAAATAACAAAACAACATTTCAATTGAAAACAAACTGAAACTCAAATCAAAACACACTCTAGAAAAACGCGTTTTATATGCCTCTTGTAATAACTTTAAAAATTAAAATAAAATGTTGCTTTTCACAATGAAAAACCCCATAATTTCACGTTAATTCAAGTCAACAACAAACATTTATTAAAATTGATTTGTTTTATTATTATTAATTTCGTTTATTTTTTTTTTTCTTTGTTTTTTTTTTGCAAAAACATGTTAATCAAACACACTTTTACAAGCCGCGTAATTTTATTCGAATTTATTTTTTTTTTTATTCTTTTTTCACATGATTTAGTTCTTATTTTTTGCAACACGATCAGCGTTTTCTCCGTCAATAGGCATACGAACCAACAACTTGTAAGACACTCTTGAAACTAATGAACGTTTTGTTGAAAATACAAAATCTTCGTTCATTCAAAGACCAAATGCGGTTTTTTGTGTTTTTAATGTTATTTTAATGTCTTAAAACATATCGTATCGTATTCTGTATAGTATGTCAGTGAGCCAATCTCCTGCTGCTGCACATCATAACATAATACGTATGAACGCACAACGACTTGCAGGCTGGCAATCACTGGCTGACCACCAATGGGTCTCTAAAAATAAACTCTTGTGTGGTGTTTTTTCTCCATTGAGTAAATATTTGTGTCCAACTTATGCCTTTGAGCGTTTAAGCGTTTGTTTATAACCATTTTGTAGAATGAGAACCAAAAATAAAAGAATCCATAGTTATTACATGAATTTCAGAGATCAACCGAAGAACGAAGAATCTCTTGGAGTTGAACTAATACTGTGGTATGGTTATGTTGAAAGTGTTGCCAGATGAATTTTATGATGGCGTATTTTAGTGGAATTTGCAATGAATCATCTACTATGAGTTGAACTCATACATACATACATAATTGGCCATTACAACCCTTCAGTTAGGATTACGGCCTAGCTTCTCACACCACTCACACCATTGTGTGCCTTAAATTTATACGTGAGTGGCGGGACCTACAGTTTAACGTCGACTCCGAACGACAGATTTTTTGAGAAAATTTTTCTGGCGGGTTTATTTACTCTCAGAGTTTTTGCCAGAAATCTACTGAGAGGAAGCCGCCGAAGAAATATTTTTTTTTTTTATTCCATATTTCGTTTTGATGTCTGGCCTAGGGCTCGAACCCGGGCTTTACGTCTAATAAGCGAACACACTACCTACTAGACTACGGCGACCATGAGTTGAACTCACTGTGATTAAATTCTTAATTCAGATCTGAACCAATGTTATCTCTGAAGAAATGTTGTTCTTCAAATAACAACCAGGCCAAATGCATGTATGGCGACTTACATTGAAATTCGAACTTGGAATTCAATTCGCATGGATTGATCCGCACATTTTGCTAAATGGATCAGTCTTATATTTTGAACTTCTGAAAAAAAATCTTTTGTTATCCTCTCTTTGTTTACACCTCCCTTCAAACAAAGCTATCATTCAAAAGGAATAAAAGTATGGCAACACTATTAATGAAAACTGCATTTTTATTGCAATCGCTCGCTCTTTAATATTATTTTGAGGTTTGATCATTAAATTTTCCCCATATAATAGAGGTGCATTATGGGCTTTTGTCTTTTTCTATACACTTGATAAAGCATTTTTTTGCTCAATGTTATCTCTGAAGAAATGTTGTTCTTCAAATAACAACCAGGCCAAATGCATGTATGGCGACTTACATTGAAATTCGAACTTGGAATTCAATTCGCATGGGTTGATCCGCACATTTTGCTAAATGGATCAGTCTTATATTTTGAACTTCTGAAAAAAAATCTTTTGTTATCCTCTCTTTGTTTACACCTCCCTTCAAACAAAGCTATCATTCAAAAGGAATAAAAGTATGGCAACACTATTAATGAAAACTGCATTTTTATTGCAATCGCTCGCTCTTCAATATTATTTTTAAGGTTTGATCATTAAATTTTCCCCATATAATAGAGGTGCATTATGGGCTTTTGTCTTTTTCTATACACTTGATAAAACATTTTTTTGCTTTCAAACACTAAGCTTTTTTTCCATTTTATTTATAAAATTTTAATTGAACGTTTTCTCTATTTTCTAAAATAGATATTTACTATGTTATAAAAGAATAATTTGTTTTAATTATTTGTTTTTGCAATAAATACTAATTTAATAAATTTTTCTTTATATTTTCAACAAAAGAAAAAAATCCACGTCGCTTCAACGATTTGTTGATCAAAGAAGTTGTCATTCAAAATTTTAAATTAAATTCGAATTTAGGTCTATTAAATATTATGATACAATACGATTAATATTAATGATATTCAATTTGTTAAATTAGATAATGTGTGTATTGTTTGTGAAATTCTTTGGAACAAAAAAAAAACATATTCAGGAAGTTTAATATGTTTGTTACAAACTTAATTCGTTCAAAACCTATTATTTTGAAAACAAAACAATAGAAAGGTAAAAAAAAACGTCAATAGCTTACGCGAATTTTAAAACTGAACTGTAGTTCCGATAAAGAGAGATTTGAGGAAATCCCCGTTTAAGAGGTTATAAAAATTTTAAACTAAAAATATTAAAAATTTAATTTTAAATATATTTTGGAACTTTTAAATTGTCACTCTCGATGATTAGCTAAAATAAATTATGGAAAGTCGAACGTATCATTTTGTTTCTATTTTTCAATAGGGACTGCAAGAGTGTGTCAATAGGTGGTGTTCTCTAGTATTTTATACATCATTATTCTAGGCGTAGTGTAAAAAGCGAGATTCTCTGATGGGAACTGACTTCACAATCCTCACATTAACAGACTAGTACATACACTATCAACTAGTCTACCAGGGCTGCCGTTTTCTAATTCTTGTTTTGATTTGTATTTAGTCTCGTTAATCTCAATTTTTCTAGCTAAGCAGGCGATTGATATAGTATAGCAAACCATACCACAGATTCGTATAGAGCGGAAGACAGAACTTCCCCTGAAGGGTGTTTCTAATTTTTGAAAATTAAGATACTCTGTTCTCTTACCAAATAACCCACCATACAAAAGCAGCCTGACTATTAGAGAGATAACATGCCTCTACTACTCCTTAGAAAAATCATCATCCTCTGTGATTCTTATAAATTTTTTTTTATTTGATTCTTATAAATTGTTTAATGTGGTCCTACTCTTTCTCACCATTTGTCATTGTTGAACCTTCTTGAGAGTTCAGAGCCAAAATATTAATTGACAAAATATTGTAGAATTTATTTGAAAAAGAAATATGTAATCAACAGTAATTCAAACTATAAAGAAAAGTATTGTGTTGATATTGTACTTATATTCAGCAATTTCAACTACAACGGGAAATGGTGTAGTTTTATTTTAGAACTTCAGTTTAGAAAGTGATTTTAAACTTCAAAACTGCAATACATACAAGGAAATTGTAACAACTTTAAATGCGGCAACTATAAAAACTTCAAATATATCAAATTGTTAAAGGAAAAAAACTTGAATTAACTTGATTTATTTATAATCACTTTTAAAATCTATTAATTTATTAATTAATATCATATAAATAAATGCTTTTCCTCACGATTTTAAAAATCGTTAAAAAATCATTTGAAATAGGTTTTATGTTTTAATAAATCATTTTAATTCGATAAATTGCACTCTCTGTTTACACTTTTGATGCTAAAGTTCATTTACCTGCCTTTTAAAATTTTTTTGTCAAGTCATGCCATTATTCATAATTTACAAAATCAATTCAAAATGATAAAATGACTAATTTCATCAATCATTCAAAATGAAAACGCCAATCATTTTGTAACACTAAATAACAGAAATTAATTTATGATGATGTTTTTTGTACTGTTTCGAATTTTTATCATTTTTAAATAATTTTGATTACGTCGAAATTAAAGGAACTTGAATGATAATTTTTATTTCCGCATAGGAGGCATGTTCAAATAATACATGGAAAAATATTTATATACCAGCATCCATTTTGCCACTTCCACTTGTAATGCTCTTGGCAATCCACTAAGCCCTCGAAATAATCACTTTTTGCTATGGTCTTAAGCTCTTTCAATTATACAGTATTTATCTGTACAATCGGAAATTTCAAGCAATTACATACATACATATGTACATAATTGGCCATTACAACCCTTCAGTCAGGATTACGGCCTAGCTTCTCACACCACTCATGTTGTGTGCCTTAATTTTATACTTGATGTATAATTCGAACAATTAGTAACAGAAAAAACTGCAGCTGACTATATACGATGAATATAGTGTTTGAGATCTGATTTCATTGTTCTTGTTCACACAGAGTTTTCATGCATAAAACATCATAAAAATTGTCATGTGTGTAATTGACCAGAAAACCAAACCCTCAAGGATTAAAATACTTCGTTTCCCTACCAAATAATCCATTCAAAAGCAGTTTGACTGATTAGGCAGGGTAGCATTACCAACGATCATCAGAGAGACATCAAGGTTTATCATCACCACATACATACATAATTGGTCATTACAACCCTTCAGTCAGGATTACGACCTAGCTTCTCACGCCACTTGGGTGTGTTAACTTTATACATGAATGGCGGGACCTACAGTTTAACGTCGACTCCGAACGACAGATTTTTGAGAACTTTTTTCATAGCAGGTTTATTTAATCTCAAAGTTTTTGCCAGAAATCTGCTGAGAGGAAGTCGCCGAAGAAATATTTGTTTCTTTCATACTTTGTTTTGATGTCTGGCTGGGGCACATAATACATAATTGGTCATTACAACCCTTTAGTCCGGATTACGACCTAGCTTCTCACACCACTTGTGTGTGTTAATTTTACACATGATCGGGCGGGATCTACAGTTTAAAGTCGGATCCGAACGACAGATTGTTTTGAAAAACTTTTCATAACAATTTTATTTATTCTCAGAGTTTTTGACAGAAATATATTTTCATATTTCGTTTTGTTGGATATGTCTAACCTGGGGTTTTAACCTGGAGTCTAATAAGCCAGCACACTGCCTACCAGTGTCGTAGTGTAACCAAGATAAAAAATGGTGTCCATTAACACTACCCTTTTGTAGTAAATTAACTGAATTTTTTTTTTACCTAGAAAATCTCTCTCCCCGTTAGGAGGATATGATATGGTGGAGAATGGCCAGATAACATAAATTTTTAAATGATTTTTTAAATACATTATAAAGTCGATACAACATAACGTGTTTCGCTCAAATATATTTTAATTTTAGTGGATTATTATCATAAAATTTTTATTTATATTAATTATAAACAATTTAACTAAAAAATAAAAAAATCATTAAAAATTTTGTCAATACTTTATAAATAAATTTATATTTAGCTAAAGTCAATATAAATATTAATTGCATTTAAACATCAATTGCCAATTAGTATTGTTATGTTGTGTTAGGGAAAATTTCTAAATTAAAACGTGTTTATAGAACATTGATTGTTAGAAAAATTTTAAAATAAAAAATAAACAAATTTTAATACAAGAGGTGTCAATAGTGTATCCAGCTGTCATTGCTTTTAACATTAAATTCGAATTTAGTTCTTATAAAATTCTGTATTAAAAAAACAAAATTTATAAAAATTTAAATCAAAATTACGACAAAAAATTCAGCAATAAGAATTGTTACTGAACCATTTAAGATTGTGGTATTGGTCCTTACATATCAGTGACGGTTACAGTTTTTAAATTCAAGTTATCGACTTACGACAAGCCATAAGTAACTTTGTTCCCTAAGTTAGATACGTTACATGAATCCTAAGACTGCATCTCTTTTTATTTAGTATAAATACTCGTGTGTTTAAATTTAAACATAAAATGTAAAATGAGAAAAACAAAGATCATCAAACTACTAGCCAATACAATGTAAAAGTACGTTCAACTTTTAAATGAAAATATAAAATAAAAAAAAATGATAATTTCTGCAACCAGAAGGATCGAATCTTGAGCACATTAACTTGCAAAGATAGAAGACTCAAACTTGACAGACAAACTGTCCCTAGTTGTGTACACGAACATCATCGTAACATATTCTTGAAAGAATAATTTCATTTTTAGTAAAATGTAGCATTTTTCGAAAATAGTTTTACATACATACATACATATGTACATAATAGGCCATTTCAACCCTTCTGTCAGGATTACGGCCTAGCTTTTAACATTTTAAATTTTAAACGTTTAAAGTATAAAATTTACAACACGGTTATGTATAGAAAACTAACTGAACATAAAGAATGAATTCCTTTAAGGCTCATGTTTAATGCAATACAGAAAACAATCTTGCAACTTAAATATGGCAGAATAAGAAGGTTAATAACCACAATTGGCTCTTTTTTTAAAAATGTATAAACAACAACAACAGCAACAGTAACTATAAAAAATAACAACAACAAAAATAGACAACCATAGTCTGTCTATGATCATGATCAAGGCACTTTATTCTTGAGAAAAAAAATCGTATGCATTTGTTGTGCAGAGACATAAAAACGTAACTGAGTTCATGAGAGAATGAACAGAACAAAAACAAAATACAAACAATAGTTGTTAACAAGTATTACTTTTGGCCAAAGTTTATATTTGTAATGTTATTGCAGTTGTGGTAATATGTAGGCATGAAAACGACAACGTAATAAATGATTGAAGGGAGAGTACAAACGCAATAGCAGGTAAGGTATCAGCATCAAGGAAAACAAAAAAGCAAAGGAGTAAGAAGAAGTAAAGCAGAGATTAAAAAGGAAAAAACACACACCAGTCGCGTCCAAACTTTTATACTTTGTAGGGTAATAAAATTTGGAAAAATTTTAATGATATGATTTTGTTAGTGCTAAAACCTATTATTTCCGAATAAAAATTCAAACTAATTAGCAAACTTTTGAAATTTCTATTGAAGACAAGCTTACTTATAATGATAAAAAAGAAATAAATTTTGTTTGTTGTCGTATAACTATGCTGAAACTGTGTTATGCTCCCAATAGTTTGCAGGAAACAATAGCAATAACAATAACAAAAATCAAACTAAGGCAATATTCTTTACCATATCAACTGATCAGCTCAACTCCATTCCCGATTAAAACAAGAAAACATTGTTCCGCTGATATTGTCAAAAGTAGAATATTCTAGGATCCATTACTATTAATATTAAGGATGATAGCTAACTAATCAAGCTGAGTGCATCATGCTCAAAACGACATAGACAATGTTCTACATTCGTTGTAATCTGCCTCACCTACATACATGGTCATTACAACCCTTCAGACAAGATTACGACCTAGCTTCTCACACAACTGCTGGCCGGACCTACAGTTAAAAGTCGATTCCGACCGACAGATTTTAAAAAACCTTTTCATGGCAATTTCATTTATCCTCCGAAATGCCAGAAATCTGCTGAGAGGAAGTCACCAAAGAATTATTTTTTCATATTTCGTTTTGTTGAAGATGTCTAACCGTGACCTCACGTCTAATAAGCCAACACACTACCTACTAGACTACGTCGACTATACCTATGCCTCGCCTATGCTGTTTAAAAGCATCCAAAAAAGTTAAATGCCCAGTAAGAACTCCTGCTCAGATCAATTTTGTTCACACTTGACATATTCATGGTCGCTGGGCCACCAGACGACGAGGCAGCATATTGAGTTAACTATAGAAAACCCTATGAGATCAAAAAGTTGTACTGAGGACGATCTGTTTGTATTCCCCAACATTCTCACGTTCACACGACAATCGGATCTTCGCTCCGGAACGACCTGATTCAACATCGGCCAAGGATTGTCATCCCAGCGAAAGTTGTATCAACCGGAAGTTTTTTCCCAAGGGAGAAGCTTCTGGAAACAACAGCCGAACTGTTACAACAACAACAACAACCTGTGAGAGAGTATAATATAAAGATTTGAGGATTCGTATTTGTTTCCTTCTTAAAATAGACATGTATCCTGAAGGAGTAATACACACCAGACTAGTTGCAGCCACTGAAGACAAGACTAACCAGTATGGTTTCAGAAAATCAAAGCCATTAATTGTTCCTATTCAATGTGTCGCTACAAGAATATGGCCTGGAAGACGTTATACTTAAAAGGTAATAATAAATATTTTATTAATGTGAATACTAGATCGTTATTCAATGTTTTTATATAAATTTCAGATGGAAAGAATGATGCAAAGCTAGACCGTCTAAACTTGTAAAGCGCTGTATAGCCCCTACAATATTATCATTATGGAAAGATCACATGAGATGCTTCTCAAGGGACCAAAAAAAACTAAATGCTGACCTAAGCATCGCCCACCGTAATATTTTGCGATTTCAGCAGAGATGGTCATGATGACTACGTAAGGAGACAGTGTGGTTAGAAGTGTAACAGAACATATTATTCTGTATACTTATAACAAGACGATCAAGTTTATTAGAAGTTGTCTCTCTGAAGAAGAAAAGAAATCTACAAAATCAAGAATGAAATCAGGAAAATATCCAATTACATGAGGGGTGAGTCTGTACGTCTTATACTTTCTAAAAGTTTTAATACATTATTACGAAGTTTATTTTGAGTAATTGTGTGACTCTACAGAAGTGGTTCCAACGGAATAGATTGTACCACAAGTCCTCTAGACATTTGCTATATAACTGTCTAACCTTGGGTTTATATTCTTGGGAAATTTTTCTCTTGCCATTAAATAAAAAAAAACTGCATATTTTCAAAATTCCCTCTAGAAACAATAGCAAATAAATTTTGTTCAAATAGTACCTTTTGTAAAAGTACTTTTTTATTGTTAGATTTATGAGTTGAATGTTGCGAACTGTTTAAACAATTTGAAGCCAATTTTCAAGTTCAACAAGACTGGTTTATTAAATGGCGATTTATTTTAAGCATTTTTTGGGAAAACAAATAGAAGTGTTAAGAGTGTTAAAGCGCATTTTAGTTTAGGGCCATTCATTCCAAACATTTAATAAAACGCAACAACAATACAGCAGCAATTAGGAAGAGTAATAGAAAAAGTAGAAAAATAGAGAAGAGTAATGTTTAAAAATACCGTGGCATGAGAAAATCGTCTCAAATTAAAATTAAATTGGCTCAAACGACGTGCACCGCCTGGACTAGGCGGTGCATGAGCTTCGAGCACTTTATGCGGTGCACCATCACCATTATTATTATCAGCAACAGGTGTAGTGGCCGCAACAGCTATTGGATCTGTAGCCAAGTCTACCACAAAACGTGGCAACGAGGGATGAAGATGAAAAAGATGATGATGTAGCGTGTCCAATTTTTTGGGTGAATTTTGTACTGTATTGTTATAAGAATGTGATTTTGTTATAAGTGTTGTTGGCTCATGACTTTTCTGTTTAATTAGGTTTGTGATCTCCTCTTCATTTGAAACATGTCGGTTGTCTTGAAGTGCTTTGGCTTTCTTAACTTTAGCATTTTCCTTATCCTTCTCATAGTCATCCTCATCGTCTGTTTCGATTAAAGGCAACTGTAAGGTGTAGACATCGTGGGTACGAGCATCATGTATGCCGCGCACCAATGCACTTATTGTGGGTGCCGCATAACTAGGGCCACTTTCAAATTTTATTTCTCTGCTAAAGGTAACGGTAGAAGCAGTACATTTTGATGCTGCTGCTGCTTTGATTGTAGTAATGGCCGTAGGCGATATATTCTCGCTTGTCAAACTGTTTGGATTATTAATTGATGATAAGAGTGGTGGTGGTGGCGGTGGTGGTAACGGTGTTGGTGATAATAAAGGTGACAACAATTGTGTATTGATTTGAGTTTGTGGCCGCTTTTGGGGCTGTTCTTTTTCATTTTGCTTATTGATTTGATCATCATCATTCTTCATGGTTTTGTTATATACAAGAGAGAGTTGGTTTTAATTTACTTTTTTTTTTTGTTTTTTGTTTTGCGAGATGAAGAAAAGTTTTACAGAAAGAATTTTGCCTTTTTGTTTTTCAAAAGAATTTATGTTTTTTCTTTAATTCTTTGCTTATTGTTGTAAATGGCCAAAAAATATAAGGCTTATAAACAGATAGGTCATAAATTTCTTTCATCTGCATTATAAGACAAAGGGAATGACCAGAAAAAAAAACGAAAAACAGAAAAGAGAGAGAGTGTCAGTGAAAATAAGTAAATAAGAAGACTTTTATGTATATGTTTACAGTTTATTTCATAACCTCAAATATCAAGAGGAGATAAACCAAAATGCAGTTTCTTAGAAAACTTTTTTAATTCAGTTTCAGTTCCAAAATTATAATATGAACTGTTTTATCATTAGTTAGTAAAATTTAACGAATTTTAAAATAAAATTAGTCACGAGAAACATATCAAGATGAATTGAGACCTTAAACTTAATCTACTGTTAATAACTAACATTTTATAAAAAAAAAAATATTTCAGCATAAATTAGCAAATATTCATAAAACGTTTTCTTATGTGAATAAATTTACAACAACAAAAAATAATAAATAATAACAATAATAAAACTTAAAACTTATTGTATACAATAGTGTAGTATCATAAGCAGTACTACATACATACATATATGGTAATTAATTATTCTACTCTTTTTATAAAGAGTTTCATTAACGACGTCACAATAGTTGTCATCTGCTGGTATTTATTTTAGCTTTTAATTCTTACTTCTAAACTCTCCTCGTTTTTCTGTGTTTATGATGTGTTAAAAATATTAAATAGTCTGCCTAGGGAACTCAACTACTACAATAAATACTAGTACGATTATTTTCTTACAAAAAAATTACTCTTAATTAATATCAATTTCTACTATTTACTCACAAAAAAAATATTAAATGAAAAAATGAAAAAGAATCATATGAATTTAATTTTGACGTTCGTTTTTCTATCGTATGTATATCAATATATCGTTTTTATTTAAATTTTTCGTTTTTGCCTGCTTATAGCAGAGAATTTGTTGAATAGAAACAAAGCATACAAATGCATTAAAAATATCTACAAAAAAATCAATTCGAATAAATCAATAAAATGTTGTAACATGTGTAGATAAACAAATCGTATTAATTGGAAAGAAGAATTCTTCGTTTTCGTATGTATACAAGCAAAAAAAAAATCAACAAGACAGAATGACACTTTTAAAACAAATCGAAGAACAGTATACAGGATTTTTCTTAGAATACAGGATCTAATTGATAGTAGTAGATACCTTCTATGCAACAGAGAGGCATACCAAGAAGATATCTGCAAGCAACAATCAAACAGAACAAAAGAAAAAACTTAAGACTCTAAATAATCCAGCTGAGCAGAGCTCCTGGGCTACTGAAAACCGTATGATAATGGCGCACATACTATGTATATAAAGAGGAAACGGCTAAGCAACATTTAAGTTCTTATTCATAATGTACTGATAATATCTTCTTTGCTTGGCGAATCATGCCCAGAATAATATAGCATTCGCTTTCTTTGATATTTGCTGTAGCCATACGTTTGAAATGCATCCCTAAAGTTGTATGCCCCGCAAACGCACTTAGCATCCTACTTGGACAGACGCCAATGCGTGCTATGTTAACTAAAGAAAAGATCATGATTTGTAAAGGTTATACTGAGTAACATACATACATAATTGATTATTACAAAACTTCAGTCAGAATTACGATCTAGCTTCTCACACCATTTATGTTTTGTGTGTTAATTTTATACATAAGTGGGACTTATAGTTTAAGGTCGACTCCGAACGACAAATTTTTGAGATACTTTTCATGGCAATTTTATTTATTCTCAGAGTTTTTTTTTTGTCAGGAATCGACGAAGAAATATTTTTACACCTGGGGTTTGAATCGTGCCATACGTCTAATAAGCCAACACACTACCTATTACACTATGGCGACTCATTATCCCTACACCCCATTCTATCACATTTTCACACAGAATTCTCTGCTATCCTGGGACTATTTACTGTGAATCAATCACATGCTTGACGAAAAAACTTAATTAATTGACCAGAAACAAAACAACAGAGAAAAACGAAAATTAAATAAGAGAAATGAATTTTGAAAACGTAAAGGAATAATAAAATTTTCTCTTCTCATTATCAGTCGCTGACATGCTGGAGCGTCTACACGGCATTGTAGGGAAAATGATTCAGAAGTCTGTGGTACATCTTGCATTGTACATGCATAGCATACATAATTGGTCATTACAACCCCACAGTCAGGATGACTATCTAGCTTCTCATACCACTTATGTTGTGGGGTGATAATTTTGATTTTTTCCTAGAAAATCTGTTTAGTAGGATATGATATAGAGAACAGCCAGATAACATAAGTTCTTAAATAATTTTTCTATATACATTATAAAGTTGAATATATTTTATATCACTCGAATATATTTTAATTTCATCGAATAATAGTGGATTGCTATTAAAATTTTCAATGTTTTTATGATAACAATTTAACAACTTTGTTAATCAAAAACAATTTTCTCACAATAAAATAAAATTGGAAAGATATTACAAGTATTTCTTCAGTTTTTATTATTTCAACAACATACCTCAAGTTCTGGTGACGCAGGCGGTTTCAAACGAGCCTTCAAAATTTTCTTAAAGGCTTTGCCATGGGAAATCTCCATAATGAAGGCACAAATAGTATGGTATACTTATTTTAAGTAAAACTATTTAGATAAATTTAATAAAAAAAAACAACAGACACATACAAATTGATTTTTCTTTTGTAAAGCAGATAAGATTGTCGAATATTTGTAAAGCTTAGAATAAAAAGGACACAATTTCTGCTGTATAGTTTGCACAAACCGTAATTGTTTTTGGTATGTTATCGACTTGCAATGTTCACAAGATTAACTGAAAATAAAATTTTATGGGCAAAGCAATTTAAAGCCATTTTTCCAGCATAAATTTAGACAAAAAAAATTAAAATAACATTGAAAAATTCTTAATTAATTTTCGTTAAAGAAAAAAATCTTGAGATAAGCAAAATCAACAATTGATTTAATTTGTAGATAAAATCAAAAGCAGTAGAAATGTATATTGGAATTATGTTAAGAAAAAAATCACTTCCGTTTTAAAAAGCAACACATACAATCACAAATTAAAGGCACACTTTTAACACATTTTTTCCAAACTGTTACATAAATTTGTTTTTGTTATAATTTTCCTAATATTTATATTGAATTTTTTTCTCTATTTCACCCACAAAGCGGCGGCACAACTTTTCTCTGGCTCGCATTTAATTCAAACTGAAAAGATCTTTAACAATTTTTTAGTTTATTGTTCTCATTTTAACCATCAATTAAATTCAACTTAAATTGTTTATTTGTACATCATTCATTGAAGTCAATGAAAATTAAAAGAAATAAAATAACATGACGTTGACGGTGACGGTGATTTGACAAGAGATATATATGTAGTTTCACTCTTCCCACCCTTCACTATCCTTAACACATGCCAGTTTACTCATCGTAAACCATCTAATTTTCCCTTTCGAAACAAAATTCATCCATAAAAAACGAGAACAAATTAGGTGCTTAAATAAAATCATAAAGATTCTTTTTTTTATTTATTTATAGTACTTGTCAATTATAATGTTAAAAAAAATAATTAAAAAGTATAAAACAATAAACAAAATTGAAGAATTGAATAATATTTACAGAGATTTATGTCGTTGGTTATCTGATATCACATTTAAAATGCAAAAAAAAAACAATTGCATATTTTTAGGATGTGTAAAAATTGCTACATTACTTATAGTGATGGTAAAATATTTAGCACTTACACTCATACATAATTGGCCTTTATTACCATTCAATCAGCGTTACGAACTAACTTCTCACACCATTTTTTTTGGGTGTGTTAATTTTACAAATGAGTGGCGGGACCGACAGTTTAAAATCTTTTCATTGCAATTTTACTTGCTCTCAGAGTTTTTGGCAGAAATCTGCTGAAAGTGTCTCATGTGTCACCGTGGCCTTATGTCTAATAAGCCAACACGCTACCTACTACACAAATTCTTGTCCACAGACCCTATAGTAATACTACCGTCTTTCAAAACGAAAGATTTAAATTTTATATAAATTCCATGGTGGTCCTAGTGGAGGTCGTCTTAAAGTAACTAAGACGCTGAAAAACAGAAAAGGAGGTTATATTGACTTAGATACCAACAACATACATACAAAGTGGCCATTACAATCCTTCAGTCAGGATTACGGCCTAGCTTCTCACACCACTCATGTTGTGTGCCTTAATTTTATATACTTGAGTGGCGGCAATTTAACGTCGATTCCGAACGACAGCTGTAGGTAATTAGATGGCGCACTATACATAATGTATTGCAATAAGAAGTCACCGAAGTCAACTTTAGCATTACAATTTGGAAGCACCATTTGAACTAATAGCTGTGGACTTAGCAGGCCTTATCTTTGTGACAATAATTTAAGCATCTGTATTATTAATTACAATTTCTAAAAAGCTATTTTATGTAACAGTGCCAGCAACTTTCACTACCCCCCCGCCCCAATTTATCATACGATTGAAAGTCACTCCTCCTGTGAGAACAAGTAACAGTAGTTCACCTGCATTTTAGAGATAATGGTAATGTGTCCCGAAATTTACCAACTGTTTGTCGAAGCGTGTGTATGTAAATATTATAAATAATATATTTTACATGAACCTTATCAGTAAAATTGTTACACTGATAATGACGACGATAATAAAGCAATAAAAAGGAAATAAACACTAACAAATTATCTTAATAATGAATAAATTAAAATCATATTATTAGAGAGCTAGGTCTACACATGTTAGAGAGGTATTGTTAGTTTATTATGCCAGGGCGATGGAGGAAGATTTTGCTCTGTGTTTGATGGGATTGATTGCTAAAATCATCTGTTATTCCCTTAATCCCTTAAAACTATTCAGATTTGTCAGCAAGAAAAAAAGAGGAAATTCTGTACCATCACAACAACAGCAAATCACACACATTGATAGTAGCTCTCCAGAATATCCAAGACCACATTTGAAAATTTTTATGCATTTACCTCAAACTGTGAATCAGATATCACTTGTTTCTTCATTTCAGTAGAAAACTTTGAAAGCGAAAACGCTGCCCCAAACAGTAGCCTCCCAATCTAAATTTGTGTTTTACCAATTATGTGGAGGCACAACAAAGATCAGCATTTAGGAACCGTTTGATTAGGGACAGGCCGGCACAATTGTGCCAGTAAGCAGCGAATTTTATTGCCCCTAAGTAGTTCGTTCTACAGCTAAGTCAATAGTATAAATCAAGACCAATCATTTTATTTTATTAATTACAATACAATTACGATCAGTCTCTGCTGAAAGTTGAACCCCCCAACCCTTATGCTAATAGTCTAGTACACTACTCACTAAACTACCAGTTTAGAAAATAACATTTATTAGCAATCTTTTCGCTCATTTGCTAATGTCTTCTCAATTGTGACAGTTTTTTGAAGTAATTCGAAAATATTTTTCAAGTTTTATTTTACTTTAAAGTCCTAAGCCTTAAAAAAACTTTAAAAAGCAATACAAAAATTCTCTGAAATTAATAAATTTACAGCATAAAACAGTCGCCTAATAATCATATTTTTTTTTAACACTACCTGTGATGAACTGCCGGGTTTTGAAAATGAATTGCGTAGAAAACCAAATGGAAACAGGCTACCATAGCTTGATAAGGAGCCACGGTGCCCCTGTGTTGTTGTCGTGCCTGCACTAGTAGCAGAGGCGTTAGCCGCACGCGTATCAGATGATGTAGGATTTAAAGGTGACATTTCGGAATAGGCACGGCCAACTTGGCCTAATTTTGGTGTTTTTCGCATTTTTTAACAAGGAATTTTTTTTAATACAATATTTAACAACAAACAAAAACAAACACTTTTACATGGACATTAAATATTTTTTGTTAAAATATTTATAATAAATGCCGAGTTTTGTTTAAAAGTTTTAATACAAAAAACCGAATTTCTTTTGAAATATTTTTAAAATGTTCAAAGTCATCTTTTATGCACACTTTGTTGACAAGCACTGTGATAATGAGATTTTTTTGTTTTATTTTTTTTTTGTTAAATACGTTTTTAATTATTAATACAAACTAAAGTAATTTTTATATATTTTCTTTTTCTTTTTTTTTTTTTTTGCTTTAAAAACATTTAACTTTTATTTATTTATATTTGTTTTTGTGTTCTTTTTACACAATCAAATCATTTGAATCATTAAATTTTGCCATCTCGTGCTTTCTTTCCTATTTTTCTTCTCACTCTCACTCTTACTCTCCGTTTCAGATGGAGAGCCAGACACTGACTGTTTAGAAGACATAAATAAAATAGTGGAACAGAAAAAAAAAATAAACGGAATAAAATAATTTCATTTTATGATGTCTCGAAATATTCCAACAATGAATAATATATAGAACAACAACAATAATAATAATAATAAAATACTCTCCTTCTACAATAGTTAGTTAGTAGTACTCTAAATACACAAGAAAGAAAGAAAAACAAAAAAAACATAAACATTCATAACGTCAACTAAAATGCAAAACAGCCTAATGAAGACCAAACTGTTCGAGTGTAAACTCAATATTTTCAAACATTTACATTCATTATTGAAGACTATAATTACTTTAAATGTCATATGTACGAGTATTCCTATATAAGAAATCTGAGTCTCTTTCAGGCCACATGATATTTACAGAAACTTCTAAAAAAAAAAATATGGAAATTCAAAACGTTTAGCATTTTAGCTAACGATATAAAGAAAGAGCAAAATGCAGAGTAGTATAGCCCAGAAAAGAGTTGAGTAATTTATGGAGATTAAAATACAGCAAAACTGTCATGAATTTGAGTACTTTTATTTCATATTTTATTAGTATTATTATTGTTGTTGTTATTATTTTACTATATGTAGTTGTTATTTTTTTTTTATTAATATTACTAGAAAACAAACTAGAAACCGTATACTTTCTGTTATTCTGTATTTCCATTATAATTTTGAAGAGCAGAACAACGAACTCATGTTCTTATAATTTTTTACTGTTTTGTTTTTTCCCTGTTCGAAATTCGGTGTAGTTACGAGTATTGTCTTAATTTTAATATTTTAAACAAATAAAATGTTAAAAAAAATATAAATTGTATAACAAATTAAGCATTTAGTTGACATTATAATTAAAAATTTACTGTGTGTGTTTAACGGCGTGACAGATATTAACGTTGACTGGCATACACACTTTTATGAGAGCATTTAAACGATTAGAAGTATTATAACCTCATAAAGGAAATAATATTTCTTTGCTTGTGAATTTACACTGGTGGAAGAAATAATAGCGACATAGAAATTCTATTCTATCGTAAATCAAATTCATCATGGTTTTCGAATTGCTAAAATAAAGAAATTCTATCTAGCATGTTTGGCTACCATTGAGATGCAAAAGGACTCGATCAGTGTACTTACAGAGGGCGCTGTTTCTCGGCAATGAAAAATTGACCTGATACAGAAAACCAATCATATGCTCAGCTTATTTAGAGTACATGCATCAGCTGATTCGAAAAATGCGGTTATAAAAAACTATGCCCAACATAATTTCTTCTGGCCGGACACGAATTTGACGCGAGTGTTAGCAGACGTCGACGTAGAGAACGACCAAATAGGCCTGCAAGGAAGTGCTACGGTAAGCTGAAATTCGACAAACCGGTTGTAAAGGCCAACTAATTAAGTACGTATGTAAGTATTTAATGATTTGATCAGATTAATATGGCGGTTATCTCAATGGTCAACTGTTTTACTCTTTATTTTTGTAGCATCTGCAGTTTTCTTTAAGTGCATCTACATCAAACACTATCCTTTTAAGGCATTTCAATGGCGGAGCTTCTCATGGTGGTTTGCTTTTAAGTTTAAAATATTTAAGCAATCCCTTTGCCTCTAGTAAATACCTGTCTAATCTAAAATCAATAGAAATGATAAAAAGAATTGAAGATGCCAGAATATCCTTCTTACATGCTCTTAAAGGTTATCCTGTATACAGTAGACTCCTGTGAAAGCATGGACAGAACCACCACATCATAAGCATTAAAAACTAAGGCGTAGATAGCACTGAAACCATTAAATATTTTCAATTCGGTATTCAAGCTCCATATGAATTTATAATCCAAAAGCAGACATCAGTAGTTTATCTTGTCAACGAGATGAAAAGCTACTTAATTTAGCTTAAGAAGTGGGAAACATAGTGTCTTATGTTTCCAGCCAGTTAGACGTAATGTCCATATGCCATTGCAAGTGTTCAATAGAATTCTGGCCTTGTTATCATTATTTTTTGTTATTTTACTCTTTCAAATTTAAATTATAAAACTGTTTTATTATTGCCCTTTAAGACTGGCAATACCGCCTTTTGTGTAGTAGTTTACTAAAACAAAACAAAGCATACTTTAGGGCTTATACTACAAAAGAACCAATTAACCCTTAGGCATTATGTTAGATTAGCATTGAAAGAAACCGAAATATGAAGAAAGTAAACAAAATGCTCATAATATTTACTTAAACTAATTAAATTTGTATAATTCTATGCATTATCTGTAGAAAAACATATAAAACTTTCGATTTCAATTAAGATTTCATTAAGAAATTATCAAAAAACTAAAAAAAAAGAAACAAAATAAATATTTAAAAAATATTTTGTGTTTATTTAAAGATTTAAATACAATAAGAATAAATATTTAACAGCAGGAAAACAAATAGTTGTGATAATATATGTATCTACATACATACTTATACTGTATGTGACATTGGCCTTTTGAAAAATAAAAAAATAAAGAAATGAAAAGAGGAAACAGCCAAGATTCGTTTTTATGGTCTTTCAGCTAAATTTAGTAAATCAGAAAAGTCTTCATGTGAAAACAAAATGTAAAAAAAAATAATAAAAAATTTTGTGACGCTGTTGTCTGTTAGAAAAATGTCACCGCTACCAACGCCAACACTTCATTGTATAGAAAGTAAAAATAGTACATATTTTAATACTTATTTTTTATTATTTTAAACAAAAAAGTATTAATTTATTGTATTTGTTTAAATTGTATGACAAACGTGGTGATGGCATTAAAAATAGATTTGCACCATATTCTCAATCGTGCAGACAGATTGGCAATGACTTTTAAAATATATATATATATATATTTATACGTAATAAAGGAAAATATTTAAATTTATTTTATTAATTTCGGTCTTAGTTATTTTGTTTTCTTTTCCAATATTTTCAAAGGTCATTGCGTTCATAATATAAAGCAAATGAAAGAATACTTTAGAAATCTTGAAATATTAGTTTAGCATTTCTAATAATTGTTAATATAATCATAAAATCTATCTGTTGATTGTGATGTGTATTTACTAAAAAAAAACGTTTATTTTATTTGATGTATGACACACTATTTGTGTCATGTGTAATAGTTTTTCAAGTTTGCATGAAGTAAATATCAAAAAGTGAAGTAAATATAAAATTTATGTACCGTTATAAACGTACAGCGAAAAATGCATTTATAGCCTTATTATTTTTACAATGAATATATCTTTCTTTAGAATAATCCTTTTTTAGATTATACATTATATGTATACAACCTAATCTGATACATGATCACGCTTTCACTTTGATATCTGAAAAAACAAGGAAGTTGTTCTTAACTCATCCACCTATACGTAATTAAGTAACTAAAAACAGTAAAAAAATTTTGATTGACTGGAATTGTGCGTTCAGCATTCCAATAATGAGCTCCCAAAAACATATCTTATAAAATCTTAATAGTCATGCTCTCTTACAACTCTGATAATAATGGTCTGAATGGTAATTGTAAGAAGATTTACAAATCTGTATAGAAACCTTAATTATCATTAATCTATTGCCTCAACATTATGTTTGCAGTCAGCCCTATTAAAAAAATTAATTAATCTTCAACAAAACAGTTGTTATCATCTTTCGTGAGGTTCGTACGCGTTCGAAATTTTATTAGTCAATATTCGCCGTACAGCCAGAAATACATAGGTAGTAAGTTTCCTCCTTGATCAACTTTCATTTGAAGTATCATAGAATGTATTAGCACCGATATGCATAGTGTAGAGTCCCATCAGAACCTAGAATAACTTTTTCTAAAAGGTTTTCAATTCTCTTAGCAGGCTCACATTCAGATCGGAATCTGCTTCCTGAACTCTGTAATCATCCTTATACAGAAGACCAATATAGCCTGAAACCCAAACGTTAGGCGTTGCGTAAATAGACAAATCTTTGTGCATATTTAACAAAACATTTATCTTTTGAGCTAATTACGAGTAAAAGTGAATACTTTATTATCTAATCAAGAGTTAAATGCAGCTTTTAGTTTGATTTTATTATTTAGAAAGCATTGAGAGTGAAGGGCCAGTGATAACATTACATTACAACCGCAAACACAGGAAAAAAAGCTTAGTCCCTTGCATTACGAGAAAACAAGTTAGTTCAAGACGTTCACAACTAAATAAAAGTGAAGTTTATCCACTTCTAAGTAGATTGAGATCATTTGAATGAGTATGTGAATACCTCATTCGTTTTAAGATGCATGCATAGCATATATCCTCATAGTAGCCGACAGCAATCTGGCTTATATTGCATCAATAATGATCATTTTAACTGCGAAATTATTCTGTTTTTTGTTTTCTTTTCTTTATTTAGTCCCATACAAATTCGCATATATGAGTGAAATACTTTTGTTTTAATAATTATTAAGTTAAATATTTATAGTACAAATGATTTGTACGCTGTGATAATTAATAAGTTAAACGAGTTTATTTTAGTTGCTTGTCTAATAACGATAATTATTAGACTTTTTTGTGTTAATTTTCAAAAAAGTTTGGACATCTGGTCACTGGAAACTATTCATAATAATATTTATAGATGTATACCGTCGTATTTATCAATTGAAATACTCTTGATTTTTCATGACAACTTCACTTACTTATTTGTTTAACAAATATTGTAAAGTATTACCACTGAAGTCTTAAGTTTGTTATTTCTTAGCCCATACAGCCCAGCATAGCCACTTGACGCAATAAATTGAAAATATATTTACGAGGCTTTATAGTAATAAGCATTTCATATGTTATATTGTTTCCAATTATGGAAGGGTTCAGAGAGAAGTTCAGGGATATTGTATTGCGACAATGCGCCTCGTTCATGGTTTGTGATTGATTTTTTAGACAACAACTGCAGCACAGTCATCCTTAACCACCTTTCTCACAGGACTATGGTTCGCTAAGATTTGTAGCTATTCATACATACATACATAATTGGCCATTACAACCCTTCAGTCAGGATTACGACCTAGCTTCTCAGACCACTTATGTTGTTTGTGTTAATTTTATATATGAGTGGCGGACCTACAGTTTAACGTCGACTCCGAACGACAGATTTTTGAGAAACTTTTTCATGGCAGGTTTATTTACTGTCAGAGTTTTTGCCAGAAATCTGCTGAGAGAAAGTCGACGAAAAAATATTTTTTTTTCATATTTTGTTTTGATGTCTGGCCTGGGGTCTGAACTCGGGCCTTACGTCTAATAAGCGAACACACTATCTACTAGACTACGGCGACATTCATTATTGCAGCTATTCAGCGTAGGAATATATTCACAAAAGTTCATATATCTATAATGATTAAGAAACTTGAAAGTGCGTATCAAATGGGGTGAACACCAAAGCGTCAACCAATTTTCATTATAAGTAATAATGCTTCGACAAATTATAAAATAAATTTGGATTAAGGATTCTATTTTCATGAAGTAACAAACAATACACCAAATATAATACGCCCCCACGTCTTATACTGCCGAGGAAATAGTTATTTTTACTGAATTGCAATGCGACTACAGTCCAATAAATCATTCGCCTTAATTCTGATTACATGACTTATTACGAAATAATTTTTTAAATACACATACAAAGTTTAACATCAAGAATTTAAAAAAAAAATGAGAAAAACAAATAAAAAAATAAATCAAAACACTTACAATCTCTTGCAGTCGATTTGAGGGCAATGCGGCTAAGACTGTAGAACTGGTGGTGGCAGGCGGATACATCGTATCCAAAAAATAAGATATAGAATAAACAGGTACATTTTCCGTCATTTTTTTTTTCTTAAACACTCAGAAGTTTTTTTTTTTTATTAACAATTAGAACGAAAAAAAATTTTAATTTTTCAAAAAAAAAATCGATAGAATCAAAGGAAATCAAATCAAACGTGTAAATTAATATGTATGTATATTCGTTTTTTTTTTTAATTTAAATAATCTTTAATTTGTAAATTTAACTAAATTAAATTCTCTCGTTTTTCTTTTTAGCATACAAGCAATTTTTTTTTTACTTCATTGAGATTCAAAGTGTGGAGAAAAACTGAAAACCTTTTTCGCTACTTTATAAGCCTTATCTGCATTTATTTATTCTTATTATTTTTCTATGTAATAAAATAAAAAAACATTTTTGTTTATAATAATTTTATATCTACGTCTTCTCCTCTTCGTTTTCATTGTTAAGCTTTAATCTACTCGCCTATACTATACAATGCCTACAATACGCAGCTACGATCTTAGTGCTGACTTTGTGTGATTTTTTTCTCCATTTTTATTAGTTTTTCTTTATTTTCTTAAAAAAATAAAACAGAAACAGAATCTTTATCGACCAGGGAAACAGTACCAGGCGTGTAGGTATCAAAATGTTTAAAAAAATTTTTATTTGATTATGATATTCTGATATTTTATTAGCATAAGAAATTAGCATCAATTTCATTGATTGTCTGCATAAGCCAATGACTTATTTTAAATAAATGAAATTGTTGATTTCTTTCTATTTATTGGAATTTGATTAAATCGTCAGCAAAATAAAAGTTTTTTTTTTCCAATTCTTGCCTCACATCTGAAATGATTACAAATAAAAATTTATTTCAATCATTGTGATGGTGGTGATTGCCATCAGTAAAGCAATTTTAAATTGATCGTAAATTGTTTGAAGATCGTTCCCTACAATGTGTCAGTGGGCTTAAAGCTCTTCATTATATACAGTGAACGCCATAAGTGAGTCAACACTCACTATACTTTTAAATTTTCTATTATGTTCTGTTCTGTTCTGTTATGTTCTTAAGTTCTTTTATCATGAATTGTTGTTTTTGTTTTAACATTTTATAAATAATAAATAAACGTTTTTATTTTTTAGAAATTTATTCGACTATTCTCATTTACTTTTCTCGCTATCCTAAGAAAATTAATTATTTCAGTGGTGTTTACTCACTTTTGGCGCTCACTGTATTTCAATCATTGTGATGGTGATTGCCATCAATAAAGCAATTTTAAATTGATCGTAAAATATTTAAAGATCGTTCCATACAATGTGTCAGTGGGCTTAAAGCTCTCCATTTTATTCATATGCTTAGAGGAATCATAAGTTTTTTTATGTTTATTTGCCTAATGCAATAAAATCCTTAATGTTTGCTTTTTAAAAGTATTTTTCCAAAAAATTTTGTCCCCTAACCATTATTTTTTAGTAAGACAACCCTCGTAAATATAAAACAAAACGATATAAAAATGTTGATTGTTTACAACATCAATATCTTTCAATTTCCTTTTGATGAGTGGATTGATTTATCTGCCATTAATTTAGAAGATTTCCTTTTGTCACGTAAAAAAAAAATGTGGAAATAAAACAGAATTTGATTAAAATTAAATTTTCAATGATTGTATCAACTGACCACAAAAAAATATGTAAAAATTGTTTTTATGTGTTGCTGTTGGCTAAAATTTATTACGTTTTTGATATTTTTCAGCGAAGTCATTCGTGCATAACAAGCAATTCAGTTGACAAATGTCTACAACAGTGTTTGAAGTTTAAAAATATTTTTTGATACAAAACCCCTTATGCTTTGCTAAGAAAACAAGGAAATTTAATAAAAGTCCATAACTATCTAATAAACTTGTGATAGAAATATTGGAATAACCAAAATAAATTAGATTTGTGTGCTAAAATTTTAAAGTACCACCAGTATGTACTTAATTTGGAGGAGTTATCACTTCTTTGATAATAATTTTAAGCCACATTCTGATGTAGAGGTGGAAGCAATAGGTTTTAATATATGTACCTTCAAGATTTTTCAAGCGGATAAATTTGTATACAAACCACTTAAATAGATTAAAATACTACATATATGGTTTTATTTAATTATTTTGGTTTTAAAACAAACAAGGGCAGATAATCCCATTTTATCAAAATAATATCTCAATTTACAACGGACCACAAAACACTTTGTTAAGAAGCCAAAGTCTACTATCCTTAGCCACAGAAGCTTATCCGATTTCCTTAGGTATAATGAAAGGCTTGACCTAAGGCTTTTTGTGAAATTTATATTAGTAAGCAAATCTTCTCCAGTCTCTAAGATTTTTCTGTAGCCTTTTGTAAGACTACAATATAGCCCAAGGACAATTAGAGACAAATTTGTCACTCTTTTGGCCAAATAATTCGTCATCTTATTTTTATTTATTTATTTTTAATTATAATACAATTACAAATTTTATCTACATAATTATTATTACGAGCTGAGTAACTTAGACCATGTGCTCCGCGTGTGTAACAGTCCAGAGCCTCTGGTGGGAATCGAACGCACGACGCTCACGCTAACAGTTTAGCACACTATCCACTAGACTACCAGGGCACCCAATTCGCCATCTTATTTTCCTGCCAGTAACCCTACGCAACGTAAAATACGAACGTTAAAGTTCTGTAACGCGTCCAAACACTTGCACACTATTTTTTATTTAAAGGCTTTAACAATCGTTTCGCTTTTCGAACCCGTATAGATGCTTGGAATCTCAATCTGGGCGTTCTAATTCCAACTCTTATTCTACCATTTTTAGCCTGGGTCCATCAGTATACCAAACCCGCTAGCATAGCAAGAAATTATACAGTCTTTACATAAAAATTCCCAAGAAGTTTCTAAAAGAATTTTTTATTTGTGCTATCATGTCATCACTATGTAGAATCAAGCTACAAAGAAAGACCCACAAAACTTTTCAGTTCACTATTATGCTTTAATCTTAGGAATGATCGAATAACACATCTACTGCATCAGTCGGTTAAGCCTTTCGTCAATGCTAGTGGTGATTTTATGAACCAATTGATCAGTAGAGTAACACTTGGAAAAAATCAATATTTATAATCCATAAACTTTGAACATGTAAATCCCCACATCTATCTTAAAATCAAATTTCCAATCTTTATTCAGTTTGATTTATTTCTTTAATGAATGCAATTTTAATTTATAATTTCAGTACAAAACTAACCAACTAACTCCCTTGTTAGCAACAATCTTTAAGAAATCTTCTTTACCACTTGGTATTAAACGTAATTAATAAGTTTTTTTCTTTCGAATTTATTTCAAGTTTACAATGAACTTAAAACTTCATAATTCTTCAAAACAGTTTTAGAGGATAATGATGTTAAAAGTTTATTTTTCTTCCTTCAATAACGAAACTATCAAAAATGTCCTTCAAAAAGAGATGTCCTTAAACGTGACATCAGTTAAAATCCTTAAAAATAAATGGAAGAAATACAAACATCACGTCATTTTATTACTCTGCTATAAAACTAGATAACGAAAGAAACTGAGACAGAGAGAGAGAGAGAGAGAGAGAGAGAAATAGAGAGTATGTAATAAAAAAAACCATGTAATAGAAATTGTCTCAAGGATATTGTCAGAAGACTTTATGACATTCAACACTGACTGGTGTCTTTATGTGAAACTTTTAAGGAAGTAAAAACAATGCGTCGCCAAAACAATATCACACTCACAATTATAACGAATTTAAATGAATTGAACGATTTTGTTCTTCTCCATTTCAAGTGTTTTAAAGCTTTATAAGTTTCAATAAGTCTTCAAAGTACTTTTTTTTTAATAGATTAAGGTCGAAATACGATAAGATTACTAAACGAAAACAATTACTAATGACAATAAAAACATTATAAAAAAAATACATTTTTTTCAATGTTATATTTTAGATATTGAGAATATGTAAACCAAAGATATCGTGAATATTTTTCATTTTGAAAAAATTAGAAATATTTTGCATTGTTTGCATTGATTTGAAATAAATTTATAAAAAATGATATTAATTTTAGAGCTTCTATTTTGCAATATACTTCATATGCAGGGAAACGCAACCTATTAAAAAACAATATTTTATAATTTTTACTAAAGACATAAGTATTTGAAAAATTTAATTCACCGCGTTTGGTTTTCTGGCCTATTGGGTTGAATAGTTATTGAAACAAAGATTCCAAAACAGTTTTCATTATAAAAGAAGTATAAGAGCCAAAAAAGTGCTCTATATAAATCGTGAAAATTCGATTAAAATTTAAAAAAGGCATTTTTCGGACCTAGTCGGCTGGATAGGTATTGTACCAAGGATTCCAAAACAATTTTCTCTACGGTCTGGCAACCTTTGGAAGCGGAGATATAGCCGATGAAGTCCTCTATGTAAATCTAGTAAAATTCGATAAAAATTTAAGAAAATGCAAATCATCGACAAAAATGCATTTTATTGACCAAAAACTGTCATAATCCAAAAAACTACAAGCCATTGACCAAAAAATGCAAATCATAGACCAAAAACTGCAAGTCATTGTCCAAAAACAATGCAAGTCATCCTCCAAAAAAATGCAAGTCATCCTCCAAAAAAATGCTAGTCATCGGCCTAAAAAATGCAAGTCATCGACCTAAAAAAATGCAAGTCATCAACCAAAAAAACTGCAAGTCATTGACCAAAAACTGCAAGTCATTGTCCAAAAAAATGCAAGTCATTGTTTAAAAAAATGCAAGTCATCGTCCAAAAAATGCAAGTCATCCTCCAAAAAAAATGCAAGTCATCAACCAAAAAAAAATGCAAGTCATCAACCAAAAAAGGGCAAGTCATCAACCAAAGAAAAGCAAGTCATCTACCCAAGAAATCCAACTTGCGAAAAATACGACATTTTGTTGGTTATTTATATAGAAATTCATATTAACTGAATGAGAATTATTAAAATGTTTAAGTTTTAAGTTAAAAGTTAGCTTCGTCGCCTATATCTCCGTTACCAATTAACGCACGATCGTAAGAAAACCTGTTTTGGAATCGTTGATACCAAGGCTATCCAGCCCACTAGGGCCGAGGCCAGGTCCACAAGTCCATTTTTTATCCGATTAAGCGCCAATTATACATAGCACTTTTTTTGCTCATTTGAAGAAAACATTAACTTCGTCGCATATATCTTCGGTCCCAAGTAACCCCCGGCCGTAAGGAAACCTGTTTTCGAATCTTTGATACCATGAATATATAGTGAGATACCGGCAGCAAGTCCAATTTTCTCACAGTATCGATCACCCTACCCAGATACTGTTAACAGAGTGGTGGTTTTTACTTTCTAGTTCAAAACAAAAAAACCACAGCTACGTTCCAAGGAGGACAAACGTGTTTATGTGTCGTTAAAGTAATATAAATTTGTACGTAATCGTTAAAAATAATTTTATAAGAATATAAATAAATTGGCCATTGAGAAGTTATTTTTGGCAACAATTAATTATTTTTGTAAAGAGATTTGTTTATTCAAATAGAAAACAAAATAATTTAAAATGCAACAAAATTCTTATTTTTTATTTTTAGTGTCGCAGACAATTGCCAAAAAGATAGCAAGAAAAACAAAAGAAAGTATTTCTATGGCAAGGCGGATTTAAGAAAGAAATGTAAATCGTACAAGGTACGGTATCACTGAGGGTAAATATTTTTGCTGACAGCGCCACCTTGGCTGGCACAAAAATTCTATAAAAATGCAATTGTTTTAAAATAAAATAAAAAATTGTATTGATTGATTATCTTAAGAAAAAGAAAGAAAATTTAAAATAAATTCATCAATCAAAAATATGGAAACTAATTAATAATTATTTTATTAATCAATTGCGCAATAAATCACATGAAAAATGAATAAAGTGATTTTTTAAATAAATTTTATCTTTAATATCACCGGTATATTATCTAATGTTTCACCTTAAAAAAAACTCGTAATATTTAATAAATTTTTGGTATCTAACTGACTATCGATCTAAATCGAATAGGTGGTCTTAGATAAGACCGCATTTAAGTGTGTTTACGCGTTCTTTGGCAAATGTATTCATAATGACAAATTATACTTGACAATTTAATATCTTTTCATGGGAAACATACAGTTCTGGTCGAAATTATTAAACAAAAACATAAGACCCAGGTACGAAATCATTTACAAATTACGCAAATACGTTTTTAATTGACATAAAAGTCAAATATGGGTGGCACAAACGTGGAAAGGAGTTATTGACTAAGAATTTATACAACCTGATGAAATGATTATCTCGTGATCTCTTACCTTAACGGGTCAATAAGGCAATCAGTGTTGAAAAATCTAAATTTTGAAATGGTACTGAACTATAACTGAAAGAGTAATTTTTCGCAACAAATGGTACTTTTATAAAAAAAATACATATGTACATACATTACAACCCTTCAATGCTACAAACGAAAGTGTGTTACATAACGTTCCGTCAACATTTGACTACACGGAACTTTTACGTTTTGTTACGTTCAGAATCATCAGTTTTTGTTTTATATGTGAGGAACACATATAAGTCGTTAGTTTTTCTGTTCCGTACCGTACGTGTATTAAATAAAATAAATAAATGGTCTCGTAGGTAATGTGCTGGCCTAGTGGATGTGAGCCCACGATTCAAACCCCATGCCAGACATCTCCAATATAACAAAAAATGAAAAAAATATTCCTTCGGCGACCTCATTCTGTCAGAAACTCTGAGAGTAAATAAAATTGCCATGAAAAAGCTTCTCAAAAATCTGTCGTGCGGAGTCGTCTTTAAACTGTAGATCCCGCCACTCATGTATAAAATTAACACACACAACATAAGTGGCGTGAGGAACTAGGTCCATAATTCTGAACGTTATGGAACATACTTTCGTTTGTAGCATATAAAGAGCAATGTATGTAAATGCTTACCGAAATTACATTACGGTTCGGCAAGCGTTTGTACGTTCGGTTTTAGAATACTCATTGCTTTTCGCATTCCCGTAGACGTTTGGCTGACTGGGACTAAAGACTAATTCTACATTTAGCATTACGTTGCTAATGCATTAATAGTTGAAAAGAGCACGACATAAAATATCTAAGAATAAAAAAGTACTGACAGTGTCGCGGGAGTACTGCGGTATTTTTGAAATGGAAAAGTACTGAAATAAGTACTAAAGTACTGAATTTTTCAACACTGGTCAGAATAGACGCTATCGACAATAAAAGTTTTGCATTTCATATTTACAACTACATATAAAACAGATGTTGGATGACCCGCTAGAAACTAAGAGAGAGCTTGACTAGAAAGTTTTAATGAATTGGACCGCACCTTGTACCTTCATGTAACTGTTTCTTTTGAACTTTATCTCTTCGTAGAGGCTTAAAAAATGCAATTGGAATAGTTAATTCACCATATAACCATACAATTCATTAAATAAAATGTTAATAGTTTCAAATGTCAAACATTTTTTTATCAGCACTGTATGTATAGAATTTTTAAATTTAAAAATATGCCACCTTGAACATAATGTAATTAATCATAATAACATTTAAATCAATAACTGAAAAGCTTATTTCAAGGCAAATTCAATAAGGTAGCCGCAGGTCTACAACAAGTACAACAATGCAAAAACAACAAGCATTTTGTTTTTGTAAAATCTTCCTCCATTATCAGAAACAGCTGACTCTAGGCGAATTCATGTGTCTTGAGCTGACTGAAGAATGACAATAGGAAGAAAAATTTCAGAATTTTTATAATTTTTGTCACAGCTAACATTTTTGTTGTGTGGCTTGTGGCACACAAATCCTACTCAAATCGACAGCATCCGACAGTTGCTCCAATAGATGATCCGGTTGTGAGGAGAGCATTAAAGTGGCAGTGAATTGTAGGGGATCAACTGTTCCATTGGCTCCCTGACAAGTTGTTCTAATAATACATATTTTTCCTCCTACAGAAGAAGTATTTTGATCCAACGCAGACGACGAGCCACCCAATGTATCGCCACCACTTGTGTCTGCAGTAGTATTATATTGTATTCATTAAAATGTTGCTGTGGTAAGGAAGGAAAAATATGTATTGTTAGAACTTGTCAACGTAATTAGGATAAAAATGAAGCGGCCGTTCAAACAGCATTAAACGATTTTGGAAGTCACATTAGATAGCTTTTTTAGGTCCTCTTTTGCGAAGTAGGAAAAAGGTCATCTAATACCTCTCTTGAACAAGGAAACTGCGTTGGCTACGTACAAATTAATTGATCGAAAAAAAATGAAAACCAACCAAAACCCTGCCTTTAAGAACATCATGCTCTGCGTACAGATGGCCTCTTTGGAGCACCTGCACGAAGAAACGGTTATCGTGGTCTCGTAGATCCTTATGTATTTACTGTTTGTTTTATACTTGCGGTTCTTGGTAATATGTTTTGTTTTCCAGTTGTGTAGTTGTTTAGTTGAATAATCTAATCATTCCTATTTATTTTTTAAATGCAAACAAAAAAAATAAACATAAAAGTCAGAATAAGAAAACAAGAAATTTATTATCAAAACAAAATTTAAAAAAAAACAACAAAATTTTGACATTTGAAAAAGTATCAGCTGTTTAGAAAATCCCACCTATTACATGAATTCGCCTAGGCTTATTTTTTATAACTAATTTATTTTAATAGATTTCTATAAAAACGATATTGACAAAAATCACTTCGTTTTGATATAGAAAAACAAACGTCAAAATAAAAATTAATAATGAAAAAAATTATAATTCTACTGCAAAACAAATATTTTTAATATTGTAAATTGGCGAAAACAATTTTAAAAAATTATAACTAAAATACTCTCAAGTTAGACCACAATTGTGTAAAATTTAAACTATAATAATTTAGATAATTGAAAATGTTAATATGTATGTAAATATTTAGTAATTAAAACTTAATAACAATTATTCTTAGGAACTATAGAAGTACCCAGTAGGAAAGTAAAAAAAAAGTTACAATCATTATACAACCGTTGATGTTGTTGTTGAATTTGGTGATTTTCTTTTTGTAACTATTTATTTTATTTATAAGAATTTAGTATAGAATATAGTTTATTGAATTTAATTGAAATTGTTATCGAGATAATGTTAAGGCTAGTGACAAATGTAATTATAAATCAATAACAGTAATAAAACACAAAATAGATACAAACACGCTATAGATAGAATTGATTACGCAGCAGTTAAACTACTGGTTATTAATTAGGGCGCCGTTTATTACATCGAAAAATTTGATATAAAAATCTATAACAGTCAATATAATAAATGATATTGAAGTGACCTGAGTCAAATCTGTTATTTATTATTAAATTCAGCATTTAATAATTGTGATAATATAATAATGATTGTGATAATATAACAAAATAGTTGCTGTATGTCTAGGCCGTTTTTACTATTTTTCTGTAATCTTGTGCCATACAAGAAGCAAATGATGGTGAATGACTTTCAACTAGAAAATTTCCTTTTCAATACTTGTACGGACCAATAGCTAAGCCAAGTTCAAAGTTCAGTTAATTGTTTAAAACTAGAATTTATAAAAACTATTTTGATTTGTATATTTCCTACTGGGTACTTTCTATAATATAATTAATTATATTTTTTAATATAAAGCATCGTAATCAATTACTTACCTGTAATAAAAATTCCGCATAAACAAAATTCAATAGAAAATATTTTTTAAAACTATGATTTCCACAATTTATATTTGTTTGTTTGCTTTATGTTTTAACGCTTATTTTTTTTGTTTTCCAGATACTTGACACCACTGTGTAAATGATCTCTTTCTTCCACTCTTTGTTATTGTTATGCTACTTAATACATAGTCGTTGTTCTTGTTATAAAAGATGAATTATGGATAAAAGAACAATAATAAAAACAATGACAGTCAGCTGCGATATATCTACGTACAATAACAACAACACTCACGAGTTTTAAGAACTTTATATATTTTTGTTGTTATTTTATTTTGGATGGGGGAATTTTCCTATCTGCTCTTCGTATTTCTCTTGTGTAAAACCAGAAGCAAGCAATTTAATTTTTATTTCAATTTCTTTCAATTAAATGCATAAAAAAACATCAATCACAGAAATGCACAGACATCCAGAAATTATTATATTTTCCTTATAATTATTTAATGATTTTTTAATCTATTTTTATAACACTTTTTTATATGATTTCCGTCATTAATCATTTATGGTAAAATTCTTATTATTAATGTTTGTCAGTTGCTATTGTTGTTTTTGTTTCACTCTCTTATAAATATTGTGGGTAATTTTTTTTTTCTTTTTTTTTTTTTTTGTTAAAAATTATTGAAAAAAGAAAAGACTTTTTGAAAAGCACATCATTGACGGTAAAAGCAATTAATTGGCATTTTGTTAGCAACACACATGTACACACATATATTTTACTATTTGATTATTTAATAAATTTTATTTATTGCTTTAAAATAATTTTTTTTGGTATATATTCTCTTGTAGGTAAAAATATTCTTTGTATAATTTCGTTTCCAATTATTTAATTTTGTTGATAATAGCGAAACGCATTTTTCATTAGCTATATTATTTTCTTAGCAATATAACTTTTTATATCGTACTAATTTTTCACACATTTGTAGAACACATTTTCAACAAAACATTTTTGGAAAATAGCAAATTATAGACTGATGTTTAAATGTCATCCTAAATTTCCTCATTGCCTTCATTTTCCACGTGAGCAGTGTTGCCGTGTTTCATATTTTTAACCAAAATCAATTATTTTTATTCAATGTGTATCTGATTAGATTTTTCTGGTTTGCCTATTGTTTTTGTTGTCAAAAAATGTGATTTAATAATTGTAAACTAAACATAACTTAAATTTGAGGAAATAAAAATAAAACTATGAATTTAAATTGTGTAGTTTTTCTTATTTTTTCAAGAGTTGATTAAAAACTTTTTTCTTCCTGGCAATACTGGCTTTAGTTGTTGGTGGTTACGGAGGGGGGTTTATTTGTAATTGAATGTATTTGTGTTAGTTTTTTATTTATTTTGCTAAGCAGAAAAACTACATATACATGCATACTGCAGTCAATTTGTTATTAGAGATAATTGCAAAGAATTATGAAATACCATATCAATAATTATTAAGAAAAAAATGATTGTTTATGTTTTTATTCATATTTGCATTGGTGATAATAACGATAATCTTATCAAGTCGCGAAAACGTTTAAATTCAATATAAATAGTCTGGCAGCTCTATAAGCTCATAACATCTCAGCAATTCCTGTTGGATATTGTTTTTAGCTTATCGGACATATTTCCTTTCAGTATTTTTTATAAAAGTAATTCAAAAATGGCTCCTAATGCTTTACTACCTCGGGAATCTGGAAAATTCATAGTTAAGAATGCAAAATACGTAAAAGTAAAGGAGGAGGGCATTAATACATTGGCGCTAGAGATCATCAAAGGCATTCAAGAGAAGCGCATCGATGTCAACAATTTCTCTCAGCATGATCTGCACCCAAAGCCTACAGATGACTTTGCCGTAGAATGGATTTTTGTGGTGGACACTTTGAATTTTTGCTTCTGGACACCAAGTAAGTTAATAATTATTATATATTCAAATAGTTTGTATAAGGTGTATGTCTGCAATTGTGGTAGTCCAGAATGCTTAATGCATCATTTGGTTGGTTCTAGGACTGTCCTTTAATAAACTGACTTTTTTTTTAAATCTAGCCGCTTTAATTTAAAAATCTTTTTTATCTTTAAAGCTGATTATACCAAATACAAAGTTTTAGGCCAAACTGGCTACTTTGCATTATGCGCTGCCGTTAATCGTGCCATGAAGGAAGGTTTGGATATTACTAATGCCGAATATTATAGTAAAATTGATATGGCTACTGTCAAGCATATTTTCCGTTCGGATGATGGTGTAACAATGGTGCCTTTACTTGAAGAAAGGCTGAAATGTCTTCACGAAGTAGGCAATAGACTCGTAGAGAAATGGCAAGGCAAGTTCCTCAATGTAGTTAAAGCAGCAGAGGGCTCAGCCATAACATTACTGAAACTTGTGGTTCAAGAGTTTCCTTGCTTTAGAGATGAAGCAGACTTTTGTGGTCAGCGTGTATCTTTGTACAAGAGAGCACAAATTTTAATAGGCGATATATGGGCATGCTTTAGAGGAGAAGGTTTAGGTGCATTTAAGGATCTGTATGATATTACCATGTTTGCTGACTATAGAGTGCCACAAGTTTTGATACATTTTGGCTCTTTGGAATACAATGAAGATTTAATGAAAACCTTAAAAGCAGATGAAATCCTTAAGAACGGTGATGCCAGAGAAGTGGAAATACGAGGAGCGTCAATATATATTGTAGAAGAAGTAAAAGATAACGTTTTAAAACTTATTGATGAGAAATATCCAGAAATTTCAAAATCCCATGTAAATTCCATATTAATTGATCATTTCCTATGGGACTACAGGCGGCAATTTGCCAAAGAATTGGAATATATACCATTCCATAAAACTTTAAGTGTCTATTATTAGATTTATTAGTTTTTAAATGCTTTGTTTTGTAGTTTTACATGTTAACAATAAAAATTATAATTTTTTTTTTAAATTACAACAATTTGAATTTTCTGTGTTTTTTAATTCATTATTTCCAATTGTATGAACGGTTTGAAACCCTCATTTGACGTCATCAAGGACAAGAGAAATTCAACTATTGATAACACTTTACATTTGATAGTCAATATTTCTTCTTTGTTGATCAACAAATATTTTCGTAGTTAAAGAACATGGGTTTCCAAATGGAATCTCTTAAAGGCCAAAAAGTTTTTGGAAATACTTTTAGGAGTACTGCTTGTAAAATGGAGGAAATGTAACAAATGGACTCTACTATTATTATCTATTAAAATGAAAACAAACACTAAAGAAGAGTGTTGCCATAGAAGTGGATACACTATCAGACTAAGAATTTATGTTGTGAATAAGTTTTCCCAGCCTATAAGTCAATACACAGAATTTTCAACATTTCTGCTGCATCCCAAATTATCTCTTTCTTGGCAGGTAGGTGTCGGTAGAATTTTACGCCAATTCACAAGATGTTACATAGCTTTGTATTATAATTAACCAGACATCGTTCCTAGTTTATAATTAATAACAATAAATGATTTGTTTTCTATGATTTTATAAAATCTTTTAAATTTTATTCCCTTAAAAAACACATTTTTTTAGGCAGCAAATGCAAATTCACACTCTTTACCACTTTTTATAAAAACACCAATAAAAGAATTTATTGTAAAGAAACGGGCTTCTCCTTGCCAGCTTGGGCGGCAATGCGTTCCTTGAAGCGTTTGTCGGCTTCAGCGCGAGACAAGTTGTTTTTGCGGGCAAAACGTTGGTTGGTCAAGAATTTGACATCCATCTGCAATACAAAAAGCCATATATTTACTATACCATTTCAAAATATTAAGGATACATTTCTAAATACTTACACCCAAAGTGGATTCATGGCGTTTACGCATTGGGCGCTTGATGCCATTGCGGTGAGCCTTGCGGTTTTGGTTGTGATTAGTGTGATTCTTTGACTTGGCCATTATACGCTACTGTATACGTTGAATTCCATTTTTCAAATTATTACCACAGTATATAAACAATTCCAATTGAGAAATATTTTTGAACCATAATGAAATCCATTGCAATCGCCACAGGAATATAAAAAGATATTTAAAAATATGATATATTTTAATTAGCAAATTGTGTTTAACATTAATACAGAATTATTTTATTTAAAAACTTATCAGTACATTGAAAATTTTAAAGAAAATCTATAAATTCTTTTAAGAATTGCAACCTACGTTTTTGACACTTTAGCGGAAAAGAAGGGAGAAAGTTCGAAAATTTGACAGTTTTCATGTTTTTGTTGACGATTGTCAAAGAAATCTTCGAAAATTCGATATAAAGCTGTGTTTATTAAGTAAAATATTTTGTTGCTTTTGAGAGGGAAGGAGTTACCGTGTTTCAAATAAACAAAACATAAAATAAAAATAGCTTTTAAGTTATATAAGCTTTATAATAAAACTATCTTTTTGTATATTACATAGTTTAATACTGACGTTTTTAATATACCCTCAATATTTTTCCATTATTTTTAGTGTAGAAGTTTTAGGATCTATAAGAACGGCTGATACAAGTAGTTCAACTTTTATAACAGAAACCTATACGGCATATAGCTTAAAATAATATTTGTTAATTAATTACATAATTTGGAATCTCCTTGAAAGCATTTGTAAATAAAAAGAAAATGCTGAAAAGGTGGCAACAATAGAAACCACTTTTATAAAAGCAGTAATACGCATAATAAAAAATTTTCTGTTTAAATATATCGATAATTTTTTATTACATTTATAATACTTTTTAATATTCTTCATAGATTTAAATGTTACATAAAAAATACAATTTTCATATATTCTTCTGGAATTTTTGAGATTTTCGCGATTGTTTTACGTACAAGCAATAATAACAAGGTAAACGTCATTTTAGAGCTGTGTTGAGTTTAATTATGAAAACAGTGTTGAAAAGTCTTTTTGTCATACAACGTTGAGTACTGTTTAATATCGCACGCACGTGGTGAAACTTGTAGAAATTGAAGTCCGCGTGTAGTCCGTTTTATACATTTTTCTTACATCTTATTATTAATTAAATTTAAAACAAAAAATAAATATGGGTAAACCCGGATTTTCACCAAGAGGAGGTGGTGGTGGTGGTGGCGGCGGCGGAGGTGGCCGTGGTGGTGGAGGATTTGGTGGTCGTGGAGGAGGCGGCGGTGGTGGTGGCCGTGGAGGCTTTGGTGGAAGAGGAGGCGGTGGTGGTCGTGGTGGCGGCGGCGGTGGCGGACGTGGAGGATTTGGTGGTCGTGGAGGAGGCGGCGGTGGTGGTGGCCGTGGAGGCTTTGGTGGAAGAGGAGGCGGTGGCCGTGGAGCTGGTCGTGGTGGTGGTGGCCGTGGAGGCGGTGCTGGTGGCTTCAAAGGTGGCAAAACAGTTGTCATTGAACCCCATCGTCATGAAGGTGTATTCATTGCTCGTGGCAAGGAAGATGCTTTGGTTACACGCAATTTTGTACCTGGCTCTGAAGTCTATGGAGAAAAACGCATTTCAGTCGAAACAAATGGTGAGAAAGTTGAATACAGAGTCTGGAATCCTTTCCGTTCAAAATTGGCTGCTGCCATTTTGGGCGGTGTAGATAAAATACATATGCCTCCTGGCTCCAAAGTATTGTATTTGGGTGCTGCTTCTGGTACAACAGTTTCTCATGTTTCCGATATTGTTGGCCCTGAAGGCCTAGTCTATGCCGTAGAGTTCTCACATCGTTCTGGTCGTGATTTAATAAATGTAGCTAAGAAACGTACAAATATTATACCAATCATTGAAGACGCTCGTCATCCCCACAAATATCGCATGCTTGTCGGCATGGTCGATACCATTTTTGCTGATGTAGCCCAACCCGATCAGGGACGTATTGTAGCTTTGAATGCCCAACATTTCCTAAAGAACGGCGGACACTTTGTCATCTCTATTAAAGCTTCCTGCATTGATTCAACAGCCCAGCCAGAAGCTGTATTCGCTGCTGAAGTGAAAAAGATGCAAGCAGATAAATTGAAACCCCAGGAACAGATTACACTAGAGCCTTATGAACGTGATCACGCTGTAGTCGTTGGTGTTTATAGACCGCCTCCCAAGAGCTCATAAGCATTGAAAGCAGCCTTAGTGTACCATAAAAATGCTTTTAATAAATATTTTTTTTAACTGATACAAATTTTAGCTTTTAAGTATTCCTTTTACTTTAATAATAGAGACGTTTTTTCCCTAATCTTGAACCTGTTTTATATTAAGATATAAAAAATAATAAAATGAACTTGTATAACCAAGTTAAAAAAAATTGATTGTTTAGCCCTTTTGTTTGTACACATAGTTTAAAAACAAAAACACATGTTGAGGAAGGAAGGTTAAAACGTGATGGAAATTATTTAGAATTTGTAAACATTAAAAATGGCGTCCACTATTGATTGAAATTATCGCACAAATTAACTGGTGATAAGCATTTGGTCAAAGAAGATTGAAAACACTTTCCGAAAAAACTTTGTTGATATTAATAAATTAGTCATATTAACTTACTTGTTGAGTTTTAAGAAGCCTTAAAATCTGGTATGTAAAAAGAAATCTTATGGAATACCTTCACGGGTTTGCAGTAGTTTATGCCCTTTTCTTGTCCTACAAGTTTCTTAAGACTATCGGTGTAAGTCTGGATTGAGGAGTCCGCAACCAGAGACAATACTTTATAAATCTCTAGTAAAGGTCCGATGATAGATATTGTAGAAACGGGTGCTGTTATCAATCATGCATATGCAATCAGGCTACCCCAGTACTACTATCTCCCAGGTGGAAATACAAATCAAAAAAGTGCGCCGTGTAATGAAAATAGAATAATTTGGTTATAGATGCAAATCGGCTTTGAAAAATACGGATTTATTATTTTGAATTTCGAATGTGTATGAGCTGGTCCAGTAGAAATAGAAACAGGAATCACTACCAATGGGTGTAATAATAACTTTATAGCTTAGACGACACCATAGACAAGGACAAAATTTTTTTTAAATGGATTCGGTGCTTCTTGTTAGAGTAACTACATGTCAATATGCATGTTACTTCCATTTCGATTAAAATACTTATATCTCTCCTTTTTGAAGGATCTCAAATATATTACAAACCATAACCTTAGATTACTTTCTTAATAGATCATTCCAACATAGTTAGGACTACATATAACCTAACTTCTTTAGGATTTCATTATAATTTCCTCTATTTCATTATAATGGTCCTTCATTGTAACTGACAGACAACAAAAAGAAACTATTTTAATTGTTGTTTTTTGTTTGTGTATTTTTAAAATCTATTCTTATAATTTATTACAAAAAATAGTTAGAAACAAAAGTAAATATAAGAAATTCTGTTATTTTATTGGTTTCGTTTTGATGTTGTTAATTTGTTTTATTTTAAGGAAGCTTTCTTAAAAAACTATTAAAAAGTAGAAGAATTTCTACACAGAATTGATTTTAGTTATAAAATTAAACATAAATAAAAATTACAATAACATAAATTCATAATAAATTGTGTTTTTTTTTTTTTTGGGTTTTTTTATTGTTGTTTGTTTTTAATTTAAATATATAATACAATATACAAAAAGAAAAACAGATCAAAATATAAGAACAAATAAAACAATTTTTATTGACAATTGTTGGTTGATAAACTTTAATTTCTTATAGTTTTTTTTTTTTTTTTTTTAATTTTTGTTTTCCTTTAATATAAATATAAAATATAGCAGCCAAATATTTAAAGGGAAATAATAAATACAATATTTAAAACGAATTTATTTCGTTTTATTGTTTTTTGTTTAATTTTTGGATTTTAAAATTGCATAATTTGTTATTAACTTGTGTTACTTTACTACTTGAAATCTACTACATAGTTTAAGGTTGTTGTTGTTGTGTATCTGGTTTTAGGGAGTATAAATCAAATTTACATAAACAGGTGTATAAGTGGTGTGTATAGACGAGATGAATTCTTAACAGCTACAAAAAAGTTAATTTTATACAATTTATACGCCTTCATTTTAAATCGTTTTCATAAAAAATTCCATCATTAACCGGAATGAGAAATTTTTTGAAGCCTTTCAAAGATTCACTAGAGTGTGAGCTTAGTTTAGTAGAAGTCTTTTCGTTTGTTTGAGATAAAATGTGACAATATACTGGAAGAGTTATTTAAATAAGATCATTTTGGCCTTTTTTCTTTGTAGAAAATCAAGACGTATTAGATAAGAAATTGTTCTTGAAATTCTATTCCTTTTTTTTTTTTTTTGAAAATCACAGATAATATGAGATTTCTAGCCACATATATTAGAATAGGACTTTGCCTATAATAAAACATTTAATGTTTACTTGAATCATAGTTCTCCTTGTTCGAAAACTCAAATACATTTTCGAAGATCGAATATTTGTCAACTTTGGAAAAAGGAACTCAATAATTTAAAATCTTTCTGGATATAAGTCTTAATTGAAATATATATATATGCTGCGTCAAATGTCTTCTATTTTAGGATTTCTTTAAACTTAAATAAATAATTCGAATGGGGTTCTAAAGGAAAGCGACGATTTTCTTGTAGAAAAATACAATATCCCCCAAAATGTTATGTGAATAATATAAATTAAGAATTGACTTTGGTTTTTAGCGTTTTTATAATTTTTTCGTTTGAGCTCTTTTCACATGTAAACTTGATTTATACTCCCTGTGTTGTCAGGAGCAGCATTTTGCTAAGCAAACGCTAAATTTCATTTCGAGATTTTTTTTTGGTTAATATGTATGTCAGTAGTGTAAATAGGGACTTGTCACTACTAATTTTAAAGCATTAAAAACATGTTCATATGAAAATCGTAGTAACATGACCCTGGGTTTTGTGTTGGATTTGAGTGGGTTGTGTGCATAATAGAAATATGTATGTTTTGGCAATTGGTTTCCGTTTTTTTCTTACTTTTTTTCTCCTATTTTCGAATGAATGTAGGTTGCAGCAAACCATTTTAAACTTTGGATTTGTAAGTGAACCATTTCGTTTTTTTTTTAATAAACTAATAAAAATCACGATAGTATAGCCACACTACGCCTAGGCCCGCCTTGACTGATATTATCCATAGATGACCATTTCTTAATACCATTTTTTAGGGCTTCAGCAGTAACTTTATCCTGCATTACCCTTGACATGGCTTCCAGTTTTTGGGCTCTCTCTTTCGACAAAGGTTCAGTGGGGAATGATAAATCATTGGCCTCGGCTAGTGTACGCAAATCGAAATAATACTTGGCATACACCGAAGAGGGTACGTTAATATTGAATTGTAGCAGTTCCAGAAATTGCCGTTCCAGCTCATTCATATCTTCTACGGTTATGTCTTTTAAGATCTGACAATAGTCCACATTCCAGACGGCCTGATCGTCCCAGACTTTAGAGGCCAAAAGTATAGCACCCAATACCATGCGTTTCCAGTTGCAGGGCGCCACATCTAATTCGGCATACGTTAGTAAACGTTCCAAATAGACTAGTGTAATTATGGCACATTCAGCCGTCAACTGGGCCGCATTGAATAGTGTGCGTACAAACTTATAAATCTGTCTGTGTTCTGGATTGTGTGTATCATAGTCGTCCGGCACCGGATCATGGGTCAATGGATGCAGCTTCTCATCAAATATATCTAAACGTCGATCGTATTGTCTATTTTTAATGTGATAATAAATGGCTAGTGATACACATTTGACAGTGTTCTTTAAATTTGGTTGCGAGACGGTGCTGTCATCCAAAAAGATCGTTGAGCAGGACGAACTTTTCTTAAGACCTCCCGTAGAATTCTGTTGAGCTATTTGATGCTGAGATCGTTTTCGCGTTATGCCACCATTCTCCACTTTTGAACGCTCTAAAAACATTGTGGCCGCCGTCGGATCCACCGAAGGATCTTCTTCTCCCTCCACCCCCTCTCTTTCCGATATATGCTGCAGATGTTGTGGATTGTCACTGTTTATCTCTTCGCTATGGTGTACGGCAGCTGTTGAGGCTGAGCCATGACTTCCATCCAGTTGATGTTGCGAGGTGTGCTGGTGATGGTGTATATGATGACGTTCTTCATAAACGGGCGGTATATCTTTTGATTTTCGATCCGATTGTGGACTCGAATAGGCACAGCAAGAATTTTTATTACCCATTTTATTTTGTGTGGTGTGTCTCTCTGTGTGTGTTTGTGTATCTTCTATAAAAAAATAAATATATATATATATATATCTTTTGCTTTGTTTGGAAATAATTATTATTAATTATTTTAATCTTGTATCAATAAATGCAAATTATGTCTTCCTTGTTTATTTAATTTTACGTTTATTCTTTCGCGTTTTCGCTGTTCGCTTTCTGCTATTTTCTTCGTTTTCTATTGCTGTGACTAGTATTTGGCAGCAGACAATATATTTTCCATTTATTTTTTGTTGTTGTTGTATGTGTTCTGTTCTTCTTAAGAAATCATTTTGTGGTTTTGTTTTATTTTACCATTTTACTACATTATTATTTAAATAATTTTTTGGCACTTTATTGTTATTAATAACTATTAATGACACACATTTTATTCTTATTAAACAATCCGAACACAATACGCCTAAAGTTTGTAAAAAAATTACTTTAATTTTTTTTCCTTTCTACACCTTTTTTCAAGTTTTTATTTGATGCAGAAATTTATAGAGATAAAGAATAATAAGTCAAAGCCAGTACATAGATATTTATAACGGCATTAGGCTGAGATTTGCAAGGCGGCCAAGAGGAATTAATAAAAATTCATGGCATAAAAAGTATTTCCAGTTAAAATTATAAATATTTGCAGTTAAAAATATATAAAGAATAGAATTTCTGTTATGTTTATATCAATACTATATTAGTTTTAAGCGAAAAGTTTTGTCTGATTTAAGATTATCTACTAAGGCCGCTCTTTTGGGTATGTTAGTGACGGCGGCAATATGAATTGACTGCCGGTGACCCGGTTTTATATCAGCTGTGTTGCGTATAAGAAGATGTAAATTGAGAAACAGATTATTTTTGATAAGAGATGGCAGCACTGAGGAAACAGCAAAATATTGCGATTTTTTCTCTGATTTAACGTCATTTCTATGATTTTATTTTAAAAGAATAATTTTAATTAATTAAAAGAATTAGGATTGATTGATATTTCATTTAGTCGGCAGTACGTTTCATTTCAAAAATACGCTTTCAGTACTACTTAATATACATATTTTTATTATGTATGTCTCGGCGCTTTTAAAGCGTTTTTTATGCTTTAGTTAGCAACACGTTCAACGCAATGCAACACTGTTTTTCGTTTTCGTTTCTGTTCTTTAAACTTAATAATTCGCAAATTCTTTTTCCGTTTCCGGTTTATATAAGTAAAAGTTTAATTCTGTTTGTTTAACGAACATTAATGGTCTGTCTGTCTAGTAGGTAGTTAGTAGCTTATAAGACGGAAAGGCCCCGGTTCAAACCCCAGGTAAGGAAAAAGCAAATCTAAAATGAATGAAAGAAAATAAAAAATTCTGGCAAAAATGTGTGTTGTGTTTGTTATTTATGTGTGTGTGTAATGAATGTGGTATGGTGTTAGTTTGTAATGTGTATGTTGTGCGTGGGTTTGCTGCGCTTGCCCCTTCCGGTTGTAGTTAGCAGCAGTTGGCCTGGCCCCCCCGCCCGCGCTCTTGTTGTTAATTTTTTTTTTGAAGTGTGGTGAATTTTGCTGTTGTGGTGAGTTTCGAGTGTGGTGAGTTTTACAATGTGTGGTGAATTTATCAAGTGTGGTGAATAAAATCGAAACTCACCAAAGTGCCGTTATTCGAAATGGTACTGTATTACCATATATCCATGGACTGTACATCATGATGTGGACGGTTCACGTCTAGAATAAGTAGTTTTCACCTCTGTTAGCGGAGGCATTCACCAACATGTGTGGTTCCATATGCACTATATTACCAACGGCGTGGTTTGGCATAAAGAGGAGCAGCGAAGCACATCGGGTTTGGTTTGATTGTTCAATAAACACTTTGTTGTAGTTGTGCTGTCATCTGTTTTTTGTATTTATTGCAGTTTACAACAATTGTATGAAAAAGTACTGCCAAATTACTTTAATAACACAAAAATTTAATCAAACCAATCTAATACAGAAACCCATTACACTTTAAAAAATGTGTGCTATTTTGGAAGAACTTAACTGAAACCCTAAGATTGAAGTATTAAATTCACAAATAAGGTAAAATAAAGGTTGTGGGTGTTTAGTTTATAAAGAAATAAAAAAACAAATTATGATGATATCATTTTGTAAATTAAAGTTTTTTTGTCAACATATTTATTTAGACTGGTTAATTTTGTAAACAAACAACAATTAAATTGTTTTTAATTTGTTGTAAAGTAGAACACATGGAATGTACCCATATAAGGCGTAAAACTAAATACTTGAAACGTGCCGTGAAGTTTCCATTCGTGGTTTCTATTTCTATTTATGGGTCTTTCAAGATTGATAATTTAGGGGAAGAAAGAAGGAACAGGCTTAAAAATTATTAATAATTATTAAAAATTTAATATGGGTTTTAAAGTGCCTGCTTCTATTCTTCTTTTAAAAAGAGAGATTACGAGTAAAGATGACATTAAACGAATACTCTCCAAATTTTAACAAAAATACAAATTTAATGCGGTTATTAAGGTGTTATACAAGCCCAATTCTCTCCACTGTCAGTGCGTGCTATAAGATGACGTATAGAAGTACCGCATTAAAATAATACCGATAGAACCAATAAAACGCGCAAAACCTGATCATATACATAGTTGGTGCAGATATATTAACGGTAGTTACTTACGGGCATTTAATAAAAAAGAAATTTAAGTCGAAATTAGAGAAAGTTTAAAATGCGTGTTGAAAGGAAAAAACAAAATAAAAAACAAAAACGCAAGAATAAGCCTAGTAGGCGAGTTTTAACCGTAGAGCAATTGACCAGTAAACCTTCCACGGATGAATTTCAAGTGGGTAGATGGGTGAAAACATTTTTCAACATGAAGACTGCGAGATTTCTAAATACTCATGTGCAGTTTTTTCACGGAAGCCATCTTATTGACAAACTTATGGACACGGGTTTTGCAATGGGCGATTGTGCGCTCTTTACTAATCGTGAAGAGGCTGCTGATTTTCTACATTTGATGTTGGTGCATGACTTTTTCCATCGTGCCGTGAAACTAGATCCAAATGCGGATAAGAAGAGGTGTAAAAAACACCATGAACCGTGCTTAGCATTGCATGTAGACCAAACGTTTATCGATAATCCGGCAGAGGTTTATGTTTGGGCATATGAACCTCTGTATTTAGGTAATTGGACAACTCTTTTTCTACTGTATTTTTCTTTGGCGTCCCTCTGTATAGTGCATGATTGGCCAGACGACGTGGAAAAAAATTCCAGTAATGCTTTTTTAGTGGCATCTAGTTTATTCTTCATATACATAATAATGACACTTTTACGTTTGGCTTTGTACTACCATGTGCGTTGGTGTACCAACCAAAATTATGAATTCTTGATATTGCCTAATTTATGCAAAATTGTACCATTTTATAAGGCCTTATGGCCATTATGTCATCTTAAATATATTGGAAGTCAAAGCATAACGTCGAATCGAAGCAATTACAGTTTCTTCAATGTTTTTGATTTCTATCGTATTTCACTTGGTGCGTTGGTAATACTTTTAATAGTTCATACATTCATTTGCTTGTATGTACTTTATATATTTTTTTTTGGAAAAATTGACCAAGATGGAACTAAGATACTTTGATATGCCTGAATCCTGGTGCTATATGATTATTATACAGACATTAATTAAAAAAGTTTCGACAAAAACATACTTTTATTCTTTAAGATAAGAGATAAGCATTTTAGTTTAATTTATTCTTGAGTATTTCTTTCTATTGAATGTAATTTTTTAAGAAAATATTTTTGAATGTTTTTTTTTTCATTGTTTTTTAATAATATTTTAATTTCATTTTAAATGTATTTTTTGTGTGTTTTAATTGTATTTTATTTAATTTGAATTTCCTTTTAGAGCATGTAAATATTTTACGAAACCTGTTTATATGTAATTAAACTAATATATTGTATGTAAATTACGTTTAAATTTAATAATAAAAAAGAACACATAACCTCACTATAATTCTAACTGTGAAAATTCTAAAGTATGATCAATACGTTATTCTGAGGATATTCTTTTAAACAAAGTTTCTGGGATGATTGGTATACCAAAATTTGTCCTCAACCATTACTTAATCGTTCCTTCTTTCCCCCTGGAAGGTTGCTAATACATATGTATATGGCCAGTTAGGAACACGATAAGGCTAATAACAGTTAAAAATACTGTCAAATAGCAATAGAAGAGTTTTTTTAAGATTACTAATTTAGGGGAAGAAAGAAGGGAAAAAGCTAGAAGTAAAATTATTAATAATTTTAAATAAGTTCTAAAAAATAATTACAATTACAAAGAAAAGAAGATTTCTTCTTTTAGCCGTTGGTACTTTTCTAAATAAATTCGCTTTTGTATATTGTTTGTAATATAATTTACATTTTTTCGTTGTTTCAAATTAAGCTGATATTTTTATATTCAATTCATGAAGATAAAAATAAGTACTTAGGTACTTAGTTATTTTTGTTTTTTTTTATACTTTTATTAATGCATATTTCACTTCATAATTGATGAAATGCTTAGTTGGCAATGGTAACTTCAACCTCTACTCCAGGTTCAATGTTGATGATCTTCTTGACGATCTCAGAAGCAGAATGCAAATCGATGATACGCTTGTGAATTCTCATCTAGAAACGATCACAAGTTTTGGAACCTTCACCACAAGGAGTTTTACGGGTTGTGATGCGCAAAACTTTAGTTGGCATGCGTACTGGACCCTTGACGCTCAAGTTCTGGTTCTTAGCACCATTAATCAAATCACGGCAGACATTTTCCAAAGGACGTATGTTTCTGGAAGTCAAAGGAAGAGGAATCGGCACCTTGGGGTTTCTCAATGTCTTTAGGAGCAGCAGCCATTTTATTGTAGAAAATAAAATGTATTGTATGTATTTGTATTGAGCAGCGCCGAATCAGAGTTCTTGCTATTGGCATACCACGCTCATCTACCTGCTCATTGCAGTGAGTGCTCACATGATCTGGGATCCAGATAAGATAATTCAGCTTGCTAAGGCGGTCCCAGCTAAGAGAAGCTAGGCCGTAATCCTGACTGAAGGGTTGTAATGCCCAATTATGTATGCAAGGCAGTCCCATACTGTTTTCGAGTTAACTTTATAAGAAGCTAATTGAAGTCGCCGTGGTCTAGTAGGTAGTGTGTTGGCTTATTAGACGAAAGGCCCGAGTTCAAATCCCAGGTCAGACATCAAAACGAAAATATGAAAATATTTCTTCGGCGACTTCCTCTCAGCAGATTTCTGGCAAAAACTCAGAGAGTAAAAATTGCCATGAAAAGCTTCTCAAAAATCTGTCGTTCGGAGTCGACTTTAAAACTGTAGGTCCCGCTACTCATGTATAAAATTAACGCACACAACACGAATGGTGTGAGAAGCTAAGACGTTGTACAATGGGTCAATTCGACCTCCGGGTACTGTACTTGTCACAGTTGACAAGTACACGTCCTCTAACCTAACTATGTTTGGACAGAGGTCTGAGTGTCAGATAGTATTGTTTGGTCCTGTCCTTTGTACTTTCTATCGAAATTGAATTGAGTACATTTTCGATGACATAGACTACCAATGGGAAGATATCTGTGAGGTTACCCATGGGCTCGTAATATTTCACTTTTGGACTAAAATTACCCGCGCGAATGCTACAGATGTATTATGTACGTATGTATGTATGTATTACAAATTAAGATGATGTTTGGTTTGGCTCTTTCGGTTTCATCTCAGCGACTGGAACTAAAGATTTTCCTTTTGTTATCAAGATATGCGAAAATAAAATCGTTTATTTTCGTTATTCCTTCATCATTATATGCTACGTTATCGAATTATTTGATACGTACATACATATATCGCTTATAAGAGTTTCTTTTTTGAAATGCTTTTAGATTTTATCGCAACACATCTAAATAAGCATTTTGTAAATGATCTAAACGGGAAAAGATATTTTCATTTATAAAATAAAACAAAAAAGAAAACCAAACATCTGTGTTCTGCTTTTTATTTAAAGAGATTTGAAATCTTCTTAAAAACAAAAAAATGTCAAGAAATCTTAAGAAAAAAATAATGAATGGTTGAGTAAAAGAAACTACGCCCTAATTGATGTTCTTTTGCTTTTTAATTGTTTTTTTTGTTATTTTAATATTCCAAAGAAAGAGAGTATTCCGACAGCAAATAAACTAAAAAGGATACAGGATAAGTGTATATGCCGACAGACAAAACGTTAGTGTCATTTCGTAGCATGTCAAAAGAAAAGAAAAGAAAAATCCTTTAAGAGTGTTTCTTTTTCTTCTTTTTTTTCTTGTTCTTCTATTGCTTTTCACTTTTATCTTTTGTCTCAATGGATGGCGTATTTAATTGTAAAATTTATGAGGCTTACACAACTAGTAGTGGATAATAACGATTTGTAGCTAAAAGTAATTTTAAAGCAAAGAATTCTTTGATGCCGATTTAAAAAATGTGGGAAGGATAGCCAACAGATCGAAAGGATAGACAGTAGTTATTGCAAACTAGTTTCTCGTTATTATTTAATTATTATATTATATATTTAGTCGAAATATACATTATATTTGAAGGTGATGATAGGCAATTTTTAGAGGCATATGCGGATTTTTGCAGATGTGTTTTGTGTTGAGGTACTAAAATGCTGTGACCCGACAATCTATAATCTGTAATCAAGCCATAGACAGTCTCCCCATAATGTTTTTCCCAAATCCTGATATCCTTACCTCAGTAAGTGCTATTTCGCGCTTAAAACCTGATAAACCCCCATGCACATCAATATCGTATAGGTTCTAAGTATGTGTTCTTCATCACAGAATCTACATATAAAGCTTGAAGCGATTTCTATTCTGTTAAAATGTTCTTTAAGCCTTTGGCTCTTTGAATGAACGGTCCATTGTAAAGTATAGTATGTTTTAGACTATAGGAGGGCTTTAGCTTTCAGCAGACCTGCAAGTTGTCTTTAAAGTCTGTGCCATATCTGGTTAGATCACCCGCTCTGCAGTTACTCGCAATATCGTCATGTCTCGATAGCTATATGATATTAACGTTATATCAATTCACTTTCTCATTGAGACGTTTGAAACACCTCTATATATAACTTAAACTCATTGCTTCGGAATCCTGTCCTTTGATAGCCTGGCCATTTAGACTGTTGAATTGTCTGTTAGCGAAAAGACTAGAACTTACATACATACATTACAACCCTTCAGTCAGGATTACGGCCTAGCTTCTCACACCTAGACTAGAACTTAGGCAACAAAATTAAAAATAAAATACTGAGTTTGGCTTCACTGAAAGTCTTATGTGAAAAGTAAAAAAAAAAGTATTCAATTTGTCAAATAATTCTCATTTACAATTTATACTTGACTGACTTCAAAACTTTTTGTCTTATAATGGATCATCTTTACTAAAGGCATTACAGGAAAGGAAATACGAATGAAAAATTTGTTAAAATTTTCCACCAATTAAATTAAATTTATGTGTGTGTAGTTGAATTGTGAATGGTGTTAGATGTATGTAGTCAGTCAGTCACGTGCGTAAATAATGGGTGTTGGAGAAGCGTGTGAGAATAAACGAAACAAATTTAAGAATTTCACAAGTTGAGCTTTTTTGCTGTCGCTTTTAGAATTTGTATTTTTTAATGAGCCAAAACGAAATCATTTATAGTGAAAGACAGACAACCCCCATATTATTTTTTACCGAATAGTTCTTTGCAATGGCTATTATGTTGAGGTAATTTGTAGCATAAACATTTATTTAACAAAGTTGTAACACCCCTATCAATACTTTGATACAATAAAAAAAGAGAAAAAGAAAATTATAAGGGATTTTTTTTTAAAAATCCAAATTGTTAAGAACTTCCTATGTATGCTGCCAGCTGAAGGCCTGTTCATCGAGTAACAGTGAGAATTTTTTAAACGTTTACAAAACAGTTCAAAACTCATCATTAACGTGTTTAAATTTTACAATTCCAGACTCAATAGTCAAAAATATGTAGAAGTACCATTTTTCAAGAATTTTTTCAAGGAAAACTGTGACGGTCCTAGCAGGATATCATATAGATTCTCAAGCTGTACGTAAATATACTGATACCTTAGCTGGGACCAATAATACTCTTTTTGCTCTTTTGCTTAAAGAATGTCCCTTTGTCTAGTTACCTAATGAACAAACGACCAACAACTTGATCAACTCATTTTGATAGAACCTTTTAGACTTCAAATTAATTTATCTTTTCGAAGAGTGGATCTGGACATCACAAACCATTGCCTTGCTAGCATAGAACTGTGGACGCATCATCTGCCTCGATTCAGATAGGGACAGTAGTTTTCAATATCCCCAAGGCTAAAAAATTATCTTGTCAGTATATTAGAGTGGCAGCGCGATGATCGATGTTTATCCCAATAATACAATTGCATTGTCTTGAAGGCACGAAATAGGTTCAGTTGACCACGAACCAGTTGTCAAAATAGGGAACAACATACTCGGTGATCTAGTTTGGCGGAGTAAGGAATATAGGGATGTTTCAAAGCATTTCGAGGTTAATAAAAAAAGTTTTTTCAGAAAAGCAGATAATTTGGCTATGAAAGGTTTCCGAACGCGAGGGAAACCTACCTAGAAACAACGCCTTCAGTATAAATATTATATATAGGTATGTCACAAAGCATTTCGAGGTTTAGTAAAAATCCTTTTTTCAGAAAAGCAGATAATTTGGCTATGAAAGGTTTCCGAACGCGAGGGAAACCTACCTAGAAACAACGCCTTCAGTATAAATATTAGCAGTAATTGTATTAAGGCTTACTCTATAGAAGTTTATTTTTCAAGAGGTGTATTTGCCACCGCCGTAGTCTAGTAGGTAGTGTGTTCGCTTATTAGACGTAAAGCCCGGGTTCGAGCCCCATGCCAGACATCAAAACGAAATATGAAAAAAAAATATTTCTTCGGCGATTTCCTCTCAGCAGATGTCTGGCAAAAACACTGAGAGTAAATAAAATTGCCATGAAAACATTTCTCAAAAGTCTGTCGTTCGGAGTCGACGTTAAGCTGTAGGTCCCGCCACTCAAGTATAAAATTAAGACACAGAAGCTAGGCCGTAATCCTGACTGGAGGGTTATAATGGCCAATTATGTATGTATGTATGTATGTATTTGCCAGACCATCCAATCATGGACGTTTTTGGCATTATCTTCGTATTTTCCCAGATTGATGGTTAACAATTATGGATATTGAAGCTGTAATATGCACTCTCATATGCGAAAAATATGCAACTCCATGAAACCATTGATGCTTTTACAATTACAATGCCTTTCATGTTTAAAATATATGTTAAGCCATAAAATCATTACAAAAGAAAAATCGTCCCTTAGACAATTGATGGAGAATAATTTCAAGTAAAAATCTTCTTCAGACAATGGATGGAAGAGTGTATTAAACGTAATCAATACACGAGTGATATCGAGTCTAATCTAATTCGCGTGAGTCAAACGCAATTCAATTTGTGTGGGACTTAAAAGACAATAAAACGACATAAAATTTAAGTATGAAAAATTGGTTAAAATGGCACAACACAACCATTTGCCAACGATATACACGAGTACCCAGCCCGTTAAATCATTTCTTTTTTTATTTCTTTGAAAACCAAAAATGCCAGACGTTTTACCTAAAAGGAATAAAGAAATAGAAAAATGAATGAGATGGAAGGAAGGCTCAAGTCAACGCATAAGTCCTTAAATGGAAGAAATTGTCAAGTTTTTCAAGACTTGAATGAGTTCTTATGAGCAGAGAGGGGTAAAGATTTTTTTATTGTCTGCAATGGTTTTTTTTATTGTATTTTTGCTGCGTTCATTGTCATAAATCACAATATTCCATAATAATTTGATTGTCCTTTAATAGCATTAACGTTGTTCGAAGGATTTTCTTTAAACTCTATTAAAACGTGACGGATTATGGCGGAACAAAGACGAACGAAAATCTCTGGAGTAAGAAAATATCAAAAGAAGGAAAAATAGGAAATTTAAATGAATGCTTTTCTTTTTATTGAGCTAAGGGTAAAGTATACTTCATTAAGTCATAATACAGACAGGAGGTTAGATGAAGTCAAATTGAGAATTATTTTGTTTTTATGACTCTTTAAAAGTTGAAGAGTATTTTAAATGAAATTATGTTTATAAAAATGTTTAAATAAAGAATTTCTATTTGATAAGGAATATAAACTACATTTCATCGGTACATAATTTATTATTAATAACTCCGTAAATAGGCCTTTAGTCGAAAAATTACATTATTTGTCAGTAAAAATAGTTTGAATAGAGAAAATACTAAAAATTTCAGCATTACTGGGACTTCAGTAATCTGGATACGAGAGCATGCCACCTCTGCTCTGTATCAAAAATGACAATTCCTTTGTAGCACCTGATATACAGCCAATTGTTTCTTCTGGGGTACTTTGATGCAACACAGGTTTCAGGAATGTTTTCCGATGTTTCATTCTCATCATCACAGAATCTATAACGTTGGCCATTTCGAAACAACCCCCATTCTGAATAATTGTACTCTGAGTCTACAGTACCCTGTCAAAAGATCGGTTACCCACTTAATTTCTAGATAGTCTGATTCATGACTCAGATGTCCTGTTATTGGAATTTCCCAACAAAAGTCTTGATTGTCTCAAATCTACTTGGCTTGAGAAGAGTCACAGGCTCTCTTGATTCAAGACAACCGTCTCCATCAACAGCATGGAAACTCTCTTCCTCGCAAGCTCTCCTCCACGCAAGTGCGTCTGCTTGCCGATTGCCAAGAATTTCCACATGACCTTGCCTACAATAGGGGGCTCAACCTTATTTTGCCAAGTAGCTCTACACTATCTGCGATTTAATCTAATAAGTACCTCCTATCGAAATTGAATTGAGCACCATCTTTCGATGGCATAGACTTCCGTTTGTAAGATAATCGAGAGTTTCATCATGGGCTCGAAATATTTCATGTATACATGTATGTACGAAACCAGAAACTCCTCCTCCATCTACACACCACAAAATAGTGCCTTTTTTAAAAAACTCCATTCATTTTTTATGAACTTGTTCTGTCCAGGGCACAGTTAAGGATGGAGCGAGCTGTCATAGTCTACAAAGTTTTGGATTTCACTACAATGTGCGTCGGACTTAAATCTAAAAGAGCTTCCAGCGCAGCTGTTATTCAAATATGTTCTAGTATCTGTATTTCGCCATTTGAGCTGTGTTCAGATTTGTTCTATCTGCCCAGGCAATTGCCCCATAGATCACTGCTGGTCTAACCATCGTGGTAGATATGCAGTGCAAATGCTTGGGTCGCATTCCCAGTGGAAAATATAAAGGATTCAGCATATAAATGCCTATAAAATTCGACTACAACTACTGGGAGGACAACTTTGATGGGGGGATATGATTGATATTTATGAATAAGTTTGTGTAAAGTATACATAATAGCTAGTATAAGTCTGATTAAAAACTATTATGCTCATGACTAAATAATTAGTACAAAATTTGCTAAGTATTATCAAATTGCTTTCAAATTTGTAATCTGTACTTCGATGGTTGGAATGAAATCATTCAACTAAGAAAGTAGTTCTGACACATGGTATACAAATCCAATTTCTTATCCTTCAATATGAGTCATGCATGCGTAGATAACATATCCAATTACAATTATTTAATTATACTTCTGCTATATATTTTCAAAAGCAATTCAATATATTCGTACAACAACAAATGCGTTTCATCTTGAATGGCTTGCTATGGCAGTCATAAAATAAAAATTTGATGGCAGATTAAATGTAAAATATAGAAGGGAAAGAGAGGGAGACGGCAAGAGAGAAAAAGGCGAACAAACTTCTGGAATCATTTTAAAAGAACACGTTAATTGCTTTTGGTAACAATAAAACAGATGGCGTTAAAAATTCTCTTAAGCCAATACTCAAAAAGGATCAATGATGGAATGAGCAGGAGTCGATTCATCAAATACTACCTGCATGCGTTTAATAAATATCGTACCTATGTATAAGCGTGTTTAGAGAAATTCTCTTTTTTGAAAGAATGTTGGAGATGATGTATGGCAGTAGTAGCAGCAGCAGCAGCAGCAGCAGCAGCAGCATAACTAATTGACACTGGAAACTGTATGGATTAGAAACTCAAATAACAAAAAAATATGTAAGGAACGGTTAGACTTCAAAGTGGGTATGCCATGAAAATTTAATGGAACCAATTATTTTTTAAAATCCAAAAACAAAAGACGAAAAAAAAGAGAAAATGGTTATAAAATTGATTTTCAAAACATAAAGTGGATTTCGGGTTTTTTTAAAGTTAAATATTAGCCATGAGAGAGAAGAAGATAGAGACAGAGAGAGAGAGAGAGAGAGAGAGAAAATTTGGTATGGCAGTATAGTTACTAAAATCCTTTAAATGTTTAGAATGTTTTAGACAACGAAAATCTTTTTTTTTATCATTTTGAAAAGAATCACATGATTTTTCTTTTTTGGATCGTTCACTTTTTAGTTCAATGTTTACGATTCTTAAAATGCTTTTAAACTGTAACAATGTATTTTTTTATTGCTTTTGTTTTTGTATAGAAACTATCACTTACTGCCACATCCTGTTAACAGATGCCACACATGCGGGTCAAACGTTTCGTTTCGTTTTGTTTTCTTTATAGGCGGCATAAAAAATGAAATTAAAAAACTTCAAATAAAAAAATTTAAAATAATGAAACCATTGTGTCAAAGCAAAAGAAATTATTTCAGGATCTTTTTTTTTTAATAAAGGGTGTAACTTTTAAAGGTTTGCAATTTTAAATTAAAAAAAATTCATGTTTGGTTGCTATTTCTACTCCTTTTCTATTTCGTAGTAAAGACGTTTTGTAATTTCAAATAAGTACGCTCCCTAAAAAAACACCCTTTATAAATTCGTCTAGCCATTGCAAATATGTCAACAATTTGGTTTTTTTTGTTTTTTAAGGATGTTCAGTCATTGCATCTCCTCAAATTGAGTGCTATTATTGTTGTTGTTTTTATTTTTATTTTTCCTACATACATTGTTTACTCTGTGTCACTTTAATGAGTTTTTGTATTTTAAATGACAGTGTCAAAAACACTTTTAATGACCCATTTTTTTCTTCACTTCTTGACATTAAAACGAAGGTTTAATAACAAAATCGTGTAATACTGGGGGTAAGGAAATTGTCAAAAAAGAAAAATGTTTATAATATTGTTTTCAATACTGTGTCAAAGGTTTTAAAAAAGTTAAATTTTATTTAAACTGTTTACTTATTTTCTTTGTAAATATTCATAAAATTATTTCATTATAGTTAAACAATATAAATCATTCTATACAATCAGGAATAGGCATATCATGAGGACCAAAATTATTCTCTATTGATGATTGTAGCTGTTGTCAGCAACTATAGCTAAGTGTTACTCCTTGCTGAAGCATTTAAGTCACGTTTACAGCGTGAATTTTAGTTCGCTCCTTAAATTTTGTTCCTTTACCAAACAGAGATACACACGGGTTTAAAAATTTTAAATTCTAGTTCCTACGCTATAATACATACTTTATATTCCGTTAAAAACTTAGAAATTAAAAACTTAAAGTCTTCAATGGAGCTACCGAAACAAACTCAAGACCGTTAAGCACGCTGTGCTCATAGTCATTGCACTCATATTTTATTTGACGGCAACTCCACGTTTTTGTTTTGTGTTTTTGGAGTTTGTTTTAGGTGCCTTCGAAAACATCTGCTTGTCTCCTGTTTTTTGATTTGTTATTGTAGTTGTTACTCATAAAACAGAAGAAAAAGTTGAAATAACAAAAAAGAAACCAAAAAAATGTTCTCAAATATACATTGACTCTGTCTGATTGATTGTTAGACAGTTTATTTATTGTTGTTGTTGTGGTTTTTTATTTGTTCATGCACTAGTTTTGTGTGTCTTCTTAGCCAGACTGTTTACCGTTTCCACAACCATCCCTAAATTCAAACAAAGTCTACGATGGAATGATGAAATCTTTGCCGTTGGCGTCTGTGGTAAAGACAAAAAAAAAAATTCTTTTTTGAAATATTTGATGGCTCCGCATTGTTGCAAAAAAAAATTAAGCGTATTTTAAAGCGTTTAATATAGGGTTAAAGGTGAAAATCCTTGATGTGAAGGTTAAAGACTGTCTAATCGTACTTCAGAGGGGAACGAGTTGATAACTGTTCTTAAAAGAGAAAATATTGTTACTTAGGACGCAACTCCAAATGTTGCCTCTAACTAGGCTTATAGTCGCTGTACTCTAGTAGGGAATGTGTTATTAGACATGAGGCCAAGGTTCAAACCCCAAGTATGAAAAAATATATCATCGGCGACTTCCTCTTAGCAGATTTCTTGAAAAACTCTGAGAATAAATAAAATTGCCATGAGAAGTTAGTCAAAAATCTGGTGTACTCATGTATAAAATTAACACACATAACATAAGCGGTGTGAGAAGCTAGGTCGTAATCCTGACTGAAGGGTTGTAATGACTAATTATGTATGTATGTATGTATGGAACTAGGCTAATAAGCAGATTATGGCAACAATTTCTTTTTGTCTTAAGAATTCTGAGAGAATAGAGACTGTCCGTCTCCAGGCGGGAAGTTCTGTTGTGGGTTTCATTCGAGAGTAACGATAGGCCTGTCGAAGTGTATGTGCAATCCATCTGTATTTCTTACATTTAATATCCGTATTCATAAAATCTTGATCTGCAATTACTTGTAGCTTATGTTTTATTGCTTTGCTTAATAGCCAGTCAGTGACATAAGGTGTAATAACTACATACTCCATTAAGTTAATATCACGAGTTTTCGAATAAGCCTTGCGTGGGAGACTCTTATGATGATGATGAATTATACCAAGAAAAATCAATGGAGTTCGATTATTGACAATTAAAAAAATAATTCCTAGACTTTCTTACATTCAACAAGGATGGGCCAATACAGGGATACAATTGTAGTTAGAAATTCTTGCGTTGTGTCTATGGGTGTTGTCTAGAGAATAATTATTTAAATGACGTTTACTTTGTTTACAAGAAAACTGGGGTGTATGCCTAAAGAGCATACACATAGTATTTGTTTTCAAAATCAAGGTGGTCTCGGTTTTATGATGATGTTGAGGATGATAATTACTACACTACGAAACAAAAAAGGCAACAATTTTATGTGTATGGCTTTTTTCCTTACATATTTGGTTTCTCCTTCGCTATAAAAATTTGATGGTTTTGTAATTTTTAATACCATATGTTGCTCTTTATATTTTTACAGCGACTATTGTTACTTTTATTATCGTGTAATTTTATGTTATTTTTGATTACATTCATAAGTTCATAATTTCCAAAAAGGGAACATTTTTCATTCCTCGATTTTATTCATTGTAAGGAATTTTGTTTTTAATCTTGATTAAGCGTTTAAGGTACAGGTACTCGTATTGTTGATTGAAGAACATATGGCATCGTTTATGTGTAACAAATTTTATCGATAATAAAAGGAATAAATGAAATGAAAATAAAAAAAATGTTTTATGCTGAAATGAAATTATAAATAAATCTGCCTTTAAAGATATGAACACAAAATTTTAAATTCGTTTTCACAATTTAATTGAAAATGATTTTGTGCGTACTATAAATTGTAATGAAAAGTTGGGACGTAATATTATATGGAAAGCATAGGCCCATTTGTTAAAGGCTTTACAAGCTGCTACACAAGCACAATAAACCATCACTGCTTTCTAAGGAGGTGTGAGGTATAACATTCAAACACAACATACCTCCACATACCATGTTGATGTTGAGTACATATATAAATATTGTTTCATAAATCGAAAATATTTACTTTTCGTATAAAACCTTAAATATTATTATTATTATTACCTCTGCTATGAAGCTAAATATACAGCACATATGTGTTTGTATGCATTGTATTTACCATAGAGAGCACCCTTTAACGTTAAGATGACATGAATTCATGCTACCGTTTCTAAATGAAAACGTGACTTTATGGTCTTCTGTCGAATTACAGTGAAATACAATAACGTTATTAAAGAGAACTGGGGGTCATTCTATTATTATTTCTAATAAATTATTTGTCGTACTGTGTGTGTGTGTGTGTGAGTTTAAAACCACACAGTAAAGCATATAAATTTACAAATTTATTTTATTCTAAACTAGCAATTACCCAGTGTGCTTCGCTATCCCTATGTTAATTACGGAATGTGCAACGTATTCATTTACTGAATTTATTTTCTTATATAAACTCAATGTTTGATTATAAAATTAATAGCTTTTAGCTAGGGATCTTGAATACGGTGCTTCAGATTGAATCTTTGAGTATTGCTGGAGTTAGAAAGAGCTGTCCTTAAGCTGCTATTATTCGCCAGAGTCCGCTTGTTTAATGTGCAGGTGTTGATTGGTGCAGCTCATCATACGTCTAAGAGTATCGATTCAGTTGAAAACAGCGGTCGAGTAGTCACTTCCGCATTCTAAGCTTCCCTTTTCTGCTGAAAAGTGGTTCCTGACGCTGCGTTTATTTCTGTGTTGAGGATTTCTCACGCTAGATTAGATCTTCGTTGGAGAACTTTCAATGCGAGCTGATACCATCGTTTAAACTGATCAGGCCACTGGTGCCAGGGTCTTTTGTGAGGATCTTGGACTGCAACTTCATTATAGATAAGAACACAACTACTGCAGCAGCGACAACGTCTTCTTTGTGCATTCTTACGTGATTTTCATTGACAGATAAGTGGCACTATAGCGGTAATAGAATCAATCTAGAGTAAGTCGCAAGTGGTTTGCGATTGTAAGGGACTCAATAGAAACCTTTAGACTGCATGGGGCCATTCTCTAATCGGTTGTAAGGCTAAAAGCAGCGATGCAACAACAAAAAAATTTACAAAATTGCAGCGTTTGCTGTGTTGCATCTATTGTGTTTATAGCAATAGTAGTATTCCTCAGGACGGGGGATTGTTGATGTAGTTTCAATCCTCTAATATGCTTATTCTTTGGACTTATCGTGAGATAGATCCGGCAGAGAAAGCAGTTTTTTTATAAACTTTTTTCTATAATAATCGGTACAGTGGTACAAACAAACATGCAAATAATGTTATATGTAAAACAAATGGAAATATATTGTAAGAAAGAGTGAGATAGGGAAAGTATGAGTGTGTGCATTCAAATGAAAACAAGAAAAATGATTCATCGGCATGAAGCAACCAAAGGCACCCCTTTTTGTGTTTTCAGAATTCAAAAATTGAATTTCTGTTAAATGAACTTGAAATCAAATCAATTGCTTTTGTTATCACCCAAAAGAAAAACATATCAAAGAATAATTCTATTAAATTGTCTTTGTTTTCTTCTATTTTTTCCATGAGCAGAGTGCATAAATTAACGAATGTTTATTATGATAAATTTATACATTTATTATCTTCTCTTTTTGTTACAATTTCATTAGAAAAAAAAAAGATTTCAAATGCTAGACATTATAGAGGTTTAAAGTGAAAGACAGGAAGAGAGAAAGAGATGATGCTACAAAGAGTCTTCAATTGAAAGGCTTGAAATTTTTCTAACACTTCAATGAGACTGTTGAAAAATTACAGAATTTTCAAATGTCAAATGATAATTTTCATTTAATTTAATAAAAATACCATAAATTTTCATTTAATTTTAAGTGATAATTTTCTGGTTTTCTTCTATGTATGTGAAGTTTTAGAAAGAGTCACAGATTTGTTTGTTGAGAAAATTAAACAGATTTTTCCATTAAGATTTTTTTTTTCTATTTCTATTATTGAAAAAAGAAAACTGTGTGAAAACTTTTCAGAATTCTCATGAGAATGTCACGATTTTAATTTAAACATACGTTTTATTTTGTATTGGTTTGTGTTGATGTTTGGAAAAGAGTTCAAAACCCATTTTGAATTAAACAATTTGAAATCAACGCGAATATGACTGTAAAATTTGAACGTAGTTCTATATTTGACTACTTAATTAATTCTTAATTCTCTTAGTTTTTAGAATTTGAAACTATGAATTCAAACATCTTGTACTCCCAGTACAACTTCTCAATGCATTTCGCCAGTAGTAAACTCTATCATTCTAGGACCTGTTGCAGACAAATAATTTTATTCGTAATAGAATTGAAAACAATGCTAAAGTTGGATGCTCTGGTAGCCTAGTAGGTGGTGTGCTAGACTACTAGCGTGAGGATCATAAGTTCGATTCTCACCAGAGACTCTGGTCTGTTGTACTAAACCGAGCATAAGTTTTATGTTACTCACCTTGAAATAATTATAGAATAATTTTTAGTTGTATTCAATTAATTAAGAAATAAAGAATAATAGAAATTTTCCCATCTATTGGGATTACAAAGTTCTGTGCAATGATTGTAGTAAATCGACCAAAACGTCTTCCATGAAAACTACACCAGTAACTATGGAAGAAGTGTGTAGAAAGTACCTTATAATATGAGCCTTGATTCAATTTTCAGGGCCTTTAATAGACAAGGTCCGTGGTACTACATTGCGGCATCGAGGAGGTGAAGAAATTTATTTAGCTTCAGTGTTTTTCGGAATTAAACCTATGAATCTCATAAAGGACTTGCAGGTTTCTGAGCCATAGTTAGCCTCAACTATAGGGTTTTTGAACAGCGAACTTTGACAGTTAGCAATGGCCATTTTGTTGAAACTTCATCTGTCAAATTAGCAGTCATTTATTAAAAAAAATCCCTAATTCGTAACAAATTAACAGTCATGAAAGTCAATTAAGACGAAATTTAGCTCTGATTACCCAAGTGTAGAATTTAATGCATGAAACCTTTTACTGTAAAAAATGCTTCCTGATGCATATATAGCTGATCTTGGCCAATTGTTGTTTCCTGTTTCATTTTTAAATAATATTTTTTAAAACTTGTGCCTATAATATCCGGGAAGTTGTACAAAATACGAAGGTTTATATGTACATAATAATCTTTTCACATATGTTCTATATACATTTTTTCCAGTATAGTAAAATTCATTCATACAATTTTTTCTTAATGAAAAACTTCATGAACAAACCGCTCTTTACCCTTTGAAACTGTATTGTTTTTCAATAGCTTGTACTTTTTCAAAAAAAAAAATTTATTTTCGAATAATTATTATCATCTGAGAAGCTAATAACCTTTACGAGTATATTCGGTTACAATTTTTGTTCTCTTTCCCCTGGCTTGTTTGCAAACTTTGCCAGAAAAAGAGAGATTCGTTGAAAACACAAAAAAGAAGAAACGACACAAAATGTGCGTCATTAAAATATCAAATTTCATAATCATATTTAAGCACACATTTTTATTTTTCATTCATTCATCCATTCATAAAAAGAATGACAAAATAAAAAAAATATTGTGCGTGTCTAGAGGAGAGGGTTTTTGTCATCGTCTGTCATTCCGTCCGGAGTTTTATTTTTTTGTTAATTTGAATTGTTGATAATCTTCAGTGAATAAAACTTTTTGAGTTAAAGGACAATGACATGAAAATTAGTCGTATACAGGTATGAATAAGGAAATATTAGTGGCGTTAAAATTCATTATGACACATGTGGCCTTCTTCATAGTAATGAGATTATATGCCTCTGGCATATCAGTGTCTTATTTGCGGAATCGAATCAGAGAATTCCAAAGTGAATTAAATGCGAAAAATAAGGGAACCACTGCCTATGTATATGAGTGTCGTCTCGGAATTCTAATTAGCGTGGAAGATCTTTTATGACTTTAGAAAACGTACTTATCGTGCGTTTATCCTGTATTCCAAACAAGAAAAGTAAGTTGTATGTATCCACGGATAAGTCCTCAGCTTGATAATCACCGCTTGATATTGGAAGGACGATCTGCAACCGATCTTTGGGGGCGTTCGAGGGGTTTAAGTTAAAATATATTGAATATCTCTAAAGGATATTAGACACACCCTTTAACATTGTAGCTGGATAGCTAGAGTTCAGATGGTACCTCCTCTTAAAAGTTGCTGAGTTTTAAGTCAAGCAATTTACACGCCTATTTTCACCATAAGAACTGAGGCGGATACGGTATATCCGATTAGATTTGGTCTCGGATGTAATGAAAATTAAAATCTATGTAGATTGGCGATTACGGCATTTGGCTCTGTGACCAGAACTACAAAAAGAGGAATCGAAAGACTAACTACATAATAGTTTTAGTACCGGGAAAATCTGTTGAAATGAGTGACAAATCTAATACACACTTATCACTGCAAAACACGACTGAAAATATGTAGGCACAGGGTAATTCCTGTATTCTTTGATGCAAATCGTAATTAGTGATGTAAGTTAAATGTTAACTACTTCAATTACTACCTGTACGATCTTGTCGGTGCACCAGAATGTGGTTCATCACCCCTTTAGGAATGCTCGGCGTTGGTTTTGTCAAAATTCCTTTGAAATATCTTTAAGCTGCAAAGATCGGAATGTTTATAGGGAATGGTGGTAATAGATAGTTTTGGAGTTTATGTTTGTACTTTACCCTAAGGATACCTTTTTGTCAAGGTTTCTAATAGAGAAACCATATTCAAATCTATTAATTATCTTGAATTTATCAATAGGTAAGGTAAAGCGTTCTCGACTTTATATAATCTCGACATCATATAATCGACTCATATAATATTGCGCTCCTAACCAACATATGAAAGTGCCATTGCGAATCGACATAGATTTGTTCCAACACATGATACTAAACTTGATTGACTGTAAATCTCATACATATTTGTAACACTTTAATCACCTATTGTAGGGTGTTTTAGGATGCTAAAAAATTAAATGGAATGCTCACTGTTTTACATAATAAAATGCAAACCTTAAAACATAAAAAGAACCGAACAGATATTTAATCCGTTAAAGATGCTCATTTTTCATTTATTCGCCTCTATTTCTCTGTCACTCTTTTTACCTGTGCAGTATTAAAATTACGAGACGCAATAATATTTTGCCATGACATAATGTTGAAAAAAAAAAAATATGTATCAAACTCTTAATAAGCATTTCCGGATTTAGTACTGAGTCTTACGAGTAAATACTTTTATCGTAAGTAAACATATAAAGGCAAGCCGTTCGTTAGCCCTGTTAGTAAATTTAGGTAATGGTGGTGTGGTGGTGGTCGTAAAATGTATTGTAAGACTATTTACGGTTGGTTATGCTATTTTGGTCAAAATGTCTAGACAAATAATTTTGAAATCCTTAACTAATCCTTAAAGTGTGCACTACATTAACAGCAACTGACAAAGATAATTTTACACACAAAAAAAGGAACACAATTTAACTGTAGCAAAATTAAAATAAAATAAACTCCAATACAAATATACATACATACTTAAAGATACTGGCAGTTCTAGACCCTTATTTATGAGTTTAATAATAGTGAACAGAGAGAGAGAGACAGAGAGAGAGAGATTGTGTCTCTTTATCAAATAATGCTGGGATGTAACCATACAGAAAAGAAAAACAGCAAAACAAAGGACTGTAAAGAAATGTATTTGGTTAAATGATAGGAAAAGATTAAAATTAAACAGAAAGGAACAGAAAAAGAATCATAGAAAACAAGAGCCCACTGGAAAATGTGCCAATTTCTTAATCAGTAACAATAATAAAGAGAGATCCTTTTCTTTAAACCGATAAATGAAGATATTTTGTATTGCATACCACATGTGTTTGTGGTAAACGGTTAACGAGGGTAGTTTTATTAAGTTGTTTTGTAAATAAATTAATATTTTAAAACAAAAATATAAATTGAAAGCAACTTTGTTAGTGTATATTGCCATTTTTAATTCTAAATACTGATTTATTTTATTCGGAATATACAACGAAAGCAATTGGGAGTTTTTTCTTCTATCAACTACGACTCCATATATAAATGAATCAGATTCCATTACTTGCATGCTTAACTCAAATTTTTAATTGACTTTTAGTTAAAGATTATATGACAGTTTAGATTAATTTTGATGACAAATGGTAATTAGATCGCTTTCTTATTCCTCCATTCTGACGAAAGTTCAGAGACTAGTTTGTATCGAACCTAGTAGAGGATGAAGTCCTTAGTAATGCATATAGCTTTATTTTAGTCTCCGAGGATCCTAGTAGAGAACGTGAAGCCCTTAGTAATGGATGTACCTTTATTTTGGGCCCCAAGGCATACAGATATATCTTGGGAACTGAAAGACCAGAGGATCTTGCTAGGAAAACCTCGACGAGTCTAACCTTCTACTCTGATAAATGTTTTTGCATGGCTATCGTCAAAAGGAAAAACTGCAGGTTTTTTATGGATGGCCACAGATCAGCGAAAGTTTTACCTCCTTCTGTGCTATTTCAAGGACCTTGTGGCCTAGATTAATCGAATCAAGCCTGAAGACCCTTCGCTATTAGTTTTTCAAATTCGTAGCGATACACACTGCTCATTGGACAATCGGTACATGCGCGGTGGAATTGGGTTTACCTATCTTTTTAATCTGCATTAACGGTTAGAGAGGAAGACAAATTTTTATTTACTCAATGAAGATTCAGAATAACGATACGCACGCGAATAAAATAGGTTTACCTTTTACTCTTTAGTAAAGAAGGCTGCAGTAACAATTCTGAGAAGGAAAGAAGCATTCATTAGCTCTGAGAATACCTAGGATTATTTTCACTGCAGAAACTGCAGAAATAGTTGTGACAGGGAGAATTTCATTCATTTTCTCTGTGATTGTCTAGGTCTAGTAGTCAGATGATTCTTTAACGGCTTAGTACAATGCACAGAACCGCATCCTCTTGATCTTTTTCATTTTATGAATAGACCTGTTTGGCTTAATCCTTTTCCATCCATTTGGGTAATTCATGACTTAAACATTACCAATTTCATCACTTTATAGTCTAAATGGAATTTAATAAGGAAGGTTTTTACGGAATATGACATTAATTAGTCGCCTCTGCATGATTGTACAAATGTGCAGAAACTACTGTTTGATTGTTTGTCTCTGGAAAAATATTTCGATCAGCACTTTCTTCAGCATCTCTTATATTGTATGCAATATAAGGCTATTATGTCAGGCTGGTTCTAAGCTTTTAAAATGGCTCTTATGACCTGCGACTAAACATACATACATACATAAATGGCCATTACAACCCTTCAGTCAGGATTACGGCCTAGCTTCTCAACACCACTCATGTTGTGTGTGTTAATTGTATACATGAGTAACGGGACAGATTTTTTTGAGAAACTTTTCATGGCAATTTTATTTACTCTCAGAGTTTATGCCAGAAATCTGCTGAGAGCAAGTCGCCGAAGAAATATTTTTTCATATTTCGTTTTGATGTCTGACCTGGGATTTCTAGACTACGGCGACAACAACCTGCGACTAAAAGATTTTTTAAATTCGCAAATCTGTTATGGCCAGTTCTGTCCTCTTGATGTAAGCATAACACGTATATTTACACTTCATAAATCACACAGACTTACATATTTATTTTTTTAATTCTTTACTGAATTAACATCCCTATACTTAATAAGAACAAGAATTTCTCTTTTTCTTAGAAACATTTTTTTTTATTTACGTTAATGTATTAAAAGAAACCCTTATCATTTATCATGATAAGAGTTTCACCCAAAAATTTTACTTATGGCTGTAGATAACCCTCGTATTTGGCAAAACTGAAAACTCAAAAAGGTATTGTTTGTATGTCTTACATATGAATCGAACCTGCATGTACATACATATATGTAGATTTTTATGCATGGAAAAACGATAGGAATGAATGAATGAATGTATGTATGAATGTATGAATGTAATGAAAAGTGTATGATTTCATATTTGCAAACCTTTTCTAACTTTCTCTTTTGACGTTTGAATACACAAAAGAAAATGAATTTTGTGAATGCATTAAAACTCATTTGTTAATCTGCATACATATATACATACATACACACATGCATACATATATACACATAAGCGTTATAAGAATGTAAATGTTATGTGTGCTGCTTACAAAAGGCACAAAATAAAGGATCAATAATTTAATCTGACAATGATGAGCATATGATAACATAGTTTGAAATATTTTCATTTTGCTTTGTGCCCTCTTTTACTTTGTGCTGATTATGATTAGGAATTTTTTGTTGTTGTTGTTGTTTTTGTTGTTTTTTTACAAATGCGTATTTTCGTAAATCATCTTCAAAAGGAAAATCTCCATTGAAGCGTTTAATGCTACAAAACATTTTCAGCTGCATTTTTCTCCAACAACACCAAACAAAGGGAAAGAATGATCAGATAAAATCAATAGAATAGAAGACAAAATTATTATCTTTGGCAATAATTAAAATTTATTCAAAACGAAAACGAAATCCAAAATCTGCCATGTGGAAACTTTTTCTTTAAACAAACATCTCTAGTTTGTCATATTCGAACGAAAGAGGGGATTAATTTAGTAATAGCAGAGGAAAGGCAGAGATAGTCAACAAGTGCTTGCTATCTGCCAAATAAAAAGAGTTTACTTTATGGTCAAACTAATATCTTTTGTAATAATTGACATATGAATTGATGAGTTTAATGTGTTCAAAAGATTAAAAATACATTTGTAAAGTAAAACAATTTGTGCTGAATTATAAGGATTTAAGTTTTAAGATTTCAAAAGAGATTTGAACTTAATTTTTCAGGAGCAAAATATTCTAAGTTCCGTACATACATACATACATGATGTATGCTTATTCGGTAGGTCTTTTGAAAACTCTTTAATTTGTAAAGTAAACAATACAAAATTTTAAGTTGTAGTGAATATAACTTTATGGTTGTAATTACGCGCTAATATTCACAACTTTTCTATATATGCTGGCATGTTGGAGACCTTGTGCTATATATATATGCTGGCATATTGGAGATCTTGTGCGATAGTAGATAACACAGCCCTGCATGGGTTTTGCAAATAAGATGGCTCCAGGTGTTTCCGGTCGAGGTTTATAAAAATTAATCAGTTAAAAACTTGAAAATTGTTACCGCCATATTGGAACCGCCATTTTGAATTTTTTAAATCTGAATGCAGATCTGTAATCAGAGACCCCAAAAAACCCTGAGTAACAATTTTCAAGTAAATCTGATTGATTTTTAAGAACCTCCGTAATGTGTTTCTTTTTCTCTTGCACCCCTTGACATAAACCCACCCCCTACTTTAAGGGTACATGCAAACAATTTGGCTTTGGGCTCATTCTAAAGAGCAAAGATCAATTGTCAATTTCTGACAATAGCGATGGTTCTAGCACGTCAGTGTTTGGCTGCAAAATTTTTCAAAAATGACCAACAACGCCATTCATCTCTCTGAACAGATTTCACTCGTGATATCGTACAGTACGATGGTGAATAGCTGAGGTGGCAGGAGTCATCTTAAGCCACCGTAGTCTAGTAGGTAGTGTGCCTGACCCCTGGTCAAACATTTCCAACAAAACGAAATATGAAAGAAATACTTTTTCGACAACTCCCTCTCAGCAGATTTCTGCCAATAACTCTAAGAGTTAATAAAAATTGCTATTAAAAACATTTCGACTCATTTGATTTGAATTGTAAGGAACACAAAAGTGTTTGAAATTATTTTTAAATTGGCAATCCCTTTCAGCAATAAAACAATCAATATTAAATTCCTTGCACAGTATTAAAGATTGACTTCCATCGTTATTTATTGATTTTCTTTGTCAGACTTCAGTATAAAACTTGTGTCTTTAACATTATCAGTCCATTTATTTACAATGTTCTTTTTTCAATCGCATCTTACATACAGTGAGCGCCATAAGTGAGTCAACACCCACTATAATTTAAATTTTCTATTATGTTCTTAAGTATAAAAAAGTTCCTTTATAATTAATTGTTGTTTCTGTTTTAACATTTTATAAGTAATAAATAAACGTTAATTTACTTTTCTCGCTATCCTTTTGGTGCTCACTGTACATACATACATACATACATACAAATGCTACCCTTAAATGCTATTCGATTTTGAATTGTGTATTGTATTGTATTATTTATAAAATTTATTTTGTTGTTTCTATTTTACTTTTTTTAAGTACGTATGTATGTATGTATGCGTGTATACTGTAGCAAATTTCAAGTGAAATTATATCGAATACAGAACAATTTTTCTTATTTTTTGTTTTTGTTTCATTTTATTTCATAATAAAACACTCAGCAGGATTGCTATGGACAATTTATTTTATTTTTTGGTTTCAGTTGAAATGCTAAGACAGGATACACCATACATACAAACATGTATAATAAGTACTAATATTATATGTATAGACTAAAACACTCGTACATATACAATTGAAGCCGTGTATACAGACAAATATTGGAAAGTGGAGCAAATATAGCAATAAAATGTTGACAGAAAAAACAAAAAACAAAAACTCTGGTCTTAGGCTACAGTAAATGTGGGTCTTGGGCAAAATATGACACCCAATAGGAAATTTTCTTTTTGGCAAAATTACAATTTTAATTTTAAAATCAAAATGAAGGTTATTATTTTATATATAGGGTCTTTTATTAAGAACTTTCTAACTTTAAATGTAAATAAAACAAAGTGTGCTTGAGTAGTCGCCGTAGTCTAGTAGGTAGTGTGTTCACTTATTAGACGTAAAGCCCGGGTTCGAGCTCTAGGCCAGACATCAAAACGAAATATGAAAAAAATATTTCTTTGGCGATTTCCTCTCAGCAGATTTCTGGCAAAAACTCTGAGAATAAATAAAGCTGCCATGAAAAAGTTTCTCAAAATCTGTCGTTCGAAGTCGACGTTAAATTGTAGGTCCCGCCACTCAAGAGTAAAATAAAGGTACACAAACATGAGTGGTGTGAGAAGCTAGGCTCTAATCCTGACTGAAGGGTTGTAATGGCCAATTATGTATGTATGTATGTGTGTACTTGAGATATGATCAAAAATTTATATTCGTTTGAACGTCCTGTCTGTAGGATGCTGTTTTGTTCGTTCAAATGTCCGCCACGATTTCTATGGGTAGAGCGCATTCGAAACGTCCCATTTTCTGTGCATATGTCAAGCTGAATTCGAACGATAGAATTGGTAATGTTGGCTGTGAGTTCCGCTGTGGCTTATTCGCACATACATATGTACCTGCGACTTAGGTAAATTTCACAAGATGAATTAACAGAGTCAAATCGCACAATTTATAGTTTATTCGCATATAAATGGTACTTAAGAAAATACAAAAGATAAACTCTAACAAAGTCAAATCGTTCAATTCTGGTAGTGGAGCTGACGTTAGGAGGCCATGCCCTCAAATCACTCATGCAGAATATATGTATAATGTGCCATGTGACAAACAGCTTCATGCTGCAGAAATTATATGGAGTCATGATCACTGAATTCTGGTCAAAAAAAGTTGGTAATCATCGACGTATACATACATAATTGGACATTACAACCCTTCAGTCAGGATTACGGCCTAGATTCTCGCACCACTCATGTTGCGTGCCTTAATTTTATACTTGAGTGGCGGGACCTACAGTTTAACGTCGATTCTGAACGACAGATTTTGAGAAAGTTTTTATTTGGCACGTTTATTTACTCTTACAGCTTTTGCCAGATGAGAGGAAGTCGCCGAAGAAATATTTTTTTTATTTCGTTTTGATGACTGGCCTGGGGATCGAACCCGGGATTTACGTCTAACAAGCGAACACACTACCTACTGGACTACGGCGACGTATACTCGTCGAAATTACTAGTTGTACTAGCATTGGCCACCGTTTCCAGAATTGTTTGTGATATCTGTGGAATGTCTCATTATCTTCTTTATAAACACTTCACAATCTGGGGATGTACCGGTTTTGGTCCCGGTAAATATGCATATAAAGCGATGAATAAAAAACGCTCATCTCCGAAAAAATAACATTAAGTTACGGCTTTTAGACGTGTGCTCTTTTGACACAATCTAATTAGTTTTGGCCAATATTTAGGCGCCATTCACTAACTTAAGGCCTTTTCGGCTAGGAAATTCAAATCATAAGAATAATACATACAAACATTTAGAACTTCATTACCAACAGGGTTTATTTACATGGTAACACCCTCTCCTTGACATTAAATAAAATAGAAATGACAAAAAGAAAAGTGGAAAAAGTACGAATCAGTGTGAAATTCTATGTTATTTACTGTGAAAGTAAAATGTCTCTATGAGGGTGGCATTTCAATTGATTATTCATTGGATGGATACATGGGGGGAAATTCAATAACTACGATAGCAGAACTATTAAAGCTTCTCAATACGTATAGTATCTGTGAAATGCCACTCAATAGAATTGAACATAATCGTTGAATTTAAGACATTCAAGTAAAAGCAGAACTTTTTTGGGGATACACTTACGAACATACAGATACAAATACAGAACGTGAAAAGTAAGGAGAAAGGTAATCGATAGCAAAAGTATTTCAAGATGAGTTTGCGTTTCAATTCCTATTAATTTTGGTTGTTTGTTAAGTTTTCGTGGTAATTAAGATCATGATTTGTTTTTCTTTTTCTTTGCCGTTTAAAGAATAAAAGAGGGAAGACAAGCGTTTCCGAAAGGAAAACACACCCAATCGTATTGATTAAGAAACTAGAACAGTTAAATAAATTGTATTTTTGATTGACTTCTAATTTTCATTGGCAAAATTCATTGAGCGAAATTGTTGAATGCATTCGTATAAATTAAATGTCAAAGTTTAATTAAGAACGATACTCTCGTATTTCCTATTGTTTTAATTTCCTATTGATTTTATCGACATGACATTTAAAAGGGATTTAAACATGAAATTATAAAATGATTTAAAATAGAGGCTGTTGTTGATCAAAAAAACCATACTTGAAGGCGAATTAAGTAAGTATCGTGATGCATAAGATGACGCTTTACTAGGTACGACTATTATCCATATGAATACGAAGATGCTCCATCAGCTATAAGGTGCACTTAAGCACTTCAGAAATTGTTGATCGCAATTTCCTGAAAAGCTTCAATTCCTTGGATACTGCTAATCCCCTCCTTGCTGTCCACAGACTAACACTCTGTGCCTGTGCGACGTAGAGGAACCAATTCTTAAAACTCATGGTTAAGAAGGTTCTGGACACTGAGCTGCTCATTCCTTAATCTATTGAGTCCTGTGCGAATATGGTGATTATTGATAATGATTTGAAATTTTAATTTATTTTATAGTAGTTTTTTTCCCTATGACATAAAGTTTCAATTCCTTCAAAACCTGCCCTGTATTAATTCTTTATTAAACATTATTTTCAATTAAAGTGTATCTCAATATCGCCGTTTATCTTTTCATTTAAGTGTCTGTGTGGCTTCAACTTTAACTCCAACATTAAATGGAAAATCTCATGCTGCTTTTAGCAGACACGATTCATCGCCTTGCCACGTATCTCAACGTAATGCCATACAATACGAGATAAAATGAATGAATTTTTATTAAAATGCTTTTATTTCAAGTCAGGCAAATAATTGTATCGCTCCCAACGCCCCCTCTTTTAAAACTTTTCTTACACTTCATGGAATATTAAAATAAAGAGGGCAATAATAATGAATTCATTCACATTCATTGAGTAAATATTGTAGATAGCGACACATTTGTGCTCTCTCACTTGCCTTCTTTCTTCATCTCTTTCTACATGACATATTTATGAGTTCGAGTATGAGTTTGAGTGTTATTAGAATTTATATCTGTGTTGATTAAATATTACGGATGTTTAACTGTTTGTGTGTTCCGTTTAGATGGGATGTGATGAGTTCTATACCGGAAGTAACGGTGAATATCACAACATTCATACACATATTCTCTGAAGTAATTTTCATTTTATTTTGTGTTTGTGAAAGTGTGAATCAAAGTTTCCCAGGGTTTTGTTAATGAAAATTCAGATAAAAAACATGAAAATTGTCTTAAAAGATGTTCTATTCATTAGGGAATGCAGAGGAACCTTATAATGGGTTTTACCACGGGGATCAATTAAAGTTGTATTCAATTTGAAGCTTAACGAATTAAATTAACTTTTTTTTGTGTGCTTTTTTACTGTAAATTAAATGATTAGAATGAATTTAGAATTAGAATTTGGAATGACCATATCGAAATGTAGTTGAGTTGCATTCTTAGTCTTATAGTTTGTGATGTTATTTGTGCAAGATTTTCAATATTAGAATTAAAATTTCACAGTGTCCATCTATACAACCAAGTAAGGTTTAGTAAGACTTGCAGAGAGTAAGCAGAACATTAAAATTAATTAGTGCCTGTGGAGTTTTTGGACCCAAAACTTCCGCAGAAACGTAGTTCATAAATCAATATCACATCAGTTTGAGTTCAGCAGAAGATGAAAAATAATATTCATCATAATTTTCTCATTCTCCTTCCAAAGAATTCATTCAGAGGGCCCTTAAACATTCTAGGAACGGTAACAACAACAATAAACATCATAGTGAAAGTTAGGTAGCATCACCTTTTGGTAAAGAGTAGGTCACAATGAACAAAGCTACTCACATAATATTTTTTGGCTGACTGAAATTCAACGACAAATGGCAACTCAATCGCCCTTAAATTTGCTACAGCATACCAATTGCCAGTTTGGTTGGAATCAGAGATCAGCAAAGAGTATACAAAAAGATGTGTAGTTTCGAATCATATAAGTATCATCATTATAAGTATTTTTCTAAATTTATGAATCTGAATGAGTAGGCGTATGAATCAAACATATTTCGAATGTTATGAGTCAACGTTGTACTCATACTCATTGCAACCTGTATTTATAAAACAATGTTGTAGTGAGTACGAATGAATCAGAGTAGTTGAATTTCAATACTGTTGACTTACTCATACTCGAAATTTCATGAGTAGTTATGAGTAGCGACAAAGCGACTCATTGCTGATCTCTGGTTGGAATATCTGAAACAAAGCAAATAATAAAAAGCTGGAAAGATGTTTTGTGACAGCTCTATGTCCCTTAAAGGAACGAAAAGAAAGAACAAAACTGGAACTTTGTAAATCTACACCGAAAGCCAATCACCGAGATCATAACGTTTGAGAATTTCTATTTGTCTAGTAAGATTGCAACACCTTTTAAAGGCTTTTAGTGAAGAATCTTAAGCAAATTAAACTATAGGCGCTGAAGGATTCCCAAGTAACCTTCAGATCGTTTGATCTATCAGGTTTACAAGCTTTTGATTCAAACTGAGTTGCGAATTTGATAGTTAATCCCGATTTATATGCTTTGGCTATTATTTTTCCATGAAAACAGAATCTGTACTAAGCAAAGCAGTTACTGTAATAGCTATTCTCCGATTAACATGTTATTTTATTGGGTCATCAATAAAATTAGAAAATTTTTGAAGCAAACTTTTCTTTATTAAAAATTCATTTCAATTAAGTACATCGTTGTAAATCTTCTGTAGTTTATTTGATTGTCCATGTGTATGGTCAGACATTGGCATGCTGAAACACAACACCTTTGCTGATGGCCACTTTTTTTGCAATACATATCTTGATTAATTTGTTAAAATAGTCGAATTGAGGGCAATAGAGATTAGTATTCATCGTTTTATTAGATTTATGCGTAGAATATGCGTAGACTGCGAAAATTTTACAATGACCTTAATGCAAGAGGTAAATTTTTTAAAGACATTCAAAATTGTAATCACTCATGCCAACGTCTCGAAATTTTAAAATTTCGCCATACGTGTATTCATAAATTATTAATTAAAGCCCATTTAATTAATGCACTTCTTGTAATGGTCACATTAAATTTAAACGCCTTATAAAATAACGAATAAATCACGAATTAAATATTCATCTGTATGCATGTATGTATCATTAAATGCTTTTAAATCCACTCTAAATAACTTTATCACAGTGACATTAGATAACAAATGCAATTCGAACAGCCATTAATAGCCATTAGATGAACATTCAACCACTTAAAAATGCAATCAAATGACACAATTTCGTTGTACGAATTTCAATCATTGAATTTCAATCATTGACATCAGCATTTTGGATAGAAAGAGAGAGAGAGAAGGGAAATAAAATTCGAACACATGGCATAGTAACATTAAAACCATTTAATATTTCAATAAATTTAATTGATTCTAAACCGGAAAGGAAATTGTCCTTTCAATATTCACTAGCAAAACAGAAAAAGAAAACAAAAATCTAAACGAAGATTAAATATTCGAAAAAAATTTGCTTTCTGCTTGTTTTTATAAACAAGAAACTTCATTTCCTATACATTAAACGGATATCCGTGTAAAGAATGTAAATAAATGAATAAAAAAGAAAGTAAAAGCAAAAACAAGTGAATAAACGCATTTTACGTTATACAACAGGATAATGGTCAGCAGGCCAACAAACAGGAAAAGGAACTAACGTAAGAAAAAAAGGAAAGTAATACAGAGACTACAAGTAACAGAAGGAAGTTAATGCACGCACAGACACACATAGATGCGTTAAGTAATTTTAAATACGTATTTTAATTTTAATTTAATCTGAGTCTTTCTGTTATATTTTCAATTACAGAAATGAAACGTATTTTTAAAAAGCAAAAAGGATAATGATTTTTCGTTTCAGCTAGTGACCATACTTTAAAAGTACAATCTCAAATCAATGACGTTTTCTTTAGTAAAATCTTAAATACTATCGAGTATTTACCTTTTCCGTTTTAAGGGTTGATATCATCAAAATTGTATCTTTTTTTAAAAGTACAAAAAATAAAAAAATCCTTAAATATTCATTTAGTATGTAAAAAATAAACAATTTAAAGTAATTCTCCAATTTTCTTTACAATTAGTTAAACGTGATAGTCTTAAACTACAGTAATTGGTGGTCGACTAATGGTGGTGGTCTTTAAATGGTTCAATAGAGCCCTTAATTTACCAAATATTTCTTATGCACTATCATTTTACATTTCCTGCCTTTTTTTCCATTTCTTTTTTTCCAATTCTTTAAATCCTTGGCCATGTAAACCACTTGTATATTGTGTCAAAGTCAAACTACTACAGATTCTCTACACCGAATGCATTGAAATACCATTCAAGTGCAACGAAAAACAATTAAAAAAAATACATTTCATTAGTGATTGTTTACGTTGGAGTATAAGTTTGTTAGTTTTTTTTTCGAAAAAAAAAAAAAACTAAAGACATTATAATTAAAAAACCATGGAAAAATAAATTGAAATTGTAATGGTATGGTATGGTATGGTATGTCGGTGGCCGCCGCCTTCATTAGTAGGATTTCTTTGAGTGTTTTATGGGTTACAGCTATGAATTCTTTTTTTTTTTTTGTATTGATTTAATGGTTTCCCTTTCTTTATGGTTGTGTTTTATTGGATTCGTTATTTTAATATTTGAAAAAAAAACAGAAATCGACAAGGAATATTCAGGAAATTTCAATAAAGCACTTGATAAGTACTATTGTAGGGAAAAGAGTCATTTTGTACACTCAGAGAAAAAGATTGTAAAACATTAGACAACACTACAGATTCAAAGAATTAAACAATTTTGTTGTCAAAAAGTCGCCGTTGTCTAGAAGGTAGTAGTTAAGGTTCAAACCTCAGGTCAGTTATCTCCAACAAAACGAAATATGGAAAAATATATCTTCGGCAACTTACTCTCAGCAGATTTCTAGCAAAAACTCTGGCAGTGAATAAAATTGCCATGAAAAGTTTCTCAAAAATCTGTCGTTCGGATTCGGCTTTAAACTGTAGGTCCCGCCACTCATGTACAAAATTAATACACACAACATAAGTGGTAAGGGAAGCTAAGTCGTAATCCTGACAAAAGGGTTGTAATGACCAATTATGTTAGTATCCCCTGTTCGTTCAACACGTATGTAGTTCAACTGATTGGTGACCTCGTGCAGTACGGCTAGTCTACGGCCTAGCCTCCCTCGGTCGTAATCCTGACTAAAGGGTTGTAATGACCAATTGTGTATGACTGTCAATCAATGAACGAAATGAGATTTACAACAGACCATATGTGATTGACGGATGGTATTTAAAAAACTTCACTAATATTTACAAATATGCGGAACTGCACATATTGGCACTCGTTCACACTTTATCAACTCTTCAACTTCCGTTTTAAAATGATTGAGAAATCTTTTGCTTATTAAACTGTATTTATTCTGCTTAATTCAGAGAAAAAATGTCCCTTAGTTTAGTTTTTTTTTGAGTGTGCCAACATTATTGCAGTATCTATAACGTTACTCAAAAACAATAGGGGAGAGATTCATTAGACTCTGAACGCGAACAGCCACTTGAATGGTTTTATGACTTATTGATTATTATAACTTTCTTTTCGGTCTATATTCTCTATTTAAAAATCATAATTTATTTTATGAGCATTTCCCTTACCAAATCAAGCATTTCATTTTATTGAAATTTCATTTTTAAAACAATTAAAACAATAATTCATTTCATAAATCCAAATGCCCTGCTTATGACAATATTTACATTTGCTTTGCAATATTATTGTGGCCGGTTACCACTGAAACCGTCACCAGAGTTCAACATTTTCATTAAAAACCAACTGCTTAATTATCTCTCACCATAAGGATCACAAAGAAAGAAATTTATTCAGTTTCAGCATTCATTCATTGCATTCTTCTTTCATCATTTCCATTTCATTATTTTTATTCACTTCGGTTTCAAGATAATCTTCTTTATTTGATATTTGTCACGTTTTTATATAGTATAGCAGAGTGGTGGAAGATTTATTAATTTTTTTTCGTAAATTTTTGGACTGTATTTTAGATTTTAAAAACATTTAATTTCTGTTGTTGTTGTAATTTATATGACAGATTTGTTAATTTATGTAAACAGGCGCCTGTAATAAAGTATAACATATAATCATTTAAGGGCATTTATAGCGGTCAAAGGCTTTTAATTTAAATGTTTTCAAATAATTTTATGAAGACTTAGATTTTACAGGACGCTTACAGAAACAAAGAGAGCTAAACCTGCTGAATTATTTTTACAAATTAAAATTTTTCTATTTGATATGGCTCTAGCACAAGTCAGATTATAACTATTCTAAGAATTTCTTTTCGAATATTAAAACTTAGAAACTAAGTTTGATGACTTGCCTTGCTTTGGTCAATGACTTGCATATTTTAGGTCGATGACTTGCATTTTTTGGTCGATGACTTGCATTTTTTGGTCGATGACTTGCATATTTCAGGTCGATGACTTGCATATTTTAGGTCGATGACTTGCATTTTTTTGGTCAATGACTTGCATTTTTTATGCAGAGCCCGTTTTTTGCTCATTTGAGGAAAACAATTAGCTTTATCGCCTACATCTCCGGTCTCAAGTAACGCCGGACCGTAAAGAAACCTGTTTTGGAAGCCTTGATAACATGGTTACTAGCTCCATTACCCCCTATATCATTTTTTATTCGTTTCAGCCCGATAAATATATATATAGAGCATTTGAAAAAAACAATATGCTTCGTCGGCCGATCAATAAGTTTACCAACAGTAACGAAAAATGGTTTGGAATCCTTAATCCAATTCGAATTCGGACTGCTACATCACTCTTCAGAAACGCTGTTGGCTTAAGTACGAATTAAAAGGCCACTGCAATTTAATCAAAGTGGTTTTAAATGAGACGCACTTTTCAGTCTGCATTAGAATGAGTTCGTTTTACTTTAATGGAAGAAAGATTTACTTATAGAACCACGAAATTTTCTTCGTAAGGAGATCGAATTTTTAACTTTCGATAAATTTGTATTAAATTATGGATACAATAACTTAAAAAAAAATATTTTCAGTTGAAAATAAAAACAAAAAGCTATTTATTATCAAATAAAATATTCTTATAAATACGAAGTAAAATAATCAAAATTTTTCAACTTAAAAGCCACAATTTAGTTCTTAAGTGACTATATACTGCCTGTCTAGACCCTTTAATTGTTGAAACTGTTTCTTTTTATATATGTACTCGTATTTTGTGTTATATATTACGTTGTAAATAATTTTTTTTTTGGCAATTATTTCCACTTTTTTTGAGTGCCCTCCAGTACTTTTGAAGTAGACATAGACAGACAAGAAATCATTGAGACACTCAGAAGTATGAACGATTTTGTTGGATACTTTCTCTATTAAAAAAGAAAAGAAAAAACGATACAATTTGTTATTACATGGAAGGACAGCCATGGTATAAGTTACAAAATATTTCCAAGTTTAATTTTTTTTGGGCATTTTTTTTTTATTGTTGTTGTACAAGCAATAAAACCATTACGGATGAGTCATTTTTCATAACAAACAAGTATGTCGTATAGGGTAAGTTTCTGCTGAAATGAATTTGTTTAGAAGACAAATAAATTCGGCAATCATTTATTTCATATGAAGGCAATGTAAATAAAAGAGAGTATGAATACGTATCCGTGTATATATTTGTGTACGTATGTATCGGTGTATAAATGAGTTAAAATACTTCGAGGACTTTGACGAAATTTGCAAGCTTTTTGACACAATTGTTATATATTTTGATCAGCTGATGTCAAAACCGGAAAGGTAATGAAAATAAAACATGCAACAATGTGTAATATACACACACACCGTGTCACCTTATTAATCTTTCACATTTCAATACTCGCAATAATCCATATGATTATTTTCAATACGAAAAAGAGATTATGACAACAAACAATAGCAACAAAAAAACAACTGGAAAAAAGACGACTGTAACAATAAGGATAAACGGCTGATAACATATGTTCTGCTGCCTCTACCGGCACGCTTAACAATACGAATGCAATACACGTACACACATCATCCCTGCAACAAAAAAAAAGTATCCTGCAACGCCCTATGGTTACTCAGATCATATTTTTAAAAATTACAAAATTGCATACCCTAGGAAAAAAAGGCAGCAACAATGTGTCTTGCATTCAACATCTGTACACATCAAACTGTTTGATGACACTGTATGCAACACAGTTCATTGTATGTAACATGACCACCACTGTCTGTCCTTCCATCAAGTAAACACTCGCTGTTACACCCTGTGTGCAAGACTAAAGCATGAAGGCAGCAATAATTTAGCATATGGAAGGGCAAATATTTTTGCTACTTATGGATTATACGCAGGATTTTAGGGGACTTAAAGGAAGCCGATGGAAAAAAGGAATAATATTTTGAAACATGTGGCATAATATAAACGAAAACACACAAATAAATGAAATATGAAATTATGGAAAACAGTAATTGAGACTGATTTAATAAGGTGAGTGCAGGCATAGGCCCTTTTAAGCACTAAGGCGAGCATTTCTGTAAGAACTTTAGATTTTGGATTAAAACCCATGGCTTGAGTTGTCTTAGTAAAATAAAAAAATAATATTGCGATCTTTAATGCAATAAATATTCAATCGATTCCTTTTTCCGATTGTAAAAATCATTTGGGTAGAAGCCGTAGTCTAGTAGGTAGTGTGTTGGCTTATTAGACGAAAGGCTTCAGTTCAAAGCCCAGGTCAGACATCAAAAACGAAATATGAAAGAAATATTTCTTCGGCGACTTCCTCTCAGCGGATTTCTGGCAAAAACTCTGAGAGTAAATAAAATTGCCATGAATAGTTACTCAAAAATCTGTCGTTCGGAGTCGACGTTAAATTGTAGATCCCGCCGCTCACGTATAAAAATAGCGCACACAACATGAGTGGTGTGAGAAGTTAGGACGTAATCCTGACTGAAGGGTTCTAATGGCCAATGGTATGTATGTATGTATGTAAAAATCATTTGGACAAACACAATCAGCATTGCTCAACTCTTGCCACCAATGTTTGATCGGAAACCTTTATTCGTACTACATATACATACATACATACGTTTCTGACTGTACCTAATCGAAATAACATTCAATAGCCGCCTTCGTTTAACTTTTTATGGTATTTTATTATCTTCTATGTTATCAATGAACCTTAGATGACAGTTCTGAATTCGTATCGTATTCTATTACATCGGTATTGTATTGTCCCAAAATGTCATTATTGTATAACACAAATCTTATGTGTTAAAAGTCTTTGTCTCTCATAAATAAAGGAATTCCATCACCTACCTGTGGCCTTCAGTTCAATTTGTTTAATTTTTTTGCACACACATCTTGGGCATGAGAAAATTAATTTGAAATGTCCTGGCACCTGATGATTTATTTTTTTTATTTGACACTAAGTCTGATTAGTATTGGGTTTACATTTGTATTGTACTTAACAGTAATCAGGTGCTTTGTTAACGATAAAACATTAAACATTTTCATAAATTTCTTTGTAAAGCAATAAGAAATGTAAGGATAAAAGGACTTTTTTGCAAAATATATTCTTTTGATTATAAGCATACATTTGAATCGCTATTTGCTTCACTATTTGCGGTAATTGATAAGGCTTTTAAAGAGTTTTTGGCCTAAAAAGTGTTTTGTATTAAGACATAACCTTTGTTTCTGTAAGACGAACGTTGCTACGGCCACGGAACTAGTTAGGACATATACATATATAGAGTTTCTCAGTATATGTGAATAAAGGCAATGAAGATTTTGAGGGGACACATCTGTTCTAGTAGTGCAAAGGATTGCTAAACACCTTTGTGTTGGCTTATCGAATTAGATTACTTACGTGGTCATTCATTGCGACGTTATTGGTAACGAAGTTGAAGATGTGGTGCAAAATCTGAACTAGCTTTGGAAGTAACAACAGAAAGAAACGATTTACTAACCAATCATGCATGGAGAGATAGATCGGACTATAGAGTTGCCTAGATCCTTATGACCAAAGCTCAATCGTTCAAGTACGAAATTTGTCTTAAGCACAAGTAGAAGGGAGTTGAGAGGTAATCAAAAGATGGAACGGGGATATCTCTGATTTCTCTAAGAAAAGAACAGTGGATCATATTTCATGTCAACAGTAGTCCCTCAGCTTGACCTGAAGGATAGTAAGCTTGAGGATTTTATAGTTTTTGTAAATTGGATTGATTGGCAAAGCGGATGTGCACAGTATTTATCTACGGCTCATTATGCCAACTTGAGCACGATGGTTAGGATATATCTCTCTCTTCTCTTCTTTTTTCAGAAATAATAATGTATTCTTGTCTTCCTTTAAACTTACTATTACCTGGGTCTGTAAAACAAGTTTTTGTCTTCATCCAGTTTGCTCCTTAGAATACCATGTAGTTGTTCCGAAACTCATTGTTAATGAAAGGCCCAGAGTGTGTAAATAAAATGTCGAGTAATTGTTAATCTTTTTTTTGGGATAGCAAACTATAGTGGCGCTTAGCTTTCTATATGATTTTTACCTTCTGCAAAAAATGCATTCTTTAGATCGGAAATTATTGTTTTTAACTGGAGTACTCAAGTGATTTTTGATTATTTGACTGTACTCCACAAAGGGATAAAAAGGATGTCTATCATTCGAACGTATACATACATACATACATACATAATTGGCCATTACAACGCTTCAGTCAGGATTACGGCCTGGATTCTCACACCACTCATGTTGTGTGCGTTAATTTTATACGTGAGTCGCGGGACCTACAGTTTAACGTCGACTCCGAACGACAGTTTTTGGATAACTTTTCATGGCAATTTTATTGACTCTCAGAATTTTTGGCAGAAATCTGCTGAGAGGAAGTCGCCGAAGAAATATTTTTTTTTGATATTTCGTTTTGATGTCTGGCCTGGGATTCGTACCCGGTCTTTACGTCCAATAAGCCAACACACTACCTACTAGACTACGACGAACGAACTTATGTTCATATAAATTCTTAACACAACACCATTATCAGTTTAATATTACTTTTTCCAAGAAAACTTTCCACTGTGTGAGTAGTGTTAAGGCATGAAAAGATTCCTAAAATTAGCAATTGAATAATAATAAAGGACACATGCACAGTAGGTGTGACAATCAAAAAATATTTCAAAAGTAACCATAAAAACAAATACACAATAACTACATTATTAACTGCAAATATACACTCACATACATACATACATATGTACATATGTACATAAAAAGAAATTCGTTTAAAAAAAATACATTTCCTGGAATACGAAAAAAGAAAAACTGATTTCATACCGAGTAAAAGAAATGAAACTCTTATCTGAAATGCATGTGTTATGTTATTATTTTGTATTCTTTATTATTAAAGAGCAACTCGATAGACAATTATTGAGCAAAAAAATCGAAATGAACACATGGAAGAGAAATTCAGATTTTCTTTTCTTTTCTTGCTGTCGTATCAACTTTCCCTATTGAAGACAATTACAATGCCAATGATGACCACATGGAAATCTTTAATAGTGTCAAAATTCTATAGTTGCACTCCCCAAAGAATATATTTTTCTTTTTTGATGATGAAACAGGACATTTCGTTTCAGTGTATGTATAATGAATGCATGAATCCCTATGGTTATATTAAATATTGTCCTGTAATAATGATGTTGTAAAACGTATCAGTGCGATAAAAGATTTTCATGTTTTTCCTTTTTCATCCACGCCTTTATGATTCCCAGGACACTTGTTTAATATTTTCACATTTTTCTTCGTGTGTTCTTCACTTTACTTTATTTCCCTTTCCCTTTTCTTTTTTGTTTTTTTTTGTATTTTGTATTCGTATTTGTTTTTTGGGGTTTTCCGAGGAATATGATTTCTTTACTTATACAGAGGGGGCGGGGAAAAGAGAAAACATACACGATATGGAAAAAAATGCAGAAAAACAAGAAAATTGATTGGGTTTTTAAGTTTTTCAGTTTTGGTTTTTTGTAGCCTTCATAAACCTTAAATAGATAGGAGTAATCAGATATATATTACAACTCAGCCTTTATTTACGCGATAAAAATCTTGGTGATATAAATCCAAAAATATTTTCCTAAAAAGGTTCAACAAAGGAAACTGAAGACCTGACAATCTTGGTGCCGCGATGTGGTAGTAAACCAAAGGCAGGCAGCGCCGCCTCCTGGAAAAGAGTAAGATTCAATCACCAATGTTCCTCACCACTCAATAGAACAAACCATTACATTTTCAATGATGGCGGTGTTTCTCACAACGACAGATTGCAATTCTACCATCTTAGGACATGCCTAAGCAGACCAAAGCCATGTTTAATTAGGATTGTGGCACCCTGTACAGATGAATTCACTCCTCTAACGATATGACTTACTTGACACTGTTATTGTAAAATATGAGATTTAGACAAGTTAGATTAATTGGTGGGTCCTCTTAATTGATGAGATTGCACTTAACACAAGGGTTATGCAAATTGTGATACCACAAGTCAATGTTGAGTCTATCGGCAAGGTTTTTAAAAGCCCAGTGGCCTGTAAGAACCGATATAGTGTTATTGATGGCTATTGTAATTCAAGGAAAGAAGAAAATCAATCCTCTTTTTATCCTATTCAGTCCAGCAAAGGCTAGCACTACTGCACGAGGTCACCAATCATTTAGACCTACTTAAGTCAGGATTACGACCTAGCTTCTTATACCACTCATGTTGTGTGCATTAATTTTATACGTGAGCGGCGGGAACTACAGTTTAACGTCGACTCCGAAAGATAGATTTTTGAGAAACTTTTTCATTGCAGGTTTATTTACTCTCAGAGTTTTTGCCAGAAATCTGCTGAGAGGCAGACGCCAAAGAAATATGTCTTCATATTTCATTTTGATCGAGATGTCTGACCTGAGGTTTGAACCGTGGCCTCACGTCTGATAAGCATGCTACCTACTAGACTACTGCGACTTCTACGAACTGGGGATAATGAGTTTAACCAACAGCTATATATATCCGGTCTGGCCAGTTCACCGGCTAAGATATTTCGGACGACAGTCACTCAGAAAATGTTTAGGGAAAATTCCATCACTCAGTGTGGTCGTTAAAACCTATAAGAACGTCCTGTGTTTAATGTGATTCAAAAAGAAATACCTGCAGCAATAATTTTACATGACTTTAAAAGATGTTTTCAACATACAAATACATTGGACTATTTTCAAAATCAAAGGAAATTGAAGCCTTATTTATAAATTAAAAACAAGTCACAATTCACATAAAATTCCCTTGACTAAAAACACAGCGTCTTTATGAATATTTTATTGTCGGATGGATACCTGTTATACAGTTGATGTTGATATTCTTTCTTGTCTTTAAAATCACATAAAAATAGATGCTTATCAGATTAAAGAAACCATGCATATACATACATACATACATATGCATACAATCTAGTTAAAATACTGGCATATTGTTTTGAACAAAACCGTGACCCTGACTGTGTTATAATTTCTCTAATTTCATATTGTTGTGGACCACACAAACGATTCCAGCTTTAACCAAATGCCAAAAGGGTTTGTAGATGATAATCATTCTTGAAGTTTTGGTTGGTAGAGTATTCTGTTTTATGAGTAGAGTATTTTTTTTTTGTGATTTTATGACAAATAATTAAATATTTATGACCTTTAATGGTATGAAGTATTTAAATCTGTTTTTATTTCCATACGCCAGGGTGCATTTCATTTTATTCTGCAGGCAGTTTGACAGACGGTGGCTAAAAAATTAAACGAAAACAGTTGATTCATAAAATTTAATAAAATGGTACAGATACTCGCTCATGTTGGAAGTCATAAATCAAAAATATATTCAAAGGTGTGTAGTTTTCTTTAGAGTTTAGCTGAAATATTTGGAAACAAAAATACCTAGTGAAGGGTATCGAATCAATAAAACTTAGAATAAAGTGTACATTTGGTTGATACTACAAATACATATTAGATGGAGGCAAGGCATTTGCAATTTGGTTTTTATAGCAGCAGATATTTTAAAAAGATATTCCGTTGTAATCATAGCTAGCATATATACTATATATGTATCCTGTACAGGGTGCAATAAAATAAAAATGGTTTAAAATTTTGCCAAATTTATTTCTTTGTTGTGAAGTACAAATGTTCCGGTTAGAAATGGAATTTTATTTCATTTATATGGCTTCCGCGGCTGGCCTCACAGTGCCTCATTCGATCGGACCAAATTTCTTGCACTTTTTCGAGTGTATTTGGTTGTATCTCGGCAATGGCATCACAAATGTTGACCTTCAAATGTTTGATTATCTCTGGTTTGTCGGCGTAACGTTTTTCTTTAGTCCTACGGTGTCAAATCGTACCTTCTTGGCGGCCAATTGATATCACCATTTCGACTAATTACAAGGCCATCAAACGTTTGATGCAATAAATCTATTGTGGCATTAGATGTGTGGCAAGATGCACCATCCTGTCGAAATCAAACGTCGTTAACATCAATGCCATGAAGAGCAAACATACATAATTGGCCATCACAACCCTTCAGCCAGGATTACGGCCTAGCTTCTCAACACCACTCATGTTGCGTGCCTTAATTTTATGCATGAGTGGCGGCACCTATAGTTTAAAGTCGACTCCGAACGACAGATTTTTGAGAAACTTTTCATGGCAATTTTTATTTACTCTCAGAGTTTTTGCCAGAAATCTGCTGACAGGAAGTCGGCGAAGAAATATTTTTTTATATTTCGTTTTGATGTCTGACCGGGGATTTGAACCGTGTCTTCGCGTCTAATAAGCCAACACACTACCTACTAGACTACTGCGACTTTGACGGCCATGAAGGGCGGGTACTAAAACTTCGATTATCATGGTACGATAGGTGTCTCCATTGGCAGTAATGCTTGCGCCGTCCTCATTTTCAAAAAAATATCGGCCGATGATGCATACGCTCTACAAGCCGCACCAAACAGTCACTCGTAATAGGTGCATTGGCTTCGGTAAGACCGCATATGGGTTCTTTGAGCCCCAAATACAGCAATTTTGCTTATTAATGTACCCACCAAGATAAAAATGAACTTCATTCGGAAAGATGATTTTTTTTAGGCAAAAACCAACATCATTGTGCAGTTTCTCGTTGGACCCATCTATTCCAATAAATCGTTTCATTACGTTTAGTAGAGATAATATAAACAATTTTGTTACAAAATAGAATGACATAAGTATTACCAGATGGTTTAAATTTATACCGATAGATGGCCCACCCTATATATAATATTCCCTATATATGGGCCCAAGCTGAAGCAAAGCAGAAGGAATGATATGCTAAAGCAGTGATGCAACCAGTTTGAAGTCAATTTAGTACCTGACCAAAATGATTAACGATTGAATTGATTTTTAAAGCTACTTAAGGGATAAAGTAGTCGCCATAGCCTAGTAGGTAGTGTGTTCGCTTATTAGACGTAGAGCCGTGGTCCGAGCCCCAAGCCAGACATCAAAACGAAATATGAAAAAAAGTATTTCTTCGGCGACTTCTTCTCAGCAGATTTCTGGCAAAAACTCTGAGAGTAAATAAACCTGCCATGAAAAAGTTTCTCAAAATCTATCGTTCGGAGTCAAAGTTAAACTGTAGATCCCGCCACTCAAGTATAAAATTAAGGCACACAACATGAGTGGTGTGAGAAGCTAGGCAGTAATCCTGACTGAAGGGTTGTAATGGCCAATTATGTATTGTATGTAAGGGATAAAGCGATAAGTAAAAGGAATTGTTAACAATACCTGTGATAGACAATTGATACGAAATGTCCTTGGCATTGCGTTCAAATGAAAAACGTGTAACGGTCGTGTGGTTTTCTATAGAATAATTCAAAAGGAAACAAAAGTCATGATTTTTCTCCATTAATTTTAATAAAAATTTTCTCTTTTTTTCTTAATGTATTCATGACTACAAATCTATTATGAATTGCCTATTAAATGCTTCATATGTTTTATTTCTTTGTCTATTTTCCATTAGAAATAATGTTAAACATCTTAAGGATATGCATGCTTGGCTAAAAATTCAAGTAAAAAGAAAAAATTATTCATCATGTCAAAAACGGAAATTAAACATATTGCCACGTATCGATTTTCATTGAGATTTCTAATGGAATGAAAGATGCGTGTGTCCGCCACGTGAGTCAATGTTTGTAATACATTCCAATGTACTCGTATCTGAAATAGTTGTATTTATTTTACAATTTCGTGTTCACTTACTTCTGCCGAAAAGAGTGTTTTTGAAGAATAAAAATATTTTCTTAACAGATTAAGAGAAAAACTCCTTGAAACATATAACAGCTGCTGGTAGTTGAATTACTTGTGAGTAGGATTTAACGCCTTCAAATGTAAATACCTTACACATACGGGAATACGGGCCATTACAAGTATGCAAACGTAGTGTTCCTTTAAAGCGAGGGTTAAATAATGTGTTCACAAGAAAGATTTCAGGATAATAGGGAATTAGAAACAATTCTTGTTTGGTTGGTTGGTTGGTTTTATTTCAAGGAAATCTTTATTATTAAAATCAGAAATTTTGCACCTTTTTTTTGGATTCGAAAATCAAAAGAAATTTTTTGTAATTTGATCGGTTGTTTCACACTCAGATAGAAATGGGAGGGATGGTATGAAAGATTTGTCTTTTATATGTACAAGATAATGAGCTGGAATTTATCTTTTTTTCTCTTTTTGATTTAATTTTCACCTGTCTAATTTGGATGGTTAAATATGTCGACTACAAATTATTTTTCTTTTTTTAATTTCCCAAACGTTTCAAGCAATGAAACTCTATGAACGCAGCAGACAAACACCATTAAAAAGGAGGATCCTTTTCCTTTACAACCTCATGCTGTTCAATTTCTTTGCATTGTCTCGTTTGTTGTCGTACGATGGTTAATGGTTCTAAGTTGTCTAAATGGTGAATGCATAAATACAAGCATAATAAATAATAGTTAAAGAGGGAGAGAGAGTAGATATAAAACGTCTGTATTTTTCTTGGCTGTTTATCTTACTGGCATTTGAATGAAACTATTGTTTGCCTTTCAAAAAAAAAAAAAATCAAGAAATTTAACTTCAAATCAGTTTCTTATTTCCATCTGTTTTATCACTCTCTATGCTATACAGAATGTATTTAAAAGTGTCACTCAGCCACTGTGTTTTTGTTTGTTGGTCGTTGAGTAAGCGGCTTGCACTATGGGCTGATATAAATCTTAAAGTGGAATTAAGTAAACGAGAAAATTTCGGATGATTTTTCCAGCATACAACCTCTATTGGAAGAATAATCATTAAAAAACATATTTTCTATGATTTAATTTTACATTTAAAAAAAAAATTCATCCCATGGTGCAATTGCGACAAAAATTGCATCTTTCAATAGCTTTCAATAGGTCCATGATTTGCTCTTGGAACATATTGCAGTGATCAGTATTATTTGTTTTTAATGTCTTCTACAGGCGCTGGACTCACCTGGCCCCGAATGGATAGAAGGCGTAACAACCAGTTACTTGGACTTGGTCGAGGCATCATCGCAATCACAGTGGCCATGCTTGCAGGTCACTGTGTTATGGGTAGACACTCGGAAAGAATGCGGCTCCCATTTAACGACTTCTGCCGTGGGTGCAGATCCGCTGAGGAGGACGAGACTGTTGTCCACTTTCTTTGTCAATTCCCATTTCTTGCAAGGTGCAGATATAGGTTATTTGGCTCTCCGACCCTTGGCAGCTTGACGGAGCTATCGTCCATTGATGTCAAGCATATAGCCTCATTTATCAAACTTTCTGGCTGGTTTTACAGCGCGGGGTAGTCGTGCTTTGGATTTGCAGATCTTGCGCTGACCGACCTCTCCCTCCTAGATTCGGAGGAACTTGGTCAGTACAGGAACTGAGTTCACCTGTGGCGTCACAACGGGCCGCTATGCGTGCTCAAGTGAGCTTTTGCTATGAAGCTACCACACTAACCTAACTGGCTTTAGTTGAGCTACCAGCAATTATTAAAACCTTGAATTCAGCAAACTTCATCCCATAGTGCAATTGCGACAGTTTCTCAGTTCTTATTTCTTATTACACTTCGTTTTTATTACAACTTGAAATTATTTCTACACATTCATTTATTTATCCTCCTCTACAGGGATCTGAACTGGTCTGTTCATGTTTGTGTTTTTATTTTTTCTCTGTTTTTTGTGTATGTGTCTCTTGAACGGTTGCGTCCTCCAACTGTTTTCTACCGATGTTGTCTATTAGTCATGGTGGTCGTTGTAAACATTTGTCATAAAGATGTTTTTTTTTCCTTGCCTTGCTTTACTTTTTCTTGTTAACAACTATGGCTGTTGTTGTCCTTTAATTTCAATGTTTTTATTTCTTTAGATTTATTCATACTCGATTTGTGTAAAGACGTCTTATGTCCTTTCATAATGTCTCCTTACGTTTGTCTATTTACATTGTGCCATACAGTAGTATGTAGTTCTATTTGAATCCTTTTGTGATTTTCTTCTTAAGCTCTGATGATTGTGTGGCATTGTATTGCAAATTATGATGATTTTCTTTTAAATTTTCTTTTCTTCGTCTCTTTATAGCGTTCCTTTTGAATAAATTTCTCTTTTATGCAATAAAATAAACTGAAACGGTGACATTTTACGTTTACGTTGTTATTTCTTATTGTCGGCATGACAATTATGATTGTCTCTGTCTCTTTGTGTGTGTGTATTTTTTTAATTTGTCTCCTTTCCAATTATAGCTTCGAAGGCCTCAAATTATAATTTTGAAGGGCGTTATTTAAATTTGTTAAAATTAGTGTAATTCTTGATTGGCGCCAAAAATTATAAAATTTGTAAATCAGTCCTTAAATAAAAAAAAATAATTTTGAAGTTTATGAAAGACGTAAAAATGTTGTGAAGTCCTTTTATTTTTTTAATTAAAAAACTCCTTTTTATTTAGCTCTTTAAGTTTGTATTTATAATTCAACGGAATCGCCTTTTTAATATGCTAGTTTCGGGTAAACATGTGATTTGCATCCATGAGGCTTACGAAATTACGTCTTTAAAAAATAATTCAACGCAAGGCAAACAAAGGTTTCCGAAAATATTTGGCACTGATGTTGTGCTTGCAAAACAGTACTTCCATAACCCATATGCGCTTATCGCCCCATTTTTAAAACGGTAAGATATTGATCAGCTGTGTGGTATACCTTATAGATTCCAATAAATACAAAAAATGCATGTTTTACTAGAAAAAAATTTGGGCACATACGGTTTAACCAAATCGTTGGCAGACTTTGATTAATTCTATTGAATGCCATAATACGTGGGGTTTTGCCACGATTTAACAGCAATGCAAAGATTGCCTGCTTGCAGCTTCCGATGCTAAATGACAGTTTTATTTCCAGAACATTGACAAAAGTGATCCTGATATTATATATAGTGTATTGAGGTAACAGGACACTGATTTACAAAATTGTTGCCTTGTCTTTGTCCTTCTTCTCAGCACCAAAAAACATATCCCCCCCAAAAAAATTCTGTTAGTAGAACCATATTTTAGTGCTCAGCTACTTGGTACTTATTTTTACCAATCAACAGAAAATTCTGACATGGTGAAACGTTTCCTTAAGGAAGAGCTGCAGGAAGAATGATTATCAACAGCCCAAAAAGGACGACTCAGAAACAAGGAGAAAGTGGTATAATGCTGCTGAGTACGGTGAACAAGTTGAGAGGTCATACGCCGAACATAAGATTCTTTGATATTGATGATTAGAAATTGTTATTAATGGTGGTCTGAGGACGGCCTGTGAGCTGTTACCCTTTCTATTCAAACGTGTAGTCAACATACCCAACCCACCTTTATAGTCCCTTACGGAAAGCTTCTTACACTCTATATAGTACTCTACAAAAAAGTGTAAAATTAGGCAATTAGGTTTGGCTTGGTGGCGCTTTGGCCTTGAAGGGTACAGTCCACCTTGAGCCTGTGGTCAGGCCAATTTTCATGCCACAAATCAATATCCTACCAAACAATAGTTTCCATGGGAAACCATCATCAAAATAAATCTCGCTATTGTGGTAATCTTATTGGCGCCATTTGTCAAAAATGACAATATATAAGAAGTCATTAACCTCCAATACTTCACAGCAAGAACCGGGAACTTGCTTTTCTTCAGATTTACAGCTCTTGTAGGAGACAACCGAGGAAATACCAGGTCATTTCTACCAGTAAGTAATGGCAATGGACAGTGATCGATGGCAATGTGACTTAAGAAGAAACGCAGTCAGTCTATTTTTTTATCCAGAACAGTCCAGCAGATCCTAGCAATGCTGTGCGCCTCAACCTAATGCTGTCAACGACCGGAGAATTTCCTCTTCCGAGATTCCATGATTAATGGAAACTAAGTGTTGGAAACTGTCGTAGTCGCCGTAGTCTAGGAGGTAGTGTGTTCGCTTATTCGAGCCCCAGGCCAGACATCAAAACGAAATTTGAAAAAAAAAAAAATTTCTTCTGCGACTTCCTCTCAGCAGATTTCTGGCAAAAACTCTGAGAGTAAATAAACCTGCCATGAGAAGGTTTCTCAAAATCTGTCGTTCGGAGTCGACGTTAAACTGTAGGTCTCCTCATGTATAAAATTAATACACACCAACAAAAGTGGTGTGAGAAATTAGGCTGTAATCCTGACTGAAGGGTTGTAATGGCCAATTATGTAAGTATGTATGTATGTAAAATAAAGATAGAACTCGTTGCGAAATTTCTTGTCAACATCATTTACAAAAGGCAAGTGAAAATAAATTAAAAATTTAAAAACAGAAATAACTTATAATAAATAAAAATTTGAAATAAAAAAAGACTATAAAAGTTTCTTTACAATGTCTTTAAAATGTTTAATAAGTAGTTGATTTAAGCTTACTGAAAATGATAAGAAAATTTTCATAATCCTAATATGGAGGCTAATTATTGGAAAAGGTCTTTAAGTTCTACTGAATAACTCGTTATCTGCATTTCTATTTAACTTGTCGGAATAATTATTTAAAATTTATAGACAATCAACTGTAATAATGAAATGTTTTTCAATACAAGAAGCTGTGTTTCTATTTAAAATTAAAATCCATTTAAATTCGTGTGTTTGCTTTAATTAGTAACTCTTTCGTTTTCTCATCTTTTCTCCTCACTTTAAACGAAACCGAAACAGTAGAGAAGTTTTAAAAGATGGAAATGCGGATGAAAAACTCACAGATGACACCTCATTCGTGGAAGTGCTGGACTTAAACATGAAAATCCATACCGGAAAGAAGAACTTTAAAGATGTTTTTTTATTTTTTGTTTTTTCAGAGACAGATGTCTGTCCTTTATATTGTATAATCAAGCTTTTGTTTGGATTTGTTGCACGTTTTCATTCGAAGACCAAGGGAAAATATATACACACATATGTATGTATACGGAATCATTAAGGGAATAAATATTTATATCCGTCATAAAAAGGTGTTGATTTAAATTTGAATGTCGCTTGTTTTTTATTTCTGCTTCTTTTCCATTTTTTTTTTTTCGTTTACAAAATTTTTCTATACGACTGCATCTACATATATGGATAGCAAACAAAAATGATGAAAGAAATCTTCTGAATATTCAGATGCTAAGTATACTTTTCAAGCCAAACAATGTTTTCAATTGTTTTGCTTTGGAAGCATTTGTTTCCCTTAAACTAACAACAAGTGAAACATAGTCGATAGTATCGACACGCTGAGCACGCTACTCTAGTGCGTATGGTTATTGTATAACGTTAAATCCATACATACATAATTGGCCATTACAATCCTTCAGTCAGGATTACGGCCTAGCTTCTCACACCACTAATGTTGTGTGCCTTAATACTTCAGTGATGGGATCTACAGTTTAACGTCGACAGATTTTTGAGAAACTTTTTCATGGCAGGTTTATTTACTCTCAGAGTTTTTGCCAGAAATCTGCTGAGAGGAGGTCGCCGAAGAAATATTTTTTTTCGTATTTCGTTTTGATGTCTGGCCTGGGGTTCGAACCCGGGCCTTGCGTCTTATAAGCGAACACACTACCTACTAGACTACGGCGACTACAAAATCTAGACTAATAATATTGAAAAAAGCAAAGAAATTATGAGAATTTGGAAAATGAGCCTTGCAGCAGCCCCTATGTTGCTTGCCGAAAGGAAAAGGATTAAAAACAGAGACTCCTAAAGTCAATCTCTACTACGAATTATCTGAGTATATCGGAAATCTTTGACTCTTTATCTGCATATTCGGTTTTTAGGCAGAAAATCTCAAATCTGTTAACATAGCCTGCTTACAGTCGTCTTTCTTAGCATATAGGGTACCACTGTATATATTTCAGTGCCTTACCATTGTCACTGTCACTACTACTCAACCTTATGTGAATGAAAACTTTATTTGTTTTTCAATTAGAAAAATGCATCTTTTCTTTGATTTTTCTTCTCTTATCGAAAACATTATCAAACAAACTAAAAAACAACAGCAACAACAACTAAAAAATCAATACAAAAAAAATATCGAAAAATACATACATCCGCGTGTATTTACAATCACTCCACCGTGTTTCAAACATTGCCAGTCATTTTCTGTTTGTTTTACATGTTGAAACGTAGAAAAAAAGCCAGGAAAATATGGTGATGATGGAAATCGAGAATCAAAAACGAAAAAAAAAATTGGAACGAAATGTTAAAAAGATGGTTTTTGATGTTTATACAGAAAAAATGACTAACACTACACACTTCACTTCTCTTCAATACAATTCAATTCACTTCACTTTTCTCTAAGCCCTAGATTTTATTGACCTTCTACAGTCATTAAGAAACGAACAACAAAAACAACATACAAGCTTTGATATGTTCATGAATGAAGACTTATGGTTGTTGTATTACACTAACATACATAGTTGATAGAGATCAAATTAAAGACAAACAAACAAAAAAATTGATGGCGTTTGTTTACAGTGCATAAAAACCATATAAGGTTAAATAGCTTGCTCTAATAAACCGAATTTTTTAAACATACTCGTACAACAAAAATTGCCATCTTTTATCAGTAGAATGGAATATAGTATGCATTCAAAGGCATCTCTAGGCGCTTGGACAATTTTTTCTTCATTTCCATATTCATTTTCAAAATGTAAGAATCTCAGCCTCTGGCCTTGCTCAAGAAAATCTTCGTGTCCACTTCAGTACGTTATCAGGCATCGTTATTCTATTGTGTATTCCATTTTAAACACAGACTTTAAAACCAGACAAGCTGCAGGTCTTGTTTACCAAGTCGTACACCCGTATATGTATGAAGCTGCAGATCCTGTCTACCAAGTCTTACGTCCGTACATGTATAAGTGTTGTGTACTACATAGGCGGTGATTAACTGCTATTCTTTCTTAAAGCAGAATTTGTGGCACTCCAGTAATGCCTTGGTTGTAAATGTATAACTGCAAAGGGCTTTGATAACAGATTGACAGTCCGACAGTAATTTTTTTCCACTTAACACGTTGACTGCCGACTACGAGATAACTCGTAGATGGCGTTCCCTTCTAGGGTACCAACTACGAGTTATCTCGTACTCACTAAACCTACAATTTTTGGTGTAGCTACGAATAAAATCGTATTATATCAGTGCTAGTATCTATAAATGGCTTCTGGGAAAAGAACAAAAAGTCAATGTTAGCTTGCGTGGCCAGTTTTCTGAAAATTGCCGTGGCAGTCAACGTGTTAAATACGGCTGAAATAGTTAGAAGGTTTCAGAAATCCATTTATGTTTCTAACACAATTGATCGGTAGATTGGCGAGTTCAACAATAAATATTCTATCCAGAAAGCTTCTCTAGTCATAAACAATGTAAAGAGAGCAATATTCTTATCCTTAATTTAGTTGATAAAGAGTCCGGTAATGAATTGAATAGTTTAAGTCCTTTTCCTGGGTTTCTATAGAAATAAGTGGTTGCATAATTTGGCTCTTGCGGGATAAATTTAATGCATATGTTGTCAGGTCTCGGTGGTGTCGCTTGTAGAGTTGCTTAAAAGAGGAATTCTTTAAAAGGCAAAATTTCAGATAGAGGACTCCGGCATCCTTGGCCGAATTTGCTATCAGGCGCTTTGGTATGCTCATAGTTCACAGTACGAAAGACGTATTCAGGCATCAGATAATACATAATTGGCCATTACAACTCTTCAGTCAGGATTACGGCATAGCTTCTCACACCACTCATGTTGTGTGCGCTAATTTTATACGTGAGTGGCTTGACGAACCCGGGCTTTACGTCTAATAAGCGAACACACTACCTACTGGACTACGGCGACGTATTCAGACAGTTAACTTTATTTATCGAGCACTGGCCGATACAAAAATAATGCCCGATGTATTGGACTATAATTTAATAAACATTTTCGTAGTTGAAAGGATGTGGAAAAGGAGAGATGCTAAGCCCTTAAGTAGGATTTTTAGCGAATAGTTCTTACACGATATTTTCGGAATATTATGTTTTAATGCAGGGGCCAAGTGGATTAACGTTGCACACTGCGCTTGTGCTTCGAGTGATGTGGAAAACACTCGAGTTATTGTTTCTTGACACTGCTTGACGCTTGTAGTAGTTACAGGCGTCCACGTAACTCAATCAAACAACACTTTAGCTAATCGCGAACAAAGATAGGATTCTCACAGCAATTCGACTATCCAATAAGAAGCAAATAATCATATTTCTGCCATTTTTTCTGAAATCTCACGAATAGCAAGAAGGATGGCCAGCCCCGATTTACAACAGAATACTTGCAGTTATTATATGAGCTTCAATGTTGGTGTTCTTTTAATTTATTTGTGCTAAGTTGTCTTCACAGAAAAATGAATTTTAAGCCGCTCTTATATAAATATCTTGGAGTGTATTTTGTTTTTATGTAAAGTAAAGTATTGATTACATTTTAATACTCTAATAAACGCCTTAGAAAATCTATCTTACATCTGATATGATGCTTTTTTAATGTTTTTTTTTCTTATTTTTTTGTTTAAATCTTGTTGTGTTTTTGTGTATGTTTATGTAAATAATAGCCGTGTGTTATTATCACTGAATTCCATCAACTATTTTTCATTTCATTTTTTTTTTATACAGTTTTTCATTAGATTGTCTATTTTAGGCGATAGTGTTTGAATAATTTTGTAAACTTAACGATGCCATCAGTGTATGTATATGTGTGTTTACATTTGTATTTGTTTTTATTTTTAACATCAATGGGTTGATCATGTGTCAAGATCACATCACAAGATACGAACGAGTACGAGTATTTTTGATATGTTTGTTTGCATGCATCTATGGTATGAGTGACTATAAGAGTCTGCATATCGTGTCATGGATTCATATCCATCCATGTAAGTAACAAACATAGCCAATGATTAACATTCTCATTATGTTCAGTATTTTAAGTACGTATGTATATAATATTGATTTTGTTGTTTGTTGTTGTTGTTATTTTTTAGGAGTCTGTTTTTTTTTCAACATATTATTATTATTGTATAGATTTTGTTGTAAATTAAGTTCATAAAAAAGTTTTATGAGCCTAAAATTGAGGGGGTTGCAGTATATAAAAATTCATGTTTAAAATTTTTTTCTTTTTTCCATTTTTGTTTTTCGAACAATTTGTCGTTTTGGATATTTTTGAAGAGGCATGTTTTAAGGTCAATTTACAATAGCAACAAAAATTGTATACATTTACACAGTTTGTATACAGTGAGCGTTAAAAGAAACTGTACATTAATAAATTACCCTTATGTTTATTTTAAAAAATTACAAACAAATTTGAAATATTGTCAAATTTTTTCGTGCACTCTCCTTAAGTGGTAAAAGTTCAGATTGGTGCTAGTTAGAATTTTATCCTTAGTGTATAGTTTCTTTTGATGCTCACTGTATACATATGCACATATAACCAGACAACTACACGCTTGATTATCGCCAACAAACATTTATCGCATCACATGAATCTTTTAAAATGTTTAAATGAATGAATGTACGAATAAATGACTGAATGACTGAATGAAACTGTTTGAATGTTATTGAACTTTATTAATATTGTTGTTGCTTTTTTTTCGTCAATGTTTCAATAGAATAAAATTGACTCTAGACACATAAAACAGATCATTTTGAAATGACATTTAATCATTAACAAAATAAAAATAAAAATAATAAAAAAATAATTTAAAAATGATTGGAAATCTTTGATTTGAAAACAAAAACAGAAAATTTCAAAGAAATGGACAGATGTTGGCTAAAAAAAAACAGAACAGATGGTTATCGTTTTTTAAAAGCTCCATTAGATAAGATAATCTAAATTACAGATTGTATATAAAAATTAAATACAAAATTTCATTTCAATAGCATTCTACATATTCATTATGTTTTATGAGTGCCAGTAATGGTTAATGGTTTTTTTTGTGTGATACTACAGGCTTTATGTAAAGCAAGTTTTCTTTCAGTTTTTGTAGAAATTTAATTTTTAATGAAAGTGTGGTTTTCTTTTTTAATTATGATGTAACATGTTAAATACATATTGGATATCAAATAATGATAGTTGTGTTAGGCTATCAAGAAAGGGATAAGCTAAATCGTAAAAGCCTACGGCAAGCCGGAATCAGACATTGCAGAAGACATAAGAACGTAAACGAAGTCTCTTCGCATGTCTGCTCATTACACATAACCCGTGAGATTAAATAGATTGACACTTGTGTCCTTATGTTCTTATTTAAAAAGTTGTTAGATATGCTTTCTACTCAATTATAAGACCAGTAATTTTGGTAAAGGAGATATATTACTTCACAAGCCGTGATATGTTTTTATATGTGGATTGATTATTGGCTACACAACTTCCTGGTATTCCCCTGCGATGACAATGACTTCGAGTTTCAATCAAGGTAACGACAGTTGTTTGGATTTAAAGGTTGTGCTTGAAAGAGATTTGAATGCCGCCCTTGTTCAGATAAGACAGAAATAATAGTAGTATGATCAATCACTCACTCATGATCAATTCCTCAGCGTCAAAATTCTGTAGGATAGATGGATGCAAGCGTAATTGTTTTATTGGAGAATCGTCTGTTAGACGATAATTTATTGCAAGATTCTATAGCCGAGACTCCCATATTCCATATTACCACGCTTTACATACATACATACATAATCGGTCATTACAACTCTGCAGCCAGGATTGCGTCATAGCTTCTCACATCACTTATGTTGTGTTTGTTAATTTTATATATGAGCGGCGGGACAGTTTAAAGTTGACAGATTTGTTTGAGCAACTTTTTCAAAGCAATTTTATTTACTCTTTATATTTTCTTTTGTAAGAGATGTCTGAATAGGGGGGTGGTCTCACGTCTAATAAGGCAACACTCTACCTACTAAACTACGGCGGCTACAGAATGCTTTATCCGCTTTAAATAATTCATTAAGGAAAGCTCCTGATTCCCTAAATGCAATATTAACAGCAACCAACATCATAAGGAACTCTGGCAGCATTGAATCTGACAAAAAGTTCCTCACCATTATACCCATTATAATAAGCCAACACATTTTCACCGAGGTGCTTATGGTTATATAGCAGTGGGCAGCAGTCCTATAATTATAATGAAACTGAAACATGTTTTGTAACAGCCCTATGGTCCTTCATATAATGAATTTGAATATACATATATGAACAGAGCAAGAGAAGAAGTGTTTTCTTCGTTTTTCAAACGGATGTTTTTAGAATTGATTGAATATTCAATAACCAGACTATAGCTTTCAGATGATAAGATCTCTTCATAATTTTACAGCTTGTTGTCGTCTATAAAATATTAAATAGAAAGGGAGCTACACAATACTAATTCATATGTTTCACAAGTAATTATTAGCGTTAGTAGTTCGCAAAAAATCTGGTCGAATTGGACCTGAATATGAATATTAACTTGGACTTCTACTGAAGTATATCCGATACCCATATAGGTTTTAGTAAAATGTGACAAAGTACTGAACATATTGTGGGATTTGTCCACGTTATTTTACTTTGTCAGAGGATGGCCAGTTTCTCTAAAGAAGATGGCAGCGAAACTCAATTATTTATGTAAACACCCATATTCTAATAATTCAATATATACAATAAAAACAACTGAAAAGAAAGGAAAATAAAGCCTCAATTGTGTAGCTCGTGCTTTTTTCCTCTATCTCGTTTGGAATAAAATTGTATGCACATGGAATGAATTTACGTTTTTTTTTCACCCGAAAGAAAAAGAGAAAAATTTTATTTCTTTTATTTTTTCACTCGGTTTACTTAAATGAAATTGTACATCATCACGTTATCGTTATTAAACCGAAAGGTCTGCCCAGCACTGCTAAGATCTGAGCAGACTGAACGAAAGTCTGTCCATTTGGCTGTCAGCTTGCTTGCTGCTGTTAAGTATTATGTATGTTTGTATGAATGGAACATTGAGACGTTTTGTTATGAACAACGAAGACAACATTTTAGCCAACATAATAACCTGGCCAAAAAATAGGATGTGTTACCAACTGAAGCTAATTTAAGTGAATATTGAATGGTCATAATAAATTTTTTTCTCTCTCTCTCTCTTTTCATTTTTTGTTTTTTATCTTTCTTTTTTGAACCAAAATATGTATTTATTGTAGTTTGTTTTCGTTTATGGCCATATAAAAATGCAAAAAATTAATGATTACTTTTGGCCAGAGCCACAGCCAGAGCCGAAGTAACAACAACATTGTCAAAATTATATGCATCCTTTATGTAATTATGGCGAAATTGTATTGTAATTATACAGTATTTTCACCATTAAAATAAAAATTCTTTTTTACAGCTTGCAAGGCAAGGCTTTATAACTGAAGGTTATGAAATTATAGGGGCCCAATCCATTCATTTTATACAATGTGTTACTGGCTGAATTAAATATTAAAATGTGGTGACAAATATTTATCAGCTCGAGACACTGATAGTAATGAAATGGTTTCCTTTTAAAGCCTTTTAATGTTTAACACTTTCAGAGCCAGCCAGCCAGCCATCCAGCCAGCATCAGGTAAAATACTTAAAATCACCACAATGCCATTAAATCAGGCTAATTTTGGTTGAATCAAAACGTAAAAAAGAAAAGAAAAAAAACGAAGGAAAAAAACAAACAAGTATTGAATTGAAATGAAATTCAATATTATCAGAGAGTCTCTCTCTGCTACAACTCACAATGCCATGCCATACCATTCTGTTATCTGGAATTTCTTTACAAACGCACACATACTCACGCTCATATGTTTATCAACCTTTTAGAGTGTTCCAAGTAATGAAAGAAAACCTTTTCTATACCCGGAGTATGAAGCATCCTCTTCTGCTGGTAGTGCATACAAGAAAACAAATCAAATGAAACTCTTCTGTATGTGCAGCACAGTATAGCATTATACCACAATCAAAACCACCCTTAAAAAAAGTATTTATCAAGGAAAACCGAATTAACAATTTCATAACATGAACATGAAGAATTAAAAAGAAATTGACTAAAGAACAGTTAAAGAAGACCTTTATTGGATACAAAACAGACAGGCCTACAAGTCGAAATTCATATCAAACAAGCATTATTGCCAAACAGTCTGTAAAGTAATGAATTCTTCAATTAAACGAAAGCCAAATTCACAAGGTAACTCATCCATATTTTTCTTCTTCTTTATGTTGTTCAGTTTTTCCAGTTACGCAGGCGATTGATCTACTGCAGCATTTACAGGAATGTTAAGCTTGGCATCTGCTTTTGCCTAGAAACAACGCATACTGTGAACTTGATAAGCAACTTTCCAGATCGAGTTGCCAGTTTCTGATCTTCTTATAAAGTTTATTATTGCTAGGCTTTTTGGATGAATTATATAGAAGCGTTTGAAGTCTGTTACTTATTTCCGATTTCTAATAGAGCTCCTTAACCTCTAAAAAATTTCACCTTCATTTAGTTGATGTTATACATACATACATAATTGGTCATTACACCCCTTCAGTCATGATTACGACCTAGCTTCTCACACTACTTATGTTGTGAGTGTTAATTTTATATATGAGTGGTGGGTGACCTACAGTTTAAAGTCGTCTCTGAACGACAGATTTTTGAGAAATTTTAATTCGTTTAAGGAACTTAGGGCTGTAACACAGTATTTCCCTCAACTTTTAATATTTTGAAGCGACCTTAACATAGGATTGAACTTAAATATGGAAAGAGTTCATTGTGGTTGTATGTTCCTTTCTTGTGTTCTAACGTAATGAATTCAATGGCGGGGTATATAGCTGTTGCAGATGACTGAATGACATACCAGAGCGATATAATGTTCATATCATTGGATACCAGAACGTAGAGATATTCAGGGTATTTTTAGAACGGTTGAACTGCCCAAGCGTGAACTCTTCGGTGAGTCCTCTACTTCGGAAACTCTTTGTACGACCTGTGGTCTTATACAATACTGTTATAAATTGTGTCAACATCGAGTGGTCGGTTTTTGATATGGGCAGATTGACCCAGATTCGACCAGATCTGAAACTAGATAGAAGTCACATGAAAAAATGTTTCACACATGAAAAAAGTACGCCCAGTATGGTAGTTTGAGTTACTAACGCACATTGTGTAGTAGGCACTCACAAGACACGAGGCATATTGGTCTTGAACGTATTGAAAGTCACTTTTGTGGGAGCTATAGAAATGAGGTAAAGAAGGAAACTGTTCTATGCCTATTGCTGCCTTGCCTAGCACAATGTCGTTAGAAAAAATGGTGTCCACTGTATAGACAGTTTGAACGATCTATTGGTAAAAGACATTAAAAGTCTCATCAGATACTTTAAAATGCTTCGGAACTAGAGGAAAATTTAATTATTAAGGAACTTATTTATTGAATAACTTTAATAATCTTTGTGTAACACAACATATCATCTCATCAACCTTAAATTCATAAAATGCATCGCTTTCTTAAAACATTCCATTTTTAATTTATAGTCAGCCTTTTTTTGCAACTAATTACAAATCAAAAAAATAAAAAATATTTTCATTTAATTTTTGCCAAACAATTCATTCTTTTACATGACTTTCCACAAATAATCAAATAAATCAGGAGTATCTCTTTGCACATCCTTTTTATACACCAACAGTCGATATGCATACATACACATACATACATTCTCCATTTACAACTACTTTATCACATGCACTCACTCACACACTATCATAGCCAGTGTGTTTCTTATCGTTTTTTTTTTCGTATTTTTGTTATTGTTTTTTGTTGGTATTTTCCATGTTTTTTTCATTCAGCTTCTCCTTATTGATGATGATGATGATATTATTTGTGTGTTTTTGTTTGGCTTCCTTATTTACCGTATGAGTGCTCGTATATGTTGTCTTGATTGTTTGCTTGATTTTGTTGGTGTCAATACGTAAAAGTGAGTACAACATGATGATGGAGACATGAGTAAATATTCAAGTTTAAATGTGTGAGTATATCATCAAAGTGTTTTTGGGTATGTTGTATGTTGGTTTGTTGTTTCTGTTGTTGTATCTAAAATATAATGTTTACTTTATCACACACTGAAGTAAACAACATTTTATTGTTGATATTTACAAAAGAAAAAGAGAAAAAATATCGTATCTCCTGGTTTTTTTTTCTGTTTAGCTTTTGTTTAGTTTTTCTTAGTATATATTTGTATTTCGGTTTTTGTTATTGATAGAGAGTGTGGTGAGAGAGAGAGTGCAAGAGTGGACAGAGGAAGAGAGTGTTTTTGCGATAATAACAATGTGAGAGTGTTCATTAAAAATGTAAGTTATTATTGGATTTATATTTTGCACTAAGCGAGAGTGAGTAATTTAAAGTAATCACCGTAAGAGTTGCAATGGGGTTGTTTGTGTTTAAAGTGAAGGCCTTTAATACAATTCAAATGATGCCTTTTAAGCATTTTAATGGCATTTTAATGGATTTTTTAATTACAATTTTCATACAGCTAAAGTTTTAAAAGGGTTTCTACCTACCACTTAACAACACTCCCAACGAATGGAATTTCCAATGTTTTGTATTTTTAATTAAATTTTTTTAAAATAATTTTGAAGAATTTACCTTGTTACCTTGTACCTTGCCAGGTAGATGAAAAGGAAGGTTATGATAAACAAACAACGAAAATTATCTGCTTAGAAGAGAATGTGCTGAATTTATTCTCAGAGCTTTAGTCTTCGTATTCCTTCAGCTACAGCATCGTATAGTTTGGAGTGAAAGACGTTGCTTATGTTAAAGACCAGAGTCGTTCATGTACAATCTGGTTATGATAATGGCAGGTAGATCTAATACAAGATTAATCAGAGGTCATCGTGACTTGTCAAATCGAGTGGCTGACAGTTCCCTTCCTAGATAGAACCACTGTTTCAAGAAAGGCATTATCCTATAGCATATGGATAGTTCAAATATTGAAAGGGGAGTGTTAGGCCCCATGATAAAATATTCAGAATCAGAAACTCACTGGTTTTTTCTAATCCGAAGCTTACGCAATCGAAAGGCGTGTTCAATTTAATGTGGGCCGAAAGTTTGAACAAGGTGAATAAGCTAGGCAGAGGAAATTGAAACACATTTTACTGGATGCTAGGTAAGAGTACACCCGACAAAAGAAAAGATTGATAGGAGTGGATAGTCTTCTCAAGTTAGATGGATTTGCAATAATCTAAACTTATTGCAGGTAGGATGAGTTTTGAAATATCGCCTGAACTCAGTGACTGGCCTTCTGTCCGGCTGTAGTAACATTCATTATTTTAATGTTTTTCTTCCGAAGGCAGAAAAACAAATTAATTGTCTGGAAATGTGAATGTAACAGACATTCAGTCACAATTTCTGTTCGAAAGGTAGTATCTTTACGGTAGTTTTGATGTCATAAATTTAAATTCATGGGCTTTTCTAATTTCGATGCCATGTCACAGGTAATTAAAACAATTTTTGTTTCAAAACAGGCCCTGTTTGATTAAATTTTAAACAGACTTTTAATCCTCACTGTAATATGCCGCTGATATGTTGTTGTAAAACCTGTTACTAATTGAGAACTTTGAGAGTATTACTTACAGTACAATAATGTACTCTCTCTTTCACTAACTCTCTGAATAACAAACACATACACATTTAATTTTGAAACGAAGAGAGTAAAACATAAAACAGAGAGTTACACTTCGAGACAAATGGTGGTTGTTTATAATCAATGCAATGAATGTGTGATAGACACGATAATGTCGTAAACAAACTTTTACTGCCAGACAACAAATCAGTTTTTGGCGGAACTTCGAACGTAAAGTGTTGCTTACGGAGTGCTAGCGGGCGTATTAATAAAATTTAAAAATTTCGAAAAAGGAATTACGAAATTTATGTGTTTGAAAATAAATAAAAATTTGAAATTAAATATGAATTAAAAACAAAATAATGAAAATAATTTAAAAAGTGTATTTGGAAATATGCAGTGATTATTAATAATAAAAGAATTAGGGACCAAATCTTATTAATTTTTTTTTAATATAAAATTAAAAAATTTTAGTTGAATTTCGAAATTTAAAAAAAAAAAATCAAATAAAAATGTTTACTACACCAAAAAAACAAAAACAACTACAGCAACAATTTAATTGTACAATGGATGCTAAAGAAAATAATCTTCTTGAACAAAAGAGTCTAATCAATTCAAATTTAAATACCATCACCACCTCAACCCCTATACCTAATGCAACCACCAATACCAATACCACGACAATAGTGTTTGAAAATGGCACCATGTATGGTGCCCTTACCCCTGAGGATAATACCATCAATGAGACTAAATTAAGCGGCACATCGTTAACAATTCCGGAAATAGTGATTAGTGCGAGCACAAGCTCGAATAGTCTTAATCGTAGTCACAGCGTAATTTCCCAAGCCAATAGTGAAGAAAATCCTAAAGAAAGTACAGCTTTACTAGAGAATTCAGCAACACAGGCTAATACTAGTACAATAATGTCACAACCTTTAGTGGAAAGCAATAAGGACTCAGGCGAAGAGCCATCTACCATGTTACAAGATGAATTTGATCAATTTATCTTAAATCGCACCACATCCGAAAGTAACATTTTAGAGTCCAGCATTTACAGTGAATTGCAATTTCCACCCTCTGTTAATGGTGGCAGCATTGTTGGCATCAATGCACACAATAATAGCAATGGTGGTGGTGATTATCTAAGCAGTAATGGTGGCACCACTAATGCTGCTGTAACACGAATGCCTGGTCATCAAACTCCCCCCCATACACGACAAACAAAACGTACGAAACGTAAACACAAAACAAAATCAAAATGCACGGCAACAGCTGCCTCTTTGGCTGCTGCTGCAGCTGCGGCTGGGCAACGTGCCTCACCCACCCACTATCCACCACGTTACACTGCCATTTACATGGATCCCCACCATCATAATCAGTTTGGCAATGTTATAACCACATCGCAACATCATCATCATCATCACAGTGCAGCAGCAACAGACGCTGCCAATGCATTGGGACAAATTGCAAGTGCGGCAGCGTCTTCACCCTTTTTAAATGCACCTGTTGCTGCAGATACTGCAGCCTACATGCAACAATTTCAATATTTCCAACAGCGACCCATGGTTACAACTATGACACCTATGCCCACCGGCCACCACAGACTGCATAGGTGAGTTTGAAAAATAAAAATAAACTAAATTAAGCATTTATGCCAGTTATTGATTTTTGTGTTGAATTATATTTACTGTGAATATTTACTCAGGTAAAAAATCCATATTCTCAGAGTATAATTAACTTGACATTTTTATTGCTTGTACATACAATTTTACATCGGTTTTGAAGCAAGCAGCATGTTAAGCAATTTCTTAACATGCTTAATTCATTCATTTACATTCTTTACATATTTTACATCAGTTTAGAAAATAATTGAAATGTAAATGAAAATACAAAAAGTTTTCATTCCTTTTATGTTAATTTTACTTGTTATAAACCCAATGTAAATAATTGTTTTTTTTTTCTGATGTAAAATGTATTTTTTACATGTAAAACCTTTACTTCGTGTAGAACTAATTTTTACATATTTTCCATGCCTTAAAAACTCATAATCATACAGAGAGATTTGTGAAAACATTAGTAATTTCAATACATTTTTTAATAAAATTGTTTTGTACATTATTTACATTAGGTAAACATTATTTTACATGAGGTAAATAATTAGGTTTCTTAACAAAGGAGGAGTAAATTGAAAGAAGTTGAGGAAAGAAATGCACATTACAGATTAAATGAAGTTTGTGAATATCATGTGATTGGTATCTCTCCCTGGCATATGTATGCCGCTAAGACTTGGAACGGCTGTGGGTCCTGCCAACCTACCTGCTGATACCTTGGGTATTGATTTTTCTTCACCAGTTAATAAATTTTATCATTATTTTAAGTGGATTTTAACAGAGAGACACATCAAGTCTAAATGGAAATGGAAATATGAAGTCCTTCCGGTGTCTACCGTACGCCTTATTACTCAGACATTTCAATCAATAAAAATTTTCACAGTAACGAGCTGTTAAGAAGCGTCTCCACTAAAAATGTGAACCGATTTGTCAATTTTCGAATAAAGCCAATGAAACCATTTCGTGAATGATTTCGTTTTCGTTTCATAGGAAACGAAAGAGACATGGTTATCCTGCTAATGAATTCTGGTAGACACTTTTGGGTATATGGACCATTATATTACAGAATGTACCAACGCATTTTGCATGACCTTAGATGCTAAGATTATTGAAAAATAGAATTTGAATTAAAAATACTTAACATTTTTTAATAATTTACTCCATGTAAACAATGCAATTTTTATAGCTTTTTGTCAATAATTTCATGGCATTACCCAAATTACACATTTTTCACGTAACAATATACATTGTTTTGTAGAGTAATTTAAACAATTATTTTAAATTGCCTACATTGTTGCTTGTGTATCATAATAATAGTAATAATCATGTTTAGAAATATTGTTGAAAATAATTACAAAATAAAGTAATTTTTAATGACCTTTCAAATTACGGCGATGATTTAAAACAAAGTAGGTTAACTACTGGCTTTTGTTGGTAAAAAAAGGCAATGGTTTTAAAGCTATTGAATAGACAAAGACCACACACTTGAAGGGAAGGGGAAAACAAAATCGTAATTACATTAATTACATAGGGCACTAAGTAAAATAGATTTATGTAAAGACCCAACCATTTAAAAAATTTACACAGATTTCAGATTTTAGATTTCATTAAAAAGTGATTTACTTTTACAAAGTAAAACTTTTTCTCTCTTAAACGTTAAGTTTGTAAGAAAAATTTTTTTGTTAATATTCTTGGTAACAATAAAACTTTTTTTTTGTATTTTAATTTTTTAAATGATTATAATAAAAAAGTTTGACAGTGTGGCATATTTAGAATTGTAATTGGCATGCTTCATAATAAAACCGAACATAGACACACACAGACCTCTTTTGTCTTTCAGTTTTTTTTTATTACTCTTGACAGGCCCTTTTAGACAAAAAAAAAACACGACGATTTCCATACAAAAACTCAAAACACTTGAATTTATTCCTTAAAAAAATACGAAACAAAAAAAAAAAAAACCAAAAAAATAGAGGGGATAGCAGAAAAAAGTTTTTATTTTTTTGTTGTTGTTGTTGGGGGAAAGACAATAAGAAAATGTCCATTATAATATTTGAAATATACAAAATACCATAATAAACTCTCTTTCTAAAGTGGATATCTTTTAAACAGACATATGTATGTATTACCAAACTGACTGACTAACAGACGGTTGGAGGAAACTTAAAAACTGACAAACTGACGGCCATCAGGCTACTCATGCAACATCAGAAACACTTATTGCCACACAGCATACACACTTAGAAAAAAGAAAATAAAAAACAACAACAAAAATAACCAGAAATAAGAAAAGTACACCAAAAAAATATTCAAAGCGTCAAACAACAGTGCCAATGATATGTTTTCTTTTTCTTCTTCCATGTAGTTGTTGTATTTCTTGTTGTTGTTGTTTTATTTTCATGATATCCCCCCAATCTTATTCTATCTTGAAAAAAAAATATTCATCTTGATTCCAAAAAAAAACAAAAACTTTAAGATGACGATGATGTTGTTGTTGAGGATGATGATGACGATAATGATGAAGAGCCAAGAAAAACATGTCACGCATGCAGCATGAAACAAAACAATTGGTAGTTTTTGGTAGCAAGCATTTAAAACATAAAACAACAACAACAACAGCAACAACAATAGCTACAGCATTAACAGAAAAAACAACAAAAGTATAACCATACAACATTCAAACACTGTAGAGGAAAAACACAATACGAAGTATTACAAATGCGTAGCTTTTGTATTTAAAACACTTAAGAAATCTTTAAAAATCAAAAAAAAAAAAAAGAAAAGAAGAGAAAGAAAGAAAAAAATACAGAAAATAACATGGAAATGGAGCAGCTTTTGTTTCCAGACATTATGTATAGGGGTTATTATCTATTGGCTAAGGGAAAAAGTGTCTTTCTTTGCCAATAATAATATTTAAAAGGCTGTTTTTAATGTCTGAACAAACAATTTGACTAACTTCCACTTATTTTTGTATGCAAGAAATTGTTTACATTGTTGACATATGTAGAAAAAAAACTCTTTAAATTTTATTCTGTACATCAGAGCAGTTTTTACATTGTTTACATGACCAAGCAATTTGACTAACTTCCACTTATTTTTGTATGCAAGAAATTTTTTTAGCATTGTTTACGTATTTAGAAAAACCTCTTTTTTCTCTACATTAGAACAGTTTTTACATTGTTTACATAACCAAGATATTTTACTAACTTCCATTTATTTTTGTCCATCAAGAAATTGTTTACATTTTTTACGTATTTAAAAGCAATCTTTAAATATTCTTCTTCATGTCAGAACAGTTTTTACATTGTTTACATGACCAAGCAACTTTACTGACTTCCACTTGCTTTTGTACATAAGAAAATTGTTTACATTATTTACGGATTTATAAAATACTTTTTATATACTTTTCTTTACATCAAAACAGTTTTTACATTGTTTACATTAGAGAAATGTTTACATTGTTTACATATTTAGAAAATAATCTTTAAATATTTGTCTTTACATCAGAACAGTTTTTACATTGTTTACATTAGAGAATTGTCTACATTGTTTACATATTTAGAAAATAATCTTTAAATATTTTTCTTTACATCAAAACAGTTTTTACATTGTTTACATTAGATAATTGTTTACATTGTTTACATATTTAGAAAATAATCTTTAAATATTTTTCGTTACATCAGAGCAGTTTTTACATTGTTTACGTGACCAAGCAAAATTACATCCATGCACTTATATTTGTACATAATGTAATTGTTTACATTGTTTACATATTTAGAAAACAATCTTAAAATATTTTTCTTTACATCACTCACAATTTTTACACTGTTTACATTAGATGTATGTTATTATTTTTTGTAATTTACAAACATTTCTTTAATTTTTTTCTTACAATTTAAAGGGGTAAAATAAATTGTTAAATAAGTTTTTTACATGACATTTATTTAAATTTTTACTTCCTTCTTGTTTGTTCATTATTGTTTACATGTAAATTAAATTTAAAATTTTGTAAATAATTGTTACAGTTTTGATAGTATTTTCTTGCTTTTATCAAAATTAACTGAAATTCATTTACGGAAAAATATTTTTTTCCTTCACCAATACAGTACATGAAAGATTTTTATTTGTATTAAAGACAGTAGCTTTAATGCTTTATTTAATACACAGTTTTTATGTAATTTTTAAAGCAAACATATGAATGAGGAAGCAGTTTATTAAAGCAAAGCAGTTTTTATTTGAATTCTTTGGAACATTAAAGTGTATTTTGAAGTTCTCTAAAAGTTCTCTTTAGTAGGAATCTTCTTTAAAGTTTTTTTTTTTCAAAAAAACACTACAATTTGATAAACAAAAGAAGTTTTGGCAATTTATTTAAAGCAGCATAAAGATTTTATTTTTAAGATAAATTTTCGTTTGTATTCCAGAAACAAACAAAAAAAATCAAATACATTTTTATTCCTTCCCCCCATTAGAAGAACTAATTTTAGTTTCTAAAAATCAGGTCATTTCTTTGTCAACAACGGGAAGAATGTCAAGTTGCCTGCAATACATACATGTATCCAACAGCAAAGCACTTGAGTTGGTTGCATTTCATTTAAAATTTTTTTTTTAATTTTGATTTTCTTTGTTTTCAAAAATAAAAACAATTATTTTTCTTTTTTTTTTGCTTTATTTTCTTGTTATTTATTATAGAATGTCATATACAAAGTTATGTGATTGAAAGATTTTTCATTTAATAAATGAAGAAGTGTTTTGAGAGAACTTTTGTTTTGAAACCATTTTCGGTTTGAAGTTTTTGTTAGAGAGGTCTTGTTAAGATGGGTTTTGAGGTTAGGAAAAAAGCATAACCTTAAAAATTTTTGAAGACATTTAATAAAAGGAAATTATATGGATAATCTATAGTAAAAGTGCTTCAAATTTTAAATTTGAACCACAATTTTTCTTTTGTCTTACAAAACGATTTCTTATTACTCTTTGTTCTACAAGGTAGATGAGTTTTAGACAAAAATTATGTCATTTTCCAAATAAGCACTGAGGAACATACATTCTACTGTTGTCCAACCAATGCAGCATAGCTTCACCTCCAATAAATCAGCACACCTTACTGTCATTACTGAGAACTTTCGACCTCTTTTATGGGCGTTGAAAAAATCGTAATGTATACCCTTTGAGTCACCACACTATACTTGTGTCTTGAATGCCATATTATATCATTTACAAGTAGGGTTGCCAGATACTGATTCGCAAAAAGCTGGACATTGGGTTTTAAAAAGCTGGACAAAACAAAAAAAGCTGGACATAAAAAAATACTGAGAACATGTTAATTTTGGTTTTGTGTAAATAATTTTTATTAAAATATCCATTGTAAATACGTATTATTACAGGCATCAGCTGTTCAAGTGTTGAGACATGTTGTCAGTGATGATAGAAGAAGGAAATCATAACTTAGTTGTATAACAAATATACAATCAGTGTTGGCTAACATGATTTGACAAATATAACATCAAAATTATTGCCCATGTTATTGCAGTGTACTAAAAAATTTCTATTTAGCTGGACAAATTAAATTTTAGCTTGAAACTGGACAAGCATCAAAAAAGCTGGACAATCCAGTCAAGTCCAGCCAGGCTGGCAACCCTATTTACAAGTAATGTAAATAGATGAAGTGCAGCAGTAATAAACCAAGACATTTGAATGCTTCTTTCGCCACTTGACAATTATGCTGGTTCCAGTAAGCAACTCACTAAATCCGTATGCCCCAAAGAGCTTTAAATCAAAAAAAAATTTTTTTCAACAGCGGATCTGCATTAACGCCAGAAGTCGTTAAATGGGAGCCTCATTCTTTCCGCGTGTTTATCCATAACGCAATGACCTGTAAGCATGGCCACTGTGGTTGAGATGATGTCACGACCAAGACCAAGTAATTGGTTGGTACGCCTTCTATCCATCTAGGGCCAGGTGAGTCTAGCGGTGAAGCAGGACTCCTCATTAACGGCAGAAGTCGTTAAATGGGAGCCTCATTCTTTCCGCGTGTTTACCCATAACGCAATGAACTGTAAGCATGACCACTGTGGTTGAGATGACGTCACGACCAAGAGCAAGTAATTGTAATTGGTTCGTACGCCTTCTATCCATCAAGGGCCAGGTGAGTCTAGCGGTAGAGCAGGACTCCTCATTGACCCAGGATAGGTCGGCGTCCCGAAAGAATTTCCGCGCAATGTGCAAGTTGCACCGAGGCAAATGGCATACACAATTCAATTGAAGAGGATTCCGGAAGGAGCGCACCATCTGTGGCGAGCTCGTCGGCCCTGCAGTTTCCCGGAATGTTACTATGCCCGGGGACCCACACCAGTGAGACACTGTTGAAGCGCCCAGAAAGAAGGTCGAGACAGCGGCGACATTCCCTAAGTTCTTCATGAAACCCGATAGAGATCATACCTTAAAGCCATGATAATTTGGCAAAACAAACGGAATAAATGACAACCAATTTGACAGATGTAGTATTAAAAAGATAGCCGCAACTGTACGCAAAAGTTCGGTGACTGCCTTGTGGATCAGAAACAAGAGTTTTTCCCGTGACTTTCAGTATGTATGCCCAATTTAATTCCGCTTACGTAAGAGGATTTCTGAAGCTACCAGGGATGGTACTGCAAGCTGCCATGATTGCAAATTATTGTTGCCTGGAAATTTTAGACATCTGTTGGTGAAGACTTGATGAACTGGAACAAGTTATACAACCGTATAGCAATGTTGTTTCAATTTAAAGAGAGAACATCATTAAAAAATTGAATTACAAATGAAAAGAACATAAAGATACCGCTGAATTTTTGCTACCACCCTCGTATTATTTTATTAATAAAATACAAGAACTGTTCTGTAGGAAATTCAAGAATATTCGAAACAAATAATACAGAAAAGAGAATTCATTTATTTAATCGTTTATTTATTTATTTAATAATTCTCGATGATGATGATTCTGTTTTATTTTTTTCAATAACAAATTGGAAAATCTATTAAATGAGTATGGAATAGACGTACGTACTAAATAAAGAAGAAAGGTATAAAGAAAACAAGAAGCTACATTTGATGTTTATTTTGAGAATTCAAAGTAAATATTATCATTTCACTACACAGTACGCAACAAAAGTAAAGCTACTAATAATATTAATATAAAGAGAAAAAAGGTAAACAAAATTACAAAATAACAAAGTAACAAGTACTAGATTTATGGCACCATTTAAATTAGAGACTCTTAGAGACATTAAATGCTTTTCTACTAGACCTTGTAAAAATAAATATGTTTTCTAAATAATAAACAAACTTGGACAAATAAGGAAAGGAAAGGAAAGAAGACAAAATGTGTTAATTATAATAAACTAGATAAGACAGATAATAGACTGACAAGCAGGGAGACAGACAGACAGACAATCAATATTAAAATTATCAAAAGAAGGGAAGAAAAAAAATTGAAGAAATTCATAAAATGTCTTGTCAATTATTTCATATTCCTCATGCCATAACCGTGTACTAATAAGTTACCATAACTGTTCTATTAGGTGTGTGTTTTATTTTTTTTTTTATCGTACACCATCGAAAAACCTTTTTCACTGACAGGAAAATGATGAAAACAGAAAATAAAGGAAATTAACAAGCAACAAACAAACATACTTTGTCTTCTAACGTACAACGTCTACGTTGTCTGCAACAGACACAGCCATTTGAAAGACCATCAATATCAGTTTTCTCTACCAATATGCTCTTTGGTAAGGGATTTTTATATTTTTTTCAATTTTTTTTTTTTTTGGGTTCAGTTCGGTTTTTATTTTTTTATTTTTGAACACCGTCTTTGTTTTTTTGTGGTTTCTTTTATTCTAAAAAAAATTTTTATTATTGTTATTTTTTTTAACATGAGTTTGAAATATTTTTTCCCTCTCTCTTTTATTTTGTTTAAGTACTTTTGACCGGCTTTTTTTGAAGTTGTATTGAAAGATTTTCAAACATGTGTGAATTGAAAAGGGTATCTCGGTTTTTATATTTTTTTTCTTTTCTTTTCTTGCTGAGTGAACGAATTCTAAATTTAATAACATGTGACATGAATTTATTTAAAATGTTTTAAAAAGATTTCGGTTTTTTTCTTGTTGTTTCTTTAAAAAGAGCTTGAAGTCCCACTATCCACAGCGTACGAATATAGGAATAGTGTATGCAATAGCTTAGATTCAGGTGATTATGGAGAGTACGAAATATTAAATAGGTTAGGTTAAGTTAGAGGACGTGTACTTGTCAACTGTGACAAGTACAGTACCCGGAGGTCGAATTGACCCATTGTACAAACGTCCTAGCTTCTCACACCGTTCGTGTTGTGTGCGTTAATTTTATACATGAGTAGCGGGACCTACAGTTTAAAGTCGACTCCGAACGACAGATTTTTGAGAAGCTTTTCGTGGCAATTTTTACTCTCAGAGTTTTTGCCAGAAATTTGCTGAGAGGAAGTCGCCGAAGAAATATTTTCATGTTTTCGTTTTGATGTCTGACCTGGGATTCAATCTCGGGCCTTTCGTCTAATAAGCCGGCACACTACCTACTACACCACGGCGACTATTAAATAAATTTTACAAAAAACAATATAAAGTTTTAAAATATACTAAATAAAGGATGTTAGGCAGTTAATCTATTATAATAAATTTAAAATTGTTTCAGTTGTATAAAATTTATTAAAATTTACATTAGCCCTCAACTTCAAAAGAGTTTTTAAACCACAAAAAAAAATCAGTAACTGCAGTACTTTTGATCTACAATTTCTTATCATTTTAAAAGTAATCCATAAGCAACTCGCAAAGTTTAGCATTCCAGGACACTGTTAGCAAAAAAAAATTCAATGCAGATGGAAAAAGTTGTTTTCCATTAAACCATACCCCAACTTGATTTTGCACAGTCTTGCAACAATGTTGTTGTTATTTATTAGGCAAATCACCAAAAAGACAAAGACGAGTGTTCGCTGAATGAGCTCTGGATCAGTTGGCTACGTGCCACACAGCTCACGTTACATTTTAATACTCAATATGAGCCATTTGTGGGCATGGTCATCCCACATAGAGGTGTTTTGAATTGGCCATCGAGATCGTGTAATTTGACTTCGTTTGATTTTTTATTGTGAAGATTTTTTAAGTAACAGGCTTATGCGGATAGGCTACTAACCACAGCTTTCCTCAATGCCAACAAATTCAACCAGATTTGTGCCCCAAAGTCATGGGAAATTGAAAAAGCAGTGCGTTACATTTCAACAATTTGTAACTGGAGAGGACACAACCATTCATCACATACATACATACATAATTGGCCATTACAACCCTTCAGTCAGGATTACGGCCTAGCTTTTCACACCACTCATGTTGTGTGCCTTAATTTTATATTTGAGTGGCGCTACCTACAGTTTAACGTCGACTCCGAACGAGAAACTTTTTCATGGCAGGTTTATTAACTCTCAGAGTTTTTGCCAGAAATCTGCTGAGAGGAAGTCGCTGAAGAAATATTTTTTTTTCATATTTCGATTTGATGTCTGGCCTGGGGCTCGCACCCGGGCTTTACGTCTAATAAGCGAACACACTATATACTAGACTAAGGCGACTTCTCTGAGAGTAAATAAAATTGCCACTCAAGGTTTATTCGCAGAGTTAAAACCATTTAAAAACATTTAGAGTGCATTTATCAAGGATCTAAAAGGAAAAAACGCTTGAAAATGTGTATTTTAATGACAACTTTTCCTTTATGAATGATCGATGTAGAATCGTTTCTACTAAATGCACTATTCATAGCACATGATCCATATTATCATATTATTTTTAAATTCAAATATTTCTTATTAACACTTTAGACACACTTTAAAAACACTTTAAATAGTAACAACAACAACAACAACAAAAAATAAATATTTAAATAAATGCATTAAAATCAACGCCATTAGCTAAGACCTTGAATTAATTTTCAAATCAAATAACCTTTAGACCCTATCATAAATAAATGTATGTATTGGAGAGACGAGAATTTAATAAAAAATATTAAAACGAAAGAATTTAATCAAAATTTAAAATTAAATTTAAATTCAAAGAGGGTGATTGTATGTCATCATACAAGACGCACATAAAAATCAAATCACAACAACCCTTAGAATAGAAAAATATTTCAATAAAAACAAATTATTTTATAAGGAATGCATTTAAATCTGTTTCTAAATGGGGTTAAAAAAGGAGAAGTTTTCTATTTAACCAAAAAAAAAAAAAAAAAAAGGACTAGGAGAAGAAATATTTTATGAAATATATTCATGGCTATTGCCCAAATAAAATTTGTATTGCTTTCCCCCTAAGGAGTAGTGACGGAAGAGGGAGAGTTTACGGAACATTTCTTAGAAAAAAGTCTAACAGATGCCAATATATAGTATTGGCCTAAACCGAAGAGAAAAGGGGATGTTTTTTACAATGCTTAGGCCTTTGTTACAATGATGGTCTCTCTCTCTCTCTCTCTCTGCTTAGCATATTCCATTTGTATTCGCAACAAACCAAACCAAACCAAACATGCGAGAAGATGAGTGTGAATTTGTGGTTAATGTGATGTATGGTAATTTGATATGTTTAAGTAGATTTGCCCATTAAAAAAAAAGGAGGAAGAAGCAGCAGCAGAACCATAACATACAGAAAGTATTTTTAAAAAATACCATCATCGCCTTTAGTGGATATTATTTAAACGAGCTTTGGCTTGAAAATAGAATATTTTAAGCTGTTATCAGGTTTCCTTTTCGAAATATATATCCAGATAAAAAGCGTGAAAGTTTTCAACAACAGTTTGTGTTTTATTTGTTTTGTTGTTGTTTATTTAATCGTATTGTATTCAAAGCTGAATATTTTCTTAAGTGCATAAAAAATTTCATTCGCAATGAAAAATATTTGAAATGAAAAACTCAAAACAAAATCAAGCTGCGCAAAAATATGGGACTGACTAAGAGAAAGACAAAATCTTTGTTTTTATGGAAAATTTACAATGGGAAAATTATAATCTCGTTGTGCGAGAATTTGTATTGTTTCTCGCTAAGCATTTGGATATAAAATAAGGATTTCTGTCTTAGTCTTCCTTCTAAAGTAAACAAATCACTTCAGCTTTTATTAATCCCCATAGAATGATATCAGTCACCTTTACGTTAACTATCTAGAATTTTTGCTTGACCCAGAAATACATAGGTGTTCTAAAATCTCTAATGTTGTCAATAATATTCAAGACTCATTTTTATCAGTTGCCGAAAAATTCTATTAACATCAGTCAGTTCAAGTTGCTATAGTTCCAGTGGCATTCTCAAAAAACTCACTGTAAATTACTATATATACTATACTATACTATACTATACTATCCTATACTATACTATAGTATACTATACTATAGTATACTATACTATTCTGTACTATACTATACTATAACCTCAAAGTTCTTGCCAGAAGGCTGCTGAGAGAAAATCGCATATTTCGTTTTGTTGAGCTGGGGTTTGAACCAAGACACGACTCAAATAAGCCAACACAATACCTACTAGACTATTGCTACTAGACAATGCAAGACCTGCAAGACCTGAAGATATTAAGCGACTTTTTGATCAAGCACTGGAGACATTTAAGTTACCAAGGGGCATACATGGAATCTAAGTATTTCTTAAATACTAGGCAAGAAGTTAAACTGAGTGGCACCAAAGACTATCCGTAAAAATTATTGCGGTTATCAGGGATGCAGTGGTAAGAAAATTTACGCATGTATTCCTACTACTCCATCTTATCAATTTTATCAGCAGACTTCATTGTTAGTTGAGTTCTTATCAGAAAACATAAAGAAAACATATTTACATAATTTTTCCTAGTTTCCTGGATTACTAAAGTTTTCTGTCAAGCTCTTTAATCCTTGTACCATGTCAACTCTTCCTGTATTACGTCATATCCGCCTCCACCTCTGTTACATTTAACATTTCTCTGTATTACGAACTGTGTTCTGTGGATGACAATAAGGTCATAATGAGGGCTATTCATTGGACTATTCGTTCTAGCTACATCTACTTCTTTATTTTTATTACTTCAGCTACGTAACACACTAAAATTAGTATAAAGGTTAGTAAACCTTGCACTTTGTATAGGAACATTTTCATGTCTTTCACTAAAAATCATTGCAACTAACTCATGTCGAAACTTTAATGCGTACATCACCGTCTCATTGGGAATATGTTTGAGAATATGGGGCCAATAACTTCTTGCAATGTTTAAAGCAATTGAGTTCCATAACTTTTTTCAAGGAAGACTAAGGATAAAACGAAAAATGTTATTAAATCCTTACTATAATAGAAGCGTTGCAATTCCACCAACTTCGTTCTATATATAGCTGATGACACAAGATGACATTTGACCGTATATGCTGATATTAAAACTCATGCACATTTTAACATTACTTTTGTACCACCCTTATGTACATATATATTTTATTTCTATTAATTTATTCAACTATTATTTGTTCCCATTGTTTTATTACTTTGAACAACAACCAAAAACAAAAAACAAGAAATGTAAAGCCATTGTAATATATCACACTCACTTTGTATGATATCAATATGACATCAATATCATCTCGTTGACATCCATCATCATCAATTTCTTTTTACCATAGGCAGGCTATTTATTTCACAAAAAAAAAATTATTTCTGTCCATAACAAAAAATGTAATACAAACAAACAGATCATATATCACAATGAAATTTTTCTTTCATTTTTTTTCTTCATCTTCCATTTCATGATAAATGTCTACCTTTGAATATATACAATGAAAAACGAAAACTAAAATTTTCTTTAAAATTTTTTATAAAACAAAAGACCAGTAGGGGCTTTCTTTTCTTTAATCAAACCATAAAAAAAGAAAATGTTAAACTCTAATAGGCTTTAACTAGTGGTGATGGTGGATATCATAACTATGAAAACTACTCCACTACTCCACTACTTAAGAGCTGAAAATAACCATTAATAGCAGCTTAAAATATGTTAAGAAGCTTAGGTGTAAAGGGAAAAAGTAAAATTCTTTATAGTTAAAGAAAGAAAAAAATATGAAAAATAATTTTTTAAACATTTTTGACGTAAATTTCGGCATTAAGAATATAAATTCTACTTAAAGTTTATTAATATTAAATTTCTTTAATTCAGTTGAAAACGCATACAAATTAGAAGATATTTTTTATTCAATTTATGCGTGGCTTATTACAGAGCAAAATTGACTTTGAATTCTAATATTACAGATCTCTTGCTTAATAACAACTTGTCGTCTTCTGCAGAAAGAAGGTATCTGCGCCGAAATTCTTTTCCAATTGATGATGAATAAATCGATGACACTTAGGTAGCCTTATATTCACTAAACATTGAGTGACTTCTTTCCTCTTAGTTTTAAAAACTTCTATACAGTTTCGGAAAGAAAGAAAAATCACTAATCCAATGAGCATGATGATTGAGACCATTTGTCTCGCTTAGAGGAGAAATTTATTATGTGCTGATTATGACAGTACATACACACCTACATACATAATTGATCATTATAACCTTTTAGTCAGGATTACGATCTAGCTTCTCACACCACTTCAGTTCTGTTTGTTACTGTCATACATGATTAGCGGGACCTACAGCTTAAAGTCAATTCCGAACGACAGATTTTTGAGACAGTACATGTTCTTTTATCTTTTAAACCTGCATGAAAAGATTTTCTGGATTGACGAGTATTTTGAGAACACATGTGCATGTGCCAAACGGGATGGCTGCTTACAATTGAGGGGTGTGGAAACAAAGGCAGCAATCTCCACTTTTGTAGTTTTCGAAATTAATAAGAAAAACTTGTATTTTTAAAGACAATTGTATTTTATAATTAATTTTTTTTGTTAATTAGTTTAGAAGAAAAAGATAAATATGCCGACCAAGTTTGATCCATATCCTCACTGTTTATGGGAAAATGCGAACTGAAATTTGGAGATTGAGTTTGTTTCAACAAAGTGGAGATTGCTGCCTTTGTTTCCACACCCCTCAATTGTCTAATAGTGACACATAGCTGAAGTCTAACTATAGAATCGATAGAAGAGCTGACAATCGATATGCATATCGATAGAAGAGCTGACAAGTATTTTTAACAATTTCTGATAAGAAAAAACACTTTGTTTTATCAAATTGCCAAGCTTTCTTCAAGTCAATCAATCAAAGAGTCCAAAACTTGTAAGCTTTAATTACCAAGAAATGTTTAATATGGTTTTCGTCCTCTTGTATAAGGCATGCTCCTGATGAAATTGTTTTAATTATGCCAACAACATCAAAATATTTACATGACACAACCAACCGTCAAGCCAAAGACATTGACGCCTTCTTAAAACATATCATGCCTGTTTACCCAACGTTTCTTATGTCAAAACGTCTATATTTTAAGCTTAGAATAAATAAGGAATTTGAAATAGGGAATTATGAACCTATATGCGCGTATTAATCTATAAACATCAAATTTTTATCCATGAGGAAGCGTCAAAGTCTATGGTTGAAAACTATCCAACTGTCACCATACTGATAAACTAGAACACCATAGCACAAGGCTACTAGGACATATATTAACTTGTATATAAAGCTTTGCCGTTATTAAGTGTAATCCGATTGCTGACAACCTGACTAGACTTAGAGGCTCTGCATTGCCTATGTTTGGCATGGAGAACAAAATTGATTTCTTTTTTATGCATTTTATGTACTTAGTGTACTTAGAGAAGCGATGGTCATTTTAAAAGAGTGGTTTATGCGAGATGAATTGATCTGCTGTATAAAAATTTCTTTAGAAGCTATAAAGATTAGAAGTAGGAGGATGTATACATACATAATTGGGCATTACAACCCTTCAGTCAGGATTACAGCCTAGCTTCTCACACAACTCATGTTGTGTGCCTTAATTTTCTACTTGAGTGGCGGGACCTACAGTTTAACGTCGACTGCGAACGACAGATTTTTGGAGAAACTTTTTTATGGCAGGTTTATTTCCACTCACAGTTTTTGCCAGAAATCTGCTGAGAGGAAGTCGCCGAAGAAATATTTTTTTTCATATTTCGTTTTGATGTCTGGCCTGGGGCACGAATCCGGGCTTTACGTCTAATAAGCGAACACACTACCTACTAGACCACGTCGACTTCAAATAAATAAATACATATGTATAAATCGGAATAAATGTATAAATTATGTATAGATAAAGACTATGTGCATGGTCTAGAATCTCTGGTGGGATCGTTTAATGATATCGATCCCACCAAGACACCTATCAATTTGTATATACAACTTTGCCATTGCTAAGGATAATATGACTACCTGATAAGAGGGACTGAAGTGTCTATTTCTGGCTTGGAAAACTAAAATGGTCTCTCTTTACGTATGAGAAGCCATTGTCATTACAAAATATTGGCTTATTAGAGAAGACTTGGTTTGCTTTATAAAAACTTCTATAGAAGCTATGAAGATGAAGAGTAGGAGGAGCCAGGGAATATTTTACACCTTACATATTTTGAACCCTATATGAAGTATTGACAGCTTTGACCATTTTTCCTATTTGACATGAGCAACCTGACCTATTCTCCCACTATTATTTTTTCCACTCGTATTTAGAATATATTTCAGAAAATTCAATTGTTATTGCACCCAAAAATATTCAAAATCATTCTGAATTCATTAAAAAAAAAAAACAATTTGTTGAAGTCTTCTAAAGAAAATACCGCCATTTCCTGTCCATGGGTGTCTTCATAAACAAAAATTAAATAAATTTTTAGAAAACGACAAAAAAAAACAAATTCCCAAGTATTTGAAAGTACTTTTGGCGTAATTCTGAAATTATTTTTTTTTCTCTTCTTTTTTATTTGTATTTACAAAAGAAACAAGTATACAAGACGTGCGTTGTGGTGTGGTTAAATGTTAACAATTCATTAGAATCGATAATCAATAGACAATTTAAATTTAATTTCAACTAACAAATGATTTTGTTTAATTAGAAACGCATTGGGTAGCCCAACTGGTTGTTAAATTAAAAGTTAAAAAAAAAGAAGAAACAGAAAAAGTTTTTTCGAAATTAAAAAATACAATTGAAGGCGATTGAAAGTAATAATAAATAATGCTGCAAAGGAAACATTAACGTCATTTATGTCAAGTGCTTTATGTCTAGTAACGGTGATTTAGAATTGTATGTAAAAACAGAAATTACACAATTACAGGCTTATTTAAATGCAAGAGGGCATATTAAAAAGCCATATGCAGGTGTTTTAATGCGTTTTTAAAAAGTTCTTTTCGTTCCAGGGAAATTACGTGCATTATGGACTTAAAGAAGTTAAAGTTTTTTTCTATTTTTTTTTCCTTTGGTAAAGGTCATGTTAAATACAACTTGTAATAGGGAATTGTAACATTTCTTATTAGAATTCAATTTTCTCGCTTCATTTTCTTCGTTCATTTTATAATGCTTCTCTACCCGCATTGATTTTTAATTAAGCAGCAATCAACCAATCAAACATTTCTCAGGCTTTCCTTATGAAAAGCTCTATAAAATGAAACCCTATAAAGGGCATAAATATTCTATAGTTTTGCACACACACACACACACAATATAATTTCTAAGAATTTCTTTGGAAATAAATTCTTTCTTTCATTCTTTCTCTTGTTTTTTGAAGAAGTCTTAGAAATCTTGCAGTGAATGATTTTTATTGTTTTCAAACTTATGTACGAGTACATACCTACCATACTTATGTAGACCATAAAAATACGTATAATTTTAAAACCCCCCAATCTCTCATTCATTGGCGTTGTTATTTTTATGTATATTATTTTTAGATTTTGAAAATTTTGTAAAAAAACGTCTTCTTCTTTTTTTTTTATTGAAATCTAACACTTTATACCAGGTCTCACTAGTTTGTTACTCGTTGCATATTTTTGCGTCAATGAATTTTATGAAGCAACTCATAAATTAGCTGCAGGCATTACATACAGCTCGTCTCAGACAGTCAGCCACGCACATGGTTAAATAACTTAAATTCTATACAAAGTATGTTGTATGTATGGCAGATAAGGTTTCCAAGCAATACTCACAATACGAGCATGTAAAGTGAAGATGCGTGAATTTGTTTTCAAGTTTTTTATTTTTTTTTTTGCTCTTTTTTTTCAAGCCAAAGGCAGTTTTATTTGCAGTTGAGGTATTCACAGTCTCTGAGATTCATAGAACAAAAAAAAAATTAATTTTATATCTCACTTTGGAGGCATATTGCCTTCATAAAGCATCTACACCTTACACCATTTTTAAAGTGATACGAACCCTTTTTTGTCCTTAAAAATTTACACTGGATAATCAACCTTCGAACTCTCCTCCAGTGAGTTTTAAACTTTGGCAACCTTTTTAAAAACCAGCGGGCTTATAATTCACAGTGGAGCTATGGATTCCGCCAACGCCAGGTGGGGTTCGGATATTGACCTGGGGTTTGAACTCGTGCCTTACGTCTAATAAGCCAACACACTACCTACTAGACTACGGCGACTTCGTAGCAGAGCAAATAATCTGACTAAAGTTGGAAGCTTCAAAGAGCATGTTTAATGTGGTTTTTGAAGACATTCCAATTTGAGCTCTCGCGTGAGATGCATAGGCGTTGAATACATGGCAAATAACTTCTGCGTGAGCTTTAGAGCTGAAGAAGAGGAGGTACCTATTCTTTACCAATTGGCTACATATCCAGCACTATATTGGAGAAGAAAAAAGTGCCTTACATACATACATAATTGGTCATTACAACCGTTCAGTCAGGATTACGACCCAGCTTCTCATACCACTTATGTTGTGTGTGTTAATTTTATGTGTGAGTGGCAACACCTACATTTTAAAGTCGACTCCGAACGACAGCTTCTGGAGAAACTTTTCGTGGCATTTTCTTTTTGCTACACAGTTTTTGCCAGAAGGCTGCTGAAAGGAAGTCACGGAAGAAATATTTTTTTCATAATTCGTTTTAGTTGAAGATGTCTGAACTGGGGTTTGAACCGGACACTACTTACTAGACTACGGCAATTGGCTAAAAGGCACCTTTGTGTCTACTATATTGACGACAGAGTGTAGTCGCCGTAGCCTAGGTAGTGTGTTCGCTTATGAGACGTAAAGCCCGGGTTCGAGCCCCAGGCCAGACATCAAAACGAAATATGAAAAAAAAATTATTTCTTCGGCGACTACCTCTCAGCAGATTTCTGGTAAAAATTCTGAGAGTAAATAAACCTACCATGAAAAAGTTTCTCAAAATCTGTCGTTCGCAGTCGACGTTTAACTGTAGGGCTCCGCCACTCTTGTATAAAATTAAGTAACACAACATGAATAGTGTGAGAAGCTAGCCCGTAATCCTGACTGAAGGGTTGTAATGGTCAATTATGTATGTATGTATGTAATTAAACTATTTGGACAAAGTCACCTCATCTGAGGCTATAAAAATGGTTGCGAGGCTAGGGGAAGTTACCTACTTATGTTTATACCACATTTTTTGGGTGGATGGCCAGCTCTACTAACGTAACCAAATATATAAAAAACCACATCATGAGTCCTTGCCTATAAGAAAAAAACTTAAATCAAGATCGTGGCTAAAGGCTTAAAACTTTTGCAAAGCTGCGTACAACCTACTCTTGTGATTGATCTCCTCATCTGCAGACTCTAGCATACCAACAAAAAGCTGCCAATTGATAATAAAATGAATAATAACGTAACTGTGATTAGCCCCAATGTGCAACCAAAATGATTAATGATGTTTGTAACAACAACTTTACACATGATTGATGTCTGCAAATAGCTTTTGAAACATTACAGCTCATAAACAATACAATTTTGCTTTATTTCGAAATATTGCTTTGAATACGATTTATAACCCTTTAAGGCCACAAACTGTGAATATCCTTAATATGTTTTTAAACCATTATAAGATTTAAATAAGCTAATATATTAAACATATTTAAATTATTTTGAAGGATTGTTTTCAACTAAACTTAAACTTAAAAAGCTGTGATTATCCCTAATATTACCATGAGAGATGATGTTTTCTTTCTACCAAAATATTCAAAAATAATTCAATAATTCAATTTTACATGAAAATCGTGTTTTATACACCTCTTTTCCTTATACAGAAGCTTTAAAGGTAAAAACAAAAAAACAAAAAAATACGAAATATACGAAGGGCAACAAAATATGGCCCAAAAAGCTTACAGACAGATTCATTGAAAATACCACGCATGTTACAAAAAAGTTATTTTTATTCAAAGACAACAAGATTAGACACTCCACTCCGTACGTAAAAAAAGGTGATAATTTTAAATATAAAAACAAATTTATGGCCGGCCTAATAAAAACAGACAATTTTTATTTTAACAACTGACAAATCGAAAATTTACAGCCCGTCTCTGTTTTGTAATGAAAAATTATCAAAAAAAAAAAAACAAAAAAAACAAGAACAATAAAATAGAAAAATAGAACAATAATGACGGGGACTATTTTTGAAATTCGAACGGAAGAGAATAGAACAGAACATCATAGAAATGTGTGAAGATCGTTAATTTTCAATTTCAAAGTGCAGCTGCATTTCATTTATTTTATAGACAGAATTGTTCTGATTTTGAAATATGATGGACATCAACATCATCTTCACATCGTGAAGTGCTCGAATATATTTACAATTTACGATTTACGAGATAATAGAATTGTTGTTGTTGTTGTTTTCAAATGATTATTATTATTATTATTATTATAGCTGTTGTTGTTTTTGTTCTTTCACTAATTGATTACAAATGCAACCTACTCATGGGTGCATGTTTATTTCAAATGAGTAGAGTCTTTCTTAACTAATCGAACCTTTTTTTTCTCGACCGCATTAACTATTGAAGTGATGACCTACAGCCGACATAAAGGCTTTAAAAAGCTTTCAATTTCTTTTTTCTTTTCAAAAGAAAAAAAAAACAGATTAAAACTCTATAAAACTTCACTTGAGCAATAATTCGGGTTTTAAACATAAAATTGTTCCCTTTTTGTATTGCAACATACCGGTTAATTGGACAATTAAATTTAAATATAAACAAAAACAAACAAAGTCATAAAATTAAAAAAAGCAAGTACTAAACCGAAACATTAAGCTTCATAGAGATGTTGAAACTCATTAGGAGATAAAAATTATTTCATTTTGAACTTGTAATCCTAATCGTGACTTTTAAAAATGTAACACAAATAAACTAGAAAAAAATTCAAAATTTTTCATTGTTGTTGTTTCGAATTTTCAAATATAAGAGGCTTCATAACCCCGCCAAATAATCCATGCATTAGCTCTCCGAACCCTAAAGGAGATAACATCAATAACGAACACCAGACAGCGCTACCTCTTGCTAGACATGATAATTTTGCGATTTGGTTACTCAATGTAAATTTCTTTAAGTATAGAAAATGCATTCGTGACATGTGTTAATACCGAAAGTGCCCAATACTTTTTGACAATTCACCATAAACAGTCAAACAAACGAACAAAGCTTACATATTTTAATTATTTACTTACTTAATTCATCATTACAAGTCAAAGTATGGATTACAACCTAGCTTCTCACATCACACATCTTGCGTGTGTTAAATTTATTCACGAGTGGCGGTATCTAAAGTTTAAGGACGACTCCAAACAACAGATCCTTGAGAAACTTTTGAGAACAATTCAATTCAGTCTCAGAGGAGGAAAGTCTTCGAAAGGAATATTTTTTCATTTTGTTCGATATGTCTGAACTGTGTTTTAAACTACGTGCTCTCATCTAATAAGTAAATACCCTACCTACTAGACTACGGAAACTACAATTTAGTAAATTTAATTATAACAATTCGAAATGTGTGAGAAATGTGTTTCCATCGAAAAATTATCTTTATAGACCTTCACGTGAGCTGACCATGCCCTCAAATCTTTCATATAAAATTCCCAATCTGGTATGAGCCTGTAGACACCGTGCCTAGTAAAATTATCATACAATTCAAAAGACGTTGGTTAAAGAAATATGGATCGATATCCGCCGTCAGTCGAAAAACCTCACCAAAAAGTGACTTTTTCGGAGTGCATTAGGGGCTCTTGAATCTCATGCGTATTACATACATACATAATTGGCCATTACAACCCTTCAGACAGGATTACGGCCTAGCTTCTCACAACACTAATATTGTGTGTTTTAATTTTGTACATTAGTGGCGAGACCTACATTTTAAAGTCGACTCCGACCGACAGATTTTCAGAAACTTTTCATGGCAGCTTTATTTACTCTCAAAGTTTTTGCCAGAAATCTGCTGAGAGGAAGTCACCGAAGAAATATTTTTTCATATTTCGTTTTGATGTCTAACCTGGGGTTTAAACCGTGGCCTTACGTCTAATAAGACTACGGCGACTTCTCATGCGTAGTAGTAACGTCAAAAATTCGACAATTTTGTTTGTTTATATACCCCTTCATCGGGAATGCTGCTTATCGCTAAAGATAACAGCTGTTGAAAATTAGAGACAGTTGCCAACTGCTTTATAGTTCATTCAGTGAACATAAGTCATTTGCTATGGTCGTATGGTAGAAGACCCTATAGAAATTTGGAGTGGCTATAATTTTATTTGTAATATTTTAGATGAGCTTTCGTCTTTACAGAGGTCTTTTAAGAATTTTTCGGTACCTATGAATATAGTCTAAATACTTTGGATGTAATTCCATTCAGAGCAAGATCTCATGCTGTCTATTTATTGATTCTAAATTCTTTGGATAAGATTACATCTGTACCAATAACTCTCGATAACACTTAAGGTCTTTCATAAGTTACTGGCTTCAAAAGCCGTATATTATTTTATTTCCAAACAATATTACTCCTCAAATATTTTTAATTTACAGAAAATGCTGTTTAAAGGAAACAAATTAAAATTTTTAATATTTGTTTACAAAAAAATCATAAAAAAAACGAACAAACACAAAAAATAATAATTCTTGTTTTATTACAATGAAAGAAAATGCTATAAAAAAAACGAACAAAAAAAAAACGATGTAATTGTGTAAAGATAATTATTATTTACAAGGTGTAAACAAGCGCGTAAAAAATTGATTTATTTAAACAATTTATTTAATCGCTCGCTTACATTTTATGAATTTCCTTAATTAATTTGTTACTAAGGAACATAAAAATTTTCATAAAATATTTGGTGATTAACGTTAAACAATAATACCTTTCTTGTATTTCACTTCTACATCTACTTTAAGGCAATTTTATAGTTCCAATAAAATATTGTAAGTGGGCATGTTTATTTTCCGTGTAATTTAAAGTATATAAAAAAATATTTCTAAAAAAAATTCATTAAATTTGTTTGATTTTCTTAAATAGCCTCTGGACAATTGTGTTGTAAAGTGTGAAGAATATTTATTGGAAAATATTTTATTTTACAGCTTAAGGCAGCTTTATGTTAATGATAGATAATTTGTTTGATTTTAAGGCAAATATGTATGTATATACCCACTACATATAAATTTGTTTTCTTATATGTAGTGGGTTATGTATGTGAGATTTTAATAAAGAATATTTTTAATTAAATATGGGGGTTCAGTTAGAGGCGTTTATTATGAATTATTACAGAGGATTTGTAAGATTACAAATTAAAAGAAATTTTAAATATTTTTTAATATTTCAAGGAATATTTGTGTAAATAGTTATACTGTTTCCAATCCTTTATTTTACCTGCTTTCAATTTCTATTTGAAAATCTTTAAAATTAATTCTATTGTCTTTAACAAAACCATAAAAAATTGCATTTTATGTTACACATCCTCTGCATACATGATCTATCGTTTATACTTTCCTTAAGGGTCAGTAAAAAATCTTTCAAATGCTTGGCCAGAATAATACGAAATTAAATCTATAACATCTGCTCGATTTGTTTTATGATAAATTGCCAAACAAAAGATCAATGCAACCAACATCCATCCATCCCTTGAAGCAGCACAAAAATAAAAACAGGCATTAGATTCCTTAACAAACGAAAACCAAATGAAAACAGAAAAAAAATTCAAGAAAAACCTTTAAGTCTTAAGAAAAGCAGGTGCTGCATGTCACTGCTTCAAATACATATACTGCAGCAGCACATATGTATTATTATTTTTGTTTTTTTTTTTTTTTTTTGTGGAACATAAATTTTCTTTAAACCGACACTTTCTTTTGTTAAGCCAAAGAGAGTTCATTCTACAAAATTTATTTTAAATTCTTATTCTGAAGTCCTGTAAAGTATCCTGTTGATTTGTACACACGCACAGTATGTATGCTTACACACATACCATAACATTTATAATCTATTGTTATAATACGAGTATTTGAAGTAAGAAAAAAGAAAATAATAATGAATACACTTATCGCTAGACATTTCTATACATACATACATATGTATAGCATGCATAGGGGTTGTCTACCTGCTAAGTGTTCTTATAATTTTGTTCATAACTAAACTACACAGATTTTGATTATAGTTTCTGTATAAAAACTCAAACCAAAGCAAAATGCATTCACTAGCATTTTAAAGCAGCAGGTACCTGCAATGTTGTTTTATTTATGGAATAAGAAAAAGCTATTTAAGAAAATTGTTTATAAGTTATTAATAAAATATGGATTCATATTTTAAAACATTTAATATGTTTAAAACAGTCTCAAGCAATATAACCATCATTAACATACAACTGCTTTTCCAATAATTTTCTTCTTCCACTTTACTTACAATTGTTCACAAGCTAATCAAGAAAATCGAAGAAAGTTATTGAATTTATAATTATTTTATTATTATCTTTTTTTTAAGACAAAGACTAAATATTTTATGAACATTTTTATGTTTCCAAGTAAGAAAATTAATTAAGGAAATTCATAAAATCTAAGCGATTAAATAAATTGTTTTACTAAATCAATTTTTTACACGCTTGTTTACACCTTGTAAGTAATAATAATTTTTACACAATTAAATCCCTTTTTTATTTTATAGCATTTTGTAAATTATATTTTCTCTTCATGATTTATTTTATTCGTTTCCTTTAGAAAGCATTTCCTTTCATATAAACATTTTCCAGAAACAAAATGTTGTTGTTGTAATTAGTCCTATCGAAATATATTCACATACATAATTGGCCATTACAACCCTTCAGTCAGGATTACGGCCTAGCTTCTCAACACCACTCATGTTGTGTGCGTTAATTTTATACATGAGTAGCGGGACCTACAGTTTAAAGTCGACTCCGAACGACAGATTTTTTTGAGAAGCTTTTCATGGCAATTTTTACTCTCAGAGTTTTTGCCAGCAATCTGCTGAGAGGAAGTCGCCGAAGAAATATTTTTTCATATTTCATTTTGATGTCTGACCTGGGATTCGAACTCGGGCCTTTCGTCTAATAAGCCAACACACTACGTACTAGACCACGGCGACTTCATATAGGATTTCGAAAAGATAGTGCTACAGACAGAATATCATCCAAGGAATAAGGATAAATTTAAAGACACCACAAGTTTTTCCAAAAGTTCTTGTTATAGATGGCTTCTCCTTCAGAAACCTTAAAAAAACTTCCTAGAGACCACAAGTTATGTTTATGAAATATCATTGAAATATTTTATTCCTTTAAAAGACCTACTAAAGCCATTATATGTGGAATATAATATCATTCAAATATCTGCCATGCCTTCTCTGGGTGTAGCACATCGGAAATTATAAATTTTTCATGACTTTGGTGCATATAAATCAGGCTGCATTTACACGAAGGCATGGATTATGTTGGTTTTGAGGACCGCTGTGCTTTGCCGCATGCACTTTCGACGTAAAAAATGCTACAAATAAAATCTAAAGGGCTAAAATCATAAGATCTCGATTGTCATTTCATATTACCTCCACGTGAGATGACCATGCCCTTAACTCCAATTTGGCATGAGTTGTGTACCGCCGATTTATTGAAACTACATGTTGTTGGTGTCCAGATCATACCATCATTCTGGCCAAAACAAATTGGTAAACATCAACTTGTATTATTCGCCTGACCAATCTCATTCTCAATGCAATATGGAATGATGACGACTTCAGCCCAATGAAATATGGACCGATGATGACAAATCCACATCAAACACTGTATTTTGAATGTATTTGACGAAGTCGGCGTGGTCTAGTAGATAGCTTGTTGGCTTACACAGCCCTGCATGGGTTTTGCAAATAAGATGGCTCCAAGTGTTTCCGAAGGCATTTTGCGCGCTGAACACGAATCTGAATCAAAAACTTTCCATCACGTCAGGTTTTCGAGAAAAAGAATTCTTGGCCATTTTTGAAAAATTGTAGAGCAAAACACTGACGTGCTAGAACCATCCCTATTGTCAGAAATTGACAATTGATCTTTGCTCTTTAAAATGAGCCCAAATCCTAATTGATTGCATGCACCCTTAGAGTAGAGGGTGGGTTTATGTCAAGGGGTGCAAGAGTAAAAGAAACACATTAAGGAGGTCCTTAAAAATTAATCAGATTTACTTGAAAATTGTTACTCAGGGGTTTTTGGGGTCGCTGATTACAGATCTTCATTCAGATTTTAAAAATTCAAAATGGCGGATCCAATATGGCGGTCGAGGTTTATAAAAATTAATCAGATTTACTTGAAAATTGTTACTCGGGGGTTTTTGGGGTTGCTGATTCGGAAACACGTGGAGCCATCTTATTTGCACAAAAAAAGTCCAAATTTACAGGGCTGTGTTATTAATGCTTGTATTGGACGCTCTTGATCTCATATGGGTTGGTATCATCCCAAATTATACAATTGTTTCTTTGTTCATGTACCCATTCATCCAGAATTAGACCTCATTGTTGAAATTAGAATACAAGTCATTGTCTATGGTCGTCTGTTTGGTTTGGTAAACAGAATTACATTTATTTTTAGTTATTCTACTTCATGTAGGAAATAATTACATCATTCTCTACATTCAATATTGATAAAGTTTACATATGTTAGTTATGTTTACATATGTTACATTATGTTACTTAAATTGCGTAAATAATACAAAAAAATTTATTTGAACATATTTTACTTCGTGTAAAAAATGTAAATTAATAAATCTTTCTGTGTTCCTGCAGGTTTTTCTTTACATTAGGTAATGCTTTAAAGTTCTAAACTATTTTACTAAAATTCATTTAAAATTATCCTTTAATTTTGTCATACATTATTTACTTTATGTAAATTATGTATAAAATAAGCTTAAATTATGTCAACATTGAACAATTTTCATTTAATTTAGCCTCCTGTTGGTATTTCTTATCAAATAGACTCAATTACCTTTTCAACAGCTACTCATTTTTATGACAATATTGACAGTGTCCATCAAATATTCATGTTTTATTTTCTTTTATTTTCTTGTTAATTTCCCTTTTAGATCCTTGTACGATGCTACTGCCACAACTGCTGGTTTAGAGAATCCTTTAAATGTACACACAGCAGCAACGACAACAACAGCCACAGCTGTGCCCGTAGGCAATGGGATTACACCACCATTACGTCTTAGTTTTCGCAAATGGTTCTCTCGTCCTTCGTTACCCTTCGTTATTGGTATACTGGCTTTGGGTGGTGTTGCCTGTACTTTGGGTGGCATTGTCTTGGGCTCTACGGGTCTCATTGAACACTCGACACAATACTTAAGTGCTGCTCTACTAATGATTGGCATTGGTGTTTCGCTGCTGGTTATATCGGGAGCAATATGGCGTCTCAGTTTACCCGATGATGTTGATGAATGTCCCTGTTACAGGCATATGGAAATGTGTAGAAATTGCAATAGTCCCTATTGTAACAGTCGCCTAATGGGTGGCAGTTATATGTATCCAGAATTTCAACATCGCCCACCACCACCCTCCTATTTAACATCGTTGAATGAGTGTGCCGGCATGAGTTTACTATTTCATCCTACAGCTACGGCACAACAAGCAGCCTATAATAGTTTAAGAGTAAATACACCGCCACCACTATACAGATCTACAAATTCTTTAAGGTAAAGTCGATTATTTCAGATGTTTTTTATGAATGAAAGAAGAAAAGTATTAATTTTTGGTTTTCTTTCGTACAGTGTTTTTGGTTCATCGCCTGTTGCTCAAACAAATGCAGGAGTAGTTCCTAATTTAACCACCAGCTCTGTTGGCATTATGTCGGATCACACTGTCCTTGCAATGAGTCAAGTTATGGAAAATTTTCAACAACAAACACGACCTTTAATTAAGGAATATAATTACTTGGAACTGGATTAATAGCGTTTCATGTTTAATTGTGTTTAAATTATAAAAGAAAAAAAAAACTAAATAACCCTGACTGATTATATTTAAAATAAAAAAGAAAATTACGATAAGAAATATAAATACATTTTTAATATATATCTACAATACATACATATATATTGATAAATAATATAAAATAATATAAAAAAAATTAATTAAATTTGTTTAAATTAATATTTAAAAAACTATACAAATTTTATTTAGTTTATAAACTCAAAATATTTTAATTATTTTCCTTAACAAAGTGTACAAATGTTTTATGAAAAATAAAGCAAATAATTATTATTTATTTGTAAAAGGCTATGAAAACGTTTTAAATAAATTCTTAGTAATGATTTTAAAAAATTATATGTAAAAAAAGTTAAGAAAATTATATCTTGTAGTTCGACTTTTACAACTAAGTGTATGATAAAATGTTAAAAAATTAAAATTTCTTTCTTTATTGTTTTAATGAACACAGTAAATATAACAGAAATATGAAAGAAAATTTAATTGTTCCTATCAATTTCTTTGCTAATTAGCTAATTCTGTATATGATTAAATAATTAATAAATTATTTATTAATTATAAATACAGAAACTGTATAATTTGTACATTGTCGTATGTATTGTCATAAAGGGTGATGTTTTTGCAATTCGATCTTTTCAGCGTAATTTTTAAAGTCTAAAGAATGGTTCGTAGCATGATATACATAATTGGTCATTACAACCCTCCATCTAATACTACGACCTAGCATCTCACACCACTTATGTTGTGTGTAATAATTTTATGCATGAGTGGTGGGACCTACTGTTTAAAGTCAATTCCGAACGACAGATTTTTGAGAAACGTTTCATTGTCATTTTATTTACTCTCAGAGTTTTTGCTAGAAATTTTCGGAGAGGTAGTTGCCACAGAAATATTTCTTCGTATTTCATTATGATGTCTGTCGGCCCTGGTGTTTGAACCGTGATCACACTTCCAATAAACTAACACACTACCCACTAGACTACGGCGACTACTACTTCGGCCGCATGACATGAAAAATTTCAGTAAGATTTGCAATTTCGCCATTAAAAAATAGACCAAGTTAGTGAGAAGAGAGTTAGTGGATAGAGACAGTCCAAAAGGTGCCAATGCACCCTGAGCGATAAAATATGTATTGTGTTTTGTAGGCTGGATCCCTAACGCATCGGCCTTATGTACATCTTTTCCAATTGTCTCTCTCACTTGATTCATCCATTTAAGTTTCAATTCCTTTTTTCGTTGACCTATGGCTGCAGTATCTGTCGGATAGTGTTTCAAGCATTCTTGCAACATATCCCTACCAAATAACATTTTAGGTTGTGTTCTCGTTCAGAACTCTTTATCAATTCTTGAAAATGTTTTACTCCGAAAAAATATGTTCCCTTAGATCCTATAAGAAGCATGAGTAGATTACTACATGTCAGTCTAATGATACAACTGCCAGCTCAGCCTTTAGATAGGAAATCGAACCCCAGGTCATATGAGAATATATTTCTTCGGCGACTTCCTCTTAGCAAATTTCTGGCGAACACTGTGAGAACAAATAAAATTGCCACGAATAGTTTCTCAAAAATCTGTTATTTCAGAAGCGACTTGAAACTGTAGGTTCCGCCTCCACTCATGTACGAAATTAATACGAACAACATAAGAGGTGTGAGAAACTAGGTCGTAATACTGACTAAAGAATGATAATGATCAATTATGTCTGTATGTTTTATTGGTTGAATAGTGTGATGAGACCAGGTCCTGAGTTTCCACCATATTACAAGCGCATTAAAAAGTTGTGATCCAGCCAAATTAATTTCGCCAAATTTCCTTCGTCACCTAAACGAACCTGATATCTCGGAAATGCATACTTATACTTATCATATGCTTGGGAATATTAAATGTAATTAATTAGCTGTACATTACAAAATAATAAAATAAAAATAATAAAAATAAATTATATTAGACTGTTAAGAATTTATGTTCAAATTATGCTCTTGATTTGTTATTACTTTTAATTAAAAAATTTTAATTTCTTTTAATGAATTAAATAATATCCCACCAAAATACCGCAACTCCTACACAACACTTTGAGCAATTTGTGATAAATATTCCTCAATTTGTTGATTAGAAATAAATGATCCTCCTTTGAAATAATAGTCTCTGTCAAAGTATATTCAAGAACTACATTAACTTAGCTTAGTCAACCCATACAAGAAATGAAATAATTTATAAATATAATCAATAATAATTAAATGTTTATTAGCTAATATATGTATATAAATATGTATGTGTATATATGTACGGATTTATGTATTTTAGAGGCATTAGTTCTAAGCTACAATGATATCGTGTGTTAATTTAGTTTAAATTGAGATCCTTTTTTAATTCAAAGATTTATTATTTTTATTAATATTAAATGCCAAATTATTTACTAAATATGAACAATTTTATATAAATAAATGTACATTTTTAAAATATCGAATAAAAAAGATACACATTTAATGATAAAAGGAAGAGATATAACGCATGCTCTTATGCCCACAGACCCCAAACATAAATTTTGTCAAATAACTTTTAAAAATTCTAACGAATCCATAAAGATCTTTGACGCCAACTGACTCTACATCGGTTACAGCAATTTTCACAAAAGTCATTGTGTGGAAACCCAACCACTCGCTTCCTATATCGTCCTATACATTGACCAGCAATCAGACCAACATAGCAGACTATAGATTAGATAAGGGAAGGGTTTTCCTTGAAGGGAAACTACCCATTTAGGCGTTAACGATCATTCAGGATCCGGGAATCAAATATTTCCTGAAGGAAACCAACATGACTACAAAGGAAATCTTTGCATTGAAGAGTTTAGTCAAGAATGTCTGAAAAATGGAAGGAGGAGCAGGGTACGGACATATGATTTGAAATATAGTCTTAAATCGGACATAGTCTTAAAGGATATAGCCTTAAAGGACGTCCCATTGAATGTAGCTAATATTGAAACACAAACAGGATATCTTCGGCATTTGAATAACAGGTCTGTTCTTATTAGTTTGTCAACTACAAAATTAGGTTTAATGCCTGTGAATTCATGACATGAGACGGAGATCAAAATAAAACTACTCGCCATCTCATTTCGAAATGGCCGACTTTTTGTGATCAGGATTGATGTAGTACAGACTATCAAAGCCGATATCTCTACCGTGCAGCTCTAGGTCAAGTTAGGTACATAATCATTATCAACTTAGATACAAACCTTAAGATAACTGTTTGATCCTTACCGTTTTAAGGTATACTCATCGGCAAAGGGTGATTACAGAGTTGAACACAATTAAAACTTTTCCGACACTGTATAGGCGTAAGTATATGTTCTATTTATATATACACATACATATATACACTCATAAATACATAATGCATACATAGGCCTTTAAACTATAATTAATAATGCATGAATCGCAATTTTTCTTATAACGCCATCTCAAGACAAACATAATAACTTCATATGAAGGTGGTTGTCTTTGCTAAATTGTGGTTTGTAAATACAATATTTGGGAACAGTCATGTTTTATGCAAATGCTAACAACATTTGAAATATGTATGGCTTTAATAGTAAGTTGAGCTTGAGATTCGATGTCTTGTATAGAGTGCAAAGACCATACATAGCTCCTTAGCTTTCATCAGAAAACGTTGCTAAATCGCAATATGGTATTACTTTATTTATACTCTTTCATTAATCACCCTCCTGGCTACTCTTTCATCGTATTTATCACAAGGGCTGTATTATAATTGAAGCCGCCGTATTCTAGTAGGTAGTACGTAACATATCATACATACAAAATTGGTCATTTCAGCCCTTTAGTCAGGATTACAACCTAGCTTCTCACACCACTCATGTTGTGTGTGTTAATTTTATACATATGGGGAGACCTATAGTCTAAAGTCGACTCCGAACGACAGATTTTTGAGAAACTTTTCATGGCAATTGTCCTTACTCGCAGAGTTTTTGCCAGAAATCTGCTGAGAGGAAGTAACCGAAGAAATATTTTCCCATATTTCGTTTTGTTTTAGATGTCCGACCTGGGGTTTGAACCGAGGCCTCGTATCTAATAAGCCAGCACACTACTTACTGGACTATGGCGCCTACATCGTTATCATTGGTATTAATTTTTTTGTTTTTTTTTTGGGAGACAGAAAACACTTTGTACAGGATGGAAATCAGTTCAATCGCAATATGTAACCCCTAGGATTAGAAGAACTCATTATTGGACAACACATCTGAAACCTGTGCGTTGATAAAGCATTTCAAAGTGAAATTCCCAAGTGCTTGTAAAATACTAGGCATGCAGTTCTTCCTACTGACAACAAACATCATCCCGATGTATGTTAAGCAACAGGATTAGGGTAGTCTTTATAAGAATTCCCAGGATATGCAGACTAAAGGCAATGCAACAACAAAAGTATTTTAATTATAAATAATAAAATTTTTAAATAAATAAAATTTTAATTTTAATTGTTTATTAAAATTATTCAAAACATTACATACAATTGCATTACACTCATACAAATTTATTAGTAAAATACGTATTTTTTTTTTTAATTTTTTTGATTTGTGAACAAAACAATTGACTTTGGTTTACAGTTTAAATCTGTTTTCTCTTTTTTTTTATAATTACAATTAAAACTAAATCTAGATAAAATATTTACAATAACAATGTATGACTAAAAACGAGATTTTAAAGGAATTTTGTGAAAATTTTAATTAAAAGTAATAAATCCTATATTAGGATCAGTTCATATATACTCGATTGTTTGAAGATCATAATTTATTTTAATTTTTAAGATCTACATACATCCATATTCGAAATACATGGATAGGTTCTTAAATTAAATATTTAAACATTTAAACAAAAATAGAAATAAATACAAAATATTTTGTTTTTTATCTTTTGAAAGATATTTCTTTAACATACATACACTCACAAACATTAAAATAGTATTTGTTTTGTGAAAACATTATCACCCATTTAATTAAACATATACATACATACGTTCACTAAAATTAAATTAAACTAAGGAAAAAGAACACATACATATACACGTACTGTTAATTATTTACATTCTTTTAGCCTTTGTGGGGGTGTGTAGACTGCGTATCACATCGAAACGTGTAAAAACAATACGTTTTAAAAGGAAATACAACAAATATACGGCGGCCATATATAAAGCAACAACATCAATCAAATAATATTGTAGCCAACTGTAAATTAGAAAAGTTAATAGTTTTTATATTTGAATTTAAACTGATTCTTAACACAGATGTTCAGTTACAAACCTCAGATTACGTGCTGGTGATTGTAGGTGATAGGCCCCTTTGTGACGCAACACATATTCAGTCCAATAAATCGATGTTTCTAATGGTGTTGTACGTTGATCCAATAATAAACGTTGGCGTGATCTATGAGATAAATAAAATTTGCATGAAATTGTTTGAAAAACTCATGTTTTTATTTCAATTTTTATTTTAAAATTATAAATAGGGGTCTGATATTCGAGGTATATGGTAGGCTTTGTAAAACGAAGTAGAAAAAAAATGATCTGGAAAATATAAAAATTGTAGTGTACTTCGATCTACTATATAGTATGCAGGTTAGATTACTATTGGATTATCAATACTAATCCAAAGCCTTCTAAACCAACACATCACTATTCCTGGGGAAGTCAATTAAATTCTAAAGCAAAGTCCATAACAGTTTCAAAGCCTACAAATGCTACTCTTTCTTGCTCACAGCTAAAGATAGGTTATGACATCAAAAATGCTTTACAGTTTCCATGAATTCTAGAAAGTTCAACATAAATCGCTACTTGGTAATTCAATATTCTCATATATAAGTTAGTTCCCGTCGTCAATTTCACAGAATGATTCTGAAACTCAACTCAACTTTCCATTCGCTCTCTTAAGTTCCCAGGAGCCATGAAATCTAGTGAAGGGTGACAGCGTTTCCCCTGCGTAATTGATAGTGTTGGACCCATAACAGCTAAGTATTTGAATGAGATCGTTTTAAAATTCTTTTGAAAACACAAACTTCCATTTAGAAAAGATCAGAGAGACTTTACCAGTCTTTTAGCCATTCGTATACCATAGCATTTATTCACTCTTAAGAGAGTACGTATGTAAATAAAAAAATTTGTGTGGGGCCCCTCTTAGGGGATGATGTAATCGAAGAAGCTATTAAAGACTTGTTGAAAGAGGGATAACAGTCACACTGCAGCTGATGTTCGTATTTCGAATTATTAGCAGACTATGGGGAACAGTACTTATATCCAACAGTACTTAAACTAAAATTTTGAGGACAAGGATATTCCAGGTATTTTTTCACCTAATTTAACATTATATATATTACATACCGAAGCCTCCATTCTATAACGTTCTAAGTGTACTTAGAACGTTTTTAATGTTCTTGCATTTTTAAATTCTACGTTCTCTAACTTAAATACTGTCAAAATTTGGTTAAGATGCGCCAATCCGTTCCGAAGTTATAGGGAAAAATCTATTTAGAATACACATATAGTCGTATGGCGCGTGAAAACTTTGAGAGCTCATAACTCAAAACACACTTTTTCGACTTAGAATGTTATAGAACGGAGGCGTCGATATATGAAATTTAATATTTAACTTACCTCGCAGCATTTCTGTATTGTGGATCATGAATAACTTTCATTATTGACTTGTATAGCTGGGACGTGGTTAACGTAGCCAAATCCAACTTAATAGCATAACCATCAACCTCGGCTTTGGCTGAATTGACATCATGATCACAAAATACTGGCATAGTTACCACCGGTACTCCATGGTAAACAGTTTCATACATGCTCAACAAACCGCCATGAGTAACAAAAGCTCTCAATTTTGGATGACCCAAAATATCCTGTTGTGGTAACCATCTGCTAAGTTTAACATTCGATGTGAGTCCTTCAATTTCAGCAGGATGACCCTCATATTTCCACAAAACGTGATAAGGCAAACGGGCAAACGTTTGTACCAGTAAACGCCTTAAGATCACAGGCATATTGGCCGCCTTTACCGAGGAACCCATGGAAACGTAAATGAAACCCGATTCACCAGAAGAAGAAATGAAATCTTCCAAATCTCGAGGTAAAGGCTTAGCCGGTTTACAATGTATGCACGCCACTTCAGCTACATTGGGATTAAGAGCACGCGGGTAAGACACCACAGCATGACCATTTTGTAAAATAAAACTAACATTCTTCGAAAGTTCATATGGGTGTGGTATTTGAGTGCCAAAATGTTGTTTCATAACACGATACACAAAGGCCATAACAAACTGTTTGGAAATTAAAAAAAAATTAGAAATTTAAAGTCAAATTGAGAAGGGGAATGTGGAACATACCTTATGCATTATATCGGAAAATAATTGTACACCCGTATTCATGGCTCTCTCCAACAGATTCATGTTATCGGTGAAACCTGTATAGAAATTTGGTGTTACAGCATAAGAGCCAGGATTGCCAGCTTTTGCTAAACTGCCCGTATAGAAACCCACCGTATTCATGTACATAAAGGGTATTTTATATTGATACACCATGCCCAGGGCACATTCCGGAAATGCACCATCTAATATGGCCAAATCAAAATTACGATTTAATAACGCTTGCGTTTCGGCATCTTCCAGCATTGCATCACATGACTAGAAATACACAGAAAGCAAAACACAAAAACAGAAAAACCAAAAACAGTTAAAAAAAATATACAAAAACAAAGAGAAAAACGAAGAAAAAAAATAAAATAATTACTAAACAACCTTGAACCATGCTTTAGTAGCAGCAGCAGCAGTACAAGTATATTATGATGGAATACCAGAGTGTGTATGAATTATTTATGAAAAACATGTTGCACATGCAACTTGTTGTATCAACAACTTTTGATTTACTTCCAATTGCATTGGTACGAGTGCTGTGCTGTGCAACAACAACAACAACGTAATGCATGCAAAAGCAAAATACGTGAATTCAGTAGGAAACTTATCAGCAAAAAACAATTTCAACTAAAATATATGAATTATGAATTGTGTTATACAATCTAATAAAATTATAGTATTTTAGATACGATTTTAAAGGCCATGTTCATAAATAGATTTCATAAATACAGGTTTTGATACAGTATAGGGAATTTCCTAAAGTTTTCCTGAAGAATCTTATGTTTTTAATTGCTATTGAGAAATTGCCTTTAAAGTATGTAGTTTTTACAACAAAACAACCAACAACAATTGAGGAAGTTGCTAATTGCCCTTTCTCCAACATGGATGCATAAAACACTAAGGCCTTAGAGGCCTCAGCGAACTTCCTATGATGTGCTTAAAGACTTTAAAGCAACACTTGCTTGCAAAGCTCTAAATCGATGTTCATGACTACCCCTATTTAAGGGCTATGAAGTAAATTCAGTGATGTACATAAATTAGTGTCATAGTGATCTGTATGAAACCTAATTAGCAATAAGTTGTGTTGACACACTCTTACGTCGTCTTCATTAGCATAAGCATTACCACGGGACCTTACCAATGTAAGCTAGTTTCTTTAAACGGATGCCAATTTAACTCGACCTAATCCAACCATCCTCAAGGAAAAAATTCTAAGAACGGAAACCATTGGAATCGTTTACATGTAGCCCGATATCGCCTGGTAGAAAGCGCAGTCCATTTTATTGAAGAGTCTCTCCTTTGTTAAAATTCAAATAAAATAAAGTACATGTGAGGCATCATCGAAACTTTGTCATTATGGGTGTGTTCAAATGGCTGCCAAGGCCACTCTGGGTAAAGCGCATGCCCAATTTTCCATGACTCTGACGTATAAATCAGGCTTAATTTGCCTGATGGCAAGAGTTATGTTGGCCTTGGTAATCACTGCAGTGTGTGGATTATTCGCATACAGCTACTGCTTAAGGAACCCTCCATAATAAAAGGTCTAAAGGGTCAAATTGCAACTGGCCTCAAATAGCTTGTGCAGAATGTGCAGTGCGGCATGAGTTGTGTAACATGCAACGCCATCTTGTTGTCACCTGCCGTTGATGTCCAGACCATCCAACTAACGCCAAAAGAAGTTGATGATCAGCGACCTATAGGGCTCGCTATTGGCCTGACCAACGTCGTTCTCAAAGAAATATGAACCTATGACGACGCAAGTCCAAAATCGACAGCAAATAGTGATTGTTTCGTGATGTACTGCAAGCTGTAGGATCTCTCCTAAATTCAACAATTTTAGTTGTTCACATACTCATTCATTCAAATATATGATGCTGAAGATAATATTTCGATAAAAATTAGGGTCAGACAGAATACCGATTTGATCAAACAATTTTATCATTTGCACGTTTTGTCGAATATACGTTCATAGTGATTTGGCAAAACAGACTGAATTAAAGGCAACTAATTTGACAGATGTAGCTTCAACAAGATAGCAGTTATGGATCGTCAAAGTTCAGAAACCTTTATTGGCAGACCCGACATAAAAGCTGTATAAGATAGAAATGGTCATGAGCTAAATAGAATCATCCAAAAGAATGGTGGTCTCTAAAGGCAATTACACAAAGTATCCTGACCAATTTTCTACTCTACAGTAGAAGTAAATGTCAATTACTAAAACCCATTAGCTTTAAACTTAAACAAACATTATTTTTTGAGTGTAACTAATACATCAGTATTAGTACAATTACAAAAGCCTTCATTCCGAAATCAAAGTCTTTATCTAAAATACTTTAGGGTAAATTACAAAATATTTTGACGTCTCTCTTAATTAAATGCAATAAATTATTTGTGAAAAACCACCACAAACAAAACAAAAAAACAAAAACAAACTTCAAAGTCGAAATTATTAATGGTTGTAAAATGGTCAAGTCATCAAATCATTGCTGAGCCATGATGACAACAATAATTAAAAAAAAAAAAAACTGAGAAAAAACAAACAAATTCTTGGAAAATAAAAAAAAAACTTGAGATCCATTAACATTAACTCACCTCAAAAGCATAACGAACGCCATCCCATATGGAAATTGGCATTTCACCTGACATACGTGCACCCAACAGATCCCAATTGGTATAGTTACGTATGTATTCGACCAGGCCAGATGGTGTCACCTCGTGCAGCCCATTAAAATGAAAATCCGAGGGAAAACCATTTAGAAAAGTTATATTATGACCTCTGCAAGAAAACAAAAACAAAAAAGAAAGCATTATGATTCATTCATTCAATGTATGGAATTTCATTCACATTGCATTGTATAAACCAAAGCATGACTGACTGACCACGATCATATGTATGTATATAAAAATATGCAAACAATTTCTGTGTAATTATATGTTTATTAAATAAATATTTATTTTTTATTAATTTATGTCTTATTGTTGTTGCTTTTTTCATTATAATATTTCTTTGTTTGTGTCATAATTTATTGTCCAAAAACGTTATTGAGAGTTTGGAATTGATTGCAATTTTTTTGCTTTTCATGTAATGCTTTGGAATGCAGGTAAAAATTTGTTTGTTTGTTCCCATACAAAACAAAAAAATAGGCGTTTGTTTAATTTTATACACACAATGAAGTTTATTGGCTTTTGTTTAGAATTCAATGTTTTTTCGCAAACAAATAAAACGAAAATGTATTGAAATATTTCATAAAAACATTTTCATTTGGGTGATAACAAATGCATTTGCTGGGTATTTGTCTAATTTTCTATTACAAAATTTATTACCCGTACATGTAATACTAATTGCTGGAGCACACTTTAATTAGTTTAACATTTAAAAAATTCCTTATAAAGACATGGACGCCACAATTACATGGAATTAGACAAGCATTAGTAATAGAAGTAGAATTTGAGTGCAAATTAATTTTTAAAATTCTCCAAAAATCTATTTTTAGTTTTAAGTTGATTTTGGTATTAAAGTTTAATTTCAGTTATCGAAACAGGCTTCTTCCGGTTTGTTTCTTAAGCCTTTTGTTATTACAGTTTTTATTTTCCCTACCAAATCAAACCAGGAATTATAATTCAGTAATGTAATCAAGCAATAAGGTTGTTTATACAGAAAGCACTCTTATTTTTGTAACTGGATAATGTTGAATTCCATATGAGAGCCAACATTACATCGAATGTAGCAAAGGCCTTCACCACATTACTAATTTAATTTAGATCTGTAGATAGGTACCAATCCAAGAAGTTGGAATTGGGCACACTTAGACTGCATATGATTCACTGTGATGCATAAGTTATTCATTTCCAATAGCTATGAAACCATTGTCAGCTTCTGCCGAAGGGTCTTAGATTACTAATGTCCAAATAAAATATTAGATTCATCCATTTGCATAATAAAATCAGTCATAACCCCATACATTTTTGTATGAAATAAATAAAGAAGTGGGTTTGGTTGTATTACGAGATACTACTTGAAAATTATTGTCATCAGGACGCCAACCCGTCTTTCTCTTCGCTACTCAATATAATGGATGAGTAAAACCATATCACAGAAAATGTCTAGACTTGGAAGCTGCCGTAGTCTAGTAGGTAGTGTGTTGACTTATTAGACGTGAAGCCACGATTCATATCCCCGGTCAGACATCAAAACGAAATATGAAAAAATATTTCTTCGGCGACTTCCTCCCAGCAGATTTCTGGCAAAAACTCTGAGAGTAAATAAAATTGCCATGAAAAGTTTCTCAATAATCTGTTGTTCGGAGTCGACTTTAAATAAATAAATTCAAATCATAAAAAATTAAGCCGAATGTAAACAGAGCAATTGAAAAGAAACCTTAACAAATCAAAAGACTTAAGCAACAAACTTTAATTCGTAAAAAACCAAACATGATCACGTGTTTGTTTGTTTTTCTTCTTTTTTTTTTTGTTTCTTGCTTAGCATTTACAAATCTTTTCCTAGTTTCAGAATTCATTCTTGTAAGAATTTATAGGGTCTTTCATTATGAGTTTCCTATCTTTAAATTGAAGTAAAACAAAGCGACGTTTTGTAATCCGTGGAATGACCTATTGATGCTATTATTTGTGGGATATAACGTCGTGCAAATGATTGCATCCGAAATGTCCAATTTTCCATAACTCTAACACTTAATCAGACTGAATTTGGCCTTTATGATATTGGTTTGCGGGGCGCTGTGTTTTTTTTTTTGTTATACTCATACACCCGCGGCCTAAGAAAACTACACAAGACAAACTCAAACGAGGACAAATCGCCCAATCTCGGTGAAAAGTTCACGTCACCTGCACAGTAAATGACCATGCCTTCTAATTACTCGTACATAATAGCCCATGTGGCATGAAGTTTCTGGCACGTAGCGCTGTCTTGTTGAAGACACATGTCGTTGGTGCCCAAGTCCTCCAATTTAGGCTCAAAGAAGGTGGTAAACATCGCTCTATAGTGCTGGTCATTGACAAAGATGGCCTGAGCAAAGTTGTTCTCAAAGAAATTGGACTGATGTCGCTGCCTCCCCTAGATCAAAAGAAAGTAGTGTCCTTTTTCGGGATGCATTGAACGTTCTTTAATCTCTTGTGGATTGTTATCGACCCAAATTCGACGATTTTGTTTGTTCACGAACACATTCACATTCACATTCAATGGGCTTATCGCTGAAAATTGGAGTCTGTTTCTAACTGCTGTAAAGCCCATTCAACGAACTCACATCGCTGCATCAAGGTTGTGGTCGCGCATTCTTCTGTATTTGTGGTCCCTTCTTTTTGCTCCGTTTCTTATATCCTCCCTTGCCTACTTGCTCTGGGTATTGATAATGACAAGAACATGTCCTTTAACCTAACCTAAGCTAAACCCTCATTTTTTCTTTATTTCGAAAACAGTGATGAAGATTTGTTCGCTATGTGGCATATAGCATTAGAAAGATAACATTTTGTACTATAAAATCAAGTAAACGTTAGCCAAGCCAAAAGTGATGGTCAATCAGGTTTTGCTGTTCGGAGTTAATAAGAACTCATTTATTTGTGGCTTTTACTCTATGGCCAATCACTCAATTCAGACACTTTTAAGGACAACAATTTATCAGGATTGTTAGTCAATTATGGTTTGTGGTATGCTTTATAGAAATGGCATAATAATAGTTGACCGAACTTGTAATTTTTCTAACGTAATTAGCTTAGGTCAATAGGTGAGTAATATTTACAGTGCTTTATGTATTTTACTTGATGAAATTGGGGTGCCCTGGTAGTCTAGTGGGTAGTGTGCTAGACTATTAGTGTGAGGGTCGTGGGTTCGATTCCCACTGGAGACTCTGGTCTGTGACACTACACCGAGCATATGGTCAAGTTACTCCGCTCGTATATAATCAGAATATAATTTGTAATTGTATTGTAATTTAATAAATAAATAAATAAATACTTGATGAAATTGCATTAACTTACCTGTGTATTAAACCTTTTGCTAACTCCCAAAAAGGAATTTTATGTGATTTTGTGCCGCCCATGGTAACCATTAGTATGTCGGCTGTTAAACAACTCCCCACACATACCAATAAAAATGTGCCGAATATAAAATATTTCATGCTAAAAGTAAAGAAATAATTTGAAAAAATCAATTTAAAATCATATTTTTTTTAGAAAAACTAGAAATAATAATAATTTAAAATATTACTTTTAAAAGATAATTTCTGGTAAACCAACAAAGAGAAAGGTTACACAATAATTCACTGGCAAAAACCCTTTCACAATAAAATTTTTAAACTGCCATAACGAAAAATCAATTTTTTTCTTATGAAAGCTAAATTGCTTTACAATTTCCATGTTTAATGGTTTTTTAAGTATACATACATATGTATATATATTGTAATATAATATTATTTTTTGTTGAAGCAATTTTCTTTTATCTTTGGAAAATAAATCAACATCTATTTTAAAATAAATTAATTGACCATGACCACTGACTAAAAACTGGCAAATGTTATTGACGCCTCGCTTTTGAACCAACCACAAGCAAAAGCTAGATTTTATGGCAATTTCTAGTATAGCCTGGCTAGTTACTAAAAAAAAACGAAAAAAATTTAAATCAAGAAAATTGTTGAAATTTTTAATTTTACTACGAAAACAAATTGATTCCAACATGCTCGGTTCAAGGCAGTACAAACGCCACTTTAAGATTTAAATTTTTTCCTTTAAATTGTAAAAATTACAGCACGTATGAAAACTTAATATGAAGCCAGTTTAGTCCATAGGCAGTATGATGCCAATCATGTTTTATTCTAAAACATGTTCTAAAGCACTAAAGCTTGTTTTGATTTTCTTTGGAAAAAATATTCCTTTTTAATTTGCGGCTTTTTTTTTGAGCATAAATGCAATATTTTCTAAATAGTTGTAGAATTTTCTGAGTTTAGAATTTATAGTACAAGTAAATTTAAATTCCGTTGAAATTTGTTAAGTTTATAGTATTTTGTATTACGCTGAATTATGTGTAGCATACCTAGGCATAGTATAGTAAGTAGCCTAGTGTATACAGATCATGTCATGTTTTTCTTTAATACAGTAGTTTTCCGATTTAACGAACCTATATGTTGTCAGGCCTGTTCGTAAAATCGAAAAGTTCGTTATATGCAGTACTAACTTAAATGTGAGTTTTTGGTATGAGAATAAGTTAAAAGTACATAAAATATATTTTTTTAAATGTATTTTATAAAAATTAATTATTTTTCAAATAATACAAAAAAAGGAAACAATTCATATCACAAATTAATTGTTATTTCATAAAAATAATAAAAAATAATAATTCATATTACATTAGTACATATGTACATATAAAGAACAAAAATATACAAAAAAATTCTTTGAAACAAATATTTTAAAAAATTGATTTAGCTATGTTTATTTTTTTGGTGTAGAAATTTTCATTTTTATTGCTTCTTCGTGAAGCTCTCTTAAAATCCTTGATTTTGAAAAATCAAGATTATTTTGATGCGTCTAAACTAAACATCAAAAACAAAAAAACACCGCTTAAAACAACGGTATATTTTTTTACTACACATTAGGTTTTTTGTTATATTTGTCAAATGTCATTTTATCTTCATTCAAATAATATTTTTATTTGTTCGTTAAACTGAGTACAAAAAATAATTTTTGTTCGCTATTTAAGGTACTCAATAGGAAAAATTTGCCTGTTCGTTAAAAGCGATGTTCGTAGAATTGAATGGTCGTTAAATCGGAAAACTACTGTATATTCTTTATATTATATTTTAAAGAATTAATTGGCGGTTTGATTTGGCCATTTGATTCTCCATAATTAATACAAAAAAAAAAGATTTGTAATAAAAACAATAGCTTGGATCTTTAACCACATGTATGACATTGGATTTAAAATTAAATTTGTAGCTCTTTTGGACTTTTGCGAACCGGTTGCTTTATCAAGAGCTTAATTATTTATTCTTATTCTTATATTTTTAAATTAAAAAAAAAATATTCGCACATGCGTATAAGAACTATTTGAATAGAAAAACAAACTAATTTATCATGCAAATTGACAATAAAATTTCTAAAACGCGCTAAAACTTATATTTAAATATTAAATTTTGTTTATATTTTTATCTTAATTAAGAGGGTCCCAAAGGTTCAAATTTTTAATTATTCTAACTAAAAACAAATTTGACGACTTAAGGTCTGGCGGTTTTGATACATTGATTGATAAATATGTATAAGAACTATTCTTCTTTTACTTATTTTGATTTAATTTCTTGAGCCAAACTGCGTTCTTTACAATAAGAAAAAAAGTTCTTTAAAAAAATAAATTTCAACAGAATGGAAATATACTTGGAGTTATACTTAAGCGAGTTATATTCAACTAAAAGCAAATTTAAAAAGTTTGGTAACGAAACTATCTTTAATTAGAGAACATCTAGTATGCATAAGATTCATGGATGTGAGATTAAAACAAAAGCAGCAATTTAGGAACAATAACAAACCCCCAATGTTTTATTCACTTCTCGCTCTGCAAAGTAGTTCCTTAACAGTATAGTAGTAGAATAGTAGACTAGCTCTGCGCTCACCATTAAGAGATACCAACCTTACATTCTGTAGGAAGTCTGTATGTTGCACAAACTTTCTTTAAGCTGGTAGTCTCATCAGTCCATATTTCCTTGGATGCACATCCCTGCCAACAGCGAATACTATAGGTAGATGATTACCATCTTCTGAATTGGATGATTGGAACACTAAAGACATGTATTTTCAATATGGATAAACTAAAATCATCAGTAGACTAGTTGTACATACATACATACATAATTGGCCATTACAACCCTTCAGTCAGGATTACGGTCTAGCTTCTCACACCACTCATGTTGTTTGCCTTAATTTTATTATACTTGAGTGGCGGGACCTACAGTTTAACGTCGACTCCGAACGACAGACTTTAAGAAACTTTTTCATGGCAGGTTTCTTTACTCTCAGAGTTTTTGCCAGAAAACTGCTGAGAGGAAGTCGCCGAAAAAATATTTTTTTTTCATATTTCGTTTCGATGTCTGGCCTGGGATCGAACCTGGGCTTTACGTCTAATAAGCGAACACTCTACCTACTAGACTACGGCGACTTCAATATACATATGGATGTCAGATTAAAACAAAAGCAACAGCAGTCAATAAATGTATGTTCATTATAACGAAAGACCATATGACCTGCTGAAATAGAACAATAACTTCCTTAAAAGATAGATACGTTCTTAAAGAAAGGAAAAAAAATTAACAATGCTACTCCTCTACAGCCAATTTTTTTTTAGGAATATGTTATCAACAATCCCACTATTTTATAGAACCAATCGACCAAAAGCAGTCAGCTTTAGTCATTAGATTCGAACTAAGTTTCAGGTTCGCATTCTTTATAGTCTGGAACTCGTCCTAAGTAAATTATCACCTAATTTTATAATGTTTTGGAGAGAGTTAAAATAGAATAACTTTTAAAGTGCCAACAGGTTATAGAACAAAATACAACATGTTTGATCGGCACGAGATGTTTTTAAGTTATAGAACAAAATAGAGCATATTTGACCTGCACAAAGTCTTTTTAATTTAAACTTCAATTGTGTATACAAATAATTAGATATGGAGGTCGAAGGTGTGATGAAGGGCCTAAAGGATACACCTAAACCAAGGGTAGACTAGTTGTGAGACCATCATTAACATTACTAACTTTCATAGCTTCTTCCAGTTCAGTCCTCTACGGCCAAGTATGTCTGGCATGGGGTCATCCCTAAAATATAGAAATCTTGAGGTCAGAAAGGCTGAGCAATCACATAAAAAGAATTTCATCGTTGCGGAGCTTTCACCAGATGCCGTGGATTTTTCATTTTTTTTACGCCATTAAGCTGAAAGTGTTCATATAAGGCGGAGTGTCCCGCAAGTACGCTCCTTAGTGTAAAAAGCTCCTTAGTGTGCAAAGTTTAAAAGTTCATCTTACTATTTATGATTTAAGACGATCATTGTGGTTCAAATTCATTAAAATATAGATTTTATTGTGTTCCATTCAACATAGAATTCACAAGCTCTTGTGATGATTGTAATATTCTCAAATGTTATTCGAAGTGTAGGTAGCGTACGTTCTAAAATGTTTTGAAACACAAAATGGTTTCAAATATTAACAGGCTTTAGATAATAATTTCATAATATTTCCGGTGTTTTCAAATATTTGTGCACACAGCCTGCGTATACTTACTATGTATGTATAAATGAAAACAACTCGCACATAAAAAGTAGAAATCATTCAAATATTGCATGTTTAAGTTCAAATTATTGTGTAATCCAAATCATAATTAACAATTGAATGCGAATGTTAAAACAATTTAAAATAATATTCTAAAACAAAATACAGAATTTTGAATTTAATTACAAAAAAATTATTAAAAAAACAACATACATATTTTTTAATGTTATTCATGCATAAAGAATGAAAAAAAACACAACAACAATGTTTTGATTTTTCAAATTCACATGTTCTTTATTAGCATTAACATTTAGAACAATTAAATACATAAAAATGCAATTAAAAATTCTAGAAAAATAAAAATAAAATCAAATGGATTTCAAATTAAAAACAATTAAAAATTCATTTAGAAAATGAAACGACTTATATTATATGAAAGATAATAACAATTTACATTCCTTTCGGTGTATGAAATGAAAATTGATATTAAATTATGAAAATCACACTTTTTTTACTTTCATTCATTCATCTTTTTTTATTCACACACATTACTATTGACAATTTCATATCATTAATGAAATTCACTGTCAAGTTCAAGGCATTTAAGAAAACCTTAAACAATTTTAAGAGAAGGCATACACAGATACAAAAAAAAATTGCTCACTGAAATTATTGTATTATTTTAACGTTTACCCACAACAACAACAACAATAAAAACAAAAAACGAAGAAAACAAAAAAAAAACAACAACAATTGTTAATGACAATGACATGTTGAATTGTGTGGAAATGAAAAAAAAATAATTTCTCCTCTCAATCTTCAACTACTTGTTCGAAGGAAAAACAAAAAAAATATGATTGCCTGCAGCTACAAATGTAGTGTAAGTCAAACAGCTGTGATTGAAATAATAGCATCATAAAATGCACCACAACAATAGACCGAAATCAATTTCATCACCAAAGGGGAGGATGATTATTGCGAAGTATGACTATTCGATAGAGTTTTACCAAAAGTCCCCAGGTCCTAGCACTACGAATAGCTTAGATGGTACAGCTACAGCAATCAATAAATAACAATACAAATAGGTCAGATTGTATTGCAACCGCAATCGGTGATTATGTGCCTTTCATGCAGAAGAAGGTAAACATAAGCGTGAGCGATCCACAAAAGAAAGTTCGCTGTATGAAATCCACACAGTTTCCAAAGCAATATGGACTGACACCAAACAGTAAAGTTTGCGGGATGTACTTTCTCAAATTCGATAGTTTCGCTTGTTCACGCAACCATTCGTCCTGAAATATGCCTCATCGCTGAAGATAATTTTTTGGTGTGAAAATTAGGGTCCAGTTCAGAGATTAGCAATAAATCGTTTTTTCGCTACTCATAAGTACTCATGAAATTTTGAGTTTGAATGAGTCAACAGTATTGAAATTCAACTACTCTGTTTCATTCGTACTCACTACAACATTGATTTATAACTACTGGTTGCAATAAGTATGAGTACAACCTTGACATCAAACTCATAACATTCGAAATATGTTTAATTCATACGCCAACTCATTCAAATTCATAAATTTAGAAAAATACTTATAATACTCATAAATGATTCGAGTGATTCGAATCATTTATCAAAATTTACAGTCTTAGTAGTTGTTGCATTTACAAAAAAAAAAAAGAAGAAAGAAAAAACACACAACCTTCTAGTGAGTATTGTAGTGTTCGTACGCGAATCATATTTATTTGGTGATTCTTGCAAATGTTGAGTAACGGAGAGTCGAAATCTACAACATCATGCGTATTGTTAAGTATGAGTGCGATGAGTATTTCCAACTTTGAATATGAGTAGTATGAGTATGATATTAAAATAAGTATGAATGCGTATAAGTATCAGAAATTATGAGTATGATTCGAATCTACTCATCTTTTTGAATACTCATTGCTGATCTCCGGTCCAGTTGACTATCAGTCAATGGTAGTTTGACAAAACAAACTGAATAAATGACAACCAGCTTAAAAGATGTAGTTTCAACAAGATAGTCGTTATCAACCGTCAAAGTTTGGAAGACCTGATATTTATGACTACAATTATGTGATAGAACTTGTCATTTAAAAAGCTTATTTTCAACAAAAATAATTTAAGAGACTTTTGCTTTCATTAAATACATAATTGTTTAAAAATTTAGAAGTCATTATTTCATGAATATTTAATTCTCTTAATGGTTTTAATTCTATATTTTTAAAGTGGTTCAATTGGTTCATGAAATTATTTATATGGTAGCATTTTATAAATGCTAGTTTAAGAAAAATACCTCGGAAACATAAGAACATCTCTTATTGATATCCCACAAACAAAGAAAAATCAAAAGACTTAAGAAACAAACTTGAAATTATAAAATTATAGAATAATTTCCGCCATTTCAACCAAAACTAATGTAAACAATTATTTTATTTCACATAAAGCGTTTTTAAAGTATTTAGCATAAATTTTTAAAATTTTAAAAATAATTCGACAAAAAATAATATAAATATTCCCCATCATAGTACACATAAACTTTACATTATTAGTCGTAGTATTTTACTATAAGCCAAGTATGTGGCAATATTTAACATTTAAAAAAAATTATTTTGAAATTAATGCCCGACTGAGTACTCAGTCAAATGCAGGCTTGAAATGAAACTACAAAAAATCAACATTTCTTTTGTAACATAACGTGTAAAGCATACGATTATTTACAGAAAAAAAAATAAAATAAAAACCAAAGGCACTACAAATAGAAGATATTGTAAATCGTTGTGAATAATATTAACAAAAAGCATTAGTTGTTGTGAACTGAAATAATTCATTATAATGATGCTACCACTACTGCGTTAAGGTCAAATATCATTCGATCGATTTGTAAGTCATGTAAGAAGGCAGTAAGCCTTTATTTAGTCATTTATCATAATGTGGTAAAAATGATAGGCAATTGTATTTTTTCACATAATGTTTTAATTAAATTAATATGTTTAAATTAAATTAAATCAATAGTTTTTCGAGGCTTCAATACTGAATTAAAGTAATACAACCACCTGTGTAGCTAGAAAAACTTGATTAATGAAACAGAAACAAAGCAAAGAAACAATAAGACGATAGATAGATAAACTGCACTCGGATTTTTAAGATTCTGCAGATGGAAATGATGAATCGGAAATGTATGTATAGGGGTTATCCCCTATAATATAACTGTATAAGCATGTATAAGATATAAAAAGTATACTTTCATAATATCCAGATATTACGCATTTGTAGTGCATGTTGCTTTATTTTTATCTAGCAGATCCTCTAGTAGCTCAAAGCCCATATACCCGTAGATTTTCATCTTCATTTTTTTTTTTTTTGAGCCCTTATTTCCAATATAGTGCGATTTGACTTAGTTAGACTTTTTCTTGTTTTAGAGTTTTCTTAAGGCGCAGGCATGTGCAAATAACCCAAAAACCATAACGGTCCTTAACATACATACATACATACATAATTGGCCATTACAACCCTTCAGTCAGGATTACAGCCTAGCTACACCAAAGCGGACACACTGCCTACTACACTACGGCGACTACAATAACATAACCCATGCCATCGTTCGAATTCGGCCTGATTTATAGGCCAAATTAAAGGAAAATTTAACATTTCGTATGTGCTTCATCAATAGGTCTTTTAAACGAATAAAAAAGTTCGTTTTATTTAAATTAGAGAGACTTCCTCAAAAATCTTGTAACTTTCGGTGAATTCCTCTCAGCGGTCTTCTGGCAAAAATTCTGAGAGTGGATAAAATTACCATGAAAAGTTAAACACACTAAATTGTAATCCTGACTAATCCTAAGGGTTGTAATGACCAACTGTGTAAGTTGTAAGCTAAAATTTCTTAAATATTCTCATTTTATTTCGGTGGTAGGTGTGGTGCTTAACTTCTAATTAAATCGCCGTATTTTCTGTATGACTCCTTCATATACTTTTTGACTTTAGAAAACAAAGGAAACAGTTAACAACACTTAAACGTTTTATTAAGCTTCCTGATCTTTTCCTAGCCTGTATACTCAACTAATATCTACGCCTGTGGCTCCATACCTAAAGTGTAGTCAGTACATAATAATTTATGTTTTAAAATGCCACTGATCAAACGGTAGTTTTCTTTTGCTGGCAAGAAGACATTCTACTATATAACATAAAGTAGAGTAAATCTCCTAAAGAACCTGTTAGGTTCAGTTATCAGTTCAAAAGGTTATCATGCGACCAGTTGAATAAGTTCTCGAAATTTTAAAAAAATTTTAAATTTTTTAAATTATTCACACAATTGTTTGGTACAGGAATACATTCAAATGAACTAGGATCCTGGTTTTGTATTTGAAAATAAAATTTCAGACTTTAATAGATTTTTTTAAAGTAAAATTAATTTGTTTGGCAACATACATACATATGTATCTCTTCAATCAATGACAATTTTTTTAAAAGAGGAAATACAAACGTATTGATACCAGCATATATATTTTGTTTTTAATGCATTCACATACCATTTGTATGTGAAATAGTTTTGTATTGTTTTCATAGGTATAAAATTTAACGTGATTTATTATTAAATTGGTTAGTTTTTCAAAAGAAAATAACGCCATAGTCAGGAAACTTGTTAAAAATTGCAATGAGATTTTATAAGGTTTTTTTGTTTTGCCAATACAGGCACCAAATGCTTAAACAATAACAATAACACGAAAACAACTTTTATAGTGACGTAGTAAAAAAAAAAACAGGCATAGGTACATATACCATACTGGCTTGTAGTTGGTTTGATAATTATAAGGCAACTTAGTTAAAGAAAATATAAAAAATACCACAAACTTTTAAACTAAAATTTTTAAAACTGAGTATAATTTTAAAGGAAAATAACTGGATATTGTATAACACAAGGCTAAAATGCATTAAAGAAAAACCCATTTTTTACACAAGCGTAAGTGTTCGCAAAAAAATAGTTTGCAAAAAGTAAGAGTGACGACATCAAGTGAAATACAATATCAACAACAACAACAACAACAACAAGACACATAAACAGGAACAACAACAAACAGCACAAATTGCCACAAAACAAAACAAACAATTGGTTAATATGCCACTAACTAACTTGACTAAAACTTATTGGCAAAAGCATACATATATACATATTTACCAAACAACTGCATATAATGATTGCAAAAAAACACAAGAAAATTATTTCTTTTTTTAATATTCCCTATTACATAAAGAGTAAAAAAAATCCCCCAAAATATTACTTTAAAAAGGAACATAAAATGCAATCGGCATACACTCCCATTACATACACACATACATACATTTACAAGAAATTTAATTATAATTTTAAGTATGATTATATTTTATAAAAATACTTAAAAAATCCATTTTCCTTCTTACACTAATTAACATTCATTAGTTTTATGTAAACCTTTATTAAAAATTATTTTTCTTTTTTTTATAAGAAGTTTTTTTTTTTTGTTTAATTCCCACTATTTTCCCATTCACATGCAATTTTAACTGACCATCGTTTGGCAAATCGAAAGAGAAGGAGAGAGAGAGGTGGGAAAAGAAAATACTTAAAATACATGAAATCAAAAACGAAAGTGGTTAATAACCGCTAAAGACACAAACAAAAATGAAAAACCAAAAACCAAAACCCAAGAAAGAGAAAAAAACATTACAACATACGATAACCACAACCAAATAAATAGTAAACAAAATAGTGGCATATAACTGCGTTCATAAAATGTGTCAGTTTCAATTGAATTTTATTTAATTCATGCTGTGCTGTTTTTTTTTTCTTCACTTACTTCAATGAATTATTTTTTATTATTTATTTTAATTTATTCCCGTTAATAATAATAAAAATAAACAAATAAATTAAAATCATAAAGAAATACAATAAATTAAGCCAAATGTAAACAATTCAATTGAAAAGAAACCTTAACAAATCAAAAGACTTAAGCAACAAACTTTAATTCGAAAAAAAACCAAACATGATCACGTGATTATCAAAAGTTTTCTTCATTTGAATTGATTTTATTTCTTGCTTAACATTTACAAATTTTATTTACTTGTTTCAGAATTCATTCTTGTAAGAATGTATAGGGTCCTTCATAAAGAGCTTCCTATCTTTAAATGGAAGTAAAACAAAGCGAAATTTTTTATTCCTTGGAATGACCTATTGATGCTATTATTTGTGGAATATAACATCGTGCAAATGTCCTCCATGACTTTTCTCGGTTGAGTGCATCCGATATGTCCAATTTTCTATAACTCTAACACATACAGTGAGCTCTAAAAGTGAGTAAACACCACTGAAATAATTCATTTTCTTAGGACAGCGAGAAAAGTAAATGAGAATTGTCGAATAAATTTTCAAAAATAAAAACGTTTATTTATTACTTATAAAATGTTAAAGCAAAAACAACAATTCATGATAAAGGAACTTTTTTATACTTAAGAACATAATAGAAAATTTAAAATTATAGTGGGTGTTGACTCACTTATGGCGCTCACTGTAAATCAGGCTGAAATTGGCTTTTGTGATATTGGTTTTAGGATATTGGTGGCCCGTTCACTTCACCTGCACAGTGGATGACCATGCCTTCTAATCACTCATACATAATAACCCATGTGGCATTGAACTTTCTGGAACGTAGCGCTGCTTGTTGAAAACACATGTCGTTAGTGCCCAAGTCCTCCAATTTAGGCTCAAAGAAGGTGGTAATCATCGGTCTATAGTGCTGGTCATTGACAAAGATGGCCTGAGCAAAGTTGTTCTCAAAGAAATTGGATTGATGACGCTGCCTTCCCTAGATCAAAACAAAATAGTGAGCTTTTGCTGGATGTATTTAACGTTCTTGAATCTCATGTCTCATTTGTTTGTTCACGAGCACATTCACCCTGAAATCGGCCTTATCGCTGATGAAGATTTTTCGTTGAAAATTGGTATCAGTTTCTAACTGCTTCAAAGCCCATTCAACGAACTCACATCGCTGTCTAGGGTTGTTAAGTTCCTGGATCAGTTGAATTTTGTGCGGCTGCAGGCCCAAGTCTGGACGCAAAAATTCGCCAAGTTGTGGTGTGTGAAAGTCCGAGTTCTTGTAAACGAAGCAAAGTCTACTCTATCGGATTATCCTGTACATTCTCACAGACATCGGCGATATATTCCGTAGATCTTACGTTTCATCGACATACAGGAGTTGGTCGATCGCCTACTGAACCAATCGACTGAAATGTATGCTACCGTCCCTACGCTACCGTCCCTACGACTAACCTGTTAACGACTTAGAAACCGAACTATTCAGATCGAAATTTGCAAACCATTGAATGAGTTGTAGGCTTATCTAGAGATAGAATTAAATGGATACAGTTTGTAGAAAATTTTTTATTCCTAAAGGAGTTTGGCAACTGTTATTATAAATACTGGTTCCCTAGTAGTTTAGTGGATAGTGTGCTAATCTATTAAGCGAGGATAAGGTCTTAGTTATTACTTATTACTTAACAAATAAATAATTTATTATAAGTTTAATTAAATGATGTTTAGAAATCATAAGTGCACCACTAAAGGAGTATGTTCCTTTTTGACCAGAATATCATAATATAACCAACTGGGACCGTTTCATTTCCTTCTCCAAATTAAGTCACCGTAGCTGGCATATTTGACTAGAGCAGCAGTTTGTCACGAAAAGTTGGTCTGTAGCTTCCACCACTTGTGGTTCAAACTAACACACATAAAGTGGGTGGTGTAAGAAACTAAAGGAATGTAATAACCAGTTAAGTATGTAACCATGACGTGGTTAAACTTTACTATCCTCTGCTTTCAAGTATACGAAATGTAGCATTAAAAAATGTTTTAAATTCAAACTTTTTAATACCACAATCACAAAAAGGCAAAGGTTATTTAATCAAAATTAAAAGTGAACCAAATTTTTATTATTTATTATGGCATGTGAAATTCGCATCGGATTTTATTGGCAATTTAAATTGTACAAAAGCAGAAAACCTATAAAGTCTTCTCTGTGTGACTGACTCTGTTTTTTTTTTCTTTGGTTTATTTGCAATTCTTTAATGCCTATGAAATACTTTTAACACCTTTAACCATAATCAAAATAAATAAATATGAGAGATATGAAAAAAAAACAAAATCTTAAGCTATTTATTTGCATACTGTCACCACGTTTTAACTAATGATAGTGAAAGTAATAGCGTCATTCATTTTCAACAGTCAGTCACTCAGTCATTCAAACGACCATGTATAGTAAAACTATCTATCAATTCACAATCATATAACAGCTACTAACTTACTTTTGTTTTATTGCCCCTTAACGTAACATAACCCCCGTCATACAAGATCAATAAAATATTTTGCTTTTTAGTTTTTTTAAACAAATGCTTAAGAGTGTAACAATTTTTGTTTATTTTTAACCGAAATTCGCTTGTTGTACCGGCAATGGTACCAAAAGTACGATACGTATTGCAGTTACGCATGTTTGATTTCAAATACATTCAAGTAATAGTTTTAAAAAGTTTTTATGGTGGTTTGTTATTTGATTTTAGTCATTCACTAAAGACTAAAACAAAAAATTAAATGTGATTGGCTTTTAATACAATATTTTCTGCAAGTGTTTTAGTTTGTTTTTAATTTTTTTGTTTGTAATTTTATACTTTCTTTACTTTTTCTTTTGTATAACGCCCCTGAAGAGAATGGCATTTAAAGGTGAATTTTTTTGTTTTCAATATTTCGCTAAACTTTTATCCAAACAAAGTTATTGAAAAAAAAACGTTATTGTTTAATTCCATTTCTATTTTTTTTTTCTGTGTTTTTTTTTGCACAAAGAAATAACATTTACATTTTAAAATATATTTAGTTTTGTAATCTTAAATATTTAAACTTTTAAACTTTCTTTATTAATACGTTATTGGCCAAATTTAACAATAGGTTTTATTATTTGTAACAATATATGCAAGTCTATTGATATATGAAAACAATACTTTAAGCACAATTTCTTTGCTTTTTTTTCAATAAATAATAATCTCTTAAAAGAAAATTTGGTTTAAAAGTACCTTATTACTTATATCCATATTAAATGGGGGATTACCAGTTCTTGGCAAACGCCTATAAAAAATAATTTTAAAAACAGTATTTTGTACACACACACATATATACATAACCGGTCTTTACAACACTTCAGTCAGAATAAGGATTTAACTTCTCACACCACTTACAATGTTGTGTGTGTTAATTTCATACATGAGTGACGGGACCTACAGTTCAAAGGCGACTCTGAATAACAAATTTTTGAGAAACTTCACATGGCAATTTTATTTATGATAAACTTCCAAGAAGAGAGGCTTCCACGCCTTTGATGGGACTGGAAATCTTCTGTCAAATGACAGCGGATGTTTGAAAAGGTCAACGAAAGAGAAGATACATAATTGGCCATTACAACCCTTCAGTCTCACACCACTTATGTTGTGTGCTTTAATTTTATACTTGAGTGGCGGGACCTACAGTTTAACTTCGACTCCGAACGACAGATTTTGAGAACCTTTTTCATGGCACGGTTATTTACTCTCAGAGTTTTTGCCAGAAATCTGCTGAGAGGAAGTCGCCTAAGAAATATTTTTTTTTTGCATATTTCGTTTTGATGTCTGGCCTGGGGTTCGAACTCGAGCTTTACGTCTAATAAGAGAACACACTACCTACTAGACTACGGCGACTATAGAGAATATAAAGGGAAATAAAGGTTTGAGGCAATCAAAACTACGAGTTTTTTTGGAAATTACAATAATAGGCGATTTAAGTCACACATCACACATTATCCATAAATAACCTGAGATTAGTAACTCATCTTTTGACAGGGTACTGTAAACTCAGAGTCCACTTATTTAGAATGAGGATTGTCCCGAGCCCATCATGAAGATTGGAATACATTCTTGAAACCTGGGGAGGAACAACTGGGTACCTATCAGATGAAAGACAGAGAATTGCAGGACCCAGAAATTTGTCAGGGCACCAGGCTTTTTTATGGTAGGTAGATAGGTAGATGTGGCTGCCCATCCAAGAAAAAAAATTTTGGATAGACTCGCTTAGGCCGCATTGGGCCCATTGTACTACCACAGTTATCCGCTATCCCCTAGCCTCAAACCCACTCGGAGCTCCTGATGAAGCGATTTAGGCTGCCAATGTCAATCCTTGACAGTTCCTCCAGATCATCCATGTAGTAAGTACCCAAGTACTTCCTTCTCCTTTGGCAAAGGGCATGTACCCAGCAGGTCAGTGACAGTCTCCTCTTCTTCCTCATCTCTGCAGCTTCTGCAGAAGTCGTTAGCAAGGTGTCCAAGGCCAATACGCCTCGCATGCGTACCCATAATGCAATGCCCCGTAATGACACCGACAACTACACTGAGCGCGCCGCTTTGGAGTTTAATTAGACTCATTGTGCGCCCCTTATCTAGCCTTGGTCAGATCTTAGGAGCCGTTCTACCCGTATCCGAGACCGCCCAGCTGTCGTTGGCAGTATCGACGACTGCATTATCAATTATGAGCTTGCACGTCCTCATAGGGATGCCCAGATTCGAGAATTCATCGGAGAATTCGATGGTCGTGCCACGCCTGGCAAGTTCATCAGCTCTGCAGTTACCCGAAGTACCACTGTGCCCCGGTTCCCATTCAATATGGATATCATATCACTCTTAGCTGGATTGGCATTCATTCCATTTTTCTCTTCTTTAATGTTTCACTGTCACACTTCACAAATACTAACTTGTATAGGGTCTTTTAACAGTTAATTAATATTTTATATACAGTTTAATAATTATTAAAGGGCTATTGGTATTGATAAATAATGCTTCGTAAATGCTTCGTTACAAAAATTCTGATAAATTAATTATCCAAAGGCATACAAGCTTTAAAATGTGTTTCTAATCAATGTTTAGTGGAACATTTAAGTTTTAAAAATTCCTGCCATTTAATACAAAAAATCATGTTACATGTTTTGAAATTACGAAATAAAAAAATTTAATTTCATGCTGTTAGACAAGGTTAATTTAAAAAAATTAAATGAATTGAAATGAAATGACATTTCTGAAAAATAAAATGATTTATAACTATACTCCTTTACATGTCTTGAGATAATAAAATTATTTAATTAAATAACAAAACGAAACAAAAAAAGCAAAAAAAAACATTTGCAAATTAAATTGTTATGGATTTTAGAAACAACAAAAAGTAAAACTTTCAATTTCAATCTTTAAAATAAAAACGCAAAGCCATGCAATAGTTTAAAACGAAAAAAAAAATTAAAACATTTAAGTAAATGTAAAGACCACGAAAAAAAATTCCCCAAGAAATAAAATGAAAACATGAGAAAACATTTAAAATTGATTAAGAGTGTTGAAAACAAAATGTAGGAGTTTTTAATTAAACAAAACAAAACAAAACAATGACAAACTTACAAACCTATTTGATTTGCTTGATAAATGTTTTTAACGGTTTTGGAGGGAATTTTTTACCCTCTTTTTAAACTTTAGCATTGTCACGAATAATTATGCAGATGATCATGATAATGATGCTACAATTGATAATAATGACAATGATAATGTTTTCTAAATTTTGAAGGCCTTCAGTCTATGAATTTGTTACAAAAAACACTCCCATATTTAGGATTTTTAGTTTTTTTAGTAACAATAAAAAAATTTGTCATAAAAAAATTAATTTGTTTTTGGCTAATTTATCATTTAAATTATTTAATTTTTTTAAATATTTTTTTTTTTTTAATTTAGTTATTTTACTACAGTTGAAAGGTTAAAAGCATAAACATGTTGACGAAATTATTCATAGAAAATCATTCATATTAAAACTGTTTACCTTGCAAGTTTTCAGAGAATTTCATCATGGTTACCTTTCCACCAAAACACCAAAAGTCTGAAGTGAATTTGTTTTTAAATTTTATTTGATTTTATTCTAACTAATTAATGTTTGTTTCAAATTCATTTAGCTTCAGCCTATTAAATCAGGTTTTTGTCTTAAGTCTTTTGTTTAGCAAGCCTTTAACAAAAAAATGTAAACAAACATTGCAAACCAACCTCTTGAATGTATTACAAATAAATACGTTTCTTGGTTTTATTAAATTCAAAAAAAAGTCAACATTTTCTTTGATTTATTGCATATTTAATTTATTCGCCTATAAACATAATTAAAATTAAAGTTTTATTGATTTCCATTATAAACCACAAAATTTATTACTCTAATCAAGAGCAGATTTTATTATATTTTTTTGTTTTATTAAACACATACATATCTGCAAATAAATCTTAATTATATTTTAAAACATTTAATTGTTGTATGACATGAAGCGTATGGTATTTAGTCAAGTATAATTAAACAAAGTGTGTTCAAAGTCATTAAACAAAATTCAAGTTCTATTTATTTATTTAGTATTTATTTATTTATTTATTTATTATTAAATCGAAGTCTTTAAAAAATATTTTGAAAAAACGGATATACAGCGGATATACAGCGCCAAAACACCACTGAAATAATTAATTTTCTTAGGATAGCGAAAAAAGCAAATGAATAAATTTCCAAAAATAAAAACGTTTATTTATTACTTATAAAATGTTAAAACAAAAATAAAAATTCATGATAAAGAAACTTTTTTTTATACTTAAGAACATAATAGAAAATTTAAAAGAAATTGTTGACTCACTTATGGCGCTCACTGTATATTCTGATAGGTAATATAGTAATGGGATTTTTTTATAACTCACAGATACACCATCTGCAGCGTAGATGCAGCAAATAAATGAAATAATCTTTAAAATATAATTGGTAGGCATTGATTTACCGCCACAACTAAATATTTCATTCACTTTTGCAAACTTTTTTTGTGTGTGTGTCTTTTGTCTAGATTACGACCTAGTTTCTCCCACCACTTATGTTGTGTGTGTTAATTTTATACATGAGTGGAGGGATTTACAGTTGAAAGTAGATTCCGAACGACTGATTTTTGAAAAACTTTTCATGGCAATTTTATTTACTCTCAGAGTTTTTGCCAGAAATCTGCTGAGAGGAAGTCGCCGAAGAAATATTTTTTTTTCATATTTTGTTTTGGTAGAATTTGAACCGTGACCACACGTCTAATAAACCAATACACTACCTACTAGACTACGGCAACTACATGTGCCGTATATTCTAACTAAATTAATACGTAGTGGAAAACTAAAGCAACCAAATTAGAAGAAGAAAGTTAAAATTAATTGGACATACACTCTAGCAGACCAAGGAAAGCATTCCAGGTGTTTAGACTGGACTAAAAGCCACTAGATTCTCAGTTTAATGTAAGAAAAGTAAATAAAATGTGGAAAGAAACAAAATCACTTTGCAAATCTTATCGAAACACTTGAATGTTCCCTATAGGAATAAAAACAAAGAAAAATAAAACAATTTCAATCTAGAAATTTTTCACAATAATAACTATGTAAATAAAATAAAATTCAGATAAAGTTTAATTAAAATCAGGCCTAATACCAGTTTTAAGTTGCCTTCTGCAGTGTCTCAGAGTTTTGAAAAATAAACCGTTTTTCTTAATTATCATACTTTTTTTAATTTTTTATCATAATTATCGAATAAAAATATTTAAAGAAATAATTCTAGAACCAGAAAATCATTTTGAAACTGAGAAAGCTAGTAGTTAAGAAATAATTTCAGAACGAGTAAATCATTTTAAAGCTGAGAAGGCCAGTAGTTTTTTAAGAATAACCAAAACTGTATATATTTTGTAAAGATTTTGAAAAAAAACACTTTTATTTACAATGACTTTGTGTTTTTGTTTTCCAAAAGTTTCTCAAATTTTCTAGACAAATATCAAGCAAAATCTATATATGTTTTCCATTAAGGGGATTTTTTTTTACTAAAAACTATAATTTTTCCATTAAATGTTTTTTTTTTTTTTGTATTTTTTTGTAATTTTCTTGTAATTTTTCAATGAAATGATTTTGTTTTGTTAAAAAAAAAAAAGAAAAAAACATATTGATTGAATAATTGTTTGGTGTAACTCAAAATGTTTTGATTGCTTTTTGGTTAAACAACTGTAATCAAGTCACCACGTAGATTAACTAAAATGACAAAAACAATTTGGCAAAATTTAAAACAAGTTAAAAAATTTGGGTCACTCCACCAGTAACAACAAGAAAATTTAATGATTTTATATAGCTTATGAATTTTATTACAATTTTTTTTAGTTTAAAACCATACACCAAAACGGACACAAAAATAAAAACAACAGCACTTGCTTAAAAATTCATAATTAAGTTAAAAGAAGAAAAAAAATAAACACATCATTATTACAAAATCATAAATAAAATTAAAAATTTATAATATAAACGTATGGTATAAAATTCAAAAGACTTAAGGCACAAACGTTTTAATAACAATTACCTTAAAAATATTAAAAAATAAGACTTAAGACACATGCAGCACACTTACCTTAAGCTTAAAAAGGGCTACAGTTTTAATAATTTTTGTTGGTTATTATTTTTCGTTTGTTGTTTGTTTAAATAATTGAAATTATTTATTGAATATTAAATTGAATTTTTAAATATTTTTTGTTGCTTCCAACAGCTGCAACCACAATAAACCCCAATCAACAATAGAAGAGTGTAATTTAAATGTTTAAGTCTGTCTGTCTGACTTAAACGCACTCGTTATGGTCTTGCATTTATACACTGATATATACACATGTATGCATATATGTACATATATATAAATAGATTTATGTATAGACCAACACTACTGGGAGGGTGTACTGTAACAACTAGAGAGTGTTTTAAAGAAAAAGGTAAACGACGTCAGTTATTTAGTAAATATAACGTATAATATTGCCAATAAAAATGTTTTTGTTTTTTTTTAACATTTAATATGGCTAAAATAACATTAATAATGACATAAAACGCGATGAGCACGACGTTTGCGTTCAAAAAAAACTTTTTTTGCTGTTATTGTTATTGTTATGCAGCAATAACACCTTTTTAATACATATACAGACACACTTGCAAATAAAACCACTAAAATATTGGCCGTTATTTTCTTTTAATTTTTTTTTCGCGATAAAATTTTTTTTTTTTAATTTTGTCTTAAAACAAATGTAATAAATGAATCAAATAACTATGTAACAGTCACATTAATTTTATTAATATTAATTTTCTTATGATTTTTTGTTTTTGTTTTTAATTCTCACGTTTTAAAACCCCCTTTTCAAAACAAAGTTATCAAACTTTCACCATTAAAGCGAAAAAATTAAGCATTACAGCCAACACTTAAACAAAAATAATAAAACAATTATTTCTTGCAATTTAACCGTTATAATAAAGAAATAGAAACAATTTATTTTAAACAATTTTTTTTTTTAATAATTTTTCCCTTAATTATTTAATTTTTTTTAATTATTTATTTCTTTTATAATTTAATTTTAATCATTTTATGTATATTATATTTCTTTTTAATATTTTACTTTTATTGCAATTATTTTTTTGTTTTTTTCTTTTAATTTTCCATTTATTTTTTAATTTTAACCGCTTCGTTTGTAGTTTCTCTTAGCCAAGACGTTTAACAACTAATTTTGTTTTCGCCTGCCACCGTTAAAAGTAACAATAATTTTGCTTTTTCCATTTATTTTTGGCCACAAATTGAAATTTTGCTTCTTTTTTTTTTTTTGCTCGTAAGACGGTTTTTTGCTTTTTTACGTTAATGCTGCGTTTCGTTTAGTTTCACGTTTGTTTTACTACTGCATTCATAGTTTTTTTAGTTGGTAGCTTAAATATTCAAGTATTTCTTGTGTTTTTCTTTCTATTTATTTACTTACTCTCAGCTCTAGCAATTCCTGCTCAATTTTTTTAAACCTCCTTTTATGTTTGCTCACTGATAGGAGAGCATAAGCTTATGCACAACTACTATATCCATGTAAATGAGCACAACAATGTTTAATTTGTTTTTGTTTTCTATCTGGTTTATACACGTGCTGCAGTTTACATTCCGGTAGTGTAGTGCAATGTTTTTTATTAACCCTATAAGGCACCGTGTTAATGGTTGGGTAAATAGGCCTCCATAGAAATTAATTTGTTTGTAAATTATGTATAAGTAGCGTAGACAAGTGTAAAAACACACCTCCATAGAAGCCGCGTATGTCAAAAATCCTAACTGGACTGAATTCCCCAAAGCCGTTAAATAAAATCGCCAAAGAATTCTAATACATACTACGCCTCTGCACGCCACTGCTCGCTAGTTTTAAACTTCCCCATATTACTACATACCCTACAAAAATTGGAGCCTACATACCTCTAGTTAATCCTTGCCTACAAAGCACAATGCCAAGTTATAAAAGATTCTGTTAGATATCCTCCCCAGGGTCTGAGGCATAATAGCATAAAAAGTGTTCCAAAGGAGATTTAACTGATCCCTCCACTTTTTACATTAGAATGCTCCGGAACACAGCACTGTACCATCAAGTAACTGTCTGAACGCGTATTGAGGACATTTCTTCATATTTGGTGACACCGTGTAAGGCAAGCCCCCTTGTCATGATGGTGATTACCTTGAACCATTTCGAGCTTCGCATAAAACCGGTCACTTCCCTTAGAGGCACGTTTGCCACTATGCCCAGATCTTCACACAAAAACCAATGACGTCTGTTGTGAAGTGCAGGGCACTCATGTAAAAGGTATTGTATCGATTCCGTGTTTTCCATATTCTGACAGATTCTGCAGTAATCCTGGTGACGAAGTAATCCAGACGAAACTTGTCAGCGAAACTGCCAATAACGCCGTGTCCCGTTAGAATTCTTGTTAGAGTGCGAACCGTTCTTTTGTTGAACTCAAGTAGTTCGTTGGTTTTCCTTCTGTCCACTGCTGGTCACAAAAGTTTTGACATTCGACAACCAAGTATGTTGGTCTTTATAGTTTAGCAACAACGCAAAGCTTAAATCCACGGAGAAACTCAGTAATTAAGTCCATCTCCTATAAAGACGCCAGGCTTTCCTAGCTTATAAATGAGTTCAATTTTCTTTCACAACGCGACCAATATTATTATGCTGTGGATCAGCAATGTACGGGTAATTTGTGTACCTGATCCTCCTACCCTATATCATAATTCGCCTTCACATTGATAGTTTGAAGCGGGTTATTTTGAGGAGACCGCGAGATGTAAACACCAACGTATATCGATCTTTATACATTTTGTTATATTTTTGAATTTTTTTATTGACAACATTTAAGCATATGACCGCTAATGAAGAATTAAAACGTAAAATAATAAAGTAAACTTAAAAATATAGTTGTACAGCATAATAGGATATTTTTTGGGGGGTTTATAATAAAAAGTAAATGGAATAGTAAAAAATATCTACCTACATATGTAATACGAACGAAGTCTAACATTTAAAAATGTTTCGAAAAAATATTTTGAATATTAATACGTTAACATTATAATTATATGTTTATTTGCAACATAAGAAATGTTAAAGCTTCGAAGCATTTAAATATAACATAATGAAATCGTTCGCTTTACACATGTAGGCAGTAAGGACATATGTACATACACATATTTATGAATTATAAACAGGTAAAAAAATCTTTTGACAATAATCAATAATATACGTTCTATATAAGGTATAATTAAATAAGTTAAATTGATTGTAATTTAGACTCTTTAGTGGATAATTTCAAAACGTAGTGAAAAGTTAAAACTTGGGCCTAGTGGTTTGACGTAGACTCTTTTCTATTTCAAATTGACGCAAGTCCGTACGTTGCAGGAAATCTTGGCGCTCCAAAAAACTAGAAATAAATTAAACAAAATTAAATACAAACAATATGATTTCATTAGAATGCTAATCTTACCCATCTTTGCCTTTGTTAAACGTTTGTAATTGTTCATCTATGCCTTCTGTCTGTTTAAAACTATTCCAATCCATTTGTGACTTTTCGAGGACGGATATTTTCTTCTTTTTACCCAACTGATTTAAAAAGGAACCAATGCCACCACCTGAAACGCCTGGGCCAGCAGAAGGTATTGTTCTCTTTATACCTGCTCCTGGCATTATGCGACCAAATGGTTGTTTCTTTACCGGTTGCGTTGTGGTTGCCTTATTTTCCTTAATACTTGAAGCGTTTACTTCACGCTCTATACGCACTTCTTCGCCTGCAAAATCTAACACTTCAGTGACAGTGGTTTTTTTGCTTTCTTCCTGCTTAGTTTTTGTTGAACTTTCATTGTGTTGGTCTTTGACTTCAATTTTGGGATTCAAAACTTGTTTTTCATTGGCTAAAGTCCCTGGTTTGTTATCTTCTTCTCGGTTAGAATGGCTGACCTTAGAGGAACTCGGTTTAGGATTAACATCTTTAAGGAAATCCGCCCATAAAGCATTAGTACGTGTTTTATCCTCTTCGTCGGATACCAATTCATCTTTTTCCAGCGCCTTTCCTTTGCCATTCGTCAGCACATCTTCTGTTTGTCTTGTCGCTCTCCTTGAGGTATATTTGTTTTCTTCTTCCGTTGAATCTTCATCATCGTCCGACTCATCGTTATTCTTTTTATTTTTTGTTCTTTTCTTTTTAATTACCTTTTTTGTACATCTTTTACTTTTTGTAGGTTTTTTTCCAGCATCATTATCGTTTTCTTCTGGGGCTTCACTGTCTGCCTCTGCTTCTTCATCTTCACTAGCTGGCGATTCGCCGGCCAAATTGTCTGGCCGGAAATCTTCATCGCTTTCATCTGTATCGGAGGCATAATCTTGTTCTTTATTCATTTTATTTTTGAATAAATTTATTCAACTTTTTAAAAGTAATTAAAAGAAATTAATTAGAAAGAAAACTTTTTCTTGAGTTTTTGTATGCACGCGAAAAATCTATTGTTTGTCTGGCAGCTTGTAGTATTTTCTTGATAATATTGCCACACTATTAAAAATATTTTATTGCTAAGGCTACCAGACTTGTTAAATGTTAGGGCGTTTTTAAGTTTATTTTTAATTGGGAATCAGATCAAGGCGAATTCATAATATCATAATATAATATCAATTCGCCTTGAATCAGATATTACGTTTCGGTAAGAACCGAGTATTGCATGTATATATATACTATCGGTCCAAATATTAATTCAAATAAAATTTATCTACAATTTACTCATTAAACAAGGTTCTGTAAAAGTAGAAAACTGAAAGTGGGAGTAGGAAGGTAGTTTGAAGGAGAGCACACCAACCGAATGGTCTACGTGGTCTCATGTCTATTGGTATACATCTGAATAATCTTGCAAAGCCCTCGCCATTAGGGGAAGAAACTCCCGTCTCTTCTTCCGGTCCACTCCTCTGGGGGGAGTTATGTCTACTATAATGCCTATCCTTAAAAGTTAGGACATAAAGTTTACGAAACTTGGATAGTGTTTCATAAGAATTATCCCCTGCATTCATATTGCCTTCATCGTATATCGAGTTAGGTGTATGTGTAAGACCAAGTTTCCCTTAAGGACACTCATCAGTGTACGCGAGTCGTCTTTCAGTCTCAATATATACTGAACGTTTTTCCTTCTATCAGGATCGCCTTAGCGCATCTTAGTATTGCTTACTAATATGTTATCTTCCACCGCAGTCGATGCGACGTTTCAGACCATTTTTGTAGTCTAGTTTTCGATGCACTGAAGAGTATTGGGCTATCCAAGTTTATGTTATATAATACATACAAACATATATGCCTTCATAATTGGCCATTACAGCCCTTCAGTCAGGTTTACGGCCTAGCTTCTCACACCACTCATGTTGTGTGCCTTAATTTTATACTTGAGTGTTATCTAATACTCTGGCTCTATTACGCAAATTATTTGCTACATAGCTTCGGATGACTAGGCACCCTTATAAAGCGTACTTTGCTATGCCCTGCGCACCTTCTTGCAATCGAAAACAGTTCTTGTTGATTATACAAATACTTAAAACTCAATTGTCAAGTTTACCAAACTATCACTAGCCTGGACCATAGCCGGAAACATAGTTTGGTTCCTGATTTTCCTACATAGAGACCCAATCCTGTTCTAACTCCATGTTAAGAGCCATTGGTGTAGCTACAAGTTAACATGACATATGACCAAGAAGGTCAATCTGGTATCAAAGTGATACAACTGGCTATTAGATACCCTGTCGGTTAATTCCGCTTTAAGCAAGTATTCCTCCAACATACCAATTACACTCTGGTAATCGATTTGTGGGTCTTATTAATCCATTCACCCATAGCCTGGAGACGATTCACCGCAAGTGACCTCATTTAACGAACCCGTATCGCAATCTGTTGAATGAAGAGTATTCTTTACAATGCCTTGTCTCCATTGCTCCACTTATCCTTAAACAAAGCAGCCTTTGAACCCTGTGAATAACATTACTAGAAGCCACTTAACAGTCTTAGGTATCACACAGTTGAGATATGAAATACATACGACTTAAAAAAAGAGAAACATGTTTTTAAAATGCGTTTATTTTATTTTATTTATAACCAACAACATGTTTATTAGTTTTAGTTTAAAAAAAAGGATGTATATATAAAAAATAAATGTTAACTGGAAATGTTATTATCCTTAAAAAACATGAAAAACATATATGTATGTATAAATATGTATGTATATAGAAAACAAAATGTTTTAATGAATGCTAAAAATTTATAAAAAATATCTATATATACTGATTCACAACAAATGTTAATAAATTATTACAAACAACTCACATAAATTTAAATTTTTAAACAAAATCTTATATATGTATGTATTTATATATAAAAAAATCTTTCACAAACATATCAAATGATATTTAATTTCAATAATCGTTTCATATATTGTATGATAACTACCGCACTATATGTATATATACAAACTAACTATTTGGCTAACAATACATATATTTTCTTTGTTAATACAATTAAACATTAAACATATGCTTAACGATTTCAATCATCATCAGAACTTTGGTAAAATTTCTTACGGAATGACATAAGATTCTGTCTTTCGTTGTCTAAGGCTTGTTCGAGTTGTAAAACTTTTATATGCATTTCCATTTCCATGGCTTTCTTTTGGGATGTGGTTAGTTTTGTCATGTCGATTTCGTTTTTATATTCCAATTTATTGCAGCCATCCTTGACGGTGGCCACAACGGAACCTGTGGCTAAGGAGACATCGCGTGAAGCTTTTGTTAAATCGATTAGTTTTTGGCTATCTTTACTAGCTTTAACCTTACTGGCTATAACCAACTGGGCAGTACTGGCGGCAATTTCCTGGGCAGCTACTATTATCTCAAAGCATTCATTTGATTCCAAGACAATAGCTTTATTGGCAGCATCTACCAGATAATTTGCACCTTTGGCAACACTTTTGGAAGCTGATATTAGACCTTCGGTCCATTGGCTATTACGTTTGTAAAATTCCTTTTCGCTAAAAGTACCTTTTCCATTAACCACTATTTCACTTTGCAAATCACGAGACTTCTTAATCAAGTTAATAATGCATTGCATTAGATTCGTGCATGAATCGAGAATTTTATCGTTAACCTCTAGTTTTATGCCCTCATTTTTAGATTTCGAGTTTTGTTGGATTTCGAGCATTTTTTGAGCGGCCTCCTCAATCATATTGTCCATTTCCTTCAACTCTTTCTGTAGCATATCGGCCACATTGAGATTTTCGGTGAAAGTATTGCTCATCATTACTAATAATTTCTTGAGTTCGTTTAATTTGCCAATAACTGTTTGCTGGGTCAGAGACTCCAGCTTGTTCGTATCGTTATTTCTTTCGAGTAACATTTCATAGAATTGAATTAAACTTGCACGCATCTCATTGGCAAGAGAGCCTAAAACTTGAGCCTTTTCCATATCAGTGGTGTTTTCCTCTACTAATGCAATATTTTCATGAAGAGTTCTTAAGTTAAAAATCAATTGAACATTTGATTTTACAAAATCATCTGTTAGTTCAGCACCATTTTCCAAATGCTTTTTATACTGTTCTTGCACATTTTGCATGTGTTCTATGACCGTGTCTATATTTGTTTTGGCATTTTGTACTATTAAATTGCCTTCGAATACTTTATGGGTGAAGTCGGTTTTTAGGGAATGTTTAATTGCTTCAATTATGGAAGTTATTACATTATCCGAGGCCAATTTGGCTTCTGTTTGAGTTTGTTTCAAATTTTCTACTTGTTGTTGTACCAATTTCAAGTCGGCAGCTAAGCTTTGCTTTTCATTGCTTAGCGCATTGAATTTTTCTTTTAAAGTTTGTAGGGCACCTTCGTTGTTTGATTTTATTGTCAAAAGTTCTTCAATTTGTTGTTGCTTGGCAAGAGACTCTTCATCTGCCGTCTTTTTCAATTGTTGATTCTGTTTAATTTGAGTATCTATGCGTTCTTCAAATTCTTTTATTAAAGCCGAGTGGTCTTGTTCGCTTTTTTCCATTTGTTGTTTATGTAATACAAGCTCTGAATTAAGTTGTTCAAGATTTTTAACCTTTTCAGCTATAACATCTTCATAATGTTGAGTTTTTGTTTTTAATGAAGAGTCGATTTCTTCTGTTTTGGAAACCTGATGTTCTAACCTTCCCTTAAGACCCTCAATTTCTTGTTTTAACTGCTCTTTGTCTTGTTTTTCATTGATTAGCAGTTTGTTCTCTTCCAGCAGGTTATCTTTTTGGTTTTCACACAAAATCAATAAAGTTTTATGATCCTCTTGGCTCTTTTCGAGGCTTGCTTTCAATTCTTTCAGCTCTTTGTTTAGAGTTTCAATATGATTATCTTTCGTTGATATTGTCTCTTCATATTCCAGAGTTTTGGATTTTAAACTGTTATTAAGTTCTTCAGTTTTTTCTGCCTGGCAAAGTTTTTCATTAAGTTCTTCAATTTCTTGTTTCAGCAATTGAATTTCTTTCTTTTCATTGGTCAACTGTTTAGAGTCTTCATTACGCAAACGTAACAGACCAATATGTTCCTCGCGCAATTTTGTGTACATGGTTTTAATTTTATCAAATTTATCTTCCACTTGTTTGACTTTATCATCACTTTGCTTGACTTCTTCCTCGAGCGAAGACATTTTGCTTAATTTTTGTTCCATTTTATCGGTTATTTCACTTAATTTTTGCTCTAAAGTATCCTTTGCTAAAAGAGCATTTTTAAGCATTTCTTTCGTTTGTACGATTTCCCGTTCAAGATTTTCATTTTTATGCTGATAGTTGTTTATCTGATGAGCCAGGTTGGAGTAGTGCTCTAAAGCCATTTGTTTTTCAGTCAACTCATCTGTCAACTGTCGTATAATGAGCTCCCTTTCATCGATGGCATTTTCATTCGAATTCTGGCTGTTGTTATCGCCAGCATTTGCCAAATCTACTAAACTTTCAATGGTAGGCTCTGGCTCTGGTTCCTGTGGTAAAACCATTACTGGAGCCGTGTAATTACCCAAATCCACTTCAGAATAGAAATTGGGTGCATTTTCAGGTAAATGCGGCAGTTGTATAACATCTGAGAAATACTGAAGAGGGCGAACATTTTCGTAGAAAGCCTTTAACTTATTGAAAATATCATTGAAACGACTACGGTGACCCGTAAGCACATCATGGGGCAGACCGTCATGAAGATGGAACATTACACGGACACACAAATCATAAAGAGGATTTGAGTCTTGTATCAAAGTAATAAGAGGCGCTAAACGACACTGTCCTTGCGGCGTCATCGAAGACATGCGATAGCTATTAATAGCCATAAATATTTGCGATTGAACTTGTAAAATATGCTCTAAGTAATCAAATACCTCTACACATAACTGGAAATACACATTTAAATCGTCGCCTACATTACGAGCAAATTCATTAAAATCTAAAGCCAATGAACCCGGTATGTTTGTATTTTTTTGATGAAATTCCAATTTATTCACCAACAGTCTTGTGTATGCTTCAATACACTTACCTACGCCATCTTGTAAATGGCCCCACAACTTGCCTACCTCTAAAATCAAAGTCTTATGTGTTTGAGAGTGCTTAATACAGCTTTCATGCCCTTCTCGTAATACCTTGTGCAGCATATGGCAGAATTTCCAGGCCGTAAAACGATGTTCCATTATTGGCTGCCGGGTTATTACCGCCCAAAAGGGCTTTCCACTTTTTGAGCGATGTGTAGCAATGATCACTGACCTGGCATGTTTCATTTTCAGCGGAGCTTCTGAGGGGCTTAAAGCTTTACTAATGCTTATATGTAGTTGATATTCCTTATCCATTTTGTTAAACTTTTAATTTCATTTACTGCCAATGATGGTACTTCCCAGTTTATGAGTTCTTTTTGTTTTTTTCTTTTACTTTTCTCTGCAATTGTTTTAACAGCAAACAAACGCCTTGTTTATCGTTCCCAATACCAATGAGTATAGATTTATTTTGTTAGCATTTTTCAACTTAATTTATTTATTTATTATCTTATCGAAACAAATTTGTGAAGTATTCACACAAACACAACAACAACCATTATCATCGTATTACTAATTGTAGTATTGATAACAGAGATGCCAACTTTTTTAATGCATTGTAATGCAGAAAAAACCGCGCAAAAAAGCAAATACGCCTAAAATTGCATTATGGTGTTGCAACATATGGTATTGTCAAAGTGTTTTAGGAAATTCATAAAAGAAAACAATAATACATAATTTGGGATATGTATATTAAATTTAAAATTGTAATCAGTTGTATTTATTTAACAAATAAATTGTTATTTAACTTTATTATATTTCATAATTTTGCTACATTAGGTTTTATGAAAATCATACTGAAATATTAAAATTAACGCCGCTAAAAATGTTACCACGTCTTTGATTTAATTTGCAGTTGTCTCCAGCTGTCAAAGTGATTCATTGCGGCTATGGAGAAATAGTAAACAGCTGTAAAACGTAAACAAAAATAGTAAAACATGGATTTATTAATTAAAGAAAAGTTTAAATGCAGGTATTTGGATAATAATAATAAAACTTGACTAAAATATACAAATAAATTTAAATCTTTTAGTGTCAGTTCTGTGTTAAACAAAGATACAAAACAACACGGTAAACAATACCTGTATGATCAACAAGACGATACTGCCTGGAGTTCCAATGAGGTAAACTCACATACATATAAATAAATGAAAAATGTGTAAGGTTTTTCTAATTTTCATTTCTAGGGTGTACCACAGTGGATAGCTATTGAATTTGAAGAGCCCCAAACCATAAATGGATTCAGTTTTCAATTTCAGGGTGGTTTTGCGGCGAAAGAGGCCAAAATTCAAATTTACAAATTAAACGAGGATAATGATGCGCCTCAGCTACTGTACGAGGAACCATTCTATGCTGATGATATTAATGCAGAACAAAAATTCTCTTTAAAAACCCAGCAAACAAAAGTGAAAAAATTAAAATTTATTATAGAGAGCAGTACGGATTTCTTTGGTCGCATCATTGTTTATAATTTAAGAATTTTTAAATAAAGTTTATATTTTTCTAATTAAATGAAATGTGGTTTCACACACGAGACTATTTTTTAAGCCGCACAATTTTTGTTCTTTCAGTCACACACGAGACTATTTCATCTGGCATAAAATTGTATACATATACTCTGCTTTGTGTGGGTTAGTTTTTGTTTACTTATTTTTCTGAACCTGCTGTTTTATAAATGTATTGGTTTGTGCGGGGTAGAAGCTGGTTGAAAAATTATGCCAGCAAAAAACCACTCTCCTCACCTCTCTTGCCGACAAGCTGCCATTTTGTGCCAGCATAATTCTTCTCGTGTGTGATTGCTCAATTGTAACAACCAGTGTTTTTTTTTTTTTTTTTTTTTTCAATGCATAGAAAAATTTGATGTATTTTATTTATTTATTTTAGTCTATGGATTATATCCTTGCAGACATTTAAAAATATATAATACATTTAAGAAAAAATTTACATTTACACAATTAATTAGAAATTATGGGTCAAAAATTTTAAAAATATTTTTTAATTATGAATTATTTAAAAGAGAAAATAAAAAAAAAAAAATTGTAGACAAATGTGTGCACATAAAGTAGTATAAGAATTAATACATCAGGAGTTCAACGAAATAATTAATAATTTTTTCACTGCATTCGTATTTAATGAATAATCAACAAGTCCAAAAAATTGGTTGAATTCGTTACACATCCTTCTAAGCGGGTCAGCATCAGGATAATTGGCTCTAAACATTGGAATAGACAGTGGTAAAAAATTTCGCGATAAACGTCGAGGTATATTAAATGAAATTTCGTTTATCAAGAATCCAGCGCATATATCTCCTTTTATAACATTTAGTATAAATGAAACATTTAACATAATTCTACGGCTTTTCAATGTTGGCAATTTAATAAGCGCTAATCGGGCAGAGTAAGATGGCAAATTACGGAGGTCAAAATGTAGTCCACGTAGGCAAAATAGGAGAAATTGTTTTTGCACAGATTCAATTGTATTGGAATGTGTTTGGTAAATGGGATCCCAAATTATAGAACCATATTCTAGAATTGGACGAACAAGCGACACATAAAGTGCCTTTGTGATGTATGGATCCTTAAATTCCTTCGACCATCGCTTTATATAACCCAGTGCAGCCCTGGCCTTATTTACAGTACACGTTATATGAGAAATGAAGCTTAATTTCTGATCAAATAAAATACCCAAATCCAGAAAACGGTCAACCACTTCAATCTCATAACCACCAATAAAATAATTCACAATAATTGGACTGGTTCTCGAAAAGCGCATTAATTTACATTTCCTGAAGTTGCCGGTTTTAGTTATTTCTATATCAACTAAACCAGTGTTGAAAAATTCAGTAGTTTTGTATTTTTTCAATACTTTTTTTTCATTTCAAAAATACCGCAGTTCTCCCGCCAAGGTTTCTTCAATACTTTTTTCATCAAATTCGTTTTTGCTCATTCAAAAAATAAGCTATATTTTTTTTTAAATAACTCGCAGATGTTGTAGGTAAAAAAGGTAGTTTTAGTTAGTTCGCTCGCCAAAAAGAGGGATGGGATGTTGTGTGTGGAATGTTGTTGTCGTTGCTTGCTGCTGGTTGGAAAGAAAAGCAAAACATTTAATTTTTTAAAATGTTTTTTTGAAGTGTGGTGAATTTTGTAGCTGTGGTGAGTTTCTAGTGTGGTGAGTTTTTACAAAATGTGAATTTCACATCTGGCAGGCATTCACCGATATGTCTGGTTACTACTGCATTAAAACAATGTTGCCATTGTATCATTCTATTTGAAATTCTAAAAAATTAAAATTAGAAAAATGCATACAAAAAATAATTAAATATAAATTATTTGCAAAGTAATTTTTGAATAATATCTTTCTTTTATGTTTTATTCCCAAAATATGTGGAAAAAGAAAAAACTATGAATTTAAATTTATTTTTTCCTATTCTTTTATATCCTGGCAACATTGGTTGTAACTCTATTTACCATCAGAGGTCGCTCAATATTTTCTCCACTTTTTAATGTCAATTTGACATTTCGTTTTGACAAGCGGATGTTGCAATGGCGGCCATATTGAAAATCACCTTTCCTTTTCTCTTTCTTTCGAAACGCAGACAGCAGACTTCCTGCAGCTAGTAGCTTGGAGCATATTAGGAGTCAGAAATGTTGTTACACAAAACATTACCTAGGAACTTACATATAATAAGAAGAATAAACAATAAGTGATACTGATTAATACTTATGCATTTTAAATGTTATTCTTAAAACATTTGTAAAAATAACTTAATTAATGCTTGTACGATTAGCTGTTAAGCTATCATCCTCTTCGCCTATCTCTAGCATGGCTTCCATTATTTTTCGCTTCAAACGTTTGCGTGGGAATTCTGAATTCAAGTTACAAAATTCATTTGCCACAAATTCACCAAAAAAATACCACTGCTCGTGTGAAACATTTGATGGTCTGTTCGATGAATTTCCAGATGTTACAGAAGCTATTACGGGCGTTGGGATTGATGAGGATGAGCATGATGACGAAGCTGTTGGGAGTGGGAGTGGCTGCACAGTCAAATTACTTGCGTTCAATTCTACAATAGAGGCTTCATCGTTAATACTTATAATCTCAGTTGGTAAAGATGATGATGAATTTGCTGATGAAGGCTTTTGTTTTTTCGAATTATTTGTAAAACTACGTGTAGCTACTACAGTAGAAGGATGGTGATCATGATTAGCAGCTTGTGGTGGTTGATATTTTTGATCGTAAACTTCTTCACGTGCTGTTGTTGGCGGAGTTTTGTATTTTTTCAATACTTTTTTTTTCATTTCAAAAATACCGCAGTTCTCCCGCCAAGGTTTCTTCGTCAACATTGGTTGGTTTTTCTCGTATTGTAAATTAATTTTTATAGAGGCTATTGTTTTGGTTTTCATTGGATAATGTTTTTACGTGGTGGGTTCCAAGCCCTACGCACAACCCAAATTTAACGTCCAGGGGATTGGACTTCGCTGCACGCATTAGTTAACATCTAGCGGGTGCTAGAATGTCATCCAGGAGGGGCCACGAGGAGGCTGCGTGTCAACTTGAATACAGCAAGACAAGGATCGTCCTGGTGGTCGCCACGTTGGCCACAGTCAGAAACTTTACCTTGTTTGCATGCATCCCATCCCTCCCAATGCTCCGGCGAGACGAGTATTTGATGCGGGTATCTGCGGAAGTCGGCGAAGAGGACGACCTTGTATCCGTTGGAAGGACCAAATCGAGGAAGCCCTGTCATCGATTGGTGTGACCAACTGGCGTAGGCGCGCAAGAAGCAGAGGCGCCTGGAAGGATGTGTTGCGGCAGGCCGAAATCCGGTAAACGGGTTGTTATGGCCAATTAAGTAAGTAAGTAAATTAATTTTTACAAAAATTTTCTAAAATCCAATGTAAGTGCATGTTTGTGAAACCCCGGTTTAAGTGAATGTGTTTATAAAAATCGTTTAAATTTATTGCAGATGCCCCGTGAAATCAAAGAAGTTAAAGATTTCTTGAACAAGGCCCGTCGCCCCAATGCTCGTGCCGTCAAGATAAAGAAGAACCCCAACAACACCAAGTTCAAGATTCGTTGCTCTCGCTTCTTGTATACCTTGGTCGTGCCCGACAAGGAGAAGGCCGAGAAAATCAAGCAATCTCTTCCCCCAGGCTTGCAAGTTAAGGAAGTCAAGTAAATTGACTATCCCAAAAAACACACAGTACCCGTTAGTATATAAAAAAAAAACATATAGAAATTACAAGAACAACGTCTGTCCGTCTGTGGTGGAAAGTTGGAGAACAGGATGGTATAGTGGAGTAGTGTAAAGTAATGCAAAGAAGGTGTACAACTGGACACAATATTTGTGTTTTGGAACTTCTTTTTTATTTAAGTGAAACATTTTTAAGTGATTTGTGATCAGTGTTGCCGGTTTTGGTTATTTCTAACCAAAATTGGTTATTTTTTTGTTCAATGTGTAGATGTGTACATTTTTCCGGGTTTGGTTATTTTTTTCTTATGTAAAGGGCTTCGGTTTTGTTTGTTAAAATGAATTAATTAGTAGGACTATAGTTTTATTTTGTTATTATTTGTCTCCTTTTTTAATAATTATAATTTAAATTTGAAAAAAATAAAATAAAAGTCTGCGAATTTGATTTTGGTTATATTTTTTCTTATTTGGTGATTTTTTTTTCACAAATGTTGGTTACAAAAAACTTTTTTTCGTGGCAACACTGTTTGTGATAAACAAATATGTTAAGAAGTGCACCCTCTCATGCATTGCTTGTCAATGCTGTTTTTATACTAAAACAACAACAACAAAAACATCATTAAATTAAATACAACAATACTGTAATAGAAAAATAAAGTGATTTTGTGTTTAATTATTTTCGAATTTATAGTGAAGAATGGATATATTTTTGCTAAATGAAAAAAAAACTGCTTTACTGGATGCCACTAAGAACTCGCATGCGTTGTGCACATCTTGTAGGGTTAGTACTGCTCTAAGACTGTTTGACCCAATCATATGCCGGGAAAACAACATGATAAAATACATAATACGTGAACTACACTGAATACGTTCAATCTAATAGCTATGAAAGAAATTGTTTCCTAGAGATTACTTTACTATCTCATGAGAGGCTGTTTATTATCCTTAAAAGTAACATGATTACAATTTCTAACTTATTAGACACATATTTCGCCAAATGATAAAGTTGTGAATACTGAAGAGGTGGTAGTTTTTCATAGATCAACCTAAATTTATTGAAAAATTGAATCGTGGAAATTGAATTATATAGACAACACGAATCAAATCCTATAACTGCCTACCAACATATGTATCATTATAACTTCAACTAGAATAATCAAATTTCTTTGAATTTAGGGATTATATTCCATATGTAAATAGGTATTGAGACGATAGTTCGGGATATTACTTGACTAGAAGCCTTTGTACATCTATCGACTGTAGTAAAATGGCACGTTACTATAACCCAATTAGTCCAACGTGAGACTGGGAACCTTATAAGGCATTGTCATGTCAGGTCGGTGGCGGGTATATGTAATAGCTTTGTAGGTGTAGATGAGGAGTAGTTGCAGAACATCTTCACGCTGATTGTTTTTTGCTCTTTGTAGAAAGAACAGAGTCTATACACTCAGGATTTGGATATTTATTATGTTTTAGGCAGGCTGGTGGGTGAACTTCAGTCTTTGCGTTGTTGTACTTTGCAAAATAATGCACTGAGAACAGTGTTGGGATATCTAAACTTCAGTGAGGACACGTAACGTTATAATCACCAAGGATATCATGGATATTTATTATGTTTTAGGCAGGCTGGTGGGTGAACTTCAGTCTTTGCGTTGTTGTGCTTTGCAAAATAATGCACTGAGAACAGTGTTGGGATATCTAAACTTCAGTGAGCACACATAACGTTATAATCACCAAGCAATTCTAACTAGTATGTTTACATCTTCACTAGCCAATATATTGCAGAATAACTTTTCCACAGCATATACGGAAAGAGCTCCTTTCCGGACGTTCAAGATTTGCTTTCCTCTATCTTGGATGAAATTGCCGAAGAAGCAAAGGCAATGCACCAGCTAGCTATGAGAAATCCTGAATGTGAAATAATTCCGAAATTGTCAATAATGATTTCCTTTCAACTTTGGTCAAGATACTGCGGGATGCTAAGCACATATAAGGCGTGAATAATACTCTACCAATGCCTGCCATATACGCAGCACACATTCAAGTGATCAGAGGTTTTGGTACGTCTGACATCTTCGGGTCTCTGTACAAGACCGATAGAGAGAGCAGGCTTCCTACAGCTAATAGCTTGGATCATGTCTCGTGTCAGCTATGTTGTTACATAATAGCAACTTTCACGCATAATCAAACTTTTAGTACCCTACCAATGTCTGTCATAAACGCAGCGCACATATTCAAGTGTTCAGAGGTGTTGGTACGTCTGATATCTTCGGGTCTCTGTACAAGACCGATAGAGACAGCAGACTTCCTGCAGCTAGTAGCTTGGAGCATATTAGGAGTCAGAAATGTTGTTACACAAAACATTACCTAGGAACTTACATATAACAAGAAGAATAAACAATAAGTGATACTGATTAATACTTATGCATTTTAAATGTTATTCTTAATTTATAGGTACGTATGTAATTCTTAAAACATTTGTAAAAATAACTTAATTAATGCTGGTACGATTAGCTGTCAAGCTATCATCCTCTTCGCCTATCTCTAGCATGGCTTGCATTATTTTTCGCTTCAAACGTTTGCGTGAGAGTTCTGAATTCAAGTCACGAAATTCATTTGCCACCAATTCACCAAAAGCATCCCACTTATCGTGTGAAACATTTGATGGTCTGTTCGATGAATTTCCAGATGTTACAGAAGCTATTACGGGCGTTGGGATTGATGAGGATGAGCTTGATGACGAAGCTGTTGGGAGTGGGAGTGGCTGCACAGTCGAATTACTTGCGTTCAATTCTACAATAGATGTTGGTAAAGATGATGATGAATTTGCTGATGAACGCTTTTGTTTTTTTGGATTATTTGTAAAACTACATGTAGCTACTACAGTAGAAGGATGGTCATCATGATTAGCAGCTTGTGGTGGTTGATATTTTTGATCGTAAACTTCTTCACGTGCTGTTGTTGGCAGAGTTTTGTATTTTTTCAATACTTTTTTTTTCATTTCAAAAATACCGCAGTTCTCCCGCCAAGGTTTCTTCAATACTTTTTTCATCAAATTCGTTTTTGCTCGTTCAAAAAATAAGCTATATTTTTTTTTAAATAACTCGCAGATGTTGTAGGTAAAAAAGGTAGTTTTAGTTAGTTCGCTCGCCAAAAAGAGGGATGGGATGTTGTGTGTGGAATGTTGTTGTCGTTGCTTGCTGCTGGTTGGAAAGAAAAGCAAAACATTTAATTTTTTAAAATGTTTTTTTGAAGTGTGGTGAATTTTGTAGCTGTGGTGAGTTTCTAGTGTGGTGAGTTTTTACAAAATGTGAATTTCACATCTGGCAGGCAGTGTGACCAGGTCTGAAAAATTTTTGCAGCTAAATCCTATCCAAAATAATGATAAAAAAAATGCTAAATGGATTTTTAAATGCCAAAAAAAAATGCTAAAATTTTTTAATAATATTATGAAGAAATTCTTCACTATTTGTACAGCTATTTCCACAAATTAAGTTTGATTATATAAATAAAACCACAGCGAACTCAAAAACAAATTATTTATTCTCTTCAAGAATCGCAAAATTGTAAAACAAAAATTTATAATACATATTTTTCAGTCTTTCTACATATATCTAAATAGATATGTCTTCATATATAAATACATAAAACAATTTTGGACTAAAACATTTTATGTATTTTATATATTCTAAAATGTCAAAAAAACTATATTGCTATATAATAACATTTGTACTTCACAAATAAATTTGTTTAAACAAAAATACCAACTTTTGGCTACATATTAAATACTTCATCAAAAATGTATTCTTCACTTTCTGAGGGCTCTGTTATAATATTATATATATATTTTTTTATCGCATTTTTGCATTAATTCTTTAGTTATTTGAAAACTTTTACAACATTTATTCAATCTTTTCAATCCACATCTTATATAGAGGAGTGAATTCATTGTATTTAATATCATTCTATTTATTATTTTAGTTTTTAAAAGATTCATTTTGCTAAATACACGTTCAACTTCTGCAATACTAAATGGCAAAACTAAAAATTTCATAACAAAATAGGACAATTCCTTGAAGGGATTTTCATTCACAGCGTTCTTGTATCCATAAACTTGTATCCAAAACTCAATAGTTGTCTTCTGATTTTCCCACTCGTATGAAGTTAATTTTTGCCATTGCAATTCTAAAGTTGTAATTTTATCATTTGAAAAATTTATCATTTCTTCTTTGAAATTTTTAAATAATTTACTTTTATTTATTTTTAAACGATTGTTAATAGCAAAAAAGTTAATATATGTACTTTAAACTTAACAAATTTTTGGGTAATCTTTGCCTTAGTTGGCGTATTAACACTGCTATGAAATTTCAACATATTCTACATTCGTGGTTACCATTAAACTATGTATGTACAATCAATCAAATTTTAATTGTAACAGGAGTAAAAATGAAAAATAAATTGAAGCTAGAAAATGCTAAACAAATTATTCAAAAATGCTAAAAAAAATGCCAACTGCTAAATCGGAAATTTGCAGCTAAATCAAAATAAAAAATGCTAAATCTAGCTGCAAAAATGCTAAAATGGTCACACTGCTGGCAGGCATTCACCGATATGTCTGGTTACTACTGCATTAAAACAATGTTGCCATTGTATCATTCTATTTGAAATTCTAAAAAATTAAAATTAGAAAAATGCATACAAAAAATAATTAAATACAAATTATTTGCAAAGTAATTTTTGAATAATATCTTTCTTTTATGTTTTATTCCCAAAATATGTGGAAAAAGAAAAAACTATGAATTTAAATTTATTTTTTCCTATTCTTTTATATCCTGGCAACATTGGTTGTAACTCTATTTACCATCAGAGGTCGCTCAATATTTTCTCCACTTTTTAATGTCAATTTGACATTTCGTTTTGACAAGCGGATGTTACAATGGCGGCCATATTGAAAATCACCTTTCCTTTTCTCTTTCTTTCGAAACGTGGAAAACGTCAACATTGGTTGGTTTTTCTCGTATTGTAAATTAATTTTTACAAAAATTTTCTAAAATCCAATGTAAGTGCATGCTTGTGAAACCCCGGTTTAAGTGAATGTGTTTATAAAAATTGTTTAAATTTATTGCAGATGCCCCGTGAAATCAAAGAAGTTAAAGATTTCTTGAACAAGGCCCGTCGCCCCGATGCTCGTGCCGTCAAGATAAAGAAGAATCCCAACAACACCAAGTTCAAGATTCGTTGCTCTCGCTTCTTGTATACCTTGGTCGTGCCCGACAAGGAGAAGGCCGAGAAAATCAAGCAATCTCTTCCCCCAGGCTTGCAAGTTAAGGAAGTCAAGTAAATTGACTATCCCAAAAAACACACAGTACCCGTTAGTATATAAAAAAAACATATAGAAATTACAAGAACAACGTCTGTCCGTCTGTGGTGGAAAGTTGGAGAACAGGATGGTATAGTGGAGTAGTGTAAAGTAATGCAAAGAAGGTGTACAACTGGACACAATATTTGTGTTTTGGAACTTCTTTTTTATTTAAGTGAAACATTTTTAAGTGATTTGTGATAAACAAATATGTTAAGAAGTGCACCCTCTCATGCATTGCTTGTCAATGCTGTTTTTATACTAAAACAACAACAACAAAAACATCATTAAATTAAATACAACAATACTGTAATAGAAAAAAAAAGTGATTTTGTGTTTAATTATTTTCGAATTTATAGTGAAGAATGGATATATTTTTGCTAAATGAAAAAAAAAAACTGCTTTACTGCTAGTACTGCTCTAAGACTGTTTGACCCAATCATATGCCGGGAAAACAACATGATAAAATACATAATACGTGAACTACACTGAATACGTTCAATCTAATAGCTATGAAAGAAATTGTTTCCTAGAGATTACTTTACTATCTCATGAGAGGCTGTTTATTATCCTTAAAAGTAACATGATTACAATTTCTAACTTATTAGACACATATTTCGCCAAATGATAAAGTTGTGAATACTGAAGAGGTGGTAGTTTTTGATAGATCAACCTAAATTTATTGAAAAATTGAATCGTGGAAACTGAATTATATAGACAACACGAATCAAATCCTATAACTGCCTACCAACATATGTATCATTATAACTTCAACTAGAATAATCAAATTTCTTTGAATTTAGGGATTATATTCCATATGTAAATAGGTATTGAGACGATAGTTCGGGATATTACTTGACTAGAAGCCTTTGTACATCTATCGACTGTAGTAAAATGGCACGTTACTATAACCCAATTAGTCCAACGTGAAACTGGGAACCTTATAAGGCATTGTCATGTCAGGTCGGTGGCGGGTATATGTAATAGCTTTGTAGGTGTAGATGGGGAGTAGTTGCAGAACATCTTCACGCTGATTGTTCTTTGCTCTTTGTAGAAAGAACAGAGTCTATACACTCAGGATTTGGATATTTATTATGTTTTAGGCAGGCTGGTGGGTGAACTTCAGTCTTTGCGTTGTTGTACTTTGCAAAATAATGCACTGAGAACAGTGTTGGGATATCTAAACTTCAGTTAGGACACGTAACGTTATAATCACCAAGGATATCATGGATATTTATTATGTTTTAGGCAGGCTGGTGGGTGAACTTCAGTCTTTGCGTTGTTGTGCTTTGCAAAATAATGCACTGAGAACAGTGTTGGAATATCTAAACTTCAGTGAGCACACATAACGTTATAATGACCAAGCAATTCTAACTAGTATGTTTACATCTTCACTAGCCAATATATTGCAGAATAACTTTTCCACAGCATATACGGAAAGAGCTTCTTTCCGGACGTTCAAGATTTGCTTTCCTCTATCTTGGATGAAATTGCCGAAGAAGCAAAGGCAATGCACCAGCTAGCTATGAGAAATCCTGAATGTGAAATAATTCCGAAATTGTCAATAATGATTTCCTTTCAACTTTGGTCAAGATACTGCGGGATGCTAAGCACATATAAGGCGTGAATAATACTCTACCAATGCCTGCCATATACGCAGCACACATTCAAGTGATCAGAGGTTTTGGTACGTCTGACATCTTCGGGTCTCTGTACAAGACCGATAGAGAGGTCAGGCTTCCTGCAGCTAATAGCTTGGATCATGTCTAGTGTCAGCTATGTTGTTACATAATAGCAACTTTCACGCATAATCAAACTTTTAGTACCCTACCAATGTCTGCCATAAACGCAGCGCACATATTCAAGTGTTCAGAGGTGTTGGTACGTCTGATATCTTCGGGTCTCTGTACAAGACCGATAGAGACAGCAGACTTCCTGCAGCTAGTAGCTTGGAGCATATTAGGAGTCAGAAATGTTGTTACACAAAACATTACCTAGGAACTTACACATAACAAGAAGAATAAACAATAAGTGATACTGATTAATACTTATGCATTTTAAATGTTATTCTTAATTTATAGGTACGTATGTAATTCTTAAAACATTTGTAAAAATAACTTAATTAATCCTTGTACGATTAGCTGTTAAGCTATCATCCTCTTCGCCTATCTCTAGCATGGCTTGCATTATTTTTCGCTTCAAACGTTTGCGTGAGAGTTCTGAATTCAAGTTACGAAATTCATTTGCCACCAATTCACCAAAAGCATCCCACTGATCGTGTGAAACATTTGATGGTCTGTTCGATGAATTTCCAGATGTTACAGAAGCTATTACGGGCGTTGGGATTGATGAGGATGAGCATGATGACGAAGCTGTTGTCGTTATAAGGGAGTGGCTGCTTGGCATCACAGTCAAATTACTTGCGTTCAATTCTACAATAGAGGCTTCATCGTTAATACTTATAATCTCAGTTGGTAAAGATGATGATGAATTTGCTGATGAAGGCTTTTGTTTTTTCGAATTATTTGTAAAACTACGTGTAGCTACTACAGTAGAAGGATGGTGATCATGATTAGCAGCTTGTGGTGGTTGATATTTTTGATCGTAAACTTCTTCACGTGCTGTTGTTGGCGGAGTAACTTCGACAACAGCATTTTCAAATGATTGGTAGTCATCTGTTACAACTTCTTCAGAGCCATTGTCGTCGTTATATTGAAAATGACTTAAGTCTTCTGGATTGGTTGCATTGACACTGCCACTGCTATTGTTATCCAATACAGCAGACGAGATATTTATAACATCTTCAGTGTTATTTAAATCGAATTTTAAGCGCAACTTCTGAAAATAAATGGAATATGAGATTTGTATTTTGACTTAGTATTGTAGGGTAGGCAAGGCAATTAAAGAAAATTGGTAACGATTTTTAAAAGAACATTCGTATGCTGGGCATACAGAGTTGTCCAAATTTAATGGTGATAGAAGCGTAATGGAACTATCTTCGGTGTATGGTTGCCCTGAATGGAATCAAGTGCTACATTTAATTTAAAATCTAAACCTTAAAAGTATATTGTAAAAGATTTCGGAATACCTTTGGTGCCTGGTAATTTGTTTGATATATTCCCGGTCTTGGTTCTATTATGTTACGCAAAAACTTTAAGGATTCAAAATGGGTCCACTTGCTACGCAGCTCAGTATTTGTGGCCTCATCTAAACTAATTCCAGCCTCTTCTACACGGTGTTCCAACTTTTTCATTTCCGTATTGAATTGATTTCGTAGATTGTGCACCTTTTTGCCAAATTCAAATTTCGAAACCCGTAAAGCTGTGCATATTTCGTTTATAGCTCGTTTACGTTTTTCTCTGCTTTTGTACGATTCATGCCAATGATTCCAGAGGCATTCATTCTTCTCATACAATTCAATCAATTGATTTATTTTCTCTTTTGTCCAAATAGTGCTTTTACGACTTTGTCGCGGTTGTTGTACAATTTCTTGTTTTTGCATTGCATTACTTAAGAAGGGTTTTTCAATTTTCATCACTTGCTAGTTTTTGTTTAAATAAATCAAATAAAATTTATTCCATCGAAATTGTTGAACTTTTTAACAATCCTTATTAATGTCTTGCTAGAAGAATATGAGCATTTGTCTGTTTTCATTCTTTATTTCTCTCGCACGCCATATTGTTTTTACTTGCCATTCCCATGCTATACAATTGTTGATACGACAATGATGTTGCCAGAGTGTTTGATAGGAGTTTTTAGGAATGAGTGTTTATTAGGTAGTTATAATTATTATATTGGGTACTGGCATAGGTTATGATAGTTTGGAAGGAAGTCTCCAGAACAGGGATTAATGGGTAGAAAAATTACAAGAAAAGAGAAAAAAGCTGTGATTAGAAATAAACAACAGAGGTGAAAAGACTAAGAACAGATTAATGAGCGTCAGAAGTAAAGGAGTAAGAAGAGAAAAATAAGAAACGTAGTTATCTTACCAGCCAGCTAATGCCTGAGATAAAACTTTCACCGTTAAAAGTCTTAAAAGTAGTCAAATTCTCAATGTCATTGAAGAAACCTCTGCCGATTCTGAGTTATCGCCTCCAGGGACACAGAATGTTGAATACAGGTTCAGGTTTTCCCTACCCATATGTTAAAATGCACGGATCCCATCGCAGTATCACCCAATATTTGGCCAAAAGTCTTATGATAGGTTGGGTTAGGTTAGAGGACGTGTACTTGTCAACTGTGACAAGTACAGTACCCGGAGGTCAAATTGACCCATTGTACAACGTCCTAGCTTCTCACACCACTCGTGTTGTGTGCGTTAATTTTGTACATGAGTAGCGGTACCTACAGTTTAAAGTCGACTCCGAACGACAGATTTTTGAGAAGCTTTTGATGGGAATTTTTACTCTCAGAGTTTTTGCCAGAAATCTGCTGAGAGGAAGTCGCCGAAGAAAAATTTTTTATATTTTCGTTTTGATGTCTGACCGGGCCTTTCGTCTAATAAGCCAACACACTACCTACTAGACCACGGCGACTTAAGTCTTATGATTGCCTTCATGTAAATGTCTATCACCCAGGGCAAATTGTTCCTAGATCAGCTTCGCTGCACTTCATTGCCGTTGATAAAATGCTCCACCTCCCAATTACATAATAGTTCATTCATTCCAAGGTGTTCTCTTTAGAGGAAGTTTTCCTATTCAGAAAGATAACTAGGCACATAGCTCCTCCAGAAAACCTTAGTTCGACTCTGCTCTGACTGTACAGTCCAAAGTTCTGCAATTCATATCTTCTTTAGAACGCTCTTCCCCGTTCGCCAAGATAACTATCTACTCAGCTAAGAAACCGTGGATGCCAAGACCAGTCAACATCTGAGTGTAAACTTCATAATGCAGACCTTTTTGTGCAGTACCCACAGATACACCTCTCACATAAGCATGCAATCTGAGATCCAATTGGGATGATTCTATTCCTGAAATATAGGCCGATTATTCTCTCCATTACATACATACATAATTGGTCATTACAACAATTCAGTCAGGATTACGGACTAGCTTCTCACACCTTCTCTCTCCATTAAACAGTCTAAAATCTTCAAATATAAAAGTCATGCCCTATCTGTCTTGGGCATAAAAACTACCCTTACCTCCCTCCACGGCCTTTCCTCCGAACAAACTTTAAAAACGTTCTTATTGGAGCAATCTAGCTCCTCTGGTAACACATTTATAGGAAATATCCTGTCCTTCCTTATCCTATGAGCTGAAGACTCCTAGAAGTGAAATGTTCATGCAGACCATGTTATGTGTTTAACTTTGCTGTACTTTCAGTATAGCAGTGATATCGGCTTTTAGTTAATTTAAACAACTTCATTTAAAAATATAAAATTTCATCTTCTTTTTTATTATTATTATTAATCTATAATAAAAATAAATGAGTACTTCAATTTGTAGCGTTAAAGAAAAAAAAATTAAAAGTTTTAACTTAAAATACATACTCATACTCAGGCTTACATCAAAACAAAAGGACTAAAAAAAAAGAAACTAATTTATCTTAACTAGAGACGCTCCAAAGTAAACTAAGCATTTGAAAAATTCATTAAAAAATATTTGTACGAAGTCATATAAAATTGTCGTAATAAGCAATTTTATAAATTTATGTATGTAGATTGGTATACAATAAATCAAGAACTTATAAGTACGGACAAGCAGTTGTATATATATTATGTATGTAATCTAAAATAGTATATATGTAAATAATTAAAAAAAAAAACCAAAATTAAAATAAGTACATGCAAGTTTTAAAATTATTAAAAGAAAATCCAAACAATAAGGACATCATTAAGAATTCAAAGACATAATTATGACACACGTAAAGTGTCACACACAGCGATTTTTATTGCGACAAAGGAAAACAATGTCTTCGGTTGTTTTAAATTGACGCAAGAAAAATCACAGTGTGTGGACAACAGACAGGATGCCAAATCTTATTTGCCAAATAATAAGTGTAACAAAAACAAAAATTTTGTGTTTTAATTGACAATCGAGATGCTCTGGCTCTATAGCTTTTCAATGGACATAATTTTTTTTTCTTTTTTAGAAATTAAAATCAAACTTAATAAATAGTTTTCTTTGTATTTAAAAAAATAAGAAAAAACAACAAAAATTATGTACAAGTTTGTAAAGCATTTGCAGTGGAAGAGTTATTTGCTAAATCAACACTATCTGTTTGATTAGCTTTAGTTGTCGTTGTTGTTGTTGTTGTTGTTCCCGTTTTATTTAATACTGTATAATCTTGTTTCGCTTCATTAACGCAATATGTTTGATCTTCTGTTTCGTCATCTTCATTTAGTGTCTCTGCCAATACGGACGATGACGACGACGACTGTGTTTTGTTTGCTTGTTGCTGCTGTAATTCATTTTCTTCTAGATTTTCTTCATGTTTATGATTTGCTTCATTGTCATCCGTTATGGTTTCTTGGACCTCCTCCTGCTCCTCCTCCTCCTCCTCGTCGTCTATGGTGCCGCCTTCTTCCAATAAGACTTCTTTGGCTATGGCTGTTATATTCTTATTAATCATCTCCTCCACCATTAAATGGAATACTTCGGATTCTTCACGATGAAAGTTACACCAGCGATCATCTTCATCATACATTTCTTGTATGATTATCTTACCTATGTGATCTTGTTTGGCTCTTTGGCCATACACCGAATAGATTTGTGTCCGTTTCGGCTGTGTCTTATCCATGGCCAGACAAGAACGTACCTCTTTATAAATGGCATCTTGTATGCAGCGTAAACGATTGGGTGGATTGAAAAATGCCAACTGACTGTGAAAATTTGTAGGATCGCCATCGCGCAATATTTCTTCATGTTCTTCGAGATATTCTCGGCAAATGTGTAAGATAATGCGTTCGTATATGTTGGTGATTTGTTCTTCCATAACAGAGGGCAACTTATCGCCTTTTTCATTACAATAATCTGTAAATAGAATCAAATGAAACAGTCAACAATTTGTATTCAATTTAATTTAAAAAATTTAAATATTTTTACTTACCAGTCTTTAAAAATTCACAGTAAAGTTCGTGGGTTCTTCTAAAGGTTATATCCTTAATACGATCTTCAGAAGGAAATATGGTGGTCATAGGACTGCCATGGGCAGGTGGCACATATGGTGGTGGTGGCTTATTAGGTATTTCTCTAACGTACATATAAGGTACAGCTGTAACATGTTCATATTGTTTTAAATGCTGTAAACAAAATAAAGAAGATAAACGAAAATTTAATTGCTAATACAGACAAGGCAAATAAATCAAATGCAAATGCAAATGCTAACCTCATTGTCTAATATAAGTTGATGGCGTCTTAATTCTAATTCATTTATAATATCAGGCATGAGATTGTTGCTAGCAGTAGCATTCTGGCTGTTCACAGTTGTGGCAGGCGTTGTAGATGCCAATGAAGTCATTGCAGTAGGTGGTGGTGGTGGCGGCGGCAATGGTGGCGGCGGTGGTAATAGCTCTCTATCCGGACTAGGTTTAGAATAAGTTTTTGTAGCGGATGTTGAAGGTTTTTCATCTGCTTTGAGAATCTTATCTAATACAGCTTCTTTACCACTGAGATTGTCTTCATTACTTTCATTACTTGCAGATCGGGAAGATACTTCTTCTTTGTCTTCTTCATCCATTGATGTTTCAGCTGTCGTTTCAAATGTGGGTATGGTTATATCCTCAATATGAGTGGCATTACTTATGTCCAATTCGAAATCTGCCTCATAAGTATCTAAAATACGATCTTCTAGCTCTGATTGTGAGTTGCCTTTTGTAAACGTTTTCGATTTTGTGGAATTGAGTAGTGTGGTCGATGCAAACGTTTTAGCAGCATCTAAAGGAGAACCTGAAGATGACTCTGCTTTGCTGTTCTCTTTCGTATATGTTATGGAGGTAATGGTTCTATTTTGTAGCGAATCGTGAATTGTTGAGGTTCCAGGTGAGGAATGTTTATCTGTGGTAATGTTTTCAAAATTTAAGGAATACGATGAGGCATCTGTACTTAAGTTGGACTCATCATTTGAGTTTGCTGGTGGCAAGTCCTCATTACATTTGTTGTTTGTTTTCAATTGGCTATGGGTTACTGAGTCATATGAGGGTAAAGCATTCATATGCGTTAGTTGTGTTACAGCCGCTGTTAATTCTTCCAGTTTGCTCGATACTTGTCCCGAATATGTTGACATTTGTTTACTAACTGTTAACGTAGAAGATGATTTCGGATCTTCGCTAATTGTAGAGACTTCAGCTGAAGTTTGTTGAGATTTAATTGGTGGTGTCACCAGGCCTACGGATTGTATGACAGAGCTCCTGGTGGGTAGGTGGATAGTAGCTGAAAGCTCATTAACTTGCTTTAAGTCTTTTAATGTTTCATTTTGTTGAACTTTTTGCATACTTTTCGATGTTTGACTTTGTGGTGTATGTCTTAAGTCTGTGTGATCGGATATTTGTGTTTGCGTTAGTGCTTGCGTTTGCATTAAAGGAATGTTTGCCATTTCCACAATGGAAGATTTTGATCGTTGATGTGTTTGTGTGGCTATACTTGAATTTGATTGACTAGATATCGTTGCTATAGTCATTTGACTAGTGTGTGTGTGTTTGTCGGTCTTAAAATTTGGTATTTCGGAAATTTCGGTATCACTTAAACTACGCTGCAGTCCTCCTCCTCCTCCTACTGCTGCTGTACCATGTCTTTTCTGTAAATGACTGGTGTTGTGTAGACGTTGGCTTAAACCCAAGAACATTTGTACATTATTCTCTAGACGTTTGTTTTGTATTATCCTATTAGCTATGGCTGCCTGTTGCTCGGCTGATGATTCCGATGAATTGCTTGAATTTAAAAGTTCTTGTGCTTTAAAATGCTCTTCAGCCACACTGGGACTATAGATGCCTTGCTTGTTTGTATTTGTATTGGAATTATTGGTGGACTCCTCTTCGGGTTCCGAGTGGCCAGAACTAAAATTTAAATTTAATACTGGAATTTCAATTGCTTTCGGCTCAGTGCCATTTTGCAAAGTGACTGCAACAGGACTGTTACTTGAGCTTAGATTTGAAGTACTCTTTTCCAAAAGCTCTTGGGCAATACGCTCTTCATTTTCGGTGAAATCTTTTAGAACCGCCATTTTGGCGTCTTCGTATAGACGTTCTAAATCGGTTTTGCAAAGTTTATAACGACGATTTGGTTCGAATTTCTCGATTTGTTGCGATGTTAAACGTTTCCAAAGTTTATTTAATTTCATGCCAGTTGTTCTTACAAAATCTATTTCCTCGGAGTTATTGCTTGAAATTGTATCGTCGTTGTCATTGTTGGTTTGGCCCATAACACCAGAGGTAGTTGTACTGGAGGCCGAGATGTGCGATAGTTCTCTAAGACTTTTATCAATCTCCTTAAGTCGTTTTTCCATTTTACGCGCACGAGAGGCGCGTTTCTTTTCTGGTGTTCTAGTAGACGGCTGTCTATCGCGTATAGTAGTTTGAGGCTGAGCAGTTTGGCTAGTCGTCGCTTGGCCAGTTGGTGTCAACTGTTCCGCACAAATTGTAGTAGTAGTTGATGGCAATATTGAATGTTGCTTTTGTTGCTGCTGTTCCACCATATGTGGTACATTATTGTAATTTAAAAGTTGACGTTCTAGATTCAAGACTTCAGCTTCCTCCTCATCGAGTCGTTGATGCCATTGCATTAGATGTTCAACATGTTGGCGCCGTTTACGTAGATCTTCTTCACGTTTCTTTAAGAGCTCCTCTAGAGCCTTGGAAGATTCCAATTTATAGGTGGCCCTTAATATAGGGGCCGTATTGGCATGTTCTACTAATTTTGCGGTTTGCGGTGATTGACCACCAATTTTTGATTTTACAATTGGTGCACTTGAAGGCAAGCGTTCTTTGTGTTTGTGTTTGACGGGAGTATTATGTAGACTGATGGTCTTATGATGACTGCCAGCTGATGGCGAATGGGCTGGTTTCACTGCTTTGCTGTTATTTGTCGTTGTTTGTAATAATCTGAAATGAAAACAAAAAAAAAAAATTATTTTTCAGTTAAAGAACAACAACTTAAGAATTTTATCTTAATCAAACGTTAATTTGACAGTTTTTTTTTCTAAAAAAATATGTTAAAAGATAAGATAACATAGATATTCTTTGCATTAATCATTTTTTTTCCTTTCTTATTTTTTTTGTTTTTTTATGTCACACTTGCTTTAGCAGTGAGGTTGGTTGTCTCATTAAAACTGGCTGCAGTGCTAGTGCGTAATATCTATAAAGCTCTAGTGAATGCAGGTTGTTTTCTTGTTAAAGAATGCCTAGATAGAAGATATTCTATTACTTGTGATTTAAAAATAAATAAATAATAATTGAAAAAAGTTAAATATTTATCATATGCTTCCGTGAAATATTGTACGATTTGTTGCAAATGTAAACAACTTGTTGGCCCCCATGAAATCGCCAAGTTATGCATGGATAGTTTTCACCCTTTAATGATTAAAAAATTAATAAAAAAATCGTTCCCCAAGTTTCTGCAATTAGTTTCTAAGGGAAAGAATTTACTTCAGAAAAATTCTCGTTAAGAGTTGGCAATTTATTCTTGGCATATTACCAAGTACTGACTTTGGTTAAACACCATCAACAAATTAAGTTGTATTCAATGCTTCTGAAAAAACCTATTTTAACCATTTGTAAAATGAAAAAAAAAAAATACAATCCCTTGCTTCACTGCATATTTCAAATTGTTTTTGTTTTTCTGTTGTTCGTTAACATTCATTGGAATGTATTGCTTCTACTCATTCATCAATTCAATTACGACAACTGAATTTAAACAAATATATGTACATACATGCATACAACGTAGTTACTTAAGAAATTTAACCATTTTATATACTCCTACCACTCACAATATTCATGTTCGGTTTATCACAACAGATGACATATCGTCTACTAATATTTCGGAGGCATTTTGGAGGATAAATTTCAGTAATTTTTCCCCATTTATCGAAATGTTTTAAACAAGAAAGTTCTTTGATCCTTTTTAACTTGAAAAAAAAAAGAAAAAGTCAACTAGAGCCCTTCGTTTGTTCATAGAAGCTTATCCTGAATTGTTTTCAATTTGTTAGAGATGAATTGTGGTGACTTTAATCGCTGTGGTCAGCCTGAAGCACTTCAAAGATTATGAGGCATTATTCTGTGAGGATTATTGTTAAACTCAGGAAGAACTTTCGAAATAATTGAAAGTCATTAACACAGAGATTTCAAAGCGGTATGCATCCAAAAGCAAGAAAATTCAAAGGGGATTATAGACCTAGGTCTATATGAAGTCGCCGTAGTATAGTAGGAAGTGTGTTGGCTTATTATATGTAAAGCCCGGGTTCGAATCCCAGGTCAGACATCAAAAACGATATATAAAAAAATATTTCTTCGGCGACCTCCTCTCAGCAGATTTCTGCAAAAAAAAAAAAAATCGGTCGTTCGGAGTCGACGTTAAACTGTAGGTCCCTTCACTCACGTATAACATTAACACACACAACATGAGTGGTGTTGAGAAGCTAGGTCGTAATCCTGACTGAAGGGTTGTAATGGCCAATTATGTATGTATGTGTATAGACAGCAGATCTTTAAAGAATGTTGCATATAGGAAATACTGCTTAAACAACCTAAAAAGAAGTAATTTTTGTAACAAAGAAGTTACTTAGGCAAGGAATGAAACCAGGGCCAACATGTTGAATTAACATCAAATCTGATTAACCACTAAACCAAGTACATATAGTTCTGTATTTGGTGGTTTCTAAATATAGAGTCCAACGACTTCCCCATTTAGTCCATTTATAGCTCCCAAAATATGCCACAAGACATCAAATTTATTTTAAATCATGATAACGCTCGGCAACATGATGTAAAAACATTTCAAAAGTATTTAAAAAATTGCTGTTGGAGAGTACTGCTCACGCGTCTTCTAGACCTTGCTTTATTCGCTTTTCATTAGTTTCACTCAATGCAGCAAGATTGCGCTGAAATTAGTTTCACTTTAAGGCAGGAAATCGTAAATTAGTCAGATCTTTTCCGAAATTAAAAACTCTTTACTTACTCATATGTTAATGTAGAAATCAGAGTAGAAATTACAAGTTTGGTTTGATTTTTTACAGACATTGCAAAAAAATTTAAAAAAAGTCAGGTTAATACGTTTTATCAGAGAACAGACCGTTAACGGTTGCACAAACTTTTTGATACTGCCGAGTTTTAACATGCAACATCCTTTTTACTTATAATGAGGATATGTATATACGAACTCAGGTAAAATTTTGCACCTGCCCATATAAATTAATTAAAGTCAAGTATGTATGTATGTACTGCATTCCTAAACAGGTAACTGATGCTTACGCGGAATTAAGGACTCAAGAGGTATAAAGGAATGATATATTGAGGAAAAATATTTATTTTTTTTACATTCCAAGTAAACAAGGATTTAAAATCATTCTGTTTACGAAGTTAATTTTCTATATCAGGATTATTTATGTGTTTCAAAAATATAAATATTTTCATTGATAATTAACTATCAAGCTGTTGTCGCTAATTTACTGCTATGCGTGTGACATATTATCAGAAAGATGGGTTTTCCGAGAAACACTGTTGTTCGGATTCCTTTTAAATCTCTTCTGTAAACTTTGGTGTATTTTGTCGATGATTTTCTTGAGGGTTTTTCGTATATGTACATCCTTGTTGGTGAGGGAGTGAAACTCTAAATGAGACTGAGTATCGAAGGTAAACCAATTGCGGTTGATAATTATGGATTAGAAATCTCAGATCTTGTTTTGTTTACATACATACATAATTGGCCATTACAACCCTTCAGTCACGATTACGGTTTAGCTTTTCACATCACTCATGTTGTGTGCCTTAATTTTATACTTGAGTGGCGGGACCTATAGTTTAACGTCGATTCCGAATGACAGAATTTTGAGAAACTTTTTCATGGCAAGTTTATTTATTTACTCTCAGAGTTTTTGCCAGAAATCTGCTGAGAGGAAGTCGCCGAAGAAATATTTTTTTTTCATATTCGTTTTGATGTCTGGCCTGGGGCTTGAACCCCAGCGAACACACTACCTACTAGACTACGGCGATATTGTTTACAATTTTTCCATATTCCCTTAAGGAATACAAGACGACTGTTCAATATAATATCTCCTCTACCTTTTTTAATCGTGAGTGAAGGGTTGTAATGACCAATTATGTATGTAATATGAGAAGTTTACGTCGAAAGAACGTAATTTGATATATATTAAGAAGATTAAGAAAAAGCCTAAAGGTTTACCAAAACGTTGTTATTGGAAAGGCTTTAAATTGTTGTATTTTATGTACGTAAGGGGCATAAATTTATAGGTATCAGAAGCGCTGTTGTATTTCAAAGATTTTCTACATTTTGGTTCAAACAAATAAAAAAAATTTATTTTCTAATTGTTTAAATTATTGATCAGATATTGAATTTAGAAAATATTTATGAATGAATATGTTTGTATGTAGTATTTGCACAAAACCATTAAAAGCTATAATATGAGTGAATGGAGTTCAAGGTTGGATTTACAGATTTTCCGAATAAGGCTTTAAAAAAATTGTCACAAAAATTCAATTATTTTTGTTTCATTTAAACAACTTAAAAAGTATTTGCTTTAGTTTAACAATTGGTTAAGAGGCGTACTAGCGAACAATTAAATTTAATTAAAAGCTTTTTAAAATGCATACATAAAATAGTGAAACTATTTGTTATTATGGTTTAAATTGTATTGCACATGTCTACGACTATTTCGTTTAAGATTAATTGCAATTGCTAAGAAACCATAATTAGGAAAAAACGTTTCATTTTGAAACAAACTGAAATGGCATGATTAATTACAAATCGTATAATAAAAGAGAAAATTATTTCTTAAGCATAAGATTACAAAGCTAGATTTCAAATTATCCATCTAAAAGGCAGGCCTGACCACTGCTCCCCTGATAAGAGAAAACAATAGGATTAGGGTGTCCTCTGACTACTGTTAAACGAAATCGTCAATTTTCAAATACGGGCTGGAGCATCAATTACTACTTGCACTCAAAAAGTAACATACATAATTGGTCATTACAACCCATCAGTCATGGATTATGGAACTAGTTTCTCACACCACTTATGTTGTGTGCGTTAATTTTATATACATACATATGAGTGGCGGGATCTACAGTTTAAAGTCGACTCCGAACGACATATTTTCGAAAAACTTTTCATACATACATACATAATTGGCCATTACAACCCTTCAGTCAGAATTGTGACCTAGCTGCTCACACCACTCATGTTGTGTGTGCCTTAATTTTATACTTGAGTGGCGGGACCTACAGTTTAACATCGACTCCGAACGGTAGATTTTGAGAAACTTTTTCATGGCAAGTTTATTTACTCTCAGAGTTTTTGCCAGAAATCTGCTGCTGCGCCGAAGAAATATTTTTTTTCACATTTCGTTTTGATGTCTGGCCTGCGGCTCGAACCCGGGCTTTACGTCTAATAAGCGAACACACTACCTACTAGACTACGGCGACTTTTCAAGGCAATTTTATTTGCTCTTCTTCTTCGCTGAATGAAAAGCTTTGTTTATATGTTAGTATTTCTAAAGAAACACAGTTCTAACGGTAAAAACGATCGAGTTCCATACATGATATAGCTTTCAATATTCTACAGTTCTATCGAATCTATGCAGTTATGCTAAACGGATATTGAAATGCTTTGCACTATACTTTCTAGACGATATAATTTGGAATCTTTCCACACCTCCTTGGTTTTTAAGCCGTTTATTCTGATACTTTCTTCTTAGTGAATTCTTCTAAGAAGCTCTAAGAAGCTAGCTCTAGTTTAAGGCGATATAATTTGGGATCTTGCCACAACTCCCTGGTTTTTAAACCGTTTATTCTGCCACCTACTTTTTTGTGAATTCTTCAAAAAGGTAGTCTAGCTCGTTTTGTGATAGTCTTTGAGTTAATTTAAAACTTATCGTCAACACTTAGATCGAAGAGAATGTCAAACACCTCCTCGAGTTTCATTTTATAAAAATGCTAAGGGGAATAGTGAAAGAAGAGCTCCCTTTGTGACTCCTGAAAAGGTTTTAAATGTAACAGATATTATTTACACTAGTCAACACAATGGACCATCGAGTGCACCCGCTAACCTAAACTAACAGACATTACAACTTTATGTAGTAAAGTATATTCAAAACTGCCATAGAATAGCGAAATATTATTGAAATTCTATTTCAAGACTTTGTTTGGACGAATGCAATCTGTTCTAAAAAATACATCGAAAAACTAATTAAAATCGTCGTGATTTAAGGAAAACTGTTTTACCATGTGTCCACAGATATTTTTAAAAATTAACATCTCTGTGAACTTATTGCAATGGAATGCATATTAAAAAAGAAAGTAAATAAAATTAAATTAAAAAAATGCTACAATGTTTGAAATAAAATGTTGAAACAGAAATAAACAAATGGACAAAATATCACAAATAGTTAAAAATATTTAATCTTAAATGTTTTTCTTTTCATGATAAACAATTTTAATATTGGGTTGGAGAGCAAAGAAAATTATGGCATTTTAATGCCTGTATATTTAGACACATATTGACGTGTGTACCTAATAATTGAGGGAATTATTTTTGGAAATTAGAAACATTAGGGCTATTCATAGGTTTGTATTAAAGTCTTACCATATGGCTCAATGAACAGGTATATAAAATCCAAACCTATGGAGAATCTGGACCTTTGCAGAATCTTTCACAAGTATCTCAAATTTTTCATTCGGAGTCGACTTTAATACTGTAGATCTTGCCACTCATAGATAGAATTAACACTTACAACATGGATGATGTGAGAAGCTAGGTTGTAATCCTAACTATAGGGTTGTAATGACCATTTGAGTAAGTAATATTAGCACTTAAACAGTATGTGTATTTCAAACTATCTTACGGTTGTAGGGTATAATATCGGGTCCGCCATCTAACGTTTTTTTTCAACTAGTGCTTATTTCGTGAACGAATATGGTTGTGAATACGCTTCGCTTCGCTAAGTGGGCCTGCGATCGACTTACAGAAGATGTCGATTGTGGCAAAAAAAATCATCTTTTGAGATGAAGCTCATTTTGATCTTGGCGGGTATGTAAACAAGCAAAATTCTCGCATTTGGGGCACAGAAACCCCGCACGCATACATTGAAAAGCCGACGCACCCAAAACGAGTCACTATTTGGTGCGGATTTTGGTCCAGAGGCATAATTGGGCAATTTTTCTTCGAAAATGAGCAAGGAGTGGCCGTTACAGTCAATGGCGATCGTTATCGGGCCATGTTGAACGAATTTTTGTTCACAAAAATTGGAGAGGAGGATATTGGCAACATTTGATTTCAACAGGACGGCGCTACGTGCCACACAGCCGAAGCTACACTCGATGTTTTGCGCCCTGTTTTTGAAGATCGCATTATCAGCCGCAGAGCTGATGTCGTTTGGCCACCTCGGAGCTGCGATTTGACACCGTTGGACTATTATTTGTGGGGTGCCGTCAAAGATAAGTGTTACGCCGACAAGCCAGAGACAATTGACGCTTTAAAGGACAATATTAGTGAAGCCATTGGTGAAATACAGCTGCACACAATTGATGTGCTTAAAAATTGGACCGATCGTGTACGCTTCTGCATGGCCAGCCGAGGCAGCCATTTGAATGAAATTATTTTCCATTATTAGCCGAAAGGATTGTACTTTCAAATAAAAAAAAAATTGAGAAAATATTCAGTAGTTTTTTTTAAAGCATTTTCAAAAAAAAAGTTATTTGGCGGACCCTCTAAAAACCATATTTTTTTAAATGTCAGTCAAACAACTACGGTAACGCTGTGACCAATAATACAAACAACAGAAAAGTAATACATATTAAAATAAATTAGAATTTTAATTTATTAATAAATATTAAATATGCAAAGAGATTTTAAAAATAAATATTAAAACAAATTAAAAAGAAATCAAAAGTCTGCTTTTTAGAAGAAACAAGTGAAAAAATTGAATATTCGAAAAATTTAAAGACGTTTTCGAAATTAAACTTGTTTTACACAAACACAATCAACAAAAAATTTTGAAATGTAAACAAAAATATAAAATTCATACAAACAAAACATTATTTAAATTAAATATTCCTTAGCTTTTTTACAAATTAAATAAAAAAAAATAAATTGTTTTATTCAAATTTGATGTGTGTATTATTGTTTTAAAGAATTACAGAAAAAAAAACCAAAATTTTATTCAAGGTTTTTAGAAAAAAAACTAAAACGACCACAACCCACAAAAAAATACAGAAAAACCATAAGAAAATGTAATTTTGCTGAATTGCAACATTGAAATTATGGTTGGATGAATTGTTTTTATTTAAAACAAACAAACAAACAGAAAAAAATTCTTGTTGTTGCCGTCCAAAGCTATTTCGTAGATGGCCAAACAACAACACTATTGTGTTTGTTTATCTTGCATGAGAGAGTGGAGTTGTTGAGTTGTGGGGCTTAAAGACAGAAGATACAACTGTTTTGAGGGCGTTGTATTTACGAGAAATACTATTAAAAAACAAAAACAATATAAGCAATGTTTTATTTAATATTTTGAAATAGAATTCTTTATTCATTATTCTAAAAAAAAAAAAATGATGCCGGAAAAGTGTAACACATATGTATACTATAGGGTAGTGCATGTGTTTTTCTTTTTTTTGGGGGCGCACAAATACTATCAGCAAAAAAGAAAAATACGAAACAAAAAAAGGATGGAAAAACATAGACGATCGACTGTATGAATATCAAATTAAAACAAAAATATTGCCATAATTCTCAAGAAAAACGTCAGAAGAACCTCATGTGCACATGACGTTTTTAATATTAAATATATACACACCTACCTACATATTCTTGTAAAAAAAGCAATACAATAAAAATTATTTGTGGGCGAAACTTGGCCAACTAACAATGTACTCTACGTAAAACCATATATAAAAAAAATAAGAATTAAAATATTGAAATATTAAATCATATTTTTTTAACGATTACAAAAGAAATATACAGCGGATATGATATAGGATGTAATAAAAAGAATTCCATTATAAATTTGAAGGTTTCTTTTTTACTTTATGTATTTAGAATGATTCCATTCAGATCGTATATGTATCATTTTGTTCGCTGCGTTAGGTTAGGCACTATAAAAAGGGGACCTAATGGTACCACAGTGATACCCACATAGAGCAAAGAAATTAATGACTAATCTAGCCTTCTCTAATTCCATTAAAGGTTTTTCCAAACCGGCTTAGAACTGTCAAAAGCAAGTCATTAATATCAATAGCTACTCTGCTAATTATCAATCATGACTTCAATTAAATTCTAAGCATATAGAAATTCTTTGTATACAAAAAGCACCGCCCATTCACCTGGAGCAAAGCTCTTCTCCAAGTGTTTTCAGGATTAATTATTCAATTAATTGCAAACCAATGTGGATCAGACATCATGCTGTGGAAAACGTAAAGCCTACTTTCTTTAGATTTAAATAAAATTTTTTCGCCCTAACCGGATTTAAATTTGAATTGAAGTAATCCTCCTTTCAATGACAGTTAAAAAAACCAACTACAAATCCACTTTAATTCCCTTATAGAAGCGCTACTTTCTTTAATGGCAAATAAATCGATTTTTGGAAATTTCTGTTGTGTCAGGTCTGAAAACATCTTCCTTACGAGGATAATAAAGTTCCAAACATATAATTATTGATAAATTTGTCCTGGGTAGTCCTAATGAAGAACAATTGACCTTTTAGGCATGTCTATTCAAAGTAAAGTTTTGGCCCTAGGGGAGCAGCTCATACAGATCTGTTTTCCTTCTTATATTACACACAAAGAGAGAGAGAGAGAGGGGACCAGGAAAACAGACCTGTTTCCTTCTAATATTACACACAGGGAGAGTGTAGTAGCCATGACTTCACATAATTTTAAAGTTTTTTTGCCCCAATGTCATGGCCATTTTAAGAGAACTGCAATGTTTGGTGCGAAATCCCTGAAAATCTTTGAATTTAAAAGGAATCGTCCATGAATGTTGGGGATGTCTCTGGAAATGTTTAATGAATTGGCCAGAGCCGGTAAGAGCTTACAATCTTCAACATGTTACAGGGCATAGATTTTATGCAGCTCTTGCGCTGAACCAACTTCTTTTTCTTCTTCCCTGGTTTGGTGGAACTTGGTCAGTACAGGGACAGCGTTCTCCTGTAGCGTCACAATGGGTCGCTATGCGTGCTCAAGTGAGCTTTTGGTATCAAAGCTACAACTAAGACCTACCTACCTACCTACCTACAGTGCATAGCTGATCCGATTGCTTCAGTCAAGCTAGGAGAAGGCTGAACTTCGGTGGCAACTTGAGGGTATGTGCAGCATTGTTACGCTATACTAAACTAATCTGTCCTATTGAAAGAAATTTCTATAAACTTGGCATTCTCTCAGTGACTTCTGTAGAAGCTGTGGTTGTCATACATATGTTACTGCCCTACTTTGGCGGCGAAGAGACAGCGGTTCTTAATCTGTCACTCTTGACGGAACTCAAGATTAGAAAGAAAGATTATCCCAATAGCAAGAGTGTCTTTAAAGTCGGATTGGTTTCAAAAATGGAAATGTTTGATCCTAAGTGCAACCTTGCACTTCAGGGATGCTCCGCCATTCTTTCCAATAACATTAGAGAAGAAGAGAAAAGTTTACTACAGCTACACTTGCCATAATTTTTGAAAAGCTAACACATCTTAAAATGGTAATAACGTAGGCATTAATAATGAGAAAAACCAATGAGAACAGAACGAGAAAGTTGACAAATAATCCCAAATCCAAAATAGTTATTAACAAGAACATTGGCCGTAGGGTGCTTAAAAAATATTTGTTGCAGTGCAGTTGGTGTATGAATCCTCTTCTACAGTTTGATTGTCATGTTTGTCTGGCAATCATAATGGTGATGGCAGTGATGATTAACATGATGTGATGGTGTTGCAGAATAAAAATTAAAAAAAAAAAAAAGAAAAACAAACATAAAATATCCCAACTATAAACGTCACATTTGAATGCAAACAATGACAACACCATGAAAATATAAACAACACACCGACCGAGACCAATAGGCATATAGGACAGAAAACGTTTTAATTTTTGAAATTTTAAAAATATGAAATTAAAAAGAGAATCGTTTATGGAAATACTCAACAGATATAAATTCTGTCTGTTCTGTCTGTTAATTTGTCTGTTGCGTTGTAGTTTTCTTATTTGCATACAAAGACGACGGACAAATTGAGAGCGAATTAATTGCTTGCTATACTTATAGTATTTTGAATTTCGAATTCATATCATACTGCATACATATGGATGGGATATACATACATTGTTGTTACGTATACACATGCATTAAATTGTATATATAATATATGTATGTTGTATTGTTATTATTGTTATTACTGTTTATTATTGTTTTATTATTATTGTTGTATTATGCTTGTTGTATTTGTAATTGAATCGAATAAAGTTAGAGAGAGAGAGAGAGCGCGTTAAGAATATTTAATTTAATTCAATTTCCACACGCGATTATAAATAAACACTAATAAATATTGATGTTTTTTGTTGTTTTTGTTGTTGTTTTTTTATTTTAATTTTTTTTTTTGGTTGTGACGACTAGAAAAAGGAATATTATAATATCCAGTATTATTTTCTTTTTTGTTGTTGTTTTTTATTTTCTTCTTGTTATTGTTATTCAGTAATTTCATTTAATATGAAACAGTTTTTTTTTTTGTTTTTATTGTGTTTTCTTAAACAACGTTTAGCGCGATCACTTTGCGCGCGTACTCATTCGCTACACGTTCAAAAGTCTACTCAAATTGTTTTCAGCCCAACCAGCGTACTCGTACATACGATCATGCATGGCCCACAAAACATATAGAATAGAATTATACAAACAAAACAAAAGAGAATGACGTTTTCAAACGTTTATATCGACTATATAAGGCGCTATTGGGGGTCTAGGGTGAAAGCAACAAAATAAAAATTGAAGACAAGAACTTGAGTCGTAACTGGGTAAGTTTTCATGTAGTTTAGTTCAGTTTAGATTGCGTTTCAATGATAGATTCTGACTTGAACCGTTTATGGGATGTACTTCCATGTGTGGTGTAAGCTGCTTGCTTGACAACAAATTAGTATGGAGTTGGGTTAATAATTCCATGGCTTTTTGATTGAAATCTGTAGGTTCTTCGATACAATTTCAGCTATATACACTCTGTCCAACGTTGCCCTAATTCTTTTATTTGTTTCCAAACATAAGATTTTGCTGAGGTCATCAACATACATTTGTTTGTTAAATGATTTCATCTTTGGAGTCTAATCATCTATCGACTAACTATTTTCTCAGAACAGGAAACAAGAGGTAGTTATTCCTGGCAGAGAATACGCCAGATAAGGCATCAATTTGTAGCCTAATACAGATGACAGCCAAAGTTGGTCAGTATATTAACATACAGGATTAATCTCCTAAGTTTAAAGTGAATAGCATGGAACTGAAGAAGGCCTGGGAAACATCAAATCTACTATCTGTAGTTCATTGGAGAATTAAAAAAGCCTTTTACAAAAGGTATGGAGTTCATTACTAATCTTTTCATAACAAAGTTCCGCTTCTTACCCTTACCCTTACTTTTTTTTCTAATTAGGCAAGTTCAAATGAGGTGAAATGTACGCTAACGTGCAGTAATGGTCCGGGAAGTATGGGTTTTGATTAAACGTAGTTTACGGATACTATTCTGGCAGAACGAAGGATATTCCTTTAGAAAATCTCAGGTTACGAGCGGAGTATTATCAATTATAAAACAAAGTATGTGTGATGCTACTCAAGTATAAAAAATTAAGGCACACCACATGAGTGGTGTGAGAAGCTAGGCCGTAATCCTGACTGAAGGGTTGTAATGGCTAATTATGTATTTATGTGTGTGTGTGTGATATCATAGTAATATTTTATTCATATGAAAGACCTACTGGTCTCTTTTATGCGTTGAATATAACACCGTTCAAATGTCTGCCACGTCTTCCTCAGATGGAGCGCTTCTGAAATGGCTGAGTTTGTCCGATATCATGGTCTATGTTAGTTTTGAGGAACGTTAAGGTTCGTGGCTTATTCGTATACACCTGCGACTTGATAAAATCCCTAAAGAAAAGGTCTAACAAGGTCAAATTGCACAATCTCGATATCCAATTCATATCACCTCCAACTGAGATTTCTATGCCCTGAAATCGCTCGTGCAAAATTTCCAATGTGGCACGCATGTTGAAACCACATGTAGCATTAGTATCCAGATCATCTAAGTAAAGCCACGAGTTGGTAATCAGCGACCTATAGTGCTCAGGTTGATAGTGATAGCCTGGCCAAAGCCGTTGGTAAAGAAATGTGGACCGATGACGCTGCCAGTTCAAAATTCACACCAAACATTAGGGAAACATTGGGCGCTCCTGGATTTCATATGAATCGTTCCAAATTTGACAATATAGTTGTAAACGTATCCATTCATTCAAAAATGGATCTAATCGGAGAAGATTTTTGCGATGAAAATTAGTGGCCATTGCCAACTGCACTAAAACACATTCAGATAATATACGTTGTTATCTTTGGTCGTACATGGTGATTAGACAAACCAGACTGAATAAATGACAACTAATTTGACAGATGTATGTGGCTTTAACAAGATAATCATTATCAACTGTCAAAGTTCGAAAGACTCTACATTGTATGTATGTCTGTGGTAAACAGCCCATGACAGCAAACTTTTATAGAGATTCCTCTAGCCAATCTGCTCATAAACTTAACACTTTCGAAAACCTTAGCATAGGGTGCACTAGAACGCCATGCACATAAATTGGGGAGGAATTAAAAAGAGTATTTTATCAGAGAATTATTTAAGGTCGCCACATAGTAAATTTTTGCTTACTCTCTATCATTCTTTTTTCTCAATTCATTCAATATTTTAATACTCTCTCTCTGACAATGTGTTTTGTTGCTGTTGTTGTTGTTATACTTGTACTTGCGACTACTAGTCGCGTTGTAGTAGTGGCTGCTGTTCAATTTTATATATAAAGATCTTTAATAGGAATATAGACTATGGTCGAGTCGAGTAGGGAGTAGAGGAAAGCAAAAAATGTAAACATTGGGATCTCATAGATATATTTCTGCTGCTGTTGTTGTTGGTGTTGTTGTGTATACAAGAATACAACAAGAATATAAGTATGTATGTATGTAGCAACAAGAAGCAACGGCGCTTAATGATATTTTGTATTTTGTGTTAAATTTTATGAATGGAAATATGTGCCTGAGGTATGATGGGGTTAGATAGCGTATAATTAGCAAAAAAACAAAAAAGAAAACAAAAAGGAAAAAAAAAAAAAAATTAAGAATAAAAATTTATAAAAATAAAATCTGAAAACATGTTTATACATACATACGGTATATACACGTACATATATGTATTTATTTACTTGTACGAAAATGTGAGCGAGAGAATTAATGAAACAAAAAAAAAAAAAAGGAAAAATATTGTATAAACGAATAATAATAACAAATGTCTGCAGCATAAGGTGAGAAAAGTTTCTTTTTTTTAAAGTTTTCCTTATATTTTCCTAAATAGGGAAAAAATGTATGCGAGTTAAAATGTATGTTTAAAATTAGTCAAAAGGGGTTTGTCTATTGTATAGAAAATAGTAATATACAGTATAAGTATGTATGCATATACATATCTTTACATACATATATATGTATGTATGTATATGTATCAACGCATAAGTATAACTAAAGGTTTAATAATCTTTAATATTTATATTAGTGATAAAAAGACGATTAAAAATGTACGTACATATCGCACAGTGTTGGGAAAAATAATAGTAGGTATTATTTTATTTTTCCTAATTAATATATTTCACATTTTGATAAACATGCATACATACATAATTGGTCGTTACAACCTCTCATACATACATGCATACACAATTGGTCATTACAACCTTTCAGTCAGCATTAAGGCCTAGGTTCTCACACCACTTATGTTGTGTGTATTAAAATTATACATGAGTGGCGAGACTTACAGTTTAAAGTCAATTCCGAACGACAGATTTCCGAGAAACTTTTCATAGCAATTTTCTTCTACTCTCCGAAATTTTTGTCAGTAATCTGCTGAGAGGAAGTGACCGAAGAAATATTTTTTCATATTTCGTTTTGTTGGAGATGTCTAACCTGTGGTTTGTCCCATGGCCTCACGTCTTATAGGTCAACATACGACCTACCAGACTGATACTATCTGTTATTAATCATCTTATGTTTCAATTTCTTTCAGCTCACTTTTGATGACAAAAATATATATTTTTTACTTATATAGTATATAAAAGAATATTTAGACGTAATATTTAAAAACTAAATCGCTTGTCACCTTTTTTAACTGCGAATTTTGTTTATAAATTTTGAATAGAGGCAATTCATCAACAATTTATTGGAAAATGAAATGAAAGAATCAACAAAATGCGTCTTACTGCCCTTCAAAAATCTTAAAAATATACGTCTCTTTAACACATGCAGGATAATCTTTTTATGGTAATTAAAATTACCAATTTGTGATTCTTTGCCAACCTGGAATTTGAATATCTTATTTCGAAGTTAAGTTTTTTAATTAAAGAATTGTTATAAGTTCATGTCTCCAAACCAAAACTATGCTTCGGTTTCCTTAACCACATTCTTCCAGCTAAACAATTGTTTGATATACTATAGCAGGCAATAGGATAATAGGATTGCTTAGAAACTTCCTGGGAAATTACTGTTTTGGGTGTACTGGTTAGAAACTTTGCTCATTGAGCGTTACTATTCTCCATGTGGTAGTGCTGCTTGTCTTCTTAATAGTGTTCGTTGTTTATGTTATTTTCTTCTTTTTGATGGTCAGTGGAATTTTTTGGAGGGGTAGTAACATCTGTTCATTTATACAAATTTCGAAACAATCGTGATAAAAAAATGTTTGTTTGTAGATGTAGATGATTTGTAGTAAATCTGCCGTTTCGTACGATAATTTTTCATAATTTTTAAGGGGAATCTATTATACATCTCTCATAGAAACTTTCGTCCTTACTGAGTAAAAATCGTCCTTGGGAGACCATTATTTAGTGTTAGAGTGCAATATTTCCGCAGCTGTTACCCTACAGCTAGGCTTCTGTATTGTATACATACATATATGTATAAACAAATTAAAAGGTAGCAAGTGCTAACCACAAGCGACAAACTTTGTCTAATAAGACAGAGTAAATTACGCAATGTTAGGCCATTCAAATTTGTTTACATAACTCTCTAAGAACTTAGTTGTAAGGTGTAAATATTTACCAATAAGGAAAATAATTTTATGTGTCACAAATTCAAATTGTTACGGTTACTTTTTCTAACACACGTGAAGATTTCTATTGCGAGCGATAATTACCTTCAAAATGCCATAAAGTAATCGATACATTTTGTAAGTCAATCTTAAAAGTTTTATGTTTTTTTAATTCTAAAGTTTCATCAACCAGACTTGGCTAGTGACACAAAGTTACACGATCTTAGCTTCCTTTTTAGTATTATTAACATTTTCAATTACTTTTCATGAAAACAAAACAGAAATGGAAAAGCAGGACAGCGCGAAAACGAAATTAAAAAAATTATATTTATAAAAAAAAGAAGAAATAAATAAATTAAGAATAAAAACATTTCCTCTTCAAAATAATTTCTTTTTTTCTTTCAAGTAAAATTGAAAAACAACATCTTACCGCCGCCGTCGTCGTTTCGCAAAATTAATAATGACAGGCAGACTGAAAATTGCAGACAGACGAAACATCACAGCCACATATATGTATCACAACAACAATTAAAAGAAAAAAGAAAAAAAAACAGCAGCAACAAAAATAAACTATAAAAGGAACATCATTATATTGAAAATCATGTGTTAAAGATTAAAAGCACACACACACGAAAGAAAGGCCATTTCCATTTTGTATGCCACGAAAGATTCACTACTTTTCGATTGTGGAAATGTGTGTGTTTTTTTTTTACTATATTTAAACGACGATTTTGAGTATTCCTTTGATACTTTTTTAATCGTTTTCCCTTTTTCTCTCGCTCTCCCTATAATATACAGCGGCGACAGTTTTAAAGCAGCAGCCACAAAAGTAACGAAAAAAAATTAAAAATTTAGATATTTTTCATCACTTCTATATGTGGAAAGTGCGTATGCTTTGAAGCAGAAGTTTAAAAGTAATGGAATTGCTATCAAAGAAAAGTTTTCATTGAATTTGAATTTAAAAAAAATCGACACATGATAAAGATCCCTACGGGATTAATAAGTTGATAATCGACCGATCAACTAAAATGTGCTTTAGCAATATAGGGTGTAGTAAAAAGAAATCCATTCTTTTTTTTAAAGACATGTAAAGCTTTCTTTCATAGAAACTTTATCCACTGGTGCGTTTATAAACTCGTTGAAAAAAAAAGAATTTGTTCCTTTATGGCTCTGATTATTTTAAGCGACTGCGTATATGTATGTCTTTACATATCCAGAGTTTTAGTTGTTATTTATCCATAATGAATACTGAATACACAAGTTCGAATAGCAAATAATATACCACTATACAGTGAGCTATTAAGAAAATGAGGAAAATGTTTTGCTAGTCAAACAACAAGAACAACAACAACAACATTCAACGATAAATTAAAATAAAAGTAAAATCAAATACAACAACAACAAAAAGAAATTATAAAGTGAACAAAACATTAACAGAACCAACTAACAACAACAACAACACCAATAATTCAAACAACATATTTCCCATTCAACATTCTATGATACAAAGAATTACACGAGGAATGCTCTAAGAATTGAGAAGACTCTATTGAATTATAATATGAATAAAGGGACTACCATCATATGAAATACTTTGTAAATACATGAGTTCTATCACAAATATTATAACTGAAAATAAAGAAATTGCTTATTTTTGGAGGTCAAAAACGAAATCATATTCCAATCATTTTCCGAACAATTATCCTTCGGCCATTGATCACGTTCAACTGTTGTGATCTTCAGGCCCAATTAGAAACCATTGCTTGAAATTCTTCAAAAATCCAAGAATTTTTCTTCAAAATTAAAGGAAAAAAAAAAAAAAGAAATATTTTTACAATGAAACACTTTCAACTGTAAGTTCCTTATCAAACTGTTCCTCGTATAAACATACATATTTTGTGTTCTTTATTTAAGTTTTCTTTTAAGTGTATAAGTTTGTTTACTAACCATAATAATAAATTTATTTACTTTCGTTTAATTTACTTCATCTATAGGCAGGCAAATGGTCTACAAGAGCATAACCATATGCTTATAACCCTGAACATAGAGTAAAGAAAGCTCTTTAAAGTCCAATTGAAATGAATTATTGCAAAAGAATGTTTTGTATGCTATTCTTTAAATATTTGAATATTGATTAGGCGTGTAATAGCAAATGAATTTCTGCTATTCTGCTAGATAAAACTTGAGTTTTAAAAAAGAGAGAAATTTTGTGAAATGCTTTCTTTTTGGACAAACAAAAAACTTAGAATTAATTTGAAAGAAGACGTTAAAAATCATTCAATGAAATTAATAAAAACTTAATCGAATTCTTGTTTTTGTTGTTGTATTAAATTTAATTTTAATTAATTTATAATACGTTTTAAACAAGTATGATAATAATTTTAAAAGTTTCGTAAATAGTCCTCAGTTACATACTTAACGATAGTTTATTCAATTCAAATCTCTCTACAGATAATTTAAGTGATAATTTTCTCTTGAGTAACATCATCACCGTTTTGTTCACAGCGACGTTAACATCATCTTTTCCTTCCAGTTTAGAATACAAATGGAATTGGAAAGCTATCCTCCTACGTTCATGGCTTAAATGTCATTCCATGCTACCTAAACAGAGAATTCATTGCGACTTTCTAAATGGATTAGAAAAGAGACTAGGCTGCTCCAAATCAAGTCGTTTGATTCTTTAATACAGGTTTTTCTATACAATCTACCACGAGCTGCTAAGTAAATTGATTAGAACAGTTTTTCTATCCAATCCATCACGAGCTCTTAAGTACAGAAAAGCGACCAGTCGAATCCAAATCAAGTCGTTTGATTCATTAATACAGGTTTTTCTTTACAATCTATCACGAGCTTTCAAGTACAGAAAAGGGACCAGTCGGATCCAAATCATGTCGTTTGATCCATTAATACAGGTTTTCTATACAATCTATCACGAGCTTTCAAGTACAGAAAATGGACCAGTCGGATCCAAATCATATCGTTTGATCCATTAACACAGGCTTTTTCTATTGATCTCTCGACTACTTTTACGCGCAAAATATCAAATACGCAATACAGAGAAATCTAATTGCCTTCAAAACCATTGAAAGGAATCCAAGGTGTTCTTGGAGGGTCGCTTAACCCCAACCCTATTTCTACAAATAATCCGTACATTTGGAAGGGCCCCGTGCTCTATATTGAAACGAACGGAACGGAATAAATACTTCATGGTAGTATGTTACAAGGCAATTAAATGATGGTATTTTGCAATGAACAAAATAATAAATTTACAATTTAATGTCTCAAGCAATGGTTAAAAACTTATAATTTAGAATGTTATAAATCCTACATGTGCATAGTTAATGTCAAATCAATATTTATATATTTCCATAAATAATATGCGTAAAAGTCAAAATAATGTACGTAGGCGGCGGTGTTCTAGGCCCATTAATTTCGGATATTTTTGTTCTGATTTTTACTTTTTTTTTTTTGGAAACATACATATATAACTCAATAATAAATATTCACAAATATTAATAAAACATTATTATAATAATATTTTGTGTTATTTTTGTTTTTCGGTAAATATTAATATCATTATTAAAAAGCCACATTATAGATTCATACAGTGGATTTTTTTTATATTCACTTGGATTAAATTTTCAGTTGTATTTTATTCAGTATTTATATATGTACATATATTTTATTGCTTTCTATTATTGTTGTAGTTGTTGTTATTTATGATGTTGAATCCAGTGCCAATTAGAGAAAAACATATGTAGATAGACACACGAATAAATATACATTAAAAAAAAAATAGAAAAAGAAAATACAGTATGTATGTACGTATACAAATGAAAATTTTAAAAAATAGGTATACAATATAGGATTGGATGGCGCCCACAAAATAAAAAACAAAAACAAATTAAAAGAAAATTTAAAAAAAAATATTGTTTTGAAAATCTCTACAGTTTTCTTCTTTTTGCTGTATGCATGTATGTATGTATGTTTGTATGTATGCATATACAAATAAAATATACATACGCATATATAGTATTGGAAAAAATGATAGGGATTCTATATAATACTTGATTTCTTGGGAATTCCCGAATTGTTTCTGTCGACTGTAATTGTTTAGTCATTGAAAACGGTAATTGGTATTCTATGTTGACGATTTTCGGGTGGTTACAAATAAATGAATATGCATCCCACAATTCCTTGTTGCCAATTCCAATTCACATTCATAATTAAAACTTCATATTTTCATTATGTATTGTTTGTTAAAGAGAAATATTTAATATAGGACCCATAAGTGCATCTTGTCGAAGTCGTATTTCGTATTGAAAGTTTTGTCGTTGGAGTATAAGACTTATTTTTAACACATACACAGGCTTGGAAGTATTCTTTTTGGAATGTCTAATTAAAAGTTTCTCAAAATATAAGTCAGTTTTACGCTCTCTTCTTTTTTTTTTGTGTAAAACAATATTTGAATAATACAAAAATCAAGTAATCTATTGATTGACTCATTTTCAAACTCCATAAGTTTTTTCAACAGCAGACCTATCATATACATGGACACATATATAATTGGTCAGGATTACAACCTTGCTTCTCACAGCACTTATGTTGTGTGTGTTTATTTTATACATGAGTGGCGTGACCGCAGACAGCTTTTCATGGCAATTTTATTTACTTTTACTTTTATTTATTTTTGCCAGTAACCTATGCTGTGAGGAACCTATGATGATAATCTAATCGGGTCTAGGAATACATAATTAAATATAATTTCTGTAATTTTATTTTCCACCTTTTTTTTTATAAGAAATACCTTCCAAACTGATTTTGAAACCCGCTTAATGATAGCAATAAAGTTTACGACATATTAGTTGCACGGACGATATCGACTCCATTATTATTTCCAAGACTGTATATTATATACATATATATGTATACATAAATATAGTATGTTAAGATAAATGTTTAAAGGTGGTGGCATTATAATTATAATATGACTAAATTTTAATTTACACATGTACCTATCTATACAAGTGTAAGATATGTTTGAATAACTAATAGCATTTGGCTAAATATATTGCTATACAATATATCGTGTCGTGTACTTGATGGCGGATGATCATGATAATGATGATGATTTCGATATATAATAAAACTACATACATACATAAAGATGTGTGTTTACAATTCATTATGAACGGAACATATATATACATATGTACATATATACATATATATGAAAATGCTGTACAGACAGGAAAAATATTAGGGTTATACTATATAATAATAATGAAAAAACATCTTTTACGACCATCTAATAAAAAACCACACCAATATAATCAAAGATAAAGGAAAGCAAATGGACATGGCTCAGCCATATTTAGAAAAGCCTCTATAACGATATTACTAAAGCTGTCCTAAAATGGATACGTTAATCAAGAATACGAAGACCAACAAAACATGGCAAAATTCGGCTTAAAGAATGTTTACATAATTATAAATTTCGCGAATAAGATTATCGTGCAAAAACGGTTCTTTATTGACTCTACTAAACACTTTTAGTTAACACAATAAATTCTAGTCTGGAGAATTGTGTGTTGTTAACATACCAGCAGAAGGGATTGTAAAAGTTATTACTTGTTTAGCTTATTTTATTATAATATAATATATTATTTCACCCTAATAAATATACAAGCGTTTATAATGAAAACAACAAACAAAATTGCGTCAAATTGGCGCCATAATTATTATTCTTGATTTTGTACGGTGAAAATCTTAAGAAAATTAAGAAAAAAAACAAAACAAAAATAATATAAATAAATCAAAAGTCGTCATGACGGGACAGGATCATCTAACATTAAACAAATTTTCCAATCAGACTGACAGAAAGACAGACAGACAGACATATAGACTAAAAAACAATTATAATGTTTAGAGCATTAAAGCGAGAGAAACAAAAAACAAAAAGAAGAAGAAGGAATAAAATTAAAAGATGATTGTCTAATGGTGATGACAATATTATACCAATTTCGAGATTTCTATATAAAACGAACTCTAAAAAATTGACATACGGACGAACTATTATAATAAATAGTTGACGAAAATTGAAAGCAAAAAAAGTATCTTTAAAGCTTGACTATTTAATTTGCTTATCAAATGCCTTAAAGATATTGTTTTACTTGATTATTGTATTTGTTTTATTTTTTAAATGATAAAATAATAGAAAGAATAGAACATTAGAAATATACAAATGATGGGATTTGTAAAACAAGCTAATTTTAATAAATCTTATTACGTACATATGTACGTTTTATCACACTTGTCACCAAACTGTAGAGAGACGAAAAACAAAAATATTAGTCATGCAATCACAAATAGCAAAAAGAAAAATGACAACGAGAAAATCCCTTCTTTTAAAAACACTTTGTAGAACATGAAATCTATTTATCACAAAAGAATAATATATATCAACTTATACTTATATGTAGATATATGTTTAAATGTATGCATATATGATTTATAAAAATAAGAAAATAAAAATAAATAAAATATATATTTTTGGTATAAAAAAAACTTTTTTATATATGATATATTCATATATGAATGGGAAATATATATTAATAACGTTAAATTAGTATATTCAGCATAGATTTTGTTTATTTCAAATTTCTTTGATTTGATGATGCTGTTAAATAAAATGCCTTGTAAATGAAAATTTTATTACTTACCGTTTTATTTCCTCTCGTTCCTTTTCCATTTTCAATAGAATACCACGTTGTTTTTTCTTAATAGCGGCTATATGACTTATTAAGCCTTTGGCTTTGTAACGAGCTTTCTGTACTTCCAGCCAAGCAATTTGCCCTTTTGTGCGATCCATTAATGCCTTTTCACGCATTTTTAAAAGAGCCATTAAATGCTGTGACTTGTTGTTTTCATTTTGTATTAGTTTATCATACTGTTTAAAATAAAAAGAAAAACAAAATGTTTTAAATATTATATACTGATAACTCACAAAGTCGGTGTTTGGAATTCGAAATTATTTTCAAAGTATTTTATTTCTTTTTGACAATTATTAGATGGAAAATTAGCAATAAAATGCGTGCAATTTCACTTGAACACAGAAAGCCGTTGTATATATGTAGTTTTCACTGCCTTTCATTCAATAAAACTTAGCGCCTGCATAAATAATGAGAAAGAGCACCAACATTGATTATCATAACAGAAGTCTATCTCCTTTAGTTCCTTTAAGAATTATAGGGCTAACACAAAGCACCTCTATATTCTTATTCGGTTTAAGTTTTTTCCTCGCTACCTTATTTGAAGTTAGGTTATGTAAGGTTCCGAAGGTAGGTCACATGACTACATATATTTTACACGAATAAAAAAAAACCGATTATGGGTATAATCCATAGGTTAAAACAGGAAATAGGGCAAAAATGGTAATAAAGGAAGAAAGAAAGAAAGAAAAAGGGAGAAAAACTGAGTGATTTCACCAGCTAGCTGGCAACCCAGGAGTATCTCTTCAGGTCAAAAATTCTAATCGTCGCTAACTCTCTAACAGCAAACAGCAAATTCGTGGTCTAGTAACCTAAATATGCTCCTCTAAATTTAAGGCTACAGACAGATACAGAATCTCCTACATTACGTTATAATCTGTAGAAAATGGTGTGTCGTGTGTCGAGAGGATTACGATATTGTCATACGTTGACCATTTCTTTTTATTTTGGCAAACTTCTTGTTGAACATGATGTTGTAGCTCACCAAGGGAAGACTTTAAATTATTGCAAAAGAACAATAATTCAATTAAATTCTAAAGCAATTTGGTTGCCAAGTTCGGTAGATTTACAGTGGTGCCTTCTACAAGACCAAATTTATATAAATAATCTATAAACACTTAAAATTGTCCCAAAGCTAACAAGCAGTGTGAGATAGAGCCACAGTATATTCATAACTTATCATTCATCAGTTGTAGATATTCTACTATTAACAAAAATACATGTTAATGTTGTAAGCTGTGATTTGAAAAGAAAGCTGAACGTGAAAGACTCTATGCAATTTGTAATTAAAAAATTGTTCAAGTTTTGACCCGATTTTAAATACAAATTAGTTCTCATGCGGTAAAGCCTGTTACATTCTGCCTAGTCTTTCTTTATCATACAGAAACGAGAAAAATACATGTTTTTTACTCACCAAGCCTACATTGGAATAGTTTAATGATGATTCGGACATACTGTCATTTGCAGTTTCTTGCGTTTGATTCCGCTCACAATCATACTGACTGAAGAATCTTACAATATCACTGCCAATAGAAATGCGACGATTTGATTTTGAAGGTGATGTTGTAGTTACAAGATTTTGCTGTACTTTATTAACTGTTGAAGCCTTATAACTAGACGGTGGATTTGAGCCTGCCTTATTGTATGGTTTAGAAGCAACACTACTTGTTATTTCATCATCAGCACTTTGGGCAAATTCTGTAGAACTTATTTGCGATGAAACTTGTACGGCTCGTTGAAACTGAGTTTCATTTATATGGGATTCTTTGGTAGTAATTTCCTGAAAATCTCCACGCGAACGATTAATATGACCTTTTATAAAGCTTTCCGTATTGTTGTGGCTATTATCTGTTTTATATTTGCTATTTTCATTTAATGGCACACTTTCATTTTCCCTGCCAGTTGATTCGTAAGTATTCTGTATTGCCTCCGCAATGCTAGACGTTATAGGCTCATCATCATTGTTATTATTTGTTGTTTTCACTGAATGTGCGGAATCTTTAGAGCGCGTTGTTACACTATCTAATTCGCTATGAGCGCTACTATAGGAGCCTCCTGATAAATTGTTGTTAGTTTTCGAGCTACTGTTCGAATGTAGTGATTTTGTATGTTCCCGACTGCGATGGCTACCAATATTAGTTTTCTCTTGGGAAGAGCCTTTCTTCGAGTCACTACTGTCATAGGTTTTTGCAAATATTTTTTGCTGTTCTTTTTGACTCCTACAATACGCTTCAGAGTATGAAGCTTTACTAGAAGCGCTGGATTTTTGTTTCATATTGTCCTGCAACTTTTGTAGCCGTTCTTCATAGCTTTCACTATCCAAAGTCTTTCTATTCATTTCTTTTAAATTATTTTTATTCTGCTTTTCATATTTCTCAAACGATTTAAACTCTTTATGGGAATGTGGTGTTTTTATGGAATTTCCGTTTCGACTTTTATCAGAAATTGATTCAATATCCGTTTGGGTATCTAGAGAATTTTGTAAGATTTGATTTGAATGGAGCCTATTATCTGATTGCATTGTTGTTTCAGCATGGCTTTTTTCTGTTTCAGATACATCTTGTTTATAAAACTCATGCTTTTCTTTACTTTTTCGGTGATGCTCTTCTCTTTCTTTGCGTTTTTCCTTAGATTCTAAAATAGTTTGTTTTAAAGTTTCCTTTAGTTTCTCTATTTCGTTTAAACGCTTTTCGTAGTGTGGCGAAGCCACGGCTACCAATTCCTCTTGAATATAATTTTCTTCAGTTTCTATGGTGCTATGGGTTTTATCATCTGCCATTGTTTGAGATGAATTTGAAATTGATTTTAAATCCATATTCAAATTCAACTCGGGCAACGCATTGTTATCATCATGTTTCTCAGTAGCATCTTCGATATTTTGTGTTTCCATTTGAGGCTCTATCAGGGGCTTTACCTTTTCAGCCATTTCAAATAGTTGCCGCTTTCTTTGCTTAAGGTTTTCATTGTTTTTCTGCAAAGATTTTTTAAATTTTTCCTCATCTGCAGATGTATGCATCTTCGACGTTGATTTTTCAAAGTCTGAAGAGTATTGTTTTTCAGTATCAGATGATTTTCTCGACGAATGAGGAGGACTTAGAATTTGTTGCGACTTATCCAACGTAGATTTTAATTGTTCATTGACCTGTATAACTTGGGAGAGACTGCGATTAAAATCCTCCAAGAGTTGTGTAAAATCTTTTTCTCCATCGATTTTTTCATTGTCTGAATCAGAAGCCTTTCTTTTAATTTTCAATTGGTCTACTTTTTCCAGCGATAGGGGACTCACCGGTCGCGGCTGAGCAAACTCAAAGTCTTTTGTCTTCAACAAACGTTGTCTCTTTTCGGGTGAACTAAATGTTCCAGATGCTAAAGAGGTCACTTCATCTTCAGAATTTTCTATATGCTGCTTATTGGAATGTATAAAAGTTCTTCTTGATTCGGTTCTTAAAGATGAAACTTCCGTTAGAGTATTGGATAAAGGAAATTGCAAAGATATGGAAGATAAATTGGATGTAATTTCAGAGTTTAAGCTTTCCATTGACTTGTAATTTGAAGTTTGTTTCAAATCATTTTGGTTCGTTGACTTTTTCCAAGGTTTTGATGCGATTGGTTTGGCAATATTTGTCCATGGCGTTAATGTTTTATCATGTTTTTGTAAAGGTAAAATAATTTGTTCTTTACTTTTAACAAGAGACTCTTGTCTCTGGACCAAATGATCCGTTGGAGAAAGATGTTCTTCTTTGCTATTGGTGGAGGAGACTTCAGCGCTCGACACTTGCTCCAAAGTTTTACGTTCAATTATGTCTTTACATTGTGGACTTGGTTTTAAATGCTTTAAGGCTGCCATTTCATTCAAAGATTTATTTTCTTTATTATTCATTTGGCCATCGCCTTCATCTCGTCTTCTTTTGATCTTTTTCCTCGATTTTTCTTCAGCCACTTCTTGTGATTCTCTTTTCTTCTGTTTTACATGTTGTTGTAAATCAGTAGTTGAAGTCTGTTGATTATGTTTGTCCTCTACAATTCTATTATCTAGGGGTTGAGCTATAGCTTCCAGTTTCCTTCTTACAGCCATTATAAAATTATAAGGATACACTTGAGCAGCTGAAGGCCTTAGCCAGTAAGGCATATCAAGCGTTTCCTTTTGTGTCGGGTTTTTCGGTATTTCTTTGCTTATTAAACTCTCTAAGGCTATATTATCTCCTTTATTAGATTTTAAATTACTTTCAGGCATATCTGTCTCTGAAACTTCTTTATTGTTCGTTTCTTGCGGCACATTATTTTGAATTTCTATTTCCTTAGGCGAATTCTCTGTGCTTTTTTGTTCACCTTTGTTAGAGGGTTTTTCTGTAGTTATTTTTTCCTTAGATTGTGTTAATTGTTTTGTTAGTGTTTCCAGATTTTGATTTTCCTTATCGAAATTATGTTTCTTAAGAGTGTTAACAGAAAAATCCTTATCGTTTTCCGTTTTCCTAAGAAGACCTATACGTTTATGGTTTTCAATTGAAGGTAAAACGGATGTTTCCGAAAAACTTTTCAAACTATGAGCAGATCTACTGGGGTTCTCTGGCATTTTTTGGCTATTTTTAGCACGTTCTGTTTCACTTTTTTGTGTTATGGCAGTTTTTGTGACAAATTCTTGAGTTTTTAAATCATTTGTTATGCTTTGGGTTTCTTCAATTTTTTCCTCAACTTTTGTTTCAGGAGGTTTTAAATTGAGTTTAGGTTTTGGCGAGTTTTTATCCGTAATATTTTCCTTTTTCTGCATGTTTTTGTTTAATAGTTTGCGTGTATTCTTTTTTAGTTCCTCTAAACGTTTTTTAATCTCTTCCTTTTCTATTTTAGCTTTATTGGTTGGTTCATTTAAAATTTGTGACTTTCTTTGCTTCTTTTGCATTTCCATAAATTGACGAGCTTTTTCAGGATTGTATCCTACTTTTCTATTGTGGCTTGGCATATCCTTGGCACTTAAAGGTAGTTGCGCTGATTTGGAGCGGGGTTTATTTACAGTTGTTGTGGCATACGATCTTGTGGTGGTATCCCTGCGTGAAACACGACCACTGAGATTATCCTGAGACTCAGTTGTTATGCGTGTTAATTGAACTTCTGTGCTACTTCGACGATACGAAGATGGCTTGTTGGAGTTACTGGCTTTGATGGTGATTGCCTGACAATTCTGGTTTGCAGTAGTGGAGGCTCTGCTTTGTACTGTTGCTGTAATTTGAGTATCGGGAGTTTTAATATAATCAGATTCGTTTACTTCCTTCAAGACGTCCTTGTCGAAAGTATTATTTATTGCTGTCTCAGCTATATGCTTCCTGTTTGACTCCTCTGAAGTTTGAGAAGCTGTTTTCTGTGGCGATTTGATTTCGTTTAACATTTCCTGTATCTCTTTGATTTCCTGTTCACGTTCCTGCTTTTTCTTCGCGAAATTCTCTATTAATTGTGCAGACTGAGAGGATTCTCTGGTTTTTACCACTTTTGCAGCCTGTTTTCGAGTGTCCATGTCTTTTAGGGAAGATCTTGAACTGATTTGATTCTGGTTTTCTTTTCCATAGGAAATCCTTGCAATTTGTGTTTTCACAGTTGTGTTGTATTGAAAAGCTTTTAAAAATAAAAGAAAATTAATTTTTTATAATAAAATGCCACAATTTGTACAAAAACTTCAATTTTTCTTACCTGAAGACTGTGGTTTTCCTGAAACCTTTTGTATATTCAAACCAAACTTGTTTAGTGGTTGCTGTTGTTGTTGTATAATTTTTGTTGTTACATTCCTATAGTGTTCTTGCAGCTCGCTGCCATCATCAGCAGAAGTTCGCTGCGCTGTTAGCGTTGATGTTCTTGTTATTTTTTGTTTATGCTCGTTTGGCTTCTCTTTTAGGCATCTCTCTTGTTCAATAGCATTTTGATTCATTATTTTCTTTCTTAATCACAGTTCTTTCATATATATTATAATTTTAAAGAATTTTATAATAATATAAAGATTTACTTTTGTGAAAATTTAACATTAAATTTAATTTTTCAATGAAAAATTACGGCAAACAATTGGAAACGTCAACACAATAGAGCGCTTGAAAAAAGTTTTTTCCTATTGTTTGTTTACAACAGAGTTGGAACGAAAAGTAGTGAATTCATATGCAGTGTTGGCATTGTTTGTTATTTCAAAACAAAATTGATTATTTTTTGTTCAATGTGTATATATTTCTGATTTTGGTTAGTTTTTTGTTGTTAAAAAATGAAGTTAAGTAATGTAAATGTGGAAAAATAGAAAGAGAACTATGAATTCAAATTTGGTTATTTTTTTCCAATTTTGGTTCCTATTTTTTGCCTCATGGCAACACTGGTGATGGTTCGTTAAAAAAACACCACTAGCAGAACGGAACGTTTGTAATTAATTCGCGCATTGTTTTTTCCTGTCTGATTTGTATAAATAAAAATTAAGCCGGCTTGTCGTATAAAAAGATTTATTAAATTCGCATGTGCATTGGTTCTTGGTCGGAGAAATATGGTGGAGAGTTTCTTTTTTCGAATTAATTGTTCTTTTCTTGTACGTCGTGAGAAATAAGATGGTTGGTTGGCAGAGGTTGCGTGTGCGTGTGTGTTAGTTTACTTTTATTTTGAAATGGCTTGATTTGCTTGCATGTACTAGCATACTTCTAGGCGTTTTGTTTCAGTAAAATGGTAATGCGGTAAAAAATGCTTATATTTTGCGCGAAAAATTTCCTTAAGGTTTAGTTTATTGAACGCTTCCGGCTAATACACAACAGTTAAACATTTTTTGGCCACCGTTGGCCTATAACGGTACAGTGCGGTTTTGTTAAAGTAGTGATTAATAATCGAAGAATGAAGTGAACTAAAAATTTTGACATTTATTGGCTTATTCTATTCATGAATGAACTAAGTTTCCTCGTTACAACTATTGGGCTTTGGTTGGAACCAAAATTTATTACCAGGTATGTTACATTTATATTTCTAGTTAAAATCAAAGTTAAGGCATTAAATCAACTGGGACAAGGGAGCTAACGTTATTAGCAACACATATATTGTTCTCTTTTGGTTTACGTTTTCAACGCTTTTCAGAGTGTTATGCGACATAACCTCAAATGTAAATATCTTGCAGAAGCAGTAAAAACAACGGTGCTCCAATTTTTATCAATACATTGCCGAGACTTTTATGGGCATTAAGCCTGATTGTTGTTAGAATAACTGTTAATTTGAGTTCCCTTTTTCATAATAAACCGAAATTAATTATTTGCCATACGGCACCCCAGGTATTATTGTTCTTTTATGGTTTACGTTTTCAAGGTCTTCTTTCAGTTTCTGGCAAGTTGAAATAACTTAATCTAATTGCCGCTATTCAGGTGCCAATTCAGAAATTGTAGGTCCTGATGCTGTTGGTTGCCAGATGGCATCTAGCAGTACAGGGGTCATCCATTAGGCAGCCAATAGTTTCACTTTTTTGAAAATATGAAAAACTTCCATTTACAAATTTTTCCGGCAGTTGAAATGCACTCCGGTTCTAACCTTGAGAAACGTAGACAAGACAGCTTCCTTTCTGGGTTACCAACTTAAAATACGTACACAATCTTGCTTAAAATAAAAATGTTTGCCTCCAGTTTCACATAAAAAACTTTAAATTGAATAATTTTTATTTCTAGGAATAATACTTTAAGGACTATACTGTTTCACATGCAAACATATATTAAGAAAAAAAAAAGTAATAAATTCGATAACTTTCCAATTTAGGAAGCGTAGGTTCCAATAAAGGCACCACACATGGGGCAAAAATGATTGGCATTTTGGCATGTATCCATGCAGTATGGCAAACAACAGCAACAACTGTAGGGAGAGATATACACAACATAATTAGTCACCAAAATCGTAGTCGAATCGCAAAAATCACAGAAAAGCAAAATACTTACCAAGTCCATGAAAGCAACAAACAAGCAATATGAGTTTTAGCTGTAGCCTTATAGCGTACGTTAGTCTCAATGCGACAACGGCAATGGGGACAGGTCATTGTCATAGATTTTGGTCCCACTGGTTGAGCGAAAACTGGTCCCGGCGGCGTAGGAGATACTCTGAATATAGTTGGAGGCGCATTAGCTGGTAGGTTATAATTGGGTATTCCATCCATCTCTTCTTCTTGTTCTTGATCTAGATTATCTAGCAAATCCTCTTCTGCTTTATTGTATTCTGACGAACCTGAATCCATTTATAATAGTAATAGTATAACAAATAGATTTATTATCAGGGGAGTTTGATTTCTAACTTTGAATATTAAACACAATGACAAAAACCTACTTGAACAACAGCGACACAACTAACGGACTGAAATGAAAATTTAAAAGAGCTATCGGAAAAAATGTAGCTTGAGAAATAAAAGAAAGGAGAAACAAAAAAAAAAAAAATTAAGAAAGAACGGAATAATGCAAAGTAAGCAATAAGCGAGGTAGTAAAGAACAACTTTTATAATACCCTGTAATACACTTTATCTGTTTTAAGTTTAAGTTCTACTTACAAGTGGTTGGAAAACCAAAATACTATAGCTTGAAGAATAAATTCTATGCGCTATAGACCAAAATATTTGATATTTTCGCCGTTGTAAATTAGTCTAACCCAGTATAGAATATAAAATAAGAATTATTGTTTTCGTAGGAATAATTAGAGAGCCATAGATAGCCCACACTTAGGATCTGGAAGTAGGTTTATAAAGCTCTATACCTAGGAAACTAAACGCTGGGATATTATACATTCTTCCTGGCTTTGTTATACGTTCCGATGTGCATTAAGAAAAACCCAGGCGTTAAGAATTATAGGTGTTAGGCATATTTTCCAAGTTAGAAGTCTTTCATTAAAAATTGTGGAATTCGGTAGTTTAGTAGAGTTTAAAAGTCTATTTTAGCTTCAACGGTTTAAATTAAATTCAGATTTTCCTTAAATCTGATACGATCCTCTGTAAAACATGTATCTGATTTGCAAAACTTCTATTTTAATAAAAAATACTAATTAATTCGGTAGTTTAGTCGAGTTTAAAAGTCTATTTTAGTTTCAACGGTTTAAATTAAATTCAGATTTTCCTTAAATCTGATACGATCCTCTGTAAAACATGTATCTGATTTGCAAAACTTCTATTTTAAAAAAAATATTAATTGAGTAAGGGACTAAATACACCAGTATAGGGTGTAAAAATCAGTGCTGTCAACAAGAATGAAAGAAAAATAATTATTATAAGTCGCTTGTATTATATTAAATTTATTCTGTAGAGCTTGTTATGCGCAAGTTCAAAAAAATTAACATTTTTGTTATTAACAAACAATTATTAAACATTTAGGGAAGTGGGCGATCAGTAATCATTTCAATTTGTTATTATAAACAGATACATAACAGAATAAATATTCCAAAATATTATTTTTACTTTAAAGTGCGCAAATCGTTAGAATATTGAAATCTTCGCGTCGTATTGCAACACTCTTTTTGAGTTGTTGCATTCTATTTTGCTTTTTTCGTTAAATTCCCGCTTAATATGCAGCGATTCTAAAACGGTTTCAAATTAAATGCGCAGTAAGAATTTAAAGCATTGTGGGAATGCCATATGAAATACATACATGTATGTGTGTATGTGTGCTCCTTTCGAATGCAGTATGAATAGAAGTGGATTTGGACAGTCAATCTATCCTCAAGTCCAGGGTACTCCATAATCTAACTGCAAATAATCAAAAAACTTGAATACGAATGATTGGACATAAAGTTACGAAAGATATGAGTTGACAGATATCAGTTTCCCTTTGCCTTTTGGCAATTTTTAAGCTAGCAGGTCTGATTTCTTAATATCTGTGATGCACAGTATGTATGTTGTCAATTGAACAAGATAACTTTATGTCAGCCAACGCTAAAGTATTTCTAAAATCAAAACATCAATAGAACTGAAGCTAGGAAAATTGGCGAAATGAGAAAAAATGATCGTTGCACCCAAAAGAAACTTGCTTAGCTGGCAATAGTTTTAATTCGTTAGGGTGGATCGTTTCCATTTAACCAAAACCAATTTCGAGAGTTTAAATCTCAGCTCCTGCAATATGAAAAAAAGAAATGTGGCTTCCTTTTCAGCTGTCTTCTGACCAAGGCTTTAAAATAGGAAACTAATTGTAATGGAAAATCTTTAAATATCTGTCTTTTGGATTTCATTTTAAACTGTAGGTCCCGTTACTTATACATGAAATTAATACACCCAGTGTGACATCTACTAAAGGGTTGTAATGTCCCATTAAATAATTGAAGCAAAGCGTCCCCTCCTACACGTTACGATTAGTTGTACTACATAGTTGAATAACCAAATTTGTCGATTCCTTCACACGTTTCGAACTTTCAAGCAATTTTAATGGGTAATCACACACGAGAACAATTATGCTGGCAGAGTACATGTATACAATTTTATGGCAGATGAAATAGTCTCCTGTGTGACTACATACATACATAATTGGCCATTACAACCCTTCAGTCAGGATTACGGCCTAGCTTCTCAACACCACTCATGTTGTGTGCGTTAATTTTATACTTGAGTGGCGGGACCTACAGCTTCACGTCGACTCCGAACGACAGATTTTGAGAAACTTTTTCATGGCAGGTTTATTTACTCTCAGAGTTTTTGCCAGAAATCTGCTGAGAGGAAGTCGCCGAAGAAATACTTTTTGTATTTTGTTTTTGATGTCTGGCCTGGGATTCGAACTCGGGCCTTTCGTCTAATAAGCCAACACACTACCTACTAGACCACGGCAACCTCCTATGTGACTAAAAGAACAAAAATTGTGCAGCTTAAAAAATAGTCTCGTATGTGATAGCACAATTATAAATTGTTCTGTAAGCATCATGTTGGTTTTCTGCGTTGTCCAAACGGTATTTCAACGTTACAATTGGTTGCACAATTTGATCAAGTACAACCTAATCAGGTACAATTGAGTCAAGTACATTTTAGTCATTAAGTTGTACAACCCTAGGCCAGACAAACTCTACAAAAACTCTAACAAAACGAGATCTGAAAGAATATTTCTTCAATGACTTCCTCTCAGCCGATTTCTGGCAAAACCTCTGACAGTGAATAAAATTTCCATGAAAAAGTTTCTCAAAAATCTGTCGTTGAGAGTCGACTTTAAACTGCAGGTCCCGAGGTTCATATATAAAATTAACACACACAACATAAGTAGTGTGAGAAGCAAGGTCGTAATCCTGACTGAAAAGTTGTAGTATTAAAATATGTTTCACCAAAAACAGTTTAAGAACTTCTGATGAAGTTCAGTTTTATCAAAAAACTTATATTTGTTTGTTTGTTTACTTTTGGGGCTCTTTTTACATTTTTGATAAACATTTTTTTAAATTCTCTCATTAAAGCATTTTTTTAACATGCGGTCCAGCGAATAAATATATATTTAATTATTAGAATAAAGTAGCAATTATTTGGATAATTTTATAAATAATTGTTTTGTTTTACTAAATTTTTTAATTAATTGTATTAAAACTCCTTATCGCTTTCTAGAAACAGTTTTGTTTGAGTTGCGTTTGCAATTTTTATTTATCCGCAAATAAACTGTACTTAAGTGGGGAAAGAAAACACTTTTAAAATCAAATGTTTAGTCATCAGTATGTATTCAAATACACCACTTATGTATGTACATATGTATATGCATGTGTTGGCTCATAAACATATGTAAATAAACAAAAAGGAATACTTATGTATAAATAATATTGTCAAATAAACTCTTTTCATATGTTTATTCAATCATGCATTCCACAAAATATTTTTAAAAATGAAACTGCAAGCGTAAGGTCTGAAACAGAATAAAGCAATTGTGGTAGTATCTGTAGCGTAGCGCAGTATTGAAGCTTTGTATATGGTTGCCAAGTAACTTCTTCAAAAACTTAGAGAATGGAGGAAGTTTTGCATAACTTTTTAGAGAACTTCTGAACAAAACAAATTCTCTTCTATCTTTACATCTCAATACTAGCGTAATATTCGCAGGTATTTTTCATGGCATCATATGCCGGCCATATCACGGTACTCGTCGCAGGTGAGAAGATGGAAGATATAACACAAATGATTACTAGCTATTCAGACATACATACATACATACATAATTGGCCATTAAAACCCTTCAGTCAGGATTACGGCCTAGCTTCTCAACACTACTCATGTTGTGTGCGTTAATTTTATAGATGAGTGTCGGAACCTACAGTTTAAAGTCGACACCGAACGACAGATTTTTTAGAAGTTATTCATGGCAATTGTATTTACTCTCACAATTTTTGCCAGAAATCTGCTGAGCGGAAGTCGCCAAAGAAATATTTTGTCATTATTTCCTTTTGATGTCTGACCGGGGATTAGAACCGTGGTTTCGCGTCTAATAAGCCAACACACTATCTACTAGACTACGACGACTTCAGGCACATTTGTGAATTCCTTGAACGGTTCCAATCCAAAACTGTCTCCGTCAAAGTCTACGGGTGTCTTTTTTTTACCTTCTGGTTAAATATATACTGTTGAGTCCAGACATTGCTATCGGAAATAGATATTGGGCTTTGGCATAACATCAAACGCATGTTATATTTCCCACAACATTCCACATATAGGCGAACACATGGGACAAGATATTCACTCCTATTCTGCGTCTCGATTACGTCTCCGCATTCAGTTACTCAATGATCGAAAATTGCTATTCAAGATTACGATCGCATTGAAAGAAAAAGAGGAAGAGAAGAGTGATTAAAAGCGTTAACTGGCAAGACATAGGGTAAGGTGAAGGATGTAATTGTATCAACATTCAAGGCCATTTCAAGGTCAGTAATAAATTATGTTGCTTATGTATGCACCTCTATCCTGAGTGAAACACCTAGCCTCCAGAGAGACCAAAACAATGCGCAGAGGACAATGATTATGTCTTAGGACGATACACTAGGGATCTATGGTCCAAACAGTAAAATAATACCATGTGATGGTCTCCAGGCAAGACTTAGTGGCATGCATTCATCACCTCAACAAACACACAGGCTGTTGGACAAACCCAAACAGCATTCTATATCCAGGGTTTCATACTCTAAATTTTCAACGCTACGGTAATAGTCAACGATCAAGCAATACAACACTAGGAATGCTATATTCGAAATCGTAATTAGAGATCAGCAATGAATCGTTTTTTCGCTACGCATAAGTACTCATGAAATTTTGAGTATGAGTGAGTCAACAGTATTGAAATTCAACTACTCTGATTCATTCGCAGTCACTGCAACATTGATTTATAAGTACAGATTGCAATGAGTATGACTACAACGTTGACATCAAACTCATAACATTCGAAATATGTTTGATTCATACGCCTACTCATTCAGATTCATAAATTTAGGAAAATACTTATAATACTCATAAATAATTCGAATCATTCATCAAAATTTACAGTCTTAGTTGTTGTTGCATTAACAAAAAAAAAAAAGAAGAAGAAAGAAAAAGACAAACACAGCAAGCAAAGCAAACACACAACCTTCTAGTGAGTATTGTAGTATTCGTACGCGAATCATACTTATTTTGTGATTCTTGTAAATGTTAAGTAAAGGAGAGCCGAAATCAAACAACATTATGAGTATTGTTAAGTGTGAGTACGATGAGTACTTCAAACTTTGAATATGAGTAGTATGAGTATGATATTAAAATAAGTATGAATGCGTATAAGTATCAGAAATTATGAGTATGATTAGAATCTACACATCTTTTTGAATACTCATTGCTGATCTCTGGTCTGAAACGAGTTTCTGAACGCGTATCTGCCAAAGGCAGACAATGGTGAATCTCTCTATGTATTATGAAATAGCATTTGCAGAGCATTGTACAACCACGTGTACATTCTAATGGCACGGAGCTTATGCTCTCACATCTAACATTTCACTTGTTGTTTCACAAGAACTGTATTTTATGTGAAAATATTTTCAGTTGTTATTACTTTGGTAAAAAATAATTCATAATGTTTCCTTATTCCACAAATAGAGGGGGTATCACTGTGTTATCGGAAATTGTATCCACATTTTTTCTGGATATCATTTGCATAATGTTTATTATTTATTTCTTGTTGTCTAGTGTTGTGTGAATATGTAAATTCTTTTGCATAAATTATATACAAATTTATTGTAACAATTTATCTCAATCATAATAAATATTATTAAAGTTTTAGTTTTTTTTTGGAAACAATTGTTAAGCAAATTTACATGATTTACTAAATTTATCAGTTAGTTATCGGCCAGAAACGATTACTATAAATAATGCAATAATTTGATTGTGTTTAAAATAGTGTTACAAAACAAAAAAATATACATACATAAGTTGACAATTTAAATATTTACATACATTTATAAATATTCAATAACTTTAAGGCATGATTACTACACATGAACTAAGGAGCCCTCGGATGACAAAACGAAGCGAAAAGCCTATAGCCCCTACTGAAAATTTTTAAGGCGATGATGATAAAAGTCTTCAAATATGTTAGGATTTCCTAGAATAGCATTAAATCTATTGAGTTACCTTAAGAAAAATCAATCCTTTTTCTAATATTCGTTATATACAACTTCAATGAAGCCAGCCAGTAGTTTTGTTGTCATCCGGTCATCTAAGTTCTCGCTCCCAATACATTTTAGATCCGAAATGAAGTTAACTCCCAAATGTTTCTATCCCCGCTTTATTAGAGCTGTATAGTTTCACAGAGTATCTTGTTAAGTGTACTATTTTAACACACCAGAGCTGCATATAACCTTTCCTGGTTGTTCTATGTGCTCAAACGTACAATCGATCATAGAACATCCTTTAATAGCTGCTATAATTACATACGTACGTACATAATTGGTCATTACATGTTCAACGTAATTCAAACGTAATGCTAAAATAGTCCCGGTTAGCCAAACGTGCATTAAACGTACGTTCGTTTTTATAATACGAAAAAACAATGAAAACGCTTGCCGAACCGCAATGTAATTTCGGTAAGAATTTACATTGCTCTTCATATGCTAACGAACATACAGAAACATGTATAAGTCGTTAGTGTCTCTATTCCATTCCATACGTGTATTAAGTATAAATAAATATTTCTTACAAAAGTACAATTTAAAGTAAAAAGTACTCTTTCCGTTATAGTTTAGTACCATTTTAAAATTTTAGTGTTGCAACACTGGTTATGGGTGTCATTTTTATTTATAAGTTGCGGAATCTACAGTTTAAAATCGAATCCGAAGGACAGATTTTGAAGAAACTTTTCATGGCAATTTTTATTTACTCTCAGAATTTTTGTCAGAAATCTACTGAGAGGCAGTCGCCTCGATTTGTAGGACATGTCTGCCTTGGGCTTCGAACTGTGGCCTCACGTCTAATAAGCCAACACACTACGTACTAAACAACGGCGACTACTACAATTAACTCATCTTATTATACTTTCTAAGCCATAAAATTTTGAAGATTCTACAAGAGGTGATGGTCGAATCCTTTTACCTCCATATTTTTTAGATTTTCTTAGAAACCATACTTGGTGGGAATCACCTTCAAGGGAAATTGAGATAGGTTTTCGATATGAGGCGGCACTTGTAGCGTATTGTCTCCATTTTATGTGGCAGTGGACCAACCAGAGCCCATAAAACTGTATCACCAGGCAAGAATTAGGATGCTGGACGGATATTCGCTTAACACGAAATTATCCTTCAAAATGCCGAACGTATTCCTTGCGACCACCTATATAATTTTGATACCAGATTGACTGTATTAGTCAAATGGCTACATTCAGTAGATGCTGGCGGTTACTTGTTGCTACATGAGTGATAGTAAATGTGGAGATAGGGCAGCAAAATAAGCAAACAATGAGAATTAAACCACAACTGCACGCAATTCCATATTTAGAGAATACAGATTCAATAACAATCAGCAGTATTAATAACGTAGAAACGAATGCGATATGTGGTCAACAAGTTAATTGGAATAGTATTGTAGAGAAAATGGTAGAAAAAACACGTGTAAGGAGGAGTGAGTAATAGAGCAGCATTCAAATGTAATTATTGTATGTAATGTTGACAGAGGCGATGGTTTGAGTCATCTTATATCCGATATAGAAACTAACGCTTCCATTTTCTATGAAGAAAAACTTTGGGCGTGTATTAGGTTAGGCCGAAGTGATAGCTTTGATTACCAAAGCTCACTTGAGCGCGTATAGTAGCCCGTTGTGACGCCATAGGTAAGCGCAGTCTCTGTGCTGACCGAATTCCACTAAACTAAGGAAGAGGTTGGTGAGCTCAAGGGCTGCTTATTAAAAGCACGACTACCCGTGCGTGTATAATACACAGCAATATTTCAGTCCTTTGGTAACCTACTGATCGATCTCAAATTTTTTATGAATTTTAAACAATTTTATTTCGTTCAAAAATTTAAACCAACATTTCTACTTTCTGTATTAGAGGCCTATTTAGCGAGAAATTTGTAAACATTTTCTACAAAAGGAAATAAAACTCCCTAAACTTTTCTTGTGTTTATTTTTCTTTTGATTATATTTTAGGCCAATTGGTCAGTGAGCCTAATTGTTATTATCAGTTTATGTTGCAATTTTTTGCTTAAAAAGTTTTTCTCATTTTTTTCTCATTTTTTTTCTCTTTTCGGTTTCTTTAAAAAGCATTTTATTTCATTGTATTTAATTTCACTTTTATTTTATTTCTCATTTGCCATGGTTTATATTCGACTATTTACTCATACAATACGTTACATAGTCATACATACTTACATTGGCTAGTTAGTGGGTTAGTTAGTTATCCATTAACCATATACGAGGAGTACTGCCTGTCTACCCCAGTACACTGTTTTCATTTTGTGTGTAAGTGTAGACATTAGAAAAGTAAAAGACCTGATCATTATTATATAAATTGCGAATTATTTTGTTGTTATAACTATGGATTGTAATTGTTTTTATTATTTTTGTATACGTTGATCACTTGGGAGTACATTTGAAAGCAATAACGTTATACCCTACAGCAATTTAATATCCTTAGTAAAGTTTTTAGCTGATGTGAAAGATAGAAAGCTTACTTTAATGGATGGACTTTTGTAATTTACTTGGGAGGACAGAAATTGTTATCTACCGATTTCAAATCTGACTTGATATTTATATATGTTAATGGTGTAGGGTGCACCCCACTGTTAAACACTTATTTTTTTATTATTATTAAATAATAAGTCTTTGGCGTTTATTTATATTTTTATAATGATTTTTTTAATTTTTTATATCAAACTCTTGATGAAATTTAATTAATTTTATGGCCTATTATTAAGCAGATACTTAAAGGAGTGAAAACATTCTTTTTAGAAAGCAAGGCTGTAGCTGTTATTTAGACGAAAACGAAAACATTACTCATCTAGGTTTAGCTTTTTTGCGATCAAACAGTGAAAGCATTCTATTTCGATCGAAGCAAATGTCAGTCGAATGAGACAAGATCTGAAAACTGATCAAAAACGTGCGATCAAGTGTGATATCATGTAATATTAATTTCTTGTTAAATATTCGAACTTCTTTCGGATATTTCTTGGTTTAAATAAATCAATTGTATTCGGTATTAATTTCCTGTGATACATAATTGGCCATTACAACCCCAGTACTTCTCAATCAGCTCAACCTATTTATGAATCTATGGAGAGCTCTAATATCGGCTCTCAACATAGAGTCCAATCCTGCCCAGGATTTAATTCTGCTTCAAATATTCTATACAAGAAACCCCCGATCCGTAGCTTATCAGAAAGAATATAAAACAACGAACTGCACAGAAAGATCAAACAGAGCCACATACATACATAATTAGCCACTACAACTCTTCAGTCATTTTTGAGAAACTTTTTCATGGTAGGTTTATTTACTCTCAGAGTTTTTGCCAGAAAACTGCTGAGAGGAAGTCGCCGAAGAAATATTTTTTTTTCATATTTCGTTTCGATGTCTGACCTGGGATGGGAACCCTGGCTTTACGTCTAATAAGCCAGCACACTGCCTACTAGACTACGTGGACTTTTAGCAGCTCACACTAAAAATAATTTTAATTAATTTAATTGGTTTAAATACATTTGGTAATCAATGTTCTCACTTTTGGCTGTATTCTGTTCCTTGCAAAAGTTTTCAATTGCTGCTTGAGTGGATCAAAATATTTTCATATGATTTTTATGATCGACCTTAAGCTGCCTTTGCCTTTTCCGTATCAAAATAACCAGTTCAGAACGGCAGAAACCATATCACGACTTCTTCGATCATATTGCTGAAATTCCGCGTACTGACCGGACTAGGCTTACTTTTTGTATTACAACGGGCCGCTATGCATGCTCAAGTGTGTTTTGGTAATCAAGGCTACCACTTCGATCTAACCCAACTTATATCTCGCCTGCCCAATTCGGTTATACAGGCACGCAATAAGTTTTGGTGAGCAATTGCGGTGCTTCGTATAAATTTTTGTTCTAAACGGAATCTGTAGTAAAGTTTGTATGTCCTTTTGTTGCAAGAGGTTTTAGCCTGTGTTGTACTCTTCTGCGGCTGCAGCTAAATATTCCATTCAATGGCGTTTCCAGTTATGTTCGATTGTGATCTTCGTAGTGTCTATTCAATTTGAGGTTAATAGGGCCGTTGTAAACATTTTGGAAATTTTAATCGTTTCTTACACGAAATCATTCCTTTAAAGTTCGGCTTAAGCTTGCTATAGAATTGTTTTGAGTTTTCTCTTCACTGCCTATATAGAAATGAAATGCAAGGAGTCCTGCTGTATTGTCTATCAATACAAAACTATTGTTTTACAAAATCAGTTTTGTTGCCAAGTGACTTTATTTTTTCTACATTTCATTTCATTTCATTCATTTAATCGGGCACTCGTTCACTCATTCAATTATTCGAATTTGATTTGTGTGCCAGTGCCAGTAATAAATGAAAATACAATTGAAACAACAAAATATGGCGTTTCAATTTTGTTTTATTAAATAATTGAAATGTTCGCTGTTTTTTTTCTATTTTTTCTATTTATTTATAATTGTTTTAACGTTTTTATATGAAACAAAAAAATAAGATTTGTTTTCCATGGTATAAAAACATGTTCATGTTTGAATTTGGCGGTTTCTACGATATTTCTGCAATATTTGTTTCCTTAATAAAATGCAACATTTCAGTTATTCAAACATTTACTCATTCTCTCACTCATTCATTCATTCATTTATTTATTTATTTCTTGATCTGTTTATTTTCTATCTAATATTGGATTTTGTAAAACATTTTTTTGCTCTTTAAATTGCTGCCAATTTCTAAATTTATATTCAACTACCAGCGCCAGCTTTGTGTGCCTAGCTTTGTCGTTGTAATGCCTCTACGAATTTGTGTAAAATAATGATCCCTAAAGGCAGTTTTATTTTTTCTGTTGTTTGTTGCAACAAAATGTGTGTAAATTTTACGATCAAATCTTGGAAACAAAATTTTCTATTGGTAAATAATGCGTAGGAGTTGGTAGGTTGATAGGCCTCTTGATGGAAAAACGATTTGTTCAGATTCATAAATTTACCAGAACGATAAAATAAAAATCGAAATTAATTCGAATTAATGCTTGGAAACTGTTCATATGCATACATTTTATGTATCATTCCGTATTAAAAAGGCGTTAAAAATAAAATTTAGAAAGAAAACAAATTGGCTTGGACAGGGCTTTAAACGTAAAGTGTTATATAGTTAGGAGTTGATTTGTTTGTCTTTAGATTTTGTAGCATGGGCGTCGGATAGAATGTGAATAAATTAGAATGGTGGAAAGCACAGAAAATAATACATACATACATATTGTTATGTACATAATTGGTCATTACAATCCTTCAATAAATCTAAAGTCGACTCTGAACAACAGATTTTTAAGAAGTCTGCTGAGAGTAAGTCACCGAAGAAATATTTTTTAATATTCGAGAAGAGGATGAGATGTAAGCAAGTCACCCAGAACAGTGATATTTGAGCGTATCTTCTCCAAGCTTTGAAGTAATGGATTAACCAGAGCCACAGACCATATCACCAGATAATAATTGCTACACTAGACACTTGCTTAACGTGTATTTATCCGACACAATGTCTAACATATCACTCGACACCAATTGCAACATTTTGATGTCAGATCAGCTTTCTTGGATCAGCGGACACGGATTGCGCAAATGCCCGTAATAATTTGACAAACTTGACATATAATGCTCTGAATATCTTCACTAATAAAATGTAAATTTTGGCAATACCATCCAAGAGTGCAGGATCAGGTACTATCCTGGAATGTAAGAAGCCGATTAGCATTTACTTTAGGCAGGACATGGTTTTCATTATATGGGTATTTAGTGAACAGAAAGTATTCGGTAATAACTTGGCGAAGAATCTGGCTAATAGAGTTCGAGTTCAATGTTTTTAAGTTAATTGAAAACCAGCCTACTAAAATGGCTGGAATGACAACACAATGGGGAAAATTGCTAAGATTTTCTATGGCGATGCTGATAGGAGGAAAACAATGAGTATGATGAGACTGAACAAGGGTGATGAGCGTCCTAATGGAAACTGCGCTTTACACATGCACCGGAACCGGTTAGAAGCGGTAGATAATAATTAATGCAGGTTATACAGTGTAGACATCGAAATGATGAAACACTATTTAAGACACTGTCCAGTTTTCATAAGCTCCAGATTCTAACATTTTGGTAAAGACCGTATACCAGGCATAACTCATCTCAGAGAAGTGGATTGAAAGAAGACAAGGGAGTTAGTACTCCTGCTAATAGAAAGTATGATTGATACTACTAAGATTGAGCATAACTAGACCACTTGATGGCTTAGGTAAATGTCTTGCCCTCAATCTTTTTTGCAGAACACATTTGTTCGTGAATGATTGACTAACGGATTGAAGTAAGATAATTCCTTATTGAGGCGTTCCATTCGCATGCCCTGTAATCTGACTAAAGTTGTCTTTCCTGTTTGTTATACTGCAATCCAATGTTTATAGATAACCCTGAAGTCGCCGGGGTCTAGTAGGTAGTGTGTTGGCTTATTAGACGAAAGGCCTGTATTCAAATGACAGGTCAGACATCAAAACGAAAATATGAAAATATTTCTTCGACAACTTCCTCTCAACAGAAACTCTGAGAGTTAAAATTGGCATGAAAGCTTCTCAAAAATCTGTCGTTCGGAGTTGACGTGAAACTGTAGGTCCCGCCTGTCAAGTATAAAATTAAGGCATACAACATGAGTGGTGTGAGAAGCTAGGCCGTAATCCTGACTGAAGGGTTGTAATGGCTAATTATGTATGCATGTATGTAAAGTAGTATTTCCTGTTTGTTATATTGCAAACAGATTTTAATCCAATGCTTATGGATACCCCTAATGGCGGTCTTCCACAATCTTCTCTCCAAGTTCCTACACCTTACACTGTATTTGTAGTAGCGATTATGCAAGTGATGGTCATACATAGAAAAGTACACTCAATTGATGGGTACTCCCTCCATATATAGTCTCTCTACTAATAACATTTTTTAAACACTCCTTCTCTTTCTTTTACCCCTAACTTGAGTCATAAAACATTCAATCAATTTTTATAATTCATCATTGGCAAATGGCAATAGTTTATCAATAAAACCACCACCAACTAACCGTGAAACATGATGATGATGATGACGATGTTGGTGATGGCTACTCGGGGTCCGTAAATCTGTATCAATCATAATTTGTTCAAAGTTTTTCAAGAAAATGCCTTAACTGCCGCAACGATGAAAATGACGCTTTAATTTGCAATTTATTATAGAATTAAATTATTTTTCTTTTAGTTGTTGTTATTGTTGTTCATTTTTTTCTTATGCATTAAACACGAGAGAATGTCCACATGATGAAATATTTCGTCGTTAAAAAGTAACTTTGTTAAGTTGAAAAAGAAAAAAAAAAAAAAAAAATGCAACAAAAACAAAAAATTATGATAATTTAGATTTTTAAACGCACATGGAAACAATTTTCAAACGACCAACTCAATAATAAATCTAATGCAGCAACAATGAAAGCAACAAAATAGAAAAGAAAAACCTGGTAATGCAACCAGAAAAATCTTTGTGTGTGCATTTTTTGTTTTTTTTTTGTTTTTCTTAAAACACATGATGGATTAGTAGAGCCTTTTCGCTGACAAGATCAAAATGTTGAGATAAACGTTGATATCGAGAAATACCGAAACAAAAATGAAAAAAAAAAAACAAAAAACTTCAAATTGTAACAGTAGACCACAAACAGACAGACAAACATAGGGACAGACAGACAGTCATACAGAGAGATAACTTAACAGAAAATGTGCTGTATTACAAATGTATGGCATGGAAGTATTTTTGCTATTGGGTGTAGTAAAAAGTAAATTTTCTATTCTATCATCGGATTTTAAATTGATTGCAAAATAATTGGATTTCGATGTGACGAAAGCTGGGCTTAAATGTTTCATTAGTCCACTACAGTCGACATGAAGTTTTCGTATATTTATTCCGTCCATTTTTCTTTTCAATGCACCAAAAATCTAGCGCTATTATCCAGATTATGCTCATTTCCCGGTGTTATACCTGGAGTAATTATAAATCAACTTCTTACTTACATCCTATGACACTTCTAGATCCCATATTCCTGGATGTTATTGCTTTAATTTGGATTTGACTATTAGTGAAGAAATCTCTATACGTTAAGTTTATCAAATTATCCCTGGCCATAAGTTTACATACATACATACATAATTGGCATTACAGCCCTTCCGTCAGGATTACAGCCTAGCTTCTCAGACCACTCAAGTTGTGTCCCCGAATTTTATACTTGAGTGTCGGGACCTACAGTTAAACGTCGACTCCGAATGACAGATTCTTGAGAAACTTTTTCTCAGAGTTTTTGCAAATCTGCTGAGAGGAAGTCGCCGAAGAAATATTTTTTTTCATATTTCGTTTTGATGTCTGGCCTGGGTCTCGAACCCGGGCTTTACTTCTAATAAGCGAACACACTACCTACTAGGCTACGGCGACTACATGGTCATGAGAATGTATTCTCTAATTCTACTTAACTCCACAGAAAAGACTGGTTTGGATTGGTTTATGAATCCAAAATTGTATCTCCATATTTAGTAAGAAGATCTTGTGTAGTAACAAGATTCCAGAGGTATAGTTTGGTTTCTGAATCCAAAATCTTATCTCAAATTTTAGAGTGAACCGTGTAGCAACAAGTTCCTACGGTCATCTGCCCAATAGATCCATTTGACCAAAAAATACGATTTGGTATCAAAGTCATGCAACTGATCGCAAGTGATACGTTAAGCATCCGACTTCTCATACTGTGTCACAATTATTCTCTGGTGATATGATTTGTGAAGTCGCCGTAGTCTTAAAAAACGTCTGGTCGTGTGGTTCAATACCTGGCTCAGACATCTCGAACATAACGAAATATGAAATAAAATGTTTCCAAAAACCTGCCATTAGGAGTCGCCTTTAAACTGTAGATCTCTCTCCACTTATGGATAAAATTAATACACACAACATGGTTGGTGTGAGAAACTAGGTGGTAATCCTGACTAAAGTGTTGTAAGTAAGTAAGTGAGATACGTTTCGAGGATTTGCTTGACTCATTCCTCCATAGCCTGCAACTTCTTATAGAACCCATATCTCATTGGGTAGATAAAGAGTATCAGGTCCTATGCCCTAGTAGATCATCTCGCCACTTATCCCTAAACAACACAGTCTTTGAATTACGCTGAAAAGAAACCAAACTCTTGTTTCTGCAAACAATTTTAAGCAATTAATGTAGAAAAAGACTGCCAGAGCTCAATTATTCAATCGGCTCTGGATATCACTCTGGGTAGCATTACTCATTTCATCTAGGCGTCTGAGATGTACATTTCTAGGATGGGAAAAGAAGCATTGTAACCATGCAAGCGTTTGGTCTGTATTTTATTGTCCCTTTTTTGCAAATAACAGATACTCTTTGGAATTATTGTGAATCAGGATATAGAAAATCTCCATTAAACGAAAGTGCTCCTTATAAATGAATAGTTATAACAACAGCCGTGATGCCTGGCAAACACCTCCAAGCATTTTTTGTAATATTCAGAGCTCTTTGAATAGGCCTTCATTCCGCATTTAATTGCAATGGTAAATGCGTACAAAATCCTTTTTAATCCTCCTAATATTGGGTTATGAATAGATTTTTATTTCAGATCTCTGTTGTCTTTTGACTGACATATAGTTTTAAAGGAGATACGGATAAGATTTAATAGTTATTTCTGTTTACAAATCCACACACACACATATGTATGTATATGTACTGCTAAACGCTCGGTAAGTCGGCAAGTAAGTCAGTCAGTCAGTCAGTCAGTCAGTCATAGCACGTACTTGGCATGTTCATACGCATGTAACGAAATATTTTTATTATAAATTTTTTAATGGGGAGTCTTGTGGTATCGTACGAGAAAATAAAATAAAATATGACAAAATATGAGAGAAAAAAAAATAAACAAGAATTCAAGTGTTGAAATGTTTGTTGAGCCTATTATAGATCGTTTTTCTTTGTAGCAATTTTTTATTTTTTTTTTTTATTTTTCCGAATGTCCACAGACTGTATTTTTAAAACAGTTAAGATCTTTGTGTAAAAATCAAACACAGGTAGGTTAGATACATGAGTGCCTAGTTAGTAAAAGCTTGACCAGTCACTTGCAACAATTTTGATTCTTTAGTTATAAATCATGTGACAATTTAATTGTTATAATTACACAATTAGTTTGAATATAAAAACAAAAACAAATTCATTTTTTTCTTCGTTACCAAAATGAAAGGTAACAATGCTCGCAACAATGGCATGTAAAATGTTTAAAATATGAAATTATGTAAGACTCTAATCCACAATATCTACAACCCCACTGCTGCTGTTTAAGCCATTATACTTCATTAAAGGTTCATCAGAAAAATTTCTAAACGAACACTGTTGTACATCGTTAAAGTTCATTGTTCATATAAAGAAAGCAATACTTCGTTTGGGTTAAACATTACAAAACGTTGAATTAGAAATAAAAAAAAAAGATTAATTTCTTGGTCTAATACAAGCTCTATTGCCATTATTAGGTTAAACATTTCAATTTAATTGCACGACTTTCGAAAGCTATTAAAGGCAATCAAAAACGAAATTAGGAAAGAAACAATTGTAAGGAAAATTAATACAAAAAAATCGAAAATTATAGAAAACAAAAGTACTTTTGAAAACATAAATTAAAACATACAGTGGGCCCAGTATGTAAAATAATCAGAAGAGGAAAATGTAATCAAAAATATTTCAGAAAATTTGAGTTTATGTCTGGAGAGCAGCTTAAACCTTCTAAATAGGAGCAGCTGAAATACGCCGACCGTATCTTCTACGCCACAATGAACTCCGAGTGACTCTAATTTGCATATTGATAACCTAGCTGTTGCAGAAATATGTCTATCTATGGAGGTATTTCTATTCAATAAATCACTAAACCTGAATGTACTGTCAATTCAGCGAACTTCTGCTCTCAGATCCTACTATCGGATTTTCTTAAATGGGGACTTCCTATCTTTAATAGTTAATAACGATTATCTTGTTAATGCCACATCTGTCAAATTAGCTGTCATTTATTCAGTTTGTTTTCTCAAATTACCATGGGATGAATGCAAGCTCGCATGTGTTCATTGAATAGGCTCTGCAGCAGTTGGCAAATGACCCTATTTCTGATCAGAAAATAATCTTTAGCGATGAGGCCCATTTATAAATGGATGGGTACGTGAAGAAACAAAATTGTCAAACATGTGAACTACATAAGGTCCAAGAACGTTCAATGCATATCGAAAAACTCAATGTTTGCTGTTCTGAACATGTTCTGGGTTGAACATCTTTTGGACTGAATTGGATGATCTGGACGCCAACAATAGAACAGTGCCTCGCCCCACATAGCTCATGTCACATTAGATATTCCTCATGAGCGATTTGCGAGAGTGGGCATGGGAGGCATGTGATCTGACCACCAAGATCGTTTGATTCAACCACACTAGACTTTGTCTATAGTCGTAGAGTTATACGAACAATCCACAAGTCAGAGTGATTCTCAATGCCAACATAACTCATTCCATTAGCGAATTTCAGCCTGACTCATATGTCAGAATCATCGAAAATTGGATATTTCGGAAGAGCTTCACCTAGAGAAGCCGTGGGGATCATTTGAACGACGATATATTCCACACCTAAACGCATCAATAGGCCTTTTAACTCCAGAGCTCTATGATAAAACATTTTATATGCAAATACATGCATAACCGGTTATTATAATTCTTCAGTCAGGAGTATGCCCTAGTTCCTCATACCACTTATGTCGTGTATGTTAATTTTTATACATGAATGGACTCCGAACGATAGATTTTGAAGAAAGTTTTCATGGCAATTTTATTTTACTCTCAGAGCTTTTGCCAGAGGAAATGTTATTTCGTATTTCGTTTTGTTCTCTGTTCTCTGACCTGGGGTTTCAACCGAGTCCACATGTCTAATAAGCTAACACACCACCTACTAGACTACGGCGACTTCAAAACGTCGCATATGGTATGCCTAAGAAAACTGCCAATTCTACTTCCATTCATTCTTTTCCTTCATAGGGAATGTCTTGTGAAAAAAACCCTTAGTTTGTGCCACTGTCCCTAATTGAATGCATTGAATGTTAACACAATAAATTATGCGTTGAAATAAATAATTGAATTCAATTAAAATGTTTCATTTTGGGATTTCAACAAGAAATGAATGCGAATACGAAAATAACTTTAATATTTCAACTAGTTTTTCTATCATTTTTGCAATCATTCATTAATTGTTACATTTTATTTTATGTATTAGAAAACAACAACAATACCAATCCAAACGAAACAAACAGAAAAAGTAAATGTTGGTCTTTTTATGGGGGTGGTTGCACAAATCAATTATTGGAATTAATTTATTAAATGAAATTTGGTACCAACAATAATGCAAAAAACAACAACAACAATAAGAGTTATTTTACAACAATTACAAGCAAAGAAATCATGTTTTACAAATTGCATTGGAATAGATTGTGGAGGAAAACGAAAGCAACAAAAAAAAAAAAACTGAAAACACTTGGAGGAGTGATTGAATTCAATTATTTTTTCCAAATGGGAGTAGACGTGCTGGTGTAGATATAATTTTATGGCATTATAGTGTTTGTATGGGAAGTTCTTTTCATTGGGAAAATAAAGAAAGAAAAAGAAAAGCGATTAGAAGTCGTTAAGTTTTCCTTAACTGCAGAATCTGTTTGTTATTTTGCATTCACGACAAAATCTCTTAATTTTGTTTGAAAGTTCTCATCATTATATGTTATGTTGTCATGGGTTAGGTTAGATTTGAGGTTAGATGGCACCGTAAACTCGGTTAGAGATACTTTTAGATAGCCAGCCAACCGTCAGGCCACTAGATTTTCATATAATGACCTCGAAAATGATTTTAAGACGACGCAAAGTTCTTAACGGGTTGGTTCATATCGTATGTGCAGGCAGACGAACACCGTGTTATATTGTGCAAATACAGTGTGGGTAAATTGGTCAAACTTGGCACACACATTGAACTCTTTGCAAGCTTACAATAGATAATTTGGTATTAAATTCCATTGACACCATATTGGCATCTTCATGTACGAGCAAGATAGTGCAGAAAATCTGGGTAAAGCTAGGTAACAGGAGCAAAGAAAATCTTTTCAAACTCTAAAGAAGAATGCCTAGCGTCATTGTAGTAATTATTACGGGATACTTTATTCTGTATCACTTTGTTCTTGGCCAATGACTTCTGCAGAAGTTGCGGAGGCGTGGAAAAGGAAGAAACAGTATGTCGCATCTACCAAGCGGTTGTACTTAATGCTTTATTAGAGATAGACATAGAAAAATCAGTGGCTTTCTTATGAACTCAGAATGGTTCCAGAAAAAGGGGGAGAAATTCATTGTGACACTACAACGATTACGATTATCTACACTAGCCTACATAACCTACCTAACCTCAGCTGGTTAGATATATTTTAAATTTCACAAATTGTAGTGTGTTGGCTTATTAGACAGGGGGCCCAGGTTCGAACCCCAGGTCAAACATCAAAACGAAAATACGAAAAAAATATTTCTTCTTTACTTCTCTGAGAGTAAAAGAAACTTGCCATGAAATTTCTCATTTTGAATCGACTTTAAACGGTAGATCTCGTCACTTGCGTATAATATTAACACACACAACGTAAGTGATGTGAGAAGCTAGGTTGTAATCCTGACTAAAGGGTTGTAATTACCGATTATGTTACTTTAGGTAGTAGTCGCCGTAGTCTAGTAGGTAGTGTGTCGGCTTATTAGACCGTAAGGCCGCGGTTCAAACCCCAGATCAGACATCAAAACGAAAATATGAAAAAATATTTCTTCGTCGACTGCCTCTCAGCAGATTTCTGGCAAAAACTCTGAGAGTAAATAAAATTGCCATGAAAAAGTTTCTCAAAAAATCTGTCGTTCGGAGTCGACTTTAAACTGTAGGTCCCGCCACTCATGTATAAAATGTAAGTTAATTTATAATAAAATATTAGGTTTTTGTTGAATTGGTTTTTGATTTTTAAATTATTTATTTTATTTATTTAAATTTTTAAATTATTTATTTAACCTCACGCTTCGTTTCAGTTCAGTTTTTATTTTATTTGTGTAATTTATAATTTTAGTTTTCAAGTTATTTTTAATGTTATTTTAATTTTATTTTAATTTTAATTCTTATTTTAATTTTATTTTAGTCTTTTCCACTATGTAGAACTTTTAGTGACTCGAATTAATTTTATTTCCTTTTATTCTTAACTTTTATTTTAACTTTTATTTTAATTTTTATTTTAAATTATTCTTATATAGTTTTTATTTCAGTTTATCCAATGCTGTTTGAATGAAGTCTTAATTATAATTCTTATTTTAATTTCGCTTTTGCCCTTTCCACTATGTGGAACTTTTAATGGCTTACCTTATTTTAATTTCTATTTATTCTTAAAAATTCAATTTTACTTTAATTTCGATTTTAAATTATTTTTGTTCTTAGCCTCTAAGTTATTAATTTCTATTTATTTTAATTTTTATTTAATTTGACATTATTCTTAATTTGAATCTTATTCACTATTATTTTTAATTTATATTTATTTTAATTTTATTCTCAAACATTTATTTAATTTAATCTTAACCACTATGATCTTAACCTACGTTTATTTTAATTTTATTTAATATTATTTTTACATTGTTATTTTATTTATCCACTATGTGGATCCTTTCGAACATCTTCACTGAACCGAAGCGTAAGTTAAACTGAAACTCTGCTTTCAATGAAATATGTTAAAATAGCAAAGGATAATAAAATTAAAAAGAAGATCATTGAAAAAAGATCAATGAAACTCTTCCGCATAGCAACAGTTAAGAATATTAACGGAAAGCATCAAAATAATTTTTACTGTACTTAGTAACAAAAAAGCAAGAACAAAAAATATCAATGAAAAGAAGAGTAGTAAGAATTAAGAATATTAATTGAAAACATAAATATAATTTTTACTTTACTTAGTAACAAAAAGTCAATAACAAAAAATAAGAATGAAGAGGAGAGTAGTAAAAAGCAATACAAAAAATATGAATGGAGAGGAGAGTAGTAACATTGTAATAAAGTAAAACAATTCATTAACCCATTGTTAACTTCCATATTAATATAATTTTTACTCCATTTAGCAACAAAGAAGTAATAATAAAAGTATGAATAAAGAGAAATGTAGTAAATTAAAGCAACTCGTTAACCCATTGTTAACTACTCCCCCTTTTAAAATTCAGACGTCCTCGTCTGAAACACTAGAAATATGAGAAATTACCAGTTTTGGAGTTCATATAAAAACGGTAGTGCTTCGTGCATTGAATGATGTAGACAAGACTGCTTCCAGTTCAAAAGAATAAGGCTTACATTTAATTAAATTATGGTTTTCCAAATTTAGTTTTCTGTTCTTTTGAGCTATGCCATATTAGTGGATTGTATTGGGTTTGAGGGCCGGCATGCAGACTATATTATAAACCGTAGCTGGTTGTGGTTACGACAAAAAGTCTTAATGGTGATGATGATGATAGTGATAACTATGGTGTTTCAGATTATAATAATGTTGTTTAGCCTCCAAATATGTACCGCCAATGATAATGATACGAAATGCAATTTTCTTTTACCGCAAATAAAAGGAACGCAATTTTTATGGCGAACGAAAGATGTTGCATTGTCACAGGTAATTTTTCGTTTAATTTGAAAACTGATAGCATTCTATGGTTACCACTTAGCTCCATCCTTAACAGTATTATATGCCCTTCTGATGACTGTCCTCCTCATGAATTATATTTTCCAAATGGTTTCAGCTTTTCCTCTTATTTCTCCGGGAAAAGGGTTCTCAAAATAGAGTTGGGCGCCAGTTAATTCATAATAAAATTTTAAATTTTGTTGAATTGGTTTTTTTTATTTTTTGAATTTTTAAATTATTTATTTATTTATTTAAATTTTTAAATTATTGATTTAACCTCACGCTTCGTTTCAGTTCAGTTTTTATTTTATTTGTGTTATTTATAATTTTAGTTTTTAAGTTAATTTTAATGTTATTCTAATTTTAATTTTAATTTTAATTTTATTTTAGTCTTTTCCACTATGTGGAATTTTTAGTGACTCGGTTTAATTTTATTTCCTTTTATTCTTAACTTTTATTTTAACTTTTATTTTAATTTTTATTTTAAATTATTCTTATATAGTTTTTATTTCAGTTTATCCAATGCTGTTTGAATGAAGTCTTAATTATAATTCTTATTTTAATTTCGCTTTTGCCCTTTCCACTATGTGGAACTTTTAATGGCTTACCTTATTTTAATTTCTATTTATTCTTAAAAATTCAATTTTACTTTAATTTCGATTTTAAATTATTTTTGTTCTTAGCCTCTAAGTTATTAATTTCTATTTATTTTAATTTTTATTTAATTTGACATTATTCTTAATTTGAATCTTATTCACTATTATTTTTAATTTATATTTATTTTAATTTTATTCTCAAACATTTATTTAATTTAATCTTAACCACTATGATCTTAACCTACGTTTATTTTAATTTTATTTAATATTATTTTTACATTGTTATTTTATTTATCCACTATGTGGATCCTTTCGAACATCTTCACTGAACCGAAGCGTAAGTTAAACTGAAACTCTGCTTTCAATGAAATATGTTAAAATAGCAAAGGATAATAAAATTAAAAAGAAGATCATTGAAAAAAGATCAATGAAACTCTTCCGCATAGCAACAGTTAAGAATATTAACGGAAAGCATCAAAATAATTTTTACTGTACTTAGTAACAAAAAAGCAAGAACAAAAAATATCAATGAAAAGAAGAGTAGTAAGAATTAAGAATATTAATTGAAAACATAAATATAATTTTTACTTTACTTAGTAACAAAAAGTCAATAACAAAAAATAAGAATGAAGAGGAGAGTAGTAAAAAGCAATACAAAAAATATGAATGGAGAGGAGAGTAGTAACATTGTAATAAAGTAAAACAATTCATTAACCCATTGTTAACTTCCATATTAATATAATTTTTACTCCATTTAGCAACAAAGAAGTAATAATAAAAGTATGAATAAAGAGAAATGTAGTAAATTAAAGCAACTCGTTAACCCATTGTTAACTTGTATGTTACCTTAGGTATGTAGCCTTTTCACTAGTACGAGTGTGTTAATAACCAACCATTCAAAAAATTTGTGTTATTCCTAATTATGTAAATTGAAGTTCCAGTTTAGTAACCTAATAAACATATATCATTTCCTTATATCATAAATATTATTGTAACACATTATGTCACTTATATGACTGCTGTAGTCATGTGCATTTTCTTTGAAAATTTTGTATAAATTTTAAATAATTTGTTGCAGCCAATTGTTTTATTATTTAATAAATCATGAGTGATTACTGTAATTTCAGACACATTAAAATTATAACAAATGTTTTTGTATTATTATTTAATTTCAACAAAATTGTATTTCTCTACCTCCTTTCCAAAATTATATGCGCGTATAAAATATTTAAAAAAAAACAAAAATTATAATCAGCCAAACTGGATTTCCTAAATCAAATGAAAAACAGAAAAAAAAATAAATTTGAATTGATAATTTCAATCCAAAGAAATGCTTGTTAAACAATTAAACAAAAAATTTTTTTTTAATTTTTTCCCCATTTTTTCGAAAGAGAAGTTGAACCATTTTTTTTGGTGGCAGGAACAAATTGTAAATTCATTGCAATATTGTTAATTGAAATATGCGAATAATTAACGAACAAACAAAACATATTCATACTAACACATCTATACGTGCACACATTCATTCATTTATTCATTCACTTCACTTCGGACACAGTCCATTCCAGTCCAGCAGAGTCTTTCACTTCGTAATGGAAATGAAGAAAAATATGCCAACAACATGAACTCCTACGAAAATTTGAAAACCCACAACACGCCATCCTATTTTTGTTTGAAACAATTACTACTACCCATACTATCACTACAACTACTACCACTACCATCACTACTACTACTATTACTGTTGCTATTAGTGGCTGCCAATCTTTAGGAGTTGTATCTTATGTTTGTACACTTATGTAGTATGTGATGTCAGCGCCAACTGACTGCTAATCCCAGAGTCATTTAAATTCGAAACATAGCAAAGAAAAGAAAGAAGGAAAAACAAAATAAAATTGATGTTTTAAACTCGTTGTTTTAACCAAAAAATAAACAAAAAAAAAAAAAAACTAAAATTAGATGGTAAGAAAATAGCAGTAACAACAACAAAAACAACAATAATATGTTTTTAAGTGGGTGTATTGTTGTAGCCACCAGCTTAAAAGTGCTGTAGCGACACAATATTTTCAACGACACAACTTGTGGCCGAAAACAAAATAAAACAATAACGACAACAAGAACAACAACAACAATATGAATTAAAAAACGGTCTAAAATGCAACAAAATTGCAAATGCAATACAATATTTTCCTTTAAATGATTTGATTTTATTTTATTGTTGTTATCGTTATCGTTGTTGTTGTTGTTGCTGTTGTTTTTTGGTTTATAACTAAAATGCTCATGTGCAACAAACTTTTTTAACTGATAAATATGGCAACATTGACGACGACAACAGTAGCCAGCAACAAAAAAAAAAAAAACGAAAACAAAACATTAACAAGTCAGGAACTCATAGTCGGCATAGTTAGCTGCATTATACCCTAGAAACTAAAATTTTCAAAATTTTTTTTATTCAATTACTCCAAACCTTTATGCCGCAGTTTTATTTGTTGTTTGGGGAAAATAGCCGAGCTCGGCGAAAGGTTTAACTATTGAATACTGAATTTTAACAGATTATTTACGATGAGCAGGATAGAGTGTGAAGAGATTTCCAATCTTTTCTTGTCTCATAATCTCACTGTGTTATGTACTATGAGCAGAATAGCGACTGAAGAGATTTCCAATGTCTTCTTGCCTCATATCTCACTGTATAGTATTACTGTTGAAACTATAACTAGGCGGATATCTTCCTAGAAACTGGTCCAAGCTACATTCAAACACAAACCATAAAATAACTGGAATGAATGAATTGTATAATGAAATCGTGCCAAAGATTATTAACGTCAGGCCAACTAATTTATCCACAGAGACCCTATACAGAAATCTCGGTCTGTTGAGAGGCAAGGCTGGACGACGACCCAAAAAGTAATTTCCAGCATTGAAGAAAGAAGTTGTTCATTTTCTGAAAATAGAGTTTTGAGTCGCTATACGCTAAGTATACGTTTACATAGACGAATGCAACCGCTTTCTTTAAAAAGGTGAAATGTGGTATCTAGGTGGAGCGCATCCGAAATGTAAAATTGTTCATGTGTATAAGGCTTAAATCAGGCTGATTTCCAACTATGGAATGCGTCATGTTGGCTTTGAGGATTGCTGCGGTTTGCGACTATTCCAGCGACCAAAATCCACAACAAACAGTGACTTTTTGGGAATGCTTTGGGAGCTTTTCGATCTCATGTGGGTTGCTATCGTCTTATCTTACGTACTCTTTCATCCAGAAATGGGTCTCTTCGTTGAAGATGATTGTTCGATGAATACTAAGCTCAGTTGCTAACTGTTCAAAAGCTCATTCATTGAACGTAAGTCGTTGTTATGATCGGTTTTCTTTAGTTCCTGGATTAGATGAATTTCCTACGAGTGTGGGCTCAAGACAAGAAGCAAAATTCGCAAAGTTTTGGTTTGCTAAATGCCGAGTTTTATGAGCGATGCGTATTCGACTGCCTCTAATTCTCTTGCACACTTTCATGGACAGCGGAAATGTTTTCGTACAGTTCCTGATCGATTGTCAATGCTATGGCGATCGTAATATATTACTTACGCGCGGTACGTTGAGCGAACAGAACATCTATTTTGATGAAACAATTTTATTATAAGCACGTTGTGTTACAAGTCACCGTAGTAGGCAGTGTGTTGGCTTATTAGACGTGAGGTCACGGTTCAAAACCCAGGTCAGACATCTCCAATAAAATGCTATACGGAAAATATTTCTTCGGTGACTTCATAGTAGCAGATTTCTGCAAAAACTCTGTGAGCAAACAAATTTTTGCGATGAGAAGTTTCTCAAAAATCTGTGGTTCGGTGTCGACTTTAAACTGTAGGTCCCGCCAGACCCATGTATAAAATTAACAGTCACAATACGCGTGGTGTGAGAAGTTGGGTCGTAGTCTGGACAATTATGTATGTGTGTGTATGTTGTTGACTGCTATATCCGACCATAGTGATTTGGCAAAACAGACCGAATAAATGATAATTAATGTGTAGTTTAAGCAAGATGGCCGTTATCAGCTTTCAAAGTTTGGAAGTCTATGTGTTAGATGTGTATGCAACATGCCATACAATATATGTATGTTTACAGAGAACATATGACTTTTGTGTTCGTAGGCCAAAAACTCCTTAAACTAAATATAACTCATTGTGGTGTGTAGCAATGATTAGTTTTTCGAAAAAGTAGAAAAAAAATCAAAGCAAAAATTGTTACACTCTTTACAATTCCACTTGTATAAAACAGTGCTGGACTGTATTGAATATGGTCTAAACATATTTAAAGGAGGGGTAGTCGTATTTATTTCTTCTGATTGTTGTTGTAGTAACAACAGCAATAACAACAAAAGCGATAATATAAGAAACGTTTGTATTTTGTATTTGAGTTTATTTTGTGTGTTGTTTTTGTTTTTTTTGTTTTGGCTTTGTTGGTCTCATGCAACATTAAATTATTATACAAATATGGTTACAAATATTATGAATGCATTTTTATTTCTGTGTTTTTTTTATTATAACGCTTACTGTTTAGTTTGTTACATTTTGAGGAGCTTGTTGCTACCATAAGAAAATATTCAACAGCAGCGTAATACAAAACTAAACCAAACCATACACTACCATACCATGCCATACTTTAACATTCCAAAATTAAACCAAAGCATATGAAAAGAAATAAAAACAACAAAAACAACAAAAGTTATACCATGTCCATACATATGGTTACATACATATTGATTTTACTGACGACATACTGACATCTACTATCCATATGTCTATATGTATAGATTTATATATTTGTATACGTATGTATGTATGCATATATGTATGTATGTTGAGCACAATCAATCGACATAAGTATTTAATTTTAGTTTTATTATGTTTTTTTCAATAATTTTTTTTAAGTATAAACTTTTGTAAGTTTCAGTCAGTTTTCTTTTACAATTCGTAAATAAAATTAAAAAACAACAACAACAACATAAAAAAAAATAATTTTTTCTTCTTTCTGCATATTTTAGAAAGTAACGTGAGCGCGTTACGTACCAATAAACGCCATAATTTGTGATATTTTCCATTGATTTACAACAAAACTGTAGAAAACAAAAACAAAAAAAAACCCCAAAAAATCCATTCAGGGAATAAAGGTGCTACTTTTAATAATATTTATAATGTTTTATATGCACTTAAGGAATTTACAATACACTGGATGCGTTGCACTTTACTTGCTTTATAATACATATGCAATATAAGAGTATAACTGCGGCATACTTAGAGCACACCAATGTGGAGTGTGCAATGGGCATTGTTGTACTTGTACACTGCAAGAAAAATTTATATTGAAATACACACACACACACATAAATATCAATATTGTATTTTAATATTGTTGTATTGGCTCCAAGCTACATAAGGTTTTTATCTAATACCTCCTCTAATCCTGTTGCTCTAAAGAAAGTTCAGTGGCAATAAGTATTACTGCCTGTCTATTGTTCTGCTGTTTCCTTTTGAAATGCATTAACGCCGCTCAGGAGTCAATTATATGTTCTGTGGATTCTTTCCCTTATCACTGAAGTTATATATTGGGCTTGATGTCATTCATATTCTTAAGAAATCTTGAGTTTACAAGGCTCGCCCAGAAGGCAGCCTACTAACCTCTGGACAATATAATTTAAGACTTAAATCTCCTCCTATTATAAAGGCTCTGCACAAATTTATAATAGGGCGCCTAGCCTCTCTATTTTTTTTTATTATGTCGAGTATAACTTTCCAATTTTCTCTTCCCCATACCACAGAAAGGTTTAGGCTCGCTCCATCAGCGTTGTGAAAGTTTCCTATCTGACCATCTCATCTGCCTGCTTATTATCCTGAATGTCTATATGACTTAAGATCCAGCGAAGTGGGGGCTGCCTAGTCTTTTTATTAACCTCTGGATAGCCTGATTTAAGACTCAAATATCCTCCCATTATAATCACTTCGCATAACTTTGGATTCTCTCTAACCATTTACTTTAAAAATACCTTCCGCCTCTCTTTATCTTTTTTTCTGTCGAGCATATCTTTCTTAAATCCTCTTCCCCATACCACAGAAAGGCTAGGCCTTATCAGCTCTCGGAAAGTTTCCAATCTGACAATCTCATCTGCCTGCTTACTATCATGAATTCCTATAGGACCTAACATCGTACAAAGGGTGAATATACTTCCCCTGCCTAGTTGATACAGCTTGTCCAGACAGTCCCATACTAATCTTGAGTTAACCTCTTAGAGGCTAAATACTTAAATGAGGGCTTGATTATCACATAACATTGTATTGATAGTGTTACGATGGCGTAATGTTCCAGATATTTCACTGTGGTACCAACTATCTGTCTGCCATCCATCGGTATACATACATACATAATTGGGCATTACAACCCTTCAGTCAGGATTACGGCCTAGCTTCTTATCACCACTCATGCTGTGTGTGTTAATTTTATACTTGAGTGGCGGACCCTACAGTTTAATGTCGACTCCGAACGGCAGATTTTTAGAAACTATTCATGGCAATTTTATTTACTTTCAGAGCTTTTGGCAGGAATCTGCTGAGAGGAAGTCGTCGAAGAAATATTTTTTCATATTTCGTTTTGATGTCTAAACGGGGATTTGAGCCGTGGCTTCGCGTCTAATAACCCAAAACACTACCTACTAGACTACGGCAATTTCATCGGTATACTACAAGAATTGCTTCATTCGCTTTTACTACGCGTCTCGTTGCAAACAATTTTGCAAATTTATAGATTTTGCTGTTTCTGTTCACGAGAACTGTCCGTCACTCGGTCTATCCGGTCACTTTGCCCTCTGAGAACTCTCCTAACTCTGCTTATCCTAACCATAGTTTCAGATTGCATTTCTTTGATTATGATATTGTATACTTAATCTGAAGAGACGACAAGCATTTCTATATGAGAGGTACAAACCGATTTGGTTTGATAAGCGAGAGAGTGTCGCTTTCGGCGTTACTCTATGAATCTATAGATCGAACGTTCGTCTGAACATCTGAACCCATAGACAAATGATAACTGCAGGAGTTGCCTTAAGGATGCAGGCTAAGTTACTATACGATATCTTCAATCCATCTTTCCGGTTCTCCGGACCTCATCAATTGCCTCAAAAAGTCTGATTGTTTGTTGTTTGAACTAATTTATGCTAGCAGCCATACTTGCAAATGTATTTGAAATTTACATAAAAAAATATTTCAGTGCATTCGTTGTCTTCGTTCATAAAAGTGTAGGTGTTTGTGTCCATACTATTGCTGGACTGCATGCTGCTCTCTGGTGAATGGTGTAACAATTTTGGTAATTGCAATACGAAAATTTAAGAAAAAAATCAAAATATTACAATAATTGACTTAAACACTTTCAGTTTAAACAAAAAAAACTATGCTTAGATTCCAGTGGGAACGTAAACGTTAAATATTTAAGGAGCAGCATTACAATTCATAATAAAATTTTTTATTATTGTGAGGATAGTAGTCAACGTTACGTTAACTGATTATGACAAATGGTGTAATAGAGAATATTTCTGAAAATGATGAAAAAAAAAATTCTATTTCATTACCTCATTAACGCCTTTTCTATACAAAAACAATTTGCCTAATGACTGCCTTACACAATTGTTTCTTTCAATCTCAAAAGATTTCATATGTTAATCAACAGAATTGACACTTTTCTTCATTGAATTTTGTTGTATGTGTGACATAAACTACTTTTAAGTCACCATTTTCGTACAACTAATATTACAATATTAATGACTCTTTTGCTGTTGCTTGCTGGCTTGCTGGTACAAGTTGCTTTTCAGAGTTGTGTCTTTAAAACTATTAGTGAATGAAGTCTATAGAAGTCAACCAGTTAAAAAGGCAACTCATCAATAGCAACAATGTTAAACGCATAAATGGCAGATCATAAATCATAGAAATACAAACGAAATATTTATTTTTCAATAATTTTATTATTTTATTTAGTTTTCGAAGACAAACATAATGGGCCGGTTACAAAATTAAAGAAAAAAAAATGAAAATAAAAAAAACTGAATTGATTTTAAAGACCATTTAAACAATAAGGAAGTAAAATAATACATTTTTTTCATAGGTACGTATATTAGATAATATTATATTTGGTTAGAGGTAATACATAATAGACCCCCTCTTATAAAAATAAAATATTTTGTTTTTCTTTTAATAGAAATTATTTAAAGAGGAGTACAAATGGTTACAAAAGGTTTTTATTGATATCTCCACTAAAATTTGTCATTATAAAAGTAAAGTAAATATAAGGTGCGGTAAAAAGAAATCCTTTAATTTTTTATGGGAATTGAAAGATTTCTAAATGTAGTTCGAATATTTCATATCAGGTCAAATATATATTATTTTGATGGTCTCTCATGGGAACTCTTTTCAGAATTGAGTGAAACGGGTTTAAAAGATTACAATTTGAATGACTTGGTACAACTTAGTACATTGTCATTGTCATTATCATTATACGATCTATTGTATTCCCTTCAAACTTTACTGCGTATTCTTATAATGCCCTGACAAACTTCAGTATACTGCACTGTGTAAACAGTTGTGTACTTCTGGGATACATTAAAGCCTCACAAGTGGTAAGAATTTGGTCTGATATTTTATTTTCATCCTCATAGAAACTGTAGTCGCCGTAGTCTAGTAGGTAGTGTGTTCGCTTAATAGATGTAAAGCCCGGGTTCGAGCCCCAGGCCAGACATAAAAACGTAATATGAAAAAAAAAATTCTTCTTCCTTTCAGCAGATTTCTGAGTTCTGGTTCGTAGTCGACTTTAAACTGTAGGGCCCGCCACTCATGTATAAAATTAACACACACGACATGAGTGGTGGGAGAAGCGAGGCCGTAATCCTGACTGGAGGGTTGTAATGCCCAATTATGTATGTATGCACCATAGAGACTTGGTTCGAGACGATTTACCCCATGTCTCCATCATCTGTGTAGAATCTCCACTCCACACATGCTCGTCTGCCTGCTCATTTCCACGAATTCCAATATAAACTGGTACCCATCATTGGGCAATCCTACTTTTTCTACCTAACTGGTCCAGTTTCGCCAGTCTATCCCACACAGGTTTCGCTTTTACTTCATAAGAAACAAGTGTTTGGTTAGAGACCTGATTGTCAAATAGTATTACTATGTCCTGTCCTTCTATCCAAGTTTCATTGGAATATTCTATATGGGCTTGAAATATTTCATTCTGGGACCAAAAACTCCCGCTGCTTTTCAAGATCTATTCTTGACTCATTGATATACCACAGAGTGGAGCTCCTTTTAAAAGAGCATGTCATTCCAAATCTCGCTGCGAAGCATTTACCAAATTCATAAAGTTTACTTGTTCCTACCGGGGAATGGTTTAGAAGGATGCTGTCAGTCCGGGAAGATTTTCCCTGCCGCTGTTATATAAACACATCCTAATCTCTGTATCTTGTCTAGATGAGCCAGACGTTGACCCATAGAACCCATATCCATACAGTGAATAATTCTTCGGGATTTTCCTGCAAGCCTTCCGCATATTGTTATGACATGTTCGGCCTTGACTTAAATGACCTCTATATAAGCCTTAAATGCCATTTTTTTGAGAACGAATACAGCTTGGGGCCCAAGAACTGCTTTTTATAGCGCCAAAAGTAGGGCAAATCGACAGTCCCTGAATCCGCTGCATAAGGCCAATTGTCGGCTTGGCTGGGAAAACTTCAAAAGTGAAACAAACGAAATAATAAAAAGATATGGGAGCGACTTTTACTCTTGGCATTGTCTGGTTTTTCTTGTGTATGAAGATTGTTATTTAGTGCAAAACAATTTCAGGCAGGTGCTGAATATTTCAGCCAGAATTCGTTTAAAAAAATCGTTTGAAATATACCATTCCCTGGCTTTTCTAAATAAATTTTATAGATAATCGCTTTGATTATGCCTTTGAGGTTACATATGTCATCTAAATACAGCCTTTTTCCTTTGTTCTTTAAAAACTGTATCCATTATTACCTGTCACACTAACGTATACTTAAAATCTCATCACAATTAAAAGTCGAGTGTTGCGCTTAAATGCCCGATTTACTAATTCAATAATTAAATACGCATTTACTAAGTACCTCATGAGTAATAATGTGTTTCTGTTTTTTTTTGTATTTTGTTTTTGGTAAATATGTGTGTGTTCTATTCTCTCTGTGTCCGAGCAATTATTCAGCAAATTGCTATACATGTACAGGCTTGAAATCAATCAATTATCCATTAAATTGTAATGATCTTTAACAATAAATCATCGTCGAAAAACAAGAAGCTAAAAATTTGAACAGAAATATCATATACATCGATACAGGTTTAATAGCAGTATCCATTCAAACAACCAACCAACCATCCATCAATTCATCCATCAATGTACTGCATATGATCGACCACCATTCACATCTATTCATTCAGAAAACGTAGCAGTGAGCCATCAATAAAAGTGGAAAACCTCCAAAAAAAAAATATTGCCAAGAAGAATAAGAAAAACATGAAAAAAACGAAGAAAAACGTCATCACTATTATCTTTATGATTACAGTAAAGATGTTGTTGTTGTTGATGTAATTGCATGTTGCAAGTTTTCTGTATCTTTTTTAATTTTTTCAAAATGTTCGAAAGATTGACATTCGGTTCGTAAACAATATTTATCTAAGCGTTGTATTAGATGAACTTGCTTATGCTCTTTAGATTTCTTACGTTGATCTGATATCATATTCTAAACCACTTTCCATCTTCTTCTGAGCCCAGACTCAAGTCACTTTTTCCGTTTCACAATACCCTATCCCTATCCGTCATACATAAGTTCCAAATACAATATCAAGAGTGCTAAAAAAACTTTTTTCAAGTTTGATTCAATTATACATACCCACAACAGCAAGAAAAGCTTTGGAATAAAAACGCTTCTTTTATCGATTTGTGATTGCTTAGTTCAGTATTTTTTGGGGTCAGTCTTCAGTAGTTTTTGGGCCCGAAAGGGGTAATCCGTAGAGTTCTTCCGTCTTTCTACGGTCTTTCTTTCCTATCCTTAAATTAAAACTAAACAATGTATGTGTGAAGTAGGCTTAGTTTAGTAGGTAGTGTGTTGCCTTATTAGACGTGAGGCCTCGGGTTAATCCTCGGGTCAGACTTCTCCACTAAAACGAAATACGAAAAAATATTTCTGCGGCGCTTTCCTCTCAGCAGATTTCTGGCAAAAACTCTGAGAGGTAATAACATTGCCAAGAAAAGTTTCTCAAAAATCTGTCGGTCGAAGTCGACTTTAAACTGTAGGCCCCGCCAGTCATGTATGAAATTAACAACCACAATATGAGTGGTGTGAGAGGCTAGGTTATAATCCTGACTGAAGGGTTGTGATGGCCAATTATATATGTAAAGTGTGTGTGATACTTCATCAACTGATGCTACTATGTGTGGTATACAAAATCGTTCAAATGGGTGGAAGGCATTCGAAATGTCTAATTTTTCATGACTCTAGCTCATAAATCAGTCTGAATTTTTTCGTTGGCGTGACACCAATATGCTTTGGCTCATATTCGCTTACACTTGCTACTTAAGAAAATCTCACAAGAAAAGCCTAACGAGGTCAGATTGTGCAAGCTCGGTGGCCAGTTACAACACTTGCACGAGACATGAATATGGCTTTGAATTGTTCTTTACAAACATCCAATGGGACAGAAAATGGGTGCTACGTAGCGCCGTCCTTATGTAGCCACACAGGCCAAAGGAAGTTAGTAATCATCAACGTATGGTGCTCTTCGTTGACATTGATAGCTTGAACTTGAAATCTACACCAAACAGTGACGTTTTCGGGATGCCTTAGACGCTCTTGGTCCCCGTGTGGATTGAAGTCGTTTCAAATTTGACAATTTTCTTTCTCGTACCCATTCTAGAAACAGGCCTCATCGTGGAAAAGGTTTCTTTTTGACGAAAATTAGTGTGAATTGCTGTTTTCGATGCCTAAAGGCATCATTTTCAAACATCCATCCATCAGTTTCAGTTTAACTGAAACCTACTTGACATGTTGTAGAGTAACATCCCGTTTGTAACTTGTCAGCATCCTCAGAAAGATAACAATAGTAATTAAAGTTGTTGTTGTTGTTGAGTTTTCTCTGTGCACTGACCGAACGTTTCTAATTTCTTTTAATTTTTATTTTTCCGTTTTTATGTTTTGAACTTTAAAGTATCATTTGACGCATAAGATTTTTTATCAACAACACTTAAACAAATTTAACAACTTCATTAGATAAATGGTGAAAAGAGGGGGGAAATTAAAAATTTAAAACCTTTAATAGGTTTTATTGTCCGAAAGTTCCTCTCTTTGTGAAACTCGAAACTTGGAAAATAATTTTAAAACAAAAAAAAAAATTTATTTTTTAATTAAAACAAAAAAAAATTTGAGTTTTATTGAAAACTATTTTCAAAAGAAAATACACATTAGTAGCTGTAAATTACACAATTTATCTATAAAATAGTTAATGAGGAGACTATAGAAAATAATTGTGATGATATCAGTGTAAAGGTGAAATATATTTTAAATGTAAGAAAAAAATCCATGAAGTCTGATGACAACTGCAAATCAACTCATTTTTGAATGAATCAAGACAATTGTTTGGAAGTTGCAAAGTCTGGTACATACATTTATTCGAAATATTTATTAACCCTTGTTTGCTGTATAGAATCCACAAATAACGACCTACTTGACTTGATAATGCTTGTCAAACTTTGCGTTTTAGAGTTCCAAACTTTTAAAATTTTCTCAATTTCAGTTTACATTGATACTATAGTAAGCAGTGCTATAAGGGCACCAGATTTATAACGAGCTAATACGAATTCATCCCTAGACAATGTATCTGTACTCCGTGATATCGACGTGTTCGAAGCATACATACATACATAGTTGGTCATTACAACCCTTTAGTCAGAATTACGACCTAGCTTCGCACACAACTTATGTTGAGTGTGTTAATTTTATACATAAGTGGCGGGACCTACAGTTTAAACTCAACTCCGAACGAGAGATATTTTAGAAACTGGAAATCTGCTGAGAGGAAGTTACCGAAGAAATATTTTTTCCTATTTCGTTTTGTTGGAGATGTCTGATCTGGGGCTTGAACCACTACCACTACACTACCTTCTTCTACTAAGCGCTTGTTTACAACGTTTCAATATAAGCAAAGTTTAGATGTCTTGCAATGAGAGTCAAGTGCCTTTGGGAAATTACAATGACTTTATTCTCAGTCTAGAGGATACTCAGTGATTTTCTTAGGGGAATCTATAAGTTGGGAAACTATGTACCGACCAGTACCGACACCATTGTGTATGTGAACAAAATTGACGAATTTAGGACGATACCAATCCACATGAGATCCAAGAGCCTTCAATTCAACTCAAAAAAGTCACTGTTTGGTGTGAATCTCTGAGAACGACATTGGCCAGGCCATTACTTTGATAGCTATCGACTTCTTTTGCCCTAAATTGGATGATCTGAACACGAACGACACGTACAACACAGCTCATGCTATATCAGATATTCTCGGCGAGAGATTTAAGGGCATGGTCACCTCACGTAGATCTGCCATCACTATGATGGCTATCGACTTCTTTCGGCCTGAATTGGATGATCTGAAGGCGAACGACACGTATAACACAGCTCATGCTATATCGGATTTTCTGGACGAGAGATTTAAGGGCATAGCCACCTCACGTAGATGTGGTGTGAACCGAAAACCGACAGCTTTTCTAAAGCAGCTGATATATGCTGATAAGCCACAAACCACAGCGGTTCTCGAGGCCATGCCACCGGTCAATTCGTTTCAACCTGTCTGAATAAAAGTAGTGGTACATCTACCATTGCCAACAGTGTCCAACATCAGCACAAAATGAATATGTTCGTTCCATATGTTCGTGAAAAAAATAAAAATTTCAAGAGAAAATTTATTGCCTTCTTTAATATCCAAACTTAAAAAAGAAATTGTGATGAACTGCTGATAAATGATTATTTTCTTAACCTGACACTAAACTTTTTATGTTTTTTCATTTTTCTTTTACAATTCAAAGAAAGTTGCAAGTTCATAGGCCAAATCAACATAAAAATTATTACTGCCACAACAGTCATGAGAGAGAGCCACGTTGTAAAAGTATATTTAAGACCCTATTTAAAGCACAAAGCAACAGCACAACAAAGCAAGAGTGCAACAGAGTATCACCTCACCGTACGTATGTATGTATGTATGCCTGCATCAATGTATCGGTTGGTTGATTATATTGCCACTCTGGTAATTCATTTCAATTTAATTCAACACGAATGAAATCAGATCAGAGTACATATCAAGTCAATATGATTTTGTCGAACAGTTTCATAAAACTACATGACTTTTTTTTCCATTTTTCTATTTCTTTGTGTTTTTGTTGTTTTTTGTTTAAGTTGATGTCTGTTTTGGTACTTTTTGTTTTTTTTTGTTTGTTTTGTTTTTAGACGAGATAAAAATCAAGTAAAAATTTTTGTTCAACAAATGTTTAACGATTATTTTTGGCGTTTTGCTTTTATTTCCATTTGCTCAACACTTATCCGATTGATCTGTTATTAAATCGTAAATTTTTGTTCCCAAATAGTCGCAAACAATTGTACCACAAATGCAACAACAACAATGACAGGCATCTTATGAGGTTTTTTGTCAAAGAGTAATTTCAAAATAGTGTTGCCAAAAATTAAATAAAAAACAAATAAACAAACAAACATTACTACGTGTATAGTAATGGTTAAAAAGCTGTTTAAACTAAAACAAAACAAAAATCAGTATTTAGGTATGATTAAAGCCCAAAAAATATAAAAAAAAAAACGAAACAAATCCATCGTCAAGCGATAAGTAACAACAAAAGTCCTCATAAGTTTTGTTACCAACAGCATGCTATACATAGATGGATAGAGGGATGGTTGTGGCGACAACAATAATGTTTGCAACAAGAAAAAAAATTCAACAAAAATTTAATCTTTTCAAATAAAAGTTGGTGCATTTGAAAATGTCCATGGTTTGTTCAGTAAAGTAAAGTGAAGTTGTTATTCTACATGAGTTTTGTCGCCTTTAATAATAAGCCTAAGACTATCATGTTTTTTTCCAATCAAATTTGTTATGGCCCATTAAAGAGCTCATGTAATCTTTAGCTGCAAACCTTTGTCCTTCTATGGATCTTCCCAGTTTCGGAAAACAAAATTCTATGAATGTACTTCGTTTTGTACTTGTCTATGGGACAATATACATACATAATTGGCCATTACAATCCTTCAGTCAGGATTACTGCGTAGTTTCTCACATCACTCATGTTGTGTGCCTTAATTTTACACTTGAGTGGCGGGACCTACAGTTTAACGTCCACTCCGAACGACAGATTTTTGAGAAACTTTTTCATGGCATGTTTATTTACTCTCAGAGTTTTTGCCAGAAATCGGCTAAGAGGAAGTCGCCGAAGAAATATTTTTTTTTTTCATATTTCCTTTTAATGTCTGGCCTGGGGCTCGAACCCGGGCTTTACGTCTAATAAGTGAACACACTACCTACTAGACTATGGCGACTGCAATATAACTTTTAAAATATTTTTCTACATGGCGATCGATTTTCAGTTCCAGTCTTGCCCAAAGGCCCAAAGATAATAAGTTGCAATCTGTTTCTCTCTTTCCTTTTGCTAACAGTTGAAGCAATAATCGTTGTAAAGAGGAACATCGTTCTGAATTCCGTTACTTTGGGGAGAAACCTATGACAACTCTCATCAGTGAAGCCCTTGTGGCTTCCATCTTGTACCAGTTGAAGGATAACCTTATTTGTGCGTCTCTAGTGTAACAGAAGGAATACGAACAACAACCCATCACTATGGAAATAATTGAGGTGGATTAGCCATAGTTTGCGAAGATTACAGCATGATTTAATTAGAAGGCGATCGTCTTATACGTAATGAAGGCAAATTGATGTCTGTCTGTATAGAAACTATAGAGAAAAGAGAGGTAGGTTCCACAAATTTAGTGAGGCCTTGCGATCCTATAAAAATTTGGAGAAACTCGATCGGTTACGGATAGTAAGACTCGAGTGCGTAAATATACCGGTGGGTGCAATGAAAACAATGGTGCAGTAAACGAGAGTGTCGCCGAAAATCCGAAAACATTAATTCCATTACATTCTCAACAACTTTTACGAAGCACCGCACAGTGAATTTTGATAGAATTCAGTTTACTCAGGAGCGCGAACCTCAAACTAGTAGACTGTAGCAAGCGTCTGCAAGTCATTCAACGCGTATTGGAACAAATTGGAGTCCATACCATCTTCTCCGACAAAACGCATTTTCATTTGAAAGGCTTGATGAATACATAAAATTGTCCTGGTGTATCTGGGCCTTTCCGTTTTGAAGTTGAGACCAAAATTGCAGTGAATGTGAACGACAGTTGTCAGAGCAGCACGACTGTGGCCTTATAATGCATACAGCAATCGATTAATTGCAGCAATGCCAATGCCTATTTACCAACTTAGGGGCACAACATGAAACAGTTTGGTGGAACAATGGAAAATGTTACCATTTCATAGCCATCGCGTAGGGTATTCAAAAGAGTTTTTACATTTTAAATCAAAGAAATAAAATAGAAAAAAAAAACAAAAAAATTACCAACTTGGACAATTTATAAACGCAATGTGAATTGTTGTATTGCCCGTAAAGAAACTGGGCCATAACAGTGCTTCAGTTATGTATGTCTTGCAGTCAAACAATTCGCCTGTTCTTAAAGCATATTGTTGTATATTTTGTTGTAGTTATTGTAATCACGTCTATCTTTATTTCGGTATATAACTGGCTATCGATTTTAGTTTATATTTTAGTGTAAGTGACTGTAAGTGTCAGGGTACTAGAGTAGGATTCATTCTATAAGAGTGACACAATCTAGGATTTTGTTTCTCTGAAATTGTCAAAAATGGAAATGTTTTTTTAAATTTTTTTTTATTTGCTGTTGTTGTTCTTGTTGATTTTTTTTTCATCACTGACAAAATAAAACCAAAAACAAAAAAATTAAATCACCTTAGTTGTAATAAGTCTTTGTAGCTGTTGGTTAATCAGTGCCACCGATATGGTTGTCTTTATGCTGTGGCTAAAGTCTTTTACAATCAATTCATATTTTATTTTTACGAATTCTTAATTTATGCTGTTGCTTTAGTTTAAATTGTAATTTTTCTAAAAAAAAAAATACAAAGTTTTGAAAAACTGAAAACTTAGGAACTTATAAACTCAATGGCGGTTTTCTTGTAAATACTTACACAGTTAATACAAATAGGAGAAACAAAAAGTTTTTTCGCCAAGTTTTAAATTGAATACTAATTACTAACGGAATAATTGTTAACAGAATTATTATTACAAAGTTTGTCTTAAAAGTAGCCGTTGTGTAGCAGGCAGTGAGTTTGCTTATTAGACGTTAGGCTACGGTACTAACCCCTGGCGACTTAATTAGGCAAAAATTTTGAGAGTGAATAAACTATAGGTCTCGCCACTCATATATAAAATTAAAACCCACAACATAATTGATGCGAGAAGCTAGGTTGTAATCCTTACTAAAGGCTGTAGTGATCAATTATGTATGTATGTTGTCTTAAGAATCTGTATTTATTTTTGCCTCCATGCTCATTCGATTAGTAAAATGATTGCCTACTTTTTCAAATCCCTCTGGACATATGGTGGCTTGAATATTGGCTTCCAATGCCTGCTGATTTGTCGGCATAAACCAACTTATATTACCATAAATAGAAAAAGAAATTCGGACGAGTTAAACTTTACAAACGGGGTAACCACCAGTAATCAGGATCACTTCTGGAAAGCATTAAACCGATTGTTAAGTGCACTGTATGGCAAGTTGTCTCATCTTCTTGGAACCAAATGTCGCTGATATTTAGCTAATTATTATTATTTTGAAAGAAATAAGGAAATTGCCATAAAGAGCTGCTAAAATCTGTCCTTTAGAGTCGACATTCAGCATACAATATGGGTGGTGTGAGAAGCTAGACCGTTAAAATACTATAAGTCACGATCAAACCATTAATGAAAACGTATAAACTTAAGCAACAGGTTAGCTAAGCTTTCCATAGACTATCTATGTAAATACGTCTCCCTGTTTGTAGATAACGCTAGATAACGACGGAGGAGGTGGATGATCATCTTATCCGTCTCCAGACCTTTACAGCTCCTGTAAAAGTTATGACGACAAAGATCCAGTTTTCCGATGAGGCGTTGATTAGTAAATCACATGAATTAATTCTGGTCAAATCACTGGTCTGGCTTCTTATGATCACAGGGCGGCCAAAAATGCCTCCTTATGGCAGAGGTATACGCCATGCCTCATCTAGCTTACGCTAAGTCTTATAGCTCGCCATTTCTCTCCATTGTAAATGAGGAGAAATTAACAGCGATCACGTAGTAATCGTATATGATCAATATCCGTACATTATTGTCTACCTAAAGAGAAAATTGTGTATAGAAACCTTTGGTATATAAACCCCTACAGACTTACGAAACCTTGGCACAACAATTAATAGTCATGTCTTCTCTTGAGACAGAAATGGCACAGACAAAGTATTGTTCATATACTGAAAAACTTCAGATAGATTGTATATGTTTTCTATATACATATATTTAGCCACTTGCCAATTAGGTTTGTAAATAAAAATTCAGATGTTTGAGGCCCCTATCTTTCAGACGATATTAAGGTTTGAATACCAAAAATCTGAAATCAGATTTCTAGGGATCGCCAGAACTAAATTAAATTTGAAATTTTCTACAGGTCTTTTAACATTTTTTTTTACCGCCTAAACGTTAATATTGTAAATTAGCAAATTATCTATTGTCTCAAATCGTTTTTGTTAGTATTGTTTGTGATTTATTTGATTATTTGCCATATTTTGTTTTCTTTTTTATTTAGAAAATAATTAAAAACCTGTTTTAACTTTCATCCATTTGCCGCACTTAGAATAGAATTTTATTTCATATAAAAAAAATTAAAATAAATACATACATAAATAGTAAATAAAATAATTATACGATTAAAATAAAATTAAGCGCAAAAGTTAAAACGAAAATAAATGTTGACAACGATTAGCCACAAAACAAAGTAAATAAACAAAAAATAAATGCAAAACAAAAGACTTAAGAAACAAACGTGCCCACATGCAAAATCATACGCACAGTCAATACAACACCACCACCTTTATCACCATCACCAGCAGCACTAACAAATAAAACAGCCGCTTGCAATAAACGGTAAAAGAAATACAATCAAATTCGTCGCAAACCTATTATTTTGTCAATGAATGAATTCGCCGCAGCATCCCATTTACAAAAAAAAGAGCAAAACAATGCAAAAAACCGTGAGAAAGAAGCAAAGAGAGCCAAAGAGAATTAGAGAACTTTTTGTTACTCACAGAGTGGGAGATTTTCTTAAGGTTTGTTTTGATTTTCATTTTCTTCGCGTAGGCCAACAAGCATGAAACATAACTCACCACCACCACCACCTCCTATGGGGAGTTGTTAGTTTCAGCATAAGTGCTAAAACAATAAAGCTGTACAGAGCTTGGCTGTTTGGTATCCACAGTGGTAGATGAATGGATGGATGGTTGGGTGCTTTGGCTAAAACAGCTGGCTTGCCTGACTGTTACTTTATGTATGTGTTGTTTTATTTTAAACAGAAACTTGCTTTCCTTTTGTTGTTGTTCTTATGTATACATACATATACATATAGTATATGTGTGTGTGTGTGTATTATTATTAAAGTTTTCGTTTTCATTTGGTGGCCAATATCTGCTGCACTTACGGCTGCTGTTAACAGAATTGTTTTGACCATTTAACCGTACGGTTGCAAACTTTTTTAAACGCTCGCGTTTGTTACTTCATTTTCATCATATTTTTTTTCAGTTTTCGTTACAGTGTGTTTTAGTTTTTCTTTCATTTTTTAATTTTTTTTTTGATTTTTAAATAATAAACCATTTCATGTTTATATTACGAATGATTTTTGTTTTGTTTTTTGTTTTTGTTTTATAAAATTTTGTAAAGAAAATATAAAATCTTGTTTTTAATTTAATATCGATGGATTTGTTAAAAACGTCTTGTTTTTCTTCCAACATATATTTGCTGTGGTTTTGTATTTTCTAAAAGAAAAAAATAATAAAGAAAAGATTTGTGTTGTGTTGTTGTATATATTTTTCTCTGTTTCTTGTGTGTTTTATTTGTTGGTTTGACTTGTTTAAGAAAGAAAAAAAATAAAAAAAAAATATAAAAAAAATATGTAAAGAAAAATGAAAAATAAAGATTTGTTTGTGATTTAAGATTGCTCAATAACGCGTCGAGGTTAATAATATTTCAAATATCTTTTTCTTTTCAAATGCAACTAAATATTAAATAATATTTACTGAAAATAGTTTAACTTTGAATTCAAGAAAAATTGAATAAATAAAGTGCAACGTGTTACAAAAAATAAAAAAGAAATAAATAAAATCAAAAACAAAAAGGAATACATAATAAAAAAATAAAAAAAAAAATATATTTAAGAATTAAAAAAAAAAGTTTTAAAAATTTTAAATGCAAAAAAATAAAAATATAAAAACAAATAAATAAATAAATAATAATTTTTAAATATAAAATAAATTAAAAAATATATCCTTAAATATATAGCAACGTTAAAATGCTATCATATAGTGTCAAAAATTTGGATTAAATATTATTTTAAAGTGCTTAAAAGCAATTCAAATTCTTAAACGAATTCTGTAATTTTAAGAAAAATAAATATTTTTCGAAAGAAATTAAATAAAAAAAAAATAATGAAAAAAACATAAAAAAATTCTGAAAACCAATTTTTAGTTTTACTCTTATATTCATAAAAAATATTTTCGATTCATAAAACTTTTATAAGCCGTACTTTCTATGAAAATTCGTTTCATAAACCCTTCATAAAATAAAAATAATTTTTTATGCATATGGACATAAGAATCTATATTTGGAAACTTATTTACCACAGAATCCTTTCAAAGGACTAGCCATTAAAGAATATGATTATTCTGGAATTCGTTGAATTTCCATTACAGGACATAAAATATTTTAATGAGCCTAGCATATCGCATTGGTTCCTGTAAAGTGGTTCAACTCAAAATTTAGAAATTTTCAGTAGAAGCAGAATAAACATTTTTGTTTGTATATAAGTTTTAAACATTAGAAGGATATACATATGCAACTGTATCCTTTTGGATGAAAGTGTAAAGAAAAAATGAAAAATTTAAGCAGTGGTAAGAGATAATGTCCGTATATATTTTTCTCGCAAAATTGAAAATTAACAATTTTTGAGTTGACTCCCCTTTAAAGGAACAAGTGCAATAGATTAAAAAAAAAAATTAAATATTTTATCAGATTTCTACTTCAATAATTATATTAAACTCGATTTCATACAAAAATCTAGTCTTTAATTTATTAAAGATTTGTGAAAACTCTTATCTGGGACTCAAGGATTTAATGATAAAATAATTGATATTCCTTTCATATGTTTTGCTTGGTTTTCTGAGTTCTTCGAATGTATCATTTGCTTCTATCTATGCCATATTAATTCTTTATTTATTAAAAATTAACTTACATGCATACATGAATGATATATTTTATTTATTTACTCTCACAGTTTTTGCCAGAAATCTGCCGTAGCAATATTTTTCATATTTTGTTTTGTTCGAAATGTCTAAATCTGGTGTTTGAACCCTGGTCTCACGTGTAATCACCGAACACACTACCAATTGGACTACGGCGGCTACTTCCTATCAACATTTTTTTAATTCTTTAGAAAACTTTTGCAAATAATATTTGGCACAATTTTAAGTAGACATTCTGGGACACATAATTTGTGTTCTATGGAAACGGAAACTTCTCATTATTTTAAATATCTGTTGCATATGGCAAAAGTTATTTCAAAAATTCACATTTTTATGCATATAACTTTTAAAATAAAAAATTCTTAATAATTATGAAAAAAATTTATATTTCGTTTCTTATATAGAAATACTGCTGATATGATATCATAACGAATTAAATAATGAACATAAATTTGTGCAAATTTAATTTGTTAAGGATTACCTGGCAGAGAAGATTTTAATTGCATTGTTTTCATTTTTTTTAGTCAGAAATAGCAGGTAAATTTAAAGAATTTAAGGAGTTTTGAAATTATTTGCATAAATTATTTAATTTATGTGGGCAAGAGTCTTTTTAAGAATTTTATTATTCTTTTAATTCCATAAAAGGTTTCCAAAATTAAAGCTTTTATGAGAGAGAGAGAGAGAGAGAGAGTTTCAAAAGTAAAGTCAAATCAAATATACACGTTATGAGACAATCACCTCTAGGCTATTCGAGTCCTGAATAAGACTATTTTCTTTGCTGATGAAATCATCACATTGGAAAGAAAGGGAATAGAAGTTTAATTAAATGGAGCTGATGTTGTTAATGCTGAGAACACCTTAGAATTGACAAATTCGGATTATTTGCCATGTTTTCCCTAACAGATGCAATATTTTCGGCTGTGCGTTTATTGTGTGAAGTCGCTGTAGTCTAGTATATAGTGTGCTGGCTTATTAGACGTGAGGTCTCGGTTCAAATTTCACGTCAGATATCTCCAACTAAACGAAATGCAAAAAAATGTTTCTGGCAAAAACGCTGACAGTAAATAAAATTACCCTAAAAAGTTGACTAAATGGTTGTAATGACCAGTTATATATGTATGTATGTATGTATGTATATTGTACGCACAGGCCTCACCTTATCTGTAACGCCTTCAGTCTCTTCAAATGTCTTTGAAGACTTTTTAGTTTCATATATCGTAGGTCAATTATGACATAAAGTTCGAAAAACGTCCACTTTTGTAGTAAACGGATTTGTGTGTTAAACGATCCTTATTCGTGGCGAGCAAACCTTTCATAAAATAAAACACACTTCAGCAGAAAGATAAAATAACATTATGGTTTTGCTTAAAGGGACGCTTGCATTGAAATGTGTTTTTTAAACATCATTTTATTTGATGGCAAATGGTTTTTATATGATTGATTTTTCGACATATATTTGCCTAGTGCAGAAGTCTCATGTCTAATGATTATTGGTACTGAACTATAGAAACCATGAAGTCAAAACTACTTTCTTTTTTTTTTCTTGATACCATGTCTTTCATAATAGAGTTGATGACATTATTTAAAGCAATGAACATAAAAATATTTCGAATTGTCGCCTTGTGATTAAAGAAAAACATTAAAGCTTAATAGCCAAACTTAAATTGATTTTTAAGGAAATTGAATAATTGCTAAATAATTAAACACATATCATTAAAAAAATCAATTTATTCTTGCATTAGTTTGCATTTTAAAATGCCGCAAAAAAACCTATTCAATCACAAGTAAAGAAAGTGGATAAAATTTGCAAAGAGAATTAAAATTTTTGGTTAAAAAAAATTAATTTTTTCGCAAAATGACTGTTTGAAGAAATTGTTTTATTTTTGGGAGATTTATTGCGTTTAAAAAAGAATTAATTAACAAAAATAAGGAGAAAAAAATATGTATTAAAACTGCAATAAATTCAAAATTAAAGTGCCTTAACAATATGGAAACCGGTATAAAAAAAAAAAGGAATTGCGAGAAAAATAAAATAAAACAAAATATTTAAATAAAGTAATATTTAAAGTAAATAAAATAAATTAAACAGAAATAGAAAAATGAATAATATCAACAGAGAGTATATGCATTTGTTTGCTTTTACTTGCAAAACCCCGGCTAAAAGATCTCAATTTAAAAAATTATTTACAAAAAGAATTCAATTTAAGCTGGTTTCTTAAGTTATTAATATTATTTAAGTTTTTCTTTTTTTGTTGTCGTTAATTTTATGCTTTAATTTAGTTTATATTTTAAATTGTGTTTTAAATAAAATTTTATTTGAAAAAAAATAAAAAAAAAATTTTAAATATAAGAATACTTTGTAGTAGTTGAGGTAAAACTTCATGGCTGGTATTGACGTGTTAACAAGAAGTGCTAAAATAGTTAAAGTTTTCAATTTTAGTTTTTATTTTTTTACTGTTGTTTTTGTTGTTGTTGTTATTGCAGCTTTAATGGCAGCATTAGTGGAGTTTCGTAATGTTATGGTACTTGAAAACAAAAATGAAAGGAAGTTTTTAAATAAAATTAGAATAAAACACAAACAAAAAAACTAAGAAAAACTGGTTGCATTTAGTTAAAGTGTCTCAAAATGTTTTTAAAACATTTTTGTTAAATTATGTTTGAAAATATTTTTTCAAATAAAACAAACAAAAAAACAAGTGCCCGTCTAGTCTACTATAGATTGTTCAGCGCTCTTTCTTGCTTTACTGTTCTGAGTCAGTTTCCTGTAAACCTCTGGCGTTTTTATAAAAATCTAGAATATTGTCTACGTAATTATTTTTGTCTTTTGACAAAGTTTTTTTTTCTTTTTTTTTTTAATTTACTTGTGAATTTATTGAAAGAAATAAATTTCAAGTTAACAGAATTGCTAGAGAACTTTTAAGAAAAGATTGTGAAATCAGAGCTGTAACAGAAAATGTTCCGCAAGTTTTATTTATTATAGAATTAATAAAGGCTTTTTTTGGACACTTTATGCAACAGTATTAAGAGAAAAAGAATTTATGATTAAATATAAGAAATAAATTTCCTATTAATCCTTATATAATTCCTTAGTTAATGTTGCAGGCATTGATTCGATGTTTCTAGCAAAAATTAAAAAAAAAATCATATCAAACTTCAAACTTAGCTATTACAAAGCTAACTTTAAATGTAACTCATCACTGCTTTCTTACTTAACACGTTGACTGCCGCAGCAATTTTCAGAAAACTGGCCACGCACGCCAACATTGACTTTTTGTTCTTTTCCCAGAAGCCATTTATCGATACTAGCACTGATATAATACGATTTTATTCGTAGCTACACAAAAATGGCAGGTTTAGTGAGTACGAGATAACTCGTAGTTGGCATCCTAGAAGGGAACACAATCTACGAGTTATCTCATAGTCGACAGTCAACATGTTAATTGACCATTACAACTCTTTTGTCAGACTTACAACCTATCTTCCCTCTCACCCGATGCTAATTGGTCCTTATAATGCTTCAGTCAGGATTATGACCTAGCTTCTCACACCACTTATGTTGTGTGTGTTAATTTTATCCATGAGTAACGAGACCTACAGTTTAAATTTGACTCTGAACGATAGATTTTTGACAAACTTTTAGTTATATTTTTAGATTCTGTTTTTCGTAATATCAGAGCCAAGTTATGAACTCATTAGGCTCTCGCCTAGTAAGCCGACATTAGACTATTAGACTAGAGCAACTGAAAAACCAAAAAATAACAATTTTCAATCTGAAATAAATGATAATCCGAAGGAATATTTTGGTGTATGCATCAAAACTGCCAAACTTTCTCACTTTCCGCCGGTTCATAAAGGATTTGTGATTGGTTATGTTGTGTTTATTCATTTTATACATGAGTAAAGCGAATATCAGATTTTTGAGAAGAAATGTTTTTTTTTATTAATATTTCGTTTTTGTTGAAGATGTCTGACCTGGGGTTTGGATCGTGGCCTCGCGTCTAATAAGCCAACACACTATCTACTAGACTACGGCGACTACAATCTCATTAATTCTTAATAACAGTGATAAACCAGGTTATAGATGCTCAAAGTGAGCAATTCCGTTATTATACCATAATATACGCCTTACTATGATTACCTTATTGCGTGTCAAATATGCCTTTGCCTTACCTAGCCTGCTCTATGAACTTTTGAACACATTATTGTTACATGTGGTCAACTTTTGTTGCCCTTAATCAGTTGCCTTAGAAGTGAAAAAGGCACTCAAACATCGGGCTGTTTTCTGCAAATGTTTGATAACGATTTAGTTACGAATGCCTAGTTCCCTACTCTGGTTAATTCGTGCTGCTTATGCATCGGCTTTTTTTAAATCAAAATTATCAGGAAAAAAGCATGAATTCTTTTCTTTTCTAAAATAGAAAAGCAAGAAGTATGGCGATAATGTTTCGAATTTCCACTAATTTTTAGGCGAAAATAACTTTTGGCAGAATAATATAGTTTTGCCACAATATTTTTGTCAGATTTCGTTTTGCTGGAAATGTTTGACGTAGGCTGGACTCTTGTCTAATAAGCCAACACACTACGACTTCAATTTAATATTAATTGCCAGGAGGATTGTAATATTCTGTAATCTTTTGTCGAATACGGCTTAAATTTATTCCAAATCGTGTTTCTCTTATTGTGCAGAAGCGACGGAGCTGTTTTGCTCTTTTTGCTTCAATATCTCGCCTCACAAAATTAGTACAGCTATCCCACTACCACAGTTAGAAAGAGCACCCTCTGGACTACCATTTACATATAGTCTGTATGGTGTACTATTTCTTATATGTTTATTTTAGTTTTCTTTAGTAGCTTATTTTAGTTTTCTTGATTGAATTTAGAAATATTTTAATTTAGAATTTTAAAAGTTCATTCAATGTCGTTTTACTTAAAAAAAATTCAAGTTTCTGTCTTAAGTCTTTGGTTTATTTGTATATATTTACAATACTTACAATGTAAATTATCACAATCTGTCTAACAATTATTAAAGCAGAAAAATATTTACAAGCAAGACAATATTAGGGCTTTTTTTTATTAAGTTAGATTGGAATTTATTTTTTTTTTTAAATCATAAGGTTACACATTTTGAAGATGTATTGATAAAAATATATATCATGATATATATGTATATACGTACCCTTATCAGGACAAAATTTATCTTGTCTACTAATGCTCTTTGAAAACATTTCAAAGTTTTAAAAAAATAAAGAAGAATACAGGTTTCGAAGTTCCCTTTTTTAAGCAATCAGGGCGTATGAGTGATATATTTTCTATTTTCTTCCAAAACAATATTTCGTTGTTTTTTTTGTTTTTAATTTTAAATAATAAAAAAAACAAGACAAAACTTTAGCTTAAGCATATTATTTTACATTTAAGCTGAAAAGCGATTAGTTTAGCTTATTTGGCATTAAAACTAATAAAGTATTAAATCATATAAATTGGAAAGAAAACAGAAATAAATAAAAACAAAAAATTCAAACGACAAAAAATCAAAACAAAAACAACAAAAAAAAACATGAAAACAAAAACACCAAAAATAAATAAAATGTTATATTACAAGAAACCGGCTCAAAAAGTCAATGAATTATAAAAAAATAGAAATAAATATCAAAAAAGCAAATAAATTAAAAACAAAAAATAAAAATAAATAAATAAAGAAAATTAAAAATAATATTATAACGCATATTTATATTTGTTTTTGTTTTTTTTTCTTTTAAATTATAGTTAAACAACTTATCAAATAGTTGGCAAAAAAAAAATACAACAAAATTAAATGAAATAAAGAAGGAAAAAAAATTTGAAACGTCCATAATAAAAAGGAGAAGAAAAACGTTAAATAAAAATTAGAAAAATACAAGAAAAAAAAATTCAAAAATAAATTGTTAAAGTGTCAGTAGAAGATTTTTCTTTAAAATTGTGTTTCCAAAGCATCAAATATCAACAGAAAAAAAAGACGAAAAGCAGAATAAAAAAAATCAGAAAAATTGGAAATCAAAACCATCATGTCGGCCTTTAAGGCCAACGTTGCAATGAAAGCACATGGTGGCTTAAACAATAACAATAATAAACAAAACAAACAGCAGCAGCTAAAGCAGCTACAACAACAACTACAACAGCATCATCATCATCAGCAGCAACATCATCAACTGTATTACAATAGCTATAACAAGATCTTTAACAATAACAATAACAATAAAAATACGTATACCAATAACAACATTAATAATATTTATAATAACAAAATGCTAAAGAACAGGTTCTTAAAAACACTAAACAATAACACAACAACAAAAACAACGACAACAGCAATGTTAACAAAAACAACAACAACAACAGCAACATTAAGAAAATCATCATCGTCATCGTCTATGTCTTCGTCACCATCGTCGTCTTCATTAACAATTGCTCTTCTATTGATTGTTTGCATTCTAAGCGGTCATATTGTATTGGCTGGCAGCAGTGGTGCTGTTCGACCCGGCACTGGCAATCCCTCAGCACGTTTGCCACGTACCAGTGCCAGTCAATTGAATAGCGGTAATGGAACTAGTAGCTCTAGTGCTGCCTATAAATTGGCTGCCAAATCATTGAACAGCTCAAATACTCGCAACGGCAATTTACGCACAAGGTGAGTTCAAAAAAAAAAAAAATACAAATTTGTTTGTCTTCTTTTTGTTTAACAATTTAAAGAAAAACATTTTATTTTTCATCGTCATCATGTTCGTCATCAAACGCACGAATGTTTTCTTTTTTTTGTATCCATCCATCTTTTATTGTCTTTTATTTTGAGGTTTTTAGTTTACTGGAGAGGCATTTGAAGTGTGCGTGTGTGCTTTTTTTTTTTGTTTGTTTCTCATGCGTTTGTATAATTCAGTCTGTGGGTTAGTGGCAATTATTGTTATTGTTGTTGTAGTTGTTGGTTTAGTTTTTAAACCTCAAGTAGCTTCGTTTTTTTTTCTTCTATTCATAGAAATAAATTGTAAATATTTATGAAAAGATTTGCTTTTAAATTAAATCGTCCATTTAACTCATAAAATTTGTAAAATAGTTGTTTGATGGCTTTTTGTATTTACTAATTGCATATCTACTTATCAAATTATAGTTTTGTGATAATAAGAATCGAAAAATCATAAACATTTATCATATTAAACATGTGTCACGCCTACTAGGTTTATTATAAATACAATCAATCAAATCGTTTTGGAGCATGATGTAAAATTCAGTTTCAGATGGTTTGCAGCTGATTTTAGCCGTTATTTGTTTTATAATTTTAAATGTGGGACACACTTTCTGTATTTTAAAGAAAATTCTTGGAAATTTATTCATTTGAATATTTGCTAAAAAAAACGCTTAAAAGTGACCACTTTTTGGGCTTATTACGACCCTCATAATCGATAATTAACATGCTCTGTAAGGAATTGGCAAGATTGGAAAAAAAATTATAGAGATTGAAAGCGTTACAGATGCGATCAGACTTGGGTATTATTGCAATGTACGCTCTGCCAAAAATATAACTTCTGTTAGAAAAAGAGTGGCGCAAATTCCAAAAACGTCCCTAACGATGGGTATAATTTACAGCTCATTATGGTTTATTTTGGGTTAGATTTACACTTCCATTTACTCATAATGACGTTGATGTGCTGAGTTTTCTAACAAAATTACGTCTCTTAAGTCATCTCTTACCATCTTCCAGCTGTTATATTATAAAACTCTTGACAAATTTATTGGAAAGTAAGATTGTATAATCGATTTGAGATCCAAAAACGATTTCTACTACATTACTAATGAAAGAAACAAAAGACTTAAGCAATAAACCTGTTTTTTTTTCTTTATCTATTTCTATACGCATTTGTTTTACCGTTAAATACGTATTTAATGATCTGTAACCATTTCGAATTAATTGCTAATTGACCTTTAGCTACACATATCTATAAAGAGGTCATATATTTTGTAATTGATTTTGATATCGAATATTGCTGTATAATTCGTAGCAATGCTTTGATTTAAACAAGTACAGGTTGCAGTACTAAACAAGTGTTTAAATGTACAAAAATTGATTTTAAATAGGGATAGGGCAGTGGTGTTAGATTAGATTAGTGAGGTTATGTAGACCAGAAGCTTTGTAGGTTTTTTTTTATTTAAAACAATATTTTGTTACTAACCTTTCAAAGTTTGTGATGTTAATATGGAATATTTAACATTTAAATTTAAAACATAAGATTGTATTGTAATTATTTATAAACATAAATAATTAACACTAATTTATTTAATTTTATTGTAATAAATTATAACAGAATTCGTGATGACCTCCACTAAAATTTAAATTCGAAATATTTTAATTTCAATTGTAAATAAGCATTGGGCTTGAAAAAGCGACTTTCAATTTCAGCTGAGAAATCAATATTATTTGTATGTTTTTGTTGTTTTTTATTTTTTTTTTTATTTTTCCTGTAATCAAAACTATAATAAAACAAAACTAAACTATGCCCATAAATTATAAAATGTGAGAAAATTCCAATTTTAGTAACAAAAAATAGACTATTTGTAGTAAATTTACATGAAGAGTCAAAGGGCTGTGCCCTTTATTATGTTTCCAATAAAAAAAAAACCTGACACTTCCAATTTTGTTTTTTTTTTAATTTAAATTCAATGTTTTGTAATCTTTTGTTTTATAATTGATAGTGGCTGTTTTGTTTAAAACAACTATAAATAGTATTAGTTGTTGTTGTTGTTGCTAACGTCATCTGCAAGTTTTCAAGTTTACCAGCAGTTATGCATTAGAAAAGAGTATTGAATAGCATTTAAAGTAGCCTAGTTTTGTTGAACCTCTTTTTTTTTCTTAAGTGACCTTAAGTTCTAGGCTTAGATTACCAATGGAAATTAAATACTTAAATCTAAACTTGAAGGAAAATTGTTATTTTTTATGGTTTAATGCTTTTTAACGGTTTTTGCTTATGCTATTCCTTTTTATTTTAGTTTTTCTTATTACTTTTGCATTTAATGTCATTTTTCTGTCATTTTTTCTAGATTTGTTTACTTTGAATATTTTTTGTTTACTATTTTTCTCCTGTTTTTCTTAACAAGTCTGCAAAATAATATTGAGTGGAATAGAAGAAATAAAAATAATAAAGAAAAAATTATTACAAATGAAAACGAAAGACTTAAGCAACAAACCTGTTTCTGATTTCTATACAATTTTTAATTTTTTGTTTTCATTTTCATTTGTTTTGTTGTATTTGTGTTTATATATGATTTTGTTTTTGCTTTTGTTTTTATTTTCATTTGTCTATTACATCTTTTTTTACTATGTGTTATTAGTGGTTGTTGTTGTTGTTATGTTTTAGTTGTAAATTGATAACATATGTAAATTATATTTTTATTTATTGTTGTCATTGTTATTCATTATGATTATGAGTTTATGTTAATTTTTCTTTTAAAATTTGTTGCTATTCATCTTTTAATTTTATTTTAACATTTTTTGTGTTTTTTTTTTTTTTTGTCTTATAAATTATGTCTTTTATTCATTTACCACATTATGCTTGAACATACATGTTATCATATATACATAGATAGCCTCTACTATAGTTTAGATAACAGTTAAGTTATCACAAAAATATAAACAAATATTCAATCAAATATGGGTCAATTGTTTGTGTTTTTTATGTAAAATTGCCACTTTTATTTAAATTTTATACATTAAGTTAATGCCTGAGAAACGCTTTAATGTCACACGTTATACAATAATGTGTTATAATATCAGTAAGAAAGTTAAATTTAAATACTTTACTTATAAAATTTATTTATTTACGTCTAATAAAATGACATCCTTTTGGTGAAATTTGATTTCATAATGTTGGGAAGTTTAAAAAAGGAAAAGTTTCTCTAAAATGCCATATCATTGGATAACATATGGGTTATAGCTCGTTTGAAAGGTGACATTTTCAGCTTTACTTTGTCAGAAAAATTAAGATGCGAGACATTATATTCGTCAACAAAGTAACCAAATCAACAAAGTGGCTGCAGGAATATACTCCGTCGTAACACAAACGGGGGAATATACATTTCAGTTTCCAGGATCAGCTTCAGAATATGCGGAAGAAGCAACTTGCAAGAGGAAAACACAGCTGGCCATCGATGCGACAATACATACATCATTGGTCATTTAAATCCTTCAGTCAGCATTACGACCTAGCTTCTCACATTACATATCTTATATACATATATAATTTGCCATTACAACTCTTCAGTCAGGATTGCGGCCTAGCTTCTCACACCACTCATGTTGTGTGCGTTAATTTTATGTGTGAGTGGCGGCTCCTACAGTTTAACGTCGACTCCGAACGACAGATTTTTATTGAGAAACTTTTTCAAGGCAGGTTTATATACTCTCAGAGTTTTGCCACAAATTTGCTGAGAGAAAGTCGCCCAAGAAATATTTTTTAATATTTCGTTTTGATGTCTGACCTATGATACGAAACCGGGCTTTACGTCTAATAAGCCAACACACTACCTACAAGACTACGGCGACTTCATACTACTTGTGTGTGTTAATTTTTTATACAAGAGTTGTGGGACTAACAGTTTAAAGTTGACTCCGAATGATAGATTTTTTAGAAACTTTTCATGGCAATTTTATTCTACTCTCAGAGTTTATGCCAGAAATCTGCTGAGAGAAAGTCGCCGAAAATATATTTTTTCATAATTTGTTTTGCTGGAGATATTTGACCTGGGGCTTGGACAGTGACAAAAAGGATGTTTCCTGGCTCGTCATTACTACTACTGCAGCAGTCATCTGTGTGTACACCCATAAGTCATTGTCTCATTACAACTGTTATGAGGTTCCTAAGTTGAATTCTGGTGAAGTTTAAAACAAATTTTGCTATGTATATATCCATATCGAACTCGATCTATCTGATCTCTCTACAAATGGCTTCATTGTTCCATTTTTGTTTTGCAAATGGCTGCATGCTATATGAGACCATATGTTTGCTGCATTTCAGAGGAATACCAATCTCAAACATGGCTTTGTTGTTACCTTCAATGTTCGCGTATCCAGAAACCCATACGAGCGACATCCAGGCTTTTGTTATTCTTGAGTGATTGATTGACAATAGCTCAGTGTTGTGGGTGATAATGACGAAGCACTTCCTCAAATAATATGTGAAAAGTATTTATTAATCAAAAGAAATTTGTTTTTAATCAGTAATGGGAAGTGTTAATGTTATAATCCATTTTAAAGACAACATTATTAAGCAATCAAACTTGAAAAAGGTGTAGCCTTATCAAACTGAACTACAATAATTTTTCACTTTCTTTTCTTTCAAATTTCTGGTGGGATGGTCAATAAAATTAATTAATAAACGCAGAGACTTTTAGCCCCTACAGTGCATAGAATGGTTGATAAATTTTTAACAAAAAAAAATTAAATTTTTGATAACCTGTTTGAGATGTTTAAATTTAAAATAAAAAATCATTTGCATAAATAGTATTGAAAAAAATTCAATAAAAAATAAATAATTTTTTTTTTTGAAAATATTTAAATACTTTGATACTAAACATACATAGGCTTTTGAGATTAACATTGCATTTCAAATATTTTGTATTACCAATTGAATGTAATGGGTTTGTATTCAATAAATAAGAATTATTATTTTATTTGAAGAAAAAAAAAATTCATATCCAACACTTAATGGATGCGTTTAATTGACAACACAATCAAAATAATTGCGTAAACTTTATTATTTTTTTTTTTCTTCTCTAAATTAAACGTTTAAACCTGCCAACTACCACTTACTGTCTGCCAAATACCACGTAGTGGCTGCCGTTTACACAAGTTATTATTTTTCTAAAAGCAAATATTTGTTCGTTCTTCATTTTAAATTAAAATTTTGAAAACTTAAATGCACCATAAATTAAATAAATTATAAATCGATAGAAGACAAAAAAAACTTAATTAAATATTTTTGGGTCTTTAAAATTATTATTAAGTTTTCTGTTTTTTTTTTGTTTTGTTTTTCTTAAAACTGGTTTAACCAAAAGCGTAAGAAAAATTACAGTCCTTGTATCTTAAAACTATTTAAACATCGACGAATTGAAGTTTCATAGTGTCAAAGCATAGTTGTTGTTACAATGTATTAAAATTATCTTTTGAGAAGTTTTTTCTTTTTTTTTCCAAATATTATTTGTCATGCTGGCAACTGGACAGACAACAAACATATGCCGCTACTAAGAAAAAAAGGAGAGTTTAGTATTCGTCGTCTTTTGCGATACAACGACACTACAAGTAAAGTTTTAAACTCGGATCTGTTGCAAACTATATAAACGGCACAGAGCTTAAAAGTGGGATGCACTGGCAAAAATGAGCTACTACAGATTAGGAATAGCGCTCTCTCCCGAAATATGTAAATAACATGGCATAATACACCGACTATATTGTATCCGTTACCAAGCCATAGAAAACTCAGTATTTGCAAAAGCAGCTAAAAAAGGTCTTGGGGATTTACATACAGCCATACACAATTGGCCATTACAACCTACCAGTTACAATTACGACCTAGCTTCTCAACACCACTTACGTTGTGTGTGTTAATTTTATACATGAGTGGCAGGATCTGCAGAACGACAGATTTTTGAGAAACTTTTAATGGCAATTTTACTTACTCTCAGAATTTTTGCCAGAAGTCGCAGAAGAAATATTTCATATTTCGTTTTATTCTAGAGGTCTGACCTGGAGTTTGAATCGTGGCCTCATGTCTAATACCAACACACTACCTACTAGACTGGGGCGACAGTTTTCTTAATGCTAGAAAATTAATTTTAATTGTTTTCTTTTATTTATTTTTAATTGTAATTTCTTACTTACTTACTTACTTAATTGGCCATAACAACTCGCTTAACGGATTTCGGCCTGCTGCAACACATCCTTCCAGGCGCCTCTGCTTCTTGCGCGCTTACGCCAGTTGGTCACATCAATCGATGACAGGGCTTCCTCGATTTGGTCCTTCCAACGGATACAAGGTCGTCCTCTTCGCCGACTTCCGCAGATTCCCGCATCAAATACCCGTTTCGCCGGAGCATCCTCCTCCATTCGAATGACATGGCCGAGCCAGCACAGCCGCTGGATATTAATACGCTGCACAACGTCTATGTCGTTGAGGAGCTCATACGGCTCACTGTTGGATCGGATACGGAAATTATCGCCAACTCGTACTGGACCGAAGACCTTACGTAGGACTTTTCTCTCGAACACGCTCAAGGCTGCTGCATCAGTGCTTAATAGGGTCCATGCCTCTGCGCCATAAAGAAGCACGGGTAGAATGAGTGTCTTGTAGAGTGTTAGTTTCGTCGTACGAGAGAGGTCTCTGCTACTCAATTGCCTATTGAGACCATAATAACACCTGTTGGCAAGAGTTATCCTGCGCTTTATCCCCAGGCTGACATCATTTTTGGTGGTAACGGCGGAGCCAAGATAAATAAATTCCTTGACTGTTTCAAAAGTATAGTTATCGGCCGTAATCTGAGAATCAATATGCCGCACGCCTCTACTTGTCGATAACATATACTTTGTTTTACCCTCATTTACTGCCATACACATCTTAGTAGACTCCCGTTCAATAGCACTAAAGGCAGCAGTAACACATCGCTTGGTACGCCCTATACTGTCAATGTCGTCAGCGTACGTAAGCCACTGGACACTTTTTTAAAAAATAATGCCATTGCGATGCACTCCCGCCTTTCGCAGAACATTCTCCACGACGAAATTGAAGACGTCGCGTGATAGGGGGAAGCCTTGTCTGAAACCTTTCACGGTATCAAAAGACTCGGAGAGGTCCGTTAGTACTTTGACGGAGCTGCATAATTTCTATTCTTCTTTAATCTTTTTGTTCGTTTCTTTATTGCCTTTGCTACTACTACGCAACAATTAATACTTTTATCAATAAATTCCGAAAATCGCTTTAAAGACTTTCATTTTGATTTAAAAAAATTCTGAATCCTGGCTCATGTTGAGGCTGGATGCTTCCAAGAGATCTCTTGTTCTTAATTTTTTCTCTTCATTAAGTCTATTATATGCGTTTTTTGTGATTTAGTTTTAAGAAAGTATCTTTAATGTGAATTTTTTTATAAAAAAAAATATTAAAAAATAAAAAAAATATTTAAAGGTGAAGGTCGTTGGCAATTTATCAAATTTAAGCCCTCCATATACATACATATATAATAGTAAGAGTGTGGCAATGTATTCCAAGACAAAAGAAATAAATCACTTCTAAATCTTAGCAAACACAAAAAAAAAAAAAATATAAAAATTTATAGAAAAACAAAAAAAAAAAATTGCGAACAAAAATTATACAAAACTTCTTCAAAATTTTGTTTTAATTTGAAACACCCACTTATTTTGCATTTAAACATTCTGCTTAAATACTCCGGGTAATAATTTAAACAAAACGTATTTGTTGTTATTTTAAGCAAAATTCTTGATTCATAATTAAATTATTGACGAAAAGATTTTTTTATTTAAAACGGAATAGAATTCGATCACATAAATTCTATATGAAAAGATCAAGTGTTAATTGTAATATGACCAAAATTAAATATAAAATATTATATTTAATTATTTTGTTTTTATTTGCAAATTATAAGATGAGTAAATAGCAATAATTTTTTTATTTTTTTTAGCAATAAAATTTGTTTTTGAAAATTTTTTATAACCTTAAGCCGGTCAATGAATTTTTTTTGCCTGAACAGACTGGAAATCATATCGTCACACCCACAAAATTGTAAATGAAGGCAAGAACAATAAAAATATCTCTCGAGTATACGCAAATAACACTGCAGTTATGGTTTTTGTTTTTATTAATAATTTTTTTTAATTGTCTTTATGTTTATGTACGTGTATGCAAAATAGCGGTTTCTTTGGGTGCATTTAAATCAAAACCATTGTATTACATTCACTTTCAAACGGGCGCTGAATAATACCTAGTAAACCATAATTTTCGAAAACAGACTTGAAATGGGCAATACTTACAAAGCTGGCTGTGTATACTATGGCAAGCAAAGGCTCTAGCATTCTTATAGAGTTATCACGAACGATCTGCAGTTCAGTCTATTCATTGCCATGTTCTTAATACGGCAACTTTTTATCAACTTTTCTTGTCTAGGAATGTGCAGGTCTTTCTTTTCACTTCAGTACAGTACAGGTTATGTTGTAATGAGGATTTCGTAGCGTATTTTCAAGTCAAATTTTGACTTTTGAAATTATGATTCCCCACTTGATAGGCATATGATTTGTTTGTGTTAATAACATACCAATTTTGAAATAATTCTCGGGATTTTCACAAGGTCTCTCCTGCTTTGATCATTCATCGATAATGATGTTGACTTCTAGACTTTCGTCCATAGTCAGGCATTGCAGACTTGATGCTTTTTATGATTTCATGATATTCCTATTCAAATAGCAGTAGTCCTCCATACACATACATTCACAATTGGTCATTACAACCCTTCAGTCAGGATTACGACCTAGCTTCTGATATTACTTATGTTGTGTGTATTAATTTTATACATGTGTGGCGGGACCTACAGTTTAAAGTCGATTTCCGACAACAGATTTTTTGGAGTAACTTTTCATGACAGAAATCTGCTGATAGCCAGTCGTCAAAGAAATATTTTTTTATATTTCGTTTTGATGTCTGACCTGGGGTTTGAACCGTGGCATCACGTCTAATAAGGCAATACACTACCAACTAGACAACGGCGACGTCTAGATCTCCTACTCCTTCGGGTGTCCGAGTGATTTGAGATGCACATCAATTCGACTTCACCTAGGCTAGTAAGTGAATGCATATGCTGCTATGTTATGTGCTGTTTACGTAGATATTACCAGCCAAAGTTTCGAGATTCACTTTCCAAATAACGAAAGATTAGCCTAAAACACAGTGCTTTCAGATGCACATCAGTTCGACTTCATGTCATCTAGGCCACTAAGCGAATGCCTGTGCTGTTATGCTATGTGCTGTCTACATTGATATTGCCAGCCAAAGTTTCGCGATTCACTTTCCGAATGACGAAAGATTCGCCTAAAACACAGTGCTTTCATTGGGCAATCTGAGAGAGATCGACGGGTTCAGTTCATCACAATAAATTCTTGTACCTAAACTTCTTGTTCTCTTCGGACATTTGGTAACGATTGCTTGTTACGAATGCGATTTCATCTGTTACATATTTATTGTAGCATTACTCACCTCAATGTTTACTGGGTTATTAATGATCTTTATGATTGCAAATATAAGTTATTGTGCTTTTATATATTTTTTTTCTTTCTTTAATTTTGCTACTTTTTCATTTTCATTTGTTGTTATTATTTCTGTAATACTATATGAGTTTGAATTAACACGTGTTGTTGATCCGGTCTAAATTTTTTTCACATTCACATTCATAAAAAAGCGAAATATAAACCTACAAATGGTCAAGAAATCTACAGTCAAGCAGGCAGACAGGCATTCATTGACTTATTTTTATTTCTTTTGCTGTTTCTGTTATTATTTTTTTAAACCAACTTGGCTTTAATTTCTTTTTCCCACATTAAAGTATTTTTTGTTTGTATATTTTTCTCTCTTTTTTTTTAAATACAATTTTTAATGATGCTTTTTCAAAAATATTTTGTTTATGTTGCATGAAATTATGAATTCATATGATTTCATAAACAAAAAAAATTTGCCAACCATTGAAGAAAAAATAATAAAAACAATCAAAATTGCTTTGGGTTACAATCGCCTTATAATCGAAAGGTGATCAACACTGGCTACAAAGCAGTAGCAATTACTGTGCAGCTCCCTAAAGCTTAGAGAGCATAAGTGTTTGTCGATTGCAAAGAAACAATTTTGAAAATAAAGTCTGTCTTTATTTTTTTGTGGTGGATATGAATAAATAAAAAAAAAGTTGATTTAACGGTTAATTTTAGGTTATTTCCAGAAATAAATTGCCAATTTCAAATGCCTAACGTGGGAGAATTTTGTTTTAAACGCAACATTTCCTTAAATTTCAGCTGCAAGGTGTAGAAGGTTATTTGCTTTGTGGATGAAAAAAGTCCTAGTGGTGTGATGTAAAAGTGTTGCTAATATTAATGTAGATTAAAGGGGAGTTTTTTGTTTTAGACAAAAGTGAACATGAATAATTTCGGTTTTGTGGCCTGGTCGCCTGAGTCATACATATGTAAATGGCCTAGTTTTTAAATCTCTCTGATTTTCGGAGGGTCAGCAAGTGTCAATACCAGACAAATTGGATTTTAAAGCGTTAGAAATTATGTCTTTATAGTATTAACCGTTGATTGTGTTATAAATAGTAATTTTTTAAAGTCGCCGTAGTCTAGTAGGTAGTGTGTTCGCTTATTAGACGTAAAGCCCGGGTTCGAGCCCCAGGTCAGACATCAAAACAAAATATGAAAAAAAAAAAAATATTTTTTCGGCGACTTCCTCTCAGCAGATTTCTGGCAAAAACTCTGAGAGTAAATAAACCTGTCATGAAAAAGTTTTTCGCAAAATCTGTCGTTCGGAGTCGATGTTAAACTGTAGGTATCGCCACTCAAGTATAAGATTAAAGACACATAACATGAGTGGTGTGAGAAGCTAGGCCGTAATCCTGACTGAAGGATTGTAGTGACCAATGATATCCAGCTGTTTTTGTGTTGTCATCTATGTAAGTTGCTTCTTCTGGATGTTCTGAAGCTGATCATGGAAACTGATGTGTATATTCCCCCGTTTGTGTTACGACGGACTAAAACCTCGTCTAGAACTTTAAACCACAATATTGGTATACTTCTTCCAGTATTACTGGACTGACTTTTTTTTTTTATCAAAAACTTATATCCTACGAAAATAGTGCAATCGGGTCAAATCGTGTGACCCTTGACGGCCAAGGAACTAGGTTGCAAGATTAATTGCTTATCCAACTGGCCTTTCACCTCAAGAGTGCCGTATTATATCCCAGAATCTTGTTGTTGAAACCACATGTCAATTAAGTCCAATACTTTCATTTTCAGCAAAAAGAAGTCGGTAAACATTCCTTGATCCACTAACTGTTCAAGTTTTCATCATTTTTGAAGCAGTACGATCCAATAATGGTATACAAAACGCTGCACTCATTCTCTTTAAACCAATAATATAGTATCTTTTGTTCTTACAATTTGCTCCGTAGTATTACTAAAGCATGTAATGGGGAGGAGAACAAGGGCATTTAATCCTGTACTCACAGACATCTACTCTCACCAGTCTTCTGGCAAAAAACCTTTAATTTTAAATAAAAATTACAATGAAATGTTTCTCAAGAATTTGTTTGTTGATAAAATTAGCACAATAAACATGGTGTTGTGAGCAGCTAGGTTGTAATCCTGACTAATGGGTCAATGCCCAATTAAGTAATCCGATAAATTTGACATGGTCATTGACCAAATAATTAACGATCAATTTGACAGCTTGCTGCCAAAGTAATGCATTCAATTACTCATTCAAAAAGGGCAATAAAATTAAAATAAATAAGCCAATTAAAAGAGAAAGTTTAAGTATAAACAATTTCATTTAATTACTGCTGTTTAATGTAAATTTTGCTCTAAAACAACAATGTTTGTCTTTTATTTTACAAGTTTTTTTGAAAATCAAATTTAACCCTACACTTGGCTTATAGACATTAATGTGTACAGTTTAAATCAAAATCTTAAAAGAAAATTCTAATACTATTCTTCATTCATCACTGTTTACGAGTGTATGTATGTATATATTGTTTACAAATCACAAAGCAATTTACTATTTCAACGGAAACAAATATCAAATTCTCAAGCCATGTGTCGGAAATATTATTTGAATAATAATGTCCAAAAAATTATGTCAAGGAAGTTTCTTTTAATTATAAAAATATTAAACAATTTGTTGTGTTTTGTTTTCTTTTTCCCAAAATATAACGTTCCTTTCATTATTATTTTGCAAACTTAATGACTTAATTTGCATTTGATGCCTTGCATGTTAATGTTCTTTTAATTTTTTTTAGTATTTTTTCTCAGAACAGCTGGTAACTTATATTTCATTTAAAAATCTTTCAAAAATCTTGTCCATGAATGAATTTAAATCTGCTACTTGAGATCGCTAATAATCTCTTGATTAATTAATTAATTATTAATTTATGGACTCTTCAAAAGTAAGCCACAAATTCACAAATACCAGAATACATCCAATAAAGTATAATAAATATGCAAAATTAAATTTGAAAATTATGCAAATCATGTTTGATAGTTCAACATTAAATTAGAATTAAATTAACAATATTTACTTTAAACATTATTAAAGTATTAAAGAAATATGAATGTATTAAAATATAATAAAATATATATGTATATGCATAAACGTGGAGGTATTTAATATCATTGAACAATAGAAGAGAGAGAGAGAGAACAACCAAATACATACATTAACTAACATGCACTCTGCTTCTGCTTTTTGGCAGCATAAATCATGAGACACAGTTATTGAAAATAAATCTGTATACATATACAAGCTTTGGAAACAGAAACCTTTACTTTCCAAATTTTCAGAAATTCACTCATATGTTCTTTTACCTCTTGTTCTCATCTACGTATCTTCTACATAGACATTGACTGCTTAAAACCTAACTTCGATAAAGCCAATGGCTGTGTTCAATAAGACGTCATTCTGTTAATCCTTTAGCAATTCAAGATAAAAAGGTTACAGATCAAAAAGTTTATTTTTCATAAGCATTGATGTTACGAAATGAATTTGTCACAATGTTAGTATGGCACTGTCAGACGATTCCAAGTTAAATTGGGAATTCAAAAAAATTAATCTTTATAACAATGGCACCGTAAGATGAACTTAGCAAGATATATTCGAAAGACAAAGAGAGGATATGAGATTATTCGAATCCAATTGAGGCAATCTAAATTCTGGCTAGGCAAAAAGGAAGAAAAGTGATTTGATTGCATCGGACTCTTCACTTGCCCTTATGGGTATTACAGACTCGAAGAACATTTTTGCAGAATAGAAAATGTTCCAAGATGTAGATTCTACGCACAGTATCACGTGCGGCTTTAGGGCACTTTAGGGCAATGCACTTGAGTTTTGTAAGGGCAACGTTGATGATCGTTTGGTTGTAGTATTTTAATACCTCTATACAACACTAATGCCGCCAACAGACTCTTTATCTCTATACTGCCTACTTCTACTACTACTCTACTTCTCTACTTCTGCCTACGGCTAGATGGGTTGTCCAATGGTCCAATTTAAACAGTTGGTGGCTCTGCTAAAACTAAGACGAATCTGTTCAAACCCATTTTAGAAATTTTCCATGACTTTTTCACAAAGATTTTCTCACTCATAAAGCGTTGGATCTCGTTTTTGAGCTCAGAAATTGTTTCTGGTTTATTCGCATACCATAAACCCAAATTTTTACAAAACTCTAAAGAAATTATACGTTATATCGGATAAAAAAAATATCACCGAATTTAAAAAACCCACTTTGACTGTACCTGAATAAACATTGTTCTTAATATATACAATCAGAGCCTGCTTCTTGTTGTTTCTGCTTGGTAGGGTTATAGTAGATCTTTTGCTTAATTTTTAACTAATTTTGTGGGTTCTACAGCACATGAACCCATGTTTGTGAGACAGATGTCATCACAGTTATGTTTATTACCTTTTAAGTCAATGACATTTAGATTAAAATTTATTACATTCAAATAAGGATCCAACGACCTAAAGTTCAGTCATTAATTCTTCATATTGCTTTGAAATGAATTGAAAATATTATTTTTAATGGAGTTTTATTTCACATTTAATTTTTATGATATTTTTAGTCACTGTCAACTGATTGTTTTATTTTATTTTACCTGTTGTTTAATATATTTTATTAAATGAAAAGAAATTTGTAAAAAAAAAACTTTAACAAATATTTGTTTATAAAAAAAAAACAAAATTATTCCAGTTTGTGTGCCTGAAGTCTTTTGTTTACGGACTTCAAATAAATCAAAAGCAAAACGTAATAAATTAACCCGGAGAATTATTTAAACAAGGCAAATCTCAGACTTTTTTTTGTTTTTCTTTTTTTTGTTAAAAAGGAAAAGTAATTATAATTTAATTGTTTGTTTTTTCACTCACAATTACATACGAGGCAGGCAATATTTCATATTTTAATTAAAAACGATGATTATGATGTTAATTTCGTTGTAATTGTGAAGATGATTTGCATGTAAAAAATTTAATTTGAGAGGAATTGAAAATCAAACCAAAGTAGATACCCTAAATGGTTTGACTACTAAGTGGTAACACTTAGACAATTTTGTTCGAAATAAAACCCTTTAATTTATTACTCAATAGGAATTCTTGCTTAACCGCCAATAATAATTCGAGTATTATTCGAAATCAAGTTTGTTTCTTAAGTCTTTTGTTTACTAACCTGTAATATATTACGTACTTTGATTTCACACCCAATTGAAAGCCAAACAAAGCAGTTTATTTATATAGCCAACACACACACATTTATAACAAAACTAAATAACTGTGTTGTATTTACAAATATTTTTCTAATTTTTTATATTATTTTAACACTTTAAATTTAATCAACCGAAAAAAATCAATGAAAATAAATTGTATTTATTTTAATACCTTGTATTTACTGTTGACAAATCTTTTAAAACTATTAAAAATTAATATGATAGTTTTTCAGTTTTTAAATTTTTATTATGCTTTTATAAGTTATAAAACCAATTGTCGGCATTTTTTGTTTAAATTAAAAGCCCTTTTAAAAACAATTTGTTTTCACATGATTATCGTACAAACAAAATCATTTAGCTGTAAGCGTTTAAGCGTATATATTATTAAAATTATATGTTTCATAAACCACTTACTATAGCAAAATTTTGTTGAAATTTTTTCAGTCTTGTTTTTTTTTGGCAATAAATTATAGTTTCGCCAAGTAACATTCCTTTAGGAAAGGTACAGCAGCTGATTAAGCATAATTGTGGGGTTTTTCATTTAAGGAAAAAGCATCTGCAGGTATCTTTCTTTTTTTTAATAAAGTGTTTAAGAAATGTAGAAAATTATATAAAGTGAAGGCAAATTGAAGAAATTTGTAAAACGCATTTTGTTAAAGCATAAGAAAATAGAAAGTCCTCAGATATTGTTAGGTTGCAATCAAAACCGTCCTAAAAACTGTTCCATTTAGTTTGGAGCTACATAGATGAGTATATTTGTAACCTACACTGCAGATGATATCTAATCATTGTCTATAATCTTGTGATTTACGGTCATCTAAATGTTTGGCTGGACCCTTTCTTAGTTTCATATGAAACCAAAGGCCTGCAGAATCATATCTTAAATAAAACACTTCGTGTACAAACCAGAAGAAAGCACAAGTTGTCTTACACAATATATTACCGGCTGGAAGTTCAAACCTTTTGTATGATCAAACAAATGAAAAACAAGTGTTAGACATTACATCTGATAAAATGTATTCCATTGAATTAATTGCAAAACATTTTTTGATTTACATTGAAATCACTCTGCATGCCTTTTGTCACAGCTAGACGCAATCAACCCAACCTTTTTAAAAATCTAAAGTGTATTAACAAGTTTTTTTTTAATATACAAGAAATTTCAATAACAAAAGATTTTTAAAATATTTAATTGCTATTTTATTGAGATTAAATCTATGAAAACGATTTAAATAAACCTAAAAGGGAAAGTTTATTTATGATGCTTTTTGTGTTTTTTTTTTTTTTTTTTGTGAAAGAAAGTTTTTGTTTCAAAGGAACCCTTACTACAATAAATGTGTGTATGTGTGCATGTTATGATTGATTTAAATTTGAAAATTTTAACAAAATCTTGTAGAAATTTCATTGTATGATAGACAAAGAAATGTAAAAAAAGAGTTTTAATAATGATTAATTAAACAAATTTTGTGTCATTTGATAAGTAGCAAACCTTATGATGTTTTGATGGATAAAACATAAAAGTCTTTTAATTTTGAAAGGTTTCTTAATGAAATCCATTTGTTTTTTTTGTAGAGAACATGAAAATACAAATTTTTATCAGTCATTCATTTATTGATTAAGAATTAAATTTGATCAATGAACTGTGCAAGAGAAATTGAAAGAAATTTTAAAAAATCTTGTCTCAAAATGTTGACGACGTATGCCAAAGTAAGAATATAATCGATTCACAATTTGCTCTGCGTAATGAAACACTAGCATAAGTCTATACAGTAACAAGGCAGATTTTTTACTTGTCAGTAAGTAATGTCTGATTGCTTGCTTCAAATAGCCGCTCAGCAAGAGCATCATGTGGTGTCTTTTAGGCAGAAGCATCAATAGTACAAGAAATTATTATGTTATAAATTATTCCCAGGCGAAATATTAAAATAGTTTTCAATAGCCTGGCTACTATCGAAGCACTAACTTTCAACATAATGAACTCCAAGATAGTGTATGACTGTTGTAAATATCTGAACGAGGTAGCAGTACGATATTATGTCCATATCACACGGAAAACAGGACACAATTGCGGTCCATGTAATTGTAGAGCGGATAAATTGGCAAGATGTAGCATAGCCATCGCACTTTCAGATGAATTCTCGACTTTGGGAATCTCTCTAAAGACCAGCGAAATTATTATTGATATTGCAGTCATGGATTCTGTAAATACTGGATGGGTGGAACAATGACGGTGTCGAAAACTGGGCCGAAATTTTATAGAGGATGCACGATAAGTCTGCTTAAATTGCAAAGAAGTATTCTCAGTATAGTAGTCGAAGTCAATACGTTGCATTACACTATGCGCACGCATGCGAGATTTTTTGGTCTTTGACATCTTGCAAACAATTTCTGAAAAAACTATAGAAATGCAGAAGAAAAAGTGATTGCTCTTCACCTATTGGGTACATTTCCAGCACTATGTCGGAAGAGACAAGGTGCCTACTATATAGATGATCTGGAGGAGCTGTCACGCAATGTTATGGGATTCCATGACTAGGAAATAACTTAAAACTGTGATATCACAATAGGCTCCATGTAGTCTACGTGTGTCAATCTAACTTGTTTGGGTGAAAAGACACATTTTTGATTAATACCACAGGTCACTGCAGTTCGTCGGGATGAGAAATCTGACGATGACATCTGGATCGAAGTACGATATTTTTGTTATGTTTTGCATAAACTAGTTATTGAAGATACTTTGACGTTGGTTAAGTCATATTGCCACTTGGCGGGCATGGCCACAAATCGGTGGCTTATTTAGATACTTCGTTTCTACAGTGGCTTATAAATGTACGTCATATTCAAGTCATGTTTACCTCGAAATTCTATAAAAGTAGAATTCAAGTAGAAATTCAATCCGAAAAATGTCTTTCCAAAATAGACGATGATGTCCTTTTTATCAGGATACATTAAAGAAGACCGATTAGGTTACTTTGAGACGCGACCCAACTTGATGTCCAAATAAGGGTGGCCCTTGATAAGAGATATAAGGTGTTGAACTCAGTTTAGCAATATCCTACTAAACTTTTATATATAGTTTAGGAACTTAGTAACGAGCTGGCCTTCGTTACAACTCAAATATTTCCTTATACATGGCTTAAGAGCATAGTAACGAGCAGGCCTTTGTAAGAGCGTAGATGTATGTTGTAGTGTGATTCAAATTACTCTCAAAAACTTTGCAAAAACGAAATACAACATCACAGTTTATCATGGATTCATCCGTATAAAAATTAATTTTATATTCGTGTAGGCAATCCTATTTGGTAGATATCCTTACTTGGAATTGATTGTCAAAGACGAGTCGGAGAGTGTAGTAGATGGTGGGAGCAGAGCAAGAATCTGAGCATGACCATATGGTTATCTTTATTTCATTCTAGCCTGGTACAGCTCTTCCTCTTCACCACGAATTTGGAGCTAAAGACGAGCTGAAGGGAAAGACAGGGAGCCCGACAAGGATCCGGGGACGACCTTATGTTCTTGTCGCCTATACACATATAATCGCATTACAATTTCTTCTTGTTGCCATTCCAAACGTGTACGTTTTTTTCTTATCTAAGCAATCTATACTCATTTCTTCTTTAAATTCATCAATTCAAATAATTCTTCATTTTTAAGTTTTCCTGTATATAAGACTTGCCATCTTTTGTCGTATGGTTAGTATTTTAAACACTTTATGTCAAAATGAATGTTTAATCAAGTTGATTGATATTGTTTGAATGCATTACACTAGTGTTTTGCAATTTGGCGCTGAACATCTCTGAGTTTAATTTAAAAATGCTGACATTTTGTAAACAGTACACCTTCAAAGCATTTTTTATGTTAATTTTTTGTACAAAAAAAAGAAAACAATTCATTTGGAATGAATAAAAACTGTGTCTATGGACAAGAAGTTACCATTACTGACGCTTTGAATGATTTCAAGTTTATAAAAATTATTGAAATTAAGATAAAACATTCAAAGACTATGGACAGCTTTGGAAGACAAATCAAATCAACTTACAACAGAGGCGTTCAGCAAAATAAAAGTTTATTTTATGAAAAAAATGAAGCAGAAAGAAATTATGCTTGTCATGTTATCAACAAACGGGCACTCGCATTGGTAAAGAAATTAAAGTTTTAATCATAAATTATAATGAAGCTCTATTACTTTAAGTTTTTATTGTTATTATTATGTTATTAAAAATAGCAACAACAACAACAACAACAACAACGCAAGTAATAACAAACAAGTAACAGACATTGTTTGTTGGTGTATAAAAACTCTTTAGAGCGTTAATAATTGCATAGAAAGGAAACAAAAGACTTAAGAAACAAACTTTGAAAGTTAAACATGTCACACACCAAAGCAATATTTATTATCTGACTGAGTGATCGTTGTGTCTTCTGATGGAAAACCAAACAAGATGTTTTTAATATAAGTTGCGGTCTTGGTCTTGCTGTTTTATTTAATTTTTTTTTTTTGTACAATTTTTATACATTGACATAGAAATACTTGTTTTTTTTGTTTTTGTTGTTGTATGAAATAAATTCCTCTCCCTATATTTGTATTTAAAATTCAAACAATGATAATGATGTGATGTATTTTTAAAGCCACTCATCATTATTTGCTCATTTCCTTTGTGAATGTTCTCCATTCGTTTTCATATTTTGATTTTTTTTCTTGTTTTTTTGATCGTTTCAAAGTTTCATCTTCAATTTCATGTTTGTTTTCATATGCTTTTTCTGATTTGTAAAGATTATTTATATGTACATACCATACATACATATATATGTATATTATGTGTATGAAATAAAATGATAAATGATTTCTTTCGTTAGGGTGACATTTAGTTGGCACGTTTTCATTATACGAGAGTAACAACCAACCCGTACAGTTTAGATACATGTGACCTGGTTTATGCAATAAGAAATAACAGAATCATTGTTTCAAATGTTTTATGTCTGCATACATACATACATACATATTATACATACATTTATAATTTTTGTGGACTTTCAATAAATTTAATAATTATACCACACACTAAAGAAAAAGTTGTAGATTATATTTCATGTTCATATAGCCATAATGCAATAACATACATACTACTTGTCTGTTTGCCAAGCCAAACAAAATACTACAACAACTTGTTGTACATTTTTGCTCCAGTGAACTTTGGCAATTGTTTGTTCATTCACTTGTACATTCGTACATTTGTTTGTTTGTTTGTTTGTTTTTAATCACTGGACATTATTCAAAAGCATTTAAGCAATATGGGTAATAAAATACAAAATGAAATGGCGAAAAAAACACTGAATTGAAAAACTAAAATAAAACTGTGGACTTAAAATATTTCAGTCATAGAAATATAAATTATGCCAATGGGTTTTCATTTCATTTGTATACCCACACACCTATTTATGATATTGTATCGTAAATTAATAACGAAAATCTTAAAGAAATTTGTTTTTTTTTTTGAAAATGTCATTTATAAGCAGAGAATAAATTGGAGACAAAATTCCAATAAACCAAGTAAATTTTAAATACAGAGTCTCTTAAGTTAAGCACTGAATTTTTTAGGAAATGTATCATTATTTACATGTATACATGTATTCCAGAGGATCTATTGTACAGAAGTTCTTACGAATGCATCGAAATATTGTAACTAAAAATTGGATCATAAAGGAGGCTAATATTTTTAATGTTTTTTTTCACAGAAATTAGTGAATTGCACAAAGCATTATAAAGGGAACTCGTATAATTACTATGCTTAATTCCTCCTACTCTACAAGAGTTTATTGGCTTGCATATTGTTAACAGATTCAAACCTTACCTACTCAGATGACCATTTGTCACAGTTTATTGGCTCGCATATTGTTAACGGATTCAAACCTTACCTACTCAGATGACTTTTTGTCACAATCGGACTCAGCGTTAGGCTATTAACATATTAACATATCCTCCCTTCAATACCTTACACCAACCAAGTAACAAGTCGCTTCAATCTGATATTTCACTCAGAGTTTTTAAAGCCACCTTCTGCAAATTTCCTCGTGATCGTTTAAAAAATATTCCTTGTCGATGTATATTCCCTCATCAATGACCTCTCCTTGATAACATAGCATCTTTTTGTTATGAGTTTTACTACAGAATTTTCAGCATACAACGCATACAACTTAAGACTCTTGCAATGCCTATATTCTTCGCCAATAGATCAGAGGTATGTTGGCCCAATCATGAAGGATTCATGCTATTGGTCTTGCCCTTGATTGTACCTGAATTGGACTCTACAACTTTCTCTTCTAATGTACACTCTTCTAGTTTACATGCTCTTAAAGCCGAAGAAAAACTACCACCTAGAACTGCAGTCCATATAACTGATTTGACTCCAAAGAACCAGCTTAAGAAATGGGTTGAGGAATTAGAGGATGAAATTTCAGAAATGAAAGCAATTGTAGTACAAAGTGGACCACATAATGTAAAGAGTTTGGAAAATGGGAAAAAGTCCATGAAAGATGAGTTGAATTAATACAAAACAAAGCTTACAGAAGCCGAAACAAACTTGCGTAAGCATTTCATACTTTCCAGCTATTCAGAGGAGTAATAACTTATCCAACAGAGTAGCAAAGACGAAAAGGTTTTCGATCAAAACTGCCATTTGATTTAGAAGAAAATTATATGGTTAGAGCCTGGCTTTTATGATTATTAGGAATTGGATCAGTATTGTTGCTTGCTTGTAAAATAGAAACCAATTGTCCAGGTAATTGCGACTTATCTCACGCTTAATAAACTTTGCCCATGAATATAAAGGATCACATACATATGTACATACATAATTGGTCATTATAACCCTTCAGTCAGGATTACGAAACAACTACACATACCACTTATGTTATGTTTGTTAATTTTAGTCGGGCCGTTAAAACCTCCTGATAAATTGAGACCAACACTTACTTACTTACTTCAGCAATTATCATCATAAAATGAAATGTTAAAACCGAAACATGTTTTATTAAAGACTAGCTGTACTCATAATTATTTCCAGGACCGTATGTAAAAGCAAATCTTCACGTATGGACTTCATCAAGAAAGATCAAAGATACAAACACAAAAAGAAAAAAAATTTAACTTTCATGCTATCGCCAAAAACTTAAAGCTTCAACACCCATTAAGTAAATAAATTGATAAATAATCTGTCATTAATTAATTTATCAACGGACAAGCAACAGCAACAATAAAATAAAAAATTAAAATCAATAATACGATCATTAAAATTCCTTAAACAACATTAAAAACGACTTTAAACCACCTACAAAATGTCAAGGGATTTGCAAAATAACATTAATTTGCAAACAAATTTATGTAACCCTACATGGATGTCAGGTAGAAAAAAAGGTTAAATGTTAGCCATTGTCGCTAAAGTGGATGATAAAAAGGCAATTGTTGATTATGGTTATTATTAATCATTATTATGGTAGCTGGAAGATACAATAAAGTGAGCTTAATGGTTTCTGGAGATGAGGATGATTAAAGAAAATGTAAAACAGTCAGGAGGTAATGGAAACAAAGTATGGTGAACATTAGTGACCATGGAGGCTGCGACATAAGTTTCTTAATCAATTCCAAACGTTGTTTAATGTGCCTTTCCCAGAAAATGGGTTCCCAAATGAACTCATTTCTTAGCAATGAAGAATCAATTCCTTCAATTAATAAATAATTTTATTCCTCACGTCTAATAAACCAACACAGTACCGTGTAATACAATACCAATACAGTAGACTATACTTATTCCAGAACGCTATTAGCAGAACTTGATTAAAATAAAATTTAGAGAAGTCTTGAAATACGGTGTTCATATATGCACCTTTATTGCATAAAGCGCAATAAACGCCATTATTGAGCTCAGCATTTCATATAAAGCTTCAATTAATTATTGCGCAATAAATACGCAAATTTTTGTAATATTGGTTAGGTTAGGTTACAAGTACAAGTTAGGCGACAAGTACAGTACCCGGAGGTCGAATTAACCCATTGTACAACGTCCTAGCTTAATTTTATACATGAGTAGTGGGACCTACAGTTTTAAAGTCGAGTCCGACCGACAGATTTTTGAGAAGCTTTTCATGGCAATTTTATTTACTCTCAGAGTTTTTGCCAGAAATCTGCTGAGAGGAAGTCGCCGAAGAAATATTTTCATATTTTCGTTTTGATGTCTGACCTGGGATTTGAACTCGGGCCTTTCGTCTAACAAGACAACACACTACCTACTAGACCATGGCGACTTCACTTCACACTTTGTAATATTGAGTAAAACTTAAAATACATCACTGTCATAAGTATGTCCAGTGCGCATATTACAATTATCCGAATACTTTCTGTTGATATTTGATATCTCAAATGTCAGACACGATAAACAAACAAAAAAAAAACAATGTTGTTGAAACAACCAGCTGTTTTGTTTACCGGCTGGAATATTGAAAAAGCAGCTGAACTGCGTATATTGTTATGTTTGAACACTTAAAATATTGTACTCAATAATATTTGAATATTCAAATGAATATTGAAAAAGCAACTGAACTGCCTATATCGTTATGTTGGATCACTTAAAATATTGTACTCAATAAACAAAATATTGACTAAATAAAAGTGCATATCTTAACATAGTTTAAAATATGTTCTTATAACTGGGAATGCTTCTGGCTTTCTTGCAAAAGTGTTGCTCGAAATGGGAGTATGTATGGGCTTCATGGGTTTTCAACTTTTTTTTCTGTTTATTTTTTAATTGTTTTCTTTTTATTAATAATTTTTTTCGTTTTTTTTGTTTCATTACAGGTACGTTACATTGATATTTACTTATTAAAAGGTAATCTTTAAAAAATATATAAAAAAAATCATTACTTTTGTAACAATTCCATATTAACATGGTTTAAATCAATGTTTTTAATTTTGCTCTGATTTCTTTTAATCGTGTTTTATTGTTAATGACAAAAGAAATGTTATTCTGTATAAGAGCACACAGGTGATGAACTGAAAGTAAATTGGCATTTTCTGCCAATATTTTTGTGTTATTTGTAATGGAAAAAAATAAACTAAGACATCATATAAGGCCTGGCATATTAAACCATATGGGTGGTCAATGGAAGTTTGGTTTTCTTTTTTCTGTTTTTTGTTTTGGCAAAAATGAAAGGTTCATTTCACATAACATACATACATACATATGTACATATTTGGTAGCAGGAAAATCAAGCATACTTTCATTATAATAACTTGGTTTACAGCAGGGAAACTACCTACCACTACTGCAATACCAATACTTAAAAAATTTATTTGTTAAAGGCAAACCTCCTTCTCATTATTTCTCTCATGCAGAAAATATTCGCAAGTAAATATAAATGGTTTTAAACTTTAAAAACAATGAAGTAAAGTGTGTTTCTTGAAACCAGTTTATGATGCTGTTTCGCTTCTTCTTTTTTTTGTTTGTGGTCATTCAACACCCTTTCGACCTAAAAATTGTCTTAACTTGTAAAACATGCCATTAAAAGTTTATGGCCCATAATTCGATAAGCCACAGACAATAACAGAAATTGAAATTATTTGTTTAAATTATCATTAAATGGTTATTTGAATATTTGATGTAAATTGTTTTAAATGCTATTTTCCGATTCGATACAAATATTTGCGTATTTCTATATCTAAAAAAAAAAAAAACAAAAGACTTAAGCAACAAACTTTAATTTTTACCTTTTATATTTTGAAAGCAAAATGCCGTTTTTTTATAAGGAAACATTATTTTTAATATAATTTTTCTTATAGTTTTACAGTTATTAGGGATATTTTTTAATAAATAAACTATTACGGAAAAATTTTAATATTTTTTTTGAATCATTATTATGGCTTTGATTGTGTAATATTTAATACAATAAAAATGTAATATTTTAATATGCCTAATAGGATATTATAATGTTAACAATAATGCTGCTGATATTAAATATTTTAAGTTAATTACCTCAATAACAATGCGATGCAATCATTAGTTTTGATTGTTTTTCTTTATTCTTTTGTTTAATTAGTGATGCTCAAGGAAATTTGTTTTGTTTTTCTTTTTCAAAATTTATTATATTTTTTATATTTAAATGCATTTATGCTAATATATGCTATGAATATTGTTGTTTATGAATTTAAAAACCTTTAGTTAAGTTATACAAGAGCTTAGCATTAATTTGCTAAAAAAAAAAATTTGGGCCAAAACCATTAATTCGTGTATCTTTCTCGAATAATTTGTAGTCAGTCTTCTGTTTTAGTTTTTTTTTTTCTCACAAGGAAGCAGCTCATTTAACATTTTCTACAGAATTGTTCCATAAACCAATAGTGGTGCATCAGCAAGTCCAAATATTGCATTATCATTAGAATATTTAAGAAAGCAAAGCAATGATCCCTCTGCGCAGCTGTACGAAACTCTTGAATGTTCTGCTGTATCACCGAACAGCAGATTCAATTCTCATATCTTCAGCATTAAGAAACCCTTGATAAAAATGACATGGAATTGTCAAGGTTAGGTTAGGTTAGCGGGTAGCTTGCCGATCACACGCAAGTTCATTCGTTGAGCCATATGTCATAATCCGTTATTGGTGTGTTTGAACCAGAGATCAGCATTGAGTCGTTTTTTCACTACTCACAAGTACTCATGAAATTTTGAGTATGCGTGAGTCAACAGTATTAAAATTCAACTATTCTGATTCATTTGTACTCACTACAACATTGATTTATAAGTACAATGTGTATGAGTACAACGTTGACATCAAACTCATAACATACGAAATATGTTTGATTCATATGCCTACTCATTCAGATTTATAAATTTAGAGAAATACTTATAATACTCATAAATGATTCGAGTGATGCGAATCATTCATAAAAACTTACAGTTATAGTTGTTGTTGCATTTACAAAAAAAAAAAAGAAGAAAGAAAAAGACAAAGACAAAGATAGCAAGCAAAGCAAACACACAACCTGCTAGTGAGTATTTTAGTGTTCCTACGCGAATCATACTTATTTTGTGATTCTTGTAAATGTTGAGTAAAGGAGAGTCGAAATCAACAACATCATTCATATTGTTAAGTATGAGTGCGATGAGTACTTCAAGTTTTAAATATCAGTAGTATGAGTATGATATTAAAATAAGTATAAATGCGTATAAGTGTCAGAAATTATGAGTATGTTTCGAATGTACTCATCTTTTTGAATACTCATTGAACCACCCTAGCTCTGGATAAAGCTGGGCAGTTCCCTTAGTAGCATGTTTGCCACCACGATCTGATCTTCAAACATTCTGTCAGACAAAAACCTGTAACGTCTGTTCTAAAGTGCATGGAACTTGCACGGAATTGTCGTAGTTATGTATTATTTTTGTGTGTAGAAAAATTTTTTGAATTATACTTTACAACACCTGAGTCGGGATTATGACCTAGCTTCTCACATCACACATGTTGTGAGTGTTATTTTATCTTTGAGTGGAGATATCTACAGTTTAACACCGAACGACAAATTTCAAAAATTTATCATGGCAATTTTATTTATTAAAGCTAGAGTTTGTGTCAGAAGACTGCGACAGGAAGCCTCTGAAAGAAATTTTTCTCTTTATATTTCGTTTTGTTAGAGAAGTCTCAGCTGAGGACTGAATTTCGCGTCTCGTCAGCCTACACATTATGTCTACTAGGCTATGGTAATATTTGTTTTAAAGCAAACGATGGTTATGAACATTACTACCTCAGCTCGATGAAGGTTGCCTTAAGCTTTGCTGCTTTTGTGTCAAGTTGCCACTTGCACATATGATTGCGTCATTCCCTCTTTAAGTTAATTTTTGGGTTCCAGTCGATCATGTTTCTTGTAATGGCATAGGCAGGCCTTTCGATTGCCTATTTGATCTACCAGCTTCGACTGGATCATACTTCTTGTTATATTGATATTGCTTAAGTGGTTTCAGTGTCTGGAAATGCGATGTATTCACAGCTATATAGAGCAACCGATTTAAATTTGCTGTCCACTGTGCACTTCGATATGAGTGTGGTGTGTCATATTTTCTTCTGCTACAACTTCTCTCGAACTGCCCGAGATGGATAAGGTATTGTTGGTTTATATAAAAGACTAGAAATGAAACAAACAAACAAAGATTATAGTTTTCTAAAACAATTCAATTAAATTTCAGTTAGAAAACATCATTTGTTCGGTAAGAATTTAACATTTTTTTTCATTTGAATTTCATTTGAGTTTTAAAATTTTCTTCACTTCTACAAAAGCTTTATTTGTGAGGGCAAGCGTATAATTGTTATTGCCTTTCAGATGGTTAAGCATCAACAATTTCAATCTCTACGAGTGTATGTTTGTATCTCTCTTTTGGATTTGTTGTTTATGATTCCTCTGAAAGGAAACCAAGAGTTTTCAAATCTTGTAAACACTCTTGTTTTTCATTTTTTTCACTTCTTTATTTTCCTCTTCTTTAATGACTTTAAAGACAATCAGTATCTAAGGTGACCAGCATCTTGAAGTGTTATAAAGAAAATTTATTAGAGCGTAACGCTCATTTTAAATGTTTATGTTTGCTGGTATGCCACTGGCATAACGAATAGAAACTTGTGAAAACCTTGAAAATGGATCTTCAAATGGAAAATAAAAAATTGTTTGAAAGAAAATTGAAACGTTTTTTTTTTTAAACGGGGCTAAAGATTTTATTGGTTTAATTTGAGTTATGCATTGCACTTTAGAGAATTTGAAGTATTTTGTTTTCTATTTTAAAATCAGTAGAAAAAATACACTCATATAAAAATGATTTACTTTCGCAAAGAGCTTAATGTTTAGCCATCCTACCATTTTTACCTAAAAATGTAAACAATTTTTTTTTAATAATTTTTATTGGCTTGACTTTATCACACATCCTTCCTTACGTCTACTTCTCCGTATTTAAAGCATTCCAGTCTTTTTTTTATTAAATGTTTTCTCTCTGCTCTCTCTCTATCTCTCACTCTCTCTATCTCGTCTGGTTTCGTTTTATAATCGATATTGACGTTTATATGGTGACTCCTTAACAGCAGTCTACATTTTATTTCTTTCTTATTAACCCGATATCCTTGAATTCAAGAGCAGGTTACAACCGTAAAGTTCATTCACTTTTTAACCATTGGCTAATATGTGGTTAAGAAAGAAAAAAAAACTTATTTAAAAAAACTGAAATATTTTTAAAGCCCAAAAACAAAAAGAAAAAATCGAAAAAGAGGAGAAAAAAATAAAGCATTTTTTAAAACCGTTAATAAAATGGAATTTCCAGTAAAAGAAAATGCGTGCAGGTTTCTTTGGTTTCGATTTACAAAAATTTTTTTTCTTTGGTGTTCATTGTTAACTTCAAAATGTTTAACGTAATAAATTAATTAAAATATTTTAAATTGGTTGGAAACCAATTGAATTCACAAACCAAGCCAATTCCTTTTCTTGATGTCCATTCTTCATGTCATCCTCTCTTGAGGGGGGCAAGGCTTTCTGGATGCATTATTTGAAGTGTATGTAGGTCTCTTAATTTTTGAAATTCCATCACCATGCTGCATAATTTTGCTTTTCAAGCGCAAACTTCAAAACGTTTACAAGCAGCAGGATTCATGCAAGAGCTTTGGGTATCAAATAAATTGAAGCCGAGAGACATTTTAGCTTCTCGTAAAGGATATTTGAATCTCATAAAAAGAAATCGTTTTTGTAAAGAATTTTTGTTTTGGCATTTATTAAGATAAACTAAAGCGAAAGAAATCGTTTAGGAATCTCGGCTAGCTAGGCAAATTAAAAAAATGTTAAAAGGAAATAAAATAATTTATTTCAATTGAAGTTATCATTGGGCTAAAAATGCCTGTAATATGCAAATAAATATGAAGCTTTAAAATTCATCCTTGGAAAGAGAAAAACCAAATTGATGTGCTAGTTTTCTTAAAGTTTTTACTGACACTTCCAAAATGTTGGCGGGAGATGTTATACCGTCTCGGACTGTAACGTATTTCTGGCGAAGCACACATGATCGTATTGAAAGTTGTGCCATACATGTGGGATGATGAGATTTTTCATGCAAACCTTTAGATTTACTCGAGAAGCCAACTGCAATTAATTCTCTTACGAATAGCACCTCGAATTGCGTCCTTGTCCCTAAATAACCAAGGATTTCTTATGGAAATTTTGGATTTTTAAAAACAATTCTTATATAATTTCCAGGACATAATAATATCGCCGTAAATCTCGTTGGTGATGAATTGGTCAGGAATAATACAAAGTTAGCATTTTCTGATCTGTCACTTAAACTTAATGCTTCTCGTAATGCCATTGCCAGGCCTTTCAATTCTGTTTTTGTTTCACCAGCTTTTGCTATATCAAACTTCTTGGTTTATTGGTGTTGCTTGAGTGGTCTGAGTGTCAGAATATGCCAAGTATTTACAGCCATATAGAGCAATAGATTTGTATATGCTCATCCTTCCGCAATTCGATATGTCCGTGGTGTGCCATGTCTTGCCTTGTATATACGGTCTGCTACAACTTCACTCTAGCTGCGCCTGAAATGCAAGTTTTTAACAGCCAACTAATCTAGGTCAAGTGTGAGGCTGGTGCCTTATTTATTCTCGCTGCTTCGCATTACTTCTTTGCCTGCAATGTTGGATAATTTGGATTCCATAACTTTCTTTTTCTTTTATTTCCAGTCATCTTCAAAATGTATTAAAAAAAAAAAATCATGTCCTACAGTTCTGCATTTTAACAACTGACAACTGAAGTTCGTGTCTTAAGTCTTATGTTGTATGCTAACACCAACAAGACTAATTGGTTAATTGGTGAAAATACATATTTTCCTACATAAATTCCCATAAATGATACAATAATGAAACGATTACAAAAGGGAAATTACGTTTTTTAAAGTATTTTTTGTTTTTAATTACCAATAATTGTTTATAATAATTTTGCTTCTATTAATGTCAAGGTACCACTAAAAAAAACGTCAAAAAACATAAGAATTTTTTTTTTTGTTAAATAATCATATTCTCATAATTAAATTCATTTTAATGGAAAACAAATTTTATAAAGAAAATTTTTATTACTCAAGTGTCTAGGTCTTATAGTTGTTGTGCCAAGCAAAATCTCTTTTAATTCAAATTTCTTGTATAAGCCACTATAAAGTAAAGGTGTGGCTTTGTTACTAAGAAAAAATAAAATCGAGATTAGATGGTATTAATGGTCACAGTTTAACTTAAGCTGAGGCTGAACAAAAGCAAAAATATATATGATTTTAAAAGAATATGTAGCAAGACAACAATCACTTGCTTGGAGGAAATATTTTTAAAAATAGAATTTTTTTAAACAGAAAATTTAAAGAAAGTATTTATTTTACTTTACAAATAAAGCATTTTATACAGAAGAATCCTGTTCTCTTCTCTTCGAATCACTCGAATCATTTATGAGCATTATAAGTATTTCTCTAAACTTATGAATCTGATTGATTAGGCATATGAATCAAACATATTTCGAATGTTATGAGTTTGATGTCAGCGTTGTACTCATACTTATTGCAATCAATGTAGTGAATACGTATGAATCTGAGTAGTTGAATTTCAATAATGTTGACTCACTCATACGCAAAGTTTTATGAGTACTTATGAGTAGCGATAAAACGATTCATTGCTGATCTCTGGTAGTAATGACCAACTATGTATGTATGTATGTATGCTGTGATCTTGGACATCTTGCAAACGATTTCTGCAAAAACTGTAGGTATCAAAAGAAGAAGAGGATGCTCTTCACCTATAGGGTGAATGATCGTATATGTAGTATCCACCACTTATCTGTTATAAGTTATAACTATTTATACTAAGACTCTCTTTTAAGTCTATCTTTGAACAGCTTCAAACATTTCTTCCGAAAGAATTGTACGTTAGCAAATAATGAAATAAATTTATTGTTATTTTTCATAAGCTTACTTTGCATTAATCTTGTTAACTTGTATTTGTATCAAATTGCAGCATTTAAAGGCATATTAAAACAAAATTATTACAAAACTGTACAAGTAGTAGTAGGGAGTGGTTGGTGTTATGAGCAAGTTAGATTGGATTCTGTTATAAAACATAGCCAGTGTTCGGAATATGTTTTTCAGCTGCACTGAAGAAAGAATAACACAATTAAGCACAATTAAGATATATTGAATACTTATGTTAGCTTCCTATCCACTAAGAGAACAATTAGTCTCAAGGTACTGATAACTTTACCCTGGTCCTACTATTATAAGAACGAGTCGAAATCGTATAAAGACGATTCCGAACGACAGATTTTTAGTGAACCTTTTCATGGCAATTTTATTCACTCTCTGAGTTTTTGCCAGAAATCTGCTGGAAGGAAAACATTAAATAGAATTTCACTTAAAAAGCTTACATTTTTTTTACAAATAACTGTAATATTTATCTGATTTGCATTTCCATATTCGATTGTTAATGATGTATAAAATAAAAATAATTATTAATTGTAATATATTTTCCATGCACGATAATTACTCAAGGCACTCTGCTATACCAGAAATTGTATAGCGTTGCTGGCATCATGTTTGCAACATTTAGAGGAGTTATTGTATACTAACTCGTAACCAAATTACATTGAATTGTAACATTTTAATTATAATAGATGATGCGACTTGTATTAAATCCGTATGATTTTTGGTTAAACTTATAGCTTATAGCTGCAGGGTTCCAGGTCTTGTAGGAATACTAAAATATAAGCAGGTAGACGAACTTGTGACGTTGGGAGCTTGCATGTCGTTGATGAGACCAGAATAATTCTGTGTAGTGGGACCGGATGTTTGGAAAGGTATGTTCAACAAAAGGGAAGATAAAAGTAAGCAAAGACTTGTCTCAAACCTAATGGATTTATCTCAAACCTAGTGGGTTCGAGGCAATTACAATAAGAGAAAATCTCAGTCATATATCAGACTATCCAGGAATAACATGAGGTCCATAACTACGTTTTTGATAGGACACTGTAGACTCAGAGTACATTTATTCCCAAAGGGGTTTTTTTCGAACACAACACGTAGATTCTGTGACGATAAGAATGAATCATCGGAACACATTCTGGTGCACCTCGGTGCGTATCAGGTGCGATGCATGGAATTGTTATTGTGGACACCGTGTAGCATCCTGAAATTTGTAAGAGCAATAGACTTAGAGGATACTCTAAAGAGGTCGGTATGTTAACAAATAGAATTGCCGCATTTAGTGTGAAGAGCAGGCAAAGAAAGCTTAGGACCGACCACATCATTAGACAAGTACTTCTGGAAGAACAATTAAAATCTTGTTACTACGTTACAGCCGAGGTGCATGACGAAGTTTTCTGATCTTTATATTCCTTAAAATGGAAGAATAGATCCATTTAACTCCTAGCGCTATTAATGGAGTGCGTTGTGATAATATGCCAGATAGTGAGTGAAAAAAGTAAAGAAAGAAAAAGTGTGATGAAAATTGAGGCTGTCTTTCCTTCCTTCCTTTTTCTTTTGTGATGACCAGTGTTATACCTCGGTTATCAAGGTTGGCGAACTGTGCCCTAGACACTACACCAAGGCTCTCAAATTTGATGAGAAATTTGTCACGAATTATTGGGTGTTCCAACAAAAACAAAACAATCCATCAATAATTTCAGTTCTTGAAGCCAATATTATATAGCTGCCATAGGTGACATGTTTGTCGAAATGGTGGACAGAAAATGTCTAAATTGGGGTTTCCAGATGGACTATATGAATGGTGAACATTCGTTTATAGCTCGATATTGATTTTATAACATTTTTGAAAATTTTCTTTTGTTTTTACTTATTTTTAAAATCGAAACCTATAAAAAATCACCCGTTAAAACATTTTTTATTTGATTTTTGACATCTAATTAATAGAAACATTTTTTAATTATTACGTGTTGTTGTGCATCAAATTGAATGCTTAACAAGATTTGTTCACTGATCTTTGTGCGTCGGTACTTTATATTAACAGGGCAATATGGCAAATGAAATTATTTTCAACTTATCACACTTGTATCATTTTAAATAATTAAATTATCTTATTTGTTGTTTTTGTATTAATTATTTGAAAATAAATGAAATATTTTCAATATATCATGTGAGTGTAGTATAAATAATAATTTTTTTCGGAAAAAGATTTCATTTGTTACTGAAAATTAGTTCGAAAAATTCATTTCAATTTTACCATTAAATGCATCCTGCCACACTTGGTGGGATTACGAATTACAGGCGGTCAAATTCGAAAGCGAAAATAAGGACGTTTTTGATTGCAATATTGAGGTGATGAGGCGCATATCACGCGGCGTTTATGGCCTGAGTGGTTATTTGATATTAAAAAAGATATGGACTACAGGGTAGTAACTGAGGCCAAACTGTATTGTAGTACAGGAATAGGTCAAACATATTTTAAAATACCGCTGGAAATTTCCAATGCTGAGACATTGACTGATCTACTGAATAAATATTACAAGCCATTCCTGATGGAGGAGATAATAAACTGTTCTACGCATACCGGATTTGATGGCACATTCGAGTCGTCGTAGGATATTATTGGAGAAATGCATTATACCAACGGGCCACAATGGTTGGAAATTTATTTTGTTCCTGTCCAGATGACGAAGTGGTTCAATAAAAGAGCAAGATCTCTACGCAAAGGTCTCGCCGTTGTCTAATAGGTAGTGTGTTGGCTTACTAGACGTGAGCCCATAGATCAAAACCCAGCTCAGACATCTCGAAAAGAATGAAACAAAATGTCTTCTACAGCTTTTTAAAAATCTATGGTTTGGAGTCCGCTTGTAACTGTAGAACACGTCGTTCATGGATAAAATTAACACAACCAATATGAGTGGTGTGGGAACCTGAGTTGTAATCCTGAAGAAGTTAGTTAGTTAGTAATAAAAATCTATGCTTTATGATATCCCAAACAGTTAAAGTATTAACCGTTATAAAAAGTTTTTAGAAGTCGTAGTTTTAGACTTGAGGCCTCAGTTCAATTTTGTAGATGAGTGGCGCGGCCTACAGTTTAAAGTCGGCTCTAAACGACAGATTTTTAGAGAAACTCTTCATGGCAATTTTTAGTTCACTCTCGGAGTTTTTGCCAGAAATCTGCTGAGAGGAAGTCGCCCAAGAAATATTTTTAATATTTCATTTTATTACATCTCGACTGACCTGGGGTTTAAGCCACGTGATTAGAGATTATCTTAAATATCCGGTATTATTATTTTAAGAATACCACCTGCATTTAAAATTTTTATGATTTGTTTTTGTTTAATTTTTTTTATAATAAAAGAAACAAGATTTGTTATGAATTTAAATTTTTTCTTTTATTGTAAATTAGAATTGATTTAATTTTAATGCATTGGTAAAATGAAAAGAAAATGTAGAAACAAACCGATAAGACAAGTTGTTGCTCTGGTTATTTGATTTTTTTTTTTTTTTTGGTTACTATTGCTCTAACGCTGTAATATATTTTGCAATAAAAATGTTCGCAACACTCAAAACAAAAACAAAATACAACAACAATAAAAAAAATATTTAAAGTTTTTAACATTAGACAGACAGAATATATTGATATTTATCAAGGTCGTTGCTAAAGTAAATGAAAAATAAACCAACAACAACAACCATAAAATGAACAATAAAAACACGAAAATCATATTGCAATAATGGCGGTGTTGAGGTATAGCAAAAATGATTATAAAAAAATTATTTACAAATTTAGCATTTAAAGTAATGCAAATAAACCCAACAACTAAATGTGTGGCTTAAAATAATTGCAATTGTTTTAAGGTCTTAACATAACAAAGAAAACCAAGAGATCACAGTTTAATAACAAGCTTAAGGAGCCGTAGTTTACATAGAGCTTGTGTCTTAAGTCTTTTGTTTATAATGTTATAGCATCAGATCAACGAAAGAAAAAACATTGGGTATCACATTGGGTTTCACATTTTAAATCTAAATTTTTTTTTTTTTTTGAAAACAAAAACAAATTTTCAATTTCCTGTTTTATGCAACGACTTTTATTATTTTGTCGGCTTTAGTTTTTAAGGAAAATTAGTAACTTTTATCAACAAAAATTTATTTCAAATTTATGCAAATGTTTGTGTTAAAAGTAATGCATCATCATTATTTGTTTTTTTCATTATTTTTTCTAAAGGGTCCGCCATCTAACGTTTTTGTTTTCTTTCAACTTGTGCTTATTTCATGAATGGTAACACTTAGCTCATGTCTGATTTGACAGATAATTAGTTTTATCCTTCCGCTGAACGAATATGATTGTGTATACGCTTGTACAACGCTGGGAAATATTGCGACATTACTTTGAAAATCATGGTAATGTTGCAGAATGCAGAATCATCTTTTCAGATGAAGCTCATTTTGATCTTGGCGGGTATGTAAACAAGCAAAATTGTCGCATTTGTGGCACAGAAAACCCGCACGCATACATTGAAAAGCCGACGCACCCAAAACGAGTCACTGTTTGGTGCGGATTTTGGTTTTGGCGGTTACAGTCAATGGCGATCGCTATCGGGCCATGTTGAACGAATTTTTGTTCACAAAAATTGAAGAGGAGGATATTGACAAGATTTGGTTTCAACAGGACGGCGCTACGTGCCACACAGCCGAAGCTACACTCGATGTTTTGCGCACTGTTTTTGAAGATCGCATTATCAGCCGCAGAGCTGATGTCGTTTGGCCACCTCGGAGCTGCGATTTGACACCGTTGGACTATTATATGTGTGGATAAGTGTTACGCCGACAAGCCAGAGACAATTGACGCTTTAAAGTGCAATATCCGTGAAGCCATTGGTGAAATACAGCTGCACACAATCGATAATGTGCTTAAAAATTGGACCGATCGTGTAGGCTACTGCATGGCCAGCCGAGGCAGCCATTTGAATGAAATTATTTTCCGTTATTAACCGGAAAGATTGTACTTTCAAATAAAAACAGAAATTTGAAAAAATATTCAGTAGTTTTTTTTTAAAGCATTTTCAGTTATTTGGCGGACCCTTTATATAATGATTTTGAAGTAAGTTCTACATTTAATAGCATTTTGAGTTTTATCGATATGTAAATGAGTGTTTTTAATAGTGAACAAACAGATACAGAATGTATCATATAAGAAGAAAACTTTAAATCTTCAAGGTTTAACAGTCAGGATTCAACAGAGGTGTAGAGCAATAAAACTAAATTCTGTTATAGGTTTTCATAATATGTATTATAACATTTATAACTGGTCATAGATTCAATCAGAGTGATTCAATCGTGCCACATTAAGCCTCATTTTATTAGCTCTACCGTTGCTGCCAAAAATCATGTCAGTCTGGATATCAAGCGCAGGATCATTTTTGCCAATATATGCTACTATGGTCTCAATATACAATTACTTACTAGGATATGGCGAAATCTTTTAAACACAAAAACAAACAAACATTTATTTAGCAACGTATACTTTATTAATAATTTAATTATCTTTTTAATTAATATTCTCTTTCGACTTTGAAATACAACTCAAGCATAGATTCAGCTGGGCCATGAAAATAAAGACCCACTCGATAATTACCTTCCGACATGTGTGATGGTAAGTTATCTGTCGATATATGACACTTATCAAATACCACCTTGCGTTTCGTCAATGGTGGCTCGAATGTCTCGAAATAGGGTGCATCCACCGTACAATCTTGTATGTCATCCATCAGTAATGGTATATAAAATTTATTCATTGCCTCTGTTAGTGTTTCATTGGCAATTTCAAATGGCATTTTAAAATATGATTGACCCATGCCCGCATTACGATACAAATTGCCCTCAACAATAAGGCTGTCGTCAAGATCAATTTTAATCTCCATATAACCACTTAAACCAAAAACGCCACGTGATATGCGCTCCACTTCGAATTGGCAGTCGTAAAGATCCTTTTTATTGCTGGCACATTTGACATCCTGCATCTCGTAGGCCCAGTCATTAGCTTCGGCCGCAGGAAGCATCAGAATTGTATTGATATGTATGATTACAAGCGTAGTAAGTAGTTTTAAATTAATTTTCATTTTTATTCTTTCAATTATTTTTTATCTTTTTTAAGGTAAATAAACAATTCTAACTGATTGTGTTTTAATCAAACGAACATTATTTATATGATATCTGTGGCATCCATTATGATATAAATATGTATTTAAAAATGTATAATAATTACTTCTAATTATAACTAAAACAACAAACAAGTTATTTTAATTATCGAAATAGATACAAGTGCAATCGATGTACGAGTACATTAGAAATTGCCTGGCAATATATGCCGATAACATTTTACAATTATTGATATGACATCTGTTAGAGCTGTACAGCTGTTGTACAAGATGCCTAAATCGTTTTTAACAACGCGATTAAATTTTATTAGTGTATTGTTATCAGATAGTTTGGTAAAAATTTTCCAGTTGGCCTATGGCTTTTAATATAACGTATCAGTGATTATTGATCAGTGAGCACACTGTGCAGCGCAACAAATGCCTGAAATAAAAAATCTTGTAAAAGATTCAATTTGGATTGTAACACGTTGTAATTGTAAAAACATATCTCTTAATAAGACAAAAAAATGTTTATAACGGGTGACTTTTTTATAGGTTTTGATTTTAAAAATTGAAAAAAATACATGTTTAAAGAAATAAAGGCATCGCTGCCATTTACTTCTAAAACGTAATGTCATGGAAATGAACACTAGTAGTCTAGTAGGTAGTTTGCTGGCTTATTAGAAATGAGGCCATAGTTCAAATCCCAGATCAGATATCAAAATGGAATATGAAAAAATATCTCTTCGGCGACTTCCTCTGAGCAGATTTCTGGCAAAAATCTGTCGTTTGAAGTCGACTTTAAACTGTAGGGTCCCGCTAGTCGTGTATAAAAATTAACGCACACAACATAAGCGGTGTGAGAAACTAGGTCATAATCCTGACTAAAGAGTTATGACCAATTATGTATATATGTATGTATGTATGTGTGTGTGTATGTAATTTTTTTTTCTTTGTCTTGGGCAGCTTCGAAAGACACTTTTGTTCCAACAACAGAGTGCACGATTCACCATCACTGGTGCCTACATACAAAACCCACCCCCTACACACTTCAAACACTCTCCCCCCGTGGGACTGCCGTAAGATATTACTTCACGTAGGGCTGGTTAGCTTTAAAGCTTTATCACGTTAACTCAAATTTCGCCTTATTTCCTCCAACCTTCGGAGTTTCAGCATTACTTCAGCCATTTTCTGGCTGTATTGGCTCCATAGAATCCTAGAATTCAACACCTCTTCCATAAGCCGAGTTAGTCCAAAACTCGGTTCCCTGCGCCTAAATCTAAAATCTGGGGCAGTATGTTAGAATATGCTCCGCATTCTCCTCCTTTTCTACACAGTTTGGGCATATAGGGGAAGTATCATGTTCAAATCTGTGTGGGTACTTCCTGAAGCACCCATGACCAGTTAGAAACTGGGTCACGTAGTAGTTCGGCTCGCAATGTTTGTTCTCTATCCAATGTGTTACATCAGAGACAAGGCGAAATGTCCATCTTCTCTTTAAACTGTCCTCGTGACTGCCATTTGTGCATTGTAGTCCTTCGTTCCTCCGCTTTTATAGCTGCAGTTCGTCCTGGAAACTCGAGATGGCGAAAGTATATCCGCCTCATCTCATCCGCCAATATGTCTATTGTGTATGTATGCATCGCAATGAAATTAAATTTTACACGTACATTTCTGAGATAATTGATTGACAAAAGCAAAGTAGTGGTAAAAATTTGTTCAACTCCTGTTATAAAATATAAGCCTAGAAATATATCCAAAATTTTTTCATGCACTCTCCTTAATTTCATTATATTTCTATTTGTTTGTTATAAAACATTAAAACATTTTTGTTAAACAATCCATGCTGTATCCAATGTATTGTTAGATTGTTAAACAAAAATAACAACAACAACAAAAAAGAACAAAAAAATTGATTTACATTTAGAACCGTTGGCTATTTGCATTTGATACGGTAAAAACAACAACCATTAATAATAATAGAAAAATATATGACCTTCAGAAAAATGTTTTAAACGTAATAAAAGTTTAAACAAATTACAACAATTGCACTCATTATTGTAAAACCAAACAATTGTACAAAGAATTTTATTAGTTTTAAAAGCAAGTGTTTTAACCAGTAGAAGAATAAAAATGATTTCATTCTGTGAAGTATTTGGTGTGGGCGTTTAAAGAAAAAAGTTAAAAGATTTGACGTCATATCTGGAAAAGTGGTGATTTGCAAGATAGCCGAAGACTTTGCTGTCCATCATGTAATATTATCGACATGTAGAGGAGCTACCACGAGATCTATTGCCTTACCCTCAATTTCTACAGGGTTTTCCCTGGTCAGACATCTCCAACATAACGAAATATGAAAAAATATTCATTCATCGACTTCCTTCCAGCAGATTTCTGGCAAAAACTCTGAGCTTCATTACAAATTGCCATGAAAAGTTTCTTAAAAATCTGTCGTTCAGAGTCGACTTTAAACTGCAGGTTTCGCCACTCATGTATCAAAATTAACACTCACACAACATATGTGGTGTGGGAAGCTAGGTCGTGATCCTGACTGAAGGGTTGTAAAAGAAAACAATTATGTATGTAGAGTAAATAAAATGGCCATGGAAAGCTGTAATGATCAATTACGTACGTACGCACGATTCCTATAATATTTACTAGAAAACTATTGGTCGAACAAACTTCAGGAATATTTAATGCTCAACACCTGAAACGCACCCAGGCATTCACTTCATGCATTCATTACACACCATCTCACATTATATGTATTTATTCTGACGATTCATTCTTATGATCACAGAATCTCTACATTGTATTAAAGACGATTTTCAATCTGAACAAATGTTCCTTCAGTCTGCAGTGCCTTGTCAACAGGTCGATTACAGACTTCAGGTTGTATCTTAACAGACTGATGCATGACTCAACCCCCTTCTACTTTAGTTACTCTATAAAAGTTTAGTTACCTCAGCCAAATATGTTTTATGTAGACTTTCTGCCTCTCTCTCTCTCTTCCCATTCGCTATGTTTACCCTTTCAAACTTTTTTCCTGTTCTACAGAAATGTTTTGGATCCATCGGCGATACGGAAGCTTTCCTTCTTAGAGGCTCACTGAGGCAAATTCCCATATGACCTGTGACAAAACAAAGAGTAATGCGTAACACCCCACTGAATGGATAGTGGGATGTTGCAAGTTCAACAGTTTCTTTTGTGGCAGATCCAGAAACATTTTCTACATTTGATGCATTGCTTACTGAGATATAGTGCTGCTGGCGTTGCTTCAATATATGATTTGCGACCATTCTTGATGATAACCGCCATAGTCTAGTAGGTAGTGTGTTAGCTTAAGCCTCCGTTCTGACATCTCTAACTGAACGAAATATCTCAACAAATTTCTGGGAAAAACTCTGACAGTAAATCAAATTGCCATGAAAAGTTTCTTAAAAATCTGTTGTTCGGAGTCGATTTTAAACTGTAGGTTCCGCCACTCATGTTTTAAGATTTAACACACTCAACATAAGTGGTGTGAAAAACTAGGTTGTAATCCTGACTAAGGGGTTGTAATGACCAATTATATGCATATGTATGTTGATGAATATGCGTAGCTCGTGGGAAAATGTGCTCCACATAAGTGAGGTTTTGCTGCAATATACGTAATTGTATTGTAAGATTAGTTCTTCTAGATATTTGTGTGTTTCTTTTCATACCATTGCCTCTTGCGCCCGCTCTGCTTGCTGATATTGTCTGTGTTCTGTCCTAACAGCAGTTACTATGGCCTTGTTGGTCTCATAACAAAATATACTCTCTCTCTCTCTGTTAACGTTGTCTTCAATACACGAACCATATATGGTTATCTGTTGACAATATATTGTCAACCAAATTAACTTTCTTTAAGCGCTTTATGCAAAATCCTTCTGTCATAAATTCTTCCCAAAACTCCCAGTAATAATAACCAGCTTTTATGTGTGTGTGTTGTTTGTTATAAAAATTACAAAATTTTCTACAACATTTAGAAAAAGCAAAAAAAAAAACAGACTTTCGGCGTTGATTGCTTGTTAACAACAATTATTAGTTTTATTACCATTTTGTTAACACCTCTTTTGTTTTTTGTTGTTTTTTTGTTTGTTGTAGTTTTCTATTAACGTTATTTCTTTTATCATTCATTAATAATAATAATAATGTGTGCATGAGTATATTGTCGTGTATAAAACGATCTGAAGGAGAATATTTATATTTATGTTGTCATGTGTGGCTCAAAGCCTAATAGAGGCTCAATTACATAATTACATGCCAATGGACAAGAAACGTGCGTTATAACACTTTTGACCAACAAAAACAAACAACCCACAAAACGGCAAAAGAAAAGCCAAAAACAAAATTAACTTTTTCTCCTCTCTCTCTGTCCCATACGCACACTTTTATTTTTATACCGACAAAAACAAACAAAAAAATGGTGACAAACTGGATACTTTTAAAGGCAGCGTACCGCAATTGAAAAATGAAAAATAAACCAACACTTGATGCCAATAACAAGAGATGCAAACGCATCATAACACAACATGCGGCAAGTGATGTTAGTTGCCAACAACAACAAAAAAAATCCGTATAAAATTAGTAGAAATGGTTTGTTTGGCTTTTACAGCCAAAAGGCCAGTTACAAACACTGATCACCGTCAACACTGTTAGTTGTTGTTCATGTAAAAGCACAGACTGACGACAGTCTGTCAGTCAGTCAGTCAGTCAGTTAGCTTGCCAGTTAGTCATTAAATGATCCAATACACACTCCATTACCGATATTTTTTTGTCGGTTACCCATTTGATTGGATAAAACGTTCAAGTGACCAGAAATAAAATATTAAAAATCAAAATAAAATTTATGGGAAAAACAGAGAGGAAAAAAATGAGCCTGAAAAAGAAAAGCCAAACTCACCATTTAACCATATGATTGACGAGTTAACATGACGATTTATGTCTACTGTAATGGAGAGCGAAAATTATAGTGACTTGAAATTTTTCAATTGATTTTTGATTTCTTATTTTTTTTGCTTTGCTTTCTTTATATCTTCCTGGCGTATTATGGAGACATTAATAAAAGAGAATTTAAGGTGCCAACGAATTTGAAATACACTGTGTCTGTGTTAGATTCAAAGCATTAAATGCGAGCTATCAACTGAGGACATACAGGCTTCTTAACATAGCTGTGTGGCTGATGTAAGCCATTAAGGGAGTTATAATATATTTGATAAGTCCTTTCGCAAGTTCGTTCAAAGTAACAGATGTTTTGAAATGCTTAAGTTGGTATTACTACAATTTTTAGGACGACCTTGGTGGCCTGACTTGTTCTACAATCCCCTTCAATCGGAAGAATGAATATTTTCCACATTAACTGGTTGTTATAAATGTGCTGAAAAAGAGCGACAGCTACTCTTTGTGATTAAAGATGTGATTGCTGGGAGAATCTCAGACAGGATGATACCTACCTTCCTAGCTTTGAGATAAAGACTACCTGGATTTCGCTGCTGCACGTCTACCATCAACGAAATAAAGAACTTGTATGCTGTCATGGAATGGCGTTTACCGCTGTAGCTATGTTTTTTAGACTTTTAGTAGAATTCACAACAAATTTTTGTAAAATTAATTAGACTTCTGACATTTTTATTTCCGCTCGTAGGGTATCCATTCATTCAACACAAATGAATTAATGAATGAAATGTTCATAACAAAGTTGTTTTTTGTTAAAGGATTTGTGGAAATGAAGAGGCGTTTGTGATGTAAACAGATATTGTTGTATTGATTGTAGCTGGTAAATGAAATAACAGGGGATATAAGGCCGCCGCTAGTTACAATAAAACATGTGGCGTATAAAGCATTTTTTTTTTGTTAACAACAACTGAATGTTAACCAACAAATAAATAAACGCATTGAAATATAAAGAAAAAAAACATACAAACTTAAATTGTTTTTTCATTTCATTTATTGCTGCTTCTCTAAAACACAATTAAAAAACAACAACATTCCCAGTAAAAAATTTTGCAATCTAATGGAATATTTCTTTTTTTTTTTTTCTTTTCAAACAAGAAACACATACATTTTGTTAACTTTCCTTAAATAAAAGTTTTTTTTTATGTTTATTGTTTCTTTAAATATTATTACCAAGTGAAAGTAAGGAAACTTTGTGTATGTTATTGCAGTACTACATGAAATAAAGAAATTAATGCATTTAATTTAACCGATATTTATAAATGCATTAGATGCGAGTGCATGTAAGAAAGACATCTCTACTTACGTATACGAGTCTAATGAAATGTAAACACAAATGAAATATTATTGCAAAAAGTTTGTTTCTTAAGTCTTTTGTTTCCCAGCTATAACCAGTTAGTTTGTCATTTCAAATACACTTTGGCAACATTTTTATTTCCTTTCTTTTTTAATTTCAAATTATAAAAGTTTATTATCTTTATTGTCCAACTATGCATTGCGATGATTATGAAATAAAAGAAGAAATTTATGTTTTCGATCTATTGCACGCAGGCTGTAGTAGTAAATACCAAGACAGGAAATATTAAAAAAAAATTAAGGATTTAATAGGGAAATATTTTCCGTTGGTAATTGTTGAACGTTTTTATATTTGTTAAGAGAATGCTTGCGAAATTGTTTACAGGAAAAAGGAAAATTATTTAAAAAAATTTCTATCAATTATCCATAATGCCACATGTCAAATGTATCAGTGACAACATAATTAAATATGTGAAGTTCAGATTTCTTAAAACTGACAGGAGGATAAGGTGGGGAGTACAAAATATATCTAAGTAACACAAAACATACATACATAATTGGCCATTACGACCCTTCAGTCAGGATTACGTCCTAGCTTCTCAGTACCACTCATGTAGTGTGTGTTAATTTTATACATGAGTGAGGCAGATTTTTGAGAAACTTTTTTATTGCCGGTTTATTTACCCTCAGAGTTTTTGCCAGAAATCTGCTGTGAAGAAGTTACCGAAGAAGTAATTTTTTTTATATTTCCTTTTGATGTCTGACCTGAAGTTCGAACCTGGGCTTTACGTCTAATACTAGACTACGGCGACTTTAAACACAAAACATATATACATAATTGTTCGGTCAATACAACTCTTTAGTCTGGATTACAACCCACTTATGTTGTGCGTGTTATTTTTATACAAAAGTGGATGGGCCTACAGTTTAAAGTCGATTCTGAACGACAGATTTTTTTGAGAAACTTTTCATGGAAATTTTTTATTTATTCTCAAAATTTTTCCCAGAAATCTGCTAAGAGAAGAGGTTGCCGAAGAAACATTTTTTGTATTTCATTCTGTTGGAGATGTCTGACCTGGGGTTTGAACCGACGCCACATGCCTAATAAGGCCACACACTACCTTTCAGACTACCGTGGCTTATTTATCTGGAAAACACCTACATAATGTCTGACCTCTGAAAAAGTAAATGAATCGTAGAAGTGGATATTTGGCATGTAAATGAGGGAGACTGGATATTGAGTAGTAAGTGTTACCCCCATTGGCCAGAGCTAGTGAGATATGAAGGTGAAGGTTTATTTAAGGTTTGGTTAGTTTAAAGACGTGATCCACCATCATGGCATTGGACAAATTGTGATCGCCTTAAGAAAGAAAGAACAAAAAGAAAAAGAAAAGCGGAAAAGTTGGAAATGTCAGTGGAGACATTTGCTCTGAGAAGCTAAGTCGTAATCCTTACTGAAGGGTTGTAATGGCCAATTGTGTATGTATGTAATTAAGTTAAACAAAAACTAACAGAGAACGGATAAGCTATGTGAGGATGAACGTAAACCCTGCAGCCAGCTTAACTCCATTACAATCTTCAGGAGAGCCTAAATATCTACTCTTCGAACCATCTTTTATCCAAGGCATTCATCCTTCTCCTATGACAGACTGGATAGTTATAGAGGAGTTGCTCTATAATTTTCAACTCCTACTCATCTCCGCATAACCTGCATTAGCGGGTTGGGAACCATTCCAGAAACTTGTCAGCAAGAAGTTTTGTTATGCAATTTATTTCTCTGCTGCAATATTTATACAAAATACGATAACAAATACTAATCACATCCTGAATCTGTTCAACTAAACCATGCTTTTTGATATGGATATTTAAACTGAATACAGTGAGCAAAAATGTAAAGTTCATACTCGAGAAGTAATAGAAATGGCGCTGAATTGCTATTTTTACTTTCCCTTTTCAATTGCTTATTTTTTTTTTGTTTTTTTGCTTTCAAATAACACTGATTACTTCACCACAGCAGAAGAAAAGAAAACAATAAAACTACATTAACGACCTCATTGGCTTGCTGCTAACCTCTTAATCCCTAAACAAACATTTTCAATTTAGCTTTTCCATGGAAAAACTCTCCTAAAAAGCAACAATAACAAAAAAAGCAAAGAAACAAAAGTAATCGAAATATTTTATCGGTTTTGAGAAAAAAAATTTTTTGTTTTGATTTTTTCTTATTCGTTGTTGTTGTTGTTTTTAATGCGACAAATAGTTTTAAAAGGCGATATTTTTTTGTTTTTTTTTTCTAAAATTTCCAAGGCAAAAAAGCAAATCGATGGCGAAGGCGCTTGCATAGTATGGAATAGAGACAACAGCACCGTCAGCGGTGCTTTAACGTAAAACCAAAACGTCGACAGACAATATCACCTACATACTCTATTTGTTAAAAAATCTGATTAGGCTTTCAAATTGTCAGCAAACAAAGTTGAATTCGACATGAGCATATTTACAGAGAGAGAGAAAAAATATTTGTTTTTTTTTTCTTAGTTTGTTGGATTTTTTATTTAATAGACAAAACGTCAAACTAAAACAAAAACAAAAAAACAGCAACAACTATTACAACAACTCTATAGAATAACAAGAATTTATTTTTGTTGCTTTTTTTTGTTTTCAAATCGAATAACTTTAACAAAAACAAAAAAACCAAGCATTTACTAAAAGAGGGTGTTTTTAGTTTCATTCGCGCTTATATTTCTCTATTATTTCATGGGGTATTTAAAGTATTTGTGTTTAAGTATTCAGCTACAGCAGAGATGCTGTAATAGCCAACCTTCAATTTTAATGGGGTTGTATCTCATTACAATCACATGGAAAAAGAGAAAGAAAAACATAGAAACAGAAATAGAAACACAAACATTTAAAAGGTATTTTAATTGCATCATTTATAGTGTGTTTTGTCTACAAAGATTTTTTGTTGATTTAACCTTCATAAAATTTGTAGGCTCAGTTTTAATAGCATCAATGCATCAAAAGGCAACGGTATTGATCTGAATGATACTGCCTATTGTTAAATTAAACCCTTGCGAGTTATATTCGTCATGAAAATAAAAATTTTAAATGCAAATTTTCTTTACTAAATGGATCGTAATTAAAAATTCATGACAAATTTAAAACTTTTACTTTTTCTATTAAATCAGCATAATGGTTTTATAAAACGGCATTCGGCTTAAATTATTTTAATTAAGATTATTATTGCATTAAGGTAATTGGTCATTACAACATTTCAGTCAAGATTACGAACTAGCTTCTCATGGTACCTACAGTTTAAAGTCGATACCGAACGACAGATTTTTGAGAAACTTTTTCTTGGGAATTTTTATTTATTCTCAGAGTTTTTGCCAGAAATCTGCTGAGAGGTAGTTGCCGAAGAATTATTTTTCCATATTTCGTTCTGTTGGAGATGGTAGACCTGGGTTTTGAACTGTGGCTTCACGTGTAATAAGCCAACACATTACCTACTAGACTATGGCGACTACTGTTCAATGTGGAATACTATTGTAAAATCGATTGAAGCAGGAATAACCGCCATGCATAATAACCCGCTGCAGTGAAATGAGGACGCAGTCACCGTAGTCTACTAAGTAGCCTGCTTACTTACTCAACAAGAACTCGTAAATTCAAGAAAAAAAATTTTACTTTCGGCAACCTCCTCTCAACAGACTTCTGGCAAAGCTCGGGGAGTCTATAAAATTGCTATGAAAAGCTGTCATTCGAAGTCGACTAATGAATGAAATTAGCGGATTGAATTAAATGATTGTAATGGCCACTAAAGTGAATAAGAAATGAAGATGAAGATATCATAGCATAGAATAGCTTATTGAGGTCCTGTAATGTATGTATTGGGTCATACCACTGGGACTTACGATCGCTGGCAGTTAATAACGGCAATTGTTGAAGCTAATATCTGTAAAATTTTATTTTCATTCTTGTGTTCTGTTCGGGCAACGTACCGAGCGAATAATGATGAGGCGCATTTCCAGATTCGACAAAATCGTCGAATGATGCAATTAACATGAAATAGGATCCCGAAAAACTTACTGTTTAGTGTGGATTTTGGGCCGAGGGCGTTATCGGACCATACTTCATGAAAAATGTCGTTAGCTAAGCTATTACTTTTATCAGCGAGCATTATATGTCGATGATTATCAATTCTTTTTAACCTACATTGCCTAATGTGGATACTAATGACATGCGATTTCTATAAGACGGCGCTTTGTGTCACATTTAATATTCTGCATGAGTGATTTGTGGACATAGTCATCTCACGTGGAGATGATGTGAACTGTCTGATGAGCTCGTTAGATCTGAACAGTGCGAGTGAATTTTCTGAATACGCCGTAAACACACAAATTTTGTTTTATTTAAATTTAAAGGTAGGGAGCCCCTTTAATGAAAGAGCTAATATCGATGATAACATTGTGCACATTATTATATTTTAATATCGACAGAGATATTTAAGGCTTCTACCTTCGTTTCACGTGATAAGTGTTTTAAGGTGACAGCTCGTTTTGTATTGTTTCCACGCTATTATCTAATATTTCGTAGTAATATGCGTAGAAGCATATGCCCTTTCTAATGTAAATACTGAAACACATAAAGTTCAATTTGTTTTGCATTTAAAAATTTAATGAGATTGTCTGATAGCTTCAAAACAATGTGGACTTTTAAAACATAGTATGTCCGAAACTTTTTTGAAAGCAGTTTTTTCAAACTAAAGCCGCTATCTATGTATGTATATAAGTGTCGTATTGACTGATTTTGATGCTTGTCTTGCTACAATATTTTTATGTCATAATTAAACCATTTTGGAATAGTTTTTCGCTCATAAAATTTAGAAATAATTGAAACATTAAGCAACTTTACAAATTCCTTTATGCATATACATTAAATGTCACTCTCTAAAATGTGTTTTAATTTTTCTGTTCGAACCTTTCCAAAAATTTATTTTTTTATTAACAACTCTGGCTTCAAGCATATTTTTCATATTTTTATGGGCTAAACATGAGCTTTTTAATAATGTTTGTAATTTAATCAGTTTTGTAGGTGATATACCGGCCATAATATTTATTCAAAAGCCATTAAATAAATTTCTTTCCCATAATAAAAACGTTACAAAAAAAAAAAAAACGTTGGAAATGCATAAGCATTTCGCCTGCTTGCTTTTTTCCTGCCTGCATTCACGTTTCAACAATTGTTGCACAGTTCATTTAGATTGCAACGAGTTTGCACGTGCCTGTATTGCACCACTAAACAATATTAGTGTGGAAAACAAAAATAAACAAAAAAAAGAAAAAAAAAGAAAACGAATAAATATGTTTATTTTATCGAAAAATATACAGAAATTTTTGGTTTTCAATTTTCTCATCGTTGTTGTTTTTGTGGTTAAACCTTTGGCACGTTGTGTTGACAATGACTTCCTTGTTATAGTTACGGTTTTAATGCATAAGAAAAATGCTTAAATAAAATAAATTATTTAAATTTGATTACCTTTTGTCTTCCTCTCCTTCTCTCTCTCTCTCTCTCTCTCTCTCTCTCTCTCTCTCACTTTGTTATGCAAATCAGTACCTGGATTTCTATGAAAAAAAATTTTACAGGGAAAAAGGTTTTCAAAAAAAAAAAAATTTTTTTTTTTAAATTTTTAAAGGCGGTAGGTGACAACGGACTGCATAATTTTGTTAAAATTTTTTTTGCAATGAGTTTCTAACAAAAAACATACGGAACGTGACAAGTCATTGTTTGCCTTTAAACTAATTTTATTTATAAAAAATTGTTCACACAAAATCTGGTCACATAAGGGTGTCTAATAGAGTGACGACCCCCTTTTCAAATGAAAGGCATCGGTATACATAGTTTTAAACATTACTTGCTAATTATTTTTTATGGATTTGAAGCATTTTTAGCAATTAAGATGAGCATTTCCTGATCGCATATTTTAATAAAAGCATGTCTACGTTTGTATGTACATATGTTCGAATTTTTAATACAGCAGTTAGCACTTGTAACTTTTGGTGCCTTTGAAGTTTGTTTCTGAATACTACAACTTTATATTTGTTGGTTGTAATAGTTAATACTTAAAGTTGACGTACTGTAGGAGGTAGTGTATTGGTTTATTAGACGTGAGGCCATTTCCAACAAAACGAAAAATGATTTCCTCTCAGCAGATTTCTGGCAAAAAGTCTGAGAGAGTAAATAAAATTGCCGTGAAAAGTTTTTCAAAGATCTGTCGCTGGGAATTGACTTTAAACTGTAGATTTTGCCTTGTAGATTTTGCGTGAGAAGCTAGGTCGTAATCCTATCTAATTAATACCACAACAAAATCTTTCAATTCAAACTCATCATGAAGTTTCTAGCAATTAACCACACTGTGCTACTTTCAATTTCTTGAGGGCAACTTAGCATATATGAAAGACGTTCCATGCGCGAGCATGGAGATATTCTTTATTTCTCCATACGCGCGGGATTGTAACGTCCCTCAGCAGTGTAAACGTTTTTAATCAGGGGTGTCATAGAATCCAAGTCGGTTTTGCCTTTTGTCGTTTTTGAAAACCAATATTGGATTCATTTGGTGTCACAAAACCAAGTCGGTTTTGTTATTTTCGAATTGAAATAAAACCGATGTTCGAAACAGCTGTTGTTTACATTTGTGTATTTATTTCCAATTTTTATTAATTTTTTTTTTTTTTTTGACAAAATATATATTTATTTATTTATTTAAAATGCGTATTTTAAAAAATATCTTTGTAAAATACAATTCCAAAATAGTGTGGACTACATGGTCATTACACTGTATGTGTTGAATCCAGATTTCATGTAAAACATTTGCAGATTGAAGAATATTTTTAATTTTTCTTGCTGAGTTTATGTTGCTGCAATTTAGGATTTCTTTTAGTGGTTCATTTGTTGAGCTTATCGGGCAATCTTTAAAGATATGACTTATGGTTAGTTCTTGTTGTTCCCACTCTTGTTCTGGCTACTATAATACAGTGTTTCCTGGATAGAAGTAAAGTTGCTTTGCAGATTTATAGCATATTGACGGTTGAACAAAGACGCTTTTTGTATGGTCATAGACACAGTAAAAGAACACCTTTCCTATTCTAAGATCCCACCATTGCTACAACTTGCAGCTACGTTGCAATTTTTAGCTACCATACCAAGTATCTTTTGAAAATGACTCTAGCATTTCGCTGGGTAGAAGCACAGTTTCTACAATTTTAGACAATATGCTCAATGCTATGGGGCGGTTCATTTGCCGTCAATGGGTGCAACTAGAACTCCAACGATACGCAAAGAGCGTATTTATTCACGTTAAAGTGAAGACAATGTTATTTTGTCATCAAGCACGACTCTGCAAAGTGAAGGTCAGAGAATCAGAGACGAAATAGCCACAACCTTGTAAAAGATTGGTAAATTAAAAGCTATTTATAAAGTAAAATTAAAGTTGTTTTTATTTCATATAACAGACAGACAGCTGTTAGCTGCTTGGTTTATTTCCAATAACAAAACCGATAACAAGGCATTCTGTGACACCTAAAACCGACATTTATTCAAATTCGAAAACAAGACCGATACTCTTGGATTGTATGACACCAAATTGATTTTTGTGTCGTTTTCAAATCCAATTCCGACATTATTGGATTCTATGACACCCCTGAATTACTTCTTTTTGTGGTATATGTGTTCTGTTAGAGTCGTGATATTTCACTAGAACTTTTATGAGTGCTTAGGGGATCGGTGTGCAATGATTTTCAGATCAGGAGTGACCTATGGAGTCAATGTGTGGACAGATAGAACAAATCTGAAAACAGCTCAAATGGAACTAAACAAGATACAAGGACTAGCGTGTGTTAGTATAACAGATCCAATGAAAACTTCTCCTACAGCGGCACTGGAAGCCTTATTGGTTTTAAGTCCCTTTCGGGGCTAATTAATCGAGAGCTTTCCTTTGAGCAAAACCTGTTGGCTTTATCATTTTGTTATATGCTTTGCAACGAGACTCAATAACAAAAGTGAACGACAGATTTTTGAGAAACTTTTCATTTCATTTTATTCACTCTCAGAGTTTTTGTCAGAAATCTGCTGAGAGAGCTAGATGCTATACCCACTCTTAAAAGTGGTGCCATTTTGTGGTATACGCATGGCTCGAGAAAGATTCTTCGATAGAAGCAGAAGTTTTTGGTTTCAGAATGAAATAGGCAAAAGCTCTAGTATACTCTAAGCGGAAGTTTGCGACATCGACCAATTTTTAAAGACTTTCCAAAGCAAGGGGTACTAAAAATAACCTTAGCAAATGAATTCACCTTGGCATAGGAGTCAGACAACGATGTCAAACGTCACTTAATATCATATCGTTATAGAACATGACATTGCAGGTATACACTGCAATGCTCAAGACAGACTGTATGTACAGACAGAATGTAAATCTCGATACACCCACCAATATTCTGATACGACAATTAAAGGAAAGGAAAATCGGAATACCAAGGATTAAGAGTCTATTACCATCAGCTGTCACAGCAACAGCTAGAAGTTAGATTAGAAAGAGAAACTATGTGTTGCGAGAAGCGTTTATTCTCACTACGATGTTCTTATTTTTATTAATTCTATGGCCCGGATTTGCATTGTGGCCATTAGGACTTTCTCGATAGACTATCGTAGTTCGGCCGGACTTTGTGTGAACAGTTTACTGTTTACAACAAACTTTAAAAAAATTTTTTTATAACCAGCTTTCGACACTAAAACCTCGCAGCAATTATAAAAAAAGCCCTTTTGCTTGCTTATTACAATAAAATAAAAGAATGTTTTAAAAATGTATTGAAATAAACTTAAATAAGTCATCGTAATAAATACAATATGTTGCACATACAAAAGTATATTAAAAAAGAAAAAAAAACATAATAATCATGTTTATTACCTCATTTGTTGCTGCATGTTGCAAATGCATTAAACATTGTATATGTATATGGTTTGGTGACGTAAAATAAAAACAAGAAAAATCAGACTGTGGCACATTCCTTTTTTTTGCAAAAAGTAACGAAGTATTTCAATAAATATGTATAGAGCAAGTATGAATTATTTGTATTTTTTTTTTATTAAAAGTTCAATGGCATTTCAACTCCCACCTTATCGCATGCAAGATACGAGATACGTTAACCATGTATGCACATACGGTAAGAGAGATACTCGTATATAACCAGACATTACAAAAAGAAAAGTAGCACGATGAGAAATTGGGAAATAAAAAGGAGAAACATGTTGAAACATATAATAAAAGCAAATAAGTTATCAGTAGTTGGCAGTAGTTTAAAACGCACTATGTGATACCCTATATCACCGGGTACTCTTCAATATAATTTCATACTTGGAGTCATATTTTTTTTTAACAAATCAAGCTGTTCATCGCATTATTGATTTAAATTGTTTAAAATTTAACTTGAAATATATGTACATTTCTTGTGTGTTACATATGCAACATCAGTCTCAGTTACTGTGTTAAAGTAGGGTATTCATTTGTGTTTACCATCAAAAATGTACAAACTTAAACCTGCACAAAAAAACCGCAAACCCCAAACGTGCTTGACATGTAACACTTGCTGCTGTAGCTTAGTAGCTTTAACCTTTAAACTGTTCATAGAAAACATAATATTGTGGTTAAGATATCATAACAAAAATCTAAGCATAGACATTTGATAGATTTTACATAAAATTTTATGCTGGTGGCATATACTACAAACTTGCAACAGTAATACTGTTGTTAGTGTTGTAACTTATAGCAGACAAAGATTTGTAACCAAAGTGCTGTAAACTATCTAAAGTGACCCAAATGTCCCGTTGCAGAGGCTACTGATGAACATGTTGTATTTATATACTGAAAATTTTAAGAATTGATAGAATTGAATCAAGCTGGTCAATCTGAGATTGATCAATCAGATATTGATCAATCTGGTCAATCAGTGCATGATCATGCTGGTCAATCAGTGATTGATCTAACTGGTCAATCAGTCGAAAATCGGTGTATGTTAAGCTGCTGGCTAAGGAGAACTGGGTCTCTATAGCAATGCAGATATCATAGTATACGTGACAATGTAAAAAGAGTGAGAAGAGAATACAAAAAGTATTCCACACAGCATATGGCAATTCTGGCTTCACAGACGTAGATTGTTTTTATCAGTAAATGAGAAACATTTTCCTTAATAGCAGAAACTAATTCTTTGTTTTGGAAAGGAAAACCCGAAAAACAATACCAATCTGGACCAGATGCCCATGTTTGATTGAATGACAGCATCCATCATTAAGGCATAGTAGATCTCTGCATAGTACGCATATGGGTAATACTACCTATGCTGGTTGCAAACGCTTCAAAAATAATGGTCATCATCTAAATGCACTGTTTCATGCCTTATCGGAATCTATCTAAGCTATCCCCGTTAACCTCTTCATTGGAAATCTGTATTGTAAATCTATTTCTTCAACTTCTTCCATTCCATTCCTTTATCATAAAGTAACTGGTCATTGAAAACTTTAGGTTATCTTGTTCACAACACTATGACACAACAATCAACATATGATTGATGATATTTTCCATTTTTTTTTGCTAAGGCGACCAACACTTTAGGTAAGCACCAGAGATCAGCAATGAATCGTTTTATCGCTATTCATAAGTACTCATGAAATTTTGAGTATGAGTGAGTCAACAGTATTGAAATTCAACTACTCCAATTCATTCGTACTCACTACAACATTGATTTATAAGTACAGGTTGCAATGAGTATGAGTACGAGGTTGACATCAAACTCATAACATTCGAAATATGTTTGATTCATACGCCTACTCATTCGGATTCATAAATTTAGAAAAATACTTATAATACTCATAAATGATTCCATTGATTCTTAGTTGTTGTTGCATTTACAAAAAAAAAAGGAAAAAAAAGACAAAGACAGCAAGCAAAACAAACACACAACCTTTTAGTGAGTATTGTAGTGTTCGTACGCGAATCATACTTATTTTGAGATTCCTGTAAATGTTGAATAAAGGAGAGTCGAAATCAACAACATCGTGCGTATTGTTAAGTATGAGTACGATGAGAACTTCAAACTTTGAATATAAGTAGTATGAGTATGATATTAAAATAAGTATGAATGCATATAAGTATCAGAAATTATGAGTATTATTCGAATCTACTCATCTTTTTGAATACCCATTGCTGATCTCTGGTAAGCAACCCTACTCATATAAAGCCTTAGGACATTAAGAAAAAAGAAAGGAATAAAGAGTGTTTTTGAAAGTGTTAAAATAGTGTTAAACAGGTAGCTGCGACCTCATGACTGATGTCTTGAAAACAAAAATTTTCAAAAAATTTTGTCTTTCGACCATCCACTCTCAACAGCGTGCCGTCAAAAGCTCTGTCGTACGGCTTCGACAATAAACTGTATGTCACGCTACTCGTGAATAAAACTAACACACAAAAGTTGGCTAGTGTGAAAAGCTAGGTCCGAAGTTCCATAAAATAGAAAAAAAAAATTCTCAAAAAATTGAAAAAATTTCTGAATCTATAAGGGGTTAATATTTTAAAAAATGTTTTTTGTTGTTATCTTTACAACAAAAATGTGTTTGCAGTTGCATTTGTGTTTTTCATTTTTAATGCCATTAAAGATGTAACCGCTATTGTCAGGTTTTTTTTTTGGAAATTTTTCTTATTTTGGTTAAATAGGAAGATATCAGTTGTTGTTGAAGCTGTTACTTACTGTTGTTTGCTGTTGCCAATGCAGTCAAGTTGGATTGCATTTGATGTTTATGGTAAACGTTCGTTTTAACAGAAGAAGAAGAAGAAGACAAGCAAAAATGCCAACTACTGTGTTTAGGAAGAAGAAAAAAAAATGTAAACAAAACAAAAACAAAAAAAATTAAAGAAAAAGTGGCTGTTTGCCACGATGGACTCATTATTCATTTTTTTTTTATTTCAAGCAAAAACAAACAACAATACGAGACCAGACACAAAATAAGATTTTACCGACCTTGAAAATTTGTAACAAGTGTTTCGATTTTCTTTTTATTTCTACTTTTTTTCGATTGTATCGTTTTTAAAAATTTAAATTTATATTGCAATCGATGTTATAACATTTATTGTTGTTTAGGTTTCTTTTCTTCTTCTTTTTCTTTTCATGATCAATGCTTTTTTTTTGTGTTTTATTAATGATTTTTGCATAAGTTTTCAAATGCATTTTGATTTCATATTTTATTTGATTTTTTTGTCACTTGCTGAGGTTATACATATATGTATGTATTTGAAATTGTCATAGTTAACACACTCATTTTGTCTTTTCTTATTGGTGTCTTATTAATATTGAATATGCATTAATTAACGCTTATCTTATCTTTATTTTCAGGTATGTATCTGATGGCATGTCACAAATTTATGTTTCTTTTAACGATTAAAACTCAACACCAACTTAAGTAAGCATAACGAGAGAGGTATTTAAAAAATATTTTAATTCGGAAATATGGTTTTTAAATTATATGTTTTTAATTAATTGATGCCAATTGGTACTCAATATCATCTAAACATAGCGTTACGTAATACATAATTAAAAAACTCAATACTAATTTAAAATATGATAGTTCCACCGTAGGATTTGAATTCAGATTGAAAGTGTCAAGTTGTGCAAATTTTTTAAAAATAACTGTAACAAAAAACACTAAAAATAATCAAAAACCTTCAGAGTTTTATATTATAACACAGAAACGAAAAAGGCTTTGAAACATTGTCTTCTTAAAGATCGAAGACTTTGCCTTTTAATATCTAATTTCATTTAAGTCCTGGTGGTCATTGTGAGAGATCGATGGTTGTTTCTATTTTTTATTGTTCTTTAGGTACTTGTATACTAGTACTGCGTTGTCAACCATGATTTCTGAATCCTTTTTGAATTCCACCCGAATCATTCCCTACAGGTTTCTTTTAATTCAATTTTTCAGTTTCAAGAACGAATTGTATTTCATTCTTATAAGCTGTGAACTCGGAATAGTTCATTCTGGGCTGAAAAACTTCCACTCTTATCCTCAGATCTGTTCTGGGACCATCTGTGTGCCTTCAAACAGTCTTTCCTATAAAAGATTGATTGCTCCATTATAATAAAATATTACTAAGGCTAAGGTTACCGTGAAATTAAGTCGCGTATTTTATTGAATTTTATATTAGACTTGTTTCTCATCTTCCTAACCATAGCATCCACAGCAATTGCTTTCACTACCATGTACAGCGTACTTAAATCTGAAAAAGCTTCCAGAGCAGCTGTAGGACACGATTTCATTACCCCTATTATCCTAAGAACAGCTAGTCTCTGTGTCTTGTTCAACTCCATTTGAGTTGCTTTCAGACTTGTTGTCTCAGCTCAAAAAAATGGCCATAAAGGCCACGATTTGTCTGGCCATCATGGTATACATCCAGTTTATAACTCCTAAGTTATATGCTCAGAATTTCCCTGCAAGCTCGATGCAAACCCGAATATTATTTATAGATATTATTTATAGATTTTTTACCTCTATGTTCAGTAATATAATCTCATTTAGTAAGTTTTCTTCTTCTTGAAAATTGTTTTATTGTGGCCTTATACCGGCTTTATCCTTAGATCCACTATGCATGCATCAACGATTTATAATCTAAAGAACTCATTGAATAGTGTCGCAGAAAATCTTTTCAAATTTTCCTTTAGTCATCGATCATCTATGTTAGGAAGTGAGAGGTTAGAAATGTCTATCATTTTATGACAAAAGCAGGGCATTTTAATCCTCTTCCGACCCTTAGCTCCTGCAGAAGTCATTTGCCGGAATGCCTACCAAAAGGGCCAGTGGTTCGTGAGAGTCCCTAATGTGCGATGAATGGTCATGTGATTTAAGAACAGAATTGAGTCAATCCTCTTTTTAGCCATACGTGCCATGAAGAGTCTTGCAATATAGCATGTATCCTCTTGCGGCCAACGAGATAATAAAACCTTCTTGAGGGAACAATTTTTCTTTTAAACTGAGGTAATGCATAATACCTATGCCTTGTAACCTGTCGGAGATATCGAGCTCCATACCCACACTGGTTAGCTCATCAAGAATACAGTTTTCAACGATATTCCTATGTCCAGGAAACCACATAGAAATTACCTTTGAATGATTCGAAATTTCCCTGAGAATTTCTCTGCATTCATGGACAAGAACTGATATTGAAAATACGTTCGTTAGGGACTTAATCGCAGCCTGATTGTCTGAGTAAATCATGAGATTGTCAGGGCAAATTCCGCCGTCCAATAAGAATTGAGCCGCCTTCAAAATGTCCATGACTTCTTTGAGTAAGAGAATACAGTGGTCAGGTAGGCTGTAAGAACCTGCTACGATCTTTCCAAGAACTCTTGATTGAAAATATTTTTTTCTGAACCATCCTGACTTCGTATATATTTTTGTAAGGAAAACAAAACGCCTTAAAAACAAACCAAAAGCTTCATTCGTTGGTTTTATAAAACATCATTCATTTTAATTCTATTTGAACTCTGTTCATATAAGTCATATAGACATGAACTTTCTTTTATGATATTGAAATGAAAAGAAAAAAAATTACGTTTCTTTCATGTTACCATTTTGTATTGTTTAATACTTTAAGCGGTATAGAAAAAAAACACACCCATTTCATTGAAATGAAAGTGAAAAATTGTATATTTTTCTCATTTCAATTTAACTAATCTTTGCTGTGAATGAAACGATCATTTTTTTCTTTTGCTTTAAGCCTTTAACGAAATCATTAATTTGGCTTAAAAGCAATTGAATGAAGTTGCTTTTTTTTTGTATGCATGAAAAGATTAATTTTGTATGTTTTTACATAGTACTTGCAGCAAATGAGCCATTAACTTAATTATAAGCATTTGAGAAGGTAGTTCACCTGTTTTACTTTTAGTTTTCTTTTATTTCTTTTTTATTTTTTGTTTGAAGACTTTAGGCAGTCCAGGCATATGGTTTCACTTGCATTATTTAAAGTGGAAAATATATTGAAATTTTCATTGCATTCTTTATAACACAAACATGCCACAAAATGTTTTTATTATGTTGCACAAATTCATCATCAGTATAATACAGTTGATTAACTGCTACAATTAACGCTTTAATTAAAAAAGTTTTTAAACTTAAAAAATTACTTAAAGGCCTACAAGCTTTTTTATGTTTTATAGCTTGATAATTTCATTATTAATTTAATTATAATTAAATAAAAATCATCTTTTTAATTAAATAATTTCAAAATTCCTACAAAATGTTCAACTTGTCTCAACAAATCAATCAAAATTTTCTAATTTCCTTTTGAAATTAGTCAGATGAAATATAAATAGAAAATAAAAACAATTTTTTATAAGATATTTTATAATTCTTCTAAAATTATTTAATAAATGAACATATGAAAACCCTTGGGTTACAAATACCTGCTGTGCCAGCCAGCCAACAATTAGAAATTAATATCTATTTAGCGTTTTTTTCCCTTTCTCTCTATCTCTTGTATTAGATTTCACTTTTAATTTTTTTTCACAATCCAACAGTACACGCCATTTCTAATGCGATAAACAAAAGACTTAAGAAAGAACCGTGTGTCTTTGAAGTACTCATTAAGCTTTCTGTGTCTACTAATTTTTCTAAAAATAAAAGTAGAATTTTATACGTTTTAAGCACATATTTTAATTCAAAACAAAAGACTTAAGAAACAAACTTGTTTTTGTTATTATATTGAAGCAAATTGTTTACATTATTTATTGAAAATATTTGGTTGTTATTTAAAAACAGTTCGAATGGCTTCTTTTTCGTAACATTTGCTATTTAATAATATCTAAATTACCTTGCTTAGTTATTTAGTTGAACGAATCATCTAAAAATTTATGAGGTAAATGGCTTTTATTAGGCCATTACCATACGATAGCTTTCACCGACATCGTTTTTATTTTATTTTTCTAACGAAATTAGTCAAATGAAAAGCATAACTTTACTTATTGCAAAATCATGTGCCATTAAAAGAATCTTTGCTTACAAAAAATATCATCAGAATTAAACTCCTTCCTTCTATCTCATTATTATTCAAGCTCTGTCCGCTAAAGCAAGATTGACTTCAAGCTTACATTGTGTCTCAAACTACCAGACAACGGTAGCATAATTCAGGCTGAAGTAATGGTTACAAAGGCAAGCCCGGCACAAATTTACTATGAAGATACAGACACCCCCAGGCCCATTGTGACACCAACCTCCGCTAAGCAAGCATACTGCGCTTCATATAAAGTTTAAATTGTTTTCACATTCAAACATCAAACAGATCCATGTAAGAAATAGATTTTGCCCGACGCTTAGCAGCTAGAATAAGAAAGTATCGTAGAAGGTGTTTTCCACTCTGCCCTTTAGCCTAATATCTAGGAACAGCGACAATAGTCTTAATACCTTATTCGCGAATACTGTGTGTGTGTCTACCTATGGAACAACGTCCGGTAATCACAGGTACAAATAAAGCCACAACGCTCCCCTTTATCCTCAGCAAAGAACTTGCGCACTTGGCTATACAACAGCCGAAGTCACGTTGATGTTAGTAAGTTTTCTTACAGCTAGTTAGAGGATGAGAAACTGAAATTGGAGGAAGTATTGGTGAAACATTATAGGTTTCAGCGAGTCATTCTAGGATTAAAGTAAACTTAAGTCGGCTTACCAATTTTACCCAAAGTAATCATGACAATATCATGAGCGAAACGCCACCTAATGAAGAAAATTTTAAAAAATATGAATATGAATATGAAAATCGCCACGATACAGGAAATTATATTGTTAGCTTCCTCTACTAAGGGTTTTTGCCAGAAATAGGTTTAAGAGTTTTTGCCCGAAAACTTCTGCTATGAAGTCGCCGAAAAAAATTGCCATGAAAAGTTTCTCAGAAATCTGTGGATTCGACTTAAAACTTTAGGTCCCGCCACTCATTTATAAAATTAAGACAAACAACATGGATGGTGTGAAAAGCTAGGTTGTAATACTGACTAAAGGGTTGTAATAACAAATTAAGTAAATAAGTATGCGCTGAAAGCGAACAAAGCTTTTAAGACAAGAAAACTACAGCAATCCGCCTGGACACGGGCTTCTAACGATCGTCCTAATCTTTTATTTGAAAAATTCTCGGGAGGAGGTACGTTTTGAGTGGAATCAACACTTTACAAAAAAAAAGCAAAAAAGGAGCAAACCAGTGGATAGTGTTTTGGAATAGTTGAGGTGGTTTGCTAATTCTTGTAGGAGCCCAACAGCGTTACCCAGTTTTTAATTGAAAATTTCTACATTAATTGCTTGATTAATGCGATCTTCAAAAACAGGGCGCAAAACATCGAGTGTAGCTTCGGCTGTGTGGCACGTAGCGCCGTCCTGTTGAAACCAAATGTTGCCAATATCCTCCTCTTCAATTTTTGTGAACAAAAATTCGTTCAACATGGCTCGATAACGATCGCCATTGACTGTAACGGCCACTCCTTGCTCATTTTCGAAGAAAAATGGCCCAATTATGCCTCTGGACCAAAATCCACACCAAACTGTGACTCGTTTTGGGTGCGTCGGCTTTTCAATGTATGCGTGCGGGTTTTCTGTGCCCCAAATGCGACAATTTTGCTTGTTTGCATACTCGCCAAGATCAAAATGAGCTTCGTCTGAAAAGATGATTTTTTTTGCCAAAATCGGCATCTTTTGTAAGTCGATCGCAGGGATCACTTTACCAGCGTTGTTCAAGCGTATACACAACCATATTCGTTCAGCGGAAGGATAAAACTAATTATCTGTCAAATCAGACATGAGCATTCACGAAATAAGCACTAGTTGAAAACGTTAGATGGCGGACCCTTAATTACTTCAAGTAAAAAAAACGATAAGACTTACGATACTAAATAATTACTCTCCGCCATTTCTCTATAACATAATGTTTCCAAAGTAACTAAAATATGAAATCATTTATTATTTCTTTCGTATTTCATTACATCTCTATAAAATAAAATTTATTTCATTTGAGCATTAAATTCTTATCTATTAGCACCCACCACACCTGCCTTTGTATTTCATATGGCTTTGCAGTAATTGTTGTTGTAGACTGCTTGTTTTAAAAACTATAAATTGATTACTTTTAGAGAGACAAAAAAAAACTTACCTTTTTTCAATAAATATTTCACTCACTACTTGGTGCGTACGACGTACAAATGTGCTTAATGTATAATGCAAGCATGCATGCATATTTATTAAGCATTTTTTGAATAATTCATAAGCTTTTGCTTTGATTTAGATTCTGTTGGCTGGCTGGCTGACTGTTGATTGTTTTTTTCCAAAGAGCAAACTACCTTGGCCTTAAACTGTAACAACATAAGAATATCAGACGTAATATTAAAACATGTGTGTCTGTCTGTCTGTCTGTCTACCATATATTCTCGCACCAATAAAGTAAGAGTTTAGATAGCAAACAAGTATATGATAAGTATACTTATATGCGTATAATTACCATAAAAATATCATTCACTTTCGAAAATGCTGTTGAAGTATGTTGAAAAGGATAAGAAACAAAAGCTTTAAATTTCGAATAGTTGATTACAAAAACATTATTTTGTTGTACTTGTGGTTACAATGCTGTTGCACACATTGTTTTAGTTTGTAAATCTGTCACTTTCGATTTCACTTCTAAATAAAAAACAATATTTTGAAATTTTATATTCTTCTTCTAGTCATTGTTCAGCTTGTTGCAGTAGCTTAAATTCTATTATATTTCTGAAAGCTTTTGAAATTTGATCTGCGCTTTGATTGTGTTTGACTGGCGGCATAACAAATAGACATGATGTTGAAGTATTTAATTACAGCAGCGTAAGCTTTGAATTTTGCCGATATCATCTCTTATAAAGTTCCTGTCTAAATATTTGTATTGAAAAGACTAAAATTCTAAAAAAAAATAAAAACTTAAAGTGTCAAAACAAGAATAGTTAAAACGGCATTACAAGCGAATAAATTGTTTATAAATTCTATATAAAATACATACATACTCGTACTTGTATTTAATACAAATGGCGGTTATGAAAATAAGTTCGATTGTTTGCAAGCAAACCCCATCACTGCTTGTTGACACACATATGTATATGTAAGTATGATTCAGTGGTTATATTTCATGGGATACCTTCTGCACTCACCCCACCCGAGTTTTCCCATTTATTTGATATGTATGGCTAGCATCCTCATATTACAGCCATGGAGTTTTGAATATATGTATGTACTTACGTGCTTCTAATACCTTTCATCACGCTCTTTTACATGCTTGCTGTCCTGTGGGTTATAAATATAAAATATTATTTGAATTAGATTAGGTTGTGCCTCAAGGGCTTTACCTTATTTTGATTTTACAATATACTTTCGCATTGTAACACCGATATTTTCTATTCCATCATACAATTATAATTCGTAGTTGTCATCTCTCAACCGTAGTTTTATAATGATTTCGGTTACCTACCCTCTTGATCGTTTATGATCTTCAGATGGGGAGGTCTTCCTGATATGCCTACTGCCAAGGCTTTAAAGCTGTTTCTTCCTAAAAAACAGATGCAGACTATCAGCCGCTCACTATGAGTACATACATACATAATTGGCCAATACAACCCTTCAGTCAGGATTACGGCCTATCTTCTCACACCACTTATGTTGTGTGCCTTAATTTTATACTCGAGTGGCTGGACCTACAGTTTAACTTCGACTCCGAACGAAAGATTTTTTTGAGAAACTTTTCATGGCAATTTTATTTACTCTCAAAGTTTTTGCCCGAAATCTGCTGAGAGGAAGTCGCCGAAGAAATATTTTTTTTCATATTTCGTTTTGCTGGCCTAGGGTTCGAACCCGGGCTTTACGTCTAATAAGCGAACACAGTACCTACTAGACTACGGCGACTACGGTGGTAGTGGTGGTGGGAATCAGGTGCAATAGATAAGATACGAAACGTAAATCGTAGTTTTCTGCTCAGCTTAAAAACCTCTGATATGGGTGACTACATCCTTATCGTCTGTTCACCTCACTATGAGTACAGTCGCTGAGGGAATTAGAATTATGGTCATACTAACCCAATAGACAAACGGATAGTCTCTTTAATGATGGTGGTTCATGTCTATAAGCCGTTCCAACTAGCGAAGCACGTGCAATAGATAGGAGGGGTAGTTATTAGCTGTCTGGTCAGCTTAGAAACCTCTGACATGGATGACTAAATCCTTAAAACCAGCACGGCTGCTAGCGTATCATGAAACAATTGCTACCCATTCCCTAGGGTAAGGAAATACGTAGGAACATTAAATCCTAAACATGATAAGGTTAATTGAATTCAGGATAAGGGTCAGACCAGGAAGCCTGTGCATTATTCCAGGTCATAGAGTTGAAATGTAATGTAAACCATAATCAGCAGCAAGTGTTCCTAGAGCTTCTTAAAATCTGTATGTCTGTCCTGCAATGTGCGAGATGAAGCTGCCACGGCTTTCAAGCTTTACTACTGCAATTTTGTACAGACAAAATATTATTATCTACACAGGTAGAAAGTACCAATTTGGCGTTCGATGTATTTACATCCAATGCGGTTACTGTGGTAAGATTCTACGACGTTTCTAATAGAAATATCCTGAAGCAACAAGAAAATCTACCAAACTATTTCCCATACGTCAAAAAAAAAGGAAAATAGAGTTGTCCGATAAGGAAAATAGAGTTGTTGCAAAGCATCATTTAGGTTATCAGGTGAATTGAGGCTCTCTTCGGTCTGACGAAATCGATTTGAGCTGCACTGAACTATGTATGGTTTGATTTATATGGTGTCTTGTTCTACTACTTGATGCTCTTGGTCAAGAATGACCACTTGGTTCATTAAATTCTGCTCTCTCTAAAGAGGAAATTTTCCTGTTCATTCTCAACCACATTGACCACTAAACCATGCCACTTTAGTATACATTTACAGCCAGATTTAGCCAATTAATTAACAAATTTTTTTCATACAACCTAATGTCTTCAGTAGACATTAATTTCGAAGCAATTTATTATTTAAACCATTAAGAACCCTTCACCAAATTATGATTTTTGATTGCGTTGAAAACTTTAACAAATTTGAAATGTACATACAACAACAAGTATAAGAATAAAATTCTGTAAATGCGTGGAATATATGTATATTTATTCTGATATTTTTCATATGCTACTTAATAAATTAATGAATGACATACAATGTTATAAATACTTGTAGATCAGTTGTTTAAACGCCTGCACTTGATGGTGCCACCACATACAGCTGAGAATAATAAAAATTGCAATACAGAGTATAACTCTGATTATTGTCGCTTAAGCGCTATTGCTGTCATTTGCTACAGTTTTAAACTGAATATGTCTGGTGGGTAACGCACATGTTGAAAACTTGAAAAAGGCATTTGTCATGCCAAAAAGGCAGCAGCAGCAGCAACAGGCAGCGGCAAGTGCGTAATATTTTAATAATTCTTTCAAAAAAACAAAAACTTCTATTTTACAGACATAATCAGCTTAAGATTTGCTGCTGCTGTTGTTGGCAGCCTTTAAAATAAAAATGTGAAGTAAAAAATAAAATGAAATAAAATGAATTAATCCTTCCTTATGTATGTTCGCCAATCTGATGAGGTGTATAAATTAGAAAATTTTCAATTATTAACAATTTGTTAACAGATTAAAACGAAAAACAAAACCTAGCCTTTAAGCAATTTAATTGAGATCTTACGTTGCCTGATTTGAAAGCAACCCAAGAAATAGTAAAAAAAAAATATTTGAAACCATTTACAATTAAAAATTAAAAAACGATACGAAATAAAGTCATATTAATTGGAGATTATTTTTAAATCTAAGCATTTGCGTTGTGATTAAATGGTTTTAAAGATTTACAAGACAAATGTAACGATATATATGGGCGTATTGCTGTTAATTACAACAGAAAAATAATAAAAATTTGAAAGTTTTAATTAATAATAACGTATTAACGTCGACTTTAGACTGCAGGTCCCACCACTTAAGTGTAAAACTAACATACACAACATAAATGGGGTGTGGAGCTAGGTTTTAATTCTGACTAAAGGATTGTAATGACAAATTATGTATGTATGTATGTGTGTTACTGCTACAAGCTACGAATATCTTTTTATACACTGCAGTAAATAGCAAATAAACCCTCTTTAGTAATAACCTTCTCTTCTGTTTAGTGCGGTTGAATTTATTCGTTTGACATTGTTTTCCATTTCATATTCTCCGTCAGAAATTCATCACCTTATTTATTTTGGTATTCCCAATCGCCTTCTGCCTAAAAGGTTCCAATTAATGCTTGTATACAAATTGATTGTTTGTTGAATATGGTGTTTGGCCGCCAAGTTAGTCAAAATTAATATTATCTTGATGAAACTGAAATCTACCCCATAGTCTAAACTGCGCTCAATTTTCATGGAGGTACTTACATACTTACCTATTCAATTGGCGTTAACAGCATGTTCATCGGATACGTCTTCCTCGATTAGGTCCTGTCAAACTACGTCCCGTCTCGCTCGAGCCTTCTTTTCCACTCGAATGACATGGTTGAGCCAGCTTACCCGCCAAATGTTGATGCTCTGCACGGCGTCTATGTTGTTGAGGAGATAAAACCAACTCGCGTCGGATTGAATACCCTACATAGAACTTTTCTCTCAAATACTCTGAAAATTTTGTGATGTTGACAAGAACGAGTCGAATGACTTGGTTGAACCAGCTTAGTCGCAAAATGTTAATGCCCTGCACGGCGTCTATGTTGTTGAGGAGATCAAACCAACTCGCGTCGGATTGAATACCCTACATAGAACTTTTCTCTCAAATAGTCTGAAAATTTTGTGACATACACAAACACGAGCAGGATGAGAGTAGAGGATTTATTTCGTCACACGAGAGAGGGCTCTGCTATTCAATTTCCTATTAAGACCATAATAATACCTGCTGACTAGAGGGATTCTATACTTGATCTTCATGCTGATAAAATTAATTTTGTTGGTAAAGGCGGACAAACAAATTCACTGACAACATCGAAAGTGTGGTTATCGGTTGTAATCTGAGATTTTATATGCGATATGCTTATCCCTAATTGTTGGTATCAAAAGTTTCGGAGAGGTATATTCCTACTTTGACACAGCTGCAGGAATTGCTCAATGTCATTCTGCATAGTCTTATCAGTTTTGCAGGAGTATGGAGCTCAGAAATTGCAGCAAAAACGCCTTTCCTTATAAAGCTATCGACAAAAAGATGGTGTATGTCGATTTGATTTTCATGAATCTTCTTCGGGATTTAAAGTAATATGAACATCTGGTCGATGGAAGATTTCCTGATAAAGTTCAATCAGTGTTTTAATGAGTGGCTTCAATCGTTGATATTGATCCAGACGTAGAGGACATAATGACCTATTCTCTGTGTAGTATAGAGGCTCTTATGGAATCTCGCACTAATATATTAGGACAATACCAGCTAGGCCACAGAGTATCCACTTTAGAAAGGAAAATATCTTCAATGAGAGTTAGGTCATCACTTCGGAACAAGTACGCTTAGAAGAGTATGGTTTTAGGCAACGACAGATGATAGTCCTGATGTCGTGTGACTAATTGAGCAATCACCTGCTTACCATAGCTGAAAATGATGAAACTAAAACAGGGATGGAGACCCTTTACAGTAGTATAATAATCATACAGTTTAACCCAAAAGGTCTTATATTTAATTGTGAGTGATGAGATATCAGCCCTGTCGACTTGTCAGCGCACCCACTACAAAATATGAAACCCAGTTATCCACAATCGTCCATACAAACCTCTTAAATTTCCTCCAATAGTCCTAATTTTTTCCGGATCCAATACAAACCGTTTGTCTTTTCATTCTGCTCCAGGCATATTAAAAATCCTTTGAAATCAAAACACCACTTCTTTTTACTCACCTTATAAGTAGGGTTTGGAACTATAATCACACATTTATGCATGTTCAGCCATGTTTGAAATTTTTATTGTTTTTTTTTATATTTTTACCTACAATACTTGATTTTTTTTGTTATTGTTTGTTGCCGTAAAACACAAGTCAACTGACAATGCCATTTCAACAGTTGTCAGTGACTGATCTAAACTTAACTAAAATATTGAAAAAAATAACACAAGTTTTAAAAAATTTTTATTTAATTATAAACGTATACAGGTAGTTTGGAAAAGTCATACAAAAACAATTTTAAAAATCTTTAAAACTTTCGAAATATTATTTTTGGAAAACTTAAATGTTAACAGCAGTTAGGAAACGAAAGATGTATGAAAAACTGTTGATTTATGGCTTTAAATAATTTTTATTTCATTTTTCATATAATTAAAGATACATATACATACGTACATAACATTTACAAACCAGCACCATTTGTAATTTGAAACGTTTTTTTATTATTTTATTTTATGTTACTGTTATAAAATATTAACGGTTTGTTAAGGTAGTGACATTGACATTTCAGGTTATGAATATGATACTCTCAACATAAAAATAGAAAAACTGATATTAACACAATGTTTTAACTAAACTTTAAAAAAATAATGTACAGTGAGCGCCAAAAGCGAGTAAAAACCACTGAAATAATTCATTTTCTTAGGATAGCGAGAAAAATAAAGGAGAATAGTCGAATAAATTTCCAAATTATTACTTATAAAATGTTAAAACAAAAACAACATTTCATTATAAAGGAACTTTTTTATACTTAAGAACATAATAGAAAATTTAAAATTATAGTGTGTGTTGACTTACTTATGGCGCTCACTGTATGTATGTACATATGTATCGTTATTATGTTGTATACGATGGGTTTGAAGTATAGTAAACCTCTCCTTCAAACAAGCTAAAGGAAAAGCAGAATATACGTGTTGACATTGAAGACTTGCTTGTCAAATTTTCCAATGGCAGTGTAATGTGCAGTTAATTTTACTTGAAAACCTAAACATTTTTATGGACAAATAAAATAGAAAGAAAAGATAGACAATAATTCTACTGTAATGCTCTTATAGTACGTATATACACACATAGTTGGTCATTACAATCCTTCCGTCAGGATTACGACCTAGCTTGTCACACCACTTAGGTTGTGTGTGTTAATTTTATACATCAGGGGCGGATCTTACAGTTTGAAGTCGATGCCGAACGACAGATATTACTGTATGATTTGAAGAATATTGTGGACTTCAAAGACAATTCTTAGTTAAATAGTTATGCTTTAAACTGCTCTTCTTCATACCAATTTTATTTACCCTCAAAATGTTTGCCAGAAATCTGCTGAGAGGAAGTCGCTGGAGAAATTTTTCTTTTCAAATTTCGTTTTGTTGGACATGTCTGGCCTGAATTTGAATAGTGGCCTCACGTCTAATGAGCCAACATACTATCTACTAGACTACTATCCTTATAGTATGAAGAAAAATATATATTTGTTTTGTAGATACTGTACTGTACTGCACTGATTTCTAAAATAGTTTCTTATGGGCCCACAAACTAATATCAATGCCTCGATAAATATTTACCAAAACAATCTCGTATATCAACTTTGCCTATTACAATGTACCGCATTAAGAAAGATGTGTTTGAACTGTTTTTTAACTGCAAGTTCCAGGTGTGTTTAATTTTATGTTTTCGGCAGTTGCAAGCAATAATTTCTTTTATTTTATTTAAGCAAATTAAAAATTTCACCAAATTTATTTTGCAATTTTTATTTTTTTTTTTTTTCTCATTTTTGTTTTCCTTTGTTTACCAAACATATTTTTTAGTCACGATTTTTTGTTAAGCGCTGACATTGAAATTGCTACATGTTGCCATTTCCACAAGTAGTTGCAATGTTTTCTCGGGAAATTCCAACCAAAAATTCCAACCGAAATTTCATTTTTTAAATATAATTTCTATAAACAGCCAACAAGCAATTGAAATTGTACTTGTAGCTTTGACACTGTAAATGCTATAATTTTAAATGTTTAAATAAAACCAAAAAGAAAATTAATATTTTGTATCTTTTTTAAGAGAAAAATACAGATTTTTTTATAAAAAAAAATTGTTAAAAATTAAAAATCAACCATTCTGATTTTCTGTTTATCAAACTTGCTGTGATAAAACAAGACAGAAATATTTTTCTCAGCCATTACACCATTGTTATCAACATCGATAGGCTGCAAGTAGCTAATGAATTGCCCTATCTCAGCATTAAAAGATTTGTAATAATATTTGATTTCAAATTTATAAATTCTTATGACTTTTGCTTGTTTATAAATTTTCAATTTTTATCACCCCATAAACCCAATTTCTCTACTTTCCAAAATTTGTAATTTTTTCCCCCAATAAAAGCTTATATAATTCGAAACAATTACAACTAATTGCTATTAAAATAGTAAAATAAATTAATATAAAAGTGTCTTACTTTAAGGCCTTAAATAAATTAATGAGTTACAAACAAAAGACTTAAGAAACGAACCTGATATTTTTAACACTTTCTTTTATAATGAAAATGAATTTTTTTTTTATATTTTTTTTGTAATGCAAATTGAAATCATTAAATTTCTGTTATATAACTTGTTTTAATTTAGATTTCATTTTGTTTTACTTCATTTTATTTTTTAACTCCAGAGATTATGTTTGTTTTCCATTCGATAATCATTGATGCCATCTCTAAACAAAAGACTTAAGAAACAAACTTAATTTGTAAATGAAGTTTTCTTTTAATTATTACAACATTTATTGGATAATAATTATAATTTAGGTATTATGGCGGAAGCTTTTGTATCTTAAAGTATTAAAGTATTTTCACTGACATACATACATACATAATTGGTCATTACAACCCTTCAGTCAGGATTACGAGCTAGCGTCTCACACCATATATGTTGTGTGTGTTAATTTTATTAAAGACCTACAGTTTAATGTTAACCGTGAACGCCAGATTTTTTTGAAAAACTTTTCATGACAGAAAGCAGCTGTGTGGAAGACGCCGAAGAAATATTTTTTCATATTTCGAGTTGATCGAGATGTCTGACCAGCGGTTTGACGGTTGGCTTTGGAGAAAGGAAGTTATCAAAAGCAGTTTGATAATTTTATGGGGGTCTGTACGATCATGATATCAAGTTTCCTTAGAAATACCTAATCTACAGCATCCTTAATTGTCTACAACCAGATTTGTTGGTAAAACTATCGGCTATTAACTCATCAGTAAGAATTAGGGCGTCAAGACCTTAGAAACATAGAACTTACAGTGGTGGCCTTATAATTAGAAACGACTTGGCGACATGTATGTTTGTTAATTTATTTTCAAAACTTTTGTTACAACCTTTAAAATTAATAGCTAAAAAAGCAATACAACAAGTTAGCTTTATGTTTATAATAAAAAAATTCACAAAATAATGATTATCATTTTTTAAAAAATTAGCTAAAAACAAAAAATACCAATCTCAGGTTGGTCATATAATTAGAAACAAAAAATATTCTCACAAACAACTTAAAAATATCTTAATATATTCACATTTAATGGACATATTCTTTAATATTTTGTCGGATAGACCTTGTTTTGAACAACATCTGCAAGTCTTTTCGGCAAACTTTGTATCAAACGTTGGCATGTTTGTACTTATATGTTTTGCAAACTTTGTTGCACCAACTGAAAGCATTTATCGTTATTTCAAAGGTTCTTGTCCTTAAGATCTCTACTAACAATTGCACATACATTTTCAATTATGTTGGTATCAGGATTTTGGGGTGGCCAGTCCAGAACGTCAATATTTTGACCCGAAAGCCAACACTTCACTAACCTTGAAGTGTGCTTTGGGTCATTGTCATGCTGAAAAATTTGATTGAGTTTTGAAAATAAATTAACAAACATACATGTTGCCAAGTCGTTTCTAATTATAAGGCCACCACTGTATGTTCATGGCGAAACCTTGAGTTTAGTTAACCTGAATATACTTATTTGAACACACTTTCAGTTTCGGTTTTACAATGAAGATACATGTTAAATTTCTTTATGATAATAATGGTGTACAACTCCCAGAGTAATTTCATTCAATTTTCACTGTTGGATCCTGAGCATGCGACAAAGTTGGATGTGAAATCTGTCTAGGACAGCTCAATGTTCAATTGTCACATGCACTATCCAATTACTATGGTACTATTCACGCTGAAGAGTCGCTATAAAGAAGGCAGCTGTGCAAATTCGGTATCAAAGTATAACGAATGAAGATATACACATATTTACGGTCAGCAAAGCATCCATTACATCTCTAAAAAGTGCGTACACTACATGTAAAATTGTCCACAAATTGCGGCTGTTCCGAGGACATTGAATGTTACAACAAAGTAGACTTACTTGTAACAGATACCGGATACTGGTATACCGGAACAAAACACAATAAGGACTCTCACAGCACTAACAGCACAGCCCGCAGATTGGGCAACGACTTCTTCTAAGGCTGTAGTGGCAGATGCAAGAGGAGACCACAGGGTATTTTTTTTGCTATAGTTCGGTACATGGGAACGAATTTATGGTCACCCATAATTTGTTGTCAAAACGTGTCGCCCTGAAAGTAATTTCTATAGAATCTACGCATTCATGAAGCTGTCGGGATGATTGTGAAATGCAAGCCACAAAATATATCGAGTGTTTTTTTTTCGATTTATTATAACTGTCAATATCGATAACTAAATTTTAACAGATGATAACGTAAAAGTTTCTTGATATTTTTAATCAGTAACGTTCGAATGTGGCTGTATTTCAATAAAACAATTTTTCAGTCGTCCATTAAAAATTAACTTTTTGGGGGCACTACCCCTTACCAAATTGGACAATACATATGTATAAATATACAAACTACAAATATTTTTTATGGTTGTAAACAAGCAATTAAAACTCATAAAAAACATAGTAAACGACACAAGCCATTTAAAATAAAATTCACAACTCAGGAAACGCTTAGAGAGAGACGTAGAAAAACAAAATTGGTAATAATTTTTACTTATCATATAACCCTCGTTTTAATTACTATAGCACGTCATAGACGAGCAGCTTAATTACGATTTATGCCATGAATATTATGATTTCGATTAAACTTTATAAATCGATATTTGGCGACAACAACAACAACAATAACACGATCAACTTAATGAAGGCATAAGAAATAAATATGGGGTGTTGACTTGCACTGACGCGTGGTAGTATAGTCTGGAGTAGTATAGTACACTAAAGAAAAATTAATCGTTTGTATGGACAGCTGAGAACTGAAAGATGTAAAGGAAAAATAGAAATATTTTTAAACCAATTCGGTATTAGCTTAAAGAGATAATGCTGTTGGAAAATAAATTCCAGAATTTTGATGATTTTTTATTTTTTATTTTTTAATTCATGTTTTGCATACAATGTTGTTCAATTTGATTACAAATTTTCATTATTTTTTTCGCCTTTTTTTTTTAATAATTTTAAAATCTATTAAGCTCACAACATACCGCAATCATTTGCTGCTGCTTTATGTTTAGAAATCAGTGCACGCATGTGTACTATACATGGAGGATTTCTTGTTAATATTTTCGTTTTATGTTTCTATTTCTCTTCAGATTATTCCTTTTTCTTAAATCATAATCTATATGACTTACACAAACGATATACATACGATATTCATAAATTTATGCTGCTATAACTTTAACACATTAAAACTAATTAATAATGCGGAAAAACTTGTTGTTTTCCCTCTACTATCTACTGTTTGTTACTTCTGGTAGGCAAAACTAACGTTTAAAGAAAAAAAATAATATTTTTTGGTTTATTTGTTTCTGCAAAAAAAAAACACGTTGCAACACTGTTGCATTTCAAAAAAAAAAAAAAAATTTTAAATAAAACCGAAAAACTTGAATAAAATTATAATAATTGAGGAAAATAAACAAAAATTTATGAAGGCTTGAATTAATTGAAAATCAGACACAGAAAAAAAAACAAATAAAGAAACTCTAGGCACTGCATTAGTATTTAGTTTTAATCAAATATTCATGCGATTAATTTACCATAAATATTTGCTTTCCGTGGAAAACTTAGTTATTTTTTTTTGTGTGTGTTTTATGAATTAAAAAATAAAGACAAAAAAAAGAGCTTTTGGTAATGCTAAGGTTACATGAGGGCGGTCCGCAAACTATACGAACTCACGTACATTCGATGTTTAATCAAATGAAAGAGTCAAACAGTAAAGTTAGGTTAGGTTAGTGTGGTGGCTCTTATACCCAAAAGCTCACTTAAGCACACATAGCGGCCCGTTGTGACTCCACAGGTGAACGCAGTCCCTGTACTGACCAAGTTCCCCCGAACATAGGAGGGAGAAGTCGGTCAGCCCAAGGTCTGCACATCTTAAAGCGTGACTACCTCGCACCGGAAAACCAGTCAGAAAGTTTGATAAACGAGGCTATATCCTTGACATCAATGGACGATAGCTCTGTCAAGCTGACAAGCGTTGGAGAGCCAAATAAGAGAGTAAGAGATGGGCATTGACAAAGAAAGTAGATAACAGTCTCATCCTCCTCAGCGGATCTGCACCCATGGCAGAAGTCGTTAAATGGGAGCCGCATGTCTACCCATAACACAGTGACCTGTAAGCATGGCCACTGTGTTTGAGATGATGGTACGACCAAGTCCAAGTAACTGGTTGGTACGCCTACTATCCATCATGGGTCAGGTGAGTCTAGCGGTAGTGCAGTTTCCCGGAATGTCCGGGGACCCAGACAAGTGACACTGAAGCGCCCAAAACAGTACAGTAGACGTCAAATACAGTACAGTACACGTCAAACATAATATACGCTTCCGGCGACCTCCGGCTAAGCCTCTTAATTAACATTGAATTGTTAATTTTCAAAATACTTTAACCTAATTTTGTTAGAAATAAAATGCAGGCATAAATGGCCTCAGTGCCTGAAATAAAGCAATACTGCAATTTAAAGCATAACTATTTACCTAAGAATTGTCTTTGAAGTTCACAACATTCTTCAAATCGTACAGTAATATCGAATACTGGTTTGTTATCTCTGTTGGTAATATATATGTATGCCTTCCCGTAAATCACATTCATCCTCTATACATCTGAAACGTTGATAGTGTTCGTTTATAATATCCAGCTTACACGTCTGTAACACTTGTTCCTGAATACCCTTAGCTTTTCCGTGATTTCGCGGAATTCATACATTCATACTCCACCAGGCGACGTTTGCGCTTTTATAGCATCTCAGCTATTAGCGTGACCCACGCAGATTCGATTTCTGTCAGGAAATCTGTCTATTTACTTTATTTATTTATTTATTAATTACAATACAATTACAAATTATATTCTAATTTTATACGAGCGGAGTAACTTGACCATATGCTCGGTGTAGTGTCACAGACCAGAGTCTCTGGTGGGAATCGAACCCACGACCCTCACACTAATAGTCTAGCACACTATCCACTAGACTACCAGGGCACCCATTTACTTTGGTATTCCCCTTTTAATGAAAATTCCTACTTTTTGATACATTTACAAAATACATACATACATACATACATAATTGGTCATTGGTCAGGATTACGACCCAGCTTCGAACAGCACTTATGTTATGTACATGAGTGGCTAGACCTTCAGACTTTTGAGAAGCTTTTTCATGGCAATTGATTATAATGGAATGTGATTACCTAATAAACTACAGGATCTTGTAATAGAAAACTATAAAGATCGTTTAAAACAAAAGACTTAAGACACATACCCTATTTGCATAAAAAAGCCCTTCAGTGCTTCTTGACACTATACGTTCCCCACGTTCAATGTTTTCATGCCCAGGATTCCATGCAACGTCTCTCTATCTCTTTCAGAGACAACCAGTATACTGGCACAATCTTGAATGTGGCGTATATATTCTCTAGGGATCTCTTGACTATTTTACTGTGACGGTAAATATACGTACATTTCCACTTAAATCACTCTGATAGCAGATTCGCATAGTTTTTCTAACCATTATGTCAGTCTGAATAGTACTACAGTAATCGGGCAGAACAAGAAGCAATCGCAGCTATTCTGAAAAGATTCCACAACCAACACTGCCGCGTAGTTGGAAATGTAAACCATTACCATAAAGAAAGTTATCCGTTATCTTCGTTGTATTGTCTGGATTGAAAGCGTGTTCAGGTAACCTGTAGCCGATACGCGTATTCAGATTAAATACACCAAAGATGTTGGCACGACCATACCTTCTATTAGAGAGATCTCGATCCGTCAGTGAATATTTGAATCAGAATTTTATATGAATTCCTGAAGTATTTCCGTTGTAAAATCAGAATCGAAAGTGGGTTAAGGTATCGCGTAATTGAGGATTTTGGTATGACCGTCGCTTCAAAACTTGCATGGTTTTGTAACGCTCACTCGTATTGCTGGGGTTAAAGCGTTTTGTTGCTCCATCATATTTGTTAGTAGCCTATTAAGGATAGTAAATCTTGCTTTAGAAAATCGCATTTAAATTAATAAACTTTGAATTCTTAGCTTAAAATTTGTAAATTTATAAAACTGAACTGAAGAAATTGGTATTTCACACAATTTGCCTCCCAAGTAGTGTAACCTACCAACTTGCTAAAAAAAAAAAAAAAACTATTTTTATTTCTAATTGAATAATTTATTATGGCTGCGGTTATTACAGAAGCCAACATGTATTATTCAATATCCCATTTATGCAAGTTTTCTTTCACATTTTTTTTTTGCCATATTTCAACAGAAATATTTTTGCTGTTATAAAATTTGTTTTGTTTTGTTGTTATTGTTGTTGTATTTGTTATTTGATTAAAACCAAAATTATGCTAATCATAAACAATGTACTCCTCAACGAAGCCACAAATTCAAACAATTCAAATTAATAATAATAAACGTGGAAATGATACTTCAATTTAAACACCAATTGAAACATTATGGTAACGTGGAAAACTTTAAAGAAAAAAAAACACTCTTCCATTAGCACATATAAGCATTTTGTATTGCACATTATGGCAAATTGAAAATGTTACTTTTGCTAGAGACCATAAAGACACCAATTAGCATAATTTGTTTGGCAATAAGACAAAAAAAAAGAAGAAAAAAACCATACAGAAAGAAAATTAAAAGGGCTTGAAATTGTTACAAAAAAAAAATAATAAGATTTTCACAACAATTTTTTGGCTTTTATAGAGGGCCTGTTACCAAAAAACACAAAAAAAAAAAAAAAAACTTAAGGAAAATAAATGATTTTTGCTTTTGACTAAAACGAAACCAATTATCTACACCTTGTTGAATGTGAAATAAATTCTGTTGTTAAATATTTATGATTTCGTTTCATAATCATTCCTACAAAAATGGTGCTAGTAATAGTTCACCAAATATTCATTTAATTTAATTTGTTTAGCATCTTTTGTTATGCTAAGTTTTTGGCAAAATTTTTTTGTACTGTTTTCGTTAAACTAACTTTAATTGAGTGCTAATGTAATGAAATTATTAGCATTTATTTATTTTTTGTCTTTAGTTATGGTATTTCATACGAAGTTATTTTAATTTAAATTCTAAATTATTTAGCATCTGCTCATAATCGTTGCCACAAAAGACTTATCACTCAATCGTTACAGCATTAAAATAAAATAAATATTTCCAAATACTGTACTGTGTCTATCTATACTTCGCGGTCATATAGATAGACACAGCAGAGTTGAGTTTCTTACGGAAGTAATACGAAATTTGTGTTAATCGCGAAGATTACTTCCATCTATCGTTGTGTGGTATTGCCGAGTTGAGGTTCTGAAATATTCCGACAAAACAATATATTTTATTGTCTCTTACATTACATTGCCAGTAATGATGAAGCCTTAACGATGCTCTGACATAGTTTATGATGCTGTTCAGCATATTTAAGAATAACTTTTCTGATGATTGGTTTCTCCTTATTATATTAGGGGTCTGGAAGGAAACTCCTCTCCGGACAGGCTTATCTGCTTATTCATTGTGCCTAATTGTTTCATGACGTTAGATTCAGAAAACAAAGACCTTATTGTTCCAGGATAGCTAATATTTTTCTCACACAGTCCTGTACACATTACGCACTGACCATATATGTTGGCGACTTGTTTTTGACGTATCCATATACAACAGTATACACCCTCTTTTAAAAGTGTTTACTTCTATTACGGAAGTCGCCGTAGTAGGTAGTGTGTTCGCTTATTAGACGTGAGGCCACGGTTCAAACCCCAGGCCAGACATCAGAATGAAATACGAAAAAATATTTCTTCGGTGACTTCCTCTCAACAGATTTCTGGCAAAAACTCTGAGAGTAAATAAAATTGACATGAAACGTTTCTCAAAAATCTGCCATTCGAAGTCCACTTCAAACTGTACGTTCCGCTACTCATGTATACAATTTACACACACAGCCTAAGTGGTTTGAGAAACTAGGTTGTAATCCTGACTGAAGGGGTGTAATGACCAATTATGTACGTATGCATGTATGTATGTATGTGATTGATATGACTTCAGATTTTTCTTTCTGAAAGTCCTTAATGTCGCACATGCATTGCTTGAAACGGTTCCTACTGTAAAAAGCTGGTTACTATTGAAGGCAATTCTTGAAACATACATACATAATTGGCCATTACAACCCTTCTGTCAGGATTACGGCCTAGCTTCTCAACAACCCATATATATCTCATCTTTATTGAGAAAAATGTTTGTCTCTCTCTAGCTTTCCTTTTTCCGGGAGTTCCCTACTTAACTCCTATATTTTTAATTACACGGAAAGTTCTGGTCCCGTCTGAGTTTTTTTATCTCCTCTGATTTCCCTGGATACCTTATTAATTTTATTTTAACGACTCCGTACTACTACTACTTTCCAGTTAGCTCTATAGGAACTACATAAATGCTCCCCAGTTCAGTTTGTACCTCAAATTGAATTTCGCATATATTTCGAAAATACCTTAGAGTTTTCCTAGGATTTTCGAATATCTCGAACATCTTCAATCCAGTATCTACAGCAGCCTTTGAAGTATACAACAGAATGTTTCCTCTCTTAAACTGTTATTTGAAGGTTACACTTTTAATATTCAGTCTTCAGTCTAATGAAAGTCTATGATTTAGGAAAGTGCTTTATAATGCCACTGAATTAAAATGTTTTTCAAATTCACAGAGTTTTATGGTTCTGACTCTATCTGGCAGGCCCCTCATTATCTTAAATATAATCTCTATGGCTCTAACCTGCAACGGTCTTTAATACAACAGAGGTAATAGCTTCTGCCGCCAATGCTTGTCAATCTCTGTATCATATACAATTCCACATGAGGTGTTTCCAAGTTTGTCCTGTCTTCCATATGAAGTTATATATCCAATGTATACTTCTATCCCAGAGACTTTTTCCAACAAAATAGTAAATTATCAGACTTTCTAAAGCCTCGTTTGGTTTTGGAAGTTACGGAGAAGATCTTCCCAAATTTAACAGCATATCCACTCTGCAGGTATATTAAATTTAGAAATGACTCTTTTTCTTGTGTCTTCTACAAGATTGGAGAGGAGTGCGGGAGTGTTTGCACAAAGGATGAAAGTTATTAGTATTGAAGCTTATTCGAAATTTTCGGGAATAAAAAATAAAATCAAAAGCAGTCACTATTATCACCAGATAATGTGCAGATGAAACTATAATTGTCAGTCTTTACTCTCCAAATATACTCGAACCTAAAGGCGTGTTGTGGTCATTTTTTTTTTGTACAATATTGAATTCATGCATATTAAATGTATTGATGATAAGAATCTGTTTTATACTTATATGAAGCTATTTAAAAAACCGGCCGCTTTAATTAATTCAATGAATTTTCAATTGACAAGTTTATCAGTCTTACGCATCGTTTTATTTCTAATAAAATTTACAATTTAATAATATATTTATTGTATAATAAAACTGTTTAAATAAATATTATTTATAATGTAGTCAAGTTCTTTTTAAATTTATTTTTAATCATAAAACTATTAAAAATAATGTGTAATTATTTTTTCAAGTAGCATCATTAATTTATAGTTGTTCTATTAATTAAAATAATATTATTTATTTAATATTTATATATGATTTTAATAAAAAAATATATTTAATGGAAATTTACATACAAATCATCATATTAGAAGTGAGGTGGTCTATAATAAAACAAATGACAACAGAGTCTATGAATGTAATTAACAATGATTGACCGTTTATTGAAACAAAACATTATTACAAATTATTAATATTTAAAATGCAGGCTTTGTAATTAAATTAAATAAAAAGATCAAATTGTTTAAACTCTATGTATTATGAAACGGAAAGTAAAAGTTTCCCTTCAAAAATGTCGCATTTATAATATTCTTCACAAATAATGTGTTGCAACACCATAATTTCTCAAGGGAAACCTTTCGTTTAACCTGCAGTACTCAATAATTGTGATGCAACACTCTCTGTAATTTAATTTAAATTAAATGTTTATCTAAAAACCAATATCTGTCGTTATATACACATTGCTCCCTAAAGCATTTAATTACTATACATAACAAAAGACTTAAGCTACATACTTTAATTAACCAGCATTGTTTGGTAAGGCGAAAATTGAAATTAAATTGCATTTTCTCAACATATGCAATTTATTTTTAAATACTATTCAGAGGCATCAATAACAAATACTCATGTGAATGTTAACATAACAAACATTTATTTTGTAAATAATGTCTCATATGTTTGTTATGGCATTATACTATATGCTTAATTAATAAGTCTTTGAAATCTACTACTTGTTTATACTAAATATTCAAATTTAATTATTCTCTGGGGAAGTTGTAATATTTAATTATTATTAAAATTATTGACAAGAAAACTAAAGTTCGTAAGTCATTTATTTGTAAAGATATTTTTATTAAATTACTAAAATTAGTAAGAATTTAAAGAAAAAAAAACTTTAAAATTACCATATAAAGTTGCAGCCAATAATTACCAAGTCATTGTGCAAGTTTATTTCAATTGCCAAAAGCGGCTTCAAAGAATGTGTTTCTATAAATGGCTAAATTGCGAATGTTTGTAGTTGATGAAAATCCTGAAAAATAATTTCCGCATTACATTTGATATGCCAAATATTCAGTACTTTGACAACAGATTGGCAATTCAAAAATACTCGTAAATAGGGGAGCTTATGGCTATTCAAGGCAAGCATCAGCATCATAATCAGAAATGTGAATATCGGGTGAAAGCTGGTTAATATTGGACATCATTAAGCCATCCCTGCAGTTATTCACCAACAAGTGTCGCAGAACTGTGAATAGAGTATTAAGCATACATGATTGGTCATTACAACCCTTCAGTCAGGATTACGACCTAGCTTCTCACACCACTTATGTTGTGTGTGTTAATTTTATACATGAGTGACGACAACTGCAGTCTAAAGTCGACTCCGAACGACAGATTTTTTAAGAAAATTTTTGCCAGAAATCTCTCGCCGAAGAAATATTTTTTTTATATTTCATTTTGTTGGTGAAGTCGGACCTGGGGTTTGAACCGTAGCCTCGCGTCTAATAAGCCATCACACTACCTAGTAAATTATTATAAGCCAACATAATCTACAATACGGATTTCTTCGCATTCGCTATATGAACTCAAGAACTCCACAAATATATGCAAGCAAGACCTGATTGCACAATGTAATCTTAAATTGCTAAAACATCAGCTACGGATATCGACAGTTGGATATTATATTCCAGATAATTACATTTAAATTTGCCGTCTATATGTAGGGTGGCCTTTTGACATAATGGTGGTCTAGTATGTTCCACAAAATAATAAAATTGTGTTGCCCACCATGTGGAATTCCAATAATATGTCCCGTAGTTGGACTGACCATATTTTTAGTTCCCTTCCTTATGCCTATCAACTGCTATTGAATTCAATATTTTAATTAAAATAAATTATTCCTCAATGAACGACACAGATGGTCAGAGCTATTTGCCAGATTCGATCCAAAAGTGTGATATTTAAGACCTCTCGCATACTTAGTAAATGTGTGACTGTCGATTTGTGTAATCTACCAATATCCAAATAGAGCATAATTCCTTTACTATTGTCTCGTGACTTGAGTGGAATTTCTTTTTGTAGACAGTCGAATGGTTATTTGGCCGTAGAGTTGGAGCACATATAGAACATGTGATACCCTATCCATGTATTTAAAAATTTAACAAAATCTTCCAGAGTGATACCAATTACTTAATTAACTTTTCTTTTTGACTTCTAGAGACTTATTTTCGAGTCAAATTGTAAGTGAATGGCTTTTACAGTATCAGACTTTTTCGGAGTACTGCTGTATACAAAAAAAAAAAAAATTCCCTTAAAATTCTACCCACACACAGAACAATAACCAGCATTTGCTCTTGAACTTTAACAACAGACTAACAAACTAAACTTGAATTTTATTTAAATCTTCTTCCATTCTTCATTTCAAATGATGTCCGAACAATAACCTGTCAAAAAGGTGTTGAGTGGTATTTTGATCATCTCTCGCTTCACTCACATGGTGTATGTTTGATCTGCAGATTAGTTTTTTGTCGGCCTTTAAATAGATACGCAACACAAAGATTTTATACAAAAAGTTGCAGCATATTTTGATAGATTTCCTAAGCTATGCTTAAATGAAAATGTTTATTAAGAAACTTTATAAAACACTTAAACCTCGTTTAACAATTTTGAAAGAGAAACTAAAAAACATTTTTATTAAGAACAAAAGCTAGGTTGTTGTCTTGGCTGAAAAGCAGTAGTAACTGATAAAGTATATATAAAATGCGTGAGATCTTGCCCCCATTAAGGCAAACAGTACTTGAAAGATAAGGAAATTTACCATGAAGTGTTCGAAACAGAAATTCCCCAAGAATATTTTTAACTGACTTCATTTCTTAACTTGAGTATTGTGGCTTCATGAGAATTTTTCGGCCAATGCTTCCTTTAAGCATGTCAATTTTGTTCGGCAGGTAGTGGATAGGATCATTCTAACTCCACCATATACAGAAAATTATCTGAGAGACATAGATAAACACTTTTGCTAGCCAAGCTTCATGTACAATGTAATTCGCTTCGATATTTTAGAACCATTTTATATCGTGAGTAATGATTCGTTGCAAAAATGACTTACTTTTATGGCGCAGAAAAAATATTTTTTTGGATATGCAAAATCATATATCAAAGACCCTGAATTCTCTAGGTCGTGTGGTGAACAACTTCTTAACTTTTGGAACAATCTTACAACTTGGAAATATTTTTAAATTTGTCTGTGTCTGACATGCATTCATTTTGTAAATTTTTCTTAGCTATCGTCTTCATTCATTGTAGGTGCCGTAGTCTAGTAGGTAATGTGTTGGCTTGTTAGACGTGAGGCCAAGGTTCGGACCCCAGGTCAGACATCTCTAACGAAACGAAATATGGAAAAATATGCCTCTCAGCAGATTTCTAGCAAAAGTTCGGAGAGTAAATAAAATTGTCATGAAAAGTTTCTGTAGGTCCCGCCACTCATGTAAAAAATGAACACCCACAACATAAGTGGTGTGAGAAGTTAGGATTTAATCCTGACTGAAGGGTGTTAGTGTCCAATTATGTGTAATGGTCTTCATTGCCTTCAATATTATCTTCGAACATTCTTGGCAGACATAGATGGCCTTTTTTTGTCCCGTCAAAATCCATTAAACACATTCAGGACAAGCTTAATACGAGTTTTTTCCAAATTAATCATTTAAACTTCGTATAAAAGATGCTTTGTTGACACGAAATCCTATGTTTTCAAATCAAAAAAAAAAGTTGTTGTTTAAACTAATTTGTAAAATAACTAAATAAGAATAAATGACGAATATTTATTGAAAAAAATGTCATATAAGTTATTAAAGACACAAACCATGTGTAGTTTGCACTTCTAAATATGACACCCAATGGTAGAGAGTAGCCTCTAGACGTCAGCACAAGTTTTTCTTATGCTCACATAAGTTATTGTATTTTTTGTTGGACTGCTAACAGCATAATGCCTTTGTAACATACCACAGTACCAAAATGCTTCTGGTCAAAACATTTTTATTTCTAAACTGGCCGTTGTAAACATTTTCCTTCTACCATTCTTTAAAACATCTTTCATTCAAAAAAAGTTTTTTTTTTCTATTTCTTCATTTTTCAACACCAAAAAATGTTGTTAATCTTTAAACAGTTCTTTTATTTATTTGTTTTGCTTCAAAAACGTTTCTCTATTACTTTTTATAGAAAAAAAAATACAAGAAAATCTTGCAGCATTTTTTTGATTTTTTTTTTGGGCAAAAATGTTTCTGTTTTTGTTTCAACGTTCGTTGATGAACTAAACACGTTGATTTGATTTATAAATTTAACCCCGATTTGTAAGTACGTTTACGTTTTCGAACATGATACTAAATTTGAACAGAGTATTGTTTTTGTGTTGTGGCTTTAAGTCAAACAAACAAACAAACAAACGCTTTATTAGCTAACGGCTAATCCGTTGGCTAAAACGTAAAGAAAAACAAATATGTACGTAAAGTACAGTACATAAAATGTATAGTTTCTCGCTCTCTTTCGGCAACAAGCAACACAACATAACACAACACTTTTTGGTAATTTTTTTTGTTTCACAGAACAATAAAGAACTTGTTAAAGAACGTATCTTGTTTTTCTTGTAAATTTTTTAACCAAAAGGGTTTTGGTTACACAATTGCTAAGAAGAAAAAAAGTTTCAAGCTGTTTTGGCTACAACTCTCTTGTACGTGCCTTTTTTTCTTTTTTCAATTTTTTTTGTTTGGAACCATGTTCTTAATCCACTTGCAGCCGGTATTACGACATCATTAGAACAGTTTTAATTCACTATAATTTTCATGTTGTATTGTATTTTGCATAAAATTAAATTTGTCCCTATTTCTGTTGGATAGTGTTGTAGTTAGTGTTACAAATCATTAAACTTTTAGGTTTTGCTTAAGAAAATAAATTGATTTTTTAAAAATTTTTGTAAAAACAAAAAATTTTATGAAATGAGTGATTTACGCTTAAATTCAAAATTCTAAGTAGCCTTGGTAGATAATACTATGATGGTATACATTTTAAATTATGCCAGCAACAGTTATATTAAATTTTTTACAGTCTAATCATCAGTCCCAGAAAATTTGTTATTAAGAGTACTACTTCAAGTGTAAGAATACTATAACATTGTTCAAATCTTCCCCATTGCTTCTCTGGGTAGAGCATATTGAAAATTTACAATTTTCTATAACTCAGGCATACAAAAAAGGTCGAATTTGAACGATTCCATGGGTTATGTTGGCGTTGAGGTTTGTATCATAATTGCATTCGCCTGCGACTTGCGAAAATCCCACAAGAAAGGAATTAAGTCCTACGATTTCGGTGGCCAGTCCACATTAATTCTAAGTGAGCTCTCAAGCCGCTCGTACAAGATATTTAATGTGGAATAAAGTGTGTCGAATGAAAAATCGTTGCGTTGATAGCACACGTTATTGGTGTTCAGACGAAAAGAAGTTAATAACCATTGACCAACGTAGTTCTCCAAGAAATATGGATCGAAAATGGGGCCAAACATTAATTCCTCACCAAACACTGTTTTTTTTCGAGATGCATTGGAGTCTCTTGGACCCCATGTGGATTGGTTTAGACCCGTATTCGATATTTTTGTATATTCATAGGTATATTCATATAGGCATAATTGGTCATTACAGCCCTTCAGTCTGGATCAAGACCTAGCTTCTCACGCCAAAGAAACATGGATCGAAGGAGGGGGCAAAAATAAATCCTCACCAAACAGGGTTTTTTTCGAGATGTATTGGACGCTTTTGGATCTCGTGTGGATTGGTATCGTCCCAAATTCAACATTTTTGTTGATTCATACATACATACATAATTGGTCATTACAACCCTTCAGTCAGGATTATGACCTATCTTCTCACGCCACTTGTGTTATGTGTGTTAATTTTACACATGAGTGCCAGAACTTACAGTTTAAAGTCGACATATTTTTGAGAAACTTTTCTTGACAATTTTATTTACTCACATAGTAGTTTTTGCCAGAAATGTGCTGAGAAGAAGTCACCGAAGAAATATTTTTTCATATTTCGTTTTGTTGAAGATGTCTGACCTGGGATTTGAACTGCGGCCTTGCGTCTAATAAGCCAACATACTACCTACTAGGCAACTTCACGACACGAGAAGCATTTCATCATTAAATGTCATGTAATGCATGACTAGGAGACCTTCTCTATTAGTTGCGTTAAAAATAATTTCCATAATAAAAAAACTTTTGAATGCCATTAAGAACAGGATATTGATTTTTTTTGCTTAATAGTGATGGGGTTTACATAGACTATAATCACAGAATGATTGTCAATTATTAATTTCATTTATGCAAAACACCTCTGGTCACAAATTATTTGCCAAATGTTGCTTAACCATTACTTGTTATGTGGTTGAGTGGACCATAGATATGTATGTATGTATGTATGTATATGCAAACGTAAACAATAATTACACTTTAAATGATAGGGTGGTACAAAGCATTTAAAATGTTGCAAACAAAGTAAGAGTAAATGTTGGCGTTATGGCTACGCAATATTTTGGTTTTTTTGTCAAGAATTTTAACGTATTTTTTTTTAATTGGTAAAGGGGAGATTATTATAAGCAAACGCAGTTAATTTAACAAGATTTACATATATTGGTTCTTTGATACAAATTTCGTATCTATTACATGAAAAGCGTTTATAGAACTTGTAAACTAAATTGGTTTTTTCGCAATTTATAGCCGAATATGTAAATAGTTTTTAACAATTAATTGTAATAACAATTTACACATTTCATTTAATGATTTAATTTTGCAATGAAGCAACATATAAATTGAAATATTGTTTATTGCTAAAGGGTTTCCTAAAACTATAATTTTTTTTTCTTATATTAAATTAATGTTTATGAAAATTGTTTTAAAAGATTTTTTGTATATAAAAGTAATGAAACAAAACAACTTTTACTTTTGAAAATCGCCATTAAAAGTGTTATTACTTGAGTTGATATTGTCGTAAAAAAATATTTTATTGGTCTAAGCAGACACCGTAATTAATCAGATTTTCATGTTTATGGCATACGAAGCTATAAAATTTTAATAACTGTTTATATTTGAAATTCAATCATAATACATATTATGTTTGACAATTACCAGTGGCAAAGTTTTGCAAAATTATTAATAAATTTCAATCAAATTAACTTTTTTGTTTTGATGTATGTATTGTACAACCTGTATAGGATATCCTTATAATTTCAACCTCAACTTCATTGCCTTGAGGAAATTCAGAATGCTGATCAGTAAATATACCTCATACATACATATATAATTGATCCTTACAATCCTTCAGTCCGGATTAAGACCTAGCTTTTCATACCTAGCTTATGTGTTGTGTGTTAATTTTATACCTACAGTTTAAAGTCGACTCCGAACGGCAGATTTATTTGAGAAACTTTTCATGACAATTTTTGCTTACTGTCAGGCGTTTTGCCAGAAATCTGTCGCCGAAGAAATATTTTTTCGTATTTCATTTTGCTGGAGATGTCTGATCTGGGGATTGAATCGTTGCCTCATGTTGAATATGCCAACACACTATCTACTAGACTGCGGTGGCTTCATGTTTATTCACGTGTTTATTTATTGTTGGCGGCGTCATTGGTCTATATTTCTTGGAAGACTACGTTAGTCAGGCCATCAGTGCACTATAGGTCGGTGATTATCTTTTGGCCTGAACACCAATGACGTGTGCTTTCAACGTAACGGTTCTTCAAGCGACACAGCTCATGCCACATGAGATATTTTGTACGAGCGGTTTGAGGGCTCATGTAGAGTTAATGTGAACTGGTCACCGAAATCGTACGACTTTCTTGTGGAGTTAACGCAAGTCGCAGGCGTATGCGATTAAGTTACAAACCACATCAGTACTCAAAACCAACATGGCATCGGTCGAATTCGATCTGATTTATATGACTGAGTCGTGGAAAATTTAACATTTTCAATGCGCTCCACCCGGAGAACTCAACATCAAATTTCTGGCAAAAACTCTGGAAAAAGTTTCTCAAAAATCTATCATTCCGAGTCGACTTTAAACTTTTGGTCCCGCCACTCATTTATAAAATTACCACACACAACATAAGTGATGTGAGAAGCTTGGTTGTTGTCCTGAGTGAAGGGTTGTAACGAATAATTGTGTATGTATGTAAATACTTCTTGTTGTTATATTGCATCTGATCCACTGTATGGAAATCAGTAAAAGACAAATGGGTGCAGTAGAGGGGACTTCTAACTGTCTACTGGAGATCATATCGAAATACTCTTCATATAAGAAGTTATATGTTTTGTACTCAGATTCACTGATAATCTGAAGAAACGAAGGACAAAGTATCATACCTACTGCAATGTGAATGAAATGATAATTTTATCGCCTCGTAGAGGCTATCCAGAAATCTGAGGAGATTTCTAAATTACAGAAATCTCTGATCTTATTTCATTGAATCCAATATTCACACTGTCGAATCTATTCTACAAAAAAAATTTTTTTAAGTACAACTATTTCCATGTCCTTCCGTGTTGCAGACTATCAAATTCGTTTTCCTTTTAAAAATATTGTTTTTTTTATTACAAAAAAACAAAACAATTCACTTGTTTTAAAGCAACAAAGTCATATTTTTTCTTAAATGTATTCATAAAGTAAAGCTCAATGACAAAAACAACAACAATTTTTACTTAAAAAGTAAAACTTAATAAATGTTTTAATTCAAGCATGACACAAAAATTGACAGCAACATTTTGTTGCAATTTGAAAATGGTAAAAAAAAAATTAGTTTTCAAAGACACGTGTTGCAAGTAAACAAAGTGATGAAAATCTCAAAAATTATTATTGCAGTGACAATAATTATTTTTTTTTTGTTTTTGATATTTCTTTTCACCAAAATAAACTTGTTTTCATATGTTAATAGAGCGCAAAAATAAGGCGATAAGTTTTTATTTTCATTTTTATTTTTATTTATTTTTTTTAATATGCAATAATTTTAAACTTAATGATAAAGACAATAATTAAGAAGATATTATTTTTTTTATTATTTTAATTTTTGTTTTTATTCAGTCGTTTATTAAGTTTTATTAAGGCTTACTAGTAGAGAAGTTTAAGTTTAAATTAAACAAAAAAAAATGATTGAAACTTAATTATGTCTGAATGTCAATTGATTTGCATATAAAAGGCGTAAACCTACATTTGCGAGTGCATTGACTTTAAATGTATAAAAATTAATAATAAAAAAATATATATACTTTTTATAATTAAAATTAAAAAACAAGTAATAAATATTGACGATTAAGTTAAAATTACTTGTTTTCGAAAGCCTTACGGAAATGTACATTATTGGGCACGTGTATTATTATATTTTAAAAAAGTTAGAAGAAATTAACAGAGTTAAAATTCAAAAATTAATTGTTAGTTGTTGTCATACTTCATTACCATCTCTTGACAAAGGTTAGGACTTTGTGAGAAAAGTTCCTGGCCACCACACTGAATACATATTCATGAAGGTAGCTGTTTGAAGCAGCGACAAATGACAATCATATCATAGTAGTACCTGATATAGTAGGCCAATCACATGATAAATTGAAATAAATTCGATTTATGAAGCTAAAATACATTCAAGAGAGAGAAATCCTTTTACGCAACTCTATTCGTATTTGGAAAAAATATTTTTTTCAATGATTTTCCTCTCAGCAGCTCGGAGAGTAACTAATTGTTCTGAGGAGTCTTCTCAAATGTGTCTCCTTTTGATTTATTAAACTTTCTTTAAGAAAAATAATCAAATGCGAGTTCGCTTCTATTATTTCTATTGTTTTTCTAACTTATTGGGCATAACAAATGATGGTAAAGTAAAGGTTTGTGTCTTAAGTCTTTTGTTTTATATACGTAAGAACAAGTGCAATGTTGAAAAAAGTTGAATCAGTTTCCAGCTTTAATCAGTATTTATTAAATCTTAAATATCTGAGCCGTAGTGTAGAAGATTTTTCATACATACGCTATTGGTCATACCAATCCTTTAGTCAGGATTACAACCTAGTTTCTCACACCACTCATGTTGTGTGCCTTAATTTTATACTTAAGTGGCGGGACCTACAGTTTAACGTCGACTCCGAACGACAGATTTTGAGAAACTTTTTCATGGCAGGTTTATTTGCTCTCAGAGTTCTTGGCAGAAATCTGCTGAGAGAAAGTCGCCGAAGAAATATTTTTTCATATTTCGTTTAGTTGGAGATGCCTGACCTGGGGTTTGAACCGAGACCTCGAGTCTAATAAGCCAACACACTGCCTACTAGACTCAAATATTTATGTTGTATTGTAGAACATTTCTCATAGGTTTTCGATCACTTTAATCCTAAAAAATATTTTTTTTGATCCACTTCTCAGCAGTCGATTGGTAAAGCCTCTGTGAGTAGCTTTCTAATGCACTGAAAAATCTACAAAAATCTGTCGTACGGAGTATGCATTAAACTATACATCCAGCTTTCTTACATACTTAATTGGTCATCATACAATCTAGATTCTTACAACTCCAACCACGTGTGTGTGTTTATTTTGTACATGGGTGGCGATACCTATAGTTTATTGTGGACTCGTGACACTAATTTTTACCCTCAGAGTTCCCATATTGTTCGAGATGTTTGAGCTGGAGTTTGAAACACTCTAGTCTAATGAGCCAACACACTGTCTACTAAGTACGGCGGCTTTTTTAGATTCTATTCACTACTCATTAATTTAAAATTGACATCCAAATATCTCACGTCAAAGACTACTACAGCGACAAAAAACTTCCATAGTTTGACCACATTTTTTAACAACAACAAATCTTAAAACTTTGATCAAGACCTTTTATTTGCCATTTACCCCTACTATAATCGACAGAGTTCAACGTCATACTAAAGCATTCTCTTTGTGTCAATGTTAGATAGAATCCATGCTAATAAGAACTTTTCATTTTATTTGGCTGTCAGTAAAATTTTTTTTACATTTTTTTTTTTTTGTTAAAATTTTTTTTCAACAAGTTTGCCCAAGTCTGTGTTTTAATTAATTTTGTTGTTCATGCCTAAAAAAACATTTCATTCATTACTCAACGCAACTGTAGTAATTAAATTATTTGTCTCTATAGGAACATAAAAACAAAAACAAAAAAATAAAATAACGAAATTGAAAATTTGAAAATTGAAAACATGTAGCGGATACACAGACATGTACACTCACCTACTAAGCAACCTTCAAATATTCTGCACCAAAACTTATCAACGTAAAGTAAAATCAATTAAAATATATTCTTTTTTTTTTTAATTATTTAGAAAATTTGCCAAATATTATATGTATTAGTAGTAGTTGTTTGTAACGAAATATACTGTATGGTTATATTTAAAATTTTTTATAAGAACAGAAACATTGTAATAAAAATGCTTGTTTTACAAAAATCTCAAAAAAAAAGGAAGGAAACTGGTTTCTATAGCTATGATTCATGCCATAAATTTATTAATTTAAATATTATTTATATTTAGCCTTACTACAGGTACATGAACTGTTTCAAGTTCCTTTTTTTATTTTAAATTTCTAAATAAAAAATCAAAAGAATTAAGACACAAACTCTGAACATACGACGTGTAATTCTTACATCTGGATTCTCAACAGATATAAGGTTTGTGTCTTTAATAACTTATAAATCATTTTGGAGCGCTAAGGACTGTTATGTATTCTCACTTAATCCTTGAACGAAAAGCTTTAACCAACTTTTTTTTTGCATCATTTAGGGCAGGTTCCGGTTCTGTGATTAAAAAAGCAGAAGGCGAGGCACTTTGGTGTCTTTCCGAAGCTTATCCTCTTTATATTCCTTCGATTTCAAAGCGCAGAATAGTGTTGGTGCAGTTCAGATTTGGGGATCACAGCTGTTGATATCTCGAGTCGTGGACAAAATTAAAAAAACCTGATTACTGTGACAAACTACGCTGTAATCCTAACAAAAAAGTAATAATAATGAAATTTAATGTGCATAATTGGCCATTACAACCCTTCAGTCAGGATTACGGCCTAGCTTCTCACACCAGTCATGTTGTGTGTTTTATACTTGACTGGCGGGACCTACAGTTTAACGTCGACACCGAACGACAGATTTTTGAGAAACTTTTTCATGACAGGTTTATTTACTCTTAATCTGCTGAGAGGAAGTCGCCGAAGAAATATTTTTTTGTTTTTTTTTAATATTTCGTTCGATGTCTGGCCTGGGGCTCGAACCCGGGCTTTACGTCTAATAAGCGAATACACTACCTACTCGACTACAACGACTTCTGAGGACCTGTTAGGTTTTCTCACTTAATTATTGAACTAAAAGGTGTAAATTTTTTTGCTTAGAAAATATAGACAACAAAGCGTCTTTAATAATAAAAGAAACAGGCAAGGCATGGATAATTTTCAGATCAAACCATTACTGGCCTTGAAAACTTCACCCATTACGACAATTCGAAGTGAAAAGAATTGTAAACCAAATATTTAAGAGATCAAATTTAAGCTTTGCTTACGGTGGGATTAAAAGGCTATCTTTTATTTTAAACTGCTGAAATACGACTCGACAATTGTCCTATATAATTGATTCGTTTTATGTGATAGGCCGGACATCAAAACGTAATATGAAAAAAAATATTTCTTCGGCGACTTCCTCTCAGCAAATTTCTGGCAAAAACTCTAAGAGTAAATAAACCTGCCATGAAAAAGTTTCTCAAAATCTGTCGTTCAGAGTCGACGTTAAACTGTAGGTCCCGCCACTCAAGTATAAAATTAAGGCACACAACATGAGTGGTGTGAGAAGCTAGACCGTAATCCTGACTGAAGGGTTGTTAGGTTAGGTTAGGCCGGAGTGGTAGCTCTGATATCACAAAGGGTTGTAATGGCCAATTAGATATGTACATATATGTGTGTATTCAAATTTTGAAAAAATAGTCCTTTCAACGATCCTTCTCTCAGCAGTTTTCTAATAAGAAAGTTTTTTCCGAGAGAAACTAATTATCCTGAAGAATTTTCTCAAATATGGAATTTGGAGAAGAAGTTACTGAAAAAAAGATTCATTACGTAATATAATGTAAATTTATTAAACAAAAATAAAAACAAAAATAAGAAAAAAAATTATTTATAGATTAGAAATAATGAATTTTCGTTAGTTATTATTTTATTTTAGTATTTTAAAATTTTTCTTGTTTACATTTTATTTTATTATTTCATTGTTTTCTTTTTCTTACAGGTGAGTTATTTTCATACAACTAAAAAGTCGCATGCCTCGGGTGGTAAGTTAATGTTTATTTATGCATAAAAATAAACACATCTCTTACTGACGACGTTCTTAACTGATTAACGACAATTTCAAAATTTATTATGAAAAATATTAATTTTATCGCTGGCATCTTTTGTTGTTTTGCGTAATAAACGTAAATTTCAAAAAATAAATAAAAAAATTAACATGTTGCCGGCATTTATTAGTTGAAAACATATTTTTTTTTTGCTAACAATTGTTAGTTTATGTATTAAATGGCTTTTAGTTAGCCAGACACAAAGGCGTCAGCGAAACAAATAAAAAAAAAATATTAAACAATTAAAAACAACATGTAAAACATTAGAAAAAAAACTAAAAATAATGAAAAAAAAAATCAATATCCAAATACTATATTTAAAGTTTACAAAAAATACAAACAAATCAAATGAGATAAATAGGAGTACAATTGTTTATTGAATGAAATAAAACGTTTCAGACGTACTAGCATGTGTTAAGGCAATATTAAATTAAATAAATACAATAAAAAATACTGACATTGATTATAATTCTACTAAAAAAGAAAAACAAAAACAAATTTTATTTCCATTCATTTTTGCTTCTGATTTTTTGAGCACAACCTTTGCATTTAGTGGTCAATGTCAGTCAACATACATTATAATTAAAAAATGAAATCTGTTTTAATAATTTTTCAAGTGCAAATAAATTCGCTTGTTCTTAAATTGAATCAGTTGAACAACTTAATAATGGTAATTCAACACCAGTTAACTATACTACTTCCTTTTTTCCAACTTCTGTTAAATACTTCAATGGGCATAGAAATATTACCTGATAACAATAAAAGTTTTAAGGGTTATGACCCATATTAGAACAAAAATACACAGTTTAAGAGCTGCCAATACATTCAGAAAGATGCATTGTTCGTTGCAATTTATGGGTCGATGGCATCATTGACCCGTTCTCCATCAATAACGATGCAAATCCCATACTTATAATTATTGCAACAATGTACCAGAGGAAGATTACTGAGTTCATTGCTCACAATCGAAAAATTGAATGGTTTCACATACAACACAGTAAGTGAGACTGTAAATCTATTTAGAGGATCCATAAAGACTTTCTCATAAAGGAACTTTCCAACCACAATTCAATTCTACAATAGTAGAGGATTGGAGCCATTTGTGAGATTCGGTATAAAGTATCTCAAAATTGCAGCGTATAAATTGCCCATCACTGGATGAACACAGGCAACGTTTAATGTAATGCACAGACATTCAATATACGAGTATGTTTATAAAAACGAGATATTTTGAGAACTTTTCCCAAATATGTGGCAGAGTTCTAGTATTTTATTTTTTAAATTATAGCCTTTATTGGTAACACAATGGGCCATATGGCCACCAAGTGAACTTGCCTGTGAACGGCAAACTACCCGCTAACTTAACCTAATATAGCCTTTACAGTTGACGATTGTCGTGGTTTTCTTCTGTACTGATATCTATAAGCGAAGAGGTTCAAGACAGATAAGCGAGTTAGCGAGTTATAAATCGCATTCGATTCTGATAGGATGATCTCCCAATGGAGCCTTAAAACTAGCTCTAACTACTAATTTTATTTCCAATTAACTGCCAAATACAGGGTCCTCCAACAAAGACTTCCTAATACGAAGCCATCTGTCAAATTAGTTGTCATTTATTCAGTCTGCTTTGGCAACCAAGGATGTATTCGCTGAATAGATTCTGAAATAATTGGCAATTGACCGTAATTAAGACTGAAAAATCATCTTCAGGGATGAGGCCTACTTCTGGAGTAATGTACGCATGAATGAAAAACAAAATTGTCGAATTTAGAACGATACCAGTTCACGTAAGAGCCAACAGTGGCCAATGCATTCCAGAAAAATCACTGTTTAGTGTAGATTTTAAGCTGGCCTTGGCATCAGTCCACATTTTTTTGAAAATTAATTGTCCAGGCTATCCCTGTGAACGGTGAGCACTGTATAGATCGATGATTATCAAATTCTTTGGGCCTAAATTGGATGATCTAGATACCAATGATATGTGGTTTCAATAGCACAGTGCTATGTGCCACATTGAATATTTCGAACGAATGATTTGAAGGCATGGTCATGTTAACTGGCCACAGAGTTTGTGCGACTTAACCACGTTAGACTTTTTCTATGTGGAGGTTCCTTAAGTTGCAGGTACATAAGGATAAGCTACAAACCACATCGCTTCTTAAAGCCAACATAACACATACCATCAGTCAATCAATCGGGCATTTCGGATGCTCTCCGAGTTGGATATTCCACACGTAATGGCATCTATAAGCCTTTCAAAAATGAATAAAAAATTTCGGGGTTGCCTTACACACACTTTGTTTTATTTAAACTTAAGCCGATCCTTTATTTTCTAGTATCATTGACAACTCAGATATTTGATAAAGCCTAGGTAGCTCTATATCTCCTATTAAAAATACTAGTAAACTATTGGCACTGCCACATCAAAAGACTTAAGAAACAAACTTGAAATTAGTTAACTACTGGTACTGACAGTTCAAAAGACTTAAGAAACAAACTGGAAATTGGAATTAGTACATAAACTACTGGCAGATCAAAAGACTTAAGAAACAAACTTGAAATTGATAGTTAGTCAATTACCACAAGAAAATGATTTAAAAAAATTTAAGTTGTAGAGAATTTCATAAATTTTTGTTTAAAAGAACAAAAATTTCACTGAAAATTCTTGGGAATTTCATAAATTTTAGTTCAAAAGAAAAAAATTCTATTGAAAACATTTGACATATTTGGCAGCACTAAATTTATTTTAAAATAAAAATAACTTAACATCGTTTTAATTAAAAATCAGTTTACATTGATACGAAAAATATTATTTAAGAATTATTTTCCATTTTCGTAGTTTTAACCATTATATTCCCTTATGAAAAAAACGGCAAGAAGTAAATAAATTTAAAAAAAAATAATTCTGAGAATAATTTCAAATCATAAATAACAATAAATAACACCCATTCGTTCTAAAAGTGTTTTCTCGCAGGCATTGGAAGTTACAAAAAAAAATAAATAAATCGGAACCACGATCCAAATTTGGTCATTGGCCAGCCTGTAATAATTGGCATAATGCTGTATGTACCTAACACCAACAACCATCACTCTTGCAACTAAAAGAAGTCTTTGCCTTTTAGCGTTTACAAAACCATTCTTAGTTTGTAAATTTAATACTTTATAATGATTAAATTGTACAAACTAAAGCAAAATGGAATTTTTTTTTCCTTTGTTTGTTTCCCTGGCGTCGTTATTATTATTATTGGATTTATTTAATACGAATTAATTTTTTTTCTTCGTATTTCGTATTTCTTTTGCTTCAATTTTCGGTTTCTATAATGGGCGTTAATGCCTAGTGTGTTGAACAAAACTAATTGCAATTTTATTTTAAACAAACACAAATTAACCCAAATTCATAGAAATATTCTGAAACACAAAAAAAAAATCGGTATTGAAAAACTACGTTAGAAATATGGCCATAAATAACATTTAGTGTTATCTAATTAGAAATATCTTGTTAATGCTTTTGTTTATTTCTAAAAGCGTAATTTATTTTAATCAGTTTTTGTAAAAAGAATTCAAATTTCAATTTATTTCCATTCGCTATTTTCCCATTCGCTATTGAAATTGACATCAACGCTTTGACATTGACAATGATTCACAAATTTGACGGCAACTAAAACAACAACAAAAAAAAAAAACAAATTACTTATAATCATAGTATTTAAGCGAATTTTATGTTGCCGTTCATAGCATTCATTACACAAATGTTTGCCATATTATGCAAAATAGCTTGAATGAAAAACAATAAAAATATGCCATTAAGATCCTCTAAAAATGATTAGTAGCTAGAACAAAAGAATATTTCTAAACATTTGCATTAAATATTCTAACAAAAAAAGTTTTCTTCTTTTTTGTTGTAATTAGAAACATCTGTCTGTAGTTAGCAGATCTTTATGTGAATAATTTGGAAAATAAAATAATTGAAGACAAAAAAATTTTTTTTTGAAATTCCATAATAAAAAGAATTGTTTGTATTTATGCTTCCACTTATCATACTGGTGCAAAAGCCTATTGTCCTATAGGTCCCCTCAAGATTGTAGTGTATTCCAGGCTGAGATCACCAGAGTAATGGCCAGTTGCCTCAAAAGCATTGACTGTGTGTTATGTCAACTCGAGGATCCAGAACAATTAAATTGCAAAAGAGCTGTCAAGAAACGGCATGTGGTTGTGATCAGTTAGGTCTCACGTCCGGCATATGTATGTACATATATCCAGGCTCAAACGTTCTAGACCGAAATGTGCCTTGCAATATTTTAAAATCTTGACAGGTTTCCTAACTAAGAATTGTATTTTGAGGGTGAACACCAGCTTGTGAGTCATACCTAGATGCATACTCCTTTATTCTCATTCTCCCTTCCCTACTCTCTCTCCGGATACTGTACTTGTCTCAACTGGCAAGTACACGTCCTCTAACCTAAACCTTAACCTACATACTCCTTCTCTCAACAGAGTTTTGAGGTAATGTGGGAAAATCTGAAACTGTCCACAATATTTTGTGTCACTGTCCTGGAAAGCAGAAGCAAAGATTCGGGATTATTGATCTTGAAAAGTGAGCCACATTTAGGATTTCAGACTTTAAGAGTTTCTCTGTAGCCGGTACTTTTTCTTCCGACACTCATGTGTTCTTTTATTTCGTCCCTCAGAACTTTTTTCTTTCTTTTAACCTAACCGTTAGGTTATACAGTAAAGCTTAACGTCAAGTATCTTGTGATGTACACAGATCCAAGCTTACTTATTGAGAAGTGTTGAAATGCCACTTGCATCCAAACCTACGTTATCGTTGAAATCTGTGCAATACGGTAACTGGAAAAATAGCCGGGAAATGGTTTTACATGGATGCTGTTGACCCCTGTAAAAACCCCACTTAAGAAAACCGCACAAGAAAACCCAGGGTCAAAACAAATGATCTTGACGGCCAGTTCACATCACCTCTCCTTGACATGACTCTGACGTCAAATCACTCGTACAGAATATTCAATGTGGCATGAGCTTTATTGCACGTAGCGTTGTCCTGTTGAAACCGGATCCCGTTGATCCGTTAATAATTATCGACCTATATGGTCCAGCCCACAACGATCTCAAAGAAATATGAACGGTTGTCGCCGTTATCACAAAATCCACAGCAAACAATGACATTTTCGAGATGCATTTAACGCTCTTGGTTCTCATGTGGATTGGTATCGTTCCAAATTCAATAATTCTGTTGGTTCTTGTATCCATTCATCCAAAAATTGGCGAACTGTTTCCGAGTCCATTCAACATACACACCTTGTTGCCTATACTCCATGTGATTTGAAACGAAGTTGTTATACTCTAGTCAGTAGTGTGTTGGCTTATTAGACATGGAGCTATGGTTCAAACACTATATTAGACATCTCCAACGAAACATAAAAAAAAATATTTCTTCGGCGGCTTCCACTCAGCAGATTTCTGGCAGAAACTACTATGAGAGTAAATAAAATTGCCATGAAAGTTTCAGAAAAAAGGAGCCGACTTTAAACTGTAGGTCCTGCCACTCATGTATAAAATTAACACACACAACATAAGTAGTTCGAGGAGCTAGGTAGTAATATTGACTAAAGGATTGTAATGACCAATAATGTATGTGACTGAATAAATGACAACTAATTTGACAGATGCAGCAAATTCAAATCCAATCCTTGCCAAGATTGTAGCAAATCGATAACATATTATTTATATCAATAACATCAATTGATATTCAAATGTTTACCCAAATTGCTTAACAAATTTATCTAGAGTGACTTTTATAACAGTTTTAACACACGAATTTTATTACATCGCAAAATTATTTTTATTTTCTTTATTAATTCTTTGCAACAACCGTTATTTGCCAATAGCCCCCACTTATGTGTGATCCATTTATAATAAATAATTTACAATCATTTTAATATTCAATTGATTTACATTTTTAATTAAAACCTCAACACTTTTTCTATACAATATAACGATCGAATGACTTGGTTTATATCCCCTTTAATCAAACGCTATCACCACTGACAGCTTTCGTTTTAGTGGCACTATTAAAATTAAACAACGACGAAAACTGAAAATAAAATAACATTTTATTATTATATATATAAAATATAAAAAATAAATTAAAAGCCATTTTATTTATATTTTTAATAGGTTTTCACAAAAACTATATCGTTGTTGTAATAAAATAAGTTACAAGACTGTAGAAAATCTAGTAGAAAGGGGGAATTTAAATAAAATAAAAAATTAAATAAAAAACATTTAAATAAATTGGTTTACTGTAGGCGTAAATAAATGGAATTCATTTGCTATTGCTTCAAATGCTTGAAATAATATAGAAATGATTCGGCTTTTTCTTCTACTACTACGCTTGAAATAAGTGTCATTCATAAAAAAAAAATATTTATTTTCCTTAATTGTGATTTTTTTTTTTTTTGTGTGCAGATTATGTTTTTCCAACACTTTAGTAAAATCATTAAAAAGTATTTTTAATTTTTGCTGTTCATTTAAGTGATCTTGTGTCATTAACGTACATTTTTCAGAGACGGATTTATGAAAGACTTCCGTTGATTGTTTCTTTCAAGAAAAACTTGATTTTGCTTCTTTTTTTTTGCACACATTGTAGAGCAATTTCATAGAAATATGAATGCATACGAGAGTTAATAACAAAATGTTGTTGCTTAAGTTTAAAAATAAAACAAAATAAAAATATTTTAACAATAATTTCTGTTGCAAAAATTTACAAAATTTTTCTTCCTAACTTTACGAAAACTATACGGGTTGTGATCAAATAAGAACCATTATTTTCAAATTTCGTGAGTTGCGGTTATTTTTTGATCACACCTCGTACATACATACATGTATGGTAATGTTTAGGTGCTAATACCACAAATTTGACCTAGAATAAGTCACAGCTAAGATTTTTATCAGAAGACACAAAATGTTCGTGATATTTTAAAGCTGTTGTCAAATAATGTATGCAGGGCATGCGGTGAACATATCGAAACGAGGGAATGTTCTTGCTCAGCATTTATAAGAGTTCACAATATTGAGGGAATGACATAACTCCTCTCAGAGGAGTAGACTGGCAGAAGTGAAGAAAGTTTGTTATGTTGTATGTGGTGGGATTCAAACGATATTTGTGAAACTTTTCATGGAGGAGAGCAAGAAATATTTATTCATATTTCGTTTTGATGTCTGTCCTAAGGTTTGAACCGTGGCCTTACGCAAACACACTACCTACTAGAAGACAACAAGCCTTAATGGTATAGGTGTATGCCGATAGGTATCAGAATCTTCATCTCTTATTCCATCTTGCTTACCCCAGTGATTAATCCGATATCAAGCATCTGAATTATTCGAAATTCACACATTAGAGAATTTGATTTGTGAATTATACGAGTTAAAATAATTTTTTATATCAGTGGTAGACATCTTATTTTGGAACTTGACGTTCTTTTATCCTAAATATCAAAAACTCCCATGAATAACACCAAGATTCCCTACTCCGTGTTAAAGTTGACTAATACTTGTGTATAGTCTTATATGGGTTAAAGGCTTATTTAGACTTTCTTATCTCATTCATTTTATTAAAAAAACAGTTAAACCCATGACAATAGTTACAGCCAAACTCTATAACTGATGAGCTGGTATTGTAGACGTAAACAGCCTTTTTGGTATTAATAAGAGAAGCATAAAGCCTATGTTTCCTGATGTCTTTAGACATGGGGTTACAGCTTTCTATAAGGTTTCAGAAATTGGTTAAACTAATGATTATTTTGTGTCTAGGCAAGTCCTACCATGATATGTGACCTCTATAAATACTTATCAGTGCAGATTGCTAATGTAGACTATCTGTAATCATTTAAATATTCTCCATATGCTCTCTAACATCTTATCCAGTTTCCAATGAAGCTGGCAGGCGAGTCTATCTAGGATACAGGTTTTTATTTCTGTAATAGTCGACCACAAGTATGAGATTTTAGCTTCCATTCTGTTAAACAGGCTAATAATTAGCAACCAAAAGTGCTTTGGTAAAAGTTGTTTTTGGCAGATAGGCCATAAAGAGGGGATATAATCTTCTTTCCGATTCTGTAGTTGCCACAACTGAACGTGACGTTCTCAGCACTGAATTTCTTGGACTGCCTTGCTTAAATCTTCAATCCGTATCTACTTTTGTAATCAAAAACTCCGAAACAAGAGCGGAGTCTTATCAGACACAATTAAATTCGTGAATATATCCCTGTAGAATGCCATACATTTTACATTCCGCAGCAGAAGGCACAATCTAATGCTGAGTACTTTGGATTCAATTAACCTTATCCCTGCATGTATTAGACAACCTCTTGTCTGGTTACTTTAATTCTTCCAGCTCATAGTATGAAATAAATTTACCACGACTAATGTGCTGTCAACATTATTCACACTACCTTGGAATATTTGATTTACATTTAACAACATTAATAATGGTATTAAATAAAGAATAACATTAACTAAGATAAGCTTTTTTTTATATTTTATACGAAATTATACTGTGTATAAATTACAAAAAGTTAAGCAAGCAGAAAATTCGTTAATTTTATGTTTAGACCATGACTAATGGAGTTTTCTTTGTGATATCAAACGAAAGGAAAAAAATGAAACACAAAGAAAAACATTTTTTAAAAATAAAACCAAATATTCGACCCTGACATTGGCATCATTTGGATCATTATTGAGTTGAAACATTGTAAATGGAAATCGTGAAAAACGTAAAATAAATTAAAATTTTAAATTTAATTATAAAAAATTATCTTCTAATAATAAATTATGATAGAAATCATAATCACAAGAGAAAAAAAATTTAAATTTTTATTTTCTTAATCAGTTGTGTCATATTTCTTGCAATTCAAAAACTTTTTTGTTTTTATTTTAATCAGTAATTACTTTGACAATGTTGACAACAATCACGTTTTCATTTGCAGTTTAATTTTTCATTCAATTTTCTCATTCAGTTGCTTTTTTTTTTTTTAATTTGATAATAATGAAATAAAGAAGAAGAAATAAATTATTTATTTTGAATGGATTAAAGAAAATTTAAACATTTTTCTTCTCTTTTGTTTTTAATAAATTTATAAGTTTTGCAATAAACTTAAAAATAATGAAAATAGCAAAGCTTCTACTAAAGTTATCCCATGTTAAAGGGTTTTTAGAAAAAACTTAATGTCACGTTTGTTGCTTAAGTCTTTCATTTATATTACTTACGATAGATTCTCAGTAGTGGTGGAGTATGAATAAAACATAGAAACTTTTGCTTGTATTTTAAAGGAAGTTAATGACACGTTTTTCACTGTTTTTGAGTACATTGTTAAATTGATTTTTTTTTAAGTGTGGGAAGTTATTATTTTGGCGGAAAGAAACATCTAAAGAAGAATTATGATTAATTACTTTATAAAAATCTAAGAATGTTGGTGATGAGTGTTTTGCAGTCAATTTGAAAATTTATTTCTTTGTTACGAAGAAATAAAATAAATTTATTTTCAAATATTTTGCAATTTATAAGTTTAAAAAAATTATTTTCACTGAGATTAATTACTTACTACAGCAAATCAGTTTCAAATCCATTTTTTAAAATTTTTAAAATAAAAGGGTGTGAACTCTTCCCCGCATGGCTCTTTAGATAAGCAAGGCAATAAAAATCTTAGTATCACCTCTTAAAAGCGAGCAAGTCTTAATGAACTCTTCTCTACTGCATCTTAGTATCAGCTCTTAAAAGCGAGCAAGTCTTAATGAACTCCTCTCTACTGTACCCTATCACCAAAGACTTTGTTTCTAGGAAACGATATCATCCTAGAACCCGCTACAAGTCGAAAATCTTGCTTAATAAAACCAAAATTAAGCAAAGAAATAATACCTTCGTGGGAAAATAGAATAATAAATACTAAAGAGTGCCCTTATTACCTAAATAACTGCACCATATAAATTCTAACCTATCGCCTGCCATGCAATATCATTAATTAGCTTCCTGCATATGTTGGCTATTCATATCCATTTTCTCGTTACCCTTTTACGGTGGTTGGTAGCTCTCTCTTTATTGGCAGTAAACTTTTATATTTTAACACATAAGTCAGCATATCGATGGCTTAATATAGAAAGGTCGTACCTTACATTTTCAGTATTTTACAGGAGAAGGAAAAAACTTAATAAAATCTAAAACAAAAAGGTTATGTTACGTTCCTTTTAATTACTGTAAATCAACTATTCGTCAACATAGGAACCTGAATTTTTCAGAGGATGTGTATGGGGGTTTTGTCTACTAGAATATGTAAAAACCCCGATTTTTAAAAAAAACGAGATACGACCTTTCTATATTAAGCCATCGATATGCATAGGATCAAATACTTAAATTTATTAAAACCCACGTTCCGCTGCAGTCAACGTAACGCATTCATAAAAAAAGTTGACATTACGTTATTGTCAAATGATTGATTGATACTGTGATAATTGGTTCCACTCGTGATGCCATTTGACCCTTTTGACTCTACAAGTATTCAGCCAAGGCAGCAAAGTAAGTCAAATGAGTCGATAACTTTATCTGGTACACGGAGGCCTTCTGTTCGTACTACATTTTATATCCATAGAACTGATTTTTAATTGAATTTGGCCACTGTTTGCTGTTGCATCAGTTTTATTTAAAGTACGGGATATGTGTAGGTGTGGTTAAATTCTTAATCCCGGGGAATACCCTTTGTGTATAGTTGCATTTTAACATTACATTGTGGCTTCCAGTCTTGAATATACAGCCAAAGAGGCGATAACTAGAAAGTGATGGAAACAGCAGGATATTAGATGTATAGGTTTATCACATCTCTTAATCGGTTTATGTTTTTTCCTTTGTTTTGTTTTAGTTTTTAAACTAAAAGGTGGGTACACATGACATCCTCTCTGTAGTTTTGGCTATAGTTGTGAGATACTTTATTCTTTACGATGCCTTCATGTAATGTTCATTTATGATGTTATACATTCAGAAAGTTAAGCAGCTTCCAAATAAATCTGTTGGAGGGTTATTGGAGTCTCTTAACTTTGTCGAAATTATCAAACTGAAAAAGTTTTTAACTTGTTACCAAACCCAAAATAGCTCACTTTATAGTGAAACATTTGATCAACTACACCTCCCACCACGTCCCACTTACAAAGATTACTGTGCTATTATTACCTTAAACATGTGTATGAGTATGGTAACCGGTACCCTTTCCATTATGGCATCGTTTTGGCCATTCCAATAAAAACAAGTGCCAACTAAAATAATTTTATTATTAAATCCTATAAGGATAACGTTAACAAAAATATGATGGAGCCCTTATCTGATGAAAACAGAAGAAAGCAACGGCGAATGAATTGTCAATGCTTAGTTCAAAACGACATAATGTATTAGGGGTTCTAGCGAATGTTAAAAGCTTAACTGTCCATGGTAACCAACTCAGTCTTACTGTATGAGTTGTCAGTATTTGAAATAACTATATTCCTAACTGACGAGGTTGCAGTAGTATTGACGCTATTGTCTAAGAAGAATTTAGGCGCAGGATTAAGTCTAAAGAACAGCTGAATAACGAAGTTAATAGAAAAAGAAAAGTTTCTCAAAAATCTGTCGCTCGGAGTCGGCTTTCAACTTTAGATCCCGCTACTCATGTATAAAAATAACATACACAACACAAATGGTGCCAGAAGCTAGGTCGTAATCCTGACTGGAGGTTTGTAACGACCAATACTGTATGTATGTATGTAATAAAAGAGACAGTGCGAAGTAAACTTTTGCCAATAAAATCGGGCATATTCTTTAACGTCAGTTATCTAATCAAGATTTTCACATCCTGTAACAAAAAATAATTGTTGAAATTTATAACAATAGTTACGATATAATTTAATTTTAAAGCCTGGCTTTTGTTATACGAATATTAGATAAAGAAAAACTTCATTTATATGCATATTTAATAATATTTAAGCAAGTATAACACATTCCCACAACGATTATAATTCGCATGCACACGTATATTCTCCTGTACTATATTATGTAAAGTTTTATCGAAATAAAGAAATCAAAATTTATGTTTTCAAACACATAACAACCCAAAAAAAGTACCTCAAATTGATAACCTATTATGACTACAATAACTAACGTTCATAACTTGACTTTCTTTTTCATTTTTTCTTCTGTGTTTTAAACTTCTTATCTTAAAAGAAAAGCACATTAAATTACTCAACAATATATTACAATATATTATAGACTAAAAATAATAAAAAAAATTAGAAACAAACCTATTCATACATAATATGTAAGTATATAATAATAGCTTATAAGCATTTTTTTCCATTCATTCATATGTATGCCACACCATAAAACAATACAGAAAAAAAAAAACTTTTATTTTTCTTACGTTTCAATTTCATGCCCATTTTCAGTTGATTAGATAACAATAGAAGGTGGCTGGTTGGTTGGTTGGTTGGTTGGGCCACAATACAACTCCTCGAATCGTACTTAACCAAACGAAATATTTTATCTCCATTACTTTCAAACCAAAAAGAAAAAAGCCATCATAACTAAACCAAAAGAAAAGTAAGAGTACTCGTATATGCATTAGAAAGAAAAGAAACAAAAAAGAAAACAATAGTTTTACTAACTATGCGTGCTTTAAAGCTAAACAGACTAGCTTCGACAATACCAACCCGATACAACAATATAACACACTCTATAAAAGCCATGCAATATTTGCAAAGAAAAAAAAAAAACTATCGAAACGCGATGAACTTTAGTTTGTATGCATTTGTTGCGTTCCAACCGCAATGCTCAGTAGGAAAAACTGCAGGCTCAACAAATGCCTGCTGCTTTTTGTTGCATACTGTGATATTTATCACTTTCATGTGTCATTTTGCTTAACTTTGTTGTCTTGTTGTTGTTTTTGTTGATGTTGTTGTTGTTCTGTGTCTTTGCGCTCCATATTATGGCACCTATAAGTGGATAATTTCAATTTTTTTTTCTTACATACATTTTATCCAGATAAGGGGATATTTCTATTAAGGAGTTCAATTTAATTTTTGGAAAATTTAATTTTTGAATTAAAGGCCTATTTGTGGTGCTATGAACAGCAAAAGTTTTTTTAAGTTGCAGTTACAATATAATTATATTACAACTCAATACTGTATCCAAGGTTAAGGAAAATATTAGACAGACAGACAGACCACATAGTTGACAGAATATCTTACCTATTGATTAAGTTTATAATCGAACTTTTAGTGCCTTCTTCTTTGAAAGTGCTTTGTAATTTTGTACTTTGACATGACAATACATCACATACTATATGATAAATATAGGAAAACTCTCATTCCAGTTTGTAAACATATACATTAGGGTGTGAACATCCTCCATAATCGCTTACTTCGAGAGGTTCTTCTCAGAATAGCAGCTTTCGATGCCTTCTTTTGCGAACTCCACCGAAAATCACCAAGAAGTTGAAGTATCTTCGATAATTCCCACCACAAGTCTTAGACAATTTAAAAATCTCTCTTGTTAGGTGAAAGCCAGAGGTTCAAAACCCAGCTCAAGCATATAAAAAAAGTGTTTCTTTCGGCTATTTCCTCACATCAGTCTTCTAGTAAAATCTATGACAGTAAAATAACATTGCCATGAAACTGTCTCTGTCGTTTGGAGTCGCTATTAGCCTGTGGGTCCCGGCACTCATGCATAAATTTAACACAAACAACATAAGTGTTGTGGGAGGCTAGGTTGTAATCCTGACTAAAGAGGTGTGATAATCAATTAAGTAAGCAAGTCCCAGTTAAGCCCAACTCTGCTCTTTAATGTACTTTACAATACTCATGATTCATTAAATGCCGTTATTCTGTGGGACAATCTCATAAATCTATTTTTTTAACATCTTAGGCCTAGCATTATCTGGGGATACAATATCATGGGCAATATAAGCGTCTTACAGGATGCAAGTTTTGTTTGTCGAGAGAGAGCCTTGCTTCTTAACTGTCCGCTTAGACCAAAATATCATCTGTTGACTTGAAAAATTCTGCTGTTTTATCTCAAAAGCGATGTTATTAGTTTAAGTTATGGTGACATCAAGGTAAATAAATAAGCTGTTGCTAAAGTCTAGCAGCTAGTGTATTATTAGCAGACAAGCCGGTCAAGCCTCAAGCCATACATTGCGAACATAACGAAATATGAACAAATATTTCTTCGAAATCTTCTTCTCAGCAGATTTCTGGCAAAAACTCTGAGAGTAAACAAAAATTGCCATTGAAAGTTTTTCAAGACAAAATCTGTCGTTCGGAGTCAACTGTAAACTGTAGCTCCCGCCACTTTTGTATAAAATTAATACACACAACATAAGTGGCGTAAGCAACTAGATCGTAAGCCTGACTGAAGAGTTGTAATGACCAATTACGTACGTACGTGCTGAAGTCTTGTGAGTAGTGTGTTGATTTATTAGACGACAACTAAAAATTGAAACCTTAGCTGCGATATCTTAAAAAAGGTATTGCTTTCGGCAATCCCCTTTCAGCAGTCTCTTGAGGAATGCTTGAACTCGACGTTGCTGTAGGTTTCGTCGCTCTTGCATGAAATAAACGCTCACAACATGTGTGGCGTACGTCAGGCCGTAATTCTGACTAAAGGTTATAGTAACCAACAAAGTAAGGTACCGAGTTAGATAAACTCTAAACTAAATTGGCATCCTCTTTTAATATACATTTTTTTTGTTTTTGCAATATTCATAACAAAATAAACAATGGCTGTAATAGACCTTTTTAAAGCATTATTAAAATTGTAAAAGTTTTTTTTTTCTTTAAATTTCTTATTTTTCTTTTATGCACGTCGTCGTTGTCAAATGATTTTTTCATTTTGTCCTGTCATTAGATCGCCATGAGTTATTACATCCGTTAGTTAAGTTGACCATATTTATACGCATAAGATTTGGTTTTAAATGACGGTTTCTTATAACTTTTTTTTGCATTTTTTTGTTGTTTTTTCATAGTCTTTAAGCATTCAATGAAAAGGGGGCTGTTTGGCAGGCAATTGGTTGATTTTGTTGCATTAAGTTGGTGTGGTTACTGTATGATTTGAGTTCCATTGGTTGGTGATTTCATTTGTGCTGTTTTTTTTTTCATCGATGCCGCCACTTTTATAATGCCTGGCTTGGTTAACATTAAATGTTTAGCTAAGCTATGGCCAAGACTGGACTCTATGTGGCCATATTTAGATGGCATATAGAAGTAAAAAAAATAAATAAATATTTACTCTTACTCTACAAACGTACAATTTTAGTTCACAATTAAATGTTTTTTTTTTCTTTTCTTTATTTTTTTTTTTATGAAATTAATGTGTTTATGGTTAACATTTTGAAATGTTTGTTATGTTAACTATGTATAGTTATGCCATTTACCAACATAATATTCATATATTATATTACTTAAATTAGTTGTTATGAAACAAATTAGACTAGATTTTATGCGTTATTTTTTTTTTTTTTTTGTTGCAAAAACAACGACAAACAGAAAAACTTAGAAAATTTTACAAAAAAAAAATCAAAAGGAGCTGCTGCTGTTGCCTTGCTCGGACCAGATGCTTAAGACATGTATTTAAAATGCTTAGCAGCAGGTTAAATAACTGTTTAAGCAAAAGTTAAGATAAAACAGTTTTAATGATAATAATGTCATTAGATTTTATATTTAAAATGCTCATTACTTTGAAAACTGTCTGCCATAGTAAAAAAAACAGAATTAATCCTGGGAAAAAACAAACAGAAGCAGCTTGAAACCATAGCAAGCAAGAATCGTATGCATTAAATGCAGCTGTTGTGAGCACATAGTTGGTTAGGTTCTACATTACAAACAAAAGACTTAAGACACATACTTCCACAGATTTTGTTGTTCAGTTGAATTCAACAGAATGCTTAACACAAATATTCAATTAATTTACCCATAAAATTGGTCAATTGGCAGGTAATCTGTTGTGTTAAATAGTTTGAGTGTCTAAGAAGCAACTGTAGTCCATTGAACAGATTCTGTTTCTTCAATACGTAGGCAATGATGTACTCAAATTCGATTACATACATAATTATATCGCATAATTTATCCTAATGGTGTGTGATTTGTGTCTACATTTATACATACATAATTGCACATTACAGCCCTTCAGTTAGGGTTACGACCTAGCTTCTTGCACCACTTATGATGTATTATTTTATACATATGTACATGAGTGACGGGACATACAGTTTAAAGTCGACTCCGAACGACAGATTTTTTTGAGAAACTTTTCATAGCAATTTTATTTACTCTCAGAGTTTTGCCAGAAATCTGCTGAGAGGAAGTCACCGAAGAAATAATTTTGTTTTGTTGGAGATGTCTGTCTGACCTGGTGTTTGAACCGTGGCCTAACGTCTAATAAGCCAACACACTATCTGCTAGACTACGGCGATTGATGACTGCACTGGCGTAAATAAATACTTTTAGTCGACTGCTGTGAGGATATCCACAATATAAAAGATATAAAAAAGTCTGACTTTAAGTTTTTCCAATTACTTGTAAGTCTGTTCAAACTTTATTAAGTATTCATTGACTTCAGAAATCGTATGATAAAAGATGCTTGAAGCAATTTTATGTATATATTCATATAGGCCTTCCACCACACATTAAGGTGATAATTTTTCAACAAGTTTTTAACTACTCATAAATAGTTTCTCCAATGAACCATTACTTATTCGCACACTAATTACCCAAATGCCTACTAATCCCTAATTTAATAGTTTTTTAAACAATTAAACCTTTTAACACATTTTTTTAGTTTAAATTTATTTTTTTTTTCGAATCATAAACAAAATTAGATCACAATGGCGGGAAAAATAAAACAAAACAATGGCAACGAAAAAAAAAAAATTTTTTTTTTCTTAAACAAATAAATCTTAAACAATTATTTCCACCCACACTGGCACGCATGCTTTTAAGCAAATGAAACACTAGCACTCATTCGGTGAGGGTGTGTAAAGGTCAACACTTGAGGTGACAAAATTTCATAATAGACTGGAGTTAAGAGTAGCCTAAAGACAATTGTTTTATGGCGTTGTTTTATTTGTTGAAATAAAACACTTTAAGGCAGTTTAAAAAGCCATTCATACCACAAAAAAACAAACTGTTACTGGACGTATACGTACATATGAAAATGAAACTGTTATAGTTTTAGGTTTTCATTTTCATTTGCTTCTAGAAATAAAACCAGCCAAACAAAAACGAAATAAATTATAAATCTAAAGTATATTGTTAAAGAAAATAAAGCACAGAATAATATTAAAATGTTGTTGTTAAATGTCGAAAAAATCGTGCTTAGGCATGACATATTGTCATGTGCGTATTTGATCAATTGTGTCAAAATCTATTGAAAATTAAAAAAAAAATTAAATTTAAACTCCATATAACAACGACTGCAATAACCAAAATATGGTTTGTGGAACAACAAAATATTGTTAAAAAAAAAATAAACGAAATGAATTTGAAAAAAAAAACTGTCAAGTGCCACTTATTATTTTATGGACTTTTAATTTGTTGTTAAATACTGTACACTGTCTTGTTGTTATTTTTTTTTTATTTTTATTTATTTATGCTCTGCTCTGTTTTTCTTATGTTGTTGATGTTGCAGTTGTTGTTAATATTATATTGCTATTGATTTCTGTGTTAATGAATTGCAAAAAAATATAATAAAAAATGTTTTTTAAAATATTGAAACAACAACAAGAAAAATTATTACAAAATATTGTACAAGTATTGCCTCAATATTGCTCCATATTTTTATTTTAAATTAAATTAAGCAAAAATAATATGGACACAAAAGGCACAACACACATCAGAGCACAAGGCATATAATGATACCCTACATCTAATGGTGTTTGATATATGTATAAGACAACAAAAAACATAATATTTGTTCCATAAGAGATTAAAATTCTTATTTCGCTTCTGTTGCAATATTTATACTTTTTCTTCATACAGCTTAAGCAGCTTTTTTTCCTACAAAAATAAATTCTTTTTAACTTTGCCGATCTTTTAATTACTAATTAAAGCCTTTAAATCACAAATGACTTCATCAAAAGGCATAGAAAACAAAGACTTAAGAAAGATGCGCAATTTTTCTTAATTAGTAAGTTATTCGCAATTGCATATTCAATTTTAAACCAATTAAAGATTACTAAGAAATAGGTAATAAAAACATGTTGTCGTACAATAATCGTTATTTGATAAATTTGTCAAAACTAAAAGGTAATGTGAATGATTCATGATATACATACATATATGTACAGGCAATCGTCGAATAGAATCGATTTTATTTAACCATTAGCACGCCATCTGCAATACTGTAATCTACAAATACTGTTGCTGTAAATGGGAGAGTGGTGCCTTGACTTACGAATAGCAGTAGGATGCCTAAGTCGCGGTAGTTTAGTAGTAGTACATACATACATACACAATTGGACATTACAACCCTTCAGTCAAGATTACGGCCTAGCTCCTCACACCACTCACGTTGTGTGCCTTAATTTTATACTTGAGTGGCGGGACCTACAGTTTAATGTCGACTCCGAACGGCAGATTTACGAACACACTATCTACTAGACTACGACTACTACATCATTTATTAGCACGCCGTCTGCAATACTGTAATCTACAAATACTGTTGCTGTAAATGGGAGAGTGGGCTCTTGACTTATTATTGATACTAGGATGTCAAAGTCGCCATAATTTAGTAGGTAGTGGGTTGGTTTATTAGACGTAATACCAAGGTTCAAACTCCAGGTCAGACATCTCCAACAAAACGAAATATGAAAAATTATTTCTTCGGTGGCTATATGACTTCTGGCAAAGACTCTGAGAGCAAATAAAAATAGTAATGAAATGATGTTCAAAAATCTGCCGTTCGGGTGTCAACTTTATACTGTGGGTCATGGGCCATTCATGTATAAAAGTAACACACCCAACATAAGTGGTGTGAGAAACTTGGTCATAACCCTGGCTGAAGAGTTGTAATGATCAGTTATGTATGTATGTATGTATGTAAAAACTCTGAGAGTAAATAAACCTGTCATGAAAAAGTTTCTCAAAATCTGTCGTTCGGGTTCGACGTTAAACTGTAGGTCCCTCTACTCATATATGTATACAGTCAACGCACACAACATAGGCGGTGTGAGAAACTGGGTCGACTGAAGGGTTGTAATGACCAATTATATCTGTATGTATGTATTATATCTAACTTTACTGATCTATTAAGGCACCATCGTAATGCTCCTTGAATTTCACTAAGTTATCACTACTTCAACAACGACTTCTTGGTCGAAGAAAACAAAGTCGGGTTTTCCCTGAAAATTGCAAATTTTTACGTTGTACACGTCTGTTACATAGAGTACATCCAGTGGCTCGTATAATTCACTACAGATGCAATTCGTTCTTCAGCCAAAACATTTGTTTGTGGAACTCTTCTCCTGAAGAAGTTGTTCTTGTCATTTTATTTTATTTGAAATAGCTGAGAGTCTAGGTTTTCATTTTACTTTTACTTGTCTAATTTCGACTTTTTGAATGAAATGTTTTTCGGATAGTCACGAATGAAAAGGCAAAGACTTAAGGAAGACATGCTATTTTTAATATTTTTTCCTTTTTTATCATTTTACCACAAAAATTTACTCTGTGATGAGACTCATTTTTGACTCCATTGATGCTTAAGTAAACCAAAATGTAGAAATTTTAAAAGATCTTTTATGTCCTATTTTAGTCACAGTGAACCATCACATGACCACACTTGCTTGCACATTTATAAGTACGAAGCTTACCGAAAATAATACCATCGTCCATCAGTATTATCCCAGTCATATGAATTTCCAAAGGTGCGTGCCTAAAGCCATGTTTAAATAGCAACGTCTTCGCTTTTCCAATGAGGTCCAGTAGCTCCCTGATTTTATAAAATAAAAGGCATCAGACTCAACAAAATTCTCGCAAAAATCTATGAATTTTACTACGAACAATCGCCCTTATTCACCCTCATCCCCCTTTATATTCAAATTAAAATGTTATAAAGTCTTTTAGCAAAGAATTTCAACCGTAGGGTGTTCATAATTTTCACGTTTACAAAACAACAATAATATGAAATTAAATTCCTTAACAGATTTATTGCAAATACAAAAAGCACTTGAAAACACTTTAAAAAAAATAAAAATAAAAAGTTACCAACCTGGCCTAAAATCTGTCAATCTACCTGTCTGTCCATCCAGCTGTTTACCTGTCGATATGTCAGTTTGTCGATTGCACATACGGTCGGCCTGATATAAATGTTTCTCTTTGTATATCTCTGCCTGTCTTTCAATTTTCACAATTTTGTCAATTATACTTGCCGTATATACTTACATATATACATATGTGTCTGTGTCTCTGTGTGAGTGTAGGAACGAACACTCGTTTAAACACACAGCCCCAGACACATACAGTGTAGAGTTTAAGGTCAGCTAGTGTCTCTTAATTGCTCTTGTTGAGTTATTAAAATAATTTTTATTACAGATCATTTGGCTCATAACAAAAAACAAAAAAAAAACATTTTTTTTAAGTGTTTAAATGAACACAATTATTGTGGTAGGTTAGGGCCGCAAAAGGTGGCCGAATAGATTGCACTGGATTTATGAAAGACTCAAGTGAAAGACTCTTTTTGTTTGTTGCTTTTTACTTTATAACACTTGTTATTGCGTTCCCGTGTCTTGTTTTATTTTATTCAGGGTTTAACACTTTAAATAAGAAACAAAACAAAAACAATAACAACAAAGTGTTGTAATACCCTAAAGTCTTCAAAATGTTGCTGAATGATGGCCTGTTTGGCTATATTATAGCTGAAGATCATCTTTATCATAAGGCTGGCTCAAGTGTTAAACATTAATTTCTTTCTTATGTGATTTGTTTGAAGCATAATGTGATTCAGTCAAAAGAGTAGTCGAACTTAATTTGTCAGACACAGTTTTTCTTATAGTGGTAGGCCTAACCTGTTGTTGAATAAACTTAATGAAGAGAAAAAGTGATGTAACACATGTCAATTTTAAAAACATTATTATTAATGATACACTGATGTTGCATCTAATTTAAATAAAAAAACCAACTCCTCAACAATAATGATACGTTTACAAAAACTGGGTTAACTGGGATTACAGTTATGTTTGGTATGCAACTTTTGAAATTGTATTTAATCTTAAAATGAACATGGGCTTATAAATAAAAGATTAAATGAAAATTATTAGACTTTTATAATCCTACTTCCTCTCCTTTTCTACATCTCCTTCATTATCCCCTCTTTTTTAGGGTGTATTACAATGGGTCATTTTGACCTCAGAGTATTGTACTTGTATGAAGTGCACGTACACGTCCTCTGACCTAATCTAAAGCGGAAAAGCTGTCCTACTGTTCCAGACAAAGTCGCATTGTACTTTTGATACTATTTGAGTGGATGATTAGACACTGTCATCTCAAATGGAGAGACTCTCTTTGAAATTATCAGGAAATATACATCGATCGTTAGAAGATGAATGGTAAAACGGCGACTGGTGTGTACTTCCAGGTGTTGGATAGAGATTAAATGGCCGCACAGAACCTAAACACTCCATAAGAATGTATTGACATACTCGGACGGCTCAGCTAGGCTGTTTTTTTCTAACTTCATATCGACAGTCAAAATTGCCTATAAATGTCTCCAATTTCTTTGGGAAATGATGAAGAATTCGAAAGTCACCCTTGGACTGTAGGCGTACTTGCCAGAACGGCTGTACGAAGCAAAAAACCCATATGTGGTGTCTTGGTCAGCATTAGGCTGGATATTAGGGATAAATTCTTCTTCTTAACTAACACTTCCTGGGCAGAGGAGAACGCCTGTTTCGACCACTGCATTGAAGTGAAGAAATCTTAAACCAGGAAGAGCGAAATAGAACTCTTTTCCTCCCAATTCTTGACATTCTAGATGAAACTATTTGAAGTTAGGATAAGAACTGTCGAAAACTGTAGGCTAAAAAACTGTGCATAAAGATACATTGCAGAGGCTCTTTAATTAAATGAAATGCGGAAGCACAATGGGTGTATAGATTGGCCACAGTGAGAACCTTACGTGATTATGTATGGTGACGCCAACCAACCTAATGTAAAATGTAATGTAAGTATTAGGAAAAGCTACTAGGCAAGGTATTTCTCCTAGAAATATTGCAGGCCAAGGACAAATTCTATCTGGAATATATTGTGCGATCTGATGGCTATTCCATCACTTGGGAATTGATCGGCTCACTAAAATACACGTGTAGTACCGAAAACTATGCGATTTTCATTAACAAATCCCATTATATCACTCGAGCTTATTTAGTTGTTGTATCGTTGAAGCAGTGAAAGAATTGATTACCCTCATGTCATTAACGAGAACATCAAGAATTTTTGAGGCCCTAATATTTATACCTTCTATAACTACAGTAGACAATAATGTCTATCTTGCTTATTTATCATTAGGAATAATAGCTCCGGAGTGTATTGTACATACACAGGTCATTACAACCCTTTAGTATAGTAGACGGCCTAGCTTCTCACCCCATCTATGTTGTGTGTATTAATTTTATACATGAGTGGTGGGACCTACGGGGCTTAGTAGGCTCCAAACGACAGATTTTTGGGAAACTTTTCGTTGTAATTTTATTTACTCTCAGAGTATTTGCCAGAAATCTGCTGAGAGGAAGTCGCCGAATAAATACTTTTATTCATATTTCGTTTGTTTGGAGATGTCTGGTCTGGAGTTTGAATTGTGGCCTCACATCTAATAAGCCAACACACTACCTCCTAGGCTATGGAGACTAATGGACAATGGCGAGCACTATAATCGAATTTATTCGCAAGAGCCCCGTCTGCATTTCTTAATAGTTTCTCTCTTTTTCATATGTTCCTAATCGGAAATGTTTCGATATTTTGCTAAACTTTTTTACTTGTTTAACCGCCACCAACGAACACACGTTGTATTTATTATCTCTTTTTTATAACTAGGAAATCACAATTTTCCATAATTTTTGTCAAGAAATTTCTGTAATATAAGGTCTTTCTACCCAGAAAAAAAATTATTAAAAAACCATGCCGAACTCAAACTTCGCATTACATTACAATAAACGAAAAAACTTAGAAAACAAACTCCATTTAACAAAGCAAAGCAAAGCAAATAAAATCGTTTTCATTTATTCTTTTGTATGCGATCATAAATACCACAAATCCATGATTCGGCTGACAATAATCATTACACTCTGCTGAACTGTTGGCATCTTTCTCATTTTAAATCAAACCACCACACTCAGAAATTCAGATTTGAAAACGTAGACAAATATTGAAATAAATTTTGGATAATTTAAAATAAATATTCATACAATGTTGCATTAGAAATAGTTTACATATGCCATTTTTCACAAACCATATGCCATACGGAGATCAGTTTACCAACAAGAGACAGAGTTTCTGTAACTTGCCTCCAGAGTAAATAGATAATGATTAAATTTAATTACTTATAAAATTTGATTTATGAGTAAAGCTTTATTTTTAGATATTTTTTTTTTAATAGACACTCGTTGTTTTTTTTTCTCATTTTCACACTTCTTTTGCTACATTACAGTCTGAGCAAGTTTGGGAAACCACTCTGTGTTCAAAAAGCAAAAAAAAAAAAACAAAATATTTGACATCAAAGAAAATTGTGCTTTGGTTAGAAAAAAAAAGAAAAAAACCAAAGTAGAGAGAGAAAAAAAATCTGCCAAATTAATATCATTTGTGCGTATAAAGCCACTGAAGAAGGCGACACTGTGTCCGCAAATGATAATTAATTGATGTCGTATAAGTTTTCAACAAACATAAATTTTTTCTTCTTTTTCTTTTCCAAAAGGAGAAAAAACAACACAGAAAACGCCTCAAATCAACACTTATTTATGTAAATGGCGTTAAAAAATAGAAGAAGGAAAAGTACGAAAATCAAGACAAAAGTATCACAATCAACTGCAAGGCATTCGATTGGTTAAAAAGAAAATAAAGGTGAAGGATTCACAACAGATGTACTTTATGTATGCATGTACTTTATACAGCATTTGGAGTAGAAAACTTCTATTATTTATTCTTCCTTAAGAATTAAACCATGTAGTGCATCCAACAAAGTTTTTTTTTCACTTCGAAAATTGCATGTTTTAGGCCAACAAAGCCGACTTTCACTAAGTGCTTCCCAACATCAAATTCAAATAAAACGAATTGCATGTGAGATATTATGGAAATAATCCATTGAAAGATCTATTTATGAAGAATATAACATCGTTCAAGGGTCTACCACAAATTCTATAGGTGGAGCTCTAATTTCCTATGACTCTGGCGCATAAATCCGACTGTTCGATGAAAAAAGTTTAATGTCGTCAACTACAAAGATTTCGGAAACCATTTAGCATAATCTTCACGTGAAATGCTATCTCTGAACATGTTATCAAATCGCTCATGCAGAATATACAATGTGGTACGAACTGTGTGGCACGTAGTGTCGTCCTGTCACAACTACATGCCGGAGGTCGAATTGACGCATTGTACAATGTCATTAAAGAAGGAAGGATAATAGAGGGAATAGGATAAAAGTAGAGGATGTAGGAAAGGGGAGAGCGTGACTACACTTGTGAAGCCCAAGCACCTCTCAACCAGCCTAAGCCACTAATGAATCTGTGGAGAGCCTTGACGTCGGCTCTCGACACAGAATTCAAACTCTCAAAGAAGGCCCTGCCAAGGGTCCTTAACCTCAACCTATCAATAGCTGGGCAGTTACAGAGAAGGTGTTCGACAGAAGTTGGTAATCATCGACCTATAGTGCTCACCGTTGACAGTGAAGGCCTGGCCAAAATCATTCTCAAAGGAATATGAGCCGATGAAGCCGCAATCTAAATTCCACACTAAATAGCGATTTCTTCGGGCACTCTTGGATTTCATTGTGGATTGGTCGTGTTCCAAATTAGATAATTTATTTGTTCACGTACCCATTCATACAGAAATGGTCCTCAGCGCTGATGATAATTTTGTATGCGCTTTGTCGAAAAAGACAAAATAAATAACGACAAATTTGACAGATGTAGTTTCAGCAAAATGGCCATTTCAACTATCACACATGCCTCTCACACCACGTATGTTGTATGTGCTAATTTTATACATGAGTGGCGGGACCTACAGTTTAAATTCGACTCTGAACGACAGATTTTTGATAAACTTTTCATGGCAATTTTTTATTTACTCTCAGAGTTTTTGCCAGAAATCTGCTGAATGGCAGTCGCCGAAGAAATGTTTTTTCGATATTTCGTTTTGTTTGAGACATATGACCCGGGGTTTAAATTGTGGCCAATTACTAGACTACGGCAACTATCAGAGTTAGGAAATCCAAAGAGTTGATACAAAATATTGCGTGCTTTAAGAAACCAAACACAAATCGATTTAATTCATAACATTTTGCCACTTTTGAGCAGAAACCATTATGCCGACGGAGTAGAATTTCTTTTTCAATTTTTTTTTTTGTTTTGCCTCACAAATGTTAAACTATTTGCCAACAAAGGATCATTTGCGGGTAGATTTACTTTTGGAAACAAAAAATTAACGCTTGTGTCTTAAGTCTTTTGATGCGACCAATATTATTTGACAGTGAAACGGTTGAAGAAAATTTTCTTCGCTTTCCCACAACATAAGATATTTATTTTCAAACGTTGCATTTAGTTTTATCTGCTTGAATATATATATATATATTTTTTTTTCAAAGCTAATTACAATTTTCAAACTGCATGTGAAAATTTAATTTTTTCCTCTCTCTTCCTACCTTCCTCCCTCCCTCCCTCTCTCTGTGTTTCTATAGCTTACTGTCTTTGAAAAAAAAATTAAAATGCATGAACCATTAATTAAGTTTTTTCGCTGACATAATATGCCTACAAAAATGAAATGAAAATTTGTTATGCTGTTCATATACGAGTACATACATACATACCAGGCTATATTTCATTTTTCTTTGGCTGTAACAATGTGTGGTTATAAATTAAATTTTGAAGATTGGAAAAAAAAACATACATATGCTGTTGAAAGATTTGTTTTATGCGATAATTAAATTATAAGAAATTTCTTCCTACCACGACTTCAGCAGATAAGTTAACATGTAACGTGAAAAAATAATTTTGATTTTGATTTACGTGGCCTAAGGAAGTAAATTGACTTGAGAAGTTTATTATTTGTTGGTGTAGACAATTTAAAACTTGCTTTTTTTTAATATTTCTTTTAATTAAGAATTTTTGTTGTTATAAATGCTAAATGGTTAGCTGCTAATGAGACTTAAATCTTTGGCTTAACATAAGATTTTTGTCTTGTAAAACTTTTGCTTTCAATTTTTTCCATTTTTTTTATTTTTTTTTTTTTTGGTGTTTAAGAAGCTTATGTTTAAAAATATTTAGTTAAACTAATAAATGTTAAATTGTTTATATGATAATAACAGAAAAAGATTTTTAAATAATTTTTTTTCTTTGTTTTGTAATGAAGACTGTTGTGAACACATTTTGCCTTAAGTCTGGCATCTTAAGTTTGACATAAAGACTTGGAATATCAATTTTAAATAAAATAAATTTTTAATTTCAACATTACATTGGTCAAATGAAAGCCTTGCCAAACTTAAACTATTTTAAGATAATTTTTTTTTTCAATTCGAGGCCTATTTAAAATTCTCCAGAAAAAATCGCATAAAAAAACTTTCAACTCCAAGCCAAATTAACAAACAACAACTGAGTAATTTATAGAACCAAATGCATGTGGTTACCAAAAGCATGTTGCATACGAATATTTAATGTCCATGCCTGAGAGTCAGGCAACCACAAGTAGCGGTGGTGGTGGCGTTGGTGTTTGCTTGTGATGATGGCGATTGTAGGTATAATTAATATTAATGGGAATCAATGCAAATGAAAATCCACAAAAAAAAAAAAACTAAAAATACCACAAACGAAATTTACATGTGTGCCAAACAATTGTCAAGACATGTGACATTTTTATGTGAAAATTTCCAAAAAAAAAAAAAACGTGTGCGTTTGTAAAAAAAAACACAAAAACAAACTTGGCAGCATAAACAACAACATTTCGTCTCTTTTTTATAAAGGCCTAAAAAAATTAAATAACAGTCAATATATGTATGTGCAACAACAACAATAATAACAACAACCGTAACAACATCGTCAGTGAGCATTTTGAACGCAAATGACTTGGAAAAAAATTCAATTTGAATTTCATTGAATGTTGAACAGCAATTAATTTAATCGCTTCCATGTCTAAACACAAACATAAGAAATCCATTTTACGTTGTCCCACAAAGTGAAGAAATAAAGAAAAAAAACAGAAACAGAAAAATTTGCAAAAAGAAACAGGGATTTATTTGGGGCATAAAAGCTCAATGTTTAGGCATCAAAAACAGACAAAACAAATCAAAGATAGACATGAAACAACATAAATACTCTTAAAAAAATATTCCATTTTATATGGTTTTTATATTCTCTTTCTCTTTCTAATTTGACCACAATATTTTTGTTGTTGTTTTTTTTTTTTTGGCCCGTACTTTTAAAGAAAAAGTTTTTCTTTTAAAACGTTGTTAAATGTCAGTTATAATCGCTTTAATGTTTAACAGAGCATGAGTTCAATATTTATAACAGTTTTGTTATGCCATTTAATTTACAACACGACTAACAGCCGTTTTTTGAGGTTATTTTGGGGTGTCAAAAATTTGTTTTAGAAAAATGTTTTTATAAAAAAAGTATTTTTTTTTTTTTGGTTTACCCTGAGTTTTTATTCATAAAAGTATTTCAACTGCATACCTAAACTCTAGTTACACTGCCAGAGTATTTAGTGGCCCAACACTGACCACAATCTTATTTAAATTATTAAAACTACTACTACTACTAAATTATTTAAACCAGCTTACCATTAATTTCTTATTTTTAATTATAATTTATTTAAATTAACTTCAAAGTCATTTGTTTATTTCTTTCTTTAACTTCTTTTTAAAAATGGCTATTAAGACGTCATAATCCATTAGAAACTAATCTTATTGGCCTGTTAGTACTGTTACAGGTTCTTAAGAATAAATTCAAAAACCAAAACGATAAAATATTTGTAACAAACTGTAGACAAAGAAATCCGACCATAATTTAATTAAGTCAAGGTAATTATTTCATTCATTCAATAATTTTAGTCGAACAGTTAAGAAAGTTATTGTCATACTAACTCAACTGTATAGCACTCTACATGAGTGTTTTGTCCAATAATAAAATCCACAAATGTATGTAAGTAAATGTGCATATGTAAGACCTATTGATGCCATTAGGTGTGGAATATAATATCGTTTCAAATGGTATACAGGATTCTCCGAAATGTCCAAGTTTTCATTATTGTAGTGTATAAATCAGTTGAAGTCTCCGTAGTCTAGTAGGTAGTCGGGCCAAGTTTCAAACCCCAGGTCAGACATATCCAACAAAACGAAATATGAACAAACCGACTTCGTCTCAGCAGATTTCTGGCTAATCCTCTGAGTGTTAATAAAATTGACATGAAAAGTTTTTCAAAAAATCTGTCGTTCGGAAACGACTTTAAACTGTAGGTCTCGCCACTCATAATATAAAAATTGCCGCACGCTCATCATCAGTTGAGTAAGAAGCTAAGTCGCAATCCTGATTAAAGGATTATAATAACCAATTATATATAGTCTTTGACGACTGCTGTGGTTTGTGGCTTATTCGCATACACTTGCAACTTAAGAAACCCCCGGAAGGTAGAATTTAACGGGGTCAAATCGCACAATATTGGTGACTAGTTCACATCACCTGCAGGTGAGATAGCAGTGCTCTTACGGCTCGTAGCGCCGTTATATTAAAACCACATGCATTTGACAGATGGTATAGATTATTTTGCCTTGGAGGACCATTGTGGTTGTGGATTATTCGTAAATAATTGCGACTTAAAAAAATGCGACAAAAAAGTCTAACGAGGTCAAATCGAACAATTTCGGTTGAAATCTTTCGAGCATAATATTCAATCTGGAATGAGCTCTCTGGAGGACGTATCGCTATCCTGTTGAAACCACATGTCGTTGGTGTCCAGATCATACAATTCAGGCCGAAATAAATTAGTAATCATCGACCTACACTGCGCATAGTTGCCAATAATGGCCTGACACACGAGGTTCTCAAAGAAATGACAAGTGACGACTTCGCCAGTCCAAAATAGTGACTTTTTCGGTATGCATTGGTAGCTTTTGGATCTCATGTGGATTAGTATCGTACCACATTTGATGTTTTTGTTTATCTACATACCCATTTATCTAGAAATTGGCCTCATCGCTGAAGATGACTTTTAGCGACAGTTTTTAACAGTTCCAGAGACCATTCAGCGAACACAGGGCCCATGTAGCCTCAACAAGATGGCCATTATCAACTGTCATAGTTTGGAAGTCGCTATTGTCGTAAATACTTATAGAGCTGTCTGTAGGGTATTCAAGCTTATAAAAATATGAAACAAAATAATTGAATTTAATTTGAATAAATCAAGGTGCGGATGTGACTAATCAAAGTATTGCTAATAATGGACCAGTTGAAGGTAAAAACAGAAATAAAAAACATTGTTCACATAAAATCCGGTCAGAAGGCTTTACATATTTTAAAACGAAAAATTTCTTGAAGAACACAAAACGATACTATTTATTGATGTTTAAGAAAAATCAAAATAGAACACATTTTTATTTATTTCTTAGTAGAAAAAAAAAATGTTTCCGATGGATCCGATTCTAAACTACAATACTCTGCCATCCTGTGTGTACTTCATACGTCCACTAAATTGTTACCATTTACTGTTGTTTACAATAACAATACAGAGCTATAGTTCAATTGGTGTGACGCTGGACGCAACCGGGACTGTTCATATATATTTTTCTACTTGATTTCTTTATTATCATGACAGGAAGCTTCAGCTGTTTAAAATATCCTGTTCAATTGGATAAGTGAAGTGATATTAGTGTAGACTATCTTGTCAAACTCATGTTATGTTAAGCAAGTTTGATACAAATAGGTCTGCATCGTAAAAATTTTATCTTTTTGTAGACTCTTTCAATTTCGATGACATAAAGTGTAACTACTTAGTATAAAATGTGTCTAAAATTTTTATTAATTCGCTTAAGCGATAACATATCTTCTATTATTATTATTATTAGCTTACATACTTAAAAAACAATGTTGCTTAAATTGTTTTCAGTTGAACCAAAATACACAGAAAACTTATCTAAAGCTCACCCACTTAAATGTTGGAAAATAATCGCAATTTTAAATAAATGCCCACCATAATGGTCAATCATAACAACAAATTAGAAACAAAAAAAAAACCGTTTTAACAAAACAAAAAACGTCAATAATTTGTTTCTGTGTTATTTCTACCATTTTAGCCTTAAATAGTAATTTATTTCATTTCATTACGATTTTTTTCAATCATTTTTTTTTTGTGTTTCTAAGCCACTCTCTTAAAGATTAGGCAATTATCCGGCTTTAAATAGTGACAGACTCATATAAACCACCCATGTTTTGCAAAAAAAAAATGCCTTAAAAAATACGCATTTTTTGTTGTGTTTTTGTGTAAGAAATCGTATGGGAGATTGTGTTTTTTTATTTCATTTAAGGCTTTTCATTTTTTTTTTATATAATTTGTTGCCATTTTTTCTAATGGTTCAACTTGTGTATGCGCGATTTTCGAGAATTTTTTACAAGCCTAGTCAATTAAAAATTGCATAAAAAAATAGTACAGAAACACACTGAAATTACAACTACAAATGGTCTGTAACATAAATAGCAATTAAAATTATTTTTATTACCTCAAAGCAACAACAACAACAATGAAAAAATAAAATTAAAATAAAATAACAAAAAAAAAATAAGCATAAAAATTATTACTTGAAATGCGTCGTTACGCACTCACTCACTTTGCACTCCCATACAGCCAGGTATTCGCATTCACATTCGCAATTTTAGAAGAACCACGCCTTTTTTCTTTCGATTTTTGAAATAAAAAACAAAAATTGTTTAAATGGATTTACAACAACAAAAACATAGCAAAAACAAAATATTTTTAATTCGAAAAAAATATTAAAAAAAACAAAAAAAAAAAACCAAAAACAGTAGCAAAATTTAAAAATCTTAACATGGCTTAGAAAGAAAGATAAACAACAACGAATACAATATATTATGAATGGACCATTTAATCTAACCATTGACACTAACAATGTTGAGCATTAGTGGCTACAGGTTACATATTTTCTTCGATAAATGACGTTCTTATCATTTAAATGAATAGAACAGTAGGATCTCTTATGAACTACTTCCCTGCACAAATATCTTAAATATTCTAAAGCTGACTCGTTTGCCATTTCTATAGCACATAGCAAAATTGTAAGATGTAGGATAAGGAGGATGCATACATACATATATAATTGGTCATTACAGCCCTTCCGTCAGGATTACGACCTAATGGTGGAAGATGGGTAAAGGTCTTTATTATTATTGTCGTGAATAGGTGTGCCTTTGTACTGCAATCATACGATCTATTGTACTTCCCTCCATATTTATTTATCCATATTTTTTCCATAATGTTTCCTCCAAACCTATTGCCCTGACAAAGTTCAGGATGCTATTTGGTGTCAACAAAGACAATTTCGTAGTTCTTTCATCGTCACAATCTACATGTTGGATTCGAAAGAACCCTCATTTTGAATAAATGTATTCTGAGTCCTCAATGTCCTGTCTAAAGACCGGTTACCAATCTCACGATATTCCTGGATAGTATAATGCATGACTCAGATCTTTACATACATACATACAATCTCACAGTATTATCTGGATAGTTAATACATGATTCACTTGCTTGGCCCCACTTGGCTTGAGGGGTTTTTATCTGCTCTTTGCTCTCACTCACAAAAGCGTTCTGACGCCATCAGCAGCATGAAAGCTTGCCATCCACAAGCTCGTCTGCTTGCTCATTGTCGAGCATTTCCACATGACCGGAGACCCAGCAGAGTATAGAATTATTTAATCTATATAGATTATTTATCTTCTCCATACAGTTCCATACTATCTTCGTTTCAACTTCATAACAGCCGACTACTCGAATGGGGGCCTTACTGTCAGATAGTATTGCTATGTTCTGCCTCTTGTAACTTCCATTCAAGTTGAACTGAGCATATCTTTTTTTAGCATAGACTTCCGCATGGAAAATACACGCAAGTTTCTTTATGGGATAGGGTTATTTCATTCTGGTACCAAAAACTCTTGCTTCTGTTCCAAGATCCGTTCTTAACTCATCTGTATACCACAAAATAGTCCCCTCTTTTTAAAAACTATGCAGCTTACAGATAAGCACCCACTTGGCTTAGAGACTTAAATTGAGCACATCTTTCGTTAGCATATACTTCCGCATGGAGGATGTTGCTCCATGAGCTCGGGATGTCCATTCGGGTACCAAGCAATCTTGCTCCTGTTCCAAGATTCGTTCTTCACTCAATTGTATACCACAAAATAGTCCCCCCTTTCAAAAGACTGTGCATTTTCCAGATACCTCCAGATACCACACCACTTAATTAGAAAAAGTTTCGTCAAAATTTGTTTGAACTTGACAATATCAATCTTAAGAATCAGTTCCTCTCACCAAAGATTTAAACCACAAGACTTGCAACACTGCAATTGGTATACTCGGTCTACTCCTTCAATGATGTGTTCTAAGGTATTCATTTAATATTTTCATAATCAGTTTATGCCCATAATAAGTTTACAATCCTGTACATTGAAAACGTCCAACCACATTTACTCGTCACTGTATATTCATTCATACAGTCAGCCAGTCAGTCATACATTATCGTTTAACAAAACATTATTACAATTTTAATTGACTTTTAATAAATTTTTCGACTTTTTGATTTGATTTGATTTTTGCTTTACAATTCATTTTTTGTTTTCGATTTCTTTTTTTTCCAATTTGTGCGATAGATTGTATATTAATCGATTATTTAGCAACAACAATAATAATATCAACATCAATAACAACAGCGTCAAGATAAAAAAGCATTTCAAAGGCAAAAAAGAAAAAAAAAACCGGGAAAAAGAGAAGGTTTCCCACGTAGTTGTTAACAGCACGTTTATTATTTAGGAGTACATTAATACTGAATGAACAATCGATTATTTTTATGCAAATCGCTACAAGTCATTTACACATTCCTGAAAGCAATTTTTTTTATAATCAAAACAGATCAATTTAAAATTTTTAATAAAAACATAAATTTAACATGTATGACTACCACCACAAGTAAAAAAAAAGAATGTAAAAGTGAAAAGACTCCAATGTAAGCTAATAACCTTTTGTAACCGAGTCTTCCGATGCTATTTTATAGAAGGAAAAAATTATGTTTTTTTTGTCTTAATAGTTTGTCTTAATTGTTTGAAATTTGAAAAAAGCTTTAAAAGAAAGGAGGGACCGACTTTAGCAAGAAATCAATCACTTCGTTTAGCTCATATAAATAATCTTAAAGGAATTTCACTTTACATCTCCGATATCTGGATTTTTAATGTATACTGATGGTATCTTTATAAATAGTGCAACTCATCGATTAAAGACTGCAAGTCATCGACCAAAAAATGCAAGTCATCGTCCAAAAAATTAAAGTCATCGTCCTAAAAAAATGCAAATCATCGACCAAAAACTGCAAGTCGTCTTTCACAAAACTGCAAGTCATCGACCAAAAAATGCAAGTCATCGTTCAAAAATTGCAAGTCATCTACCAAAATAAAGCAAGTCATCTTCCGAAAAATGCAAGTCATCGTCGAAAAATTGCAAGTCATCTACCAAAAAAAAAATGCAAATCATCGACCAAAAACTGCAAGTCATCCACCAAAAAATGCAAGTCATCGTCGTAAAAAATGCGAATCATCGACCAAAAACTGCAAGTCATCGTCCAAAAAATGCAAGTCATCTACCTAAATAATGCAAGTCATCGTCCAAAAAATGCAAGACATCTACCAAAAAAATGCAAGTCATTGTGCAAAAATGCAAGTCATCTACCAAAATAATGCAAGTCATCATCCAAAAATTGCAAGTCATAATCCAAAAATTGCAAGTCATCGTCCTAAAAAATGCAAGTCATCTGCCAAAATAATGCAAGTCATCTTCCAGAAAACTGCAAGTTATCGTACAAAAATTGCAAGTCATCTACCAAAAATACCAAGTCATCGACCAAAAAATGCAAGTCATCTACGGAAAAAATGCAAGTCATCGACCAAAAAATGCAAGTCATTGTCCTAAAAAATGCAAGTCATCTACCAAAATAATGCAAGTCATCATCCAAAAATTGCAAGTCATCTACCAAAATAATGCAAGTCATCGTCCAAAAATTGCAAGTCATCAGCCAAAAAACATGCAAGTCATCTACCAAAAAAATGCAACTCATTTACCAAAGAAATGCAACTTGCAAAAATACGACATTTTGTTTCCTTTATATATATAAGCATATGAACTCAATGAGAATTATTAAATTTTTGCAATTTATTCATTTTTTCTTACTCATATATCACCAATATCTCCGGTCCCAAGTAACGCCTGACCATAAGGAAACCTGTTTTGGAATCCTTGATACCATGGCTAGGGCCCAAGAGGGCCCAATTTCCCCCACAGGTCCATTTTTATCCGGTTGAGACCCATTTGTTGCTCATTTGAAACATTTGAAGAAAACAGTTCACTTCGGCGCCTATATCTTTGGTTCTAAGTAACGCTCGACCGTAAGCAAACCTATTTTGGAATCGTTGGCACCATAGCTATCCACCCCACTAGGTTTCAATTTCCCCCATTTCCGATTTAGCCCCATTTCGTGCTCATTTGAATAAAACAATTAGCTTCATCGCCTAATATCTCTGGTCCCAAGTAATGCCCGACCGAAAGGGAACTTCTTTTGGATTCGTTGATATGTAGTGGGATAGATAGAGATGGTAGGCGTCACATAGAAATTAAAAATTCTTTTTCTATTTGACAGCAATGACAGCCGCCAAGTCATTATTTTTGGCACCAAAACATAACGCACAGCAAATTAAGCTTTTCTGGCCTTTGATGCGACATAATTAAGGCAAATAAATGCGATAAACTGTTTATTATTCTTAAGTAGACAGATATTTACTCAATTATTTCTAATAAATTTCTTTTTGTCTTTTGCAGGTAAGTTACTGTCATCTGGATTACAAAAAGAAAATATTAAAAATTCTGAACAAAATTCTGTGAGTATATATGTATGTATGTATACACTTAATATAGCGTCTAATTATCATGTTGTTCACATTTTATTAATGAATGAAACAGCAGGATTTTAACGAAATAAATCTGCAAGTAAACTTTTTCAAATTGCAATGACATGACATCACATAATCGATGATTGAATAATGATTTGGTAAATACTGGTAGAGGTACAGGTTGTACTCGTAATGCGTAAATGTCAAGTGTGTTTACAGGGGTAGTTAGTTTGACATTTAAATAATTTAAATTATGGTTTATTAAACATTATTAACCATACGGCTTTTTTTTACATAATTTTTGTTTAAAATAATTTAATAATTTGTATTTAAATAAAATCTAAAAAATATTTTGGCCACTATACGCAATGTTTAGAGCTTTAGTTGGCTGGAAAAAAATGTAGGGTTAGACTTGAACGACTATGATGATAACCTATAATGAAATTTTTACTCTTGAACAAACTCTCTCAAGACTCTCAAGACTGTCCTACTACGTAATGAAATTAAATTTAATATTTTTAAAAATTTTGAACCCAAAGTCAAATTTATTTCAAATAATGTCTCTGAAATTCGTTTCTGCCTCATAGCAACATAGAAATAAACGTTTAAGTTTGCAATTTAAATTCACCAAAAAAAAAAAAGAAAAAAAAAAATTGAGAAAAAATAACTGTTTACACCTGCGTAATAATGTTTTAATCAAATAACAAGTTTGTGTCTTAAGTCATTTGTTTGTCTCTTAAGTCTTTTGTTTTTCCGGTATAATAGATACTATACAACTCTTTAAAACATCATCGCACATACTATCTCGCACACTTTTAAGCACATATTTTCCTAGTACTTATCTGATAATTATCAAACTGAACAGAGAGAGAAAAAAAGGAAAAATTTTTATATTTTTTATATTTACCAACGACAAACACCTGATAACACACATAGGGGGCATATACATAGTTGAATACACACAGTATAACAAGAAAATGGCTAAACAAACAACTCCCTCCACATGATAAACACGATACAGCATTACTGGAAAATAAGTGAATTATACATAGTAGAGGTATTATATATTTGTGCTGATGTTTGTAACGCTTTAGAAGAATTTTCACTCTGATACTTTAAAGTGAAGCAATTACATTTTAAAAACAATATAATATATAACAACTCCTATATATTGAAATAGAACAGCATTTTCCAATGCAATTGAAGTCATATTTTACAAATTCCTTAACAGCATCTGGTCCAAAAATAGCTATGCCAAGTTATCATCAAAATCATTTTCCGCTACCAGGCCTATTCCTGGATAAATGGGTACGTAAATACAGTAATCCTTCGATTTACGTCGCCTCGATTAACGTTTTTTCGATTTACGTCGTCAAATTTTTTGTTCCCTCTATTTGCGTCGTCATTCGATTTACGTCGCCTTTTTTGGAACCAACAGCGACTTACATCGAGGGATTACTGTAACTTTTTTAAGTTCCTTGCTCAAAACATACTACTTTGTAGTATGAGCAATATGAAATTCGATTTACGTCGTTTAGATTTACGTCGCCTTTTTTGGAACCAACTGCGACGTAAATCGACGGATTAATGTAAAAAAAATTGTTGAATTCGGTTCGACGCGAATACACATGAGATCCAACAGCGTCCAATGCATTCCGAAAAAGTTACTATTCGGTGTGGATTTCCGGCTGGCGGCATCATCGGACCATATTTCTTTGTGAATGATGTTGATTATGTAATTACTGTGACCGACGAATACGATAAATCGATGATTACCAACTATTTTTGATCTGAATTTGATAATTTGGTAGGCAACGATATGTGGTTTCAACAGAAGAGAGCTAAGGCCACATGGCCCTTACTACATTGGATATTCTGCACGCGTGATTTGAGAGCAAGGTCAGTCATGTGAGCTGGCAACCGAAATCATTGGATTTGACCCCGTCAGACTTTCGGATTTTATCGGATTTTCTTAAGTCGTAAGTGTATGCGTGTAAGTCGCAACCACATTGGTCCTTAAAGCCAAAATAACCTATGCCATCGGTCAAATGCATGTGGTTTCAACAGGACATCGCTAAGTGCGGTGCAGGAGTTGTTATTTCACGTGGATGCGATGAGAACCACACAAATTGGTTCTTAAAGCCAAAATAACCAATGCCATCGGTCAAATGCATGTAGTTTGAACACGCCGACGCTACGTGCGGTGAAGGAGTTGTTATTTCACGTGGAGGCGATGAGAACTGGCCACCGAGATTATGCCATTTGATTCCGTTAAATTCTTATTTGTGGGGTTTTCTTAAGTCGTAGGTGTATGCGAATAAGCCTCAACCACATACATACATAGGTCCTCAAAGGCAAAGTAACATATTCAATCGATCAAATGCAGGTTAATTTATGTGCCCGAGTCATGGGAAATTGGACATTCTGGTGAAACCATAGTGGGCATTTGAACGATTTTATATTCCATACATAGCGCCATCAATCATTCTTTCAAACGAGTAACAAATTTTTATGATGTCTTGCACACACTTTGCTCTATTTAAATTAAAAGATGGGAATCGCTTAATGAAAGACTCAATATTATTCCTCTAAGGCTCAGGAAAAACACTGAGAGAAAATCAAATTGCCATGAAAAAGTTTCTTAAAAATCAGTCATTCGGTATCGACTTCAAACTGCAGATCCCGCCACTCATGTATAAAATTAACACACACAACAAAAGTAGAGTTACAAGCTAACACGTTATCCTGACTATAGGGTTGTAATGAGGGGCTTAACCTAACATGTTCTATTCAAACCTCTGGTCATACAACCCGGCAGTTTTGAAATTTTGTATATGGATAGTTGGATTAGGCCATTGCCAAAGAGCCTCGATAATTTATGGATTAAAAACAATTCTTTCACAGGGGAAGTGCTAGAGACATAGCTATTATTAGCTTCTCTGCTAGCTAGCTATTTAATGCTATCAACCAACTTGTAATGTAGGTTCCAACATTTTCGGTTTGTAACATTCTCAACAACTAACTTTTTCATACTACTTATTGCCATTATCTTTGCTGTTGTTGTTACAATACATTTTAATTTTTCACTTCCACCTGCGAGTACATACTACGAACAACGTGTTTTCTCATTCACTTGTACAGCAGCAGGAAGTTTTCAGATGTCATTTGTTTGCATGTATATGCATATCAGCAGAAAATTCGAATTGTCTGAAGATGGTTTCAGTGAAAACGAAACATTTCTTTCAAAATTACCATCATCTTCATTATTAAGGCAATAAATGCGAATTATGAGTTGCATTAGAGGACAAAATTGAATAACAAAAACAAACACACAAATAAATGAGTTGAATAATTCCCAGTGAATGGTGTACATATATATGAATACTGATGGTATCTTTGAAATTTTCTACATGCATTCATATAGAAATTTTATTTTAAAAGCATAAATTATGCCATGTCAGGCAAATTTAATTGTCGTTATCATTAGGTTTCGTTTTTTCTTTTCTTTGAGTTTTCTTATTAAAATTTATTTATTTATTTATTTATTATAATGTCATAAATATTTATTTAAGTTTCTCTGTTCAGAGGAGGCTGCATTGCACTTGTGCAGATAACCCTTGTCGGTTTTTATTTCTCTTTCTGTTTGTTGTGTGTTTTTTGGCAATAAAAAAAACTTTTGTAGTGAAAGTAGTATTTTCGAATGACTCATGATTATAATGCAAGTGTAGGCATAAAGGAAGTCTTTCTTTCTTTCGTTCATTTTGTGTCATAGACAAGTCAGCTAATTTGTAAAATAAATTCAAATGTCATCATAGGACAGTGACATTTGGTACGTACATATGTGCATATAAATGTTTAAAAAGTTTGTGTACTACTTGCTAAAAGTTACAGTGGGCCGAATAAGTAAAGATCTAATCGGATATAAAAGGATGCCATGAAATTACCCTCAAATTAAAATGATGGTCAATTGATTACCTTCCGAATCGGATCAAGTAAGTTGACAAACTTTACTGAATTGGATAGTAAAGTAAGTAAACAAGGGAGGGAGTCAAAGCACAATAAACTACTTAAGACACCTTGAAACCCATTTACTAAATTATTTTATACCCAAATGATCTTGAGATACAAACCGACACACGGAAGATGAAATACCATTCGCTGTGATCTTTGAAATTCTAACAATGGACGTTATATAGAATAACTATGTAATATTATCCTATTGTATAGTCTCCCTTTAAAAAAAAGCAATAAGCTGGCCTATCAATACTCGGTGGGTGCTTAAAACATGTCTCACTATGATCCAATTAACCCAATGTGTACTTTGGTGCCTCGACACTTTGTTGGGTAGTGCGAAGATATTTTTATAGAAAGTGTATTGACCTACCTCTATGATTGTGTCGATCAAGAATCGTCTTTCCATTCGGTGTCCTACAAATTTCAAACTTTCAAACACAATTTTTACTGTAGTTTTGTCTTCATAGTGGTCTACCTTGGTCAAGAATCTTCTTTCCATTCGGTATCCTACAAATTTCAAAGTTTTAATGCAATTTTGTCTTCATAATGACATTGGAGTTATAGTAGTGAGATGCGATGTACGAAACTAGTTTGCCTGTCTGAAACTAGTTTCAAAAATCCACAGACGGTTGAGACTCTTCTACAATCCTCGCGGCCATTTTAACAGATAGATTTATCTCTCTTTGCAGAGTATCGAAGAAGTGCATCTGTTAGTCGAGAAAGTGCACCCAATATGTCAACCATAAAGAAACTGGGTCAGTTATGGACAGTAAATCCTTTGTGACAGTCGGTCTTTAGAAAACGTGGCTGCTATAAACAATAGACCCGAAAATATGAACTCGACATCGTTTCCAATAACTACTCTAAACATCACCTTCATCATCATGCGTACAGAATTCAGCTTACACTGAAACCAACAGAGCATGGAAAGCCCCCGCAATTTCTTTAATGTAAAATCGAAATCTTTTTCCACCTCTTCTCCTTTTCCAATTTTCCTATCACCTTCACTATTCTCTCTTCTAGGACGAATTTACAATGGGTCATTTTGACCCCTGGGTATTGTACTTGTCCCAATGGCAAGTACACGTCCTTAAACCTAATTTAACCTAAAATGAATTTTAATTATTCAAATAAAAATCATCTACGATGAAGCCTATTTCCATCTGAAAGGCTCAGTGTACACACAAAATTGCCAAATTTAGAACTCAGAAAACAAACATACAAAAATTCACTCACAACTAACAACAGTCTGACGGGCATTTTGGCCAGGCTAACCGCATTCGTTACAGAATCATGATGACGGAGTTCTTAACTTATTTCAGATTTCCAAAACAAATTATCTCAAGATTTTTCAATGTCGAGTGGCCACCAAGAAGGTCAAGCGATTTAATGCCAAACAATATTTTCTCTGGGGTTTTATGTAATCTTAGATTCATGCGAATAAACGAAAAATAAGAATAGAAATGCATACATACATACATATATGTATATATACATATAAAAATACATAATTGGTCATTACAATCTTCAGTCAGAATTGCGCCCTAGCTTCTCACACCACTTATGTTGTATGTGTTAATTTTATACATGAGCGGCGTGTCCCATAGTTTAAACTTGATTTCGAACGACAGATTTTTTAAGAAACTTTTTTATGGCAATTTTATTTCACTCTCAGAATTTTTGCCGCAAATGTGCTGAGAGGCATTAAACGAAGAAATACTGACCCGGCGTTTTAAACCGTGCCTTCACTACGGACTACGGCAACTTCAATAACAGAAATAACAAACAAAAAATTTTTTAATTGTTTTTTTATTTGTTTAAATTTATTTCATTTCAAATTTGCTTTTATCTTTGCCTGCTTTTTTTATTATAAATTGAAACATTATTTGTTATTGATTGATTCATTCATCATTTATTTAATTATTATATTATAATTATCTCAATTGAATTTGATCAATTTCAGTTTCAATATAACAACTCAATCAATTAAAAGTAAACAATCTGCTCTTATTAGTCAATAGATCATAATATTTAATTAAAATATTGTGTACAATTAACCTAAATTATTTCTTTAAAAAATAACAAATAAAAGAATTGACCTTCGCAACATAAAATTTGTTTGTTAAACAATTACAGACAATTAAATACGTGAATTTATCAATTATTGTTAAACTATGTACCTGTAACTGTCATAATTTTTAAAAATTTTAAAGACAAAACAAGAAAGTCAATGAAATTCATTGCATGGCTTGCAAAATATAATACTTTCAAGTTCAAAACGTTTCAACGATTTCAAAGCTTACAGACTTAGTTTTTCTCTGCTTCAGTATTTCTAGGTTTTTAATTACGCAGTGAAAAAAATTTATATATGAATAGATTATTTCGCAACACCTACACTTGATGATGTATGGATTATTTTTCTTGTTTTTCTAAATTATTTATTAAAATTAAAATTTAATTCGAAATTCACAATAAAAAAAAAACAGAAACAGAAATTGAAACTACCTAATACCTCAAGCGGTAAATTGCTAAAGTTGTTCGGTTTTTTTTTTAATCTGCAAATATAAACCAAATATTTAGAGACTGTATAAAAGGGGGGAAGGGGGAAAGACAGTTTTCACATCATACATTAGCATTATATGAAACCCTAAACAATGAAACAGAAATTTGCATTCAATTAAATCTCAACAACTACATTTTGAGTACAACTACAAGACCAAAATGCAGAAAAAAAAAAATTGTTAAGTTTGTATAATTATTTATGGTATAACAAGCAAAAGACAAAACCAAACAAACTGAGAAAAAACACATACAGACACACAAACTTTTAAAGAAAAATGGTATTGTCGATGGAAAAATGCTGGTGTTAACTTGATAGACAAATTAAGATTTTTTCCTCTCTCTCTCTACTTAGTTTGTGTTTTAAATGGTTTCTACAAGTTTGATGTGTCTCAAAGGGCATTGTCAAATTCATATGCTGTAGGGGGGCCATTAATTCAACAAACATAAAAGACTTAAGAACCAAACTTGACTTACAAATTAAAACGAAACTAGGGACACTACTGTATTACAAGTCTACAAGCTCTTTGTGTGCGTAAATTTAATCACAATGAAAACCAATGAAGGGTAGTATTGAGATGAAATGTGGAAATCTTACTTGCTATTCTGCTATGCATTTCGATACTCCATAGTGATGACTTGACGTCATTAAGAATAGTTCTCTTGAGAAACTTCCGGTAACTACTAATGATCATGGATACTACATAGATAATCATCTCTGTTAATATTAATCCAGGCTCTCGAGAATGGTATTCCGATGGATTCAAGCTGAATAAAGGTAGAACACGGGGAAGATTTCGAAAACTAATTCCAATGAGTATCTACACAATTAGGAATTAGGGGAATAATTGCTGGCTTACTGATTATAGTCAGCGTAATATAACGATGTCATTGAGCCTTTACTTTGGTATTCCGATGGATACAAGCTGAATAAAGGTAGAACACGGGGAAGATTTCGAAAACTAATTCCAATGAGTATCTACACAATTAGGAATTAGGGGAATAATTACTGGCGTAAATATTTCAGCCAGCGTAAGATAACGTGGTTATTTATAAGCCTTTACTTTGGTATTCCAATGGACTCAAGCTGAAAAAAGCAGAACACTGTGAAGATTTCGAAATCTAATTCCAATGGGTGTCTCCACAATTAGTAATTAGGGGAATAATTAGTGGTGTAACTACTTCTCCGCCTGGGATATAGAGATGTAATGTGGCCAGTAAGTATTCTCTGTTTTTAATGAGGACACAGTATTCTATTCGACTTATGATATGAATTCTGACATGGGAGAATGGTATATTACTCAGCACATTACCGCCCATAGTGAACTGCTGGCTATTTTTCTGGCATAAAAATTCATACCAAATGAAGAGTATTTCGTACCCACAGCTAGATTTTCTTTGATGTTACTTTGTTTGTATTGATTTCACATTGGCTTCATATCCAACTCCACTAGTTGATATGTCCGCTCTTCTTGGAGTTGAGTTTTTCTAGTATTTTTAATCCAGATTTCTCTATTCGATGTACACTGTGATGTTGTTACTGATGTAATATACTTCCACCGGAATCGCCGTAGTGTATTGGCTTACTACACGCGAGGCCACTGTTCAAACCTTCACCCATCTTGAACAAAACGAAATATTAAAAAATATGTCTTCAGCGACTTTGATAGAGATACTGAGATAGTAAATAAAATTCCCATTAAAAAGTTTCTCAAAAATTTGTCGTGCGGAGTAAACTTTAAACTGTTGGTCCTGTCACTCATATATAAAAATTAACACACACAACATAAGTCGTGCCAGAAGCTAGGCCGTCAACTAGTCGTAATTCTGACTGAAGGATTGTAATGACCAATGTATGTATGTATGTAGTTAGAAATTACACAATATTACAATAAATTATACGATATAATTATGTATGTAATCGAATTTGAGTAGATCAATGCCTACGTATTAAAAGATCAGATTATATTCGATGGACTACAGTTATTTCTTAGGAGCTCCAACTATTTAAAATGTAAAATAATTCCACTGAATTCCCACCAATTCGTATGTATACAAATTCAAAGGCCTAATTATCGATCAAAGATAATGTAAAGCTTCTTAGTGAAGATAAAAAATTGGTGGAAATATTCCATGAGCTTAGAAATACAATCAGTGGTGTATGTAGACTTTTTCTTCGACTTGTTTTCTTTGACTGTATTAGTCTTGATCTCCATAATGAAGTTTATGGTTCTTTTTTTTTTAATGGAATACCAGACTAGCTTGCTTAAAACCACTAGGGAGCACTTAATACTTAATTCTTTTTAAATCCCAGCAATCATTGGCAAATTGTTAAATACTTGGCATATTAGAACCCTGAAGTTGATACAAAAACTTTGGCCCACCACAGTCATTTATGTTGGCCATGTTTCCCATATCAGCAAGAACAATAGTACGAAAGTTTTCAACATTAAAAAAATATTCTTATGTTACAAGGTTAACCAAAGAGAAAAAAGTATAGAATAATAGAAAATCAAAAACAAAAACAACCGCATTAAGTACAGCATTTTTCAATTGAATTTTTTGTGTTTTTTTTTCGCCACTTAAAACAATTTTAACAAATCAGTAGATGTCATAGAAAAAACAGTCACAGCGAATTAAAAGAACTACGAATAAATCGAAAGATACGTTTTTGAAGTAATCAAAACTGATTTGATAGTTTAAGAAAAGCAATCAATGCAATTAAAAACAGAATTGAATTGAAATCAAATCAAATATACACACACTCAATTTAAAGTTAATTTTTTTTTCAAATTCAAATCAATAAATCAACAAAAGCAAATGAATTTTAAATTAATCGAAATAAACAGAACTGTTACAAACAACAAATTGGTTTTAATAAACAAGGCCAAATGGGGAACCAAACGTTTAATATACGCCACATAATATATAGTACATACATAAATAAGTATGTGGATACCCTTAGGCTAATATTTAGTAGAAAAATAATTTCTAGAAACAAAACACAAAAAAATTATAATTTTGCTACAATTTAATACAATTAAATCGAAGAAATCAAACGTGGACAACAAAATTAAAGAAATAAATTATTTTAATGCACGAGCTTTATTAGTTTTAATTCGAAACTAAAACAAATTTATGACTAAATTATGTTTTATTAATCACCTCCAGCAAAGGCGTTTTATCTCATGAGAATTGTGTGTGTGTGAGTGTGTGTATAAAAAATTAGGTTAATGATCACCCCCACTTTAATTTGATTTGATAATTTGATTGATTTCAAGCCTAAATTAAATGACTATTCAAGGTGTGTAAACTGAAATGATTATTTAGGTTTTAGTAGCAATGTCTAAACAAATTTAAAATGTTTAAAAATAATGATTGTGACATTAAAGTACTATAGAAAACAAAAGACTTAAGCAACGAACTTTATTTTAGTTTAGTGACATGACTATGAGAATAATTCAAAACTTTTTAAATTTCATTGAATCTGTTTTGATCAGGATTTAAATAGGCCCGCTATTACAAAAAAAAAAATAAAAATGTTTATTTTGCGATAAGATACAATATATATATATAATATATATAGTATATATAATATATATACTATCGTCTTGTTTCGACGGAAGAAGATTTACTTGCTGCTGGGGTTTGATAAGGCTACCAATCGCAGTAGTCTGGTACGGTTCAAACCCAAGGTCAGACATCTCCAACAAAAAACGAAATAAGAAAAAATATTTGTTCGATTTCTGGCAAAAACAATTCTGAGAGTAAATAAAATTGCCATGAAAAAATTTCTCAGAAATCTGACGGTCGCAGTCGACTTTAAACTGTAGATGCCGCTACACATGTATAAAATTAACACACACACATCACAAGTGGTGTGAGGAGCTAGGTCGTAATCCTGACTGAAAAGTTATAATGGCCAATTATGTATATATGTATGTAATGTGAGACTAGTGCCAGGGTTCCTAGCGTAACATTGCATAATTGAGCAGGATCTCGCATGAATTTTAGCCGTAGTGTTACAGATTAAGTGTGCATTTGAACATCTGTAACTGTCCAGCCCTTGGTAAAAGGAGGATTTATTTTTGGTAAGAAATTTTTCGAGGATTTAAATTCCCCTGAGGTTTGTAATGGGATTAAGTTGACTAAGAGGTATACCATAATTCCCCTCTTAGCGTAATTGTGGTTTTAGACATCCGCAAGCCATCCCACCAAACAAATTCTTCATTTTAACGATAGTCTTACAATAATTATTTTTTCCAAATGTTTATAATAGATTCGGTAGAGATTTTTCGTGTGAAAATGGAATCAGTTCTTCCACCAAGTTGCTATAGTTATGGTTGCGGGTTTAGATATTTGTTTCAGTCTGTTATTAGGGGCTCTTGCTTCCAATAATTGTGCAAGTTTCAGTGATTGTTCCCTATGGTACTTCAATTCAATTCAATTTATTTCAAGTATGACTCAAAGGATCTTTCTAACGCGCTTTATTCAAATTTTCTTTCTATTTTTTACCACACCTCAAAGATTTACCAATGATTTGTGTTGCTGGAGTAGATATCAGTATATTTAAGGGTTATCATATGTGGATTTCTGAGGACATTTAAGATACCCAGCTTATGCAATGGTAAAAGCTGATACGGCTACTATATGAATGGATATATACACGAAGTTGGGAAAAAGAAGTGATCTCGCCCAAGCTTCATACATTCGCAATGGAAAGATCTTAAACAAACCCACATGTATAGAGGACAGACAACTCTGGACGGCGTGGCAAGATTTGTCTTAAATCTACCCAGAATGAATCTTAAAAACTTCATGGCAAAGGATGATAAGGAAGAAGAGCAGACCAGAGAACATCAAGCGCTAAGGATGGTTGAAAAATGCCAAACAGTAAACATGGCTGATTGGTTCACAGTAGCTTCTGGGGAAATATGTTAGAACACTAGGACTTAGGAACACTCAGTTGTTATAAAAGTCAAATAAAGGGTTTATATTTGGTAGAAAAATAATTTTTATATCAAATCGTATAACAACATGACTTTGATTGTAATGAGACTATATTGCCATTGACAGTTCACGTAACTTTAATTACCAGAATAATTAATGAAGTTTTGTTCAAATCTTTTTAATTTCAAGGTTGCTTGATTGCTTAGAATTTATCAGACCTAATAATTGATTTGAAATTTTACATTCTAAAACGAAAAAGTGATGAAAACATGTTCACATTCCTTATTACTTTTTCTTATTTTGATGTAAAAAATTTTTTTAAGAACAAAAGACTTAAGCAACAAACTTGACTTTGCCAAAAAACAATTTTATTTATTTTTTGTAGAATCTTTCACCATTTAGTGGAAACCAAACCTCTATTTAAGCGATACTAGCAACTAAAAACAGAAAATATTTTTTAAAATTTGGTTTACAAAACTTCCAACGAAAAAAAAAAATATGAAACATTTGCATACGAGTACTGTATCATGTTTGATCTAAAAAGCTTGTTGATATGTCACACTGTCACTCACACACACTGCAAATACTGAAAAAGCACGATGGAAAAAATATTGGAAAAATGAAACTTTGTTGTAGTGTTTGTATGTATCTCTACTAGTCACATGCCTCCGGCGGGTGTTTACGGCTTGTTAACATGATTTAAACAGCTGTGTTATAATATTTTTGGTTTTTGTTAAAAGTTTTTCCCCAATTTTTTTTTATTCTATGTTTTTCTGTTTTCAATCAATAAGTATTCAAATGTCCTAAACTGGTACATTGTGTGGTAAAAGTGCGTGTGCGTATGTTTGTTATGCGGTCATTGAGCTCTGTCATGATTTTTTAGCCTTTTTTCGTATTTTGCTTGCCGCTTTATTTAAATTTTTTGACTTGGTCAAGCACAAGAACCGTTCTGTTGAAACGGGACTCAACAGCATTTGGCCATAAATAATTGCTGACATTTTGGTTTTTAACTCATTTTCAAAAATGCGAATGGATTTATTGTTTTAAAATTTTTTTATTTTTTTTTTTTTGTGATTTTGATTTTTTCACAAAGTTTTGTTTCTTTCATGGGGTTTTGTGTTCACAGAGCCTATTTTGTCTTGTTTATTTCTGTTGATTTCCAATGCGAAATGTTTATTTGTTATTGTTCAAAAGTGTCACATTAATTTAATTTTTATGTTTTATTATTGAACTGTGAAGGTAAAACGTAATAATTATTTGTCTCTCTCCGTCTTGGTCTTACGATACATTTTATTTCTTTTAATTTTTCTATTGTTTTGTATTTTGATTCCAATATTTCAACGTTTAATTTATTAACAATAACCCAGTTTATGGCCACCAACTGGGTGGTATTGAAGTATTAATTAACGGATGTGGAACTTAATTAATTGTTTTGCAATTATCTATGATATCAACTGTCGTTTGTAACATCTGTATTAATAATAACAAAAAACTGTGTGATATAATTGACATATTTTTTACGAAGTTTAATTAATTTTTTCTATTAACTTTTATTATTAATTTAAAGCTTTTTTATAAGGTCAAATTATTGAATTATGTTTCTGTTTAATCTTTGAATTTCAATTAATTTGATTGGATTTATTTTAATTGATTTTCTACTGTTCTTAAATGTGAATGCCTTTGTGCATTTGCTTCAAAACTGCTGTCAACAAAAGACTTTGATCTCTAAAATACACAAATATAAGCTTCAGCTGCAATTTGGGATTCGATGTATCTTCTGATCAAAATGGGTACTTGAGTTTGCAAATTGTAGAGTATATTTTATTAATTTTTCTGCTTGAAGGAAGAGTGTATATAAACACTTTAGTGTAAGGCAGCACAAGAAATCTGTGATTCAAAATCATATTTGACAATTGATACAAACAGATGCTTTTAAGTAATGATATCTGTCTGAGCATACTATGAAATCGAATCAACTCTCCTCTTATGATAAAATTATTAGTTTTCTGCGTCTCTCGGACAATTATATGACTTGCCATCCTTAGATTCTCTACAATTAATTTCCAGGGTGCGACATACATACATATAATTGGTCATTACAACCCTTCAGTCAGGATTACGACCTAGATTCTCGCACCACTTATGTTGTGTGTGTTAATTTTACACAGTTTAAAGTCGAATTCGAACGAGAGATTTTTTGAGAAACTTTTCATGGCAATTTTCTTAACTCTCGAAGTTTTTGCTGCTGAGAGAAGAAATACTTTTTTCATATTTCGTACGTCTAATAAGCCAACAAACTACCTACAAGAGAACTACGACGACTTCCAGGGTGCGATGGCTATTCTAAAAATAACTTTTCAATAAGGCCAGTTTGAATGATTGAAAAAAAATTTTTAAAATCAACCTAAAGGGCTTAGAAAATCTGTATATTTCACGAAACTATTTATATGCGAAGCCTAAACAATCTTGCTGTATACTGTTCACATTTAGTGGCCGATGTTCATCAACCAGTATTGCTACCTACTGATAGGCAGAGTCCTCCGACAATTAGCTGTTCTGATCATCATAGCATTCCCTTCCAATCTTTCTAAGTCGTTATATCCCATACTATATTGGCTTTCCTCCGACTTTCTATTGAACCACAGGGCTGAGCAGGTGGCAGTAAGGCTAAAATTCTGACCCAACCTATACAATGGGCATGCTAGGTATCTTTCCGAATTGGATATTTGGTATTAAAATTCAAACTAAGAACTTTTGGTCTGAAAATCTGGATGTTCCAAGCGGCAGCTTTGGAGCTTATGCCAATGGCTGAAAATTCTGAAAAGAGAGCTCTGTGGTGAGGTAAGGATTTTGATATTAAATTATTCAAAGACTGCCTCATCTCTGGCATCTATGCTAGTTGTGTGTCAGGATTTTCCCTAAAAATCTCTTAACTTACCCCGCCACCTAAGTTGCGATTAAGAACGCAACGAACGTCTCTCCTTTTTATCCGTAATCATTCATGAATCTTGAGAATTTAGCAGAGCAATTTCGAATCATTCAAATAGAGCAGTTGCATGGGTTGCAGGATATCAGATTATTTTCGCAAATTGTGAATTGAATATGCCAGGGTCGGATTGGAACTCACAATCTCCAATATGCTACTGGCTAATAGGTCTCAGTTAAACTAGGAATTCTCAGCTTTTTTTACAGGGACATTCAGTGTTGTTGGATGGAGTAAAAAAATACGTTTAATATCGTTAGACTCTGCTGGAGTTGTAGGGATATGGAATAGACTCATAAACTTGTATCCTTTAGTCTTTGAGCCACCTATCACATAATTGACCAGTAGGTCACTGTCTTATTGATTTGACATTTGAACGACTTTGGCTAGAGCTGTGAGTCTCAAGATGACGATGAGACTGTTTTTCATTTCATGTATTAGTATCCTGTTCTTACCAAGCAGGGACTAAGGGAGGCTTCTTGCCTCTTATATTCCGTCATATTTGACATGACATAGTGATTTTAATGTGATGGGCTAGAACAATCGGAATTTAAAAGTTTCTATCACAAATTATTACAAAATTTTTAAATGCTTTTAATTAAAATTGTAACAGCTTTTAATTATTCAAAATAATTATTTTCAAAAAATCATTAAAATTTCAAACACAAATCATTCTTGGAATCAAATGGAATTTCAATTTTAAAAGCTTGACTTTTTGCTCCATAGAGAATTAAAAATTTGTTCGTAATTTAATCGAAGCAAAATAGTTTTTCTAAAATTTTATGAATTAATTATGAAAAGAATTTTGTTTAAAATAGTTTGTTAACAATTAAAATGTTAAGCTTTCCATGCAATGACCCAGATTTTATGACAAAATATTTCAATTAAATTGTTTTACAGTCTCTATTGGACGATAAAAATGTTTGTTTTTTTTTTTTTGTTTTTTTAATCAAATATTTTTGTGACTGATGCCCATGTAAAGAATAATAAAAAAAAAGATTTCAACAATGACTGCAGCATTTATATTGACAGTAATTCTTTGAGTGTAAAAAATGTTTTGCTAAGGACGTTTAAATATTTTTTTAAGCTCTACTTCTGTTTTGTCTTAGTTGTGTATACTAGGCTTGCAGCTAGACACGCCATCATTTAGTTTCAATGCAAAAAAAAAAAATCGAAATAAAAAATTTATTTTCTATTATTTTTTGGAAACTGAAATCTTTTCTGTTTCATATGAAAATATTTTTTGTTTTTTCAGGATTTTAGTGTATGTTTTTTCTAAATCTCTGCCACTCACTTTTCATTAGCAATTATTACGTTTATTTGACTCGGGTTTTAAGCTATACTGTTCATAATTCATGATTCGTTTGTTTTTTGGTTTTTTTTTCATCATCATTGCGCTCTAGTGGCGCTGTTGTTCATTCATATCTAGCTGTTCTATAGCGTTTTATGGTAATATAAAATTGTTGTTGTTGTTGTTTAAAGTGGATTTTTAGAAACCGCAAAATGTTATTAAAAACGGTTATTTGATACTGATTTGATTGTCTTTGGCACGGAAATGAATAAAAAAATCTTTTGAAAATTATGCCAAATCATTTATTTTTTTCTGTTTTTTTGTAATTATTTGATTCCGTTATTAATCTTGTATATACACCGTCTGTTTGTTTTTAAGCATAAATAGTCTAATAAAGTATAATTTTGTTTAATTTCTTGAGTATTTGTTTTAAAGCGTTTCTGGCAATTAAAAGTAGTAACAATGCCTGTAAATCTTTGAAGGAAAGTGAAACTAAATGATTTAAGTTTTATTTTGAGAAATTTGAAAAGTTAAAATGAATTGTGTTTAATTTTAGATAAATGTATTGTAATATGCTTAAAAGACTGAAATAAATTTGTTATAATATGTGATTTTAATTTGAAATTCGTTTTACAAAAATTTATAATTAAACAGCAAAAGAAATTTATTTTACACAGTTTTATTTAAGCCACACTTCAAATTCAAAATTTAAATAAAACTCATTTAAAAATAAAAATAACACGGATAGCAGCAAAGGGATTTAACCCACCCTGAACGGAGTTCATAGCACTGAGTTCCATAAGAATGACACAATGATGGTAAAGCAAATTAGGAGTGACAAAAGATTTCATTCAATAAAACTTCAGGTCCATCAAGATACCATGAAGCAGACCACAATTAAATAGATTTTCTACCGCATAACTAGCCGGTGCTCCTTACAATGGCCAAAATGCTTACAGTTTTAAATCTAAGATACAGACAGACCCTTAGCAGACAAGTAGTGAATACAAGACGTCATAATTTTTATTCTCACCTCTACAGCTGCGAAAGTAATCGTAATATCTTGAGACCACATTTAAGGCAACATTGCAAATATTCTTTCTTATCAAATACCGTACAATGACGGTCTCCTCTTATTCTTTGTCATTGCAACTTCTGTAGATGTTATTGTAAGTTATCCTCAGTTGTTGTGTAATCAGAGGCCTATATCACACTATAATTGCTAAGAGATTCCTCCGACGGACTGTGGCTAGATTTTGTTTAAATTTTGTTCTGCATATATTCATAGCATGCCAGATTTTTTGAGTCTCTATACAAATGGATCCTTTGCCATCTTTTCTTTGCAAATAAATAAAGTTTGTTGTGTTATCCTTCCAATTCTTCTGAGAAATCCATTTGAAATGTCTGTTGTAACAGTCTTTGCCGTGTAGTTACCTTTAACGTCCTGGTATTCGGAAACTCACATGAGGGTAACCGTTTTTAGGAGATCTAATGGCCGCTCCTTATAATCCTTAAATTCCTTCGTAGGAATTCATTTGAACTTTCTGTTGTAACAGTCTTTTCAACTGCGTCAGCCGTGTTGTTACCTTTAATGTCCTTGCATTCGGGAACTCATACATAAAAGTAACCGTCTCTAGGGAACTAATAAACACTTCATTAATCTAGATATAGTCTGACATAATATTTACGACAGTCTTTGTAGTCATTATTTCGACCTGAATAATGCTACATGAACGGGGAGTGCAAGGAACAGTATTGAATGATTGGTGAACGTTCTCTCGGAAATAAAAACCATTATCACAATAGAATCTACATGATATTTTCGTTGGGAAACATCGAAAACCGATTCCAATATTGTGTGGTCAATAGGTCTTTGGAGATCAATTGCACCCAAGATTTTGATATGACTGCAGATGTTATATTTCCATGCTCTAGTAGCGCTTGCTACACCAACAGAGCTGGTGGTAACCAGGATAGTAAACAATACCTTCGTTGATGTGGTTCCAAACGCATCTGCTGCCATGAGCGCGGCTATCCTCCTAATATACTCAAACTGGCTTCACGATTACTTTTCTCCAAAGCCAACTGCCAAACGGGCAGTATTAATAGTTCTGTTTGCTTTTTAATAACTGAAGAAAGCCTTGTTAACTGTTAGAAGCCTAATGTTAGTCTTAATTTATGCCATATGAATCTCTGTCTAAGTATTAGTGTCATTAGCAATGCTAAGTTAATGAAATAGAATGCCACAATGGGGACTTTAACCTACAACATGTCATTTGGCAGAAAAATAATTCAAGTCTAAGCTTCTTAAAGCTTTTTATGGTTGATGACGTAAGCAGTTCATAAACCAATACATTTCGTTATCTAATGCCCATGACTTTTAACATGCAACAGAGAGACACATACATAATTATGATAAATTCTTTGGATTCATTTTCATTTGATTTAAATTTTAAATTTCATTTCCGCATTTCAGAAATATTCGTTTTTAATTAACAACCAAAATCTTAAAGTAAATAATGGAATAGTAATAAATCTTTAATGACATAAAATTTAATGATCATTGCTTTATATTAATTAATAGAGTATTTTTTATATTTCTATACCAAGTACATCAGTTGAAAACACCAACACAATATTAATAAAAATTATATGTATGCGATATTAAATGCTTGCTGTTTTGATTTAAACTTTCTTAGAAATTGTTTTCGTCTTCCTTAAAACCAATCAGACCATATCTTTAGTGAAATTACATTCACTTTTTTCTTACAATTAATCAAAATAATCAGCGTTCAGCGTACAATCTGCCAATAAAAGCCACGTTTTCTAGCACACTGTGTGAATGATAAGTGTTTTGATTTATGGCGAGTTTGTTGCTTAAGTCTTTTGTTATCATTTATGGGCAACAAATCATCGTTACGATCATTTTTCATTCATTACTTTACTTCAATATTATCTCATAATTTTCATCTTTAATTAAAATTTAAATTTTTATCTACAAAAACAAATATGTACGCAACATTGCAACGATTCTAACATTTTAATTTAGGCTCATCAATCTTTTTTGTTTTTTTAAAAGCCTTACCAAGCATTCTCTTATGTACGTACATAGTCATAAGCATTGTGTACGCATGCGCGCACTCTGCGAGACATTTAATATTTAATTAATAATTATTTGCAACTGCAATACACCACCACCATCACTACTACTAGCATCACCACTGCCATAGAAATAATTTGCATTTAAGCCACGCCAGCTGAGGCACTCAGTCAGTCAGCTAGGCTGCCAACCAGCCGGCAATTTAACTCGTTAACACCACACCGGCTGCTATTATGCTCGCTGCATATCAAGTAGTTTTTAGAAAAATAAAAACAAAGCACAGGCGTATGAGCAGACAGACAGACAGACAGACAAATAGTCCATCCATCTAAACATCCAAAGAAGCAAATAACAAACAGACAACCATCCGCAAACAGACAACAAAACCGTAAAAGAAGCAAAACCCAATGCTTATAATGCACCACTTTAAATAGTGTGCTAACTACACACAGCTTACACTACACTTATTTTGCTCTTATCATGATTAAAGATTTGATTTAAAGGCCTTCTTTAATAAAACCACACATCTCTATATAGATAGACACACGCACACACACAAGCATACCGACAAATATTTTTATAGTTTTAGCACAGAGAGCAATTCACAGATGAATATAATAAAACGCACTCACTCACACACATCAGTGTCTAATAAATTTAAAATACCAATCTAATATGCATATAATGAAAAATATATTTCTTTTTGGTTTCAACGAATTGTGTGTAACCCTTTACCAAAAAAATATGTTTTTTTTTTGTTTCTTGTAATTGAAATTAATATAAAAAAAAAGGCTTTGGAGTGGGCAAGGCAATATTTTACAGATAAAATCAGAATCGTTGTAATCAAATTATTTGGTGTTGTAATGGATAATAAAAATTGTAACAAAAATTATGACTATAAGAAATTAAACGTTTGTGTCTTAAGTCTTTTGTTTTAGTATGGAATTTTGTTAAAAGCATGACATCATCATAATTTTGTTTTACAAAAGCCTACCATGCTGATCGATGTGGATGGGATTATTAATCATAATCATAAAATTAATTAATAAAACGCGATTGTATTATATTCAAATGAGTTAATTTAAGAATTTCGTGAACACTTTTTGGTGCAAAGCCCTCTACAATCTAACAAAGTTTAGTAAACAAATCTAAGGTAGCACAGTGATGCTGTAACTTTCTCCCTTCACTAATGGACTTTCGATTTCTAACATTTTTTCATCAAAAGTTTGCCTAAATCTTTTAAGTTGCTGTGTTAATGAGCATAATTCTATCACAGAGTATTTTTTAGCTTGGAAATGCATAGTTTTATTTTCTTTACACACATACATAATTGGCCATTACAACCCTTCTTAGTCAGGATTACGGCCTAGCTTCTCACACAACTCATGTTGTGTGGCTTAATTTTATACTTGAGTGGCGGGACCTACAGTTTAACGTCGACTCCGAATGACGAATTCATGGCAGGTCGCCGAAGAAAATTTTTTTCATATTTCGTTTTGATTTCTGGCCTGTGGCTCGAACCCGGGATTTACGTCTGATAAGCGAACACACTACCTACTAGACTACGGCTACTACTATTTTCTTTACTTGTATAATAAAAAAAAAATTGTACATCGGAACTTAAAAATGTATGATAAGACAGGCCCAAGCATTGTACTGTGTCGACCACCTAAAACCCTTACTCAATTCCTAAAGAAGTCGCTCTTCTGGTGACTTGTAAGCCTTGCTCTCTTTATGTTTGGTAATATAAAAATCTTATCAGACGAACCAAAAATAAATTGGAAGACATACGGCGCAATTTGATAAGATGATCAGACAAACTTAAGTTAAATAGAAAGGAATCCTATTTTTAGCTTTCAATCCTAGTTTTTTTTTTGCACAACTAGAGAAAGGCATCTGCACTATGAAAGTAAGTTGTAGCAGAGAAGAGAAGAATTTACGTTTGAATCTATCTATGCATGTTCTATGTGATAGAAACAAATTCTGCAAGAACAGCTTGCTTGCTTACATATGGATACTGTTGCCAAATAACGAATTCGTGCTATCCGGCTTGCTAGTCAACTGCAACGTTAGTGATCTGTTTGAAAGACCAGTACTACCAAGAAATATACGATTTATGTTGCTAGAGCACAATCCTTTTTAGTAGCTTTAGAACAAAGAAATATAAATTACATTGCGGCAGCGTCCCCAAGAATCAATCCTTACAATAGACTTCCAGACACCGGCTCATATGTTCTAGTTTTAGGGAGTGAAGTATTTCTTTAATCGTGTTCGAATAACAAAGCATTTGAAAGTTCCTTTCAACACTTGAAAAATATGTCATCAAGAACTTATGGATTCCTAATATTTACGCCAAATATGGTTGCTAGTTGGAAGTCTAGTCTAATAGCTAGTGTGTGGAATTAATAGACGTAAGGGCGCGGTTCAGATCCCAGGTCAGACATCTCCAAAAAACGATTTCGGCAACTGCCGAAGTAAATAATATTGCAATGAAAAGTTTCTCACAAATCTGACATGCGGAAGCGACTTTAAACTTTAGGTCGCTCTACTCATAAATAAATCCTTGTAATCCTGACTGAAGAGTTGTAATAAACAATTATGTATGTAGGTTTGGTTACAGATAACATATGATTAATTAATATATTGCTTCTTACGTGCACTGGAATCAATCTTATTCACACGGAGCAGCAATCTCAAACTATGGAGGCAACAATAGTCCATATTTTATTGAAATTAACGCACAGTCTGCGATCAAAAGAATATAGATGACTAATATATGTAGTCGCCGTAGTCTAGCAGATAGTGTGTTGGCTTATTAGAAGTAAAGCCCGGGTTCGTATCCCAGGTCAGACATCAAAACGAAATATGAAAGAAAAATATTTCTTCGGCGACTTCCTCTCAGCAGATTTCTGGCAAAAACTCAGAGAGTAAATAAACCTGCCATGACAAAGTTTCGCACAAATATGTCGTTCGGAGTCGACGTTAAACTGTAGGTCCCGCCACTCACGTATAAAATTAACGCATGACACATGAGTGGTGTGAGAAGCTAGGCCGTAATCCTGACTGAAGGATTGTAATGGCCAATTATGTATGTATGTATATAATATATGTAGCTATCTGTGTATCTGTATATCATGGCTATAACCAGAACAATGGTGAACAGAAACAATGTCGAAGGAAACAGCAGTCCTGTCTGACACCTTTGATGGGGTTAGAATTCTCGTATTGAGTTTATTCTCATGTGAAGCAAGACAATTGTCAAAAATCCAGGACGAATGTTTTGTTTGTGAATAGACTAGGTATTGATCTACTAACAGACACAAACTATTTACGTTTTCTGTTAACAAATTTGCATGATTAAATCGATTAAATTCCCTTTCTCCAGCTTATCTATGGGTCTTATATTGAATTGAAAAACCTATTGAACCGTGTTGTTATTAAAAATATTCAATTTTTATAGTCATCAAAGGTTTTTTTTATTATTTTCATAATAAAAGTGCAATCTCAACATATGGCCCCTTATGCCATAATTTAGTTTTTATAGCGCAGAGGATAATTTTACAACAGATTCCGCAAAAAAACAAAAAAATAAAACAAAAAATCCATTTTAAAATTGATTTATCACCTCTGTTAAGATTATGCAAAATAAAATTTTTGTAGACAAACTAAACATCTAAATATGTATGTATGCCGGTATGTACGAACATATGTTTGCATACATACATATATAAAAATATTTATTCATTTATTTCTTTATTTTATTTTTATTTATGCTATTAAAATCTATAAATACTAACTACAAAATATTTATTTAAGTATGTATGTTTGCCTTACGTTACGTTCGTCTATCTGTTAAAATCTCAGTGTATCATTGGGTTTTTAGTGCGATTTTGCACTAAATTTTTCATCTTTTTTTTCTGTTTTTTTTTTTTTTGTAACGCTTTGATATCTTTTGATATTCACCGCTTATAAATTGCGCGTATTCGATTTCAAATAAAGGAAAGCAACAACAAGAAACAGTAAAAGGAGTTAAAGTAGTAAAGGCGATAGCAATATCAACCATTGAAATGAAATGAAAGATTTTCGATAAGATATGGATGGACACATGAAGCACAGGTTCAAAAGTGTTATTTATAGTGATCAGACACCTATTTTTTATTTGCCACCTTTAAATCATTGACACACATGCCTAGATCTACTTCACAACACCTACTCCTTAACAATGGTAGCACGTGTATTGGTATTGAGGTATTTAAAAAAAAATATTTTTTTTAATTTAAAATCTTTTTCTTTTTTTCTCAATTAATTGTCCAATCTTTAAGACAAAATGAAAGGCATTAAGAAACGCATTTTATTTAGTGCCTCTTACTATAGTTTTAAACATTTTAAAAATGTATTTTACAAGACCAATTCAATGATGCACGTTTTGATAAATTGAAGGCTGTGGTTTGTTATAAAAATGTTTAATCTCCCACTGTTAAACATTTCTGTGTGTTTTTTTTTTTATTTTTCTAAATTCTGTCATTTAACCCCCGTAGACAGACAGGTGATTTTAGATTTAAAACATGCATACGATTTTAGTTTTTTTAATTAAAATTTTCCTGGGAAAAACATTTCAACAATTCACGCATTCAAGTGATTAATATTTACATTTATTTTAATCAAATTGAAATTTATAGAACAGTGGGTGCAGTAAATAATATTAAAAGGAAAGGAAAGTTGAAATGAAACAGGCAGCATTTGATAACCCGAAAAAGAATGGCATTTAATCTCCAATATCTGAGCTTGACATCACTGAGCAATTTTTACAGCACAGACAAGAACCCTTTGATATCGTTCGAGGTTTCAGATGGAGCGATTAATTGTCACTCAATCGCTTCAGCTTCATCATGAAGGGTGTTCTGCGGAAATCGGAGATACATCACGGGTTCGGACAAGGCGATTATTTGTCACTCAAACTCTTCAACTTCATAACGAAGGGTGTTCTATAGAAATCGCAGACTCATCACGATATCAATCTTTCATACAAGTGCCTTATCGCTTGAGTATGTCGACGGCACCACTGTTATTGACTGTACCAATGAGATGTGACCGCTGCCTTCACTGTTGTAAAGGAGCCTGACACAATATGCTTCCAATCTTATCCAGAAATTTATTTACCTTGACTCCTCCATTACCAGCTACTATTTTGTCAGTCAGGAGATCTCATCCTTTCCGTGGGAGTATGCCAGTGAAAAGTTCTACTCTAGACCTTCGATTATATGTGAGTTGGCGATGCAATATGAGTACCTCAACGCCATAGGTGTTTTTCAGCATATTTGCATCCTACAGCTCACTGGGTCATGTGGTTCGAATGAAAGTATATTCCGCCGATATTAGTGCTTGATGCGAGCTTTAGAGTATGCAGACTTAGAAGACAATCTTGTCTAATTGGAAAGAACCAAGTTAAGACTTCCAGTGGGAGTATACCAGTGAAAAGTTCTACTCTAGACCTTAGATTATATGTGAGTTGGCGATGCTATATGAGTACCTCAACGCCATAGGTGTTTTTCAGCACGTTAGCATCCTACAGGTCACTGGGTCATGTGGTTCGAATGGAAGTATTTATTTATTTATTTATTGATTACAATACAATTACAAATTATATTCTAATTATATATACGAGCGGAGGAACTTGACCATATGCTCGGTGTAGTGTCACAGACCAGAGTCTCTGGTGAGAAACGAACCCACGACCCTCACGCTAATAGTCTAGCACACTACCCACTAGACTACCAGGGCACCCCGAATGGAAGTACATATATTACGCCGATAATAGCGCTTGATGCGAGCATCAGAGTATGTAGACGTAGAAGACAATCTTGTCTAATTGGAAAGAACCAAGTTAAGACTCTCTCCGTGGTTTTGCCAAACGAGTATCGAAGCGCAGGTGGTTGAAAAAAGATTTTTTTTCTTTCTTTCTTTCGAGATGTTAGCTCAGATTTAATATCGAGATTCTCATCCAGTAAACCTACTAATTGCTCACCCGTTGACGGTTAACATATTGAATTTAAAAGATTTTATTCGTATTCTGTTAGAATTTTTCCTTGTTACGTTTTTTTTTTCATGTTAAGAGGCCTATTTTCCCTTTTTTAAATTACAACATAATTACAACCTAAAATCAAATAATTTATTAAACTTATGTATGTGGTTTAGTTGTCAATCAATCACTTTTAAATTTTCTGCTATTTCATGTTTAGGCCCCCTTAAAAACAAAAGACTTAGAAAACAAACTTGATTTATATTTAATACAATCCCTTACATGTAATACATATTTCAAAAGTTTCAAACATTGGTTTGTTTTTTATTGTGAAACTGCTTTAAATTTAATTGATCTTCACTGTATTTCTATTGAATTCATTGATTAATGCTTTAATGGCAAAATGAAATAAATCAAAATAACTCGCTGCTCTAAGACTAGCGTAAAGATATTTGTGTATTGATAAATGTAGTTAAATAAGACGGCTATTGTGTCTGTGAATTTGAAATACTTTTTTTATGATTTATTTTTATATGCGTGTAATAAAATCTTTTATAATTCATCCTAATCAAAGGACATCTCAAGCATTAATCAGCAAGAAATAAACAAAAAACCATTGTGAACCACATATTTTCATAATCAATCGAAACCCAGCAGGCAAAAACAATTCTTTATATTGTATTTAATTGCCTGTAATAGTTATTATTATTATTTTATTATTAATTTTTTTTTTTCTGTTACTAAACACCCAATTTTATAGGCAATTTCATGCTATTAACAAATAATTTTAACAATAAATCGAAGAAAACAAAGCAAAGCAAAACAATTAAAAATAAATTGTACAAATCACTGGTCATAGAACGGAATGTAAAACTTGTATTTTGGGAAACTTGTTTTGTGTAATTTTTTATTTCTTTACACGATTCATAAAACAAATAACATTTTAATACAGGTGTCTACAATTAAAACACCATGAATCACTTTGAAATAAGGCGCACCAATTGTTAACACTCACCAGCAGCGTTAGCATATGAAAAACTTAAGAATTAAAATCATAAATTTCGAAAAAAGTTAAAAATCAATTTAATAATAAGAAAACAATCAAAACATGGAATTTATAAACATTATTAACTTAATTTTATTCTGTGCAATATAAGTGTAATAAATGAATGATATTGGTTTTTCAAGAGACGCCGTGCTGTAAGACAACTTCAAGCTAAAGAACTAAAACTCTCAGAAATTACAAATGTTTCGGAAAATATAGTTAACCACACATCTTGTTAAATATGCCGAAATAAATGAAAAATATGGCTTCAACTTCCTCTCAGCAGATTTCTGACAATATCACCGAGAGTTAATAGAGTAATTGCCACGAAAAGTTTCTCAAAAGATCTGTCGTTCAGAATCGACTTCAAACTGTAGTTTCCGCCACTCATGTATAAAATTAACACACACAACATAATTGGTTTGAGAAGCTAGGTCGTAATCCTGACTGTATTCATACAATGTTTCAAAAAATTTACTTTGGGACAAGTGCAATACCCAAAGGTTAAAATGCCCCATTTTAAATTCGCACTAGAAAAGAGAGAGAGAGGATAGTGAAGGAGATAGGGAAATTGAAAAAGGAAAAGTCATAGAAAAGGGAGAATATAAGAGATCAAGGAAAAAAGATTGACCACAAACACACATGATAGCGCGACAACAACCTTGATGCCCTAGAACTTCTCAACTAACTTAACCTATTTATGAATCTATGGAGAGCCCTGATGTCGTCTCTCGACAGAGAGTCCCAACTTTTGAAGAAGCCCCTGCCCAAGGTCCTCAATCTACTAAGGCTTGGACATTTGTAGAGGAGGTGTTCGATAATTTCCAACTTCTTCTCATCGCAACTTACACTGCAATAGTCCGGTTGGGATCTGTTTGAAGGATTCAGGATTCTGCAAATAACGCAGCCCTGCAAATTTGGACTTTTTTGTGCAAATAAGATGGCTGAACACGAATCTGTGTTCAAAAACTTTCCATCACGTCAGGTTTTCGAGAAAATAGCGTTTTTGGCCATTTTTGAAAAATTGTAGAGCTAAACACTGACGTGCTAGAACCATCCCTATTGACAGAAATTGAGAATTGATCTTTACTCTTTAAAATGAACCCAAAGTCGCTGATTACAGATCTTCATTCAGATTTAAAAAATTGAAAATGGCGGATCCAATATGGCGGTAACAATTTTCAAGTAAATCTGATTAATTTTTATAAACCTCGACCGCCATATTGGTATTCAGCGCGCTAAATGCTTTCGGAAACATCTGGAGCCATCTTATTTACAAAACCCATGCAGGGCTGTGTAACTTATCTAGAATCCCTATAGAAGATGTGCAGCCCTTGCGCTGACCAACTTCTTCCTCCCCCTGGTTTTGGTAGAACTTGGACAGTACAGAGACTGCGTTTCACGTGTGGTATTAAAACAGGCCACTGTGCGTGCTTAAGTGAACTTTTTGATATCGGAGATACCACTACGACCTAACCTAACCCATAGAAGATAGCATCAACAACGAACATCAAAATTAAGGAAAAGTTAAGCTCAACAATGACTAAAGATGGCTCTTAGGCAACCGTAAACTTATGATTCTAGGACCTGCTACAATAGACTAATCAATCGCATAACTGGACGAACTTGGTTAATAAAACTAAAGCCCTTTGCGGGCCAGCCGAAAGGAAAGAAAAAAATACCAATTTATCTAGATATGATACCATTTAGGAAATTTAGTTAATAATCACAGCTAATTGTCTGTCATACATACATACATACATACATAATTGGCCATTACAACCCTTCAGTCAGGATTACGGCCCAGCTTCTCACACCACTCATGTTGTGTGCCTTAATTTTATACTTGAGTGGCGGGACCTACAGTTTAACGTCGACTTTGAGAAACTTTTTCATGGCAGATTTATTTACTCTAAGAGCTTTTGCCAGAAATCTGCTGAGAGGTAGTCGCCGAAGAAATATTTTTTTCGTTTTGATGTCTGGCCTGGGGCTAGAACCCGGTCTTTACGTCTAATAAGGGAACACACTACCTACTAGACTATGGCGATTTTTTAATAATTAAGGATTTTGTAATTAACTTACAATAATTTAAAATCAATAAATAGTAAAGTAAACTTACTAAAAGGCAATTAAACGAAATTTTCCTTCGTCTTCCTGTGCGTAGTCTTCTGCCCATATACTTAGGAAATTAATGCATTCGGTGGTATTAAGTTTAATTACCACAAAGTTTATTTCTTCAGGCTTTTGTTGAAATTGTTTCTTGTGTCCATGATTTGGGGAAAATTTTTTCATGTCTTTAAAACAAAGAAAATGAAAAATCTGTAACAAATTCCAGAATCCTGTTGGTTAATGGCTTAAAATTAAAGTATCTTTCTTAAGTCTTTTGTATAGTATATCAGTTTAAAGTTTCTTTCTTAAGTCTTTTGTATAATAAATCATGTCAATTACAATTTTCTATCTAAAAATCGATTGTGTAAATTTTTTGCTTTGTTGCCATAGCCTACACACCTGTCCATACATTGAAATAAAATATGTACCACGTTTGCATTTATTTTCCTATTTTTTTTGTTTGTTTTGTATATTTGGCAATCTCTTATACACACACATAGAGAGATGTAAATATTATAAGTTTCCTTTTGCAACACACTTACCAACGAGTATGTGATACGCTAAACGTGTATTGTATTGTTTGTAATCATTTTGGATTTAATGTCGTAGAGATTTTATTACTTTCGGCTTTTTTTGCAAAAAACTAAAGCAAACAAAAAGTATAAGTTTAATGGCATTAGACAATTACAACTGAAATAGATGTTAAATATTCCTATTAGTGGCAGCCTAGCAAAGTAAACTTAAGAAAATAGTAGGCTTTTGTAATGAGTATTTTATGGTTGTTCCTTCTATTTTTTATTGCTTTGCAAAATAATATTTAAAAAAAAAAAAAAATTCTTTTAATTAAAATTTTTTTTTTTTGCAAATTAAATTTGAATCGCTTTTATTTTTATTTTTGTTTTATACTCTTTTGATATTTTGTAATAATGTCAGTTGTTAGCAAATGTGTGTGTGTGTGTGTGTTGTACAGTAAGCCATAGTATTTAATGATTGACCAATCGCTCTTTGCCAAAATAGTAGTTTTGTTTTATGGTTTCGTTTTCACCTTTATTACAACTCTTTTAATGGCTATTTTACAATTTATTCATATTCATACATATGTACATATGTATGTATGTATATTATATACATATCATTAAACAATTAAATTTGTTAAGTTTTCTTTTTATTTTTTTTGCTACAGTTTCTGCCGCTTAAATAACATGTACGCATGTTCAAACGCTTACAATTTAATTATTATAAATTTATTGTTTTTGTTTTTAAACCAAGCATTCCTTCCATTCAACAACAACTGCTGATACATAAGGTGTTCATTTGCAAAGAAAAACAAATCAATAATATGCTTTGGCCATAAGTGTTCCAAAATCAAACACATGTAATTGAATTTTTTTTTTTGTTTGTTTTTTTGGTCAATACAGTTTAATATTATTGTTGTTATAGTTTTTGGCTTTTGCAAAAAAAAAGCAATTAAGTTATCAAGTTGTTATAAAGAAAATTGCAAAATATTTCTTTAAATAATGATTCAAATTATATATGAAAATTCATATGCATGCATGTATGTACGTATGAATGGCTTACAATGAAGAAGTATATTTCATAATAATTAATAGCATAATAAAAATGGGGCAACAGCTGGTTTTTTTCAATAAGAATTGTTCAATAATAGCTTATAAAGTTTAAATTTTAAAAGTATTTTAATTATAAATAAAGTGATTTCATGTTTAAGAAAAGCTCTTGATCTGCTATATCGATTACATCTAAAAAGTTCACTTTTGAACCTTGACTGTATTCAGAAAACTTTCAGTGTACATATAAGCATTCTAAAACGGACACTGTTTGATCTACAGATTTGACTTTAAAGTCTTTTCCTCAAAGACTTTTTCCTTTTGTAGCATTCTACATACATACATACATAATTGGCCATTACAACCCCTCAGTCAGGATTACGGTCTAACTTCTCACTTCCACTTCCACTCATGTTGTGTGCCTTAATTTTATGCTTGAGTGGCGACCGACAGATTTGGGAAACTTTTTCATGGCAATTTTTTTTGGCTCTCAGAGTTTTTGCCAGAAATCTGCTGAGAGGAAGCCGCCGAAGAAATATTTTTTTTTTCAAATTTCGTTTCGATGTCTGGCCTCGGGCTCGAACCCGGGCTTTACGTCTAATAAGCGAACACACTACCTACTAGACTACTAGCATTCTGTAGTCCTGGAAACATCAGGAAATAAATTGCGAGTAGCAAAGTCTATTAATAATAGCTGCTGACATATGCATTATCGTAAGCCTATAGTTTTTAATTGCTTGTCCTCTTTTTTAGGATGTACAAAAAGCCAACGAAAATGTTTTCTGTAAATATTATAAAAACTTAGAAAAATTCGCTGCGGTATCGTAAGTTAAGCCCAAGCAGACAATAGCTAGAAAAGATGTAGATTCTGTTTTCTTTATTAACATGCAAACCGATTTTTCACTTCAAAACTAGTAGCTGTAAGAGTTCTTTCACGCTTTCTGGAGAAGTTGTCCAAAACGTTGGTTCCAGAACGTTGCTTTCATTGTTTACCTACAACAAACTAATCCATACAAGCCACCAGTGATGATACGAGTATCCTCAAGAGTATCACACACTATTCCAATCACATTTTAAATGCCACCATTATTACACAGTGCAACAATGTTTTGTGCATCTATATTAAACGTAATCCATCAATTACGATCTGCGATGTTTTAATGTCAAATAAAAAATCGTTGTGAATTTTATCTACCTCTTCTGCAAAATAATTTCTGACAGTGAGGGGGTGTTACTTAATGGTAACGTCAAGCGAAAACGATTATTATAAAATCCTCAAGTCATTTATTGCTTTCTTACTTCGACCGTTTCTAGCTCTGAGCGACCTAAGGATAGCAATCGACTTAGGAACTGTGGTCAATAATTTTAGACTGCCTATGGTGATAAGATTGTAGTCGCCGTAGCCTAGTAGGTAGTATATTCGCTTATTAGACGTAAAGCCCGGGTTCGAGCCCCAGGCCAGACATCAAAAAACGAAATATTAAAAAAAAAATATTTCTTCCGCGACTTCCTCTCAGCAGATTTCTGGCAAAAACTCTGTGAGTAAATAAAAATTACCATGATAAAGTTTCTCAAAAATCTGTCGTTCGGAGTCGACGTTAAACTGTAGGTCCCGCCACTCACGTATTAAGTAAAGGCGCACAACATGAGTGGTGTGAGAAGCTAGGTCGTAATCCTGACTGAGGGGTTGTAATAACCAATTATGTATATATGTGTATGATGAATAGAAGTTGCCGTAGTCTAGTAGGTGCTGTGTTGGCTTATTAGACGTGAGGCCACGTTTCAAATGCCAGGTTAACCGTCTCGAGCAAAACGAAATATGAAAAAATATATTTCTTCGAGGACTTCCTCTCAGCAGAATTCTGGCAAAAACTCTGTGAGTAGAATAAAATTGCCATGAAAAGTTTCTTAAAAATCTGTCGTTTTGAATCAACTTTAAACTGTAGGTCCCGGCATTCATGTATAAAAAATAACACACACAACATAAGAATTGTGAGAACCTAGGCCGTAATCCAAAATGAAGGGTTGTAATGACCAATTATGTATGTATGTATGATGATGAATAATGGATTTTTCCTACATCACATAGTATTCATGTATTTTTTTTAGTTCTTTTTATCATTCCCTCATTATTTCTTTGTTTAGATTTCGTTACGTTTTTCCCGCTAAAGTGGTCATTGGCCTATTATAGAAGGTCCTTGGAAGATAAAGCTACAATTTAGCCAGCTACAAAGCTCCCTGTGAATGTGTGTTAGTTATACTAGTGAGGATATTTGAGTAATGAGGCATACTCTTTTGGTAGAGGTGGCGCTATCTAGCGTTAAAATGATTTCCGTTGTAGATGTTAGGCTTTCAAAAATGCTTAGCGTTTACAGGGCTTCCTGAAGGGATTATTTGATGTGCATTACAGCGAAAAATTTTTAAACTGTTGAAATCATTGTGAAAATTTAAACGAATCCAAATCTTATGTATCTTTTATCTTTTTTCAGATAAATTAATCGACAAAATATGTTAAAAAAATAATTAAAATAAAAAAATATACAAATAAATAAAGCATTTATGATTATGACTGCCTTATGGAACGTTAATTACAATAAGAATTTTTAAATGCTTTTGTTTTTCCTTTGTCTCTAATTGTTAATAATTTTCATTGACAAATGCCTATAAAATTTAAAATGATTAACACCATTCCATATATCAATAGCTTGTTAAAGAAGAAAAAAAAAAAAGATTTTTAATTTGCCAGTAAACCGTGATAGTTTTATTCATGAATATTTAAAATATTTGTTCATACTGTTTCAATTTTGATTATATTTTTTTGTTAATTTAAAAAATATTTGAAAAAAAAATGACTTTTTTTATATGAATTCACAATTTTTAACCCAAATAATTTACACGTTGTATTAATAATTTGTAATTTCAGAAACAAAAAAAATAAACGCAAATCAAATGAACACATGTTCATAGAAAATAGCCAGAACAGTAAAGACTCTCGAAAAATGACATGAAAATTATTAATAAAAACAGATAAAATACAAAATTTTTGTTTATTTATCGAATAAAGTTTATTGGGAAAAAGTTTACACTGTGTTATCGCAGCACAATTAAACAAAGCTTACACATTTACGTGTTACACTCTTTTATTTTTTTATTTTTTTCTTCTTATGCATACATTTCAAGTGTATAAAAGTTAGTTGTGAGTGTGCGTATCTCTTTGAAAACACTTTACTTTGACAAATTGCGAATTTGTTAATAAATTAGTTTGTTAACGATTTAATGATTAATGAATTTACACTCAAATACACTCGTGCTTCTCACAGAGTCAACACCAAAGCCCAGGCTACAGGCACAGATAAGCATGAATAACACAGTTTTTGATTAAATGATGTGTTGCCCCAGTGTGAACACACAGCCACAGTTGGTATTCAATTATTATTGTTTTTTAATTAAAAGAAAAATTTGTTTAATTCGACAATAATTTCTAACACTGCATCTGTATAAGCTTTTATTAAAAATTTCTGTGTTGTTTCATCTCCATGTGATGTCTTGTAAATTAAAAAGTTTTTTAAACAAAAGAAGAAATGAAAGAAGAAATAAAATTAATGTTTCTGTGTCATAAACTCTTGACCTGTAAAAGAAATGAATATTTGTTTTCCTTTCTTTTAACCTTTTTATTATCTCCTTCTCCTCCTCCTTCTCTAACTTTTACCATCGTTTTCTCCACGCTAAAGTGGGTGTTTTTAATTAAGCCATGATTATGTCTTTTCTTAAGTTAAAAGTATAGATTTTGCAAAACAACAAGTAATTATTAACGACATTTAAATAATTTAATATTTTTTGATGTTGTAAACATTTGATTTATTGTCTAAAAATAAATCAAAAGACTTAAGACATAAACTTTAATATTAAGAAAGATGTCAACAAGAAACAAAAACATACCAAACACATGAATACACAGTGGAGAGCATCTATGGTTCCAAATGAACTGCTAAATGACAGATTTGGGAAACTTTTCATGGCAATTGTATTTACTCCCAGAGTTTTTGCCAGGAGGCTGCTGAGAGGAAGTTGTCACTAAAAGACGTGGTGAAGTAGTTAAAGTGTTCGATTGCACACCCGCGTAATCCAAGCTTAAATTATAAAAAAGATGAAAATTATCCATCATGGCTTTTGAATTTATAAAATTAAACACTTAACACCAAGGCACGTAGTCTTTATTACAAAAAAGAGAAGAAATCTTAAGCAACTATAGATGGATTAACTTTTATGTCGAGGCGTAATGCAGCACATAACCCTCTCAAAGGGACTACAGTAGAAGAAGATTTTGGTTTTCTCCAAAAGTATGTCTTTAAAGCAAATAAAAACGCTCGACAGCTATTCGGAAGTTTTCGGGATAGTTCGGGATCATCCGGAGGAGCTCGGTATTGTTCGGAAACTGAGGCTAGTACTAGCTACAGTGCTTCAGAAATTATTGATTTCCATATCATTAGAAATAAATTTTATACTAAACGCCAAAAGTCAAAAAAACAAAAAGAAATTCGTGGCTCTTTTCGTAAGTGTACATATATTATATGAAATTTGAAATAAACTATGTTGTATGTATTTGCATACTGTATTTGTAGTTTAATTACTAACCCAAATTGTTCTTATAACTACCGCCCGATTGATCGGAATTTTCGATAGTCCGGCACTAAGCCGGTCTCGAACGTGCCGGATTATCGGACATCTACATACATAATTGGCCATTACAACCCTTCAGTCAGGATTACGGCCTAGCTTCTCAACACCACTCATGTTGTGTGCGTTAATTTTATACATGAGTAGCGGGACCTACAGTTTAACGTCGACTCCGAACGACAGATTTTTTTTGAGAAGCTTTTCATGGCAATTTTTACTCTCAGAGTTTTTGCCAGAAATCTGCTGAGAGGAAGTCGCCGAAGAAATACTTTTTGTATTTTGTTTTTGATGTCTGGCCTGGGATTCGAACTCGAGCCTTTCGTCTAATAAGCCAACACACTACCTACTAAACCATGGCGACTTCTATCGGACATCTACTGTATTTAAAAAAAATCTCAGTCTTCATTGAGAGTTTAAAAGATTATGTCTTTTATGAAGACTTTTGAATATCTTAGTCAATAATACTGACTGCTATTCGCCTATCTATCTGATAACTATCTATTAGTCTATCTATCCTAGAACAGAGATCAATATCGTTGTGGCTAATCTCTCTGTGATTTATACTATGAATCCTTTCATCTTACAAAAGAACTGACTATGAAGCATCTTCTTAATTCTCATCAAATAGGCAGTGGCGACGCTGTTATGTAAATATTTCAAGCGTTTCAAAATGCTACTGTGAAATTATGGCATACAATTTTTTATCGCTTTTAAAGTCGTATAAGTATTACAGACAAAGGTTAAGGAACGCCTAAAAAAATACCAACAAAAATTTATGTATTTTAAAAAGTTTACACCCGGAAAATGTCTGTTAAAATTATTTGTATTTTATTTTATTTTTTTAATTGACAAACGTAACAAACCATTAACAAAACAAAAACAAAACCTGAAGCTTCTAAAAAACATTACCAGAAGCTATCTACATGTGCGACTATTTGGCTTGGCACCATGATGTCTAAGTTTGTTTAATTTGTTTTCTTCTTAATTATGTTAAGGATGGTAGTTGAAGATCATACATACATACATACAATTGGTCATTACAACCCTACAGTCAGTATTACGAACTAGCTTCTCACACCACTTATGTTGTGTGTATTAATTTCATACATACATATATTAGTGGCGGAACCTATAGAACGACAGAAACATTTCATGACAATTTTATTTGCTTTCGAGGCTTTTTATTTGTTTGTATTTATTTGTATTTATTTATTAAATTTGAATTTCTGATACAACAAGACATAATATCTTATAATTTAAAGTATCAAGTATGGCTTTTTGCCAGAAATCTGTTGAGAGGAATATCCGGGCCTGTTTTGATGCTGATTTCTTTCATTTTTCTCATCCTATCGATTCTACACATAAATTCAATAGGCTTTTACGATGAATTTTAAGGGAATTATGCTTCAAATGCAAAGCCCTGATGCTGATTGTTAAAACCAATTTATCAGGGCTTGTCAGCTAGCCCTAGAGCAGCGATTCATATGGGTATACAACACGCCTGTATTAAAAAATGTCTCAGAGGCATAACAAGGAGAGCAAGTTTCAAACATGGTTCACAGGAAACAAAAGACTTAAGAAACAAACATTAAAAAAAGGAATAAAAGAACCCAAGCAAAATACCACACAAAATTGCATCAGGTACAGATCTGTCTAGTTTGTTTTGATTTCATAAATCGTATTAAATGTTCAAAAATGTTAATATTGGTCGAGTATTTGAATTTAAATTTCCATGCCATAAATTCTACCAACTAAACGTGTATTTGATTTGCACAAAATTAAACTGAGAAATATCAATCACTTACACACTGGTACGAGTACTTGTAGATTGATTGGTAAATTGATGTATTGTTGTGACAGATAATACATATAATTGCCAATAGCCGTAGTAAAACAGCAACGGCAGCAGCGGCAGCAACTTGAACAAAAATGTTGCAGCAACATATTGACTCGTACATTTAAGTAGACAGTTAAATATCTGGTTTACAATTCCCTAAGAAACTGGGTTAATTTAAGCACGATTTTTAAGCTTTTTTTTTGGAAAGAAAATTTAGCTGTAAAACTAAAAAATAATAACAATAAATCTATTTTAATTGTGATACCTTTTTTGTTGTATCTTTCCAGAGAACAACAATTGCTAAACATTTTTGAAGTGATTATCAATACGTTGGAGGGTAAACTGAAACGTATTGATAATCTGGATAAATCTGTAGAGCATATGATGAGGCGTATGGAAATATTGGATAATCGTGTTTCGGATAATTTAATTAAAACCGATTCGGTTATTTCGAAACTAAGATCTTTGGATACAAAAATTTCCAATGACATTATCGAATCGGGCTCAATACAAACAGCAGAGAGTAGAGCAGCCAACGGACGTTCGGCACGCACATCGTCGGCCTCATCTACCCAGCAATTGGATAATCGTTTGGTATTGCTTGACCAGAAGGTCAGTGATATTGATTCAAAACTGGAGGTATTAAAGAATCAAATTGATAACAATTTACTGCAAGTGGATGAGTTTAATGCGGAGGCTAGTGAAAAGAAACCCATTAGTATGAATGTCATTGAAATTACTAAAGCCATGAATGCTGAGGTAATGTCTCACGTCTCCAATGAACTCAGTGAACTGAGGGATACTACCGACAATATCGATAAGAAATTACAATTTCACATAAACATTGTTTCGGAAAATGTTGGTCGTATGCTACGCATGGTAGGTGATATCCATGAGGCTGTTGTTGATCATCATGTGCAGTATAATAATGTAAATGCCACCACTACGGCTTTGCCGCTTATTAAATCCAGTAAAATTGATGCTTTGGTTAAGCAAATAAGACCCATGGTTTCGGTTTCCGAGAAAATGGACGAAGTATGGGATGTTGTTGTAGGTACTAAATCATCTGTGGATCATTTACTACCAAAATCGGATGCTTTGCTAACACAGACCCAACGCCAGGAACGTGCAATTGGTGAAATCCATCAGGATTTAAAGACCAAGACAAATTTAATTATCAATAATTTGGATATGGTGGAGAAGAGACTTAAGAAACAGGAGGATGATGTGCAACTATTGGCACAACGGCCCGTTCCGGCTGAACTTCTAATGGATCCAACCATAGACAGATTGGTGGAATATGATCCAAATAGGTTTGTAGTTTTAGGTTTCTAAATACAATTTATGTTTTGTTTAAATTAAAATGAAATTTGTTTAAACAAATTACACTGTATCCTAATTATTGGAAATGGTGTCGCAACAATTCTTTAAACATTTTTCAATTTATCATACCAAATCGTACACACACAAACTTAACCCTTTTCACTCATAATTTCTAACACTGGCAAACTTTTAATTTATTTAAACCGGTTTAAAAAAAAATAGAAAACTATTATACTACCACAGATACTCCGTCATTGATGACTTTAACGCACAAAGTAGTACAACACCCCCGACAACATCAACTTTTCAAACAACACCCTCAACTGCTTCGTTAGCAGCAACACCAACACCCGCAATATTATCTACTCCCAACTCTTCTTCTTCCTCCTCCTCCTCTTCCTCTTCGTCTTCCTCGTCCTCTTCTTCTTCCACTTCTACATCGAATACTACACCCTCTGTAGCATTGGTCAATTCTATCTCTTCTACCACACCAACAACATTACTACCCAACACAATTGCTGCAGGTGTTAATACTAATCAAACTACTTCCTCCGCCACCACTACCACCACTTCCACCACTTCTGCCACATCGTCAACCACCAGCAGCAGTTCATCATCTTCGTCAGCATCGACAGCCTCAACTTCAGCGACCAAACCAGTATCGCGTAAAGGTGGCATCATATTTCCCAGTGTTAAGAACAAACCCTCTGTGGTGAATAACACATTCACCACCGACATATTAACAATAAAGGATGTAAAGGTGAGTAACAGATTTACAAGATTTTATTGTTAAGTTGTAGAGTCATAGAAGATGTAGCAAAGGAACACTCGTTCCCATTGCAATCATCTCATCCCTATGTCTTGAACAATATTATTCACGTTGGACAATGTCTTCCTTTTGCATTTATTTTAGGGTTTCTCTTGCGTTGATTTATTAAACGCTGGCATGAGACAATCGGGAGTTTTCTATTTACAAATACGTGGCACTACCTATTGGTTCTTGAAAGTATTCTGCGAGCAGGAAGTATCCGATGGCGGTTGGACGGTAAGTTTGCTTTTCTTCTTCTTATTTGGAAATCCTTTAAAAATATTGTCTTTCATATATAACCTCCACAGGTCATTCAAAGACGTGATGATTTTGGTGAGCCACGTGAAAATTTCAATCGTGATTGGGCCGATTATAAGAATGGTTTCGGTGATCCGGGTAAAGAATTTTGGTTGGGTAACGAAAACATCTATATGCTAACAAATAATGAAGATTATGTTTTAAGAGTAGAATTGGAAGATTTTGAAGGAAATAAGAGGTAAGTTAGAATGTTTTAAGCCATAAAGCAAAAATCCTTTGTAAATATAAGTTTCCAAAAAAAAAGAAAATGCATGTGTATGTGTGTAACGTGAAATACTTGAAATAAAAGATGGCCAAGCAAGCATTTGAGAATACATCTCGGAAAGACCTCCATGCTGAAGTGTTCAAAAGTATTCATTTAATGCCAAATTATTAGGGCATTCTTAGTTACATATATGTATACATACATATTTATACTTCAGTTACGAAATATAATAGAAAGCAAATCATTTTAATCGTATTTAAAATAATTTATCACTTCCTAGATATGCTCAATATTCCCACTTCAAAATACATTCGGAAGCTGATTATTATAAATTGGAAATTGATGGCTATGAGGGCAATGCTGGCGATTCTTTAAATGATCCTTGGTATGGTTCAAACAACAGTCCATTCTCTACTTATAATCGTGATAATGATAGATCATCATTAAACTGTGCTAGTATGCTTAAGGTAATTAGTAAGACGTTGCAAGACTATGCTTATTGTTTTGTAATTTAATCATTGTATTTGTATTTACAGGGCGGCTGGTGGTGGAAGTCTTGCGGCAGAGGTCTTAATGGCCTTTACTTACATGATCCGCAAGACTTGACTGCACGTCAAGGCATTGTCTGGTTCCGCTGGCGCGGTTGGGATTATACCTTGAAAAAGGCCACCATGATGATAAGACCAAGAGGACCCCAGCCTTTGGGTGCCAATTCAGCATCATCATCATCGTCTTCTTCATCGTCCACGTAAACATTTATGTGCAATGTCACTCTACTTAAAATTAATTTAACCTACTGCTGTATAATATTATTTATAATTTCGAATGGCGGTTAAATTTAAAACTATTAAGCGAAACTCAAAATACTCATCAATTGCATACAAACAAGACAAGATCAAGATTGCCAAAACAAAATTTTTAACAAAAAAACAAAATAACATTAAAAATTATAATTGAAGGCATTATTTTGATCTGAAATTAATTAGTTTAAAGAGCGAAACGTTTTCCTCGTTCGTATATAAAACAATTCATTGCATATATACAATTGGTTCAAATTAGCATCAAAACAGAATAAGTTGTTCTTTATATCATAGCGAATTATAATTTTCCTTTTTTCTTTTCGTACATTTCGTACAGTTTGTTTATTGTTTTTAAATATTTTTTATTTTTTAATTTTATTTTCTTTTATAAACTTTTATGCCTTTTAATTTGTTATGTTTTTAAAGTTTTATTAACTTATTAAATCATTTTACATTTTACAATAGAAAAAAACAAAACAAAACAAAAAAGAAACTTTACTAAGGAGATTCTCTCCTTTATTTATAGCACTTATTAGTGCAAAATATATATATTCGAAATTCGAAATTCCTTCTTTTTTACACCGTTTTTAAGCTCACCATTTTATCATTATGCGTATTCATCATATTCTATTTTGTTGATTATTTTATTCTTTTAATTATTTTTTTCTTTTTCTTTTCTTTTTGTTAAGAAAATATTATTGGTTTTTAAGTTTATTACGTGTTAAAAGAAAACTATATTATAAGAGTAAAAATATTATATAATGAGGCCGGTTATGTGACAATAAACAAAAGCAACATGTAAGAAAAGTTATTAAATATATACATACATACTCCAAACCCAAACAAAAAATGGAAAAGAAATGTTCTGAGAAACATAGTAAAAGCATAAATCAAGGTGCCCTAGATGATCAATCATTAACAAGTTTATCAATTAAAAGTTCTGTGGAATTTGTCATTATGACTAATCGCCCGAAAATATTAAACGCTTCTAAGCTATCCACGTACCAGTTCTACTGCATTTTTTATAATACAGATTTCCATCTGGTAGATATATCCCGATACGATTCATACTTCCATCTACGCTAAGCTAAAACATCTTTACCTTTAAATGCAATACAGGTAAACTAGATTCTTATTGTGGCCACATATGTATATCGGTCTCTCTTTGAGACTCTATTGTCTGTGTAATGATATCGATATGGCTTGCTTATGCTTCACACTGTATGTTCTAACGTCTAAATCCATTACACTTTACTTTAGCATATAAGCTGTTCAAACTCTTCCAAAACTTCCCTAACGATTCCATTCAATGACATTTCTGGCAATATGAGAATTTTTGAAATATAGGTCCAGTGTAACCGAGTCCTCTTTCCTTTCTATTTACACCACAATCACATTGCGTGGCCACAAGAAATCGTTGAATTTCAGAAGAGATTGTTTACGAAAAGATGAATTCCCAGCCTTTAGTCTGCGTAAGCTTATAATAAACATGAGAGAGTGCTTAAACCTTCAGTTTCTTCTACCACAGACACCGGACAACCAAAGGGGGCAAAATTCTATCGCCCCCATCTCCATCACATACTCTGCAGAAATCCGGCTGATATCTATCCTAGAAACCCATCAGTGACTTGACAACACAATGTGTAGTAGGAAAGGAAATTAACCGCGCCACGTTGGGCTCTTTGAACTCCAATAGCATCTCAGTTCCGTCTATAGATGACCAAAGCCTCCTAGCCACTTAATACTCCAGTATACCATCAACAGCTCTATCTTATCGACAGTGCCTATTACCTAATAATTTGTTTAAGCTGTTCTGGAAAGCTCTCTATTTATATTTCTATTCTAAGACAAATTAATTCTGCGTTCTTTTTATTCTGGAGAAGAATTGTCGCTATTTGGAGTTCTTCTTTATAATATAAACTAAGCCATACTTAAAATGTATGTTCTTCAGCTTCTTTGTATTCGAACAGATTCAATGGCCTTTATAAAAACTCTAGGGATATGTTACAGCTATTCGAAGTTTAAAGTGTATCACTGTTTAAATAGCTCAACGGTTTTCTGTTGTAAAAAAGTTGATCAAGAAACGATTTGAATTTTCAGAGCCAAACAGAGGTAAAATAACACTTGAGTAAAATGTTTTCAAAATTTGTTAACCATTAATCCTATTGAACATTTAATGTACGAATATGTGTAGTATATATTTAATAATGTCTACTGTTTCCCTCCACACATACATACGTGCATACATAGTATGAGCAAATGTATTTGTTAAAGTATTTAATATGCCACAATATCACATTCATTCATAAATTATTTGTTGAATTTTTTTCAAAATTTTGCACAATATTTTTTTAAAAAAATTTTTTTTTGCCTTTGTATAGGCGTTATGGCAAAGTTATTGTTTTTAGAATTTAAAAATTTTATTGTTTTCATTTTCTACAATTTAACAAATATTTGTTCTAATGTAAATAATTTTTTTTTTCTCTTAAACGCATTCTTGCATACACACTATTGTTATATCGTTTCTATCAACGTAAAATTTAAAATTAAAATAAATGAAAAAACCTGTAAAAATTCATGCACCATAAAAATATTATAAAGAAAAATCATACCACAAAAATATATCGTATATATTAGTAGTTAAATTTGTATAAAAAGAAAAAAAAACAAATCATCTGTAAAACAAATTAGTATTCTTAAGAGATTTTGTAGTAAAAACAAACAAAAATAAAAATAAATAAAAAGAGGTTAATAAAAAACAAATAAAACATTGATAATAATAATAAATTATTATTCTCTTAAGATTTTTCTTTTCATTTCATTAAAATAGCATTTCATTTTCAAAAGTTAATTACGTAGAATGAAGTAGTCGGAATTACGTAGTCAGAATGACGTAGTGGCAATTACGTAGTCAAAATTACGTAATCAGAATGACATAGCCAAAATTACGTAGTCAGAATGACGTAGTGGCAATTACGTAATCCGAACGACATAGTCAAAATTACGTAGTCAGAATGACGTAGTGGCAATTACATAGTCAAAATCACGCAGTCAGAATGAGATAGTCAAAATTACGTAGCCAGAATGACATAGTCAAAATTACGTAGTCAGAATGACGCATACCAACCATACAACCAATAAAAACTCTGAAAACTCAACCTGACCAAATAGGACAATTGAAGAGAAATTAATTTTTCATTCAAATATGAATTAGAGATGGAAAGATAAGTTTCCGACCTTTCAGAAACTGTTCAGATCTAACAAAAATGCTTACTCACTATACTTAGTGAGTGATTAAGAGGGCTCGAGCGTTCACTCCATCTTTCGGTGCGTCTTTTATCCGCTAATGATAAATGGAGTCATAAATTAAACCGCCAGCTGTTTGGTTCCCAATGCCACATTTATCATTTGGGTGCAGATTCTCTTTCCGCATAGAACCTTGTGGAACCTTGGGAGGTTCCGATACTGGCCCATCCGCTTTCCATGAGAAATCTAAACTGGATTGGTGTACTAGCGCTGGGGTATTTTGTGAAGATCACGGAATGAATCTTCAGTACGGCGTAGATGACAACTGAGCCTCTGCGGGGTTCTTAGGAATACTAGTATTCCTGAGAACGTCAGGACTGACCCACTCGCTAAAATAGGTTTTCATTCGATTGTTGACAAAGTTGTTGGCCCTAATCTTTCAATCATCAGGTAGAACCTTGTGGAATGGGAACAGGGAACTGTTATCTGATGGGGGTTTTGGTGCTATGGTTAAGTTAGGTTAGGTTAGGTCAGTGTGGTATCTTTGATACCAAAAGCACGCCTAGAGGCTAATTGCGACGTCACAGGTGAAAGCAGTCCCTGTTCTGACCAACTTCCCCTAAACCAGGACGGAAGAAATTGGTCAGCGCAAGGGCTATGGTGCTATGGAGTTTGGCCTGGATCGCGTCTCTGTTGGGTTCCGGGACGTAGTGATACTGCTGGGAACCACAGATCTGACGCACTAGGATTCTCATTCGATTGTTGGTCATAATTCTTGAATCTGATACCCCTATGGGCTTATCGGGATATAAGACAGAGTCGCTGGGAGGATAAACAGGCGTGTTTGACTTTTTAAATAAATAAAAGCTGGTCACTGGGTTCCCTACGGAAAACGTACCAAAAAAACAGGAAAAATCTGGAGAATGTTATAGGATACAGGGGTAATGTATACCACCTGGAGCCACCATAGGCCTTATATCGTTGTATTCATAATCAATAAATAAACGCAACGCATTCAGTTAATTTTACTACTTCATATTTTAAGATTTTTATTATAAAAAATATTTAGAATGAGATTCATAGTAATACTTTTGAAGACTTAAAGAAAAGATGTATTCGGAAAGATGAATTAAGCACGGTATGAATTAAATGCAAAATATATGTATGTAAATATGAATGTAGTTGTAAATTAATAAAAAAAAAATGACTATTTTGTGGTAAGTAAAGTGCGTACGACATCTAAATTCTTAAGTTAATTAAAATAAAAGTATTTCGCTAAAACATAAAAATTAAAGCTCATCTTTGACGTGATTATCTTTGCATGAACAGGCATTCTGTTCTTTTACCCTTTCCATGCCGGGCAATATATTAACGGATGAAACTAAACGTTGACTCCATTCCTAAATGTTTTATTATAACGTTAAAGAAATATTGAAGAAAAAAATAAAGAACTCACCTTAAATAATGCCATGTGATAACAATAAATATGTCTTGGCAGTAAATTATTAACGGCAAATTCTCTGGATTTTGCAGCAATGTATTTAATTTGTTCTTGATTTTTCTCCTCTAGTGCCCATTCAATAACTTCAATTAAATCGGCCAAGTCGCGGCCCACTGGCACATAATGTTCATAGGGATTTAATTTACTATAGAAATGCTCATAATACGGTGAAAGTTGTTTGAAAACAACCGAACCGCCAGCCAAAAGATAAGGTAAACGGTATGATGCTACGGTACCATCAATGTTTAATTGAAATTTGTACTGGAAAGATAAATTTGATTGTTTAGTTTTATTATTTAAGAATTTTTCAGATAATTTAGAAAATAATAACGAAATTAATAAATAATCTTTAGATCTTTTCAAAATTTCAAGTTAGGCAGTAAAAATTTAATTTATTTCGATTACATATTGTAACTATTTACCTTAAAAAAGTCCATAAAGCTTATGTGCTCAACTTTTGGTCCATATTGATTTTCTTCATCGCGAAAGAAGAAAAAATTTGTTATGGCAGCATCGATCAGATCAGGATGTTTTCTAGCTATATCTATGAGATCCAAACGTTCTCTTCGTGAGTCTCGACCACGCCAAAATAGCTTATCAATCTTTTCATCCCAAGGATATTTGCTACGCTGTACCGAGAGCATATCCAGTGTAACACGTTCCATCATACCCAATGTGGATTCTGTTATATCATAAGTTGGTAAAACGATGTCATGAGAATCACTACTTCCGGACCAAGAGAATATGGGATAGGGACCGGACGTTCTCTGCTGGCCACCCTTTTTTGAAAGCGGCCAATCGCCCAGATTTAAAAAGAATTCCATATCAGGCAATTGTACCACACGGCCCAAAGCTAATAGAGTAGCATCCATAAACATTTTAAATCCATCGTATTTGCCATAGCATTTACGCCAAATTTGTTGATCCTTGACAACGTAATGGCACAGTGAGATACTCTCCGGTTGATTATAACGTCGGACAATGTTATTGCGTATTAAGCTAAAATTGACTCGCTTAAAGTAATGTAAATCGGAGAGTATTTGTGGTTCTTGCGAGGCTGATTTGCATTCATTGTTAATCATCCAGAGATTAAGTTCGGTGGGACAATAACATTTCTCCGAATACACACGATTCCAAATGGAATATGGCGATTTACTCACATGCGTACCATTGTAACGCACATGTATTTGAACACTGTCGCACCAGTTATCGATTAGCCGATAACGTGCCAAAAAGGTGCCATCACCTCGATCAATAACATCCACTTGAGAACGACACCGGCCATGGGCTGACTTTCCTTTAATTTTCACCTCAAATTGTAAGGGAGGCGACTTCGTAAAGCTGAAACAAAATTATTTCTCAACACATTGGCCACAATTATCATAATTGAAGTACTTACGGTACTCCTTCCGGAGTTTTGGCCTGTATGAAGAAATATCTTGCCGGCAAAACGACTTCATCCGGCTTTAAACCATGGCCAAAAACGACTGATTGTTCCGGTCCCACTAAATCTTTGCCCGTCGCTTCATAAAATACCAAACAACTTATAAACACTATAAATAATTTTAATAAAACCTTTAACATTATAAAACATTTAAAATTGATTGTACCGTTGTAAAAGAACTGTTTATTATAACTTATAAGCAATTTATGACTTTGTAAATGTCAAAAACACAATTTTCACAATGTTTATAAACAATGTTTAGGGATATCTTTCAAATGAATGCTGCCAGACTATAGTGAAAATTGGATGTGCAAAACATGTTTCGAAATATTTTCGAACAATTTACAATTACGATCTATAATGGTTAACAACTCAAACAATAATGGCAGCTGTTTTAGATTTTAATTTCTACGTATTCGGCTAATAAATTTGAAATTTTGATGGAGGATCAAAAAAGAACAAATCTTTTGACAATCGTTCACATTGAGTTTAAAAAATGCTGCCAAGTATTTATCAGTTTGCTATCGCTTTCTTTTGAATTATTTTAAGAGAAGAAGCAGATAATATTGTGTTTGCCCAGTATTCTACAACTAAATTTCACAAAATAATTAAAAACTTTAGTTCAAGTACATATAAATAATCAGAAATGAGTTTCCAATTACCTGGAAGTAATACTCCCTCTGCTGGAGGATTTAGTTTTGGTGCTCCGAATACATCTACACCGGCACAGCCTGCTGCTGCAAAATCGGGTGGTTTTTCATTTGGCGCCACAGGAGGAGGTGATGCTGGTACAAAACCCTTAGAATTTGGGTTTGGAGCACCGGCAGCTACACCTGCGACTACAACTTCTGCGGCCGCAACAGCTCCAGTAGCTACTTCTAACGCTCCCACATTTGGCTTAGGTAATTTCGGAGCTGCCGCGGCAACAACAACTTCAGCTCCTGCACCTACTTTTGGGTTAACCGCTTCGGCTACCACCGCTCAACCCTCAGCCACAGGTATTGGCTTTGGTGTAACTCCTACAGCAACTTCAACTGTTTCCAGTGCTACAACAGTAACAACAGCGGCTGCAACAACCGCCTCGTCATTAACGGGTGGCTTTTCTGCTTTTGCAACCCCAGCAGCTAGCACATCTACTTCTTCCGCTGCCCCAGGGGCTGCAGCAACCACAGCTACTTCATCCTTACCTGCAGTGGCTCCCGCTTCTACAGCTGCTTCTGCTCCAATCGGTTTTGCCAGTTTAACAACAACCACCAAAACTACTGATTCCACACCCACAGCTCCCAAGGCCTCTCAGTTAACCTATAATCAATTAGAAGAACATATAAACAAATGGACATTGGAGCTCGAAGAACAAGAGAAGACATTTACCGATCAGGCCACACAAATTAATGCCTGGGATAAAATTCTCATTACTAATAATCAAAAGATACTGGATTTAAATGATGCCGTTCAGAAAGTGAAATCCGAGCAGCAAACACTTGAACAAGAATTGGAATTCATAGCCACACAACATAAAGAATTAGAAGAGAGCATTGTACCACTACAGAAAGAATTCTTGAAAATACCTCAAGTTGACGTTGAACGTTCACAGACATATTTGATGGTGGAAAACTTGGATACACAATTGAAACAAATGTCCGAAGACCTTAAAGAAATTATTGATAATTTAAATGAGTCCAATAAATGCCAGGACAATTCGGATCCCATTATACAAATTGGCAAAATCTTAAATGCACATATGAGTTCTCTGCAATGGATTGAACAAAGTACCTCATCTATTGGCAGTAAATTAGAGGATATTACAAAGATGCATGAAACATTCAAAAGGGATTCGGAGAGATCTTTCCGCTCCGCTTATTACAATCAATAAATTATTCAAATTGTTAATTTAATACAAAAAAAAAATGATTTTGTTAACTTGTAAAGAATAACTGAAAACCTAAAATGAGGAAAATAATATGAACACAATTTTTTTAGTAAAACAAAAATTGTATTTTTATAGTTTATATTTGTTGCTTATACAAAAGGTATTTTTGTATATTTACATTAATAATTCTGAAAATGCTTAATTCTAAATAGGGGACAAGCTTTTTTAGTGCCAATAGCGAAATATGCTGATTGCGGTGAGAATTCCAATGTACGAACATAGCCAATTTTAGGCATGTAACCAGGAAAATTGGCATACACAGTACCTGAAGGGAAGTGGGCTATCTTAACGGCATCATGACATAAGAACGAAGAAAATGCCAACAATTCGGAAGAATGATTAAAGCGAACACAGCTAATGCCTGTAGTTAAATTTAAAAAGGTCTTCTCCGGCTGCGGAGCTTTCGTGAGCATGACCTTATCGAAATCATAAACATTTACTACACCTTCCCTGCTGCCAGTCGCCAGTAGGCGCTGATTAGGCGACAGGTCCATAGGACCACCCTGTATACAGCCATCATCTATAAATCTGTGTTCCAGTTTTTGTTGTCTTACTGAAAATATACACACGCTTGAAGAACTGCCATTAACTATAATCCTTTGCGAATCGCCTGTAAAGCATAGAGATGATACGTCATCATTTTGCTTTAAGGTTCTTATGAGCTCAAATGTTTTAGCTTCGTAGATATGAATTTCCCCACTGTGCCCAGCAGCTACAAGATAACGACCACAAGGAGATACTTGAAAATTACTTAAGTTACCTTGATCTCGTCTTAATCTGTAGCAGGTTTCCTTGGCACTCATCAGATCATACAAGTATGCTAAGCGTGTTATTGAACCAAACACGGCCTTAGTACCGCAGGGAAGAATCCGAGCGCAACGTATCGGAAAGTTTGTTATGTGTATGTTATGCAGTTTGTCATTTTGATTTCCATCTATAGCGTAAATAGTGGCTACTCCCTTGTCACCAGCTACTAAGGCAGCTGTGCTATTAGGATGAAACTGTATACTATTAACATGTCCTTCAGCATAAGTAGCCCGATTTACATCTTTCATTCGTTTCATTTGTAAATGGCCGGATGATAAAATACTTGCAGAGGGCTTGTTAAGAAAACCAACTGTACGCAGTAATTCTTCATCTTCTTCATCATCACTATCTTTGGCCTTTGTTTCATCTAGGGAAGCCCACTTTGGTTGATTTACAATGCGAGTAAATTTGGCCGTTAAATATTCCTTATAAGATTTATCCATTCTTAAGTGATCCAGGCGTCCTGTACGTTTTGTTTCCCTTTTAACTTCACCCAACTGTACTTCTTCATCGTCGGCATCATCCCACACAGGTTTTCGTTTTTTAGCCTTTTTTGTGTCATCATCCTTTTTCTCTTCGCTGTCACTTTCCACTTCAGTATCATGTTTCCTTGGTTTACTAACAGCTTTTTCCAAATTTTTAATAAGTTTTGTTTTATCCCCGAACAAAATTTTATCCATAGGTACTTCCATGGATTCTATTATAACATTTTCCGATTCGTTTGGATTGCCTTCCTCTTCATTTTTGTTGGGATTGCTTTCTTCACCAGATTCATTTTCTTTTTGCTGTTCTTCTATCTCCTTCGTGCGATACTCTGCAATGAGTTCATTTAACTCTTGCATATCATTGCTTAACTCATCGTCACTCATTATTTTTTAATAAGATATAAACTTATTTCTTAATATAATCCGAAAAATTTTTTGTTTTATAAAAAACAACACGTGCAAACGATATTTATTTCTTTTTTGTTTTGAAAAATGTCAAACACCACAGCTGTGTTGTTATAAACAAAATAGGCTGCCAGATTGCGAAATTCTTGGCAGTTTTGTTATTTATCTGAATACCACTATCCAAACACTAAAACTTGCATTCGAGATTGGAAAAAACCCAAAAAACTGATTATTTATTGTTATTATTTAAATAATAAAAATTAAATATATTATATACATATATACAGATTATCTTTTTAATTTAGAATTTTTTAATATATTTTGAGTTTTGTGCGACAAAAATTAGAAACGAAAAAACTTGGCATACTATTATAATTAACATATTACATCAGCTGTGTGAATATAAACAAACATATTGTTGGCTTTAAGTTTGATTTATTAAGAAAATAATTAACGTATCGATTAAGAAGCTAATTTTTTTATATTAATAGTTTACGTTGAAAATATTATTAATGTTTTAAATATTGTAAATTTTATTTATTTTTCATTTATATCCAACTTGGCATTACTTTCATTATCGTTTTTACTTGGCAACACCTCCATTATCTTTCTCTATTCTTTTTCTTGTATTTCATATTCTCGTCTACTCACAATCGGTTGTCATTGGGACGAGTCATAGTGAAAATTTTTATATTTTTTAAAATAAATAATTAAAAAATGTGTAAAATTTTCCCAAACTAACCAAACATCAAGTAAATTTTTGAGTCTAGCGAAAATAGAATATCTTTCAATAGAAGTTTATTAAGAATTTTAAGTAGCTTTTCTTTTTTCCATACATTTCAATGTGAACGTGAGTGTGTTTGAATGTGCAAATGATGAGCAATTTTTCTTACTTTTTGACAGGCCATTCCCAAAACGATTTTCCAATTGATTTTTGCGTTTAACACAAGATATATAATAAATTTCCGCATATAAAAACGTGGTATAAAACAAATTAATTTTGTATTTATTAATAATATATATAAAAAAATATTGAAATATAATTATCTTAAAATTTAATAAAATTTACTGTAGGAGTAACAAGAAAAAACCGAAGAATTGCCACTGTGTTCGTAAATAATCTTCGTTTTGCTTTTCTACGGTGACTCCAATATTGTGCAAAACGAAGAAAAAAAAAGATAAAGTTTGGCTCCACTTCTTTTTTTTTAAGAAAAAATTTGGCTAAAATAGTGAAAAGCAACAAAATTACACGTACATTTTAAAATATCTTATTTACAGCACTTATTTGAAGTGGTGCTTTATATCGTGCTGTTACTACCACATTAACGAAAAAAAAATTGGAATAATAATTTTGTGAAAATTAACTCAACAAAATGTCTGCTGAACGTGAAATACCAGCAGAGGATAGTATTAAAGTCGTCTGTCGTTTTCGTCCACTGAACGACAGTGAAGAAAGAGCCGGTTCAAAGTTTGTTGTCAAATTTCCTAACAGCAGCGAAGAAAATTGTCTTTCTATAGCGGTAAGTAGTTAACATTTTGTTTTTGATTCATGCTAAACAAATATTTAGCAATTAATAATATTTTTGTTTAAAATTTTCATATTTATTTTGGGGTTAGGTTTTCTTTTAAATTACCGATGACGTCATTTTGTCCATAACCCCCCTTTTTGTATTATTTTTCATCTTCTCATGACTATACACACATAAATAAGTACCAAATAAAATAGAACAGTGAAATGTCTACAACATTACCAATAATAACTAACAAATAAAATTGATGACATTAAAAAGTGTTGCCATTTTGTTACCTAAAACAACACAGAGTAGTAATGCAAACAACAATACACATAAAGAAAGATGAAAGCACAACACAACTACCCCCAATTGGAAAATGCAATAACAAAACAAAAGAGCATATTGTTAGGAATCAAACAGTGGTGTTGATACATACATAAGTAATAAAATAAAGAAGAAAAGGATATAATAACAAGGAGTAAAACGACAGGTGTATTGAACTTAATTTAGCGAGAAGTAAAGTTAAGTCCTTTGTTAGTATATTTAACGTATAAACAAGAAATACATACCTAAGGACGTGGGGAGTCATTATTCAATGCACAAGTTTATTGCCATTATACCTGTGTGAATTTTTATGCATTAAATTTTCATGTTTAAGTTGTGTATTTACATGCATACATATCTGTATAAAAAATTATAATATTGAATGCTAGGTATTCCAAAGAAGTGAATTTTTTTGCAGAAATTCAAGGAAAAAATTATTTGCTCCGAGGTGGTAGATATGTATATAAAAACAGTGGTTTAGCACTTAACTCTAAAGAATAATCAAGCTGTCGTGGAAATTTTAATAAAATTTCATTGCTGAATCTTACTTTTCCCATATTCCATGCAAAATACAGAAATCATTCCAGTTTACCGTTTTCCCTGATATTTTAAGTTTGGCTTAATTGTCGATAAAACATTATCATTCTTTTTGGTTTTTTATAGGTTTCAGCTATGAAGCGTACAATTGCATGAAAAGAGCACAATTTTCTTAAAGAATAGAGGAATTAATAGAATTTCGATAAAAACCATATATTCGGGGTAGTATAACAGATCAGTCTTTGGTGGAAGTCGAACTCATGACCTTCAAACTAAGAGCCTACTTCAGTACCTACTTAATTGCTTTAAATATTTGCAAATATTGTATATTTGTGTAACATATGGTTAAAGACTTAATTGTTTTTATTAAAAGTATGTAAATCAATCACACCTAATATCGTATCAAACGTAAAACCAGGTAACCAGTATGGGAATGAAACTCGAATATTAATTTCATAAATTACTTATTCATAGCTTAATTTTGTTATAAAAGTTGTTAAGTAAATACACGAAAGTACATATTGAATCGAAATGTTATTAGTTTGCCAGTTTAGCAAAGGGTATACAAATTCTTTACTTTCTTTATCAAGTAACCAATCCTCTAAGGAAGCAGCTATGTACATACATACTTATGTATATATGTTTTAATACAATAAAAAGGTGTGTAGCAAAAATCAATAGCGATTATCAATTGGCACATAATATCTTCCTTTTTTTATTTGAAAATAAATTGGTCTGTGATTAAATATTATACTAATCATAGACATAATTTTGTAGTTTGCACAATAAAATATATGTATTTCTCGAATTCTGACAAGATAAAGTATTGTAAAACAATAAATTAAATGTAAATTCTAAAATTAGCTTGCAATAAAATCATGCCTAGACAGAAACATCGCTGTCAAAAATTAACATATTTATGTACATATATATCTCCAGAAACTAAAGAAAACTTATTATGACTCATACACATTTATTAAGTCTTTGATACACCATTTCACAGAGCATTGAAAAAGCAAAAGAAAATTTCAGTTTCTAAATATTCAGTGCATACGTGTTTATTCATATTATGGACTCATGGTTTAAAAATACTGTATATCGCTCATTCATAATCCAACAGTTTTTTCTCCCTTTGAATTTGGAAATGGAAATGGGAAATGGAAATGGAAGAATTAGTCAGTCTATAACAGAAATACATATTAAATGTGTTGTTGAGTTCAAAAAAAAAAAAACAAAAAAAAGTTCAAACAAAAAAGCAAAATTCATAAAAAATTTTGCTTTAACAATGCCAATGTGTAAAATATCATTGTGATGTTATTTTGAGTGTGGGTGTATTTTGGTTTTCAAATTGGTATACTTTTTGTATACCACTTCGCTTATAAAGTTTGCCCTGCAGTAAGGCATTGTTGTGTTATCAACGAAATAAGCGTGCGTGTGCCATAGCAATACTACTGCAACTTTTTTAATTTCATACGATACACTAAAAGGGGAACAAATTATTCATTCATACATAAATAATTTTAACACAATCATTCTTTTTCTTTGGATTTGCGAAAAATCCATTATTTTATTCTGCATTTCACTAGATGATGGTTATGCTCAAGTTGTTGTTGAAAAAAAAATGCTTTAAATGAACAAGTTTAAGTGGACGTCAACATTACTTTGCTACCATAAATTATTATGGTAATTAGTTTCCTACATAGAGACATCATTTCAGACTTGTTTCTTTTGTTTGCTTCAAGTTCTTTTCTTAAAATCAAGGAAAATAATTCTATTATGAACATACATAGGAATGTATTTCATACTTTCAAAGGTAGTTTGTTTTTTGGTTTGTAACTGCAGCCATTATTTTAGAAAATTCTTTTTGAAAACATACTATATTAAAGTAATTTAGTTTAAATAAGAGTTTTTAAAAATCGTTTTTGAGTAATATCCCTTAAATATTACATCTTTAATCCGAAAATATTTGCTTTCTTTGACTTTGAAGAATATTTAAAGCGGGAAGTAGGTTTTCGTTGGCTCAATGCATTCAAATTACATTTAAATAAATACGAAATATATACAACATGTGTTCAGAACAATAAGAAAATCGATTTTTTTCTCATGTTGGTTTACTCAACTTCAACATATGGTCATTGTTCGAATTATGTATGTATATGGCTCCAATCACGCGGGAACAATTGTGCTGGCGTAAAATTATAGTTTATAGGCAAGAGAGGTGAATAGAATGGTTTTTTGGTGGCGTTAAATTTCAACCAGCTACAACCCCGCATTACCAGCACATAACTAATACACGCAAGTGTGTGTGTGCCTAAACATTCTTAAAAGGGAAAGGCTAAGCTAAAATTCAGTGCCACAAAATGAGCAAAGTTTCTCTTCACTACACTAAATTGGACGTTCTATGGAACGTCGGACGGTAAACCTATCGTCTTTTAACCTGCTAGAGTAAAAAGCTGTAAAGCTAAAAATATTGATCCTTAAAGGAATTAAAATGAATTAAAAAAAAAAAAAATTAAAATACTCCCGATACCTCAGTACAGAAAGCGATAGTAGAAACTTTTTGAGTTTCAATTACAGAAACTATTGATGATGACAACGATGTGTAGTGTCATGCAATTTATTCTGATAAGAAAAGTATTAGTCTTGAGTTCAGTTTGTTACGGAACTGATAAGAACCGTCGAGTAGTGTCAAGGGACCTCATCTCAATAAGTATCTCGATTTGCCTAATTGGTTTGAATCGAAACAGGGATATGTAGACACGGCCCCATATTGTTAAATTCAACAAAATGTAAAAGGTTTTGTATGTGGAAAACAACTCATTTCCTTTACTGGATAATAAAGATTGGATATCCGAAAGATTACAAGAAGTATTTCAATAATTAGCAAAAATGTTGTTATAAGTGTATAATATATGAGACAGGATAATTAAATATATTTGGAGAATAAACTCCAGCAGCATTGGAATTAAATTTAATTATTTTATATAAAAAATTTATTAAGTAAATCTAGAAATAGAATGAAAATGAAAAATTTCCTTATTATTTCAATGTTAAAGATTTTCCATACCTTTTTTTTTGCAAGACAACTTTGTACTTTGTTTACATTATAAATTGTTTTACTCTTCTTCGCTTCTTTGCATGTTAAAGTATGTATGTTTTACATTTTAATTATGCCTGCGAGAGATGTAAAACAATTTGCGTAGACAAAACAATATTTTACTAAAAAATTACAAATAAATGACAGAAATAGAGAGAGAGATGATTTAAGTAATTTATACCAGTGGCAAAACGTGACTTTATAAGTAAGTTATGGCCTTTATAAAAAATATTTTCTACGAGATTTTAGGTTTTAAGGCGATGAGGGTGTTTTAATTCAGTTCATTAGATTGAAGTTTACATAGTGTTGCAGTAGATATTGGGCTACAAAACATTCAAACAGGTTCTTTAATTCGAGGTCAGCATTAACTTTGTGTCAAATATATTTCTCACTCACACACTTCTCCTTAAATATGGTTTTATTATTTAATGGATCTACTGTAAATTTTTTCTGAAGAATGGACGAATAAAGGTCTTTTAAAAAACATGTATTTTCGAACTTTTATGTCTGCTTACAATGTGTGTTCTTTTTAAATCAATTAAATAAATTTTATTTCCTAACAACGAATACAAATATATTTCTATTGAAAATAATATATTTTATAAAATTTACATAATTTACATAATTGCTTAATTTGACAGGCAGAAAACTTGTATTCTGTTAAGGTCGAGAAAACTCGTCTTTACAGAAACACAAGGAGTGAGTACGAAAAAATTTGGGAGTACTTGTAGTTTGAAGTTGAAACTTTTTTCATGGCAATTTTATTTACTCTCAGAGCTTTTGCCAGAAATCTGGTGAGAGTAAGTCGCCGAAGAAATATTTTTTCGTTTGTTTGTTGGAGATGTCTGACCTGTTAGACTACGGCGACTTCTGCTTTTTTATTTAATTTGTCCGGGGTTTTTGTACCGGATCCACATATCAAAACATATTTTTTTCCTTTATCATGTTATTCTTTTCACGCAATATACACTCTGATGAACTTGTTAGTTTTAAAGAATTCCTAACATCTCATTTAATATGCTTTAGAATCAATACTTAAGTACACTTCTCTTACCAACTTGCAACACACGTCTAAAGAAAAAAAAGAATCTTGAAAATCTTAACGTAATCACGTACGTATGTGCATAAAAGCACTAGAAATATAACATCATTGCTTAAAATGTTTACATTTTCTAACGTATTTATTAAATTCGTGCTAGTGTCGATATTATTCTCCGTTATTCATCCATTCTCAGACGATTTTCTCATTAATTATTTGCTAACTCTTCCTAAAATAGTGGAAAACATTGTTGTAGTTGCTTTTATTATTCATGCTTATGGTTATTATTATTGTGTGTTATGTTTTTTTTATTATTATTTGAGTTTCGAAAGTTTTATAATAATAAAAAAGAAATACTAGAACAGAAATATAAGAAAATATTTAACTCATTCATTCCTATACTAACAAGCAAACCCCAACATCACATTCTGACTTTGAAATATGGATGCATGAATAATTGTTTCTTTCTTTCCCGTTTTTTTATATTCTTTTCCAAACATTGAAAGTGTATACGTACGTATATGTATCTGTTACGTATAGTAGGTATACAAATTCTTTTTTTTTTGTATTTGGAAAGCAACGTTGAATTAAGAACATGCTTTCATTAAACACACGAGATAGTAAAAAGAATTTTCACATTTTATAGTATAGTATAGAGTAGGAACATGACCATTTCTTTTCTCATTTGAAGCTTTCAACATGAAAATCAAATTGATACCATCACAACCATCCATGAAACTTATTAGTTAGCTAGCTAGCATTAATGAATTATTTTTTTTTAAATGATCAAAGAAATATGATCTAATTTGTATTTAAATTGTCTAAAGTGGTATGATTCAGTGGTTTTGAATTTGTTCTCTCTCGTTTAATTATTTAAATTTATAATTATTATTGCAACAGTATTTTTGAAATGAGTAATGACGTGGCTTAATAAATAAACTTAAAAAAGGTTTTAAATATAGAGCGTTTTTTAAGTATAAAGCAGTTGTTTTTTAAAGTAATTTAAATATTTGGTTTATGAAACATTGTAGTTCAAATTAATAAGAGATTTCTCTGATACCAATCGCCTAAAAACAAAGATGATACAATACTCTCTCTCTCTTTCCTCTAAAGCGAGATAGATAATGCATTGAACTTTTGGCTTTACAGTTCAAACAAATCGATCGTAAAAACTATGTAGTAAATATACAGCTCTTGATATGTATTTATTTATTGTTTGATTGTTAAATGCAATTTAAACATGGAAAATAAACTAAATTTTCAACGTTCATATAGCATAAGCCGAAATACATCATGAATTTCGATTAGTTTAATATACCAACTCTAGCTTATGGGCGGTTTTCTCTTTTGTTTTTGGTTTATAACGGTAGTTTCTTTAATTTGATATGCTATAGTTGTAATCCATAGACTTCAGGCAAATTTTCAAACAATTCCATGGCTAGGTTTTTTAAGGAGAAGCCCGATATAATAGAGAAAAATCTAATAGATCAGAAAGAAGTCCGATAGCATGATAAGAATCGTGCTAAAGTGGAATCCTCTAACGCTATAATCGGACTATTTTCTAAATTTGTACATGCAATCAAATTATTGACCATGGGATGTGTTAGAGATGGCATGCTTTAGTGATTAAAATGCTCGACTACAAGCCCAACTAAGTTCAAACACCAGAGAAGTCGAAATAATTTTTATCATGGTTTTTAAACTTTCATGCAGGAAACAGGATGCATATCTATTGCCTAAGACCTGCTACGGTAGTTCAATCATATCAAATGTTTACTTGAATACAACAATTTTTACTAATGAAGCTGAAACAATGCAATGAGGTGATAACTGTTAATCCGCCGATAGTTAATGCTACATTACAGGAAAATAATGAAATAAAATAGTAAAACCTTCAAAGTAGTAACATGACAGGAATAGGGAACAACGAGAAGTCCAGTTAAGTAAACCCATTCATACGGAAACCAGTTCAGAAAACCTTACAAATCCGGGCCGGTTTATGGTAGTCAATCAAATTAATACGTAGTTGATGTTTCCAATGATTGTTTAATTTTCTTTGATTTAAAGGAAATCAAAAATCGAAATTTCTGTCTTCGATTAATTTATTCTTTTATATGAAGAAAGGTTTCTATGGAATTCTTGTTATTGCGCCAATCGTGGTAAACAAATAATTTCTCTCATGCATGCAATTTGCAACAGACGCTGTGGAGCTGAATTTATGATAAATCAATAGCATTGGAATTGAATAAGAATTAGTTGTGCTTATAGAAATTGCATTTGTAATCGAAGCAGTTATTAAGCACTTCTATAGTGCTTGTTTGTATATCTCTTTATCTTTTAAAGCAGAATAAAACGTGTAGGAAAATCAAATAATCAATTCAATATCAACAAAGTGTTTTTTTTCTTCTTTTATTTATTAACTAAACAGCCCTCACACAGTGGGACAAATAGAAAATTGAAATTATTTATTTGTGTATGATAAGAGAGTTGTTTGTACGTGTTATTCTCCTGCGAACCACTCGTAAACTCGTTAATTGTTTTCTTTAGTTAGAGTCATGTAGTAATTTTTTTGTGCTTTACAGAAAGTATACCACCACCCCTTGGCTATAGTAGGTTTGTCACATTTCACGAATTGCATTGATTAGGTATGTGGAGGCTTGGTCAACCAAATGATTTAAGCCTTTTTTTATAACTTTTTTTTTAGTTGAAAGTATAAAACTCTTCCATAATTAATTTCTAAGTAAATTCATAATAAATGAGAAATAATTACTTTACGAACCTGGGTGCAGCTCCTAATTGATAAATAATGTTATAATTAAAGCCCGATTTTTCGATTCTCTTTTGGATTTGTGTTCTAACATTTCAAATCTTTTACACATTAACCCACTGTTCCAAGTAATTTAGGTTAAATACGTCTTCATAGGTTTTGTTTTGTTTGGTTTTTTTTTCTTCTATTTTCGTTTCTATTATTCTAATTTTTCGTTGTTGTTGTTGTTGTTCTATATCTCCCTTCAATCATTGTCAAACATTAACTTATGAAAAAAAAAAAAAAAATTCTGTGATGTGTGCGTTGTTGTTTTTCTTCTTGGCTTAATGCCAAAAGCAATTTTATGCTTAAACCATGTAGAAATTGAAAAGAAAAGAACATAACATAACAGAACAGAAGATACCATTATAACTAACCTCCCAACTACCTAGAGACTAAATAGTAATAGAAACTTACAAGAAAAGACGTTAAAGAAAGAATGAAAACCAAGTCAAAAGGAAATTCATTCTTAATGGAAGCGAGAGCAAAAATCAAAAACCTGTAAAAAAATTAAAAAAAATAACTATATAATAATTACAAACAAGCATACTTAGAAAGAAATGTAAAGAAAAATTGTAAAAAAAAAAAAATTTGAAGATTTGAAAATGTGCACATGATTATTTAAAAATTCTCTATTGATGCTAAGTATTATTTTTTCTAAGGCCATATATAGAGCATGTAAACTAAAAAAAGGATCATTGTTTACAGAAAATTCATGTATAACGTCATATGTAATAAAACTTAATAACAGCCTAATAACTTGGGTTTGAAAAGTGCTTTCTAACTCAAGTACTATTATAGAAATACATATATTTCTTTACTTAAGAGATCGTTGTACTAAGTCCTTATGTTTATTAAGTTTTAGGTTTACATAGTTAAAATTACTAATTTCTTACAACTTTTTCTAATTCGAATTTTTTTCTCCTTTCTCTTTACATACTTTCCAGGGTAAAGTTTACTTATTCGACAAAGTCTTTAAACCAAATGCATCCCAAGAGAAAGTTTACAATGAAGCAGCTAAATCCATTGTTACCGACGTCTTGGCCGGTTATAACGGCACAATATTCGCCTACGGTCAAACGTCTTCGGGTAAAACACATACCATGGAAGGTGTTATTGGCGATTCGGTGAAACAGGGTATTATCCCACGTATTGTCAACGATATTTTCAATCACATCTATACGATGGAAATGAATTTGGAATTTCATATTAAAGTCTCCTATTATGAAATTTATATGGATAAGATTCGTGATTTATTGGATGTCTCAAAAGTGAATTTGAGTGTGCATGAGGATAAGAATCGTGTGCCGTATGTTAAAGGTGCCACAGAACGTTTTGTATCTTCACCTGAAGATGTCTTCGAGGTCATTGAGGAAGGCAAATCCAATCGTCATATTGCTGTTACAAGTAAGTCCTAACAAAGCTATACCACATTTCTTTGTTATTTGATAAAACTCATCATTTTTTATTAATTTTCAGACATGAACGAACATTCATCACGTTCGCATTCAGTATTTTTGATTAATGTTAAGCAAGAAAATTTGGAAAATCAAAAGAAATTATCGGGTAAACTGTATTTGGTCGATTTGGCTGGTTCGGAAAAGGTATCGAAAACTGGTGCCGAAGGTACTGTTTTGGATGAGGCAAAGAATATTAATAAATCTTTGTCCGCCTTGGGTAATGTAATTTCTGCTTTGGCCGATGGCAATAAAACGCACATACCCTATCGTGACTCGAAACTGACACGTATCCTGCAAGAATCATTGGGTGGTAATGCACGCACAACTATTGTTATTTGCTGTTCTCCTGCCAGTTTTAACGAAGCCGAAACCAAGTCCACTCTTGAATTTGGTCGTCGTGCCAAGACCGTCAAGAACGTTGTATGTGTCAACGAAGAATTGACGGCCGAGGAATGGAAGCGTCGTTACGAAAAAGAGAAGGAAAAGAACGCCCGTCTCAAGGGTAAAGTGGAGAAACTTGAATTGGAATTGGCTCGTTGGCGTGCGGGTGAAACCGTCAATGCCGAGGAACAGGTCAATGTTGATGATCTCATGGAGGCTAGTACTCCTAATCTTGAAGTGGAAACGGTTGCTCCTACTGCTCCTACCGCACCAGTGCCAGCCACTCCTGCTGCTGGTTTAATGGTGGGCTCAATTAGTAGCGATGAGCGTGCCCGTTTAGAGGCTGAACGTGAACGTCTCTACCAACAATTGGATGAAAAGGATGAAGAAATTAATCAACAAAGTCAATATGTTGAAAATCTTAAGGAACAAATCCTTGAACAAGAAGAGCTTATTGCCAATGCCCGTCGTGAGTACGAGGCTTTGCAATCAGAAATGGCTCGCATTCAACAAGAAAATGAATCGGCCAAGGAGGAAGTTAAGGAAGTTTTACAAGCCTTGGAAGAATTGGCTGTTAACTATGACCAAAAATCTCAAGAAATTGACACCAAGAACAAGGATATCGATAACTTAAATGAAGAACTGCAGCAAAAGCAAACCTTGCTAAATACTACCACCGCCGAACTGCAACAATTACGCGACATGTCTTCTCATCAAAAGAAGCGTATTAACGAAATGTTGTCGAATTTGTTGCGTGATTTAGCTGAGGTGGGTCAAGCTTTGGCCTCCGCGGACTCCACCGTGGACATGAAAATGAATAGCATACCCAGTGCCGGTGATAGTGGCAAGGTGGAAGAAGATTTCACTATGGCACGCCTTTACATTAGTAAAATGAAAACAGAAGCTAAAAATATGGCTCAACGTTGCGCAAACATGGAAACGCAACAAGTGGATTCGAACAAGAAGCTATCCGAATACGAGAAAGATCTTGGAGAGTATCGTTTACTTATTTCCCAGCACGAAGCACGCATGAAATCTTTACAGGAATCCATGCGTGAAGCGGAAAATAAGAAACGTTCTCTTGAGGAGCAAATCGATTCATTGCGCGAAGAGTGTGCTAAACTTAAAGCTGCCGAACATGTGTCGGCGGTCAATGCCGAAGAAAAACAAAAAGCCGAACAATTACGTTCCATGTTCGATTTGCAAATGGATGAACTGCGTGAGGCCCACACTACACAAGTATCGGAATTGCGTGACGAAATCATTGCCAAACAACATGAAATGGATGAAATGAAGGATATTCATCAGAAATTAATATTGGCACACCAACAAATGACCGCGGATTATGAGAAGCTCAAGCAAGAAGAGGCTGAAAAATCCAACAAATTACAGGAAATAATACTCACCAACGAGCGACGCGAACAAGCTCGCAAAGATTTGAAAGGCTTGGAGGATACAGTGGCAAAGGAATTACAGACTTTGCACAATTTAAGAAAATTATTTGTACAAGATTTGCAGGTGAGTCTCGTGCAGCTATGTTACATTCATGAATATATTCTTTTGTTTATTAAATGATTTTTAAAAGAGATTTTCAAAGTAAACATTACAAATTTTGTAAATGAGATAAATATTTCGATTCGGTATTCTGTTTTTATTTTAGGCCCGTATCAAGAAAACCGTCATTAATGAAGACAGTGAAGAAGATGGTGGCTCTTTGGCCCAGAAACAGAAAATCTCCTTCCTCGAGAACAATCTCGATCAACTTACAAAGGTACACAAACAGTTGGTGCGCGACAATGCAGACCTGCGTTGCGAATTACCGAAATTGGAAAAACGTTTACGTACTACCATGGAGCGCGTCAAAGCATTGGAGACAGCGCTAAAAGAAGCCAAAGAAGGCGCTATGCGTGATCGTAAACGCTATCAGTATGAGGTTGATCGTATTAAGGAGGCCGTACGACAAAAACATCTTGGCCGTCGCGGTCCCCAAGCGCAAATTGCAAAACCCATACGTGCTGGTCAAGGTGCAATTGCTATCCGAGGTGGTGCCGGCGCTAATCCCACACAAATGCCTCAAGCAAGTGTTGTTAGTTCGTAAAAAGATTAATTTGTAATTTTTACTACAATTATTATTATAATTTTTATAATTTTTTCTTTTGATTTCCTTCTTAATTTACATCATTATTATTTCCGCATTGAGATCTTCTCGATTGCTCTTCTAATTTAATACATACATACATACACATATATTTTCTTTATTATTATTACACATTAATTTCTGAAATATTATGAACACACACACACAAGAACATTAATTAATAATGATGAATGAAGGAAGCATGATGGGGAAAAAATGAAAGAAAAAATATTAAAAAAGATGTGTTAGAGTATACATATATTTATGGATAAATTATGATTTGTTTTTAAATATAATTTGCCAACATAAAATGGTAGAAGAAGACATTAAGAATTGTGCATGCCTGCAAATTAAGCTTTTCATACGTTTTAAGGACAAGGATATTTTTTTAAGTTAAAATATTTTTTTGTCAGTGCTTCTTATTTCTCTCAATTTAGTAAAAAAAAAACTGGTCTTAAGCAAAGCGAAAACCCAGATGATGATTTTTTTTATATACATACATATAAACTAAATTTATTTTAATTATTTATTTACAAAAGAAAAAAAAAAGTAAAAATGAAAAAAATAAAATAATTGAAAAATATTAAACAACACAAAAAAAAAACTTTAAAAAAAAATTAATTTAATTTTAATATAATTTTGCAAAAACAAAAAATGATTAGAATTATATATTTAAATATTATGAAAATTAAAAAGAAAAGAAAACAAAAAAACTTTAAAAACTCAAGCTTAATTAAGTAAAGAAACCAATAAAAAATAGTAAAAAAAACAACAACGCAACACTTTCTAAATAATTTCATATGTTTGCATTTTAGGGCTCTGTTTGTAATCACTTAATTTTTTTTTTTCTTTTTAATAATTCGGTTTGTTTTTGTTATTAATTTAAAGGAGTATGCACTGTTATTTCAACATGAAATATTTTCATATTCATTTTCTTCATAACGTTGATAGTGATTTGTAGCGGTTTTAGTATTTTTAATAATGTGTTTGTTTGTTAGTATTTAGTGTGCAGTTAATTGTGCATTTAACTCTTGTGAATTTAAAGTATTTCGTTTAGAGTTTCTAAAAGTCATTACAGAGACAATGTTATGCATGATATTTTTCTTAATGCTGTCATATATAGCTTTTAAAAGGCTGAAAATACTGGGAAGTCTAGTAGCTTTTAATGTTCTAATATTGAGAATCAAATGCTATGTTCGCTGGTGTCAGAGAAATGATTTCAAGTATCATGGGTTTTTTAAGATTGTGTAATATCTCTCTTCTATTTATTCCCCCTGTATTCTATAGAATACAATTGCGATATGTAGGTCAGTTCTTCGTAATGTTTTTATGGCTTCACGAAAGCGTAAAATAGAATTCAAAAGAACTCATTAATGACTGCAGAGTATACAGCATTATTGTATTAATGCTTTATAGATACTTCAAACGAAATGGGCTTTAAAGAAATATGCAGGCTGTTTTTATGTCATGCTCCTCTGCAATAACATTTTCTACAGAGCCTAATTTGCCTTGAGTTCAATTTCTTTGGTATGTAACTAAAAAAACAACTACTCGGTTATGATAGGTTAGTCATCATTATAATATAATCGGATTAGACTCTTGGCTGCTAATCATCTGATAAGCACAGCTCGCGTAATACCCTAGACTAGGGGTTTGGAAACTTTATATCGGACTGTCGAAATGATCACACTAGACATCAGTTGGAAACAAACCTACTAATGATATTAGAACAACCTTTAGTCAAGCACCCTGACCCAATTTGGGTTGCAGATTGGATAGAGGTACACTACAGCCCCCACATCGTGAGAATATTGTTACCCAGGTATTCAAACGTTATGGTGTTTTAAATATTACGTACGAATTCCCTTTATCATGAATAAAAAGCGATTGTTTATATACAAGAGAGTAATAAGCCCGTTTAACATTAATTTTTCAATTTGTAGGTAAAGTAAGGTTTAAACTTTTCGATGTATGTTATTTTCTTAAGGTGTTGTTAATCGTTTTTTAGAACCCTAGAATTATAGTTTCAGGGAAAAGTATTAATTGCGCCCATTTATACTAAAATATAAAAAAATTGTTTTTCTGTGACTAATTTCGAATTCGAAGATAACAAATTTCGAATATATGTATTCTTTCCTTCGTTTTGTATTTCAATATCAATGATTTAAGAATTCCATATGTTTTTATTCCATTTCGAATAACTAGAAGGTATGTTAAAAACATAAATGTATTTAGTGTTTAAGAAATCAAAGGTTTTATTCAAACAATGTCATGATATCCAATTTTTAGATTTATTTAAACTAAGCAGCATGTGCATCAACTATTAAACTATGGTACTTATTTTGCTTTAAGCTTGTTAAGCCATTTTATGATTTCAATTGTATTTGTTTTCTTTACGTTTTTTTTTTTTAATTTTTTAATCTAATCGAATCACGTTGAAAGTTCCCTACACCTAAAACAAACCCATAAAAACAAATTCCAGGTTAATCTCAACACTGCAACAAGCAATTTGTGTTTACTGCTGTTCATTGACTTTACTTTCAAATGTTATACACTGCAAAATTTGCGTCATGCTTTAGTAAGTATGCCATTATTAATTAAAACTTTAGTTATTTTCTTTTTAACAAAAACCTTATATTTTATCAAGTGTAAAATATAAAGCGTCTTTTGTATATCTTATACAACTATCTCTCTCTCTTTCTGTCTTTCTTTACGCGTGTATATATATTAAATTTTATATATACATATAAATGAAAAAATTAAAAATATTTACAAAACTTTAGATTAAAAAAAAAATACATGTACTGTGCCTTTTTCACAAAAACAAAATACATATAAAAAATATTTATTAAAGTCTTTAAAGGAAAAAAAAAAATAATAAACTGCTCAAATGGTTTATTTTTATGTATAAAAGAAAAATAAAAATACAAATAAAGTTTTGTAAATAAAATATGTTTGAATTTGTTTATTTTTTTTTTTATTTAAATAATATATTAAACAGAGCTCTAATATTTTATTTAATATGTATAGCATTTTCAATAATGTAATTTATATGCACAAAATTAAATTATTTTTTGAAAATATGTTTTAAATTGCTTTTAAATAATTAAAATGTTTAATTATTTTATGCATAAAAGTATGCTTTATTAAACTTATAAATTTTATATTTATAAAAAAAATATAAACTCTTAAAATAATATTCTTTAACAATAAACAAAAAATTTTCGATGAACTTTTGAATTTCAAAAATTGAAATCAATTTCTTGAAAAACAAACCAAAGCAAATATTAGAGGAATTTCATTTTATCAACCATAATATGATAAATAATCAAAAATTCAGAGGTAGCAATAAAAAAAAAACTAGGCTTGAAATGATACCTACTCTAGTGGAATTATCGAAACAAAAATTGAATTATTCGATCTGTTGTAGTCCAGACCTTAAAAAAACGAACTTATTGTTGATATGCCGAAGGCCTCAGCTATAGAGAATTAAAAGAGAATATTGAAAACTATGGTCTAAGTTCCAGCAGCATGAGTTGAAAAAAAAGTCATCACGAGTTTCAGTTTCTAAAATTAGGCACACACCGATAAAAGAAAAAAATCATCGTGTCGTATTGAAAGTTGGCGGTTGTAGCTGACAAATTTGTCCTTGCGTTGTTCTAAAAAATTGGTGTGACTCAATATTAATGCATTTCAATGTCCCAAGAAGCTAGAAACGAAAAAACTAGTAATCCAGAAGTAAATGTGGTTGATTTCAATAATTTTACAACATTTACGATTCGCAAAACTTTTTTATTATTAAACTTAGCGTTACCTACAAAAGAGTTCTATGAACTCCAAAAAGAATGCACGGAGCTATTTCTTATCTCGCACGGAGCATATTACATAGTGTGAATGGAATTTTAATACTAATCACTCTTTAGGAATCTTGCCCTTAAAATCTGGACATAAGAGGCATTGTAATTATGTAATTCGTCCAAAGGGGAATGAATTTCTTGTACAAAAATCTAGTAACGAGTGGGAAAATGCTAAGAGAACATTCATTTCCGTTAACCAAAAAAGGAAAGTGTGAACATTACTACTACAAATTTTTGGTAATTTACAATACACTTGCTGAACATGCATGATTTATAGCTTTCGAAGTCCCATTTAAAATTAAAGTCGTTTAATCCAGAGGCATGTACAATAATATACTTGCTTAATGAAGACCATTTAATAGTTTCAAAGCTTTGTGTCTGCTACTCTGTTGGTTTTAGTATGATCATACATTTGTTATCTGTAATACGTTTGGTTATCTTTTTAGCAAAACCTAGAGGTTTATAAATTAACTTTCTATTGTATACACCTATTCTGTATGTATACCTGCTTTAAAATGGATTGAATGCTCTTAAGCTGAGGTATTGAACAGCGGGTCCAGCGGTCAGTTGCAATATAAGTGGCTATTTAATACAGATTATTGTTACAGTTCTTGCAGATGCCTCTAAGATGTCTAATCCATTCAGAGCATGTAGTCGCTTAAAATAAGTCAAGCTCAGTTTGAGCTTCACCTTGCCTTTTCGACTTTTAAAACGTATTTGCTACTTTTAGCCTTTAGAGAATATCATTCCGTTAATAAATATTTAGTAAATTATATATTTTTGTTTTAGCGATTTTAGGCTCAAAACTCTAGAATCTTGATCCATATAACCATAATTATTTTTCTGTTGTATATTACAAAATTAAATTGCCAGGTGAGATTTGTGAATTTAAAGTTATAATGCAATTTTAATAAAATAACATATATTTTTAATAACTACCATTTTACGCTTTACTATAACCTTAAATTTCTTTAAACGCTGTTAAATAGAAAAGGCTTTAAGCTTATTAAATAAAATGCAATATAAATTTAATTTAAGGAAGTGGTTCATTGCATGAAGAGCATTACAATTTGTGTTAAACCCTTTTAAAAGGGCTTTCGAAATCATTAAATAAATTCAAAATATTTTCCATAAATATTTTAACTTACATTTTTTTACTACAACAAGATTATATATCAAGTTTAACAACAACAAAAGAGAAGAAGAAAAATTTACAATAAATTAAATTCTTCACAGTATTTTCTTTTTTTAAATAAATTATAAAAAAACGAAAAAAAAATTAATTGTGTATTATAAATAGAACTATTATAACTCAAAGAAAAAATATATATAAAATATCAAAGAATTTAATTAATTCAAAATAAATAACTTACGATAAATAGAATAAACAGTTTTCGGTTGCAAATTTAATTAATAAAATAAATTCTATATACGGCAGCACACCATTAGGTATTCAAAATCATGTGAAAAAGAAAAGAAAACACCACAGAGCGCTTTATTTGTGAATAATAGTAAAACAAATCAATGTTAAACAAATTATAAAAATATGAAAAATAATTATAAAAAAAGAGAATGAAATAAAACTATATTTATTGAAATCAAATTATATGTACTATTTCAGCTATTCTACAATACTTCAAATGCAAAAATTAAATAAAATAAAAATCTTATCCAAAAATTATGCTTATTTTACACTAAAAACAAGAAAGTAATAAAAAAAAATATCGAAGAAAATAAATATTTAATAATTATAAATCCTTTAATTACGACATAACAACAGAGAAACTAAAAGAAATTAATATAAAATCGAAATTGAATTAAAACTTAAGAAATATACGAAAAAGAAAGAAAAAAATAAATGATGTTTTATTTGTGATTTAAGAAATATTGGAATATTACTTACATTTTATGTAAAAGCCTTCTCCCAGGCTTTAGTGAAGGCCAGGACTGCGCTGGCAAGTGACTTGTATCAATAATGTTAAGTGCTTTTAAAGAAAGGACGTTGTATAGGGTTAAAGGATATTTGCTCAGAATAGGAATCGCTTCAAGTTTTGTGATGATAGATAATGAATTTCAGAAGGCAACACCTGTGTACAAGCCAGGGTGTGATCCTTACTGACAGCAAACACCACATGTTTGTGAAGGCACCAGACAGTACTTTAATAACTCCTTCCTATATTGTTTTTCTACTAAGTAGTTGATTGATTTGTTGTAGCAGTTCCTAGACTAATAGAATTACAATACAGATATCGTTGTTGAGAAATATACCCTCTGTGCAAATATGATGAGTTGTAGTATAGAGTGTAGCGGTGCTTTGACTCATCCATAATGTTCGATGTTTGTGTTGTTCCCTCTTGATGTTTATCGTGATTTTTCATTATCCTATGAATACTGATGCTATAGATGAAGTGCAGTACAATAGTCGAGTAGCATCCGACTAAAATCCATAGGTTCTATACATTTCGTAAAGTCAGGCAGGAAGTGTTGGACATAACAATCTGCTCTGAGAAACTTATAAATGTGATCGAAAAATGGAGGGTTCTTTATCAATACTCCTTCCCGGATCATCGATATATAGCGTTCAAAATTGATCGGCCACCATCTGATCCCATATTATTCCGAAATAAAATGAAGACCAACTGGATAAAACAGTAGTCGACTAATCTAAGAATATACCAGCATCAATCTAACGCAGAATGATAGATTATATATCCATAACCGGAAGGAGGTATAAAGCGATGTTAGCTACAGGAGCTGTGACGACATTGGTAGCTGGTCGGGCAGACGTTTCAGGAAGATGATAATTGAATTGAAACGAACTTTTTTGATAAGGAGGTAATGTTAGTAGATAGAAGTCTCACCCAATGATAGCTTCCAAGAGCACATATGCAAACATAACATGATGTATCAATGACCAAAATCCAAGCGATATTATCTGTGGCCATATCAGCATTCGAATCACTCTGTTTTCTCAATATGGTTGATCAAAATAATTATGCAACAGTGTCTTTACGAAACTTATTTTATTTTTTATTCAAGCATCTGTAAAAATAAATCATATTAATGTTTCGCAATTCAAAATGCAATGTGCGAAATAATGTTAATCTATAAAGCTTATATAATAATAGTATGTATAAAATGTTTGTATGTATAATACAAAACAATATATAATTGTTTAACAAAATTTGGATGTTTTTTTAATAATATAATATTGCTTATTCTATATATGTATAAGCTATGGTGTCAGCATTAACAGTCAATCCTTATGTTAAACAAAACTTAACAATAGCGAATGAAAACGTCAAGATCACAAAGCTTTTGTGAATTTTATAGCTTAGGAGCAGTATATGGGGTGAGAACGACCGCCTAAGTTATGTATATGGGTGGTAAATGGTGAGGATAAACACCATTCATACCAAATCTTTTGTTTAGAAACACAGCGCCAAAAATGTATTTCAATAGTTTGCCCGGCTTTAATTTCCATAGGTTGCTAATAAAGAAAGCAAAATAATACGATTAAATAATATATAAAAAAAGGTTAAAAATAAATATTTAAACTTACCGAAAATGGATAATACATTGGAAACCAAGAAGGCATACCCGGTGTATGGGTGGGTGGATTTATACTCATTAATATATCATTGTACAGAATACATTCAAAATATCCTCCTATGCCAGTTAAAACGCAATCTAATTCGGTTTTAAATTTTAAAACTTTATAGCGACTGTTATCAATCACCTTTTCACGATTCGGATGTACAAATTCGAATAGAGCTTTTGTCTCATCTATGTTATAAATATTCTTAAGTAGTACTACAAAACCACTTTCGCTGTGAGTATGGCTAGCATTTGGTTTATCAGTGGAGAGAGCTTCATGTCGGACAGCCTGGCGTACGGCATTATGGAGCTTGGAAGACATTATGGGATTTATAAATGAGACGGATTTGCAAGGTATACTAATGCCATCTGGCTTCAGTAACTTTTGAGCACAATCTAAACACTCTGGAGAAAGCTCATTATCACCGAAGGAACCCAAAAGTTCGGAAACTAAAATATCCGCTTGTTCGGGTGGTGAAAATTCACGCATATCCTTGGAGAAAATATGAACATCTGAAATAATTGATGCAAACAATTTTTTTTATTAATAAAAAATTAATTTTGAAAGGACTTTGTATACCTTTATTAGACCATAACTTTTTAGCCACCGCTGTAAGTGTGCGTATTGCATTCGGATTTTTTTCTATAATATAAACTCTAACTTTACGTCCAGTATTGGCTGAAGCATTAAGGGCAGCTCTAACTAAGGGCCCGCGACCAGCTCCTAATACCATAATAACAGTCTGGAATAAGGAAAATAATGTATTTTCAATTAGAGCCTTTTAATTGCTGAACTGTAGCTTTTTCAGATCATTTTTTAAAACGTACCAGTTTCTCGGCAATTTCCTCTTCTTTAACACGATCTTTTAAGGCAGCTTCTATAGCATTTTGATAGAGCTTATACTTTACAGGATCTTTTTCAAATATTTCATACGTATAACAATCCAAATTGTCATTCAATGGCTGTAAGGGTATTTCCAATACATCTTCATAGCTAAAATAAAAAAAAAATGAATTAAATAAAAATAAAAAACTAATTTCTTGTATATATCGTCATACCTTTGGAAAGGATGTGTATCCTCAAAAACCTGTCTGAAATTATTTAAATAATCAGAATACAAACGTAAACTAGCATCATTGGTATCCGTGGAAACAATTATGTTGACATGGGCTTGCATAAAAAGTTTTAATATTTCTTGCCAGACTTTGGGAAGTACGGGATAATTATGTCTATTTCTTATAAACATTGTAGAAGGTAAAATAATAGCTTCGACCGGTTCACCCAACCAGCGGGCAACAATGTTAGTATCGGGTCGGTCCGCTTCATTGAACTCCAGTACAACGCGCATTTTAGTACTGAAGCCAGCAGCCAAACGAAAACGATTCCACCACTGCCAGCTATCCTGACTTTGAAGGGCTAAAACCTCATCTTCGCTTAAATCACGACGCCAGGCTGCCTGGGCTACTGAAGAATTGTATAAAGGAACTTGCAAGAGTACAGTGCCTAGAGAAAATTATACATGAGGCTTTAATATTTAAAATATATTCTCTCAATAGATTAATTTACTTACCCTTCGATCTACTATTTAATATTCTAGCCAAATTAGAATTATTGCCACCCTTTAATTTGATCAGGGTAAAGCCACCATATAATAAATGTTCTGCCCAAGATAGATCTCTTTTCAAGATCTCCTCAGAATTTTTACGCACTTGCTCATCAGATGAATCACAGTCAATGGTGTCTGTCAGCATTGCAATCACTTTGCCATTCCATTGATCAGGTGTGAGAATTAGATCACTGTAGGTAAATTGTGACTGTTTTTCATTCATAGGTTCACGTTCGCACTCCAACGGCAAGTCCGTGAAATTAATTGGCGCGGCCACCACAGTGAAATTATTTTGATGGGCCGTTTCAATAAAGCTGGGCAAGTTTGGGTTGCCTTCTTGCAGTAGACAAATATAAGGCATTTTGTTAATACGGCTTTTGACGTTGTTGTTAAATTATTAATTATGAATTCCTTTTAAAATTTGCACGTTTTTTGTTCTACTCCACAGCGCAAAGACGCTAAAAATTTGTGACAGTAGTAAAAACAATAACAACAACGAACAGCAGTACCGGTAAATAGAAAAGTCAATGAGCGATCACAGACGAGAACAATTATGCTGGCACAAAATGGCAGCTAGTTGGCAAGAGAGGTGAGGAGAGTGGTTTTTGCTGGTATAATTTTTCAACCAGCTTCTACCCCGCACAAACCAATACATAAACAACACAAAACCAATACACATACATTTATAAAACAGCAGGTTCAGAAAAATAAGCTTATTTACTAGTAAACAAAAACTAATACACACAAAGCAGAGTATATGTATACAATTTTATGCCAGATGAAATAGTCTCGTGTGTGACTGAAAGAACAAAAATTGTGCGGCTTAAAAAATAGTCTCGTGTGTGAAACCACAATGAAGAAAAATATGTTTAGAGGAATAGTGATGCCAGACGATGAGAAACTAATATACATAAAGAAACATAAAATGATGAAGAATTAATGCTATGTATGGAACTCATTTTCATTTTGGATCGTAGAATTCTCCGTAATTAGATTGCTCAGAATACCTTTTTAAGACCCAAAGAGGTAAAGAAATAATGGATTTATTAAAATGGATACTCGCCATCCATTACATTGCGCGTCGTAAAAATCTAGAATAATGTGACAGAAGCCTTTCTTTTTGCTCTTATAATAATCATCATCATCAAGTTTTATTTAAACACTAACTAGTAGTCCTTAATTAAGGCATACGATATATAACATAGCATTTTAGAAATGCTACTTTTAATATCGTAAAAATGTAAACTTTAGAAATAACAGACAGAAACAGTAGCTCGGCAACCCTTTAACCCGGCATAAACAACAACAAATAAACAATAAAAGCGATGTCAACAAAAACCAGCTGATGAACGAAACTAATAAGACTCAAACAAAAAGCGATTCAATGAAATTTAGTGCAATTTCTTAGTAAAATTCAATTATAATAAAATTTTTTAATATTTTATCTTAACGTATTAAAATTAAATCAATTTCAAATCATGGCAAATAAGGAGATCTTTTCGAAACACATTAAGTCGAATGTAAAACTGGCAACACGTTACGATGCTGAGGGGCGTGAAGTACAAGTGAGTGTGAATCATGTTTTCTTCCTGCTTGGAATAGGACTTAAAATAAATTTTTGTGTTGACACTTTAGGTGGAACGCCGCGAAGATGTTGATGCCATTGCAAAAGAGCAGGAAACATTTGATCTGTTAATTAAGGCTGGCTACTATCGAGCCTGTATTAAGGGTTTGTCGGCATTCGATAAAGTGGTTGGCGGCATGACGTGGTGCATTGAATGTTGTGATTATGACGTTGATGTGGATTTGTTATTTCATGAGAATTTAACTATTGGACAAAAGATGTAAGTAATTAATGCAATATTTATTTTATTAAATAGCCACTGGCCATTGCAAAACATTCGTCAGAATTATGATTGAGTTTCTTACACTACCCATATTGTTTGTGTTAATTTTATCCATGAGTGGCATGGCAATAAGTTACTTCCAAAGCTTTTGCAATAAGAATGCTAAGAAAGGGTCATCGATAGAAGTATAGTTTTTCGAAGATCTCGTTCGGTAAACTATCTTGCTTAAGTGTCTGTTTATGAATACCTTTATTCTTTGGATTTCTCGTGTTGCATCGTCACACGATTCGCAATCACACAGGCTATATGTACTCCGTGTAATACGCTCATGCTACAATGCAGTCCCTATTGCTTCATGGAGTATGGTGTCTGAGGTTTTTTCAAATATAATGAATGTGAGACAGACGTATGGACACAGTCAAGCTGTAAAAGCTGGGGATAAAATCAAACATATTATATCCTTAGGTCGGCGGGTAGAGCTTCATGCTTGAGCTTGTATAATTATACTTCATAATGGTAACAACATTTTTATCCGCAGACATAATAAACGACATTATCTATAAGATTAGATACGTCTGTTGTTCCTTTTATGGCGCAAAATTTCTAACTGGAAAAGAGAGCATAAGTTTATCAGTTTACAAAATCTGCCCGCTTGTGAGTTCTAGTCGTGACTTTAACTAAACGATATCTTTTAGAGACGAAAGTGAATACGCCGCAAGTATATTCTTTTGAAATCCTTTTATTTGGTAGATAGTGTGTGATAGTGATAGATAAATTTGCCACCATTTTTGCATCAGTTATTTTTATTACATTTTGTCTACCTTGACGTCTCAGTAATTTTAATATTTAACGCTTTAATTTCTTAATAATTTAATTCCCTCTATGAATCTATTCGTTGTAGAGCATTGGTGGAAAAAATTGTTGCTGTTCTGCCACAAATGAAATGTCCACATCGTATTGAGCCACATCAAATACAAGGTTTGGAATTTTTAAGTATACACCCTGTTATACAGTGGCTGGTTAAGAAATCGGTAAATATTCTTAAGGCAAAAAAAAAAATTGTTGATAATTCATCATTCACTTTGAAACAGGTTGAAAATAGAGCTGAACGTAATTTACGCTTAAAACGGTTTGCCATTGGTCAATTCCATAATCACTATCAATATAAAAGTGACAAACAAAATTTGGAGAAAATACGTAATGCATCCAATTATATAAAGAGAATACAGGTGGGTTAGAATCTACTTACATACTTGGTAAGCCTATATTAAAATAAAATTGATAAATTTATAGGATCTTTACAATCCCATACGTCAATACCAACGCAAAGAGCTAGCAGAGGTAGATGAAAAGACCAGAGTTCATTTGACTCTGTTAGAGTACGGTGATGTGCTGCCTCAACAAACAGCACAACACTCTGAGCAAACAGATGAGGCATCTAAGGATGATTTAGAAAATTCGGTAAATTATTAAACATTATTGTATATTTTTTTGTGTTTTTTACTTTTTATTTATTTTTGCCAAATGCTTTTTCATGTGCCCGCACCTGTTTTTATTTTTCTACTTTATTTTGCCGTATTACTAACACGGTTTTGTTTGCAGCTTGATGTTGAAAAATTACTTAAAAATCTTGTTCTTACCAATGAGGTAATATTCTCTCTGCACTTTAAACAAGTTTCTAGTTAAGTAAAGTTTGTTTTTATTATGTTACAACATTATAATTGACAGGAAACTGATACAGCATCTCCACAAAAACTTGACAATGCCACACGTTTGGCATTGAAGCAACATTATCAGGAATTTATTCAGGAAATGGAAACGGATGCAAAAGAATTGACCGAACAAAATCAAATTAAATCATTAGAAGCCACTAAATTAGCATTGCAACGTAAATTGGAACGTAATGAACATGAAACCAAAGAGGTATTCGATTTATTACAACAACAAAAGGAATTATTTAAAAAGGAAAAACAGCAACTAGAGCAATTAACAAAGGAAATTGAAGACTATAAACAAGTAGAACAAAGTGTGGATCCAAGGTAAGTGCAGAATAAAATGTAGAGAATGTAGACACGGCTTTACTTAGTGTAATACACATGAAAATAACAAATTCACTTGATGTACGATTAGACGATTGTTTCCCACGTTTATTAAATAATTTTTATTTCAATTTAAGTCACTTACAAAAAGTACAAAGTCTTCTTAAGTTGCACGATGAATTGAAAAAAGAAGAATCTGAATTTAAGGAGCATTGTCGTAAGGATTTGGCTGATTTACAACAGCAAATTGAGTAAGTTTTATACATATTATACTATAACACCTGAATTAAAATCCTTTTATGTCTTTTTAAATTACTTTAGGGAACTTGAAAAATTCAATGCCCAAGATCCTGAGGAACAAGAGCAAGCGGTATCAAAAGAAAAGGAACGCATACAAACACTTAAGCTACAGTTAGCGAAACGTAATAGAGGTATAATGGCCATACAACGCCAATTAGACAATACACCAGATCGTACTGAACTGGCACAATACCAAAGAAGATTCCATGAACTGTATAATGAAAGTAAGTCCAGGTTATTTTGGTTTTTTAAAAAAGAAAATTTGAATTAAAAAGTTTTTTTTCCTTTTTAATTTCTTTAGTGAGTTCAAAACATTTAGAAACAAAACAGTATTACACCCTATATAATACACTCAACGATCAAAAACGTTATATGGAAAAAGAATTATCGCTGTTAAATTCCATATGTGAAGCATATAATGAGGGCATGATGACAACACATGGCCGTGAGGAGTTTATACAACAATTTGAACAAATTGTAAATGGGGTCAAGCAGACAGAGCAAAAAGTTAAAACTAAATACACCGAAGAGAAACGGCGACGTGATATGCTTAATGAAGAATTACAAGGTCTATTAGAATTGCAGCGACAGTATGCGGCCGCTGTTAAACAATTAACAACGATGTGCACATATACAAAATCATTTAAAATCAATACGTAAGATGTAAAAGGAATAGAAAATAGTTTTAAGTTTAAATATGTATGTAAGTAAACATGCTGCGATAGAGAGTATAAAAGTATGTAGACACACGTAAATGAATTATTATATTATTAATTATAATTATCTTTTAATTAATACACATTAATGCACAAACACATACACAACAAGCAATAAAATTCAAAATGAAAGAGAGATAATTAAAGGATTTAATTCTTATTTAATTAATTACGAAATTATTAGTCATTTAATTAGTAAATAATTAATTTATTAATATTATCCAGTACATATTATATTAAATTAATTTATATTTATTACAAACAATTAATAATTATTATAAAGAAAATTATTGTAATTATTCTATAAGTATAAAATAAATTCATAATTCTTTAGATAATAGAAAATGAAATACAATTTGGTTAATCAATCTTGAAAGGATGCCTGCAGAAAATGGGGACTTTGAAGATATTTGTAACACAAGGTATAGCCATAGAAGGCTTTAGCAATCTGTATCACTTATATGATAAGTAGCAAAGAAGGTCACATATGATGATGTCGATCGAAAAGCCTGCTGTGCGCAGCACTAATAGGTACCAAGTAAGTTTTTTTTCTCTGCATTTTGATTTGAAGGAATTACAATAACAATGCAAAATACACAGGTTATGGTAGTAAGCACCCAAAGGCTAGGAGAAGCCCATTGTTGGTACCTCTAGTGTTGCGGGCAAAACCAGATTAAATCAGACAGGGAGACAGACAGAAAAAGAAATTTATAATGTAAGGATAATAGAAAGAGAGGAAAGTATGAAAGTATAACGAAGTGGAGAAGAGGATGATTATCTCCATGTGAGTACTCCTTATAGACAATAACTCTCAAAGATTTGAGCCTCTGAATAGCAAGGCAGAGGCATAGGATGTATTTAACACTCTCCACAACCGCACATTGTGAAGAAATTAGATATGCCCTGTTGTCCCACAAGACGATCCTTCGAACTCAAGGCATAATGTCCAATTGGATATACATTTACATTCCTGATGAATTTGCTACCCAGGTTTAAGGTCCATTTCATTTTAGTATAGTCCAGTTTCAGCCATATTGGCCTAAAAATCTTCCCTTTCCTACCATAATATGTTCATTCTCCGTTGGATTTCTTGGAAAACTATACAGCTAGACCCATCTGTCAGGTTCACACTTTTAAATTGGCGCTCTCTTGATATTTCATTTGTAATCTCGTTACCGGCAGAATGCAGTAGCAGCCTCGAGCAGACATAATGTCCAGGAAATACTTATAAAGCAGTCTGAATATTCATGCAAAAGGCTGTTCTTTCTGATTTCTTGTGGGACTCTGAATGTTCACATAAATGACTACTCCTTCTGATTTCCACCTCACAGTCACACCAATATTTCAACGGGACTTCCCTTGGCATTTGATTTGCGATCTCGTTACCTGCAGAATGCTGTAGCATCCTCAAGCAGACATAATGTCCAGGGAATCGTCAAAAGCCTCTCGTTTACAAATTAACTCTATAGCCTTAGTCTGGAGGACAGACTGCACCCAACAGGGAGCCTTTATGATAGGTTCACAAACAGAGAAATTGAAACACTTTTGTTTTTCAAGTAATATTGATGGTCAGAAAGATTTTGAACCTCTAGGACACTTTGCCTAGACGGATCTTCTTGTGACTTCCAGTCTCAAACTTGCCTGGCAATATTATGTCAAGGTTTCTGCAATGTTTGCCCTATCAATTTCAATTTTTTGCAAGACATATCCGTTTCAATTGATATTTGTTTCGCATACTTGCCAGTTCGGAGTTAGAGGATCCAATAGAGAGGCCACCTTATGCGTAGCATGTTTCTTAATGAAAATAATGCTTCTCCCTATTTTGAATATTTCAACTCCAACAAATTGTTGCATGTTCGCAGATTCGTGTTTGAACATTTTCTTTTGTAAATGTTTATTTTTGTAAAATCCATTAAATGATTACAACAATTAAATTCAAATAACATTAATTATACTTAAGAAACAATGCAAATATTGTCTACACTAAACATACACATACACACTTATCTACTCACTCATCCCTCTCAACAATTCCAGGCACACTTTTCAATGCTAATCACTGGAGAGGAATTTAAAGAACATGACTACAATACTCTAGTGCAAGATAAAAAACACGTCAATTCCAATATTATTGACCTCAAGGAATATAATCATAAAAAATTTGATAGAAAAGTAGCCACCATTCATTCGTTCGTTATTTAACCATTTTTTTAACAAAAAAGAAATACGAAAAATTTATAGAGAAAATACTTGAAAACGTTGCGCTTGAATAGCAGACAGAGATCCTTAAACAGAGAAGACCAAAAGCACTTAATTAATTAATAGTTAATGTTTCTCAAACAACATTGTAATGGGATAACCAACCAAGGCAATTGGGCTATGCAAAGGGAAAGGGTGACAGATAAAACGGAAAACAAAAAAAAAATACTTTTAATTTGGTCGGTGTTTTGTTTTTCGAATATGAAGGGCATTCCACGTTTTATTTTTTCAATTTACAAGCCTTTCTATAACTTTTCAACTTTGCGCTGAACATTGGCAGTTAGAATAGGTTACGAGGTCCACTCTGAGACCAGAAAAGAGTTCCTAAAAGAATGACAAATATAAGACAGGGAAAAAACGCAAGTCCTTATTGACATAAACTGCCGAACATCATTAAAGAATACCAAGCCAATCCGGTATCGATACTTCTGAATTCCAGAGCAGAGAAGCATACGTTTTCTTCGACCTTTTTAGCCTGGGCTGCAGCCCCATCACATAATCTGTAGAAAGCGTGTAAACGCTGATGCCAGTGTACTTGTACGTAAGGGTCTAATGCCCCGTCAGAAGTCCCATTAAGATTCAAAGAGATTTCCTACTCAAGCTCAGGATCCATTCCGTTCTAGAGGATCCCAACTGGACCATAGTACCAAGGATATTCTACAATCTCTCCTATTTCGTCATAACACGCCTACTTTCCGTTTGACAAATTATTCAAATATCCCGAAGAAGTAACCCAAAGGAGGTCTCATATATCTACCCCTCCGATCTACGTACCTCACCGCTTCCTTTCTTACCAATTCATTAAGCACTGGTTTCTCTAAAAGCTGCAATGCCATGGAACCCAGCAGTTATTTAAATTGTTCTTGCCCAGAACCCTGAAAGGATCTTCCTGTAATAAGGATTCAGCTCCGTTGCCTTAGTGGGCGCTAACGCAATATAGATTACCATGTCGGTGCCAGCCTTCTTTTACAAGCCGTCCGAGAAGACCGCATAATTAAAATTGCTTCCTCTATAAAAATATATGCGAAAGCAACTTGTGGAAATCACATACTTTGGTCCGTTAAATCCGAACACGGAGTCGACATGTGTCAAAATTCTGCAACGTCTAAACTGACTTATCGCAGCTAGACCTCTTTCAGAGATTCTAAAAAGTTCTTCGCCTATAGAGTCTGCATCTCTTCTTCTATGGAAAGCAAAGCCAAGTTTATTTCCAACGATGTTTGAGGACTAGTCCAGGACGTACCTGATATGCTTATAGAAACACATCTTTGCACCTTACTCAGCAGCTTTCTGCGACTTACGGTTTCTAATGTTGTCCACTATACGTGAGAATCGGTCCTCCTAGAACTATAACTCGATGGTATGGCTGATATTATCGCTTCATAAAGGGCAATTAGGTGCAGTTGTAATCGTCAAGCTTTGGGCTTGAAACTGACATGAGTCTTGAACGTCTAAGCAGGGATGTACAAGGACCGCAATAACAAGTAGTTTGATTTGGAGTTTACGTGTACCATAATAACTCCCACGAAATGTAGAATCACTCCATTACATTTCTTGTCTTTTCTTCTCTGGCACTTCACACACATTTCTTTTGTACAGGATTTTCGCGTTAAATAACCCATACAAACTGAACCTTTCCCAAAAAAAGAGCAACAAAACGAAAACAAAAACTAATACAACCACCATCCATCCGTTCATTTACGAACCTGCTTCTTACCACAACAATTTCGATAATTTTATTATTGCCAGTGGTGGATAAGGGGTACACTGGTGTTAGCTTGCTGCTGCTTTTTCTATCATTATTACGTGTAATACCCGCTGTTATTAGATTTTGTTGCTATGCCAACCAGAGAGGAGGGTGTTATAATTTCTAATTGACAGTTGTGTGTGAAGAAAAATAAAAAAAAGATAAAAACAAACTTATCATCCCTAGAAATATATTGACAAACATCTCAGACGGACAATTTAATACACTTTACACACTTGAAAATACAGACATAAATATGAGCACAAACATTTGCGTGCATGGTCGCAAATGAAGAGTACATACTCGTATACTGGATAATAGCGGTATATATTGGATTAGCCAGTCATAGACAAACAGCCAGCCAGTGGTGAAAAACGTTAAAAGCTGTTAATGCAACTGTATTTAGAATGGGAAAAGGCGATTGAAGAATAAAAACTGTTGTATGAATTTACAATATACGGTGCAATAAATCCAAATTTATCGCAAAATTTAATAAAAAAAAAAAAATTAAAATCGATGAAGGGAAAGTAGAGGTATTGCGGTTTTTAAACTCGTCAACTGCCTTAGTTAAATTTGTAAATTTTCCCTACTGGTTCCCACCAGTAGTTTCTGTGCTTCAAAACTTACTTGTGGGACTTCGAAAAGTTATGCAACTGATCTGATCTGGAGCTAAGTATTCTGGTGCCTAAATCAATTTCACCTAATTTGGTCAATAAGTCTATTCACTTTTTATTTAAGTACAGATTGTGTTCTGACAACAAATTCCTTTAAGAACATCTCAGCAGTTTAAAAATAAGCTTAAACCCTAAGAGGATAAAGGGCCTTTAATAATTATTGTCGTCATTGATGTTGAGGTGCCGTAATACACCTCATGATCTATTGTATTGCTCTCAAATTGTAGTGGGTATTCATATAATGTCTTCGATTCTTCTCAACCTATTACAATGGAAAACCATAAGGACAACAGGGGACTCAGAACTTGACATACACCCAAGTTCTGCATTTTGAGATGCACCAAAGCCTCATAGTTTCCAACTATGTGTTCTGATGACTGGATTCGAGATGATTCCCATTCTGAAGAAGGGCATATTGGTTATATAGGGCCGTGTCTAAACCCCGTTTACTACTTTCTGATTATTCCTGGACAGTCTGATGCAGGACTCAAACCTTCTCTTTTCCTTTACAAACCTTCTCTTTCGTTGAGTATATCTTCTTCAATAGCTCTGCCCACTTCAAGAAAGATTCTTCCAATAACAGCAGAGTCGAAGCTCTTCTTTCCTCTAGCTCGCCTGCCTGTTCATTGTGGCAAATTGCCATATGATTAACTGCGATCCAGCAGAGGGTAACCTTATTTCCAAGCTAAGGGATAGACAGTACAAATTCGAAAACAGCTTAAACAGAGTTGGGTAAGATACAGAGACAAGCATGTGCTGGTATACTCAGAGCAATGAAAACCTATAGCACAGTGGCGCTGAAGGCTTCGTTCTTTGACCCAAGATTCTAATATGAGACTCATTAGAGGGTTTCGTGATCTAACAAATCAAGTCACTGGCAGTTCCTCTTTTAACTCTCCCCTGGACAGAACCAGTAGATTTTCTGATTTTGGAATATTATTCTCAACGAAAAAGTGTGTGTGTGGAATAATCTTTTAAAAGTACACTTTCCCTCAAGTGAACAGAGATGTTTGAAAGGCTATAAGATACATATTTGAGAAAAGGAAGATAGACAGAAGCTCTTTGTAAACCAAATGGATTTGAGAAAATCTAAACTTTTGCTGGTTAATTACGATAGAGACTGGTTTGTGTCATTCGTCAGACTATTTAAAAATAATTACAGGGTAGTAATCGGTAATCAGAGTAAAAGAATACTTCGTTAGAGTTAGGATTGTTTCGATCCCTTAGTGTCGACTCTGTGATATAAGAATGAACCATCTGAATACATACTTGGAACCGGTGTGGCGTTAATAAATTCCAGATGGAAATCTGGTGCTGGTGCACATAATTGGTCAATTACAGCCCTTCAGTCAGGATTATGACCTAGCTTTTCAGAGCACGTATGTTGTGTGCCTTAATTTTTATACTTGAGTGGCTGGACCTGCAGTTTAAAGTTAACCCCGAACGACAGATTTTTTGAGAAACATTTCATGGCAATATTATTTACTCTCTCAGGGTTTTTGCTAGAACTCCGCTTAAAGGAAGTCGCCGAAGAAAATTTTCTCATATTTCATTTTGTTGGAGACCTAAGGTTTAAGCCGTGGTCTCAACACACTACCTACTAGTCTACGGCGATTAAATCCCACAAAAAAATCAAAAATACCCTGCAACGTATTGAAATTTGTCAGTTCAAATGGTATAGATAAGGGGTCGGCAAACTGCGGCTCGCGAGCTAAATGCGGCTCTTTGGATGTGAAGCTGTGTCTCTTTTTTTTGTATCAAAAAAAAAGTAATTGTTTAGAATCGATTAACAAGAAGTGTATGAAAATTAACAAATCATTTCGTAAACGTTTCCATAATGTACATAGCTTTTAATATTTTCAATCATTCCGTACATGAGCACAACCAAAACAAACACTTTACGAGTAAAAAAGAACAAAAACAACTCAAACTTTATGGCTCTTTTAAAACTTAAGCTTTGCAAATTGCAATATTTGGCTCTTCCGTCTCAAAAGTTTGCCGACCCCTGGTATAGAGGGCTGACGCTATATACAGTGAGCGCCAAAAGTGAGTAAACACCACTGAAATAATTCATTTTCTTAGGATAGCGAGTAGAAGTAAATGAGAATAGTCGAATAAATTTCTAAAAATAAAAACGTTTATTTATTACTTATAAAATGTTAAAACAAAAACAACAATTCATGATAAAGGAAATTTTTTTATACTTAAGAACATAACAGAAAAGTTAAAGTTATAGTGGGTGTTGACTCACTTATGGCGCTCACTGTAGGTAAAGGGCAGTACCACAGATCATATAGTTGCAGTGCTATAACACTTCTAAAGGACGTCCATAATTGGGTTTTGCTTTGTCCTACCATGGTCGCTTCTGATCTACTGCTTAGATTTGTTACACGCTGTTTAAAAACGTCAAAAAATGATTAGGGGCCGTTGTAACATTTGCTGTGTTTTAATTTTTTTTTTAATCTTTAATTTCGAATTAATTTCGTTGTCCTCCCAGCATCTGGTAAAGCGTATTAAAACACTTCAATATGCCATTGAAGTATTTATTAATCCCACTTTTGTTATTTTTTTAATATCTTTATTCACCATATACTTGAAGCATTCCTTTTAGACCATAATAAATGTATCCTTTTGCCTTTTCTATTCTCTTTGGTGGTCATGAATTTACTCTGCGGGGATCATTTAAGGATTCATTGCACTCATTTGTGTCACATTATTTATTACTTTTTCAATTTTTCTTCAATAAAATTCCGAAAGAGTATTATTTTTGACTGTCATTTGGTTGCCTCATTAATTTTCCTTTTGAAAAAAAGTGTTGGAGAATATTAAAGAAAAAGAGCATTAAAAAAGAATTTCATGACCATATTTTACTTTCTATTTTTTTGGTTTTTCTTTTCAATTTCTTCTTCATGAAAACATGCCTTCAGAGAAACTTAAGCAAAAACAACAACAACAGTAAAATGTATCAGTTTTATTTCATTTTTAGACCAGAAACATCTTTTATTCGCTTGATTAGGAGGATAATTGTTGGCATGTTTAGTAAAAATTAATTTCGTTTTTTGTTTTTTTTTTGTTGGTAGGACTTGTTTTAATTAAAAACAAAAGTTCAAGAAGGTGATTTAAGTTTGGGGTTTTGATTTGCTTGATTGAGTTTCATTTCTTCTAATATACGGCACCGAACAATGGTTGATTAGAAGATAATTACCCCCATCATGTCACAAAATGATATTTCATAGGAAAAATTAAAGTGGAAAAGGACATAATGGATTAGAAAGTAATTTCTTAGAACATCAACATGAACATCAGCAACATAATCACTGCTTTTTTGCATTTTTTTCGTAGAAATATTTAAAAGCTTGATTATTTGTTTAAGAGTGATTGGAATTATTTCGTACCCTACAACACAATCTGTTCGACATTACTTAATTCGAACAGAAGACACTCAATACAAAATCTGAACATACGAATTATGTTCTCCATTATGTTTCAATGTCGCCGTTGTCTAGTAGGTAGTGTGTTGGTTTATTAAGCATGAGGCCTCGGTTCAAACCCCTGGTCGGACATCTCCAAAAAACAAATATTTTTTCGGCGACCGCCTTTCAGCAGATTTCTTACAAGAACTCTGCGAATTAATAAAATTGCCATGAAAAATTTCTAAGAAATCTGTCGTTCGGAATCAAATTTACATTGTGGGTCCCGCCATTCATGTTAGGCCCTAATCCAGACTGAAGGGTTGTAATAACCAATTATGTATGTATGTATAATATTTTAATAGCCTAAAGGCACATTATTTTACTAATATCTCTGATGTAAATCATCTCTATCCGCGTTATTATCATTGTGGTCATGAAAAGATGCTCTAGTACTGCGTCAATTCTATCTCTTGTACTACCCTTAACTTACTTGCGTTATCCCTATAATATCTTATTCAAGTCTATTGCCCTAACAAACTTCAGGATAGTCAATAAAGATAATTCCCTACCCAGCCTTCGATATGCAACGAGGTGTTTGCCCCTGGCATTCATGCCACACAGGTTACAAGTATGTATTCTGACTATACACCCTCATCATCACCGAATCTACATGTTGAATTTGAGACAATCCTCGTCCTGAACAAGTGTACTTTACAGTGCCCTGTCTAAAGGATTTCTAACCTGAGATGATTGCTGGATAGTCAGATGAATGACTTCAATCTGCTTTTGTTACAATTTATCGGTACAAGATTTGATTGTTTCAAAAGCATTAATTTTTAGAAGGGTCTACAGAAAAGTCCCACACGACCTGTGATCCAACAGCTTCTACAGACAGTAGCACAATCTCTTCGATATATGTTCATATCAGACTAGTTTCTAGTTGATGTAAAATCTACCCCTAACTCAGACTTTTGGTTCATATACAACCGTATAGAAAATGGAGCCTCTTCGACGCCGTTGAAGTAATGGATAGGTTGGTGTCTGAAAGGCACCGTTCGGGTGTAAAGGGTTAATTTTATTGTGAGTTTGGCTTTATTTATATGGATGTAGGCGGAAATCTAAATGCAAAATAACCAATAATCAGTCATAAGGAGAATGTTGTGAAGTCGAAAAATTCGGATAATCCTCTACACTTTCTTTGAAAGAAATGTTATTTTTGGTATGTATACAGTACAGTCGCCGTAGTCTAGTAGGTAGTGTGTTCGCTTATTAGATGTAAAGCTCGGGTTCGAGCCCCAGGCCAGACATCAAAACGAAATATAAAAAAAATATTTCTTCGGCGACTTCCTCTCAGCAGATTTCTGGCAAAAATTCTGTGAGTAAATAAACCTGCCATGAAAAAGTTTCTCAAAATCTGTCATTCGGAGTCGACGTTAAACTGTAGGTCCCGCCACTCAAGTATAAAATTAAGGCACACAACATGAGTGGTGTGAGAAGCTAGGTCGTAATCCTGACTGAAGGGTTGTAATGGCCAATTATGTGTGTATGTATATATGTATACATTGCTTTGATGCTTCAAGTACTTCCAATTTCTATATAGACTTGCCGATTTCTTGCATAGTAGGTGGATTATAATGACCAAAATTACAAGTAATGCTTGAAAAGTGGCTACGTTTGAATGTCCGCTTTGATAGTAAGTTTTAACCCTTTTTACGTGTTCTTCGGTACACTTTAGATGAATGACCAATGGTTTTGAAACGAGAAAACAAATAACCTGTTATGATTTTAAATACTCCGATGAGTGATTCTTACATCTCTGAAGGAATATGTATCGTTAAGTCCATTATTTTGTGGATACCTGCATAAGAGAGAGAGAGAGAGATAGAAACTAGAATCTGCTCTAAGTAAATGACCTTAAAAAATCTTGTACTTTCTGGTGAAAAGTACAAGTACAGTTAAACCTACAAAAGTCTCCAGATCTGCTTTCACCCTATCAGTCATTAGTAAGTTAGTTTTGGTTCCTACTATGGCTCCTCCACTTGGGGAGGACAATAACCTATTTTGGTAGTGCTTTGGACTTCGTATCCAGTTTTTCTAAAAATTCTCGAAGAATACTAAGGGCTTTACGAACATGGCTAGAAACACAAAAAAGTGCCCTCAAAGCCGTAAAATTTTAATAATTTTGATTTTATCGTTATGATTTAATATAAACACAAAATTGTAATTTACTAATCTATTTTTGATGAGAGGCCTATTTATCAAGACATCAGCAATTAATTCCCCTTAGCTTTTTGCAATTATTTGGTGTATGAAATGGAAGGTAATTATTATTCATGACATTGTGCAATAAAAAAGCGTTTAATTACTACGTTCTTTAACTTCTCTTAATTACAAAAAAAGTGCTTTTAATTCATTGAAAGCTATGCCGCTTTCGTTCCTTAATAATTAATTAAATTTCCCATTTTTTTAGAACGTTTACAATTTAAATATCAAGTTTTTTTTATTATCAATGTTTTCTAACAGCGTTTAAGATTCTATTGTTTTGCATTGATGTCGTGCATTGAAGTATTTGTGTAGTAACATTGGCCGTAACCTTCAATGCAATATAATGGTGTGGTGTGGTTGTTGATGGTGAGCGAATAACTGTAAAGGAATGGTAAAGGTTGGAATGTATTGCATGCAACAGGTTTCGATTTCCGGCTTTTACGCACACAAAAATATTTTACCTCGCTATTGGAGTATTACACTTACGTGCTTAGAGACATACAACTACGTTCATGGACATTGTTTAGATGCAAATGGTAAAGGAAAAGCTTTTTCTTTAATCCTAGCAAAACTTTCACTCTCTTACGCACTGAAGAGAGTGAAAGTATTGAAAAGCTTTTGGTTGTATGCGTATGTGTGTGTGTATTTTAATGGCTATTATAAGAAGACATCTTTGCTGTTATGGATACATGAATGAGTGAAAGTATGAATGAATGAATGACTGCATGCATGTATGTTGCTACGATAAACATCCCTAGAGATGCGCTTACCATCCCAATTTTTATCGTAAACACATGTACGAACGAACAAAAAGACGAACGCTAATATTACTTATCGTTCGTTAGAGTTGGCTAAGAGTCTATGTGCTTATGTACAGCTGTGGCAAGTAAATTAGAAACACCATTTTAAAGTAAGAATTTTTTTTTAAATTGTATAAAGCAATAAAGGTCAATGTCAGTATTAATATTCAGGCCATGTTAAGTACTGTAGCAGGTTCTTGAATAATAGGGTTGCCAATTCTTGTTTGATAAAAATAACGCTGTGCTATAGTATTTGGTTGTTGGACTGAGGGTAGTGGTGAATAATTATCCCAGAAGATTATCATTGCTGGATACCAGGAGGATGAAAAATTCTTTATTCTCGGCAGTATTTTCAAAACTGGCAAATAGTTTTTGCCATTTTCATTTGGCTAGTAATCTAGTATCGAGAAAATTTTCCTTCACTATAATTCCCATCACTCCATACATATGGCGAGTGAACCAGTGTTTTTGTTTGAAATATTCTAAACTGCATTTATTGCCCACTTTGTCTTATGGAAATAATTCATAGTGGCTCGAGAATTCCACGGTTCTTTTGGCGACAATCTGTAGCCTGGTATACATATATTACGCTCTCAAATCAATTGTATCAAAAACGCAAATAGGCCTGACAAGTTTGAATGGCAACACGGTTCAACAGTGCTCTGTTAAAAGGGTTACTAACTTCATGTTATTGATGAATAGTCAGATGCACGACTTCAATCTCCTCCGGTTGGAATTTTTTATTGTTTCAAAAGCATTTATTTTTAATAGGGTCCACAGAAAAGTCCTACATGACCTGTGACTCAACATCTTCTACAGACAAAGGCAATGTCTATTATATTTAAGCTCATACCAGACGTGGGATCGGTTGATGGCCAGACTGTTCATAATTGTATATTACATACGTTAACCTTGTAGTTTTTAAGACTTAATGGGTAATTGCATAAGATAAGTATTCATTCAGGTAAGTAATACCTTAGCCAGTAAGTAATACCTTAGCCTTATATACACAAATATCCTTCAATTTGAAGAGAATTTCAGCAATCTCTCCGTCTAAGGAATATTTTGTATTTCATTCATCATTCATGTGAAATCTACTGCTAACTCGTGCTCTTGATTCATATCCCACACTACAGATACTGACGTCTCTTAGATGCTGTTCGAGTTGAATTAATGGATAGGTTGGTGCCTGAGAGGCACCGTACGTGTGCAAAGGGTTAATTTTTGCGTAAGTTAGGCTTACACACGACAATACGAATACAAACAATACGAATTTGTCGATTGCAGATCGTACTCAATAATTGGTAATATTTTATGGCTCATTATGTATCTACATCCATACATACGTACATAATTGGCCATTATAACCCTTCAGTCAGGATTACGGCCTAGCTTCTCAACACCACTCATGTTGTGTGCGTTAATTTTATACATGAGTGGCGGGACCTACAGTTTAACGTCGACTCCGAACGACAGATTTTTTTGAGAAGCTTTTCATGGCAATTTTTATTCTCAGAGTTTTTGCCAGAAATCTGCTGAGAGAAAGTCGCCGAAGAAATATTTTCATATTTTCGTTTTGATGTCTGACCTGGGATTCGAACTCGGGCCTTTCATCTAATAAGCCAACACACTACCTACTAGACCACGGCGACTTCTATCTACATCCATACAAGGTTTAAATCACGCTACAGTCGAAACCGACTGTCCATTCCCAACGCCATAGATAGATATGCTGAGTGAGCACTAGAGCAATAGGTTTTCAATGCTGATTTTTATAAAAAAAAATTTTTGAGCAAAGAAGATCATTTCTTACTCAGTGGTTTTGTCAACATTAAAAATTGAACTCAAAAAACAATGTTTTCCTGACGATCATACAATTAAAAAAAAAAACATTTCTAATTAGCTAACAGCAAATGTAATTGCCTTCGTTCGTTTATTTGGCTCGTGTTGTTGGATGCTCAACAACAATGTTGAGCCAAATAACTGCAGGCATCAAACATTGTTTTGTATGCCCCAGTATCAGTAGAGTAATGTGAAGCACCATCATTATGTTTCAAACCGGGCATGATAACGAACCTATTTAACGGTATATTTCGTTCATAAACAAACAAAAATAAATACTAAAATAAAATAACAACAAATGATGAATAATCTAAATGACGTTGCCTTTGTTAACAATAAAGATGTTATTTAAAGAATGATAACAACAACAAAACAAAACAAAATAAAGGAAATTAAAAGGACAATAAAGAAAGTGATTAAAAACTAAACAAAAAAAAAGTTATTTTTGTTTAAGGAAAATATTAAAAAAAAAATATTAAAAAAAATTATTAAGAATTAAAAAGAAAAGAAATAAAAAAATGAAAGTCGGAAATTTAAATAAAAATATTCGAAATGTTCAATTGTGCATATGTTTTGAATGAAACAAAGGAATGAAAAAATGAAATAAAAAAGAAAATTCAAAATGTCTTACCACGCGCCATCTTTATTTTCCTAAGTGTTATTGTTTGTGTAGTTATGATTGTAGTTTTTAACGCTCAAAATTCAACAACAGCTGTAAACGGCATTTGAAACGTAAAAAAATGCTGAAAAAATTTGAATTTTTATGAGGCGTTTGCGTAATTATGAATATTTCATTAAATTAAAAGGAAAATAAAGGAATATAACGGATTTTTTTTTTATAAAAACAGGAATAAAATCATCATTATTTAAAGCATTTGCATTTAAATGTAAAAAAATTTCTATGAAAATACAAGAAAAAATAAAGAATTTATTCAACAGCATCTGCAACAGCAGCAGTGAGAAAGAAAATATAAAATTTTAATTAAAAAATTCTAGAAAAAATAGAAATTAAAAATGGAAATTAAAATAAATTAAAATAAAAAAGTGTTTTGAAATAATCTTTAAAAAGAAATCCTGTGCTATAATATAAGAAAAATTAAATTTAAATCTTTATCTACTACTTAAAAGTCCTTGTCTATGATTTATTTCGTTTTATCCTTAAAGAACACACACCACTCTAACATGACAAGTTTCCTTCTTAAAAGGATATGCTTTATGTGTGTGTATTTGTGATTGATTTTCTTTAGAACATCAGAAAACATTGAATCTTCGTTTGTGGCGTGCAATCTTTGCAATTGTGGATATCGTAGAATAATATTTATATGAAGACAATTGAATTTGTAACTCATTTAAAAGGTATGTATGTATGTATGTAAAGAAATTTTTATGTTAAAATGTATATCACATCCAAAGGATACTATAAAAAGAAGTTATGGCTTTAAATAAAATTTAATTAAAATTCTTTTAATAAATTTTTTAATTTTTAAATTTAAATTTCACTAAAGGGTTGTAAAAACCAATTAAGTAAATAAAATTTGTTTGCTATTTTATTTCCATTAAAAACGTAGTACCTCGGTATTCTTGGATACTTCGATTACCGATGAAAAGTAGTAAGGCGACCAGAGGATTTATTGCACTGTCCTCAACCTATATAGAGTATCTTCGTAATATTTTTCGCGATTCTGTTGCCCTCATGAACTTTAGGATACTGTGCAGTGGCAATAAAAATAACTATCCTTCCTATCAATTACTTTATACATTTTCAGGCATTCCTTCTGAGATGCGTTCACGTCGCACAAGCTTAAAGAATGTTTTCTAGTTTTTTATTCTCTTCATCATGGAGTCTACATGTTGAGCATGAATCGAGCCCTATTCTAAAACAAGTGTACTTTGAGTCTACAATGCCCAGTAAAATGCTGCTCAATCTACTTCTCGACAGCTTGTTGCATAACTCAAATCACTACCCAACAAAAGCTGAGATTGTCTCAAAGAAGATTGTCCATCTTTCGTCATCTTTTTTTGTTTGTTGAATATACCTCTCCAATACTCTATTTCTAGTCCGCTGAAAAATTCTAGTCTTATAGGTGGTGTAGAAGCTAGTTCTGGTCGTTAGATCTGATCTCGCTAGATCTGATGTCTCACATAACCTGGGATCAAGGTCTGCCTAGCTGATTCAACTTTGCATTCTATTCTATCCCTAGTCAACCCTATAAAACCTGAGTCCTGGAATTGCGGTCTGACTATCAGATAGCATAACTATGCCCCGCTGTTTGTAATTCAACTAAGCACAATTGTCGATGGCGTTAACTTTCGCTAGATAACATTTTACATGGGCTCTGAGAATTTCAACCTGGAACAGAATACCCCGCTTCTGTTCCACTATATGCAAGCCTATCCGTGTGCCATGAAATACTCCCTCTTTCATGAAATACTCCCTCTTTCTTTCACAGAGTTTACTAGTGTTGTCGAGGGAACAATAAAGCAAAAGATTGTCAGTGAAGCCGCCGCTATCTAGTAAGTAGCCTGTTGGCTAATTAGACGTGAGGCCACGGTTCAAAACGCAAATATGAAAAATATTTCTTCAGTGACTTACTCGCAGCAGATTTCTGGCAAAAACTCTGAGAATAAATAAAATTGCCATGAAAACTTTTTAAAAAATCTGTCATTCGGAGTCGCTTTTAAACCGTAGGTTCCGCAATTCTTATATAAAGGTTAACACACACCGTCGCCGTAGTCTAGTAGGTAGTGTGTTCGCTTATTAGACGTAAAGCCCGGGTTCGAGCCCCAGACCAGATATCAAAACGAAATATGAAATATGGAAAAAACTCTGAAAGTAAATAAACATGCCATGTTCAAAGTCTGTCGTTCGGAGTCGACGCTAAATTGTAGGTCCCGCCACTCAAGTATAAAATTAAGGCCCACAACTTGAGTGGTGTGAGAAGCTAGGCTGTAATCCTGACTGAAGGGTTGTAATGGTCAATTATGTATGTATGTATGTACAGAAGTAGGTATGTATGTACATATGTATGTATGTATGTATGTATGTGTGTCTGTCGGTTTCATTGCAATTAATCTTGAAGCTTTCCATTTACATATATACTTCTCTACTGGATCCCTAGCTACCCGAAAAAACCTTGGCAACCCTATTTATGGTGTTGTTTCCTACATTGTATAAAATATATGACTTTTTCATTTTCATTTTTGTTTTTGTTTTCTTTTATTTTTTTCTTTTTGCAATTTTAAAATGATAACTTGTCCATTTAGTAGTCATGCCATCCATTCATTGTCTTCCATGATAAATTAAATTTACAGAAACAGGATGTTTAATAGAAAAGAAAAAAAAAAAACTAGAAAACTCGAAAACAATAGAATAAAGGAAGAAAAAGTAACAGAGTGAAAAAAATTATTATTGTGTTTAAAAAGGAAGTGCCAGAAGATATACAAACAAGACATGAACCAACACTTCTAAACAACTGACCACAATAGAACGAAATGTTTTGTGGGTGTGCGGCTAAATTCTTGATAATTTGATAAACTTATTAAAAACAATACCTTTTCATACTATTATATTATCGTTGTTGTTATTATTTACACTCTACAGAATCTTGTTAAGCTTTTGGTACATTTAAAAGGAATACATAGGGGGAATGAATTTTAAATTGAATTATTTATCCATTCATCCTTCCAATAATTGAACATTTTCTATCAATTGTGGTTAAAAAAAATTTAAATGAAATTATTTTCATTTTTAATTTTAAATGGTGCAGAGCTAAATTAAGCTGTTATTACCACAAGATATTGTTAACAAAAAAATCTAAAAGCATTGAGGAATTTGTATACGATTATGAATTCCACTTCAACAAAATATTTTAACGATAAGAAAGGACTTCAAAGTGCATGACTATATGTATGAGTAGTTGGAATTCTAAACCGTTGAAGACAAAAAAGTCTCAAACATTTACAAATTAAAGAGGCTGCAATTCCCCTCCAAATAATTTACAAAGCCCCTTTCGCTTATTGGCGTCGTTTAGAGGAGCTATAGCTCTGAAACCATATGATCTACGGTACTGCCCTCAATCTTTACAGGGCATTGGGTATTCCAATAATTTCATCCAAGCCTATTTACCTTTCAAACTTCAGAATGCTGTAGAGTGTCAACAAGAACAATTCTCTGCTCTGCATCTAGCCCCGGTGTTTCCTTCGCTAATGCTTAAAGCCCCATAAGTTCCAATTCACTACAGAATTACATCTTCAGTTCGAGGCGCTCCCTGCTCCGCACAAGTGGTTTATAAATCTACAGTGCCTTGTCAAAAGGCCAGTTAATAACCTCAGGCTATTGCTGGAAAGTCTGATGCATGAGTGAAATCTTCTTCTTTTGTAATTACCCAACAAAAATTCAGATTTTCTCATGCTCATTTAGTTTGAGAAGAGACGTTGCTTTCAAATATTTCTATCCACTCCATAAAAATGTTTTTCTCATCAGCTTGCTTATTTATGTGAATTGCTTGAGATGGGACCAAGTAGAAGATAACTTATATGCCTTAACTAGCTGACCCAGCATTCCCAGACTACCAGATAATATTTCTACATATGTCTCGTCTTTTGTTCCTGTTTCTGTTTAACTTAAATTGAGTACAGCTTTCGGTGGCATAGACTTTCATTTCAAAGATAACAGGAAGTTTCCCTATTGTCTTGGAATATTTCACTCTGCGATCACAAACTTCCTCTCTTCTCACAATATCTGTTCTCGACTCACTCGCATACCATAGAATGGTTCATCTTTTACATCTCATTTATGCAGGAAAAATAATGTGGAATATCATGGGAAGGCAGCTCCACCTCTTGTCCTAAATTGTAAGAAAGCAATTAATACTTTTTCTGAACATGCTGCGGTTACCAAGAAGTGGTTTGAAATAAAAGAACTACCTTTACAGGAGATGAATTTGAAAATCCAACATCTCTCTAAAACAACGACACACTTATAAAAATTACTAAGACACTCTGGGTCGACCCAGGTATGAGGAAGACCATAAGCCTGATTAGTCAGAATAAAGTTGATTCGTTAAGGACGCTAGGTGTTCTTACGGGACATTCAACTTTAATGTGTTTGAATCCAATAAGTGGAGCGAAAATATCGACATTTCTGAACAGTTCCTATCTCATAGCCTAGCTTTTGTATACATGAGATGTATTGGGATTTCAGGGATGGTACTTTACAGACTTTATTCATGTAACATATTAAGAAATGCCACACAATCATCCTAGAAACTGACACAGTAAACCTATATCACCTGCTCAGCTGGAATCACTTGATCACTGAATCTAGAACAAAGCTAAGAAATAAGAAAACAAAATTTGAAGGAGTTTCTTTCTGATCCCTTTTAAAGGAATTATAATAAAAATTCAAGCAATAATGATGACTTCTAAGTCCAAACTGCCAACCGAAACACTTTCTCCTTTAATACACCCAGGCAACCTTAAATTTTGTATGAACCATGAATGCACAAAATGTTTGCAATACATTCCATATTAGAAAGGATTCATAGTCCTAATAAGACTTATATTTGTTGCAATTATTCGTTAACCCCCTTCTTTTCTCAATAAATTCTAAACTAATATTATAATTCTCAACAATTGTTGTTGTTTTAGCAACTCTGACATTAACACAAACATACATACACACAATGAGTGTATAGTGTATGTGGTTAAATGCTTGAGTATGGAAGAAATGAAATGAATCGAAGTGCGTATGTTAAGAGTGTGTGTTTGTGATGAGTGTTAAATAAAAATAAATAAATTTGTGGTTAAACATCAAGTGTTCATTTACACGTTTAACTTAGTTATACATACCACATACATTGGTATATTGTGTTATATATACATATATACATACGTATGCGAGAGCAGGTTATAAAGTCAGTGACTTTTTGAATAAATCACAAGTTTTATGGATATTTTATTTTATGTTCCTCTTCTTTAAGCTCTACACACTTTAACCCACATTGTTTCAATTTTTTTGTTCATTGAAATAAATCAGTTTTTGGGGAGCCTTTGTCCGTCTTAAGTGCTGTACGAGTATAAGTTGTCACCAAATAGAGACGTGCGTCGTACCGGAGATCCCGTTTGAACATCATGCATTGGACATTTTTAGTGAATTTATTTATGTTGGCTCCGCTGTAACCAGCAAAAATATTAAGAGTCAGGAGGTCAAGAGCAGAAGCACTCTTGCCAACATGTGCTATTATGTTCTCAATAGGCAATTGTGCAGCAGGGACCTCTTTCGTGGACTTTGTCGGTGATATAATTTGATTGCTATAGTAACATGTCTTACTTTTGAAACTAGAAATAGTCACTTAGAATTACATCTGGAGACTTAAGCGGATGATTCGCAGCCTACTTCATGGTGTTTTGATATCTAAGCGGTAGTGTATCGTCAGTGGTTGTCAAACCCAAACTAAATGGCTTAGTTTGTTCATGTTTTAATAGAAGTCAACTCTTAGACAGGAGCAGTGTTATATTAAGAGCTGGAAAATACAAAAAATTACGAATTTATAGAACTACCATCGTATATACAAAAATACTTATATCTACTCATTATCAACAATAACAGTAAAATCAACATACAAATTTAATTTTGGCATTGCTATTCTATTGTGAAAACATACAGGTGAGAACACAGGTTACATATGTACAATGTACATACATATATACTATACATAGAGTATATGTACATATATACTTATGCATATAAAGTGATTCATAATTTTAACACACTTGATGTTTTGACTTAATGACGCCTTAGTTTAAGTTAACAAATTATAATGATGATGAATTATAACTGTGTTGGGCAATTCTTAATTTCAATTTGGGTAAAATACGTTTACTGTATAAATTTATGAAGATACGAGCCCGTGGGTCAAAGCCTAGCTCAAACATTTCGAACTAAACGAAATATGACAAAATATTTCTTCGGCGACTTCCTTTCAGCAAATTTCTGGCAAAAACTCTGAGAGTAATAAAACTGCCATGAAAAGTTTCTCAACTCAAAACTGCCATGAAAAGTTTCTCTCGTTCCAAATCGACTAGGTCCCGTCACTCATGTATAAAATTAATACTCACAACATAAGTGGTGTGAGAAACTAGGTCGTAATCCAAACTGAAGGGTCGCAATGACCAACTAGACGACAACCTTACAGCCTAGTATCCATAAGCTTGTTTTAACCTTCTGCAGGATTTTAACAAAAATTGACCGGAACGAAGTATAAAAAGAAAACTTTCCGTATTTTTTATTTATACTCCATATTCCATGACATTTAATTAAAAGTTAAAAAATTTAATAATTGCTTTACACTTAGACGTATGAGTAATATTTTATTTATTACTTATGAACTTGCGTTCATCATACGTACCGTGTACTTAATTCTTGACATTAATTGGAAATATTGTATGAAGCTACACAGCAGAGAAAAAGATTAAAAAAAATTAACAATTAAAACTATTGCAATGGCAATGAGCTCTACAGTATAAAAGGTCTTAAGGCCAATAAGTTTCTAGAAGTGCCGTGATGTAGAGGTCGCCGTTGTCTAATGGGCAATGTGTTGGTTTATTAGACGTGAGGCAACGATTCAAACCCCAGAGCAGATATCACCAACAAAACGAAATATGAAAAAATATTTCTTCGGCGAATTGGTATCAGCAGATTTCCGGCAAAAACTCTGAGAGTAAATAATCCTGCCATGAAAAAGTCTGTCAAAAATCAGTCATTCGGAGTCGACGTTAAACTGTAGGTCCCGTCACTCAAGTATAAAATTAAGGCATGCAACATGAGTGGGGTGAGAAGCTAGACCGTAATCCTGACTGAAGGGCTATATTGGTCAATTATGTATGTATGTATGTATGTTAAAAAATTAAGAGCACGTTTGTTTTTTAAGAAATTTGTGTTTTTAAGAAATCTCTCGTGGGTTCAATGGCATTAAATAAGAAGAAAAACAAACACCAAGATTTTATAGGCACGCGAGACTTAAAAATGTTTAAAAATGTCATTGGCCATGAAGAAACTTTAACGATTTTTTTTAGTTTAAACTGTGATAGCAATTCTGAAATAGCTTTCGGGCATAAGGTTGGCTTTATAGATTGAATTTTATTGTTTATAACAGCCATACATATACGTGGACAGTTTTTTCCATGTTTATTTACTCTGCTCATTCATGCTGAATGATGGAAAATTTGATACGAGCTGATATTTATTGACAACGTACATGAGCCGACACGTGTGTACATATGCAGTCGTGAATGTTATTCGTATAACATAACGCAGAAACGTATCATATTTATTTAAACAAATAAACTTAAACAGGGTTTCCTAAACAGTGTCTATGTATTATATATTCATCCAGAATGACTGACATAAAAAGTTATGCTCTCGAACCAGAAGGACTTCCTGGAAGAAGCGAAAGAAATTTTCATTCTAATTAAGAGGCTTCAACTCCTCTTGAAATAATGCATATCCAGACAACCAATACTACAGTCCTCGAAGCTAATACTACACAATTTTCATCATCAATTTTCTTGTTTCTTGTTAACTACTACTAGATGGCAACCTAGAAGACGTTGTAGTAGACTTGTCGCCTGCTTATTTGGATAAAGTTGTTTAATGAAACCGAATTAAAACAAAAAATAAAAATGTTTAAATGCTTTGTCGCAGCCTTGTTATTCGTAAAGGACAAAGAAATTCCAAAAGAAAAGCTCTCACAACTACAGCTGAATGTATATCACTGTATACGGTTTAGCATTTTCCTGGGGAATATAATTCCTTCTCTGTTGGTCAGAGCTCGTTTTGCAGGGCGTCGAATTGTTGGTATCGCATGGCTAAATTCTTTGTTAGAGGTTTTTGTTTTGTGTGATAAAAGTTTTTACGTAGTTTTTACGTAGTACAGGAGATTGGACTGAGTTGCGCCAACTGGTTAACGGCTTAGCAGGTGCTTGCTTGTGTGCCATCCAGGAGGCTGTGTGACAACTGCACTCGTTCTGTTGCGTACAATCAGAAAACTGTACCTTTTTCGCATATATGCCATCCTATTCCATCTTAAGTGATAAGTATAAGTTGTCAACAAAGAGAGATGTGCGTCGTGTCAGAGATTACGGTTGACAATCATGCATTCGACGTTTTTAGTGAACTTATTTATGTTGGCTCCGCTGTAACCACAAGAGCCAGGAGATCAAGAGCAAAAGCACTCTTGTCAACATGTAGTATTATGTCCTGAATAGGCAATTGAGCAGCAGAGACCTCTTTCGTGGACTTTCTAGACTGATGCTATACAAGTCGTTCACATACCGTCAGTTTCTCTATGGCGCGGTAGGACTTATTCCTTGGAGAGAAAGGCAGGATTTGTAACCAATACATATGTATGTACATAATTGGTCATTACAACAAAATTTTAGTCATAATTACGACTTAGCTTTTCACACCACTTATGTTGTGTGCGTTAATTTTATACATGAGTGACGGGACCTACAGTCTAAAGTCGACTCTAAATGACACATTTTTTGAGAAACTTTTCATGACAATTTTATTTGCTCTGAGAGTTTTTTTGCCAGTAATCTGCTGAGAGGAAGTCGCCGTCGAAATATATTTTCATATTTCGTTTTGTTCGAGATGTTTGAGCTGGGGTTTGAACCGTGGCCTATCGTCTAATAAGATAACACTGTACCTGCTAGACTACGACGAACTCCTCAATTATATGGTCGTTGATCAGAATATTGGCTCGACCATGACGTTGTCTGTGTTGGAAGGACCAAGACCTTTAATCGCTTGTTCTGACCAACTGACGTAGAAGAGTGCCTGGAAGATAGTATTAAGGCTGGTTCAATGCCGACAAAGATGTATTGAGGAAGTATAGAGGTAGAGAATTCTTTTACAATCCTATTAAAAATTCAGGAAAATATTCTGCCTTTGTTTACATACATATCCTTATATAAAATTATATAAAAACATATTTAAATATTCTGAAGAGTATCACAAAAATGTCAATAAATCATATGATATTGCATATTCTAATAGAAAATGTCCAAAAAGATTGATGGATTATAGGGAAACGAAGACCAACACCTATGTATTACAAATGAAAGAACACTGGCTTTTCCTATTACTCTAGCGTATGAATAACATCAAGTACAGAAAAATAACAAGCCATGTGTGTACATACATATGTGTGAGAAACTCAGTGAGACAGAGAGACAAAAAGGTAGAGAGAGATAAATTGAGAATGTTTAAAATTGTGGCTTGTTTGTGTGCACTTATAAAAACACACACAATCTATCATTGCGTGTGTATGTATGAAGTGTAAATGTGTAGTAAAAAAGGAGGATGTTTACGTTTGTATATGTGCATACAAGCGTAAGTGTTTACTTTCAATGATTATTTTAAATTGAATAAGTCAACAACATACAATACAAGTAAAATGCCTGCACAATATACTCATAGTATACATATGTATATCGTAAGCAAAGGAGGCAAGTGAGAGAAAGTGTTAAATACGGGTATATGTACATACATATATGGTGTATGGTGTTGTCGGCTTTTCTTTTTAGAAAATTTTATTCTCCGTTTTCTGTTTTTATTGCTTTCATAACTGCTTCATTTTATGATGATTTCATAGAGAATTTCTTTATGAGTGTTTTGTTTGCCCAGGTGTTAAAGCATTTTTCTCTTCTTTTCTGTTTTTTTTTATTGAAAAATTAATAGATAGATTTTATAATAGGTTCTACACAAGCACATATTCATACACATACACATAGAAATCACATTTCGGTATTGAATCGCTTTCCTATTTAAATTTGAATGAATATGATTGGAAAAATCCTGAAGACTATCAGGTGGGTGTTTTTGTTTACTTTAAATTTGTTTTTTTTTCTATTGTTGTTGTTGTTTTTGTTATTATTTACAATAAATATTTATTTTGCATAAGTGTTTATTTGACTATTAAATAATAATTTATTAAGGGCTTTGTAGTGGTAGAAGATAAAATAAAAAACTTAGAATAACAATCACAGTCAGTCTTATATGCCGGAAATCAGTAAACTTGTTAAATTACGCCATAAAATTCATCAGCAGATACATTTAAATTAGCTTCTGTTAATAGTTTTCAGTTGGCTTATTAGACGTGAGTCCACGGTTCAAATCCTAGGTCAGACATCCCAAACAAAACGAAATACATACATACATACATACATAATTGGCCATTACGACCCTTCAGTCAGGATTACGGCCAAGCTTCTCAACACCATTCATGTTGTGTGCGTTAATTTTATACATGAGTGTCGGGACTTACAGTCTAAAGTCGACTCTGAACGACAGATTTTTTGAGAAACTTTTCATGGCAATTTTATTTGCTCTCAGAGTTTTTTCTAGAAATCTGCTGAGAGTAAGTCGCCGTAGAAATATTTTTTCATATTTCGTTTTGAGGTTTGACCGGGGATTTGAACCCTGGCTTCGCGTCTAATAAGCCAACACACTACCTACTAGACTAAGAGATTTTTATCCAATTTTAATCATATTTGCATGAAAAACTGTCGTAAAGGGATCCAGACAAACACGAACGGAAAAATCATTACGGAAGAAGGAAACAGAGAAGTAATAGTTAGCATTGCTTTGGTAAATGCGTAAACACATGGTACATCTGTAATAATCTGTTTAAAAGCGGTTTTTTAAAGCGATATACCGCCATTAAATCATCTGATATGTACAGTGGTGGCCTTATAATTAGAAACGACTTGGCAACATGTATGTTTGTTAATTTATTTTCAAAACTTTTGATACTCACTTTAAAATTAATAGCTAAAAAAGCAATTAAACAAATTAGCTTTATGTTTATAATAAAAAAATTCACAGCATCATTATCATTTTCAGCACAATGACCCAAGGCACACTTCAAGGTTAGTGAAGTGTTGGCTTTCGGGTCAAAATATTGACGTTCTGGACTGGCCACCCCAAAATCCCAATTGAAAATGTATGGCCAATTGATAATAGAGATCTTAAGGACAAAAATCTTCGAAATAACGATAAATGCTTTCAGCTGGCAGCCGATAAATGCAAAGCTGGCAAAACATATCAGTACAAATTTGCCAACGTTTGAGACAAAGTTTGCAGAAAAGACTTGCAGATGTTGTTCAAAACAAGGTCTATCCGACAAAATATTAAAGAATATGCCCATTAAATGTGAATATATTAAGATATTTTTAAGCTGTTTGAAAAAATATTTTTTGTTTCTAATTATATGACCAACCTGAAATTGGCATTTTTTGTTTTTAGCTAATTTTTTTAAAAATGATAATGATGCTGTGAACTTTTTTATTTTTAACATAAAGCTAATTTGTTTAATTGCTTTTTTAGCTATTAATTTTAAAGTGAGTATCAAAAGTTTTGAAAATAAATTAACAAACATACATGATGCCAAGTCGTTTCTAATTATAAGGCCACCACTGTATGTGCAGTAAATGTGCTAAGCGCACAAATGACCATAAGAGAGGGTAGTTTTAACATTTTGTCGTAAAATCCTCCGCTCTATCATTTTCTCAGGAATAGACTCGCTGTACTATAACTTCATTTGAAAATCTAGCCACAGAAAACAGCAATGGACACATTCGATATCTTCTGATTCAAGTTCGGGTATAGTAAAGTGAATTTTCGAATGAAATTTAAACATTCAACATAACAGAACTACATTAGGCACGGATCTTTAGTGTAACTGCCATAATAGCAATGAGTAGGCTTCGATAACACAGGGCATATTCGATATCTTTTTATTCACATTTGGGTATGAAGTCAGTTTTACGAATGAAATTTAAACATTCAACACAACAGAACTACATTAGGCACGGCTCCACAGTAAAACTGCCTTAATAGCAATGAGTAGTCTGTCTGAACTTATTGAGCTCAACTGATTAATCAACTTAACAAAAACAAACATCGTTTTGTACTTCCATAATGTACTTTAAATTCCATCACAGTTCATTCGATTTTCTTTTATTATTCTCTGTAGAAATCTTTAATTTCAATACAGAATTAACTTTTAAATATCTTTGCCTTTATGTTTAAAACAAACCATAAATTCTGAGGACTCCTGAAATAATTTCAACACACTCTGGAAGTTTATTGGCAATTAATCTTAAGAAATTTCTAAAAATTAAATTTATTTTTGCCCATTAAAAAGTCTTTAACCTTTTGCCTGGTATTTATAACAATACAACAGAGGGTTTGATTGTGTTTTGTTACTGTGTATACCAGTAAATAAATTAATTAACGCAACATACGCACTATACGCCACACAATAAATCTTTCAAATGCTTTACAATTAGAATTACACCCCTATTACTCCGGGACAGCATAGCGAACGAACACTTGTTGCCAAGCGAAACAATCCAAAAAACATTACCAGCATGACTGACTATTTTCGGTTAAATTGAAAAAAATCACGAAAAGAGAGTGAAAACAAGAATGCGAACCTTGCCTAGTGATTTATATTTAAGCAAATAAATTTAAATTACAAAAAGAGAATAAATAAATATTTTATTTATATGTATATTGTTGTTGTTGTTGTTGTTCTCTTTGTATTGATTTAAACAAAAATACAAAATTTATTTAATGTAGCAGTAGTAAGAAAAACTTACTCTTTACTTTTGAGTTATAAATCTTAAATACATACATACATATGTACATAACTAGTCCTTACAACTCTTCAGTCTGGATCAGAGATCAGCAATGAGTATTCAAAAAGATGAGTAGATTCGAAACATACTCATACTACTCATATTCAAAGTTTGAAGTACTCATCGTACTCATACTTAACAATACACATGATGTTGTTGATTTTGACTCCCCTTTACTCAACATTTACAAGAAACACAAAATAATTATGATTCGCCTTCGAACACTACAATACTCACTAGAAGATTGTGTGTTTGCTTTGCTTGCTGTCTTTGTCTTTTTCTTTCTTCTTTTTTTTGTAAATGCAACAACTAAGACTGTAAACTGTTTGATGAATGATTCGAATCACTCAAATCATTTATGAGTATTATAAGTATTTTTCTAAATTTATGAATCTAAATAAGTAGGCGTATGAATCAAACATATTTCGAATGTTATAAGTTTAATGTCAACGTTCTACTCGTACTCATTGTAACCTGTACTTATAAATCAATGTGTTGTAGTGAGTACGACTGAATCAGAGTAGTTGAATTTCAATACTGTTGATTCACTCATACTAAAAATTTCATGAGTATTTATGAGTAGCGAAAAAACGATACATTGCTGATCACTGACCAGGATTACAACCTTGGTTCTTACTCCGCTAATGTTGTGGATGTTAATTTTATACATGAGTGATGGGATCTATAGTTTAAAGTCGACTCTGAATGACAGATTTTTTGACAAAACTTTTCATGGTAATTTTTTTTGGCTGAATCTGCTGAGAGGAAGTCGCCGAAGAAATATTTTGTCATATTTCGTTTTTTCGGATTCAACCGTGATCTCACTTCTAATAAGTCTACCTACTGGACTACGGCGGCCATCTATCCCAGTTAGAAAACCCTTTTACGAAGTCGCCGTGGTCTAGTAGGTAGTGTGTTGGCTTATTAGACGAAAGGCCAGAGTTCAAACCCCAGGTCAGACATCAAAACGAAAATATGAAAATATTTCGTCGGCGACTTCCTCTCATCAGATTTCTGGCAAAAACTCTGAGAGTAAAAAAAAGCCATGAAAAGCTTCTCAAAAATCTGTCGTTCGGATTCGACTTTAAACTGTAGGTCCCGCTACTCATGTATAAAATTAACGCACACAACACGAGTGGTGTGAGAAGCTAGGACGTTGTTCAATGGGTCAATTCGACCTCCGGGTACTGTACTTGTCACAGTTGACAATTACACGTCCTCTAACCTAACCTAACCTAAAAAATACTGAGCATCTCCAATGTGCATTGACATTTATACAGTGAGAGCGATCCTATCTCTTGTGATGAGCATCTGAATACTAGCTGCGAATATGTATGATTTGATTTGGTACCCTATTACTTAATTGGCCATTAACAACCCGATTAACGAATTTTGGCCTGCCGCAACGCATCCTTCCAGGCTCCTACGCCAGTTGATCACACCAATCGATGACAGGGCTTCCACGATTTAGTCCTTCCAACGCATATAAGGTCGTCCTCTTAGCCGACTTCCGCAGATCCCCGCATCAAATACCCGTCTTGTCGGAGCATCCTTCTGCATTCGAACGACATGGCTGAGCCAGCGCTGCCACTTGATATTACTACGCTGCAAAACGTCTATGTCAATGAGGAGTTTATACAGCTCACTGTTGTATCGGATGCAGAAATTATCGCCAATTTACACCGGACCGAAGATCTTACGTAGAACTTTTCTCTTGAATACTTTCAAAGCTGCTGCATCAGTACTTAAATAAGCACGGGTAGGATATAAGCGTCTGAGGTGTCCTATTAATCTTGCTTGAACCTTGCACCAACCAATGTCCACAAATTTTCAATGCATAATCATTGTGCAAGATTTGTTAAATTATTTTAAATGAGCGTTGCATTTGATAGGTCCATAGCTAATCACTGAGCGAACTCATTTTTTTCGTAGATAAGACCATAAACGCAAGGCTCTGAAAGAAGTGATATTCTTCAGTGTCGGGTATTTATACATAAATTGCTGTGCAGTTTTGTTTTCTTAAAAAACCGCACATATTGCCTGGTTGTTCCATATTTTTCCATTTTCGTGACTTGTAATAACTTCGATAAATACATACAAAAAGAAACTTAAAACACAATATATTTATTCAAACACCAAACTTCCAATTTGCAGTCAACAGCCGTAGGTATGGTTTATAAGATGAAAAAAAACTTTTTTCCTTCAGCCATCATATTTCACATACGCTCCCATGGTTACAAAAATTTATGCGAAAAAAATATGTATTTTTGATATTAAACAAATTGACGAACTATTCAAAAAGTTATTTAACATTTCCTCCCTGCTTCTTCTGATATGAAAAAAAAAACAAAATCATGATTTTGGCTTCGGCTTGTTTTTATTCATTTTTTTTTTTGGTAAATTCTTATCGACTTTTGAGCAAAACAAAATCTATATGGGGGTGGCAAAAACATGGAAATATTTATACAATACATAATATTATCACCTTTATATCACGCTTCAGAGTGACAAACAAAAGGTGTTTCAAATTGAGAAACCGATTAATCGATTCATTGCCGCATAATCAGCAGAATCGATAACTTGCCTCTGGCACAATTAGCATTTGAAATCTTAGATTGAGACTGATTATCGCTTCGAATTGAAGCAGCCCTTAATGGACTTTATTTACTTAGCGATTAAAAAAAAAAAAGAAAACTTATTCGATTCCCTGTTTGTAAACCGATTTGTTTGAACACTCTATTGTTTTGAACAGACAACAAAACTGCCTTATTTTCTAATCAACATGTTGGGATAAATTATACGATTTTTTGTTATTTATTTATTTTCCTTTTTTGTGTAAATAAAATGAAATGCTCGTACGTGTGTCCTGTAGAGTTTAAAGGAAAATTGGAAATAAAATAAACGTACCGATAAGATAAAAAATAAACATCTTTTTACTTTTTATCTGTACGTGTACGTAAATCTAAATACAGAATATACATATAAGCTGAACATCAAACAAATAATAATAAAAAATGGCAATAAATTAAACTTAATTAAGTTGAGAGTATATGTATGTATGTGTGTACGTACGTATTGGCTTTAAAAATGTGTACTAAGGGAACTTTGGAAAAGGCGATTAACTAAAATGGTGGCCTAAAAATATCTATCTTCGGTTTCAAAAGCAAAGTTAACGTCCTAATAAAGCTATGAATTCGATGAAACCTTTATTTCATTCCAGTCATTTAAATAGCTGGCGCTGAATTGGTCATAGTAGTCAGTCGATAGTGTGTTCGCTTATTAGACGTAAAGCCCAGGTTCGAGCCCTAGGCCAGCCATCAAAACCAAATATGAAAAAAAAAATATTATTGACTGAAGGCTTGCAATGGCCAATTATGTACATATGTATGTATGTATGTATGTATGTATACATGTGAATTAGACATAAGATCCTTTGAAGCAACATCTTGACTCTAACTTTTCAAAATTCTAGGCGATTATTCGCGCAGATACGTACACATTTCACACATTTCGGTGCAGGACAGCTAATTTCGGTCGTGTTGTGTTGCTTGCGGCTTCGTTTTGATTAGACCACCTACCGTTCATTTCATAATTTTCAAGTGTGGTCCAAAAACAGTCGGTTGTCGTATAGCGACCATAGCCTTTTGAATTATGCTAACGTTTCTTCCTTGGTTATTTTCGAAAAAATACCATTCAGTGACACTTCGAACTATAATGCGCAGCCAATAGTCACAATGTACAATTCCTATATGGTTTAATTTTGCTTGGTGACTTAATCACCGACTCAGAAATGAGCTTCATTGATGAAGGAAATTTGATTCGAAAAATTGGCAATTAAAACCTATTGCTCTAGCTCTCAATCAGTATATTCACCACTTTGGGAATGGTTAGCCAGTTTCTATTTGTTGCGTGCTTTAAATTCAAACCAATTGCTGAGGAAATATCGAGGAAAGCCGAGGCATCAAGAAATTCGGATTATCCGCCACACTTTCTCTTAGAGAAGCGATATATTCGACATTGCATGTGGTGTCTTCGAAATTCTTTAAAATCTTGGCTATCATGATGACCATAATCACCCTATAATACGCAAAAAGTGACCACGTTCAAGACACGACTTTGCAGTAAGTTTAAGTACTTCCATGGCTTTTTCAGTAGTTAAGCGATTGCTATTACATACATACACAATTGGTCATTGGTCATTCAGTCAGGATTACGATCTAGCTTCTCACGCCTCTTATGCTGTGTGTGTTAATTTTATACATGAGTGACGGGACCTACAGATTAAAGTCGATTCCGAACGACAGATTTTTTAAGAAACTTTTAACGACGATTTTATTTACTCTCAGAGTTTTTGCCAGAAATCTGTTAGAGGCAGTCGCCGAAGAAATATTTTTCACATTTCCTTTAGTACGAGATTAAACCTAGGCCTCATGTCTAATAAGCCAACACAATGCCTATTGGACTACAGCGGCTTTTAAGGATTACTGTTAGAAGTTTAACAACCAAGAGTTTTGAAACCACCAAGTGGATAACCTGATTTTTTGATACAGACGCCGTGGTTTTTAGTCACCGTCAAATGGCAACCCTGTCACACTAGAATCTGCTACATTTACTGAAAAAAACTTGTTTAATACAAACAAACAAAATTGAAACCGTATAAGAAGGATGGAGCATATGATTTGAAATAGTTTTACGCTTGATGCTCTCTTTATAGGCACCAACATAATCACAACAAAAAATTTTCTTTAATCTGTCCTAAAACTCTCCATTGCCATACCATCCTTGGCAGGCACGTTTCCACACTTTTAGTTTTTATCGCAACACAAAATTTTACTAACCTTTGGCGTATGAGAGAGAGAGAGTTCATGGACTAATTTATTTTTATTCATGGTCATGTTTCGAAATTATCAGAGTTAATTTTACTAAAATAATTTTTGAGTGTACTTTCACATACACTCTCGTTCCTGAGTATATATGTATGTAGGTGTGGACGTATGTGTTTTACAAATTTTCATATGAAAAGAGATAGGCAGGTACAAATTATCAAGTATAGGACCTTGAATATTAAAATAAACCCCAAAATAAAAGAAAAAAGAAGAGAAGCCAAAATGAAAATCGTCAATTGTATTGTAAAAATCAACAGCGACAACAAAATATTCCAGCAATAAAGATAATTTCACTTGACTTTTCTGTATGTATTTTAGTATTCCATATGCGTGAGGGTACCTTTTTTTAACACACTGTTATACTCACATAAGTCAAAGTACCCCCACCCCCCCAAAAAATAGAATTTGTATTAATTAGAATTTGTTTTTGTTGTTGTTGTTTTTTTATATAATATATATGTATATGTATTGTGTATATATATAATGATAAATTATTTGCATTAAAAACATACGATTTGTTAATCAACTTTGATGAGTTCTAGACTGACAGGTTTTTTTTTTTTTGTAGTAGGCGTACGGGTAAAGCGGTTAACCTTTGTTATCTTTTCGTCAATATGTGATGAGTAATGGTGGATTTGTTTTTTCGATTATTGAACACTTCAAACTGTGTACTAAGGGGTGCGAGGGGTGCGAAAGTGCCTGAGTAATGCAAATAAATTAAATTTATAATAAAAGTTTCATTCATTTGTATTTATTTTTTTTTGATTAATTCTTGCTTCCAGATAATAAATTTGAAAAACAAAATAAACAACAACATGCATATAAAATCTGAATGGAATATAACTGCCATTAATTAAATGATAACGATTCCAATTATATATGATTGGTTAGTTAGTTTCGTTGTAAATTTGTTGATTAAATCAAGTGAAATGTTTAGAGTATATTTGGGGTACCTATTTAGTTAGAAAACATTTCAATTCAATATAAATATTTAAACATGTATGTATTGACATTTAGAATTTTCTAGGAAAGTCAATTTGCTATCATACCCTACTCGACAACAGCATCACTTACAATGCTAGGTAGTAACACCGTTCCTATTATAACTGGACATTAAATGATCCCTTCAAACAGTTCGGTATGCCAAAGATGTTTAAAGAGAAAGGTGGATTTTTCCCACAAGCTTCTTGAAATAAAGCTAAAGTACAAGTCAATAAGGTTATTCCATGTATACTATCTCTCATACTTCCAAGTCTTGCTGTTAGTAGAGCGAGAATCCATCACAAAATATTAACAACTGAAACCACTAAGTAGATAATTCGATTCTTTGGTATAGAGGCCGTTTCTTACAGTCATCATCAGTTGGCAACCCCGTCAGACTAGAATCTGCTACATTTACTGAAACAACTTGATTAATGCGATGTAAACAAGACAAGGAAAAAACAAACAGAATGGAAACCGAATAGGAAGATGGAAGATATGATTTAAAATAGTTTTACGCTTGATGCTCTCTTTAACATGCACAATTGGTTATTGCAACCTTTTAGTCAGGATTACAACCTAGCAAATCACATCAACCATGTTGTGTCTGCTAATTTTACACATGAGTGGCGAGACCTGCAATTTAAATTGAACTCCAAACTACAGATTTTTGAGCAACTTTCATGGCAATTTTATTTACTCCCAGAGCTTTTGCCAAAAATCTACTGAAAAGAAGCAGCCGAAGTAATATTTGTTCCTATTACGCTGTCTTCGAGATGCCTGAGCTGAGGTTTGAACCACGGGCTCGCGTCTTAAAAGCCAGTACCCCACCTGCTAGGCTACGACGACTTCTTGCTTTATTTCAGTTTTTTCAAACAAACTTTTCCAATTTTGCCTGAGTTTATCGACCTCTGTGACATTGTACTGAGTTGTTGTATTGATTGTAGATTACTTGCAGAAAGAAACAAGTACAACGTCGTTGTTTTATTATGCACACTACTGTGTATATAAGGAAGGTTATAAGTTATAAGGAAATCCTGTAGGGAAATCCTGTCTCAGTTCCTGAATGTCAACATTTTTGTAATGTTTTGCATATGCAAACATCAAGCTAGATTGTGTAACGTACGTATTTACATGGCTATAACACTCCCACTTGTTTTAATATTCAAAATGTTTTTAAAATTATTCAAACTTTTTAAATTTAATTAAAGTTCCGTAACTGTGTGTAGCAACAGCCCAAAAATGAATATGAATTTAAATAAAAAAAAAAGAGAGAGCGAGAGAGAAAACAAAAAACTTTAATTAAAACAATTCATATTCAGATCTTTTTATGATTCAATTTCATTTCAATAGCGGCAACTACCCCACTTCCCTAATACCATAAAATTAGCAATTAAAACAGCACTTGTTTAATAAAAAAAAAGTGTACTTAAAATTGCTATTAAAAATAGCATTAAAATGTAATTTTAAGGAGACTTTTTCCAGTAATCAAATATAATGAGACAAATTTTCCAATGAAATTGTGCAGATTTAAACATAATAAGGAGAGCTTAACCAACAAATTTATTTAGACAAACACGGTCTTAAATTATATTCATGTCTGTGTAAATCGTATTTTTAGCACACAAGGAGCTTTAAGTTCGAGTTTATTTTCTTTAGAATTTCATTTGAATGATAGAAAGCATACCAATTGCTTAAAATTTCAATCGAGAAACGATAAAAAAAACAGATTTTAAATCATTTCCATACAATGGATCTGTAGAAATTCACTAAATTATTGATATTTTTAATTATTATTACCGTTCGAGTTTGGAAACAGACAGAACGATTCCAATTAGTCTTCAAGATTTCGGTTGTGGGCCTTTCATTTCCATTTTCTACCAAGTTTACCCAGTTATTTGCCACCGACGGAAGGTGTTGACAACACTTTTATTGTAGTCATATTGGGCTCAATTTGTTGCAGGTGACTTTCCTAAAATGTAAGAATGAAAATGGAAACTTGGTTACAGATTCCCAAAAGGTGCAGAGGTTGTGAAAGCAACACTTCTCTACTCTACTACAAGGCCATAATGACACCAATTCTACTATTAGAGATGATAATGTATCGAACCCAATCAATGACGACGGCAAAGAGATTCCTACGCCCAGCCATGAAGAGGTCAAAGTCTTGGTTTTGCAACTTAAGAACTATGTATAAGGCTGCAGGCCTTCCCGCTGAATTGTTTGATGCCAGAGGTAACGAGCTGGTAGGATGCATGTACCATCTCATTTTCGCTTAAAGGCAATAAGACTGCAGGAGCTGATGACCTTCCCAATGAACTATTTAATGCCAGGGGTAAAGAGCTGGTAGGGTGCATGCACCATCTTATTTCCGCTTAAGGACAATAAGGCTGCAGGCACTGATGGCCTTCCCAATGAACTACTTAATGCCAGAGGTAAAGAGCTGGTAGGATGCATGCACCATCTTATTTCCGCTTAAAGGCAATAAGGCTGCAGGCGCTGATGACCTTCCCGATGAACTATTTAATGCCAGAGGTAAAGAGCTGGTAGGGTGCATGCACCATCTTTTTGACAAGATATGATAAGATAAACTATACCCAATAATTGGAACCTCAGGGTCGACTGTGCCGTCCAGTAAAAGGGAGACCTTATGAAATGCACTGTCTCCTTGGGTATAAGCCTTCTCCATACCGCATATAAGGTTCTTAAAAGCGTATTATATAAACGATTGGAGATACTCCTCAAACCACTGATTAGATCATATCTGTGCGGCTTGAGACCTGGTAAGTTCATCATCGTCTCGTTGTTCACAGTACGTTAAATTTTGTAGAAGATATATAGAAATCTTATCGATAAACTCCATCTTTTTGTCGACTTTAAGGCAGCCCTCGATAGCCCTTTAAGGAGCTATGTTTTTGTCGCAATCTGTGGCTTCAGTAGCCCTGCAGAGCTGATGTGCACAATAATGTTGAGCAACTCCTGCTGCTTTGTCAAGGTTGAAAAGGACCTTTTAATACTGTGTGATGCTTCAGACAAGGCAATCCAACGTCGTGATGGAATTTTTGTTTCTTACTTAACCTTGAAATGTGCTAACCATGCAGCCGTAATAATGTTGAATATTTCCCTATATTACTATAAATAATATAATTTAGAATTTTTTTAAACGACCTTTTTAAACAAATAAAAAATAAAATCGAATAATCCTATAAAAACTTTTTAACATTTTTAATCAGTAAATCAGTTTAATAAATTCGTTCGTTTTTTTTATAACGACATTAAATTTCTTTCTGTTGATATCCTTTTTAAAATTGTTAACCTTGATATTCTGAGCCGCTATAAATCCATATACAGTTATGCTAATACAAACATGCAGGTTGAGTAAGAACATGATTGCTTGTTTGCATAGGCATTAATGGTTGCCTTTGATAGATTTTCAAATGGAAACTGTAAGTAGAGGTGCTTTTAGGGAATTTGGTTTACATACTCAATGAGGGATTATCCTTTTTACATGTGGATATGAGAACTATATTTTTAAAGGAATTTTTTTTTTGCAACATTTGTAAACATTTTTCGTGTTCATGTTTGTTGGTAAAAAGAGAGATTTGGAAATCTATTGTAGAGCATATAATATAGGATTTTCTTTTTATTAAGGATACTCTCAATCTTAATTTAAAAATAAGAAAATAAATTGAAATTGTAGATGATGAAATCTGAAGAGGAATTCTTAGTAAATAATTGAATTAAAATAGTGGCCAGTACAGAAGTGGCTTCATGTATTCGTTTACAAGTTGAACTCAGGATCATCATTCGATCATCAAGCAAAAAATGCAAGTCATCAACCAAAAAAATCCAAGTCATCGACTCAAAAAGTGTAAGTCATATACCCAAAAAAAATGCAACTCATGTACTAGAAAAATGCAAGTCATCAACCAACAAAAATGCAAGTCATCGACTCAAAAAGTGCAAGTTATATACCAAAAAAAAAAATGCAAGTCATGAACCAGAAAAATGCAAGTCATCAACCAACAAAAATGCAAGTCATCGACTCAAAAACTGCAAGACATCTACCAAAAAAATGCTGGTCTTCAACCAAAAACAAAAATTCAAGTCATCTACCAGAAAGATGCAAGTCATCAATCAAAAAAAAAAATACAAGTCATCAACCAAACAAAATGCAAGTCACCTACCAGAAAAATGCAAGTCATCAACTAGAAAAGTGCAAGTCATCGACCAAAAATAAATGCAAGTCATCAACCAAAAAAATGCTAGTCATCTACCTGCAACATGCAAGTCATCTACCAAAGAAATGCAACTTGCAAAAAAACGACATTTTCTTGGATATATATATATAAGTTCATATTAACTCAATGAGAATTATAAATAAAATTTTTAAGTTCATTTCACCACAATTTCATTTTTTATCCTATTTAAACCAATTTACATATAGTTTCGTCGCCTATATCTTCGGTCCCAAGTAAAGCTCGACCCTGCTTTGGAATCCTTGATACTATGTCTATTCAGACCACTAGGTCCACTTGCCGCACAAGTCCGTTTTTTATCCGATGTATATAGAGCACTTTTTTGTCCTAATTTGCCAAAATGTCGCCTATATCTCCGGTCTCAATTAACGCCCGACCATAAGGACACCTGTTTTGGATTCCTTGATACCATGGCTATACAGCCCACTAGTTTCGAGACTAGATATATTAGCTTCGTCGCCTATATCTCCGGTCCTAAGTAACGTCCGACGGTAAGGAAACCTGTTTTGAAATCCTTGATACCATGGGTATATAGTGGGATACCTACAGCAAGTAAAATGTTTCTACGACATCGATCATCTTACCCAGACACTGTTAACAGAGTACATTTTTTTAGTCCGACTTATGTGGGATATACATACCAATGTGTGTGAAGATAAATTGAAATTTAACTAGCAAAGACAAAAACCAAAAATTTTAACAGAGATAATGTTAGAATTAACAGAGTAATATTAAGTGGTTAACAGAAAATACGAAAAATAGTCAAGGAAGAAATCACCCAAATATACGATATCAGGGACTTGCTGCAGATATCTGACTATATACAAATTGTAGCCTACGGTGTCCCTAATGAAACCCAATAAGTAGTATATCCCAAATAATTTTGGAACTGGAGATATTGGGCTTCAAATATGCCCTATGTTAACAGTGCCTGGGTAGGATGATCGTTTTAAAACGATAAAATTCTGCACTTGTGTTTTAATTTTATTTACCACTGTACAACTGTACGAATACAAATTTGCACATTTAATGGTTGTCACATGCAAATAGAGTAAGAGATACAATCTCTTCCAGATACAATTTGTAAAAGTGAAAAGTCAACCTGAATTTAACACATGATTGCATCAAATAAATTTATTTTCAATTTCAGGCTTTTTTTTTTGATCCCAACAGCATCTGTAAACGAAACGCAAGGACATGAAAACATAAATGATGAAAATCTATACGAAAAAAAAACTGATAAAACAAAACATGTTAGAAAACATGATATTGGAGAGCTGTTGGTATCAGATACAGAAACAACAACAATGCTATTTGCTATACATAAATAGTTGAATAAAGGCAGGTCTTTGTATGAGACCGTATCGGTGTTCGTGTCATGCTGATGTCAGATCTTTTGTAAATACGAAGTTGTAGCGGCTGATTTCATTATTCTGTTTAAAGGGATTATTTTCTAGACACTCGTTTGGTGTTTTTTTTTGGTGTGTCAAACAAAACACAATGTTTGTGACACATATTTTGTGTGTGTGTGAGATAGAGTTTCAATGGATGTTTTCGAGTTTTCGAAAAGCAGTTTATTGTGTGGTAATCTATTTAGGGCATCAGCAAAGTGTTTGTAAAAGAAAAGCCACGTATTACAATTAAATAATTGGAGTAAGTACAAGAAAAAAATGTGAGAAATAAGCGGAAAATAAATTCTTGTTATAAACAATTAAAAAATAGTATCTCCTCCCAAAAGCTTCATCTATTTCCGTCCCTGTTCTTTTATTTGCCTTTCTATACAACAATAGGTAGTGTATGTGCATACAAGGCATGTGTATTATTTTTATTTGTATTTCTATTTGTATTAGTTTTCGTTTTTTTAGAAATTGAATATATTTACACGTACACAGATACAACAATTATTTGAAATGTAAATAGAGATAATCCCTCAAGCATCTTTTGATACAAAAGTTTCAATGGTTGAATGTAAAATTCTTTAAAAGATTAGTTTTATTGACAATAAAATTATATTTTTACAGACAAACATTAATTCTATAGTCCTATAGCCTGCTACAGCAGACCAATTACTTTCTAGTAGAGAAACTAAAACAATTCTAAGAAGTTGAGGAGGATGCTTTTCTACACTCCCTATATTAGTTAAGAGAAAAAAGATTTTTCTTGTTCTCTTGTTAACCTTTCTTACCTTTTCCAAATTTAACTTAAAAATTACGTTTTATTTGCCCGAATACCTTGTGAAAATAACGAAAAAAAAACACAAAAACTGTTTTACACAAATGTGATGAATGGGAATACCACACCCGTTTAAATGTGTTCATGTATTATAAACCTAGACAACCCAGCCAGCATTTTTGGAAATTTTTAATCAAATTCGAGTCTTTTTTGATTCTTCTGCGCGATTGAAAAGCTAGAATATGCGCTCATTTTCTAATCATAAAAGACTCTTTTGTCGGGAGAAAAAAGTGACTACGGGCGACTCTTCTAAAAAAGTCATTTATGAGTCTTTTTCTATATTAGTGTAGAGTAATTTTCGACTCTTTTTCTAGTAGTCTTATAATCATTTTCGAATCGCTTTCTGATCATTTATTAGTCTTATTTATCGTCATTTGTGATTCTTTTTCGAGTCGTCTTTCAGTCATCGTTTAATCGCATACGAGTCTTTTATGAGTAATTTATCAGTATGTTTAGGAGTCCTTTTATTGTCATTTATCAGTCCTGTTTGTATTAATTTGGATTCATTTTTGGGTCATTTATGATTATAATTTGAGTGATTTATTACTCGTATTTCAGAATGTGTTTTTAATCGGTTTTCTAAGACCTACGTTTACTCTGCCGCGATTACAAAAATCACGTTCGTATGAACATCGAGTAACAGAGGAAGCATACATGCATACATACATAATTGGTCATTACAACCTTTCAGTCAGGTTACGGCCTAGCTTCACACACCACTTATATTGTGTACGTTAATTTTATACGCGAGTGGCGGGATCTAGAGTTAACGTTGACTCCGAACGACAGATTTTTGAGATATTTGGAGTTCTTGCCAGAAATCTGCTGAAAGGAAGTCGGCGTCTACCAAAGAAAGAATATTATATTTATATTTAAAAACAAATTGTATTTTATTTCATAGCCATCTTATACACAAATGAAAATTTATACAGAGAGGGTGTAAAAAAGCAGTGTTTAATCATCTATCTGCTTAAAATATGATCATAAAATACGTAATTACAATCACTTTTCAAAGACCTGCCTGATCTGTTTTTGATTAAGCGTTTTTCAATCTTCCGTATAAGTAGAATATAATAATAAATAACGGAAATAATAGTCACATTTTAAACGTCTGGATGATTAATTTCCGTTTGCTATACATTTTTTTATTGTATTTTAAATCGAACTCATTTTACTCATTGGCGCGAATCATTTTTGAGTCCTTTTTTAATCGTATAACTGACTAATAAGTTTTTGATCACCAAAAGTACTCTAAAAAGACTCAGCAAGGTGATTTTTTTAAAAACAATCTTCCAAATGCTAGCTGGGAAGCTACCATCATAACAGTTGTTGTGACTACAACTACAAAAAGCAAAGTAGAATAGAATTTCTATGCATATTTATACATTCATTTGATGAATATGTAGGCTGTACTTTAAGCCAACGAACCACCTAATCAACCAACCTTTCGGGTGTTATTCATGCTAACAAGGCCAATAAATAATTTCGGGTATCATTGAGGTTAATTTGGGTTTCGTTTACGATATTTTTACCAACCTTTTCACCACTCGCATCATACACATAAAAACTTTTATGGCCAACAAATTGGAATTTAGATGAACGATTTTTTTGAAATGACATGCATGAAAACTATTTTATTATGGAATAGAAAATTTACATAAAAACAGGGTGACTAATTTTTATTGTATAATTTAAATATTATTTTTAAAGCTAAAAACACTTTTCTTTTTCTACCAAACAACGGGGAGCGATACAAATTTAAGGTCAGGAGTATAAATAGAAAGTTTTAAAATGACAGTCTGAATGTCATAAATATTTTTACATATGTAGGGTGTATAAGGAAACTATTGAAACACCTATGCTTAAATGGGTTTTTAAGAACACTCTTGAAAAAATTATTCAATTTTTGGTGGGCTAGGCGGTACGCTAGCTAAAGAAATTTTATTAGAAAGTCATTAGGCTAACTGAGATACATACTTACTTACATAATCGGTCATTACAACTCTTCAGACAGGCCCACTTGTGTTGTGTGTGTTAATTTTTATACATGAATGGTGGGTCCTCACAGTTTAAAGTCGCCTCCGAATGACAGATTTTTTGGAGAAACGTTTTCACGGTAAATTTATTTGACACTCAGAATTTTTGCCAGAAATCTGCTGTGAGGAAGCCACCGAAGAAATCATTTTTCACATTTCGTTGGAGATGTTTGACCTGGGGTTTGAACAGTGGTCTCAGGAGTAATAAGCCAACACACTACCTACTAGAATACAGTGACTTCCACTGAGATACTGCTCTAATATTCATGACCTTCAAAACTGAACATATACTTCAGCAATCGTCTATGGTATGTACGTAATCCATACCTTCAAAAAATAACTAGCCTTGCTCAGAACGTCGTTTACACTTTCCAAGGGCAGGACCATATTATAGCTTTCTATAGTATTTACCAAGTTCCTCCTCGGCTCCTCGACAGTTTGTATAGAACCTCCTTCATATGGTATTATTGTTTCAGTCATTGTAGAACATACAGTAGCACGTCTGTTATTAGCTACGAATTTAAGTTCAGTGCTTTACTGGAGTGTCACAGAAGGCATTCAATAATCCGGTTTTTCAGATCAAATTACTTTTATATGGATGCCATGTTATGAGAGGTAAGAAGAAAATGAGATGATAAAAAAAAACTACAGAGGTAACTTTCAGTAGTCAGCTCCATCGTTTGGCTTCTACAGCAGCCTCCTAAAAGAGGAGATGAAAAAAGGATCAACGTCCCTAGTGAGAAAATATTTTAGTTATACAAAGGTTCGGGCATTCCCTGCCATAGATTGGTGTGCGCCCAAGAAGCAGAGGCATCTGAAAAAATTTATTAAGGCAAGCCAAAATCGGTTAATCGGTTTTGTAATGGCCAATTAATTAATGGAAATACAACTTTCGGGGGCACTTGCAGATCAATACACCTCCTCCGTACAGTCCTACATGATGAGCCTATCTGATACAGATCCTATTGAGAGGAAAAGGAGTGAATGAAGTACTTGGTTACCACATCTTATTTAACGAAGATCATGTAATTCTGGTAACTACTGATTATGTTTCTCCTTCAGCTACAAATTCGACACGTTTTCAAGATGTCTTAGGTTGATAACATTTCTGGCAAATGAATACCGAAAATATTTGTATCGAAACCTCAAATTTGTTTATTGGGTTTCAAGGATTTTAGTCAGAAACCTATTAGAGGAGGTTCAATAAGGCAATGAACGACTAATGGAAGATCAGCTAGGACGCCGACAGCATTGTGAAGTAATATCGTGTGACATCGTCTTACAGCTCCGTGGAGTGTATGGCTCATGATGGATATCGGTTTAGTCCGTATGAATGCTTCATATCGCAAAAGCATTGAGACCTACCGAATGTTTTGATTTCCAATGCAGAAAAGAATGCGTGAATAAGCCTTGAAGCTCGTATATTTCTTCTAGCGACTTAACTTGCAGTTAAACCAGGTCACTAGCTTCATACTAAACTTAGATTTCAACAAAATTTTTCAGAAATTTTTTCTGTACTATGCGCACTATCTACCATTTGTAGAGAAGGCTTGTTTTTATAACAAAAATAAAAATTTGATAACTTTAGTAGAGTATCGTTTAGCTGCATCTATTTGGATCATTAAAAAAAGTAAAAAAAAATCAAAAGCTACCTTTATGTGATTTTGTTGATTTATGCCTTAAAACGGAACGATAAATTATTTTTAAAAGTTCTACTTTACTCTCTCTGTACCAGTCGTTTTTGCTCTTTAAACTGTGTTGGTGGCACATTATTTGCACAGAAAATATTTTTAAAATGTTCATTTTATCAGTTGTGAGCGTATTTATGGCCAATGCATACACAGGCAGGTGTTTAATGGTCGCTTTTACCGGCAGCCATTTAATTGAAGAGAACGTTCGTTTTCATTAACCAGAAATATGCTTTCCATGAAACAATAACAACCATAACGATGATAATATCAAAGAATGCTAAAGTTAGAGAGAGAGAGCGAGAGAGAGAGAGAGGATGGGAAGAAGAGAGTGTAATAAAGCACTTGTTTAATGATAATGTCACGATGGGAAAAGGAAGTTGATGGCTGTTGTTGTAGAGGAAAAATGGTATTTTTGCAGTTGCTATTATTGTCCTTATGCTGCTGCTTTTGCCTCTTTCTCTATCTCTCAGACAGACAGACACTGAGGTGGAATTGCATAAATTTTTCAGGAAAAAAAAAATAAACCAAAGAACAGATATCAACGATGGTTTTAAAATGGAATAGAATGGCATAGAAAGGCAAAGAATCGAATTGATTGTGTTTAATTTTTATGATGCTGACGATGCAACTAACCAAACACGTTTATAAAATGAGCTTGTAAATGTCAGCAACAGTAAAAGGTATGGGAGTAAGAGAGAGACAGAGAGAGAGAGAGAAAAAAAGAAAGATGGTTTGCATACTTAAAATGCATTTGTATGGTTACCATGGCCACGGTTTTGTTTCACTCTTTACACATATACACTCAAACCCACACAGATACATACGTATACTCATTGCTACGTATCTGTATAACTGTGATTTGAATTTCAATTTCGAAATTAAATTTACAGTTATTGCTCATATAACCTTGAATTTAATTTAACCAGTATATATACATACGTATACATTTCCTTCCTTTTACATTTTATTAACATTGTTTTATTGTTGTTGCTGTTGTTGTTGCTTTACATTTGTCTTTGTTGAATGATGTTGTTGCGGTAATAGTTATTTTACTGTTTTGTGTTTAATTTCTATCTCAATTAACAGGTTATTTATGCGGAAATTTGTCGATTGTTGGCAGCTGCTTTTCTTTGGTCCCTCCCGCAGGTCCTTTTTTATTAAAGTATTAAAGTGAGAAGAGGAGGAAGGACAAGCTCTAGGGGTATTTGTTGTATTTCATTTTATTTCATGTCAATTTATTTTATACATAATTTCTATTGCTCTGTTTCCCTCCCCCCAAAAACAGAAAGATGTTCATTTAAAATTCTAATTTTTTATTCAGGGTTTGGCGTTTACTATTCATACAGTTTTTCTCTGAAACAAGGTTGTCTTCCTGTTGTTTCTATGAAATCATATTTAATTCGTTTGTAATATGGGTTTTGATGATACACATTTAACACACCATTAAATTCATTTTGAATATAATTACTGGCTCTGGCATTGCTAAATTTATACAAAATATTTTAATGAAACAAGGGCTTGAATTTTAGTTGTTAACTCGTATTCAAAGGCTATGCGAATGGGTTTGAATGCTTACCTCAAATAATGAATTTAAATACATTTGCATTTTTATTATTTCCGTAATTACAATCGTGTTTAAGTAAAACATTTTAAAATAAATACATTTTTAATTTGTTTTGTGTTTTCAAAACAAACCTTTTTTCAAAAAAGAAATAAAATCCATTAATACAGTATAATCGTTCCTTTAAGGAACATAGGGCTATCAGGAAGTATCTTCCCCATCTTCTGCTTATTTCCTTTGCTTTGTTATAGTCGCATTAGTAAAGTTTTTCCATTGAAATAATGGTAACTGGTACAGTGTAGCACATTCTAGATTAGTAGGGCTGCCACCTTTCATTTCCCAGAAGTTCAGAAGCAATGTCCTGCGAGTAAATTTATAGGGTGTAGTCGTGAGCTCTCAAGAAGAGACTTTAAGTGACATTTCTCTGATATTCGTTGTAGATGTTACTCTGTCTGTAAAGACAGAGTCTGGTCTGCGATAGACATAGTCTTTCCTAAATTCATCTTCACAACAGCAGGGATTCTTGGACAGATAATTTGGAATTGTTATCGAGAACTGTAACTACTACACCCTATTACTTCTGATAGTCATAGTCATTCTTAAATTCATTTTCACGAAAGCAAGGATTCTTGGACCAATTTTTTGCAATTGTTATTGAGAACTTTATCTACCTCACCCCACAAATTCTGATAGTCATAGCCTTTCTTAAATTCAACTTCACAACTACAAAGATGGCAGCTGCAAGAGACCGTAAACTGTGTCATTATAGTTAAAAGGCTATTGAGTGATGCTGTATGCATAATGTTGTTTGTGTAGACAAGCTAGTAATTAATGCAATTCACTTTGTATGGTTCCCACAAAATTTATGAAATTTTGTTGGCTTTTGTGATCAACTTTGTGATTGCAATAGATTGAAATACGATGATGGATTTTAAAATTCAAAGCTGCCAAGAAGCAAGCACTTGACAACACTTCAACTACGTCGATGACATTGTAGTTCCATTAATTTTAAGAAAAAGAAATACAGTGACTCTAATTCTTATCAAAATCATCTTTATTTTCATCATCTTCAGCGATGAGGTCCATTTCTGGATGAATACCAATTCAGTCTTACGTCTAATAAGCCAACACACCTACTGACATCACTGTTTAGTGTGAATTTTTGGCACCATCGGCCCATATTTCCTTCGCAACGGCGTTGGCTAGGCCATTACTCTTAACGGCGAGGACCTTAGTCGATGATAACAAACTTCTTTTGATCAGAATTAGAAGTTTTAGACACCAACTATATTTGGTTTCAACAGAATCGCGTTACTTGCCACACAACTAATGTCACATTAAATATTCTGCAAGGAATACTTGCGAAAAGTAATGAGCGACCAACAGAAGGATTGGGACGAACACATTTCGAGGTTTCTACTGGCGTACCGATCCGCAGCCAATGATTCAACATCTAGATCGCCCGCCAAGATTATTTTTGGGACTGAGATAAAACTGCCTGGTGATTTAGAGTTAAGCCCGCCGCAGAGAGGGATGCCACACGCACAGGAAAACAGGAAAGCCTCAATGACCTTCACGTATCAAAATGGTCAGCGATAGAATGAAAGCCAGGTATGATCGTGCAGCAAATACGAAGGGCTTCCATGAGGGACAACTGGTTCTAATTTATAACCCAAAGCAGAAGAAATTATTATCTCCCAAGCTACAAACTAGCTGGGAAGGACCTTATAAAATAATTAAAAGGTTAAATGATGTCGTGTACAGGATACAGAAAGCTAACAGCCTCCGAGCCAAAATGAGGGTCGTGCACATAGAGCGACTGGGGAAATATGGGAGGAATGATAATGAGCCTATTCGGGACGAACAGGCTTAAGTGGGTGGCAGTGTTACGAAAATGGAAATGGTGTCATTAAAATAATAAACAAAAGCTCCAAAAACAACACAATGGACTTGTTTACATGATCAACGAATAAGTAAAAATATATCAAAAAAAATAATGGGCTTGTTTACATGATCAACGAATAAACAAGAATATAACAACAGCATCAGTGTATAAAAAAAGGGATAAACAAAGCAATGACAACACTACAAGGGCAAACGTAAACAAGATACACAAACAACAATAAGAAAACAACTTGTTTACATTTTTATATATTTCGCGAAGGCAGTTATCCTCCTTCGAGAGTATTCATCAGACGGTGGATCCAGCGATATAAAAGGCAAGACAAAGCGGGCAACGAGAGGAGAAAGAATTCAGTCAGTCTTGTGTGAAGACACGTTACGTTGCGTGTGAAGAGAATCGTGGTTTGAAGATTTCAGTGTGTGAAGATCTAACGAACGAACGTACAAAAGGAATAACAATTTAAGTAAATTGTTGTTGTGGAAATCAATTTTACTAAAGGTGGCACACGGAATTGTGCGAACAATAAAGAATTGATTTAAAATTAAAATTAATTAAATGGGAATAAGCCATATGCCATTATAACAAATGCCATCGCCCAAATTCAGCCTGATTTGTGAGCCTGAGTCAGAGAAAATTAAATTTTGAATGCGCTCTACCCAGTAAAAACGTAGCGGACATTTGAACGATTTTATATACCACACATGATGGCATCAATAGATCATTCAACTGCAAAGAAAAACTTCGATAAAATCTCTCACACTCTTCCCTACTTAAAGGACCTCAAACAAAACAAAATCCACAATCCATTAACGATTGTCATAGAAACATGTTAATAATGCCGCTGCCATAAGATAAATTGAATAACATATGGCATGACCTACATATAGATTTTCTACCACATTTAATTCAAAAGAATATTGTAATTAAATTTATGCGTTCTCTGCCATTCCCCCCCAACAAAGTTACTGACTCTACTCGACACAATTTATTAAGAATCTATAAAACACTGTCCGACATGAATGAGCATGATTGGCAGAAAAGTTTTGTTTTGTTTTGCTGTTATAAGGAAATGCTGCGAAATGTGTGTAAATGAGTAACGTTTCCATTATATCTTATTTTACTCGTAGAATTTAATTAAACTATTTCAAAGAATTTGATTGATTTACTCTCTTCTGATAAAACCACACGCACAACTTTTAGGCAGAAAAAGTTGAATAAATTTGCTGAACTATTTAATGGCTTAACGGTTAATGTGTAACCCCTATATATGAGGGTTATTAATGAATGAACTGTAGTGGTTAATAGACGACGTGTTAGTAGAAGTTTTCTTAATTTCAGTTCGTTTAGGTTTAGAAATAAATTAACATAATTTATTACAATAAAATGTATTATCGTCAAGTGTTGGTGGATAGTGGCTAATGAAAATGACATTGCTTTACAACAAATGGTGATAAGATAGATGTATTTTACGACGCCTCTCGTTCCTTATTTATTAATTATGTTTTCATAGTCGAGTGTATATTTTTAGTGTTATTTTATTTGAATACATAATATATTGTCTACGGCTTAACTTAAAAACCAATTAAGATTTTAGCCAGAAATAAAACCGAAATAAAAATATTTTTTGTTTTTTGTTATCAATTTTATTTATTGCGTAGGTTTATTTTCTTTTCTACGAACTGCACGAAAAAGATTCTGAAGGACATCTTAAAGATGGTTTTTAATTTGAATACAAACATTTTTCTATTGAAGTAGCAATTTTTCAAAGTCCTTTAAAAATTCAGTAAATGACAGATTTTTTTGAGACACTTTTCATGGAAATTTTTTATTTACTCTCCGAGTTTTTGCCAGATCTCCGCTGAGAGGAAATCGCCGAAGAACTATTTTTTTATATTTCGTTTTCTTGGGTAATGGACTATGAACCGTGGCTTCACGTTCAAGTCCACACACTATCTGCTACATTACGGCGACTAAAACTACTCCTTCAGAAAATTTCTCAGGAAATAAAGTTGACATCGAACTTGATGTAAGGCTCATGGCACCGTTTTGTTGAACTCGCATATGGTTCATACATACATACATAATTGGCCATTACTACCCTTCAGTCAGGATTACGGTCTAGCTTCTTACACCACTCATGTTGAGTGATTTAATTGTATACGTGAGTGGCGGGACCTACAGTTTAAAGTCGTTTCCGAACGGCAGATTTTTTTAAGAAACTTTTTCGTGGCCATTTTTATTTACTCTCAGACTTTTTGCCAGAAATCCACTGAGAGGAAGTCGCCGAAGAAATATTTTTTTGTTTTCATATTTCGCTTTGATGTCTGGCCTGGGGCCGAGGGGGAACCGAGCTTTACGGCTAATAAGCGAACACACTATCTACTACGGCGACTACCACATATGGTTCAGTTCATAATATTGAACCCCCGGCTAAAAGAAGGTCATTCCATGCTTATTTTTGAAAAATTATGATCCAATGACACCAAATGACCAGAATGCCTACCAAACAAGAACTTTTTCTTTATGAAATGGAGTTTCTACAATTACTTCTAAGATTACTGAGCCTGATATGCGACAATTTTACTTGTTGACATAACCACCGATTGAGAAATGAGTTTTATCGTTGAAGAAATATTTTTTCTAGCATCCAATCAGCATATCTTAGGCATTCACGATCACTAGACGGTTTTAATTGTTGTGTGACTTGTGCTTTATATGAATGAATGTGCAAATCCGAATACCAAATAAACCACAATGAGCCGTGAAATCATGAATTTTTAATTATCCACCACACCTTCACTAATAAAAGTGATATTTAAAGCAGTACGTAGATTGCTATGCCACACCGGCCTAACCATATCTTCCAATTTCTTAAAATTTCCTACCACAATAAAGCTGTTGTTGAAGAGGATCCACGTTGATCATTTTATAAAAATGAAAAATTTCTTGCTGCTACATTTTATATGTTTCATATTCATTAGGTTAGAGGACGTGTACTTGTCAATTAAAACAAGTACAGTACCCGGAGGTCGAATTGACCCATTGTACATATTCATTAAAAACTTTTAAATTTAATTCATTTAACAAAGATGCCCTGATGATTAACAAGGAAACTAAACAAAAATCAATACAAGAAATTTAATACAAATAATAGACTTCTCATCTAATCTACAATCTTTCTTCACAACAATTTTTAAATTGTCCCAAGTCCTGCGTTAAATTTACTTCAATTTCCTTTCTTTTTTTTCTTCTAGCAATACAATACAATACAAAGAGCCCTACAGGATACTTCATATCCATTACCGCCCTCCAATTTGTTTTTTCTGTTTTATACGTTTTTAAATGTTTTTAGAATTTCCGAAAATTTGTTTTCTAATAAACTGTTGCTTCCGTTAATAAAATGGCAAAGTTTACTAATGAAAATAAAAAGCAAGACAAATGCCGACAATGAAAAGAAAAAGAAAAAAAAAAAAACAAAATTTTGACAAATTTATAGGCAATCTTTTTAATAAAAACTTATAAATTATTGGACATAAAAAAACTTTGTAAATTTCCGGCAACTTTTTAATAATTTCTACGCCATGGAAGAGAAGATAAGGAAAGCCTAGGAAATAAAGAAATTACAAAAATTGTCTGCTTCTTCACACTTAGACTTATGTTCGTAAGGACGACAGTAATTGTATATATAACATGCGCTCGCACATAGAAAGTTATGAAAAGTGTTTATGAGTAGAATGTTTATGATTATTAAACAGTGGTATTACACTGTGGAAACGTGTTTGTTGGGAAATTAATATCATCATTTACAATGCTATGTTTGCAGAGGCGTTAGTATATAATATAGAGGCTGAAGGACAAGGAATAGTTTTCAATCGTATCTTCAAGCAAGCATTGCCGAACATGGATAGTTTATAACGGCTATCTTGTTGAAGCTATATCTGTCAAACTACTTGCGATTTATTAATTTTGTTTTGACAAATCACTATACACAGACATATTATACAACAATATGTGCAAATAGTAAAATTGTTTTAGCAAAATGGCTGTTCTATCGGGCAACAAACCGCTCGAAAAATCATTTTGAGCAACGAGGCCCATTTCTGAAGGAAAGTGAACAAAAAATCACATGGGGTCTAAGACCGACCAATGCATCTCGAAAAAGTCACTGGTTGATGTGGATTTTGGGCTGCCAGCGTCGTCGGTCCAAACATTAAAAATTGATCATTACAACCCTTCAGTCAGGATTACGACCAAGCTTGCCACTTATGGTGTGTATGTGTTTACGCCTAAGTGGCGCTACCTTTAGTTTAATGAAGAGAAGAGCTGTTGAACTGTAGGAATCTATGGAACCAATATAGTCAGAGAATGGCTGAAGTTATGTTAGAACTCCGAAGACTGGAGGAACTGAGACGAAATTTTACTTAATGTGATGAAGCTTTCGAGCTAACCAGCCCTCCGCGAAGTAATACCTTACGGCAGTCCCGCGGGGGGAGAGTGGTTGAAGTGTGTAGGGAGTGGGTTTAGTACGTAGGCACCAGTGATGGTGAATCGTGCACTCTTTTGTTGGAACAAAAGTGTCTTTAGAAGATTCCCACGGCTCAAGACAAAAAAAAAAACCTGCAGTTTAATGTCGACTCCGAACGACAGATTTTTTCAGAAACTTTTCATGGCAATTTTATTCACTCTCAGAGTTTTTGCTAGAAATCTTTTGAGAGAAATCTACCAACGTTAGATAGGTATTCACTGTCAACGACCAGCACTATATAGACACTAACGACAAGTGGTTTCAACAGAACGGCACTACTTGCCACACAGCTCATGCCATTTTGGATATTCCGCACAAGCAATTTGAGGGCATGGTCATCTCATGTGGAGGTTATGTAAATTGGCCATCGAAATCATGCGAGTTGAAACTGTTTACCCATTTCTTGTGCGGTTTCTGTTAGTCCCAGGTATAAGCGATTAAAGCACAAGCTACAGTGGTTACCAAAGCCAAAATAACTCAATCTATCGATCAAATTCAGCCTAGTTTTATTTTTATTATGTCCCACACATAATGCTCACGCACATTTTGTTTTATTTAAATTTAAAGACAATAAGCGTTTAAAATAATCCTCTATATATGGCTTGCCAATATCAATCTAATTTCCTTTAAAACTCTGTAGCACAGTGTAATTCTTTTTTGTATATATATTCTATGCTTTCAAAAATAAAATCTCAATTTGATGTGAAACGGTTTTAATGTTTTAATAATTCCTTTTCCTTAATTTAAGTTTCAATAAATTGGTAGCAACTTTATGAAGGCCGTTAAAACATTAACGATTTGTAGCTGCTTATAAGAGTAATAAATATGTTTTCTTCAGCTTTCAGCTTAATTGGTAAAACAAGTTTAATGGTTTGCATTTATGAGTCATGACAAGAAGCTTTGAGAAGATACGTAGAATAAAACTAATTAAAAGAGGAAATATTTATTAAAATGGCTTTGCTGCAAATGGTTTACAATTAAATTTTTTCGAAAAATATAACGAATTCATTTCACAGCAAAACATCTTTTGTTATATACGAATTAAATTAATTTCTAGAAAGAAGTTTCAATTCATTCACATGAATTTATACAACTTTAAATGACTTATTTTCATATTAGTGCACCATATTTAGCAACAGAATATATAGGGGTGACGTATGAGTAATAATGAATTGTTAGTAATAAATATCACGTATACGTTATGTTAAATAATACTGATGCATAAAGAGTTCAAAAAAATGTGATATTTAGTTGTTGCTTTAAATTAACGGGCTTAAGTTAGCAAGGCTACATCGGATAGATAGGAAGATGTTAAAATTCAGAAGAAGGCAAGTAAAGGCGTGCTATTCGTGTAGAACAAAGAAAACTCACCGCAGTACTAAGTAAGTCAGTTGTGGAGCTATATGGGATGATTTTTAAATTGACTAGCATTAGATATGCAATTCATGCAGAGAAAACCCTCAACGTACTTATGCGGTAATGAGAGAAATGATTCTCTTAAACAGCTGTTTTATTGTGGTAGAAATTGGCAAGATTATAAAGAAATTTAAAGAAACTAGAAGATATGGTTGGGCCGGTGTCTCATTGCAATCTACGCACGGCTTAAAATATCACTTCTATTAGTGAAGGTGTGACGGATAATTAAAAATTTACCATTCCACGGTTCATTATGATGTATTTGGTATTCGGATTTACACATTCATTCATGTAAAGTCCAAGTCACACAATAATTAAAAGCGTCTAGTCATTGTGAATGCCGAAGATATGCTGATTGGATGCTAGAAAAAATATTTCTTCAACGATGAAACTCATTTCTCAATCGGTGGTTATGTCAACAAGTAACATTGCCGCATATGGGGGGCTCAGAAAATTTTGAATTAATTGTAGAAAATGCATTTCATGAAGAAAAAGTTTTTGTTTGGTAAACATTCTGGTCTGGAGGTATCATTGGGCTATACTTTTTCGAAAATAAGCCTAGAATAAAGCCAATAATAGACCTTTTTTAGCCCAGGATTCATTATGATGAACGGAGCGATATATGAGCCATATAACACGATCGATATCAGCTTTACTTCCTGAGAAGTTTTCAGAAGGTGCAGCTTTAGTCGTTATAGTGTAGTAGGTAGTGTGTTGGGTTATTAGACGAAAAGCCTGGGTTCGAGCCCCAGGCCAGACATCAAAATGAAATATGAAAATAAATATTTCTTCGGCGACTTCCTCTCAGCAGATTTCTGGCAAAAACTCTGAGAGTAAATAAACCTGCCATGAAAAAGTTTCTCAAAATCTGTCGTTCGGAGTCGACTTTAAGCTGTAGGTACCGCCACTCAAGTATAAAATTAAGACACACAACATGAGTGGTGTTGAGAAGCTACGCCGTAATCCTGATTGAAGGGCTGTAATGGCCAATTATGTATGTATGTATGTATAGTTTTAGTCGTCGTAGTCTAGTAGGTAGTATGTTGGGTTATTAGATGTGAGGCCACGGTTCAAACCCCAGGTCAGGCATCTCCAACAAAGAACGAAATACATATAAAAAAATATTTCATTGGCGACTTCCTTTCAGCAGATTTCTAACAAAAACTCTCAGATTAAATTAAAAATTGCAATGAAAAAGATTCTCAAAAATCTGTCGCATGAAATCGTCTTTAAACTGTTAGTACCGCCACTCATGCGTAAAAATTAACACAATAAATGATATGAGAAGCTAGGTTGTAATCCTGACTGAAGGTTTGTAATGACTAATTATGTTATGTATGTATTTTGTACAACAAAATGATTAAAAGGAAAACAATGTCTGCTTCATGTTTTATGCCTCCTGCAATAAGTTTTCGGCTTTAATGTACAAAAACTATGCAATCTTTCTTATATAAAGCGTGACATAAATAACAAATGGCATCTATTTGAACAATTAAAGGGGTTTTTATTTATTACACCTGCTGTTAAGCTCATTTGTAATTCGTATGCAGAGAACATTTGTTAAAAACATTTGTTGGCAAAGCAATCATTTTAAGATTTTTGGAAAAATGGAAAATAATTGCGCGTATGTTTGCCACACTTCAATGAAATTTTTCCTTAAAAGCTTACAATTTGAATTGTTTTATTTTTTGCCCTGGGGAATGTCTTTTCAGCCATGCATATAGATTCTTAAGAAATATTTTTTGATTTTGGTGTTAAATTGTACAGAAAACTGACAATAATCGTGTCACACTAATGTGACACAAACATTTAAGCGTTCGAATTAAATTCGTATGAGTGGATATGGATTTATGTATGTATATGAAAATGCTTGTGTGTGTTTATGCATGAGAATGAAAGCATAAATTTATAAGTCTTAAGCAACTTCTGTATATTCAGTGAATTAAACGCGTCTGCATTTCTGTATGTGGTGGCAGCAAGTGAATATTAAAGCAGGATAAGAAAAAAAAGAAGCTAAACGAATAGAATAGAAAATAATTGTAAAGGATATAAGCTATGTATATAAGTATATATACGTATATATGTATAGCAGAAGCATAAGTATGAGTGCCTATACATGGCCTTTAATAGTGTTTATATTGTAATGTATTCATGTATTCATTCAACTTTTGATATCGTTTTGTGTCTTTCGCTTAATCTGCAAATGACATTAAATAAAGCATTTAATTATTTTGTTCATAAAAATCATTTCCACAATCATCATAATGAACGATGATGATAATGACACCAAAAGATGGGTTAAATGATGATTAAAGAGCTGATATGATTCTATTTTTATTTTGCTTTGTAAATGCTTATGAAATTCAAAAGAAATGTGAATGAATAGAATGAAAATTTGTTTTTGGTATAGAAACCAAATAAATGAAATGATTTATTTTATAGAAAAAAAAGTACATCCTGTTATTAAAGCACATTTCAGCAATTATGCCGCACTTATGAGTCAATCAACTTCATTAGTTATTGCGTGCATTAGAATACATCCTGTTAAGATGTCACATTTGCCACATTTACCACATTTGATCATTTGCCTGTTGGTCAAATGTGAGTGAGTGAGTCATTCATATTAAGTTTACAATATTAAATTGCTTTCTAAAGGGTTTGGTCTGTGGTTAGAGGAATATGAATGACAAAAGTTATTGGCATGTTTAAATAAATGGATGGATAAAATACATGTAGAATAGTTAACTTCACTTTCAGATCCCTACAACTCCTGCAGAAGGCAATGGCCATACAACCAAGACTAATCCATCTTGCATGAGTAGAATCCAATGTTCCCTAACGACTGCATTAAGGATGCTTATGTTCCTTTGGCGTTTAAGCAGGCTTTCTGTGCGACATTTATTTAATTGTAGCTGGATTAGCTAAGTTATTTCAGCCATATCCGTATTCACCCATAAGACATTGATATAATCAATTGTTCAATGACCAGTTTAAGTATTGTAGGTTCTCTATGGCATTCTTAATGTAAAAGAATTCAAACGAAAGTTTTTGATGGTTGTGCCATATCTAGTCAATTCATTTGCTATTTAGTTTTCTCGGAATAGCACTGTGTTCCCCTCTGCTAGCTCGTGAAGAGGCTCACGGCACAAGAAAACCATCTGAGAGAGTCTTACAGTCTGCAAATTCTGGTAGAGATATTGGCTTACTTCTCGCAACTCGTATGGTGACATTTTCTGCTGAAAGATGTCCGAGAGCTTTAACGGGTGAAATAAACTTCTTCTTCAACCAGTATTGAATCATTCGTAAAGATCTGTGCGCAGACATTTAGGCTATGTATTACATAATTTTTTATTCTTCTCTATCCGACATGAACGTCTTAAACTTGTTGGATAATTTTTAGTGTTCTATTAGGCCATCAATATTCCCGAAAGTTTACAATTTCATCAGGATCCTCGAGTAACCAGAATACATTTTGCGCCATTGCCCAGTCATCCAGAGACGTTCACTAGTATTAGCTGCTAAACCATTACCAAATTGGTTCAGCCAAAGGAGGCTTAGGATTGTGTTATTTACTGCCAATCTGAAGTCAGGATTACGAACTAGTAGCTCACTCTACTTATGTTGTGTGTGTTAATTTTATACACAAGTGGAGGGGCATACAATTTAAAGTCGATTCCAGACTACAGTTTATTTTAAATACTCTCAGAGTTTTTGCCAGAAATCTACTGAGAGGAAGTCGCCTGGAGTTTGTACCAAGACCACATGTCTAATAAGCCAATATACTATCTAGTAGACTACGGGGACTTATTCACTGCAAATCTGTGTTAGTCACTGTTGTAAAATTATTTAGAATATAAAAAAGAGAAAATGGCTTTCAATCAGCCCTGTATTTGAATGCTCAAACTTGTAGACATTAGGTAGAATTCAAGGTTGCTAATACGAAATGCTTTGGTGTGAACAAAATAATTGAAAGAGCAAAGCAAATCTAATGAAAGAATTTTTTATGATTCTTTGGTCCTATCTGGAGCCATAGAAACTAACCTGTTTCCTTTAAAACATATACAGTGGTGGCCACGAATTTAAGACACGACATATGATGGACTTATTTGTGATAATTGAGAAATCTCAAGAAACCCATGATATTTTGGAAAAATATACTTTGGAGTTTTGCCGCTTCGGCTCTGATGGAAAGCAGTACGTCTGGCGCCCTCCAAACCTGGAGCATCATCCAAAGTACACCCTAAAAATGGTCAGCCATGGTGGTGGAAATGTGACGGTGTGGGCAGCATTTTCCTTGCATGGTGTAGGTCCCATTTACAATATAAATTCTAAAATGGACCACCATGTTTACAAAAATATTATAACAGACACAATGATACATACCATTCGCTGAAGACAACATGCCTCCAATATAGAAATTTATGCATGATAATGACCCTAAGCACATTTCACGTCTAGTGAAGAGTTGCTTAGAAGAAAACGATATCATTGTTCTTAAGTGGCCAGCTCAATCCCCGGACCTCAATCCAATTGAGAACTTGTGGAATGATGTTGAGGAATATGTACGAACAGTTAAACCAAAAAATTCAAGCGATTTGTGGGAAGAAATCCAAAGGGTTTGGTATGCAATTCCAAAGCAACGTTATGTGGCATTAGTCGAAAGTTTACCCAGGAGATGTGCTGCTGTGATGAAAAATAAAGGATTTCCCACTAAATAATAGGTTTTTTTATGAAGCTGAGCTTAATTTGGAGAATAGTGTTATATTATGCCTATGTCTTAAATTCGTGACCAGGTAAAATTTGTGTTTATGTATATAATATGTAAATAAAAATTCTTAACCGAATATAGGTAAGAAACTATTATTAATTTTTCTTCATAACATTACTAAAATCCTAAAAAAATATCATGGACCCATAATTTTTTCGATAAAATGTAAAAATTATCTCAAATAACCCGGTCATATGTCGTGTCTTAAATTCGTGGCCACCACTGTATATTCACACACTCGTATTCATCCATACTCATAGATGGACAGATCAGCCTTCTTTTTTTTTGTTGTCTTTTCCAATTCTTTTTTTTAATAGTATTTACCAGCTGTTTTGGAATTTATTTTATTTAATTTTTTATTTTTTTGTTGTTGGTCATATTTGCTATTTTAATTAATTAGTAGACTATAAACGTCACTTGTCTTGACGCTTCTAAGTGAACAACCACATCAATAAACAATGGAAAATGCGTCATTTAAATGTTTTTGAAAGGGTTCCATGACAATGAAATTGAATTGTAAATACATATTAGAATAAAATTGTTGTTGTTGCTTTCAAATGGAGGTCGATGATGTGACCATAAACTTTGTGTAGCTAAATGATATGAACTTTAATAAATATTAGCCAACAAGAGTGTTACTTAAAGAACCACAATGATATAAAATGTGAAATAAAAATTCTTGTCTTTAAAACAATTTCTCTCATCTTTAAGCTAAAATTTTAGCAAATTTATGTTGTTTTCCTAAGACCATCAACATTAGCTTTTCGTTTCCTACCGCATGTAGTACAATGTTTCATAAAAATTTTCATTTCAATTACTATGTTCGCACGTACAATTATTTCCATTATATATGCTGCGTACAGATATGTACATACATTGAATATTTCATTGCGTCATTATGTTCTTAAGTGTTGTTGTGCTGATGACAGCAAAAATAACAAAATTACGTTGTCATGTTAGGATTTCATCACGATTATTTCCAATTTTTTTTGTGAAATTTATGAAATTACTTCCGGATTTCGATTCAAATCTTGAAACTTAAAGCTTATAAACACACGCAATTCGGCATTTAAGTGTTTTTAATGCAGCCTCCATTCCCACTTAACAAAATACTTATTTTGTCATTAGTAGACATTAGAATCGATGTTCCCAGTTTTGTAAAATATTTTTAGTCTAACAAACTGATTGATTTCTGAAGTGTTGATCACATTACTCTCCGTAAAATTGAATCCATCTATCCGACTATTGATTGATTAAATTGCTTGTTGTCAATTTAAAGGCCTTAGCGGTTTCACTAACTTAACCCTCTAGAGAGGATAAAATTTGTAACGAAAATCACTGAAGGGCAGATGACGCTGTCTCTTAAAAAAAAAGAAATGAACTCATCAAACAAAATTCCTCCCCACTACTTCCAATACAATAACTCAATTCATTTGCACCGAAGACGTTTCCGTAAGTAATGGCAAATGACCTACTCAGCTGGTAAAAACAATAAAACCGAAATAAGGCTCAAAAAAACGAATCGAATGAAAACTACAATCAACCCAACAACCCAAAAAGTCTTTTCACAGACGGTGTTGGTCTTGGACAACAAAAAGTGGCAACTCTGTCATCCTAGAAATTGCTACAGTTGACTAATCACTTGATTAGCTTGAAAAACTGGATTTGGTTTGGAACCTTTAACGATATAATGCAAAATAATGCTTTACGTTGTAATGCGAAAAGGCTAATTATTGATAGTAAAGTTTTCCTTTGTTCTTTCAGTCGGAGACTACGATGTACATTTTATTCTTTTTTCTTTGACCATTGGTTTACTGCAGCCGATTCTAAAACAGGAGAGCTTTCAGCTCTTATTACTTAGCAGCAACACATTCTGTGTAGAATCTTATTGGTTTGTTCATTTATGGTAGAGGTGATGAACAAAATCATTGTCTGTCCCCAGATGTGGTGATACATCACTTTCTTATGATGTTTGTTGTTGAAGTTATACTATCTGCGTTCTATTTCTAAATGTATTATTTACAGAGGATAACATCTGTTAATGAAAAATCGTTTGAATGTTGTTCAACTCTATTGATTGGTTGATGCTATTCACTGTAGTACAATGGAATGTTCTTTAGAGAACGTTTGGGAAAGTACACTTTACTATGTATTATAACATCTTAGTCAAGATTACATGTAAGTTTTACATGCCTCATATTTGGTGTGTTAAAAACTTGTGTTCAAAAAAAAAAAGATACGATATATTTTGCTTAGTAGTTGTCTTTATTCCAGAAGATGTTTGTTTGGGTTTCCTGCAATGTAGGAACTTCCAACCTTCTACAATCTATATGCCAAGTTTCAACAGTGTTCGCTAAAATATTAGCAGCATAAATGTAAGACAAAATAGAATACATATGATTGACAATGTCAATGATCTCTGTAGCGACAATTCATACGAACTATATTTATTACTGTTTCATCAAACAAAATACCCTACTCTTAATAACTATTTTATTTATTCCTTATTTAAGACTGCTATATCTACATACACCACTGTTTACGTCAAACGCAAAATGCGATTTATTTTCATTTGATTTGAAATATTGAATTCAATGTACAAGCCAGAAGTGAAAATAAATCTCTTGACGAATGAAAACAAGAAAAAAATAACGTGAAGAAATATTTTCTCAAAAAACATCAATAATATGTACATATGTATTAAGATTACATCAATCATATTTAATATTAAACAGGCCTGGATGTCTATCATTTCTATAACCTAATAGCTATTTCCCTTTACGATACCAACCATTATCTAAGGCTTCAACGCGTTTCACATTGTAAGTAGAATAATATATATGAAGAGATGCTCTTGAATAAAAGAGGCTATTGTGATAACAAGAACTGAAAGAGAAAGAGAGAGAGAGCATGTTTCAGGCATACTGATGTCATTATCGTAATAATCGTATAAAGCGTATACTCATACAAATCGAATTATGAGGTGGTTTATATACTCATCTATCTTTTCTATTCTTTTTTGTTCATGTTCCATGTCTGTTTTTTTCTTTTGCTCTTGTTTCGGTTTTTTTTTTGTTCCATCCAAATGTCTGCTGACTGGCATTAGTAAAGTAAATGATGTTCGTGATTTAAATTCTTGCATATTAAAGCGTAAAAAATATTTCTTTTTCCTGTGATTTACGATTACAAGTATTGCCAGGTTTTTTTCTGTCTTCTTGTCTTTTCTGTTTCTGTCCACTTGTTTTTCACAGCCAGTAAATCATTTTTACTTGTTTTCTCTTTCCAGTAATGCGAATCATTAAATCTGAGCCTCAAATCATGAAATGCTGATGAGATTTGCCTGAAGGTAAGCAGCTTAAATACTGGTGTTAATTATTATTTTGTCACGGCTTTTTTGAAATGAAAACAATACGTTTAACTTTAAAACCTTAAGCTGTTATAATAGAATTGATTAATTTATTAAAAGATTCAATACGGAAACCTACAGCTGTGATTATACAAAAACAAGTAAAGTGTATATATGTCCGTAAGAGTATCCACGTTATAATTGTGAGATTTTATTTGAAACATTTTTAAAAAAATTTCTGAGACCATTAGGTCAGGTTTATGGACCGGTACTTGTCATTGGGACAAGTATCATACCTAGAGATCAAAATGGCCCATTGTAAATACGTCATAGAGGAGGAGGAGGAGGAGGAGGAGGAGAGAGAGAGAGAGAGCGAGAGAGAGGATAGTGATGGAGATAGCGAAATTGGAAAAGGAGAAGAGGTAGGAATGGGAGGAGACCATTCGAAAACTTGGTAGAATTTTCTGTCTAGGTGTCAACTATTCGAAGAGAAGTGGTTATGATTACGAACAGTAGCACTTCTGTGCGCTAACGTTTCTGGTTGGTCTCTTGAAAATATTGCTGCAGAAAGCCCGAGAACATTAAGTCGACATTGTTCTCACAAACAATGGATTGTACAAAGCACTACACGTTGAATGTCCACTTACATGCGTCCAAAATTGGGTTTACTCAGGGGCTCAAATCAGCAGATAATGGAAAGTGCGCGCAATTCGTTCAATGGGTAATGGAGCAATTGCCTAGTTTTCAAAAAAATTTGTCTTCTGCGACAAGAATCTGAATGAAATTGAATTTTGGGTTCAGAAAATCCATATGCAATCCATGACAAACGAATGAGCCCACAATGAGCAACTGTTTGGTGCAGATTTATGGCAGAGAACGTGATTAGATTCGAATCGACTATTCACACACCAAGTCACATATCTACAACAAAACGAAACATGAAGAAAATATTTCTTCGGTGACTTTCAGCAGAATTCTGGCAAAAACTCGAAAAGTAAATAAAATTGCCATGAAAAGTTTCTCAAAAATCTGTCGTTCGGAGTTGACTTTAAACTATATGACCTGCTACTCTTATATAAAAATTAACGCACACAACATAAGTGGTGAGAAACTAGGTCATAATTCTGACTGAAGGGTTGTAATGGAAAATTATGTATGTGTGAACGGTATTCATTACGGAAACATAATATCGGAGTTCTTGTGGACGACATGTGGTTTCAGCATAGCGGCACCATCTGCCAAACCATACATGCAATTTTCTCAAATATCTCGAAAAAGACGAGATATGAAGAAATATTTGGTCAGGGACTTTCTCTCAGCAGTCTTTTGGCAAAAACTCTAAAAGTAAATAAGATTGCAATGAAAAGTTTTCCAAATATCTGTCGACTTTAACTGCAGCTTATGAATAAAATTAACACACACATCGGGGGTGATGTGAAAAGCTAAATCGTAATACTGACTGAAGGGTTGTAATGATCCAGCATGTATGTGTGAACGATATTTATTACAGAAACATAATAATGTAGTTCCTGTAGCCTCAAGTCAATGACATGGATCTGGACGACATGTGGCTTCAGCATAGCGGCACAATCTGTTACATCATGTGTGCAATTATTTTAATATGTCGAGCCATAACCGCAAAAAAAGCTTAAGCGACATATTTTCCATATATCGCTTTTTGTAATAAATAAATTCATTACCCTCATTTGCATCATCTATAAAAATTTCAGGGTCACACTGTGTACCGTTATGGTTTTATAACAAAAAAAATTTTATCTTAAGTGCACTTTTAAAATTTGTTTGTTTTTTTGTGACAGCGACTTGTCGCTTAAGTTAAAATTTTCTTAATAAAAAATCTGAAAAATATATTGCTTTCAAAAATTATAATATAATAATACTGAAGTCTTATTTTAATATTCATATATAAATAGGTTGTATATCTAAAAAAATTGATAAAATATGACAGAGGTGAATAAGGATGTGTTAAACTTTTGTGTTAAATAAAAATTTTTTTTTCTAGAAGGTTAATAAGCGCTCCCTCGTTCCATACAGTGATTCAGACACATCTTCTGATGATGAAGAAACCTGTGGTTGGGCAGAGAGGATTTAAAAGCCAACGAAAATTACCTCTAAGGCTGAAAAATGTAAAGTTTTGCAAACAAGTGTTCTGCCTAACCCGTGTAAGAACAAAAAATGTGGTAATTCGTGCGCCGAAAAGTTTTCCGAATCTGACAGGATACGAATAAATGAACATTTTTGGGGAATCAGTAAACAGCGGCAAAAAGACTTTTTAAAAACTTGTATTAAAAAATAAATATTTTGATATAAATTCGATTTTACGATTTAGACGACACTCTGAAATACTAGCCAAGGGGCCTGAAGAATTATATAAAAGTCGATTGAAAATTTCCTCTTAAAGTACAGAGATTTAAAAACACTCTGCGACAACAAAATCATACCAGAAAGATTTCACCACGAATTTTTAAATTTACAACATGATCATACCATAGAAGACACGTTGCCTGAAACCGATCAAGAAGACAATTCCGTTTAGATATAAAAAATAAAAAATTGTTTCTTTGAAAATGTTAAGTTTTACAATGACTTTTTAGTACTTTCTTTTAACCACGTACAATGTTCATAATGATATATAAAACATTTTTATTTTTCGTTGTTAATAAAAAAAGTTTGAATTAAACTATCTGCATGGTTCTATTTTATATATTGTAACCTTTAAAGGAAAGGTCCTAACTCTTTTTTTTTTTTTGTAAGCCCCAAAAAATCTCTACTGAAAAAACACGAGTTAGGGCCTTTCTATATTAAGGCAACGACATGTATGTATGTATGCGTAACAAAGAAAAAACACTTTAAGACCTTTTTCCCATATTATGATAATAATTCTTACTATTAGACATTCACTGTATTTCTAATAAAAATAGAAAGCCTTTTATATATAAATACATACATTTATGTAAGTTAACGAATGGGTTAATCAATGAAGTTTTTCTATTGTTTTGTTACCATGCGGAAAAATTTTAAAATGAACTCATTGATTTTCTCTCTTTCTTTCTTGACAACATTAATAAATAAGTTTTTTTTTCTCCTTTCTCGTTTATACTTTTAGTTATCACTATGTAAGGTTATCATAAAATAATTCTATTGATCTCTTTTTAACCAATTCATACTCCTTTGTCGCTAAGTAAATATAAAATTATTTTATTGATCTTACTTTCTTACTACCTATGTCAGCTATTGTAAAATATATTGTCTCTCCTTTTCTAATGATATTTTTGTTACTATGCAAAGTAATTGTAAAATAATTTTATTAATTTTGTTGTTTTTTTATTCATGTTCCGTTTGCCGGTTAGTTACAAAATTGATTGATATTTTACTTTTTTAAAAATAACTAAATTTAGTCTGTTTGGTGGACCGTTTGTTTAAAGACGTTTGTAAATTTAAAAAGAAGTTAAAATTTAAAAATAATACATAGTAATAAAAAGGTGGACAATATTAATATTGTGAATATTTAAAATATTTAATAATTAATTAATAATAATAATTAATATTTAAAAATATTTAAAAATCATCTAAATTCTACATAGTAGAAGGAACTATATTAATATTGTGTAAAAATATTGTGAATATTTAAAATATTTAATAATTAATTAATAATAATAATTAATAAGAACAATAATAATAATTAATATTTAAAAATATTTAAAAATCATCTAAATTCTACATAGTAGAAGGAACTATATTAATATTGTGTAAAAATATTGTGAATATTTAAAATATTTAATAATTAATTAATAATAATAATTAATAAGAACAATAATAATAATTAATATTTAAAAATATTTAAAAAATTATCTAGATTCTACATAGTAGAAAAAAGAATAAAATACTTAGTATTTTAAAGTGAATAAATTAAAACAAAAACAACAACAACATTTAAAACTTTAATTACAATTACAATAAAAATTAACTGGCGCCCAACAACTTTAACCCACTTAAACTATCGACCTGAAAATCTGTATAGTATTGTCTGTTGCTGTGTGGACTTTTCGAGATCACATTGGACCAGCGTAAGCGGATATTGGATAATTTTTATTAATAATTGTATTCATAATATTAATAATTTGTAATATTAGTTTACTTTCTTAATTATATCGATATATTATATGGTAATTTCCCTAATTTGCAAAGCATATGAAAAATTCTGTATTTTTTTGATTTTAATGAATATCAAAAATCTGATCGAAAGTTTAAACAATTTAAGAATACAGGAAGATCAGCGCGAAATCATGGATCCTAATACTTTACAGTCGTTGGTTTCTGCGGCAATTAGAGAAGCCACTGCACAAAACCGTCGAGAATTTCAAACTACCGTAGATGAACTCACACGTAGATTAACATTACTGGAAACTCCTACAGTTAGAAAAGAACACAAAGAAATTGAGATAGTATCAGGCGTTGAATGCAACGAAACCTTAGATGTTGTGAAGTCTGTACCAGAATTTTGCGGAGATTCATCTAGGTACATTTCATGGCGTCAAGCCGCAATTACAGCCCACAAGTTGTACGAAGGATACGTAGGGAGTTCGAAATATTATCAGGCTATAGCTATACTACGAAATAAAATAGTTGGCAAAGCTGATACTGTTTTGAGTTCATATAACACAGTTCTAAATTTTCATGCGATTTTGGAGAGATTAGACTTCGTTTATGCTGATAAGCGATCTGTTTTTACCCTTGAACAAGAATTGTCTACCCTTACCCAGGGTTCTAAGACTATTATCGACTTTTATAACGAGGTAGAAGAGAGACTTAATTTAATAATTAATAAAACTTTAATGGTTTACGAGGGAGATAATAATCTAATAGCATCACTTAACAACAAATATAGGCAGGATGCACTTCGAGTATTCATTTCTGGTTTAAAAAAACCTTTGTGTGATATTCTTTTTACGTGCAAGCCGTCTGATATGCCAATGGCTTTAGCAATAGCTCAGGAGATGGCGACAAATAGAAGTCGATATAATTTTGCTCGCGCTTTTAATACAGGCTTAAATGAACAATTTTCTTCTAATTATCGTAGTCCAGTTTCAAATCAAAATTTTAGACATCCGTTATACAATCCATCTGTTTTAACTAATTCTTACTACCCAACACTAAATCAAAATATTTCAGGTTATCCTTTTCATAATCAATCAACCCCTTCAAATCCTTTCTTGCTTAGAGCTCAACCACCACAACTTGTACCCAGTTATCAAAACAATAACATGCCTCGTAATAGTATTCGTTGGCAAACGGCACCGAGATTTCAACAACCGTTACAAAATAATATTCGGCCTCCGCAAGGTTTTCAGTTAACTCCAGGTTTCCAACCTCAAGTTATCGATACAGACGTAAGTATGAGAACTGTAGGTACAACTCAGAATAATATTAATTCTCAGAGAAAACAGATTGGATCAGTTAAGGTTCCTAATAATACGCATAGGGTTTACCATTTATCAGAAAATCAGGCTGAGAATAATATTTCTCCTGAAGAGTTGCAGGAAGGTGTTGTCGAATACATTGAAGAAGACCAGGTTAATTTTTTAGACATAGGTCCCTCCTACCCTACGTGGAGAGGGAATTTAGAGGAAGAAAATTAAAGTTTTTGGTGGACACTGGTTCATCTAAAAACTACATTAAAGATTTAAAAATATTCCCACTCGAAATGACCGTTAAAAGTCCTGTTTTAGTGAAATCCGTCCATGGAGAAAATTTGGTTAAACGCAAAGCACCAGTAAAAGTATTCAATAAGGTCACAGATTTTTTTATACTTCCATGTCTTACTACATTTGATGGCATCATAGGTTTTGAACATCTCAAGGATATTAAAGCACATATAGACACCAATAATAGTATGTTGAGTTATGAGGATGGTCAAGAAAAATTAAGTTTTTTTTATTGCAATGAGACCAATTATATCTCAGTTGATTTTGACAGTGTTCCGGAAAATGTTCGCAATGAATTTTTGATGGTTTTGGAAAAGTTTGAAGGTGTTTTTGCTACCCCTAACGAAGCACTTCCATACAATACAGCAGTTGTTGCAAGTATAAGAACTAAGGATGAGGAGCCAGTTTATTCTAGATATTATCAATATCCTATGGCTATGGTAGATTTTGTCAATAAGGAAATAGAGGAATTGCTAGCAAACAATATTATAAGACCATCTCGATCAGCATACAACAATCCCGTATGGGTAGTTGACAAAAAGGGTCTGGACGAAAACGGCAAACCAAAGAAACGATTAGTTATTGACTTCCGAAAACTAAATTCAAAGACGATCTGTGACAAGTATCCAATCCCTGAAACTTCTGTTATTTTGGCCAACCTTGGTAAAGCGAAAATTTTTACTACTTTAGATTTGAAATCCGGGTTTCACCAAATTAATCTAAGAGAAGAAGATAGGGAGAAAACCGCATTTAGCATCAGTAATGGGAAGTACGAATTTTGTAGGCTACCATTTGGGCTTAAAAATGCACCTGGTATATTTCAACGTGCTATAGATGATGTACTGCGTGAAGAAATTGGCAGGTGCTGCCACGTCTATATTGATGATATCATCATATTTTCTGACACGGAGCAGAAACATATAGATGATATTGGAAGGATATTGGAGAGACTTTATAATGCAAATATAAGAGTTTCGCTAGAAAAGTCCAGATTTTTTAGAACATCTGTTGAGTTTTTGGGTTTTACGGTTTCGACTGCTGGAATTAGAACTTGTCCTGATAAGGTTAATTCGATTGTCAATTACCCCACACCCTCATCCCTACGCGGGTTAAGATCTTTTCTTGGTTTGGCTGGGTATTATAGAAAATTCGTTAGAGATTATGCAGCAATTGCAAAGCCTTTGACGAAATACCTAAGGGGAGAAAATGGTCATATAGGTGCAAGGCAGTCAAGGAATGTAAAGATAGCTTTGGATCGTGAAGCCCTGGAGGCATTTAATAAGATAAAACAAATTCTCGCTTCGGAAGAAGTTTTGCTGCTATATCCTGACTTCGAAAAACCTTTTGATTTAACTACTGACGCGTCTTCACACGCTATTGGAGCCGTGTTATCGCAAGGTGGTCGTCCGATCACAATGGTTTCGAGAACCTTGTCCCCAGCAGAAGAAAGTTATGCGGTAAATGAGAGAGAGTTACTGGCAATTGTGTGGGCATTGAAGAGTCTTCGAAATTACCTTTACGGTGTTAGTAAGCTAAATATTTTCACGGACCATCAACCCTTAATATTTGCAATTTCTGAAAGAAATTCCAATTCGAAATTAAAAAGATGGAAAGCATTCATTGAAGAATATGCACCGACGTTTTACTATAAACCTGGCAAGGACAACGTCGTTGCCGATGCGCTTTCCAGGCAATACAACAACATGATTTACAATTTATCGTCCAGTTCGTCCTTGGAAGCTGTAAATAGCGAGAATTCTTATACGGAAGTAATATTAACAGTGGAGAACCCACTTAATTGTTTTCGGAATCAGATTATTCTTACTCAAGGCTTAGAGTCCAATGAACAGACGAAAATAATTTTCAAAGACCGAATTCGTCATACAATAACATTTACAGATATCGGGGATGCTTTTGGTGTTTTAAAACGAGCAGTTAACCCTAATGTAGTGAACGGTATTTATTGTGAACTACAAATCTTAGCTAAAATTCAACATTTTTTGGTTACAGCGTACCCCTCTGTCAAATTTCTCCACACAAATAAATTTGTAACGGATATATTTAACACCGATGATCAAGTAGAAATTCTGAATAATGAGCACAATCGAGCGCATCGTGCACTATCTGAGAATGTTAAACAGATAATACAAGACTATTATTTTCCAAACATTAGAAAAAAATTGAAGGAACTAATTCGCAACTGTAAAATTTGCAACGAGGCTAAGTACAATAGACATCCAAAAAGACAGGAGATATCAGAAACCCCCATTCCTTCTTACCCAGGTGAAATATTACATATAGACATTTACTCGACAGACGGAAAGCACTTTCTGACATGCGTGGATAAGTTTTCAAAGTTTGCAATTGTAAAGCCAATAGCCTCGAGATCGATAGTAGACGTTAAGCCTGCTCTTCAAGAAATTTTAAATACCTACAATAGTACAAAAACAGTTGTTTGTGATAATGAGAAGTCATTAAACTCCGAATCAGTCAAGACCTTATTGAAAAACTTTTATGGAGCTGAAATTGTTGCTGTCCCACCACTACACAGCACATCAAACGGTCAAGTAGAGAAATTCCATAGTACCCTTTCGGAAATTGCAAGATGTATTAGGCTAGAGTACTCCATAACTGATACTACAGATCTTATCCTAATAGCTGTTTTAAAATATAATCGATCTATACACTCCGTTGTTAAGCTAAAACCCATAGATATATTTCACTCAATTTCTGACGAGTTAAAGGCTTTCGTAAAGAACAATTTAATTACCCAACAGAAAAAGGACTTAAAATTCCATAATAAAGAAAGAATTACACGAATTTTCGAACCTGGACAAAAGGTTTTCGTTAAGGTCAACAAAAGACTAGGGAACAAATTCAGTAAAGTTTATGTTGAGAAAGTAATACAAAAGGATTTAGGATCCACGGTTCAAATCGAAAATAAAATTGTTCACAAGGACAATATTCGCTAATATTTCATATCCAATTTGTGTCCTGTAATGGAAGTTTAAACTTTCGACCTGCTATAAACTGCCTATAATCATTTTTAGAAATTTTAATTTAATTTAAAAAATACATGTAACCAAGTAAAGAAATTATATACATAGTTGCTTTCTAAAAATTAAATATTGTAATTTTAACATAATTATGTAAGTTTAATATTTACATATTTTCTCAGTCGAGGACGACTGATGCTTAAAGGGGGGAGAAGTTAACGAATGGGTTAATCAATGAAGTTTTTCTATTGTTTTGTTACCATGCGGAAAAATTTTAAAATGAACTCATTGATTTTCTCTCTTTCTTTCTTGACAACATTAATAAATAAGTTTTTTTTTTCTCCTTTCTCGTTTATACTTTTAGTTATCACTATGTAAGGTTATCATAAAATAATTCTATTGATCTCTTTTTAACCAATTCATACTCCTTTGTCGCTAAGTAAATATAAAATTATTTTATTGATCTTACTTTCTTACTACCTATGTCAGCTATTGTAAAATATATTGTCTCTCCTTTTCTAATGATATTTTTGTTACTATGCAAAGTAATTGTAAAATAATTTTATTAATTTTGTTGTTTTTTTATTCATGTTCCGTTTGCCGGTTAGTTACAAAATTGATTGATATTTTACTTTTTTAAAAATAACTAAATTTAGTCTGTTTGGTGGACCGTTTGTTTAAAGACGTTTGTAAATTTAAAAAGAAGTTAAAATTTAAAAATAATACATAGTAATAAAAAGGTGGACAATATTAATATTGTGAATATTTAAAATATTTAATAATTAATTAATAATAATAATTAATATTTAAAAATATTTAAAAATCATCTAAATTCTACATAGTAGAAGGAACTATATTAATATTGTGTAAAAATATTGTGAATATTTAAAATATTTAATAATTAATTAATAATAATAATTAATAAGAACAATAATAATAATTAATATTTAAAAATATTTAAAAATCATCTAAATTCTACATAGTAGAAGGAACTATATTAATATTGTGTAAAAATATTGTGAATATTTAAAATATTTAATAATTAATTAATAATAATAATTAATAAGAACAATAATAATAATTAATATTTAAAAATATTTAAAAAATTATCTAGATTCTACATAGTAGAAAAAAGAATAAAATACTTAGTATTTTAAAGTGAATAAATTAAAACAAAAACAACAACAACATTTAAAACTTTAATTACAATTACAATAAAAATTAACTTGTATAAAATGTTATAATAATGACCTAAAAAGAATTATATTAAAAAAATAGTTTGGTCATAAGAATATTTTATCTTAACCGACACAATTTTTTCCCAGTAGTTAATCAGAATGACAGCAAAAAAAGCTTAAGCGCCAAAAATTGCTGTTGTTTGGTTTTTATGAGAAAGCAATTGCATTGATTTTATGCATTGGAACAAAATGTGTCTTTATACAAAATTTTGTTGCTCTAACTTGATTTGAACAAGAAATAAATAATAAAAACCTTCCCCTGTAAAATTTCGTTTTTGTCGCTTGAGCTTTTTTTGCGGTTATGGCTCGATGTTATAAGACGAGAGCCTGTTGTTCAAACTCCATCTCAGACAAGATGAAATATTTCGTCGGCGACTTCCTCTCAGCAGTCTTCTGGCAAAAATTCTAAGAGTAAATAAGAAAAGTTTTAAAAAATTCTGTCGACTTTAAACTTTAGGCCTCGACACTCATGGATAAAATAAACACACATAATGTGGATATTGTGAAATCATGACTAAAGAGTAGTAATGACCAATTAAGAACGCATTCGAAATATTTTTTCTTTACAATTTTAATGCACGAAAAATGTGCATTCTTATGGAAACACCTTTTATAATTAAAATAATTTAAGTTCCATTGGTTTACCTCGTTTTAATAATCAAAAAAAAAGAAAACTTTTAGTAATAAACGCACAATAAACTTGACTTAAATTAAGTTTTAAGCTTAAATCTTTAATTACCTCCTTGCAGTCGTTAAATTAAATCCAACTTATTATGCTGTTTCTCATGTTAATTAACGGTAAATTGAAAGCTAAATGAGTGTTGCTCGACAATAGAAACAAAACAGTGCAACTGTAATCGTATGAAATTATATGGAAAAACTATTTTAAATTTTCTATTTTTCAATTTTCATCTCTAAACTGCGTCGTTTCGAACTTGAAATTAAATATTTACGTTGCATTTTAGATATAAACGACAGCCATTGTAAGTGTGTATGCCACCACAGCCATATGATAAAATGGTTGTCTGTTCCTTTACATTCTCAACGCGGGGTATAATCGCTTGTTTCAATGCGCCTTAACTTTACCTGTATTTTCAAGGAACATTGCCAAGGTTGCATTTGAAAAGAAAAAAAAGAAAATGGAAAGGAACGTAAGAAAAATGAATGAACGAAAAACAAAAACAACAAAAAAAAAACATGAAAATAAAATAAAGAATCATGCAAACGCTTTGGATGACATACATATAATTTTGCCATTTAGATGTCTTACCACTGACACTACTACGCCATACTGCCTGTATGAAGGAGTAATAGGTTGACGAGTTCATTTTAACACACAGTGAAATTTATGCCTATGACGATGGTTGTGGAGATGAAAGTGTTTTCATTTAAATAGAATTATATTATTTTTTTATATTTTTTATGTAAATTTTGTTTTTGGTTTAGAATGCCTTTCCTTTCTTCATCAGGTTCTACAATTGTTGTTTTGTAGGGACATGGCCATGTAAAACGCTTTAAATAAAAAAATTTTGATTTCTTTTGCTGCAGTCTTTACTTGGGAAAGTTCATTAAAAAAAAAAAAAAGAAAGTCAAGAACCTTTTCCTTTCGTGGGAAGGCTTGGGACTGACGTATAAGGTGAAAGGTCTTCAGACCCACAACCCCTGCGGAAGGTACTTGATGGAGCACATTGTTTATCGGTAAGCCTGCGATTAGAACCAAACCCAAAACCAAAATTGTGCTTTGGAGAGCCATGCGATTTAAGGACAGAAGACAATTTAACCTCTTTTTTAAATATCTGTCCAGCATACCCTTCCTCTGCTAATGAAATTGAGCCTTAGAACATACCCATTTCAACTAAGGCCGTCATGACAACTACGCCCTGGAATATGTCGGAGATTGAGATTCAATATTCTACTATAGTCCTATGTTCCTCTTACCTTAGAATAATCCAAAATTTCACAGCGAAGTCGTCGACACTCATAGACGAGGACGGTTGTTGAAATGAAGTTCGTTAGGGACTTCATCTCAGCCTTCGTATCCTAGTAAATGATGATATTTTCAGAGAAAATTCAAACTTACAATAAGAATTGGGCCACTTTCAATATGGCCACGAACTTTACCAGAAAAACTGAACCCTTAATATGCCTCAGCTTACTCTGTAAAGTATTTTGTTTCACCGGGTAAACTTCGGATCATCAGACCAGAACTCCCTAGCTGGAATGCTAAGATTAAATATCCAATTCAAAAATTTTAAGGAACCATACAAACGACCCGGATATGTGTACGTCTTCTCAGAATTATAGCGTGTCCAGCTTAGCCCCCTGTTTCTATAAAATGCCGGACAGGAACCAGTTGAGTATAGAAAGTAATGCCTTAGACGGAGTGGAATTGCCTGCGTAGTCTATCAGTTTGCAATCACATTGTTATAGGCACATACATACATAATTGACCATTACAACCCTTCAGTCAGGATTACGGCCTAGCTTCTCACACCACTCATTTGTGAGTGTTAATTTCATACATGAGTGGTGGGACCTACAGTTTAAAGTCGATTCCGAACGGCAGATTTTTGAGAAACTTTTCATGGCAATTTTATTTACTCTCAGAGTTTTTGTCAGAAATCTACTGAGAGGAAGTCACCGAAGAAATATTTTTTTTTTATATTTCGTTTTGATGTTTGACCTGGGGTTTGAACCGTGGCCTTGCGTTTAATAAGCCAACACGCTATCTACTAGACAACGGCGACTACCAGACTAGGCACACCATCCCCAAAAAGTGGGTACCATAAAGCAAGGTTAACTCTACTAAGGCCCAATGGAGCCCATATGTGAGTGTACGTTTAAGCTTCCACATCCTGTTCACGGCCCTTTCTGTGGCTACAAGCGGTGTGGCTACTCTCTTTGACATCTCAAAAATGTTATTCGCAGTGGGAGCTTGGGGTCCAGAATAACGCCCTATACTGAATCCTCCTGGATAAGGATAGAGGAGAGTCATTGAGGTTCGGTACTTTAAAGCTTGATATCTTGTACCTTCAGTCGTTTTTTGTGAACTGAGTCCTAAACTACACTATGAGAGCCACTATAAGCTTTAAACCTTAAACAAGGAAAAGTTGTGCAAGTCAACGTCAGATAACATAACGGTTAAATTATCCACATAACCAAAAATTTTAAAGTCACATCCTTGCAGCTTCTCCTAGGATTCTTTCGCAATAATACATTATAGCAAAGGCGGAAAACTGAACTAAACGGTATATCTGTAGTCAATTCCCTGGCAATTGGTATAATCATTTGCCTTATTTACCGCCCTTCGAAAGATACCATCACTCTTTAAATAAAAATAGAAGGAAATTTCAATTATCCTTTATCGCATACTTGCTGCTGGCCATTATTTTGAGTTGTCACAATTAAGTTTTAAATAAAAATACACTCGTAAATAAAATAAATCATTGGAATGTCATTATTTGACATTCTACTGCCACTTGTGTCGTTTACTTTCATTTTTATTTTCATTTTCTTCTTCATTCTTTTTCGCTTTTTGATGAGTTTCATTTTTTTTTTCTAACAGGAAATCCTTCAGCCATTTAGGACACGAAAAAGAAACAGGAAATGTTTGATTGTAAAAGTATAACAAAATTATCGGGTATCACATGCAACCATATCATCCAGCCAGAGGGTGTGACTGACTGGTCATTGGCCATTTCCCATTGACCAAATACATTAAAATTTCCGTTTCCGCTTTGTTAACGATAGCAATTGGAAAAAACATGTAATAAACACCACAATTAACAGAGTGTAGATGTATGGTTGCTAGTCAATCATACCTTTTTTTATTCATTCATTCAGTCATTTTCATCTGGGTTTACTTGTTAATCCAATTTGATACTTATATTTACATGTACGTATAAGGGAAAATATAGAAAGGAAATGCTAGAAAATCATTGAATTGAAGTTGAATTTTTCGAAAAGATAAGAATAAAATTTTGTCAAAAGGTTTTCTTATTGAATTTCTTAGGAAAATAAAATTCTGATTTATTGAACATGAAAAAGGTTGGTAATGGCATGTTTTCCAAGAAGGACAAAGTACCACTTAGCCCAGCCTTTTCGCCTGTTGTTATACTACAATTAATATCCAAACTGGTGGCAGGAAAGCAACCTGATTTTATAACAACAAACCTAGAAATCTTTATATTAGAGAGTTCAGTCAAACTTGGCAGAAAATAAGATAATAAGACTCCCGCCTCCTTTTAGCAAGAGAAGGACACAGATGCCGACTCACAGTTCTTGCAGAGGTTATTCTATTGCATGCCAAGTCTATTAGGATGCTTTTCAACAGGACAGTGGCCTGTGCGAAACATAATTGTGAGATGGATGATTCAATCCTCTTCTTATCCATACAAGTCCATCAGAATATAGTAATATTCCATATATATATAATACCCAGTTTAACTGAGGCAATGAAAATATCTATGTCCTGTGGTTAGGTTAGTTATGGTGGCAGACCTCCCTTAAAGGAAGAGTTTCCACTTAGGCCAGCATTTACGCCCATTGTGATACCACGATTAATCTTCAAACCGGGGATCAAACATTCTCTAGAAGTAAACAATGCGAGCAGCAATACTTATATTAGAGAGCTCGGTCAATAATGTCAGATGATAGGGGGTCAAAAGCCTCCTTCTTCTTATGATAAGACCAGACCACTGAGATAAGAGGTGAAAGAGATTCTCTTCCTTCTATTCAGACCCACAGTTTCTGCAGAAGCCGTTTGCCAGAATGCCAAGTCCTTCAGCATGCCTACCGAAAAGCCTGCGTCCCATGAGAGCTGCTATTGTGCGACGAATGGCGAAGCGAATTAAGTATAGAAATGAGTTGGACCTCGCCCTGTAACTTGTCGCAGATTGTGAACTCTTAACGGGTTTTGATTAAATCATCGACAGGGCTATAGTCCACAATATTATTATGTCATGGAATCCAGACAGGATCCAAAATTTTCCAGAAAAATACACGAAATTCTTAGAAGAGGTCGTCTTTGCTTGGTTATCCGGGTAAATCAGGGAAAAAGCGATAATAATCTCACCGTTTTTAAAATGCAGCCTAAACAAAAATTTAATATCAGATGTCTTAAAAAATGTACAACAGCCTACTATGTCCAAAAATTTAGAGTCATCGGTATATTCCTCAAGGGTCTCCCAGGGTGACTGTGGATGTTCAGACCAGAAGTCATAAATTTTAAAAATAAATGTGCTATTCAGTACTTTATAACATACGTACATACATAATTGGTCATTACAACCCTTCCATTAGGATTATGTCCTAGCTTCTCACTCCACTTATGTTGTGTGTGTTAATTTTTTATAGGGTGTTTTTTATAGAGGTAAAGAACTTTAAGTTGCAATAAAACAACGATGGATTATTCGATTGACATGCATTTTATTTATCCGAAAGATAATCTTGTGGCATTACATTTTAAATATGATTTCTGGCATATGATCGCCACGGCTGGCGCGGATGTAGTCCAATCTGGACGTCCAATTTTCGATGACTTTTTCCAACATTTGTGGCCGTATATCGGCAATAACACGGCGAATGTTGTCTTCCAAATGGTCAAGCGTTTATGGCTTTGCCGCATAGACCAATGACTTTACATAGCCCCACAGAAAGTAGTCTAGCGGTGTTAAATCACAAGATCTTGGAGGCCAATTCGCAGGTCCAAAACGTGAAATTAGGCGGTCACCAAACGTGTCTTTCAATAAATCGAAATAAAATTGCACTATTTGCAAGCGTTGTTCAGGCGTGAGTCTATTCATGATGAATTGCCAAACCAAACTGAGAATAAATCACTTGACAGCTGTTAAATCGGTCGCCATCTTGAAAAGTAATGCCAACTTAAAGTTCTATACCTCTATAAAAAACACCCTTTTGAGAGACGTTCGCATGGTAATTTTATTTCACTCTCGGCATTTTTGCCACAAATTTGCTGAGAGGAAGTCGCTGAAGAAATATTTTTTCAGATTTCGTTTTGTTGGAGATGTCTGGCCTGGCAATCGAATCGAGGCCTGATGTCTAATAAGTCAACACACTACCTACTAGACTATGGCGACTTCAGTAATTTATAAGGGACCATATCATCGATCTGGACGTAAGGTTAGCAGGATAATAAGACCACTGTGAGAATGCAGAAGCTTTCCTGATGGATTCAAAGGAAGGAATTTAAAATCATGATTTAATCATGCTGAATTTTTTTTTTGATTTCTCCAGCTTCGAACATTGATTGCTTAGGTCGTTTCTAGGCATGTACTTAAACCACTATACCACAAGCTTTCATGTTTGTTAGTACATAAAAAACCATTTTAAGTTAATGCCTTCTAGTATTGTTTTCTTATTCAAGTGCATATGTTTTGCGTCTTTTAGAATATTGTGAACAAAGTTGGGCTTACATATAAAGCAAGTATGCCATGATAAACTAGATGTGCTCTTTTTTCTATCCAGAATGAATACAGAGGGCAAACAACAACAACAATAAAAAGAAAGGAAAATATCCTTGAAATATTATCATTTCAAAAATTCTTTATGTAAATGATGCATTGTTTACTTGACATTTCTTGTCATTTTCCATGGATTAAAACATTTTAACAAAAAAAACAGTTTTCACTTTACGCCCACTTTATGCTTCAGTCGGCACTCCCTGGTTTCTGCTACTGTAAGTGTATATATATGTATATGTGTGTTTGTAGAAAAGAAAACAAGCAAAACAAATTCTTAGAATTTTCAAGAGATGAATGAAAAAAAAAAACAACAACAATGAGAAGGAAATCATAAACACTTTGTTAACTATTCACCAAGAAGAAGACAGTCAGAAGACTGCAAAAAATGTATTGGTATGAGAGAGAAAATTTCTTTGTATTAATGGTGGATGTATGCAGGAGTATGAGTAAATAAGCAAATATGTAAGTATGTGTGCGTATATCTATTGTCATAAATATTATGACAGAAAAAATATTCTCGTCCTTTTTTTGTTTTTGGTTTTTAGAGAATCTTTCAAATAACGGTCATAAACATTCATTCGCCATGCTCTTGATATTATAAACAGAAAGAGAAAGAGAGAGAGAGAGAGAGAGAGAGAGCGAGAGCAGTTAAGCAGAAAACAAAATGCGTTCCAAACTGTTTGTATAGTTTTTTCAACATACAATCAGAGTGCGGTGGTGTTGGTATTGGTGGCATGTCATGGCATCCAGTTGATTTTGCAATTTAATGGGTGTCGTTTTTTTCTTTTTCGTTTTTGGTTTCCGTGCTCTGTTCATTTTTGCCAGTTTAATTAGCCTTGGCCGAGTTAATGTTTTTAAGTTTTGGTATTTGAATAGCACACAGTGAACACAAAAAGAAAGTGGAAATATGGTACCAAAACAAAAAATTGAATTGAATTGAATTAAATGTCATTTTATAGATACTGTCACTATCCACACAAACAATAATAATTTATATGCGAGGACTCCTTCTTAAAGTGCTTAAAGATACTTAACAAGCACTCCTATTTCCTTATGAAACTTGATTTGTTACCCTCGCTAAGTTTATTTGTTTAAATCATATGTGACATATGAGAGGTTGTCAAAAAAAATTCCTTATGTCATCAGTTTTAGTGTTGTTTTTTGAAAGTGTTTTTAAAATTGTGATATTATTTGCTTCGTTTGTTACAGTAAATTGTCTGTCATTCATACTCCATTCTATATTTTCTATTAGTAAACAAACATCTGTCATTTGTAGCTATGTACATATGTATGCACCATATACGTCAATATATAGATAATTAATGGCCCCCTCCGTTTTATACATATAATTGTCTTCTGTTTTTCTTATTTTTCAAATACGTAAGGAGGGTATTTTTATTCTTCTTCTTCTAGATTTGGCTTAATTGACTTTATGAAGGTGCTTATGACATAAAAGGTCAAGAAATCAGGTCAAGCTACTTTAGCTTGCATCTTTTTGTCTTGTAAACCGTTTTTTCTTTTTTATAGTGGCCAAGAAATATAGAAGCAAGAAAAATATTTTTCTTCTAGACGTGGTCAATTATTATTTAAAAAAAAATTTTAAATAAAACCACTGGCGTCTCATTGCAGGCCATGTGATTGGTTACGGAAAGTGTATTGCAGACTTCAATGTTGCATTTTAGCTTCTTGCTAAGGAAGGCTTATTTATTCAATGCTGAAATGTAAAACTTCGTTTCAAGGTTGAACCATTTGGGAGAAGTTTTACTTGGTTTTTTTTATTTTTAGAAAACACTTGTGACAAGCCATCACATTTTAGTAGAAGCTGTTAAGAATTTACTTTAAATTCTATACATCTTTTGGCACACATTTTGATTTTCATTTAAAACTTAGCCAATCACGTCAATACATAGCATATACGCAATAAGAAATAATGCTACATAATCGGTTTATTATGGAGGCCTTATGCCAATGTATTACACCTACCAGTCGGCACATCAGCTTGCATTGAGTGTTTGGTATGCACTGGTCGTCCTTCTTAATTGGTGTTTACAACCCTCTAGCCAGGATTACCACCTAGCTTCTTCCGCCACCCATGTTGCGTGTGTGTGTTAATTTTACTGGACGCCAAACAACAAATTTGAACGATTTTTCATGGCAATTATTAACTCTCAGAGCTTTTGCCAGAAGACTGCTGAGAAGAAAATGCTGCAAGAAATATTTCTTTAAAGAGTCTTTTTTTTCATGATGTCCTCAGCTTAGACTCCCAAGCTCTGGTCTAGGAAACTAACACAATACCTACAAAACTGCTGTGCATACAGCACTACTGAATCAAACGATTTGCAGTTTCATTGAGGGGAGGATATGATATATAATCAAACCTTGTATTGTTTTCGTATGATATTGTAAATATATTACTACCATTACCTTATCGATATCTGTCCTATTATAGTGCCTTGTTGGGATTCCGACTTTTGTTGTGTGCTGTGTTATCATTCTCTAAGTGAGTGTTATTGTATCTAAGCGAGTAATAGTCGAACTTGTGCCTTATCCCTCTGCAAGCTCTGTTCTCTTTGCCTTATTTCACCATCTGGCTTTCGCAACTGCATTTTCTTGTAAGGATTTCAGTTTTTATTGGAGTTTGCTTTACTCTTCACTAGAGACTTTGGTTAGAGACAATGGTGGTCGTTATGTGCTTTAAACTCTAAACCCTTAAGCTTAAAACTGGACAAAAGTGTGAATTTCGCCACTGGCATTGAATATTTTTATTTTTGTATCGCCAGAGGTGTGTATAGCAATACCACATGATTGATTGGCGGCTTTTATTTCTTGTTTAATTATAAGAGCGCTCCAAGCACCATGAAGCCGCCGTAGTCTAATAGGTGGTGTATTGGTCTCTGTTTAAACCCCAGGTCAAGCCTTCTTCAAAACGAAATACGAAAAAATATTTCTTTGTCAATTTCCTCTCAGCAGATTTCTTGCAAAAACTCTGAGAGTAAAAATAAAATTGCCATGGAAAGTCTCTCAAAAATCTGTCATTCGGAGTTAATTAACACACACAACATAAGCGGTGTGAGAAGCTACATAGTAATCCTGGCGGATGGATTGTAATGAAGAAAAGCCCAAGTAGGAGTATGATGTTAGATTAGGTTAGGTGGTAGTGGTAGCTTTGATTACCAAAGCCCACTCAAGCACGAATAGTGACGCCACAGGTAATTGCAGTTCGTGTATTGATCGAATTCCATCAAAATAGTGAAAAAGTTGGTCAGTGCAAGAGCTGCATACTAAAAGCACGACTTTTCTAAGCTGGAAGCCAGACTGAAAGTTTTATAAACGAAGCTGTATCCCTGATATCAATGGATGATAACCGACAAGAAACGGAGAGCCAAATAATCTAAATCTGCGCCTCACGAGAGATGGGCATTGACAAAGGAAGTGCATAACAGTACTAACAGGACTAGAGAAGTCGTTAGATGTTAGCTGCAGTTTGCCTGCGTGTCTTCCTATAACGCAAAGGACACTTTGATCGAGATGACATTACGACCAAATCTGAAATGGACACTTTGATCAAGATGAGATTACGACCAAGTCCGAAATCATGATATTACTTTCTCCTAAAAATGGATAATTGATTATTAGGCTTGGGCTTAGAACTATTCATTGAATTTAGTTGTCACTGCACGCAACTACCTACTAATGATATTCTCTATGAAGTTGCTACGTCCGTCCCTTTAATGCTGCCCTTTTCGTATGCAGCCTCAAAAGATGTACTATATGGCAAATAATGTAGCGTGGTCTACAAAAACCCTGTTATTAAAGACGATGAAAATGTCTTCCAAATACATTGTTTTTGGTATGAAAAACTCAAAATTTCCCAATACATACATACACATATAATTGGTCATTACAAGCCTTCAGTCAGGATTACGAACTAACTTCTCACACCACTTATGTTGTGTGAGTTAATTTTTTGTGGCAAGACTTACGCTGAAGTTAGCTCTGAACGACGGATTGTTTTTGAGAAACTTTTCATGGCAATTTTATTTACTCCTAGAGTTTTTGCCAGAAATCTGCTGAGAGGAAGTCACCGAAGAAATATTTTTTTATATTTCGTTGTGTTGGTGTTGTCTAACCTGAAGTTAATAAGTCAACACATTGCCTACTAGACTATGCGAATGGTCTTAATGACTGAAATAAAATATTTAAATTTAAAACGAGTTTAAAAAACCTTCAAAAAATGAATAAAATATTCAAGTAAAATGCATGTGATGTAGGAAAACTCCTTTGTATTTTGTAATACAAAATATTACATCACATTTCGTGTTTGTTGCCAAATATTTGCATATTTTAATCCTTTTCATAATATTGTTTGGTATTACAGAACCCCTTGTAATAAATCGAAACTGCAAAATTATAATAAATTGTAGAGAGTCAGACATCCTAACCTAGACAATATCTGTCTATTGCTTGGTATATTTTCTTATCTTATCTTTCCTTTTTCTTAAATTCTTAGAGAATTTATGTGTCTTTAAAAAAGTGAAGAAAAGTGAAAAAAAACATACAGAAAATGTCACGTAAAACATTTGAAATCGTTTTCAATAAATAATTACATTTCTGCCTCAAACAACAACTCAGTACAATGGAGGGGCATGTGACAGAACAATATGCCATAATAAATAGCCGGCCATTAGCAAAACTATTGGAAATGTTTAAAGCAAAAGGCGGTAAGGGAGGCGAGTGAGACTTGAAATATTTTTATTTACAAAAAGGAACAAATAAATTTGATTTAAACTGATTTTAAAACAAGTTCATTTCCTTTTAAATCCTCTTCACAAAAATGGTATTCTTGTGTGAAATCCAGTGCCTGTAAGGACTTAACTCTTGTAGAGGAAATTTGCTACACAAATCTTTAAATTCATTTCCTTGAAAGCCAAAATAAATCCATCAACTAAGGCTATAAATTATCCTATAAAATAAATATTGTATGCAAGATACATATGCGGTCTGTTTTCCTTCCAATAGATTAGACCAATAAGGTCTTAAGCGTATATACAAAAGAACAGGGGGATGGATGTAGGAATACAACTACAAACCATTAATCAATTTCATTTGCAAAATTTTCTCATAAATAATACAAAATAAATAACAATTGAAAAGGAAAAATGAAAATCATGGCATATAATAAAAAGGAACCGGGGGAGGGAGGAATAATTATAATAAAACGAAAAGAAAATTTTGATTTGTTTTGAGACGCCATCATTGGCAAATAAATGAATGCAAATGAATGAGTTTCAGAAAATATTTTTTTGAAAAGAAAAAAACGGAAATAATTCTCAACGAAATGATTATGAAATATTTTAATAAATAATTATGTTGCATTGCATAATTGTTATCATTTGTTTAACTTTATTGGGTTTGGCTTTTTTCAAACTGCTGCTAACAACTGCTGCTGCTGCTGCTGTTTTTTTAATAAAAATTATTTTCCTCCCTTTCCTTTTCACTTTAAATACAACAACGAGTACAAAAGTTTGTCTTGCATTTGAATTTTTTTTGCGGAAACTTGAAAAGGAAATTTATTTTTCATTTAATTTTCCGTTTTTAGATAAACAAACTGTGTTTTCTTTATGGAAGTTTTTGACGGAAGTCTCAAACAATTTTGTTTAATCGTTTGTTAACAAGAATAGAATCTGTTTTGTTAACTGAATTGAATTGTTTGCCAGAGAATATAATTTTGCAATGATTTTAAGTATTTCACATTAAATACGATTGAATTTAAAATTCCGGAAACCTAACATTGTGATACATATTTGGTCATTACAACTCTTTAGCAGGATTAAGACCTAGCTTCTCATACTAACTATGCTGTGTGTGTCGATTTTATGTATAAGTGGTGCGACCTACAGTTTAAAGTCTTCTCCGAACGAGAATTTTTTAAAGAAGCATTTTATGGATATTTTTTTTACTCTCAGAGTTTTCATATTTCGTTTTTGTTTGAGATGTCTGATCTAGGGTTTGAACCGAAGTCTCACGTCTAATAGACTACGGCGACATCACGTATGAACAAAAGGAAGTTCGTAATTAATATCGTCTGAGTAAGTTTTTAAACTTCTAGCATACATTCATACAATCTAAATAGGGTCTTTCATTATGAACTTCCTATCTTCTAATTCAAATAAAGTGTGTGTGTGTGTGTGATATCATTCGTTACAAAGACCTATTGATGCTATTATATGTGGAACATAATGTCATTCAAATGTCTGCCCAGGCTTGATTAGGTGGAGAGCATTCGTAATGTCTAATTTCCCATGATTCTAGCGCATAAATCAAACTGAATTTGATCGATAGCATGGCATATGTTGACTTTAAGGACTGCTGCAGTTAGTATCTTCTTAGTATACCCCTGCAACTTAAGATAACCCCTTAAGAAAAAGTCTAACGGGGTCAAATCGCACCATCTCAGTGGCCAATTTGCATCACTTCCACATGAGATGACCATGCCCACAAATTGCTGGTGTAAACTATCCACTGTGGCATAAGCTAAATGGAACGTAGTGCCATCCTTTTGAAACCACATGTCGTTGATGTCCATATTATCCTTTTCATCCAACTATAGTTTTCGTCATGAACAGTGATGGTCTGGCCCTTTTCATTCTCAACACAAAAAATATGGATCGATGACGTCGCCAGTAAAAAATCCACACCAAAATTTATTTTTTTTTGAGATGCTTTAGACGTTCTCAGATTTTATATGAATTGGCTTGCTCACGTATCCATTCATCCCGAAATGGGCCTCATCTTTGAATAAGACTGTGTTTTCTTTAAGGATTTTTCGATGAAAATTGGGGCCACAGCCTGAAAACACGTCCATGCCTATCCATCCATGGTTATGTGGCATGACAGACTGAGTTGATGACATTACATTTGAAGGCTGTAGCTTTAAGAAATTCTCCGGGTAAACTGTTTTATTTGGTACACTGGAGTCGCCATAGTATACTAGGTAGTGTTTTAGCTTATTAGACTTAAAGCCCGGGTTTGAGCCCCAGGCCAGACATCAAAACGAGGTGCGACTTCCTCTCAGCATATTTCTGGCCAAAAACTCTAAGAATAAATAAAATTGCCATGAAAAGTTTCTCAAAAATCTGTCGTTCGGAGTCGACTTTAAACTTTGAGTGGCGACTTTAGGTCCCGCCACTCATGTATATAATTAACACACACAACATGAGTGGCGTTGAGAAGCTAGGCCATAATTCTGACTGAAGGGTTGTAATGGCCAATTATGTATGTATGTTGTCCATAAAATATTGTGATTTTGAACTTATAAAGGCTGGGATATGACCTTAAAAAATATTCCATCGTTTCGATGACTTCAATTACCTTTGTAAGCAAGTGTTATAAAGACATATCTTAGTTACTGTAGATTTCCTTCTCCCTTTTGACTTCACTATACTATAAGTCGCTTTCGATTCAGACGTTACACTCTAAGAAGAACCAAGATCACCTAACAAAGTCGGATGTAAAACCATTTTGCATTAGCTGAATCTGATTCAATCGAATTCTGTCACTCATACTTTTCTCATTCACTAAGAAAATATGGGAAAGAGTCAAACAAATGTGGACCTTTAAGGATACAGGGAGTTCAAGATTTCAGTTAAATCTACGTAGAATCGATCTTAGCAAAAAAGAGCGTTCATAACAGTACACTGGTCCCTAGAGAAAGAAATTCAATAAATTTATTAAAATTTCACGGAATTATTTTATAAATTTCTACAATTCGATTAAAGAACATCAAATTTTAATGCTTTTGGAAACAAGAGGAACTTTCTAAAGAGTATTTAGTATTGTATTGTACTTGTATTAACTATGTCTGTGGGGTAAAAATGATTGAAAAAAGAAAAAACATTTTTTTTTGTTGTATTTTGCAAATATGTACAACATATTATTTAAAGTGCTTCACATATTTTCTACACTCACTGCATTGACACGGCATTCAAATCCTGAAAACAAACTGAATGAGGCTTAATGAGAGGTGACATGTATGAGCACGAGTACGTTCATTGCTCTGTTGTATTATATTTTCATACAAAAGTGTGAGCATACACATGTATGTACATATGTAGACATGTGTATGTATGTAGAGGAATGCATGCGTGGGTGTCTGTAAATAAGTGTTTGATTGTGAAGAGTGTGAATAAGTTCATAACGTTTACAAAACAAAATTTATATAAATTTTCATAAATTGTATACAGTGCACAACAATAAAAATCATACAAACACTTAGAGTTTTCAATTAACATAATAGGATACAAAATATTTCCAAATATAAATAACTTAAAAGGAATTCATTCTTGGCATTAATAGGCTATGAATAGATTGGATTTCTTATTGTGTATTGTGTTTATTGTGCCTGTACTGTACGATTATCACTAGCACTCACTGTATTTTTTTCTTAATACATATAAATGTGTGCGAGTGTTTTTAGTATATGTAATCGTATTTGTATTCGCATAAGTATATAATTTACTTCCTTTTTTTTTTTCTTTTTCGAATAAAACATACTTTTTATTTCATTTTATTTGATCCTGTTGTTGTTGTTATTTCTGTTGTTATTGCTGTTGTTAAGGCTTTAGTGGCAAGTAAATGTTTTCATCATTTCTTGTTGGAATACGTGGTTAAGGATGTGAAAATACACGAGAGTGTGTTCTGTTGCCTTTACCTACCCGTCGTAGTCAGGGCGTAAAAATAATTTTTTTTTATTGCAGTGCGAATGTGTGACCATAAAATCATGTCCTGTGGGTAAAATTTTCTGCAATAAAAATAAAACTACATTGTGTTGTATTTTAACCCAACAATCAGCCAACAAACCAAACAGCCAACCAACGAGGCATCCTCTAAGACTTATTTATGTATGTATGTATGGTATACACATAGTGTGGCTTTTTATTAAAAATTATGTTCTCTTACTGTAACTCTATAATAGTTGTTGTTGTTGTTGATGGTTGCTGTTGCTAAAGAGCAGCATAGCATAAGAAAAAAAGCTCAATTTATTCGATACAAAGTATAATGGAAAGCGTAAATAAAAATGATTGACAAAATGATTGACTTACAGACATGAGTATAAGTATGTGTATTATGAAAATGTGTTTATGATCGTTTTTGTCTCTTTCTTTCTCTTCTATTTTTTTTTGTGAGAAGTTTTATGAAATTATATGAAGACAAAGGCAAAAAATGGTGAGCTATTGTTCTCGTTAAGTAACAACGACCAGCTTAAATGCCCGTGATTGATGTTGCTCGTTTTGCTGTTCTTGTTAAGATGAAATTATTGGCCAAACAAAGAAAAATTAATTGTAATAGACTTGATCCTTTTATAGCTGTTGTCTAGAGATACTCATCATTTATGGTTGATTAAATGACTGAAGGAATTAAATGGAGCAAGAGCAGTCATGAAATGTAAAAAATAAGGGTTGAATTGAAAATAATCCAGCCTATAGTGATAATAATATTGGCCATTTGATGCACTTCATCTCAGATTTTGCTGCGCAGTTGTGGTAGCAGGCCTATATACATACATATAATAATATGGGTACCATAAGAACCCCCCCGCCAGTTGCCACGGCAACATAGTATACAAAAACGGAAACTAAAAATCGTTCTCTAAGATTAAGATGATGAATTTGAATAGATAGATGCCTGTCTTCTTTCGTAAAGGTAATCATTTTCAGCTCAAACGTGCAAACTGAGGACCCGAGTTTTAATAATCAACCTCTCAGAGAATTTTGAGAATTTTCTGGGCAAGACTATGGAAATATTCTATTGTGGCTCGTCACAGAAACCAAAGCGTTTAAGCTGGATGTACCCCAGCGCGAAAATATGGTGGCTAGCGGGGAAGAAAGCCACGAACATCAGCATGCTTGGCAGGATGCAGAAGACGGTCGGCATTAGGTGCACTGGGGCGAACTGAATTTATCTCTTCAATACGTAGCTAATGCGTAGAAATCGCCGTAGTCTAATAGGTAGTGTGTTAACTTATTAGACCGTGAGGTCATGGTTCTAACCCCGACATCTCGAAAAAAACGAAATTTGAAAAATTATTTTTTCGGTGACTTCCTTTCAGCAGATTTCTGGCAAAAACTCTGAGAGTAAACAGAAATTGCCATGAAAAAGTTACTCAGAACTTTGTCGTTCCGAATCGAGATTAAACTGTAGGTCCTGCCACTCGTGCATAAAATTATCACATACAACATGGGTGGTGTGAGAAGCCATATCGTAATCCTGACTGCAGGGTTGCGATGACTAAGTATGTACGTATGTTAAGTAATACGTAGCTAAAGCCACTACCAATCAATTTGTTGCGCCTCTAATATAATGAAACTACTGGTCTTCGTAATGTGGAATGCTAGAGCGTATGATCGCCCAGGCAAAGAATGTCTTTTCCTGTTACTTAGATATTGGATTCGAGGTAAAAACCCTTTTTGATTGGAGTTCTCGATTTTCAAATCAATCGCTTCGATATTAGATCCTGTGGTATATTGAAACTTGCCGGGTCCCACCATGATGTCAAGTTCTCTGTTGTGGCTGATAGGTGACGTTCACAGATTTATGATTGTACCAACCAAGCATTGGTCGATTGGAAATTATGTTTGATTAACGACCTGTATCGCAGTTGTAATGTTGTGATAATAAAGAAGGCAGTTGAACAGTTCTCTTGAGGCTGTCCAGCCCTTAAAAACCAATGCCGTAGAACAGTAATGAGAGGTTCGCTTAAAATTTAACTCAATATAATGAAATGGATTTGAGTACAAGTGGTGTAATAAACTTTCAAAATGGTGTCTATGACAGTACAAGACGCTCAATGGAAACTACTCAACAACGGACTATGGCATCGAAAAGAAAAATTAATGGCTGGCATCACAAAAAGTGTTATAGAGGGAAGCTCTTTACAAAATTTCAATATCTTTAAAGTATTAGTTTATGTACTCACATATTTAACGCCTCTCTCTCTCTCTACTTCTTTATGTTTCAGGCTTAAGCTTGTAGTTTCTACTGCTTCCTTTACCACGCTTAGATTTATCGACTTTAGTTGCTTATATTACTACACAATAAATGCCATTTTCAGTCCAAGAAGAGAATCTTGAACCTGATAATTGTGGCTTTGAGGGAATCATGTTGCTATTGAAATTATCTGAAATAATAAAGGAATATTCGTTTAATTTCTTTTTGTTTAATTCGGTTTTCTTTTATAAATTTTAAAGCACTATTGACTGAAAATTGTGCTCTGGAGGTAAAAACTGATTTTGTATTCAGTCAAGTAAATCTCAGACACCATAAAAGACATGCAGGTTTTATTTCTGCCCACAGATATTCGTTTGTATATCCTCACATGCGGATACCTCTACTTGCAGTTGCATTTAAAAAAAAAATTCCAACAGAAACAGAAAAAGAAATTGAATAGAAACACCACAGAAAACACTACTGATTGTATTTAAATTGTGAATGGTTGATTTAATTTCTACAAATACAGAAATAAATACACACTTTCTCTCTATCTCTCTCCCTCTCTCTTTCACTATTGCTTTACAATACTTGATAGTTGTTTTATAAAACATAGTTTAAGTGCATCCTTTCATTCACTATTTCACTGATATCCTGCCCTTGGCATTCAGGTGTTGTCTAACATTATATGTGTGTGTATGTGTGTCTGTTGCAACACCTCTAAACCGCCAGAGGCTTTAAAATTCTACACACACACAGGAAGTGTATTTGCAACCAGCCAGATGCAAACGTAGTTGGATGCAGGATCAGGTATTCCACGTAGACGAGTTGATGGAGACTGAAATTTCAATGCGAGATTTATTTCAAATAAAGTGTTAAAGCAACAATGTACAGCAAAAGAAAAGTAAGAAGTAAAACAGGCAAAAATAATTCCATTTGAGTGGGCATAAAAGAATTCAAAATACCCTGGAGGAAATCTCCAAAAAAATTTTTTTTATGAAAGAAAGTTTTACTTGAACGCACGTAATGTTTTAAAAACTGAGAGTGTATTTAATGAAGAAACAAATCTTATATTGTGATACTTTATTAGTATATTTTTCAAATTTTAACTCAAGAATTCAGAAGCATTTAAGCGGTTAAAGTAGAAGACTTATTACAGGATTTGCTGCGATCAATTGATTCATTGAAAAACACAAGGAGGTCTTAGGATTTCGTTTACATTCTTGGTGGTTGCTACGCTAGCGGGTACTGTGTTGAATAACTAGACGAACGCCCGCATGTTCAAACCCCTCTCCAAATATATTGAAAAAAAAAATATATATTTCTTTCCCATGGACAAACCTTCCCGAATTTTTCATACGTTGCCTATGGTAGATTATAGGTCCTGCCATTTATATGACAAAATGAACCCACATAACATGAAAGGTGTGGGAGGCTATCAGTCTACCATAATGTTCCCCCAGTGTAACTTATCTCAGAGGGGTGGACTGGAATAAGACAAGGAACACCCTAATGCCCTGGTTACCCAAGCGTAGGAAACGTAAAATCGTAACGTACGTAACCTTAAAAACGTTTGTGTAGATAGAAACGTTCGAAACGGGACATACATATGTCAACGAAGAATGTAAATAAAAACGAAACAGAACAAAAGCAACACACAAACGAACACGTGATTTTTTCGCAAATGTTGGTTACAATATTTTTTTTTCGTGGCAACACTGCTCATGCTCTCTCATGTTCAAATGTCACGTAAAAACGTGGGAGAATTCTGTTTTATACAGATCGTTCCGTTTTGCTAACGAGAGAGAACGTTTCGGTAAGCGTTTACATTGTTCTCCATATCAAGACATAACCGCAAAAATATCTCAAGCGACATATTTTTCAAATATCGTTCTTTGTAATAAATAAATTCATTGGTATCATTTGCATCATCTGTAAAAATTTCAGGGTCACACTCTGTACCGTTATGAATTTATAAAAAAAAAATTTTAATTTTCTAACTTAATTTGCACAAGAAAGAAATAATAAAAACCTTCCCCTGTAAAATTTCGTTTTTGTCGCTTGAGATATTTTTGCGGTTATGGCACGTTATGCTAAAAAGAGAACGTTTTCTACGGTACGTTACGTTACGGTTGGGTAACTGTCACTTAATGGTGAGTATAGAACAAGCCCACTTGATAACTTTGGTGTATGCCGACAGACATGGGATTCTCTTAGTTGATCTCCTCTACTTCAACCTATTTATTGAATCTTTAACTAATGCGTTCTATTTGTTTGGCATATCAGCAAACCTGTGATATAATTTACAATTGCCTTAAATGATTCAAAGAATTTTCCTCCTTTGCTAGTTTGTCCAGAACTTATTGATTCGAAGATGATCTTTATAAAAATATACTGATTTACATATAGCAACACCTCTCTCTAGTTATTGCAATACGAATTACTTAACTTAATTGGACATTGTAATCCTTCAGTCAGGATTACAATCTGGTTTTTTATACCACTTATGTTGTGTGTGTTAGTTTTATATATGAGTTTAAAGGGGGCTCCGAACGATAGATTTTGAGAAATTCGTGTGAATCGTGGCGTCACTTCTAATATGTCATCACATTACTTACTACACTGCGTGCAGCTTCAATAATAATAATTGTATTATAGAGTGTTGAAATGGCAGCTCATTTGAATGCAATTCAAATAATATTGCAAATATAATTTTAATACATGTATTCTTCACTTTTATTTGAAACAAACCAAAGACATGCATAGACATGTTAATCTTAGCAGGACATACACGTGCCGTATACATTTTTCTTTTATTTCTATTAAACAGATGCATACGTTTGTCTTTCTTTTCATATTTAAAATTTATTTTTTACTTTCATTTTTTATAAATTTGGAATAGACTAAGCACCAGAAAATATAGGCCCGATAAACAAGTAACATGTAGAAAATGCTGTAAATAACATCAGCGGTTTAAATTTCTATTTCTCGCAATTATTTTCTTTGTAAAAATATTACTCTTATCCGGCATGGCATTGACCACAATGTAGTAGCCCTGTGTGCTTATTTTTATTCTTGGAAAATAATTTCAAATGTCAGGAAGAAAAAAACAAAAAAAAAAATGAGACAAAAAACCTTGTGCGGCATTTGGCATTTGCACGTCTTACAAGTAATTATAAGGAAGTAAATTAAACGAATAACAGATCTTTACAAGGCTTTTAAAAGCTTTAAAGACATATTTTTTAAATAGAAAAGTAAATAGAAATGCAGAAGGCAAGAAATAATTGTGGAAAAAAACAGATTTGTGATGTGGAAACCGCATTTTAAAGCGAAGAAAAATTGTTCCTTAAAAACATATAAATTCTTTTCAGATATTAACAACGACTTCTTCTCTATCCAAACGCCGCCGCGTTTCTCTTTTACACTAACACTTCCACCCATGCTATAAGAACGATATTTTCTTTGTGTCTCATGCAGTTTGCATTTTTAACTATTATCCTGTCAGTTTGTATATGTATGTGTTGAATGGAATAATCAATAGAAAATTAAATAAAAAACCATTTTAAATTCCAATGGAAAAAAAACTTGCCTCTTTCTTATGTTTTTATTTAACAAACGACAGACTGCATTCGTTTGCAATTGGTTTGTATGTATGTCTGTTAAAATAAAATTGCTGGCAACAAGAAAAAACAATTTTGCAGACAAATTTAATGCTCATTTTCCATTTAAACTTATTAGTTTTTCTATTTTTATCATCGTTTTTTTTTCGTATTTCTATGAATTTATAGCTTCAGTTGTATGCAATTTAGGGTGTTCCTTAAAATGTTTAAGTCATCACATAAGCAGACATGTTAAGCAATAGGCGGTGCAAGGTTATGAAATTTATAGCAATTTAAGCCATAGATTCTCTTATAGACAGCTAAAGTTCCAATTTGAAACCTTTTAATACAACGATGTTTTTTACAAATGAATGAAAAGGGTCACCCTAAAAAATATAAGACTCTACTAATAGAATAAATATTTTAGAAAAATTGAAAAAAATAAAATTAAATTAAATACAAGCGCATGTGTTAGATTCTGCGACAAAGTCAACACTGATTTGTAGAAAAACTTATCAAATCAATAAAAAAAAAGAACGAGAGGTGTCGTGCAGCTAACAAGCTCAATATCTTGTCTGGTTATTGAGACCATACAATTTAGTATACCACCCTTAAACCATATCGTGTACATACATACATACATACATAATTGGCCATTACAACCCTTCAGTCAGCATTACGGCCTAGCTTCGCACACCACTCATGTTGTGTGCCTTAATTTTATACTTGAGTGACGAGACCTAGAATTTAAAGTCGACTCCGAACAACAGATTTTGAGAAACTTTTTCATGGCAGGTTTATTTACTCTCAGAGTTTTTGCCAGAAATCTGCTGAGAGGAAGTCGCTGAAGAAATATTTTTTTTTTCATATTTCGTTTTGATGTCTGGTCTGGGGCTCGAACCCAGGCTTTACTTCTATTAAGCGAACACACAACCTACTAGACTACGGCGACTACAAACCATATCGTGTACTTCTAGGTATCTAAGCCTATTATTTAACATACGATGCATGGAATAGTCCTTAAAAACCCAAGGTGATTAGGTAGGGTCTCGACCTACTCAGCACTCAGGAGATGACCCCAGATAACTGCAGTGCATTGTGTTGGGAAGATTGTTATATGAGAAAGAGAAAAGAGGTAGTGTGCAACAAATTTTATATTTGAAAATTTTTTTTATGTATTTAATAAGCAGGAAAAATTTTTATCACTTTTTTCCTCGATAATTGTTTTTTGTAATAATTCTCACTATCTTTTTTATTGCGGTTAATCATACGAGTATGTAATGTCAACAATCGGACAATCACAAAACAACCAGAGTCTCTGGTGGGAATAGAACCAACGGCCGCGGTACTTGTAGTATAGCACACTACTAACTAGACCATCGAGCCACCCAATATATGTGTTTTGGTACATACTTAGCTTCTGGGATATTGAATTGAATTTACAAAACTTTTTATTGGCAAGGGAATCAGCGCTAATAAAATCTTTACGAATCAAAGTGACTCCACAGAAGCGATTTGTAATAGATTCTAAAGAAATAGGGGATGATGATTGGGGAGGATTATACCCTCAATCGGAGAATCAGGATACACGTAGAAGCGAATGGGATACGAACAAACGAAGTTGAAGATGTCATTGAATTCGGTTATTTGGGGAGAATTATATCCGCAATCAGATGATCGGGCCTGGGAATTAATAAGTGTTAATACAAGCTCGTCAGACATTTTGGCGGAGTAGAACAATTTGGAGTTTATCATCACTATTCCTGCGTATAAAAATTGCTATATTTAATGCAGATACAACATGTAACACGTTTTGTACGGTTACGAAGAAAAGAAACTCGTGATATTCCAAAGCTGTACATGTAGTATACCCCTGTCTTTGCAATATTATCGGTGTATTATGGCCGAGTACTGTATCTAATCAGATTCTCTGGCAGAAAACAGACCACCAGTCCTTATCACTTAGGATGAATAGGCGCAAATGACTTTGCGTCGGTAATATCCTTAGTAGGCAACCAAACGATATCAGAGGATTTGCTAGAGAATTGAATGTGAAAAACACTTCCTACTCACACTTGAAGGTCATGTAAACTGCAGCGGAAAGAATTGGATGTAAGTGTAGGCGTAGGCATAGAATGGAGATTTGTACAAGAAGAAGTCGCCCGTAGTCTAGTAGATAGTGTGTTGTCTTATTAGACATAAGGCCAGGGTTCAATCCCCAGCTCAGACATCTTCAACAAAAAATATAAACAAATATTTCTTGCTCTCAGCAGATTTCTGGCAAAAACTCTGAAAGTAAATAAAAATTACCATGAAAAGTTTCACAAAAATTCTGTCGTTCGGAGTAGGCTAGTAGTCTAGTAGGTCCCGCCACTCATGTATAAAATCAACACAAAACATAAACGGTGTGAGAAGCTAGGTCGTAATCCTGACTGAAGGGTTATAATAACCAATTATGTTATGTAGGATATTTATTGAGGCCCTTATATACACCACAACTACTACCAGGATTATAATATACCCGAGGGGAAAGAATTACATCAAGTAGCAGGTGCACAAGCTTTAATAACCATACTAATGATTTCTTATGTCATTCTATTATTAAAATTGGTTTGCCTGTTTTCATTTTCTGGCACCCATCTACCAAAGCCCAATAAGAAGTTCCATTTTTATAATGCACTGTTGTTGTGTGAAAGGAATATTGAAAACATGTTTTAAATTTCATTTACTGGACTGCAGAAATGCAGTTGAATTATTTTGGGTTGACGCCACATTATTTTTTCTGTTCTTTTTCTGTTGCCTGCATCCTTTGTCTTTTGCCAATGTCTGCCAATGCCTCTCAAACTAAAGTAGAATATAAAACCAATTGAAATGGTAAAAAAGGGAAGGATGGGGGAATGTGAGTTAAAAAATAAAATAAAGCAGCAGACGACAATGTCTTTGTCTAAAATAATGATTATTTTACTCTTGAGATTGTATACTTAAAAGTATGAGCATAGTTTTCTTTACTTTTATTTACTTTCGCTTTAAGAAGAAGAAGATGATTTAAAATGCTTAAGTTTTGCCACAAACTTGCTACTTTTCTATGTTATTATTGTGGCTTCTGAGGAGACATTTTTTTTATTTGTTTTACTTGATTATTTTGTTTTCTAAACACTGCATTGCATTGCCTTTCTTGTCGTTTCTTCAACCGCATTTGTTCCACAGCTTGGCTATTGTTTTTTTTTATTTTGAAAACAAAAAATAAATTTCTTCTCTTTGAATTTCTATTTTGTTCGATGGTTAAACACAATATTGAAAATGAAATTAGAATTTGTAGTCCAATGGCTGTACATACAACTCTTTTGCCCCTATATAGTCTCTCTATATCGCTTATAGTTTTTTAAAGCCGTTTCAAGGATTAATTTTTTTTTTTTGCGTTATTTTCAATTATTAGTTTCTAGTTTCTAGTTTTTATTCACTTTCGAAAGTATTTTTTGAATATTTTCTGCTTGACTTTTTTTTTGAATATTTATGCTGTTGGCCATTTGCCAGTTTAGCTCGTTTTTTAGTCCAAATTTTTTAGTCGAATTTATATGCGAAAAGTACTTGTTTAAGTTGTCTAAAATGTCGTTTTGTTTGGTTTATTCAGCTATTGTTGTTGCTGCATGCTTAAGTGGTTGGGAGTGAAGGTTAAAATATGAAAATTTAAATCCTATCTATCGGTTGTAGGCTATTTACACTGAAAGAAATATTATTGTTGACTGAGTTGAAAATTTTAATTAAAACTGACAGTACATAATAATAATTATCATTGGATTGTTAAATGTCCATTCTAAATGAAAATCACGGTATTTCGCTTTTTATCCGTAGGGAGGAAAAATATGAGAAATTAAAATTTTTGCTTGGATGTCAAAAATACCAAATGGATCGATATACTCATATTTTTTTCTTATAGGCTAATCTGTGAATTTTCTCTAGACATATAGTGCTTTAAGTGTAGAAAATGGGAAAATACTTATGTCAAGAAAGAAAAAGAATGTATGTATCACTAATGATTAGTTCAATTAAAAAGTGATCCACTGGATTATCCACCATAAAGAAATGTGTTTAACCAGAGGAATGAGTTGTACGGAAAAGTACTCTATTGCTAGGTACATGTGCTTTAACTACATATTAGAGCATATTCCGTTCTATCTTTTCTTATATCCAACTTCATTTCTTTTGTTTTCAAAATCTAAAGGATATTTTTTTGTATTGATTTATGTATGTATGTGTAGGACAGTATCTTCTCGACTTTCTACTTTTTTTTATATTTTTGTTTCAAATTCTTTCATAAAGTTTTTTGTACCAAGACAAGTGATTCTTCCGCTCTATAAGATCCTAGAATTGTATGGTTGCCATATGTTTTTGCTAAGAACCACACGCATTCTGTTCCCACATTTTTATTTCACTGTTTCTCAAATTATGGCGTGTCTATCTGTTCTTACAATGATGTTCGTTTTTTGATATCATTTTTGCTGGCAAGCCAGGAGACCTTTGAGGTGGATTATTTGGTGCAGGATTACTAACGAACATTATTTGTGCTGAGATTGAACCTTAAATACTGCAAATATTTCTTAATATAACTCTTCTCTAAGTCCCATAAAACTCAATTGAAGCAGTCTGATTCCGGTTGGTTGATGTACCTGGCCGATCTGCAAAGTTGTGTCTATTTGAGCGTTTATATCACTGGAATCACAGAACACAGCGATCAATTGCCTTTGATTTCATGTCAGATTGAGGTATTTATTAAGATCACATGCATCACTTAATGAAATCTCGGAGATATCCTCAAAAAAACTACTCGTCTAGAATCCTATGAGGAACCTACCTGAACCTACAAAAGCCTTTTTTGTTATAAACTCTGAGCGAAGTAAAGCACCTGCCATAGTATTCGATACAGTTAAGCATCAAAATCCTATAAGATCCAATAGATTTCTAACAGCACATTACTCTTTCAAAGAATATTTCTTCTAATGGACACTGTAGATCTTCTCACTGAGGCCTGACATCATTCACATGAGTCATTAGCCAGTTGATTTCCATATAAACTTTGGTGCTTTGGAATTTTTATAAAAATCTTCCGAGAAATGGCGCAGAGGATGTTTGATTCTTTTCTGCACTATCTTATTAATCTGTGTGTCTATCAGATACAGATTTGGATACAAATGTGGTAAAGATCTTTGTCTTAATGTTACTTGAGGTATTAGGGAGACTAAGGCAAAGAAAACACCGCATTCAACGTTTCATTTTTAATTGAATTTTCATTTTGAATTAGCTATTGCTGGCTGTAGAACGTCGAATGTCTAGAAGTTCATTAAGACTCGTAGCAAGGTCAGTTAATTTTACACTTCAGAGAGCAGTAGTGTCGTAGCGTATTGAAAACCTTGGAAAGGACTAACCGCATTATCCTAGTAGGGTAAATTGGGGAAAATTTGTTGATGCGGCTTCCTAGATGGTTTATTGGACGAGGACTTAATGTACTTACCCTCAAGCTTCTGCTACATTTGTTAAGTGATACGGTTTATAGTCATGAGTATTTAAAAGGCAAAAAATCTTTCACTGTAGGTGAGAAACGAGTGATTTTTTTAATAATAAATTCAAGATAAAGTTCGTATCAATCAATTTTAATGAAAAATGAAAAATCGTGCATCGTTAAAAAAAAACATTGTAAATGATTAAATATTTATGCATGATACACATGTAAATGTCTGTGCATATGAGTATGTGATTTTTTTTTACATCTCCTTAATGTAATTTATTATCGCATATGTATGTCATGTCAATCAAATTGATTATAAAAAAAAATTTTTTTAATTTCATTTACCGTTACAGGGATTAAAGATACCAACAAAATGCGGTAAATCACAATTTAAACACAACCACTTGCGTATAAGTACTTTAACTTGCGTTTAACTAAAGGAGAGAGGACAGATAGCGAGGAATAAACGAAGAGAGCTTAATGAACAATGTTTAATTAAGTGTATGCGTATGTGGTAGTGGTGTAACATCAACAGCTTAAGTTAAGTAAAGAAAAAATATAAAGAATAAAAGTTCAATAAATAAACAACAAAATAATCATAATGATGATGCCGATGATGATTATGATGATGAGACTAACGAAACTATAAATATAAGAGAGAATATTGAAAAAAAAAACATTCATTATTACTGTATGAGTAAGTGTCTCTTCCTCAATTCAGGCATTTAAAAACAACAACGTGTTAAAAAAAAATTCCATAACTATTGAAGAACAAGAAAAATAAAACAAAACCTGTTAATATTTAACGAAAATAACAAAAAACAAACAACGATTTTGTTTAGACTTTGTCCTTCTGATTGGACCACATATCTGTGCTTATGTTTACGACATTAAGGTATACAACGTAAAGGTGCTCTTGATAGTTGAAAGTGTTCGTGTCATGAGTCGCCATGTGGACGTATATGATGGCAGCTGCCCGTGGAGATCGGGCCAACTCTATGATGTCGTCTTCAAGACGTCGCAATGAAGTTGAATCACCCAAATATGGTTATAAGTAAGTACCTTAAAAAGAGATTTATTCTTTTTATTTATGAATTTCTTTAAAGCTTATGCTTTATAAGCAGATGTATGATAATTATGTTTTAGAAAATATTTCGTATACCTCTCCTTTGAAAGATTTTATCAACGGATGTATCATTTCCTTGTTTATAAAAACTTTCATTCTATTTTAATATCAATTAATTGTTATTGTTGTTGTTGTTGTCTTTTAAACTTTTTCCTATTCAATCATTACAAACTTTCAGCCTTTCCCGTCCTATGTACCGCTCCATACGTCATAATAATGGACCATCGTCACAACAAAGTTGTAAAACTTCAACACTGGGTAGCACATATCCTTATACCACTTCAACCAGTCATCAGCATCATTATGGCACTGCCATTGGCAGTCAAACACCATCAAGAACTACAACAACTGCACAGCAACATCAGCAACAACAACGTCATCATATCATTGGTATTGATGATGTGTATACAAATCCAGTTACAAGTGAATCTTATGAAATGGAAGATGGCACGAGTCTCTTTTCACCCCTAACACCGACCAGTACAACAATGCCAACCGATACGGCTGTTCTTATAGCACGAAAACATTTGACAACGAGTCAAGAAGGTGACCATCATCATCATCCCCATGCACATCTACTTTCCCATCATCATACGGGTAATTCACCCGTATCAAGAGTTGCCATTAATGATGCTGAAGATGCTGAGGAACATAATTGTTTTGTTGGCAGCCAGGCGGCAGTGGTGCGATTACCATCACGTCGTACAACCATAACATCAACATCTTCAGCCTTCTATCAGGAAAGTGATGAAGATGATGAGGATGATTATGGTCATGGTCATGGTAGTCATGGTAGTGGTGTTGCTGGAGTCATTAGACATACGAAGCCTATAAAATTAGTAATTGATCATGAGAGGCGTAGAACACAACGCCATCAGCAACATCAACATCAACAGGACATTAATGAAGACTTTAATGTGTCTGATGGCAGTGATTATGATGAAGAGGATGCAGATGATGAGAAAGACAATGACGATGTGATAAATGTCCTTAAGGAGGCCAATTATAATGAAAACATTAAGGAAAATGGCAAAAAGTTACCACAGGTAAGTGGTTAAGTGAAGTTGTTTTTCCATATTTTTTCTTCTCTCTCTCTCTCTTCTGTTTTAATATTTGATTTCCTATAGGGATGTACTTGTACGTGTTGTTGAGTACGTGATGCAATTTGAAATGATCAGATAATTAATTGACTTCATCGGATGATGACAAATTGCGTAATAAAATATATTTTTTAAGGGTTTGAAAAACAATACGTAAACTAATTTGCTTAAATTATTATTTAAATTAAAGAAAAAATAACTTTCTAGTATTGGAAAATTGGGCCAATTTAAGCTTTGTTATGTAGGAAATATTTTTGTATTCATGGTTGGTTACTAAAGAAAAATTATCAGCATGAAGATTTTGATCACAAGCATTAGGTTGCAAAAAAAAGTGATAAATTATTACTCTTAAGAGTAATATTCTGGACTTATGATGACACTAAAAGTGAGCAGAATAATCTTTGTTACAACAGAAATCATCGCCATAAGAATTGTAACTGATTTTTGTCAATTTAAGCAGCTTTATTTAGGTTAAGTTGACCACCGATTGAAATTTGCAAATTATTCACATGCCTTTATGCATAACTCATCAAATCAATGATCACATTTCAATCTTTTAATTTTTCTTTTAAAATATCAACAGCAATTGACACTTTTTTCCCACTACAAACCATGTTAATAATATAAATAGAAACTCTTACCAACCACCTAAACGTATGAGTAATAATCACGAGCATAATTAAAAATGTTACACATACGCTTAGGTGGTATAATTGGCATCATTCCTAATCATAATCAATATTGCCACGGTAAACATAGGACCACAGCTACTATTAGGCGAAGGTAAAGGCAGAAGCAGTACCAAATTGTCCTAAGACTACATACATACATAATTGGCCATTACAACCCTTTAGTCAGGATTACGAACTTGCTTCTCACATCACTCCGGCGATTCCGAACGACAGATTTTTTGAGAAACTTTTTCATGGTAGATATATTTACTCTTAGAGTGTTTGCCCGAAATCTGCTGAGAGGAAGTCGCCGGAGAAATATTTCATTTTTCATATTTCCTTTTAATGTCTGACCAGGGATTTGAACCGTTTTCTTTTTTTTCATATTTCGTTTTGGTGTCTGGCATGGGCCTCGAGCCCGGACTTTTCGTCTACTGTTACTACTGCGCACATATGTTTAGTTCGACCTCATTGACAATGGAAATTGGAATAAGGGATTGGGAATAAGGAACATTTGACTTTAGAGAAAATCATGAGCAATTCGCTGAGCAGAGTTTGTTAGCCATAGGATGCTGTAATGTGGCTGAGTTTATGTACATATTTCGTTTATCTTATGATTTAAAAAGCCGGTTTTCTATTTAGTTTTCTTTTTAGCAATGATTCGTTTATAAGATTGCTAAATGATTGGTAATGATATGGCAGTTTTAAAATTTGTGTTTTAGGATGTGATAACCAGTAACTAACTAATGGAAAATTGTACGACAACCATGTGAACTTATATAGCAACTATGGCTTGTTAAGATCGATAACGTTCTTAGTGTTAACATGCGCACAGAATGATCTCCGATAGATCGTGTGCTACATGTATTGGCGTAGGTCAAGTGAACCTAGGGAATGGATATGTACTGTTACCGTAGCAGTTTTTTGATCACAGGGCTTCAACTGTTAGAATTCATATGTATGTGTGGCTTGAGAATGTTCATTGAAATGATTATTTAGTTTTCATATGAGATATTCCGCATTATGACTTTTGGGTGGGGACTATAAGAGTGTGGATAATGGTGGGCTTCTGTTACAGTCAAGTGCTGTCGGAAAACAGAGAACGGATTCTTATAGGCACTTTCTAAATATTTGTATGGTGTTGGGTTTTATGGTTTTGTTTTAACCGAAACGTAATTTTATTGTGACTAAGATTGTTGAATAATCAGTTTATTCCTGGTATTTTATGGGCAGGTCAGTTATTAGCGATGAATTGTGAGCCTTTAAAGTTTATTGGAACTCGATTTTGCACTGTGCAATGCAGTTAAGGCTGATGTAGCACGATCAACTTATTTTGATACTATTATGACATATTAGATGCCATTGACCTTGGAGTTCCATTTTTTGCACTTTGTGCATGAGTGGTGGGACCAACAGTTTAAAGTTGATTCCGAACGACAGATTTTTGAGAAACTTTTCATTGAAATGTTATTTACTCTCAGAGTTTTTGCCTGAACTCTGCTGGGAGGAAGTCGACGAAGAAATACTTTTTGTATTTTGTATTGATGTTTGGCCTGGGGCAGGAACCCTGGCTTTCGTCTAATAAGCCAACACACTACCTACTAGACAACGTCGACCAGCCTACCAACCTGCCTACAAATAATATACATGAACTAGACTTAGATAGTTATTCTAACAAAAAATATTGACGAAATGAAAATAAAAGTATGCTCTGGCTAACCATCCATTGCAACAAGCCGCAGTCTGTTGGTCTCCTAGTATCTGAAAGTGTGTTCGAATATTTGTAGATTTTGTTTGCCACATACTTTTTGACAAACTTTTTCTTTGGTGGAAAGTTCAAAAACCATTTAAAAATGATTGTAAAAATTTTCTTTCTCTGTTTTTTATCTCCGTTACAGATTCGTTTGTGTGAGTAAGGTGAAGAGAAAAGCAAATTGACATTCGATTTTCAATTTATTAACTGTGAAAAGTATGGCAATAAAATTTTATATTCTTCTACTAAATCGTATTCAATTAAATTCAACAGCAACAGCAAATAATGGTTCAAAGTTCTATGGACCCTTAAAAGAAAACTTAAACCAAAACCGAAACACTGTTGTAAACCAATGATACGTTTCTTGAACAAATCGTTTCTATAAATATTTGTTTATGAAGTGTAAGAATTGAAAAACAGAAGCAAATTAAAACTTTTTAGAGGAATAGCCACCTTAATGTGTGGCCTTTGGTAGCCAGTATAAAGTGCAAAGACATTTTCAGTCAGTGAACCACACAACAAATTTTTCTTTATCGTTGAAAAGCCAAACTGCATTGGATAATAATAAAAATAAAATCCTATAAATAAATTTAACGGGCAAGAGTTCTTGATTTATTTATAAGAATTATGATTTGCTTGCTAAGCTCAACGGTAAGTAATGCTTTCATGGTGCAACAAATTAATTTCCTTCTTACCTAATGCGTGTGTCAATCATCCGCTCTCTGGAATTCAACCTTTAATACTAAATAACAATCAATAGAGCAGCAGAAGCAAGTTGTAATGTTTAATGGCTTAGAAAATTTCTGTGCTCAATTTTATAGACTCCACTTGTCTGTCTGTCTGTCTGCTGACAAAGACAAAAGACAAGCCGATAAAAACGACGTAGCAGCAGGTTAGAAGTGAAATGAAAATCTGTATCATGTTGAGAACGTTAAATAAAAACTCAATAAATCTGTTAAATATGACGGAGATGATGGAAACAGATGTTGACTGTTGTGCTGCTTGTGTATCGATATGATTTTACTCAATCACACATACACTTACTCAGTATGTTTGGTTGTGTGTGGTCTTGATTGTCTTGACGCTTGATAAAGTCAAGGTTGTTATGCTAAAACCTTTTAAATCACACATCAAGTTTTTATTCAAACATTATATTGCCTACACATACATACATCCAGGCATTTCACATTAAAATAAAAACAAAAACAAAAAAAGCGAAAAGAGAAAAGAGAAGGGAAGACTATGAAGTTCATGTCAAACATTTTCACAGATTTCAATATTTGTTATAAATCTGCGTATGTATGTGTAGATTGATTGAAATCATAAAATATGTCCTTGAATAAATATTTTAAATTATATTATGGTTTAAGGGTATCAAGCGTTTTTAAAGACTTTATTTAAACACGGCTGTAATAAATGAAGTCAGTAAATAAGGCAGAAAATCTGAATTTGTAAATATTGTTGTTGCCATTGGGTAATGCTCATTGAATAACAGATGGCTGGAGCCCTACTGAATTACGACGATTTCACTGCAATTGTTTATGACTTTGATAGACAAAAGCCAAAAATTCTCGACTTTATATATGTGGCTTGTGTATGGTCGTTGAAATGAATCATGGGTGATCTTACGCGAAGACTTTACCGTCTGCATTATGACTGTTGTATGGTCTGCAATGATGTGCATTAGGCTTTTACGATAATCGGTCCTTAAAATGAACCATGGATGCTCATACGCGAAGGGTAGACCTTTCTCATTATGATGCTTGTAGGGGCTGCAGTGATGTGCATTAGGGTGTTACTATAATCCACTTCTTCTATTACAGTTTAGTGTTAAAAGCCACATAAAATTATAAAGGTAATCTGGGACAACTGATACGCAGAAGATCATGAGACTGTCAAGTTTGGATTTGACAGCCAATCGCCTTCTTAGCTTGGAAAAAACTTGATTAAAGAAAGCAAAGCAAAGAAAAATTGTAAACGAATAAGATAGGATGAGATCCATACGTACAGCCATACATAATTGGCCATTACAACCCTTTAGTCAGAATTAAAATCTAGTGTCTCACAGCACTTAAGTTGTGTGGGAGTTAATTTTATATATGACTGGCGGCACCTATAGTTTAAAGTCGATTCCGAGCGCACAGAATTTTTGAGAAATTTTAAAGCCAAAAATCTGCAGAGAGGGAGTCTTTCTTCGACGACGATTTTTCATATTTCGTTTTAGCTGGTAGGATCTGATCTAGGGTTTGAACCGTGGCCTCACATCTAATACACTGTCTACTAGACAGCGGCGACTTCGCAATACATATATGACAACTAGTCTTCACCAAATCCATGCAGCATTTACGGATGTAATTACTTCATTCATAATCCTCAGCATGAGCTTTCTTAATCGAGTTCCACGTATACAGAACTCATCCTAATGCTCGATGGTTGTACAATATATGAATAATTCATGTGGTCTGAGGTTTTTTGGAAAATCTACTATGCTCTCCTATGCGAGGTATAGGTAGGTAGCTAGGTCCAAGAGAAATTTATGGAAGGACTCACTTAGGCCGTAATGGGCACATTGGCCTTGTAGTCTTATAGAATGGGCTATTCCAACCAATTCCGAAAAAATTCCACTGCCAACAGCTCCGAACCGTCAGTATAGATTTGTATGGAGTCCTTTACCGGTTGGGTCACACCACCCTTCCAGACCCCGTTGTCCCGAACCGATGTCTTGAATCTCCTGGTGAAGTCGTACCGCGGTGTCATGTAGTCATTGCTCCCGACAGCTCCAAGTTCTCTCAGGGCCTTTGCGTGGCCGATATTTGAGTCCTGCCACTGTCCAGTCGCCCAGAGACGTTTACTTATTTTAGCAGCCACTCCCCTACAGGAAAGGTCAAGCGGAAAGAGACCCAAAATTATCTCCAGTGTAGTGCGCAAGGTACCGCTAATGATAATACAGGCAGATCTCTGCAGTCGCTGTATTAGGTTTGAATTAGTTTTCCTATCAAGGAATTCCCACCAAACTGGGCATCCATAGGTCAAGATAGGTTTGACCACCGCTGTGTAGATTCAGTAAGTCACCCTAGGTCCTCGGCTCCATTACTTCCCCAACACTCTGTTACAAGCATACAGGGCAATGGAAGCCTTTTTGATTATGTTGACAATGTTCGATTTCCAAGACAGCTTCCTATCCAGGATGAGTCCTAGAAAGTGTGCTTCTTGTTTGAGTTCCAGTTCCGTTCCGTTTGGTTTCAGTGGACGAAAAGTCGGTGGCTTGTACCTTCTCTTGTAGAATACTACTTCCGTTTTAACCGGATTAACACCCAATCCACGACCAAATGCCCAGACGCAGACTCTTCTCAGAGCCAGTTGCATCCTATCCCTGGCAGTGTCTACAAATCTTCCGGAGATCAACAGAACAATGTCGTCCGCATAGGCAATTGCCTCACATCCGTTCTGTTCCAGTGCCACTAGTAGCTCATTCATCATCAGATTCCATAAAAGAGGAGAGAGTACTTCACCTTGTGCAGTTCCCCTCCCTATAGCCCTGGTCGTTTTCGAGCCCCCAAGTGCGGTGTAGCTTGTTCTCCTACAAAGTAGCTCAGATATCCAGTTCACCATAGTGGTCTGTACATCTGGCTTTGCCAGCGCCCCGGATATAGCGCAAAGTTCCACATTATTGAAGGCTCTTTCAATGGCCAGGAAAGTAGCCAGAGTGTACTCCTTTTGTGCCAGTGATTTGTCTATTCTGCACACCAGACTATGCAGGGCAGTCTCAACCCACCTTTCCTTATTGTATGCGTGCTGTCCCCTGGAAAGGAGATGTCCATCTATGGTCTGACACAGATTCACATCCACGAGTCTCTCCATGGTCTTCAATGCGAGTTATAACAGGTGTTAGATTTCTTATAATTTACATTCTCTTATGTATTACAATTAGTTATTATTAAATGGAGAGACTAAATTCGCCATCTAATTGCAAAATAATACACAATCGAACGGTTTCCCCTTCGAATTACCCTGCTACAGCCATTATTTTCCTTCTCCTTCCCAGAAATTTCATTCATCTCTTGCCTTTTCTCTTTTACTGTAAATGAAGTTAAAACCGAATTGTCTCAAATTGTTTTGCAGCGTCTTTAATTACATTCTCTAATGACTTAAACAAACAAGAAAAGTTATAAATTTTACTACATCTCATGTTATGAAAATGCTTTTAAAACCATATTGTTAATGCAATATGCATGCCAGGGAATTTCTATAAAGTTGTGTACATTGTTTTGTGAGTTATCATAGCCGTAGTTGCTTGCACTAACATTTCAAACCCTTAAGATACTTGCAGCAAAATGTAGAAGAAATTGCCTGTGTTTTCTTTTTATAGCAATTCTACTTAAATTCGATAAGTTATTCACTTGCATAAGATATGCCAGCTTTCGATTTCAGCAACATCTACGTAAGTAGTATGAGAAGTTTAGTGTTTTATAATTTTATTTTTATCCTTTTTGCTGTTAATTTAACTTACAACCCTCTTGGTTTGCTGTAGTTGTTTCTGCTTTGTGTAGCGATAGTGTCATTGGACTGCGTTTACTATATGCTGCGACAAGCATCTTAATACAGTTTTAGTTTTTTTTATGTTGCTTTAAAACTTAATGTCTTTGTCTTGCTGTTGTTGCTGTTGTTTTTTCTTTAGTTTTTTTATTTTATTTTTTTATTCCTTCATCAAATTCCTATTATCGTTATTGTATTACAAGTTTTTCTGAAAAGTTTTTGACCTCAACACAAACAGTATGGCAAAGAATTTTGAAAAAAAAATCGATTTTTGTCACAAAATTTATATAAGAAAACTCTCTAGAAGATCAGTGGCCATTTGTGAACATATAAGAAATATTACACCATACAGACTATATGGAAGTGGTACTCCAGAGGGTGCTCTTCCAACCGTGGTAGTGGGATAGCTGTACTAATTTTTTCTACACCTTCCTTCCTCTCTATTCGTACTTTATTCCAGTTAAACTTTTGCATTTGATACGTTTTGTTAGAACTAACTTGTGTTTTGTTTTTGTCGTTGTAATAATATTGGCAAAAAGTATTATAATCATGCAGCAGCAGCCCTTCACCTTCCTTTTCTACCTTGCACTTGCTTTACACTTCTTGTGAGACTTTGCTACTGACAAAAGTATCCAAAACAAGCTATTAAGGAAAGACAAAAACAAAAGAATGACTTTCATTCCGTAGTAATTTTTCACTTTTCTTTTTGTTTTCTTTTCAACATTGCTGGTAAACTTACAATTTGACTCTGAAGTTTATTTACACTGGCATTGGGGGATTTTTACTCCACGGTGTTTGTTTCTAAAAATCAAATTTTTTTCTTTTCTTTTCTTTTTGTTTTCTCTTTTTTTTTTGTTTAAAAAAGAAAATCAAATTGCTTTAAATACTTACTGCAAGAGTTAAGTAAGTTTGTTTAAAAATTTACTTGCTGAAGTCATTTAAGAAATATTGTTGTGCACTTTGGCGTATGAGTAATATTTTATTTATTGCTTATGAACTTACATTCATCATACGTACCGTGTACTTAATTCTTGAAATTAATTGGAAATATTGTATAAAGTTATACAGCAGAGAAAAAGATTAAAAAAAATTAATAGTTAAAACCGTTGCAATTGCAATGAGCTCTACAGTATAAGGTCTTAAGGCCAATAAGTTTTTAGAAGTGCTGTGATGTAGTGGTCGCGGTAGTTTAATGGGCAATGTGTTGGTTTATTAGACATGAGGCAACGGTTCAAACTGCAGGTCAGACATCTTTATCAAAATTAAATATGAACAAGTTTCTTTGGCGAATTGTTTGCAGCAGATTTCAAGCAAAAACTCCGAGAGAAAATAAAATAGCCACGAAAAAGTTTCTTAAACATCTGTCGTTCGCAGTCGACTTTAAGCTGTAGGCCCGGCCACTCGTGTACAGTAAGACCCCGCTGAACGCGAGGAATACGTTCCAATAAGTTCCAGCGATAAACGAAACAGCGTTAAACGAGGCAACTAATACATCAACTGTGCCGTATGAAAGATGCGTTCGTACTGTGACTGCGACTTCGGAAAATACAGTTGGAATCTTTATTCTGGACAGACTAAGAAAAGAGCGTTGAAAAAGACATATAGTATACACCCTCGCTATATAGAGCACCGCTTTTGTACTACCGCGTAATACTGAAACAGCGTTAAGCGGGGTCTTACTGTATAGAATTAGTACATACAATATAAATGATGTGAGAAGCTAGGTCGTAATCCTGACTGAAGGGCTGTTATGACCAAGATATGTGTGTTTATCATGTCTGTGTGTGAGATATCACCGAAATTTCGTATTGGTTTGAAGGACCAATTCATGGCATTATGTATGAGCAATTATTAATGAGCAGTTATGTATGTATGTATACTTCACTCAGGCATTATTATCTTCTAGAAAAGTTAAACATTGAGTACGAAAATCCTTAAAAAATACGGTAACTGGCATGGTATAACAAAATAATTTCATACAAAACAACATCGAGACTGAGACATGCACAAACGTATTTCAACAATAGTCAGAGTTTAGTTTGAATTTTCTTTTTCCTGACACAATATTTTTAAATTAAAACTGATTATTGTTGATAATAAATCATTCGAAAACATTTGAATATTAAAATAACTCTGCTTTATTTTCGGTGTTTATGTATTCATTCATTCATTTATTCAACCATACTTCAAATTTTCTTTAAAAAAAAAAAAACAGTTGTCAACAGAACTCACCCTACCAGTTACAGACAATGACACAAGCAGACAGTGTTTAGAAATCTATTTCTGCAGACAATCAGTGCACGATTGCAGCCAGAACTACTAGAGCGGAAAAGCATAAAAAGTTATTTAAATGCCGGCCGTCGAAGCAATTAAATATTTCATAAATATTTTGAAGAAAATTTACTACAACTCATCATTTCTACGACCCACTGTTCGCAAGGCAAAACTTTGCCTGATAAACTTTTACAGTTCAAACATGCTTTTGTTTTTGTTTGTGTTTGGTTTTTATGTGTCAATATGCTGGCATAATGTTTAATGTTTAATGTGGAAACCAAAAACACACACAATGGCCTTCAATAAAATGTTCTAATAACACATAAGAGATATGCTATGCTATGCTTTGCATATTTCCACCAAAATTCATGAATAAGAATAATAAAAGAATTTTATTTTAAAAATAATAACATATGCGGATAATAAAAACAAGTTTTATTAGGAAGCTATTTTAAATGCAAATTATGTTTATTGAAAACAAGATGGTGGAGAACACAGTATTGGTTATAGAAACACCATTGCATATGGAAAAAGTGACGCATTATATACGCATTATGGCCAGTGTGTTGTCATTTTGCTAACGTACATATTTTAACCAAATTTGGCTTACAATTAAAGAATATGCACTGGACGGTATGTGATTTCAACAAGACGGTGCCACGGGCCCACATCATGATCGATAATGACTATATTTATCTATTCCTAGAAGGAGTAATTTTATGCTTTGACCTTAGAAGAGGTTTCAATTGACCACCAAGATCTCTTTATGTGAACCGACGTCAAACCCCACAGATATTGACATCTAATGTTGGATTGTTTGCAAGCCAACAGTTGTCAAGTTATCATCGTTGTTCTACCGCCAAACAAGTGCGTAGAAGTGGTTCACTGCTGCTACCAAGACAGAGTCGATCCTTTACAGGACATTATATTTCGCACATACAATGACAAGGTCCAAGCATGATATGCATATATAGGGTATGTTGCGGAAAAACTAAGTAAATATTGGCAAACTCGAGATATTGCAGAACACATTGTGAAGTAGACCCTGAAGTGTAATACGTAGGCTCTTCTACATCTAACACAGTTTAACCTGAGGCTAGGATATTATAGTTAAATTTATTGGTTATCTTATGATTTTGAGTGCAAAAGGAGATACATACTATTCATATACAATCGAAGAGGTCTTTCAAATAGAGCCTGTACTAAGTTTAGTTCGAACCTTAAAAGGGATACTTTTGCGACCAGAAAAGTGTGGATCTTTGGCTCCATAATGCTCCATCGATAAAGAGGATCTCAAAAGGAAGCAAATCAATAATCTTCCGGAAGATCATCACAATTTTCAATATAATACTGGATACAGTGAGAGTCATATCCGACTAGGACATATAGAAGATTGCCTGTCCTGAAGGCTTTTATGCTATGTTCGCACGGCAGCAATTTTTCGTAATTCGCTCTCTCATTCGTAATTCAACATCCAATTATGTGCTAAATTACATAATTCGTCATACAAAATTTTGTGAGCGGATTACCCAAATTGCGTGTAATTCAATTTCTATTACCCTGTGAATTACTTAAAAGCCAATGTAATCTCCAGCTGTCAAAGCAAAAAAAAATTTAAACAAAAAATATTGTAAACAATAATGGAAAACAAAAATAACATTTTAAAAAAGTATTATTTAGAAGAAAGTTATTCGCGAAATTAGTGGACGAAGCCACTATGTGTTTAGAAAACCTTTTGAAAAGTATTTGCAGTTTTTGAAGAAGCTGTATGAATTTTATAATTTAAAAATATTAATAATAATTTAGTGATAAAAAGAAGAAGAAAAGAAGAACTGTAAAAAAGAATTACAAAACTACCGTGTGAACATCATAATTCAAATAAGTAATTCAAACAGCGAGCGAAGTAATTCAAAGGCTCGTGCGAACATAGCGTTAGCAATTAAACGCCTACATCTACTTTGTTAATGAAGTGTTTCAATGCTCTTGACAACGTGGCCACTCGGAATCGTTTTACTGTGATATGGGTCGTCAGAATATGAGGAACATGTAGGTAATAAAAATGCGGGTATTTCTGCCAAAAGGGGACTGGATTCCTTGCATATTTTTACAGACTTCTGTAAAATAAAGATGAAGAAATGCTTGACAACTTCGGTGAGAAAACATTGCTGGGAAGAAAGCATATTAATCTGCAACAAGGCAGAAAAATATTAAGAACTATTTTGGGGTAATTTATACGTCACACCGAAAATAACTTTTATTGTTCGTAGTCTAGTAGACAATGTGTTGGCTTATTAGACATGAGGCCAGAGTTCAATATCACCAACAAATCAAAATATGAGAAAATATTTCTTCGGTGGCTTGCTCTCAGCAGATTTCTGGCAAAAGACTCTGTTAGTTAACAAAAATTGCTATGAAAAGTTTCTCCTAAATCTGTAGCTCGGAGTCGACTTAAAACTGTAGCTCCCGCCATTCGTGTATAAAAACGACACACAAAACATATATGGTAGGAGAAGCTAGGTCGTAATTCTAACTGAAGAGTTGTAGCGGCCAATAATGTATGTACATATGTATGCAACGGTTTAAAAAAATTGTATAATTCTAAAGTAAATAAAAATGTAGATTTAAAAGAATGTTTTTAAACATTTAAAAAAACATTAGGTTTGGGTTAAAAAAATTAAGCCTTTAAGCCACAAAATGAGTACATTTTGTAATTTAAACACATTATACGTATATGTGACGCTTGACGCTTTTCTGATTAAACCACATGTAATAAAATTCAGGTAAATATTTAAATGTTACTTTCGAAAATAAGTGGAATATTTGTTTACACTAATACACACACACAATCATATAATGTTTATAAAATAATATAAAAAATAAAATAAATCTCTCAACCGCAGTAAAATAATACAACAAAAATTTTCAAGGAATTTCTCAATGTTTTAAATATAAAAAAAAAAATAAAAGCAGATATTTAATAGAATGAATTCTATACAAATAAAACTTCTGTAAATAATATTAAATTAGAGAAAAAAAATATAAAGAATGTACTCTTTTAAAACATATATTTCAACATATTTTTGATTTTATTATGAATTATTTTTTTTTTGCCCTTTTTTATTGTAATTTTCCTGGATTATATGTCTTCTTTAAGAAAATTTTTAGGGGATAAATATGGATTTGAAATTTCCAACGGATTAACAAAGGAAATGTAAAATTTAGGTATAAGCGCTTATCTTTTTTTTTTTTTTTTGGTGTTCAGCATGACATTTTTAAAACTTCACGTCTGGTTAAAGACAGTCACAGGCAATTGCAAAATGTTAAAGCGTTTATGCGTTAAAACCATTTTGAATTATTTAAACAGCAAGAAAAAGACACAATACTACGGAAAAAAACTGAAGAAAAAACCCCTTTTTTAAATGTTCAAGCAAAGAAAAAAAATTCTTAAACTCAAGAAAATATTTTATGCTATACCCTCTAAATGAAGTTCTTTCTGCTTGTGTTTTCCTATTTAAAGCATTTCTTTTTTTCTCTTTAATAAAAAGCATTTAAAAAACATTTTAAATTCTAAAATGAAATTATTTTTAAACAAAAAGAAAAATATCACAATGAACAGAATGAACAATAAACCCTCATCATATTTTAAGAATACACAGAGATTATCAGTGGAAGACATTGGAATAAAGAAAACATTTTTAAGGGAATAACTTAAACAAAAAAAGCTTTCGACCATTACTTCTGTCTTTTAAAAAATTAAAGAAATTTAAACAACAAAAAAAATATGAAAAATAAAAACATGTGAATTAGTACTCCTCATACACTTCGCCTTTAATAGCTTGACTCAGTAGTATCTGCAAGTATAAAGAATCTTTTCAAAATTATCCTTCAGTTTAGAATACAAAGTAAAACTGATAGCATTTGAATGATCGGTGATATCCTGGAGCTTATCACACAAAGGTTCGAAAGCGGGTACTCTTCAATTTACATACATACATAATTGGCCATTACAACGCTTCAGTCTGGATTGCGGCCTAGCTTCCCACAGCACTCATGTTGTGTGTGTTAATTTTATACTTGAGTGGCGGGACCTACTGTTTAACGTAGACTCCGAACAACTATTTTAAGAAACTTTTTCACCGCAGGTTTATTTACTCTCAGAGTTTTTGCCAGAAATCTGCTGAGAGGAAGTCGCCGAAGAAATATGTTTTTTTCATATTTTGTTTTGATGTCTTGGCTGGGGCTCGAACCCGAGCTTTACGTCTAATAAGCGAACACACTATCTACTAGACTACGGTGACTTCAATTTATGTATTGAAAAAGGGGTGTTGATAAACAGTGTCTTTCACACTGTCGCCACCGCTGATCTACTGCTCATCTGCTTGAAAAGCATAGGCGTATTGCATCTAAGAACCTCATGGGTATCTTCAATGAAAGTGTTAGCAAATGACAACAAAGTCATCAAGTGCTTTAATGAATCCTTTTCTTCGCAGCAGAATCAACACATTTTTGTAGTGAAAATGCCTACTGTCATTCAGAATTACGACCTAGCTTCACTCACCTCACTCATCACTTATGTTGTGTGTGTTAATTTTATATATAAATGGCAAGACCATACAGTTTAAATTCGATTGCGAACGACTCCGATTCTTGAAAAACTTTTCATGGCATTTATATTTACTCTTAGGGTTTTTGGCAGAAATCTGCTGAGAGAAAGTCGCTGCAGAGATGTTTGATCTGGAGGTTGTACCGTGGCCAACATATTACCTACTAGACTACGGTGACTTCTAGACAGGAATAATTATCTCATAATGGACTGCCTCATGACTTTTCGCTATGTAATTTAGTCGTTGTTTTATGCGCTTATTGTAACATGTTTATGATTCCTTAATTCGACATCATCTAAACTACTCCTGTTAGATAAAAAATGTTGATAAATTCAGAAAATATTGGAACGTCATGCATTCAAAACTCGACAACGATGTAGAAGATATTCCATCGTCTCCATTGTTAATTCTTTAGGAAAATGATTTCTTTTGTTTTAACTTCCTACACAATAAGCTGAAACGATTGGCGTTATAATATCAATTTCTTCAAATCTCAATTCAAACGACAAGTCTTTCATAAATCATATTTTGGAGTCAAAATATTTCATAATTTTATTTCGGCTATCATTCAAGACATATTTAAGTGCCTGCTGGGTAATTCGGCAAGTGCAAAACAATAATAACAATCACTATTACAACAAAACATTATCACTAACGAAGTATTTATATGTGTGCGTGTGAAATGTGCTGCTTAAGCTGTTATAGTTACTTATGCACTGTAAATAAAAGAGCTCACGAATGGTAAAGAGTGTGAGAGAGGGAGAGAGTTAGAGAGTAGACACACAAGAGAAATAAACAAATGCCTTTAATGTAACACACAACAAATAAATAAAATGAAGGTCATTGCAAAAACAAAATTAATATAGTAGTAGAAGAGCTAAACAATAACAAAAACTAGATTGAATTGTTAATGTTCGGTCATTAGAGGATGCTGGAATTTTATTGTTTATTTATGTTTTGCATGAACATGGATGCGTATGAGTGTTAATGATAATGATGATTACAATTTGGCTGATTACTTATACGCCACAGGGGACTGTTTTAATAAGCCAATGGATGTTAAACAGTATGTGGTGGTGATGGTGGTGATTGAGTGTTTAAGTACATAAAATCAACCAAAAACTCTTGGCAATTATTAAATTCTTATAAATTCTTAGAAAAATTTGTCATGGTTTGTTAATGTCATAATAAACGACAGGATATTGATAATAAAAATTGAAGATTACATAGAGAAGCAGAAGGAAAATGTAAATGAATTTGAAGAAATTTTTTTAATGCCAGACAAAATGAGTTTTTCATTTTCTTTTAAATTCTTAAGCAATTAATTCTAAAAATAAAAATTTTTTTTCTAAAATATTTAAAGATCTTTAAAATGTATAATAAAGCCTTGTTTAATTTTCCTTAACATTGGAAAAATTTCAAGGGTTTTAAACGTGTTGTATAATTATTGTGTTATTCGATATTTCTGGTTAGTAATAAAAATTAAGCAAATGAAACCTCTCCCTAAAGGTAAACAAAACAAACAGTACAGGTGGTAGACAAACAAAGGATAAGAAAAAGGGATTCACAAACTTTTACTCTGTTCTCGATACAAAATTAAATCGTTCTGAAAACCCCTTTTGGCATGAATGTTTTAATAACAATCATCCTGTGACGTGTTTGTGTCTTTCTGTTGTCATTACTTATACTGGTACGTGAACCAAAGAAATGCCATGTAAACCAATTTTCGTTGAAAATTTCTTGTTGGTATTAAAAACGTTTTAGCCACCGGTTTGTTGCTATTATTGTTGCTGGCCGTTTGCCGTTTAACTGATATTCCCTAAATTGTCTTGAAAAAAAATATTATTATTGACTTTATTATTATATTTATGCTCGTTTGTTGTTATTAATTCTTTTTTCTTTTTTATTTTTCCACCTGTTTCCTTTTTAAATTGTATATATTTTGCGTGTTTCTTTTTTTATATTGTTTTTTTTTGTCTGTAATAGAAGACGACAAAACATTATTAAACAATGAATGCGAAAATATTGAACGAAAATAATTGCAAACAATTTAATGTGTTGTTGACTGGTGTGACTAGTTTCGAATTTCATTTCAAACTTAGTATAGGACCGGTGGTTAGTATTGTCAAAGGCGGAAGATGTAAAAAAAAAATAAAAAATAAAAAAAAATAATCAAAATATGTAGTTTTAATAAACGATTAAAAAATAATGTTGAAATGTACTTACAAAAGTGATTAAACAAATTTAATTAAAATAAATTTTTATAACCTAAAAAATTGTTTAAAAAATATTAAACAATTAAACAAACAAAATTGTTTAAAAAATATTAAACAATTTTTATAAAAAAAATATATAAAAAATTAATTTTAATGTTAAAAAAATTATAAAAAGAATTTTTTAAATTTTTAAAAAAATTACAAAAAAGAATTTTTAAAACAATGATAAAAAAAGAATTTTTTAAATAAATCAAATTGGTTGCAAAGAATTATTAAACTTTTTAATGTTTATAATTAAAAAAAAAAAAAAAACATGTAATTTACGTATTTTTTGGGCAATGCAGTGTAAAATAAAAAAAAAAAAAAAATATTTTCAAAATCGGTGATTAAATTGACAAAAAGTTGCAAAATATAATATAAAAAAAAATAGTAAACAAATAAACCAATAAAATCCGCATTATTATAAAAAAAAAGTAATAAATATAAAATAATATTAAAAATAAAAAAAATAAATACAAAAATAATAAATATTTTCAATCTAATCTTGAAAAAAAACAAGAAATTATGATAATAAATAAATAAGAAAAAAATATTTTTCCATTTTTCAATCAATAATCAATCTATTTCAAGTACAGAAATGCTATTAATAAATCATAAAAAAGAGTTTCGTTATAAATTTTACAGAGAAATTTGACCAAATAAATTCCTATTACAGTGAGCGCCATAAGTGAGTCAACACCCATTATAATTTAAAATTTTCTATTATGTTCTTCAGCGTAAAAGAAGTTCCTTTATCATGAATTGTTGTTTTTGTTTTAACATTTTATAAGTAATAAATAAACGTTTTTATTTTTGGAAATTTATTCGACTATTCTCATTTACTTCTACGCGCTATCCTAAGAAAATGAATTATTTCAGTGGTGTTTACTTACTTTTGGCGCTTATTGTATCTCGGAAGTGTTTTACGGGCTTAAGAAATATTATTCGAATTAATTTTTTTTATCATTTGGTACATGGCATTTTTTTTTTAATGAAGTTCGGCACACAGTTTACATAAACCCTTTTACGTAGACTTTCTTCCCGACATTTTTTTTTCATTCGAGATTATTTTTTTTATATTCGTTTTGCTTTTTGAAAATTCTTAATTGTAAATGCCTGAAACAATGCAAACCTTCTATAAAAATAACCGGGGTAAAAGTCTACATACACCGCTGTATGTAGACTTTTTTCTTTGACTGTATGTCCGGCATAGCTGCAAGTTACATACTATAAATTCAATTTTTCCTGTTTTTCCAATATCATCCAACCGTATGGTGTCAATTGTGGCATACATATTGCCTTCCATTGCTTCAAAAGTAAATGCTTTGTCGGCATAAACCAGTGACATTACTTAGTCGCATAAAAAGTTATCCAAAGGTTGTAAATTGCCAATGTACACAACCACTTCTGATAGACAAGCTGTCATCAAATCAATTTTGCAATAACACAATTGTTAAGTACGCTGTATGAAAGGTTGAGCCGTCTTGTTAGAAGCAATGGTCGTTGATTTCTAGGTGAATAATTTTTGGAAACAAAAATATCAGTCAGCATGACTCATTTTTTATGGATGTAATGGTGCCTCTTTTATGGCTGGAGGATTTACTACTTTCTAGATGTGTCAATTTTGCCTTTACCTAGTGGACTACAGTGACAACAGTACCCATCGTCTACTATATTTTGAGTTTTGGATCCATTAGACTTGAAATTCATGTGATTAAAAAAAATCGTTTCAGAAACTTCCATACTAGATGACTAAGGTACTATTAGCTAATAAGTTAACAAAGAACACAGTAATAACAGTAAGCTTCTGCAAAACAGTTTCAGTTGACTGCTTAACTTTGAAAATCTTTCGTTTTTCTGAATTCTACCAACAGATTACTGGAAATATACGATTTCTTTTAATGCCAACTCAATGAAATAAAACTTTTACTGCTTAAGAAAATTACTCTTCTCTTCAATAAGTCGTCCGCAAAAAAAACCCCAAAAGAAATAGAAATAAAAGTAACCCCCGATCATTTATAATCTTCATAAAATGCGTTTTCATTTACCAGCACCAAATAAATGGGGATTATGATGTTCTACAAGTGATTACATTAATACACTTTCATTTTATGACACCAATTATGATGGTAGTGGTCATGGTGTTGCTGTTACTGCTGCTGATGAGCTGGTGCTGTTATTGCCATTTACAATTGGTTGTTACGCATACCAACAAAGAAAGCTTATAAAGGCCAGTCACATTTACAACACCACTGTGAAGGTGTGTGTGTGTGTGTTAATGTGTTTGTTTGTATTTCTTCTGTCCTGTCATGGTTTGCTTTGTGGCATAAACGATTTTGAGATTTTAATCTGAGAAAATTTCTTTTTAAAGCAAATAAACCTCGAAATAAATAAAAGCAACAGCAGTAGTAGCAGGAGCAATAGCAGCAGCTAAAGCAGCAGCATCATAGTAATTATGATATAATTTTGAACAATTAACGCTTAGTAGTGTCTGCATATTTAATCGTTTTGAATTACAATTGTTTGTTCATTTCTTTTTTTCTTCTGTCCAATGGAAAATTTAACGAAAATTGTGCGAAAAGATAAAACAAAAAAGAAAGAAAAGAAAACTCTTTTAAAGAGAAAATATTACAGAAATATTGATGAAACATATTTCAAAAACAAAGAAGTCTTCTTAAATAAACATACTTTTTTTTAAACTTCGTTTTAAACTTTTTAAAGATTCTCGTGTATTATATATGTAAACTCACTCGACTCTTTAATTCTACCATTTCACACGTATGGTAGCATTGCATGGTGTGAGAGGCTGTGCAGACAGCAATTCGTAGGAAATTTATGGATTTGGGTGCAAATATGTATGCCTCTGGCCATTTCAGATAGACATGATTTGACGATGATTCTTGGACTATATTCGGAGGAGGTAGTAGCTAAGAGACAAGGAACTCTTTGAGGTTATTTGAAGGGGTTCCTGGTAGGTTAAAGAAGATTTTTACATGCCATTTATATACATATATGGTTTGACTTCGACAAGCTGCCCCCCTCAGTGATATAAGGAGACAGTAAGCAATAGCTCGGAGTAGGTCGTGTAATCTTCTTGATTGGTTAGAAGATGGAATCTGACACTAATGCGGGATTTTATTTCGGAGATGATATGGACCTTTTCCTATGGCATGGTATTGTCTGATAAGCTAGTTAGTTAATAGCAACAGTGTTGGCTTATTAGAGATGAAAAAATATATATTTCTTTGGCGATTTCCTCTCAACAGATTTCTGGCAAAAACTTTGGGGTGTAAATAAAATTGCCATGAAAGGTTCCTCAAAAATCTGTCATTCAGAATCGACTTTAAACTGTAGGTTCCGCCACTCATGTATAAAATTTAACAAAAACAACATAAGCGGTGCAAGAAACTCAGTCATAAATCTGACTGAAATGTTGTAATGACCAATTATGTACTTGATAAGATGTATTTTTATATATGTATATTATTTATTTTAATCCATTGAGAACTGGAGTAAAATTTTTTAAAATTAAAACATCTGTAAAGGAATTCTCTTCACCATTTGCCAAACAACTGGTGGAAGGTGAAGGCATTTGTTTAAAACTAAAGTTTAATTCCGTTTTATTTATGTGCCTATTGAGTCGTAATATTTATATGAGGGATTTTGTAACATTTTACTGGCAAATATTTGCCATTTCATATGCAAAACTCACACGTAGCTACGCACAAATCGTCAAGAAAAATATAAAAAAGCAATCAATTTCGTATTCCGCACGCATGTTTATGAAATCACCGTTTATAAATCACAAATACAACAAATACAAAATTTTTACAATAAAAACAAATACAAATGCAAAGTTTTTATTTGAATCAAACCGTTAGATAATCGCATGGCAATGGTTTAATGAGATTTTAAATCAATTTCAATAGCGCTACGCAAATGCTGTTTGCTTTGTTGTTGTTGTTGCTATGTTGTTTTGTTTTTGTTTTTAAATAAATAGCTACACACCACTATGGAATTTAAACAATATTAACTTTCGGCATTTGTTGTTGTTGTCGTTGTGTGTTAAAGTGTCAAATAAATCGAGCGATTAAGTCAAATGTTTGCAGGAAAACTCATAAATCATTGGCAAAGAAGTGTATACCCATGTATTAGTGGATATGACCAAATGTATACGTATGTGTGAGTTATAACAGTACATATCCAATAACAGACTTCAACTATTTGACATTGTTTGGCAATTAACAGAAATACTAACAAACAGAAAAAATTCGGACGAAACATGTGTTCAATTTCAAATATTTTTCAAAAACACTTGAAGAAAAATTGTACTGAATATAGGGTCCTATATTTAACACTTCCTATCTTTAAATTTAAATAAACTGTGAGAAATCATCATCGAAATATTTTATTCATTTGAAAGAACCCCTTGATGTCCGTCATGACTTCTCCGAAAAGACTTACTATGGCTCTTTTGCATAAATCACATTGAATTTAATCGATGGCATGGGTTGTGTGGGCTTTAAGGGGTCGCTGTGGTTTATGACTGATTCGCATATGCCTGTGACCTAAAGAAAGCCCACAAGAAAAAGTCAAACTGGGTTACACTGCATGATCTCGGTAGCCAGTTTAAATCCCTTTTAAGTGAGCTAACCATGCCCTCAAATCGCTCGTACAGAATATCAAATGAGGTATGCGCTTTGTTCCACCAAGTGTGGTGATGTTGAAAACACATATCGTTGGTTGATCGCCCAATTTAACACAAAAGAAGTTGGTAATATTTGCTATTGTACGCGCTGCTGATAGTGATGCCTAGCCAACGTCTTTCCCTAAGAATGTGAAAAGATGACGCAGTCAGCTCAAGTAAAACAGTGACTTTTACGAAATGCATTGGACGCCCTTAAATGTCGTGTGGGTTTGTATCTGTTTCTTGAAATTTTTCATGCAAAAAATCAGTTGAGTTGTATGTCTCATTTATATAACCCTTCAGCCAGGATTACGACATAGTTACTCACACCACTTATGTTCTGATTGTTAGTTTTATATATGGGGGGTGAAATCTACAATCTAAAGTCGAAACTTTTCATGGCAATTTTATTTTCGCTCAGAGTTTTTGCCAGAGGAAGTTGCCGCAGAAATATTATTCCATATGTAACCTGGGGTTTGAAAGATGGCCTCACGTCTAATAAGCCAACGCACTATCTACTAGACGGGTGCCCTGGTAGTCTAGTGGGTAGTGTGCTAGACTATTAGCGTGAGGGTCGTGGGTTCGATTCCCACCAGAGACTCTGGTCTGTGACACTACACCGAGCATATGGTCAAGTTACTCCGCTCGTAAATAATTAGAATATAATTTGTAATTGTATTGTAATTAATAAAATAAATAAATAAAATCTACTTGACTACAATGACTTCGATTAACGTATTTTTAGAACCACATACTGTTCAGTTCATAATTTTTAATTTTAGACCAAGAAATTGATCGATTATTATACGGCCATAGCACTTTGAATTGACGGTAATGGTTCTTTCAAGGTTTTTTTTTTCGAAATAATGTGGTCCAATGGCATCATAATATACGCCAAAAAAATCACTTTTTCCGAGTTATCACATCTGGGGCCCCTAAGCACCATATACAACAATATCCTGTCGTGACCACCAAGTGAGATTGAGCCTGTTGCTCTAGCATGCAATCTGAGCATCTATCTACGGTGTTGTGAATCAGTCGAATTTTTTCGATTTGGCTTGCTAAGCCAAATGTAAAATACCTATAAGTAGACGTAAACAAGCCCAATTGAGGTGAAATCGACAAATTCCGATTGTTTGCCATATACATACTTATACGTACTTAATTGGTCGTTACAACCCTTTAGTTAAGATTACGATTCTTACTGCCTAGATTCTCACACTACTTATGTTGTGTGTGTTAATTTTATACATGAGTGTTGGGTTCTACAATATAACGTCGACTCCGAACGAGATCTGAAAGCAAGTCACCGAGGATTATTTTTCAGATTCCGTCTTGTTGTAGATGTGTGACCTGAGGTGTGAACCGAGGCCTTACGTCTACTACGTTGCACTACCTACTAGACTACGGCAACTTGTTTGCTACATTTTCTCTTACTGAGGCGATATTTTCGATAGTGCTTTCGCCAGTCGCCGTGGTCTAGTAGGTAGTGTGTTGGCTTATTAGACGAAAGGCCCGAGTTCGAATCCCAGGCCAGACATCAAAATGAAATATGAAAAAATATTTCTTCGGCGACTTCCTCTCAGCAGATTTCTGGCAAAAACTCTGAGAGTAAAAATTGCCATTAAAAAGCTTCTCAAAAAATCTGTCGTTCGGCGTCGACTTTAAACTGTAGGTCCCGCCACTCATGTATAAAATTAACGCACACAACATGAGTGGTGTTGAGAAGCTAGGCCGTAATCCTGACTGAAGGGTTGTAATGGCCAATTATGTATGTACATATGTATGCTTTCAGCACGATAGTGCACAGTGCACTGAGAGTGAATAAAATTGCCAAGAAAAGCTTCTGAAATATGTCATTTGGATTAGACGTTAAACTGTAGGACGTTAAACTTCTGAATAGAATTAAGACTCCTTACTTAGATGGCATGAAAATCTAGGACATAGTCCAGCCCCATGAGCCAATTAAGCAAGCAAATGCCTTTGCTTTTTTCCTTTCAAATCGCCATTAAATCAACCCAATACGTTGGTGTACTAGTCGTCACTGCTTGTTTCACTCAACATTACATTACGCCACCTCAGCTTATATTATTTCACATTAAAGGCCTTAAATTAAATTGTTCCCTTCTGGAAACACTTTTTTATTTTATTTTTTGTTTGTTTATTTAATAAAAATTTTCCTTCAGTGTAAACCATCAAACAAATATTGATCCACGATATTACTCGTAATAGTTTGCAAAATAAATAAAATAAAAAAACGAAATGAAACGAAACCCCAATAAAAACGCAAATTTATTTATACTTAGCAATTTGGCTCTTTACAGAAATTATGGACACCCTTGTATGATTGTCAAAGTCAATGAGCCACAATGCCCTTCAAATTGGATTAATGGAACATAAAAATTCATTAAAAAAAGAAAAACGAAATATTGCACACTTTGGCAAACTAAAACGAAAAAACCTGAATAAAAATAAAAAAGTACGCAATAAATAACAGAATTACCACCTGGTTGGCATAACTAACAAACCAACCAATCAACCAATCATGAATTGGTTACAATTTGTTTCAGTTTCTCTTGACCGTGTGTGCGTGTGGTGTGGACTCAATTGTAAATTTCCAAAATTCTTTAGAATTTTTCTTTCTGACTGTTTTATGTGACAATTTTAAACAATATCTTGTGGCATATGCACGATGTGGGTTAATTTTATCATAAGCATGTGCAGTGTGGCCACACTGGGTGTGGGAGAGAGACAGAGAGAGCGTGTGTAGGTTATAAACGTGATTTAATAAAGCAAATCACGTTTATTTCATTTGGCATTTGATTGTGACTGAGCCTATTTTATTATTCATTTTTCTTCCTCATTTCTTTACGAAAATATTATTGGAACGTCAACAAGTCTAGAAGTAAATTTTAGGTCATTAAAAATTTCCCAATAATTTTATATGCGTTACAATACAATGTATCCAAAAGAAAAAGAGAAATTATTCTTCAGTTTCGCTAGAATGAGTTGGTCTAGTAAGTAGTGTGTTGGCTTCTTAGACGGCTTACCAAACATATGAAGGTTGGGAACACTCTTCACAATGACATCTGCAGAAGATGTATGAGAAATAAGAGTTTTTGTACTCGATCTGCCTGAATAGTTCCACAGCTGTTACCCATCACTGTTGTCCTGTGTAGCCAGGATATGACAGAAAATTTGAGCTCTCATCTTTAAGCAGTGGATTGATTGGAATCGAGGATAACTCTCAAATAATTATGTGAGAGGGTCTTAACAAATAAGTGTTCATCCTCAGAACATTTTTGTAAAAAGAAACTGATACTCGATAGACCTGATATACCATATACACATATACACATGTTTTTTTTGTAGTTGCCACCAAATATTTAATGTTTTACGCATATTTTAACCAATAGCAACTAAAATGAGTAGAAAATAAAATAAAACAACAAAAAAGAAACAACAAAAAAACTAATTATTATTCATTACCAATAATTGTTGAGTATTGGCCAAAACCAGCTTTTGAGACTGAAACAACGAAATAATTTGTCACCAAATGACATTGAACGCGGTCTGTTATACCAGCTGTTCTGGCCAGAGTATGAGAGAATACTACATGTTGTTTGTATGGAAGAGAAATAAATTTTTGAATTTTATTACCAGAAATTAAATTCTTTACAATAAAAGTTGTAAAAATACAATAAAAACAAATCACAGTGAATATGGAAATTCTGAAAAAAAAATATGAACTTTTATTATCGTAAGTACTTTTTTTTTGGCACTTTTTTGGTTTGTTTGTTTGATTTGTAAAGAATAATTAAATTTTATGAATAGAAATAAAATGAATGTGTGTGTGTGTAATGGAAAATCGTAATACGTTGTTCTATGATGAGAAATAAAAATTAAAAATCTAAACAGAGTATATAACGCAGAACATAAAAGGACACATTTTTCTTAAAAAAACATTAAAATTCCCTTTTTATTAAAAATCAATTTTCATCAAATACATAAAAATACTACAGACATATATAATTGGCCATACAACCCTTTAGTTAGGATTACAACCTATCATCTCACACCACTTATGTTGTGTGTGTACAATTTTATACATGAGTGGCTGGACCTACAGTATAAAGTCGACTCCTAACCACAGATTTTTGAGAAACTTTTCATGACAGTTTTATTTTCTTCATAGAGTTTTTGCTCGAAATCTGCTGAGAGGCAGTTGCCGAAGAAATATTTGTTTCATATTTCGTTTTATTGGAGACGTCTGACCTGGGATTTGAACCGTGGACTCTCGTCTAATAAGCCAATATACTATCTACTAGACTACGACGACAAATACTACATACAATTTCATAATTCCGGTTTCTTTTCCTAAATGCTATCAGTTCAGTTCTCGTTAGCTTAGACAACAACCTGCCTGAAACAATGCCTTCTATACATCACCTTCAATTCCTTGTTGATTGAACTGCCTAATTTTGACTTTCTTGTCACGATCACCAGTTTTGAATTGTGCACAAATATTCCTCCTATATTGAAATCATACATACATACATATGTACATAATTGGCCATTACAATCCTTCAGTCAGGATTACAACCTAGCCTCTTACACCACTTATGTTGTATGTGTTAATTTTTTATACATGAGTGGCTAGACCTACAACTGTGTGCTAATCAAACTGCCTAATCTAAGTAAAGTCTTTGAACGTTTTTATAAAACAGAAAAATCTCAGTTTATTTTTCTTTTTTTCTATAAACAGAATCAAATCCCATCATTTCTTTGCATTTCCTTGTATGCATTGTTTAGCCACTCCTGCAGTTTCTTGTAGAATTCCATTCCTGACTTATGACATCTGATATTTACTGGGATTTGAACAGAAAAACAAATAAATGCATGCAGATGTATTTGAAAAGTATAAAAATAATATATAAACTGATATAATTTGCATAAAAGAATGCTAATGCGGGTCATTTGGAATTCATTACAACAATAAAAACATCGGAAAAAACTTAAAAAATGGTCAACTTTCACTGCCAACAGCATGGATTATAAAAAAAAATTCTGTGATTTTGACAGGAACATGATAATGCAGATATTATTGTGTAAATTTATATTTTATGACAATTATTTGTTTGTTGTTTATATAAAACCATGTAACACAGAGTATTTTTAAAATACAGGAACTTATAAATGCAGGTTTCCTTTTAAAATAGAATTTTATGGTGTCCTAGTTGCTTCATGGGAATCTGAGAGTGGTTCTAGGACAAGGTGAAAATTGATGCAAATTGTGATATCACAATGGGTATCACATATCGTATAATTAATTGCCACCTCTACCTTCCTCTACGTACCTAGTGAGAGTATAGTAATGAAATGAAAGCATTTTAGGCCTATTCCAAGCAAAATTTTTATTCAAAATATTATCCGCATAAAAATTCATCATGCTTGGCAACAAAAATATGTCTGATGGATCCGGCAAAGTCAGAACAACAGAACCGTAGATTGTCCCTTAAGCTATCCGTTTACTATATTACTATTCAGGCTAAAAAGTCGCTATAAAAACCGCCCATGAGGGCATATGGTACGTCAAAGCGTATTGAGTTTATTTAGACAATATATTCAAGTCGCCGTAGTCTAGTAGGTAGTGTGTTAGCTTGTTAGACGTAAAGCCCGGGTTCGTATCCCAGGTCAGACATCAAAACGAAATATGAAAAAAATATTTCTTCGGCGACTTCCTCTCAGCAGATTTCTGGCAAAAACTCTAAGAGTAAATAAAATTGCCATGAAGGGTTTCTCAAAAAAAATTTGTCGTTAGGAGTCGACGTTAAACTGTAGGTCCCGCCACTCTCGTATAAAATTAACGCACACAACAGGAGTGGTGTTGAGAAGCTAGGCCGTAATCCTGACTGAAGGGTTGTAATGGCCAATTATGTATGTATGTATGTATGATACAATGGAGAATTCAATTCAATTCATACTTGAGTTTGACATTCTCATGCCGCGGAGTAAAGATATCGTGTCACAAAAACTTCTGTCATTAGCAAAGAATCTTACCTGATTTCATACATATCAAAAATAAAATTTGAGTTTAACATGATCAGAACCCTGTTCGAAGCTATACGAACTATATTGAAGATTGGGAGTAGGATGCTTCAAAACATCTCTTCTATTATTGGTACAGTAAGACCCCGCATAACGCTGCTCCGCTTAACGCTGTTTCAGTATTTCGCTGTAGTACAAAAGGGGTGCACTATATAGGTGTATACTATGTATCTTTTTCAACGCTCTTTTGTTAGTCTAACCAGAATAAAGATTCCAACTGTAGTTTCCGAAGTCTCAATCACAGTACGAACGCATCTTTACTGCGTCACAGTTGATTCATTAGTTGCCACGTTTAACGCTGTTTCATTTAGCGCAGGAACTTATTGGAACGTATCATCGGCGTTAAGCGGGGTCTTACTGTACTTGGTAATCTGGAAACGAATGATTTTTGGGCAAGCAAAATTTAGACACAGAATCCTAAGCCTAAGCAAGAGAGATATGATTGAAATCCAAATCTTTATTAAATTATTGAGAATGACTGAGGGGTATTATAAGCTTATGACTGAATAGGCTGTCAATCTAAACTAATCGAACGTTGAGCCATTTTGTTCTCAATTCAAGGCAATATATGGAAAATATAGTTACCTAAAACCTATTTATCACCTTAGGCTTTTTGAATTTGTTTACTTCAGAACAAACTATAGATAGGTCGTTATAAAATCAAGATATGTATGTATAGCAACCTGGAATATAGTCAAACATTTGGGTGTACTATGTTTGGAATAAAACTATAAATTTCAGTTTACTTTTCTTAACTTGACGATTAAATATTTCAAACGGAAAATATATTTACTCGCTGAACAAAAGCTACTGAAACATAACCATGAAATTTGCTATTGACCGCTGTCGTTTCCTATTAAAGACACCCAAGAAATTATTAAAAACAAAATTATTAAACAAAATATTAAAAAAAAGCTTCAGCCACTGTCATGGACACTTATTTTAGCATTCAATATCAAGTAGAAATACGAAAATAAAAATAAAAACTAAAAAGATATGCGGATTTAATAACATAGCAAAGAGCATATGGGTGTGGTATCAATAATGCATTACCTGTGTAGCGTCAATACTGGCGATTCAGGAGTTGTTGATGCTTTGGATATGGAGATCAAATACAATATTTGCTGATAATTAAAATATGTTGCAAAAAGCATTCTATTTCATCTGCCCATTGTACTACTTTAACGATCTGAATCCAATAGACAGGGAATACAACTTTTGTGTATGGGCGGGATCAGCTATTCAGTCAGAAGTTCTTGATGCTCTGAATACGGAGATCAAATACAATATTTGCTGGTATTTAAAATTGCATTCTACTTCATCTGGCCATGGTAGTACTTAAACCATCTGCATCCGATAAACATGGAATACAACTCTTATGTATGGGCGGGATACATCCAACCATAGTGAAGCAACATGTGTGTTTTATGTTGCCAAATGATGCAAAGTACCTGTTAGCGCTATATTCCCTGGATTTAGTCGCCTTTGATCACAAGAGCTCACCGGTAAAACCCAATATTCACAGAGGCCACCTAAGCATCCTAGGATTTCCGTTTTCTAACAGGCGCTCAAAGTCCTCCACTTAATAACTTCCTAACAGAATCGCTTGATTTTTTCTGTAAATTTTATTTAAGGACTTCAAAGAAAGTTGTCAGCGTCTAGTTGGCAGACATCTCAAACAAAACGAATGAAATGAAAACGAATATATTTCCTCTCTGCAGTTTTCTGGCAAAAAATCTGAAAATAAATGAAATTACCAGCATAAGTTTTTCTTTAAAAACCATCATTCGAATCGAATTAACACACACACATTGGGTGGTGTGCGTAGCAAGGCTGTAATACTGACTGATAAGTTGTATGGACAAATTAAGTAAGATAGATAGGCTGATTTAAACAGTTTGAAGAAATTCGTTTCCTCGTAAGCTCGTTTAAGATCCCTAGTTACGTTCGTTGGCTTATTAAGGGCTGGTTACCCATGAGTAAGAAACATAAAATCGTAACGTACGTAGCCTTAAAAACGTTTGTGTAGTTTTAGAAACGTTTAAAACGGGACATTTGTCAACGAAGAATGTAAATAAAAACAATACAAAACACACAGACCAACTCAACACAATGCAAAGAAATTGGTATGCAGACATTTGCTTTCACGTTCAACTCTCACGTAAAAACGTGAGAGAATTCTATTTTATACAGATCATTCCGTTTTGCTAACGAGAGAGAACGTTTCTTTAAGCGTTTACATTGCTCTCCATATCTTAAAAAGAGAACGTTTGCTACGGTACGTTACGTTACGTTTGGGTAACTGACACTTTAGACGTGAGGACTTGATTCAAACCACAGATCAGACATCTCCAACAAAACGAAACATAAATAAATATTTCTTTAGGAACTGTCTCTTAGCAGATTACTGATAAGAACTCCGAGAGTTCATCAAATAGACATGAAAAATTTCCTCAAAAATCTCTGTAGTTCGAAGTCGACTTTAAACTAAAACTTCATAACATAAGTGATGTGAAAAATTATGTCATAATCCTGATGTATACGTACATACATACATACATGGTCATTACAACCCTTCAGTCAGGATTATGGACCTAGTCTCTCACACCACTTATGTTGTGTTTGTTAATTTTATACATGAGTGGCGGGAGCTACAGTTTAAAGTCGACTTCGAAGGACACATTTTCCCTCTCAGAGCGTTTGCCAAAAATCTGATGAGAGGAAGTCACCGAAGAAATATCTTTTCATATTTTCGTTTTGATGTCCGACCTGGGGTTCGAACCGTGACCTTACATCTAATAAGCCATCACACTACTTACTAGGCTACGGCAACTTCGATTATGTATATGTATACTTTGAATGCATTCAATATGTTCATATCTTATAAGCGTCTGTCTAGATTATGTATGGTTCACACTGTATATTGTTTTTAATTTAAAATTATTAGCATTAAAAATATGTTAAAAATGTAAAATTTTTATAATAAAATTCTGTTTTATTACAGAGTCTAATAATAGAAACTATAATTACGTACGTACGTATTAAACGAAGAACAAAAAAAAAAAAGATAATAAATCACGAACATAATTTGTTCACATGTTTTATGTCTACAAATATATATTTTTTATTGGAGTCATAAAAGTGTATGATTAACGCGGAATGTGTAAAAAAAAGGCTGTACAGGCCGCCGAATGACAAACAATCAATTAATATTGATTTACAGTCAGACTTAAATAACTTGAATCATGATGATTTTGCTACATAGGCAATAGCTGCCTTACATGAGCTTATATCTGAAAAGAGTGGATCAGTGGTAGAAGTTTTGCCAACAATGAAGAGTACTTTAACTCTGAGGTCGCAAGCGATTTTAAGAACCTGAGAACTTTTTAGTAGAAATAGGGTATTGAAGCTATAAACTATGGGTGGGAGAAGTGTATGGAGCTAAAATTAGATTTAATTGAGTAAATAATAAAACTGTTCCCATATTTCCATGGTTTTCTTTATATGACCTGTTAACTATAGACCTGCCTTCGTAGCAATTGTATATTTTAAGCACGAAATTTTTTAAAGCATATAGAACATAGAACATATTTCCAACTCACTGTTCACAAGATTTTTTTCTTCTTTTCCTAATAACAACAACATTAAAACTATTTTTATCCCATTTACCACACTCTACTAACTTGGTGGACATAATTCTTAAAGCTCTTGCCACCAGCTAGAAGACAATCTACCAAATGATTCCCAACCATAAAAACCAAGACTGTCACTAAAGCAACAGCGTTTTTCAAAAAAAAATTTTAGAGTTAAAGCCACTTAAAGTGTTTCAACAACTTTTTTTTAATGGGTTTTTAAGGAGCGCAATAACTTCCAATGGTCAGCACGTAAATGTTATATTATGTCACACACTACCCCCCCTAACTATGATGCCACACACAATCGTTTTGGTGAAAGAAATTTATTATTATTGCTGCCAATTTGTAAAGATTGATGGTGAAATGATGTTTTAAAAAAAGATGTGCTCATAAAGATTATATATACGGATTATAGTATATAGTATTTCGTTATAAAATAAAATAAAAATACAAAAATATAATGAAACGATACTTCTTCTTCGTTATGATAGAAAACATGGATTTCAAAAGAAAATATTAACAACTCAATCGATAGATGATATCAAACAAAAAGCTTCATGTTTAAAAATGAGCATAAATGAATTACACCATTTCCAAAGGGAGCCAGACAAAAGTTTATAGATAACAAGAAGCTACTCTCAGAGAATAACATGTTCTTATGCATGTTGCGAGAGAAAAAAAGGGTTTATATTGTAATAGACAGCAAAATGACAACAAACCCAAGCTATATAAACTCGAATAAGAAGTTTCCTCTTTAAATAAAACTAAACTAGGGATTCCCTGTCCTTTACAAATCACCGTAGTCTAGTAGGTAGTGTGTTGGCTTATTAGACGCAAAGCCACGATTCAAATCCCTGATCAGACATCAAAACGAAATATGAAAAAATATTTCTTCGGCAACTTCCTCTCAGCAGATTTCTGGCAAAAACTCTGAGAGAAAATTAAATTGCCATGAAAAGCTTCTCAAAAATGTGTCGTTCAGAGTCGACTTTAAAGTTTTGAACTGTAGGTCCCACCACTCATGTATGAAAAATTAACACACACAACATGAGTGGTGTAGAGAAGCTAGGCCGTAATCCTCACTGAAGGGTTGTAATGTGCAATTATGTATATATCCACTGACCTTTAAGCGCCTTAACACCAAAAGTGAATAGTTTAGGAAGAGTTTCATAGTAAGTTCAGTCACCGCCTCGTCTTGCGGGTTTAACTAGCAAAGTTCCTTATCACTACAGCTAATATATAGTAGCCCACAGATGTCATTACATGTCATTAGTAGCCCACAGAGGTCATTACAACACCTCAGTCAGGATTATGACCTAACTCCCCCACATCAATTACGTTGCTTGTGGGTTAATTTTACACACGAGTGGCTGGACCTACAGTTTAAAGTCGACTCCGAACGAGAAGCTTTTTCATGCCCAGAAATCAGCTCAGAGACAGTCTCTGAAGAAATATTTATTAATGTTTCGATTTGTTGGAGATGTCTGATCTGTGGTTTGAACTGCGATCTCACTTATTGGATGTGAGTACGGTAGATTACAATATTTATTCTAATACCTGTTGTTGCTCTGCTAAATAAAGACTCGAAGATGTTACACAAACGACCTGAACGCCCTTAAAAAAAATCTAGAGATGTGCCAACACGTTACGTGTTATCGATTACGATAACGTTAAAAACTTATACAGATTTTATTGAATTTTATATTCTATCTACACTTATATATAACGTCTGTAGTGAGATAGGGGGCTACTGTTTATAGTAAACAAGTGTTGAAGAACACAAAAATTATTTATTAACGTCATGTAATTATTATCGATTAATTAAAAGTCTGGTGCATACAAAAAAAGATGACTTCATGTGAAACTATGTATATTGCTGTACCCCTTAATTATTAAATTAATCTCAGACTGTATGTATTACACCTTTGGGACAATTTTAATTAAAATAATTTAAAAAAAAATTTTATCAAACGGTAACCACGCATTAAATTGTTTGTTAAAATATGTATGTGCGTATGAGACCGTATAGTATTCGGCAGTCGAGTAACATTAAGCCACACGCGTTTAAACTTTATAATTTTTGTTAAAAAACTGTTCAATTGGCTGACAAACCATAAATGACAGTTGATAACAGTTCAGTATGAAAATAAACGCGTAACACAATAAACGTAATAAAGAATAAACAATAAAAAATATTTATTTTTTGTAGTTATAAATGCAATACAATTGAAATAATAATAAATAAAAATAATAAATAATAATAAAAAAAAATTAAATAAAAATCGAAATTAATGTGAATAAAATAAGTCAACGTTTAATAAAAATTTGTTAAAAAAAAATTTCATGACCTGTACGTAAAAATTTTAAACAAAATAAATTAAATTGTCGCAATTAATTAAAAGAAAATTTTAAATAACAATTTCAATAATAAAACACACACTTTAAAACACCTTTAACAATTATAAAAAAAAATTAATATTTTTTAAACTACGGATGTTTTTTTATACGCATGCGCAAATTCATGATATTAAATGCCTAACTCCTTACTTACCATGTCGACTGAATTGGTGATTTTTTTTTTGTTGTTGTTGAATTGAAATTTTTTGTAGCATTGCCTTGCCGCATGAGGTGTAAGCAATTGTATGGAAGTAATTGATGACAGTGAAATTAATTAAAATTTTAATTGAAATTGAACCATAGTTACTGTGTGTAAACGATGTGTAGTGATAATAGTGTGTAAAAATAATTCAACTATAAAAAACAAACATAAAACGACCATTAATTCAATTCATCATGTTTTTTTTTCTCAATTTATATTCGTATTTTAAATTGTAAACAGTGTTCAACAACTAAAAGACAAGACAGAGTTATCATACTGGTAACGTTAGTGAAACTCATACCAACGCATCTAATTTTGAATCGTTTTTTATCGTCCATCTACTCTGCTGGTAGCTGCACATGGTTTCTAAAAGCATCTCTATCTACGTTTGCTACTATCTAAGTTGCTACTCTATCTATAGTTTGCTACTGTCATGGGGGAGCACATGATCGTAGCATAGTAAGCTTAAGGTGTTCCTTGGTCAATGAAGGATTGTTAACATTGAATCTAGTGACATACCCGTATTCGTGCTTCGGTTTTATTAGTAAAGTTGAATTTATCCGTATTATTCTATGATTTCAATGAAGCTTTTGTTCCATTACAATCGTATACCTTGCCATTATATATGATATGGTGGAAATACCATCTAAATAACTGCCTCTGAATTGCTTGCAGCAAACAAAAGAGATTATTTCGGACGACCGATTCCGAACGACAGATTTTTGAGAAATTTTTCATGGCAGTTTTATTTACTCTCAGAGTTTTTGCCAGAAATCTGCTGAGAGGAAGTCGCCGAAGAAATATTTTTCATATTTCGTTTTGATGTCTGACTGTGATACGAACCCGGGCTTTACGTCTAATAAGCCAATACACTACCTACTAGACTACGGCGACCACTATTACAATGACTGTAAAAAAATACCCCTATCTCCCCTTCATTTGGTTGATTTTTATTTAGCTCCCCTAGTCTCTTAGTACTCTAGATGTCGGGCGCTACCTAATCTTCCTATTATGATTGTTGTTAAAATCTGGACGGCTCAGGGGGTCAAGAAATGTTCGAATATTTGAGAAAAAATATGTTGAAAATTTTTTTCTTCTCCTATATGCGAACCTGACTTATTTTATCAGATGCCAACCTGTAGGCAAGCAATGTTTGCCAAAATTCAGCAAGTTAACTGTCCTCTGGTTATATTGCTTAAGCAGCAAGTTAAAAAATTTCCTATATGGTGAACTAACTTTATTTTCACCAACCTTTAATGAAATTGTTCTTAACGTAGATGAAGATATTGTGGTTATATTGAGCATTATCGTTAAACAAAGGATTGATGTTGTCAAGGACTTAGCTTCATGGATCAGAATAGATTTTAGGAAACGCCTAGCTATAGGCGGAAAATTTGAGATCAAGTATTCTGTTTATTGGCTTCTCATCAATATATCCCAATCAATAATTTTGTAACGTCCAACATCGGTAAATTGCGTCACATCAAGCATGAGATGCAAACAGTTTTATCAAAAAAACAAGTGTTTTGATAGCGGCTGCATACAATATCAATTTTTCCTTTTTGGTAGGAACATTTTCAGACTGTTCTAGAATTATTTCACGTCCTTAAGGAGTATACAGCAGCTTTGTTTTATATCAAATAATAGCTATTGACGAGCAATGGATAATGTCAGCCAAGTTTAGCTTACAAAAGCCTTAAGCCCAGACATCTATTTCGATTAGGTTGATTTTCTAACAATTATGATTCTCAATTGCTTTCAAATAGAGAGGACTTCTATTCGTAGTTCCTGTTTCCTTGTTGTGTTTTTGTAATTTTTAAGAATTGAGCGTTATCTCAGACGCCCAACTGAAAAATATATTTATAGGCAGCAAAAGTGTGAAATGTGCATTGGCCACAGCATAAGCCAATTAATTTATAAAGATAAACTTTGTATTGGGAAACCTCAAAAAAATACCCGGTTTTCTATTCCTGTTCGTTACTTTAAGGAAAACATTATTTTCTCGAAACATCTCCCCTATATTCTTATTAATTCTTATGCTTTCTTTCAATTTCATTAATAAAGATTGTTCGACTAAACAGGTGAATGGTTTCCGCAGCAGTTTCAAGAATAATATAGGCAGGGATGTCATGTAACGTTGTCAGAGAAACAACAGAGTCTGTGAAAATCTACTACGTGAGTTCGTAGTCTTTCTTAATAATTAGCATAGCCTGGCCTTACTGTAGTAATCAATAACGATGTTATTCTCTCGAAACTAAAGCGAAATATGAAAAAAAATATTTCTTCGGCGACTTCCTCTCAGCAGATTTCTGGCAAAAACTCTGAGAGTAAATAAACCTGCCATGAAAAATCTTCTCAAATATCTGTCGTTCGGAGTCGACGTTAAACTGTAGGTCCCGCCATTCAAGTATAAAATTAAGGCACACAACATGAGAGAAGCTAGGCCGTAATCCTGACTGAAGGTTTGTAATGATATTACTCTCTCTGAGGTCAAAAGTTAGTGATACTCCTGCATTGACCAGTAGAAAGAAATTAAATGGATAAAAAAAGATAAAAAAAAATTCTTCATTTCCTTTCAAATTCGAACCTAGATTACTTGGGTTTATACACCATGCCACCTTTTTTATTTGTTTTGGAATTTCATATCCATTTTAATTGACATAATTGTATGCTCTTAGCCAAGTTCAATATAAAGCTGACATTCCCTTAGCCTTTCAAATTGTTAGCCAATTGGTTTTAAAGGTAATTTCTGGCAAGCAAGACAAATAAGCCGTATTCGTTGTGTTTTTGGTAAGATATGGGTCAACAGATAAATTTCCAACAAACAACACACACAGACACACAAATAAATCTTTTCAAAAAATAAAAATCTGTGCCAAAAACGAGACGTGCCATACATTTATTTATGCAGCCAAAAGAACGAACTTCAGACACTTAAAGCCGATATAAATGTAAGTGTGAGAACGTGTGTAAATAAAAGAATTTTTAGTAAGCGGCAGTAAAAGCAGGAAAAATAAATAAATTTTTTTTTTTACTTTAAAGTCATCGTATTTGGTGAAATTAAATTGAGAATAAAAACAACAAAAACAATAAAAAAAATACAAAAAAATAAATCGATAGAATGACAATAAAATATGAATAAAAACAACAAACATGGTTTAATGTCAATGCGTTGTAAATGATGATTAAATTTTACAAAAAAAAAAATAAAATAAAAAAAAAATAAATAAATATGAAAACAACAAGAAACAACTTTAATACATATACAATAATAACAACAAAAACATCCACTGACTGAACAATCGATAAAAACATAAACGGAATTTAAATTACAATTTTTACAAGCCAAACATTTTTCATGAGATTCTTGATTTTTTTTTTGCTTTTTCATTATTCAGTTGGTCACCTCTTTAGATAAGAGGCGTTTAAAAGAAAACAAATTAAAAAAAGAATGAAAATATTAAAAGAAGAGTGCAATTTAAATTTAAATTTATTTGATTCTTAAGCCTAAAATGCAATTGAGTTTAAAAATTAAAAAGTTATTCAGTAAAGTGTACTGCCTGGCTTAAAGCGTATGTGAGCTTCAGTTTTATATGTGAAATTAAAATATTTTTTTTTAAATTAATTTTTTATATAAATTTCTATATAAATATAGATTAACAAAATAAAAACAAATTAATTTTAATATTAATAAAACCAAAAAACAAAAAAACAATTTAATTTCAAAAAATAACTTCAAAACGTGATTCTTCTAACCAACATGGTGCAAGCCATTGATATTGCAGCAATTGCCGGCCACAATGAAATGGTAAATAATTTAGAAACATTTTAGTTTAATTTATTATTGTATTCTTAATATTATTATTTAAATTATTTTAACGATTTGCGTTCAAAGGGTAAAGTATTTAGGTTAGGTTAGGTTAGAGAACGTGTACTTGTCAACTATGACAAGTACAGTACCCGGAAGTTACCACCCGTGTTGTGTGCGTTAATTATACACACTTGAATAGCGCGACCTACAGTTTTAAAGTCGACTCCGAACGACAGATTTTTGAGAGCTTTTCATGGCAATTTTTACTCTCAGAGTTTTTGCCAGAAATCTGCTGAGAGGAAGTCGCCGAAGAAATATTTTCATATTTTCGTTTTGATGTCTGACCTGGGGTTTGAACTCAGCCTTTCGTCTAATAAGCCAACACACTACCTACTAGACCACGGTGACTTCAACAAATATTTAAATAAGAAAAAATATCTGATGTTTTAAGAAGTTCGATTACGAATTTTCAATTGTTGACTGTAACATGTAATTTCTAGGGGTAATATTAATTACATCAGGGAATACTATAGCTTATTGGAAAGGCATGACATTCTAAGCTTCGTGTTATTAGAAAAAATTATTAAAATCATGCATTCTTCTTTGATAAGTTATTTGAGTTTAAAACAGACTGCAAATTAGCAAAATTAACGTCATATTTTGCTTTTTTGTGTCTAGAATGCATTACAGGCTACTAAGAAAGCTATGATGGTTACGCTGATACGCAATAACTATCGGGTATTCCAGTAGAAACTTTCGAATTTTGACAGTTTACATCGGCCATAAAATTAATTGTCATTTATTCCTCCGGTTTTTTTTTGCCAAATCACCATGGCCTGTTATAGGATTTCAACAAGGTGTCAAAATAATAGAATAGTTTTATCAAAATAGATGTTGTGTACGATCCTAATTTACAGCGAAAAATCACTTTCTGCAATGAGGCTCATTTTTGGATGAATGCAATCCAGCTGAGATTTAAGAGCGTCTAATGTATCTTGAAAAAGTCCCTGTATGGTTGTGTATCAACGGTGTGCACAATTAGTCGTTGATTACGAACTTCTGTTGGCCTGAATTGTATGATCTGAACTCCAACGAAATGGCGTTTCAATAGTACAGCCCACACATTTCATGGCACATTGGATATTCTGTACAAGGGATTTAAGGGCAACGGGAACTGGCCACTAAGATTGTGCGTGGTTTATTTAGGACAATACTATGTGCCAAACAACTCATGACACATTGGATATTCTGCAAGAACGATTGAGGGCATGGCCATCTGATGGGAACTCACTCACCTTAATCGTGCGATTTGATACCATTCGACTTTTTCTTATGAAATTTTCTTAAGTCATAGGTGTATGCAAATACATCGCACACCACAAATGCCCTCAAACCGAGATATCGCATGCCATCGTCCAAATTCTGGCTAATTTATGCGCCAGAGTTATGGAAAATTGGACAGGGAAGCCGAGGTGGATATTACAACGATGTTAACTTCCTCATATAATGGCATCAAGTGGGTTTTTCAAACGAAAAAAATATTCTTTGTAATTTCACACACACTTTGTTTTATTTAAATTTAAAGGTAGGAAGCTTGATAAAACATACGATGGTATTTTCTTGGGAATTTCAGTATGCATTCTTAAATCAGTTTTTAAATTTACAGGAAAATCAGTACAGCTACCTGTTCTGCCAACTTCTGGCATCACTTCCATGGAACAGAGTGTCGAAAATTGTTTTGAATAAATCCAATACTTTTCTTTATCCTTAATAGGAACTGGATATTTGCAAAATTCTTCTCAAATATAAGACTAAAAAATATTATTTTAACATTCTCAACCTCTGAAAATTTGTAAATATATGGACAACATTTAGATATTTTTGTTACACACTGTAGTATATTGAAACCTATTTTTGCTTAAGATTCTGAACGTAAGAATTTTATCGTTATTGAATACACCTGCATCACTGAACATTATAACCAACACGAGTAGAAGAACAGTGTAAAGACAGCGGAAGGCAGCTATTTAGTATTAAGAAAAAGTTATGGAGGTACACTTCTATAATAAGAATGCGTTAGAAAACAACATCAAAACTTTTCGAGAACTTGATTCAGCTTCAGGTCTAAAAGCTTTGATTAGAGAAAAATACATTCTTTCCAAAGTTCAACTATCAAAGGAGATAATTTTATAAGCCTGCCTCACTTGATTGTAGCAGGATTTTTCCAAGGCATTAGAATGGTTGTTAAGTTTTAAATATGCATTGTTTGTAAATATTTTAGAAGCTACAATAAACAAATAAATTTTAAATAAATATATTTATTTCTAATTAGTTATCCAGTGCTGTCTACCAACACGTATGTACATAATGATAAAATAAATTGCACTATAAAATATACACATTAGAAACTGCGTCTATGTGTGTATTTATGTGTTGGTGTTTAATAAACTGAAATTTATGGGAATTCATCAATTGTTTATGTTATAAATATTATTACGTGTTTGTGTGTGTGTGCATATGATGATAATATTTATATAATAATAACAATAACAAAAACAACAACAATAACAATAATAAAACACCCAATATGTTATTATAACACAAGTCATCTTTAATGTGTATTCGGAATTTATATTACAAGAATATGTGTGTTGCAACACACACCCACATATACTCACAAACACATCAATTTTAAGTGTTTATGTCTGTCATATCCTGGCAAAAGTGTCAAACACGTTTCATAATCATCATCAGACATACTTTTTTTCTTATCACAACTCTATACATACAGCAGCAGTATGCATTAGACAATGTGGCACAAAACAAAAAAGTGTTGAGAATATAGAAGTCAAGGTTAATTATAAATTAAAGGAGTGTGTACATACATATGTATATGTGTGTGTGTTTTCATACGAATAAATAATAATTGAATAATTCCCAGTGGTAAAATTCTTGAGGCCTTCGCTTCGCAGGCCTTTTATAAGGTCTCTTTAGCCCTTCTTTTGGATTTTGTTTCTCATGCTAGGCAGCCTTACTGAAATGACCTTCCAGTAGACCTCTGTGCTCCCTTCTAAATGATCCGATATACATTACAAATTGCCTTCATTGAGAAGGGAAGCAACAACATGTACTTTTTTACATTTTGATTTACTCATGCTAAGCAGCCATACTTATGAGACCTTCTAGCTGACCTATGCTTTCCTTTCTAAAAGATCCAAAATCCATTGCAAATTACCTTCTTTTAGAATGGAAGCAAAAACATGAAATTTTTGGCAATTTGGTTTTCTCATGCCAGACTGCCATTCATAAAAGACCTTCTAGTAGGCCTATGTGCTCCTTTCTAAAAGATCCAATACTCATTCCAAATTCCCTTCTTTGAGAAGGGGAGCAACAACATGTATTTTTTTACATTCTGAGTAACAAAACTGTTACAAAAACAAGGTCTACTTTGAAAAAAATGCCAAAAAAAAGAAACAAAAAAGCAAAAAACGAAAAAACAAAAACAACAAGTGTTCATCAGTTGTTTTTAAACTTCTAAAGTGTCGGTTGTTTTTTTTTCAGTGGTAAGAAATAATAAAAAGTGAATAACAATTAACGATCTAAAAAACTTGGATGAAAAAGTGTCAACAATTGGTGAAGAACAGTTAATTAATATTATAAACAAAAAAGTACGAAACGGAGGACTAATCAAAAATCTCCACAATTTACTTGGAGATGAAATAATAAGAGATTTTCATATGATATATATATGTTACTTATTATTAATAATAATGAATTTATCTCATTTAAGTATTATTTTGTATCTAATGTTATTAATGTATGTATGTAAACAAAATATAAAATACATATATTACTTCTTAAAAAACCGATATGTAAATTATTTTAATAATTATATCTTAAGTTCCTTTATATAAAAGTAATGTTATTTTTTAATGCTGAATAGTTATTTTTCCTTATTTTTTATTTTATTTAATTTAAATATTAAATAATTTTTATTATTTAATAAATGACATACAAAAATGTAATATTTATTTATATTTTTATTCATTTTTAGAAGGCATATTTACAGATGTTCTACATAACGGCTTCCAATAGATCTTCTATAGGCTACCTTCAAACATCCATACTTCGGAATGTCTTTTATCATTCCTACTTTAGGCTTCCTTTTATCATCCCTGCTTTAATTTGCCGTTTAGAAGGCCTTTACCAAAAAGCCTTTTAATAGGGCTATAATTAAAAACCTTTCAGAAGGCCTTTTAATATGACTATAATTGAAAACCATTTAGAAGGCCTTTATCAGAAAGCCTTTAAATAGGGCTATAATTAAAGACCTTTTAGAAGCCCTTTAGGTAGAAGCGAGCGCGCAAGGCCTTGCTCGCAATGACATCGCGTGTAAAAAGTTCCTAAGTATGGAATTGGAGGCGTAGTTCTTGTGTCTGCTAAATAAGGCCTCTTAGAAGGCCTCTTTACTCCTTCCATTTACCACTGGGTTTAATTGAAAGACAATCAGTATGTATATTCGTATATAGAAATGTGGGTATGTAATGCCCTTTATTTCGTTGAATTGTCTTCTTTAGAATAATTGACCAATTTTTTCGACGCACATTGTCTGCTCAAAAGTAGAGCCAACCTGAAGTTATCATGTTTGTTTATAATGCACAACGAGGTTATCTTGATGTGTTAATTACCGCTGTCTTACAATCCTTTGGTTAAGTTCATTACTTAACAGTTTCACAGGTTGTAAGACATTGGTTTTAAGAGCTTTAATGCTGGAGATTAAACAGTTAATGCAGGGATATCAGCTGGCCAAACAGTAATCTAAACTCCCCAAACCCAAAATGTATCACACCAAGGCATTGCTACGGTTTCGAATGGCTAGGGTGCAACTGAACTCTGTCCAGACGATCATAACAGATTTTTACATACTTACATAACATAACATAATTTGTCATTACAACCCTTCAGTCTGGATTGCGACCTAGCTTCTCAGACCGCTTATGTTGTGTGTGTGTTAATTTTATACATGATTAGCAGGACCTCTGGTTTAAAGTCGATTTCGAACAGCAGATTTTTATTCTACTTTTCAAAGCAATTGTATTTTACTCTCAGAATTTTTGCCAGAAATCTGATGAGAGTAAGTCGACGAAGAAATATTTTTCGTACTTCATTTTGATGTCTGACCTAGGTTTTGAACCGTGACCTCTCATCTAATAAGCCAACACACTACCTACTAGACTACGGAGATTTCAACAGATCTTTACTGAATGCAATTCGTTCGTTTAAAGCGAGTAGTTTGCAATAACTTCTGCGAACATTGTTCTTTATTTTGATTCAGTTTCATTAATCAAGAGTTGTTTACTGTGACAGAGCCTAAGATGATAAGCAATTTCAGCTGTTTGTTGATTAGAAACAATGTTTTGTCTGTGAACATGTTTTGAGTGTAGTGGTAAGAAACTTTTGCTGGTAGTCCTACTTTTTTTCGAATGGTAACGCTGCTTGACCTATGTATATATGAAGTGAATTGTTAATGTTATCTGTGGGGAGCTAGGAAATTTCCTCCAGGGTCACAGTTACTCGCCTTTGTAGTAGAACATGTTATTCACTACACCACACTAGCTTAAGAATCACAGACTATTCTGCCTCAATATTCCATTATGAAAATCATTTGACTGAATTATTTCTTCTTCCCCCTTATAAAGTAGACCTAATCTGATAGATTAAGTTGACGTAGTATAGTAGATAGTGTGTTGGCTTATTAGACATGTGGCTTCGGTTCATACCCAAGGTCAGATACTATGTCCAGTAAATTTTCTTAAAAAAGAAAATAAAAAAATATTTCTTCGGCGACTTCCTTCCTCAGCAGATTTCTGGAAAAAACTCTGAGAATAAATGAAGTTCCAATGAAAAGTTTCTCAAAAATCTGTCGTTCAGAATCGACTTTAAAGTATAAGTAGATCCCGCCACTCATGTATAAAATTAAGACACACACAACATTAGTGGTGTTAGAAGCTATGTTGTAATCCTCACTGATGGGTTGTAATGACCAGTTAAGTTATGTTATGTATGTGAACCTGATGGGACTACCATTATATTTTTTAAATGAGATCAACACTTAGATGATGGTCCCTACTAATGCATACTAATGTGGCGTCACAACGGGCCGCTATGCGTGCTCAAGTGAGCATTTGGCTATGAAAGCTACCAAACTAATGCATACTAATGCAAAGAATTCTACTAGAATTCGATAAGAAGGTTTGTAGGATCAAACTACAGAAAGATTTGGATTCTTTTTTATACAAAAAATCTCTTTTTTTTAATCCAAGTATTTCCAATACCAGCTTTTTTTTATCATGATATAAAAAATTACTACCATGAGAACTTAATTAATCGCAACAAGTTAAAGTCATCATCATAACTTTTTAGAAAAGAAAAACATTTTGAAAGAAACAAAGAAAAAGTATTCAAGGAAAACAGAAAACAGAAGTTAAAACAAATAAAATTATCAAGTTTGTCTATGAGACTCAAGATTTTTCTCTGCTTGAAATTAAATTTCACATCAAAAATATTAAGTCGATACAAGACAGGCAGGCAGTCAGATCTTTTTGTTTTTGTTTTCTTTTGTAGAGAAAGTATAGAAAAATGACATGCACAAATTATTAATGGATTAATGCCAGGCTGGTGTCATAATAAAAAAAAAGAAAAATATAAAGAAAATAAAAAAACAACAATAACAAAATATACATAAAGAAATAATAATACGATAATAGTAGAGCGACGACAATAATGTAAGATGGTATAATATGTCAATGACACGTTTATTAACAATGTACACACACACACACACATACACACATTCCATAGACAAATTTCATATTTCAAGCCATTTCATACGATACAGAACAAAACCAGTCCTTTACTCTGCATCACTCACTCTCGTTGTGTGCTCATTGTATGAATGCGACGGATTAAAAAGTAAGAGGATATCCACACACTAATACACATTTAAGGAGTATTCAGAGGAGAAAACCAATGAGTATTTCTTTAAAAAAAAACTTTTATAATAAAATGGCATATCTGTTCTGGGTACAATCACTTTCAATCACGGTTAAGTGAGGCACGAAAAGCCAGAAAAGAAGCGAATAATGATCTGCTTGTAATACCTGTTTAGGAAAAATGTGCTCTGATAATTTATTCTCCCCATCACAGAATCAACAGGTAACGCACGACATAACCTCCACTCTAAATAACTCTACAGTGAATCTATAACGCCCTGTCAAAGGACCGCTTACCAAACTCTAGTTATTTTTGGATAGTTCAAGTCATGTCACAGATCTCCTCTTATTGTAGTTTTCCAACAACAGTTTCGATTGCCTCGTGCCCAAGTGGTATGAGGGGAGTCTATGTTTCTCCTTATCTTCCCTTTTGTTGAGCATGCCTTTCCAAACATACGCTCCCACTTCAGAGAAATCGTAATATTTCCCTCTAGACAATCCCATACTATCATCTATGTAAACTCAAAAGACCCGAGTGCTCGAATAGTGGCATGACTGTCAGATTGTATTGCTTTGAGTACATCTTTGAGAGACATAGACTTCAGCTTATAGGACAACCGTAAGTTTTCTCATGTGCTTGGAATATTTTATTCTGAGTTCAAAACTCCTGCTCCTGTTCCAAGATGATTTCTTATCCCATCTTTATACCACAAAAGAGTCCCTATTTTATAAAGGTATAGAGCTTCAAGATTACTTCATTCATTTTTGTCTTGTTGCAAAGCATTTCCCAAAATAATTGGCCCTACTGGTACTATCCAATTAAGGAGGGAGCTGTCAGCCAATCGATTCCTTAAATCCCGAAATTCCCTAAAGCATTTCATGTTAGACTTACTTTCCATTAACCTAAGCATAGACACCAACGCTTTGGCCTTCAATACCATGGGCAACGAACTTAAATCTAAAAAAGCCTCTAGCACGGCTGTAGAACACGTTCTCATTGCCCTAGTTATACAAATACATGCTAGTTTCTGTCACTTTTCCAACTCTATTTGAGCTGATTTCAGTTTTGTTCTATCTGCCTAGATAGTTGCATCATAGATCGGCATTAGTCTGGCTTTCATGGTACCCATCCAGTGCATAATTTCTGGGTCGTTTTCCCTGCAACAGTCTTCTCCTTCTCATTATCGCATATCTGGTCTGAAATGATCTCTATATGAGCCAGATTTATTTGAACACAATTTACTCTGATATTATCTCACTCAGAAGTCACCATGTGACTTTGTTATTCAGTGTTATTCCTGAAAATTTTAACTCGATTTTCTGCGATATTATCTCGTCGAGAGGCCGTACATCCTTCCGTTTAGAAAATGTCCTTCTTATTGGAAACGGTACTATTGTGGTTTTGTACGGGTTTATGTTCAAGCCCATTGCCAGGCACCAACGTCTTATAATCTCAAGACCACTTTGAATGATATCGCATAGCGTCTCTTCAAATTTTCCTTTAGCCATCAAGACTATATCATTTTCATGTCATTGGCAGTTAATGTCCGCCTCAGACAGTTTTGTTAGTAGTTCATCTACGACTGTGATCCACATTAGTGGTGAAAGGACACTGCTTTTTGAACACCCCTAGTTACGATAACCCGTTTCCTGCATATGACATGTCGCACACAGATGCCACTTAACTAAGGGGCCTTATGATCATGGATCAGTTAGGAAAACATACTTCTTACGGTATCTAATATAAGGCCTTAAGTTCTTTATTGAATTTATAACACGATGTGTATATGCCGTTACCATGTATAAGTGAAATGGTTTGTTGGGTTACATTTCATATATTTCATTGACTAAATGTACTCCCTTAACACTAAAGGGTGTGTTTATTTTGACAATATTGAGTATGTGTGGTAAAAAGAAAATATATACTCCCCCTATCATACAAAAAAATAACAACAAAAATAAAAATAAAATATTATTATTACTGATATTGATACGAAGTGCAAACAATTTGAATTTTTTTTTTTTTTGTTTTATACCTCAAGGTTTAATATGTTCAACACAAGTATGAAAGAACGCACAGGAAAAATAAACTCAAATGAAACTCTTGATGAAATGAATGATTTGACAACAAAAAAAAATTTTCATTTTTTTGTTATTTATTTTCCATAGGATCCCACAAAACGCACAAAACCCTCAACACTGCGCCGTACACTGAATGCCCTGCGTCAACGTTTAACGAAACGTAGCCGTTCGAAACCGCCCGATTGGTTTCTGGAGCGTTTCTCCAACACCACAAACAATGATAAAATTGGCAAAACACCTCCAGCAACAAATGCCAACAACAATAATGATGATGGCAACAATACAACAAATCCTGCCGATTCAGGACCCGCTTGCGAGATACGTGGCTCAAGTCGTCTGTGTAATCGTTTGTCCGTAAATCCCTCGCTACAGTCACATTATCGGGTAAGTGATCGATAAATAATTAAAAAAAAAAACTCTGTAACATATCCCCTATTCTACTGTTTGTTTCAGTGGCTGGCAATTGTCTCCTTAGCTGTGTTATACAATATCATATTTGTGGTGGGCCGTTCGGTATTTTGGGAAATAAATCAACGTGCCACACCGGTTTGGTATTTTTTAGATTATTTATGTGATTTTATATACTTAATGGATACACTGGTTCACATGCATGAAGGTATGTATATATGAATGTTATGTAATATTCGTAATATTTTTTGTAATACAGTACCGTACATATAATGATACAGTACATATAATGAAAAGCATTAAATTTGATAGTAAAATATGAAAGAACATTTCTTGAAGTTGTTCTGTGAGAATGCCTTACATTATTGAACTCTAAAGGCATTGCTTGCTCGCCACAATCCTCATAATACAATGAAATCAGATTTGATGATTCCTTTACTCCAAATCCAACCTACATACCGTGACCCCGGAATTGTATTGATTTTATTACAAAATCGTATAGCCAGTATACATTTCTAGGGTTATATTATATTATACGCCTATATACGCCTATTATATTATGCGTTTATTGCTCTCTTTGAAAAATAATGAGCAGTTAATGCCATAGAGGCTCTAGAATTTTCCAAATTAATTTTGGATCTCGTAGTCGCCGTAGTCTAGTAGGTAGTATGAGGCAACGGTTCAAACCTGAGGTCAGACATCTCCAGCAAAAAGAATAATGAAAAAATATTCCTTCGGCGACTTCCTCTCTCAATAGATTTTTGGCAAAAACTCTGAGAGTAAATAGAAAGTTTTCATGAAAAAGTTTCTCTAAAATCTGTCGTTCAAAATCGACTTTAAATTGTAGTCCTCCCGGTCGTGTATAAAATTAACACGTACAACATAGGTGGTGTTAGAAGCTATATCGTAATACTGACTAATGTTGTAGTGACCAATTATTTTTGGATGTTTGCCTGTAGTTACCACTACAACATCGTCTGTATTACCGATAATAACGCAGTATTCTCTTTACACGACTTATAGTAAAGTATTAAGGCTCAGGTCCCATAGCAAACATGAGAGTAAACGAGGGATCGACAATTTAGCACCACTAGAAGCGGTCATAACATAATGAAGCTTTTCACAAGTTTGTTTGGTGAGATCAAAAGCGTTCTTATACACTGATCTACCTAAGCATGCAGGCTCCTGACCCCGACTAGCACACCAACGAGCAATACACTGATAAGCCACACCAACTAGCAACCCTCTGCTTAGCAGAGAAAATAACCAATATACTTTGAAAGGTCAATAAACAAGACTACTCCTGACTAACAGAAGACTGACCCTGACTAGTCGCACCAACTAGAAGTAGCAACGCACTTCTGTTTAACATGGACTGCAACCAATGTGCTTAGGAAGATCAGTACACAAGATTATACACGCCCTGACCAGTCGCACCGATTAGAAGTTGCAACATATTTTTTATCAGGGACTGCAACCAATATGCTTAGGAAGATCAGTATACAAGACTATACGCACCCTGACTAGTCGCACCGACTAGAAGTTGCAACACACTGTTTATCAGAGAGTGCAACCAATATGCTTAGGACGATCTGTATACAATACTATATACACCCTAACTAGTCACACCAACTAGAAACACACTCACGAATCACGTTAAAGGGCAACACACTGTTTAACAGAGACTGCAACTAATATAGTTAGGAAGATCAGCATACAAGATCTCCTTTGATCAGACAGTAGTAAAAAAGAATGTCTTGCTCGTTAGTGTGACTAGGTACACACTGTTTAATCTATGTTGGAAAAATAAATTCTGTAACACTTATTGAGGCTCGTTTTTAAAATAAGCAAGCAAATACCGTGTTGTGTTGCAGTAATCAGAGGTTGCGATAATCGAGCTTGCACTGTATTTGTACCCGAATAAGGACACTCGATTTATCAACTCCCTCCGTCTTAACAAACTTTATCTACGCATTCGCTATGCAGTTATGACTGCACCTTAATACCAAGAATGTTTTATTTTTTCATTCATCAATGGACGTAAGCATCCATTCTGTTATTTTACAAATTTCCACTGTTTCCAACCATTTATCATTCACTGGAATCATTAATTTTTATGGCACGTAAACCGCTTATTACTCTATTCATTGCATTTTTTCCTGTTATTTTTATATTTATTATACATAGTTATTAAAGATTATCATCCAGCTAATGGAAGTATTTGTCCACTTCATTGGACATTTTGAAAGAATACAAGATATAAAAAAAAAATCTTTAAGTTTTTACTTTTTTTCTTTCCTTTCAGGCTACTTGGATCAGGGCCTTCTTGTACGCGATGCCTACAAGTTAAGACGCCACTATTTTACGAACAAAGGCTGGTACCTCGATGTCTTATCCATGCTGCCTACCGATCTCTCCTACTTTTGGTTGCCGCCAAACACTTGCGGTCCTCACTTTCTACCTTGTCCGGTCATTGTACGCTTGAACCGTTTACTGCGTCTACCACGCATGTGGGAATGGTTCGATCGTACAGAAACCGCAACAGGTTATCCAAATGCCTTCCGTATATGCAAAGTGGTATTGGCCATACTGGTGTTGATACACTGGAATGCCTGTATGTATTTTGCGATAAGTTATGCCCTCGGTTTCGGTACCGACAATTGGGTGTACAATTTAGCGGGCGAACGTAATGGTACATTACAACGTCAATATATCTATAGTTTCTATTGGTCCACGCTAACGCTGACAACGATCGGTGAGACACCGACACCGGAAAATGATGCCGAATATCTGTTTGTAGTGGCGGACTTTTTGGCTGGTGTACTGATATTTGCCACAATTGTCGGTGAGTTGGTTTAAGCAAGACTCGAATTTAAATTTAGGCATTTAATGTGTTTAAGAAATATTTGTGTTTGTAAATATCCTTTGCTGGTGCTCATACGTATTAAAAGTACCAAATATATTCATAAATAGGCTCTTTGGTATCTTTTAAATGTACTTTTCACAACGAAACATTACTGCTACTACTACTACTACTTTTAACAACAACTAAAAAGTACTAACATATGTATTCCATATCCCCTTGATTTGTCCGCTTATTGTAGTAGTATTCGGGTGCAAATATTGGCTTTAAAGACTAGCTCCGTTCGAATCCGGTATACATACATATATATATATGTATATACATAATTAGGCATTACAACCCTTCAGTAGGGACTACAACCTAGCTTCTCACACCACTTATGTTGTGTATATACATGAGTGGCTGAACCTACAGTGTAAAGTTGATTACGCACGTGAGATTTTTGAGAAACTTTTCATGATAACTTTTTGTCTGCTCCCAGAGTTTTTGCCAGAAATCAGCTGAGAGGAAATCGCCGCGGAAATATTTTTTCGTATTTCGTTTTGGAGAAGATGTCTGACCTGGGGTTTGAACCGTCCAATAAGCCAGCACGCTACTTACTAGACTCTGGCCAGTTTTTTGTAGAAATTTGCTGAGAGGAAGTCGCCGCATAAATAATTTTTCGTATTTCGTTTTGTAGGCGATGTCTGACTTGAGGTTGGAACCGTGGCCTCACGTCTAATAAACCAACACCCTACCTACTAGACTCCGGTAACTACAGGCAGATATACTGGCAGTAAAGCCAACACTACATACCTAGAGAATGTGCTCACCTTAACTTAAATAGTATAAGAATGTAGGGCATCTCTGGAGGACATAGTGAGACAATATACAGTTTCCCCTCATATGGTCTCCTGAAGGCAATATCTAGCTGAAGAGGAAGTCATATGTTCTCACGCCAATTGATTCGGTTGCATGTGGACCAGACGAAACCTAACGGAAGTATACTTTAGGCCAGTATCTCTTTGATCTATAGGCCTGGTCGCGGGGATTTTCTTACAACGACACGAAACAATGAATGTCACGAAATAAGAATAAGGGGAGACTATATAAACTCTTCTCTGTTATTGTCTGATACTTAGGACGAAAGATGTTGGGGCATCCAGAATTTATTGACACAACATTTCTAGCCAAAGACATATGACTAGAACTCCACACATGCATGAAACCATCAGAATGATTGTAAATTGACGGAAGATTAAGCATTATCGGCATTACAACGAGACCTTATAGGACCTGAGTTATGTTTTCTTCGTTACATACATGCATATTTAAATTTTTTTTTAATTAAAATTTATTTTCTCCCCTCAAACTCGTGTATAGTTCAGGGGCACGCGTATTTGCTTTGGGATAACCGTATACATTCCTCTTGTAATTGCTTAACTTTGACGCAAAAAAAAAACTTTTTGAAAAAAAAGTTTGTTGGTGTTGAACTAGTCATAGCGAATATTATTTTAAAAGCGTTTGCGTGCAACACACAATGTTTGTCTTTCGTTGGTCTCTTCTCATTCTCATTCCCTTTCGTCCTTTGATGATTTTTATTGCCACTGTTGTCAAGTGTATTTTTACAGCCAATGAATGATAAACGTTCGTTTTATTTGCGATTAATAATGTTGTTGTTGTTACCGTCCGCAAATTATGTTGTTGTCGTTGTTGCTGGTAATATTTGGTTTTGTGGTGGTAGAATGTCTATTAGAAGAATGTGTCATTATTTTAAGATGTTTCAATGCCGGAAGGATTAATTGTCAACACGTGGCAAGGACACAAACACAAATATTGGTAAAGTGTTGGTGTTAGGGCCTATGATACATAAAACAATTTGTATGTATTTGTTTAGAGCAGAGCCTTTTCTCATTTTCTTTATGAACATTTTATGTTCCAATTGAGTTTGTTTTTCTACCGCCCAAGTCCTTTTTGGAATTGAATTGTTATTTGGCAATGCCAAGTCAATGTTACGTGAGTTTAATGACCCGTACTGTAATCCAACAGTAAATTTATTGAGTCAATTAAATTTGCAGAATCTAATTGTTTTGTGCTTAAAGGCTATACAATTGAGAAAAAATAGAAAAGCAAAGAAAGCAATTTTTTTAATTTTAAATTCAAGTAAAGCACTCACAATTATTATTATAAACAACGTAATAAACCTTTAAGGGAAACGTAGTTATCAAAAAAATAAAGAACAAAATAAAGCAAAAAAGAAAGGAAGCTATTCAAAATATGCCTGGCAATAATTGTGGATCTCCAGTTCTCCTCGTCAGATCCAGTGGCACAGAATATGCTCAACAGACTCCTGCACTTCCACGTTACTAGAAATTCTGTGGAAAAAAACGTCTACTGCTACTCATGATTGCCCCCAAGGCACAATACTCTGTGAAAAAACATGCCCCAGTTACAGGACTCATTCTGTTTTATAACAGCTCAGCTGGAGCTATAATACGTCTAGAAATTTCATAAAGCATTCACTGTCGGTTTCATAGCCTAATCGATAAACCGACCAATAAATTAGGTACGTGGCCTTTGCAGCACAATGCACCGAATAATAATATAGCGCTACCCCTGCTATACTGCTTCACATAATTGCCCACAAGACACAATGCTCTGTGAAAAAGACATGTCCTAGTTTCAGGACTCATTCCGTTTTATAACAGTTCAACATGAGCTATAAAAAGTCTAGGAATTCTGTAATCTTCTCTGTTCGACCATAACTATCCGTTTCATAACGTGTGCGATCAAGCCAAATAGTCACAGAGAAGATATAATCAAACAAATCGGTCAGGTTCGCGTCCTTCATCGCCTTTCTCATCTGTAGCCTCATTACCACACACGTCACAGTGCCCTGAATAACAACCTGCTTCTACTCTGTTCATGCCTAACATCATTGTAGGAACCTTTCTGCAGAATAAAATCAATCCGGAGCAAACATAGTGCCCATTCAGTGTATTTAAATTAGCTTGACAGTCCACACAGATGAGAATTGTATCTTTCAGCACAATCCTTTATCGGACCAGCTTAAATTGGTGATCGCAGTCACATCAACCTGACTTATACTACACTACACTCGTCCATCAGATAGATTCCCTCTACAATACCAGCCTTGCCTTATCGAATCAATCGTAAAAACTGCATGACCGTCAAGTGGACGGCGACCTATTTCACGCCATTGCTCACTGTCTGAAAAAATAAGCCAATATTGTCCTTAAATTCAGAACTCAACATTCGTATGTCCTACTACCTACCCTAGCAAGATTACCTTTAACTACCTATCCTATCAAGATTCCCTTTAAAAAAGTTTCGTGCCCAATCTAAAGAGTGGTCTCGATATGCACAATGAGTCTGATTTTTATACCCGAATGCGAATATTTTCCTAAGTACGCTTTTCAGGATAGACATCTCTTTAATCAAGGCTCAGCTTAAATCCATCCAGTCGAGGTGACACAGAATTCTACACTTTATATATCCTTGAGAAAAGATCGGCTCAGTTGGTTTAAGGCTAAGACACTTAGCAGAAGCAATTAACAAAATAAGGGACTTTCTGTATTATGAACTGTATGAGCTCACTAGTATTCTCATTTAAGTACATTTGATAATAACAGCAGCTTGTGGTACATGTTTTAAATTTTATAACAAAGTACCTTCGGGTACTTTTTTGTTTTTTTTTCTTGCCTAAATGCTTTTCTTATATTATCTTAAGGGCATTTAAATCTGCACAAATTAGAACAAGTACCATTTCATCGTTCAATAAGTACTATGTACTGGCTACTTTTATTTAGTATTTTATCAAAAGTTAAATTATCGAGACTTTCTTTATTCTATTGGTACATAAGATAAAAAAAAGTTCTTTAAACTCCATTATATCGCATAAATAGGGCTTAATCGTACCTTTTCCGTTTTAAATTTTTTAGTTCTTTAATAAATTCAGTTAAGTACCATTTAATGCTACTTTTGCGTTTTAAAATGTTTGTTTGTTTAGTAGAAAAAGTACTTTTTTTTATAACTCAAGCTAAATAGGAAGTTTTTTTATTTTTCTTTTTCTCTCATGGTTTTGCTTCACATTTCCTGTTGAATTTAATTCTTTTTTATTTACAAGCATGTTTGACCTTTTCAATCAGTTCACTGGTACTTATAGTTGTACAGGCAGATCATTTATTTTTAAATATTTTCTTTAACAATTTCTTTTCCTTTTCCTCTCTCTCTCTTCTTGTATGCCAGGTAACATTGGCTCAATGATCTCCAACATGAATGTGGCGCGTGTTGAGTTTCAAAATCGCATGGATGGTGTCAAACAGTATATGGCCTTTCGCAGAGTGGGCCATGAACTTGAGGCACGTGTCATAAGATGGTTTGCCTACACCTGGTCACAAAGTGGCGCCTTAGACGAAGAACGTGTCTTAGCCGCACTGCCAGATAAGCTTAAAGCGGAAATTGCCATACAAGTACACATGGACACTTTAAAACAAGTGCGTATATTTCATGACTGCGAACCTGGCCTCTTGGAGGCTTTGGTATTGAAATTAAAACTACAAGTATTCAGTCCGGGTGATTATATTTGTCGCAAAGGTGACGTTGGCAAAGAGATGTACATTGTCAAGAGAGGCAAATTGTCGGTGGTAGCTGATGATGGTGTTACGGTGTTTGCTACCTTGGGGGCTGGTTCGGTATTTGGCGAAGTATCGGTATTGGAAATTGCTGGCAATCGTACGGGCAACCGACGAACCGCTAATGTACGTTCACTGGGCTACTCGGATTTATTCTGTTTAGCAAAACGTGATTTGTGGGAAACACTGGCTGACTATCCGGAAGCACGTGCCACCCTAACCGAACGGGGCTGTCAATTGTTGCGCAAAGATGGTCTATTGGATGAGCAAATTTTTGCGGGTAAGTGATGGGAAAAGAAAGGAAAAAAAATTTTAAATTAAAATTTAAATTTTTTTTTTAATTTTTTTTTAGATTCCCAACGTGTACATGACAGCATAGAGAGTGGCATTGAGAAGTTAGAAGTTTCTGTGGAAAACCTTAATATGAGACTGGCACGTCTACTCGCTGAATACACTGCAAGTCAGGCCAAAATGAAACAACGTCTTGCTAAACTTGAACTGAAGTAAGTAGAAACACCAAAAAAAAAAATAACTTTTCAGCATTACGAGCAGAGCTCATTATTGTCTTTAATTTGTCATTGTGCCGCAGACACGCACGCACGCTTAAACAGGCTGACCTAAAGACAATTTCAAACAATTTTGTTTTAATTACATTACAATCATAAACTAATTGTTCGTGTTTTTGTAGAAAATTTCTTTCTTTCATTCTATTTCTTACTTTTAATGACACAGACAATTTTTGCTTTTCAGTTACCAATTAACACAGAACAATTCCCTGACGGAACAGCATGCGAGGCCACCACGTAGCGGTCGATTGTATTCATTACAGCCGAAAAAACGCCCAAGGTCAAGACCAGTGACCGCTTCCAAATCTATCGACAACAATAACAAACAGAATACGTTGTAAGAATTCTTACTACAATTAAACAATTGCAAAAACACATACATATTCTACCACAATATACATACTATAAGTAAGCCAAGTTAATAATAATTTAAGGTAATGCGAGATTTCACTATAAGAAATTTATTGAAACTAATTGGTCTCCTCAAACCATATAACCTATTATGAATTTGTATATAAAAAAAAATGTTTAAATATTTTAAAACAATTACAGTTAATAATACAACAAACAGTCAGTGATAAAAGTAAAGTAACAAAATGAAATATTGCAAAAGTTCCAAAATTTTTATCAGGGTTTGAAAAATAACCTCAAAAATATTTACAAAAATTAAAAAAAAATTCTTAAATTTAATAGAGTCTGTTACAACAAATATTGTAAGTCAGGGTTAATAAAAGCTTAACAACTTCCGAGTAAATTTTTGTATAGTCCAAGACTATTGTTCCACCCACTGCACATTTTTATTTAACTCGTGTGTGAGCTTTCTAATGTTTTCTATGCAAAATTTAAATCTTTTTTTAAATCTTCTTTCTATATAATCGGTGGACCATCTATCGGTTTAAATTTGATTCATCGTTTATTTTGAATCTGGCAATACTTATGTCATTCTATTCTGTCACAAAATTCAGTATGGTATACTATGTTCAGATATGCAATTTTTTGGAGTCAATATTCGGTTTATTGAGTACAATATTTTAAGTGTTCAGACATAAGAATATGCGCAGTTCAGCTGCTTAGTAAACAAAACAGCTGGTTGTTTTAATAACATTGTTTTTATTTTGTTTTTTTTATTTTTTTGAATTGTATTTTTTTTGCTGGATTTGAAGTTATACTCAATATTATAACAATTTATGAATTTATTGCGCAATAATTAATTGAAGCTTTATATGAAATATTGAGCTCAATAATGGCGTTTATTGTCATTTACGCAATAAAGGTGCATATCTGACGACCGTATTATGTCCACTGAATGTAATGAATCGATTTACGCTTGAGCAACGTTGAGTTTTATTGGAAATCTATTTCCAAAATAAAGACAATTCGGTCGGAAATTGCACGAAAATGACCGAGTTGCCACACATCTCATGCCACAAACGATTTATTGCATCAAAAGTTCGATGGCCGTTACCGTTAGTCGAAGTAATGATGTCTGTAGGGCGCCAAAAAGTGTTAAGCCAACAAACTAGAGACAATTAGGCATTTTAAGACAACATTAGTGATGCCACTGTCGAGATACAAACCCATATACACTGGAAAGAGTGCATGAAAATTGGTCCAATAGAATGATGTACTAAGAGGCCAGCCGCTGCAGCCATATGAATGATATAATATTGCATTTCTAACCTGAACAATTGTACTTCACAGCAAAATAAATAAATTTGCCAATATTTCAAACTGTTTTTGTTTTATTGCATTTTTAAATTTCAACTTTTAAATGGCCCACCCTTTAAATCAACTTTGTCAAATACACTATTTCATCATTAAAGAGCTCCCTAAGAAATTTGAAATTGGTCTATATATGACATTTATGTTTCACTTACCAATAATGTTTTGTGATCCACGTTGTTAATGATTTCTGCCCTTTTAAGATAGGTAATGAAGATGAGTATCATAAGCATTCTCTCCTTTGAGTAGCTTGACCACGTGATTGTTTTTGATGAATACCATGAGCATTCTCTCCTTTGAGTAGTTTGACCACGTGATTGTTTTTATTCTGGTGTAAACTGATGGAGTCATGTTTCATTCATGAGTTTGAGTTTTTTTTTATGAGGAAAACAGAATTATCTATTCTTGGTTGTTTTTGTTCGATTGTGAGCTTGCGCTTGAACAATGCATTCCCACTCTTCCATAACATTCATAGACGATATGTCCAAAACGTTCATTTGTTAGCTTTAGAGTCTCAGCTATCTTCTTCAACTTCATTTTTTGGTCATACAAAATTATTTGAATATTTTCGTTGGTAAAACACTGTTATCTCGTGCGTCGTCTCCGGTGATCATTTCGTCTTGTTTTAACTTAGCAAACCAATTCTAAACGGCTGATTTTTATGGTTCCATCTCAACAGTAGTTTCTTTCACCAGAAACCAATTCTTTTTTAACACATGAAATTCCTTTTCATTCGTTTTCTTTACATTAAAACAAATTAGTGAAGCCGCCATAGCTTAGTAGGCAGTGTGTTCGCTTAAACCCCATTTCAGACATCTGCAACAAAACGAACTATGAACAAATATTTCTTCGCCAACTTCCCCTCAGCAGATTTCTAGCAACAAATCTGAAAATAAATAAAAAAGAAAATTGCCATGAAAAATTTCTCAAAAAATCTAACATATTAAGTCGACTTTAAACTGTAGGCCCTGCCTCTTACGAATAAAATTAACACACACAACATAAGTGATGTGAGAAGCTAGGTTATAAACCTGACTAAAGGTTTGTAAATTACCCTGTATAGGCACTTAGTTCTGTATGTTTCCCCTGAACTTGTAATATTTTTAACATGATATAACAACTAAGGACCTTTCCGATTAGCTTTATAATATTTGTTTATATAAACCAACAACAATAACAGAAAATTTATACAAAGAATAAACAAAAGAAAGTAATTTAAAGTAATTTGTAAAAATTTAAAAGATTAAATTTATATATGATTGATGGATTGATTGATGGTTTGATTGATGGTTTGATTGATTGATTGATTAAACGATATGAATGTTAACATTAAAATTAAATAAATAGTTTTAAGATTAATAATTTTACTGTAACAAAATAATAACTGTAATAATAATAATAATAACAGTAACAGTTACTAAGTAAATTAAGTGATTAAATGAAGTAAAAACAAAAGTAAATGTGCCTCAAGTTATTTAAAACATTAAAAATATAAAATAAAATGAAATAAAATTATATTAATTATTTTATTTCAAATAAAAAATAAGAGAAGAAAATGAAAAAACAAACATATTTTATAAGTTGTTTACCATACGATTAATTAGAATTAAATTAAATTGTATTAGTTTTAAATAAATTTAAAAACTAAAATCTATCTATAAAACTATCTAAGTAAAGTATTATTTTTACATTCAAATATTCTAATAAAATTACTAAAAACAAAAACGAAGAATTAAAAACAAATTTAATTATAAATTATAGTTGCAAGGCCAGAGTTTTTAAAATAATTGAAATAATTTTATTTTAAGTCTTTTTAAGTTTCTACTTATACTGTGAGTATCCTAAATATCTAAATTTGTTTTGATTAATTCCTAAAAACATATATAAACTAAATAAAATATATGAGAGTATATGCTGAATATGTACCCATTATAGGTATTTAAAATTCTTAAAATTAAGTGAAATAAAAATAAAAACAACAACTATTTTAGAAAATTAACATATTTTCTGATAATAAAATATTGAAAAAAATTATAAAAAAAAATGTTGTTAATTTAATTAAGGAGACAGCAAGCACTCTGCCCTATTCTTGAGAACATTAATTAAATTCGTTTCTTATCTAACTTCTCCCAAAACAACAGGCATTTCTGCCGACTAGAATCAGTTAGAATTAGCTGAATCCGCATTACCGGTTGATTGGATATGGACCGCTATAACTATCTGAATAGCTGCTTAGCTCCTATGGCTAGCGTTCGATGGGAAAATGATGTGTGGTTCCTATACTGCAGACTTGGATATCAGACACTAATACACAGACTCCCAGATAACAACAAAGTCTTTCAGACAGTGATAGGAAAAAGGGCTGTGGTTTATATACTAAGGACTTGGATATCAGAAATTAATACAGACTCCCACATAACTGCAGCGTCTTTCCGGACAGAAGTACTAGCTATCATAATAGCGACTAAATGACTGCGCAGTAGCAGCACATTTTCTTAGAATTATTATTGCCTTGAATAGGTGCCATGCACTATGACCATACGATCTAATGCGCAGCCCTCTAGCTATATAAGGTATCCCTATTACTCGATGTCTGGGCAATTTCCTAACCAGACCCTGATATACAACCAAGTGTCTCATTCTGCGATGTATTAATGCCTAACTTGTTCCACATATTTTTCCTCTGCTTTCGAGACGATTTCTATTTTGAACATGTGTTCTTTGGAATACAGTCTCCTGTCCCGATTACTAGTACTGAGTACTCCTTTCCGAACATTAATTCCCACTGTACAGAAAGATTCTGGTCTCATCACAAGTTCATTTGCTAGCTCATAGTCGTAAGTTCCCATATGCTCTAGGCGCCAGCTGAGCGTGATTCCTATTCCTCCTGCTAAGTTAGGTTAGGTTAGAGCACAGTTGACAAGTACAGTACCCGGAGTTCGAATTGGCCCATTGTACAAAGTCCTAGCTTCTCACACCACTCCTCCTCCACCACTGTTCTTGAACTGAAGCAACTTATCAGTTCTTTGGTTAAAGCTGCTCGCAATTTAATAGAAGCCTCATTGATTGAGGAACTGTTAGCCAATATGAGTTTCTTATATATTATATAACTATTCTGAATACATAGTACAATTGTAAATAAAAACGCCACTTACTTCTGCGATCGGACTTATAATAAACTTTCTTTTGGTCCATTAGATCAACGCCTCCCATTCCTTTGCTATAGTGCTGTATTATCAGAGGGCAATTAATATCTCAAGAAAATGATTAAGTAAACTTATGCAAATACTTAAGCAAATGATTAAGTAAACTTATGCAAATACTTAAGCAAATGACTAAGTAAACTTATGTAAATACGTCAGCAAATGCTTAAGCAAATACTTAAGCAAACTTATGTAAATACTTAAGCAAACGTAAGCAAATGCTTAAGCAAATGCTTAAGCAAACTTATGTAAATGCTTAAGCAAACTTATGAAATGCTTAAGTAAATACTTAAGCAAATGCTTAAGCAAATACTTAAGCAAATGCTTAAGCAAATACTTAAGCAAATACTTAAGCAAATACTTAAGCAAATGCTTAAGCAAATGCTTAAGCAAATACTTAAGCAAATGCTTATGCAAATGCTTAAGCAAATACTTAAGCAAATATTTAAGCAAATACTTAAGCAAATGCTTAAGCAAATACTTAAGCAAACGTAAGCAAATGCTTAAGCAAACTTAAGCAAATGCTTAAGCAAACTTATGTAAATGCTTAAGCAAACTTATGTAAATGCTTAAGTAAATACTTAAGCAAATGCTTAAGCAAACTTATGTAAATGCTTAAGCAAATACTTAAGCAAATGCTTAAGCAAACTTAAGCAAATGCTTAAGCAAATACTGAAGCAAATGCTTAAGCAAACTTAAGCAAACGCTTAAGCAATACTTAAGCAAATGCTTAAGCAAACTTAAGCAAATGCTTAAGCAAATACTGAAGCAAATGCTTAAGCAAACTTAAGCAAACGCTTAAGCAATACTTAAGCAAATGCTTAAGCAAACTTAAGCAAATGCTTAAGCAAATACTTAAGCAAACTTAAGTAAATGCTTAAGCAAACTTAAGTAAATGCTTAAGCAAACTTAAGCAAATGCTAAAGCAAATACTTAAGCAAACTTAAGCAAATGCTTAAGTAAAGTTAAGCAAATGCTTAAGCAAACTTAAGCAAATACTTAAAATTGTGGAATAGTGGAATTGTGGAATAGTGGAATTGTGGCATAGTGGAATTGTGGAATAGTGGAATAGTGGAATTGTGGAATAGTGGAATAGTGGAATTGTGGAATAGTGGAATTGTGGAATAGTGGAATTGTGGAATAGTGGAATTGTGGAATAGTGGAATTGTGGAATAGTGGAATTGTGGAATAGTGGAATTGTGGAATAGTGGAATAGTGGAATTGTGGAATTGTGGAATTGAGGAATAGTGGAATTGTGGAATAGTGGAATTGTGGAATAGTGGAATAGTGGAATTGTGGAATAGTGGAATTGTGGAATAGTGGAATTGTGGAATTGTGGAATAGTGGAATTGTGGATTAGTGGAATTGTGGAATAGTGGAATTGTGGAATAGTGGAATTGTGGAATAGTGGAATAGTGGAATTGTGGAATTGTGGAATAGTGGAATTGTGGAATAGTGGAATAGTGGAATTGTGGAATTGTGGAATAGTGGAATTGTGGAATAGTGGAATTTTGGAATAGTGGAATTGTGGAATAGTGGAATTGTGGAATTGTGTAATAGTGGAATTGTGGAATTGTGGAATAGTGGAATTGTGGAATAGTGGAATTGTGGAATAGTGGAATTGTGGAATAGTGGAATTGTGGAATAGTGGAATAGTGGAATTGTGGAATAGTGGAATTGTGGAATAGTGGAATTGTGGATTAGTGGAATTGTGGAATAGTGGAATTGTGGAATAGTGGAATTGTGGAATAGTGGAATTGTGGAATAGTGGAATAGTGGAATTGTGGAATTGTGGAATAGTGGAATAGTGGAATTGTGGAATAGTGGAATAGTGGAATTGTGGAATAGTGGAATTGTGGAATAGTGGAATTGTGGAATAGTGGAATTGTGGAATTGTGGAATAGTGGAATTGTGGAATAGTGGAATTGTGGAATAGTGGAATTGTGGAATAGTGGAATAGTGGAATTGTGGAATTGTGGAATAGTGGAATTGTGGAATAGTGGAATTGTGGAATAGTGGAATAGTGGAATTGTGGAATAGTGGAATTGTGGAATAGTGGAATAGTGGAATTGTGGAATAGTGGAATAGTGGAATTGTGGAATAGTGGAATAGTGGAATTGTGGAATAGTGGAATAGTGGAATTGTGGAATAGCGGAATTGTGGAATAGTGGAAATGTGGAATTGTGGAATAGTGGAATTGAGGAATTGTGGAATTGTGGAATTGTGGAATAGTGGAATTGTGGAATTGTGGAATAGTGGAATTGTGGAATAGCGGAATTGTGGAATTGTGGAATAGTGGAATTGTGGAATAGCGGAATTGTGGAATAGTGGAATTGTGGAATAGTGGAATTGTGGAATAGTGGAATTGTGGAATTGTGGAATAGCGGAATTGTGGAATTGTGGAATAGTGGAATTGTGGAATAGTGGAATTGAGGAATAGTGGAATTGTGGAATAGTGGAATTGCGGAATAAAGGAATAGTGGAATTGTGGAATTGTGGAATAGTGGAATTGTGGAATAGTGGAATTGTGGAATAGTGGAATAGTGGAATAGTGGAATTGTGGAATAGTGGAATAGTGGAATTGTGGAATAGTGGAATTGTGGAATAGTGGAATTGTGGAATAGTGGAATTGTGGAATAGTGGAATTGTGGAATAGTGGAATAGTGGAATTGTGGAATAGTGGAATTGTGGAATAGTGGAATTGTGGAATAGCGGAATTGTGGAATAGTGGAATTGTGGAATAGTGGAATTGTGGAATTGTGGAATTGTGGAATAGCGGAATTGTGGAATTGTGGAATAGTGGAATTGTGGAATAGTGGAATTGAGGAATAGTGGAATTGTGGAATAGTGGAATTGTGGAATAGTGGAATCGTGGAATCGTGGAATTGTGGAAAAGTGGAATTATGGAATAGTGGAAGTGTGGAATTGAGGAATAGTGGAATTGTGGAATAGTGGAATTGTGGAATAGTGGAATTGTGGAATAGCGGAATTGTGGAATTGTGGAATAGTGGAATTGTGGAATAGTGGAATTGAGGAATTGTGGAATTGTGGAATAGTGGAATTGTGGAATTGTGGAATAGTGGAATTGTGGAATTGTGGAATTGTCGAATAGTGGAATAGTGGAATTGTGGAATAGTGGAATTGTGGAATAGTGGAATAGTGGAATAGTGGAATAGTGGAATTGTGGAATAGTGGAATAGTGGAATTGTGGAATTGTGGAATTGTGGAATAGTGGAATTGTGGAATTGTGGAACTGTGGAATTGTGGAATTGTGGAATAGTGGAATAGTTGAATTGTGGAATTGTGGAATAGTGGAATTGTGGAATAGTGGAATTGTGGAACAGTGGAATTGTGGAATAGTGGAATTGTGGAATAGTGGAATTGTGGAACAGTGGAATTGTGGAATAGTGGAATTGTGGAATAGTGGAATTGTGGAATAGTTGAATTGTGGAATTATGGAATAGTGGAATTGTGGAATAGTGGAATTGTGGAATAGTGGAATAGTGGAATTGTGGAATTGTGGAATAGTGGAATTGTGGAATAATGGAATTGTGGAATAATGGAATTGTGGAATAATGGAATTGTGGAATAATGGAATTGTGGAATAATGGAATTGTGGAATAATGGAATTGTGGAATTGTGGAATTATGGAATTGTGGAATTATGGAATTGTGGAATTATGGAATTGTGGAATAATGGAATTGTGGAATAATGGAATTGTGGAATAATGGAATTGTGGAATAATGGAATAATGGAATTGTGGAATTATGGAATTGTGGAATAATGGAATTGTGGAATTATGGAATTGTGGAATAATGGAATTATGGAATTGTGGAATTGTAGAATAATGGAATTGTGGAATAATGGAATTGTGGAATTATGGAATTGTGGAATAATGGAATTGTGGAATAATGGAATTGTGAAATTGTGTTGTTCTGTTTTCCCACAAAAGGACTTATAGTGGATTTCAAAATCTGAAATCTCAGAAAATTTCAAAATCTACTATGAAATCGCGCGCTATTACTGGTTCTGGCGATTGATTTAGTTAAAGGGACGTACAATGCTTTGAAACAGTTTACTTTATCCGCCCATGTTGTCCTGTTTTCCCACACTATTGATTTTTCTATCGGATTACAATACCTTTCGGAAATGTATGATTTTCTGTTTAGTGTAGTTCTTATTTCGCAATATTTTGTAACTGTGATTAACTCTAGCACTTGTTTTTATCATTTCTTCCTCTTTTTCTTATTTTACAAAGGAATTTAATTAATTTTTCCTGTTTTTGTTTTTCCCAACCTTAAATTAATTGTTTAACAGAGTTCTGTGAGTAACATTAGTTCTGTTAATAACATAACAGAGCTCTGTTAGCTAACATGGCGAGATAGATTTTAAAATCTATCTTCACACACATTCTCTGCATATTCTGTATCCGCCTTCATGCGATCTAACCTCATAGGAAAGAAAGTCCATAGAGTAAACACTTCTTCGTGTAAATTCTGTTCAAATTACGATACGGAAGAGAAGGGCAGAGATTGTCTATCGCTTAATGTGTCACTGTCCAGCGCTTAGAACCATATGCGTGAAATCACGGTCGACAATGTCTGGAGTTATGTTAAACAATCCTTAGCCAAATTTTGATTATAATCCATGAAATCAGAATAAAGATTGAAAGCTTTAGTAAGAACTACAAACAATGACGAAATAAAAGGAAAAGAAACAAACAAAGATAAACTTGCAACAACAAAACAATTCAACACTGCGATTCTAGAAGTTGACAGAGCAAAATGTTATGTTGCCGGCTAGGGTGCTTAAGAAAAAAAGAAAAACCATGAAAAAATATTAAGACGATCTAGAAAATTCACATGTAGGCACTAAACTCCGAGCTGACGTTTTATAATATTTTCCTGTAGGTATGTATGTATGTACCATTAAACAAATCTTTAACAAGAGGCATTCTCATTCAAGCTTTCTATTTCTGTTCCCATTCATAAGAAATATTTCTGTACCGGTTATTTATTTAAATAAAAACAAAAGGAAATAATTTTAATTGATCACCCTTAATCTGACGTCTATTGTTGTTGTTTGACTTCAAGAAATTTTTATTTTGTTTGAAGACACTTATTTTCTTACTTTTCAAAATTTATTCTATTTTTGTTTAGTGTTATTCAAATAAAAAAAAATTTATAAAAATAATTCAAAAGAAACTAGGATCCTGTAGAAAATGTTCCAAAATGAGTTCACCAGACTCAAAGGAAATAACTCTGGTGCGTTGTCTCAAGTGCATGAAAATATTATCGTGTTCTCGTTATGATACTTTAGCTCTATTGGAACATATACGCACCGATCATCCGGAAATTGATATCATTGATACGGACACCAAGCATAAACGTTCACCACCACCACATCGAAAATCCTGTAGCCCCTCTTTACATAGTACGAAAGATAACACCGCAAGAAATGATGAGATAAGGGAATATCGTCAGACGGATGAGGATTGCCTGTCGCAGTACAAAGATCACAGTGCTCACAATGAGTACGAGTATAATGACCATGATTGGCCGGCAAAACCGCAGTGTGTTAAAGATGTTGATTTGAGCCAGTATTCGGTAACATCGGAGCTTTGTAAGTTTTGTGTGGAAATATTTGGAAAAGGAACACACACAGTTTTCATTCTAATATTTATTTGCAGTGCAAAAATATCCAGAAATCAAAGAAAGTGAATTTTGTCCGCACAATAGCAATGCCCAAGTAATGTATACACGCCGTTATAGAGTTTACACGCCCTCTGCCATTGCCTCCATGGAATTATTGCGTTCCCCTATCAGACGTTCTAGGTATCGCACTTCTATTGAAAGATGGCGCCCAGGTACCGGCAACATTTACTGTCCCAAGTGTGGCATGAGTAAAAAGCCGTTAATCAAAAGCCGAGCAGAACGTTTAACAAATAACGAATGTAGTGCCTGTTGCCTGTTAAGCTGTTGGCCCTTTTGCTTTATACCATGGCTTATTCCCGGCAAAAATGTCGAATTTCTGCACTGTGCCCATTGTAAAACTTTTCTGGGTATATATAATCCCACTACGAACTGTATTAAACCAAATCATATATACGTGCCCACGGTAAAGGATAACAACTGCATGATAAGCTACAAGCATAGCTGTGAGAACATGCATCATGAGAATCCAGAGCCGGATAGAGATTGCCAAATGGAACTTGAAAATCGCAGTGAAGTCAGTGTCACTAGTTCGCAACGTTTACCCGTCATAACAGTGGATGGCAAAAAATTGCCACCAGAAACTGTGGCTCGTATAAAGAAATATAAACGTTATGGCTCCATACTGGGTATAGATTTGGACGATTTGACCGATAAAGAAAGTCCAGCCGCAGAAGATAAAGACCCTAAGGAGACTAAAAATAAAGAATTAGTGCCCTCAGATACTAAAAAAGATAAAAAAACTAAAAAAAAGAAACGAAGTTGTTGTTAAACAAACGCTTTTTTGTTTGCTTCCCCAGCATGTTTAAGCTTTTTTGAAGCCAAAAAAAAACTTTTTTTTTATAAAAACTTTTCTATCGTATTAATGTGGCATTAATTTATGTTGTAATTGTAATTATAATTGTGATTGTGATTATGTTTGTGATTGGTGGTAAGATAACAACACTCAATTGAATAAATCTTCTGTACCCAAATAGCAAATTTCATTCAAAGTTTTCCGAAGCATCTGTGAAGTCGTGTATTCGAGCATTGTCCTTAGGTATGAAATATTTCACGGCAATTTTATTTACTCTCAGAGTTTTTTCCACAATTCTGCTGAGAAGAAGTCGTTGAAGAAATATTTTCATTCATTCGTTTGTGGGAGAAGTCTGACCTGGGGTTTGAACCGTGGACTCATGTCTAATAAGCCACCACACTACCTGCTAGACTACAAATAGTTAAACATTCAGAGCCCAGTAGATAATTCCATAGTAATTAAGTTTTTTTGGAGATACTTAATTGGCCATTAACAACCCGTTTAACGGATTTTGGCCTGCCGTAACACATCCTTCCAGGCGACTCTGCTTCTTGCGCGCCTACGCCAGTTGGTCACACCAACCGATTACAGGGCTTCCTCGATTTGGTCCTTCCAACAGATACGAGGTCGTCCTCATCGCCGACTTCCACAGATTCCCGCATCAAATACCCGTCTGGCCGGAGCATCCTCCTCCATTCGAACGGCATGGCCGAGCCAGCGCAGCCGCTGGATATTAATACGCTGTACAACGTCTATGTCGTTGAGGAGCTCATACAGCTCACTGTTGAATCGGATACGGAAAACATAGCCAACTCGCACTGGACCAAAGATCTTACGTAGGACTTTTCTCTCGAACACTCCCAAGGCCGCTGCATCAGTATTTAATAGGGTCCATGCCTCTGCGCCATAAAGAAGCACGTGTAGGATAAGTGTCTTGTAGAGTGTTAGTTTTGTCGCACGAGAGAGGTCTCTGCTACTCAATTGACTATTGAGACCATAACAGCACGTGTTGGCAAGAGTGATCCTGCGCTTGATCTCCTGACATCATTTTTGGTGGTAACGGCGGAGCCGTAACTTCAGAATTAATACGCCGCACGTCTCTACTTGCCGATAACATATACTTTGTTTTGCCCTAATTTACTGCCCTCATTTTTTGTAGTAAAAAGAAATCCACAATTTATACATATTTTTCGTCAAATCGGATATGCATCAGAATAAAACATTTTTCTGTAATTTGTTGGCATTTTAAATGGAATTTACCACAGAAGGCTCCTGATCTCCAAGTAATTACCCACCAAAAGCTTAGATTACCTCAAACATATTTAATTTCGGAAGAAGTTCTACCACCTTTCAACCATTTCTTCCACAGAAAGATTCCGCCTCATCCGCGTCTTTCCTCTTTGCTATTGAACTGAATGCTCAATGCTGCGAATTCCCTGACGACCAGGTATCCAGTAGAAAATTATCTTATATACCATACCTAGCTAATTCAATTTCTCCAGGCAATCCTATACTATTTCCGTTTTAGCCTCATAAAGAGCGAGTTCTAGAAGAGTTCCGTCTTTTTTACTTTCTGCTCAAGTTGAAGTGAGCACATCTTCGATATAGATAACCACGATTTTTCCCATAAGCACGGAATACTTAACTGTTCTCGATCGTTCACATATAACAGGAGGATCCATCTCTTATAAGCGTTTAAAGCCTCTCTATAAAGGGGTTCGACAAGTGCTCCTAGTTCAAACCTAAAGTCTGGCATTTTGGCGAAAATATTTTCTTCCATGAACAACTCTCTAGAGTAACTAAATGCCACGTAAAAGCTTTTCAAATTTATCATTCGAAATCAAAGTTAAGAATCCGCCGGTCATAATTGATATTCATTCTGTATTCCTGACTAAACGCTTGTCATGCCCAGTACAACCTTCATTATTCTCTTTACTTCTCATCTTTAATAATTCCATTAAAAACTCATGTTTCTTTTTATTGTAAAACATTTTTTAAAATTCTTTATTTCGCTTCATTCTTCACACTTTCTTCTTTATTTTCTTGGGATATTTTCTTTGCCTTTTCCTTGGCACGATTCTCTTTAACTCTCTCCCTAGCTTTTTGCATGTGTTCGGCACAATCTTTTGGTTTCGTTTTTAAAGTCATGGCATCGTGTGCAGCCTTCTTACGCGCCTGTTTTGATATACAACGTTCACTACAGCCAATGGCAACGTAACGGCCAATAAAACAGCCACAAATACTGCAGTAATGATTGATATCATAGCGACCTTCTGAAGTTTTACTAGAATTTTAAAGATTTTTATTTTGAATTAACAACGGAACGGTCCAATAAAATCGATCAAACTTACCACATATTGGTGAGTTTTAAAAATCTCTGCCAACAGGTTACCACTTCCAAGCGTACCACACTCATAGATTCGGCCAGACATGCTGGACAGTTAATATATGTGGGATGTTTCTGCAAAAACCCAATATTTTTCAATTCAATGGGTTTAATAAGGGGTCGAGGTGGCTCGGGCAAAACAACTTGAATACACTTTTCCTCTTCGATGGCGACCATGATGATGGCAACAGAAATTGTTTAAATTTGTTTGATTTTTCAAATGATACTGATGATCGTCTATTCGACCATAAGCAGTACAAGTCATTTGAATTGGAAAAATATTAGAAGGGAAGCATAAAGAGAACTTATGCTCTTAAATGCCATGCTGTAGACTCTTAATCAGTAATAAAGAGAATGCGTTTCTCTTGCTGAAAATTTGTGTGTTTTTTTTAACTTTTTTTGTTTTTTGTTGGATTTATTAAGTATTAGTACGTATTTATAATTAATTTAAGTACAACAACAACAGCAAAAATTTAATAACATTACAGTGAAACCATAGACACGCACTGTGAAATATCAGTGATAGAATTGATCATTCAGTCAGTCATACTCTCAGAGTTTTTGCCAGAAATCTTCTGAGAGAAACTCGGCTTAGAAATATTTTACTTCATATTTCGTTCTGTTCGATATATCTGACCTGAGATTTGAACCGTGGCCTTTACGTCTAATATGCCTACTAACACACTACCTACCAGACTACAACGACTTCACAGTGATGAAGATCATTTGACAAAATCGTATGTGAAATCTTTTTAGAACACTTGAACCGTAGATTGTCCCTTGGACTACCCTATACTCAAAGGGACATGTTTTTAAAGGCTGAACAGAAAATTAAGAAGAGTAAATCCACTTGTAGAGAGACCACACAGATTTGGCCTGATGTAGACATATGCAGAACAAAATTTGCTTTCAACCTGACCATCTTTGTAACCTCATAGCAATTATCACCCACATACTTGCCTCTTAGCAGTTAGGACCCACAGAAATGCCAGAAAGATGGCAATACCTCACAACGATTTCTGTTTCGGCAATATAATGACGAGGAAATCTGTATGTGAAAGTATTCTTGGGCATCCAGAAATTATTGAAAGAAAGGCAAACCTTATATGGAGAGAATCCTTACTTTCATAAAACTATCGGAAAAACAGGAATATGCCAGCCAGAAGTTATGATGGAAGAGGTACAATCGATATTTCCACGGTACTATTTAGCTCCTAAAGAAGTTATGCTCTTTGACAGCGAAATATTCATAGGCACTCAGAACTTATTGAAAGAACGTATCTAGTCAAGGCTGATATTAGAGAGAATCCACACTTTCATACAACTATCGTGATAAAACTGAGAGATGAAAGCCAGGAGTTGTGATGATAGAGATACAATCGATATTTTCACTGTACTTAATAGCCGCCAAGTGAACTATGCTCTTTTAGACGGCTGCCAATTTAACCTAAGTCTTCTGTACCTCATCTTCTTGGCGTGTAACGGACTTCTATATAACATATCAGTTTGCTGGAGGTGTTCGACAATTTAGATTTCATGTTACTCCCAGAGCTATTGCCTGAAATCTGCTGAGAGGCAGTCGTCGAAAGAAATATTTTTTTTCGTATTTCGTTTTATTGGAGATGTTTGACCTGGAGTTAAAAACCGTGGCCTCACGTCTAATAAGTCAATACACTACTTACTAGACTACGGCGACCACATGTGGCTTTATTTAAATTCATGGCTTGCGGCCAATTCAGACATCTGCTGGCTCTACAGAATATCTGAATATTCTGGCCAGTAAATATTTGTTCTTTTCACTAACGTAAATACGATGAGTTAATAGCTCATCGCTCCTAACCTGATGATTGCATTGTTATCAGTCTGGTCATTCTCTTGTAACAGCTTTGCTGAGAGTATTTTGCAACACACGAATTAATATTTCCCACCTCTGGCAGTAGTGTGTTAGCTTTAAAGAATTTCTATTTCTAAATAAACAAAACAAAATACAAAATAAGAAAATCTATTCAAAAGTTTAAACAAATTATTTAATTGTTCGTAACTGGCACACACAGTGAAGAGTACTCTGAGCACTCTACTACTTCAGTTCAGTTCAGTTTTTTTTTCATTTTTTTTTCAAGTGAAAATATTTTTTATTGTGCGTAATTTGCACGATAAAATCATGATGCTGTTGAGTGACCTCATCCACCCGCAATTGTTAATGAAATTTTTAATTTTTTCTATCTCTCAGTTTTTCACAACAACAACAACAACAACAACAACATTCAATTTATTTATTGTTTAATTTCTGTCTGTTTCGTATACAAATACATATTTTGTATACTCGTTCGATAGCAAATTCTTTTTTTTTTTAGAAGCCATCTCAAAACGATATGCTTGTGTGTGTGTGTGTGTGTTGTTCGCCTATAAAACTTAAGAAATTCAAATTGAAATTTTGTTTCTGCTTCATTTGATGTTTTTACGTTTCGCATCCATCCATTCAATCGATTTGTACATTCATTTCACTGTTTGTAATCAACATGTCAGCCAGTTGAAGTAGATTTTCAGAGAATGAAATATGGTGGCAGAAGATGGAAGCAAAAACCATTCATTTGCACAAGAAATTTATTTGTCCATTTGGAAAATGAAGTGTCAAGTCCACAGCTGTCGACAAAAGAGTTTCCGCGAAATTTATTTTCCATGTTATTAAGATAATTATGAATTGTTTTAATGAATTTCGAAATTAAAATGGAAATTAATTAAATGGTTTTTTGATGATGGTTAGGCGAAATTCGGAAAAAATTAATGTCGAATGAGTAGATCACGAAATGATATCTTTTTCCATCATTAAACGAGTCAATCACAAAAAAAAACTCCTCATTCAGCCTTCGCTATTCTTCATACTAGCTGCTTCTTAGCTTTCGCATACCGCAACCACGAATGATCTCAGCCTATTTGCTATTACTCAGAGGCCATAAATATCTTGGATCTACATACGTAGACGGTAATTTTATCCAATCACCTATCCATGTTTCTAATTCTGCATATATTGATTCAAACAAACTTCTTTCTGTGTTATTCCGAAGCTTAACCCAGAATGTAGGCGATAATTTTTCAGCAACTGTAACTGAAATCTGTTTATAAAGACTTGGTTGGCACCCCATCGTTGTAACTGAGCGCTCTCCCTAGACTGCATTGGAAAGAGAGAATACTTTGAAGAAAGTATCAGATATAATGTTAAGAGCAATATACTCGATTTATACTTTCTGCAATTCTAGCTTAGAAAACCTTTTGTGATCCATATTCCTGTAGTTCCTACTTCTGTAATTTTCTGACTATATTGGCCAAGCAAGGGTTGGAAAGCCAATAAAAATCTCCTTTTAAATTTAGGTCAACAAATTAGTATGTGTGTGAAGATAGGTTTTAAAATTTATCTCCCCAGACTCAAACCAAGTCAGTTAACAGAGCTCTGTTATGTTACTAACAGAACTCTGTTAAACATTTAAGTTAAGGCTGGGAAAGAAAAACGGGAAAAATTATTTAAATTCCTAGGTAATAAAAGAAAAAAAAAGCAAAAGTTGATAAAAATAAGTCCCATAGTTAATCACTGTTACAGAATATTGCGTAATAAACAGTTAATCACACATTTCCGAAAGCTAATGTAATCCAATAAATAAGTCAATAGAAAACAGGACTGATTGGGTGGACAAAGTACATTGTTTTTAAAGCATTTTACGTCCCTTTAACTCAATCAATCGCCAGAACCCTTATGAGAGCGAGTTTTTATAGTAGATTTTAAAATCTACAAAATGTCCTTTTGTGAGAAAACAGGACTGAGTTGTAAAGTAAACTGTGCAGCCTTCTGCTGGCGTTATAATAATTCTCGTTATATGTTGCCATGTTGCAAACTTATTATAAATTTAATTTCTAAATCGCTAACTCGCGATGGTTGCTAAGCAAGACGTGCGAAAGACAAAATGACTCTACGTTACATGCTGAAGGATTAGCGCATCAGTTTTAAGGTTTATTTCAGAGAGAACTAGGAGTTTTATTTGCAAAAGTAAGCGCTTCTATTCTGAATCTCTTCCATGTCAAAATCTAGCGCGAGTCTTGCTACTTAATGGCTTCTCAATAGCAGAATATTCTCTGAACAAATACAGAAATACTCGAATAGTTATTTTATCATAAAGTCCTTTTCAATATTTTATCAACGTCCAACGCACATTCAAGGCTCCTTTATCACGATTAGACTGGCAATTAGGTTGCAAAATTCCACTCCTTGACTAATGCTTTTTGTGTAGAAGAGAGTACCTGTTTGATCGTATTGCTGAATTAACGCAATTTTCACAGGCAGGACGAAACGTGATATTTATTATGAGGCAACTGACCTCACAGTTCCCAAGGGAACTGACTAAATTCAGGTAAATATGTGTATTAATATAGTTTGGACTAGACTATAATATTATTAATACAGACTATAGTTTGGACCAATTAGAAAACTTCTAATTGGTGTACAGAGTAGGCTTTTAAATGAGTGGACTGTGGTAGACAAAAGGGGTAAGGTCTAACGACACAAATCCAGAATGTCAGCCAGAATTTAAATTTATTTAAAATTTTAATTTTTAATAAAAATGGTGATAATTGCAGACCTATATTTTCTAAATTTTAGCTCCCCGAATTGCTCAAGGACGAATTAAGTTCGGAAAACTTAAACTGTGTCATCAGCTTTGCCAATAAATATTCGTTTTAACACATGAAGCTTAGTTAGACAAAATTCAACTACCCGTGATACAGATTATGGAATAGTGGCTCTTCTTTTCCATTCCCATTTAAATTTTCAAAATTCCCTTTTAGGCAACCCTGTGTATAACAAACCATTTCTATTGTTTAATTTCTCACAGTAATATCTCGCTCTGCATACAAAAATATTTGAAAAATTTTTGTTCTTATGATCACTCTCTAATGACTCTCTTCTCATTTTCATACTCTTAATAATACTTTTCGAAAATCAAAAATAATTTTCTCTTAAATTTCTGTTTTTCTTTTCTTTTTCTTTTTTCAAATCATTCACTGCCTCATTTGAGTGAATGCCTCAGTAATAGCACAGTTAGTACCACTAATCAACTCTGTCGATATGCAGCAACAAATGGAGTCAACAACCGCGCGGGATAAAATCAAAATCAAATTAATACCCGCCCAAACAGCCGAAGAACGTAAACAGAATATTATCGCCAATATCGTAGTGATTGAGGATGAGGATAATGGGGATGCCCCTTTGGTGCCCTACATTGATGAATCGGTAACGGCCAGTAGTGTTACCCAATTGCAGAATACCCATGCTAAACATGAGAAACCACGTTTACGTTATTATGCCGTCGGTCCATCAACATATCGCATTAAATGCCCCCTGTGTCGCCAGCGTGGAGATGCAGCTGTGGTGCGAGCAGCTGGCTTTAAAGATGCCACTTGTTGCTTATCAATGCTATCGTGGTAAGTGTGCTTGCATTTCGATGTCTCTGTTATTTGCCTCTCTTTAGTTTTCTTGTTTCCTTTTCTAGTATTTTTCCCATATTTTGGATTTGTTGCATTTGTACCTGGTGTGGCTGCAATCGTGAATGGACTACCAAAGGCCTTTATTGCAGTCAATGTGGTGGCAAGTTGGGCATTCAAAGTAAACCAAAATAGTTTTAAATGAATGGAATTGAAATTGGTTTTTAGTTTGTAATAAGAAATTAGAAGAGTTTGTAGAATGGAGAGAAAAATTATTAACGAAAAGCTAATAAGTATTAAATAAATAGAATAAAATAACGATAAAAATAATAAACATATGGTGCTTTCCATAAATATTGGATATAAATTTGTTGCCTTGAAATTTAAAGGAAATTTATTCATTCTTTTTATAAAACGAGGGGAAACTAGAGCTAGGACAACTGTTTTTCAGACACTACTTCTTATTCCTTCATGTTCCTTTAAGGAACATAGGAAATCCACAAAACTCTTTCCATACATTTTACTTCAATTGCATTACCCAAGTTTATCCGGCTACGCAGTTAATTGTGATGTAATGTCGAAAGTTGTCTGCGAATATAGCCATAAGTAATGAAGGTTAGGTTAGTGTGGTTGTTTCATACCAAAAGCTCACTTGATCGCGCATAGCGACCCGTTGTAATGCCACAGGTGAATGCAGTCCCTGTAGTGACCAAGTACCTCCGAACTAAGGAGGGAGAAGTTGGTCAGCGCAAGGGCTGCACACTATGCTCATTGATTCTTAATTTTGGTTTTGAAGAAGTGAGGCTATCACTGACCTTCCTACGAAGTTTGATTTTCTCTGACCTGATTTCGGTGTTTCCTGACAAGATAATTTGAAGAATTTGAACAAACAAAACTGCAGAATTTGTGACGATACCAGTCTATATTAGATTCAGCAGCAGTCCGAAAAAGTCACTGCTTGGTGTGGACTTTTTCTTGGCAATTTTATTTTCCTGTCAGAGTTTATGACAGAAACCTGCTGAGAGAAAGTCACCGAGGAATTAGTTTTTCATATTTCGTTTTTGTTGCGGATGTCTGACCGAGACCTCATGTCTAAAAAGTCAACACACTGCCTACTAGACTATATGTGTGTGAAGATAAATTCAAATTTAACTAGCAAAGACAAAAACCAAAAATTATTTGGGATATACCACTTATTGAGTTTTATTAGGGACATCGTAGGCTACAATTTGTATATAGTCAGATATCTGCAGCAAGTCCCTGATATCGTATATTTGGGTGATTTCTTCCATGATTATTTTTCATATTTTCTGTTAACCACTTAACATTGCTCTAGTTGACTCTAACATTAGCTCTGTTAAAATTTGTGGTTCTTGTCTTTGCTAGTTAAATTGGAATTTATCTTCACACACATCTAGACTATGGCGAGCATTTTGGGTTGATGATTATCATCTTCCTTTTGGTTTGAATAGATAATTTGGGTACCAATGATAAGTGGTATCAACAGGACGGCTCTATGTGTTACATAAATCATGCAGCAATAGATATTTCGCACGAGAGCTTTTGAGGGTATGGTTATCTCACGTGGAGCATATGTCAACTGTATACCGAAATTTGAAAATTTTGTCACGTTGGACATCTTCTTGTAGGGTTTTTTTTAAATTCTATTTGCACGCCAATAAGACACAAACCGCAGTGGTCTTCAAACCCATCACAACTCATGCCATCGGTTAAATTCAGCTTGATTTATGCGCCAGAGTTATAGAAAATTGAATATTTCGGATGCCGAATGTTTGACTATATGCCATGTTCAATTTCTTTTAAAGGCGATGCTTGAAGATGTCTATCTGTATGCCTACCAAAATTACATTGGCCTGTGGGAATCGGCCAAAAGTGGGTCAGTCGTCTTCTTATCCATACGTGTGTAGCAGAGTCTAGCAATAGGGTACTTATTGCCAACGAGATTGACCCTCCCTGTAAAGCGAGTGGATTGTATCCAATTTAACTAAGGCAATCGGAATAAGGCGTAGTCTAGTATGTAGTATGCTGGCTTATTAGACGGTCAGACGTCTCCAACAAAACGAAATATGAAAAAATGTTTCTTCGGCTACTGCCTCTCACCAGATTTCTGGCAAAAACTCAGAGAGTAAATAAAAAATTGAAAAGTTTTTAAATATTTGTCGTCCGAAATCGACGTTAAGCTATAGGTTCCTCCACTATACATACATATATAACTGTAGTTGACCGGTCACACTTCAAATTCTCGTCTTTTTTGTTATTATGTTGGTAAAGAAAAATACTCGCACGCATAGGCCGAGGTGAGTTTGAAGAGTATCAAAATATTTTTGATCCTTACTACTGGCGTTGCATGTGCAGCCCTTGCGCTGAACTTGTTCCTTTTCCCTGATTTTGGTGGAACTTGGTTAGTACAGGGACTGAGTTCACCCGTGGCATCACAACGCGCCGTTATGCGTGCTCAAGTGAGCTTTGTGATATCAGAGCTACCACTCAAATATTATCAACTTAGATGCAAATTTGTTCAGTTAAATTTGATGTGTCGCCATGAGCCATTACAGTCAAACCTTTTCAGGCCAAATGGATAATGAGTTAAGTATAGAAAAAAACTTTTTTTTATTTTATTTCTTTCATTATTAAAATTCTTTTTATTTTCGAATTTTTAACATTTATTTACAAAAAAAAAATGTTTTAAACACAAGAGAGAAGACTACACATACATTAATCAATATAAACTATGTACTACAACTGGGGACGTCTATAAGAGCCTAAATATTCACCACATTCCGAACAATAGTGGCGCCTTAAGCAGCAACGAAAGAAACAGCGTTTCATTATAGTTTTACCATATTGTTTACAGAATGGACAAGAAACTTCATGGGGTTGAGGACCGACAGCAAAATATACAGGTGCTGGTATGGAATCCGACATAATATATGGGCTGGTATGGCAAATATAAAAACAAAAACCAGGCAACTCGTAAACAAAGTAATTAAAATAACCTTGAAATTAATTAGAATTTTTAAGAAATTTTTTATTAATTAAATTATTATTATTTAACAGAACATATGAACATCAATTTTACTTACTTTTTTCACACGAAAAATATTTCAAACACAGGCGTTTATAGTTGTTTGTAAAACGTTCGTTTCGGTACTGATGGTGTATAGAGAAAAAGCGATTTTTTTTTAAGAAAAATTGTGGAAAACATATGATAAATTTAAGAGTATATTTTAAGATTTAAGAGAGTTTTGTTTTCGCTTTTTTATATTTCAAACGGATTTATTTGTTTATATTGCATTAGTGAATGTGCTTAAATGTTTATATGCTTAAAATATATTGTATATCGAGTGTTTGTATTATAATTTATACAAAGTAAATATTTTTAAATAGACATACACGAAGAGCTATGCTCTTTAAAATACCATAAATAAAAAAGAAAAATTAAAAAAATAAAAAAAAAATCGTAGAAAAAAGAAGAAAAAAATATTTTTCTTTAGCGTTTCAGTAAATGCCTTATTTTAAGCAGATTAGAAAAGTTTAGAAAAATTCGTTGCCACCCTAACAACAACCATCTCTTTAGGTCTTTTTCACTTTCTTCAAAGGTGGCACTCTCATCGAACGCCCAAAATAACAGCCACAATTTTTACAATAATGATTACAATCACTGGAATTACATGGCAGTGTATAGTCCATGCAACAACAACAGCATAAAGTTCTACAAAAACAAAAAAACAGGATTTTAAATTTCCCATCGCATAACGCTCATACGCTCTCTGTGCAACTTACACAAATAAACAGCCTAGAAAACGATTAATTTCCGTTGCCCACCATTTCAATTCATTCACCACTTCACTCATATCTTGTGTGCCACAGCTGGGACATTTAATCAGTGCTGGCTGATCGGTCAGATTCAAGTAAGTGCCCATTAAGGGTGTTGCAAAATTATTATAGATTTCCTGCTCCTTCTGGGCGAGCAGCATTTTTTCACCCGCTTTTTGTGCCTTTTTATCAATGACCACCTCAACATTGGCTGGTTTCTGTTCGTTAGTATTTGTCATGGCTGTTAATCAGTTTTAGTTTTTAAAACACTTTTAAAATTTTTATAATTTTTTCTTTTTAACTTTTATTTTCTTTCGTAATTGAGTCACTTTTGCTATTAATTTCGTATATTTCTTATTTTTTTCTTTCCTTTTTTTAAATGTTATTTTTAATCGTTTAAATTTTTTTATTTTTCTTTTAAATGCTTTCGCTTATATTCTCTACAAATAGCAAATTTATACTAAAATTCATTGAATTTTTTTTCAAAAGAAATCTTTCACAGTTATTTTATGCCTAAAAAGCAAAACCATCTGTTGACAAAGAGAATCTCAATGAATTTTCTATTTTCTAAAGAGAAAATTTGTGCAAACTAAAGAGTTGAATTTCATCTCTTTTAGAAAATCTCAGCATAACCTGCTTTATTTAGCAAACCGATTGCCACAGATCATTATATGTGGCATATTATATTGGATGTAAATAAGCAAAAAAGAATTGTCAACTTCTAGAAGTCTGAAAAATCAAATACAAATAAAATCTAGGCTTCCTGGAAGTCTGGTTTTCTAATTCCAGAGTAAGAAAACATTGCAAAAAATATTTTATTTCAGAATTTTATATTTACGGGCCTAAGCATACTACTTTTAGAAATTGTCAACTTCTAGAAATCTGAAATTTAAATGGAAACAAAATCTACGCTTCGGGGAAGCCTTGGTAAATAAAAATTACCACGATTTACAAAATGGACAATTCACACAAGCCCTTGTATCGTTGTATGGCGTGTATTGTTGGAAGGAAATACAACAGTGTATGCTTGTTGTTGATAATTTTCATTTTGCTGCTTGAAAATTAAATTATTAAAAATGTTATTCTTCTTCTTTTCGCTTTTTGGCGTTTGGAATACGAAATACACAATACAACATAACATTGAGCGTTCAGAAACAAAAAGTGTATTCAATACAACATACACGATACAAAGTCGTGTGAATTGCCCAATTGTGTACGAATTAAAAGCATTCATAAAGCATTTTCTAGGGTAAACACATCTCACTTATTCTTACAATCCTTCTGAGTTCGTAAGCCTTTAACAAGGCTACCTACCTACCTACTACTGAATCACTACCTTTCCTCTCCATCCACTATAGACGAACACTGGCAGTTAATTATCTTCGTTGCTTTATATGGTGCCTTCGCTTTATTTTAGCTTTCATTATCAAGCTTTTCTATCTAAGCGGTTGATAGCTCTTCTGATCTAGGATGAATTCATTTGTACTAAAAAAAAAGTCACTTAATCCTACTCCTTATTAGTCCTTTACCTCTGGATTGATCGAGTTTTTAGTCAAATAGTATCTGTAGAAAGGCATTAATTGGTTTAGGGCTTCAAATATAAGAAAACTAAACTAAATTTCGTCTATAATTCAGAAAAGCTTATCCTGAACATGTTTCATAGAACTCAACTGCTGAGAAGTTGCAGTAGTCTACAGGATAGTATGCTGGCTTATTAGACGAGAGCCCTTGGTTCATAATTTAGCTCATACATCTCGGACAAAACGAATTATGAAAAAAAAAATTGTTTAGGTGACTCCCTCTCAGTAATATAAAATTGCCATGAAAAGTGTCTCAAAACTCTATTGTTCGAAGTCAACTTTAATCTGTAGGTTTCAGCACTCTTGGATAAAATGAACATACCAAAACCCTTCGTTCATACCTTAGCTCAGGCATCTCGGACAAAACGAAATATGAAAAAAATTTCTTTAGGCGACTTCCTCTCAGTAATATAAAATTGCCATGAAAAGTGTTTCAAAACTCTATCGTTCGAATCAAAAACGTCTACAGCAAAGTGTTTAAGCAGTTTTATCATACATGCCTTTTAATTTAGATCTTGCCTCCTCTATCCATCATTTGTTTCGATAAATGTAGAGCCCCGCCAAAGGAATATGATTCACTTTAGATCAGATTAAAGGTAATATTGAGGGAATTTGTATTTTTATAGTACAATAAACGGTTAGTATTTGTCCAAAATTCCGCATGTTTAGGGTTTTTTTTGGCGGGAACAACAATCAGGGGATGACGCCGTTTTTTGTAGTACTAAAAATGTTGTCGTTAGATATATCCAATGTATGTTTTTATTACATTTATTTTTCGTTACTCTCTATTCATCCCATGATCTTAGTGAAGATGGGCTTTACTTGCATTTGTAGAACAATGAGTTGTTGGAGAAGCTAAATAGCAAGGACAACAACCATATTTCCTAGCATTAATTCTTCCCTCGGAAGATTTACTCTTTTCTTTAAAATTCGAAACAGCTTGGATTACAGCTAAACTAGCTAAGCTAGTTATTTCAGAACTCTGCAGTCGCTGCCAATAGTCAATATTTCGCTGGACAATACTCTCCAGGCCTCTTCAGCAGATGTTAAGATAAATATTGACTGTTATAGTATGACTTTGAGAATTTTCTTCTATGAGAATTATATTCTTATTTAGGAATAGAGACGATATTATCTTCAGCCTGCAATTTAATGCCAATTTAAAATGAATTTTCTTTGATTTGGCAACCCTGTTTTACTTTGTTTTTAATCTGCCTTAACGTTCTATTCTAATTTTAAAATTCCATTTTCATTATGATGTCATGCCATGCTGATACGCATCAGTTGGTTACAAATTCCTTTTTTTTTTTTTTTTTTTTTAAGAAAGTGAAAAAGATATAAAATCAAACAAGTGCACAAGTTCTTAAAAACAAATCATAAAATTTATAAAAGAAAGCAAATAGAAAAACAAATAGAAAAACAAATTGAAAAACATTCTTGAGAAAAAAAAATAAGAAAATAATCGCCTTTGAATTAAAAATTTTATTTAAAAAAAAAATTTGTATTTATTTTGCATTCGAAACAGTTGTGTCTTCCTCGGCAGACGATGAAAGTTTTAATTCCATTTTCATGTGCTTTTGTTTACTTCGATCCAATTGTTCCTTATCGATTTTACGGAAACGTTGCCACCTGTTCTCCTCTTCCACATCGGAACGCTGTATGCGAAACAGTTGGCGTTTATACCAGCTCAACGTGATGTTGCGCCCAATAAAACAGCCACACTTGCTGCAATAATGATTGATATCATGGCGACCGTTCCAACGTATGGGTGTGCTAAATGTAGTAGGTTAAAAGGAATGACTACTTTCAATCTTGAAGTAAGAAATTTAAATTTAATTACCAGCATAAAGCGATATTAATGACAGCCACTATTTGTTGCACTATAGTGACAGCTTGTCTGTCAACGCGTGTTACGGCTGTTTGCTGGCAGGAGGGACAAACAATTTCGACGGGTTCCTTTTGTAAATGGCCCACATTCTTCGGTAGCACCGGTAAAATATCTTCTAAAGCTTTCGTTGACTGTTTGTCAGTGTGCGGGGCTGAAGTATTTGTCATGTTCGCTTACTTGTTGGGTGTATATATTCGTTCGAAACCAGAAAACGTTAAACAGCCAAGCCAATCATTAACTAAATTGCGAATGCGTAGTGACTGATTGTCTGTGACACAATTTTTTGTACTGAGAAAATGTTTTTCATCTTTGAAAATAAAACAAACAACTAAAATCAGAATTTTTTTTCCTCTTTTTTTTCGAATTTTCCTTTCTTTTTATTTTGATACACAAACATTTTCAACAAACACACACACGAAGAAAATATAAGAAAACCAACGTCATCACAGCTTATTTTTAAGAGCATATAAACACTCACTAGAGATCACTTGCATAGGCATTAATGTCTTGTAAATATTATTGAAAATTCTAACAAGAGATTTTCCTCAATTTGAACTTGAATTTTCAGATTCAGATTCAGATTTTGTGTTTTTGTTGTTATTATTTTACAAAATATTGTATTTATTTACATTCTATTTATTATCAATTTCATATACAAAAAAAAAAACAACAACAAAAAATTATAAAAATTTTTTTTTTTTATTAAAAATCATTCTTTCATCACAATCTATGTGGGCCTCCAATAGAAACCCAAATGGCCTCCACATTTATTGCAAAACAATCTCTTGCTCTTCAAACGACTCTGTAAACACAAATACACAAATGAGAGCGAAAATATGGGAAAACAACTGAAAATATATTCAAAGAAAATAAATTTTAAGAAAAAAAAATTAAAAAAATTAGAAAAATTTAAAAGACTTTTTCTTAAATTATATCCAAAATATAAATAAATATGTATACATGTACATATATATGTACATATTAAATGGTTAATCATGAATCCTATACATAAAAGAAAATTCAATTTCTACACCAAATACGCCTACCCACCCCCCAACCACTAATGTTATGGACTTTTTAAGCAGCTTTTAATCGTTTTAATAAGATAATCTGCTGATGTTTATGGCCTAGTACGTCCTCCTGCAAATGATTCTCATTTATCTTCTCCGTCCTGCCAGGAATATACTGTTATACTATAGGCAAATATCCCAAATACAAAAGTACTGTTACAAAAATAAAGAATCTAGATACTTGTGTAACACTTAACATTAAAATGGTAAACGAATAAACAAAAATACAACAACAAACACCAGCATAAATAACAATAACAGGCGATATTTTATATTGTGCAGTGCCCACTTTCTGTATTGAGAGAACTTCAATTATAAAGACCCACAGTGTAATCCGGAATGCTGAAAACGGTCCATTGAACCCATAGAAACTTGCTTAATTAATACGGCTTTCAAACGCAAAAGTCAAACCTCAGTTTGTTTCAACTATGAACAGAAAACCCAGGAAGAAATAAATGCAAGATCCAGGTCTTGGTAAAACAATACAATCCAAACTACTAATACCCCTTCACACAAGTGAGCGAGGCTCAATCCTGGAATGCTTTACAACTGCGGATTTAGATTCATACATAACATACATAATTGGTCATTAGAACGCTACAGTTAGGATTAACACACCACTTATGTTGTGTGTGTGTGAATTTTATATATGAGTGTCGAGGCCTACAGTTTAAAGTTGTTTCCGAACGACAGATTTTTAAGAAAATTTTCATGAAGAAATATTTTTTGATATTTCGTTTCGTTGGCCTGACCTGGGGTTTGAACCGGGGCCTCATAGCCAATAAGCCAGCACACTACCTAGTAGACTATAGCGACGACTAGAATGGTAACTACTCTATATTGTTGAATTAGAACAATAGGCGTATACTGGGACTTAGATATAATACATTACACAGCGATCAATATCGGACTGCATCAGCGGAACAAAGCTATTCGGCGACAAGCCTTCTAAGTTGTTTTTTTATTAACTTCAGTCTTCTGCGAAGCTTGATTTCTGGAATATGTGGCTCACGAAAAGAAACTAATCATGCACTTGAGAAATTACAGAAGATTCGGAAACCAACTCAAATGTTATGAAACCGGCTTAAGGCATTTAATTTTCAATTCCCCTCCAAATAAAATTATGCATTCAGGAAGGTCCCTGCCTGATGTCCCCGCCTATAGAGTATTGAATTCAATTAGCAAAGTTCCGCACCTCTACACGCAATATCTTAATATATTTTATATTCGATGATAGATGGCAACCCCATCATCTTATGAACCCATAAAAAAAATTCAGCTCTCCTAATCTAGTCAAATATACATTTGTCCTGATTAGACAACGACTTAATTCCTAGCCAGTCACGTTCATCAAAACTAACTGAACCCAGCTTTTGATGGAAACTAACGTTCCCCCAGGAAGTGCTGTAAAGATTCTCCTTCTTCCTTATACATACCATTCCTATAAGGGTCATGATGTGGATAAAAATATATAATCAAACACCCGTTAAAAATCTAACTGAAATCCTGGCAAGACCGAAAATAGGTCTGGTTCCTTCACTTATCGGAATAGGCCATAGCATAGTCTAGATCATGTAGTGAAAAATGTTACCAACTTGGTCCTCGGAAGATTTTATAAAATTGACTAGAACCCGCAATGACATATACATACTTGAGACAGTCCAGGATCATGGAAGAAGAAGTCAATAATAAGGTCTTGAAAGCTTTCTAGCTTGGGAGCACTAGAGTTAAACAGCGGCTGCTATTATAAGACCCAGACTGGCTCCAAGGATCAATCCCCTAAGTTTACATTTTTATCTTCCTAATCAAACTGGTATTAGTTTAAATTTCAACCCCGATTTTTGTATTTATCTGAAGACCTGCTTTAATACGAACGAATGACTGTCTGACTCAATATAACTGAACTTACCACGATAGCGTTGACAGCAGACAACTCAATTGGCCTAAAGCACCACTCATCTGTACCGTTTCGGCATCGGCTCTTTGTTTACACAGCGGACAACGCAACTGATACGTACTGGGACCAACTGCATAATAACGCAATTGTGGTGTGCCATCATCTTCTTTACCGCTCAATGAGGACCAGGAACGTAACTTCGTATGTGATGGTGTCGATAAGAAATCAACCGAATCCTCGCCCTCGTATTCGATATTGTCGACATTTTTATTGAAAGTGATGCATTTCTTTGGGTTCTTCTGATCATCATTCGGCGTACGGGGTGAATCCAAATTAACATCAATCATTTCCTCAATTTGTGGCATTTCGGAAATTCGCTTTCACGTTTTCAAATGAATTGTTTCAGAAACGATTCGGAATAGTAAGTGAAAGTGTGCGTGTGAAAGTATGCTCACAGCGCGTTTAGCTTAAGAACTAAAAATTGTTGATGAATTTCGTTGAACGGAAAGCAACAAAGAAATTTTTGTTACTTTTTTTAATTTTGGCGACGCGTTCTTTTTTTCTATGAATTATTTTTAAATTCTTTTAATACAAGTTTCCTAAAGAGACAAAAATGTTCTTAAGAGCGTTTAATTCTTCGGTAGTTTAAGAGACATTTTTATACCTTGTCTTTTAAGATTCTTTCAAATGTAAAATATATTCGACACATTCGGTATAAAACAACGCAAATATACTGAGTTAAAGAAAATATTTTTTCTTTTTCAGCAATTTTTGTGTACGGGAAATCAAAGATGAATTGATAGAAGGTAGGTAGGTAGGTAGAGGTGGCTGTCCATTGAAGAAAATTGAATGGACACACTTAGGCCACATTGGGCTCATTGTGCTACCACAGTTATCCGCTATCCCCTAGTCTCGAAACCACTCGGAGCTCCTGATGAAGCGATTTGTCAATCCCTGTCAGCGCCTCCAGGTCATCCATGTAGTAAGCACGGAGCTGGGTATGTACCCAGCAGGTGAGGGACAGTCTCCCTACTCTTCCTCATCTCTGCAGCTTCTGCAGAAATCGTTAGCAAAGTGTCCAACACGAATACGCCTCGCATGCGTACCCATAAAACAATGCCCCGTAATGACACCGATAACCACACTGAGTGCGCCTCTTTGGAGTTTCAGTAGACGCATTCTGCGTCCCTCATCCAGCCTTGGCCAGATTTTACGAGCCGTTCTACCCGTGTCCGAGGCCGCCCACCTGTCGTTGACGGAATCGCCGATCGCATTATCAATTATGAGCCTGCAGGTCCTCATAGGGATGCCCAGATTCGACAACTCATCGAAGAGTTCGATGGTGAATTGATAGAAACAAACATCGGTATAACTATCATCAGAGGAATTGAAATCTTTACCACTTTCTCGTATAGATGACAGAGCCAAATAGAACAACGACCTGCATCCACTTTTACAAGGTGTCATACATACATACATACATACATACATAATTGGCCATTACAAGCCTTCAGTCAGGATTACGGTCTAGCTTATCATACCAAATTTATCTTTTTGTTGCAAAGTACAATTGGATCTTAAGCACCAAACAATAATTTTCTTTACATGTATGCCCTTCACTGGTTAACCCGAACAATGAACCGTGACATAGGGACATTCCCGGTAACTGCATAGCGGATGAACTGGCCAGAAGAGGCACGACTATCGAACTATCTGATGAATTCTCTACATTAGGGTAACTGCTGCAAGCTTATAATTGACAATCGTGGACCAACAGTAGATGGGCAGCTTCGGACATGGGCAAAACGGCGCAGAAAATCTGGCCAAGGCTAGATAAGAGGCGAGCAGCGGCTCTGCTTAAACTCCAAAACAGTAGGCTCACCACTGTTGGGGGGCATTGTATTATAGGAACACATGCTAGGCGTGTTGGTGTTGGACACCTTGCAAATGATTTCTGCAGAAGCTGTGGAGGTGATGAGACTGTTCTTCACCTACTGTGCACATACCCGGCGCTTGGTCGGAGGAGAAATAGGCACATGGGTGCCTACTGCATGCCTGATCTAGATGAACTGCCATGCATGGATATTGGCAGTCTGAGTCGCTTCATCGGAAGCTCCGAGTGGTTCCTAGGCTAGGGAAGAACATGAAACTGTTGTATCACAACAGGGCCCTGTGTGCGGCCTAAGTGTATCCGCTCATGACTCCATCGAGGGGATAGCCACTTTTACCTATCTACATAACCCAAACAATTGTTCATTCCAATAAAAAGATTTTATGACTGAAAAATAAGCACATTTTATAGGAGGCCAAACGCCAATTAGTTTAAATACCATTGTAATAACAAAAATTTGTGATTTTTTGTTAAATATTTCGTAATAAAGTGCATAATAAAGCCAAGCCTTTCTATTTATTCAAATCATAGGTAATTGAAAACAATTCCCATAACCTTACCAGTAAGTAGAGCACTTTAAACCGAATAACATATAACATGACCCACTTAAAAAGACACTTTGGATCATTATACATTGGCATACACATCACATTTCTTTAAATGCGGAAGGAAATGTTTTAATAAAACGCTTTAAACAACAACATCAAAAACTATACGCATTTAATTTAAAAAACAATGACAATGCATTTTACGTATGTAAGCAGCATAAGCATACGATATCCACACATAACACTTGTGTTAAGCACGTGTTTACCGTTAAAAAAAATAGCCCGTATAGATTTGGCTTAAATGACCACTTTAAACGAACCGTCTTAATGCACTGTTACATGCGTATTGAATACTTCAAATCAGTTAACACTTAACGGTTGTTTTTTTTTTCTATGTGTTTGTGTTAAAAAACACAGTCACGGTCAAAAGTCATAAATTGAAAGTTACCATCAGAGCGACCTTAACTGCACCTCCAGTAGCTTCACTATCAATTGAATTTTTCTTGAAACCAATTGAGGAGGAGACTTTTTTTTTATTTTTTAATTTCTTTTCATTTTTATTTTTTTTTTTAACTTTTATAAACTAATTTTAAAACTAATTTTAAAACTAATTTTAAATCTCTATTTTAATTACGAACGTTTCCAGTAACCCAAATTACTGCCACATTTGTTGCAGATAACCTTACGACCTATGGAGCGCTTTAGGCAACATTGGTAAACACGACTAAAAGGAAACAATGGCAAGCAACTGAAAGAAAGCGCAGAAATTAATAAAAAAAAATTAATTAAATTTCATAAACAATAAATAAAAAAAACAACATTTCTTTGATGTCTAGCCGTTCGTGTTATATTATTACAACTTAACTGGGCTATAAAGAAATGTACATGGTTTTCAGCTTTTTAATTTTAAACCCTTAAGAGTGAACTTTGCAAAACAAAATTTAAAATCTTTCATACTGATTCACCATCTTAAGTACCAGAAAACATTGTAAACCGCTATTTATATTAGAGACCAAGTTATTCATCCGGTGCAGTTAAGAAGACCCCATCTGCTATGTGTGTAAAGATAAATTTCAATTAAACTAGCAAAGACAAGAACCAAAAATTTTAACAGAGCTGATGTTAGAGTTAACAGAAAATACGAATAATAGTCAAGGAAGAAATCATCCAAATATAGGACTTCCTGCACATATCCCACTATATACAACTTGTAGCCTAAGGTGTCCCTAATAAAACCCAATAAGCCGTATATCCCGAATAATTTTGGAACTGGAGATATTGGGCTTCAAGTATATCCTATGTTAACAGTGCCTGGGTAGGATGACGGATAATGGATATTGTGGAAAAATGGGACTTGCTGCACATATCCCACTATATACAAATTGTAGCCTAAGGTGTCCCTGTTCAAATTTTTGGTTCTTGTCTTTGCTAGTTAAATTTAGATTTATCTTCCCACACATCATCTTGCTTGTAGGCTCTTCAGCTTTACCGAAAGCCACATGGCAACGTTTATGCACTCGTGCTATAACAAGTATTCTGTTTCAAGACGCCAATGACGAACATTACTCTGAATTTTTAATAAAATTCTCTACGTTGCAAATCCATTTGAAAACTTGCAAGCTTAAGATTGATAATCTGCGAATAGATTCCCGATACGGGTAAGTTAGCACGACCAATTTGATTAAGATTGGCTGAGGACACTCGTAGAGGCTGCTCAAACTTTACTGGATTACGTTTAACATTATTCTTGATGTACCCTAGCTTTCTGGGTACTCATGTGTAATATATTGGTCTGAGTCAGATAGCCAAAAGTTCTGTAGGAATATTACAGACGGTGAAGACTGAAAAACTCTGCTTCACCTATTAAAAACAAAGAAGCACCTGAACTTCTACTATGCAGCTGATCTCCAGATCAGATTTATCTAGGACAGGCAGTGAGAGACATAAGAGGCTTCAGCATTAGCAAGCAGCAAATTTTTCGTATTTTTGGGTAATATGACGTACATAAACGTCATAGACATTGTTGATGGTCAGACTTTACTGGAATGCGCTTAACGTCCTCGTTGATGTCCCTACAAGATGTCATGTGTGATATATTGGCCTCCGTTATATAGCCAATGAGTTCTGAAAGAGTGGTATAGACGGTGAAAAAGGCATTGAGAAACATAAGAGACCTCAGCATTAGCGAGCAGCAAATTTTTCATATTTTTCGGTAATATGACGTACATAAACGTCATAAACTTTCTTGCTGTTCAGACTTTACTTTACTGGAATGTGCTTAACATCCTTGTTGATGTCCCTACAATGTATTGTATTCTGATCGCCCACGTGTGATATATTGGTCTCGGTCGTATAGCCAATTAGTTCTGAAGAGTGGTACAGACGGTGAAAACGGCATTGGCGAGCTGCAGATTTTTCCGGTCATAAGACGTACGAACACGTCATAAACTTTGTTGTTGGTATTGCTTTGGGTTCTCACGTACCTACCCCAATACCGAGCATCAAAATAAATGTTCGATCCAACGGGAAAACTTTTCTGCAACCATTCAATGCATGAAGATTTTTGCTTGATATCTTAGCTTGTAGATTATGTTTTGGCTGCAGACAACACACTTCAAGGCAAAAGATTTCAACAATCAAAGAGCTTAGAGCTGCACCAGAAAGTTTCTCAAGATTCTAGGAATTAAGACTAATTCTCTATTGCCTAAAAACCTTAGCAAAAACCAAAGCTGATCCGGTAACATCAAACTTACCACGACAATAGCGTTTCAAAGCGTACACTTTCAGCATCCAAACGCTGATGGCAATCGGGACAATACATTTGTCTCAGGCAACTGATATCGGGATTATCCAATACCTTATGAGAGCTTTTCTTACTGCCCGCTATTGTTGCATACTTCTGATGATTATCGATTTTAGTCTCTGCCAATTCGCGTTCTTTCAAATCATTTATACTGTACGATTTCGTTATACAATGTGAAGCATCGCGCAGGCGTATATCCATGATATCATCGTGTACAAGCATAAGTTTTGAGTTTAAATTCACTTCAATCATGTCTTTCTCTTCAATCATTTTTTTTGTTTTTAATTATTATTTTTGGATTTTAGGCAACAACAAAAAAGATGTTTTAGATTTTTTTTTATTTTAAAAACAACCGTTTGGCTTAACGGACAAACTGAAATTAAATCGCCGACAATTGATTGTACGTTCGATTACGATTACGTACGTCTGCAGTTTAGCGGTTGTGTGTGGTGATTTTTCTTTCGATTATAAAATAGAATTCAAAACAAAAAAATACTGTTTTTAGGTTGTCTGTCACTTTGTTTAACATAATAAGTGCGCTACACAATGTTCAAGGGGGTAATGTTGTTTCTTTAGAGCAGTGGAGACACTAGTTGCCGACAAAGTTTTTAAAACTCGCGTTTTATGAAATATTCGTACTCACTACAACATTGATTGATAAGTACAGATTGCAATGAGTATAAGTACAACGTTGACATCAAACTCATAACATTCGAAATATATATGTTTGATTCATACGCCTACTCATTCAGATTCATAAATTTATAAAAATACTTATAATACTCATAAATGATTCGAGTGATTCGAATCATACATCAAAATTTACAGTCTTTGTTTTTGTTGCATTTACAAAAAAAAGAAGAAAGAAAAAGACAAACACACAACCTTCTAGTGAGTATTGTAGTGTTCGTACACGAATCGTACTTGTTTTGTGATTCTTGTAAATGTTGAGTAAATGAGAGTCGAAATCAACAACATCATGTGTATTGTTAAGTATAAGTACAATAAGTACTTCAAACTCTGAATATGAGTAGTATGAGTATGATATTAAAATAAGTATGAATGCGTATAAGTATCAGAAATTATGAGTATGATTCGAATCTACTCATCTTTCTGAATACTTATTGTTGATCTCTGATACATACGTGAATCCACGGTTCAAACATCAGACATCAGGTCAGACATCAGACATATTTCTGCGGCGACTTCCTCTCATTAGATTTCTGACAAAAACTCTGAGAGTGAAATAAAATTGCCATGAAAAGATTCGGAGCCGGATTAAGTTTGTAGCTCCTTTCGATTCGCTGTTGACGGGCTTGTTTATTGCACTTAAACTTCATCAAATAAAATTACTTTTACTTGCTGTTGTTATATTGTTGTTTAAACAATTGTTTTTTAATTTTTTTTCAATTATTTGTATGTCTATTTCTGTTTCAACCGGTAATAAAATAAAGAGGCGCACAATTGTATGAAACTGTTGCGTTTTTTTATTTGAATTGTTCGCACAGTATCTTTCAAGTACAAGTTGCATTTTAAAATACAAATTAAGCAGGCAACCGCCTCTACTGTTTATGAATAAAAAATTGTATCCACTCGTATAGTCTAGTAGATAGTGTGTTGACTAATTAGATAACAGTCCATGGTTCAAAACCCAGTTGTAACATTGCAAACAAAACGAAATATTTTTTACGGCAACGTAATCTCAGCATTCTTCTGGCATTCTACTCTGAGAGTAAATAAAATTGCCATGAACAATTTCGCAACACTGTCGTTCGAATCGATCGATGTTAAACTGTAGAGGTCTCCATTATGGATAATATCAACACACACACAATGTGGGTAGCGTAAGAAGCTAGTTTGTAAGTAAGCAAGTATTTGTTCTGCAGTCTGTGTGAAGGAACGCTATCCATTTGAGTTGTCTTCTTGGAGTCCACAAGCCGTTGTTTGGCATTAAATTCGGTTAGAAGACAAGCGTTATTCTGAGGAGTGACTGCAATTCCTAGATTTTGGTTTCACAGCCGTAAACTAGGTTTGAGTCGAAATTTCGTGCGATAGAAAAGAGTAAGCGAGCTTCAAAGGGATTTCAAACGATTTCAGATTTCAAAGTTGTGCTTCATAATATAGATTTCGCTTGTAAATCCCTAATCCGTGATACATATTTTCTTTTAAAGTTTTCCGCTTTTCGATAAAACGACAGCAAGGAATACACTCTGAGGGTTTTCCATAACCTGAGACTGTCGACTTTCGATAACTTTGAAAAGTTTTCAAAATATGTTTTTCAAAGAATCTCCTGTTTGATGCAGGATTTCAAATATCTGTTTACAATTGAGAGTGAGTAATTGGAAACAATTTTCGTAAATTGACTAGGCTAATACTATATTCACACATGCACTTTTATTGCGTAAATCACAATAAACGCCATTATTGAGCTCAATATTTCATATAAAATTTCAATTAATTATTGCGCAATAAATACGCAAATTGTTATAATATTGATTAAAACTTAAACTACAGCACTGTCATAAGTTTTCCGAACACTTTCTTTAAGTTGTCAAATGTCAACAACGATAAACAAAATAAAAAAACACAAAAACAATGTTGTTGAAATAACCAGCTGTTTTGTTAACCAGCTGTCAAATGAACATTGCTTATATTATATCTGAACACTTAAAATATTGTACTCAAATAACCGATATTGGCACAATAAAAGTGCATGTCTGAACATAGTATAAATGCACTAAAAGAAAATAAACTTGTACCATGGAAGAAAACTTCAAACTTTAAAGACCCTATATTATATATTTTGTTTAAATAATTCGTTCATTTTGTGTTATTGTTCATTATATTGTTGTTATTGTTATTGTTTTTTGTTTTATTTTTTTCAAGTTTTTCAAAATATTTACCAAAAATTATTTAATGACACACTCTAACCTGCAACTGGTGTCTGTAACGTTGCAACGTGTGTTGAAATTTTAATGAAGAACAACAACAATAACCGACAAACAATTATACTTTTGTTTACATATTTCTCCTCTGTTGAATTTAACAGTCGTTGCGTATATGCAAAGCTTTTAAAAGGTAAAAGCTATAGTGTATTAAAATGATAATGTTGCCAGATTCGTTTAAAATTTATTTTATTTAACGGTTAAAAGATTGATTTTTTTTTTGTAAGATTTTAAATATATTTTGGAAGCAAATTTTAGGGCCATTATTACAACTTGCCGTTAAACTTGGGTTTAGTTAAAGGTACCTTTAGCTAAAGAGAACTGTAAAGTTACCTTTAACTTATTTTCGGGGTGCCCTGGTAGTCTAGTGGGTAGTGTGCTAGACTATTAGCGTGAGGGTCGTGGGTTCGATTCCCACCAGAGACTCTGGTCTGTGACACTACACCGAGCATATGGTCAAGTTACTCCGCTCGTATATAATTAGAATATAATTTGTAATTGTATTGTAATTAATAAATAAATAAATAAATAAATAACTTATTTTCGTTATTATAACTTACAGATAAAATAATTTTTTCAAAAATATGGCACTTCCTGAGCAATGTCGATAAAACTGCTCAATTAAACAAGTTTTTTTTAACGGCGGGCTGCGTATTTTTATTGTATATGCTCATTTTGTTTAAGTTTGAAGTTGCCATATTGAAAATAATATATACATACATATGTATGGCAAGTTCAAACATAAACTGAACTTTAAAAGTTAGCGGCAGGATTATCCTTCCTTTAGCTTAAAGCTCACTTCTATCTTATTGGGTACTCATAATAATGAAAAACAATTTATCTGCCCGTTAAAATCCTCCCTTTAGTTAACGGAAAGTTGTAATAATGGCCCTTAGTGCTTTGGTTATGAACGAACAGATAAGGTTTCGAGCAAAAATATAGTGTTTGGCACACACAGTAAGCATACACTGGACTACTTCTAAGGTTTATAAACTCACAGCTTTAATCAAAAAGGCACTTATCCGTATGTATATATATATATGTATGAAAAATATACATCGAAAAAGCAAGTGTTATTGTGAAGTCTATAAAACAATTAAAAATATTCGATAAATATCGATTATTCGATTATTAATCGAATTGTTAACCTTTAAATTTTTAAGTAGAATATCCAGCTTTAATCGTAGCTTAAAGGAACTTTTTATTATTTCTTAGTTTTATTACTCCATTACTCCTATTGTAATACTTCCTAGGTAAGCCAGGCGATGACTGTAACGGCGATCACTATAGCTCGATGATTACCAACTTCTTTTGGCCTGAATTGGATGATCTGAACACAAACGAAATGTGTTTTCAACATGATAGCGCTATGCACCACCCATTTAGTGACACATTGAGCGAGCAATCGGCGGTAAGCCCTATCCAACAGCGTAACTATAAGCTACATATGAGTGTCAAGCGTTATTATGGGCGACTTGTAACCATTGGAGTTTTAAAAGTGTAAAGTGTACACAGAAGATTTGTAAAAGGTTATCAAATATTTATTTGAGGCAGGAAGAGAAAAGATTTTAAAGATTCTTTCTCTAATGCTACTTTCTTTCCTAATTGGTCTCTACAACCATCTAGTCAAGATTGCAATATAGTTTCTCACCAATTTTGATATACTTCCTCCAATATTCCTGTATTTTTTTGCCAATGGCAGCTATAAAGTTGTTTTTCAGGACTTTAATTGTAAGTGACTTGCCCGACAACATAGTTTCGGTTAAATCGAAGAATCTTGGCTTTCAATGGACTGTTCCAAAAAGTGATAATATTTTCTCAACAAACTTGCCTTTCAATAGGTTCAAGCCCAAGTCCAATTCTTCTATTATTGGTAAACATAAAAAAATATGAGTACACAGCTTGTCATTACAATCCTTTAGTCAGGATTGCGATCTAGCTTCTCACACCACTTGTGCTGTGGGTGTTAATTTTATACATGAGTGGCGGGGAACCTGCAGTCGACTCCGAGCGACAGATTCTTCGAGAAACTTTTCTTAACAGCACTGTTAACTGTTTAACAGTATCCATCTGAACAAGCCCATTTATTTAAAAGCTAATTTTAGGACAAATACTAGGTCTATGAGTACCATATCATACTCATAGGAAGGCTTCAAGGCCGCTTAATATAATCAGCAAAAAAGTATCATATAAAGTGATATGATATTGAGAAGATTGGCTTTTAAAATATCAATTTTTTGCTTGAAAATTCTCTAGAAGATCAGTGGCCATTTGCGAACATAAGATGATATATAAGAAATAGTACATATATGCAAATGGTAGTCCAGAGAGTGCTCTTTCCAACCGTCGTAGTGGGATAGCTATACTATTTCGATCGATTTTTGGCCCAAAATTTATGTATGAAAATTCAGTGGCCATTTTAGAACATACAAGAAATAGTACACCATACAGACTATATGCAAATTGTAGTTCAGAGGGTGCTCTTCCCAATCGTGCTAATGGGATAGCTGGAATAATTCCGTTCTCCATCCCCACCAATCGTCCTTTACATTTCAACACTTATTGCAAAGTAGAATCTAACCTACTTATTGCCAATGTTAAACAATTAACAGTGCTCTGTTAATAGCAAGAGGTTTACTCTGTTAGAGGCAAGAATTGGAGCTGCTAAGATTGTGGGTTTGCGTCTTTGGTTTTTAAATTCGTCTTTATCTTCACACACATCACTTTGGGTTGCTGCTTTTACCGTAACTTTGAGGTTTTTGTGGTTTTTGAAGAAGTATAGTCAAATAGCGTATATTTCAGGGTGCTTTGGCACATTTGGAACTACTTGTGGCTGCTCTAATTATCATATTTATGGATTCTGATCACAAGATCACTGTTATAGTGAAATAGCAAATCTTTCTGAGTATTTTTAGCATTGCCACGTGCTACAAGTCTTTATTAAAGTTAAAAAAAATATTTGCACTGAAAAACCAAATACAGTTATCTCTCCCCAGTTATCACTTTTTTTTAGTTTTCATTGTAACCGGTGATATTTCTCTAGGACAAGTGATAGCGTCTAATCTAATCTCATGTACAAATGCCAAAAGGCCTTAATTCGTAATAAATTGGTACAAGTTAATTTCAAGTACTGAGTTACTCAATAAAATAAAAAAGGAGCCAACAATTTTGTTGTTGGCAACAGAGTTTGTATTACGTTAATGATAACATGCAGGGATTTTTAGGTTCAACAATAGGTTAGGTTAGATGGAGGACCATCGCGAAAGAAGAGGTCCCACTTAGGCTAGCATTTGGGCCTATTGTGATACCACTATTAATTCTAGAGAAAACCATCCCGAGTGCAAAATAAACCTTGATATTAGAGAGAGCTCAACAATAAAATGCGAACAAAATTTCTACAACAACTTGCAACAATTAGAGTTCATTCATGTTAGATTAGTCACCCATTAATTGTAAAATGAATAAATCTTCGTACATTTTTCAAATAATATTAAAAACAGAATATTTTTATAACACCTTGATGGCCTTATCAGCTTATCATTATGAATTGTACATCAAAATAATGACTAATACGACGCTTTCATTTTCCTGTGGGATAAGTGTAATAATGCCTGTACAGTACATACGTATGTACTTATATCGAATAGATTTGCTGATAAGAATTATAAAACAATACAATAAATACTTTTCTTTTTTTTGATGTTGTTGTTGTTGTTGTATTTTGTTGTATGAATATAAAACAATATTCTCTTGACACTTGAACTTAAAAACAATGTGTTTTCCTATGACTCATTGAATTTTGAGGGGCCTATCAAGGGGAATTTTTTCAAGTTATTTGGCTAATCTACTTAAAATAGTAAATAGATAAACTGTTTGAAAATTAATTAAGAAATTTTATTAAACAAATATCCGCTTAAAATTATGTTACTATGGCCATAGCAAATAATTCTTAAGCTCATAATTATGTACTCGTATGTATATGCATTCGTATATGCACTCGACAGGTGTCTTTTTCAACAGGTACTTTGAGGCTTCACAAGCGCACTTCATACATAATTCTAGCATATTGAGTATTTGTTTAAATTAGCAGTTTAAAAGAGAATTAAAAACTCATCATATTTAATTATGTCGACATTAAAACAGAACTCCACCAATAATATGTAACAAATTTTTATTATCGTTATCAATAATTCCAAAAACTATCGCAATAAATATCGATCATTTATGTTTTGTTTTTTTGTAACACTTCAATTTGAAAAATTAAATCCCCCTTTTATTTTTGGCATTGTATTTCCTCGAAATTTTAGTTTTTCTTTTTTTTTTCTAGCTTTTAATCTCCTATGTTTTAATAATAGTATAACCAATGTGATAAGATAAAAAGTTATCAGTTATCTGTGTTAAATGTCGCAAAAAACAATCGTTTTGAAAGAGCTACACACACACACACACACAAATAAACAAACAAAATAAATAGGATATACTGTTACCAGAGTTAAATAAATTCCGTAACATTTAAGTTATCAATAATGGTCTTCTATCTGCTTCAAAAATTTTGTAGAAATCCACATAAACAGTTCAAAACTTGAGGATAAGTTAATCTGTAGAAAGGCAGCCAGCCAGTCGCTGTAGCCTAGTAGGTAGTGTGTTCGTTTATTAGACGTAAAGCCCGTGTTCGAGCCTCAGGCCAGACATCAAAACGAAATATGAAAAAAAAAATTTCTTTGGCGGCATTCTCTCAGCAGATTTCTGGCACAAACTCTGAGAGTAAATAAACCTGCCATGAAAAAGTTTTTCAAAATCTGTCATTCGGAGTCGACGTTAAACTGTAGGTGCCGCCACTTAAGTATAAAATTAAGGCACACAACATGAGTGGTGTGAGAAGCTAGGCCGTAATCCTGACTGAAGGGTTGTAATGGTCAATTATGTACGTATGCATGTAGAAAGCCAGAAAGGCCTTAACATTAGGACATCACTCAACAGTTCGTCTCAATACAATAAATCATTCTGCAGAACTCATTCTCAACAAGAGATCTTGAAGTCTAAGACTTTTTATCTTCTTTGACATACTTACATACATACGTAATTGGTCATTGCAATCTTTCAGTCAGGATTACGACGTAGTTTCTAACATCACCTATGTTGTACGTATTAATTTTATACATGAGTGGCCGGATATACAGTTTAAAGTCTACTCCGAACAAAAGATTTTTTTTTGTAGAAACTTTTTATTTACTTTCAGTGGTTTTGGCCAGAAATCAGCTGAGTGAGAAGTCGCAGAAGAAATATTTTTTTTAAATTTCATTTCGTTGGAGAGGTCTGACAATGAGCCAACATACTACCTACCAAACTCTTTCGAGTGCATCCCTCAACTTAACTGGTTAATATAAGTCGCGTTTATTTATGCGCCCCATAGATTCCTGATCGCAGGGATATTCCTGGTAATTACATAGCTGATGAACTTGCTATGCTATAGCAGGCGCCACATTCCTGCCAATCCACACATGAATAAAAAGATATCTCTTACCGCTGTTAACCATTCTAACAAATTTTAGACTGTTAGAAGAATTATAAGTTATTACAAGACTCCTCATCTGACCTAAATTAAATAGTACATCCAATCGTCTACTTAAATTGGATCCTAAAGAAATCTCTGTCACCATATCGATACTCACGGGTAGACATGCGGAGACGGAATTCATTTACTTGCAAATAAAAGTTGTAAATCAGTTGAGGAGGAACAGAGTAGTACCCATCATCTCTGGCTCAACACAGACTTTTCTGCTGACACACAAAATGAAAAAAAACAATTTTTCCAAAGACAGAAACTAATAATAATCTGTTGATACTGGATTCACGCTTAAAAGCATTAAAGGCACTGTTTGAAGTAGATCAGATTTATTATCGACATTTGTAGACCAAAGTTCTCTGCTAGGCTTTCTATTTCGTTCCCCGGCAAATGCCACTACAACACTTCTATAATTTACTTTAGTTTTCCGGTGGTGAAAAACAAATTCATTAATTAATAAGTCCCACATTTCCTCAGGCACTGTATATTTGTTTCTGTTTTAAGATTTTCGTTGTTGATGTTGTGTTGCCTAGTTAGGGCACAAGTCTTGGTTAACACCTCATCATCTCACCAAACACAGGCCGTCCAGCCTGGCATTATTGGCGCTTGGGTTGCCTACTCTCTGCACAATCATAAGGTGCTATCACAGTGTTGGAAACCATAACGTAAAGAGTACTTTTTTGCTTTAAATGGTACTTTTGTAAAAAATATTTACACTAACGACTTATACGTGTTTCTCATAAACAAACAAAAAATATCTGATTCGGAGCATAATTGAACGTAAAAGCCCAGTTTAGTTAAATGTCGACGGAACATAACATATAGCATATGAAGAGCAATGTAAATTCTTACCGAAATTCCATTACGTTTTGACAAGCGTTCTCATTGCTTTTTCGTATTATAAAAACGAACATACGTTTAATGCACGTTAGGCTAACCGGGGCTACTTTAGCATTACGTGGAACATATTGCTAAATCATTAGTAGTATAAAAGCGCAAACCATAAAATATTAGTAATAAAAAAGTACTGAAAGCGTCGAGGGGATACTGTGGTATTTTTGAAACAGAAAAGTAATGAAAAAAGTACTATAGTACTGAATTTTTCAAGACTGTGCTATCATGATATCCACAATCAACTTAAAAAATGAGTTAATTTTCCCAAGAGATTTTTAGCAACCTGGCTGGTCCTATACAAGTGATTCTTATCGATATTTTCGACAATTGGACTTTGAACGTGTAATACATTTTTTACATCAAAATTACAAGAATGAACTGGAGAATAATAAAAATTGCTTGGTATTGGTGTTTATAGCTTCATATTCAGCCCCAAGCAAACTTAAAAAAAACTGATTTTATAATTGCTGGTGATCATTTGGCAAAACGTAGGAACACAATAATGCCTCAGTCACTAATGCCTCATGCACTACATGAATGTCTTCCTAAAGAGAGAGAGAGAGAGAGAGAGAGAGAAGGCTGTGCAAGCAAATTTTCAAAATTGTTTTTGAATTGAAAAAAAAAAATTAAGAGGAAGATACAGAATACAATGAATATGCAGCGCCAGAAAGAGTAGGGCGCGTTAAATAAATTATTATCGAGAGAGCAACATAATTTTGCAGAGAATCAATTACACCCTATCATTCTAGAAACTGCTACTTATCAATAACCTGCTAAGAGAGAAAACTTAAGAAAAATAAAAAAAGGAAAGTAAAGAAATATTCTAAGGCCAGATATTCCTGAAAAGTACGAAAAATTAATAAGAACGTGATCATATTGCGTATTATATACAAACAAAACCTATGGCAACTCTATGCTCCTTATACGTGTGCATAGATTTTATAGGGGCCTGTAGATAACAAAGAGAGTAAAAACTTAAGAACGTCATACCAATACTGGCACACTTTCAAGTGAGTAAAAACAAACTGAATGGCCGACTCGTACATTCTCATTCGCATTTGAACTTATTTTTATACAGCGATACTTAATTTTTTTTTATTTTATTTACATGCATACATACTGTATGTACATACATACATACATATGTATGTATACATTTAGAATTAATTTTTTTTTTTTCTTTGCTTTTAAAATATCATTGAAGCGTTAAGTTAACGCAGTATTTAGTCTTCAATTATTACTGGAAAAGTAAAGATCGCATTGGGTAAACGCGTGCGAAGAAAAGAAAAAATAAAGTGTTAGAAGAGAATTACATATTTTTTTTAAATTCTTTAAAAACAAACGAATTTTATTTTTTTTTTAAATAAATATGGATAAGTCACAACCACCACCATACTACAATGGCCCACCACAGCCTGGTTTTACACCGGCACAAGTATATCAGCCGGGACAACAACAGCCCTATCCACCACCACCACAACAATCAACAGTTATTATACAGACAACGACACGACCCAACTTGGTGCCCATAGGCAATGAACCGACACGCGTTACTTGCCCCTCGTGTCATGCTGAAATTTTGACTTCCGTTAAGCATACCGCCACTTCAAGGACCCACTGTTGGGCTTTAGTGCTGTGCCTATTCATGTAAGTACTCAAGAAAAATAATCATAATAAATCATTATCGGAGTACAGCAAGCAATAGTTCTTGGAATTTAATGGCGTTATAAATTAGTGTTTTATAGTAATTGAAAACAAAAAATATTCACGGAATATAAATTGAATTATAAAAAATAATGATAAGAAACACTAAAAGTACCAGCAGCAATGTGGCAATAGAAAGAAAAAAAAATTTTGTTAAAAAAATATTATTTCCACCATAGCCTCCTCCACTTCCTCGACTATAACACTCCACTTATCTGCCTTTAATAAGAATAACGCATATACATATATTTTAAGCTGAAAGATAAACAATGAAAACAAACAAAAAAATATAACGACAAACACTATATTTGCACAGCCATTTGTTTTTAAGTACAGTGGAGCAAAAGTTTTGAAATATGTACTAAAAAATTTAACGAACCATTTCAATAAATACATAATGTCAAGATTATAGAATATTTTCAAGGAATTAGAGTACCTACCATAGCAGTATCAAAACATATATTTGTTCAATCTGTTATAGAACCTAAGTTCAAATCCTGCATGAACCAAACATTTTCTTAAATGTACAATATATATTTTCAATATTTTACATGCATACATAATTGCTTATTACAACCCTTTAGTCAGGATTACAACCTTCCTTCTCCCCCCCACTTACATATGCTGTGTGTACTAATTTCATACATGCGTGACATGATCTACAGCATAAAGTCGACAGATGTTTTAAGAAACTTTTAATGGTAATTTTATTTACTCTCAGAGTTTTTGCCAGAAATCTGCTGAAAACCTTCTTTCCGAAGAAATATTTTTTCCGTATTTCATGTTGCTGCAGATGTCTGATCTGTGGTTTGAATCGTGGCCTTAAGCCAATACCCAACCTACTAGACTACGGCGACTACTTGAATCTGATCTGCTGATTCCGAATTTCAAAATTGTTTCATCACCTGAAGTTCTCGCGATAATCGGAACGGTTTTTTGATATATTCGGATTCAATGCATCCAAATACTTTAGAAAAATATAGCCCAGCTTCAGGGTTAATAATTGTGTCGGTCTGTGTAATCCAAAATACTCCTGACAATCAAAATGGCCGTGACCAAGATAGAGATTAGAAGGCAATCACACTCGTGAGGCGCCAGAAATCAGTTTATAGGCGTGTGAACTAAAATGACGCACAGCAAAAGTTATATTACAATATGTAGCGATCCGGATATGTATAGTTCTAGGGTTACATACATACTTAATTGGCCATTATAACCCTTCAGTCAGGATTACGGCCTAGCTTCTCACACCACTCATGTTGTGTGCCTTAACTTTTATACTTCAATGGTGGGACCTACAGTTTTACGTCGACTCCGAACGACAGATTTTTGAGAAACTTTTTCATGGCAGGTTTATTTACTCTGAGAGTTTTTGACAGAAATCTGCTGAGAGGAAGTCGCCGAAGAAATATTTTTTTTTTTCATATTTCGTTTTGATGTCTGGCCTGGGGCTAGAACTCGGGCTTTACGTCTAATATGCCAACACACTACCTACTAGACTACTGCGACTACATGTCATTCAGTGCATCAAAATCCTTTAGAAAAATATAGCCCAGCTTCAGGGTTAATAATTTTGTCGGCCTGTGTAATCCAAAATACTCCTGACAATCAAAATGGCCGTGACCAAGATAGAATTGACGGCCACGAAGGTTTCAAAAAGATTTCGTAGCGATTAGAAGGCAATTACACTCGCGAGGCGCTAGAAACCAATTTATAGGCGTGTGGACTAAAATGTCGCATAGCAAAAGTTATATTACAATATATAACGATCGGATATATATAGTTCTAGGGTTAACCATTTTTTTTCTATTCTTAAATTTGTCGGCATTTTTATTTGGAGGACAGGCCTTTAAATTTTTCAAAATTTTCAAAACCAAATGGGCTTGACCAAGACAGTATTGACGGCCACGAAGATTTCAATAAGATTTCGTAGAGATTAGAAGGCAATCACTTAAGCTGCTCTACTCCAAATGCTCGCGAGGCGCTAGAAACCAGTTTATAGGCGTATGGACTAAAATGCCGCACAGCAAAAGTTATATTACAATATATAGCGATCGGGATATGTACAGTGCTAGGGTTACCCATTTTTTTTTTTTTTTGTAATTTGTCGGCTAATTTTATTTGGAGGAGAGGCCTTTAAAGTTTTCAAAACCAAAATGAGAATTATTTGCCATTAGGGTATTCGCCTTAAAAGTGATTGACTTTGAAGTCCAGCTTTTTAACCATTTAGCTCGGCGGGTAAACTCTTTTAATATTTTTTCAAACAGAATATTAAAGTATACCTCCAGCAAAGAGTTATAAAATCGTCTAAAATTTGGAACTCTTAATTGATTTATTAGAGGCTGATAAAGGTTTAAAAATAGCCAATGGAAACAATCACTGAATGAATCATGAAACGTGTGATTGTTATTGCAACCGATAATGCATGAGTATTAAAATTATCGATTTCTTCTTAGAAAACTCTGTTCGTCTATACACAATTGTAAAATGATATCAGTATACGCGGTAGACCACATTTTCTTCGTCAAGTATTTTTATTAGTCGGGTTTTTTTTCATAAGAAATCAGATTTTAAAGCTGTAGTTGCAAATAAACTGCAATGACTTCTATATACTAACCGGCGGAATCTCATAAACATGCAGGCATTTCGCAGAGAAAAATAAACATGTTTCAAATTGCAACATTTTCAAACCGATAACATGCATGAGTCACAATATAATTTGAAGCTGTACTTTAAACACATGCAACCGATAGCAATTGTTTTCTACGTAACTAAGTAGTTTGTATTTAATGACACTTTAGGGCAATAAATTTAATTCCATTAAAGCGATGACGTACTATCCCGTCAGTTGAGAATAATTTCGTCTGGACGACAAGCAAAGTGTGATAGTAATTAGACTCGTTTGTCATAATGAAAAATGAAAATATTTATCTATGTTTGTATGTTTATTTCAACAACAAGTTGTTATTGTACAATATTTCACAACAACGATAAAAAAGAAATAATAAAAATAAACACTTGTTGAATCATTCAATGAAGAAAAACAATAAAACGCCCGTATAAACATACTTACAATACAATACTCTTAGTACATGATTATCAGAGTTTAGTTTACAGAGCAAACCAGTCTTAAGTATTTCGATGACATTTTATTTAAATTTAACACATGTTTAGTTAAATAAATAATATAATGAAAGTGTTAATAATAAACAAAGAATTTTTCTTTCACCTATTATCTGCACTGGCACCTGGCAACAATGAACATATGACATCCCAGTATTGTATTGCTCTTTTGAACGAGTGTGATATATTTTAAAATGCCAACAAACTGGGTTAAAAATACAACAAGAATAAATGATTCAATTAAATTAAAATTAATTTAATAGAAAATACAAAAAGAAAAAAAAAACAAAACAAAACTTAATTAGAATCGTAATGAATTGCTCTCGTCTTGAGATGAAATTCAAGTTGGAATTAAAAAAAATGTAAATACTTGTATGACTATAAGAGTGCATTGCAAAAAAAAAACGGGTGCTTGCTTGAACACACATGTTCTTGTTTATGTCTGTAAAACAAATAAAATTTTTAAATTTTTGAAATTTATTTTGAACTTGAACTCTCTCCTCAAATCCATTTCTGCTACGAAACTCATATAAAAAAAAAGTACTGCGTATATTTGTTTGTTTAATTTTTAATCTAGAATGTACAACAAGAACTTGTGCTCAGAAGACAAAAGACCACTCATCTCTAGGGAGTATCGCAATTGTAACTCTCATCATTTAACATCTCGAGAGTTTTAAATATTGAGTCACCAGAAATTCTTTTTCTAGGACTCTCAGTTGCCGACCGACGAATGACAGAGATTATGTTTTGTGTTCTCTTTCTCTTCTTCCTCGTCGCTAAAGTTTTTCAAAAGTTGTTGGCAGGTATTTCTAGCCTCGAGACGTAAGCACCAGGAGACTGGTGTCTCTTTATAACTGTTATTAGGTTCCTTAGATGGCATCTGTTCAGGTTTATCTTCCAATTCCCGGTCAATGACCGAGAAGATGTTTTGTGGTCTCTTTCTCTTTTTCCCTGTCGCTAAAGCTACTGCATAATTCGTTGATAGGTATGTCGGGGCGTAAGCATCCAGAGTCCGATGTCCTACTATTAGGTTCCTTAGATGAAATCTGGTCAGGTTTAAGGCAAATTTTATTTTGCATATATAATGTAATAATGGCCCTTAATGTATTAAGTATTAAGGCAACACCAAGAACTACAGCTTTTAAATAAAATTATTTGTTTATTTTTTATTTCGAAATACTAAAATCCTATTTTTTTGATTCCTTTTCATTACAGTTGCTGGCCTTGTGTTTGTATACCTTATTGCATGGATTCCTGCCAAAGTGCCAATCATTATTGTCCCAATTGTAATGCCTATATCGGCACCTTCGATAACTAAAGCCGCGCTGAATACCTTTGTGTGATTCCAAATGTATTGTTTTTTTTTTTTGTTTTTTTTTCTTTTTTTAATGTATTAATGCTTTTAATAAAGTTCCATAATATTTTAGATGTACAATTAAAAAAAACAATTTAAAAGTTAAAAAACCAAAAAGGAAAGAAAAAATGTACCAATAATTGTTAAAGAAAAAACATTTTTAAGTATTTTTTTAATGTATTTTTTATAAAAACTAAGTTTTAAAATCATATTAAAATGTTAATCGCTTGAGACTTAAACATTTTCTTTAAATAAATAATAAATTTATAAACGATCGAACTATAAAAAGAAAAGCACACAGAAATGTGTCACAGTTATTCTTTTTTATTTTGCTAGGTACAACAGAATAAAAGCTTTATACAGTGAGCAAAAAAATTGCATGTACACTAATTACCTCCGATTATTATTATTATTTTAAACTTTAAGGGCCATTATTACAACTTGCCGTTAACTAAAGGAAGGATTTTAACTGGCAGATAAATTGTTTTTCATTATTATGAGTACCCAATAAGATAGAAGTGAGCGTTAAGCTAAAGGGAGCATCATCCTGCCGGTAACTTTTAAAGTTAAGTTTATGTTTGAACTTGCCATATTATATAATATTTTCAATATGGCAACTTCAAATTTAAACAAAATGAGCATATACAACAAAAAAACGAAGAACGTCGTTTTATCGACATTGCTCCGGCACTGGCATATTTTTGGCTTTATTTTATCTGTAAGTTGTAATAACGAAAATAAGTTAAAGGTTACTTTACAGTTCCCTTTAGCTAAAGGTACCTTTAACGAAACCCAAGTTTAACGGCAAGTTGTAATAATGACCCCAAATCTTTATTTCTGTTATAAATTAATACGGTTTTTTTGAGCCTATGTAAAACGAAAAATATCGCCAAACTAACGAACACCAATATTCCTAGACAAACAAATAAAACGTTTACTACTTAAGGAGGATTAAGGCTATCTAACAAGTTGTGCGCCATGTCAAGCCTGAAACAACTACATTTTAAACACAGTAAAATGTTAAAAATGGTATGGTTAATTAAGTTGTTCATCATTGAGTATCTATTCAGTTATTTTCTTAAAAGCTTAGGCTTATTTCTTTTTCAATTCAATTCATATCCATTGCATGAAAATACGAATGTAAATTTGGCAGTCGTATGATTTTCTTCGTTTTTTCAAATTTTTCAAAAGCCATCAAATTTCATTTGATCGGGAATGCAGTCATTTTAGTTTGTTTTGGCATTTTACTAGGAGGTGCTGAAGTTGTGGAGGAAACACTTCTCTAATCTGCTACAAAGCGATGACGACACCATTTCCGACTTTAGAGATGATGTTCCGAACCTGATCGATGATGAGGGCGTGGAGATTCCGCCGCCTAGCCATGAAGAGGTCAAAGTCGCTATAATACATCTTAAAAACAATAAAGCGGCGGGTACTGATGGCCGGATGTAATGAGTTAGTAGGGCACACACACCAGATTATTTACAAAATATGGCTAGAGGAAAGTACGATTGGAACCACAGTGTCCACTGTCCTGTCCTGAAAAAGGGAGACCCTGCGCCAACTACAGGGGTATAAGCATTCTCCCTATCGCATATAAGGTTCTTACAGGCGCATTGTGTAAACGACTTACGCCACTCATCAAAACACTGATTGGACCTTATCAGTGCGGCTTCAGACCTGGCAAGTCCACCATCGACCAGACCTACGCTACACTACGCCAAATCCTGGAGAAGGCCCACGAAAAACAAGTTTACACCCACCATCTTTTTGTCGACTATAAGGCAGCCTTCGATAGCCCCATAAGGGATCGTGTTTTTGCCGTAAAATACTACACACTACACGACGTTCACAAATAGTATGTACCACCCTAATGCTCTTTATTGTTTTTTTTTTATTATTTATTTAAATCACTGGTCGCTATGGTTAATTAAGTTTTTCATCATTAAGTATATATTAAGTTATTTGCTTACAAACGTAGGCCTAATAATATACTTCTTTTTAATTCTCATTCAATTGATAATTGACTTTGAAAACTGTTTGATACATATTTGGTTTGATACTTTACCACATTTCGATACGAAATATTGCAAGTATTTAAAAGTAACATAATGACAACATGATGTAGCTACAGTTTAGATTTAGTTATAATACTGACACATAACATATACACAAACAAATACAACGAACTTGTTTCAAGTAAACCAACAACATCAGTATGAAAGAAAAGGGTATAGACAAGACATGTAAGCAAACGCAACAACAAGCAACACTAAAGTCGCAATAGAGTTCTCGAGAAGGCGAAACCCCGAACGTTCTACTTCAATAACCTTCATCAGACTGTTTAAGCGAGCATATAAAAAGGCAAGACAAAACAGACAACCGGCAGTAAGAATTCGCTCAGTCATGTGTGAAGACGTGTTGCGTGTGAAGAAAACAGTCGTAGTTTGAAGATCACAGTTGTTAGTGCTTACAGAAGTGTAAAAAAGAGTAACGAACAAGCATATTATTGTTGGATAGATTAAGTTGTAAATAGTGGCACACAAAAAAAAAGTGCCACAATTAAGAGTTTAATTGAAACTAAACACCATACGATGTATTGAATCCCTATAATGTCTCATCTAAACCAATTGCCAACTTCAAGATGCTGCGAAGCATCAACAAACCCGACTTCAAGCCCTGCACCTAATACGTTTCCTTCTGGAATGCATTCAGGATGCTACAAGGTATCAACAAGCCCGAATTCCTGCCCAGCAGCTGATATGTTTCCGTTTGGAATGCATTAGTGCCTCCTAGGGTTTCAATAACGTGGCCGTTCATTAGATCTGACGTGTGATACTTCTCATCTTCATCGAATCTACATGTTAAGTTCGAGATGATTGTTCTCCATTCGGAATAAGTGTACTTTAAATCTAATCTACAGGGCCCTGTCAAAACGCCGTTTATTAATCTGATTCTTATTTTTGAATAGTCTGATGCCTCTATTTATACTCGATTCCTTTCCAAATATCTGCAACCACATTCTTCCTTGCATGCCCATCTGCCTGCTTATTGCCCGCTCATCCGCATGTTCTCTCATGACCTGGAAGCCTCCAAAGGGTAACCATTTTCCTTTCTAGCTGTCTCATTTTAATTCATTCCGGAGAAAAATAAATGTATTCGGTGAATTGGTTTAGGGGATTGTCCTACTTCGAAGCTTCATTGATAGAAACGATTGCTGTAAATTTCGAGTGCTCTTTGTTCTTAACTACTGCCACCAGTACCCTTAATTAATTCCTTGCTTGTATTGTAGAAGATTCTAGATTGTATTGTAGAAGATTCTAGATTGATAGAGTTGCCAATTGTATTGGGTTGTTGCATTGGGTATAGCGGTGACGAACTCTTTTCATTGTTGGTTTCTCCACTGTCGCCTCAGATGGATTATTTTGAGGTAATAGAAGCCTCTTAAATACATACATAATTGGCCATTACAACCCAGGCCAGTCAGGATTACTGCCTAGCTTCTGACACCACTCATGTTGTGTGCGTTAATTTTATACGTGAGTGGCGGGACCTACAGTTTAACGTCGACTACGAACGACAGATTTTTGAGAAACTTTTTCATGGCAGGTTTATTTGTTCTCAGAGTTTTTGCCAGAAATTTGCTGAGAGAAAGTCGCCGAAGAAATATTTTTTTCATACTTCGTTTTGATTTCTGACATGGGATACGAACCCAGGCTTTACGCCTAATAAGCCAACACACTACCAACTAGACTATGGCGACGTCTAATCCTCTTAATTCTTTTAAAAATCGATTGATTGATTGATTTGGGTTCGGATTCCTTGTCAAATACTTCAACAACTACACTATGCCACCAACTATGGAAAAAAACCCTAAACATGGACTTATCCAACCCTGCTAGCGACAACTCTAATGCAATATACAAAGTAAATGGCAACCCTTCGAACAAATTGATTTCAATAAAAAAAAATTAATTTTTTTTTTGTATAATTTTAATGCCATTTCGGAATTTCAAAAAGAACGAAGAAAAAAATTATAAAATATTTCTAAAATCAAAATTAGATGTAATGATTCTATAAAAATTAAAAAAAAAAAAAAATTTAATCAAGAAATAAAAAAAAATGATGAAGGAACAGTGTTACAAGCCTCTAACAGTACGATGTTGCAATTGTCGCAAGGAAGTAGTGCCCATACAGAAAATACGACCAAGTTGTAAAACTCATATATTGGCAACAATTCTATTTATTTTGTAAGTGTGATGTGAAAACTATTTTCGTTTCAAGTCTTCAAAATTCTTATTATTTTTAGATTCTTTCCGTGTGCAATGCTGCCCTACTACATCGATGAGTTGCATCAAACTGAACTTTATTGTCCCTATTGTAACTCGTACATAGATACACTTTGTGTCTGAAATAAGTATAAATTTTGTATGATTTTCATTATTTATTTTTTTTGTGTTTATAACTCCATAGAGGGTCAATTATGTCTCTTGGTTATTTGAATTTTCGGTTCTTTGAGAAAACGTATACTTAGTTGATTAATAAAAATTAAATCCTTGTAAGGAAATGATGTAGAAAATCGGAAATTTCTTAAAAGATTCACCACCAAAACCTTTAAGGCATTGTGTGCATAACGCCAGCCTGGAATTAAAGAAAATCCTCTTTCTTAGCTAACAAGGCGACCTTTTGCTGTCACGTTATCTTACCTATACAGTTGCGTACACCTTTCGAGAATGGTATATAGGCATAGGGATGCCTTTTTTCTATGTTTTCGGGCAGAAAGTGATCGGGATTGAAAAATTCCGCATCCGGACCCCATAAATCCGGTCGCCGATGTAAATGAAATATTGAAATTATTACCGGGAAGTCGCGTGGCAAATTAATTTTATCCGTTAAACGGCAGCTTTCCAAAGTTTCACGTCCTATAATGGGTATGGGAGGCATCAGGCGTAAAGTTTCCTCGATAACCATATTCAAATAGCTTAAATGTTCCAATTGCTTATACCCTACAGCAGCAGTGTCCGAAATCTCATTGATAATCTCCTGGTAAAGTTTCTCTTGGACTTCCGGATGCATGGCCAACATAGTGATTATGGAGTATAAAGTAGTGGACACAGTCTCGAAGGACTTTAGGAAATATAAATTGAAAAATTGTTATCTCAACGCGGTATTATCTCACTTGCTTACCCCTATAATCATGGTATAGGTTTCTGTTATGGCATCATCCATATCGAATATACCCTGCTGTTGATATTTAATAGCACGATTGAGAAAATGTACATTCTCTGCTAGGTTTTCGGTTGCCATTTTGCGTTGAATTAGCTGCAATCGAAATATTTTTTTTTAACAGAAATAATGAATGTCACGAAATTCACCAAAAGCAGGGTGATAACATGAATGGATTTTGAGATGCGTAGTGAAAATGTAAATATTTTATAAAAAGAAATACGAAATGACTGTAAATTTGTTATCACTAGGTTAAGAACCAAGCTTAGGCTATTATTATGACTTGATTATGAATGGCAACTAAACTAATTATCAGTTTTTACTTACATTTTTCATATAATTTTTTAATTCCTTTAAAATCTTATAATACTCGGGTGTACGCATTAGAAAAGTTAGATGAGCAAAGGACAAACGTATGCCATTTACTAACTTTGCAAGTAGCCTGTAAGGTTTAAAAAATTATGAAAGTCTACCATTTACTTTAGGAGAAGGGCGGGAACTTACTTATTGAAATTATTGGCCATATTTTCCGCCAAGTTTTCACCCTCATTCAGCACGGGACCCATTGTAGTTTCTAAAAAAAATTGCTAAATATTTTACAATATATTTGGGCCCATTAAGATTGGGTTCATTTGGATTAAATAGATGTGTGTGAAGATATGCAGGTATTTCCCTATATAACCAGCTATCAAGGATTCCAAAACAGGTTTCTTGACTGCCGGGCGTTACTTAGGACCAGAGATATAGGCGACGAAACTAATTGTTTTATTCAAATGAGCAAAAAAAAAAGGTTCTTTGTATTAATGGGTCCAAATCGGATAAAATATGGATTTGATGAGGAAAAGGACCTAGTGGGCTGGATAGTCAACGTATCAGAATTCCAAAACATCTATCCTTACGGTAAGGTGTTACTTAAGATCGGAGATATAGGCGACGAAGCTAATTCTTTTCTTCAAAGGAGCAAAAAAAAAGGTCCTATAAAACAGGGCAAAATTATCGCATTGCAGTGTTTTTGTTGATGACGCACTTTCTTGGACGCTGACTTGGATTTCTTTGGTCGATTACTTGCAGTTTTTTGGTTGATGACTTGCATTTTTTTGCAGGTAACTAGCATTTTTTGGCAAATGACTTGCATTGTTTTGGACGATGACTTGCACTTTTTGGTCGATGACTTGCATTTTTTGGACGATGACTTGCAATTTTTTGGTAGATGACTTGAATTTTTTGGGCGATGACTTGCATTTTTTATTCGATGACTTTCAGTTTTTTTTTTGGAAGATGACTTGCAGTTTTTGGCCACTGACTTGCATTTTTTTGGTAGAAGACTTGCATTTTTTGGGCGATGACTTGCATTTTGTGGTCGATGATTTGCAGTTTCTGGTCGATTACTTGTAGTTTTTTGATTGATGACTTGCATTTTTTATCCGATAACTAGCATGTTTTGGCCAATGACTTGCATTTTTTGGCCGATAACTAGCATTTTTTTTTTGGTAGATGACTTGCATTTTTTTGGTCGACAAGTTGCAGTTTTTGGTCAGCAGTCTTCTGGCAAAAGCTCTAATAGTAAATAAAATTGGCATTAAAAGTTTCTCAAAAATCTGTTGTTTGAAATTGAGGTTAAAACTGTAGGTCCCGCAGCTAATGGATAAAATAGACGCACTCAACATGGGTGGTAAAGAGATGTAATGATCCATTAAATAAGTAAGGAGTTAAAAATTTAATTGATCGTAGATAACTACGTAAACTCAAGCTAAAATTAATGCGACCTAAGAACAATTCAAAATTTGATCAACCTATGACTCTATCGAATTTTAAAATATTCATTTGCTTACAAGAGTGTGTTAATTTTATCGTAAAAAATTAGCAGTTTAACCCTAATTTTCCTAATGAATCAAAAAATTTTTAAATTTTCCACTTACCCACAGCCATTTGCAATGTTTCATGCTTTATTTGGGCAAAAATTGAATGTTCTTTGCCATCATTGCTTAAGGCCCCGAAATATTTTGAAATATTTTCAGAGCATTTCGAAAAATTCGCAATGAATTGTTGAAGAATATGAGGACTAAACGAAGGATTCATAAATTTGCGATTATGTTTCCATTTGAAATCTGAAAAGAAAAGAGAAAAGAATTTTAATAAATTAAATGGCTACTGCAATGAGGGGATGGAAAAATTATTCAAAAGCTTACATTTACTAGTTATAATACCATTTGGTAAGGCTTCATCCATTACTTTATAGATAACGCCAGCCTTATTAAGAAATTCATCTGTATTCAGCATATGTTTGATAATTTCAGTGTCAACGGTTATTATCAAAGGCACATTGGCAAACCAAGTTAGGTAGGACCAGGAGTTTAGTTTTTTAAAATAAGAACCAACAACATACAGAAATTCTAAACAAATATTGAAAATTTAAAAAAAAAAACATTCTATTCCACTGGACTACCGCAAGTCCTTAACGATTTTAAAACTTACTTTGTATCGGCATAAATTTATGCAAAATACCACTGATTGGCAAACCATAAACAGCTGGCATATGCTCGATTATGTGACGAAATTTAAAATTTTTTCTCCAAATCTCATAAATTATGTATGAAATGATGGCAATAAGTGAAGCACTTGCAAAATTTATTAAAGCAGGCAACATTTTCCGACTGACTGAATGAAAATACAGGAAAAGAATACTTTTTATATGAGAATTTTTTCGATGATCTTTGACATCAATTAATGAATAATTTTTTTAATGGAAAATAAAAGTGTAATGAACTGAAAAATGTTTAAAATTTCCTGTTAAATTTCCTGAATCAAGTCGGGCGGCTAAATTCGAACGAAATCGAACATATAGTGCCCTAAAGACAGATCCCACAAGACAAATTTAGCGCCTTGTGGGTTATAATCCGAAGATGTCGTTTCCAAGGGCTATTTGTCATCAACTATATTAAGTCCAAGTCACGTTACAATTAAAGCCTATTAACCATTCACAAAGCCGCAGATATGCTTATGGGAGCTAATTCAACAAGCTTTCCATTGTGACTTTTCGAAAAAAAATTTCTTCGGCGGAAGGTAGTTTCAATACGACTGTGTCCCACAATAGGCTCGATTTTGTTTTTAAAAGAAGTTTCTAGATATAAGATATAATGATATCAATTGCTGACCCAGACCATGATTACGCGGATAATGGGTTAACGTTTACTCAAATTACCAATAAGATACCGCCAAAAACTTCGCTCGGGAAATGACCCAAAAACTTGAAATATGTACATGAATACAGTGATGAGCCATGCCTTAATTCTTAAAATCTATTAAATTAAAACTATTAACATAACTTAAGGCTTAGTTTCGATGTAACATTCTTTTAGGCGTTACAAACATATCTCAAACACCCAACACCACTTGCAATCGCGCGTAGGGTATAAAAAGTAAAGTTGTTTTCATTTATGAGTTTCTTACATTCTATGCCATTGAACTGACGATCAAAACAAATGTGTATTAAGTTAAGAAAGAAAAAAATATTTCTGTTCCTTAAAGTATGTTAAAAACCCCTAAACATGAATCAGAGCAATATTTAAATTAACCCAACAACAGGAGCAGAGCTTTCTAATGAGATACATATTCATAAATGGTCAACGCAAACGTTTTAACACACCCAAATATGGTGTGTTGTTAATGTCAGGATATCAGAAGAATTTAGCACCATTCTGGCAGAATTATAAAGAATTATTTTGCCTTTAGATATGCTATAATTTTAGTCATCAAATCAACAATCAAAGCTTTAGAAAGCTTATAAAACTTTTAAATTATTGACATTTACAATATTATACGAGATGTGTTAGAAAAGTATCAGAACTTTTTAAAGTTAATACACTTGCAAAAAATATAGAAGTGCTTTCATAGTTCTAATTGTTCCTGATAGGTATACGTCGAACCAGGAAACGATTTGCTGCAGCTAAAAAGCCCTTAAAGGATTTTAATTAAATTTCGTGTAAAGATGACATGAATGATATATGCTGTGGATATATCAGCAATTCGATGAGTAGTGATTACATTCAAGAGTGATTCGATTATGTTTCACACATTTCAATGTTTTTGTAAAGGTAAGTTGGGTTATGGACGTGTATATCCATTACCGCCTATTTATACCAAAAAAAAGCCCCGGAGGAGGCATTGTTCGTCCTAGAAAAAGTAAAAATCGAAGAAAGGGACTGAAAAATATAAAGAAAGAAAGCTAAATTAATGTGAAAAAGCAATTCCAGGACAAACAGTTGAAACCTGCTAAAAACCCTCCATTGTACTCAATCTTCTTCTACCAAGAGCCGGACAACCATATTTCCTTACAGAAATTCGTCTGCGATATATTTCAGAACTCAATCAGCGACCTTACTCCGCAACGTTTCGTAAGGAAGCTAGTTCCATTCTGACCTACCATTTCTAACACCGCCAATCGATGGTCAATAGTTCGTAGCCACATAGTAATTCGATCTATCCTGCCAACGCCCAATACCCATTCCCTAATGAGACCATACAACACTAACAGTAATTACAAATTGAACGGAATTTTCGAAATAGTGGAGATAACGAAGGCAATAAACAGCATCTGCCATGACAATTTGGAAGCATTGTACAACTGCTGGCTACTGAAATAAATTTTATCGGCCTGGTGACCCTCCACAAATAGCCTTTAAGTCTGTGCCAGTGTATGTTCCAATCATACTCATAAATTCTGATACTAGTACGCATTCATACTTATTTTAATATCATTACTCATACTACTCATATTCAAAGTTTGAAGTACTCATCGTACTCATACTTAACAATACGCATGATGTTGTTGATTTCGACTCTCCATAGCTCAACATTTACAAGAATCACAAAATAAGTACGATTCGCGTATGAACACTACAATACTCACTAGAAGGTTGTGTGTTTGCTTTGCTTGCTGTCTCTAAGACTGTAAATTCTGATGAATGATTCGAATCACTCGAATCATTTATGAGTATTATAAGTATTTTTCTAAATTTATGAATCTGAATGAGTAGGCATATGAATCAAACATATTTCGAATGTTATGAGTTTGATGTCAACGTTGTACTCATACTCATTGCAATCTGTACTTCTAAATCAGTTGTTGTAGTGAGTACGAATGAATCGGAGTAGTTGAAATTCAATACTGTTGACTCTCTCATACTTAAAATTTCATGAGTACTTATGAGTAGCGAAAAAACGATTCATTGCTGATCTGTGGTGTCCGGCTAGAAAGGATTCCACATTAGACCATGTCGTGTAGTCTTAGTCCATAAGTGAATACGTAAATGATGGTCTCTGCGAGGTATAGGATACTGTTATAATCAAATGATCCAAATGAGTAAATCTGTACCGCATGAAGGAAGGAGTCTGCTTTAAGAATGATTTTAATTGCCTAAAAAACTTATCATCTAACCAAAAAAGGCCTTCCAGGATTGGCAATAAAATGACACCTCTGAAGGTTAATATAAATCAAAACCTATCACTTTTCATAAACAAACCTCGTATCTAATATGATTATGGGAAAGTTTAATTTCCTTGTTTTCCCTCATGACATTTTCTAGGAAAATAAAAAAACACGAGTTTTGGTTCGATAAATTATACACTTTGGAGTCCATAAATGATAATCATGACCATCGATGGACAGCACACAGCACACAACATACAACACATTTTAATGGTGTTGTTGTTGTGTTAGTTACGGTAATAAAACGCCTGAAATTTATGATTTTTTCAAAGAGATAAATTCTGTAAATATTGTTGGCATTAACCTTAACATTCAGGTGTGTCACATGTGATTTGAGCAGTAGGTGGATAAACTGGGCCGCCCCCCCCCCCTTTACAACCAATATTTTCTAAACCAATTTGCGTGTCATTATACAATTAATTCACGTATTGCTAATTGAATGAAATGAAATGAAAACTTAATTTTATATTCTTCGGTGAGCGTTAAACAGTACAGGAAATGATTTCAAATATTTAGTTTGAGTTTAGACATCATAATGGCAACACAATTGGGTCCGAAATCTCAAGCAACCTATTGTCCGACTTGTCAGACAACGGTGACAACAAATGCCGAATTTAAGGCCTCGAATAAAACTCATCTCTTGGCCTTGCTTTTGTGTGTATTCGGGTAAAAATGTTTGAACAAATATTTTGTGGAATTTTAAATATTAAATTTTAATATCCTGTGTGCGTGTGCATATGTATTTATATTCCATAGATGCTGTCCTTGCGCTGGCTGCTTGTATTGCACGGAATGTGCCCGTAATGTAGAACACTACTGTCCCACATGCAATTCATTTTTAGGTGTCTATGAGCGTTGAAATGAATTTTTCTTTTTTTTTTCTTTTTCTATTAAAACGTGGCTTTGCTTTACAATAATAATGAAATTAATTCAATTGTTAATGACTTTAATTACATATTTTAAATGTTTTTTATTCAAAAAAGAAAAATATTTTTTTATTAAATAAGTAATTAAATTTTATCCACTTAGTATTGTTTTGTTAAATTTGTTCAAGGTCCTATCGAATATGGTGAAATACATACGAGGTTTCTTTAACAAAAAATAATGAAATAAAACGTGATTTTTTTTTATTGTTTTCAAAAATATTTATGAATTATTTTAATGATCAGGGATATCCAGCTCTGGTATAATAAACTTATTCAATGCCCTTCCATCCAAAGGCTTCTGGGAACAGTTCCATTTGGGCAACAGGAAAAGGTCGAAAGGAGTGTTATACAATGAATATTTTGACTCAGGCTTGATAGTAGCGCTGCTGCCAATTAAAATCTATTTCTAATGAGCAGTTATAGAGAGGTAGGTAGGTTAATGGTGGAGGACCATCATCCAGATGGATTATCCCATGACGTACTAACAAACTATCACGTTAGATTGCTATGCGTTCCGCAACGATAACACACTTGGGAAATCTATTTCGTGTACATACTATATAGAATAGAATAGAATAGAATAGAATAGAATAGAATAGAATAGAATAGAATAGAATAGAATAGAATAGAATAGAATAGAATAGAATAGAATAGAATAGAATAGAATAGAATAGAATAGAATAGAATAGAATAGAATAGAATAGAATAGAATAGAATAGAATAGAATAGAATAGAATAGAATAGAATAGAATAGAATAGAATAGAATAGAATAGAATAGAATAGAATAGAATAGAATAGAATAGAATAGAATAGAATAGAATAGAATAGAATAGAATAGAATACAATAGAATAGAATAGAATAGAATAGAATAGAATAGAATAGAATAGAATAGAATAGAATAGAATAGAATAGAATAGAATAGAATAGAATAGAATAGAATAGAATAGAATAGAATAGAATAGAATAGAATAGAATAGAATAGAATAGAATAGAATAGAATAGAATAGAATAGAATAGAATAGAATAGAATAGAATAGAATAGAATAGAATAGAATAGAATAGAATAGAATAGAATAGAATAGAATAGAATAGAATAGAATAGAATAGAATAGAATAGAATAGAATAGAATAGAATAGAATAGAATAGAATAGAATAGAATAGAATAGAATAGAATAGAATAGAATAGAATAGAATAGAATAGAATAGAATAGAATAGAATAGAATAGAATAGAATAGAATAGAATAGAATAGAATAGAATAGAATAGAATAGAATAGAATAGAATAGAATAGAATAGAATAGAATAGAATAGAATAGAATAGAATAGAATAGAATAGAATAGAATAGAATAAAATAGAATAAAATGGTGTAACTTATGAAGCATTTGCTAGCAAATCAAGTACAACAACATACTATTGCCAGCACAACCTGGTGCGAAAAAGGGTGGATACACAACACGGTTTTTCATTTAATAACTAATTTGACGACGAAAGTCGCCCTAGTCTAATAGGTAGTGTGTTGGCTTATCAGACGCGAGGTTACGGTTCAAACAACAGGTCAGACAACTCCAACCGAAACTCCAGCCGAAATATGGAAAAAGTATTTCTTCGAGGACTTCCTCTCAGCAGATTTCTGGCAACAACTCTGGGAGTGAAATAAAATTGTCATGAAAAGTTTCTCGAAAATCTGTTGTTCGTAGTCCATTTTAAACTATAGGTCCCGCCACTCATATAAATATAAAACATGGCTGCTGTGAGAAGCTAACCTAGGTTGTAATCCCGACTAAATGGTTGTAATGACCAAATTATGTACTACATGTAAGTAAGTACATTTGACAATTTCTTTTTGACAATATTCCCATAATATCCAATCTAATTCGTCATTGATATCATAGAACAGCTCTTGAGCAATTCTCAAGAGATTGTTAAGCTTGCCGAAGTTAAAGCATTTCGAAATAAAATCCTCTGCTCGAAGCATTTGGAACAAATAGCACGATGCCATCAGCAACACATTTAGTGGTATTTCATAGCTCTCAGCACGACGACATCGTTCGGTCTGCATGGAATATTAGATTATGTAAGTATGACTTTCGCTTTAATTCTGCGCTCTTTGAATAACCTGGTCCTTAAAAGAGCCCCAACTAGGCACAGTCCCCTCTCTAAATCTAATCTGTGGATCCATTCCCATGTATATCTTTGAGTGCCGAGAACAAAACAAAGAGAATTTAGCAGGCCATAGGTAGCTGAATGGCCTTTATTTAAAGTAAAGGTGCTGGAGGGCTGCGATCAGGAGATCTACTGTACTCTCCTCCATCTATATAGGGTATCATTCCTCTAATCCAGATACCCCAACAAACTTCAGGACACTTTTTAGTATAGTTTAGTTTGAATATAACAAGGATAACTAACAATGTGTTTCTTTCGGAGAATTATTAAAGCTAAACGGCTTCCAAGTAAGTTTCCAGTGCCTTCATTGCCTAATAGCAGAATTTAAATGTTAAATTCCTATCCCAAACTAGTGCTCTTTAAGTCTATAGTGTCCGGTTAGACGCTTGCTTACAATTCTCAGGCAAGTCCTGTCTTCTTATTGCAGTTACCTGGCAAAGTCTTAGAAACCCATTTGACTTTAAATTCTTCGGTATACCCCAACAAGCCGAGGGAGGCAGGTTTCATGGGCTTTATTATTTTCTAAAAATTGTTTTATCTTATTTTTCCGATGGAAATTTTTCCTTCTACATGGGTAAAGTATCAATGGAAAATCCATCTGAGGTTGCTCGAAAGATCATTTATTGGAATTATACGCCCAATAGCTAGGCAGACTATATGTACTAAAATCATGTTCTAAATAAATTAACAACCATTAAGAAAATCATCAAATTGTTGCTTTATTTCATCTTCGTGGTATGTCTTTTCATTGTTACTTGGCAAAAAAGAGAAACACTTATTTTGCACGGGCTCCCAAATAACTGCCACAATTCTGACAATAATGTCGGGCACTTTTACAATTATCGAAGCAATATGGCAGACAGCAGCAGCAGCTGTAAAATAAAGATTTTTTTAAATCAGGTAAAAAATAGCTTAGAACAACAAACAGGGACTAACGTGGTAAAACATAGTATGACTGCCACAATATGAGTCATCATACTGCTTTCATATTGACATCTAGTCATCTGACTAGCATTGCATGAGGGACAGTAGGCGAAATGGGAACGTGAACCAAACTGGGGTGGTTGTATAGCTGAAACAGAAAAACTCTGAGTAATGAAATTGAATTAAAAATAAATCTAAAAAAGCTTAATAAGCCTTGATAAACGCTTTTTATGACAAATTCCGTGCCGTTTGTGGGTTTTATTTAGTCATAATAAATGCCACAGCTCTCTGCATTAGAAGCTTTTCTATTTTAAGGTTGTGATTTTCTTTTTTTTTTTTTTAAAGAAATTTAGAAGAAAAAAAACTACCTATTGCCTGTGGTTGTATTGAGAACATTTGTCTATTCCCTGGTCCTGGTCCTGGTCCCGCTCCATATTGTTGTTCCATATGCTGTTGTGCGGCGTAATTCACTCGATCCAAATCCGGATAAGCTGGTGGATTTGCAGTTGTATCTCTAAAGGGCACTGCTTCGCCTGGCAAACGATTCTTCATCATGTCCATTAGTTCCTGTTTAGTGGCCATTGTTGTGGTGTTTTTTGTTTTTTTAAAGCAATTTTATTCGAATTCTTTACTCGTGTTGAATGTCATTGCAACCGCAAGCACTTAATTAGACTGAAAGGAATATTAAATGATACTCGTAATGTACTCGTTACATGCGATTTTCTTGTATCATTTTTTTTTTATTATTTTCTCTTCTACTTCTTCCGTTTTATCATTTCACTTTTATTTATTGCAGATTTCAAGAGAAATTATAGAAAAAATATCGCGTGAAATACCCTCACGGGACATATGCATTAATTAATGGATTTTAAAGATATTCCAAACGAGATTTCAATGCCATTATTGTGACTCAATGTTAATAGCCAACAAACACCTATAAAGTCCATATTATTATTGCTTTTAACAGGAAATATTAAATTTTAAAAGATCATCATCATTCACACTAAAAGCATTTGGATGAGGCATTCATATGACACCGAGGCCTGCCTTTAGGTTTCGTCTCCTTTTGATACAAGTTCAGTTCCATAAAAGAACTCTTTGTAGCGCATTTGCTGGGCGCTAGCACAGTAAGTGACAGTCTCTTCTTTTCCTATGACGTGCAAGTTCTATAGAAATCATCTTGGGAGGCCCCTAGACGACTGGCACCTCTCCCAATTATTCAATGATAGAAATCACGTAAAGAACTGTTTCATCTTCCTTTGTTTAGAATTCCGTCAGATGGTCGTTTTTTCAACTCAGCAAGCTATTGAGTTGAATTTACTCTTTATTCCAGTCCTTACATTGTTCACGAGTCTATGCAATCAACCCTTAGATGCTGGTTAGGCTTGAAACCCCTTTCTGACAAAATGATCCGTAACACAGTTTTCAGACGTGTTTTGACAGCAGCAACCGTTCGAAAAATTTATTATTTTCTAAAGAAATACACCATATTTATGGACAAACTCGAACAATGAGATGACTATCGCAGAGGAGCTGCCCGAGGAGAGAGGGGAGAAGCCCCCAGAGCCTGGTCGGCCGAGTAGAGTAGTTTGTCCTCAGGATACATATACTTATGCTATTGCATAGCATACACATAATCGCCTGTGCAAAACAGTGCAAAAATATGGGAACCTTTATCAGTATTTGACGGTTAGGTTCATGATACACATTCTACGAACCGTTTTCCCATTTAATGTCGTTGCATATTCTCAAGGATCTCTTGCGAGGTGCAGATATAGGTTATTTGGCTCTGAGACCCTTGTCAGCATGACGGAGCTATCGTCCATTGATGTCAAGGATATAGCCTCGTTTATCAAACTTTCTGGCTGGTTTTCCAGCGCAGGGTAGTCGTGCTTTGGCTTTGCAGATCTTGCGCTGACCGACCCAGGTTAGGGCGGACTTGGTCAGTACAGGAACTGCGAAAACCTGTAGCGTCACAACGGGCCACTATGCGTGCTCAACTGAGATTTTTTTTATGAAGCTACCACCAATCCTATCCCTACCTATATTCCCAGGGAACCAAAATAACTTAGGCAATCGGAATACCTATGCCCTGCAGCAAGTGGGAGCTGAACCGTCCCGGGCTGTTCATCAGCAATGCAATTTCCAACGATATAACTAGGCACCGAAACCCATTTAGTAATTCCATGAGAAAATACTCGACATTCATAGACAAGGATATATATGTTCGTTACAGACTTAATCGCAACCTTACGTTCGGAGGAAATCAAGAAATTTTTACGCCACCCAACAAACATTGCATCGCTCTCAAAATAGATATGATCTCTGCTTAAAAAACACTGCAGTTGTAAGGCACACTATAAGAAAGTTTATCATCAAAAGCCTTAAAAAATATGCCACAGCCCACTGTGACCTAGCAGTATAAATGTCAAGGGTCCCACTGGTAACCTACTGATGTTTAGACCAGAAGTCCCTTGTTGGAATTCAAAAATCGAATGTTTTACTCAAAAATGTTCGTTTTCAGGCCAGCGAAAGAGAATCGTCCTTTAATTATTAGCAGAGAATTTCCCATTCTATTGCAAAGAGATGCCTTTGTACTGCGACTATACTTTATAGAGTATTCCTATAATGTCTTATCCAATCCCACTGCTCCGCCGAACTTCAGGATACTGCACGGTGTCAACAATGCGAATTCCCTGCCCAACATCTGGTATTCACACAGGAGTTTCCTTCGGGGGTACATTGACTGCCTCACTGGTTCCAAGAATGTGTTCCGATGACTCACTCTCATTGTCACAGGATCTACATGTTGAACTCGTGACATACATACATATCAGAGAGCAGCAATGAATCGTTTTTTCGCTACTCATAAGTACTCATGAAATTTTGAGTATGAGTGACTCAACAGTATTGAAATTCAACTACTCTGATTCATTCGTATTCACTACAACATTGATTTATAAGTGCAGGTTGCAATGAGTATGAGTACAACGTTGACATCAAACTTATAACATTCGAATTATGTTTGATTCATACGCCTACTCATTCAGATTCATAAATTTAGAAAAATATTTATAATACTCATAAATGATTCGAGTGATTCGAATCATTCATCAAAATTTGCAGTCTTAGTTGTTGTTGCATTTACAAAAAAAAAAAGAAAGAAACACACAACCTTCTAGTGAGTATAGTAGTGTTCATACGCGAATCATACTTATTATTTTTAGATCCTTGTAAATATTGAATCATGGAGAGTCGAAATCAACATCATGCATATTGTTAAGTATAAGTACGATGAGTACTTCAAACTTTGAATATGAGTAGTATGAGTATGATATTAAAATAACTATGAATGCGTATAAATACCAGAAATTATGAGTATGATTCGAATCTAATCATATTTTTGAGTACTCATTGCTGATCTCTGATACATATATAATTGGTCATTACAGTCAGGATTACAACTTAGTTTCTCACATCACTTATGAGATTTTTTCAAGTCAATTTTATTTACTCTCAAGAGTTTTTGCGAGAAATCTGCTGAGAGGAAGTCGCTGAAGAAATATATTTTATTTTTTCGTTTTGGAGATGTTTGACCTAGGGTTTGAACCGTGGCCTCACGTCTAATAAGTCAACACTCTACCTACTAGACTACGGCGACTTTAACTCATGACATCTCCCATTCAAAAAGTCGGCTATATACCTAGTATTATTTCTTAATAGTCTTATACAGGACTCAGAGCTCCTTGTAGTACCACAAAATTTGATTGCCTCAAACCCAATCGGTTTGAGGAGAGTCTTTGCTTATCTTTGTCTAAGACGATTAATTATCCCTAGTTTTGCTGTTACAAATTGACCGTTTAAGAACCACTGTTTATAAAAATTACACTCAATTATATTCGATTGCAAAAAACTTGATTGATTGAGAACCACTAAACATAGGAATCCCCTGAAATTTATAGAAAAAAAACCTTAGTTTTGCTCCAATTTGGCAAAAATAAAAAACAGTAACAGAGACAGTAACAGTAAAAACGGTTCAGAGTTTTTATTGACTTACGAAAGCTTTTTTTTTTATAATATTTTATTAACTGATAAAAATAAAAAAAGTTCTGATAATATGGTACGTAAACTGTCAATGTATGTATATATGTATGTGGTTAATAAGTATGAGTATCTATGTATGTGTATGAAAAGTCCATTTATTGAATACACAATACTTAAGCAAGTAAGTAACAAAAATAAAAACCATTTGAATGCGGTTGTTTATATTTATTTTTGTTGTTGCTGCTTGCTGCTCATTTATCGAATGGGGAGTAAAAGTTAATTTTCAAGCAGCAAACTTGAACAGTCTAAAGCGAAACTCTCAACGGTGAAAAAATAATTACGAACGAAAGCAAAAAAAAATTAACTTAACATTCAATAACAACAACAAAATTAGTGACGCTAATTATACGTTAATAATTTAATATTTAATAAAGAAATAAAAAAATAATAAATAAATCAAATAAAAATTAATGTAACTGCAACAACAACAATCACAATAAAAGCAATACAAATAAATTAAATTAAACAAACGAAAAATAAAACAGAAATTTGTTAGTTTTAAAATCAATTTTAATTAAAAAAACTCCACAAACAATGCAAAAACAATCAGCTGCCAATTATAGTCACAGCCAGATTGTACCACCTTTAGGTGCTGGCACTAGCACCTCAAGCGGTGTTACAGTTTTCGATCCATCATTACCAAATAGTAGCAATACACCCGCACCACCTTCATATGACCAGGCTATGGGTAATGCAGCACCTACGCCGCAAACTGCAGCACGTACTTACAATCCCGCTGGCGGATGGAATGCTGGCATGGGGGCAACACAAACAACAACAACTACATTCACTACATACGGGCCATCAGTACAACAGCAGCAACCACCGCCAAGAAATTATCAACAGCCGAGTTTTGTACAATCGCCAGTAGTTATAGTACAACGTAAGTTTTAGCGATCCCTCACTCTCTCTCTCACTATAGCGTAATATCGAACTTCATACGTAAAAGGTTGTCCTTTTTTTTACTATAAAAAGTTCCCTACATTTAAAAACAAATGTATATGTATGTGTGTCTGTACATAGTTTATACGAGGCATTCAAAGTTCACCAATTCAAAGTTACATATGTACCTTTAACTCGTAATGATTGTGAATGATAACTTAACGTTACTTAACGTACATTTAATTTGTTTTTCTAACATCAGGCATAGTATCGTTTTAATGGCCTTAACTAATACTAATTACATCGTTAACGTAACGTAAATTTGTTAACGTAACGCAATTTCGTTAACGTAACGTAAATTCGTTAACATAACGTAATATTGTAACTTCGTTAATATAACGTAATATCGTTAACGTAACGCACCTTCGTTAGCGTAAAGTAACTTTGGGATGGTAACGTAACTTAATTAACGTAACAAAGTTGAGCGACGTTAACGTAACGTAACTTCCTTAGCGTAACGCAACTTCCTTAACGTAACGCAACTTCCTTAACGTAACGTAACTTCCTTAACGTAACGCAACTTCCTTAACGTAACGTAACTTCCTTAACGTAACGTAACTTCCTTAACGTAACGCAACTTCCTTAACGTAACTTAACTTCCTTAACGTAACGTAACTTCCTTAACGTAACGTAACTTCCTTAACGTAACGTAACTTCCTTAACGTAACGTAACTTCCTTAACGTAAAGTAACTTCCTTAACGTAACGTAACTTCCTTAAATTAACTTCGTTAATGTAACGTAATATTAATTCGTTAATTTAACTTCGTTAATGTAACGTAGCTTCATTAAAATAACATTAATTCGTTAATTTAACATCACCTCGTTAATGTAACATATTTTTTATACGTACTTCACTAACTTGCAAACGTAAATACGTTACGTTATATGAAATTTATTTTGCATAAATAACACGTACTGCCTTCGAAAATGGAGCCAGATAGGCCATACTACCAGAAAGAAGACCCATAAGTGTTTCGTGATAGTTAAATCGAGCGCCAAAACTGAAAATACTGAAATAAATACCCATAAAACTGGAACAGTCCAACTTTACGTAATATGGCTCAAAAATAACAGCATTAAACTCTATAAAAATTGAGATGCTTTGTAAATTACGTATTGTATGTGTATAATAACGTAATTTTACACAACGTAATATAAATTTTTTTTTTGATTGCTAAAGCGTAAGCGGTTTGTGTATGTTTTTTTTATGGCCTTCAAAACGGTCGGTTTTAATGTTTATGGCACGTTATGAGTTTAAAACGATTAAGATTGTGATTCATACTGCTAGAAGTTCTTATCAAAATAGATTATTTATAATAAATATTAATGCCAGTATATAATATAAATCAAAAGAAAAAAAAGGGAAAAACAAATTCCTAAATACGTCAGTCATTGCATGCCCATAAACGACGATGTAAATAAACAAAGCGTATCCAATGGAATTATTGTTTTAAAAAAAAGCTTTTCAGTTATGAAAACCCTTTAACATTTTTAATAAAGAAAATTAAATTTAAATTACATCGAAATTTTTAACGCTTCTTACGCAAATTTCATTAAAACTCCAGAGAGAAAATATTATTCATTCACAGACAGCTTTAGATTCCAAGCAAATAACGCAATTTTATTGATACTTAAAATAGCTAAAGAAGCTTTTAGATTTCATTCCGATATTGTGTTACCGAAGTGATCAATTCACTATTACATTTACATTCACATCTAGAGTCGCAATTTTCAGTCTGAAATTTAATTTTAAACAATTAATTAATAAAAGAAATTTTCTTCCAGAACCGGTACAGCCCTTGGGTCCTGAACCAGTTTATTTGACATGTCCAGCTTGTCATGTTCAAAAGCTAACAAGAATTGAATATGAGCCAAGTTCAAGAACACACTTAATGGCTGCGTTATTATGTTTAGTAGGGTAAGTAATGAAACTTTTTTTTTTATTATTAATCACGCACGTACACACATAAATCAAACTTGAATTTAGCTTGGCGATGAGCAGTTCCTACGTACATACATACATAATGGGGCATTACAATCCTTCAGTCAGATTACCTGGATATACCTCGTCTCTTTTGTCTGCCTGTTTTTATATCCATAATAAAGTAAAGTACCACTGATCTACCATATTCACTGGTGGATCAATGAACACACTTGGCATCACGTACTCCCAGAAATCATATATGCTTATAGGAACGAGAGGAATATATTTACCCTATAACTGCATGTCATACCGAGATAAATAAGGCTAGGTTACAAAGATTTGGTCTTCCAGAACCAGAGAAGAAAAGAGGGAGAGAAACAGGAAAAACCAGAGAGCAGAGGAAACGGACTCATCTAAAAAACCTATCAGAATCATAAGACCCCGGAGACTCTAACATACCCTAATAATTTAATCAATTGTTCTAACAGCTCAGTATTCAAGCGAGGCTGCATGCCCTGTACCTGCTTTTACCTTTTACATACAAGTATTACATAATTGGCCATTACAACCCTTCAGTCAGGATTACGGCCTAGCTTCTCACACCACTCATGTTGTGTGCCTTAATTTTATATGTGAGTGGCGGGACCTACAGTTTAACGTCGACTCCGAACGACAGATTTTTGAGAAACTTTTTTATGGCAGGTTTATTTACTCTCAGAGTCTCAGAAATCTGCAGAGAGGTGTTGCCTAAGACATATCTTCTTCATATTTCGTTTTGATGTCTGGCCTGGGACTCGAACCCGGGCTTTACATCTAATAAGCGAACACACTACCTAATAGACTACGGCGATTACATACAAGTATTAGTATTAGCCGGACCAATTCGGTTTCATGCCAACTAGGTTGGCTTAGGGATCGCAAACAGTTCAACCTAGAATGCACTACTCTCATTAAGAAGCCTATAAGACAGTTTCACATCATCCTTACTCCGATGACATCCATCCATTCTCGAGCCATCTATAAAAATCGCAAGTTAGCACAGTTGCCAATACAATGCATTATTGCTCCCTATCCCTTAATATCATAGAGGGCAACTTGTTATAATTACATATCCTTGCCGTGTAATTCATAAAACTCAGATCAAAAATCCTAATGCCTTCAAAGACGAGGCTTAAAGTCCTGGGAAAATCGCAGGGAAAATATCGAAATTATTATCGATTATTTATTTACTTCTTTCTTAGCCCTCAACCAGCAACGCATTTTAAAGATTTCCGTTATGAAAAGAAGAGCAACAACAATAACAACAACAATCAAACTATATCAAAGTCAAATGAAAAGTTTGTTTTCTGATAACGATAACAAAATTTCAATGCAGATAAGATTTCGATTATTGTTGTCGTGAAAGTAGTGCAATTAAAATATTTATTTACCGCTATTCCGCAGCTCATTTCCCCCCCAAAATAATAAAAAAAAGTCAGTTATCTGGACAATTTTCATAACATTTGTCTCATAAGATATTTTTGTTCTCTTGTTCGTTTTTTTTTAATTATTTTTATTTTATTTATTGTTTACTTTTTATTTTCTTCTTTCTTTCTTTTTTTTTAGACTTTGGTGTTGTGTCTGTTTACCATATTGTGCCGGTAGTTGCATGAACACCCATCATTATTGTGGAAATTGTGGCAAATTTTTGGGTACTTATGGCAATACTTTATAAGAATCAAATGCTACAAATGTGTGAAAAAAATTTCATTGCAAGCCTGTAAAGGGAAAAAGGGCTTAAAAGCATTTTTTTCTGTTTGTTTATTGTTTCCTTTATTTTTTTTTTTTTTGTTTTTGTTAAATGTCAGAACGCATTTATATTCGTTAAAATTGTTCATGTTTTGAAAAAAATTGCATTTAAGTCCTTATGACCCATCACATTGACTGTGCTATACATTAAACAGCATGTACGATTGTTTTTGTGTAAATAGCTTGTAAATCTTTTAAATTAATTTATAAACACTAGGAATGTTTAATTAAACAGAAACTTGTTATTTTAACCAAAAGTATTGTATTAAATAAACAACACCAAAGAGCAAAAATTTTTATGTATTTGGAAAAAAAATTAAACCTACAACAACAAAAATATGTAGAAACATTGTATATTTAAATATGTATTATTAAATAAAACAAGACATTTTAATCAATTGATTTAAAGTTCAAGCTTAAAGCACCGCTTAGCCAAACGTATACGGAACGCAACGGAACATATGTATGTTTGCTTTTAGCATATGACGAGTAATGTAAATGCCTACCGAAATTATTTTAAGGTTTGGTAACCGCTATCATTGCTTTTCGTATTCTAAAAACGAACGTACGTTCCGTGCACGTTTGGCTAATCGGGGCTTAAGAGTTTAGGTTCATGGCATTGGTCAAGGAAACATTACCATGAACTTGAAATGTCTTTACTTTTCCTATTTGATTTGTCTGTGTAAATATGTTTGATATAAAAAAGGATTCACGACATGTTGCCAAATGAAAAAAATGCTCAAGAAGATTTGCCATTTCACCAGCAATAGACAAACGAACGAATAACAGTTGCATATCTCTGAATACTTGTTATCATATTTGTTGTGCGCGATAGTCGCCGAAGTGTAGCAGGTAGTGTATTAGATCATTAGACATGAGGCTTCGTTCAAGACAGACATCTCCAACAAAAAAATATGCAAAAATATATCTTCGGCGGCTCCCCCTCAGCATATTTCTGGCAAAAACTCTGAGAGTAGAAGAAAATTGTCATGAAAAGATTCTCAAAAAATCTGTCGTTCGGAGTCGACTTCAAACTGTATGTTCCGCCGTTCGTGGATAAAATTAACACACACAACATGAGTGGTGTTGAGAAGCTTGGGCCTAATCCTGACTGAAGGGTTGGCATGACCAATTATGCATGTTCAGCCAAAATCGATTTGAATAAAATTCACACGTTCATAAAACTCACGGCATGTTTGATAAATGCCAATCAGAAATTATAAATTTTTGAAGGAAAAGCCGAGTTGGAGTTACGCCAGGACTTTATAGGATCCAAGGGCTTCCAATTAAACCTAACCTAACCTTGTCTATGTCTTTTATGAGTATTTGCCTTTAAAAACTGCTGCCGTAGTCTTGTAGGCCGTGTGTTGGCTTATCAGACGAGAGCCGGGTTGTGATTTAAACCTTAGCCTACACATCTCGAGCAAAACAAAATCTGAAAAAATATGTCTTTTGGCGATTTTCCCTCAGCAGTCTTCTGGTATAATCTCAGCGTAAATAAAATTGCCATAAAAAGTTTCTCAAAAATCTGTGGTTCGGAGGCGACTTTAAACGATAGGTTCCACCACTCAAGAATAAAATTAATACACACAACATGGATGGTGTGAGAAGCTAGATTGTAATCCTGACTAAAGTGTTGTAATGTCAAATTAGGTAAGTTAAGAATTGACGCTTCTCAATTCAAATTGACAGGCCAAAAATAATTAATTGGCTGCACACAGTTTGATAGGTGGAAATTGATAATCCCTAAGGGTTTTACCCATAGTCCCCGTGTTCATACATAAATTGCCCATAGTACCTCTGTGATGACGGTATTAGCCTCTTAGCCGTAGGCAACCAATATGCTAGAAGGCATTTCAATGCGGAGGAAGGAATGCCATGAACTTCAGTAAAATAGGGTATGATCCTTATAAGTAACGCTTCTAATTGTTGGACCGTAACTATCTTTGTACGGGACTTCACTATGTGCTTATTTTCCCATGAAATTTCAAATGTTAGTACTTTGATGTGAAGGCCCTAAAGTGCGGCGTAGTACTTTTTTGTTCTAAGTTTAATACCATAAAAAGGGTAAATCCCCCTCCTGCGTGCCATAGTGCAATAATGATGACACAATTGTTTATAGTTTTTATTTTTATTTCTTGAATCAATTTCAACACCTTCTTTTATCTCAATCGATAAACAGCTTTAAAAATGGATTTGTTGGTGGCGTTGATAAGAAATTTAATTTTTTGTTGTTTTGTGTTTAATGTTCGGGTAGAAAGAACAATTGAAATGAAATTTTTTAAAGAAATTGCTTTTTAGTATTTTTACACCTGTTCTAACGGGAGTACATAGAAAACATTATAACAACAATAAATAAATTCAAGATTTATTCGAGCTTTTTTTTAAAGAAAAAATTAAATTGAAAAAGAAAATAATGAGTGGAGATGGTCAGCAACGTGTTTATCCCTCAGTACCGCTGGAAGTTAAAATAGATCCAACGCAACAGCAGCAGCAGCAGCAACAGCAACCTCTTATAGCATCCACAGCAGATGCTACACGCCCACCAAAGCCGCCTACATATGAACAGGCTATCGGAGAAACCACGCCCGCTTTAACAGCAGGCCCCAATGTTGTAATAGTAACAGGCAAGTGATTATTCAATTTAAAAGCTTTTCCGAATGTAACATAAAAACCCCTTTCTTTAATTGCTTTAGAGCCTGTTACTGCTTACGGGCCCAATCCTGTTGATGTACAATGTCCCTATTGTCATAATTTTTGTAGGACTCGTATACGTTCGACACCCACCTCTCGTACCCATTTAATTGCCTTGCTGTTGTGTTTGTTCCAGTAAGTTACGTACTTTTGTTTATTGTATTAATCACACGTATTTTATTTTAAAATATTTACTAAATGGCCGTCATTTAATCAATTTTTTCTTTTTTTTTTTCTTTTGCAGACTGTATTGCTGCGTTTGTTTGCCGTATTGCATTGCAAGTTGCATGAGTACAAATCATTATTGTGGCATGTGTGACAAATATTTAGGAACTTATAAAAGTTAGATTTAAATCCGCTTCGCCTATTCAATAGCAATAACAAAAACAAACATTTTTTAAATATTTTTATTAAATCCCAACAAAGAATATAATAAAAAAAAACGAATAGATTTTCAAGATATTTTCGTTTTGAAAGTCATTTAGTAGTGTGGTGAATATCGATGGATAATACCTATGAAAAGTGCTGCATGAGCATACTTCAGAGTTCAAAGACACTGTATTGCTTACAGACACAAGGGCATTGGAAGCAGAGATCAGCAATGAGTATTCAAAAAGATATGTAGATTCGAATTATACTCATAATTTCTGATACTTATACGTATTCATACTTATTTTAATATCATACTCATACTGCTCATATTCGAAGTTTGAACTACTCATCGTACTCATACTAAACAATACGCATTATGTTGTTGATTTCGAATCTCCTTTACTCAACATTTACAAGAATCACAAAATAAGTATGATTCGCGTGCGAGCACTACAATATTCACTAGAAGGTTGTTGTTCTTTTTTTTTTGTAAATGCAACAACAACTAATGCCGTAAATTTTGATGAATGATTCGAATCACTTGAATCATTTATGAGTATTATAAGTATTTTTCTAAATTTATGAATCTGAATGAGTAGGCATATAAATCAAACATATTTCGAATGTTATGAGCTTAATGTCAACATTGTACTCATACTCATTGCAACCTGTACTTATAAATCAATGTTGTAGTGAGTCCGAATGAATCGGAGTAGTTGAATTTCAATACTGTTGCCTCACTTATACTCAAAATTTCAGGAGTACTTATGAGTAGCGAAAAAAACGATTCATTGCTGATCTCCTCATCCAAACGCTTGATATACGGTTTCTATATCAGTTGACATTTGCTACATATTGTCTTTAGGCTAGAGGGGTATAGATCAACCAGAGCCATAAATCGTATCACCAGAGTATAATTTTGATTCAGGCCGAATAGTTAGGTTAGGTCGAAATGGTAGCTTTGATTGCCAAAGCTCACTTGAGCACGCATAGCGGCCCGTTGTACCGCCACAGGTAAACGCAGTCCCTGTACTGATTAGAATGCTTCGGCAATCTCAAATCAGCTAGGTTTGCCTCACTATCGGCATGACCATTCAAAACAAACGCAACAGTAGAAAGTCTCGGCATCTTCTAATCAGAATAAGTATAATGTAAGCACCATCCTCGGCCTTGAGAGCTACTTGGTTATACGTAAGGAACTGACTACCTCTGCCGTTAATACCTTATCAAGTTGACAGCCCTGTAGATTACAGAAACTTACACTTGAGGACCCAGCACTAGAAGGAAGCTAAGTCGATTGTACATAGCTCTGTTGTAAAGCCCATGACGAATTTTCGAAAGCGATTGAGAGCCATTCATGAAAATCGAAATCCAATCACTTTTGTTTTGAAAAACGAGCCCATCATTCTCACTTTTTCGCTATCCAATCAAGAGGTAGTCAGTCTATGAATATTATTAGTGCCCTATCATTCTCCTAAGGGTACTAGTGATCAGTAAAGTGAACGATTTCAAAATGTTACCCAATGCTCTGCAACTTCTCATACAACGGCCACTTGCGTTCATGTTAGCAATTTAATTGATTTTCAAATATGGGAATTATCTAAGTATTGATTCTCAGATTACGGCCGATAACTACACTTTTGATATAGTCAAGGAATTTATTTATCTTGGCTTCGCCGTTACCACCAAAAATTATGTCAGTCTAGAGATCAAGCGTAGGATCACTCTTGCCAACAGGTGCTACTATGGTCTTAATAGGCAATTGAGTAGCAGAGACCTCTCTACAAGGCGCTAATCCCCCCGTGCTTCTTTATGGCGCAGATTCATGGACGCTATTAAGCACTGATGCAGCAGCCTTGAGAATATACGCGAGAAAAGTACAACCTAAGATCTTCGGTCCAGTACGAGTTGGCGATGATTTCCGAATCCGATCCAACAGTATCTCCAGCGGCTGCGCTGGCTCGGCCATGTCCTTCGAATAGAATAGGATGATCCGGCGAGACGGGTACTTTATGCGGGGAATTGCGGAAGTTGGCGAAGAGGACGACCTTGTATCCGTTGGAAGAACCAAATCGAGGAATGTGTTGCGGCAGGCCGAAATCCGTTAATTGGGTTGTTATAGCCAATTATATAAGTAAGTAAGTAATTACGCTTTCCATCATGACCTGTGACCTTTCTCAAACGACTACGAAGTTCGATTTGTCGGCAATCAGAGATGTGTTTGAACGTTTCATTATCTCAGTTGTTATCGTCTAATCTTTCTATCATGACCTTTGACCTTTCTCAAACGACTACAAAGTCTGAATTGTCGATAATCACAAGCTGTGTTCGAATGTCTCGGTATCGCCTAATCTTATGACAGTGTGTCTCACCCTCGGAGCGTAATACCCAGTCAGAAATCAAGGTTAAGATGCTAAGAAACTTCCTATACAGGTCGAAGTAATTTTGAAATTTTACAATCATACCAGTGTCCGCTTGATGTCGACCCATTGGTCATTCAGCCTAAAGAACTATTTGGTAGATGCACACACTTCGCTGTGAGAACAATTTGTATATTTTATAAGAAATGTTTGGGAATTTCAAATTTTATTACAAGCTGGCAATCAATAATCACGCTACAATGCAGATACATATACACAGACGCAAACGCAGACACAGATACAGTCACAGCCAGATACGAATGAAAATTAAAACAGATTCAAAACGCAAATACCAGAGAGCCACGAAAACATCAGCGATAATAAACATTAAAAAACCAGAGTTTTGTTTGCTTTTTAAGCAACGCTCAAACACGTTCTCTACGTCATAATATTGCAGCAACAACAACAACAACAAAATATAAACTATACAAAATCACAACAACAACAGCAAAATATTTGCCACAAAAAAAAAAAATAGAAAGAAAAAATTGAATAAAAACAACAAAAACAAACAGCAAAAGACCAGCTTTGAAAGCAAAAATTCGAACTTTGTTACCTCAGTAGCGATTATACAGCGGCAGTGTTTGGATTGAAGTTGAGATTGAAAATCGAAAGCAAAAAAGAAAGAAAAAAGAAACGAACATTTTTAAGCGAAAACAAAAATAAAAACGCTTTACAAGTGAAAAACTAAAATTAAAAGTGAAAATAAAGCTTTACGAAGACAGTGACGACGACCATTCCCAAAATGGAACAAAAACATGCAATGCTTTATCCTGATACCACTACAATACCGACTGATCAACGTAGTTCGGCTGCTGCGGCAATCGGCTTGCCATTGGAACCGCCACCTACCTATGATGTTGCCACCGCACCCATGGGTTGGTGTCCTAGTGCAACAGATACAAATTATCCAACTAGTAGCCATTATAGTCCGCAGCTTCATCATCAACATTTACCGGTTATTGTTGAGCAGCCAAACTTTCCATTGCCAGTAAATCAACAACCTCAGCCTCTGCCTCAGCAGAGTGATGGTGTGCCAATTACTAGTGAGTACTAGTGAATGAAAATGAATTTTTTTTCGGTTTTTTTTTTGGTTATTATTTAATATTTTTAAACAACAACAACAACAATAGTAATAAAAACAAATTGTGTAACATTTAATGTTTTTACACTGAATAAACCTAGTTTCAAATAGTGTTGCCAGATCATATTTTTTTAGCGAAGAAAATTCCAATAAGTACCTCTCAATAAACAAGCAAAACCATATTTATTTATAAATAGTTTTTTAATTACCTTATATAAGGTGTAGTAAAAAGAAACTGCCATTTACCAATTAGTATTACATTGGACCTCATAAGGACCAAGTGTGCTATTGTTTGCAGTTTGTTGTGAGTATTTGTTGTACTCAACCATTAGTAAACAGACTTTCGTAGAACCCAAATGGCAGTTTCTTTTTACTACACCTTATATAAAGCGATTAAAAAACTATTTATAAATAAACATGGTTTTGCTTGTTTATTGAAAGGAATTTATGGGAATTTTCTTTGATACAAAATATGATCTGGCAACCCTATTTGAAACTATCGATTCCTTCATTTATCCACAAAGCCTGAGAGTCTCATGAAGTTTTAGATTTTATCGTAATCACCTTTGCCTAGATGCGTCCTGTCAATAAAATCTAAGCGCCCAAGAAACCTTCATGTCAGACGATACAGAGAAGATATGCTGTTGTCTGCTCTAGCCCCTCGTCATTTCAGCTCCTGCAGAAGTCATTGTGAGGTATTTCCAGTCTTTGGACTTGTACACCAAGAGTCCCCTCGTCATTTCAGCTTCTGCAGAAGTCATTGTGAGGTATTTCCAGTCTTTGGACTTGTACACCAAGAAGCCGATACCTTGTTACTAAATATTCTATTTTCATCTGTATTATCAGCAATTGAATCGTCTGATTCGTTAGATTTCATAATAACTAGTCTAAAACTCTAGGATCTTCGGATCGTCGTTAGGTTTTCATAATAACTCGTCTTAAACTCTAGGATCTTCGGTGAGAAATGTAAACGAAGTGTTTATATGCAGCAAATGCAGCTTGTGATCTGGTCAAATTCCAAACAAGAAAGGACCCTAATCCCCTAGCAAGGATAACACCAATAACGAACGTCATTGTTTATCTGGCAACTCCACCTCTTACCAAAGAGAATAGTACTTAATAAGCATGGTTCCTTACCACTATACTCAATGCACTGACAATCGTAAGCTTTATTGCCAAGCAATGATAGTTTCACAATTCAAAGTCCCTTTTCCAGTAAACCAATCATATAATTGACTTGAAACAACACAAAATTCTGGCAACACTTGTTGCCTGTAAAAAAAAGTACTTTTAAACGATTATAAAGTCTTTATTTCTTTACGTTTATTTTATAGACAAGAGCGAGCGTGTGTGAGCGTTAAAATATTTGTTTCTTTTTTTGGATTTCAAAATTTTTGGGCTTTTAATTTAACAAATCAGCAAAGAGAAGTAAAAAAAATTAAATTAAAAATAATTATTAAAATACATTACAATATAGAAAGTTTCAATTCAAGTACTAAAATAATGTTAAGCCAAGTGATGCAACCAAATATGAAAAACTACTTTACCAATGGATTTAAGTTAGTGTAGGGGGGCGTAAAGTAAAATTATAGTCTTACTATGATTTTCTAATACCCTTAAATTAAAACAGATCAGATAAGACTCAAAATGCTCAATATATGTATTCAACTATTGGTCTCAACAGGTACAGTTTTGATCTCAAAATAAAGGTGGAGCCAACATATAAAAACTAGGTTTCCAATGCTATCTGCATGCAACGGCTGTCAACTCTTAAGAAGGCTATTAATTTCAGAAGATTGTAAAAAGTTCTAAAATAATACGCTCTTCTTGCTATTAGGGCATTACAAAAGCATTCATGTTATGTTAGGTTAGGTTTGAGGATGTGTACTTGTCATTGGGACAAATACAATGCCTAGCGGTCAAAAAGGCCCATTGTCAATTCGTCCCAGAAGAGGGAGAGAGAGGATAGTGAAGGAGATAGGGAAATTTTATATAAGAGGCGGAGGAAAAGAAGATGTACCACAAACACACAAGAGGGCTCGCCTGTAACCTTTTTGCCCTAGCACTTCTCAACCAGCTCAATCTATTTATGAATCTAGGGAGACCTCTAATGTCAACTCTAGACAAATAGTGCAAATCTTCGAAGACATCCCTGCCCAGGGTCCTCAACCTATACCTACTAAGGGCTGGACAGTTGCAGAGGAAGTGTTCGAGACATCGCAACATACCCTGCAATAGTCCGGCTGAGATGTGTTCCAGATCCTTGTAATGAAACCAACAGCTAACCTCAGACTGGCCTTGTCTAAGCACTGCAGCAAACCTGTTCTATCCACTGTCTGTAGCATGCCACAGAACACCTAGATACATAACATCTCGATCGACCTCAACGCCTCTGCTCTTAACCCTTGACTCATCCAGTGATGAGGGCTGTAGAAGTGGCGGATTGGGGGGATCAGCATCAACTACCAAATCGTTCTCAGAAATTGAACCCAATTTAGTGAGAGCATCTGCCGCATTCATTTTAAATTTACAATGATTTCTACCTGACGTTGAAGATTGTAACCAAAATTTTAACTTCTGGACTCGGGCTGGAAGTAAACCATATAGATTCTGCTCCTGTTTCCAAGTTAGATAATGGTGGTCCCTCCACACCCATAAAATTCTCTTAACAACTGAGCTATATTCGAAAGAATTTACATCAACGGATGAAGTCAAGCGTAACTTTTCCTTTAGAGGACTTAACTTAGCTTCTTACACCACCCATATTGTGTGTGTTAATTTTACCAGTGACCTACAGATGTTTGAGAAAATTTGCACGACTATTTTACTTATTTTACAACTGCTGAGAGAAAGTCGCCGAAAGAAATATTTCGGTTTGTTCTGAGACGAAGTCACCGAAAGATATATTTCGTTTTATTTCAGATCTCTAAGCTGGGGTTTGAACCCACTACCTACTAAGCTACGGGCACTTCAATGGTAGTTTATAGAAGTTAATTTATTAAAATTTTATTTTATTTACTAATCGCTTTGAAACCAAGTCTTGCCATAAGGATAACAATTATTTTTCTGTCTTAATTTTTTTTAACAGCACAACCAACATCTGATCTTGGAACAAAACTGGGACCAAATCCGTCAACTGTCACATGTCCCTCTTGTGGAGCCTTTAGAACAACACGCATGGTATTTACACCGAATACTCGAACACATTTATCTGCACTTATCTTATGTTTAGTGGGGTAAGTCTACTTTTTCAAAAATTTTTCAACAAAAATTTGTATTAAAAAACCGGCATTAATTTCTAACACTAGATGGTGCTGTTGTGCTTGCATTGTGCCCTATTGCATGGATAGCTGTCGTGCTGGTAATCATTATTGTTCACAATGTAATGCTTTTCTGGGCACTTATAATGCGAGTCCAAATTCAAAATCCTATCCAAGGCCTCATCTAAGACCACATCGACGTCATAGAAGACGAGGCGAAGACAACTGAAGAAATTGGTTTTAAAAATCATATGTGTGGTGTTTTTTTTTTTTTTGTATTATTTATAAACGCAACTTTACCTAACGACAAATGTGAATATGTTGGTATACTTTAGTTATAAAACATTTGTTTTTAAGAATTTTGTTTTGTATTCTTCTTTTTTTTTGTTAAAGAAATACTAGAAATATAACATTAACAATAACAATAACAACAATAAAAACAAAAACTAGAAATATTAAAGAAAAAGAAAAAAAAACTGGTACCAGTTTAACGTCGCTTCATTGCTCTTGCGGAAGCAAAATATGATTTTTCAGAAACCATCTTTCTTTTATTATGAGTCTCTCATGAAATCGGTAATTAGTTGGCGGACGCTTCTTACTTATTAAATCATAATTGGATGTGTCACTATGAGAGTGGGTGATATTAATACAGATTTTTTGTTTGTTTGTTTGTTTAGTTTTTTCAATAAAATTTATTTAAACGATTGTAAAATCATAAAAAAATATTGAATAACAAGTAAAAGTGTTCGCTTATTAGAAACTAACCAGTGATTCAAACCCTAGCTTAGATATCTCCAACAATACGGCAACTTTCTCTCAGCAGTTTACTGGCAAAAACTCTGAGAGTAAAATAAAATTGTCATGAAAGGTTTCTTAAACATCTGTCATTCGGAATCGACATTAAAGTGTAGGTTATGCATCATACAATTAACACATACAACATGAGTGGAGTAAGAAGCTAGGTTGTAATCCTGACTAAAAGGATGTTATGACCAATTACGTATGTAAGTCAGTAAGCTGGCGTTTAACTAATTTAGTCAATTCACACAAGCCGTTGTATTGAATGTATTGTTGGACGAATATACAACAGTGTATGCTTGTTGTTGATAATTGTCATGTAACAATCCGATACACTTGTACACATTTTTTTTAAATTGGTCAATTCACACAAGCCGTTGTATCGTTGTATTCATTGTATTGTTGGAAGAACATACAACAGTGTATGATTGTTGTTGATAATTTTCATATAAAAATCCGATACACTCATACACATTTTTTTCCTATGTTTTTAAAAGTTGTAGTGGTTTCGTGCTATCAAATTGTATGAATGAAAAAAATGTGTATATGTTTTCATATGTTGTGTGGATTTCGGGCTATCAAATTGTTTGAATGCCACGAAATACACAATACAGCATAGCATTGAGCGTTCACAAAGAAACAAATGTATTCAATACAACATATACGATACAAAGTTGTGTGAATTGCCCCTATGTTTTTAAAAAGTTGTGTTGTTTTCGTGCTATCAAATTATTTGAATGCCAAAAAATATGAAGAAGAATAAGAAGAAGACATTTGGAATACGAAATACACAATATAGCATAGCATTGAGCGTTCACAAACAACCAAGTGTATTCGATACAACATACACGATACAAAGTCGTGTGAATTGGCCAATTATCTTACACACAACATTTCAACGAACCACAAGAACTAAAGCCCGTGAAATATTTCAAAAATTCTCTCACTAGAACAGCAGGTCAAAATCTTAATACGAAATCACGTGATTGATAAGAATTTTGACATTTCCCACCAAATATTGAAAAAAGAGCCGAGATTTCGGTATCAGCATCAAATAATAAAGGCGACCTAAATTAAAATTCGGTCTATAGAGAAAACACTGATATTGTCATTGATATTTAAAACGCATTCAATCCTCATCCGTCAACTAAGCCATTAAAGAAGCCCGAGACCACCACTGATCTGAACAACAAACATCATAGCTCTAAGCAAATATCCTAACCATTGCATTGTGTCCAACAACCCAATGTTTTATCACACATGATAGTGTTTCTAAGAAACGATAGTTGGCAACCTTATTATTCCAGAATGTCTTGCAAAATTTTAATTAAAACATTATCACCACAGAATCTATGTACATGTTGGGTTCAAGACGTTTCCTATTCTGAACAATGTGCCTTGGGCTTACAGTGCCGTGCCAAAAGATCGGCTGATCAACTCTGCTACTGAAGTCAAATTTCCTATTATTAGAATGTTTCAACAATAATTTTAATTGTCCCAAACCAATTTGGTTTGAGAAGAGTCTTGTCCTCCCTTTAACTTGCTGTACGTTGAACATACCTTTCCAAATATCTGCCCCACACCACAGAAAGGTTCTGGTCCTATCCGCGATGTAGAAGATTTTATCCTCGCAAGTTACCCGTTAAATGTCGCGAACCCAGCAGTGTGCAAACACATTTTCCTTACCAAGCTGATTTAGTTTCCCGAGTCAATCCTATATTATCAACTAAACTCATAAAAACCGAGCGCTCGAATGGCGGCCTTTACTATCAAATATTTTTGCAATGTACTGTCCTTTATATCTACAATTCAATTTGAATTAAGAACCTGTTTCATTTTAATAGACTTTAAAAAAGACTTTAGAAAGCTACCGCTTCTCTAACAATATCCATTCTTGCCCGATCAGTATGTAAAAAAATTCTCTCTTTCAAAACATTATGTTGCTTCCAGATTATCCTATTCAGTTTTGTTATAAAGCTGTGCAGCACATAGCAAAATTACAATGTTTACTGTGCAGCGCATAGCTAAGAAGGAAACTGCCTGTGACTCGATTTATTAGGTTACGAATATTGAATTTTGTGTTCAACTTGTTTCCCACTATCTAAACAATAGTTTCCAATGCTGTGGTCTTCTCTACCATGTGCGACGAACTTAAATAGAACTTTCAGAGTTTCTGAATAGGTCGGTCCCTCTAGGACCCAACGTAAATATATCTTTTAAACGTTTTAGATTATAAAAGGTTTCCAGCTTCTGACTCAACTAAGCAATCTGGGTTTGGCCTTAGGCTCCATATAATATAGTGAATTAAATCTGACACTTCTTCTTAAGTGGCAATTTAAATTTGGTAGACTACAAGGTACGAAATTAAACTTTGCAGAAAATATTTTTTACAGCAACGCAATACTTTTATATTATACCCATATATAAACTTCATAGGTTGTTGTCTTTACTAGACTTGTTTGCCTATAACCGTTAGCAGTGAATTTGTTTAGCTTTTCTAAAGAGGATTGCCAAATTTTTAAGGCATTTGAAATGGAAAAAAATTTTAAAAATTAAATTGTTTTTTAAAAAGAAATTAAATTTTATACAAATTGAATTAAAAAATATCAATGTTAGAAGATAATTTGTTTGTTTTTGTATTTAATAAATTATTACTAGAAAACTACGCCCTCTTTTGTGGAAAAAAGAAGTGAATTACCACATCGATCTTAAGAATATTAAGAACTTGTGCATTCCTCAAAAGATGTTATCAGTTCAGACACCCAACAAGTGTGTAAGAAATGAATTTCATTATCTATGATTTCATCTTATCGGTCCAATAGGCTACAATGAGCATAAATCATGTAATAAATAAATTACAAAATACAAATTGCCAAACATATCTCATACTGATAAAATAGAAAAAATTAGCCCAAGAGAGTCTATTAGCTTTGCTAAGCATTTGTTTAGAAATTAGTTTAGCAAACGCACGCCTAGGCAACACACTTATACTTAAACGGAATTTAAAAATGTCCACTGACAATATTGTTATACGCGTTGTAGAACCTCATGAATATGAGCAAGTGTGGCAATTTGTTATCGATTATTTCTGTCCCGATGAACCTTTGTGCGGTACCGAACCCACATTGGTAACCAATGAAACCATTCGTGCCGTTATAATACAATGCCTTAAGGCTGGCACCAGTATTCTAGCCCTGCAGGTTAAGGAAAACGGTGAAGAAGAATTGGTGGGAATTAATATAGGTCTACCCAAACATCCCTCATGTGTTGAGGAATATTACAAAGCAGCCGAAAAGGAAGGCAACACTAAATATGGTCAAATTATGAAATTAATGGCTATTAACAATGAAAAGGCTGATCTCTTTAATCGTTATGGTGTTGATAAGCTATTCTATTCCTATATGTCCTGTGTTAAGCCTACAAATAGAGGTAAACATTTGGGGACCCGCCTCAAGATCGCGCAAATGGCATTGGCCAAACATTTAGGCTATAAGCTGATCTCAGTGGATTACAGTAATTTCTATTCTGCCCGTTTGTGTAAACGCATGGGCTGGGATGTTGTAAACTTTATGCCCTACAAGGATTATGTCGATGAAAATAATCAGCCCATCTTTAATCCCCGGCACCGCATGAAGGCATGACCTCACTGGCAGTGCGTTTGTAGGAAGAAAGCAACAAAAGAAAAATATATTAAAATAAAGAATATTATTTAGCTGTATTTTATGTATGCTGTATTTTTTTACTGTTTTTTTTTTCATTAATAATTATAAAAATAATAAAACATTTATTAAAAACCAACAACTGTTTTAAAAATTTATCGATTTAATTTTGTTATCGACTGTTTATCGCCATTGATATGATAAAAATGTATTATTTGCGATTTATTTCTAAATTTTTATTAATTTTTCCCTTTGCGAATTATTATCTCTCTTATCATGGACATTTGATTTGAAATGTATGCTGGCGGCGTCATCAGTCGATATTTCTAAGATAACGACGTTAGACACGCCATTACTATCAACTGCGAGTACGATATATACATCAGAGATCAGCAATGAATCGTTTTTCCGCTACTGATAAGTACTCATGCAATTTTGAGTATGAGTGAGTCAACAGTATTAAATCTCAACTACTCTGATTCATTCGTATTCACTACAACATTGATTTATAAGTACAGGTTGCAATGAGTATGAGTACAACGTTGACATTAAACTTATAACATTCGAAATATGTTTGATTCATACGCCTGCCTACTCATTCAGATTCATAAATTTAGAAAAATACTCATAATACTCACAAATGATTCGAGTGATTCGAATCATTCACCAACATTTACAGTATTAGTCGTTGTTGTATTTACAAAGAAAGAAGAAAGATACATAAACAAAAAAGACAAAGACAGCAAGCAGAGCAAACACACAATCGTCTTGTGAGTATTGTAGTGTTCGTACGCGAATCATACTTATTTTGTGATTCGTGTATACGATGAATCATGGAGAGTCGAAATCGATAACATCATGCGTATTGGTAAGTATGAGTACGATGAGTATTTCAAACTTTGAATATGAGTAGTATGAGTATGATATTAAAATAAGTATGAATGCGTATAAGTATCAGAAATTTTGAGTATGATTCGAATCTACTCATCGTTTTGAACACTTATTGCTGATCTCTGATATACATATATGATAAGCAACTTCTTTTGGACTGAATTGGATGAACTGGACACTAGCGTGGCACCCACATACATACAACCCTTCAGTCAGGATGACGGCCAAGCTTCTCACACACTACTCATGGTGTGCGGGTAAATTTTATACATAAGTGGCGGGACCTACAGGTTAAAGTCGACTCCGAACGACAGATTTTTTGAGAAACTATTAATGGGAGAGGAAGTACCGAAGAAATATTTTTTTCATATTTCCTTTTGATGTCTGACCTGGGGTTTGAACCGTGGCCTTACGTCTAATAAGCCAACACACTACCTACTACACTACAGCGACTACTAGGACTTAAGTCCTACACTTTCTCAAAAAGTCGTATTTTTATTGATGTTCTACTCCTTAGAGAATCAAGAGGCCTTTCTGAATGGATGCGTTGTAGGTCATTGTAAGTCCTTAATTTTTAAAATTAAGTAATTATAGGGATTCATTAAGCAAAATCCCTTACCACTTACCACCCAGCACAACAACCCAATAAATTTTTATAGAGGCCGTTGTTTCTAAATCGCCATAGTCTAGTAGGTAGTGTCTTTACTTCCGTTTGGAGGATTACCACAAAATTCCCGATTGGGCTCGGAATGTTTTATTCTGGGATCAAAAACTGCCTCTTCTATCCCAAAATCCATTCTTTACCTTTCCGTATACAGCAAATTGGTATCTCTTCTAAAAAGTATACAGCTGCCAGATTACTGCATTTCGTTTTCTTACTAAATTGTATAGAATTTTGCAAAGTCATAGCGTGTACGGTTCTGTCCAGGGGACAGCTAAGAAGGAAACTGTCTTCTACTCGATTCATTAAGTCACAAAATCTCGAAATGAATTTTATGCTCGACTTGTCTCCCATCATCTTAAGCAAAGCCTTCACAGGTCTAGCTTTAATTACCATGGGCAGCTTAAATCAGACTTAAATCGAACAAAATTTCCAGAACGAAATGCATCCCTTTCAGGAATAGATTCCTGTTGTTTCTGAGTCGAATCAGCAAACTTCTGAATATGCTGCTCGTGTCAAGTGGCAATGATAGGCTATAAGATATTTGAGTAGTCTCCTAAAATTACTTGTGCAGCCCTTCCGCTTCCCTGCTTTTGGTGGAACTTGGTCAGTACAGAGACTGCGCTCATTCGTGGCATCACAACAGGCCGCTATGCCTGTTCAAGTGAGCTTTTTGCTATCAGAGCTACCACTCTGACCTAACCTGAAATTACTTCTGCAGCAACCCAATACTTTTATTTTATACCCATATGCAAGCTTCATAGGTTGTTGTCTTTACTAAACTTGTTTGCTAATAACGCGATAGTGCTTGTCATTGTTAAACGTTAATAGTGGAATTTGTTTAGCTTTTTTAAAGAGGGATGCCAAGTTTTTAAGGTATTTGAATAGAAAAAAAAATTTTCAAATAAAATTATTTTTTAAAAAGAATTTAAATTTTATACAAATTGAATTAAAAAATATCAATTTTAGAAGATGCATATATTGTTTGTTTCCTGGATTTATTAAATTATTATTAGAAAACCACATCCTCTTTTTTTGGATTCCTACAAAAGAAATGAATTGCCACACCCATCTTAAAAATATTAAGAACTTCCGCACCCCCCTAAAAGCTCTTATCAGTTCAGACAACCAACAAGTGTTTAATAATTGAATTTCATTTTATATGATTTCATCTTATCGGTTCAAAAGTAAGCATAGGCTACTTGAGAAGTACTTCAGACAAGTTATAAGCTTTATTAAAAATAAGAAATTTTTAAAAATAATTTTTCTCTTGGTTTTAAAGTTCAGTCGTAGTAATGCTTTGAAATAAAAATTATAAAAAAACACAATGCAGCAGCGTCTGTTATCACAAATTAAATTTAAAAAAAAAATTGAATTTGCAAAGCAAATCTCATACTGATAAAATTGCAAAAAATTAGCGCAAGAGAGTCTATAAGTTTTGCTGGACTTTTATTTAGAAATTAGTTTAGTAAACGCTTGCCAAGACAACGCAAGTAAAAACAGAAACAGACAGCATTAAACAAAATTAAAAATGTCCACCGACGATATTGTTATACGCGTTGTAGAACCTCAAGAATATGAACAAGTGGTGCAGTTTATTATCGATTATTTCTATCGCGATGAACCTCTGTGCAGTACCGAACCCAAAGTGGTGCCCGGCGAAACTGATCGTGCCGATATAATGCATTGCCTTAAGGGTGGCACCAGTATTCTGGCCGTGCAGGTTAAGGAAAACGGTGAAGAAGAATTGGTGGGAGTTAATATCGGTGTACCCAAAGATCCCTCATGTGTTGAGAAATATAACAAAGCGGCCGAAAAGGAAGGCAACACTAAATATGGTCAAATTATGAAATTATTGGCAATTAGCACTGAGAAGGCTGATCTCTTTAATCGTTATGGTGTTGATAAGCTATTCTATTCTTTTATGTCTTGTGTTAAACCTACCATAAGAGGTAAAAATTTGGGTACCCGCCTCAAGGTGGAGCTAATGGCATTGGGCAAACGTTTGGGCTATAAGCTGGTCGCAGTGGATTGCACCAGTTTCTATTCGGCCCGTTTGTGTCAACGCATGGGCTGGGATGTTGTAAGCTTTATGCCCTACAAAGATTATGTCGATAAAAATAATCAGCCCATCTTTAATCCCCCGGCACCGCATGAAGGCATGACCACACTGGCAGTGCGTTTGTAGAAAGAAAGCAACAAAATAAAAATAAATTAAAATAAAGAATATTATTAGTTGTATTACAATAGAGACTAAAATTATTGTTATATTTTTTTACTGTTTTTTTTATTAATAATTATAAGAATAATAAAGCATTTATTAACACCCAACAACTGTTTTAAAAATTTATCGATTTAATTTTGTTATCGACTGTTCATCGAAATCGATATGATAAAAAGTAATTTTTTTTCGATTTATTTTTAAATTTTTGTTAATTTTTCCCTTTGTGCAAATTATTATCTCTCTGGTCATACACGCCTCTCAAGCGAATTAATAAATAAATCTTATCATATGCAATATACCACTACTCGTAAAACAACCCCATTGAAAAGTACCTTATCAAGCGTACCTTCTTATCTCTTATTGAATAACATTTCTTCTCCTTCTTGGCTATGCATTCTCCTAGACAATTTTGTATTAGAATTGCAAGTCACGAAAAAAATAAAAGAAAACAATTAAAAGTAATTGTTTATTAAAAAAAAAAGTACCAAAATTCAGCACAGTAGCAATTATTTTTAAGAACCTTATCCGGATAGTGTTCATATTTGCGATGACATTTTTTTATATAAAAAAATTATCGATTTGATTTCGGACCAAAACCGATTAACCGGGTAACCTTGGTTTACATTATAATGTTAGGATGTACCTTGCCGTTATGTATGAAGTACAATTGCATTTCAACGACCGCTTTTGTATTCGCTGCAGCTGTCGGTCTATTAGAATTCTGAATGGCAATAACAGTTCTTCCAGGGCCAATAACACTTCCATATCAATGACTGCATCCGTACAAAATCTAGCTAACCCGGGAACTAGAGATTTCATAGACAACGACATGTTTTCACCCAATTTCAATCAAAAAATCATCTTCAGTGATAAGGTCCACTTTTGTAGGAATGGGTACGTGAACAAACAAAGCTACCGAATTTGCGACGATACCCACCCACATAAGATCAAAGAGCGCCGAATGCATTCCGAAAAAATCACTGTTTGGTATAGGATTTATGCTGTGGCGGTGTCATTGGTCCATACTTTTTTTGAGAACAACATTAGCCAGGCCATCACTGTCAACTGTGAATAATATAGATCGATGACAACCAACTACTTTTGGACTGAATTGTATGATCTGGAAACTAACGATATGTAATTTCGATAGATCGGCAGTACGTACCAACAAATCATGCCACAAACAATTTGAGGGTTGAAGACTTGCATTTTTTTGTGGCTGATGACTTGCATTTTTCTGGTTGATGACTTTCATTTTTTTGGTTGATGACTTGCATTTCTTTTGGTAGATGAATTGCAGTTTTTGAGTCTATGACTTGCAACAAGCACTGTTAACATAGGGAATATTTGAAGCCCAATATCTCCAGTTCCAAAATTATTTGGGATATACCACTTATTGAGTTTTATTAGGGGCACCTTAGGCTACAATTTCTATATAGTCAGATATCTGCAGCAAGTCTCTGATATCGTATATTTGGGTGATTTCTTCCTTGACTATTTTTCGTATTTTCTGTTAACCACATCACATTGCTCTGTTAACTCTAACATTAGCTCTGTTAAAATTTTTTGTTCTTGTCTTTGCTAGTTAAATTTAAATTTATCTTCACACACATGTAGTATAAGTATCTTATTAAAATAAGTATGAATGCGTATAAGTATCAGAAACTATGAGTATGATTCGAATCTACTCATCTTTTTGAATACTCATTGCTGACCTCTGATCTACATCGCAAGAAAATAATGCCGTTCTCTCATTCATATTTGATCTTCTCATCTCTTCTTTACCTACATATGTAAAGATATATAATTTAATTGTTAGATTCTAGAGGTCAAAGGCCAAATATGATTTATTATTGATCTAGAGGTCAAAGGTCAAATGTGAATTTGTTATATATATATATATATTATCAAAAACTGTACACAAAAAATAAAATTCCATTTAAAAAGTAGTTAACCGAAACTGTCTGCACTGCCTTCATAGTTCCACACCTAGAGACAATTTTTCTTTATCCGTATCAATAGCCTGAAATAAGTGCAAATTACGTCAATGAGGTTATTTATAACAACAGTTATGTTCATTACTGCCCTCTATAGAGAGTACGAGTATATTGCAAACGATGGAATATTTTTAAGTAGCATTGCATACAAAATTAATCGTGGGATCTTATCTTCTGCAATGTGGAAATTAACAATAAAAACCAAATCTTTAGCTGATAAATTTTCAATATAAATTAGAAAGAAGTTCAACAGTTGCCACGTAGAAATTAGTTGCTATTTGACAAGCTGTCGTAATACTTTAAACTTTCACAAATGTCGGATGATATTAAATTTCGGGTTGTACAACCGCAGGACTACGAACAAGTAGTGGTTTTCATTATTGAACATTTCTATCGTGATGAGCCTTTAAGTTGCTTGGAACCCAAAATAGTACCAAATGAAACTGATCGTGCTGATATTTTAGCATGCCTCAAGGGTGGCACTAGCATTTTGGCCGTGCAGGTCAAGGAAAATGGTGAAGAAGATTTGGTTGCTGTTAATACAGCCGTACCCAAGGATCCCTCCTCCATTGAGAAATATTTCCAAACGGCCGAAAAGGAAGGCAATACAAAGTATGGCCAAATTATGAAACTATTGGGTGTAGCCAGTCGAAGTGCTGATGTCTTCAATCGTTATGGTGTCGATAAGATATTGTATTCGTTCATGACCTGTGTTAAGCCCACCATACGTGGTAAGAATTTGGGTGTACGCCTAAAGGAGGAACTCATGCAATTGGGACGTCGCTTGGGCTATAAAGTATTAACCGCTGATTGCACCAGTTTCTATTCAGCACGTGTATGCGAGCGTTTAGGTTGGGATCGTATCAATTTCGTTGCCTACAAGGATTATGTCGATGAAAACAACGAACCCATCTTTAAGCCACCACCACCCCATGTCGGTTTGACTTCATTTGCTGTACGTTTGTAAATTTTTTTAATTTTATTTTTATTTATTGTGAAGCGCAGAATTGATATTAATCTAGTGTTTTAATTAAATATAGTATATGTTGTTGTATTTATTAAGTTTTCTAATGTAAGAATATTGTTATTAAAAATTGTTAAAAAAAAAATTTTTTTTTTTTACTTATTTTTCTTCCTCATGGGGATTGTCCCTAGAAATTGCATTCAAGCAAACGAACTTTCGCTAGTGTTCTGAATGGGATTTTCAACTACGAACTAGTGGTCCAAAGATCTGAAAGTTCCCTGAAGGACCTTGAGGTTTATACCAATGGCTGGTTGGTTGTCAAGTTTTTCCCTGAAAATATCTTGATTATATCGGACGTAAACTAGCGATTACGTCTCTCATGAATGGTGTGGGAAGCTAGGTCGTAATGCTGTCTAAAGGTTTATAATGACTAATTATGTTATGTAGGATTCATTGAGCAAAGTTCCTTACCACTATAGCCAGCACAACAACCAAATACATTTTTATAGAGACAAATGGCAATCCTTCTAACCTAAAACTTGCATCAAGACAGATCAATCACCTGCGGAGTTAGAAAAATGGACGTGTAACAAACGGCATTCTAATACGAAGATGAGGGAGATATTATGTGACAGGCCTATTTTTCTATTTAACATAGATGACGCTGCAAAATATACCTAAAGAAAGTTGCTATTCTAGTGATTGCTATGTATTGTATATTAATTGTAGCTGTACTTTCATGCTAGTGAAACTAAATACCGTACAAAGTTTACTACGCTGCATGATAACATTCAGTATGAAATTCATTCAATATTTTTTATGCCTATCAGATATTATCGGCCTATTCAAAACAAACCCCCTTTAATGAACAAAAATACTTATGAATGGAATAATTTGCTTATCGTTCTAGTTCAATAGTTTTGCGGTTTATGTCTGCAATATAGAAAGATAACATCTTTTGAGATAATTTTTTTTGAAGAAAACAGGCGATTTAAACAGAAAACTCACGAGAGAATTCTAATGAGTCATGCGACAATAGTTTTAAAAACGTTTCTGGTACTTGTTGGGAATTTATTGTGCAAGTCATGCGAAACTTTCTTTTCTATTATCAGTATTTCAAACAATCTAGAGATTAGAAGAACGGCTAGTGATACAATTCAGCACTTCATACACTATATAATAATATTTAAAAAAGTATTTTTCAAGTCTGTGAAATTATGATACGGCCAAATTGCTAAGGAAATACTGATTAAATAATTTGACATTTTAACAACAGCATAGAAATATGGTCTAAGTAAAGTGTTGACATCGTCATGACTTGCTATTTATCAAGAGGTTCTATGAATTCTATTATATGAGTGCGACAATTTATTTACTATTTAGAAGATAAAGATTTTGAAAATCATTCATAGAATTATAAACAAAAATCTCAATGACGATTATTATCAAAAATATGTAAATAAATTACGCTGAGATATGTTCCATTATAGAACATTTTTTAATTCATCTATTTGTTGTTGTTATTTTTTTTAATCATCAATACAGTGAAAACTCTACTAACGGACACCTCCCCTAGGCGATCACCTCTTTTAAACGGACAATTTTCCTAGTCCCTTTGTTTTACAAGAATTTTTCGAACAGCTTACTCTCTTCTAGACGGACACTTCACTGAAAAAAAAACTTTCAGTGCGTAAAATTGCAAAAATGTGACAAAACAAAAGATTTTGAAAAATAGGCGCTAAAGTCAATGTTTTCTTCAAGATTTAAATATTGGGAAGATATTCGGGAGAATTCACTGTATATCATATACTGTACTTGTGCTGACAGATTGCCATATTTTTTGACAGCTTTTTTTCATGAAACATATTTTGTATTTGGGGTGTATGACCACACTTTCTATTAAGAAAATCGCATTCAGTATAGTATTGCCAACTGAACTGTATGGTTGTTGTCTTAGCTAATCTCAATTATTTTGTTTATAAGAGTTTAACATCTGGTAACATGACACAACAATTAATTCTCATTATAATTTCAAGAATTCTACAGGATTTGAAAGTAAAAACTTTTCAAAGTAAAGGGTGTTTTTATAGAGGTATAGAACTTTAAGTTGCAATAAAACAACGATGGATTATTCGATTGACATGAATTTTATTTATCCGAAAGATAATCTTGTGGCATTACATTTTAAATATGATTTCTGGCATATGACCGCCACGGCTGGCGCGGATGTAGTCCAATCTGGACGTCCAATTTTCAATGACTTTTTCCAACATTTGTGGCCGTATATCGGCAATAACACGGCGAATGTTGTCTTCCAAATGGTCAAGCGTTTGTGGCTTTACCGCATAGACCAATGACTTTACATAGCCCCACAGAAAGTAGTCTAGCGGTGTTAAATCACAAGATCACCAAACGTGTCTTTCAATAAATCTATTGTGGCACGAGCTGTGTGACATTTTGCGCCGTCTTGTTGAAACCACATCTCCTGGACATCATGGTTATTCAATTCAGGAATGAAAAAGTTAGTAATCATGGCTCTATACCGATCACCATTGACTGTAACGTTCTGGTCACCATCGTTTTTGAAAAAGTACGGACCAATGATTCCACCAGCCCATAAAGCGCACCAAACAGTCAGTTTTTCTGGATGTAATGGTGTTTCCGCATACACTTGAGGATTACCTTCACTCCAAATGCGGCTTCATCGCTAAACAAAATTCGCTTATGAAAATCGGGAACAACGGTAATCTCGTTTTGGGCACTATTGCACTATTTGCAAGCGTTGTTCAGGTGTGAGTCTATTCATGATGAATTGCCATACCAAACAGAGAATAAATCACTTGACAGCTGTTAAATCGATCGCCATCTTGAAAAGTAATGCCAACTTAAAGTTCTATACCTCTATAAAAAACAGCCTTTATTATGTAATAATTTTCGGATAGTGCATGCAAATCTTACAAACTTATACCACAGGCACTGAAACTATAGGTTCGGAAGGTCAAAGTGGTAGTTCCAATAGCCAAAACTCACTTGAGCATGGATAGCTGCCCATTGTGTTATAGGGTAAGGAATGCGCGCGAAAAAATTTGAGCATACACTTTGCTTTACAAAAACCAAAGTTAAGTTTTGAGGCTTGTCTCTCGTTACGCAGCTGCGTCAACAACCAAAATTGTTCCACACAGCAGTGATTGGGGATGCAATCATCTGGAAAAAATAACTAGAGGTGCCTGTCATTGGGTCATATATCTCTTCGAAAATGACCTTGGAATATGACTGATTTCTTTATTTCGGAGGATTTCAATAGAAAATTATGAGCTGGACGGCATGTGGTTTCAACAAGATGGTGCCAGGCGTTGTAAAACCCTAAAAATTTGGACTTTTTCTTGAGTTTTTTCCAGGAAGAGTACTTTCTTACTGGCAACGTTGTGAAGAAGGTTTCGTCGTTTAGTAGGCAGTGTGTTAGCTTACGTGAGAACGTGGTTCAAATCACAGCTCAGACATTTCCAACAAGAACGAAACTAAGACATGAGCCCATGGTTCCAATCACAGCTTATACATTTCCAACAAAAACGAAATAAGCAAGAAATATTTCATTGGGCGACTTCCTCTCCAGCAGTCTTCTGGGAAAAACTGCGAGAGTAAAATAAAGTTGCCATGAAAAGTTTCTCCAAAATCCGTACTTCAGAGCACTGTAGCTAGCGCCATTCAAGGATAAAAAGGAGAAACTAGGTTGTAATACTGACTAAAGGGTTGTAATCCTGACCTGTTAAGTAAGTAACATTTTGACGAAAGGCCGCTGTTCAAACTCCAGGTCAGACATCAAAACGAAATACGAAAAAAAGGAAATATTTCTTGGGCGACTTCCTCTCAGCAGATTTCTGGCAAAAATTGCCATGAAAATTTTCTCAAAAATCTATCGTTCGGAGCCGACTTTAAACTGTAGGTCCCGTCACTCATGTGTGAAATTAATACGTACAACATAGGCGATTTTAGATACTACGTCGTAATCCTGACTGAAGGGTTGCAATGGCCAATTATGTATGTATGTTATGTATGTAGACTTCTTTCTTTATGGGGCTATTCGAATGACGTGAATAATCTCCAGAGATTAAAGCATTTCTTTGTCAAGTTATCACCAAAATAGTGCCCAAAATGTGTGAAAAGAAAATGATTGCAAATTACCTTATCTTGCTGCAGCCAATCCACAGTTATGATATTGTATTTCGAATATAATGGCAAGATCAGGTGGTGTGTTTTGCAACCTGAAAACATATGTAAGTAAGTAAAGTCTTTAATAAGAGAGAGATATGTTGGATGCTAAACATTTTAATTTTATCGATTACAGCTGTAAGTTAAGAGTTCTGAGATCATTTGCAAAAATATTTTCTTTCTTGCTCTGGGATATACAATCTGACCTTCCCAAATAAATATAATTAAATCTAACAAATATGTACATACATATATGTATGCAAGTATATGTATGTATGTGAGTGTACATTATTTATTTTACATGTACAAAATGTTTATTTTAATCATCAAAAAGGCTAATAAAGTAATACAATACAAGCAAATTATAAAAACGGAAACTTTCAAATTCTCTGTGCCATAAATCGTTTCCTTATAAATAAAATTTCTGACTGACCTTCTTTTCTCCATGCAGTAGGTTGTAAGGGGGTTGGGTCGGTTTAATTATAAAACTCTACAAGCGATACGAATTTTATTTCCTTTTTTTCAAAAAAATTTTTTTTTTGTTTTTCTCTTGGTAGAAACGTCATATTGGCCATAATATGGTCTCTTTGATCGATTAATGTATAACACATACAAACTTAGTTGTTTAGCTATGTATGCCTAAGCTATATGTATATAAGCCCCTGTGTAGGGATATAAACAGTATATATGTACCTCTACTAATACCCAAGCAAGCCAAACCAATACTAAGGCATTAAGGCAATAAAAATGGTTTTTATATTGTATATGTGTACATAAGTATACATACAATTATATTATGTATATAATAAGTATGTATATTATGTATTATATAAAAAAATACAACAACAACAATGTATATACATATATACAAATTATTATGGCATTTTGTATAAAATTACATTAAATTGTTGTATATGTATAGGTAAGCATCAAAATGTATGTATGTATATAGAGAAGGCAAAAAATAAATGAAACAAAATATTGTATTACATGCGCAAACATTTCATATATAGTATATAGTTATACCTGCCTTAGCCAATAGCCCTCATCCCTCTTCTCCCCACTCCTTCTGCTAGGTATACATATGCCATAGAATCCATGAGATACAAAGTAAATAAAATTCACACAAGACTTGAATACAATGTAAATTTATAAAATGCTTATGAAAAAAAGAACGAGGAAAAAACGAAGAAAAAAACGAAGAAAAAGCTTTAAGGAAATTTTATGGCAAAGCTTTCAAGAAGCAACTCCACCCTAGTGGCTTAATAGCATGGAGACAAACATTCTAACATCCTAACGTCATAGACATTTGAAGGCATAGCTGCCGCATCAAAAACAAACAAAAAATCTAACATCACAGGGTAATGCTTGATTTAGTTGTATACCTTGGTTACTCCTAAAAGGGCTTTTTTCCTCTTCATTTTTTTTCCTTCTTTGCCTTTGCTTTAGTTACTTGTATTCCGCCCCAACATGACTGTCGTAATAATAAACGATAACAAACGACGAGCCAAACAGCCAGCGAATTGTTCCAATTTCCTTTAAGAGGGTGGATTTTTTATTTAAGCTTTTGCCAGTTTTTATGCCAGTCTTTTTCGCATTACTTTTTCTCTATAACGCTTATACATATGTATACTTAGGTACAAATTTATGTATGTATGTGTAGTTATATACAAAAGGCACAATTTTATCGATTGACCTACTTTTGTTTTACAGCACAAGTATATGTACATGCGCTGCTATCAAATGTCCTTTCCACCCATCGTCATTGACAACATCATGCGCTGTTGAAAATGTTTATCTGCATATGTGTGTGTGGGCATAAGTTGTTTTTTCCCAACATTGTCTTCCATGTTTTTCTCTATCACACTTACACAATCAGAACCACCACCACCACCACCACTACTACTCTCTTCAACATTCGCATTTGGTATACAGATAAATATCCTGGTGTGTATAGTTAGTTTCCTATCTGCGTTACACCACATTCATACAACACAACATACTCATACATTGGCACATACATATAATAACTGTAATCATTATATGCATACTTTTACAGTTACAAAAAAAAAAAGAAAAACTTTTAGAAAAATTCTGGCCTAGTTTTTTTAAGTTCCAAGCTTATAAATATTTTTGTTGTTGTTTTTTTGTTTTCTTTTTTACAAAAACTATGCAGTCATGCCATATTTATTTATGTATTCTTTTGAATTACAATCGCAATTCAAAATTATATTCTAATAATTAGAAGTGTACAGATTAATAGATAAGAGTTTATGATAGGAATCGAACTCTCAACCCTCCAATAGGCAGCCTAGCTTGGTATCCTATCCATGGTATTCTATTCGTGGTATCCTTTGAAAAAAAAATGTATTCATAAATAACACAATACAAGCTTCCCTGAGTCTATTAAAGCATTGGAAATGGAACAAAAAACTTCTAACCGTTGGCCTAGCTACAAGCTAATCGCAGATATTGAAAGTTAGATTCACGGAAATTATTCAGAGGTTAACTAATTCTCTTTAAAAGCTTTCTAACTAAAACCCTATTACCATTATGTGTAGCATACGACATCGTTCAAATTTCCCCCACATAGCTTCCCTGGATCGAGACCATCCGAAAGTACCAAATTTCCATGACTCTGATGCCTAAATCAGTCTGAATGAAAAATATTGTGAGGCTTATTCGCATACATATACACATACATACATAATTGGCCATTACAACCCTTCAGTCAGGATTAAGGCCTAACTTCTCACGCCACTCATGTTGTGTGCCTTAATTTTATACTTGAGTGGCGGGACCTACAGTTTAATGTCGACTACGAACGACAGATTTTATTTTGGAAACTTTTCATTGCAATTCTCTTTTAATCTCACGGCCAGAAGACTGAACTCAACGTCGCTTAAGGAAATATTCCTTGCATCCATATGTCGTTTTTGTTGGAGACATCTGAGCCGGGTGTTCAACCATAGGCTAGCCTTTAATAACACACTGCCTACTAGACTACAGTGACTATGGACATGTGCAAAACAAAGTGTACGCTTCAGATAATCAGACTGCTAGTCACCGTAGTCTAGTAGGTAGTGTGTTGTCTTATTAGACGTAAGGCCTCGGTTCAAAACCCCAGATCAGACATCTCCAGCTAAACGAAGTATGACAAAAAATATTTCTTTGGCAACTTCCTCTCAGCAGATTTCTGGCAAAAACTCTGAGAGTAAATAAAAAATTGCCATGAAAAGTTTCTCAAAAAAAAACTGTTGTTCGGAGTCGACTTTAGATCCCACCACTCAAGTATAAAATTTACATGTACACAACATGAATGGTGTGTGATCCTGGTAGGTTGTAATCCTGACTAAAGTGTTGTATTGACCAATTATATATGTATGTATGTATGTATGTATGTATGCATAATCAGAATCCATCCTAGAAACTTAATAGCAGTTGTAATATGACACTGGCACCTGGGTACACACGCCTGCAGGCTGGGGGCTGTAATAATCTTAATGTATGCAAAAGAATTCTTTCAAAAACTATTCAAAACCAAATCCAGAGCCACGCCCATACATAAGCAAAACCAAATGTTTTTTTTTTTTTTTTTTTTTGTAATTACAGGGCAATTCATATAAAAGATTTTTTTAAATTTCTTTTATTGGCAAAAAACAAACAAACTTTAGAGATTTGCATTATTTTGTTTTAAATTATTTAATAACTACTGCAAATTACTTTGCATGGGGAGGAGGAGAGGTATAGAATAGAAACAAGGAAAATAGAAAAAAGAAACGAAACGAAAACACCTGCAATACCAGGAAAATGATTTCATTTTCTAAGAACTTTTCTGTCGATAATATTTTGTAATTAAATGATAGCAAAAGAAAACAGCAACAATAATAACAACAACTAAACCACAATTTTCTTATTTTTTGTTTTTTTTTTAATTTTGTTTTATTACAACACAAAACCATGGGATAGTCGTTTGGTGGGTTGTAATCGAACGAAAAAAAGAAAAACAAGAAAATTCTAAAATGTATACACAAATACACACACCCGCACGTACATACATACATACCTACACACATATAAAATGAAAATAAAAATTTTCGTTATAAAAACAAAAATAACAGAAAACAAGAAAAAAAAAACATAAGAAAAGAAGAAGAAAAAAAACGAAAGAGCAGAAAAAATAAAAGAAACAAAAATTTAGAATTTAAAACAATGACACGTGCAATTGACCTACTTTCTCTTTGGAACGAAATACAACGAAACTCAAGAAAAATAAAACATAACATTAACAGCAATAGCAACAGCAACAACAACAACAAAACTAAACTATGGATACATACAAAACAGCAAATCTGAATGTGTGTTAGTAGTAGCAGAGCAGAGTAGAGTAGCGAGTTTAACCAAAAACAAGCAGAGAATTTATTAAGAGCCACTAGCTCTTATGAGCAAGAGAGAGCAACAAAGTAATACAAACTAAAATACTAAAGAAATAAGGAAAATTTTCTATTGCCGTTAGACAGCCATATTCTGTATGTTGTATGTATATACAGTACAAGGGGATATTATTATCAGAACAAAAAAAAAAGGGGAGAGTAAATAGAAATAAATAAGCTTTTCATATCCAAAGGGGCACATTTAAACGTGGTAAATAAGAAAAAAAAGCTTAATTATTAGATTTTTATATACAAACTAAAAATAGGGGCAATAAAAAGGGGTAAGTATGTAGGTATGTAGTTTACATAATAAAATGTTACTGTAGGTACCTATTAAGAATAATTCTTTGAATTTTAAATATATATTTTTTTGTATTTATTTTAAACATATTTATAAAAAAATAATAAATTAATAAAAAAAAAACATAATTACTTAGCAAGTAAACTGTTATACGGCAACAAAAGCTATACGAAAAATAGCTTTTAAAGAAAACTTTTTTAATACCTATAACCCAAGTAAATATGGATGAATTTTTGTTTTTTTATTTTTTTTTTTTGTTTTTCATTAAAAAAAACTTGTAAATAAATGCATTTATAAGCATATACTACAACAGAAATGTTTAAAAATTCTTTAAAATTACCGCATAATTCATAAAAATGTTTCATATTTTAAACAAAGTCATAACAGTTGCAGCCATAACATTAGCATATACAGTGCTGGAAAAAGGAATTATGACAACATTCATTTACGTACATATGTATGTATGTAAATAAGGCGGTGGTTCACTACAGTGCCGCAAAAAATTAAAGCACAAACATGTTGTACAAAAAAAAAATCCTGCTTAATATTTTAGCTTCTCACACTACTCATGTTGTGTGCCTTAATTTTATACTTGAGTGGCGGGCCCTACAGTTTAACATCGACTCCGAACGATAGATTTTTTGAGAAACTGTTTTCATGGCAGGTTTATTTACTCTCAGAGTTTTTGCCAGAAATCTGCTGAGAAGAAGTCGCCAAAGAAATGTTTTTTTTTTATATTTCGCTTTGATGTTTGGCCTGGGGCCAGAAATCTGCTGAGAGGAAGTCAACTAATAAAGCAATTGTGGCGCAGGAAAGATGCGTTCGTACTTTGATTGATTCTTTGTTCTGGACAGACTAAAGAGCGTTGAAAAATATACATAGTATACACCGTCGCTATATAGTGCACTGCTTTTGTACTACCGCGTAATACTGAAACAGCCTTAAGCGTTAAGCGTGGTCTTACTGCATTTCGAAATATTTTTGCATGATATTCTTGAAATTGAAACTCAAAAATGTTTAATTCTGGCATTTCATGGCCGAACATATTACAAGTGTTCTTTAATTTTTACCATGCACTGTACATGACATTCTACATGGGATTTTTTTTTTTTGTAAATTTTTAGTTTTGTTAAAATGGCTGTAAAAGCTTATTTTTTTGCCTTTCCATTCTATCATTTTCGGATTTTCTTTTAATTTTCTGAAATTTACAACAATTCTTTATAGAAAACATAATAAACTTTTAAGCAATTTTTATTAAGAATTTAAAATATTTAAATGTTAAATACTATTTTACAAGATTTATATAGAAATTCTATGAAAAACAAAAAAAAAAATAAAAAAAGCCAACAATTTTAATGAACACAGATTATCATTAAAAGCTCTTTTTTTTGCTGTATTTTATTTGATTTTTATGAACTCTTTGATTTGAATTCTAAACAGCTTTATTCTCCTATTTGCTATTTAAATCTCTCTCTCTCAAATAAATACTACTCTCTTTGCTCCTCTCCTTTTCATATTTATATATATATGAAACGGTTGATGTTATTTCCCCTTAGTATTATTGTAGTTGTGCAATATTTTCTCAGTTGCATGTGTATGTGTGTGGCAATAAAAAGTACAAGTTTTGTAAATATTCAGCGACCTATTTATTATGTTATAACTTTTTTTTTATTTCTTTGTATTGGAAAAAGCTTTTTTCTTCTTCTTCTTCTATTGTGTATTTCAGTTGTTGACCGTTGTTGTCATGGCGTTTTTTATTTTTTTTTTCTTTTTCTTTATAGCAGAGAGTCTATCATAATACGAGAATATATTCTTCTTTTAGTTTTTCATTTAAAGAAGAGCACAAAAAAAGCGTTAGTACTCTTGCTTGCTCACTATTTCACACACACACAACAAAACTACATGAGAAGAATACTTCACACAGAAGACACCAACGCGAGAAAATCAAAACTACAAAATTTTGTTGTTTTAGCAACGCAACTACAAAACACAATGAATGATAAATAACAACAACACTAATTTAAAAACATAGAAAAGATATAAAACAACATTACAAAATAATAATTCTAACAACAACAGCAAGCAATACAGCATTTGCAATATAAATATTGTTGTTTTAATATGTTTTTATACGCTTGCATTTTATAAACAAGTTTCTATGCATTTAATAATTAAATATACATACATGCATATTTACGTACGTACATATGTATGTATGTATGTACACATCGTTTGATTTGCAAAAGCATAAGAGCTTCTGGGAATTTGACCGACTGACTGAATTACTGTCATCGTTGCTTACATGTGCTCTAGCACACACACCATGTGAAGGAATTGTAATCGATTTTCTTTTCTTCTTCATCGTTGTTTTTGTTGTTGCTTGCTTGCATTTGCAATCAATTAAAAATCATTACTTGACATGACTTCACCACAATTATGGGCACTTTTTTTAATCGGCGCCTCTATTTTAAATGCATTTCCAAGAAAAGCTTTTTTTTTTATTGGTTTCACAGGAAGTTCGTTTGTTTGTCGAGAAAAACATGTGTTTTCTCTAGCAGAAGCCTATTTATTAAGCGTGGATTTGGATTTTTCTCAATACATACGTTTACACATGACAATTTTCGTTTAGCAACTCCTGGGGGTTTTTTCTTTCTTTTTTATTGCGAATACGAAAAGAGGAAATAACGGAAGACATTACATTTCTTATAAGAATAAGGATTACAATCTAGCTTCTCACACAACCCATAATGGGTTTGTGAATATAATACATACACGTATGGTGGAATCATGCGTCTGCAAGCGACAGATTTTTGAGAAAATTTCCGTGGCATTTTTTTTTTTATTTATTTTTTAACACTGATTTAAACTATGCATAGCCTCGCGTCTCACGAGACAACATACTACGTAACTGGACTTTAGCGACTGGGAACAGTTTTGTTAAATATCTGTTCTCTAAAATGTCATTTACATACTTTGATCCACTTATGAATATGGATCGCTTGACCATTCAAAAACGTATAAAAATTTATAAAACTTATAACAAAACGTGGTCACTTTTCGAGCGTTACGGAATGATTTTGGGCTCACCTACAGGGTAAAGGCTTTTCAAAATTATAAAGAAAGCATTGTAAATGAATTTCTGTGCATCTTCCGAAAATATCGCTTCTGTTAAGGATTTTGGGGCACCGCTGGCACGGCCATCTCGTTCGAATGATGGGGGAAGCTCCGGGAAGACGGGTATTTGATATGGCGATTTGCGGAAGTCTACGAAGAGGACGACCTTGTTTGCGTTGGAAGGACCAAATCGAAGAAGCCCTCTCATCGATTGGTGTGACCAACTGGCGAAGGCAAGCAAGAAGCCGAGGTGCCTGAAAAGATAAGTTAAGACAGGCCGAAATCCGTTAATCAGGTTGTTAATGGCCAATAAAGTAAGTAAGTAAGTAAGTTAAGGATTTTGTGGCGCATAATTTTCCAGTTAATGGTCTCAACAATTGGGCCTATCTTATGGATCATTGTGAAATTTGAATTTACAACTCCATCCGTAAAAAATCCATCTCACCTAATAGTTAAAGCCATTTTACAAGGCATGTACATTTAAAATGCATGTACATATGTAGTGACTAGTTGCTTAAGCGGTCTAATTTTTCAAAAAAAAATCTTTTCAGCAAATGGATTAACTCTGTGGGGGTCATAGATAATATCAGAATTCGCGACAATGCGCAAGCAGATAAGCATGATTGAGCCATGTTTGAAAAGATATAGTCAACGAAACAGAAAATAAAGAGAGGCAAAGGCTCTTCTCAAACGTGGAAATTACAATAAAAGAAGACTTAAATCATGCATTAGTTTAAGCAGAAAAAACCTAAGTTTAGTAATCGATTTTTCAACAAGACACTGTAGATTCAAAGCACACTTGTTGTCTCGAACCCAGTATGCAGATTCTTCGAAACTGTAAGGCCTGTATATCACGTGCTAGTCACAGAATTGTTGTTATTGACACTCAGACACCGTTCTGCAATTTTTCAGGACTTAGAGGCATAGACGTGACACCACTTATGGGTAAACCTTTCCCGATTTGATCATCTATAAAACTAAAGATATTTTCATTGCAGGTTGTATTCAGAGAATTAATTTTTTCGGCAACAGTTGATTTTATCAACTTCGAGTGCTTGCTTGAAATGTCAACGATAAGGCTGGATTTACTAAACCGCAGTTCCACAATATTGTTTGTGTTGGTATTGGAGTAAAAACCTGCTTTAAATGTTGCCTTAATTGGTTAAACTTTTTGAGGCTAATTTCTTGTCTACAGTCTTATTACTTTTATTCTCTTACAAATATTTCGATAACACCTCTAACCTAATCAGAATAGGCCGATACTTTTCAAAATAGAAATTTTCTAATTGTCATTCATTCCTTTTTATATTTCTGAAACGCGTTGTCTATATTTTTTTAATTTTAATTGAAGAAAAATAAAAATTTTTTTTTACGAATCCATGAAAAATAAACAAATTTTTCTTATAACTTGCCTGACTATAGTCATTTCTAATTTTATGCCATGTTGGGCAGCCGATGATGAAGAAATCTTTACCGATTATTGTAATCCAACACTCTGTAAACATGCCAAAAATGCTTCCCATACTGGCTGCATGAATGGCAAACTACATGACGGTGTAAGTTGCCTAACATACATGTATTAATTACATGGCATTACCATTAATGTTGATCTCCTTTTATATTTACATGTTTTTAAGCAATTTCAAGTTCCTCCCTGCAAAGCGGGCGCTAACAGGATAATGAATTTGACGGATGAAATGAAACAGGAAATACTCGACATGCACAACTATCAACGGAATTATGTAGCCTGTGGTGGCCTGAAAAAGTCTGTTAACTTGAAACCGGCTTGTCGTATGGGTGTAGTAAGATGGGATAAGGAACTGGAGGCAACAGCATACCTGCATGTCTCATATTGTACCATGGAACACGATAAATGTCGTGGAACACTCAAGTATCTTTTATCCGGACAGAATCTTGGATATCTTAGTGGCAGGATGTTAAGAAACCTTTCAGTATATACAACCTTACATATGTATGAATGGTATATGGAATATAAGCTAACATGGCCGGAAGTTGTTTATGATTATTTCAGTGAACCAGATCATCCGTAAGTTAGGACAACAACCTTTATTTCCAATATGATTTGAAAACAACAACTTCAAATCGATTTTTATTTATTTTCTTTTCAGAATGATTGGCCATTTTTTGACCTTAAGCAATCAGTATAATAATCGTATCGGTTGTGTTTTGGGCGATATATTTGAGGTAACCAAACAGACACAAAGTACGATGTTAACATGCAACTATCCAATGACGAATGTTAAGAAACATACCACATATACGCCATGTAAAGTGCCAGCATCGGAATGTAAAACGGGCACTGATTCCCAATATAAATATTTGTGTTCTGAAGATGAGGAATACACATGGTCTAAACCAGCTAAATCGAAACCTTACGATGGTGATGACACCGAAACATATGACGACTGTGGTCTTGCACCGGAAGATGTATATAGAGTTGATTCGCATAACGTTGGCGGAGGCGATGCTAACCTGCCACCAATTGATCAATCGAAACCGCCGCAAACTGGTGGCAAACCACCGGATACTGGTGGCAAACCGACGGATACTGGTGGCAAACCGACGGATACTGGTGGCGAACCGCCAGATACGGGTGGCAAACCACCTGTCGACCCAGAGGAATGTGAACCAACCAAAAAACCACGTCCACAAAAACATTGGCCAGCGCCCCCTGCAAAACCAAGTGACTCCATAGTATATGATTATGATGAAGAGGAATACGATCCACCCTATAGCAGTTCGCCACCAACTTTTAAGGCATGCTTCTTTCAAGACACATTCAGCAAGGCATTGATTTTGGTAATACTTCTCCTCATTAATATTTTCGGAATTTAAAACAACAAAATACCCGCAGTGTTATTAAATAATAAATATTTTATTTTATAATTGTTTTATACACTATATACAAGCATATATACATATATAATAACTTATTTTCTTAGTTGATGCGGTGGGCTTAGTAAACTAGATATAATATCTAAATGCTAAACGTTAAATGGTCGATTAGTTATGTAAACGAAATCATACAACCTCGCCATACATCGTTATCATACTCATACATCATCAACATCATACTCATACATCATCATCATCATACATGTTTTGAACAATATGTTCGCTTCCCATACTGCTAATTGCAAGCTAGGAATACTTTATTTTCGTTTAAGTTTGAAAGGTTATACTTGAGTATAATAAAAAGAGGGGTTGCAACTCTTCAGGATCCAGATAGCTTGGTACAAGAAAATAAAGCAACAAATTTAAAAATGAATATGGCAGAGACGAAAATCTGCCATATTAATACGATTTCCCAGGAGCGATTTATAGCATCTAAACGAAATAGAGGTTATCATACAGTTTTGTTATCTTGGGACCATTATATCCACAAATGATGGTTCAAAGGTTCGAAAGTATGGATATTGATCAGACATTTGATCACGAAAAATTCAACGCTGTTACTCGTCTCGTTCATGAGCCGCTTTCTTTCTGGCCGAGAACTATAACCAGTTATAGGTAAAAGCCGTTATCGAGCCGTAAAGAAGCGCATTTGACATTTAGCTGGTCAAGTCCTAGTTCAAGACACTTGAACGACACCACCACAATTGTTACAGAATGTAATCCGCATGGGCAGTACAGAACAAGATGGACACCCTGTTTACCCTGTTTGAGGCTGAAGCAAAGAGTAATGGAAACAGTTGGACTGAAGTGAAAGTGTGGGCACAGTGTAGAAAATTAAAGAAGCGAGATTTGTACAGAAAATTTCTTGAGGCCCTATGCTCTTTATATAGTAGAAACCATGGGAATAGAGTCTTATAACACACTATCCAGTCTAATCAAGAATTTTAGACTCAAAGAACATTTGTACAGAAAAGGAATTATTAAAAATTTTGTTTGTATATTTTATAACTAGCTGTACCCTGCGCGCTTTGCTGCACTACAAACTAAAATAAATTTGAAGGAAAGACATTAGACAAATATCCAATTAAGTTTGAATCATTTTATTGATTTTGTTTCCCGTTGTCCAGATGATTCAGACGAACGGGCCTGAGTAATACGCATTCGATCAAGTGATTCATTGTTCAAGTGATTCATGCGAACGGATCTGTGCGGCATGTACTCGAAGATTTTTCAGTCTCAATGCTGATTCTGAGGCTAGTAATGCTCTTTTCTTTTCTTTTCAACACAGGATCAAATGCACAGTTTACGATTTAATTAATTTCGAAGAATTTTCAGTGGCGCCACCTGTCGGAAATTGGTTATACCAACTTAGAAACCTTCGTCGGCTCATGCGCAACAACTTTGCTACAGATTTTAATGCATAGTTTACGATTCCATAAAGTACATTCATTTTTATATATATAGATAATTTAAACTTGAAAAAAAATAAATAAAACAAAAGTCTACGAATTTAATTTTGGTTATATTTTTTCTTATTTGGTGAATTTTTTCACAAATGTTGGTTACAAAATTTTTTTCTTCCCCTTCTATCTTTCCCCCCGCGTCGTTCTTTACACTTTATTTTCTTTGGTTTTATACATCAAGAATCACAGATAGCATACTTGTAGGGGTAACTACTATGCGTATGAGTAATATATTTCAAATGCAATTAAATATTAAGTATGTAGTATGTAGCATACGTGGGCATGGCCCCTCGCTCATTTGGAATATCAACATAAAAAGTAGCCTATAACTCCTTCCAGACATACAGGAAGATACTGTGAAAATTTCAAGAAAATCGGTTCAGCCGTTTAATCGTCTATAAACTTCAAACATACAAACATACAATCAAACACACATTCATTTTTATATATAAGATAAGGAAAACCGCTTATTGAGGCCTTATGCTCCTTATAGGGACCACAGGATTATATAGTGCGCTCAGCAGATTTCTGAAAGTTTCTCAAAAAATCTGTCGTTCGGAATCGACTTTAAACTTTAGGTCCCACCACTAGTGGATAAAAACAACACACACAACATAAGTGGTGTGTGAAGCTAGGTCGTAATCCTGACTTAAGGGTTGTAATGGCCCATTATGTATGAATGTATGTATCTTTAAGGAGCATGTCACGAAGCATTTACAGTTTCTTATTAGATTTCTGTTTTCTTTTTTGTTTTTTTAAGCAAATAATTGGTTTGCGGTAGCATGTTCTAATTAGAATGATAGTGTTGTAGCAGAAACAACAATGTACATATTGTAAATGGTAAGGAACTTCGCTTATTAAAGACAACTTTTTTCCAAGATGTACCGTCGTCTCCTGACCTTCCTTGTATTCGTTGTTAATGTCAATGTTGACAAGGTGAGGCAGCCTCTGGATGGATTATTTAAATGGAGAAATACCATAAAAAATTGTTGTTGTTTTTTTTGACGAACTGTGTGCAACACAGTCACATACATATATTTGCGCCCATAAATTTTATAAAAGTTTTATTACGATTTTAGGCGACGATATACGATATTTTGAAAATATTTTAACAGATCATAACAAAACAAATAAATATCGAAGGCATTAACTACATTCAATAAAAATCAACGTTTAAATTAAAATTATTTTGATTGTTAGCATGATGAGCAACATATTCTGATAGTAACTTTGCGATAAAAGTTTAGATGGGGAGCAATCACTTGGTTTCGGTTTTGGCTTTGGCTTTGGTTTTGGTGCTGGTGCTGGTGCTGAGGGTTTTGGCTTTGGTTCTGGTTTTGATGCTGGTTGTCCACCTGTAGGTTTTCCCGTCGTTGTTCTAAGTGGAGCATATAGATGTGAATTCTGCACAATCTCTGGAGGCTTGAGGCGTATGTCATATGTTTCTGAACCATCTCCATCATACGGCTCAAATTTTAGTTTCTTTCCATAATCATATTCCTCCTTTTCGGAACATAAATACGGATATTTTGGATTTGTTCCCGTTATACATTTAGACGCTGGCACCTTGCAAGTATTATATACTGGAGTTCGTTTTATATTGGTCATAGCATAATTACAACTCATCATTGCACCATTTTTCTGCTTACTAGCCTCGAATATATAACCGAGAACGCATCCGATGCGTGTAGATTTTTCATTAACACTAACCAGAAAATGTCCAACCATGCTGGATAGAAGAAATATACATATAAATAAATATGGCGGTTGTAATTCAAAATAGCTCAGCCTATTAGTGTTATGTATACATATTTAGCTGAAGAATGCTCTTATTCTAACTTGAACTCCTTTGAAGTATATAGTGCTGCATAGAAACACTAATCGTATTACAATAACAAAACATAACAAATCAACAATAAGTTCTAGAACTTGCCATATCGAAAATAAATTAATTATCACACATGCAATAATCGATTTATGGCTACAATGATTTCAAAACATAATACGATTATACGATTTTTTATTAGGATTTTGAAAGATCTGCATACATAGGTATGCGAATAAACTAGCGCAATTACTGAGCTTAAATGACGACATTAGCGAAAATATTGAACCGAACCTATTTATGGTTAAAAACGTGGCGATTCAGTGAGTCAAAAACAAAAAGACTACTACTGGCCTCTTCGGAGTAGTTTAAAATCGGAGTTAACGTACTATAAGCCAGAATTTGATAGTCAGATAAGATATCGTATTTTTGCAGGAATATCCGAGCTGGAGATGCCTGCGAAGCCAACAAAACTATGCATAATGATGCTGAAGTAATCTTGCAACTCCATCAAGGCATGACTTCATCGCAATGGCGTTGCATGTTCTTTTTTCTTTTTGCATATGTCAACGACAAAGATATCACTCTACGTACCCATCGAGATGTTACCGTTGCGAAGCATATTGGATAACAGATTTCTAATGCAACGATTCCAATCCTATCGAGTACAATGCAAAGTTAGGAATTTATGTCAATACACTTTCACTTACGGTTCATCGTCTGGTATATGTTCATAATTGTCAATTATAGCGGGCCAAGCATCCTGATACTCCAGATACCACCCTATTGTGTTCTCATTCAAATATCTGGAATAGTTAGACACCAACTTGCCAAGCAACAAGGATAAGTTTTGACCAGTAAATTTATATTTATAGGTGTTACGACATTTATCGTGAGCCATGGTACAATACGAGAGATGAAGCCATGCCGTTTGCTCCAGTTCTTTATCCCATATCACGGTACCCATGCGACAGGCTGCCTTAAAACCCCAATAGTGCTTAAGGCCACCGCCGGCTACATAATTTCGTTGATAGTTGTGATAATCCACAATTTCCTGCTTTTGTTGTTCAGTTAAATTTAGTAATTGAGCACCACCCTGCTTACATGGGGGATATTGAAAATCCTGTGACAAATATCACTTAAATTAATTATATTTTCGAGAGAAACCTAATGAAAGTCTATCTTACACCGGAATGACGTATGTTGTCCTTACAACCAGTATGCATGCCATCGCCACCGTTATATTTACACAAACCCGGCATGCAATAATCGGTAAAAATTTCTTCATCTGCTAAACATGTTACAAATAGGATTGCCTGGCAAATTCTAAGAAAAATTTCCTTGTATTCCATCGTTAAGTTCCGTAACTCTCTTTCTCTGTAGGAGAGTCCAGAAAAAATTTTTTTTTCTTCTTTCAGAAATTAAAACAGAAAAATCCGACAAATGAATGTGATTCGATATACTCGATATACGATGACACAAACAAAATCATCAATGTTTACTTATATGTATGTATGTATGTATGTACATATAAGTAGGTATGCATTGACGAGTACTTTTTATGTTTAAAAGTTTGAACTGATAAGCCTTAATCAGTTACTTTGAATCACTACAACTAAGATTGTGGAAAAATAACGGATGCCTTAGCATCGACAAAGTACGTCATTGAGCCTCCCCATATTCATAAACCGAACAATTTGGTCTGAGATGTGGAAAACGTAGTAGTTCCCAGTACTTTAGTGCGAGTGCTACGCAGTAACTTCTGTAGAAATCACTTCGATAAGCATTCCTTCCTATTATGCCATGACGTACCATGTTCGTACCATCTTAGTCAACAAACGAACAGCTCAACCTAGCGATCGAACAGGTACTCTCTTCAGTCCAGGAAACGTTAGCTAGGCCATGAAATTTTTACTAATTTCCAACAAAATTCATTCAAGAGATCCCTTGTACGTGATTCATATATCGAATTGTGGGTGTGCCCCTACACCCACGGACGTAAATAAGGGAAATCATAGTATAATCCATCATTTTGAACTGAAATAGCCGATATTAATGGACAAGCTTGGTATTTAATCACCATAAAGACAGCCATGACGTTTGCTCCTTGATGTATACATAGGTATCCATATAATGAATATTGTGCCATGCCTTGAGTAATTGTTAATCGGCTTCTTACATTTCTGGACGATCCTTGATCGTGTAATCCCGGATGTAGTGAACATAGTCTATCAGTGACTGATAGTCACTGTGCTAAGATACATATTTGAATTATTTTACGTGTGTCAGATGATACATTTCTCAGCTTGAAGAACCGTATTATGGTCCGGTGGTCAGAGGCATAATTTAAATTTTTGGTTCCTCTATATAGAGGGCACGTTCTGTCTAAACCTCTGTATAGTAACAAGGCTTCACGGGCGTCTGAAAGTCTGATATCAGAATGGCATCCTGTCAGATAATGCCGCATCAAACGAGCATCCCCATGAAGTATACCAATTACCATCAGCGACTTGTAGTTCTAGTTGATTTATCCGGCCATAGACTAAAGGCCATAGGACGTAGGCCGCGCTTCATACATAATTGGCCATTACAACCCTTCAGTCAGAATTAGGGCCTAGCATCCCATACCACTCATGTTCACTCATACGTGAGTGGCGGAACCTACAGTTTAACGTCGACTACGAACGACAGAAACTTTTTCATGGCAGGTTTATTTACTCTCAGAGTTTTTGCCAGAAATCTGCTGAGAGGAAATCGCCGAAGAAATATATTTTTTATTCATATGTCCTTTTGATGTCTGGCCTGGGGCTCGAAACCGGGGGTTATGTCTAATAAGCCAACACACTACCTACTAGATTACGGCGAATTCCTGTCATATTGAACGCAATTACCAAATTAACTTAACTATTTGGTGATTATAACTCTTTAGTCAAGAATACCACCTAGCTTCTCGCAACACCCATGTTATGTGCGTTAATTTTATACATGAGTGGCTTACGATTTTAAGTTTAAGAAACATTTCATATTCAATTTAAATTAATTTCCCGGGGTTTATTTTGTTAAATTAAGGGTTAAAATAAAGATGCCACTAACAGTTCTATTATTACAGCACATCTGGTAACTTCATGCATCAATATAAACAAAGTAGGTGTTGCCAGCATGAAAGAAAACAAAAGAAAAAATAGAAAAAAATAAACACCACACTCTGACGATGCTTTGCATCTGCAAATACAACAAAAACAAAAATGTTGCCGATAAATGTTACTCTTTAACACTGTAACTACACTCGAGGGAAAAGGAGAGAGTATAAAAGTACACACTGTATGACTGCGAGGAGTACATACATATTGTTTTCATGAAAATAATGAATTCATATTACGTGATTCACGTTGTTTGTTTTTGTTAAACAACACCAACGAATGAAACCAACAAAGAGAACCATAAACATTTCAATGTATATGTATGCATACGTATGTACATTATGCATGAATTGTATGAATAAAATGTCAGTTGTATGTATAAGTAAATGTACAAAATGACGAATAAAATGTACAAAATATCTTATCGTTAAATAGAGCTATTGCGTTGCTTTAGTTGATGTTCTGCTTTCATTTGGACTAGATGAACGTTTTTTCATACGTCTGTACATACATTCTTACATAATAATTAAGCAACTGTTATTGCCACCAGCTGGTGTTTGTTGTTATTTTAATGAATAATTAATTTCAATAGAGAAAAGGTACGTATATACATATAATTCCTTTAATTATTTCTTAGTTTTTTCAAAACATGATTATATTTTGTTGTGTTCTTTGTCTACCCTTCGAACATCCATGCACAGTTGAAAATGAACGATAACCAAACGTATAACAATAGCCAGGACTTTGCAGAAATGAAACAGTTATTAATCTCTTGGCATGTTGACATACTCTATGATTTATTTAAAGGTAAGAGAGAACAAAAGAGCATATTTGTTATTGTAGTTGTAATGTAAAGCATATACAATTCAGTGAGTTGTATATGAAAACGAATTGATCAGTTTTATTTACAAACTTATGTAGTAAAATTCAGTGTTACCATAGTGTTTTTCTTCTTATCAAGAGGACGCTGTTTTCTTAATTTAAAAATGTATGTAGATTTTATTAATTCGTACTTTCATATTTAAATGGTGTTCAAAACAAACCTAATTTATCTATAATTTAATATAAATTGGTTATGAAACTCATCATCTCCACAATATTTTTATAATTTCTGGGTTTTCATTGCTTAGAAATTTTAAGAATATCTAGTGCGTTATGTCCACAAACAAAAATAGTTAAATACAGTGATAGGCTATGCTTCAGCACATCAGCTGTAAACTTAAAGATTAATTATTTCTGACAGTGTTGAAAAATTCAATAATTTAGTACTTTTTTTTTAGTACTTTTCTATTTCAAAAATACAGCAGTACCTCCGCGACGATTTCAGTACTTTTTTAATATAAAATATTTTATGTCTTGAGCTTTTCAACTATTAATGCATTAGCAACGTATTGCTAAGGGTAGAATTAGTCTTTAGTCCCGGTTAGCCAAACGTCCACGGATCATACGTTCGTTTTTAGATTGTGCAAAAATAACGGATGTCTTTGGAAAAGATAGCACTCCATAAACATTTAAAGCACGCACTCCATGTTCATTTAAAAATCGAAGAATGTTTCATACACGTTCACTGCCGCGGCAATTTTCAGTAAACTGGCCACGCAAACCAACATTGACTTTTTATTCTTTTCCCAGAAGTCATTTATCGATACTAGCAATGATATAATATGATTTTATTCGTAGCTAAATAAAAATGGCAGGTTTAGTGAGTACGAGATACACTGCGTTTCACTTGAATAGCACACCGCACACATTGAAATTCTCCCCCCTATATCTTTGTAGGGAATAAAGATAGCGGATTGATTTTGGATTGCATTTGTAGTGCTATTTGTAGCTTTTATTATAAAATAAAATTTATTTCGATATATTAAATTGTTTTTAAAACACAACATAAAAACCAAAAATACTCAAAAAATAACAAGCAAATTCCGTTTCACTAGAATAGCACATTTTTTAATAAATGTAGAAAAATTACTTTTTATTAAGGTTTTTAATTTCTTTATTATTTTTTCATGAAAACTAAAATTAAAATATGGGTTTCTAGTAGTGAGTTGAGCCTCCCTTGTTCAAAATAACCTCGTATATCCTGTTAGGCATTGACTCCCACAAATTTTTCAAATAGTCGAGAGAAATTGAAGTCCATGCTCGTTGAATGGCCTCAATAAGTTCTGCTTTGGTTGAAAATTGTTTTCCAGACTCGTAAACTTTTCTGGCCAGCCATCCAATAACATTCTCTATTATATTTAGGTCCGGCGAGTATAGTGGCCAATTCAAAAGGTTTACATTTTTGGACTCTATGCACGATTTGACCACACGAACATTATGTATTGGGACGTAGTCTTGCTGAAAAGTCGACGGCAATGGACCAAAAAGATTTTCAAACTGTGGAAAGGCCTTTTCTAAAACACTCTGATATGTTTTAACGTTCATATTTGAACATAGAAACTGGAGCTCGCAGGTGCCATAATATGAAATCGCACCCCACACCATAACTCCGCCAACTTGACTGTGTAATCGATCCAACTGATGAGTCTTCTTCCTCAAATCGTGAAAATAATAATTGTAGCCATCAGGGCCCTCCAAATTAAACTCCTTCTCGTCAGAAACAACAAGCGCTTAAACTCGTTGTTCTATACCATATAATCTCAACAAAATTTCAACCGCATTTCTTTTCGTGCAGAGTTAAGTGGTGGTTTTTTCTTTAATTTGAGTCGTTTGAGTTGATTTGCTCCTAAAATGATACGCCATACAGTGGTCTTGCTAGCATGGACACCTACTTTGGACTTAATTTTGTCAACAGAATTGTGCGAATTTGAAGCTTCTCCTAAAAAGCCCTCTTATCTGTTTGGGGATGGCTGACCAGCGAGTCTGAAAAACAATTTTTAACCAAAGCAGAACTTATTGAGGCCATTCAACGGGCATGGACTTCAATTTCTCTCGACTATTTGAAAAATTTGTGGGAGTCAATGCCTAACAGGATATACGAGGTTATTTTGAACAAGGGAGGCTCAACTCACGACTAGAAACCCATATTTTAATTTTAGTTTTCATGAAAAAATAATAAAGAAATTAAAAACCTTAATAAAAAGTAATTTTTCTACATTTATTAAAAAATGTGCTATTCTAGTGAAACGGAATTTGCTTGTTATTTTTTGAGTATTTTTGGTTTTTATGTTGTGTTTTAAAAACAATTTAATATATCGAAATAAATTTTATTTTATAATAAAAGCTACAAATAGCACTACAAATGCAATCCAAAATCAATCCGCTATCTTTATTCCCTACAAAGATATAGGGGGGAGAATTTCAATGTGTACGGTGTGCTATTCAAGTGAAACGCAGTGTATGTATCTCGTAAATTGCGTTCCCTTCTAGGCTGCCAATTACGAATTGACACCAACGTAGATTGCGTTCCCTTCTAGGCTGCCAATTACGAATTGACACCAACGCAATCTACGAGTTATCTCGTACTCACTAAACCTGCAGTAGTCGACAGTCAACGTGTTAACCTATGTATTAACAATTTCGTCAGAGATGCGGAAAACGTAGATCCCAGAGTGCTCCGTAGTATCTTCTCTAGAAATCACGCCGATAAGCATTCCTTCCTATTAAGCCATGACCGTGAAGTCAGCGACCACACTGGCAGATATTGAGCTGTATGTACTTTCTGAGTCAAGAAACGAACAGCTCAACCTAGCGATCTAAAGAAAGCCATGACATTCGCCTAAAAGACACTACAGTAATCGTAAATAAGTTTTAAGTCTTGATTGTCATATCATAGCATCCGATTTTTTTGTTCGTTACTGTATCTGTCTAGAATCGCCTAAGCCACGCCTCTTTTTAATTAATCTCAGAACATTTATTCATCGTTATATTTTATTCACGAATTCTAATTTCTTTGGTTTATTTAATCATAATTACAGAAGAGGACATTGCAATTGAAGAACTAAAAATGATGCAATTTAGTCACATGAACAGTCTCTTAAAAAATTACAAAATGGGCGTTCGAATACGATTTGAACATCATTTTATTAATTGGCGCAATCGAATTGGTATTCCTTTAAAGGAAATTGAAACGTATCGCGCAAACAACTGCCATAACTGTCAAAAACATAAACCGATTCAGGAAAATGGCTCTCAAGAATTGCATAACCACGTTGCTATGCCTGAGACAATAGCAAAGAGACGCAAGACGAATAACAATAATTTGACAATAGCCAATGAAACCATTGAAATAGATGATAGCCAACCTTTACCAATATCATCATCACCACAATCAACAAAATCAGAAAAGCTTTTAAAGAAAGTATCCACCTTCGATGATGCCGCCCCTTTGACACCATTGACCGTATTAGAAATACCCGCAGAAACGGTAAATCATAATGCCGATGAAGACATGGAAAATGACAATTGTACGCTGAATGCTTTACGTGACTTTTTAAGTACAACATTAGAGGAGGAGGAATCGCCACCACCAAAGTTTCCCTCTAAAGCGACAACGGACAAATGCCCGGTTAGTTTAAAGCAAATCCTGGAATTATCAGGAACGCGTGGCATGGCCATAGTGAATTTCTACAATGAGAAAAATCATCTGACTGCCGGCAAACGTTGTCAACTGATACAGTTGATTGTGGAGTTCTTTGACGAAAACGACTATCACTTGTCGTTGAATATGAGCCATAACTTGGAGTGGGAAATCTTGAAAATGTTTCCCAACGAAAAGTTGGAATACTATCGCACCGAGAAAAGAGGCAAAATTTATGTGAAATTTTCCAATATGAAACGTTATAAACGTGAACGCAATAATAAAATAAGAAACGAAGTCGAATTAACAAATTCTCGGCCACGTCGTACACTAAATCGTAATCATCATTTGGATGGCTTTGTTACCGAAGAAAATACCCTGCCACCAGATCTGAATAACGATGAGGCAGATATCGAAGTGAAAAAAGAAAATATTGAGAATATTTAAAATAATACAGAGTAAATGTTATTTAAATGTAAGGTTGGTTGTAAATGAAACTGTTCGAAATCGTTTTCGAAAAGTTTTTATTGGAAATTTTAAATGCCACATAAAAAGTGATCTCAAATGTAAATAATTATAAAAATTTTTGTAATACAATAGAATAAAAAAAGAATGTTTTTATATAAAAAAAGGACAAATTCCCAAAGAGCTTTAGTTTTACTCTGCTCAGCTTTTGAATCGAATAAAGCATGATAGTTCTTTCGCTTCCTACCAAGAAACTTTTAATATTCTTATCTCGTTACTATTACATGCACACACAGTTGTCTATTACAACCCTTCAATCAGGGTTATAACCAGAGAAGCAATGAATCGTTTTTCCGATACTCCTGAGTACTCATGCGATTTTGAGTATGAGTAAGTCAACAGTATTGAAATTCAACTACTCTGATTCATTCGTACTCACTACAACATAAGATTTATATGTACAGGTTGCAATGAGTATGAGTACAGCGTTGACATCAATCTCATAACATTCAAAATATGTATGTATGTTTGATTCATACGTCTACTTATTCAGATTCATAAATTTAGAAAAATACTTATAATACTCATAAATGATTCGAGCGATTCGAATCATTCATCAAAATTTTCAGTCTTAATTGTTGTTGCATTTATAAAAAAAGAAGAAAGAAAAATACAAAGATAGCAAGCAAAGCAAACACACAACCTTCTAGTGAGTATTGTAGTGTTCGTAAGCGAATCATACTTATTTTGTGATTCTCATAAATGTTGAGTAAAGGAGAGTCGAAATCAACAACATCATACGTATTGGTAAGTATAAGTACGATGAGTACTTCAAACTTAGAATATGAGTAGTTTATGAGTATGTTATTAAAATAAGCATTAATGCGTATAAGTATAGAAATTATGAGTATGATGCGAATCTACTCATCTTTTTGAATACTACTCATCTTTTTGAATACTCATTACTGATCTCTGGTTATGACCTAGCTTCTCCCGCCACTTACGTTGTGCGTGATTAATTTTAATTTTAATTTTTCAGTTTAAAATCGATTCCAAAGGATAAGTTTTTTGAGAAACTTTTCATGTCAATTAATCGTCGTGTTGAGAGGAAGCCGCCGAAGAAATATTTTTTTTATATTTCGTTTAGATGTCTGACCTGCCTAATCCACTATATACTATACTATGGCAACTTCTCGATACTATGTAAATTATATATATCCTTATATATCCATCTGAAAATGGACGACTCTTATGTATGGGCCGTGGCCTTGAAGTCTTTTTTGAGGGTTTTCAACCGCAAATGCTTACCGAAATTACATTACGGTTCGGTAAGCGGTTACATTGCTTTTCGTATTCTAAAAACGAATATACGTTCCGTGGACGTTTGGCTAACCGTGGCTAAAGCCGAATTTTACCTTTAACATTACGTTGAACATGTTGCTGCTAATGCATTAATAGTTGCAAAGCACAAAACATAAAATATGTAATAATAAAAAAGTACTAAAAGCGCGGCGTGGAGTACTGCGGTATTTTGGAAATGAAAAAGTACCGAAAAAAGTACTAAAAAAAAGTACTGAATTTTTCAATACTGAAAAAAGTACTAAAGTACTGAATTTTTTAATACTGAAAAAAGTATTAAAGTACTGAATTTTTCAATACTGAGCAAGAATAACAAAATAATTGTAAAATCTGTCAGTCCAACATATGGTATTTTAAGAGCATTGGAACGCAATGTCTTTCTCTTGCATGTATTTATTTTAAGACCAATATTTGCAGTCTCAGTTTCAAGGGATTTAAATTTACCTGAAAAATGGCGTTGACCATATCCTTCCTTATCATTGTTACACAAAATTGTTCCATTTCTCTGGCCTAAACTCCATTTGATTTTTGTTAATAATTTTAGAGATAAAAAGAAAAGAAAACTAAAGATTATTTATTTATACTTATTAATAATCATAAATACATATATAGTATATACGTACATATTTATGCCTACTGTATTGATATAATATTAACTAATTTAAATTTCCAACCCTGGTAAAAAGAGTAAAAAATACCGGCATTTACTTACTTTGTTACATTCACAAATTTAAGAGCAACTTACTAACAGAATAAAAGAGAGAATAGAATGTAAATACCACAGAGAATGTAAATACCACAGAGAATTCATCGAATACTATGTGCAGCGGAATATTGTTTCTCACAAACATGATTTTTCTGTAAACAAAACACATGAAATATAATTTTCTGTATACATTTGTTTGTCGGAATTATAATTTCTTGGGTTTTCATTTCTACAATGTACATTGCATACCTACGAAGAATAAATGCTGAACGCTGTTTATAAAATATTAATTAAGAGTTGTTGTTGTTGTTATTATTTGATTGTCTGTAACAAATTAAAAATTAAATTCCGTGTTTTATGGTAAGAAACTTATTAAAATTGTGGAATAAATTTTTTGGTTTTTAAAAAGAATATTTTTCTTTTTTTTTTTAGTTAAAATGTCCACAGATTTAAGAAAATTATTGAACGAATGGAAATTGGAAAGTATTTTACCGCATTTAATTGGTAAGTATATCTTTTCTTTGCATTGTTGTTGTTGTGTTTTTAAGAATATGTTTCTGTATACCATAAATTATAATCTTGGCTACATATGCTAGTTGTATTCAAGAAATTTATTTAATTGCGGCAAACAATATACATTTATGGTGTTGCCATAGTGTTTTGTAAATGTTTAGGAATTCGAAATTAACCCTTATACTATATTCAGATATGCACTTTTATTGAGTTAATATTCGGTTTATTGAGTATAATATTTTAAGTGTTCAGACATAACAATATACATACGCAGTTCAGCTGCTTATTCAATATTCACTTGACAGCTGGTAAACAAAACAGCTGGTTGTTTCAACTACATTGTTTTTATATTGTTTTTTTTGTTTGCCGTTGTTGACACATTTGAGAATGAATTTTAATATGCGCACTGAACATACTTATGATAGTGCTGCAGTGCTGCATTTTAAGTTTTACTCAATATTATAACAATTTGCGTATTTATTGCGCAATAATTAATTGAAGCTTTACATATATGAAATATTGAGCTCAATAATGGCATTTATTGCGATTTACGCAATAAAGGTGCATATCTGAACACCGTATTAAATAGTTTCAATTAAATTGCTTGATTTTAAACACATTTTTTTTTGTTTGTTAATAATTTCTAGCTGAAGAAATTGACGTTGACACTTTGGAAATGATGAAAACATCACACATACAAACTCTACTCTCAAACTACCCGTTGGGTATACAGATACGTTTTGAATATAATTTGGAACAGTGGCGTTACAAAATTGGAAAACCTTTAAAATCGAATTCCAACGATGACGCAAGCCATATTTATACAAGGACCAGTATAGAAAATAATACCGGAATTGAGCTACACACCAATACAAATAACACAATTAATTTACAACAAATATTAATGCAATGCAAACCCGATGGTTTACAACTTATCGATATATATCGTAGAAATCAAACATTTTCTATGCCCGAACGTAGTCATTTAATAAATATTATTATCAATTATTATTTGGATCATAGATTATCGCTTAATTTGTATACGAGCTATAATCTAGAAAATGCCATATTGGCTATGTTTCCCAATGAACGTTTGGAGATGTATAGAACGGGTGTAGTGGGTAAAATATATACGAAATATTTAACAAGTAATGGAGTACATCGGCAAACGTTTATTGAGGGTGTTATTGATAGCAAGGCAGAGGAAAGTAATGAGCATGTAGCAGATAATTGTAATGGTGATCGGAATCTAAGCAATCACGATGCCGAGGAGTATTTAAGAAATAATAGTAATGCCAACACCACAGATGGTGGTGACATGATACCCAACGAGTAAGTTTCTCTTTTTTGTGTTTTTAAATGAAATAAATTGAATTTCTTTTTGTTTCTATTTTAGAATTATACTACAAACCGCATACAAAGGCATCAAACGTTTTGTGAAACTGTTAAAACCCTTTCTGTTAGAAGATTTCCTACAAAATGGTAAAGATTTTATAAATGTTCCCCCCGTTCTGTTTTTCGAGTTGAATGAATTATTTTTTGTATGTCCTTTACCTTCTAGATTTTACGCCTGTATTGTAATATATTTGGGAGCCGATTCCCATAATCTAGTAGAGCGTACGCTTAACAAGCTTTACCCATTCATGTATTGACATCTGCATTCACACCTCCCATCACAGCTACTTACGGAAAAGTACATAAAATAATAGTTAAAGGGGTTAAAGGGTCTACAGAAATTGTAGCCTGCAATCCTGACAATTTTATTAAGCCGTTTCATCGGACTTAATACCAGGCAAGTTCTATCGAAAAATTCTGGTTGCTTGTCAAGTTCCAGACTAAGCTCTGGTGGTCTGTTTTTAATCCCTGCTTACGGAAAAGTGCATCCAATAATAGTTAAAGGGTTGTTCAATTTGGTTGATAGGCACGCTAGATTAAATTGGGAACTATGTACCTACCGAATAGCTCCTTATTCTATACCATTAATCCTGTTTTACCCTATGCCTACAGAAATTTTTGCCATTTCTTTGCAATCCTGACAATTTTATTAAGCCGTGGCATCTTATCAACTCCGTCTAGGCAAGTTCTATCAATAAATTCTGGTTGCTTGTCAAATTCTAGACCAATCTCTGGTGGTCTGCTTTTAATCCTTTTCACTGCAGTTTCTACAAGTATTGTTTTAGAGGAATTTCAGCCTGTGGATGTACAAATATGGGAGCAAGTGACTCGTTACGTACACATTGAGATTCCTAAGATCAATTCTGAGTAGATTGAACGCAAATCGTGGATTGCGTGCAGCAATGATGGGTCGTAATTTTCTCATTGCTACACAAATAGTTTCATTTTCCCATCGTCTTTACTTTGCGAATGAGTGAAATCTGTGAGAGATCGTTTGTTTTAACCCCCAATAGGAGAGTGAATTCATTTTAATTGGTAGTTGTAGCAGCACTTGAAAGTGCGTCAGATAAGCTGTTACCTTGTCCAGGAAGCCATATAAGAAGCACTATTGAATGTCTAATTATCTCCTGCAGAGATAACAGAAAATATTTGATGTAATATACACACTCCGTAGCGATTTAATAGCCCAATTATAGTTATTATTTCAGTCGGAATACTACTACAACAATCGACTAGTTTAAGGGATGATCTAAGTATCCACAACCAATCTTGTGTTGTGATCTTGATTTGTCAGTGAGTACTTGGATGATGTTCTCTAGAAGATATTTCTCGTTGTGATAATAGAAACTTCACAATATTTATGTTTGAAACGAAAACTGAAAGCACGGTTCAGATGAGGAATATTCAAATCAGCAGTACTTTCTCCCGTCCTTGCTGCCTTTGCAGTTCTCCCTCGTTGTCTTCACAGTTGCGCATTTCACCAAGATGCCTGGTGTTAGCAGGTTAGGGAGAGTGTTGTATTTCGATTTTTAGGCCAATATTGACCCCATTTTCACACACCGCGTTTATCTTGTCCTAGACATCCACTGACGTTGTTCATATATGGCCGATTAAGTCAAAATCCAACTGGCTTACTGCGTACGCCAATTTTTTGTAAACAGCACACGATATTCATTCCAAGACAATTTTGAAAGACAGAACAAGGAATATATATTTTTAATTTCATATTTACAATATTTTAAACATATTTTATATACATACATGTGTATTCTTTCAGCCTCTACTATATTTAATATCATCAACAAAAACGAAGTCTGTGTAGCTGTTAATGAATGTGATATCGCTGAAAATGATTTTCAAAGTGTCATCTTACAATATTATAAGTTATCGTCATTTGTTATCGAAATAAAGGATACAGGTAAGAGAAAATTAATTCTGTTATTCAATGTTTATATTGGGAATAGGAAAAGAAAACGATTCTCAAGTAAATCGAAATCGGAATTTCTGGGCGGCATTATGATCACTTAGAACTTAATTTTGACGACAAAAATTCACCCGAATATACGTATAGAAATAAAGAAAAGCATCAAGTTAAACTGTCATGTAAGCACTGTTTCGAGTAGAACCACAAAAAAAAAAGAAAGAAAACTACGATGTGTAACGAAAATCTTCGTGATTTCACTGCAGTGAGTCGAACCCTGGAAAAGCAAGAATCGACTGCTTTACTATTTCCTTATTGAAATTGACAGACAATCATCAACTGCTGAATTGCTTTCTTACGTTAAAATAAATTACTTTCCTTAGGCAAAGTTCTGCATTCGTATCAGAGATCAGCAGCAATGAGTATTCAAAAAGATGAGTAGATTCGAATCATACTCATAATTTCTGATACTAATACGCATTCATATTTATTTTAATATCATACTCATACTACTGATATTCAAAGTTTAAAGTACTCATCGTACTCATACTTAACAATCCGCATGATGTTGAACAATGAGTATTCAAAAAGATGAGTAGATTCGAATCATACTCGTAATTTCTGATACTTATACGCATTCATACTTATCTTAATATCATACTCATACTGCTCAAATTCAAAGTTTAAAGTACTCATCGTACTCATACCTAACAATCCGCATGAAACACTCATAATTTCTGATACTTATACGTATTCATACTTATTTTAATATCATACTCATACTACTCATATTCAAATACTCATATTCAAATACTCATACTACTCATATTCAAAGATACGCATGATATTGTTGATTTCGACTCTCCTTTACTCAACATTTGCAAGAATCACAAAATAAGTATGATACAATACTCACTAGAAGGTTGTGTGTGTTTGCTTTGCTTGCTGTCTTTTTCTTCTTTTTGTAAATGCAACAACAACTAAGACTGGAAATTTTTATAAATGATTCGAATCACCTGAATCATTTATGAGTATTATAAGTATTTTTCTAAATTTATGAATCTGAATGAGTAAGCATATGAATCAAACATATTTCGAATGTTATGAGTTTAATGTCAACGTTGTATTCATAGTCATTGCAACCTATACTTATAAATCAATGTTGTAGTGAGTATGAATAAATCAGAATAGTTGAATTTCAATACTGTTGACTCACTCGTACTTAAAATTTCATCAGTACTTATGAGTAGCGAAAAAGCGATTCATTGCTGATCTATGATTGGTATCAGTGTGCTATTCAGACGAGACTATTTTTTAAGCCGCACATTTTTGTTCTTTCAGTCATACACGAGACTATTTAAGCTGGCATAAAATTGTATATATGTAGTCTGCTTTGTGTGCATTAGTTTTTAACGAACAACGACAAACTAAATATGCTCTATACAAAAAAAATTTTGTATTGGTTTGTGCGGGGTAGAAGCTGGTTGAAAAATTATGCCAGCAAAAAACCACTCTCCTCACTTCTCTTGCCTACAAGCTGCCATTTTGTGCCAGCAAAATTGTTCCTGTGTGTGATTGCCCAATCACAAGAGTGTCGTTCTATACGCACAACACTATGCTAAGCTGTTTAAAAATTTAAGTGCGCCATTTTCTTGAGTATCAGCGTTTTTACAACATACTGCAGGTTAAGATGCAATCTACAGGCAGTCCCCTCAAGAAGTTATGAGTCTACAGACAGGCCAGTGGAATTGAATAAATATTTTATCTTCGTTCTAAAAGATATTGTTATTTTTTTAACACCCATTAGGCTTCTCAAATCTTTATACCGTTATTGCAGAATACAATCGCTAGAACAACTCACAGGATATCGTGTGGGAATAATGAAAACCGTGGTACTTGCACCATTTGTGGTTCAATGAGCTGATAGTTGGCCACACATATGGGAAAAAAAACTGGGATTTAGAAAATCGAAAGTAGTACGAAACGTTTTCACCAAAAATATTTGATTGTTCTGAGATGTATTTCTTTTTTAAATTAAAATTTCTTCATTTAAATGCTTTCAGATATTCCCATAACGAAAATCGAACTTTTTGAAGATAATTCAAATTATTCATATTTGGAAAATACAACGACAAATATGGAAAATACAACATATTTGGAAAATACGACATCAGTAACGGGCCAGAGCAACTTGCCAGATGCCAATGATATACGGAATATGCCATCACTGTTGCCCATTGTTAAAATCTCCGATGAGGGTAAGCCTTTGGAAAATAAACATCGAACGGTTATTGCTAAGGCTCTAATCGATGAATGCTTAAATTATCAACCGGACAGAGTGTAAGTAAGCCAGTCATACAAATGGCATTAAATTTTATATAAAAAAACAATTACTTTTTACGATTCTAGGCTTAAACGTCAGGATTTCCTAATACTAACCGATAATATATTGAAAGCATTTCCAAATGAAGTGGCCTCTACTTACTTTATACCCTCACAAATGCAACAGGCAGCCCGCGGTAAACTTTGGAATGCTTATAATAATAAACGTAGTTTCCTAGGCAGTTCGGGTATTGTGCAGAGACGTCATAGGCAAATTAAACGTAAACGTCAAAGGGATTATGAACAGGAGGAGGAGGAGGATGGCGATAGGACAAGCAATAATACATGTACTGCTACAGAGATACGTGAGAGTAAAGACTTTGCATGGCATACAACACAAAATATGGAAATTTTAAAAGAGAAATGGTCAAATTGTCATAGAGTAAGGCGTAATGAATTGCAGAAACACAAATTAACGCCATATCAGTATCTGCAAAAGTATGGCATCTTAAAAACTAATCGAGGCATTGAATTAATAGCAATCGATGTAAATATTTTATATCCAACAGTGGCAAATGTTAGCAATTGGTTATCGTTATATGGAAAAGTTATCGAAATGGCACGTAAAATAGTACGTAAAATCGATAAGATAACAGAAATCTTACAAACGATTGAAGCATCATCTAATGAAAGTAATTATTGTACACCCAGAAAGAGTACCACATATAAAGCTTATCTTATCTTACAACTCTATTTACAGAATACTCTGCTAGTTTAGCTCTGCTACTTGTGCCCTACATACTACCCTATAATGCCAGACGTAATGATGCCAATGGCGAAAAGGCTACCAAATCTGAAATACAAAAACGTTTTATTAAAGATTACCATGTAAGTTCCTGCTCAACTATTCAAACGAATTTATTTAAAAATAATTTTTCTTTGACAAATTTTCCTTAGACTATGGACGATTTAATATCGGATGCCCCGTGTAATGACTTACAGATACGTTTTGTTCATGCGAAAGGCAAAATTATCTACGCTGAATTTAATTTCTGTGGCCACCTATTCAAAAGTGAAAATCTATTGGAAGCCTTAAATGCCATTTTCCATTATATTATGGCTTTGCATATTGAATATCCGAAAATGTGCCTGCATATCTGGCAATTTATACAGTTGGCAATATTTCAAATTGAAATACGGGGCTGTATACAGCCAAATGTTCAGAGTTTTATAAACGATTTGTATATGACCTAAAAAAGTTGAAACATTTTTCAAAAAAAAATTAATTTTAAATATTTTTATACTGTGACTAAACAAAGAATTAAATTTTACAAGCTAAAGTGATCTACTTTTAGTAATAAGAGCTAAACCCCATACCCTTAATTTTATTTCAATAATAAAAATGCCTTAAAAAATTTAATTAATTGCTTCAGTATCAAAAATGTTAGGTTAGGTTTGAGTACACTTATCATTGGGACTAGTGCGATACCTAGAGGTCAAAAACACCCATTGTAAATACGCCCTAGAAGAGAGAGCGAGAGAGATAGCTGATAGTGAAGAAGATAGGGAAATTGGAAAGGAAAAATGGGTAGAGGTACCCTCCCCAACACACAAAAGATCGCGACTACAGTCTTCATGGCCTCCTACTTGTTGCCATCCCATCCCAACCATCACATAATCATGGACGATCCTTCTCCTCGCCACATTAGACATGACTTTACAACCTACAACACGGACATCACCCACCTCATACCTTCAATAGTAGACCCACAGTCAGTAAGGGAAGTACAAAACTCCTTACATCAAACGATAGTCACGACAACCATGGACGAACTCAGCCACAACAATGTCATAAATCGGCATCCACTACCAATCTGCGATAATGAAAGGCAGCTACTAAGGGTTACCAGAACCATCCTGGCCCAGCTAAGATTAGGATGGTCGAATAACCTGAACAGTTACAGGTTAAGGATCATTCCGGGGACCTTAGATTGCTGCCCCTCATACAATCAGGCACCACACGATACGGTGCACCTCTTCAGCTGCCCAGCGAAACCGACAGCCCTGCGACCCATAGACTTGTGGCTGAACCCAACAACAGCAGTGGACTTCTTAGGACTACCAACCACAAAACGTTGACAACACACACACACGCACAATTAGAAACACATAATTACATCCATCTCTAATCCATTCCATCTCCAACGAATAGCACAGGCATACTATCAAATACACAAAGTAACTATCTAGCGGTTGCGCTGGCTCGGCCATGTCGTTCGATTGGAGGAGGATGCTCCGGCGAGACGGGTATTTGATGCGGGAATCTGCGGAAGTCGGCGAATACGACGACCTTGTATCCGTTGGAAGGACCAAATCGAGGAAGCCCTGTCATCGATTGGTGTGACCAACAACATTAACAATAAGCACTTTTCAACCAACTCAACCTATTTATTAATCTATGGAGATCTCTAATGCCGACACTCGACAAAGAGTACAAACCTTCAAAGAAGCCCCTGCCCAGGTTTCTCAATCTCAACATGGTAAAAACTGGACAGTTGCAGATGCAGAGGAGGTACTGAAATCATGCGTGTTAAGAAACAAAACGTCGAAAATTGGAATTACACAACAACGCACGCGATCATTTTTTATGATCATTGTCTGGTTTACTTTCGGTAATATTACAGAGTGATGAGTGTTCATTCTGTAACATCCGAATTCATATATTTCGAGACCCTTAGGATATCTATTATATTCAACCGATTTTGCGGTTTCCTTTCCTAAATGATTACTCAAATGTATGTAAGTCCATTCGGCTAGAAGATATTTAGAATTTGGTTGTTTGGAAATGGTTTGTAGTCTTTTTCGGAAGTTTTACGTACAGGTTTTATGTAATATCACAGAACCTCAATTTTGCTTTAAAAGAAATTTAGTATTAATCTCAAAAGAACCACCGTCTTTACAGTTGTTACTGCTAAGGTAAGGGTATATAGTAGGGCAATGGTATTGACACTATTACAGTCATTATATTTGATTTTCTCCTCATTAATCCTTAGACTGACGTTTTGAGTATTTTTGCAGAGAGCATGAAGCTTTCTTTGTGTATCCCCAGAGCGATCAGTGTAAAGCCAAATATCATTTGCGTTCTATGTGCTATAGAAGATCCGTCGTGTTCCTACGGATGCTATGCTTCGGTGTTTGTTTGTTTGGCGAAGAAAATAGCCGATCTAGATACGATATTGAACAAACGTTCAAAGTTGACAATCACAATGTATAAGCTTCTACTGTTGTATACAATGGATCATTCAGTAATAATATGCCACAGTACTTATGTAATCCTTATAAGATCTTGCTGGCCTGAATTCTGTTTCCCTTTTCCTGGCAACGATTTTCTCTCTTTGTGAATAAAAGCGTTGGTATTAGGGTAGATAGCACTAGGAAGAACATTAGATTAGATAGAATTAGGTAGAGCATCGGTCTACTTTTTTCGGTATCATAACGACCGCCACGAAATTCCTCTAGTCTAGTAGGTACTGGTTCAAATCCCCGCTTAAACGTTTCGAACAAAAAGAAAAATGAAAAAATATTTCTTTCGGCGAAAACTCTGTTAATAATATAAAATTGCCATGAAATGCTGCTCAAATCGATTGTTCGATGATGACATTAAACTCTAGTTACCGCCACTAATGGATAAAATTAATACACACAACATGGGTGGTGTGAAAAGCTAGGTTGTAATCCTGACTGAAGGGTTGTAATAATCAATTTTTTTAGGTTCGCATTCTGGGGGCGATTTAATAGTTGGTGCTGACTCCCCAGTCTGCCACCTCTACGGCCTCAACAATGGATGGGTCGGGAAGGAAGAGCAGAGATGTTGTGGGAACGGATCGTGTTGTTTTGCTGTGGATAGTAAGAGAACAGGTTGGCTGCTGGGCTTGGATAAGACCGGCTTAAGGTTGGTTGTCGGTTTTATCAAGGGGCTCTGCGAGATTAGGTCGCTAACGGGGGTCTGAAACAGATCCCAGCCGGACTATTGCAGGGCATGTTGCGATGAGGAGGAGTTGGAGACTATCGAACACCTCCCCTGTAGCTGCCCAGCCCTCGGTAGGTTGAGGACCCTTGGCAGGGCCTCCTTTGAGAATTTGAACTCTGTGTCGAGAGCAAGGCTCTCCACAGAATCATTAGTGGCTCAGGCTGGTTGAGAGGCGCTAGGGCGTAATCAGTGTAGTCGCGCTGTCCCTTTTTTGTTGTGTCTGCTTTGTGTGATCCCTCCGCTTCCCATTCTGCCTTTCATACATCCTTTCCTTTTTATCCTATTCCCTCTATTATCCTTCCCTCTTTAAGGACGTTGTACATACAATGGGTCAATTCGACTTCCGGGTACTGTACTTATCTTAATTGTCAAGTACACGTCCTCTAACCTAACCTAAGGATCAGTATTCAATTAAACTGATGCTCAATTTGCGTCTTTTGACAATACAGTTACCAATTCTGTTGTTGTGTTAATGCTTCTACGTTATCTTAAAAAATATTTGATACTTTTTATGGCTTAAAGGATATTAAGGACAATATAGGTTGGTTGCTTTAGAAAAAAACATATACGTTTTATTGTTTAATACAAATGCAAATGAATATAAAAACCCCTAGATATATTTATATACATATGCATATATGTATGTATAGTGTAGTATGTAATATAAAAACAATTTAACGATATACGACATATAAAGGTTCATAGCACAGATCTTCACCCTTAGTTTCAGTCAATTCAAATAAATTGTGACTTCCGATTAGAAACACTGTTACATGGATAGTCTGCAGCATAAAAACAAAAAATTAAAGCATCATTAATGATTAATAAACGAGCGTTTAAATTAATATGCCACACAAACCTCTTGACCCCTTAGCCAAACGGGCAGATCAGCATTATCCATCAGTCTATTCTCATACATATTCAGTCTTAATTTTTTCCTGCGATTACAAATTACCTCCAATACTTCTATATTCAGATTGCTATTATCAAATTGGCAATTTTCACAACTTATGTCCTCTAATTGTGTGGCAATTTTAAGCAAATTTATAAAGTCCTTGACGATTATATTACAACTCTTAAAGCGCAGTGTACGCAGTTCAGTTAGTTGATGTAGGGATGGTATGGCATGGCCGGGTAATGGATATTCATCATTGACTATGTACAGTTGTTCAATATTCATGTGCATTTCCAGGCAATTCATTAAAATATTATTCACATTGGCGGTTTCTATACGTTGTATATCCTTGGCCTGCCATATGGACAGTAAAACATCGAATAACTGGCGGGGATTATAGTGATTGGTAATGATCAGTTGTTTAAGAGCTTTCAAAGGCTTGGCCAAAAAGTAATAGAATTCATAGGTATTCAATTCTAAATACTTAAGGTGTTCCACTTGTGCCTCTTGCAAATTTAGCTGTTCAAATTGATTGTTGTTGGGAAAGATATTCAGTTTCAGTTTTTCCAATTTCAATTGCCTTAAGATGGTCTGAAAATGTTGCATTTCCACTTTAAAGCAAAAACTTAAATTCAGTTCCTTTAGCATAGGCCACTCACACATATAGAGACCCGATAAATTGCCATGTGGACTAAATGCCTGCAAGTTTGGCATCATAGCCTTCAGGTCTTTCAAGTCGTTGTCCTCCAAAAAATAAGGCTTCTCCAGTGTAAAGCGAAATGTTTTCAATCTTTGAAAACAAAAACGCTTCATTACTTCATAATTGCCTTGATTTAAAAATCTCAATTGCATCATTTCCACGTTGTCTTTAATGCAATTCAAAAATATTCCAAAATCCTCACTAGCCATGTGTGCGTCCAGGAAATTTATGTGAACATGTTTGTATTTTATAAGCCATAGTGTAGCTGTTGCCGTCTGTAGACTGCTATTGAGTTGATGTACCATGATTTGATCCTTTAAAGGAAGAAATTTAAGAATTTCTATCAAACAATCGGTATTAAGCGATTCCATGTCGTGAATGGGTCTCATATAAAGAAAAACTGAAAGAAAATCAAGATAAATTTCACTTTAGTTTACCATTGCACAAATGAGTACCAACCACCAGTCTTGCGAAAAAAAAACCAATAATAAATCAATAATGTCAGCAATATGAATATGTATCCGTATATATGTACATCCAATATACGAAAATGGCATATGTATCGTATGTATGTAATGTTGATGTACAATGACATGGGTTGTGTTGTATTGGTTGTTTGCGTTCTGTTATTTCCCAAGCATGCTTTGAATCCATTTTAAGCGACAATATTGATTGTCTTTTATCAAAGTAGAGGCCCAGAAAGCACGAAGAAGCTTACAGATGGTTTTGGTTGCCTTAAATACGGTTGTTTTAATCAATTGTTTGTGATGTGGTAATTGCAGTTTATTTCGGCGTTTTAGTGATTCCGAGCGCACAAAAATGCTCACGGTTAACGACACAGTCGTAAAACGCTAATACTAATGCTTAACAAATTAAGTCTGAATTAAACATTAGCAAGGTTTTCAACCAATTGATTGTGGTCACACATGACCTGTAGCTTGATGCACAGATTGAATGACTTTAATTACGACGTTATTTTGTTTAAGTTTTAGTAACTGCAAGGGCAAGTAGGTAGTGTGTTGGCTTATTAGACGAGAGGCCCGAGTTCGAATCCCAGGCCAGACATCAAAAACAAAATACAAAAAGTATTTCTTCGGCGACTTCCTCTCAGCAGATTTCTAAAAAATTGCCATGAAAAAGTTTCTCATAAATCTGTCGTTCGGAGTCGACGTTAAACTGTAGGTCCCACCATTCAAGTATAAAAATTAACGCACACAAAATGAGTGGTGTTGAGAAGCTAGGCCGTAATCCTGACTGAAGGGTTGTAATGGCCAATTATGTATGTATGTAAGGGCAAAAAAATGCTTACGATTAACGACAAATTAAGACTAAATTACACATTAGCAAGGTTTTCAACCAATTGCTTGTGGTCACTCAGAATGCCTGACCTGTGGCTTGATGTACAGGTCGAATAACATTAATTACGGCGTTATTTAGTTTATGTTTTAGTAACTGCAAGGGTAAGAAATGCTCATGATTAACGACACAGTCGTAATGCCAATACTAATGGTTAGCATAGCAAGACTGAACACGTTAGCAAGGTTTTCAACCAATTCATTGTGGTCACACAAAATGCCTGGCCTGTTGCTTGATGCACAGGTCAAATAACGATTATTACGGCGTTATTTAGTTAAGTAACTGCAAGGATAAGAAATGCTCACGATGAACGACTCGGTCGTAACGCCAAAACTAATACTGAATTGAACTTTAGCAAGGTTTTCAACCAATTGATTGTGGTCACTTAGAATACCTGTGGCTTTATGGATCGAAGGTCAATAATTGTAGACACTGTTTAAGGAGACATTGACGTCGCCAGGTCAGACATCTTCAACGAAACGAAATATGACAAAATATTTCTTCAGTGGCTTTGTGTCAACAGATTTCTGGCAAAAACTCTGAAAAATCCAAAAAATAGTATTGTAGTAAAGGGTGTTTTTTATAGAGGTATAGAACTTTAAGTTGGCATTACTTTTGAAGATGGCGACCGATTTAACAGCTGTCAAGTGATTTATTCTCAGTTTGGTTTGGCAATTCATCATGAATCGACTCACGCCTGAACAACGCTTGCAAATAGTGCAATTTTATTTCGATTTATTAAAAGACACGTTTGGTGACCGCCTAATTTCACGTTTTGAACCTGTGAATTGGCCTCCAAGATCTTGTGATTTAACACCGCTAGACTACTTTCTGTGGGGCTAGGTAAAGTCATTGGTCTATGCCGCAAAGCCATAAACGCTTGACCATTTGGAAGACAACATTCGCCGTGTTATTGCCGATATACGGCCACAAATGTTGGAAAAAGTCATCGAAAATTGGACGTCCAGATTGCACTACATCCGCGCCAGGCTTGGCGGTCATATGCCAAAAATCATATTTAAAATGTAATGCCACAAGATTATATTTCGGATAAATAAAATTCATGTCAATCGAATAATCCATCGTTGTTTTATTGCAACTTAAAGTTCTATACCTCTATAAAAAACACCCTATACTATTCAGACTAAAGTAATGGCTATAAAGACGGCTACCATGCGAATTGAGTAGGGATGTACGCATTTTTAAGATAGTTAATCGGCCTGGAGTCGGCATACATCACTTCTGAGATTGTCCAAGAATATCGGAAGTATCTGGAGTAGATAGCGAGACAATTAGTTGATGCAGCTGCAGAAGCCGGTACAACAGCTAATTTTAATAAAATGTATACGTGTGATTGATATTCCTTAGCAAAGTGGTAAAAAAATGAACTCAAACAGGCTTTCCTCATTTGCAGTGGAAAGATGGAAATATTAGATAAATATAGCTCGCTATATATAGACGCAAGATATGATTTATGTTCAATCTACCCTGAATCAATCAAAAGAACCTCATAGACGTCATAACCGGACATTCGATCACTGGTATACAGATCAATGGTTGGGAATACATCACAACGATTTCTTTAGAAGCTGTCATGACGAGGAAGAAAAGATCACAGAATATTTCTTGTCGGATAACATCCACTTTTTTGGGTATTACTAATAAATCGTATACCACTTATACTCGGTATTACAATGGAAACTGAAAGAAATCACGTGAGTTATGCTTGTCAGGGTTGGTATCAATTAAAGCTAACCTAACTGTGATGCAACAATCAATGATCAATGCTAAGCGTATGATAACTCCTGAGATTTGAAAAGCTACAGAGATATATTACAGAGCTATCCCAAGAGGATAGATTTCCACTTGAGGTAGGTTACGGGCCTGTTTGAACCTTATTGCCGCATGGAACACGTTATATAAGTACAATATTTTCATTAGAGATGTAATGACATAGGTGGTCATTACAATCCTTCAGTCAGGATTACAACCTAGCTTCTCACATCTTATATTATGTGTGTTAATTTTATACATGAGTGGCGGGACTTAAAGTCGACTCCGGACGACAGGTTTTTAAGCAACTTTTCAGGACAATTTTATTTCACTCTCAGAGTTTTTGCAAAAAATCTGCTGAGAGGAAGTTGCCGAAGAAATATTTATTTTGTTGGGATGTCTGATCTGTGGTTTGAACCGTGGCCTCACGCATATAAATTCAACACGCATCCTACTGGACTACGACGAGATACATACCCTAAGTAATCTATATAACGCTAGGAGGCATTGACAGCTTTGTTGAAATCAAAGCTTAGTGGAGAACACATTGCGGCCTATTGTACTACAACATGAAGTGATGGACCCGAAAGCTTTCAATCGTTATAAAGGAACTCTGGATGGAAATACGTACACTTTACAGGAGGGAACCAGTAAACAGTATTACTAGATCACTCCCTCCTGACCCTTAGTGACGATGATAGCCCACAAAAGTCATAATGCGGACAGAAGCACGCTTCGTATTAGAAGAATACCAAATCGCAAGAGAATCTATCATAGATTAGATCTTTATCATTACGAATACAGTATAACGTTGCAGTAGAGCAAATAATGCTCTCTGTGAAGAACTAGAACGTAATGAAGAAGATCGGAGGATAGGTTTCGTAGTGAAAGTGCTTTTTTGCTCAACTATTCGCCGTTCATTAAACATCAAACAGGATTTATTGAAAAACCTTCTAACATAACACTCCTAACAAACGATATTATTTAAAAATAGATTCATTTTAGGAGAGTCCAGTATGTAAATAATAAACTTTTATCTACGAAAACAATCCAATGACATAAACAATCCAATAAAGTCGTATTGCTTTCATGTTCATCACGATATAAATTGAAATGTTGGCAATTTCTTTAATCAAATCGTATCAAATAAAGAAATCACTTCCCCCTTTAACAAAAAAAAAAGAAGAAAAAACAAGAAAAAAGTGGTTGGAAACACAAAAAGAGAAGGCAAAGAAAAACTTGAAGAAAAATGGAATTTATTAAATTAATTGGAAGATTTTTTTTATCTTCCTCTTTAATTTTATATAGTCAGCAAGTCAGCCAGTCAGTCAGTCAGTCAGAGTTCAATGAACGTTTTTTAAGAATAACAACAAAAAAAACAAATAAATGAATTCATGAATGAATCTGTGAGTGAGTGTATGAATATGAAACCATAGAAGCAAAAAAAAAAAGGAAATCAATTTGTTTGATTTCTATTTCATAGAGGGTAGGAAAAGAAAGTTTAATATACAGTTACTTAAAGGAAATTCAAACCCAATTAAAGAAAACAGTCATAAATACCGTACGTCAGTGCGTACATGCACATACATACATGCATATCATATGCATACATAAACACTTTACTTTATGTTATGGTGTAAGTGTTGTAAGAGCTTGCTTAGGTCCCTAAAATGTTTTCTTCGGCGACTTCCTCTCAGCAGACTTCTGGCAAAAACTCTGAGATTAAATAAATGTTTCCAGGAAAAGTTTCTCAAAAACCTGTCGTTTGGAGTCGACTACAAACTGTAGGTCCCGTAGGTCACTAACAATATAAGTGGTGTGAGAAGCTAGGTCGTAATCCCGATTGAAGGTTTGTAATAACCAAATTGTAGTCGTATGTAATCTTCTAATCATTAGCTTTTAACCATTTCGGTGAGTTTTCTTCATCAGATATTAATACAAACATAAGTGGTGTAAGAAGCTAGGTTGTAATCATGACTAACGGATTGTTATGACCTATTAAGTAAGTATGTACTTGTATGTAGAGGAGAAGTTAGACAGTTCCGGCTCTTTGTAGAAGATATAATATCCTGGGAGAGGGTTTTTCTTTGAAGTTTAAGCCCATACGTCGACAGCTCATATTCTTGTCCTGCACAGTTTTATAATACTGTTACGAAAATGGAAATGATGTTAAACATGATGATGATGATGAAAATGATGATAAAAAAACCTACAAAAACAAAAACAATGGTCTTGTTGACATGATCAACGAATAAACAAAAATGTAGCAACATCAGTATAAAAATAAGAGATAAACAACATGTTTACATTTATAGAGATTTCGCGAAGGCAAAGTCATTCTCCGTTAAGAGCATTCATCAAACTGTTTACTCTGCGATATAAAACGCAAGACAAAACAGGCAACGGGATCATTAAAAATTCAGTTAGTCTTGTATGAAACACGTTGCCAGTGAAGAGATTAATCGTGGTTTGAAGATCTCCGTTTTAAAGAAGAGTGTAAAGAAGTATAACCAATACAACAATTGTTGTTGTTTGCATCAAGTTGTGAACAGTGGCACACAGAATTGTTCGAACAATAAAGAAATTATTTAAAACTAAACATAGATTTATTTTTATTTGCAATCTACGAACTCATATTTTAAACGTCTTTAAAAAGATAAAAACGTAACAATACGATTATGATGGATAAGGGCTTTGTGCGTTCTATTTAATATTGTACTGGTTGTAATGAAGAGGCATGCAATTAGAGAAGACTGGAGTATCTTTGGAGATTATGTTGGAACGACTAGAGGACAATGATAGCATGTGCTTATTTGTCACATAACTGCACAGAATATGAAAGAGAAGCTGGATGATATTCTTAGCTGCGGATTAGATTGTTTCCCGCTTCTTTTACTTCCATTCAATGGGTCTCATGATCTGGTATTCTATGACTACACCAAACACAAATCTACCTATCCATCTACCATTCAAACAGAGAAGACAGGAGTATCTTAGGAGGTTTTGTTTAAACGACTAGAGGCCAACGACTGCACAGGATATGAAAGAGAAGCTGGATGATAATCTTAGCTGCGGATTAGATTGTTTCCCGTTTCTTTTACTTCCATTCAAAAGTGGCCTTCTATTTAACAAAATTTAGATTCATTCAGATTCAGATTCGCTATGATTAAGTTCTCCAGAATATTTTCTAGGAAAATATTTAAAGGACACCATGAATGCTAATAAACCAGATACTATGAGGCTGAAGCAATACGAAGTTTGGCAATCAAAAACGTGAAATGGTGTTGTAATGCAAAAAGGACTTCATAGAGCCTATGTTTGTAAAGAGTAAAGTGCTGGAAATTTGCTTGATAGAATACGTGTTCTTAAAAAATTCATGGAACGTAGAAGGAGTACATTATGATGACATTTATACAGAATTTTTTTTTGTTATTAATTCAGTACGTTTTGAGAGTTTATTTTAAAACACAAAGGCTCAATTGAAATTTCTTACATTTTTCAAACCACCTTTTGACCTTGTAAACCTTTTTTCTTTTCTTTTTTGTTTTCCTTTTTGTTAGAAGATACGAAATAGACCGCAAACATGAAAATATTTCCTTAAAACTGGATTCTTTGGTGGTGTAGCTGTAAATATTCTTTTTTTTTTTTTTTTTGTGTGAAATCAATTCCAGGAAATTTGTTTTTCCCTCGCAAAAACGATTTGGGTAAAACGGAAGGAAAAATCCTTTAAGCAACCCCTCCCTAAAAATAACCACCACAACTAACAAATGCTTACATTTACATTCTAACATTTTCTACTAATATAAGGATGGATTACAAAGTTAAAAAAGAAAACGAAAGAAAAAAAAATTTTTTTTTCATTTTCTTTTTCGTTTTTCGTTTTCGTAGAGATTATTGCGCATGATTTTACATTGCCATTTTTAACAAACAAACAAAACAAAAATACTTGTGCTTACAGTTATAAAATATGTAAACAGTATAACGGTACAATATGTGTTAAGGAGATACACACTCAAATTGAATCCAAAAATGCAAAAAAAAATTTTTTTTTTTTTTAAATTCCTTTTGAGTTCCTGTTTTGGGAGGTCATTTCTTACACTGTCATTTTCCTTTGCTTTTCCGAAAGGCATAAAATTTTTTTTTTTACCCAGGCTAACAAACAATAGATTTTCCTGGTTTGGCTTTTATCATCAAATTCTTTAACACACACACTCATACATTCACAGAAATCATATTCTTTAGCTGAGTATTAATGCCTATTGGCATTCATACTTAAGGTTATATCGTTTCGGGGGCATTTCTTATTAAGTATGTGTGTATGCAAGTGTGTATAGATGTGTGTGTGTGTGTGTGAAATATTTTCTAATCACCATTAAGATTTTTATGCTTGTTTTTCTTTTTATAAGTTCCCTGCAACCCTCCTCTTTTCTTTTTGGTAGTTTTTATTATTGAAAAGATCCCCTTGTTTTATTTTTTCTTTCTTTCTACACTATGTATGTACACACACACATGTTTGTTTATAAAACTGTAATTTTGTATTTTTATATGGGAAATCAGTAGTTTTAAAATTTTTTTAGCTGTTGCTTGCTGCTGTTCACTGTTGATTACATAAATTCCAATTCAGACCGAAATATGCTCGTATACATTTACATTTTTTTTACACACACACACACATTACCTTAAATAGTATTTATGCTATACATTGTAAGTAAGAGGGTAGTTTTTGACCTAAAAACTGAAAATTTATATACAAAAACGAAACGTTTGTTGTTTTTCTTTATTTTCTCTTCCTATATTACATCTAAAATATGTTAAAATATGCATTTGAATGGCAATAAAACAAAACCCCCAAAAGAAAATCCGAAAACGATAGCTACGAACTTTAGCAAAAATCCTCTATGAAATGCTCGAACATTATAATTCGTATGTTTAAGTTTATAGTTTTGAAACGAACAGTTGAAATTACAAGCAAATCCATAATCCATGTACATAAAATTCTAGGAAAAATCCCTCAAATATACACCATTTTATGGCAAAACTTGTTGCCCTAAAGAAAATAATTCCAGTCTTATTCTCTCAGGGCAACACATAGGCACTACCGTTTACAGCTGTGTGAAATCGTTTGGTTTTTGTGTAAGGTTAGGTTAGGCTTGTAACACAGTGAAGAGGGAAACAATTGGTTCTGGAATCTAGGACGAATTTTACTTCCATAATTTATTCATTACAACATAACATAATTGGCCATTACAACCCTTCAGTCAGAATTACGGCCTAGCTTCTCACGCCACTCATGTTGTGTGCCTCAATTTTATACTTGAGTGGCGCGACCTACAGTTTAACGTCGACTACGAACGACAGATTCTTGAGAAACTTTTTCATGGCAGGTTTATTTACTCTCAGAGTTTTTGCCAGAAATCTGCTGAGAGGAAGTCGCCGAAGAAATATTTTTTTTTTTTATATTTCGTTTTGATGTCCAGCCTGGGGCTCGAACCCGAGCTTTACGTCTAATAAGCGAACACACTACCTACTAGACTACGGCGACTAATTTAGTCATTATAACACTTTAATAAATATAATGATACTAGCTGTACCCTGCGCGCTTTGCTGCACTACAAACTAAAATAAATTTGAAGGAAAGACATTAGACAAATATCCAATTAAGTTTGAATCATTTTATTGATTTTGTTTTCCGTTGTCCAGATGATTCAGACGAACGGGCCTGAGTAGTACGCATTCGATCAAGTGATTCATTGTTCAAGTGATTCATGCGAACGGATCTGTGCGGCATGTACTCGAAGATTTTTCAGTCTCAATGCTGATTCTGAGGCTAGTAATGCTCTTTTCTTTTCTTTTCTTTTCAACACAGGATCAAATGCACAGTTTACGATTTAATAAATTTCGAAGAATTTTCAGTGGCGCCACCTGTCGGAAATTGGTTATACCAACTTAGAAACCTTCGTCGGCTCATGCGCAACAACTTTGCTACAGATTTTAATGCATAGTTTACGATTCCATAAAGTACATTCATTTTTATATATATAGATAATTTAAACTTGAAAAAAAAAATAAATAAAACAAAAGTCTACGAATTTAATTTTGGTTATATTTTTTCTTATTTGGTGAATTTTTTCACAAATGTTGGTTACAAAATTTTTTTCTTTCCCTTCTATCTTTCCCCCCGCGTCGTTCTTTACACTTTATTTTCTTTGGTTTTATACATCAAGAATCACAGATAGCATACTTGTAGGGGTAACTACTATGCGTATGAGTAATATATTTCAAATGCAATTAAATATTAAGTATGTAGTATGTAGCATACGTGGGCATGGCCCCTCGCTCATTTGGAATATCAACATAAAAAGTAGCCTATAACTCCTTCCAGACATACAGGAAGATACTGTGAAAATTTCAAGAAAATCGGTTCAGCCGTTTAATCGTCTATAAACTTCAAACATACAAACATACAATCAAACACACATTCATTTTTATATATAAGATTGATTTTCCCATCACTCATATTGTGTGCGTTAGTTTTATTCATGAGCGGTGGCGCCATCTACAGTTTAAAGTCGACTACAAGCGATAGATTTTTGAGAAACTTTTCATTGCAATTTTATTTATTCTCTAAGGAAGAAAATTAAAGAAATATTTTTCCATATTTCGTTTGGTTCCAAATGTCTGAACCGTGATTTGTAGCACGGACTCAGTTCTAATAAGCCAAAGCACTACTTATTTACTAAAGTAGACTGGCTTGACAATGCCTGAACTCCTCCTAATGTTCTTTACTGCTATGATCCATCCGGAAAAAATAGATGTCTTCCTTAGTGAAAAATGGGATTAAAGTCCGAACGACAGATTTTTGAGAAACTTCTTCAAGGCAATTTTATTTCCTCTCAGAGTTTTTGCCAGAAATCTGCTGAGAGGAAGTCGCCGAAGAAATATTTTTCTGTTTCATATTTTGTTTTGATGTCTGGCCTGGGGCTCGAACTCGGGCTTTATGTCTTCTAATAAGCGAACACACTACCTGCTAGACTATGGCAGTATCTAAAAATTTAGTGCTTGTTCCCTCTGGATTTGAACAGCATCTCTGAATGAAATGAAATTATTGAAAAGCATCACTTTCGCAAATAATATAATCTGCCTGCAACAGCATAAACGATATAGTGCTAGAAACCCTAGGTTAATAAGGTTAGGTAAGGCGGCAGACCCTACTTGAGGGAAAAGTTCCTACTTGGGTCATCATTTAGATCCATTGTAATACCACAATCAATACTCAAACTGGGGATCAAATATTCCTTTGGGGAAATCAACCCAAGTTTATAATAAATCTTGCTAATGTATCAAGCAATCTTTACTAACAAGAGTTCTATCAAGAACTCCAGAAAGTGAAAGATAGTTTTACCGACGCGTTAGATGAAAGATAGGCCCTTCGTCCTCAGACCCAAAGCTCCTGTACAAATCATTTGTTGGAAAACAAAGTCTTTTGCATTGTTATAATCGTTATTATACTGTGAATGGCCATGGGATTTAAGGATTCAAATGTCTCAGTCCAGCAGTGTTAAGCAATATTGCATGAACTTTCTTGCTGCCAGCAATCTTGCTCTAGCTTTATCTTGAGCTTCCCTGTAAAACCAGTGGAAAATTTTCAATTTAACTGAGGCAATCGCGAACACATATGCTCTGTAACAGGATGGAAATTGCAAGCTTCATACCAGAGATCAGCAATTAATCCCTTTTTCGCTACTCATAAGTACTCATGCAATTTTGAGTATGAATACGTCATCAGTATTAAAATTCAACTACTCTGATTCATTCGTATTCACTACAACATTGATTTATAAGTACAGGTTGCAATGAGTATGAGTACAACGTTGACATCAAACTTATAACATTCGGAATATGTTTGATTCATACGCCTACTCATTCAGATTCATAAATTTAGAAAAATACTTATAGTACTCACAAATGATTCGAGTGATTCGAGTCATTCATCAAAATTTACAGTATTAGTTGTTGTTGCATTGACAAAGAAAGAAGAAAGATACATAAACAAAAAAGACAAAGACAGCAAGCAGAGCAAACACAGAATCGTCTTGTGAGTATTGTAATGTTCGTACGCGAATCATACTTATTTTGTGATTCGTGTATACGATGAATCATGGAGAATCGAAATCAGTAACATCATGCGTATTGATAAGTATGAGTACGACGAGTATTTCAAACTTTGAATATGAGTAGTATGAGTATGATATTAAAATAAGTATGAATGCGTATAAGTATCAGAAATTTTGAGTATGATTCGAATCTACTCATCGTTTTGGATACTTATTGCTGATCTCTGCTTCATACCGGCTCTGTCCAGCTCAGTAGCAATCCCATTTCCAATGATATTCCAATGATATTCCTGCGAAATCCACGGCATTCATGAACAAAGAGCGACGTTGAAGATACGTTCTTTAAGAAATTAGGAACAGCTTGACTGTCCGAGTAAATCAAGAGATTTTCAGAGCAAATACCGTCACCTAACAAGCATACACTGGCCATGATCGCCGCTAAAAAAACCTCGACATTATTCTCGCCTTACGATGCTTGGCAAGTATTTGAAAACTTTTGGAAATTATGCCTTCTGTACGCAATAATTACAGATAAAAATCATTTCAGAAAAATAAAAATAAAAAACAATTTTTTATTCTAAGTTCCAGCATTACAATTCGAATAAATAAATTATTGCGTTTCAAAAAATCTCTCTATAGATGTGGTTGTGTATGTGAATGTGAATGCAAACGAGTATGTATGTGAGTCTGTATTCTGTTGTATTGCATTCATTTCAGATAATCTTTCGTTTTAATATGTAATTGCGCAATTTATTTATGGGAAATTTATTTACAATATTTACAGTGGAACACAAATTAAAAAAAACACACAAAAAAAAATCAAATAAAAATATTTGTAATCGATTTAAATTCGAATATAAAGAGAAGCCACTGTTTAATCGTTGCATATGTGCTGCACTGCAGTGGTTTAATTCAATTGGCTCTAATCACACGAGAACAATTTTTAGTTGTGCAATTTCTTTTCAAATCACACAGGATGGATATTAGTTTTGGCATGAAATGTATACATATACACAGCTTTGTATGTATTAGTGTTTTTTGGCATTCATTGGATGTTTGGTTGAGTTTTTAAAATGTGCATGTATTAGTTTTGTGCTGATAATGCGGTGCTGTAGCTGGTTGAAACTTTACGCCACCAAAAAACCATTGTCTTCACCTCTCTTGCTTATAAACTATCATTTTACGCCTGCACAATTGTTCTCGTGTGATTAGAGCCATTGGCTGTATTGTTTGTGGTCACTGTTGCCGTCTTTCATTATTTTGAAGATGAAAAAAAATTCATTGTTCTATTGTATGCCTACATATTTTACTTTTTTCATCAAATTGCTTTACTTTTTTAAGGCGCTTGGCCATACATCAAATTAAACTGATGAAATTTGCATATTGGTATTGGTAATATTTGTATCTCAAAATTGTACCCTCATACTTCATTAAATAGTTCTTGTGAAGAAAAAGAAAAATCGCCGTAGCCTACTTGGTAGTGTGTTGGCTTATTAGACGTGAGGCGACGATTCAAACCCTCCGACAATGAAATACGAAAAATATTTCTTCGGATTCGACTTTAGACTACAGGTATCTCCAGTTGTAAAAGTTAATGCATACATACATAATTGGCCATTACAACCCTTCAGTCAGGATTACGGCCTAGCTTCTCAACACCACTCATGTTGTGTGCGTTAATTTTATACATGAGTGGCGGGACCTACAGTTTAAAGTCGACTCCGAACGACAGATTTTTTGAGAAGCTTTTCATAGCAATTTTTACTCTCAGAGTTTTTGCCGGAAATCTGCTGAGAGGAAGTCGCCGAAGAAATATTTTCATATTTTCGTTTTGATGTCTGACCTGGGATTCGAACTCGGGCCTTTCGTCTAATAAGCCAACACACTACCTACTAGACCACGGCGACTTCTAAATGACCAATTAATGACCTCGGCCTATATGTGTGAGAATTCTTTACCAACACAATAACAAAAGAAAAGGCGAGTTTGATCGATTATTTGAAGTGTGGCCAGGCAAGTTTACACTGATACTTGATTCTCTATTCAAACGTTGTTGCACAAACGTCGGAAATATTGAGTTCCTCATTCAGTGGTTTTAAGACCGCCGATCTGGCAAGACCATCAGATGTTATATGTCTTTCACTGAAGTGTCATTTATTGTTTTTACTACTAATTAGAAGACAATTACAAATTAAATTTAATTATTATTAGCTGAGTAAGATAAACCATATGCATATGCAATCAGAATCTCTGATGGAAATCGAACCCACAACTCTCACGCTAATAGTCTAGCCCGCTACCCACTAGACCACCAGAGCACCAAAGTGTCGTATATTTGGAGAAACGTTTGACATTTACGAGTATAAATTATTTAACAAGCGAAGAACGTTTAAAAATGGTTAGAAATACGCTACAAAAGTGATGTTTCAGTACGTGTCCAACTTTTTGAACATTATCGGGTGATTGTAGAGATTGGCTTATCGGCACAAAAAGGAAGAAATTTAAAATTATTGGAAGCGTTACAAATGTGGTTTAGTCTGTGCATCAGAGCATTGTACGCTCTGCCATAACTATCGTTTCTGCTACCGGGTCGATTACACAAAATTCTGCGAAGTTTCGCTTATCTTAGTGCACATTATGCCATATCTTGTGGACCATCTAAAACTATATTTTATTGCTGGACCCGTGCAAATTAAATATAATCGAAAAACAATATAATAAAATTGCATTCGATAACGAACACTATCGTTAATCGAGAAATGAGATAAAGGGTAGTGAACCATCTAAAACTATATTTTATTTCTGGACCCGTGCATATCTTAAAATTAAAAATAATCGAATAACAATATAATAAAATTGCATTCGATAACGAACACTATCGTTAATCGAGAAATGAGATAAGGGGTAGTGGACCACCTAAAACTATATTTTATTGCTGGACCCGCGCATATCTTAAAATTGCAAATAATCGAAAAACAATATAATAAAATTGCATTCGATAACGAACACTATCGTTAATCGAGAAATGAGATAAGGGGTAGTGGACCACCTAAAACTATATTTTATTGCTGGACCCGTGCATATCTTAAAATTGCAAATAATCGAAAAACAATATAATAAAATTGCATTCGATAACGAACACTATCGTTAATCGAGAAATGAGATAAGGGGTAGTGGACCACCTAAAACTATATTTTATTGCTGGACCCGTGCATATTTTAAAATTAAAAATAATCGAATAACAATATAATAAAATTGTATTCGATAACGAACACTATCGTTAATCGAGAAATGAGATAAGGGGTAGTGGGCCACCTAAAACTATATTTTATTTCTTGACCCGTACATATCTTATCGTGTTGTTTTGAAAAACAAAATATTAGCTATCATAATAAAGTGATATGGTTACACACTATATAAACGGATCGCTTTGTTAAGGGAAAGTATCAGTTGTGTGGGGTATACATTCTGGAACGAACATGAAATTCGTCATTATATTCGCTTTGGCATTGGCCACCGTCTCTGCCTTTGATTTACGCAATGCTGAACTTAAGCTTGAGAAAGAGGGACGCATCACTAATGGTCACAATGCTACAAATGGACAATTCCCCTACCAAGTTGGTATGGATTTGGAAAAGGCGGATGGCTCCACATACGTCTGTGGTGGTTCAATAATTAGCGAGGAATATGTATTGACTGCTGCCCACTGTCTCGTAAAAGCAGAAAAGGCTAGCGTCTACTTTGGTACTACCAGTTTTACTGATATTGGACTAGAAGTCTCAGTTGACAAGGAGAATTTTATTATCCACGAGGAATATATCGCCCACTCTTCGGTGAACGACATTGGCTTAATCAAGGTCCCACACATTACCTATAATGATAATACTCAAGCCGTCGCATTGCCTGCCATCTCAGACTCTTACTCAAATTATGTTGGAGATGAAGTCATTGCTACTGGTTGGGGTCATACTTTTACTTTTAGTGGTCCTACCCAGGATTTGCAATGGGCCTCCTTGAAAGTAATCGAAAACTCTGAATGTAGAAAACTCTTTGGAGGAAACTTACTCTCAAGCCACCTCTGTGCTTCTGGCAAAAACGGTACTTCCACTTGCAATGGTGATTCTGGCGGTCCACTAGTTTTGGCAGACAGCAACACTCAAATAGGAGTGTTGTCTTACGGTACTGCCATATGCACCCGTAATGATCCAGACGTCTTTACTCGTATTACCAGCTACTTGTCATGGATCAGTAGCAAAACTGGTATTGTCTTGTAAACAAATTGTTGTTAATAATGATCGATTAATTAATTTAAAAATAATTTTTTTTTTAAATAAAAATTAAACAAATTTTGATTTTTTTTTCTCTCGTTCTGGATATTCGATCTTTTGAAGTATCTGATTCTGATACCAGAAGTATTAGCTTATTAACATAGGTAAGAGGACTGCCATACAAACCATCAGGCTGGCTATTGAATTTAAACATTTAAACTTGTAAGTTTGCTCGTGGCTTGAAAAGTGTTCTCATAAATCTTTCTTCGTAAGACTTGTTCTGTTCTCTCCTTATCGATAGCAATGGCAAATGGACATGTGTTCTTACGTCCTCTGTGGAAATATGAATTAAAAGACCGCGTGGCGAACAGCGGAACTAGTAATTTGCAAGTGAAATAGATTTGCCACAGAATGTCGTGCATTAGAGAAGGTTTCTGATTGCATAGCAAAGCTGTTGGAATTCAAATTACCGAATTGTGCCAATCGAGTAACAAGTGAAACGAAAGAGAATAAAAATCACTGCAGCAACTGGACATTAAAAGCTAGTCAGGTGGATGTTTCAGGATGACACTGAGGACAGAGACAAGGGAATTGTAAAGAGCGCAGAACTCTGGACGCCTTCTGGGCTTGATACATAATATGTAGTTCTGGGAGGTTGCTGCAGTCAGAATTATGACGAAGTTTCTCACACCACTTATATTGTGTGTGTTAATTTTATACATGAGTGATGGAACCTACAGATTAAAGTCGACTGCGAAGGACAGATTTTTTGAGAAATCTTTCCATGGCAATTTTATTTTACTAACAGAGTTTTTGCAAGAAATCTTCTGAAATGCAGTCGCCGGAGAAATATTTTTCAAATTTCATTTTGTTTGTGATGTTTGAACTGGGATTTGAACCGTGGGCCCACGTCTAATAACCCCACACTACCTACTAGACTGCGGCGACTACAACTGCTTTATACAACAACAAAAAAAACTCCCCTGAAACAGAAATATGGAGTATTGCAGGCATACATACATACATAATTGGCCATTACAACCCTTCAGTCAGGACTACGGCCTAGCTTCTCACACCACTCATGTTGTGTGCCTTAATTTTATACTTGAATATCGGAATCTACAGTTTAACGTCGACTCCGAACGACAGATTTTTGAGAAACTTTCTCAGGGCGGGTCTCAGAGTTTTTGCCAGAAATCTGCTGGGAGGAAGTCGCCGAAGATATATATTTTTTTTTTGCATATTTCGTTTTTGATATCTGGACTGGGGCTCGAACCCGGGCTTTACGTCTAATAAGCGAACTACGGCGACTACAGTATTGGAAGCAGCTGTAGAAAAATTTCCCGGCGTATTAGATTGGCACCTTCCGCGTCAAGGACGCGTTAGAAGAGTTGAACACACAAGAATAAAACAGCTCAAGCAAATTAGACGATAGGATAGGATAGATGCGAAGGTACACACACATGAAGAAAGTTTACTTAATTACATGATGATTACAATCCTTTAGTGAAGATTACAACCTAACTTCTCACATCACCCAGTCCATGGGAAGCGGGGTCTAGAGCTTAACATCGACTCCGGAGAACGACAGATTGTTGAGAAATTTTTTTTTGTTTCAGAGACTGATGATTGGAAGTTGCCGAGGGAATTTTTTTTTCTGCATTTCGTTTAGTTTGAGATGCCTGAGCCGGGCTTGAAAACATGGGATTTCGTCTGCCTACTAAATTACGGAGAAAAAAAGGGGTAACCAGTTGGAGAAAAACATAGGGCTGGTGATAGGATTGATTACAAAGTTTCTTACGGAAATCTTAAACCAACAAATTTTGGATTTTTTGTAAAAAAAAAAGTTTATTGGCTATGGCAACACTGTTGGCGTTGATCTGTAATTACTATTCCATTAGATACATTTATTTCTAGATACAATATATTCACAACTTAATTGCAACTAAAATATGTTATATATTGTATGTACATACATATGTACACACATACATATTTATATGTACATACATATGTATACTTATATACTAAAAATTCACTGTAATGACTAAGTTTCCGTCATGATCTTACAAACAAACAAAAAAAAACAAAAAATCATGAAAGACTACAACAATTTCAATTTCTTATTTTATTAACAAAAAACACGGTAAATTTCAAAGTCATTTGAAAAAAGATGACATCAATAATGGCAAGAGATACAACAAAAATGGCAAAGAAAATAGAAAAATAAACACGAATCGTGTGTGAATGGCGTCATTCTGTTAAAAATTTGTTCACATAAACTATAAATTTAGAAAAAAAAAAACATAAAAAAAAACAAAAATAACAAAACACGAAAAATAAAATTTAATTCAATTAAATAAAATGTTTTTAACACGTATGTGAATGCAATTGAAAATTATCCAAAAGGGTCTCGATTCAATTTTCCTACTAAACTGTGATAGCATCGTGTAAATTCATCTTATATATAAAAATGAATGTGTGTTTGATTGTATGTTTGTATGTTTGAAGTTTATAGACGATTAAACGGCTGAACCGATTTTCTTGAAATTTTCACAGTATCTTCCTGTATGTCTGGAAGGAGTTATAGGCTACTTTTTATGTTGATATTCCAAATGAGCGAGGGGCCATGCCCACGTATGCTACATACTACATACTTAATATTTAATTGCATTTGAAATATATTACTCATACGCATAGTAGTTACCCCTACAAGTATGCTATCTGTGATTCTTGATGTATAAAACCAAAGAAAATAAAGTGTAAAGAACGACGCGGGGGGAAAGATAGAAGGGAAAGAAAAAAATTTTGTAACCAACATTTGTGAAAAAATTCACCAAATAAGAAAAAATATAACCAAAATTAAATTCGTAGACTTTTGTTTTATTTATTTTTTTTTTCAAGTTTAAATTATCTATATATATAAAAATGAATGTACTTTATGGAATCGTAAACTATGCATTTAATCTTTAGCAAAGTTGTTGCGCATGAGCCGACGAAGGTTTCTAAGTTGGTATAACCAATTTCCGACAGGTGGCGCCACTGAAAATTCTTCGAAATTAATTAAATCGTAAACTGTGCATTTGATCCTGTGTTGAAAAGAAAAGAGCATTACTAGCCTCAGAATCAGCATTGAGACTGAAAAATCTTCGAGTACATGCCGCACAGATCCGTTCGCATGAATCACTTGAACAATGAATCACTTGATCGAATGCGTACTACTCAGGCCCGTTCGTCTGAATCATCTGGACAACGGGAAACAAAATCAATAAAATGATTCAAACTTAATTGGATATTTGTCTAATGTCTTTCCTTAAAATTTATTTTAGTTTGTAGTGCAGCAAAGCGCGCAGGGTACAGCTAGTTGGAAATAAGACAAAGAATTAACAACGTTTTCTAGGAAGCAAAAAAAAAACTCATTTAAACGGAAATAGTCAACTTATTACAACTTAGTAGCCCCCATACTTTTCATATTTTTCGCCTTGAAGTGAGCCTTAAGCCGGACTGGCCATTTATCAATGATCGCACGCACCACTTTCATTGGAAATATGGCCACAGCAAGAATCAAGACTGTGCTGAATAAAATCAATGTTAGGGTATCTTTTGTGACAAACTATCTGCTCTAAAACTGTGCCCAGTTTGTAGTTCAGCGGGTGCACAACGGAGTCTGTTGTCATAGGAAATGAAGGATGATAAATTGTTTCGAAACTAGGTTTGGTTGGTTGTAGTTGTATATGCTCGCGCAGAATCTTGCTTGAAAGTCCACGTTTGATTTTGAAACATAGAACGTTTACACATACATACATACATAATTGGCCATTACAACTCTTCAGTCAGGATTACGGCCTAGCTTCTCCTAGCTTCTGATTTTACAACAGCCTCCAAGAAGGTGGCTTTTGGTAAACTTTGCCTGATGTTCACAGAAGTGAAAGTCATTGACCCTATGGTTGTAGTTGTAGTGAAGTGGCACAGGATCTTCCTTGATAGCCCACGTTTGATTTTGGGACATGGAACGGTTAAGTGGGTATACAAGAGCGTCCAAAATTGTTTCATCGTAAACTGCAGGTGATGTTCACATTAGTGCAATTTAGTGACCAGGTTTGTAGCTGCGGTTTTATAAGCTGGTGCAGAATCTTGCTTGAAAGTCCACGGCTGATTCTGTGTGATTTTTACAACAGCATTCAAAATGGTTTCTTGGCTAACTGCGGGTGATGTTCACAGTAATGCAAGTTAGTGATCAGGTTAGTGTCTGTGATTTTATAAGATGGCGCAGAATCTTGCTTGAGAGTCCACAACTGATTTTGGAACACAGAATTGCAAATCAGTGACCCCATCGTATAAGACTCCCCACCAAAGCATGACTGATGCAAAGGGCGAAGGCCCTTTTCGACCCAAAGAATCACTTAGATGATAGTACATGCACTCCCTAACACTTTGTTTGTTAAATTTCTCGGTAACGGTAAACATTTTTCCATCGTTAGACAAAATTTTTCTGTGCATGTTGTCAGGGAGGGCATTTGAAAGCATCCAAGTCTCTCTTAATAATTCTACTCATGGTTTTCTGCAAGGCATTCATCTCTAAAGCCATTATTTTTGTGTTTACAGAGCGAATTTCCTAAGCGATTTAAGAGCTCTGATGACTTTTGGCGTTTAAGCAGTGCTTGGTCAAGCCGATTGCTGGCTCAGGTCTCCTCAAATATTTTTATGCACTGGTATATGACTAAATAAATATGCAGATAGTCCCTAACGAGCGAAGAGTTATGAAAAATATCTCCTTTTCTCATATTACACCATGAAGTGGATGTAGTCTAGGTAGGTAGTGTATTGGTTTCCTAGTTCAAACCACAGCTCTAACATTTGAAAGAAAAAACGGCGACTTCCTCTCAGCAATTTTCTGGCAAAAACTCTGAGAGTAAATAAAATTGCCATGAAATCTTTTGGAATATGTCGTTCGAAAATAATATAAACGTAGGTGATGGTCGAAGCTCGGTTGTAATCTTGACTAGAAGATTGTAATGGCCCATTAAGTAAGTAAGCAAAGGAACAGCTTTAGATGGACCCTCTTCTTTGCATCTTTACTTTGCTGATACACATGCTTCTCTCCTATTTGCGGAGTAAATCATGTGATTATTTTTAAAGTCTTTTGAAGAGAAATTTGATCTTTCGAAGATTGTGATACTGATGTCAGAAGTTATCAGCTGCCAATAACTACGTTTGCCTAGAGGACTAGTAGCCGACAGTCTTATAGAGGTAAGAGGTGTATATCTCCTCGATTAACTATTGCATTCTAATCGGATAATGGGGCTCCCACCTAAACCATCAGATTGTCTTACCATTCACTGTTTTCTAAAGAGTTTTTGGCCGATGCCGCAATATTTGGCCGAAGTTTGCCAATGCTCGCAATCATATGCTTATTACCGTCACAATTCGGAAATTCTTTATATCTCGTTACTGATCTCAAGTTTCATAAATCGATGGAAAATGAAGGCATCGACATTACATTCAAGAAAGTGTTGTAATGATCTGTCACTTACGGGAAACTGGAAATCACAGGAATTATTCGTTTTTAAAAAGGTTAAAAACGTAAGACATTATTTAATTTGCCACGCTGTCTCGTGCCATTATGCTGATGCGCTCAACAAATTTCTTTGGATTCCATTAACAGGCATTTAAATATGAATCAATTTATACATAATATATAGGGTATGTATGTAGTAGTCTCAGGTTGTGTATATGTTTGTATAGGGTGTTTTTTATAGAGGTATAGAATTTTAAGTTGCAATAAAACAACGATGGATTATTCGATTGACATGAAATTTATTTATCCGAAAGATAATCTTGTGGCATTACATTTTAAATATGATTTCTGGCATATGACCGCCTTGGTTGGCGCGAATGTAGTCCAATCTGGACGTCCAATTTTCGATGACTTTTCCCAACATTTGTGGCGGTATATCGGCAATAACACGGCGAATGTTGTCTTCCAAATGGTCAAGCGTTTGTGGCTTTACCGCATAGACCAATGACTTTACATAGCCCCACAGAAAGTAGTCTAGCGGTGTTAAATCACAAGATCTTGGAGGCCAATTCACAGGTTCAAAACGTGAAATTAGGCGGTCACCAAACGTGTCTTTTAATAAATCGAAATAAAATTGCACTATTTGCAAGCGTTGTACAGGCATGAGTCTATTCATGATGAATTGCCAAACCAAACTGAGAATAAATCACTTGACAGCTGTTAAATCGGTCGCCATAATGAAAAGTAATGCCAACTTAAATTTCTATACCTCTATAAAAAACACCCTTTATATGATTTTTGGAAATATATTTAATTCTTATCGCTTAACTCCCTCCCCCTTTAATAATAAGCACAATTGAGTGAACGAATGCTAACGTAACGTAACGTAAAAATAGAAAACTGACTATCTAGCCTGCCTATGGATGTGTATGTTTGTCTAGACAAATTTTTGTTAATTTTGTTTCAATTTCATTTTCTGGTTAATTGTTATTATCAATATTTAAATAGATTATTAATAATCATATAAGTACACATACATAAGTATATGTATGTATGGTTTACTTGTATATAAAAAAATTCATATGCATTATATGTATATGAAGCTCTTTATCTAATCGGTAACCCAAAACTAGTGTCATAATAGAAATGAATTTTAAATTTTGCAAATGACTACAGAGGTCTTTGTACTTTGAGTTTTCTATTGGGCAATTTACACAAGCCCTTGTATCGTTGTATTCATTGTATTGTTGGACGAATATATGTACAACAGTGTATGCTTGTTGTTGATAATTTTTATATAAAAATTCCATACACATACACTTTGTTTTCATTGGTCAATTCACAAAATCCGTTGTATCGTTGTATTCATTGTATTGTTGGAAGAACATACAACAGTGTATGATTTTTGTTGATAATTTTCATATACAAATCCGATACACTTATACACATTTTTTCCATATGTTTTTAAAAGTTGTATTGGTTTCGTGCTATCAAATTGTGTGAATGAAAAAAATGTGTATAGGTTTTCATATGTTTTTAAAAAGTTGTGTTGGTTTCGGCCTATCAAATTGTTTGAATGCCACGAAATACACAATACGGTGTTGTATTGGTTTCGTGCTATCAAATTGTGTGAATGAAAAAAATGTGTATACATATGTATATGTTTTCATATGTTTTTAAAAATTTGCGTTGGTTTCGGGCTATCAAATTGTTTGAATCCACGAAATACACAATACAGCATAGCATTGAGCGTTCACAGGCAAACAAATGTATTCAATACAACATACACGATACAAAGTTGTGTGAATTGCCCACATATGTTTTTAAAAGTTGTATTGGTTTCGTGCTATCAAATTGTGTGAATGAAAAAATGTGTATATGTATATGTTTCCATATGTTTTTAAAAATTTGTGTTGATTTCGGGCTATCAAATTGTTTGAATGCCACGAAATACACAATACAGCATAGCATTGAGCGTTCACAAACAAACAAATGTATTCAATACAACATACACGATACAAAGTTGTGTGAATTGCCCATATGTTCTAGTTAGATAGAGAACTTATTGACAATGAGTATTGAAGCGTGTGTGAAGCACGCCAGTAATCGCTCCATCGAACATTGCGACCGCCCACGGTACATTTCTATTAAAAAAAAATGCCCCTTCGACCCTTATGGAATCATATCAAATGAAGTCGTAAATTTCCTAATAAAAAAACTCCTAGTTTTCTGTTTACTATACCTCATAAAATATAACAAAAAAGTTGTGATAGGTGGTTAGGTTATTCTACGCTCTTTAATAAGAACAGTATTCCCAGGATATAAGCATTGTCGTGCAAACATTTTTGAAAGTGCTTATATCCAAGGAGTACTGTACATATTTCCTCAGTTCCTTTCAATCCAGATGATTAAATTAAGGCACTCAATTATAATTTAGTTGCTGTTAAATATTTATGAACAAATAAAAAATTTATATTCGAAATATTTGTTTTTAAGCTAACAAATCAATCAAAATAATTTATTGAAACAATTAATGATATATTTTGCGGGCTTTCTAATTATTATTAACTTATAATAATCATAATGATTATTATTTTTAATTATTAATTGAAATTCATTATATTGTTGTAATTTTTGTTGTTTTCCTTTATAAACAATAATTGAATTGTTATAGAAATAAATTAAAAATTCTGTATATAAGCGGCTATTTGTTCATTCTAATGTTTACGCTCGTGTTATTTATTAAATTAAAAAAAAAATCGAAATTTTTTCTAGAACATGGAAAAAAGTTATTGACATGAAAAGAAAAATTGTACTTAAAAAATTTAATAAAAAAAAGAACTTAAAGCAACTAAGACCCTATACTTTCCTAGATTCTGGTACTATTTACCGAATTGAAATCTTTCAAAAGTGCATATCTATAAAGGAGATCTACTGAACGAACAAAGAAAATTCAAAAAACATTCCTATACAATATTGCTTTACTCGTCAACAACAGCACAGTTAAGTAGTAATTGATCGAGCAATTCTCATCCTCCCGAAATCAGAGACTCAATAACGAAGATCAAAGGAATGTCAGGGCATCATATCATGTGACACTCAATAATCGAAACTCAATAATCGAATTTCCTTAACAATATACTCAAAACAGCAATTCAATACATTTTCTACGGAGGGCAACAACATATGGCAACCATATCATTCTAGAACCTGTTACAGTATCCCGGTCTCCTGCTTAGCAGTGAAAAAAATTGATTAATGAAACCGAAAGATGAGGAAACTCGAATTTTATTGGTTTTGACCCAGGCAAAAGAAGTTGCTTGAACTGCTGCATTGCCTTGACGCAACTACAACTTTTTTTTCATCATATGTGGTCCATTTTCTATAATGTCATCCGTCATAGAATATCTATAAAGATTATTACACTATTATCCTCAGACACGGACGCAATGACCATAATCGCACGATCTCAGTGCTCTGCTGCCAAATCACTTGTGCAGAATATCCCATTTGGTATGAGCTATGTGGCATGACGAGATGTTCTGTTGCGTCCTTAAGCAGTTGGTGTGCAGATCATTCAATTCAGACTAAAAGGTGATGGTAATCATTGACTTATAGTGCTCGCCGTCAACAGTGATGGCGTGATTAACATCGTTTTCTAAGAAATGTGCCACAAGCCTACAATCCATATCAAATAGTGACATATTTGGGGTGCATTGGACGCTCTAGAAACTCATGTGGACTGGTATTATCCAGAAATGGGCTTCATCGCTGACGGGCTTCATCTCCAACGGTTCCAGAGCCTATTTAGTGAACATACGTTGTTGTATATTTTAGTTTACCTTCAATCACTGGCTCAGATGACTTTTATATGAGTGCAGGTCGAAGTCACGACGCGAATTTGGCTAAGGGACTGCCTCGAAATCTTCTGCACACTTTCACGGACAACAGCGATGTTTTCGATAGGTGTCGATGTTGATCGATCGTTGACTTAACCACCACATTGCGAATACTCCTCTCGGTTGGACAATTGTGGCGACTGTAGAACGGGCGATGTACGCGCCCGAACGGTACGTTACCCGAACAGAACACCCACTTTGATAAAAAAAAATATTTGCACGTAGCGATGTTGCAAAATAGACTGAATAAATGACAACTAATTTGACAGATGTAGGTTCAAAAAGATGGCCGCTATCAACTGTCAAAGTTTAGAAGGCAATTTTATTTACTATCAGAGTTTTTGCCAGAAATCTGCTGGGAGGAAGTCGCCCGAGAAATATTTTCTTCATATTTCGTTTTATTACAGATATCTGACCTGGGGTTTGGAGCGTGGCCTCACGTCTAATAAATGAAATATTTTCCTCCATATTTCGTTTTGTTAGGAGATATCTGACCTGGGGTTTGGAGCGTGGCCTCACGCTTAATAAACTAACACACGACCTACTAGACTACGGCTACGTTAGGAAAATTTTGGTGCCTGTAAAATGGGCAAAGTAAGCGGTATCTTACCCGAAGATAACACCCATTTTGGTAAAGAATTTTGGTAAAAAATTCGTCCACAGCGAAGTTGCAAAATAGACTGAATATATAACAACTAATTTGACAGACAGAGCTTCAAAATGATAGCCATTATGAATTGTCAAAGTTTAAAAGACCCTGTTGGAAGACCCAATATCATAGCGTGTATGTAACGGTATTTATGTCCCTACTAAATACATGTAGTTTAAGAGAATCCTAAGATATGTACTTCAACTTGTAACATTTGCAGTTCGAATAGAGCTCTCCACTACCCACAGCTGCTACAATTTAATCAAAACCCTTTGCAATATGAGCGAAAAACATGGTAAATTTTCTAACGAATACTAATTTCAACATGACATCTGAAATCATATCAGTCAGTGTGTAAATTCTCAGAACGTATTATCTCCTCTCCTCTATTTGAACATTGATTTGATTTTGAAATACTTACATACGTACATATGAACGTGTTTAAAAAAAAAAATTGATTATTTTCATACGGAATATTTACAAAAATTTCATTTCCCCCATGTACGAGTATTTTTGAATAGAATTTATACTCAGTATCAATAGCTTTTAGTGTAGAGCACTCGTTCATAAAAGTTGTTTTCTCCCCCCATTTACTACATATGGTGTGTGTATATATGTATTGTGTAAATATATTTATTAAAAATATAAAAAAAAATTTCATACATACATACATATGTACATTTATCATTTAGTATATACATATATACATACACATACACATCTGTATACAATGATTAGAAAACATGACATTTCAAATAGTATAGCGTGGAACTAACAAAACTGCAATACAAAAACCTCAAACAAAGAATTATTCTATCAGTTACTTTTGAGAACAACTAAAAAAAAAGTGGCAAAAAAATAACAAATCAGAGAATAAAAACAAAAACAATACAAGACAAAACGCAAACATGTCTGTTTAATGAATATAATTATTGTATGAAAACAAAAAATACTCTTCGCCTACCTCTTTGATCCCGCAAGCTATTAAAACAAACAGCAGCAGCGCCGTAACCTCAGAAAACCTCACTTCACTCATGCTCATAATATTCTTCTATCGAACGAACAAGTACGAGAGTAGTGTATAGAGACGGACGTTGATGGTGATGACAGACGGACGCCTTTACTTTGATCTACTCAATGTTCAGCCAGAGATGCCGGAGAATTTTATTAATTATTGCCAAATGAAATATTTTGGGAGATCTTATTTACAATGAATCGTTTTTCGCTACTCATAAGCACTCATGAAATTTTGAGTATGAGTGGGTCAACAGTATTAAAATTCAACTACTCTGATTCATTCGTACTCACTACAACGTTGATTTATAAGTACAGGTTGCAATGAGTATGCGTACAACGTTGACATCAAACTCATACCATTCGAAATATGTTTGAATCATAAGCCTACTCGTTTAGATTCATAAATTTAGAAAAATACATGGAATGCTCATAAATGATTGGAGTGACTCAACATATACGCGAATCACACTTATTTTGTGATTCGTGTACGAACACTACTCTGCAAACACACAACCTTTTAGCGAGTATTTTAGTGTTCGTACGCGAATCATACTTATTTTGTGATTCGTGTATATGTTGAGGTATGGGGAGTCGAAATGAACAACATCATACGTGTTGTTAAGTATGAATATGATGTGTACTTCAAACTTTGAATATGAGTAGAGGTTCCATGATATTAAAAGAAGTATGAATGCGTATAAGTGTTAGAAATCATGAGTACGATTCGATTCTACTCATTTTTTTGAATACTTATTGCTGATCTCTGATACATACATTGTTTTTGGCCATTAAAAATCTTTAGTCCCTTCATCCTTTAATGGTAAGACCCACAGTTTAATGTCGATTTGAACATTAAGTTTGAAAAGATTTTATCATGGCAATCAGTTACTCTTACAGCCTTTGCAGGAAGACTGGTAAAGGGAGGCTTTTAAGATGTTTAAACAGTTGTTTGACCTTTCTAACGATCGTCTACTACTAGACATTCATAGCTTTATTGAAAAATAACATATCATGGGGTATTGTTAGTCCCTTTATTACTCCCACTCTCCTTTGATTCCAGTAGCGTGGAAGCAGTTGAAAACCAACAAGTTAGCGGCGATAAACTGTCCGAAATGTTACAACCCTATAGTCCTCAGTGGAGAGTATACACACATACATATATACTTAATCCTGTTGTTCCCATGTCGAGCATACGACAAATTTTATAGAGTATTCTTATGACAAATTTCAGAATGCCATTCAGTGTCAATAATGACTAGTTCCTGCTTAACACATAATATACACCGAGGTGTTTTTTCCTGGTATACACTCATGCTACACAGATTTCAATAATAGTTTCCAATGATCTATTCTCAGCGTCACATCTACAAGTTGATCTCGAAACATCCTCCATTCTGAATAAGTGTTCTCGGAGATTACAGTGCTCTGCCAAAAGTCGCTTGCCAACTTCAGAATATTAGTGCATAGTCGGGTCTCAGATCTTCTCTTACTGTAGTTTCCGAGCGGAAGTTTCGATTGCCTGAAAACTCACTTGGTTTGAGAAGAGTCTTTGTTTCGGATACATAGCCTGACACAGGACTCAGATCTCTTCTTATTGCAGTTTCCTAACAAAAGTTTTAAATGCCTCAAAACCTATTTGGCCTCTCTCTATCCTTCCTTTCATTATTCATACCTTTCCAAATATCCTTTGCTACTCCATAGAAGGGTTACATCAGTGGCGCGGTAGATTTTCTCCTGTGCATGCTCTTCAGCTTACTTATTATTGAGAATTCCTACATAAGCTGGCATCCAGTAGACACGGTAAACTTATTTTCCCTATCTAGCCGATATATGTAGCATTTTTCCAGGCACTCCCATACCATCTTCGATTTAATTCCATAGGAGGGAAATTTTCGAATGGCGGCTTGACTGTGGGATAGCATTGCTTTGTCTAGTCTTTTCTCCCCCCCTCGGGTACTTATTATTGCTGAGATAATCTTATAACCTTATTTTCCCTATCTAGCCTCTCCGTGTGGTAGAGGGAAGAGAATACTACCACAGTGATCACCATACTTGTCGTAAGAGGCGACTAAGGATGCGGCTACCAGTCAGGAACTATTTGGGGTTCAACTGGCAGCAGTCTGGTCTTGCTTGGCTGCGAAGCCTGACCAGAGGTCTTAATCTGGTACCACGGGTGCCGGGAGCCCCAGAGATTTTTCTCTGCCCGGCAATGGTGAGGTCCCCTTGTGGGAGCGACGTGGTGGCGGTTTAAACCCAAATCGCGGGGAGTGTGTCAGTACGGTGTGGCGTTACACTCTGAACGCATTGAAGGAGTTTAGATGGTCTCCGACCCCTAAACAAGAGGTAAGTCATACCCAAATAGCATGAATTGCTTCCTACATACAGGGTTGCAGCCAGTGTCTACAACATGTATGTGGGGGCGTTGGTAGACGCATTGCATTTCACCCTGTGCGAAGAGCGCCGTGATATTAGGTCCTCACGGATAGGTACCCACGTAAAAACCACACATAGTTTCCCTATCTAGGCAAGTGATCGAATGAGACCTATTTGACATTATCAAATAGTATTACTACGGCTTGTCATTTGACCTCCTATCTAGGTTGAATTGAGCACATGTTTTGATGGCATAGAGTTCGGCTTGAAAGATATCCGAGAGTTTCCCCATGGGCTCGACTTAATTCATTCTGGGACCTAGGATTCCTGCTTTTGCTCTAGAATCCATTCTTGATCCACCAAAATACCAAAATAGGTATGCGGTTATTTCAAAAATATGCATTTCAAATCAAGCGTCAAGCATTAGTTTTATTTCATTCCTGGTGGTCATTGCCAGTTTGCAATCCACTTGCCTTCTTCATGTGTATGCTGGGGCCTTAGTTTTCTTCTGCTATCTTGTGATTTCGCTTTCATGGCTGTCCATGCTAGGTCTCCTATAGTTTTGAGTAGAGTTTTGGTGAGTAAGTGGGGGCCTTCGTTTTCTTCTGCTACCTTGTGACCACCATTTTCATGGTTGTTCATGCAAGGCTATCCAAAGTTTTGAGTGGAGTTTAATTGTAATTTAATAAAGTTTCCTCACCCCCAAAAAAAAGCTTCAATATCTGGCAACCTGCTATTAAAATAAATGTGAATGTTTTCAATGCTTTTGAAAGAAAAAAAAAAACAACAACCAATTGAACGAAGCAACTAAAAAACAAAGCTTTTTAACAACAATTGCTGTGCTGCCACAACGAACTAACAAACGAACGAATGTGAAAAAATTAATTTTTTTTTGTTGTTAAATTCTAAACAATTAGTCAAACGTTTGCATTTCAAGGTTTTCCAGTTTTTTTCTTTTCTCTCGCTCTGCCTTGTCTTTTTTGTTATTGTTGTAGCCGTTGTTGTTTGCTTTTGTTGTAGCCGTTGTTGTTTACAATTTAAACTTTGAACATTTGAAAATATTGAAAGTTTTTTATTTTTGTCGGTTTGCATTGCAAGTCCGTCCACATGCATATGGTATGTGTGTGCGTATGTGGGAGGGAGGGGGGCGAGAGAGTTCTTCTAAAAGCATGTGTGACTTGACTAAAAGTATCGCCGTTGATAGCAACAAACGAGCGTGTAACTACTAGAACTAAAGCTGTGGGTAAAAATTAGCAAGTCTTGGAAATATAGAAATCATATAGAAAAACAGAAGAAAAACAAAAGAAAAAAGAAAAAAAAACAAGCAACAACAATCGATATTTAAGTGAACAAAGCCAATGCTTTGTTATAGTGTTTTCACACCGAGTGGTTTTAACGCAAAAGTTGGTTTTAACGTTAAAATCAAAAATAAAACCTGCTTTTACCATACAAAATTATTGTGTTAAAATCAACTTAAAACCTTTTTTGAATTGGTTTTAAGTTGATTTTATGAAATACAACCTTGTTTTATGTACTAAATCAGAGCTACCAGCTCTGAAATGGTAAAAACAGCTGATAAAAATTAAATAAAAACAAAATAAAAACAAAACAAATGTAAAAATATAGAAAGCCGGTTGTATAAAAATGTAAAATTTCTAATAATGAATGCTACAACAATAATAAATAACAATATTTTAACAATAATATTAATAATATTAATATTATTTCTTAATTTTTCATATTTTTTGTTTTTTCTTAAACAAAAACATTTCTGTTCCGTCATGAATGTATGAAAGTTAAAACCAGATTTAAGAAAATTTGCAGTGTGAACGTAAAATCAGCTGATTATGGTTTTAATGCTAAAATCAGGTTTTAACTTTTGGTGTGAAAACACTATTAGACTTTTTTTTCGAAAAACATTTCAAACAAGACAAGGAGTAGGAGGAGGGGGAGGGGGAGGAGGAGCAGGAGAAGGAGGCAATGTTTACAAATTTTAATAGACCGCTGAAAATTTAGACGTTTTGACACTTTGACTTGAATTTTCTTTTTTCAATTTTTAAAGAGATGCGGTCTACTCTTCTCTATTCATTGGTCTTCTGTTCAAATTAGTTTTGAAAATAAGAAAAAAAAAAAAAAACATTTTTTCTATTAAATATTTACACACAACATTTTAAAACCGTTAAAATGACCCAAATTACTTGTCAGCCTATTATGGGAGTGTAGTCTCTATCTATCACACATAATATCTCTCTCTGTGTGTGTTTGTATGTATGCCATTAGTTGATTAAGTGTTAGTGTATGTGAAAATTGCCTACAAAAATCATTATGCGCGCCATTTCTTGAATTATTCATTACAAACACTCACCAACACTTATTACACACACATACATACAGTTATTAAATGATACGACATCGTCGAACAGGCAAAACAAGAACGTAAAACAACTACGCAATACTGGCCCAGTGCCATCGTTATATCTTGACATAAAATCATAAAAAAAATAAAGCTGTAAAGTAACAAATGTCAACTTGGAATAGTCAATTTGGTATCAAGCAACCTACACACACACACATATACATCCATATATGTATATGCACCACATCAATTCAGGCCATTTTAGAGTAGAACTTTACAAAAATCATTAGAGAGCCAAGAAAATATGCCAACCAGAGAGCGCCACTGAAATTGTTCTGGGATTTAAGTCGGATTTGTTTGTAGATGAGTGTATTGTCATTTAAGATTTAATAAGGAAAACTATGTTATGTTAAGCAATATCAGGTGTAGTAGAAATAAATCCGGCGTTAACGACTGTTTTCCAATTTTCACTGTGTTTCCCAGACTAAGTGGAATTTTTTCGGAATCGATTGGCATAGGTCGATCCATAAAGCAGCTGAATCATGAGTAGCATCTTGCAGGCTTAGGTGAAGCAAATACAGGCTGCCGTGAGGACTATTAGTTATCTTATGGGTCATTACAACCCCTTAGTCAAGATAACAACCCAGCTTCTCACACCACCCATGTTATGTGTGTGTTAATATTACCCATGCGTGGCGAGACCTACAGTTTAAAGTCGACTCCGAAACGACAGATTGTTTTGAGAAATTGTTAATGGCAATTTTATTTACTCTTAGAGAGAGAGAGAGAGAGAGAGAGAGAGATAGAGAGAGTAGACTGCTGAGAGGAAATCGCCGCTGGGATTTGAACCATAGGCTCTCTGTTTAATATGCCAACACTTACATACATACATAACATACATAGTTGGCCATTACAACCCTTCAGTTAGGATTACGGATTAGCTTCTCACACCACTTCATGTTGTGTGCCTTAATTTTATACTTGAGTGGCGGGACCTACAGTTTAACGCCGACTCCGAATGATAGATTTTTGAGAAACTTTTTCATGGCAGGTTTATTTACTCTCAGAGTTTTTGCTAGAAATCTCCTGAGAGGAAGTCGCCGAAGAAATATTTTTTTTCATATTTCGTTCTGATGTCTGGCCTGGGGCTCGAACCCGGGCTTTACGTCTAATAAGCCAACACACTACCTACTAGACTACGACGACTACAAGTGAGTAGTATCTCCGAAAGGAATCTTACCATACTTTTTAAAAGCCAGACTATAAAAGCCCTGGGTTTTAACATTACAACTCCAGGATTGTATATAACTTGAGCAGGTCTCACAATGAGTTCGCAGAACGGTATAATATTCATATCATTTAGGTAAGGAGCCATGGCGAGTTGTAGAGCGAAAACATTGGTCAAGCGCGGTACAAGCATCGAATTTTCTAATTACTTATCTACTTTGGAAACCCCTTTTAAAGACCTGTAAACTTATAATAGACAATGCAGTTATGGATTCTGGCCTAAGCTGGATAGAGGACACTTGAAAAGTTTGCTGAAACTCTAAAGACGTACGCTTAGTATGTTTGCAGGAATCATGTGAGGCGCAATAGAGTTTACATACAAGGAAAAGGACTTCTGCAAATATTGTTCTTCACTTATTGCCCTGGATACATGCAATATGTCTGAGGAGAAGATGGCACCTCAGTGTCTACTCTAAGATCTGTTTCAAGGGCTCCCAATCTTTAAACTTAAATAAACCAATATGTATGTGAGATATCAACGAAATTTTTATTTGTTTGAAAGACCTATTGATGCCATTATGTGTGGAATATAACATTACTCAAGTATTTGCCATGACTTTCTGGGTAGAGCGCATTCAAAATGTCATATTTTCCATGACTCTGGCTTATAAATCGGGCTGAGTTTGGACGATTTATGGCTTATACGTTTGAGACTTAAGAAAACTCCACAAGAAAAAGGCTAATGGAAACAAATCGCACGATCTCGTTGGCCAGTTCACATCACCTTGCCCTATGCCCTCAAATCGCTCTTACAGAATACCTAATAGGGCATGAACTGTGCGGCTCATAGTGCCGACCTATTGAAGCCACATGTCGCTGATGTCCAGACCATTCCATTCAGGCCAAAATAATTTGTTAAACATCGGCAATGATGGCCTGGGCAATGGCCTTTTCAAATAAATATGGCCCGATGACGCCGCCAATCTACACACAGTGATTTTTTCTGGATATATTGGACGCTCACGGCTCTTAAGTGGATTGGTAGCGGAAACTTTATTTGTTCACCCATACCCATACATCCAGAAATGGACCTCTCATCGCTGAAAATGAAAATTGAGGTCAGTTGATAACTGCTCCAAAGCCCATTCAGCTTATGCACGTCGTTATCTATGATCGCCCATGCTGATTTGGCAAAACAGATGGCTGTTACCGGAAGTTCCTGATAGCAAAAGTCTCGGAAGTTTAGAGCCAGATCTGCAAGGACGTTGGTTTTGATTTCGAATGCTTATATTACCCGAAGCATCTTCTTAAGCTGCTAGCAATTTTGAAGGTATGAAATCGGGCGGTGAAGTAAGAGCCTCAGTGGGAAAATATTACCATTGGCGGCTATGGACGAATCTACTAGTTACACTGTTTGGTTTACAGAGGACAAAGCATTTGAAAGTTTGTATTGTCTGTTAACTGGTGACATGGAAGAAACATTTTTGAAGGCGAATTGAAGATGGAGTCATTTACACTTCTCGGAAAGGTTAAAATCGAACTCCACTATATTTTAGTAAACAAAAATCACGATCTTTTATTATTTTTTTACCTGAAAATGAAATGAAATTTCTTTAAAGCAAAGACGTTTACAACACGTAAAACACGTAAAAGTTTATACCCTGCCCTCGTAAGTACACATATGAAATTTAAAACTAGCCAGTCATCGTGTTATTATCACTCACTAACCATTAAAATTAAAAATAAATGTGACCCAACCCTGTTATTACAGAAGATATTCCTTTAATGGAACGTCGTAAGTAACCACGTAAAATACATTTTAAAAATTAGAATCTAACTATCAGACTGACTGACTGACGAACTAACTGACTGACTGATTTGACTAACTGTTCAGTGCTTAAGTCATATTTATTCGTAAGGCAGGCATAATATAGATAGAGAGGCTTACATAAATTCAATAACACAACTACCATCACCACCACCAACATCAGATCAAACCAGAACAGAACAATACAATACAACACAACACATCACATCAATGTCTGTGGGACTAGTCATGATACTGGTTCTGAATGATAGTGACGTGAGTGGTGGTGGTGGTTGTGCTGGTGATGTGAGTTATACTACCGAACAGATTAAATACTGGCTAAACAACAACAAATACCACGCCTTAAATCTTAACGATACGTTTTACGTTTTTTTTTCTCTCTCTCTTTTCTTCTCTTCTTTATTTTTTGTTGTGTGTTGTGTTGTATTTTTGTTCAAACAGATTTCACATTTCGTAGAAATACAACAAGTAAAAGCTAAAAAGCAACAAAAGAAAAAATATAGAAAACAGGAAAAAAAATTGGTAATAAAAGTGGGATTGTGTCAGCAGGCCACAAAAACAAGTCAGAACAAACAAATGTCTGAACATCATCCATAGAAGAAAAACCAGGTTTTTAAACAAGCTTGATTTTATTTGATTTGGAAGAACTACGCTTGACAGTTAAATACATATATAAAATGCACACACACACACACACCCATATATATACACACATATGAAGTAAAGCTCTGTAACAGTACCCTACAGGGTGACCAGATTGGAAATGATAACACGATGATAAAATCTTTAGATTTTGTTCAAACTGTAGTTGAGTTACGCCGTTAACTTTATGATATGAATCATGACATATCGTACGAGGGTGGATAAGTTAACCTATATAATCGAATATATATTTTTGAAACAAATAAAGGCCACAAGGATCAGAATATATTCTGAGAATATAATAAACTGTTCGAATAACTTTGTATACGGCATATAGACGTCTAAACTTCATAATGAGTGTCTTGTATTTGCTGAGAAATTACGGATTTTTGGAAGGTCTTCATCAGTTACGTTCCAGGGTAACTGTGTTGGTGTGAACGACTGCCAAACTGGACTATCCTCTAAAGACACCCTTTTCGCCGCTATAGAAAAACCAATTTCTTAGTTATCATACCTTAAGCAAAGAACTTAAGTCCCCGTTGTCTAGTAGGTAGCGTGTTGGCTTAGAAGACGTGAGGCCGCGGTTCAAGCCCCAGGTCGGACATCTCCAACTAAACGAAATATGAAAATATATTTCTTAGGCGACTTCCCCTCAGTAGATTTCTGTCAATAACTCTAAGAGGAAATAAAATCGTTCGGAAGTGTAGGGCCCGCCATTCATATATACAATTAACACAAACGACATACGTGGTGTGATAAACTAAGTTGTAATCCTGACCTGATGTAGTCGTCGTTGTCTAGTAGGTAGTGTGTTCGCTTATTAGACGTTAAGCCCGGGTTCGAGCCTCAGGCCAGACAACGACTTTCTTTCTGGCAAAACCCCTGAGAGTATATAACCTGCCATGAAAAAGTTTCTCAAAATTTGTAGTTGGGAGTGGACGTTAAACTATAGGTCCCGCCACTCACGTATAAAATTAAGGCACGCAACATGAGTGGTGTTGAGAAGCTAGGCCGTAATCATGACGAAGGGTTGTAATGGCCAATTATGTATGTATGTATGTAACATGAGTGGTGTGAGAAGATAGGCCGTAATCCTGACTGAAGGGTTGTAATGGCCATTTATGTATGTATGTATGTAAGCAGAGAGCCTGATCGGTCAATAAACTGAGCTGCCTGAATCTTAATCCAGAGCGAACAAAACAGATTCTCCATCACTTAGACACATGATCTGAATTCTAATGAACTACAGCCTATTGGGGAGGCTGGTCTGTCGTCTGTTCAACGCTACAAGCTACTTACTATGCAAGGATTTACTTTTATCTTGTAAATCCTTGAAGAGATTGAAATCATTAAAGATGTGCTTCGGCTTCACAAAGTACGTCCTATTGAGAAATCGCTTCTGTTAGTAAAATCGAAACAATTAAGCCAAATTTTCGATTCCGCGGTATTCTCAGTAGGCTCGCGGCTCATTATAGAATATTTTGCCTGCCTAGTTGTGTGGAAACTATTCAACTTACGCAGCTTGCCGTAGATAAGGTGCCTGAGTGAATGAGCAACCGGCTTTTTGAATAAAATTTTCTCCAGCAATTACTACCACTAATCACGCCAACTTCTTTTCATATAAAGCCGCTCTGCACCTGTGGTCAGTTGTCAGCGAGTATAGATTTCTGGTTTTAGGTTTCTAGCTAAAGCAACTACTAAAGGACCTTCAGTTGGTGAAACCATTTCATCAGAATATCGGCTTTTTGAATAAAATTTTCTCCATCAATTACTACCACTAATCACTCCAACTTCTTTTCGTATAATGCCTCTCTGCAACTGTGGTCAGTTGTCAGCGAGTATAGATTTCTGGTTTTAGGTTTTTAGCTAAAGCAACTACTAAAGGACCTTCAGTTGGTGAAGCCATTTCATCAGAAAAAGTGATTGAAGGAGTTATTTGACTGTATTGCTTCGATAGTACCCCCGGAAGTAGAGTTACCGTCAAGTCAAAGCGCTGTGATCATATGATGACTGATTTTTGGACGGACGCAACAAACCGGTGCTACATGCCATAGATCACATGCCGATTTTGGCTTTATTGTATGGGAAGTTCCCATAAGAGTAATTTTACGTACTGGCTAAGTCAGTTGCCCATCAAGATCATGCGATTTGACACCATTGGAGCATTTTAAAACCAATATACGTCAATTTATAGTTGTGATACGCTCCGAATGTCAATTGGGCATCAAGATCATTCGATTTGACATTACTCGAGCATTTAAAGGGCAACATACGTCAGGTAATAGGCGTGATATGCTCCGAACGTCAATTGGCCACAAAGATTATTCGATTTAATACCATTGAAGAATTTAAAGGCCAGGTCGAATATCACAAAGCTCACTTGAGCACGCATAGCGGCCCGTTGTGATGCCATGGGTGAGCGCAGTCCCTGTACTGACCAAGTTCCACTACAATCAGGGAAGAGGAAGAAGTTGGTCAGCGCAAAGGCTGCACATTTAAAGGCCAACATACATCAAATTATAGTCACGATACTCTCCGATATGTAAGAAAATTTGTTCAAAATCTACCACGATATGAACAAACGCTGAAATCACTGCTGACGGGGTCTTTGAAAAGGCAATTCGAAGTGATAATTTTACTTTAAAACCCCTAACACTATTTCATACACGGATAATATGGATCAAATGTATGGAAAACAAACAACTTTTACCTCAAGAACTGTTGTTTTTCTATTTTTTTTTTGTTCAACTTGATTATATTTATTTGTCTTCTGCTTCTTCGATATCTACAGTACATATCAATAATATCAACAATATATTGTATGTAAGCATGTGGGCATACAAACGTGTGTACGAGTATGTTCTATAACAAACGAGTATCTCTGTGTTTGATTCTTCAAACGTTAGAAGCTAAATATACCACATACAATACAATACGAGTATTTGATGGTAATGGCAAGACGTAAATGAAGAAACTGAAGAAACGAAGTAAGAACCTGAAAACAGAACTGAACAGAAAAGAGTAACCAGCTGCTAAACAATTGAAAAGTTGTGTATAAATGTTTGGCATTAAAAATCATTTCGTATAGCATTCAAGTATTCTCTTACTCTAGCCATTAAAAACATAACCACATACTCTGGCACACAAAGAACCAGCAGAAGCAGTCAGTCTATCTTACGCACATCATATGTGTAAGCATTGCGTACCACGTATGTATGTATCTATGTATACATGTATGTATATATTGCGTACGTTTTGTTTCGTATCTTAAAGTTTACAAGGTGTGCTGGTTGTATGTGCCCAGATTACTAAGTTTCTTTTTCTTGTTTCCCCCATTTTTTTTTACAATTTTCGTTCTAGTTTTCCTTAAGCTTGTATCCGTTTGTTATACCCTACATTGGTATTTACAAACTGAACATACATATGTATGTATAGTTTTTCTAAAATTATTTATAAAATAAGCTTAGCTCCTCTACTCACTTCACAGAAAGGTTCTGACCTCATCAGCGCTGTGGAAGTGTCATGAACTGATTTATTGGACATCTTTAACTCCTGGTATAATTAGTGTTAAAGTGATATTAGGAACCCTACAAAGAAGACTTTTGGAAGGTTTTTTTTGCTACTAGGCACTCATATTAGACTGCTGACTTTATTTGAAATTACGACTGGCACCAGTGAAGAGGAAAATTGCAAAATAGATTGTGATGTTAAGGAAATTTGCAATTCAAGAATCGCAATAATTGTCTCTTCTGAAAATAAACATGCTTTCTGGAGCATAGATACATACATATGTACATACATACATACATAATAGATCATTACAACTCTCAGTCAGGATTACGACCTAGCTTCTCACACCATTTATGTTGTGTGTGCTAATTTTATAAATGAGCGGCAAGACCTACAGTTTAAAGTCGGCTCCGAACGACAGATTTTTTGAGAAACTTTTCCGGGCAAAATTTTTATTTACTCTCTCAGAGTTTTTGCCAGAAATCCGCTGAGAGGCAGTCACCCAAGAAATATATTTTTGAATTTCATTTTGTTCGAGATACCTGACCCGTGGTTTGATACGTGGCCTCACGTCTAATAAGCCAACACACTACCTACCAGACTACGGCCTATATATAAAAGCACGGCAATATATAATCAGTATGCCTGCATTCATTCACAGAAACTTGAAATTTTTCTTGTATGGGACGTCTGATCAAACCTGTACTATATCTACGTACGGACAGTTGGACTTAAGACCACAACTAGGTTCGAAAGGTCTATTGAGGTCCATTAAACGCAGATAGACTGATCAAAATAAAAAATAATAAAAAAACAGGAAAAAAACAATTGAAACAAATAAAAACTGGGGCTGATAGTTGATGGAGAGGAAAGACATCCAACCAATGCTCTCAAGTGCGAAATTGCCAAAGATTTGAACTCTTCTAGAATATCAAACAATTATTTATTTTCTCAAACAAATTACTGAGTATTAGACAAGGATATTTACTAGCCTTTGAGCCAGTGATCTGAGAAGCAATTGTTTCTTATTGCCAAATTCTGCTGGCCTAAATTGGCTAATATGCCAACTACTTAAATTGGATATCTCCGCCATTATATTTATGGTGTTCGCTTATCTGAAAATAACTCTACTACAGAGACTGTAGGTCGATTGACGAGGAAGCGAATATTTTCCATTTATTATACCATTTATAGTAGCACATCTCGATAGTCTAATGACATCGCACCTATCATTTTAAGTTTTCAAGCTGATTTTCCATTTAATCCTAAGGGTGTCTCCTTAAAATTGCTAAGCCCTGACTCTCAGTTAGTTCTTGGGCATCAGAGAATCGTAACAGTGTGTGCTCTAGTGAGCCTTGTTTTATCAAAGCTGGCACTCCCTCCCCTTCTATCATATTTAAACAACTCATACCAGACGACGGTGCCACAACAGTTATCGAAACTCTCGACCTAAGAGTATCATCCTTTAATTGCAAAGCCCTGACCCTCAGTTAGTTCTTGGGTTTCACAACGGGCCGCAACAATGTGTGCTCAAGTGAGTTTTTATGTACCATAGCTGCCACTCCCTACCATCCTATGGTATTTAAACAACTTATACCAGGCGACAATGCCAAAACATTTATCAAAACTCTCGGCCTATAAAGGCTAGATGAGCGCAATTTATAGTGGTAGCGGCAGCTATCATCTGCACCATGAATATTCGATGCTCTACGGCAGCAACGAGCAGACTTAAAGTTTTCACCAACCGTTAACATTCTCTGTATATTGTGGCCTCTACAATAGATTTCACAGGCAGAGCTTTACAGAAATCATAGCGAAGAAGCTTGTTGTACGATGGAGATGAGAACTAAAGTGGTCGCAGATTAAAAATCATCGTGAAGAAGTTTATTAAATAATATGTGGCCCATTGTGTTACCCAGTGTAAGGTAAGCCCTCTTGTCATGAACCGTTAATGCTGGGTTTAAACCACCTTGAGCTTCGTATGAAACAGGCTAGTTGCCTTATTGGCACATTCGCCACCATGCCCGTTCTGTCACCCAAAAACCGATGACGTCTGTTCTGAAGTGCAGGGCACTTGCATTTACATCATGGCAGTTTCTGCAGTAAACTTGTTGTGACAGACTAAGCTTGACAGCGAAACTAACAATAGAGCAGGGTCCCGTTAGAATTCCTGTTAGAGTGCGAACCGTTCTCTTGTCGAACTCAAGTAGATCCCTGGGTTTTCCTTCTGTATAGTGCTGGGCATGGCAGTTTTGAAATTCAACGACCAGATATGTTGGACCAAGTTTGGCTAACAATTGAAATCAATTTCGGAGATTTTGAGTTAACCAAGTGGCGAAGGAAGCTAGTAATAATAACACGAATGAATATATTTTGAGCAAAATAAACTTCAGCACTTAGAATAGACAACGAAGGATACTAAACAAGATTACAGGGGTAGAGTTGTGGCTGTTGGGGCTTACAAAAGCCCAAGTATTGGCAGACAAATGAAGATGTAAGTGGCATTTTATGTCGTTTCTATAAAGTCTTTGTGGCACACAATAGATTGAAATATTCTCACCATTTCATATTATTTTTCAAGTAATGTAGAGTGTCTTATGTATGAACACAAACACCACAATACGTGTTATGGGAACAACAAGTCTAAAAGCAAATCAAGAAGAAAAGAGGCAAAAAAATGAAAAATAAGAACGTAATGCGCCAAGCGTATCTTTTTATTTTTTTTTTATTAAAGAAAATGACCTGGAGTTGGAGTATTTGGGTTAACCAAAGCTGGGAATACACAAGCATTTATGGCTCAACTTTCTTAGTTTATTATACACGTCCATACATGTACGAGTATATTTATATTCGTGTACAACATTAATACACTCTCATATGGATGTACAAACGAACACACGCATTGACATCTCAAAAAGGCCTACATTAATGAGTACAAGTTAGGGCATACAATATATTATACGTAGAAAACCATAAACCTGGCAGGCCATGTAGGCCAGTATTAGGTTTAGGCCTGTATTTATTGGTTTGCAAATAAAGTCCTTGTATAGAGGACTTCGACCCTAACTCTGCCGCTTAGAAATTAATTGCTCTCTTAACCATTTGGGTACCCTAAAACACATATTCCCTGTACGCCTTGTATTGTGCGTTTGTTAGCCATTATTTTACCATGTCGTAGTTAGTTTTCACGTTTTTACGTTCCCTTCGTGTATGTACATCGTATGGAATTCTCGTACTTATTTACGTACTTACTTACATATGTACATACATATGTATGTACGGCGTTAAAGTGCGTTGTATTAAAGTCAGTTTCGTATCTTTTTTTTTTTTGGGGTTTCGAACGTGATTTTGAAATTTATGCCGATTTGCTTGCTCTGTCACACAAAAGTCATGACAATGAAGTGCGTGGAGACGGAATAAGAAAAAAAAACATCAAATTTCTTGGGGTTAAATTACCTTATCAATACGAGAAACAAAAAAAAACAGTAAAACGTGATTAAAAAAAAAGAAGAAAGAAAGAAAAAAAGACATTAATTTGGTTTTCAATTGAAGTGGGTGTAATAAAAAGAAATCAATTATGATTTCCACAAATTGCTTTGAAAATCCGTAGATTTTTGCCTTTTAAACATTAGATTTATGGCTTGGTGTCGTAATTAAATTACGTGCGAACCAGTTTGATCTACAAAGTTTGATCATGTAAGGAATCCATTGTGACCAACTCTATGCAGATATAACCAGTTACGAACTGTGTAGAAGTAGGAAGTTTGATTCATAGAAATACACCATACATACATGCATACACACATTCATAATTTGAAATTACGACCCTTCAGTCGGGATTACTACCTAGCTTCTCACACCACCCATGTTGCCAATTTTTCATTTACTCTCAAGAGTTATTTTTGCCAGAAATCTGCGGAGAGAGTTGCAGAAGAAATACTTTTTTCACACCTCGTTTTGTTGTTGACGTCTGACCTGGGGTTTGAACCATGGTCTCACGTCTAATATTCCAACACACTACCTACTAGACTATGGCGGCTTTAATGGACCTACTCTGCATGTAATTAGCAAGGTCATAAAAAATTTTAAAAGATTAAAATCATTTAAGATTTTATGAAGCCTGCGCAGCAATGCAATGCATGTATGCACTGACGAAAATGTAGCTTCTGTCTAAGAATCAGAGTGAGGAATAAGCCACAAAAGGTAGATTTCTCTGATCTATCTATCATACGACACATTATGGCATATTTTGGTTACGAATTTCAACCTCCGTCCATATTAAGCGCAACAATCAACGTCACCTGAGCATTCATGACGCCGTTAATTTATTGATTGAATGCTAGAGCACAATTTTTTTCAGCTTTGAAGTGTATTTCTCACACTATGTTTACAAGAGAATCGAAGAGATTGCAGAAAAGATTGCCCATTGCATCCGAGCTGTGTTTTTCAGAAAAAAGTTCCTGAAAGAACCGTAATCACATGATAACTGACTTTTTCTAAATTGTAATAAAAGATTATAAACTGAACACTTTTAACAAGATGGCATCATGAGCCACACAGCACGACCATTTTCGATGTATTTTACAACTCTCATGTATGGGTTGATATCGAGAAGACTCCTGTTGAACGTACGTAACTTTATCGCTTCATTAGGTCACCACCGCCACCGCACTGTGGCTTTGTATTTCCGTTTTAGCGTTACTTCAATGCAATGATCATGGGGGGAGTTGATAAATAAAGGGATTTGTTCTTGATAATCATGTATTATCATCTTCGGCCTCATAAAACACATCCGAACGTGGATAGCGTAATGCATTATAGAGCGAATTCATACTTAAGTTGCCCTATCTGTATTGTGAAGAATAAAGATAGGGACTCGACAATACTTTCCGGCAGTCAGCCAGTGGTGAAGAAGTGGCAGCTTGCCGCCCTCAGGCACATTCACTCGCTGGCCCATTATGTTACGCAGTATGAGTTCGTTGGGTTATTATAATTGGAAACAATTTGTGTCATGCATTGGACTATACGGAAGTAACTGGAGTAAGAGAGTAACTGTCTTCTTTACAGAATAGGAATGCCTTCAAGCCCAGTATGTAAATTCTATGATAAGGGGAATGAATCACAAAAACACTTACTCCGGACTTTTGCGACGTTAATTAATCTCAGAACGAAACATCACGGTGCCAGTTATTCTCACTGACTCTAAACAGCATTCTGAAGTTTTTCAGGACAAAAGGATAAGGGGGTACCCTATATATAGATTGAGGGCTGTATGATAACTGGCTTTTTGTGGCCTGCAATTGATGATTATGAGCTGGACGGTTATGCGGTTTCAACAAGACGGTGTCAAGGCCAGAGGTCAGCAATGAATCGTATTTTCGCTGCTCATAAGTACTCATGAAATTTTGAGTATGAGTGATTCAACAGTATTGAAATTCAACTACTCTAATTCATTCGTACTCATAACAACACTGATTTATAAGTACAGGTTGCAATGAGTATGAGTACAACGTTGACATCAAACACATAACATTCGAAATATGTTTGATTCATACGCCTACGCATTCAGATTCATAAATTTAGAAAAATACTTATAATACTCATAAATGATTCGAGTGATTTGAATCATTCATCAAACAGTTTACAGTCTTAGTTGTTCTTGCATTTACAAAAAAAAAGATATTTATTTTTTGTTTCTTGTAAATGTTGAGTAAAGGAGAGTTGAATTCAACAACATCATGCGTATTGTTAAGTATGAGTACGATGAGTACTTCAAACTTTGAATATGAGTAGTATGAGTATGATATTAAAATAAGTATGAATGCGTATAAGTATCAAAAATTATGAGTATGATTCGAATCTACTCATCTTTTTGAAAACTCATTGCTGATCTCTGAATGAAGATTATGAACTGGACGGTATGTGGTTTCAACTAGACGGTGTCACGACCCATGCAACACAAGTGATTTTGACTATATTGCATGAGAAGTTATGAAAAAGTGTGACTTCTAGTTTTAGTGATGTCAAGATTATGCGACTGGACACCATTAGACGTTTTTTTATTTTTGTCAGGCTATTTCGAAGGCCTTCTCTATGGGTATAAGTCTCTTAAGCAATACTGCAATAAAGTTTAGCAGTAAACAGTACAATTCAAATTTGAAACGTAAAAAACAGTATTTTCGTTTGATTTCCCTGAAAAGGCCGAAATGTTAACAAAAATGGAGTTTCAAACAAACGCCTCTCAATTAAATATGTAATTCCAGTAGCATTTTGTATTTCAGTTTATTTAGTTTTCTTTTTCATTTTTTTTTTTTTCAAAAATAATTATAAATCGTAACAAATCGAATAACAACTAAAAATCATAGTAAAAAGTATAACAATAACAACACAATGATAAAACAACAATATTTCTCAACTAGTGGTGTGTAAAACATGCATACGTATTGTATTTACGACTATTTAATGCATGGACATGCATGCATGAGATAAATAAAAAACAACAAAATGCACATACACTTAAGCACTTGCATAGATTTACCATAAAAAATGGAAAAACAAAAACAACAACTACTCCACCAGCAATGGCAATAACAAAACGGCAACAATGAGTAGAAAAAAAAGCACACAGAAAATGTTGATGTGCGCCAATAACCTAGTTTTCCAATTTTGTTGTAGCCTGTTTTTTCTATCTCTCTCTCTCTCTATCTTTAATTTCTTGTTTTCTGTTTCTAAACTGTGATATATACACACAACGTACAACAAACAGATGTATTGTAAATATTTTGTTTTATTTTATTTTTTATATATGTATTGTTTTTGTAATAAAGAAGTAGTTGTTGGTGTTAGATGGGTGGAGGGGGGAGTGTAGGACGGGGGGAATTGGTGTTGAGAAAAGAAGGTTTGTAAGCAAAGTTTGTGTTTTGTAAATATGATGGTGGTCACATGCAATAGTTTGTGACTAAATGAACACAAACACAAATAACTGGTTGGGTGAGTAAGTTTGTGAGTGATTGAATGACAGACTAACTACACAACTACAAAGAATATATGTATGTATAAGCATTTACATACATACATACATGTAAGCAACAAAACAAAAAGGGGAGTGTATGTAGTTTTTGTAAATAAGAAGAAGAAAACACAGAGAAAATCAAATTTTAACAAACAAAAGAGCAAACAAAACGGGAATTTTTCTCATGCTTATGATATGAGAACAAAACAAAACAAAAAAACGGATCTTTAAGCTAAAGAGAGTATGTACTTATTTATATATGTATGTATGCATGTACGTATGCTTATACTACATAAGCATTTGTAGCCAAGCCTGCAAATATATTGGTGTTAATAACGATGTTAATGATGACGTTATTATAATAAGTTTTCATTTCATTGCTGTTTGTATTGTATTTTTTTTCATTATAAGCAACATGTTTTGTTTTATTTATTTTTTTTTTGTTATGAAATGTTTAACATTAGAAAAGTTTTCTAGTTTTTTTTGTTGTTGTTCTGTTCACAAACCAGTTTTTTGGTGAAACAAGTTTTCTTCTGTCCTTACAGACGACTAGCATGCTCTCTTGCTCGCTTGCTTTTATTAATTTCTTTAATTTATTTTATTGTTTTCACAAGTCGTTTGCAGTAACGACAATTGACTGTCTCTTTCTCTCTCTCGTTCTCTCTTACTGTTTATGATGGTTTATTAATTAAATTCGGTTATATTTTCTTAAACTCTCCGTTATTTTTTGCTTAATTTCTTAAATTTATTGTTTTGCTTTAAGTTTTTATCATTTCCACTATTTTTTTTCTCTCCATCTCTTATCTGCTTTTTCCTTATTTATACTACTTGCCATTGCCAGGCAAACTTTAATTGTTTTTCTCTCTCACTCTCTAGCTCTTTAATTGTTTTCGTAAGTTGTTTAGGAATTTTCCACATGCCAAAACAAACACACATATTAAAAGAGGAAAAAACAAAAACAACCAACAGCTGCAGTTATTACACAAAAAAAAAAAACAACAACAAAATAAACAGAAAACAAAGCAAAACGTCGCAATAACCAACAAATTGAAGAGTCAAATTTACAATTGAAACTCATCGAAGGCGATTGAGTGTGTAAGTTGAGTGTTTGAGAGCCAGCAACAACAGGCCTTTTATTATTATTTTTTTTTTGTTTTCAAGGGAATTAGAAGGGAAGTGTTGTTTTTGCTTTTGGGTTTTGTTGTTGTTTTAATTAACATGTAATATGATATTTTTATATATTTGTATGTCTGTAGTATTTTAATTAATAACTGACTGCCAAGTTTTAGAATTTGAAATTTATTTGACATTTTAAGCTTTAGCTTTGGCATTATCATTGATAATGATTTCCATCCATACTTACAATATACAGTGTGTGCCGAAATAAATAAATAAATAAATATAAAACGACTGTTCCGTATAGTATTCAAATACGAACAATACTATTTACTAAAATTCAATTTGTTCTACATGTTATTGTAAACAATTTTGTTGTATACATTCATATTTATTGCGTATTAAAACAAAAACAAGATAAATTCCATAATCTCTAATCGAACAAACTGGGCATGCCTTGTTCTATACTTTGTTACACTCAGATAAAAAAAATCAATTAATACGAAAACCTATCTCAATGGGTATTCTAAAAAAATTATTTGTTAACATACACTGCTGTTCAAAAAAATAGATTCACCTGCTCTCCGAAAGGTTTACTAGACATCTCTTATGCAAAAGAGTATATGTAAAAAAGTAACTGCACTTTGTTTATTAGCCTCTAATGAATATAATTTCGATACATTTCAAAAATTTGAAGCGTGACTCTTCTTTAATTAATTGCAAGATGTTGATCATGGTGAATCCATTTTATGGAACAGCAGTGTATGTATTACAGGTCATTGCAACCATTTAGTGAGGTTTACAACCTAGCTAAGCACTCCACCTACATATGTTGCTTGTTTTAATTTTATTCACGAGTAATATAACCTACTGTTTAATATCGCATCCGAACCAGAGATCAGCAATGAGTATTCAAAAAGATGAGAAGATTAGAATCATACTCAAAATTTCTGATGCTTATCATACCCAGACTACTCATATTCAAAGTTTAAAGTACTCATCGTACTCATACTTAACAATCCATATGATATTATTGATTTCGACTCTCCTTTACTCAACATTTACAAGAATCACAAAAGACGTATGATTCGCGTACGAACACTACAATACTCACTAGAGGGTTGTATGTTTGCTTCGCTTGCTGTCTTTGTCTTTTTCTTTCTTCTTTTTTTGTAAGTGCAACAACAACTCAAACTGTAAATTTTGATTAACGATTCGTATCAATCGAATCATTTATGAGTATTATAAGTATTTTTCTAAATTTATGAATCTGAATGAGTAGGCGTATGAATCAAACATATTTCGAATGTTATGAGTTTGATGTCAATGTTGTACTCATACTCATTGCTGTTGTATGCGTACGAATGAATCAGAGTAGTTGACTTTCAATACTGTTGACTCACTCATACTCAAAATTTTATGAGTACTTTATGAGTAGCGAAAAAACGATTCATTGAACGATAGATTTTTGACAAACTGCTCAACTTACTCAAACCTACTACTAGACTGTGGTTCTAAAGTGAAGCATATATTAATAAGAGCATTCTGTACTGATAGACAGTACTGACGGAGGAAGCTCTCTAGCAATACGTGGACAAGCACTACATACTTACAACACTTTAGTTAGGATTACAACCTATGTGTGGTGTGAGAAGGCCACACATGTTGTATGGGATAATTTTATCCAGGAGTGTCTGGGCCCTTCAGTTTAATGTACGTGTGAGTAGTACTTTACCAACACAATCTCAAAAATGTCGCATGAGCAGTGAATTTAATGTGTCGCCATGCAGTTTAACAAAGTAATTGTTCGGTTGGCTGATTACTGAATCCTTACTACTAATGGGTCTTCCAACAGGACCTCCCAAAAAAGGTCCTCTTGATAAAAGTTATCTTGTTAAAGCTACATATGGCAAACGAATTGTTATTTCTTCGGGTTTGTTTTGCCATATTACTATGGACGGTTATAGAGTTCAACAACGCGGGCAAATAATAAAATTGTTTTATGAGAATTGGTGCATCAGCGATGAGCATCCAATTCATCTCAAATAGTCACTATTTGATGTGGATTCTGTGTTAGCAATGTCATCGCTCCAAATTCCTTTTGAATACGACGTTCGCCAGACCATCACTGTCAACAGCGGTTAGTATAGGTCGATGATTACCAACCTGACCGGAATTGGTTGAACTGGACACCAACGACATGTCAACAGGTCTGTGCTACATGGTACAAAGCTCATGGCACATTGGATATTTTGCACGAACAATTTAAGGACATGATCAACCTACTACGTGGGGATAAAGTGCGCTGGCCACCAAGATCGTACGATTTTACCCCGTTGTTGATCAACCTCAAAACACAGCCGTGCTCAGAGCGAACAAAACACAGATCATCGGTGAAATTCAGCCCGATTTATGCATAGAAAATTGAACATTTTGAATGCGCTCCATCCAGAGATGCGTGGCGGACATTTGAACGATATAATACGTTATATGAAGATACATTTGGGGATCTCTTTACTGTTAACATCGTTCCATTATTACAAAATGATTAATAATATTAGCGAAACTGTGGCAATTCCGAAATTTATGTATGTATGTAACAGGTATTTAATATAAATAAATGATGATGATTTCCAAAAGAAAAATACAAAAGCAAAAAAAAAAAACATTCAATTATTAAATCATGTGATTTCCTTTAGCAAATAACAACAACAACAACAAAAAAATGTGCAAAAGCAACGACAAAACTAGTATAAGCAAAACACAAACTGCAGCAACAACAGCCATACTAATGTAAAAACAAAATAAAAAAAATAGAAAAAAGTATGGAGAAACTAATGCATAAAGATGAATAGAAAAACACAAAATGCGAAATACTTGCACATTAACCTGCATGGCGACACATCAAACTGTGTTGGTAACATTTATTTTGCTTAGCACAGTCACATCTGAAAATTATACCTTCAAACGTCATTGTATAATTTTTCTGAAAAAGAAGAATGAAGAACACATGATTTATGCAGCGCTGGTAGTAAAAATCAAAAGTATTTTGATACTTTTCAAACTCACCTCGGCCTATAATTTAGTTTATCCGTTAATTTCATGTGTGGCCATGTAACTTTAATCTTATTTATAGTTGTTGTGAAAAAATCAAAAGTATTTTGATTTTTTTCAAACTCACCTCGGTCTATATGTATGTTTGTGGGAGTATGTATGTATGTTTATCCGTTAATGTGATGTGTGGTCATGCAACTTTAATTTTATAGTTGTTGTAAAGAAGCAGAATGCATATGATTTTTGCAGTGCTGTTAGCAAAAATCAAAAGTAATTCGATTTTCTTCAAACCCACCTCGGCCTAGTATATGTATGTGGGAGTGCTACGTACTAAGTTTATCCGTCAATTTGATGTGTGGCCATGCAGCTTTAAGTTTATAGTTGTTGTGAAGAAGCAGAATCCATATGTATGATTTCTGTAGCGCTGTTAGCAAAAATCAAAAGTAGTTCGATTTTCTTCAAACTCACCTCGGCCACATATAGGCCGTAAGTATTTTTTAACAACACAACCACTAAAAGGTGAGTTTGATCCGTATGGCCCGGCAGCTTTTTAAAAGCTAGCGAATACTTGAGAACAATATAACAAAGAGTTAACAAGGAAAAATATAAATATATGTATATACATACATCTGTATGTATGGGTGCAGTCACATAAAATGCACTTTGCATTTGAAGTACACAGAGAGAGAGAGAGGAAGAGTGGTGAGAGAAACACACGCGACATACATATACATACGTAGATACCCATGCATAAACATTGTAATTGAAATTTTAATCATTTCTATGCTGCAATCTACATACATACATATGTATACCAACTTTTCACATCCCCTACACCCTGCTCTAATTTTTTTTGTACAATTATTGCGTGCATTCATATTTGTATAGGAAGAGCAATATTTATGAGAAAATAAACAACTTGTATAACAAATCAATGACCAAAACAAAGAATGTAAATTTCATTTCAGTCAATATAACAAACAATTTGCTTTGTGATGTAAATACTTAAAATGTGTGGGTGGGTGTGTACTTTTGTGTGTGTGGGTATGGGGTTAAAATGACATTGTTGTAAACTAGTAAACCGAACATCTATTGTCGACTTAGCAGAGAAGAAGAAGAAATTGCCCACATTCTGTGAATAGTTTTGAGGCAATAGGCGAGAGAAATAGCGTTCCAAGAGAATAATGTCAGGTCATAAAATTTCGAAAGTAACACACCAAAAGCTTGGTTAGAAAAAAGTCCTTCAAAATGACAAACTATTAATATGTGCCAAATCAAGGCTTCAATTTCATGCCAATAGAATTTGTCGCTTGTCCCCTACAACAAAGTGGCAACAATGTAAGCTCAACTAATACGAAGGCATTGTCAAAAAAAATTACAACTTTTTTTCAGAATCCTTCGATTTTAATTCTAAATCTTACTGTAGTTTCTCTTGATAGATTCAAAAGCTTTGCAGTTTGTGGTACTTAACGAGCCAACAACAACAACATTTTGGTATACAAAATTTTTTATTTATATCATTATGTTTGTATATGTGTAATTAGATTTGTATTCAACTTACATGGCAAAATAACAAAAAACAAAAATATATAAAATCGAGCACAGAGCGTCTATTAAGTAAACGAGAAAACAGAAACAGAAAAGGCAACAAGAAACAACTTTTTACGTACGAAATATTACGAACAGAGAAATATCATGTACTGTTTTGCTGCTTGTTTGTGGCTGCCAGATGAAATGTAGGCAAAATCGTAATTTTTCGCGCAAACTTCGTACAATTTGTTTAAATTGCGTAAAAAAAATCGCCAAAATAGCAATAAAACGCCAAATGTGGCAGCTATTAGTACATGTAGTAGCAACTACATTGTAGTTTAGCAAATGTGAAGACAGTTATAAAAAATAATTTACGCGTGCTCTTAAGAAAACCAGTCATTGAGAGAGATAGAGAGCAAGCATGAGATAGAGAAGGGAATTTATATATATATATAAAAATAACACGTACAAAAAAGGGGTAAATAATTCAAGTGGTTGTTTGTTTCTAAAGGGGAAAAAAAGCTTTTTACACACGCACGCTCTCTTTCTTATTGTTGTTATTATATACACAAATCCAAAGTTTCTTTTTATTTTTTCTACATGAAATATTTTTTTTATATAGAAAAGCAAAGTTAAAATATGGGTTATTTATATACAATAATATTAAAGCAAAGTTGGGGTATCTTATATATGTATTTAAATTGAATGTGAATGTATTGATAATATAAAAAGAGTGTAGTCGTTGTGTATTATTGTAGTTATTGTTAGTGTAGTTGTTGTTTAGCAATTGTGTGTTGTGGCATTTTGGAAACAAAAGCAGCAGCAGTTTTACACGCGTTTTTCTATTCTACAAATCATTCGTTTAACATTCGTGGTCGCGTACGGTTCATTCTGGGAATTTCTACGCTTCACTAGAACTGTTGTACACATATAAAAACAAAGAAGTCAAGAAAATTTATTTTAAAATATAATAAGAAAAAAAAAAACCATCCCATAAATAGAAGAATTAAAAATAGTAACACAAGAAAAAAATTAAAAGTGGATTAAAAATATTTTTTTAAAAACATTAAAAAAATAGTGACCCTTTCAAATAATAAAAAAAGCTTTGAAATATTAAAAGAAAAACATGAATTATTAGAATAAAAGAGACCAACGAAAAAAAGCAAAAATAAAGTTAAAAAAACCAACAATAATAGAAAGAAAAAATCAAGCTTTGTTTAAAACAAAATTTATTAATTTTGTTGCTAAGCTAAGCACTTTTTTCACTGTACCAATGAACGATTTTTTTTTTAATAAAACGTATAGAAATACCAACAAAAACAATGACAAAAAAATATGAAGAAGAACGATAAACGCAAAAGAAAAAAAAACAATATGGCAACAAGAAAATAAAATAAGAAAACGATCCTGATGTGCTAGTCGTTTTTAGAAAACGAAAAATATGTACATATGTATGTGGTAAATTTTATTAAAAATAAAAAATAATTTATATAATACATAATTGTTGGTGAATTTTGTAAAAAATTTTAATTGAAGGATTAATGTTACTGATGCGTCATTATTGTATTGTATTAACAGAAAAAGTACTTTTTTTCATTTTAATTCCTTGTTTTTCTCTTCGTTTCTTATAAATACAAATGACACATTTTTGTATGCTCTTGTGTTATTTTTTTTGTGTGTTGTGGACATGAGGAGAGCCTATGAGAAAAGGAGAAGAAAAGAGCGAAAAGCACATTTTTTTTGTGTGTTCTTTTTTTTCATTACCCAGCGTTGTTACGCAATCATTCTTTTTCCATAACAGCAACACATACAGTTTTTTTTCGTTCGTTCTTCTTATTCAATAAAATGATTTCCTGGTATGATTAAATCGAAAATTCTTTGTGGATAAATGGAGGAATGTAGGTTTTTTTTTAATAAGAATAAATAAGAAAACAATTGTGAAAAGATGGAATATTTTTATTTGAAGAAAAAAAAAAAAGAAAAGAGAAACACAATTTATTGCAAATATCTAATTGGAAGAAAATATTTCAAATTGGAATATAATACATGCTTCCATTTTATTAAGACATTCCAATATATTTTTGTTTTTATTTTACCAATTAAACGATATTAATTCTAAATATTTCTGATTTTCCTTTTAAGAGAAATTTCATTTAATTTGCATTATTTAAGACTTTGTTAAGAATTTTAATTCTGTTAATTCGGAATTTATAGAACTTGCTGTTTTTATTTCATGAAATTTTGTTTTAAATTAGCAAACTTTTAGTGAAAAAAAAAATAAATTTTGGTTCTAAATTCTGTAAATACTTCTTAATAGCACATGTAACTAATTTATTTGCAATTCTATTGAGATTTTAAAACGAAATTCAATGTTATTTGTATGAATTTTAATTATTTTTTTTTTAATCTTCTCCGAAAACTTGAAAAATTTTTCTAGTGGGTGTATTACCTATTAGGACAAGCCCAAATTCCCGTTTTCACTTCAATTGATATAATAACAACAACAACAAAAAAATCAATCGTTCTTGCTGAAGTCCAAAAAAAATTGCCTTTAAAATACCGATTTCAATGTAAATTTTCTCCATATTTTTCAATTATACAAAAAACTTTAATATATACTCGTATGTACGTACATACATTATTAAATCTTACTATCAATATTAAGATTCCAGCATGTGATACCGATTCGATTTCGCAGCAAAAACGAATGAAGTCGAACAAAGTCGTCGTTTTAAGTACAACATTATACAATTTTAGATCATAATTATTTAATGTTTACTTCTTGCAAATGAATTTAACTAACTATTCTGTTCTACATTAGCAATTTTTCTAAACTAGTATCAAAAAAATTTGTATTACATATTAAAACTAGGACGGACTTGTTAGGAAACTAAAGAAAAAAGGAGGAATTAGCACAAAATTTCCAAAAAATTTGTTCAAAACGAGGAGTATTTTTCTTAAATTATTATTGAATCTTTCAATATTATTACAAACAAACAAACAAAAAAAATTGATTTTAAAACGAAAATTAGATTAAGGATAGCAACTCCAATAAGAAATTACTGCCTCAAATAATCTACCAAAGAAAACAAATGCCATAAGGCAACAAACGGCAGTATTTAACCCATAAAATGATTTGCTCTCACAAAAAAATTCGCTTATTACTTCGGCATGTAAAAACATCAAAATTGTGTATATGTGTGTGTTTTTGTTTTTCTTTTTAATGGTGGCCAGAGTATTGGAGCGCTAGCATAACCGAAAAACTTTGCGCAATGTTAAGTGTATTATGATATTTAACTGCCTTAACAATATTTTATATGAAGAGACGGACAAAGTTCCATTATTTAGTGGCAATTTAATTATTTGCACAAATTTTTATAAAATTTTAATACTTTACTACGGCATTAAAATTTTCAATGCACCCTAGGGTTTTGTGTAGTAAAATAATGAAGTCACTGAAATAATGAATATCAAATAATTCATCATTTAAACGCAATAAGTCTCAGTTTTTTTTTATTGCATTATTATGCTTTTTTCAGTTAGCCACACACACACACCACTTGTATTGCTATAGTGTAGAGAAAAACGAGCATGAATGATTTGGATAACATGTAGAAAAGAAGGGAACTTTTTTTTTAACAAACAGTTAACTTACTTTAATGTAGCACAGCTCAAAAAAATAGTATTTCACGAGATCAGTGTTTTGCAATTAAAAGAAAAGAAAAAACATGGCAAACCATTTTCTAATTGTAAGAAATATGTATATGCGTCTTACCTTGTTACTTGCTGTTGATGATCTTGCTTTTCTTTCAATTATTTTTATATTCTTATATATTTTTTCACTTTCTTTTCTTTTATTTCCACTTTTACACTAACTACACTTTTATTTTATATATGAAATATTATACTTTGTACACTTTAAATTATGATTTTTCTTTCTTTTCACTCGCGACACGACCCGGAAGAAGGAGCACCAATCTTAAAAGCCGTTTTCCTCGAAAAACTCGATTCTTTTCGAATTTCTTTTTACTTTCTTTTCACATTTTACCACTTTTAAGCTATTTTCTTTTATTTTTTTATTAATTATTTAATTTTTTACCACTTAATTATTAATTTTTCTTTTCACTCCCGACACGACGCATGAAGGTGCAACAAACTTAACGCGTTTTTCCCTCCAAAAATTCGTTTTGTAGTTTCCAAATTTTATTTATCGCTCTCTTTCTCTCTCTCACTCGTTTATGATGACTTCATATTTCCAACAGCAGCAATAACAACAATGGCCATAAAAAAAATTTTTTTTTGGCTTACCATGGCGTTTTTTTTTCCTAAATAATTATACAGAAATGAAAACGGAAAAAAATTGCCATACAGCAACAAATATGTACACATTTACCTAATTTTGTTGTTGCCGTTTGAAAAAGCTGTTTCTATAAAAGCTTTCAAATGGCCTCGTTATTTTTTTCTTTAAACACAGCTATAAAGCAGCCAACAACACAGTTATGAAATCATCAAACAACAGAGCTTTTTCAGTTTCTATAAAGTGAAAAAAAACAGAAAAAGCTTTTTTTTTTCGTAATACATTTTATACAAACAAAAAAACAATGTTTTTATTTCCCCCCTTTTTTTTACTTGTTATCTGTACTCTTTACAAGGTTTAAAAAGAGAGAAAGAGAATGGTAGAGAAAAAAGCAAGAATTCTAAAAGTTTTCCTGTACAATATTAATGCTAACGCGCGCGCTTTTTAGGATCTTTATTTTCAATATGTTTTTATTGTATTAATATTACTTGCGCTCTTTCTTCCTTTTTCCCTCTTTTTTTCCCAAGTTATTTTACTGTTTCTCAAGCGCGTAGCAGCTACACTGGCAAAATAAGAAGAAGAAGAAAAAATGGAATAAAAACAGTGAAAGAATGTGTATGAAACATCACGTCTAACAACAACAAAATCCACCACTTTTGCTATTTTTTTTTTGTTCTCTTATTCTAATGTTGAAAATGACTGTCCTCATTTCTATAGTGTATACATGCATGCATTAGTGTGTGTGCGTGTGTATTTTTCTTATTGTATAAAGCCCATAACAACAACGATAACATTGGAGCGTTTGTAAGCACACACAATAGTATTCATCATCATCAGAGCCATAGAGCAGTAGAGTAAGAAGAAGAAAAAAAAAATAGTAGTTGGCCGTTTTGTCGCGTTTTTAATACGTTAAACAACTTTGTTGCGTTGAGTTTAGTCAGAGCTCTTGATTAAAAAAGATCACGTTGTGTCGTATAAAATATTGAGTCTTTTTTTTTTCTATTTCCTATTTAAAAACTTTATTTTATTTTTTCTATACATAAATTAAATCAAAAGTTTTTTTTTGCAGCTGGCCCTGGAAAGTGTTATATAAAACTATATATAAATGTGTATATACGTGTAAACTAAGAAAAATAAATTTAGTGAAAAAGTGTTACTTATTTTGTGAAACTTAATTTTTTTTTTTATTAAAATCAATACAACAATAACAACAACATCAACCGCCTGCAACCTATGTGGGAGCGAGATAGGGACTTACTGTGTGATTAATTCAAATCTCTTTCTTTCGTTGATAAAACAACGAAAAAAGTTTGAACAAGTCAGTCTTTTTCTCTCTCCTATAAAAAATTGCGGGTGTAACAACAAAAACAAAAGTAAATTAAAAAAATTGTGTGATTGTTTTTTTTTAATCACAATATTTTTTTGAGTGTAAAAATATGTGCGACGTGCTCAGTTGCTGGCCAGTATTGCCAAAACAGTGATTTTTTTTATAAGAAAAAGTGTTATTAAATAGACGGCGTTTTCTTTACTAGAAATGCTCAAATTTAATTATTGAATGATTTTGCAAGAATGGAATTTAAAAACAGACTAAAATCATATCTTATCTTTCATAACATTTCTTATCATAACTTCATGTTTAATATCAATTAAATACTGACTATGGAAGAGTCCTCATGAAAACGTTTAAAAGTCTCGCAAACTGCGTTTTGCATAAATTTTTTTAAGTTTACGACTCGATTTACATTGGTAAACTTACACAGTCTAGCTGGGGAATTGATTAATCATAGTTTTTGTCTACATTTTCTTGTTTATTTTTTATTTTTATTTATTTTTGTATTGACATACATTTTTTTTATTTTGGCAATAACTGTTAAAAAATACCCGCAAGTGTAACTAATTTGCAAACATAGGTATAATCTTAAACGTTTTCACGTGAACTCTCAGTTACAGAGCTCTGAAAATTGTTACAGAATACACATTTAGCCTATGGATCTTTAGGATGACTTGTAACTAGTCAACAGTAAAACAGAGATCAAATGCGTCCTAAGCGCAATTCCAGTCCTATAACCTAGCAAGATACCGTTATGGGGTCAGATCATTAAGCAATATTCATATGTAAAGCTAATGCCTAAATTACATGAGCTACAGACTAGAATGAAACTGGTTTTTGTCTGATGCACCGCGATGCCTTCATTGTCAGGTATTAAGGCCAGGGTCAACATAGAATACTAATTACTATTACTATTGTTTATGACTACTTAGCTGTAAACATGAATTCTCATATCATTACCTACCTATTACTTGGGCCTCATTAAATTAAACCTTCTATACTTTATCTGGAAGGAAAGTATTTTCCTTGAAGAATGTTAAATTTTAACAGAACTACTTCATCCAAATTATATTACTTACAGCTTAAAAGTGCATATACCTATCCATAGTTTAAGTCTTTAAAAATATATTGAATAGATAATGCCTAGCAAAATAGAACTTTTATGAAAATAGTAACAAATTAAGTAAGAAATGATGTAGGAAATGATGACCTTCAACTAAGATGACGTAGTATAATTATCCCATATGTATGACTCATTGTTATACCAGCTGTGCTGTATCCGAGAGTACTTCCCTATAGTACACAATAAACAAATTTAGTATACTGGGTGATATCAGATCGGCAAAGCAATGAGCTTAATGAGGACTTTAAAGGCCGTCAAGCCAATGGCTATTGGTGCTGTAGTAACAGATTCAAATGCTGGACAAGGCAGATGCGCTAAAATACAGCGGGTAAGCTTTGGACTGTTACATTTATAACACTTAGTGGCTTAAGTATACGCCGATACAAGGCTCTTTGCATTTAATATTAAGAATTCCGTAGACGTCAAATGGTGGGATGACATCATGACTTGAATGACGAAATGTACGTACTTTCTTGCTTCACCATACATTATTAATAATTTTCAGCATGACGTGAATTCATTATTTCTGCTTAATACAATATAGTGGTATTCCCACTATCCATCATCCATTATTAAGTCGTTTTAATTTCGCCTAGTGTCTCATTTATAAAAATAATCATGAATTTCCATTGTTAAAAAACCGCGAAGTAAACACACATCAATTTTCTATACAACTCTTTCACAATTTAATTTAAAAAAATTTTTATTTATAAAAATCGCATCAATTATTGCAAAATATAACACACAATGATAACCCAGTGTTTAAATATAAATAAATTATTAAAATTTGTTTTAAGAAATAAGTAATTAACTTCCAAAAGTAAAATTCTTAACTTGGTTTTCTAATTTAAGTCTTTATTATGATATTTTAAGGTTGACATCACTGTTTGCTTAATACAAATCTTTTTCTCTGTCTCACACTCTCTTTTTAAGTTATGAGAAGTACTGTTCTCTTAGAATTTACTACTAATGCTGAAGTACTGTGTATTAGATATGTGTTCATGTGTGTGTGTTTTCCTGTGTACATAACCTAAACATATTCTAATAAGCTTTTTATGTATCGTTTTTATATGAGTGAATATGTCGGTATGCCAGCGTATGTATGTATGTTTCTTATAGGCATTTTTGCTGTATATGTATATATTTTATCTCTTCTCACAATCTTTTAAATAAGAATGAATGTATGTACATATGTATATTTGTTGGCATGTGTTGTTATTGTAAGTTTATATTTTTTTTCAATTTTTTTTTCATTTGTGACTACTTTGCATGTACAGTTAATACTTTACTATTATAGTCAAATTTAGTTTATTTTTTTATGTTTTATTGTTGTTGTTTTATTAAGATTTTCGGGTGAAAGTTTTCTTGTATACATTTTTTGTTGTATTTTTGTTTTTGTGTTTTGTATGTTCTTTGTTGTTTTGTGTCAAATGTGTGTGCAGACAAACAAAATCACCGAAACTTTTTTCATGAATCCCCAAAAGAGAAGCGAACAAAAGAGAGTAAGAATATGTATGTTTGCAAGTCAAAAAGTAAAAGGTTTTTCTTATTCGTTTAGTTGTTGTAGTAAAAAAAAAGTACTCGTTTTATAAAGACTACATCATCATCATCAACTACATATTGGAGAAAACAAAAATTGTATTACACATCAAACTCATACACACTCTTACATGCTGTGGAATCATACACTACTGCAATACAAAAAACAAAACAAAAACAACAAATTGAAAATACGCCGTGTGGTATAGAAGTAGTAGTGTTGGTTGGTTGGTATCTCTGTTTATGTATCTGGTGCTATTAACCCAGATTTTAAGCATACAACATACATCGTACAACGTACACATAAAACGTAACCAACGGCAATACATACTGGCATGGAATATTTATGGAGATTTTATGCTGTTTTTTCACAATTTTTTTCTTTTTTTTTAACAAATAAAATTAAAAATAAAGCAAAAAGAAATAAAACAAATACAGAAAATTTTGTTACACAAAGAAATTGTGGTTTTAATTTTATATTTTTGGGAAATAGGCCTGCAAAGTAAAATAAAACTTTCTCAGGTTTAATCATTAAAAGGCCGTAAGGCCCCACTGGGTTTCAATTGCCGATTACTCAGCAATATCAGTATAGGATGTAGAATAGATAACCATCTAGTAGCTGTATATTCGGCAATCAATAATAATAGTGGGCCCATAAAATCAACCAATTATGTATAGGGTTATCCATTTTTTGCTTCAAAACTACAGTTTAAATAGACATGCATAACACTATGATTTCACTGAAAGTTAGGTTAGGTTTGAAAGGCAGGTTGTGAAGAACCACACCTTCATCCAGAGACCGAAAAGGGTCCATAGTAGGGACCTTCAAATTTATACAGGTTACTCAAAAAGAGAGAAGGGAGAAAAAAGATGAAGAATAGATTAATATGAGTCAAAGTAAAATATGAGAAAAAGTAAAAGAGAAATAAGATGATGCAATACATGCAACTCTCAACAGCAAAAGTTCAAACGGATGCCAACTTCCTAACACCATTGAAGAAATACCGATCTAGAGTCTTGAGTATTCTGCGCTGTATACTAGGGCAAAGTAAATCCATTCACCATATTATGCATTCATACGTCGTGAGAACCAGGACAATGTGGCTAGACCCCGGATTTAAAGACCCAATTTATGGCTTCAAATAAACTTTTAACTTTAAAGTTCTTAGAGCCTCTACGCCTCTAAATTACTTCTTGAACGAGCACTGAGTGAGAAATGAGCTTATCACTGAAGAAAATGTATTAAAAAATTTGCATTTCTATAACACCTGGGGGGTTACCGCGTATTTCGTTAAAATTAATAAAAGTACATATGTAAATATTGTGTTATTTTTTTATTATAACGGATTGTGTTTCCTTGAGGTACTATGATGATGATACCATTCCATAAAGAGTCCAAAGAAAAATAGTAAGGGACTCATCAAATATTATGGATCTTGACCAAAAAAAAATGCAAGTCAACAACCAAAAACTGCAAGTCATCGTCCAAAAAAGTGCAAGTCATCATCCAAAAATGCAAGTCATCGACCTAAAAACTGCAAGGCAACAACCAAAAACTGCAAGTCATCGTCCAAAAAAGAGCAGGTCATCATCCAAAAAATGCAAGTCACCGTCCAAAAAAGCTGCAAGTCTTTGTCCAAAAAAGTGCAGGTCATCATCCAAAAAATGCAAGTCATCGACCAAAAAAGCTGCAAGTCAGTGTCCAAAAAATACAAGTCATCGACCAAAAACTGCAAGTCATCGACCTAAAAAATGCAAGTCATTGGCCAAAAAATGCAAGTCAACAACCAAAAACTGCAAGTCATCGTCCAAAAAAATGCAAGTCATCGACCAAAAAAATGCAAGTCAACAACCAAAAACTGCAAGTCAACGTCCAAGAAAGTGCAGGTCATCATCCAAAAAAGCAAGTCATCGACCAAAAAAATGCAAGTCATCGACCAAAAACTGCAAGTCATCCACTTAAAAAATGCAAGTCATCGCCCAAAAAAGTGCAGGTCATCATCCAAAAAATGCAAGTCATCGACCTAAAAAATTCAAGTCATTGACCAAAAAATGCAAGTCATCGTCCAAAAAAGCTGCAAGTCATTGTCCAAAAAAATGCAAGTCAACAACCAAAAACTGCAAGTCATCGTCCAAAAAAATGCAAGTCATCGACTTAAAAAATGCAAGTCATTGTCCAAAAAAATGTAAGTCATCATCCAAAAAATGCAAGTCATCGATCAAAAAAATGTAGGTCATCATCCGAAAAATGCAAGTCATCAACCAAAATCATGCAAGTCATCGACCTAAAAAAATCCAAGTCATCTACCAAAGAAATGCAACTTGCGAAAAGTACGACATTTTGTTCTATATATACATATAAATGCATATTAACTCAATGAGAATAGTTAAAATTTTTAAGTTTGTTTCTCCAAAATTTCATTTTATATAAAATGAGTGAGTTTCGTTGCCTATATTTCTGATTCCAAGTAAAGCTGGACCCTAAGGAGAACTGTTTTAGAATCCTTGGTACGATGTCTATCCGGCCACTAGGTCCATTTTCCCCACAAGTCCATTTTGTATCCGATTGAGCCCCATTTTACTCATTTAAAGAAAACATTTAGCTTCGTCACGTATATCTCCGGTCCCAAGTCACGCCCGGCAGTAACAAGAACTGTTATGGAATTCTGGATCCCACGGCTATCCAGTGCACTAGGTCTATTTCCCCCACAAGTCTATTTTTTATTTTATTACTGTGGCGAAATGTATCACAAAATTGTAAATCAAATGATGAATGATGAATGAAAAATGTTTTGAAGTTATATATCATGTTGCTAATAGTCCTCTCGATTGGACAATTATGGAGGTCTTCCTTTGGATCGACTGTTTGAGTTCATGAGAAAAATAAAGATATCAGCAGGGTTTCGGAATTGACAGTTTATCGGCTTAATAATCGGATCAAATTGTGAATAATCCACTCACAGAAGACACAGTTCCCCTTTCATAGTCTTATATTGTGGTTACGAGTATAATTATGGGCGTTCCAAATTGTCTATTCTGATACACAATACTAATCCAGCGGATAGTGAAAGCAGTTTGCGCTTTGGCTTCTTAAATACACTGTAGAGGCAAACTGTCTTATAGACCTGATGCTGTATAAAATTCTTTCGGTGAGTAATGAAACGAGTATTTTGACTGAATTTTTAATAATTATAAAACATTATTACATTGTTGAGTTATTTATTGTACAGCGATAGTAATTAATAAATTGGAAATGTTTCAATTTGCAATTTCTATGAAAAATTAATTACAATTATGAATAAATTTCAGTTGAAATTGATTGCAATACATTCGAAGTCTTCTGTAATCAAGTTCGCATGACTAATTATCAGCTGAGATTGCTCATGGGGAGATGTTTTTCATTTGAGAAAATGCAATTAATTTTCAATAGAAATGTTTTATTAATTATTTTCATTGATTTTTTGTACAAGATAAGAGAGACGCGGAACTATGTATGTGTGAGATGATCCAGTATGGATAATTGAAAAAATTGTTCTCGGGACTTTCGCAATACACCAATACCCCGGTTTGCGTCGCTAATTGGGACTGAAAAAATGAGACGCAAACCGAAACGACGCAAACTGAAGCAGAATTTTCAATTTCAACTTTCAGACTGAACTTCACTCCACGACATATAATTCGAAACTAATAACTACGCTTAACATGTAAACAACGCGCACCTGCAAATTTGCTTTCTACTAAACGGGAAATCCCCTTTTTCTGCTTTAGCTTTGTAAAAACATTTTCATATCAACGACGCAAATCGAAGCATTTACGACGCAACTTCGAAGCCATGCGACGCAAACTGAAACAAAAACGACGCAACATTGAAATTCCAGAAACTTAAAAAAAGACGCAACTTCGAAGCGACGCAAACTGAAGCGACGCAAATCGGGGTATTGGTGTATATGTTTAAACCACTTCCACTTACGTGTGAGGATTTCTAAAGCAACTGCATACTCTAGGTCTCCTAAGTAACAGTAACCTGCATGTGTTTCCTTTGGAATAGTTGAACACGGTTTCCATTACAATGTCTTCAACAATACTAAACATTAGTGGAGACACCAACCCAAATTTACTCCCTAGCTTTGCCTCTACATGGTTCGTCGACTACGGCCGTAAAGTAGTTTGGTAAGATACCGTCTTGAGCGTCTACCATCATTCTCAAAATGTTGTGTCTAATTCAAATCCATTTGGCTAGGCTGAGATAGCTATGTGGTTCCCAGGTCCAATGTGTAATATCCTGAAGATGTCAAAAATCCTACGGCGGTGCTTTTAAAATGAACATGAAATTAGCTCACACACTGAGAGCTCTAGCTGAAGTAATTTTTATTTCCTTTACAGATGTCCCTTCACATACTTGGAAGTCCCTTTTTCGGAACATGCTGTCCCAAGTAGTAACGTTAGCAAGCTGCATCGTATAACACTTGTCAAAAGACTCTAAGAACTTATAAGTAGTCATAGCTTCTTCTCCCGCAAAGCTTAGTTTTGAACCTCCCGAGAAACCCAGGGGTGTGTGACTGTTGCGTGATCCACTGTGCTAACGGTTACAAAATTCTGATCCAAAATCGTGGACTAAAGTATGCTAACAAAGCCTGGGGAATCAGATAGCTTAGGGATATAAAGATCATTTCAGAATAAACACGATTCGCTCCTAAATACTAGCCTTAAACATTACTGGCGTAATATCCAATTGCCAGTCATTGCCTGGCTGACGTCCTTCTCAATGGAATATGGACGAACTGACTTTTTCGGTATGCATTGGACGTGCGTGGATCTGATGTGAGCTGATATCGATTAGACAAGATGGCGGTTATCAACTGTCAAAATTCAAAATTTCCTGTTCGAAGACTCTTATAAACTTTTTGTTCGATGAAGTAACATTGCCTAGAGCGGTTTACAGGAAAGTTAGGATGTAGGTTTCTAGTAAGGTTTTACAAACAACAATAATAATAAAAAAATGAAACAAATAGTATCCACAATCTTTGTAGACCGAGGGCATTGGAAATCTTTAAAAAGTGATAAAAGAATTTTTTTCTTAAAAAGTATTCGCATGTAATTCAACGAAAGAAAAGCTTTAAAAAGTAATTTTAGGCTTGAAAATCTAGATACTGGTGCTTTGCTTTTGCATTGCTCAATATTAAAAATGGTAAACGAGTAAACAAAAATATAATAACAAACACCAGTATAAATAAACGTAAACAACGATGTTTACATTTGCCATATAAAAGGCAAGGCAAAGCAGGCGACTGAGTTAGTGAAGTTCAGTAGGTCTTGTGTGAAGTTCCGTTACAAAGATCTGTCGGACAAAATTGTCTAGTAATTGTTATTGTTTATGCAAAGAGTGTAAACAAAGGAATAACAAACAAAGCAATTGTTACTGTTTACATAAAGTTGTGAACAGCGGCACACAGAATTGTGCGAATAATAAAGAGTTTTAATTAAAACTAAACATCAATTTATTTTTATTTTATTTGCAATCTACGAGCTTATATCGATAGGGTAACCTTAGTTCGTTATGAACCTAGTGAAATTCGCATACATTTCACATGACATGCGTGTTTTCTAGGAGTGTTCACTTTCTATTCGTGTTTGTATTTAATTTTACTAATTAAAGTGCTAAAAATGTATTCGTCGTACTACATACTTGAAAAACTGGCGCACTGGAGCGAGGTGGAGGGCGAGAGTTTTGTAAGCTATTATGGCATGACACAATAGCATAATCAATAGTGCGGTGGGAGGGAGGAGTAAATTTCGTGCTTTTTTTTTTAGGTAGCATGGCAAAAACTTTAAATGACAGCAACATGCAGTAGTAATTTCGGAGAGTGCCAATGTTATGTTAAGTGTACTGAGAACAACAAAAACACTTCATCAAATAATTAAATTCAATATTTATTTTACATACATACATACATACATGAAGAGCAATTAATTCTATTGTAATAATTCTAAGCGCTTGCGTGTTTGTTTCAAAAGTTTTTTCAAGAGAAAAAATATTTTCTGAATAGCCGCCCTTCGCTAATACACGACAGATATGCTAGTATTGTAGATAATAATTCGGGGAAAGAATTTTTTTTAACAATTAATTGTGGCCCACAGTTGAAAACACGTGCCTACTTCGTATACAGCCAAAGAAAATTGTTTGTAAAATAAAAGCTTCTCGTCGGTTTCTTTGGTTTGGTCTGGTTTCGTTTCCTTCTGATAAACATTTCTCAGATAACGCGTTTCAATTTTTTTGTTTTTCTTTTACGAAAAGAAGGTGTTGGTTGGTGCGGAAAGAACAAAAAAAAAAATAAGAATGTGTAGACAGATGATTACATAACGAATTGATAAACGAAATGAGCAATCAACTACTCGTACGTACACACGTGGTATTTCGAAATCGACCTCGAAAATTGAAATATTTTTTTTAAACACAATATTTATTTAGAAATAAATAAAGAAATTCTTTTATTGCGCTCTTAATTAGTACAAGGTTACGAAGCATTTAATTAAAATGAGAGGGAAAAATATGTATTAAACAACATTAGAACTCGAAACTCTAATAAAGACAACATACAGAAATTGTGATTTATTTTAGCCAAAAAATTTACAAAAATTACACGACCTCCATACATGTGTTAAAAGATCCGATAAAGTTAGGTTAGATTCCGTAGAAACAGTCTATGCCCAACTCTACAAGACGCTCATTCTCCCCGTGGTCTTTTATGGCGCAGAGGCATGGACCCTATTAAGCTCTGATGCAACCAGCCTTGAGAGCATTCTAGAGAAAAGTACTACGTAAGATCTTCGGTTCAGTACGAGTTGGCGATGATTTCAGCACCCGATCCAACAGTGAGCTGAGTATGAGCTCCTCAACGACATAGACGTTGTGCAGCGTATTAATATCGAGCGGCTGCACTGGCTCGGCCATGTCATTCAAATGGAGGAGTATGCTCCTGCAAGACGGGTATTTGATGAGGGGAGTCGGCGAAGAGGACGATCTTATATCCGTTGGAAGGACCAAATCGAGGAAGTCCTGTCAGTCATCGATTGGTGTGACCAACTGGCGTAGGCGCGCAAGAAGCAGAGGCGCCTGGAAGGATGTGTTGCGGCAGGCCGAAATCCGTTAATCGGCTTGTTAAGGCCAATTAAGTAAGTAAATCTATGCCCAACACAAAAAACACATGCCTCCATTAGGTTGATGATAATGATGATCTCTTCAGGAAATTTCAAATCAAACTCATCTCCATACATCATAGTCTGTAATAGCAGTCCTGGACCTGAGCTTTAAGGAACTCTTGTCTTAATAGTGTATGCCCTGCGAATCAGATAGTCTTAGTTACTTAATTACTTTCTTAATTGATCATTATAACCGTTTAGTAGAGATTACAATCTAGTTTCTTACACCACCAATGTTTTGTGTGTGAAATTGGTCCTTCGAACAACAAATATGAAAAACTTTTCATAGCAAACCTTCTGCCACATTGTCAGATTCTGCTTGAGTAACGCTAATCTGACTACGCTAATTATATAGTCTTGGTTACTGACTTAAAGAAATCTTTTTTTCCTGTTTGTCCAACTTGGAGTTTGAACCAACAAACTATCTACTAGACTATGGCGCTTTAGTTAATTATTTAATTGGCTTTATCAATTCGTCTGTTGGAATTCGGCCTGCCTTAACACTTCCGTCCCCTTGTCAGGACTTTTTCAATTTGGTTCTAGCAACAAAGGCGACGTCCTCTAATCCTCGCAACATGTACTCGTCTAACCGGAATATTCTCTTCATCCGAAAGCAATGACCATGCCAGTAAAGTTGCTGGATTTTAATATGCAATTTTGTTGAGGAGCTCATGCACACATACGGACATAATTGGTCATTACCATCCCTTAGTCAGGACTACAACCTAGCATCTCACACCACTTATGTTGTGTGTGCTAATTTTATACATGAGTGAAGGGAGATCTGCCATGAAAAAGTTTCTCAAAAAATCTGTCATTCGGAGTCGACGTGAAACTGTAGGTCCCGGCACTCACGTATAAAATCAAGGCACACAACATGAGTGGTGTGAGAGCTAGGTCGTAATCCTGACTGAAGGCTTGTAATGGCCAATTATGTATGTGGAGGGGGACCTACAATTTCAAGTCGACTCCGAACGACTCTTTTGAGAAACTTTTCAATGTAATTTTTTATTAACTTTCAGAGTTTTTGCTAGAAATTCTGCTGAGAAGAAGTCGCCGAAGAAATGTCTCTTCTTGGATATGTGCTACCTAGGATTTAAAACTCAGCCTCACGTCTAATAAGCCAATATACTACCCTCCTAGGCTACGGCTACTAAGCACCTCATACAGCTCACTACTGGTTCGTATAAGAAAATCATCAACAACTCCCATTGGACTGAAGATTTTGCAAAGAATATTGTCTCGAATAATCTTGGGGCAGGTGCATCCATGATTTCGCATTATAGAGGAGGACACTGTGTATAAGCAACGTATAGAATATGCTCTGCCACACAATTACTCTTTAAGACCATATATTAGCAGCTGTTGGTAAAAATAGCCCCAGAGGATGACATCACTTTCGCTGGTGCCGGCGGAGCCAAAATGAAAAAATTTCTTAACAATGCTAAAGGTAGAGTTATCGTTTGTTATCGGATATGTTTGATTGACTCTGAGAGATTGTTTAACTGGCTTTACAATGTAAGTATATGTATATATGATACCAGTACAATACTAATTACCATATACTCTATGTAGGGTGTAGGCTATAATGAATAAAAACTTAGCAGTAGTTAACCTTGGAGTTCTGTGTTGTTTTTTTTTTTTGTTCAAAGCTTGTGTATTGTATACGAGAGCTTTTTTTTTATTCATTCTCTCAAACGTGTTGCACATGAAATCTTAAAACAAAAACAACTTAGCTACAACAACAACAACAATAACAATTAATTAGAATTGTATAGAAAAGCAAACTTGAACAGAAAGAAAAACAGCAATAATAGCAACAACAACAACAAAGTCCACTTCTTTGTTAATTATTAAAAGGCTAAAGTTTTTTTAAGCATCACATCTAACGAAAAGATCATAAAATTATCATCTAATGAATGCATTGTGCATTTATGATATCTTTCAAGTTGGAGTTTCTTTTTTTTTTTGAAGTGTTTGCAATTCTTTTGTAAAATTTTAATTCATGGTACACATGGTTTTAAGAAATAGTGGTAAGTCAGAGTGTCCTTGCATTCTGGAACTGAAAATTTAATAAATTGATCGCTAGAACCACCACATTACACTCTAGTGCCGATAGAGAATAATCAAACGCCATGATTTCTTAAGACGGTGCAATACATAGCTGCTACATCTGTTATCCTTACTATTTACATACATACATACCTACATACATACATAATTAGCCATTACAACCCTTCAGTCAGGATTACGGCCTAGCTTCTAATTACTATTTACATCACCTTTATCCGACTAAAACTGGGATACTATACTCCAGGCCGGTGCCTTGATGAGGCTAACACAGACCACTCTGTAGATTTTTGAGAGAATCCCGGCATGTGACATATGCTTCATATATTCAACGATATTACGATTGAATGTTCTCTAGGACAATAAAGAAATATGCAATATTTTTACATAGCATTTGCTTGAAACTTGGTTCGCTGCTAACATTCCTTAATTGATATCACTTTTTTCAACTTGAAACAACTATGAAGTCGCCGTGGCCTTGTAGAGAGCTAGCTCATAGAGAGCCGGAAACACATAAGGGACTTTTCTTTCGGCAACTTCCTTGCAATAGTCTTCTGGCAAAAGGTCTGAGAATAGCCACGAAAAGTTTTTCAAATCCGTCGTTCAGAGTCGACTGTAGGTTCTGCTACTCGTGAATAAAATTAACAAAACGTAGATGATTTGACAACCTAGGTTGTTATTCTGATTAAAGGGTTGTAATGGTCACAAAACATTCCACCATTTATTTCCCTTCGCTGTCTCCCATTTTTTCCAGTTGTTGACGGCAGTTGTGTAAAGGTTCTCCTCTTTGACGATTTCAGTCAATAGCAAGCCTGGTGGTGGGGGATAGTGGTTTACACAAAATATGCCTGAATCATCTTCACTTCCGTTTTCGAAGCTCGGTCTACTTTTGCTGCCGATTACTCGATTTACGAACAGAGTCGAGTGTTGTTAATAAGGTTTGGTTAGAAAATTAGATGGATTGGTCTCAGGCATCGGCTGATGAAGATTTGAATTGTTTTTAGGCCACAACGAGTTGCTTCTTCTGACTTGTCTTCGTATACTGTCTTGACACGGCTATAAGGAATATGAAATGTTTAGGAGTACTATTATACTCGATATAATTGAACGCATAGTAACGGACCCTGTTAATGCTGCTTCTCAACGCCTTCTTCGTTTGCTCTCCCTTGGATGTAATAATGCTTGCCATACAGCAATTTGACCCGACGTTTTCAATCGGCTGCTCTTGCCATATGAAGTTTTTGATATTTCCCGTGTTAAGTCTCAGAGTCTTGGTTGTAGGTATATTGATCTTCAGAGCATATAGCCCCGCTTCAGCCTCCATTTCACTCACTTTCCACTGAAATGAAGTTGTTCGATAGGAGACCCATAAGTGCCATATTATACCCCTTGGCCTTAATGGAACTTTTTCCGTAATTATGTCAACAATCACGTTGTAGACCAAAGGCGATAATGGACCGCTTTGACGAAGTTACATCTTCCTGCTCAATGCGGCAGGTTGCGTTGTTTTATAGGAGCATAATTAATGATATGAATTGCTCTGTTATTTCACTGCAGCAAAGTACATTCTATGAAACAGAATTGTTCCGTTATTCTGTCTCGACGAAGTATTTTCGTAGTTCCTACAAGTAGGAGCCTTCCCCTGAGCGTAGGTCATACATAAAAAATAAATTGTGGATCTTTTGGGTGCCCTGTCAACGTATGACTTCTGCTTTTGATTCCCCTAGAGGCTACTAAACTATCCTGCTCATAAGATCTTAGTCACTCGGTTCGTTAACTGCCCCGCCATTTAACTGTAAATAATACAAGTATCAACGTAAGGCTTCCATTTCCCTTCAATTCGAGTTTCTTATGTGTATTTCAAAAATAAACTTCAAACTTGAAAGTGCCTATACCTTAGAGATACAAACAACATTATCAGATATACATATATACATACATACATACATAAGAATATATATATTATATTAGACGTTAATTTAAATTCAACTTCAACATAATGAATATTTAACGCCCACCAATAAAGTTTTTTAAAGTGAATGTTCAACACGTATCAACAATACGTTCGTAATCGTACACTGTGTGGGGATGCACGTTTAGGTAAGTTAATCTTCTTCTTCTTTTTTTTCTTTATTTCCATTGAAAACATTTCAAACACAGATTCATAATCATAATTTATGCTAAAATCACAAACAACAAAGAAATATTATCTCTCATTAAGAAGTTTTTTTTCTTTTTTTTCTTATAAAGACGAATCATTAAATTCCTTTTTTTTTAAGTTCCATATGAGACTTTGAAACGTTTTGAAAAGATAAATTACGGATTGCCATCTCTGCTGTGATACATACTACAGTCGAAGCATTTTGGACTATGATTGGCCCTCGTTATTTTATTGTTAACTGTTATGAAGCAAGGAAATTAACTTATTGGTATGAAAGAAAAAAAAAACCGTAACAAATATGGCTATTAGCGTTTGAACACGTAGTACACCTTACAGTTTCAATTATTTCATTTTGGCTTATTAGACGTGAGACCACGGTTCAAATCTCAGGTCAGACACTTCCAATAGAACGAAATATGAAAAAATATTTCTTCGGCAGATTTTTGGTAATACTCTGAGATTAAATAAAATTGCCATGAAAAGTTTTTCAAAAATCTGTCGTTAGGAGTCTAGTTTAAACTGTAGGTCCCGCCACTCATTTATAAAATTAACACACACAACATAAGTGGTGTGAGAAACTAGGTCGTAATGACCAATTATGTATGTATGCTAGTAGAGAGCCTGATCGATCATTAAGTTGAGCTGCCAGAGCGAATAAAACAATTTCTCCATCACCTACACGCGTGATCTCTATCCTAACGGATTACAGCCTATTGGAGAGGCTTGTCTGTCGTCTAGGTTACTTTTCAACGCTACAATCTGCTTACTATGCAAGGCTTTACAAGATAAAAGAAAGGTTTGAAGAGACTGAAACCATTAAAGTTATGTTTCGATCATCGCAATGTATGGAATATGTATGGAATATAATGTCGTTCTGCTTCTACGCGTGGAGAGCTTCCGAAATGTTGAGTTTTCAATGACTATGGCTTATAAATCAGGCTGAATTTAACTGATGGCATGGGTTATCTTGTGTTTGACAATCGCTGTAGTTTGTGGCTTTTTGGCATACGCTTTCGACTTAAGAAAAATCCCACAATAAAAATTCTAACAGGATCAACTGGTACGATCTTGGTGGGCAGTTCACGTTACCTCCAATGCAGACGACCATGCCCCCAAAATTCTTATGCAGAATATCCAATGTGCTATGAACTGTGTGGTGTGCTGAAACACCATATCGTTGGTGTCCGGAGCACCCAATTTAGATCCAAAGAAGTTGGTTATCAATGACCTCGAGTGAGCGCCGCTGAAATGATGGCCTGGCTATCGTCGTTATCAAAGATATGTATCTCGAACCGGCGACAAGCCCAAAATCTGACTTTTTCGGGATGTATTGAACACTGTTGGATCTCATATTTGGAGGGGTACTTCTCAAATTAGAAATCTATTCAACCAGAAATGGATGGAAGACTCGATTGTTTTTATCAATTTCGTAGAAAACATCGATAAGGTAAATGCTTTCGAGTAATGGATCCCACAGGAGTTATACAGTAAACAAAGCGTGCCAATTAAGATAACCTTAAACGCGAGTGGACCTTTTCGAATCACTCTGAGAAGGTGCCTATTTAGGACCAGTACGGTCAGAAAGGTACGCCAAAAAAGTCGCCGTAGTCTTGTAGTTAGTGTGTTGGCTTATTAGACCTGAGGTCACGGTTCAAACCCCAGGTCAGACATCTCCAACAAAACCGAAGTATGAACAAATATTTCTTCAGCGACTTCCTCTCAGCAGAATTCTAGCAAAAACTCTAAGAGCAAATGAAATTGCCATGATAAATTTCTCAGAAATCAATCATTCGAACACGACATTTAGGTTCCGCCACTCATGTATAAAACTAACACACACAACGTAAGCGTAAGTAATAAGAGAAGCTAGGTCGTAATCCTAACTGAAGGGTTGTATGTATGTTATGTATGTAAAGTGTGCCAAATAAGATAACATTAAATGCCTGTGGAGCTGTTAGAATCGTTCTGAGAAGGATCAGTACGATCAGAGCGGTTTCGTTTGTCAGCTATCAATTAAAATACGAGTTTAAGCACTAAAAAGAGAAGGTTTGCTGAGTGTCAGGCAATCATTAATTACTCTCTGCTTGCTTACGGGCAAAATCTTTATTCGAGTATATGCTGTCACTTTAATATGTGAATAGTAATGCAATTGAAGTTGACGTTTTAATGAATCAATTAATTTTGAATGAATATACATTTGACCGTTTCTTATGAAGAATTTTTCATATATTTTGTTTAAATTTGAAATCTTTGACATAAATAAATACGCATATCTTAAAGGATTTACTAAAAAAAACTGTAGACTTGGTCTACTTGAATTATAATTACGAGTTCTGACATTGCGAAAAGCTAGTTTTTTGAACTTATTTTTCTTGTCTTCTTAACACAGTCTCCGAAACAAACTTCATAAAATATTAACAAAATATCAAGAGTCGTTAGTTAGACGTCAGCAGAAGACGTTAGAAAATGAAATAAAATTATTAAAAATATTTCAAATTGCCGATAATTTAAACGCCATTCACATTTAGCTAACAAAATCCGTTAATTACTAAGAAAGAAAAAACATTCCAATTCTCTTTTAATTAAGATGCAACAACATTTATTCACAAATTTTGTTTAAGATTTATAATCTATTGGGAGGCGAAGAGAAAAAAAAACTTAAAATTCTGGTTTAAAAAAATTCAATTCTGTTCTTAATCCCATAGAAAACAGAATGGCGTCATCAATAATTGTCATGAAAAAAAAAACTTAAAAACACTCTTGTAGTTATTGTTGATGAATGATTTTCAATGTTTCTTTAAGTGCAAATACCAGTTTAGATACAATATACACATGTATGTATGTATGTAAGATGGGGGTATATGTGTGTGTTAGTAATAGACTCTAAGTAAAGATTGTGAATTTAGAACAAAACAGTAGAATTGCGATTATTTGAAACTGGTAACTCAGGCCGGCTGATAGACAAGCTACCCAGACAGTCAGATGTCTTGATCACTCACTGTGCTTTACTCTAACCAAGCCATTATTTGCTGCCCTCTGACCTTTCACTGTAATAATAGACTGATATGCTTGCAGTAAACTCATATACATACATATACATATACATACATACATAATTGGCCATTACAACCCTTCGTCAGGATTACGGCCTAGCTCCTCAACACCACTCATGTTGTGTGCGTTAATTTTATACATGAGTGGCGGGACCTACAGTTTAAAGTCGACTCCGAACGACAGATTTTTTGAGAAGCTTTTCATGGCAATTTTTTACTCTCAGAGTTTTTGCCAGAAATCTGCTGAGAGGAAGTCGCCGAAGAAATACTTTTTGTATTTTGTTTTTGATGTCTGGCCTGGGATTCGAACTCGGGCTTTTCGTCTAATAAGCCAACACACTACCTACTAGACCACGGCGACTTCATACATACATACATACATACATACATATAAAATTGGCTACACAACCCTTCTGTCAGGATTACGATCTAGCTTCTCACACAACCCATGTTGTGTGTGATAATTTTATCCATGAGTGGTCGTGAGGTCCTACAGTTTAATGTCAAATCCGAGAAACAGATTTTTAAGAAACTTTTCATGGCAATTTTCATTTAATCTCAGAGTTCTTGCCAAAAATTTGCTGAGAAAAAGTTTTCGAAGAAATATTTTTCATATTTCGTTTTATTGGAGATGTCTGACCTGGGGTTTGAATCGTGGGCTCACGTCTAATAAGCCAAGGTACTACCTACTAGACTACGGCGACTTCATTTGCTTGCCTCAGTTTCGTTAACCATTGATAATAGAGATCAGAATCAAGCAAGATCAACTTGGTCTCATACATACATACATAATTGGCCATTGCAACCCTTCAGTCAGGATTACGGTCTAGCTTCACACACCACTCATGTTGTGTGCCTTAATTTTATACTTGACTGGCGGGACCTACAGTTTAACGTCGACTCCGAGCGACAGATTTTTGAGAAATTTTTTCATGGCAGGTTTATTTACTCTCAGAGTTTTTGCCAGAAATCTGCAGAGAGGAAGTCGCCGAAGATATATATTTTTTTTATACATACTTCGTTTTGATGTCTGGTCACGGGCTTTACGTCTAATAAGCGAACACATTACCTACTGGACTACGGCGACTACACAATTGGTCTCAAAAATGGGTTATTTTCTTTCAAACCTACCAGGCATAAAGATCAACAGAAATTGTGTTCTGTTCTGACCACACTAGACCACACATATCTGCATCCAGCTGTTTCCTTCTGGTATGCATTTGTGCCTCACAGCTTCAATGAATATGTTTACAGAATCTTTATGTTGGGTTTAAGACAAGCCATATTCTGAATAAGTGTACTTGTAGTTTCCCAGGCACTGTTAAAAGACCTTATACTACGCTCTGAACCATGTAGTCTGTCTGATAGATGACTCAAACAGCAGAAGTTTTGATTGCCTCATATCCATTTGGTTTGATTCGAGTTTTTGCTTCTTTTTATCTTCCCCTTTGTTGAGTATATATACATACATACATACATACATTACTGGCCATTGCAACCCTTCAGTCAGGATTACGGCCGAGCTTCTCACACCACTCATGTTGTGTGAGTTAATTTTATACGTGAGTGGCGGGACCTACAATTTAACGTCGACTCCGAACAACAGATTTTTGAGAAACTTTTTCATGGCGGGTCTTAGAGTTTTTGCCAGAAATCTGCTGAGAGGAAGTCACCGAAGAAATATTTTTTTTCGTATTTCTTTTTGATGTCTGGCCTGGGGCTCGAACCCGGGCTTTACGTCTAATAAGCCAACACACTACCTACTAGACTGCGATAACTATTATCGTTGAGTATATCTCTCGGAACATCTGACCCCATTCTGCAGAAAGGTTCTGACCCTATCTACTGCGTGCCAGCTCATCTTCTCTCAAGATTATCTGCCTGCTCATTGCCATGAATTTCCATATAATCTGAGACTTTGTTGAAGGTAACCATTCGCTCATAGATTCAAGGGAATATTTCCATTCCCTTGCTAAGCAGCTGTGCAAATTACTAACTAGTTTGGAGTTCCTGATTAATTCAATCAAAATTAATGTTGACCTTTCATATACATACATATAATTTAATGGAATTTTTATTCTTCAATTGATAAATAAAAATTGATCTTTAGACCCATCGTGTTAGAATCAATGATTAAAAATCATAATTTTAACTTTAACTTAAAACTCTTAGCCTTGTTTAATTAATTTTATTTAATTAATGATCAACAACCCCCTTCTCTTTCTCTTTCTACATACACTTTTTCAATTTTCTAATGACTTTTGACTACAAATACAATATGAAGCTATGGATTCATAAGACTATTTTTAATTTTTTTTTTACTCAAGAACTTTATAAATTTAGTTGTTGTTGCTGTTGTTCATGATTTTAAGAGTGATCAGTCATTAAAATTAATTGCTTCAAATTGCACATAACGACTATCATTAGAGATCAATGTTGGCTGGTTGACTAGAACTGACTTCAATTTGTAGCTGCTTGGCTGCCTGCCTGTTTGGTTGGTTAACTATTAGAGAAGGGAATAAAAGCTATTTTTTTTATTATTATTATTTCATATCATTTTTATTATTTATTTTTAAATTATTATTTTTATAGCTTGTTGTTGTTATTGTTACTGTGCATACGGCTTTACAATGCATACTAACAGCAGCGACTACAACATGTGAAAAAACTATCTTTCGAATCAACTCAAGCTGGCTGACTGCTGACTGCATATGGTTATGGAATGATTGTTAGATTTTAACCTTCAGATTTATTTTATTTTTTTAAGTTTATTTTATAAAATTTTAAATAGAAACTGAAATCTGAAAAAAAAGATTTAAATTATACATGAAAAATAGCATATGTACGCTTATGAGTACACTCTTGCATGTGGAGACAAGAGTTTAACTAGAGTTTAAGCAGTTTAAACTACACTTAATGCGTGTCCTTCTATGCATAATGCTTGAAAACTTAGTTGAAATAAAGTTTTATCAGTATATATCCGCAAAAATGGGGTCATATGGTGTTGCCAACCATTATTGATTAAAATTTGAATCACAATTTTATCAAGAGCACTTAAACCATAATCGACGTTAAACTGTAGGTCCCGCCACTCACGTATAAAATTAACGCACACAACATGAGTGGTGTGAGAAGTTAGGCCGTAATCCTGACTGAAGGATTGTAATGGCCAATTATGTATGTATGTATGTAAACCACAAGAAAAGTTTAACGGGTGATTTTTTTAACGTTTGGGGTTTTAATATTGAGTCCATACATACATACATAATTGGCCATTACAACCCTTCAGTCAGGATTACGGGCTAGCTTCTCACCTCATCCATACTATGCGTCTTAATTTATACTTTAGTGGCGTCGACTTTTTCAGGTTTATTTACTCTCAGAGTTTTTGCCAGAAATCTGCGGAGAGGAAGTAGCCGAAGAAATATTTTTTTTTCATATTTTGTTTTTGATGTCTGGCCTGGGGCTCTAATCCGGGCTTTAAGGCTAATAAGCGAACACACTGCCTACTAGACTACAACAACTACAGAAGTACAGAGTCCAGAATACATTTTTCTATTACAGCAATCATACATACATTGTAGTCTAGTAGGTAGTGTGTTGGCTTATTACGCGTGAGGACCCGGTCAAACATCTCCAACAAAACCGAAATATGAAAAATATTTCTTCGGCAACTTCCTCTCAGCAGATTTCTAGCAAAAACTGTGTAAATAAAATAAAATTGCCATGAAAAGTTTCTCAAGAAATCTGGCCTTCGGAATCGACTTTAAACTGTAGGTCCCGCCACTTATGTATAAAATTAACACACACACACAATATAAGTGGTGTGAGAAGCTAGGTTGCAATCCCAACTGAAGTGTGGTAATGACCAATTATGTATGTATTTAATGGATCGTCTTACACGCGAACAAGATAGCCAGTCTTGCCAAAGCTATATGGAAGGCGCATGGAAAATCTGTTCGGTCATTACATATTATTTTATTATAGGCACTCATGAGAGACACATTAGTAGTGGACATATGGTATATTGTTTCTGCAAGAACTGCCCATATCGGAGAAGAGAAAGCACTTTGACTGCTGATTTGTCGAGAGTGGATATGCGGAGTCTAATAGACTTTATAACAGGCTCAGAGTTGTTCCAGAGCTAGGGGCATCAGACGATTTTGCGATCACAATGTGCCATATAAGGCCTAACCGTGTCTATCGCATACTCTTGAGTTTACAGCCACTCCTAGCTATCATATCTATAGATCATACATACTAATCTAATAACGTGCTTTTAGATCAACCAAAACCAACGTTGACTGCTTGGCAGGTTGAAATTCATTCTGCACTTTCAGAGATTATGTGGTTGTATTATGCCATAAGGTAGTCATAATAACATCTGGGCAAAAAAAGATCTTAAGTAGAGACATAAACCCTTAAACTCCTACCGATCATATCTACATTTCATACATACTAATCTAATAATGTACTTTTAGATCAACAACCAACATTGACTGCTGTGCATATTGAAATTAATTCTGCACTTTCAGAGGTTATGTGGTTTCATTAGGCCATTAGGTAGTCATAATAACAACGGATCAACGAGTAGAGACATAAACCCTTAATTTCCTACCGATCATATCTACAGATCACTTATACTTAATAACGTTTTTTTAGGTCAACAATCAACGTTGACTGTTGTATGATGGAAATTCACTCTACCATTTTCAGAGGTTATGCGGTTTTATTATGCCATTAGGTAGTCCTAATAGCAACTGGTCAAAAAAAGAGCTTAAGTAGAGACATGAACCCTTAAACTCCTACCGATCATATCTACAGATCATGCATACTAATCTAATAACGTAATTTTAGATCAACAACCAACGTTGACTGCTAGGCAGACGAAAATTCATTCTGCCCTCTAATAACAACGGGTCAAAAAAGGGCTTAAGTAGAGACATAAACCTTTAATGAGAAACATATCTGCCTGTAATGATAGTATTTATTTCTTAGGGAAGAACCATAATTGAAGCTATTTAGATAGAAAATAGTAGAACTATGTTCTGTTGGTATGTATTTCAACATAAAAGTTATAATTTTTTATAATTTTTTTTTGCCTGAAGAGATTTTCTTTAAAGTAAAATCACTTTCTTTTATAAGAGATTCTGTTGATATGTGCTAATACAGGTAGTAAAGGTGAACAAAAGTTCCCACTGCTTTCATACTATACAAGTATTTGCAAATTAATTGGGTATACTTTGTAATTTTTCTTTGTTTTTCTTCCCTCCTTTTTATTTTTGTGTTTTCATTATATGTTATGTTATCTAAACTGTGTGTATAAGTATTCGAATTTAATTAAAACTTGTATGATTATGTCAATATGTTTAAAAATAATGAATTCCAACTAATAAAATTACAATCATAAGTATTGTATGGAAGCAAAACTAAAAATTCTAACGCAAGTGTTTTTTCGATAACAATTAACAGAGATGAGAATACAAAGGCACCCAGTCACAGTGCAGGGAACAAGAATGTTATCAGCGACATGTTTGAAAGTAAGAGAACATACATACATGTATGTATGATTCGTATCATAATGGTTACATGTTACATGGCCTTTGGCATTTAGGGTCAATTGCTATCGAGATATTCAATGTATTGGTTTGTCTTATGAGTTAATGATCTTAGCTTTCAATAGTTTTCTTTACTAATGTTAAGCTTGTTGCATGAAATCCTTGACAACAATTCACGATTACTAGCGAAGTGTTCCACATAAATCAGCCTCATAATTTAAGCCTACAAAGGAACATGTTTGCAGAATAATTTTCCCTGCAATTGATTAGGAGTGCCAAATATGTAACATTCCAGTGCCAATAGATACAAAATATTTGCACATGCAAAAAAACGGCACAGTTTTTGTTCTGTATCTATGTACATGCTTTATTTTCTTTATTATCTTTTATTTATTTTATTTTAATTTTATTTTTAGCATCTCGTCTAATGTTTATTGTTTCTAAAGCAAAATGAATGATGTTGTAAAAAACAACTAAAATATACTCGTAAATGAATGTTAATTTGCTGACACTGCAATAAGCATCGAAAATTGTGTCCATAATAAAGACCAAAAACTATAGTAGAATAGATACAATTATTGGATGGATACATAAAATCTATACTACAGATATAGATACAGATACAGATACAATGTGTTACTTACTCATACATATACAGTCCGTATTATTAAATGAATCTCACCAACTTACGCCCATTACAACTACAAAGTAAAACTATTTACCATTAAATACTCCTCATACATGACTGCATGCATACATATGTACATACATATGTAGGCATATGTAAATGTGTGACTGGATACATTTCCAATTACACACATGGCTAGTGCTTAACGTGGCCGGTTAGGAAGAAAAGTAATTGGAAAGATTTTAAAGAAATTTTTCTTAAATATAGCAAGTGATTCTCCACTATTACTTTTTGACACTTGGAAGGGAAATAGAGAAAAACATGGCAGATGAATTGACAGGTTTCCATTCAAATAGATGTTGTGAAGATCAGGCCAGTGGACATTATCAATCAATTATCAAAGTAATTTATAGAATTGCGTACTTCCCCGTTCATTGAATTCAAGAAATCATTCGACCAACAGGGACTATCGTTGATAACAGAAGCCACATCTCTCAAATTAGTTGTGATTTATTCAGTCTGTCTTGCCAAATCGCCATGGGCGACCATGAACAACGACGTATATTCAGTGAATGGGCACTGAAGCAGTTAGAAAGTGATCCTAATTTTCATCGAAAAATCATCATCAGCGATGAGTTCCATTGCCAAATGAATGGCTGTAAGTGAACAAACAAAATTGTTGAGATTCAAGAGCATTCAATTCATCCCGAAATAGACACTGTTTGGAGTGGATTTTGGACTGGCAGCGTCATCGGTCCATTTTACTTTCAGAATGACGTTGACCAGACCATCACTGTCAACCGCAAGCACTATAGCTCAATGATTACCAAATAGTTTGGTTTGAATTGGATGATCGGGAGAGCAACGATAAGTTGTTTCAACAGATCTGTGCTATTTGCCACAAAGCTAGAGCGATATTGAGAACTCATACTAATCCCAAGTAGTAATGTGAGCTGCCCATGGAGATCATGGTTTAGAGACATTGTTAGAATTTTCCTTAAGTGTGTGATTTCCTTAAGTTGCAGGTGTTTGCGAATAAGCGACAAATCACAGCAGTCCTCAAATTCATCACAACTCAGAAGATCGGTCGAATTCATTCTGATTAATGAGCCAGTCATTGTAAATTTGATAGATTCGCTACACCCCGAGCAGCCATGGCTGACGTTTGAATGATATTTTATTCTACTCATCAGCATCAGCAGTTCTTTCAAATGAATAAAAAGTCTCACACGCACTTTATTTTTGTAAATTTAAAGATATGAAACGCTGAATGAAATGTCTTGAAATCGCCTACGCAACAAGAAGTGCACATCCTTCAACCAGCGTAATTCTAGGAAAGTCTGAACATCAGCCACCGCCTTCTTCTCCTATAAAGAGAAGTACAATCATAGGAGAGACACTTTGTAGTGTTGAACTCCTCCGATACCCTATATACACTGCAGAAATTCAATTAAGATTTGTCACCCATTCCCATCAGTGACCTAATATCACTGGAACCACATTATCAGTTCCATAGTTCTAGATAGCCAGTAACATAGCTCTATATTCCGGATCTATCTTACGATGCAGGGTAAATCTTAGACGATTAGGATCAATAATCAAGGCAACAGGTGAGTGAGAACCCGATCTTACCAGAGATCAGCAATGAGTATTCAAAAAGATGAATAGATTCGAATCATACTCATAATTTCTGATACTTATACGCATTCATACTTATTTTAATATCATACTCATACTACTCATATTAAAAGTTTGAAGTACTCATCGCACTCATACTTAACAAGACGCATGATGTTGTTGATTTCGACTCTCCTTTACTCAACATTTGCAAAAGAATCACAAAATAAGTATGATTCGCGTACGAATACTACAATACTCACTAGAAGGTTGTGATTTTTTCTTTCTTCTTGTTTTGTAAATGCAACAACAACTAAAACTGTAAATTTTGATGAATGATTCGAATCACTCGACTCATTTATGAGTATTATAAGTATTTTTCTAAATTTATGAATCTTTATGAGTAGGCGTATGAATCAAACATACATATTTCGAATGTTATGAGTTTGATGTCAACGTTGTACTCATACTCATTGCAATCTGTACTTGTAAATCAATGTTGAAGTGAATACAAAGGAATTAGAGTATTTGACTTTCAATACTGTTGACTCACTCATACTCAAAGTTTCATGAGTATATATGAGTAGCGAAAAAACGATTCATTGCTGATCTCTGGGTCATACCGATATGTGCCCAGAAATGCCACTATGCCTCGGAACCCAACAGAGACATACTCAATGTGGTACAAAGGCTCTTACGGAGTCCTTAGAGTCACAAACTACTCGTGACTTTCATCAGACTAATTTTATCGTCCTCAGACTGCAGGACGGCCTATGAAAATCGCATAAGAATCTGCATTAGACGAAGCGAGCTTGACTCAACATCAAATGATTTCAAAACTTTAGATAACACTGCCTGATAACATCACACATAATATGTACCACACTGGTCACGTTATACTTGTGCATAAATTTTGTCATTCTCTAATAGAATATCAGCAGCAACAGCATGAAATTTTAAATCCCATAGAACGAACACTTCGGCCGTCCTTCTGTCCACCATCAATGCAATCCATGCATTCATCCATCCAACTATCTATCCATCCGTTCGTTTGTCACTGGTGTAATGTTTTTTTGTTTGTTGTTGTTGTATCAATATGTACGACTGTAATTTGAATGAATGCAGTTCTAAAATGCCCCTCTGTACATGTATTTGTTGTTGTTGTTTCTACTAATAGTTGTTATCGTTAGTGTTGTTTTTGTTATGTAATGTGCTTATGTATATATGTGTACGTATGTATGTATATTGCAAAACCGATTGCATCACATCATCATCATCATCATTATACGACGAATTTAAGCAAAATAACGCCATATGAAGGCAGTAATAATTTTGCATTTTTATGATCGTGGATACACACAAGCACGTTCTGTACCGAGTATGGACACAAGTTATAGTCACTTTGAGGCGAAATATGCATACATACCTATTCTCGGGAGGGGTAAAACAAAAACAAGTGAAATAAATACGGTTGGTCAACATCAATTATATGATGGACAAAACTCATGGGTCTTTAATTTATTTTGCAGTGCTTTTGTGTGTGTGAGTGTGTGTGTGGATATCAATATGGTTCAAGTATCAGAAAATAGTTTTGTTTTTAAGTGAATTGACAAAGGCTTTATAACATAGAAGGACTCAGTGCAAGCGATACTGAGTTATATTGAGGAAAATGAGTCGTTGGAGAACCATTGGTCTTTGATGAACCTTTACCACCTGGATATATGCCATCTAAAGATGATAGTGCTCTATTGCCATACAATTTTATGGAGATACGGTTGGTTCCCATTCAGCTGTCCTTATCTGGATAGAACAGAAATTAAGGTAATGCTCATTTGGATCATTTGATTATAACAGTCTGCTATACCTCCCAGAGACCATCATTTACGTATTCACTTATGGACCAAGACTACAAGACAGCATCTGATGTGAAATTCTTTCTGGCCGGACACCAGAGATCAGCAATGAATCGTTTTTTCGCTACTCATAAGTACTCATGAAATTTTGAGCATTAGTGAGTAGTTCAACAGTATTGAAATTCAACTACTCTGATTCATTCGTACTCACTACAACCTTGATTTGTAAGTCTAGGTTGCAATGTACAACGTTTACATCAAACTCATAACATTCGAAATATGTTTGATTCATACGCCTACTCATTTAGATTCATAAATTATGAAAAATACTTATAATACTCATAAATAATTCGAGTGATTTACTAAGGTCACCCTATTTTGCCCGTCTTGCTGATTCAACAAACTTCTGCTAAAAACTCTGAGTAAATAAAATTGCCACAACCGGCGTTTCAAAGTCGATGTTAAACTGTAGCTCCCGGCACTCATGGATTAACACACACAACATGGGTGGTGTGAGAAGCTAGGTTGTAATCCTGACTAAAGTGTTGTCGTGGCCAATTAAGTAAGTACCGACCTCAAAGGAAGTAAGTGCTCTGCTGATGGGCTGATTGTCAGATAGTATTGCAATGTCTTGTCCCCTGTACCGCCCTTCATAAACTTCTGTTTAGAAAATCCCCACGAATTTCTCCATTGATTTTGAATACTTTCCGGCAAAAATATTCCCGCTACTGTACTGGTCTTTCGCCCATCCGAATATTGCAGGATGGCCACTCTCCTATTTTTTCATTCACTTTTATTGCTTAGACTTGCAAAGTGTTTTCAAATTTCATACATACATACATACATAATTGGCCATTACAAGACTTCAGTCAGGATTACGGCCTAGCTTCTCAACACCACTCATGTTGTGCGCCTTAATTTTATACTCGAGTGGCGGGACCTACAGTTTAACGTCGACTCCGAACGACAGATTTTTGTGAAACTTTTTCATGGAAGGTATATTTACTCTCAGAGCTTTTGCCAGAAATCTGCTGAGAGAAAGTCGCCGAAGAAATATTTTTTTTTCATATTTCGTTCTTTTATGTCTGGCCTGGGACTCGAACCCGGGCTTTTCGTCTAATAAGCGAACACACTACCTACTAGACTACGGCGGCTCCCATAAGTGGCGACGCCTACATAAGTGGCGACACCTACAGTTTAAAGTCGACTCTAAACGACAGATTTTTGAGAAACTTTTCATGAAAATTTTAATTACTCAGAGTTTTTGCCAGAAATCTGCTGAGAGAAAGTCGCCGAAGAAATATTTTTTTTTCATATTTCGTTCTTTGATGTCTGGCCTGGGAATCGAACCCGGGCTTTTCGTCTAATAAGCGAACACACTACCTACTAGACTACGGAGACTTCAAATTTCAACAGGTTAAAAATTTTGAGGTAACTAATGAGGTTTTCAGACTTTAATTCCAGTAATCCAGTTTTTGGTCTACTGTAGCAGATTGTAAATAGACAGGCTTGCCACCTGCCGTTGCTTACTTTCTGTAAAATATACAAAATAAGTGCGACAATATAATGGATTTCGGTCTGCCGCAACACATTTTTCCAGGCGCCTCCGCTTCTTGCACGCCTACGCCAGTTGGTCACACCAATCGATGACAGGGCTTCCTCGATTTGGTCCTTCCAAGATCGTCCTCTTCGCCGACTTCCGCAGATCGTTGCATCAAATACCCGTCTCGCCGGAGCATCCTCCACCATTCGAACGACATGGCCGAGCCAGCGCAGCCGCTGGATATGAATACACTACACAACGTCTATGTTGTTGAGATGCTCTGTTGGATCGGATGCGGAAACCATCACGAACTCGCACTGGACCGAAGATCTTACGTAGGACTTTTCAATCGAATACTCTCAAGGCTGCTGGCTTGAATACACTACATTTTTTTCTCATAATTCGCTAAATAGGCCACCTACATATGTATAGCGAAAGTACGTAAGTAAGCCTAATACGAATTAACAATTTTCCTTGCCTAATATTATGATTAATCTTCGTTTGACCTTTATTGCTTGCTACACTCTAATGAGCTATGCTTGCATGCATTTGAGTGATGATTAAACGCATTCCTTAATGAAAAAATGTTTGACAAAACCCCTTCGTAAAACCGCTCTACGCCCCTAATGAGGAAAATTCAGTCATCAGAAGTATTCCCTTGATGGCACAAACATTTTAACAATGATTTATATTAAGAGAGAACAAAGAAGAATGAAAAAAAAGGGTGTGACAATTCATGTTCTAGTTTTTATATCACTCGGTGATAATATTGCAGTTTCTCTCTCTCTCCCGCTCTGGCTATGGATGTCTTCAATACTCTTACAATGTGGCTGGCACTAGCAGTTGTTGCTACTCTTTTCGAATTCGAATACGTTTTTTGGTTTTTCAGTTTCTGTTTTTAGAGATGGCTTTCAATGATTCTATAGTACTTAATACTGTATAATAAATACAGTTACAAATGCACATGGATGTGTGTGTATGTGTATATGCAGTTTTGGATATGAGAGAGATATATATTATATGCATGAGATATGGCAATGGAAATCTAGGCCAACACACATATAATAAATGTTTTATAGTATTTCATCGTGCTTTTATTTCTCATTCGTTGTTTTTTCATTTCTTTTCTTTTTATTTCATTTTTTTTTTGGTGCCCTATAAATGAAATAGCTTACATAACAACAGATTTTTCTACCCTAGATAATAATACAATACTATCTTACAAATACTGTGTAAGTGTGCATGTGTGCTTGATGTGTGCAAATGTATTGCATCGACAAGGATACTGCAGCATAGGAGATGTATGCATTAATGCAACTAAAAGTTAAGATTTAATGGTAAAATCAAGGAGTTTTAATTCAGTAATTCTGCACGACCCTTAAGAGCTAAGTCAGTTAAAATTATAAACAAAATTCTCTTAAGTCCTATTGGAGATCCTGTTGTAATACCATTATGCCTATTGTAGCGTCTACTTTATCTTGAGTCTTCTAATATGGACTTCCGTACTTTGACAGATAGATAGCGGCCATCTTGTTAAAGCTACATATGTATGCACATATCAGAGATCAGCAGTGAGTATTCAAAAAAATTCATATTCATAATTTCTGATACTTATTCGCATTAGTACTTATTTTAATATCATACTGATAATACTCATATTCAAAGTTTGAAGTACTCATCGTACTCATACTTAATAATACGCATGATGTTGTTGATTTCGATTCGCCATGACTCAACATTTACGAGAATCCCGAAATAAGTATGATTCGCGTACGAACACTACAATACTCACAAGAAGGTTGAGCTTCATATGTATGTACATACCAGAGGTCAGCAATGGGTATTCAAAAAGTTAAGTATATTCGATTCATACTCATAATGTCTGATACTTATACGCATTCATACTACTCATATTCAAAGTTTGAAGTACTCATCGTACTCATACTTAACAATACGCATGATGTTGTTGATTTCGATTCTCCTTTACTCAACATTTACAAGAATCACAAAATAAGTATGATTCGCATACGAACACTACAATACTCACTAGAAGGTTGTGTGTTTGCTTTGTTTACTGTCTTTGTCTTTTTCTTTCTTCTTTTTTTTTGTAAATGCAATAACAACTAAGACTGTAAACTTTGATGAATGATTGGAATCGCTCGAATCATTTATGAGTATTATAAGTATTTTTCTAAATTTATGAATCTGAATGAGTAGGCGTATGAATCAAACATCTTTTGAATAGTATGAGTTTGATGTCAATGTTGTACTCATACCTGTACTCATAAATCAATGTTGTAGTGAGTACGAATGAATCAGAGTAGTTGAATTTCAATACTGTTGACTTACTCATACTCAAAAGTTTTATGAGTACTTATGAGTAACGAAAAAAACAATTCATTGCTGATCTCTGGGACATACATAATTGATCATTCAATCAGGATTGCGACCTGGCTTCTCACACCGCTTATATTGTGTGTGTTAATTTTATATATGAGCCACGGGACCTACAGTTTAAAGTCTAGTCCGAACAATCGATTTTTGAGAAGTTTTTCATGGCAATTTGAATAAATCTCAGATTTTTTGCCAGAAATCTGCTATGAGGAAGTCCCCGATGAAATATTTTTCATATTTCGATTTGTTAGAGATGTCTGACCTGGGTTTTGAATAGTGGTCCCACGTCTGATAAGCCAACACACTACCGACTATACTCAAATATTACAATTTCAATTCACTATTTTCATTGATCTATCACACATTTACATTTCTTTTCACATATCTTAAATAGGTCCCTCCCTAAAAAATTAAGTTCAAGTCACCATTAGCATTACACACACACACACTTAAGCACATACCATTTTTATTTTCATTTATTTGCGTTTGACATTTGACGCTCCCGTAGCGTTGAGCAAAATCTAACCATAAAACTGTGCTACAACATGTTCGTGTTTACATGAAAAAGGGATAATGCCAGCAAGGATATATGATTTGTTTTTGTTTTTGCTAAACTTCTCATTTAGCTAATGGCCATTTTAGCACATGAATGAACGACTGAATGAATGAACGCACATGTCAGATGACAATTATGATTAAAAACACTAGAAAAGCTTTACAACCATTTGGATTAAGTTTGTTCTGTTTTGTTGGTACATATTTAAATCGCAACTATTTTTACTTGGTTGGTCTTTATTTGGTGATGTGAAATCAAAAACTTTTAATGCAGAATGGAGAGAAATGTTTGAAGGGTATACTTGGCGCGAAATGGTAGATGGAAAAAGTCGAAGACTCTTCCCTCGATTTGGTCCTTCCAACGGTTACAAGGTCGTCTCGCCGGAGCATCCTCCTCCATTCGAACGACATGGCCGAGCCAGCGCAGCCGCTGGATATTAATACGCTGTACAACGTCTACGCCGTTGAGGAGCTCATACAGCTCACTGTTGGATCGGATACGGAAATCATCGCCAACTCGCACTGGACCGAAGATCTTGCGTAGGACTTTTCTCTCGAACACTCTCAAGGCTGCTGCATCTGTACTTAATAGGATCCATGCTGCGCCATAAAGAAGCACGGGGAGGATGAGCGTCTTGTAAAGCGTTCGTTTTGTCTCACGAGGGAGGTCTCTGCTACTCAATTGCCTACTGAGACCATAATAACACCTGTTGGCAAGAGTGATCCTGCGCTTGATCTCCAGACTGACATCATTTCTGGTGGTAACGGCGGAGCCAAGATAGATGAATTCCTTGACCGTATCAAAAGTATAGTTATCGGCCGTAATCTGAGAATCAACACGCCGCGCGTCTCTACTTGTCGAGCGCTTGGTACGCCCTATGATGTCAATGTCGTTAGCGTACGCAAGCAGCTGGACACTCTTTTGAAAAATAGTGCCGTTGCGATGCACTCCCGCCTTTCGCAGAACGCTCTCCATGACGAAGTTGAAGAGGTCGCATGATAAGGGATCGCCTTGTCTGAAACCTCGCACGGTATCAAAAGGTTCGGAGAGGTCCATTCCTACCTTGACGGAGCTGCAGGAATTGCTCAACGTCATTCTGCATAGCCTTATCAGCTTCGCAGGTATGCCGAGCTCAGACATTGCGGCAAAAACACGATCCCTTATGGGGCTATCGAAGGCTGCCTTATAGTCGACAAAAAGATGGTGTGTGTCGACTTGTTTCATTCTGAAGCTTATTCAGGCAACGGATTTTGGAAATCACATTATAGATATAGATTGAGGACCTCTAGATAGGGCCACCTCTACACTACCAGAATACATAATAATAATATCCCTCTCAAAAATCTATTCAGAGGACCACTAGCTACATACTATACCTACCAAATTACAGACGGTCAGATGTCCTTTATTTGGTAGTTTAACTATGACGCCGTGAATCTCATTCGATTAACAGATATCGGGTGAAGTATATTTACAGTCGATATCATGTTGGCCTTCAATGTCCGGGACTATAATCAGTGTCTAGGGCTTTACAAAAGGAATTACGAATTTAAGAAAGAGGAATTCCGATTGCATTAAAATAGGAATCATTTCAATGTTTATATGTATGTAATACCATACATAGTATACCCCTTAGCTTGGAATTAGCGCAACCTGTTTTTAATTTATAAAATCGTATGTATTAAAAAGCTGCAGGTAACATTAATCTCATTGTTAATCTTTGTGATTAAAAAATGTCAAGCCGTGCTAACAACTGTTATTAACACTTTTACTACTTTAGCATTTCAGACTGTCTCAGAATGATTTATAGCATTTAAAAATTAATTTCAATTAAAAAAATAAACGATAATTATGGGTCTGAACTAAAAAGTTGTCTTTAATTATTGATTTTATGTCACCATAGGATAGCATTTCTTTTTTTTCACTGTTTTATTATTGTTGTTGTTGTTGTTAATGGCAATTTGGCATCTATAATTAAAAATCATTGAAGCGGAAATTGTTCATTTGATAGTTGGCAAATATCCGCTCCACATACAATACATACAATACATATGTATGTTCATACACACACACAAAGAATTCGAATGAACATGTTCTCTTCACTTAAGTATATACAATCCATCACACCTTAAAAAAAACAATTTTATTAATCTATAGAAAGTTTTTCTTTTTTTTAACACATAAATATGGAAATGGATTATAAAATAAATTAAAAGTGCCGAATATAGAGGAACAGTGACAGCTTAAAGCAATTGAGATGATCGATAAAACAAATTATAGCGTATCATTTGTACAACGTTATCAAACTTGCTTTGCAAAGTGCGTTGATTTCTTTACTGCAGCAGGTTCTAGAATAATAGGGTTACCATAGGTTTTTGTAAACTATTAGTGGAAAGGCTAGTCCTAATCTGTTTCAAGAGTTAGCGCTAACTGAACTGAAAATAAAAGGCTTTGTAGTTGCCGTAGTCTAGTAGGTAGTGTGTGTGAGGTCACGGTTCAAACCCCAGCTCAGATATCGCCAACAAAACGGAATATGAAAAAAGTATATCTTCGTTGACTTCTTCTCAGCAGAGAAAAAACTCTGAGAGTAAAAAAAAGTCGCCGAAGAAATATTTTTTTTTTCATATTTCGTTTTGATGTCTGGCCTGGGGCTCGAACCCGGGCTTTACGTCTAATAAGCGAACAGACTACCTACTAGACTACGGCGACTATGGCAATAGGGTCGGCTAATCAACCCAGTCTCATATTCGGGAGTTTAGTTAGCCGGTATAAGACTACTAGAAACGCTTTAACAGGACGTGACCACTTACGCTGTTCAAAAGGGAAGTTGCCCTCATCGATACGAAAAAGTTACTCTACTGATGTAAACGTAACTCAGAAGTACATTCCTGAATGTCCTTTAACTTTAACCGCGTTGTAATGGCGTCAAATGTAACTGTTAAATGTCCAGTAAATTTCATGTTGCACGTAAAAATCGATTTTAATGGCTGACAGTTTAATGACATATGAGTGTGTATGGGTGTGTGTGTTTGAGTACGTGTATATAAAACCACGTTGTACATCCCGAAAAGGAATGGACAGATTTCATGAGTGATTTCGATTGACATCATTGCATGAGGGAGTGAATGAAAAACAAACCAAACAAAAAAAGAAAAGAAAATCAAACAGCGGATATAAAAAATTTTATTAAAATTTTAGTATCAATATAACGGGGTTTCTTTTGTATTTCAATGAATATTAAATCAACTGTAATCAATAATAAAAGAAAACAAAACGTAAAAAATTTATAAATAAAAAATATCTTAAAAATTTTTATTTTTATTTTTATAACAGCTGCCAACATTTTCCTTTTGGCCATGCCTATCTTAAGTAATAATTTACAATCTCCGATTAGAAGTTGAGATTATGAGGAATTTTTTTTTTTTTTTTGTGAAAATATTGGCTTAAAATTTTTCGATAAGATTAGCAACAGCTATCAAATAGCTATCGATTGTAGTTCTTGTCTCTAGATCACTATTTAGTGCCAATTGGTTTGTTGACCATTTAGTAACTCGTTGGTAATTAAACTGAAGAAATGTTTCTTCGATTCTTTTGCTTCGCCTTAGTGACTCTTTTAGTGGGCACAGTGTGGTCTAGAGAACATGGTGAGTACTTAACAATAAGTGTATCTCTTAAGAAAATATTGGAATCATATGATCTTACTTTGTTTGAAAAATTCTCATGAAGAAGAGACAAAATATGTTCCCGAGGCACCGTCTTGGTGAAATCATACATCAATCAAGTCATACGGTCGTAGTGCTTTGAATTGATGGCAGCATTGATGAAAAATTCCCAGCCAATGGTATCTTTAGATTATAATGAGACCCGAAGACTCACTTTTTCCGTATACACAATCACTTCTGGATTCTCCGAGACTCATATATGCAACAGTTTTACTTGCTAACGTAAACACCGTGTGAGAAATTCGCTTCAAAGTTGAAAAAATTTTGTTTGAAAACCCAACTTTAAAGCTGGCCAATCAGATTATTTACGACGCTGAGTTATATAAATGGAGGTAAAATACGCCATAATGGATTGTGAGATTGGACCAATTGCTTCGACTTTCTGCCGTGAAATTGACATATGTTGACATTCGTCACAGGTGCGATGTTTTCGGTGATGAAGCGTATATTACTCAAAATTCCGGACTGTGAATTGGTCGCTCTTTCACTGATCCACGTTGTAAGGATTATTTTTAATAAAATTTTTCGAAACGTCTTACTCTCTGCATGGTAGATGTCTGTGCTAGAAACATACTGCAATAGCCGAAATGCTGCATAGACTCCTGCACTTACTCTAACTTAGTTACTTACTTAATTAGGCAAAACAACCCCTTAGTCAGGATTACGACCTAGTTTCCTACGCCACCCGTATTTTCCGATTTAATTTTATTCATGAGTGGCGGGACCTACAGCTTAACGTCGGGTTCGAACTACAGATTTAAGAGACTTTTTATTGGAATTTTTTTTACTCTGAGACGTTTTGCCCGAAGCTGCCCGCTGACAGGAAGTCACCGAAAGAAATTCTTTTTTCAATATTTCGTTTTGTCCGAGTTGTCCGATCTAATAAGCCAACTTACTACCGATTGGACTATGTCTCCCACGCCCTCTATTGCATACATACATACATAATTGGCCATTATAACTCTTCAGTCAGGATTACGGCCTAGCTTCTCAACACCACTCATGTTGTGTGCGTTAATTTTATACGTGAGTGGCGGGACCTACAGTTTCACGTCGACTCCGAACGACAGATTTTGAGAAATTTTTTCATGGCAATTTTGTTTACTCTCCGAGTTTTTGCCAGAAATCTGCTGAGAGGAAGTCGCCGAAGAAATATTTTTTTTTTTCATATTTCGTTTTGATGTCTGACCTGGGATACGAACCTGGGCTTTATGTCTAATAAGCCAACACACTACCTACTAGACTACGGCGACTTCAACGAGCTTCTTAAAACCATAAACCATTCTGTTGAGAGATCTCGGCGTGCATTCTCGAGAGATCCAGTGTCGAACTTCCACCAAAATAAGACATTGATCTGCTATACCCAGGGGTAATAATGGATGCGCATTATTATTAATCCCATGTTTTTAATTTCAACTATTTTACTTACGATTTATTAACCCGTATATTATATATTCTTAATCTATTTTTGTGATAACAAAAGATTTCTAAGCGATAACACTTTAACAGTTAATAGCCGCTATTCCCAAAGAATCAAAGTTTAATCGGAAATCTTATTATTTTTTTTTCATTTTATTTTTAGACCACCCTCTACCACGTTCTGCCGAGCCACATCCCGTGAAATATGAAGTTGAACGTAAAACGGAATATTGGATTAATAAGGCCCAAGATATATTGGCCGAAAAGTTAAGACAAACTGAAACCGTTACCACTAATAAGGCTAAAAATATTATTATGTTTTTGGGTGATGGCATGTCGGTACATACTGTTACGGCTACCAGAAACCTAATGGGCGATAGTTCGAAACAGGTGTACTTTGAAAAGTTTCCCTATTTTGGTTTATCGAAAACCTATTGTGTAGATCGTCAAGTAGCCGATTCTGCCTGCACTGCTACAGCTTATTTGGGTGGTGTCAAGGGTAACTATGGTACCATTGGTGTCAACTCCAAAGTGAAACGTTATAATTGCTTTGATGGTCAAAATCCTGAAAACTGGGTTGATAGTATTGCTAAATGGGCTCAGGATGCTGGTAAAGATGCTGGCTTAGTGACGACAGCACGTGTAACACATGCCTCTCCGGCTGGTGTTTATGCCCATATTGCTCAACGTGGTTGGGAAAATGATGCAGCGATTGTGAGTGCCAACTGTAGTCCCAAAGATAATGTTGATATTGCCCGCCAATTAGTGGAATGGGAAGTTGGACGTAAACTGAAAGTCATAATGGGTGGCGGACGACGTAACTTCCTGGATATGAATATGAGAGATGAAGAAGGTATACGCGGTGAACGTGCTGATGGTCGTAATTTGATTAAGGAATGGTTAGAGGATAAACATCAACAAAATGTCAACGCCCATTACGTTTGGTCTCGCAAGGGCCTGGAAACGTTGGATTTGAATAATACGGACTATTTATTGGGTTTGTTTTCATCGTCCCATTGTCCCTACCATGGTGACTTAAAACGTAGTCACATTGACCAGGCCAATCCTTCGCTAAGTGAAATGACAGAGGCCGCCCTAAAGGTATTGAAGAAGAACGATAATGGGTTCTTCTTGTTCGTTGAGGGTGCCCGTATTGATATGGCTCATCACGATACGAGAGCACGTAAATCTCTAGAAGACACTGAAGAATTTGCTAAGGCCGTGCAAGTAGCGCGTGAAATGTTCTCAGAGGAAGATACCCTAATCGTTGTGACATCAGATCATTCGCACACCATGACAATCAATGGTTATCCGGTAGGCCTATCTTAAAACCTCTTAAAGTGTCTTTAATTAATCTTATAATTTTCTTTCAGTACCGCGATCAAGATATTACCGGTTTAGCTAATGGCCACGCCGATGACAATTTGCCCTACACTATTTTATCGTATGCCAATGGTCCTGGCTATTATTCAACTTATGGTCCCCATGGTCGTAAACACATCACCCCTAAGGATACTTCCGATGCTAAATTTGAATATTTAGCCACTGTGCCTTTAGACTCAGAGACGCATGGCGGCGATGATGTGGGTGTCTTTGCATCAGGTCCCTTTGCTCAATATTTCAGCGGCAATTATGAACAGAGCAATATACCAGCCATGATGGCTAAGGCCGCCAACATTGGTCCATATGCCAATGTGGGTGTATAAATTTTTGATGTTTCGTAATTATTTGTAACAGAATTTATGGGAAATTTTAAATAAAAATGTTATAAGTATTGTTTAAAACCGATAAATAAAACTGTAAAAGCTTATATTTTAAAAGGTCTTTTATCGATAAATATATGTATTTAATCGATAAATAGTCTAATGCTAACAGTAAAGGAAAAACACCGGTTTTCTAACGTCTGGCGGCAGGTGTTGACAATATTAATGCAGAAGTGCTTGAGACACTCGAAAAGTTTACTACTGATATAATTTATATGCAGTTAGTTCAGACACTTTCTCTGCTTAATGGCTGCCTAGTAAAATCGTGAATAAAAAATCTAAATAATCCATTCAGAAAGTCGACAAAAAGTATGACATAAAAAATAGCTCACAGTCAGCAAAGTTTATCTACACCAGTAAATTCAATATAGAAACGTCAGTTGGCAGACCTATCGCTCTAGGATCCTCTACAGTGATGGCATGATTTTGAAAGAAAATACAGAAATAATATGAAGATTGGGGCGATATTTTTCGATACAGCTATTTTCCCTCACACGTTGACTGCCGGGGCAATTTTAAGAAAACCGGCCACAGAAGCTAACATTGACTTTTTGTTCTTTTCCCAGAAGCCATTTAACAATACTAGCACTGATATAATACGCTCTTATTCGTAGCTACTCAAAAATGGCATGTTTAGTGAGTACGAGATAACTCGTAGTTGACACCCTAGAAGGGAACACAATCTACGAGTTATCTCGTAGTCAGCAGTCAACGTGTTAAAGGAACAAAGGAGAACTACAAAAATAAATTAACACTTTCTTTAGAGTGACGTAGTGACGTAGTTTAGTGGTAAATTACATGACTATATACTGCTGACATCCCAGGTAGGAATAAAGCGCACATGGTTGTAGTAGTAGCTGTAGTGTAGTAGGTAGAGTGTTGGGTTAGACATCTCCAACGAAGCGAAATATGAAAAAATATTTCTTAAGCAGATTTTTAGCAAGCACACTTGACAGGAAATAAAATTGCCATGAAAAGTTTCTCAAAAATTTGTCTTTCAGAGTCGTCTTTAATATGTAGGTCCCGCCACTCATGTATACAGTGGTGTGAGAAACTAGGTTGTAATCCTGACTAAAGGGTTGTACATAATGACCAATTATGTACGTATGTATGAATGGTTGTTTCGAGTTGTAAAAATTAAGAGTTATTCTTCACTCTTTCAATATCATCAAAAAGCCCCTTGAAAATTGGACTCAATGAGCAATGTTCCTCACCACTATACCCAATTCAACAACCCAATGCATTATCTCAATGTTTTGAAAATATGTAATAACTTTTTTTTTGCCAAATTTAAAGCATTTTTAGTGTTTATAGTAAATATTTTATTTTAAAAGTTGTTGTTATAAATGTTCTCAATTGCAACAACATGTTTTGATTCTAATATGGTTTGCCATTAGACCGCTGCTACTAATATGATTATGTAAACAAAGTTTAATGTAACCGCAACCATCTATCTAACCATCTACACATTCTGACATTCTTTACTTGACTATTTATAAAACAATTTTTGTTTCAGAGAAAAAAAAAAAAAAATATTTTACGCTCCCCATATACAGTGTAAAAAATAATGAAAAAAAAAATACAAATTTTCTGTACTTTGTTGATTTTTTTTTTTGCTTTTCTTTTAATCAATTTTAATGTAATAATACCGCCAACCGCCAAGGTGTGTCTTCTTTATTCGCAATAATCATCAGATTATAACGTAATGCACTGTATACAGTCACTAAACAAATTATACCCCCACACACACATACATTTGCATACAATATGTATGTATATAAAATATATATTTTACATATTCAATATACTGTATACTAAACTATAATGACAATATGTATGTATGTATGTACGTACGTACGTGTATGTGTGTGTGTTAATATCCGTATAAAAGATATCCTTGGTATTATGTTTGTAAGAGTATATAGCTATATGGATGGATGTACGTATGTATGAATGCTTCAATGTAGATGTATAGTTGACCTAAATTAGATTTACTGTATTTTATTTGTTACTTGCACTGAGAGAAATTGTTATATTTTATCCATTGGGTTTTTTATTAAGCGTTTCATATCTTTAAATTCGTAATTTTTTGTTCATTTGAAAGGCCTAATGATGCGATTATGTATGGAATATAATATCGATCAAATGTCAGTCACGGCTTCTCTGTGTGAAGCGCATCCGAAATATAAAATTCGCCTACACCCTTGACTTAGGAAAACACCACAAAAAAGTCTAACGCCGTAGGTAGTGTGTGTGTGAAAAAGTTCCTCAAAAATTTGTCGTTCGGAGTCGACGTTAAACTGTAGGTCCCGCCACGCACGTATAAAATTAACGCACGCAACGTGAGTGGTGTGAGAAGCTAGGCTGTAATCCTGACTGAAGGGTTGTAATGGCCAATTAAGTATGTATGTACGTAAAAAGTCGAACGTGGTCATATCGTTTGATATAACGGGCCAGTTAATATCACCTACACGCGACATGAGCATATCCTCCAACTGGCAGTACGGAAGATCCAAAGTGGCATGAGCCACTATTTTCCTCCGTGCCTTTGTAATTCTTTTTGCTTGGCTGGTTAATACCATGAACATAATACAACAAATTCTGATTTTTCCATATGTTTGTGTTGTAAAATGTTTATTTCTCTTTTTATATCCTTCTCTCTCTCTCTCTCTTCCTCCTTCTATGTAGTATGTATTGAATGTCCTCGCTACGTTTTAAAATTTCTACAAAACCACATACAAACATAACATACTAAACCGTATAGAAATATTACTTGAATAACGGCAAATAAAAAAATAGGAATAATGGTGGCTATTAAGTGCCATAATGCACCCAAACTAAACTAGGTTACGTACACATACATACACTGTACAAAGTTATTGGCACAATTTATTAAATTTTTCTTAGAAAACCTATTCATTCATCGATTAAAGGATTAAAAGCATAGGACAACTAAATAAAATGTAGGCAGAATTAGGTCAAACTTTATAAAGTTCGGTTACAATTTGCTGGTAGATGGCTTTGAAATGCTATGTCTCAGGATATAAAGGGTGTCTCAGCAAGAGTACACATTAATTTTTTGTGTAAGTGGCAAATCTGAAATTTGACAGCAGACTTATATGTATGTTAGGTTAGAGAACGTGTACTTGTCAATTGAGACAAGTACAGTACCTGGAGGTCGATTTGACCCATTGTACATTGATAACATGTTGAGACTGCTCGATTACTTCGAAGAAATTTCAGTTGAGGAAGTGCGCCTAATATGTAAACCATTCGAAGAGTGGTCGAAAGATTTGAAAAGTGGTCGTTTATTGACAGTAAGACCCCTTTGCGCAGGGCTGTGTAAACTAGCTGTCTATACCCGATCACCTTATATGTTTTAGAAAGAAAGGCCATCTCTATCTTGCCCGTGTTAATCCTCAGACCTTTAATTCAGGTTCATAGGAACAGATCTCTCAATTCCGACTGGCGTCACGTTTCCCGTATTGGCGTATTGATAGCTGTACTAAATCATTCAATTTGTTGCACAAACGATCTCTATCTTGGAGAATACATTAGGCAAAAAGAGCAGAAAGGTTGCTATTTATCTTCAAATAGATAGAAGAACTGGATTGCTGCTGGATTTAGGGCAAGGCTAATTACTAGATTTCTTGCAGTACATTGCTATATTAGATCTCTGCCAGAGATATGGAATACATACCAGCCGAACTATTGCAGTATGTTGCTACGAGGAGGATTTAACACTTGCACTGCAATTTTCCTTCCCTTAGTAGAATGAGGTTAAGGTGGATTTGATTTCGGATATTCAGCCTCTCCTTCTTATTTCTCTTTCTTCTCATTTTTCTCTCTCTTTCTCTGAGGATCAATGATGAGAACCTAACCTAGCCAGTTTTCTTCCACTTGGATTGCATTTAAGGATTTCATAGCCTCCATAAATAAACCTGCCATGAAAAAGTTTCTCTAAAAACTGTCGTTCGGAATCGACGTTAAACTATAGGTCCCGACACTCAAGTAAAAAATTAAGGCACACAACATGAGTGGTGTGAGAAGCTAGGCCGTAAGACTGACTGAAGGGTTGTAATGGCCAATTATGTATGTATGTATAGCCTTCATCATATTATTAAAAGCTCATTCGATAACCAACAACCTCATGAACCGATTGGCCGCAAATTTTGATTGAGCTTTTGACTTCTTTTTCCTCTTGAAATGGTTGAAAACGTTCCTAAATTTTTACTATTCAAACTAAATTTCTTTTCCTTCTCTGTTTAACTACCTGTAGTGCATAAAACCTTAAACGCACTCGAAAATTTTCGTTAACCTTTAACCTCAACACGTTTTGTTAGACACCCTATATGTGCATGAAAGTATAATGTAACAGATCTATTATTTTGAACGCGTATGTAATCAAATTGGAGAAATGCAACTGTGCTTATAAGAAAATGTGTCTAGGGAGACGAGGAGAAAGAGAGAAGCAAGCAAATTATTTTTTACGCAAAACACGTGATCGCTGGTTTTATTATTTACTTTTGTATTATTTTTAAGAAATAATTTATACAAATTAATTAAATTATACATGTTACCGCCGAAAATTTGGATTATTTGTCGTGTTTGTTTAAAACAACAGGATAAACTGTATAATATCTTTGAAAATAGTTTTTTAACAAATATCTGGTACATCTTACGGGACTGTGGTGGTGTACCGGTAAGCACTTTTTCACACACGTGTTGCATGTGCATTCCAGATTTGTAAATCATGTTTTGCATTTACGAAAGGTTCGCCGAAATGATAATTTTCCCGATAAAATATGTGATGGATGCCTGAAAAGATTATGGGAGGTCTACAAGTTTCGCAACGATTGCCAACGGGCTCATCGTGATATGGTACAAAAGCAATTGAATTGGCGTGCCGTTATCTGTGAGTTGGAATTGAAAAATGAAATGGAAAAATATACGGAAGCTAGTACGGTAAGTACAAGATTTATTTGCCAGTTAACACGTTGACTACCGACTAGGAGATAACTCGTAGATTGCGTTCCCTTCTAGGGTGCCAACTACGAGTTATCTCGCACTCACTAAACCTACCATTTTTGTGTAGCTACGAATAAAATCGTATTATATCAGTGCTAGAATCGATAAACGGCTTCTGGGAAAAGAACAAAAAGTCAATGTTGGCTTGCGTGTCAAGTTTTCTGAAAATTGCCGCGGCAGTCAACGTATTAAATTAAGTAGATTAAATTAAATTTATCTCCCTTTTCGTTCCTTTATCACGTACCGTCAGTGGCTCGCATTAGACTTCCTTCATAGGGCCCGGTGGTCCGCACTAAACTACCTCATCGCGTGGCGTGTACCACCAGTGATACATGATATATATTCCGTTTTCTATTTTCCATTCGGTAGCCCTATCTGAACATATGACTGTAAGAAGACATTTTCGTATAGTTTTTGATTTGCAGTATACTGTTGATACTCTAACTTTACTGTGACGAGTAGTAGTTCCAACAGACAACAGACAATGGTGGCTTTCCGATGGCCTATCATATCAAGAGAATGTTGGGGAAGAATTTTCTTTCGGATTTTGCAATATTCTCCTTGATAAGATATTTCTTTCAGCAGATTTTTAAGAGTAAATAAAATTGCCATGGAGTTTTTAAAAAACTCTGTCGTTCGGTACCGATATTATACTGAAAGCACCGCCATTCATTGATAAAATTGACACACACAACGTGGGTGGTGTAAGAAACCACCCTTCTGACTGAAGGGTTATAATTAGTAATTATGTACAGTAGTCGCCGTAGTCTAGTAGGTAGTGTGTTCGCTTATTAGACGTAAACCCTGGGTTCGAGTCCCAGCCCAGACATCAAAACGAAATATGAAAAAAAAATATTTCTTCGGCGACTTCCTCTCAGCAGATTTCTGGCAAAAACCCTGCCATGAAAAAGTTTCTCAAAATCTGTCGTTCGGAGTCGACGTTAAATTGTAGGTCCCGCCACTCATGTATGAAATTAACATACATAACATGAGTGGTGTGAGAAGTTAGGCCGTAATCCTGACTGAAGGGTTGTAATGGCCAATTATGTATGTATGTATGTTAGTAAGTAAGCTTTTCCGTTTGCCAATGAGTTTCCTTTGTCCAGAAACTATAGAAACCGTAATGGATCCACTAGCCGTTTTCCGATTTCGAATAGAGATTACAGTGATCTCGTGTTTCTCATTAGAACCCCGCGATATATCGCCCATATTCGTTATGGCTAATGTTATGACAACGGAACATTCTGATAGATCTGTAAGGTCGCCCTCGAATTTCGGTTGTACATGTCCTTGCTAATGGAGTATACACCTATATACATACCTTCATCTGTTGTGCGTCGTCGTCGTCTCTCGGGCTATCTATCTGACAGTCATTTGATCTATGTTTAGTGTTTGTGCTTATGTCTATCTTCCTCACTATCTAACGTCCTCCTTTTAACTTTAAACTTTTTCTTTTTTACTTAATGCAACCACCGCCTGCTCGGGCTTTTGAGCGGGTCGGTTTGGTTTTTTAAACACCAACTAGCCATTCAGGACTTTGGCATGGCTTCCAAGCACAATGACCATAGGCTGTGTACATATTTATTTTTGAATCTTGCCTATAACCTATACCTTATCCCCAAACTGTTCCTATCCTCCATTAGGGAACGCTGAAATTCGCTGGATATTGAAAGATTTTCGATCGAAACGAAAACTTATTTTTTTTTGTTTGTTATAAACTTTAATTATTTCTTATTATGTTCTCTTGTCTGTCTTTTTTTACCACACGTATTTAAAATTCAATGCAGAAGAGATGTTTTCATATGTGCGTAAAACATTATTTTTCCGTTACAGGTTTCCAATAGTACAAAAGCCTCCTCATCTAGAACAGATGATAATTCAAGTTCCTCTTTTACTACAAATGAAAGTTCTAATGCTGTATCGTTAAAAGAATCATTAAAATCGAATGATGAGTCCATGAATTCACAAACATCTTCAATTAGCAACAAGAAAATAACAATTAGTAGTAAATCATTAAATTTGAATGAAATTAATCATGAATTTAAAGAATTTAAAAATAATAATGAAACCACGATTCCAAAAGCAGAAAAAGAAATTCACAATTCTCACATGAAGCAGTATTGTGTGATAACAAAAAATAACGTAGACGAACAGACTGAAAAGCATGAACAGAAAAATATAAAAGAACCGATTGTATTACGATTGAAAGTAAAAAATAAGGAATCCAATGAAAATCATCCGACAATGGGATATGATTCGTTGAAAGCCAACAATAACAATGAGACTACAAACCAAATTGCAGCTAGTAAAGAATCAAATGAAATCAATATGAATGTAAATATAAAGACAGATTTAAGTTCTAACAAAAGTTCTAAATTAAGCAGCAGTAATGAAGGGAAAAGGAATGATTGTAAATTGCATTGCAAAACGTGTAAGAAGAAATGTAAAACTTTTAGAGATTTACGACATCATATGTATACGCATATTAAACCACATCACTGCAAGTAGGTTCATTCAGTTCATTCAAACTAAACTAATTTAATTGTTGCAATGAATTCTTTTGTTTTCTTTTTTATTTGTTTAGCATTTGCCAAAAGAAATTTAGTCAAAGCCATGCACTTTTAAGTCATGCACATTATCATACTGGCATCAAACCGTTTTATTGTCGAATTTGTTTTAAATCGTTTGCGGACATATCAAATCGTAATTGTCATGAAAGGTACGTTATACAACATTTTCAGTCTATTTTATAAAAAAAGAGTTTAATTGAGTAAAAATTCTTTACAGGACTTTTCATATTCAAAAGAAGTTTAAATGTACGAAATGTAGTAAAATGTTTCGCTTTCAAACGCTGTTAAATAAACATGTCCGCACGCATAAACCAATAAAGTAAGTATAGATTTCATAATAATACACTAAACGAAGCTAAAACTATATAACTAAGCGGAATAGATATATCAGTCTAAAGTTTGATTTATTAGTGCTAATTTAAAAGGCTTACCAATATTGTTTTAATAGAAATATTAACTGTTTTGTAACAAGTCTTTAAGTATTCAGCCAGATTACACCATAACATTACAATATATGTATATGGAAAAAGTCCTTTAGTTTTGAGAGGTTCAAAGCTGTATCAGTTCTGTATTTCGTGTATCAAAGAAAGGTATCTACATTGAATAAACTCGTCCCTTTTTATATTGCTAAACTGTTCCACAACTACACATCCACATAACATCCATCACAGTTTAATAACATTCAATTAGATGGGCTTATATAAGTGCTTTTTTCACCAAATACGTCAGATTAAATAGATTAAAACGACCGAAAGCAAAGGCGAGTCAGCAATCACGAATATATACAACTAAATCCCAATTATCGAAAACACCGTTAGGTTTGGTTAAGTTAGATTAGCGGGTAGCTTGCGTTCAAAGGCCAGTTCACTCAGTGGCCAATATGGCCCATTGTGTCGCCCAGTGTGAGGTAAGCCCCCTTGTCATGATTTGTTAGTGGTGGGTTTGAACCATTCCGAGCTCCGGCTGAAACCGGCCAATTTCCTTATTTACTTACTTACTTACTAACCACTTAATTGCCCATAACGGATTAACGATTAACGGATTTCGGCCTGCCTTAACATATCCCTCCTTCCCGCTTCTGCTTCTTGCAAGCCTTTGCCAGTTGGTCACACCAATCGATAGCAGGGTTTCCTCGATTTGGTTCCCCAAATCCCTGCATCAAACACAAGAGCTAGCTCGTCTTGTCGAGTATTATTTCATTGGTGACATAAAAATCCAACACTCTTCTAAGCAATGTTTTAATGGTCCAGGAGTTGAATACTACGCATTAATAACCTTTCAGTACCATTTGAATATGACTTGGAATACAAACACAAATCCTAACTCAAGATAAGACAAACATCGTAAATCAGACTTCTCAGGACGATGGGGAGTGATAAAACGTGGCACTCACAAGCGAATATGATTGTGATTTGAATCAAATCACAGTACGTCGAACAGAATTGGCGGTCAGGCAGATGTTGCTGTGTGTTTAATTAGCAAATTACTATGAGCTGTCCACAATTGGATGATTTGAAGAAAACATTTAAGCAGAAGCGGCTAGTTGTGGCTAACAGGAAGCCTAGCGTTTACCACCTATTGCCGTCTAAGGCGAAAATTATTGTCGATAAAAACTCCCCTCAATCCAAAAAAAAAAAAATGGGAAGAAATACCCTCAGGGTGGTGTCTTCCTATAAACGGGAATAGATCAAGTATATATGAGATAATTAGGAACGCGTTAGAAACTCCCCTCAATTAAAAACAAAAATGGCAAAAAATATCCTCAGGTGTTGTATTACTATAAACGGAAAGAGATCAAGTATATATGAGATAATTAGGAACGCGTTAAGGCCGTTTCTGATATTTAGCTTAGGAATCTCAGACCAGTGTGTTACTATTACACTTCTTCTTTAGGTAGCTTAACGTCAGGCTTAACGACATTTTGCGTCGCACTTAAGTCTCAAGCGATGCTTCATATGATCTTCAGAATACAATTACAATTTCGGAGTCGAAGTTAAAGTGTAGGTCCCGTCACTCAAGTATAAAATTAAAGGACTTAACATGAGTGGTGTGAGAAGCTAGGCCGTAATCCTGACTGAAGGGTTGTAACGGCCAATTATGTATTATGTATGTAAAGGGTCCGCCAAATAACTTTTTTTTTTTAAAATGCTTAAAAAAACTACTGAATATTTTCTCAAATTTCTTTTTTTATTTGAAAGTACAATCCTTCCGGTTAATAATGGAAAATAATTTCATTCAAATGGCTGCCTCGGCTGGCCATGCAGTAGCCTACACGATCGATTCAATTTTTAAGCACATTATCGATTGTGTGCAGCTGTATTTCACCAATGGCTTCACGAATATTGTCCTTTAAAGCGTAAATTGTCTCTGGCTTGTCGGCGTAACACTTATCTTTGACGGCACCCCACAAATAATAGTCCAACGGTGTCAAATCGCAGCTCCGAGGTGGCCAAACGACATCAGCTCTGCAGCTGATAATGCGATCTTCAAAAACAGGGCGCAAAACATCGAGTGTTGCTTCGGCTATGTGGCACGTAGCGCCGTCCTGTTGAAACCAAATGTTGCCAATTTTTGTGAACAAAAATTCGTTCAACATGGCCCGATAACTATCGCCATTGACTGTAACGGCCGGCCACTCCTGGCTCATTTTCGAAGAAAAATGGCCTATTTATGCCTCTGGACCAAAATCCGCACCAAACATTGACTCGTTTTGGGTGCGTCGGCTTTTCAATGTATGCGTGCGCGTTTTCTGTGCGCCAAATGCGACAATTTTGCTCGTTTACATACTCGCCAAGATCAAAATGAGCTTCATCTGAAAATATGATTTTTTGCCAAAATCGGCATCTATTGTAAGTCGATCGCAGGCCCACTTTCCCAGCTCAAGCGTATACACAACCATATTCGTTCAGCGGAAGGATAAAACTAATTATCTGTCAAATCAGACATGAGCTAAGTGTTACCATTCACGAAATAAGCACTAGTTGAAACAAAAAACGTTAGATGGCGGACCCTTTATGTATGTATGCTACCTATTGTGATATCTTTCAATTAGCAGTGTCTCTCGATACAAAACATACTATTACACTGGATATTATTTCGATTTAGTTGCTCGTAAAAAAAAACGAAGAACTTTAATGATTTTTTTTTTATTAAAATATTGAAATTAAAATCAATTTATTTATCAGAAAAAACAAAACCTTTTATTTTAGATGCATGATTTGCGATAGAGAATTTTCGTCTGTTCATAATGTTCGATATCATCATCAGCGTGTACATTTGAAATCGCTTTTTATTGCTAAAAACTAATTTTATTTTATAATTTTGAGTATCAAAATTAAATCGTTATTATGTTATGGAAATATTTTATTGAATTTAAATTAGGTTAAGTGAATTGTTGATATTGAATTGTTGATATTGAATTGTTGATATTTGTTATCTATTTTGGATAGAATATAACTTTAGAAGAATTTTTTTGAACTGATACTGTTATAAAGATTTATTTGATTGAATTTTATTATATAATATTATTGAAATTGTTGAATTTTAAAATAAATTATTATTATTATTGAATTTTGTTTTAGAAAATTAAAAACAATTTTTGCCGAAATGTTTTTTTTATGATCAATTTCAAAAATATTTATCTGTTATCGTTTTAGAACTTATTGTCTTTCATCCACATACCTAGCATTTTATGCTTAAAATTGAATCCAAATATTAAAGACTAATTTTTATTCTAAATGTTCGCCTTTGGCCTTGATGCACACTTTAAGTCGTATTTCCCAATAATCAATACGCCCGCATCCTTTCAATTAGAAATATGGCTACAGCAGGAATGAAAGCTGTCGTAAGATAATCAATATTGCTGCAAATCATGTCCTCTGAAACGGGTTCAAATCAGAACTGCCAGAGGACCATTCTTCAAAAGAGATTTGTAAATTATTTCATATTTAGGTTTGGGTCGTCTCATCTTTATAAGCTGGCGCAAAACGTTGGAAAGTTTACGAGTAGATTTGGTATAAACAATGGTTAAGTGATTTGACAAAAGCTTTCAAAACGGTTACTTCTTCTGGAATAGCTGATGCAGAGTTGGTAATCTTTGCCTGAGTTTAAGTTGAAGTTTATCCGCCTTGTTCACAAAAATGCAAGTCAGTGACTCAATCGTACCCCACCAAATTATGACTAAAGCTCGGTGATGACCACTTTCGATTCAAGGAATCAGTTCAGATGCAGTCCTTAGATGCATACATAAGCCTCATCATTTTCATTGTGAAATTTTCTTCATCGGTAAAGACAATTTTGCTCGCAAGTTATCAAGCGCACCTCACTAAATGGTGTCTGCATTTTTCCATCATATTTTTTTTATCCGGTCCAGCATTTGAAAATTCGACTCATGGACTCATTTTGCAAGATTTGTTATATTCCCGGCCATAATTTTTGTTTATGAAGTGTATTTTGCTAAATTCTTCGTAATTTTTTGATGACTTGTGTCCCCAAACATCGTCAATCTCTTCAAACAGCTTTAGATTCCTTCTAGAATGCGTTATTGCCTTAAGGGTTCCAAGAATGTCGTCTGATGATTAATTCTCATCATCACAGAACCTACATATATACTGAATTCGACACAATACCAATTTTGGCTAAGTGTATTTGAGTCTAAAGTGCCCTCATATCAAAAGGCCGTTTACTAACTTTAAATTATTTCTGTTTAATTTCCCAACAAAAGTTCTGATTACCTTAAAACAATTTGGTCCGAGAAGAGCATTTGTCTCTCCTTGTCTTCCCTTTCGTTAAGTATACCTTCGTAAACATCTGTTCTCTCTCGTTAGAAAGGTTCTGGCCCCATCAGCGGCATAGAAACTCCTCTCTTAGCAAACTCATCTACTTGCTCATTGCCTCGAATTCCCACATGATCTAGTGCCTAGTAAAGAGTAATCGTATTTTCCCCTTCAGATCAGATAGTATTGCAAGTTGATTTGAGCACATCTCTCATTAGTACTTCGATTGGACGATATATGGGTTTGAAATTTTTAAATCTGGACCAGCTCCAACCCCGTCCGTGTACCACAAAATAGTTCCTATTAGAAGAAAGCATGTAGCTTTCAGATAACTCCTTTAAGTGTTGTTCCTAAGTCTCATTGCGAAGCATTTTCCAGGGGACAGTCCAGGAATAAAATAAATAAATTTTATGATGCTTGTCTCATATTATCCTAACCATAGCACTGGTCTTCTTTAACATGTACAGCGGACTTAAATCTCAAAGAACTCGCAGTTTGTATTGCATCTGCTATGCCAACACCTGACTGGTTTTTGTATTTTGATGAAATCCATTTGAGTTGTTTTGAGATTTCAATGGCCCCATAGTGATCTACACTACTGGTTTGACCATCTAATATACATCCATCCATTATTCCTGAAATGTCTAGTTTGTGTGTTCACGTCCCATGCCAACTTTTAATTCAGAAATAGATCTTAGTAGTCATTTAGACATCATGTCCTATACTCTTGCCATACATGGCAAGTGCAACATCATGACCGCATGCATCTATAGTAAAGCATGTATTATTTTAGCTCTGAAAGCAGATTGTTTATGGCAAGGGTCTATTGGAGGGACATTAGTATTCCACAGTCGAGTCGCACGGGTTGGATTCTTGCTCGCTTTTTAGACATTTCTGAACGTAGTACTTACATAGTAAGTCTGATTCGCCGTAGTCTAGTAGGTAGTATGTTGGCTTATTAAATGTGAGGACACGTTTCAAAGCCAAGGTCAGCCATCTCCCACAAAACGAGATATTAAAAATTTATGACTAAAACTCTGAGAGTAAATAAAATTGTCATGAAAACTTTCTCAAAAATCTGTCGCTCGGAATCGACTTTAATTTGTAGGTTCCGCCACTTGTGGATAAAATTAACACACATAACATAAGTGGTGTGCGAAATCAGGTCATAGTTCTGACTGAAGGATTGTAAGGACCAACCAGGTATGTAAGTTAGACGAAAGTCTTGTACAACCTTGATTAGCTATAATTAAGAAATTATTTAAAGATTAAATAAAACTTCGAATGCCATTTTTTTTTGCAATTATTTATACATATGATTTATTTTTGTTTGTTTGTTTGTTTTTTTTTTATAATTAATGTGGCTTAACATAAATGTGTTTTATTTTATTTATTATTGTTTTATATTCATTTTAATGCATTTGATATTATTATTATTTATAGATTTATTTTCCATTTATAACATTAGTTCATTTATTATTATATTTTTTTTTATTTTATTTTTGATAAGGTATAAAGGAAGGAAGAGAGGGGGTTAATATATTTATCTCTTTTTTTTTGTTTGTTATAATTTTACATACATTTTATTTAAGAGTTAAATTTCTTTTCATTTCTTTTTTTTTTTGCTTGTTTTTATACAATTAAAAATTTTCTTTTTATTTTCATTATGTTTATTGAGTTGTTGCCTTTGTTGTTGTTGTCTTGTTCTGTTATGAAGATTTTTTCATTTGATTTCAGCATTTGCTAACATTTTGGTTAATTATAATAAAACAGAAAACAGCTCAAAAAGAAAAAATAAGAATACATTCACACATACGTTTATAAAATTAATTTTTTAAAAATCTTAAAATCAATCAATTGTATTCTGTAAGAAGGCTAAAAATTATACAATTTTAAAGCCATATGGTTTTGTAAAAAGAAATAATAAACGTTTACGTTTACATTTGTTTCTTTTGTTGGATATTTTTTTTTTTTAGCTAAAAGAAGAAAATTTTTTTAAAAATACGTATCACCCATTTATAATTACGTTCAATGGAGTAGTAGCGTGGCCGCCATTATTATGATGGTTGTGGCTAAACAAAGTGGTTTAATGTAAATATTTACATGAATTTCATTTTTTGTTGTTCTTTTAATCATAAACTTTCTACATTTTGAATTCTCTTTTATTTTCTTTTTTTTAATTATGTAAAGTTTTCTTTTTTTTTTTTGTATTTTTTTTTTACACATGTTTTACGATTTTTTTTTTGTGGTTTTTTGTTTTTTTTTTCTTCTTTATTTTTTGTTACATTGTAAAGAAAAGGAAAAAATTGAAAATTAAAAATAAAAATAAATTTTCGTTTTATTTTCAATAATTTTCATTTGTTATTTTGTTTTTGTTTTATTTAATATATAATACATCAAAAAATTTTAAAATTGTGTTTATTTTTTTCATATTTATGATTATTATTTGTTTTATGCATTTTATATATAAGATTTCTTTTCACAAAAATTATATATATTAAACTACTTACAGAATTATAATTAATAATTAAAAAAAATTTATTTGCTTTCTTTTTTCTTTTTTTTTTGTTTGTTTTTTTTTCAATTTTTTTTTTCTCTCTATAAAATATAATGTGAAACTAAAAAATAAAATTAAAAACACATAAATATAAAATTAGAAATGGGTTGCAAATCTCTTAAACCATAAATTATTTATATATTGTGGGTTATATTTTTTATCTTTTTCTTTATATATCTTTAGCTTAAAAAAGAAATAATTACTTTCTTCCTTTATCATATGTGTTGTTTGTTTTTGTTTGTATGTGTTAATTATTATTATTTTTTCGTTTTCTATTTTTGCTTTCAAAATCTTAAATGAGAATTCATTCCTTCATTTTATAAGATAATCTATTGACAATAATTTCATAATGAAATTCAATTAATCTCTTGGATTTCACCATCCATATTGTTCATTTGCTGTGGATGATTCGATTTAACCATGCAGGAACGGGCTACGGTCTCAAAGAGTCTGCAAAAACAAACAAAACATTTATTTGTATTATAAAAGAATAATAAAATGTTAAATAGTTTGTGTACAATAATAACTACATGATAAATCTGGAGGTGCACAGTTAGATAACACATTATAATTTTTTATTCCAGGACCGTACCGGATCGGACAATTCTTGGTGGCATGTCATCTGTCTACCCACCAAATTATATTGGAACATTTCCACCCCTTCTGTCACAACATTCGGCAAGACTTTCGTCTCTTTAATGTGGACATCCAAGGCCGACATTACGCCTATTGTCAACAGGCTGTAAATATCAAATGCATGATGCAAGACCTGCATCAATCGGAGGTCACTAGCTATAGAGACAAAAATACTACAGGAGCAGTCTGTTTGTAAAGTGAGAGAAAGCTGCGTAAGCGGACATGCTCCATCCTGGCAAGGGAGAGGAGAATTCCCGGTACCATCTGTAAAGCGCACACGACACTTATTCAACAGTCCTGCCAGAACCATTGCTTTGTGCACTTGTGGTTGCAAGCAATCGACCTCCACACTTCTTTATTATAACGTGAAAATCTTCCAAATGTAACAACAAAAAGAACTCCTGAAACAATTCATCTATGTCCGGGAGAAAGTCAAAACCAATATCAAGATATAAACGGCATAAGAAGATCTATATTGAATTATGATGTCACCCCTTTACAGACGTCCTTTCTCAGTGACACTCAATAAAGGGCAGATAAGCAGTTGCTCTTGCCAGTGAGATCACCAAGCAATTCTTACTGTACCTACGTCTTGTAGGTACATTCCTATTGGAAATCCACGATTTTGATATCCTTCTTCTCGGATGCTGTGGCAATTGCCAATTCCCAGAAAGCACAGCAGCAGGTTGCCGTGGAAAACGCTATCAACATATCATTTACGGGATCTAGACCGTGAAATGTGGAAAACAACTCTCTGAACTAACGAGAACGATCCCGGGATTCTACGGGATGCTGAATGAATATACTTATTTCATTGGTCATTACAATCCTTTTTTTTTAAGTATAAAATTAAGGCACATAACATTATGTATGTATGTATTACAATCCTTTAGATTCCAAAACAGGTTGCATAACGCTCGAGCTTTGGGGCAATAGATATAAGTGATGATTTGATTGTTTTCTTCAAATGAGCAACAAAACGTTTTCTATATAAATAAGACAAAATCGCGGCATTGCAGGCTTTTTGTCGACAACTTGCTTTTTTGTGGATGGCTTCCATTTCTTGTATCGATGAGAAAGGTATTTCCTTCGTCGCTTGTATTAGTTTCGACGTCTATATATATCTCCGGTTCAAAGTAACGTCCGAATGTAATGAAAACTGTTTTGGAATCCTTGATGCCATGTCTATCTAGCTCGCCGATTTAGCCCATTTATACAGAGCACTTTTTTTTCATTTGAAGAAAAAAAAATCAGTTTTTTTTCCTATATCTTGTCCCAAGTAACGCTTGAGCGTGAGGAAACCTGTTTTGGTATCCTTAATACCACGGCTATCGAGTCCATTTCTCCTACAAGTCCTTTTTTTAACCCATTTATACAGAGCACTTTTTTTCTCATTTGAAGAAAACAATTAGCTTTTAGCATATATCTCGTCCCAGGCAACGCTTGACCGAGAGGAAATCTGTTTTGGAATCCTTGATACCACGGCTATCCGGTAAACTATGTGCATTTCTCTCACAAGCACATTTTTTAACCGATTTAGCCAACTTTTCTCATTTTAAGAAAAATATTACCTTCGGCGCCTATATTTCTGGTGCCAAGTAACGCTACACCCTAAGGAAACCAGTTTTAGAATCGTTGATACTATGGGTGTATATTGGGATACCCGCAGCAGGTCCCATTTTTCCACAATATCGATCATCCCACCCAGACACTCTTAACAGAGGGAATTTTCGAAGCCTGATTTCCCAGGTTTCAAAAATTATACAACTGATTGGGTTTTATTAGGGACACCTTGGGCTATAATTTGTATATAGCGGGATACCTGCAACAAGTCTCATTTTTCCACAATGTCTGTAATTTTTTTCAATTTTCCAAACAATTTGCGAATTACCAGAGAAGCTGTTCCACTTAGGAACATGTGGGGTATAATTTTTAAGGAATGCATATCGAATATTTGGCTGATTTCTGTCTTATGTTAAATACTTAACTTTGCTCTGTTAACTTTAACACTGGCTTTGTTAAAATGTTTGGTTTTTTGTCTCTTGTACGTTAGTTAAATTCGAATTTATCTTCGCACTCACACACGTACATATGTGTACGTAATAAACCGTATGTAATTCAATCAATACTCACTTTGAAATCTCGGGAGCGCAATGTACAAAGTCATGTTGCCAAAACTTGTAGATGGGATTTTTGATGAGTTCGATAAAGGTTATGAGTAGACCCCATGGATGTGGTCGACTAACAATGACGCGCTCAAGTAAAACTCTGGTAATTTGTTCCTGTATGGCTTCTGAATTGGCCTCAGCGAAGAGATGTAAAACAGCACAACTAAAGTAATGCGTGTGACTGTTTGGATAACGCAATTGATTGGCAATAGCATTTAGGAATAGATAACGACCTTCGGTATCTAAATCGACAGCTAAATTCTGGAATATATCCATATGAGCACTGTGGGCAATGTTTGAAGTGTTGGGTACAAAGTTTTTATTTCTATAAAGAACACAAAAAATAAATTCATAAGGAAATTATTACCAATTAAATGTAAATTAATGGGCACTTACCTAATATGTGCAATTGCTTGTGTACCCACATACAATACCAAGGCATTCATTAAGGGGATGTTGTAACGTGATCCTGGTTCATTTGATATTTGCAAGTGACTACGTAACTCCGAGAGGAAAGTTACTGGAGCTCTTGCTTTTAAGTATGAATCAAGATCCTTCTTAAAGTTGGCTGGTTGTATGTTTACTACGTAGTTGGAGCAAATTTTTGGTGCTGTAGCTGTTTCTGCCAACATATCGACCTTAAGGTGTGGTGTAAATGGATCCGGCAAACGCATGTTGCGTGGAAATGCCGCCAATATTATATTACGCATCTGTATACAGTTGGGTGGTATGGCATCGCAGAAGCCAAAGTGATAATCGCACAAAAATTCTGGGAAATCGTGCAAGAGTACTAGCAGAACACGCAGCGTTCCTTTATACAGCATCTGTACTGGCTTCGCTAATTCGGCGTTCCGTAGGAAGGGCGCCAGATACTTAAACAAGTCCAAAAGTAACTGGGCATAAAGAGGCCAACCCTTCTGTTGAGGGATTTGGGCCAGTATACGTCCGATGAAAATACGATGTGAGATCAGCTCTAGCCACGCATAACAAAATCCAGGAGCTAGTGATGGATTCAAGAGATGATAAGTGTGGGAGAAAGCGGTAACAATGCTATGCATAAGAGACTCTAAAACGGCATCTGGTGAACTCAGTTCAAGGAATAGCATAACAAAGAAACGATGGTAACCCAGTTGTTGGAAGGCAACTCCATGAACTTCTTGGTCCTGCAACAGAATGCCCAATACGATGCCCAACACTTTGTTGAGCAGATTGATTTTTGTCGTTGGATTACCAGATTCTCCAGAATGTCTGACAAGTAAAGCTATTAAATGCACAAAGGCATCTATCCAGTGGAAAATTTTCGTCTTAGCCTGCACTTGTGTGTGTGAAGGATCGTTAAAGATGCGATACACCAAATCAATACAGAACTGTGTGGCCTGACGGAAGAAGCGTGTAATCAAATCATCCGTCTTTAGTATACCATACAGATTCATCTTTTGTACAAATGATCCGAAATTTTTCGTTTCCCTCGACAGATTATGGGACTGTGAGTAAATTGAGACCCAATCCTTAAGCAAGAATTCAGTCTTCTCCTGCAAACCGGGTGGATCATCACAATCGTTGGACTATGGAAAAAATGTACAGAAAAAATTATAACAAATGCAAGTTTTTAACGTAAGTAAAACGTACAAATTGTACTTACCCTTACATGTTGCATTCCAGAGTGTATATATTGTGTTGCGCCAGCTAAATAGCGATCTGTCATGGTGCCAAATGTGCCGGCATCCATAGTGTTACTGCTGCCAAAATGCATGTCAATGTAATTTGACAATGCTTCTGGATAACGATGACGGTGTTGGGTTAGACGACTCAACAGATCCATGGTGCAGTTAAATTCTGTTTCAGCAATGATTGAAGTAGAGCGATCATCTACCAAGAGGCGTTCCACAAGGGTAATAGCAAATGTGACTGCTAAAAAGTTGTTGCCATTATCCATGCAGTCCCTTAGTGCCAAATCGAATTGGTGTAGATTTATGAACTGCGATGTAATCAATAGTTTAATGGCCTCCACATTATAGCGGGCCTCTTCTCGTATATCGAAAATACATTTTGTGATGGCTCTTTCGGTAGCTGGTGCACTAAAGGTGTTCTGCAAGAGTGTTAGAATACGCAAATGTATATCACGGTAAAGTTTCATTTGTTCGACATGCTCTGGTATGTTAATAAGTCCCTCTACAAAGCCTTCTACACAACGGGTGAGAAGATTGAGGGCAGAGTCGTTATCTCGAATGCGTCGTGTAACCATAAGAGCATTAAGAAGAGCATGCATCTTACTAGCCTGTAGCTGTAGATGTGAATTGTTGACGCAACTGTTGAGGAAAGCTTCCATTTTGCTGGCTAACTCAGTGTACATAAGGCCCATTTCGTCTTGGGCAAATGTGGGATTCATGTCCTGTGGCTTGGGCAGGAATAAAGCTATATCACGATCACTCATTGCCTGGAAACCAGGTATGTTGCGAGCAAATTCAGCATACACAGCAAATTGATTCGGTGGTACTCCACCCATTTTTAAGCGTACTTGCTCTGGCAAACGTTCTGTCTGGTAAGCTAACGTTTGTGCATCGAAATAACGGCTATTTTCCTCTCGAGCCATTTTACGTGTCTCGAAATCAGCAACCAAGCGTCTATCAACTTCTGGGGTGGCCTTTTCGGCTGCAGTTTTCTGTATAAAGGCACAGGCCAATTCAACATTATCGTTTGTAAGTTGCATAGAGGCGCCGTCAATGTCTTGGAAAGTCGGTGGTCCCGGCAAAGTGGTCATAAAGGCCTTTCTTAAGTTGTTATTTAAAGTCTGACTGATTTGATCTTTGCATGTAATCATAGCCATACCAGCAGCTAAATTGCGTACCATTTGATGGGCAGCAGTACGCATTCGGTGCTCGTCGGGATCAAGAGCAAAGTCTTTCCGTACGATTTGCTCGGTGGTTGAGGCAGCAATGCGTACACAACGATCGACAACCGGTTGCAACCATTCTGTAATTGTTCTCTCGATAGCATTCAATACCAAATGCTTGATATTTGGATTCACATGTAAGAATGCAACTTGTGGTGACAGTACAACATGTTGTGCTATTAACTGGAAATTGGTAACATTTATATCCACATATGAGTATCGTGGTTCCGGAGCTGGCATCATCATTTGTCCTGCCTGCTCGTTAGGTATGCTAGGAGATGGTATAGAAGTGCCAGGCACAACTACACCGCCTGCTCCAGCATTAGCTGCCATCATCATAGCTTGTGCATCTGCTTCGCTCATCATTTGTTGATGTGGTGTAGGTGTAGGTTGTTGAGCTTGTGGTGGAGGTGGTTGCTGTTGCGGATGTTGTTGCGATGGTCCAGCCTCAATAGCTTTTTGTTTCGGTTGTGACATTTGATGTTCTATCGTTCCGTACCGTGAAGGATCCTTGAGATATATAATCGGTTTCAATTTGTTCAGATCGATATTGAGTGTTTTACATAAAACCTCGATTTCAAATTTCAAATTCAATTTTAGATCGGGTTCCTGGTGCAGTTCCCCCAAGACGTTCATTATCGCCATTGTCCAAGGGTTTGGAGTTTTGAAAACTTTTGATTTGTTTGATGATTCCAGAATTTTGGCAACAAAAGGTACCACGAATAACAACTCATGCTGGCCTTTGTGATACGCTTCTGCCAATAGAGATTTCAAATCTAAGTCTATTTGTAGAATGGGTCTGTTGCGTGCCAGTGTCATTATACCCAGCCAGTGACCAAGATTTTTAAGCAGACTGCGATCAGAGAAATTGACCACACCTTTGTCGGAACGTAATAAAACCTTAATATTGCGTATGGTCTCTTTGGTCACATACTTATTGATTTCGGGATTTTTGAGAGCATCCAAAAAGTTCGAGTACAACGAATGAAAATTAAATTCCATTGAGGCCCTTTTTAATACCAGATATTGCGATAGCCAAGGCCAATACTCTTTGGTCATAATATCCTTAATTTCTTCTACCTTTTGGGGTATATTTAACTGACTTAGATTATTGAATATAAACGCAGTCTTATCTTGTACGGCTTCCGGTGGAACCGTGATCTTTTCCTCTTGATTGGCTACCAGCAGGGTATCAATGTTGGTGGCTGTGACAATTGATTTCATGCGTGCCGGATGTATAGATTGAACCACTGCCATTGGTTTCTGTTGGGTAGGTGTAGTAACAAGGTTACCTGGCAATAGAAAATAATTACAACGTTACTTTTACACTTCATCGACTTATGCATGTTTATTATGGTATGTACTTACCTGTTACTGAGTTACTACGATATATGGAATCAGGTGGGGGTTGTCCTCCACCACCTCCTCCGCCACCGGCACCCATTAACATTTGCAATTTGGCAGCTGGTGGTTCTTGACCCAAAAATCCATATTCCACATACTGAATGAGATGTGGAGGAAAATCTTTAAAGTGTGGTATTGAACGTATGTATTCGCAGTATTTATTGTAAGTATGCAAGCGTGTTTTAAAACGATCCAGCGCTGTTATGCCAAAGTAATAAAGTTTCGAACCTTCAGGTTTACGCAAAGCATCCAGGACACAGCGCAAAGCTAAGCCCAAAGCGACAAAAGTCGGCACAAGATTACGTTCTATGATGCCACCAAACAATTGAGCTGTTATTTGCAATTCTTTTTCGGGATAGTGAGCAAAGAAACGATATTCCTCGAAGAGATTACGCAACATGCATTGGTAGACTTCTTGCTCGCGTCGGATGTTGGACTCTTTAAAACGCTGCAGTATGTCTAAGACTTCGTCTATTGAAAGAGTGGGATGAGGAGGATGATTATAGATGCGTTGGAAGTACGAGTTGGCTTCATCTTCAATTTCTTTCGAAACAGGTCCTTGGAAATCGGCTATTATGGGATTATTGGGATTAGGTGGTGTTGGTGTCGGTTGTTGAGCTGATGGTGGCATACGACCTAATCCGCCAACTGTAGGCGGCGGAGCTGCAATTTGCATTGGATTTAATGGATATGGACTGGCAGCAGCGGGATTCATAAGTCGTGACGGTGATGCTGGTGTTGAGGCAAGAGTATTGAGAACATTACCAAAGTTAAACGCACCATTGGGACCACCTAAATTAAGACCTGCTATATTGGTAGTCAAATTCGATAGGGTATCCATCGTGGGCCCAAACATTTGCTGGGCATTAAGATTAGCTGAAAAGGGAGGAGGAACACCGCCCGGTACACCTCCTACAGCTGCAGTCATATCCATGCCGCGATGACCACGCATAGCGTTTTGAGGAGGCACTAAAGAACCTTGTTGTGCAGCCGCTGCAGCAGCCGCTCTAGCCTTATTCGCCATTATTGAACAATTTGCTGTCATTTGCATTATAAGTTCTGCAATATCATGGGGCACATTGCCTATGCAAGCCTGCAGACAGGAGAGCATAGTATTGACAGTTTCTGGCGGCAATTGAGCCTGTTTCGGTGGCAATTGTTCATCTGGTATTTTAGCATTTGTTACTTGAGGGCAACGTCTTTGCAAACATTTAAGCATGGCTTGAATGAATGTATCACCATGATCGCGTATCTTATCACTTAACCACTTTTCCAGTTTCAAGTACTCACGCCTAGACGCCAGACAAGCCAAATCTATAACGAAGACAAACGATCGAATGTTCAACAGTGTAGACAACGCTTTTAAATCCTGTGCTACATCCAAGATACGCGACAGCTTTCCTTGATCATATTCTCCTCCTCTTAAGTACCATTCGGACATGGCGTGCATTATAAATGGTCTTAAGGTCATACTGTAATGTGTTGAATTCCAGGCGCTGGCCAATATTACACCAGAATTTGGATGATTTGCTAAAAAGGTGGGTATCAGTTGATTAAACAATTCTTGCCTTAAAGCTGTAAGTGGTGGACTGATATGCAGCAGAGAAAGAAAAAGCACATCTGGACAATGTTGGGCTGGAAATTTAAAGAGCTCATGAACCTGAGAATAGAAGCCATGTTCTGCTACATATAGTAGAACCTCCACCAAATGTAAAGATTTCCATGAACATATTTCCTTGTTTTCGGCATCAGGCGGGGTTTTCAAAATTTCCACTGGTGGTGAGGTAAATATATAGTCGGAAAACGAAAAGAGATCGGGATTTTTTAGCATAACAGCAATAAGCGAAAACTGCCCTTCGACATTTTGCCAATGACGATAAATGTATTCTGGATATGGAAACAAAGTTGACTGTGTAGCCAAGCGGAATATGGTCAGCAATATATCTAAGCCAATGCGATCTTTTAAAATAAACTCGGGATGATCTAGTTCCGAACATACTTCTTTCCAATTTAGTTGAGGTTGGACTTCCTTTAAAGCTTGAACAAATACATTAGGTTTCCAGGCTTGAGTGGTATCAGCACTGCCATTTCCACTGGCTGAATTGCCTCCCGGTGTTTTGTCCTTTTTATCATTGCCGTTATTGGATTTGTCGGCATTGCTAGATGAGTTATCATTATTGTTATTGGCATTTTGCTGTTGCTGCTGTTGACTGGAATTCTGTGCGGTTTGTTGTTGAGGCCAAAAGTTGGCTGGTGTGGGTAAATTTACGTTACAATCAAGCAAAGACGTGTGTCTTCGACACATAAGACCAATGATTTTCGCAACATCTTGGGGTTGCAAATCGCGTGCTGTAGCTGTTGAACCAACGCCGCCGCCAGTATTACCTGTACCACTACCTGCTGTTCCCGCATTTCCGCCTAAGCCGCTGCGTAAATGATTCTTACATTCTTCAACACTTGAGGTAAATTCATAACCGATTTCTAGGATTAAATTAATCCAAGATGTGTCCATAATATTATTGTGGTCGTGTTGTGAAAATATGGTCTCACATATATTATCATAGATATCTTCTATGGGTATTTCAGCATAAACATTGCCATCAGTGTTTTGATTTGTTTGGAAATGCTGCTGGTGCTGCTGCCCTTGCTGTTTGTCTGCTTCGGTTGTAGCTGTAGCTGGTGCTGGCAAACTTCTCTGAAACAGTGAACTGTACAAATATGGTGCCAAAATAAGAGGGACTCGATCACGGGGAAATTCTTCTCTTAATTTCTCTATAAACTGTAGTCGTAATTTGTCCTGTTTAACATACGTATCTAAACAGGTCAATAACAATTGCAGCACATCCAATGAAACGTCATGCAAACTGCTAATCACTCCAGCCGATTGAAGGTTTTTACCCAAATATGAATCGATTAGCTCCGGTAATGCTTTACACAACTGTTCGCCTGCATACGTACGTAACTCCGGCTGTTGTGAGTACGTTAACGATACACTCAAAATACACTCGCACAATTTATTGATACCAGTTATCCGTACTATTTGATTGATAAGCTGATTTGTAGGTTTTAGGCTCTAAAAAACAAAAAAGAGAGAGTTTTTAGCATTACATTAATCATGAGTTAGTTTTGTTTTTTTTGTTGTTTTTTTCTTTTGTTTTCTTTATTGTTTTTATTCATTTTTATTTCATAGTTTACCTTTTGTTGCGGCCAACAGTTGTCAATAGCAAAACAAATATTTGATATATGCGAAAGTCTATTTTGTTGTTTTTCCAATTGTTGTTGTAGTAGTTTTGCTTGTAATTGTTGCTGATGTTGCTGTATAGTTGACGTTGGTGACGTTGACGTTAATGTTGGGTCATTAAAGTTAATGCTCGAAAATAGACAACGCAGACAATGACGATCCGCTTCTAAGCCAAATTCTTCAATTAACTACAAGACGAATACAAAAAAATAACATAAAATGAAAATTTAATTATTAAATGGCTTACTATATACAGTTTCTAATAAGTTGTGATTATTAAAAAGGCGAAGTGAAAGAAGAATTAAAGAAAACAACTACTTTGAAATGCTTTTGTAGGTTGTTTAGAGAACAACGTAAAACTATTCATAGAAATGATTAATACCCTAAAAGGAAATATGGTTAATTATAATTAATACCACATACACAATAGCAAAAATACAACAAATACAAACAGAGAAAACTTAAAGACACGAAAATCAGTTCAAAAGTAAATAATAAAAGGTGAATTATTAAAAGATTTTAATCAATCTAGACAACATTGTTTCAAATTCAGAGTAATTGTTGTCGTTGAATAAAACTAAACTGGTTTTTTTCTTTTTAGGGAGATGTTGTTCCTAAGTTAGCAATGTATTTATTAAAATCAACTGTAATAACGACCACTTGCCCAGGCATTACGCCAGTTTCGTCCACTAAAACTGCATGGGGCTGAATTTAAACTACCTAAAGCGGTGCACTTCTTGAGATTTATTCTGGATAATTGAAAATGCAGCTATGGACTTTGTCAACGCTGGATGAGCGTATTAAGAAAAAGACAGAAGTGCTCAGCAAATCTAGTTAAAGCTGTATAGAGATCGCACAAAGTATACTGAAACTTAAAACTAATTGGTACGGAACATACTGTCAGTGATGATCACTGACATTACGGTTCAATTCATCAGACGCTCCGCAAACGGTTTCGAAAATGAAAAATTGTGTAATCACAATACACCACGTATAGCTTAAGTGCTTCTACGAAACTTCTATGGATAAGCAGCCACCTCTACTAACATACTTCAATAGACAGAAAGATTTCCACTCACCTATACTGACTATTACTGCGGTCCTATGCTCCCTAGAGGAGTAAAAGGAACATATATATGTATATGAAGATTAGTAGAAAAATATCAAGGCAAATCCACAGAGAATTTGAAGAATTATCTACACAGCTGATTAATATATTATTTTACGATCAAATGTCAACAACTCTATTTTGTATTTTTAAAACGTCTCTCCAAAGTAATAAAAAAAATATTTTAATGTCATAACATTTGACGTAAGGTAGGCATAAAAAAAATCAAAAATACAAGCTTTCGTTCAACAAAAATGTATTGTTAAATACTACTACCGCATCAATTCGTCTTGGTAAGTATATTATTGACATTACAGATTTGGCATACAAGCTCTATAATATGTTTCATACACCAAAAACCAAAAATACATCGTACCCAACCGATTTTTACTACTACTTTACCGTTAAAAAATAAAAATAATATTTTAAGTACTTCTTCGCGCTTAAAGATTCATTTGTCAGTTATATGCCAAAATCTGGCAACTCTACACATATACTTCAATAAAGTGCCCCCCTTCACACATTCAACGAAACGGAAACACAAATATAAGAAAACAACAACACACATATACACTCATACACATGTACGAATCAACAAACAAAGTAAAGACAGAGACAACTATAGTCTCGTAAATAAATTTGCCCTGCTCCACTTTAATCATATGCGAAAACGAAGTCTATGGAATGTTATACAAAATTTTTACCAATGGAAGTAACAAGGATAATGAAACACTACAAAAGGAATGGCAATTTTTTTTCCACAAATATATGGAAATCGTTGAAAAAGACGTGAATTTCGTAGAAAAAATTTTTCCCCGTTTGTAATACTTTTTTCACTTTTTTTTGAACGTTTGATGATGTTTCTTTTCTTATTAAAAATGTTTTAACACAATTTTTTATTGTTGTTCTTCAAAATTTATGAATATTTTGTTAAAACAGACAAAAAAGCAAGATTAAAAAAATATACGACATCGAGGAAAACGTATGCATTTGGTTTTTACTTCGTTTGTGGCTTAAAACATTAAGGAAATTTTTTTCCTGTATTTTTTCGAAATTTCACTACACTTCTACATATTTTTGTAAAATATCACATAAACTTGAAGTATTGCAAACCTTTTAATTGAATTTTATTAGTTTTTAATGATTTTTGTATGTTTTAAATGCTTTTTCTTTTTTTTCACAAGACGACACAAACCACAAGCAGAGAAATTTTTCTTCTTTGCAAACTGTAATGGCGTCGGCAAAAATGGTTGGTTGAACTTTCTCAGTTGCATAAATTCCGTACTAAACGAATTTACGCTCAAAGTTAAGCTTATATGTTAATATTTTTTTTTAATATTCGTTTGACAATATAAATTGTTTTGAATATAATGTTAAAATATGTTTGCTATCGAAACAATTTATTCACAGACTTCGTTATTCATTTAATTTTTAAGAACGATTTTATCAACGTTGTGAAGTAACAAATAACTACGTTCAGTTGGCATAAATGACGAAGCAGGTATGATGCGCTGTGTTTCATAAGTATGACAAAAAGTGTTGCCAGTTTAAAAGTAGCACAGTGACAATGATCGATATTATAAGTGAAAAGTGATATTGTTTTAATGTGGATGTCGAATTGGAAACGATGTACAATGGAGTACAACCATTTTTCTTTTATCCTGTTACAAAATTTAGAAAGTTGTCTATAATTGGACAACTGTAATAAAAATGATTATTCTTATTATACGATTAGTATACTAATACGTAAGTGAAAATGTCTGCTAAGAATATTATAATCTATAATTCTTGTCTGGAAAATATTATTTCACTTTTCTGATGTTAATATCTGCAAAGAAAATTACATTAGAATATAACAAAAATATTCATATACTAGAATTTAATAGGTTTCCGCAGATTTTTGTTTGTTTATTACTTCAAATTAGAGCTTTTGAGAAGATATTTGACTTATAGCGCGTATCGCAAATTCCTTATACTCTGTTTATAATAAATTCTGATCAGGGAAGTCAATTTACTTTTGAACATTAGAAATGAAAGAATCTAACAAAAATAATATACGTATAATAGCATCTAATTTAATAGAAAAATTAATTAGAAAGGAAAATGTTATCCACATATATCAGAATAATTTCAGATCACTTCTATGAAATCTTTTGTTTAATGCAAACCATGAACGTTGCGATTAGTGGTATAACGAAGTTAAATAAAGAAGTTGGTCGTCTTATAACCAAGTTTATATTGACTTGTGCTATCAAAATGGGAGACAGCCTCACGCAGTTATTATAATTGCTTTATATTTTCAACCAACCGACTATTAACCAGTCCTCAAGCGTTAAACTTAGTCAAACTGTACAACTAATTCCAACGCATAAGAAAAACAAAGCCTATGAACAAATCAAAAGAAAAAATTTTGTTATATTTTAACTTTTTATAATACGCTTTTAACAACGGTCTTTTAAATTTATATGGTATTTAGACAAGATTTTTAAATTGTTCTAAAGTTTTGAATCCGACATCTTCGCTGAATTTATATTCTCATGATTATTTTCTTTTATTAAAAGATCCAATTTCTGACGTTCAAATTAAAAATTTACTTCATAATGTCTGTCTGATTTATTTTATCTATGAAAACGAAATACAAACAGAAATACTTCATACCAATTCTGAGAAGAAAAAAAAATGAAGTACGATAAGTACAATTATAAAAATATATACTTTGAACTACAGTAAATAACTTAATTGTTTAACAAAGTAATAAGGAATAGTGATTGCAAATTATGTTGGCTTTAATTTTAATTGTTAATATATCTAAACAATTTTTTGAGAGCTTTAAACCATAGGCATAGAACTGCACAATGTACAAGCTCTCATTTCAACTTTACTTCGCTTACAAATTAGAATAGTAGAAATGTGTAAATTTGTGGAAAATAAAGCCTCTTAATAAATTAGAAGGTACCCTACAAGAAATGAATGACTGAAACTAACACATGAAAAATTATTATTACTAACACATTTGCATTTTTCTATAGAATTGTTGGAAAAAAAATGTTATGAATGTTTTCATCAATAATGACAGTCAAATGACTGGTAAAATGACCATCACTGTTGTGATAGTGAGTTGCATTTTCTGTCGTTAAAAATTATTGTTGTTGCCATTGTCAGAAAAATTGTAAACTGTTAAAGAGTGCATATGCAAGAGCGAAATAACTACATTTTGATTAATATTTTATTAAAATGGTTATTTCCATCACAAATGACCGAAATATGACAGGTAAAATGACTGTCACTGTGCAGTTTGTGTTACAGTGTAGTATTTTCTGTCGTTACAAATAATTATTCTGCGAAAGTGAAAAAGACGCCAGTGAAAATTTTAAAACTAACAGAAAATTAAACTAAATTTTAAAAAAACCAAGAATTAAATTGAAAATAATAAAAAAAACAAGCAAAAGAATTAAAAGAACAATAAAAGAATTTAAAAACAAGAAAACTTAAAAAAATTAAGAAAAAAATAAAGATAAAAAACATTTTTTTTATACAAATTTAATTATGGAAAAAAGGCAATTGCAAAAACGCCTTAGCATTGAAAAAAGGACATTTGAGTCCAATGTAAAAAAATATAAAAGTTTTATTAAAAATAATGCAAATAACTTAGTGAAAAGTGAAAAAATAAAAATTGAACAAGTGAAGAAAATTAGTGAAAGAATTGTTTGTGACGATTTTGTAGGAATAGAAATCAATAGAAGCGGTGGGAGAGGTAGAGCAGAAGTTAGAATCTCCTGAGTTTTGCCAAGCAATGGTAATAAAGCCAAATTATTTCTTTTTTAAAATATTTAATAACCATATTTCTTTACAGATTACATATTGCCATAAAATAAAAGGCACATCTGAGGATGTCAGCAGTGTCATTCGTGCAGTGTTAACTGACGACCTGCTGGAAAAGTATAATTGGGAAGGAAGGTGGGGAAAAGAAGCGCTTGCTAAGCTTTCCCTTTTCCAAAAAGTTCTAAGAGGTATGTCGATACTTTTATATATAAATTATGAAAAAGACATATTATTTATGTATCAGCATCTGTACTATATAAATATATACATATATGTATGTTCTACAAATTTCAGAAGTTTTCAATCTGCAATGGCCCTTAGACTTTGAAAAAAGTATTAAAAAAGCGGTAGAAAGGAGCCACCACAGACAAAAACAAAAAAAATATTTAAAGAATCAAGTTTCATGTAATAAATAGAAAAATAAAAACTAATAATTTTATAATAAAAATAATATAAAAATCGAGTTTTATTATAAAAGTTATACCGGTCAGATTTGACGGATATATCCATCAAGTATGACAAGTCAACAGTGACGGATATATTCATCAAGTATGACTAGTCAACAGTGACGGATATATTCATCAAGTAGGACTAGTCAACAGTGACGGATATATACATCAAGTATGGTTGATCAACAGTGATGGATATATCCATCAAGCCTGATTAGTCAACCCTGATTTACATTTCTATCATCCTTGATTGGTAAACAACAAAAGAGTGAGCAGATCAAATATATGTTTTAAAGTCAGTAGAATTCATAAGTGCAAGGGAGATGAAAAATCACATGTACACAAATGTTTCCATCAGTTTTGTCCATTTGCCTTAAGAAACTGATAGAAACTTTGTTCTACGCGATGATGGATATTTCCATCAGTAGTGACAGTCAAATGACCAATCAAATGACTGTCACTGTTCTTGTAGGGTAGCTAATAAGAAGTATTGTGCATTACAGGGTTAAGGTCGTTCAAAAAAATTATGTTTTGGTTTAAATAAATTAACCACTGTTGGATTTTTTTTTGGCATATTTTCTAATTTATACTACATTTTAAAACATCCCTGTCTATGAAACAGCTGATATTACTATTTGGTAAACTATTGCAGATGAATGAAATGCAAAATATGAGATATAATTAGGAAAACAAAAAGTTACTAACTTACCTGATTTAGGCTTACTGTAGTTTCTGCAAAATTTTTCTTATTTACTTGTTTGACCAAATTACCAATCTGCGTCAGCGTCAGTTTCAGATGGTCTAGGTTCATAGCTCTTCCATTTAATTAATTTGGACGGCGATTTTTTAAGCAGCATACGTTTGTTGTTATAATACCGTTCCCGGGATAATTTTTTCGTTGGATACCAACTGTCATAAGTAAGGAGCCTTCGAAAAAATTATATGGACAAGATCAAGCACACACGTACGCACGTAACAGACAACTATAGCAGCAGCTGCAGGCCAGGCACAGCACGTACAATAATGAACCAACAAAAATAAAGTAAAATTAATTAAATGAAAACAAAAACAAAAAAATAAACATTTCTTTTTTTTTATATAGCGAAGCACAAGTTGTTTAAACTTTTGAGCAATAAAAATATTGAATAATTTTTCTTTGTTATTTTCGGCCGTACAAGCTTTTTATTTTGGAAGGTTATTTTGTATTATATTATTGCGTTTCTGTTTTAGTTGCACTTTTATTTTCGTTTATTTTATTGTTATGTATTGGCCTTTTGTTTCTTTTAATGTACTTTAACTTATTTTTCTTATATTGTGAAATTGTTGACATAATTTTTAAAGACGCAATTAATGACCTCTTTCTTTGGGGAGAGTCAACTTTTTTTTATTTTTGTCGTTTTGTTAAATTTTTATTTGTTTCTTTTGTTGCTTAAGATCTTCATAAACCTTTAAAATATGTGGCAGCTCTATGGAATTCTATTGGGGGCCCCACCATATAAAATTCATTAAGAAAATGTAATTCCGATTAGCCATAGAATTTGTTTTTATTTTTCTCCATACAATTTCCACGCGGTTAAATTGGTTAAAAACAAGAACAACACAACTTAGCGCCCTTAAAAGGGGTCAAATGAAAAGAATTCTTACTAAATCTTATTAAATTTATGTATATATATTTTTTTTGTCTTAGTTGTGGATTTCTTTACGAAACCTTTGTTTTTTATGGCGCTTTATTTATTTTTTTTTTCTTTTTATTTAACACAACACATATCATCACGTCGCCTTACATTTTGTATTTTTTTCTCAATATTTTGCTGGTCCGTTCCGTTGTTTCTACGTTTGCCCCCACGGTCAACCGTTTTTGTCCATCTCTTCTTGATTCTCTTTTTTAATATTTTTCCTCTTGAATATTTTTATCTATTTCACTTACACGTAACAGAGTGTCGAATTTTGTAATATGATTTTAAATCTCCAATTGTTATATTTACATAAATTTTGTTGATTATTTTTACAACTTGTATTCGTAACTTTTGTTTTTTTATCGTTTTTGTTTAAGTTATTGTATTACATTTAAATAAAAAATCGTATTTTCTTGTTGATTGTTCGTCTCGTTTTATTGTCTTCAGATTTTTTTCCTCGTTGACTTGTCACTTTGTGCTGGAGATGTGACAATTGGACATATTTTTAGATAACTGCAGTCATTCGTTACAGAGTTGTTTTTCCATCGTGCAATAGTGATGCCAGATTAAAATTATAAAATAAACGAAGGTTTTGTAATTTAAATGCTAACAAAACATAAAACAATAAATTTTAATTACATTTACAGTGATATATCTGGATAAAATAAAAAACAATTATGTTCTTTTGATTTATATTTAAAAAAATAATAAAAACTGTTTATTATTTATATTTTTATAACAATTATGAAAAATAACAATACATTTTAACTGTATTCCAATTTATGAGACCTTTTTCTTGTGTTTAGAATTTTCTATAAAATATAAAAATAAAATTTATTAAATCAATATACATATTTATACTTAATATTCGTTTTGTCACCTTTAGTAAGTAAAATTTGTGTGCAATGAGCCATAGGATATTCCATAAACAGTGCAGTTATAAATGCCACTAGATTCGAGACTATATATAAAATAACAAACTGCGTAAACTGTAAAGAAATATTACGATTAGAAAATAATTAATGTATAATTAATTTACTCTTATTTCAGCTAAAATATGTCAACTCTTTAGTTAGCTAAATGCTTAATTTGTCTTTAACCCCAAAAAAACATAACCTCAATTTAATATTTCTTGTGTTCATTACATAATGAGGCGAGAGACTATTAGATATAGTGACTATACAATTTAAATAGTTAATTGTTATGTTTCCTATTGAATTTAGCCTAAAGGCCTATGGTAATGAAGCAATATTTTTTCGCTAGCCGGTATTTGCCAGCGTCTCGTGTAATATTGAAACAAAACTTATATGCGATGTCAACCGGTTTAGACCTGACGCTAGTCTGTTGGAGGAGCCATAGTTAAACTTTCTATCAATTTTAAGCTCAAACAGATAAGCTAACATTGTTTAAAACAGATTTATCCTAGAATTTATTAACCGTTATCCAATTGTGAAGAGAACACTACATTGGCAAAGGAAAATTAAGGACTTGACAGAGGTTAATTTAAATCCAACAATTATACATTCATGCTCATGGAGCTTTAATTTTTTGCCGATCATGTGACAGAAATGTTTAGGGAGACCTGATTCATTATTATTTACTGAACACGATTATTTGATTGATACTCGGTTAAAAAATTAATATGATAGTTAGAAATATGAGCTATTTTGTTAATCACTTACAAAATACAATGAATTCACATAGTAGGGTTGACGTTGATAACCATGTATCATATATAATATAGTCATATGCCAAATATATACTTGAAATGTTAATCTCGCCAACAATCGGAATATTGGAAGACAACAGAATTCATAGGCCACCCCTATAAAAAAATACAAAGGGTAAAGTATTTATAAAGCAATTTTTTATATATGTATGTATACATGCAATAATTACTTACAACCACATTTACAACTCATACCCAATATGGGAACGGCACATACAAAAATATTCCATGAAATGCGATATAGTCCCGCATATAAAGCTGTCCAAATAGACCATTCAGTCAATTCAAGTAAAGAACCTAACCATACTATAGCAATAGCTATTGGAAAAACAAAATGCACTCCTATTATGTATTTGGGTTGACGTATAATTTTGCGTACCTCCTCGGTACGTGTATACTTCAGATATAATTCTCCACAGAAAATACCCACTAAGTAACCGGATAGATTTGTATAAAAGGGTATGTAAACTTTATCATAAAAGTCCATATTTTTAAAGAATGTATAACGATAAGATCTGTAAATATTCAAGAGAATTTTCTGTATAGTCTAGTTTATTTTTTTTTTGTCGTTGTAAGGAATCACTTACTCTGGTCTTATATAGTAAGTTTGACGTAGTTTGAACCAATAAGTTATACCAAATGGTATGACAAAGGATAGAATAGCCAATGATGCGTAGATACGTTTCTTCAATTTCGGGTATCTGTTATAAAAATAAAAATAAATTGGAATACAATATTTAACAAGAATGTAGGATAAGATACAATCTGTCCTGTACATTTTCATTGTGCACTACTAAGTTATACTCACTTGGCTACAACCATTATAACAAATAAATAAAAAATAAATAATTGCCAATCCGCCGCTATATACCAAGTATGATGAGCTGCCTGGAATTGAGAAACTAAACTTAATTGATGTTGCTGGTATTGCAAATTGAAAAACGTACACTTTCTTTGTGCGAGATATTATTTATCATTAACAAATTACGCCAGCCATTATCACGACTAAATGTACGTAACGGTTCCGTAACATGTCTCCAAAATGGACCATCCTGCATACGGGTTAAAACGGTTGCATTGAAAAGCACTAGTAACGCTACTGAAGGTAAAAACCTATTAAGTTTAGAAATAAAATCGTTTTATAGTAGATTCCCAATATGATAGGACAAGATATTTTTTTCTCTTCAATTTTCCTTTACCTTACATAACGAATAACCAATTGTTGTGTAAACGTTAATAATAATTTTCTCCAGCTTGTGTGTGGTCCAATCAGATTGGCCTGTGTAAGTTTTATAAACAGAAATAGACCAGTCATAACAAAAAATATTTCAACAACTGCTGTTGCATTTAGAAGCCATAATTGAGGTTTATCCTCCATTGTGATTTCAAAATATTCCGGATTTGCAATGTGTTGAAATTTTGCGAAAAATGTATGTCCATACAGACAAAACATCATGGCTACCGAACGATATCCATCAAGAAATTGAAAATCTTTGCCAACTTCGCTGTTTCTGGGTTGTATTAAACGATAATAATTACGGCATACAGAAAATGATGTCAGTAGTTGGGAAACTGTAATAGAAAAACATAAAACACTTAAATTATATAAGAGAAAACTAATAAGAATTATATTCTTATGTGTCAAATACTATATTCTTAGAATGGTTACCCGGTATTCTGTTAGCGATTTGTCTAATGCTTCTTAAAAAAATAGTGAGTTCTAGTTTACATACATTCAATACGAGGACTATCTTAAAGTGCTTTAAAGGTACAATCATTACAATAGTCGCCGTATTCTAGTCGCCGTAGTCTGGTAGGTACTGTGTTCGCTTATTAGACGTAAAGCCCGGGTTCGAGCCCCAGGCCAGACATCAAAGAACAAAATATTAAAAAAAAATACCGTAGTCTAATAGGTAGTGTATTCGCTTATTAGACGTAAAGCCCGGGTTTGAGCTCCAGGCCGGACATCAAAACGAAATATGAAAAAAAAAATATTTCTTCGGCGACTTCCTCTCAGCAGATTTCTGGCAAAAACTCTGAGAATAAATAAACCAGCCATGAAAAAGTTACTCAAAAATCTGTCGTTCGGAGTCGACGTATAACTGTTGATCCCGCCACTCAAGCATAAAATTAAGGCACACAACATAATCCTAACTGAAGGGTTGTAATGACCAATTATGTATGAACGAGTATGTATGTATGTATCATTACAATTCTAGATTGACTTTAGGTTTTCTGTTTCTGCTCTAGTGAGCTTATCGCTTACATCTGCTTCTGTGCCGACATACGTTGGTGCAATGCTGTCAATATAGCAGAAGCCAGGATATCAAAAACCTTCTGAACGTTTGGAAGTAGCAAATAGAGAGCACCCCTTCATTCTACAGGCTGTTCGACGCACGATCTACTTTGCCGAAAGCCCGCTTGTTGTGATCTGAGCTCAAGCTCGTATGCACTTACAAGGCGGTCGGTCAATATGGGTGCAATAACTTTATACCCCACGCTTAGAAGAGTTATCCTCCTCCAGTTTCCACACTCCAATGTATTCTATTTGTAGGAAATTTCGACTATGATACCTTCTTTCAATTCTCGATCCAAGCATTCCAAAGTTTGCCAAATTATTTGATCTCAATGGGTAATCGCAAAGGAAAACAACACACGAGAACAATTATGCTGGCACAAAATGGCAGCTTGTTGGCAAGAGAGGTGAGGAGAGCGGTTTTTTGCTGGCATCATTTTTCAACCAGCTTCTACCCCGCACAAAACAATACACATACATTTATAAAACAGCAGATTCAGAAAAGTAAGTAAAAACACTACTACACACAAAGCAGAGTACTTGTATACAATTGTTTGCGAGATGTAATAGTCTCGTGTGTGACTGAAAGAACAAAAATTGTGCGGTTAAAAAAATAGTCTCGTGTGTGATAGCACAATGACTAGATAAGTATTTGAATTCTGTTTCATAAATAGATTGAATTACCTTTACTTGGTGGATTTATTTTATAGAAATCATTGGCTTGTTTGTCTTCCGGCTGTTGTAGTTTTAGGAACAAATCATACAGACTTGAAAGTATATTTAACATTATTAATACAACAATTACAGTAAAAAATAATTTTTCTAAAGAATCTGTAAATAAATATAAAAAATTTTATTAATTTTAAATACATTCGGTTTTTCTCTTTTACCAGATCCATACCTCCTTTTTCCACTTCTCCCGATACTTCTGTTGATAATTCACAGTATTCAATAAACGTTCTTAAATTCAAATCATATTTCCGTTGAAATTCATAATTCAAGCACGAGTGTATTAAAGTGTGATATTCCTTTCGTAATTTCAAATCCAAAGGCCGCTTATGCACTATTCCATAGTAATCGGTGATCTATTAAAAGAAAGAAATTATTTTTTCCTATAGAAACCATCACAATCTCTATCTATCTGTTACCTCATTCCGTAACTCATCATTGTCATCCTTTAAACTTATTGCCGTTGTATTGGCAAAATTTTTACACCGTTCCACACAAACGCCAAAAAATAAACGATCACGTCTATAACGAAGTGGAAATTCGTTAAAGCGTGCGATCATTTCTTGCCATAGTACGGATGAGTTATTGGGTATGACTTCAGCATAAACCATACAATAGGTTGGTGGTGGAAGACTGTTTTGTGTAGACGTAAGACACGCATCGTAATTGTCGAAATTGTACAAAGGCGGGAAATCATGATGAGAATATGCTGTAATCAGGATATTATTTTTAATGTTTTTTAATTTTTTAAATAAAATTTTATAAACACTATAAATAACTAGCTGTACCCTGCTCGTGTTGCTGTGCCAACAACTAAAATAAATTTGAATAAAAGACATTACACAAATATCCAATTAATTTTGAATCATTTTATTGATTTTGTTTCCGTTGTCCAGATGATTCAGACGAACCCGCCTGAGTAATACGCATACGATCAGTTTCTAATCTCACTTCTCGTTGTTCAAGTGATTCATGCGAACGGGTCTCAGCGGTATGTACTCGAAGATTTTCCAGTATCAATGCTCGTTGCCCGTCTGATTCTGAGGCTCGTAATGCTTTTTTCTTCCGTTCTTGAGGTATAGGTCGACCAAATGCTTGTCGCTTTGGTGGCATGATTGCACGGGAACGACGTGAAAAATGCATTTAAATTTATTAGAATCTCACAATGTACCCAATCCAATTGAACCCAACAGCATTTTTAAAGATTTTCCAAAATTAAAATGTTTCAAATTTCTGATTGACATTTTACGGGAATGAGTTATACTAAATGTTATTAATATCTGGTATTTGTCCGATCAACACATGATCAAATGCACAGTTTACGATTTAATTAATTTTGAGTAATTTTCAGTGGCGCCACCTATCGGAAATGGGTCATACCAACTTATAAACCTTCGTCAGCTCATGCCCAACAACTTTGCTAAAGATCATAACATGATCAAATGCACAGTTTACGATTTAATTCATTTTTAGTAATGGCGCCACCTGTCGGAAATGGGTCATATCAACTTATAAACCTTCGTCAGCTTATGCGCAAAAACTTTTCTAAATATCATAACCTGATTAAATGCACAGTTTACGATTTAATTAATTTTTAGTAATTTTCAGTGGCGCCACCTGTCGGAAATGGGTCATACCAACTTAGAAACCTTCCCCGGCTCATGCGCAACAACTTTGCTGAAGATCATAACATGATCAAATGTATAGTTTCTATAAGTTACATACAAACAAACATTCATTTTTATTCATATATATATGAACATATATATACATACATATATACATATATATTCATTTTTATTCATATATATATGAACATATATATACATACATATATACATATATATAGATAGATTTAAGATAATAATTTTCATTTCATAAAAATTACAATCAAAAGTAAGGTTATGATATAAAAAAAGGTATATAATTGCCATGAAAAGGCTTCTCAAATCCGGTATTCAGAGTCGACGTTAAACTGTCCCTCTACTCTTGTATAATGTTAACAAAGACATCATGGGTGGTGTGAGAAGCTAGTTCATAATTCTGTTTGAAGGGTTGTAATGATCAAAATTAATATCCAAACCTTTTGAGGTTTTTCTTAATTAATTTCTTTAAACAGTAATTCTTTAAAGCTCTGAGTAGCAGCAATCACACGATTAAGCAAAAGTTGTAAATTCGTCGTCTGTATTCATGGCACATTCAGCAAAAATATTCTGATCAGTTTTTTATTTCACTCTAAAATGTATGTATATTGCGTACAGGCTTTTTTGTTATAGTGATTGTTAAAATAATTACTTATTACTTTGCAAGTGTAAAATTTCATTTTGATTACAAAATTATTATTTTCAAAATAAAAATTCGCTTCATCCACAAAAATCAATAACAAGGTATTAATCGAAATACCGATCCATTGGTTATAAAAAAAATATTAAGAGAGCTTGTAAGGCATTTTTATTTAAGCAATACTAGTAAAACAATAAATAGTTTGTCATTTGAAAAAAAATGCTGGTCTTGATACATTAAATGTTCAAAAGGAGCCTGGCACAAATGAAAATAAAAAACAGCAAATAGTTTACAAGGTATAATTTGACAAATATATGTATATGTTTCATGAAGAATTTCATGTTGAGTATTCAGGGGAAAATTTTGAGTAATAATTTAAAAAAAATCCTACATTAACACCCATGTTCATATTCATAAAGAGTGTTTGAAAAAGGAAACTGTTACATAACATAATTGGTCATTGCAATCCTTCAGTCAGGATTACGATCTATGTAGCTACTCAACACTACTCATGTTGTGTGTGTTAATTTTATACATTAGTCGCGGAACCTACAGTTTAAAGTCGGCTCCGAACGACAGATTTTGAGAAACTTTTTCATGGCAATTTTATTTATTCTCAGAGTTTTTGCAAATCTACCAAATTCTTGAGACGCCATCCAAAGTATGTATGTATTTAAGCCGTACAGCTTATTAGGCTATAGCATCCGATCCTGGTGTTGGGACTGCCAACATGGCCTCCAGACATGCAAATTGCCAGGATTTAGCCGTGCATGTATTAAGGTTATACCGCCCATGGTCGGTCGTCAGAGTCTCGTCAGAGTGACAGGGGACACCAAGCCCTTTAAGGGCAGTGGGTGAGGTTGATATTTGGATATGAGTGGCTGTGTGAAAAAGAACGCTTCACTTTCCCAATAGTCCCGCACCCAAAGTATGTGACATTATTAAAAAAGGTTTTAAAGGCATGGCATGGCAGGCATTAAACAAAAAATCTAAAACTAGTGTAATAGGAAGTGAAGTTTTTAAAAGTTCTTAAAGGCATATGTATGTACTGTTTCCTTTCAGGATGCTTCATTAAAAAAAATAAAAATCACTTTATTTTTCAACACAATATTTCTTCATTTCGTTACCATTCTTTTGCTTTAATAAATAAATAAAAAAGAATTTGTTGCTTCAACACATTTTGTTCACATTCTGTAGTTCCTTCATAAAGGAAAACAAACTGGACTTGTTATCTTCAAACTTATGCCAGGCTGAGGTCGTAAATGCAATATTGAAAGATTTTGTCCTTGATTTCTGGACTGTAGGATTTGGACAGAAAAGCACGAAAATCTTACGTTTTAAGAAAAAATTATAAAAACCTTTTGATGATAGGAACTAACCCAATTAAAACTTTATTTATATAAGAATAGTTTAAAAAAAATATGAAATATATTGAAATATATATTGTTTTAAGTAAGTTAGTAATTTATTGTTTAAATTAAAACACTTCAATTACATAAGCCTTTGACCCATGTTAAGGTTTAATATTATTCCTTATATTGCGTTTCTTATAACGCAATTCACTTTTTATTTTTATTCAAATTAAGTAAAATTAATTAATATTTTAATTTGCATGACTATTTGCAAAAACAATAAATTTTTTTCAAGGTTTCAGTCTGTTTATACAAGTAGAACCCCAGAAGGATCATTAAAAAACTTTTAAAATTACATGATCACTAAACAATGTTTCCTTTTTTTTTGCTTATTGCCGGCTTATTATTTAAATATTTTATTTAATGGATTTTGTTTTATTTTAACATTTTTTAAACCAGTTGATATACTAACTTTTCTGTAAACCATATACACTTCCCGATAACAATATCAATATCACGGTTAAATTTTTTATAGGAACATAAAATGAACATTTCATTTTTATTTTTTCTTTGTTTGTTTTTAAATTAATTATTTTTTATAAAATAATATATTGTTTATTTTTATTATTTACAACACTTTGTGATCCTTTACAAACTTCCGTGTATATTGTAAGATGACCACCTTACGTTGCGTGTAAGTTTACGATACTGAACTATCGTCTAGATATATTTAATATAACTCAAGTAGATTTAACTAAAACTAAAAAGTGCTTATTTTTCGTTTTTTGCTTTTATAAATTATATTACAACAACTACAAAGTCAGGGAATGAAATACTAAATACAAATACTTGTAAGAATGTAAGAATGTAAAATTGTAAAAGTGAATTAAAAACTTGATTGTAAATATTCTTTATATTTTAACTAGACTTCCACTTTTAATACGGATACTTTTTATTTATTGTTGTTGTTGTTTTTGTTATTACATTTATTGCATAAATGAAGATTTTTGCGTCTACAGTTTTTCTGACACCTTTGGCATGTTTAGAATTTTATTTTAATTATTTTAATTGATTTAATTCGATAATATGCAATAATATGTATGTTCAATTACTAATTGATTTTATCACAGTTTCAAATACATATAATTAAAATTTCCAATTGTTTAGTTTTATGTGAATGACGCTATAATTAATACACTTTTTAAAGATCTCGTCATAAGCAAGCGTTCGATTGAGCATATGCTGTCACAGGTTGGGGTTAAGATTTGTTTATTTCCGTTATGGGAATGGAATTTTACCCACCATCTTACACCAAAACATTAGCCCATACGACAGTATCCTTCTAACAACCTTACTATACATTGAGTTTATAACTTCATTTGTATCACAATGGCTTTAAATGCTGGTAGGACCTCTTGCTCCTAAGGGGGCTCCGCCACCTAATCTCATTTATAAGTTCATTGAAACAAAGATTATTTTTTCATTCTATTTTGAACATTTCCCTTGCATGTAAGTTTTTATTCCTGAATAGATGCATACAGTGAGCGTTATAAGTGAGTCAACACCCACTATAATTTTAAATTTTCTATTATATTCTTAAGTATAAAAAAAGTTCTTTTATCATGAATTGTTGTTTTTGTTTTAACATTTTATAAGTAATAAATAAACGCTTTTATTTTTGGAAATTTATTCTCGCTATCCTAAGAAAATTAATTATTTCAGTGGTGTTTACTTACTTTTGGCGCTCACTGTACATAATTGGCCATTACAACCCTTCAGTCAGGATTACGGTTTAGCTTCTCAACACCACTCATGTTGTGTGTGTTAAATTTATACATGAGTGGCGGGACCTACAGTTTAACGTGGATTCCGGCAATTTTATTTACTCTCAGAGTTATTTTTGCCAGAAATCTGCTGAGAGGAAGTCGCCGAAGAAATATATTTTTTTCATATTTCGTTTTGATGACTGACCGGGGATTTGAACCGTGGCTTTGCGTCTAATAAGCCAACACATTACTTACTAGGCTACGGCGACAACATTTTCCTGAATAATAGCTAGCAGTGTAGGTTTCTTTGAAAATGCCAGAGTGACGTCATCAAGCCTTGATTAAATAAGTCCGATGTTTTAATTATTTACAGCGGTTTGTCTTGGCCTACTTTAGAAGTTTTTGAATGATGAATCTCCCTTTGTTAGGAACACAACCACGACTGCGTGCCTTACCAAATTCATACTTTGATCGTACAGTTTGATTAGGATATTGTTTACCACAAGACTAGATATTGCTTACTCTATCGTTTCTTTGGAATTAATGGTCTCATTACTTAGCACGCTCCCTTTCTAGTTTTCGTTTACTTCTTATATTTCAATGTTATATTCAGACCTTGTACATCGATTTTGTTGAAGAAATTTTTTCTTATGATAACTCAATTCGTAAAATAAAACAAAATAAAATTATTGAATTAAATAGTCCTATAAACACTTTAAACGTACTTTAACTACGTTAAGTTTCGTTATGTCGGCACTTCCTTTAGAAGTGTAACGTAATGTAATCACACATTTGCAACCATTTCATTATGCATGCAGTGCAAGAAAAAATAAAATATAAAAAGGTCCATTAAAAAAGTGAGCTGAAGTATTGGTTTGAACAGGTTTATTTTACATGGAACTAAAATGTTTGATACTGACCTTTATAAGTTGGATTGTTTCCTTAACCATGAATTGTTAATGAAATCATTAAGTTTATACACAACAACACAACAAGCTTGAGAAAAATATGTCACAGTAGCAGTAAATGGCACATTTGAACCAGAAATTCCAACTCATTTGTTCATAATCTCTATGCACACCGGGGAAAATTGTTTGTTTTTCACCAGCATGCCTATGGATTTTCAGAATGATGGGTAGTCTTTGGAGCATATGTATTCCCATGTCAACCTTTGTGGTTCGATCGATATAATCTTTTTTAGCATTGACCATTCCACACAAGGAAACGATCTTGGCTACGTCATCACTGTCAACGGCGAGCTGTCTAGGTCGATTATTATTAACTTCTTTTGGATTGAATTGAACACTTCGGACATTGAACAATTTGGATCTAGGTCGCCAGCTCGTGAGGTTTGGTCTCGTTGGAGTCTTTCTTGTTTCGCTTTCTTAAGTCGCAAATGTGTACGATAAAGTCACAAACTACAGTGGTTTTCAGCGGTATGTAATACCCAGATTTACTGAAAATTTGACATTCCGGATGCGCTCTATCCAGTGAAGCGTGGCGGATTTTTTTTTTACGCCGAGGAGGGGTAAATGTATCTAAACGCACCGCACCCACTAAATCCCCCCCTCGTCTCGTTGACTCGTTGTGCCCACTCCGGAACTATGGTGGTATTACTTCGGAATGGAGTCCTTTTGGCCCCTGCGTGCTTATATCCGCGTCCGGATTGCGTGTCGAAAGTTGATGAGACATCTAAGTGCAGGTCCAGGTCCCTGTTTTGAATTTCGTTTGACACGTGTGCCAGTATCATCTATGCCGGCGTGCCTATATGTTCTGCAGCCTCAAGATCTTTCTTCTTCAGACTTAGAGTGCGCTCCACGTAATTCGCCACAGAGGCCCAATTTTCTCTGCTCGCAATCATAACCTCGACAATGTTAGCGGCCATGATTGTTCCAACTATTGATGTCAGCTCAGAGCGGTAGCTCTGCCAGCATGCACACTCGAATATAGTGTGCTCTGCATCATTAATTACTTACCATTCCTCGTAAAAACAGTAAGGGGAGGCGGTCTTGCCCATTCTGTACAGATATTTCCTTAAATATCTGTGACCCGATAGCATTTGTGTAACGTAGTAATTTACCTCTCTAAATTTCCGACCAATCCATGGCTTTATGTGGTGGACATTTGCGCGATGACATATTCCATACATACTGAACAATTTCGATGATATCCCACACACATACATTCTTTTATTAATTTTTAAATATAGAAAGCGTTAAATTAAAGGCCGGATATATGTAAGTATGGAAATTCAAATAATATCACATTAATTTGCATAAAAGAAATGTTTACTAAATTGATCATAACACGAGCGTCCGGCTGGACTAGTAGGTAGTCTGCTACTCTATTAGTGTAAGGGTTGCACCACAGCAAGCATGTTGTCATAATAATTAAATAATAATAATTAAACTATAACTAGTAATTGTATAAACAATTATAATACAAAGTAAGCGCGCATAAATTAAGTTTAATGCCCAGCAGTTTTTTTTTTTTTTGCATTTTATTAGAAAACTTATTTTCATTTTCTATTTAAAAATTAAATACATTTTTATAGGATTTTTCCTATGTTTTAAACTTTGATTGGAAATATTTCTAAAAACATTTTGATACAAACTTAAATGACTCATACATTATTTGTTGAGGCATTAACGCAGGCATATCATATAAACAAGACGAGGTTAATAAGGATAGGTTAATAATGGTAGGTTTTAGGGTAAGTGATGAGAATTTAAGGTTTATATACTGACGTATTTTACAACTTTACTCATACAAACCAACGGCTTGTATTAATTGTTAATTGATTAATTGATCGTAGTAAAACGAGCATTTAAACGTAATTTAAATTTTAATGAATGAATGGAAAATATTGTGAATATATTCCACAACAATGTATGGTTATTTACATATGTAAACTTGTTTTTATGAATTTAATATTTTTTTAAATTAATTTCCTATTTTTTTTACATATTTAATTGTTATAATATGGACATAAAATAGCTATAATAATGCTAAAGTCTAGAATTATAGATGCAGAATAAAAAAAAAATGTGATACAAGGGATAAAAAGGTTATAATGGATGAATTTCTGCATTCGTGACATGCCACCTAACTGTAAATAGGTTAACTAACGCACATGCTTGTAAATTATTGAATTATATTATCAAGAGATAATGTCCCTCGTAATTGAGATTTATTTTATGGTCCTCAAAATCAACTACCGGCCCCACCATCCCCCATTGACATTTGTACTCAAATGACGGAATTGAATTTGGATCCATGCGATTTACTTTAAAGCAATTAAAGACTCTTAATTTTTTTTGTAGTCGCCGTAGTTTAGTAGGTAGTGTGTTCGCTTATTAGCCGTAAAGCAAGGGTTCGAGCCCCAGGCGAGCCCCATCAAAACGAAATATGAAAAAAAAAAATATTTCTTCGGCAACTTCCTCTCAGCAGATTTCTGGTAAAAACTCTGAGAGTAAATAAACCTGCCATGAAAAAGTTTCTCAAAATCTGTTATTCATAGTCGACTTAAACTGTAGATTCCGCCATTCAAGTATAAAATTAACGCACACAACATGAGTGGTGTGACAAGCTAGGCTGTAATCCTGACTGAAGGATTGTAATGGCCAATTATGTATGTATGTATGTGGTTCCAACAAAACGGATCCATGCGACTTACCTAAAGGCAATTAAAGACTCTTAATTTTTTTTTTTTTTTAATTGTAAGACTATAACATATCAAGCCAACATTAATTGTTAAAACTAGAAATAATTGCATATGAAAACTATTTTCGTACAACTAATCATAATGTATTTTTATTTTTTCTAATTTATTTATAATCATTTTTACAACCTCATTATTGATGATTCCCAGACGAAAGCTTTAAGTTAATAATTGTTTAAAGATGCTAAGGCTAACTGTTTAAAGATGCTAAGGTTAACTGTAGAAAAGTAATTAGGAACTGAAAGCAACCATTTTACGACTAATTTTATAATTATGTATGTTGTAAAGAGCACACAGATATGAAGTCTATTAGAGAGATCACTATGCTATAAAAATAAAATAATAAATAAATCTTTAAATATATTTGCATATTGTTATAAACATTTTACTGTATTGTTATGATAATTGCAATATTATTACGACTATTCAATGTATTATGCAGTACTCCATCTATGTAGGTTATACCTATAATGTCTATTATATTTCTATTCTCGGACAAACTTCAGAATGCTGTTCGATATCCGTCTATGTATTACCTTCTGGGATGCAGGAATGCTTCACAGGTTCCAATAATGTGTGCTGATGATTCTCTCTCATCATCACAGAAACAAAAGTGAAATTCAAATTATCGTTTACTACATACATACTGTATGGCCATAACAACCCTTCAGTCAGGATTACGGCTTAGCTTCTCAAACCACTCATGTTGTGTGCGTTAATTTTATACGTAAGTGGCGGGACCTACAGTTTAACGTCGACTCCGAACGACAGATTTTTGAGAAACTTTTTCATGGCAGGTTAATTTACTTTCAGAGTTTTTGCCAGAAATTTGCTGAGAGAAAGTCGCCGAAGAAATAATTTTTTCTTCATATTCCGGGCTTTACGTCTAATAAACCAACACACTACCTACTAGACTATGGCGGCTTCGTTTACTAACCTTTATTTATTCCTGTATATTCTGATGCATGTCTCAAATCTCCTCTTATTGCTTTGCTTCCCTTATCTTGCCTTTCGTTGAGTATAACTTCCCAAACATTTACAGTGAGCGCCGTAAGTGAGTCAATACCCACTATAATTTGAAATTTTCTATTATGTTCTTAAGTATAAAAAAAAAGTTCTTTTATTATGAATTGTTGTTTTTTTGTTTTAAAATTTTATAAGTAATAAATAAACGTTTTTATTTTTGGAAATTTATTCGACTATTCTCATTTACTTTTCTCGCTATCCTAAGAAGATGAATTATTTCAGTGGTGTTTACTCACTTTTGACGCTCACTCACCCACTCGGCAGAAAGGTTTTGATTATTGGGACGAGGTGGAGCTCACATTAATTTAAAATTCTCATGTTTGTTGAATGGTGTGCAAATATCACAATGTCACAGGCAGGCATTCAGCTGTCCTGATTACTAGTCCACTATGTTTCTCGAACTGATATATGTATGTGTTACCCAGCAATCTTTACTAAGATTATCTCTAGTGTGACCTATATATAAATATTTTTGTTTTTCTTTTTGTCAGTAACAAAATTTGAGCGACAAATAAATTAAAAAAATTATCGTATACTTTTTTATTACAAATAAACTTATTAAGATTGGATTGCTTTGTTTAATTTTTAATTGAATGCGAAATGCTATAAATAACTTACATTTTAACAGAGTTCATAAGAATTGATCGATGCGGTTTATCGATATAAACAAGAATTGACATGGAATTTTTTTAATTCATGACGTACATATTTTTTTTAATTTTACAACAATACTCCCTAGTGATGTTAATGACAACTATGCCACTACATGTTGTAAATGCACTTCACTTTTAATGATTTCATTAACAATCCTTTTATGGGAACTTGATTAATATCGATGAACCATGAAAAGGTCATTGATATACTTTTTTTTTTTGGTAAAATGAACTGGTTTGTTTTATTGTCATTAAAAAGACTGGTTCTGTATATTTTGCTTTAGTTTTTTATAAATTTTATTTTTTGCATTTATTTTATATAAATGTTTTTCAACAGATTTAAGGAAGTTAAAATACATACAGGTTTCTTAGTGATTTTTGCAAATGATATTCCAAAAATTATTATAAAATGTTCACAAAGGAATTCTATCCTGCTATGGAGCAGCTGCTAATGAAATCGCGAATTAAATTTAAATTTAAAAATGATTTTTTGCTGCTATGGGAACAGATTTCTGGCAAAAACTCTGAGAGTGAAATAAAATAGCCATGAAAAGTTTCTCAAAAAAAATCCGTCGTTCGGAATCGACTTTAAACTGTAGGTCCCGCCACTCATGTATAAAATGAACACACACAACATGAGTGGTGTTGAGAAGCTAGGCCGTAATCCTGACTGAAGGGTTGTAATGGCCAATTATGTACATATGTATGTATGGGAACAGTGTACATATATAGAAGTGGTATAGCGTTTGAGTGCAAAAAATTCGTGCTCAATTCTACTTGAATAGAAGGACACGGGAGATAATAATTCTATGTGCCATTCAGGCTGTCATTTAAGCACGTAGTCCTTATAAGATTAAATCATTTGGAAATACCACTTGTTTGGATCCAGTTCAAGCAGATGTGTTTGCCAGAAGGAAAGTTTCTACGCCTCTGATGTGGCCAGAACCAACAAAAGTGAACGTAAAGAGAAACAAAGCATCTCCTCAGAAATATGAGTTTGAGTTAATCGAAACTTTTGTTGGGAAATCACATTAAAATGAGATTTGAGTCATGCATTATGTTAGCTTAGAATACGCAGAGGTTAGTAACCGCAGAGGTTTGACAGGACACTAAAGGTATCGATTGCCCAACATGATGATGATGAAAATGAATCTTCAGAACACATTCCTGTAGCCAGTGGGGTACTATTTTACTTTCATACTAAGATTTGACAATCTTTTGAACGCATTGGTAACGTAATCAAATCTCATGCCCTACAATCAGTACCTGTAGGCTCTTGGAGTTAACTAAACTCCTAGGGTCTAGAAAAATGAGTTGAAGAATGGGATATATATGTTCTTCTTGAATATATGTATGTATATACCCCCAATAAAATAAGAAGACTGAGAGTTGCTTTAACTTCTTGGCGGTTTCTTAATAACTACCTTGGTAATGAAAAAAAGATTTTAACTAAAGAAATTTGGAATTCACAAAGTATATAATAAAAAAAGGAAGTACATAAGATTGGAAATAATTCACAATATATGTCTGGTTGGGGCTCGAACACGGGATTTACGTCTAATAAGCGAACACACTACCTACTACACTACGGCGACTTCAACTACTATTACACATAGGAAAATCTGTTGAACGTATAGATCTTTGCAAAGAAATAGCCAGTAGAAGGAAGATGAAACTAATTACTGAAAAAAGTTCAGATGCATTATGTAGTGTAGAGTGTTACAAAGTCGATTCATTAAAAATTGTAAATGTTTTTAACTGTTTCTAATTGTTAAGTTTAATTAATGTCTGACCGTTAGGTGTAATAGTTTAGTGTCTGTTTAAGAATTCCTATTCAATTGTCATTTGAATGCACTCAAGTTAGCATGAGTTGTTGTATATTGAGACGTCTACATACATACGTATTACGTCTGCATATATTAAAAAAATGGAATTAAATTTTTTATTCATGGATATATTTTTTATTGCTCATAAAAAAATATATAACATCTTTAACTAGATTTTAATTCTTTAAGTAATGGCTTTTTAACTAAGTTTGGCTGCAAAATTAAGAAATAAGAATTTAAAAAAAAAAATGTATTAAAAATGAATTAAAAAATAAACCTACTTTTTTGTAATAATAATTCACAATTTTATGACAAGGATATTCGTAGAATATGGCAATAATAAAAGCCAAAGTAATTGTTAAAGCAAGCATTCCAATGGTAAGGGTGGCCTGTAATTAAAAAAAAAAAAATTATTTCCTTTTCAAAAAAATAAAAAAAAATATATTTTCAAACATACATGATGCAAATGATTGGTAAACACAGGCTCACGTTTATAGCCATTTAACAAATAAATAATAGGAAAATGCCATAGATAAACCTGGAAGGACAAACGGGCCAAAATGCGAAACATAGAGCAGCAAAATACATTCATAACCGATACTGTTTAAAAGAAAAATAATATTATAATTAAATATTTTGCAAATATAGACTAAATAATAAAGAAACTGACATGTTTTGCAAAAAGTACACATAAGGACTGGTATGCCAATCACCACACTGGCCCATAAATTACGATTTAAACCAGCATATAATGCGGTCCATATGGAAGACTCTTGAAATATAACAACTGAACCCAGGAAACATATCCACAAGCCTAAGGCAATACATGACCAAAATACAAATTCACATAATGATTTGGGTATACGCGCTATATGCTTGTAAATTTCTTCATTGTGATTGAAACGCTCATATATTGCACCCAAAACAATGCCACACAAATAGCCACCCAAATTGGTATAGAATGGTATGTATAGGCTGTAGTAGGCATGATCTTCAGGCTTAACTACTGTAAAACGGTAGCTTCTATGGAATATAAGTTAAAAAAAGTAAAAGTTTTTATTAAAAAAACAACAACAATAAAAACCTACTCTGGTGATATTAAAAAGCAAGGCTCGATTTTGAAAATATATGAAACAGTAAATGGTATGGCAAAGGATAAACCAGCCAATGTTGCCAATATACGTTTTTTATATTGGGGGTATCTGTAATAAAAAGAAAGAATAATTGTGTAAATACGGGGGGATAGGTGGTGGTTTAAACTTACTTCTCCGTTACTATAAGTACAGCAAAATAAAAGGCGAATAATTGCCAATCTGTAGTCATATACCATGTATGGGGATATCCCTTTAAAAAACAATTCAAATAAAACTACTTGGTCTAATAAGAACTATTTATACATACACCTTCCGATGTATTATCGAGCATAAATAAAATATTCCACCATTTTTCACGGCTAATAACACGACCAGGTTCAGTAATATGACGCCAATATGGACCATCTTGCAGACGAGAAAAGAAAGTCGCTTGGACCAGTATGAATAATACCAAAGAGGGTAAAAATCTTAAAAAAAATGTTAATTTATAAATAAAGAAAATAATAGTTCAGCAACTATCGTTAATACCTTACAAAACGCATTAACATGGCTTTAGTATAGATCTTAAAACAATCCTTCATAGACGATAAGGGTGTTATACGGGCAAATTCTTTAAATTTAATGTACAAAAGCATGCCACTCATAACATGAAAAATTTCCAACACAAGTGTACCATTGGTAAACCATAAATGTGTAGAACTTTTGGCAAAATGTTCAAAATCATGAGGATTTTTCACATGCTGATACTGTACAAAATAAACATGACCAATAATAACCATTATTGTGGCTATAGAACGTACACCATCCAAATAATTCAGATCTTTGCCAAGCACCGTGCTACAGGGTTCAGCTAAGCGATAATAATTGCGTGGTATGGAAAATGCTGTCAAAAGGCTAGAAACTGGCTGGTGAAGATTAACTTTATAAAAATTATCACTTTGTAACTCGCGCGGCTGTTGTCTCTTTAGGCAGTAATCATAAAGTGTGGAGAGTATATTTAAAATCAAAATAATCTCCAGTATTTTAAAAACAATTTTATCGCCTAAATCTAGAAATGAAGGAAATTTATTAAAATTTTTAATTATTTTATTTAAAAAATATTGTTTTGCCTTTCTCATCACCATCTTCCTTTTGTTCACAGTATTCAATATAGGTTTTCAACTCTAAGCCATACAGTTTTTGAAACTCCAAACTTAAGCAGTTGTATAGTAAGTCATGGTATTCCGTACGCATTTGCAAGTCGAGGGGACGTTTATGTACCGCATTAAAATAATTGGTAATCTTGAATAAGAAAACAACAAAATAAATTTAAAATAAAAAATTTAGAAATTTCAATTAAAATAATAAACAACAACACTATTAAGTATAATAATAATAATTGTCATAAAATTATGAAATTACTTTTTATGCTAAAACAAGTTTCCTAACTTGAATACTTAATAACTTAATTACGGTTTATTTATATACTTTTGTTTAAATATAAAAAAAGATATTTAAATTTGGTTTAAATTATTACACAACAATTTAATACAATGAATTTAAAATAATTTAATGTTCTCTCGAAAGTTCGTATATTCAATATAAAATATAAAAATATAAAATATAAACTTCTCATCTTGACTAATTGCGAAATAAATTTTAGAACGGTTACATTAATAGGCATTAAATCATTCGCTAGTTTTTTTTTAATATTTGATTACCGACGTATTTTACTATTCCGTCTGAGAACGAATCGTATAATCGTATTGAAATCGTATCGGCAAACACAATGAAAATAATTGGTCAATTCACACAAGCCGTTGTATCGTTGTATTCATTGTATTGTTGGAAGAACATACAATATACATGCTATCAAATTGTGTGAATTAAAAAAAAGGTGTATAGGTTTTCATATGTTTTTAAAAAGTTGTGTTGGTTTCGGGCTGTCAAATTGTTTGAATGTCACGAAATACACAATATCATTGAGCATTCACAAACAAACAAATGTATTCAATACAACATACACGATACAAAGTTGTGTGAATTGCCCAAATATTCTGAAGTTATCGACATATGTATATCCCTGAGCAAAAGTCTAAGTCATCAAAAGATGTATTCAATTCAATTTGGATGGGAGGTACAAAGCAGGGAACATAGAAATACTGTGTGGCAGTCAACTCTTCTGACATTATATTGAAGACAGTATTCTATATAGAGAAACGAGGGCTACCTTCTGATGGGTTCTAGATCGTACGGGAATTCTCGGCGATTTACAGGCAGATGAAGTCGCCGTAGTCTAGTAGGTAGTGCGTTGGCTTATTAGATGTAAGGCCACGGTTCATAACCCAGATCAGACATCAAAACGAAATATGAAAAAAATATTTCTTCGGCGACTTCCTCTCAGCAGATTTCTGGCAACTTTAAACTGTAGGTCACGCCACTCATGTATAAAATTAACACACACAACATAAGTGATGTGAGAAACTAGGCCGTAATCCTGACTTGTAATGGCCAATTATGTATTATGTATGTATGTACAGGCAGATAAGCTTGCGAGACGAGAAGAGTTTTCACGTCGCCAATGATACCTTTCTGAGGAGTAGGAATGCACATTTGGAAAGATATACTAAACAAAAGTGAAGTTATAGAGACCAAATGGGTTTGCTGCAGACTGAGGCCCACGATGCATAATTAAATCGATTTCTCTGCCTTTACAACACTTCAGAAAATCTTTGTTATTTATTCAGTTTCAAGCAGGCATTCTATTTAAGTCACTTGTCGTAGACTATTGTGATTCTTGGGTTGTACATAATCATCATTACTTACTTAATTGGCCATTAGAACTTTTTAGTCAGAATTAAAACCTATTTTCTCACACCACTTATGTTGTGTGTGTTAATTCTATTCAAAAGCGGTGGGGGCTACAGTTTAAAGTCGACTGCGACGAAAGATTTTTAAAAAGCTTATCACGACAATTTTATTAACTCTCAAGATTTTACCGAAAATGTGCTGAGAGGAAGTCGCCGAAGAAATAATCTTTCATGTTTCGTTTTATGGGGGATGTCGGACCTGGGGTTTGAACAGTGGTCTCACATCTAATAGGCCAACACAGTACCTGCTTGACTATGGCGACTTTGTGACGCAAAATATTATTCAAGACATTGTTTATTAAAGTACACAAAAAATCGAAAAAATTCTGAAGTTTTTCCTTTTTATTGCAAAATATACTGTGGACAAGCAAAAGTCTTAGTACGGCAATATATTTTGACAAATAAAAAAAAGTTACCACAGGCTTAATACTCCTGCACAAAGTCTCGACATGACTTCCAGGGAGTACTTAGGAGATAATTTGTAAGAACTGTTACGTAATCGCTAAACCTTAAACAAAAGTCAATCGAAGAACTTGATCATGGTCCGACCAGAAAACACTAACTAAACTTATACATTCAATCCCAAATGGGTTAAATGAAGGACTTGACCTTAAAGGATATTCTAATAAATACAAGAGATAACATTGTCATATATTAGGCCTTTGAATTTTAAATTTACTTAGGGTTCTCCTTGGGGGTACCTATGGAGTCATCTGAACATTTTCCTTATTTTTCTTGTGTTTAATGAAAGACATTAAAAAATTGTTTGTTTTATAATAAAATAGAGATAAATTAATAAAATAAATATATAAAGTATAAATTTTTATACAAACTTTTGGCTAAAATTCATTTCCCAAAAAATATTTTACCGTACTAAGACTTTTGCTGTCCACTGTACATATACATTTTCGTTTCCTATGTCCACATTTTATTTTCCTAGTTCCATTAAAATGTACTGATTAAGGAAGATCCATACCTAATAAATATGTTGCATACACAACAAAATATTAAGCATTATACGATAACTAAATAGATTATGTTTTAAGTTCCATAAAACAAAAGACTTAAGAAACAAACTTTTTTGCATTACTTAGTAAACATAAGAAACTTAAATCTGTTCCCTTTGGTGTTTTATGTTTAATTTTAAACTAAAAAGATATTTTTCAAACAAAAAAAAAAAACATTTTAACAAACATACATACCTTATTATCAATTCTCGTTTGATTTTGTTCAACATTTTCAGGAAAATTTGCGAAATGTTTACAACGTTGCAGGCAAACACCAAAAAATAAACGATCACGTCTAAAATGAAATTGAAATTCTAAATGTTGTGAAATTTTTCTCCATAATTCCGATGAGTTTTGTGGTTGTATTTCAGCATAAACCATGCAATAGGTTCTATCAAATGATGACAATGTTTTATGATCAAAACACTTATCGTAATCGTCGAAAGTATAAAGCGGCGGAAATTCTTGGGTGAATTCATCTAAAAGAAGCACAGAAACGAAAAATTAAATTAAAATACAATTCTTTTCAAAATATGACAGAAGCCCTACCAATAAGAAATTTCAATAAATTTTTCTTTTATTTTTATAACTTTAGTTTGATATGCAAATAAACAGAGGAAGGCATAATTCAAATTATAAATAAGATAATAATTTAATTGTTAATAAATATTTAATACCTTTAACACCAATTATGTAAACTATTTTTAATAATATTAAAACAATGTATGTTAAACATTTCATTTCTTAAATAAATTTTATTTCAAATTTTAAATTTAAATTTAAAGAAAGTTGCAACTGTTTCATTAGAATTATAAATTGTTACTAATTTTAAAAAAAGTTTTGTTTCATCTCAAATAAATTTTGATTCAATTCACGTTGTTTATGTTATAAAAATTTAATGAATTTAATTGAGATTAATAACTTGTATTACACTGGACTGCAATGAAATAATTTTAATTGTACATATTTTGTTTGTAATTCAATAATTTAAACTTGAAAACAAGGGTGTTAATTTTTCATAAAAATTTTAATTATTAATAATAAAAATGTTGTACTTTTATGTTGTAATTTCTAGAAAACAAAGTTTAACTTTTACAGACTATCAAGACCAAATATGTAGGTCAACTATAATATGCTTGGCGGCATTAAATTGTATGCATTGAACTCACGTATTACATTCGTTTACATTTGCGCACATGTGAAACACATCTTCCTGGAAGGAATCACAGAAATCGTAGATTTCATTGCAGACTATACTTAAAGGTGTTAATTAAATTGCAAGGACCATTATTACAACTTGCCGTTAAAGTTGGGTTTAGTAAAGGTAAGTTTAACTAAAGTCAAGTTTAAAGTCACCTTTAACTTATTTTCGTTATTACAACCTATTGATAAAATAAAGTTAACTTTTTTAAAAACATGGCAATGTCGGAGCAACGTCGATAGCACTGCTCAATTAAACAAGTTTTTTTAAATGCAGTGACAACGACGGGCTTCGCTTTTTGTTGTTGTTGTACTTGATCAAAAACCATGTTTTTTGCCATCAATATTTCGATGCCTCCGTTCTATAACATTCTAAGCCGAAAAAGTGTGTTTTGAGTTATGAGCTCTCAAAGTTTTCACGCGCCATACGACTATATGTGTATTCTAAGTAGATTTTTCTCTATAACTTCGGAACTTAACCAAATTTTGACAGTATTTAAGTTAGAGAACGTAGAATTTAAAAATGCAAGAACATTAAAAACGTTCTAAGTACACTTAGAACGTTATAGAATGGAGGCGTCGATTTCAGCCTCTATAATGAGACCCGCTGTAGTGAAGAGCACAGTATACTGCTAATGGGGAGTATGCTTCTGCCCATGGTAGTTTTTCTAATTTTTGAAAATGTTCCATAAAAATAAGACTGCTGATTAAAATAAGCTGTGAGCCGCTATGTATAAGTGAAGCAGGTGATTATCTGCGCAAAGAAGTTAGATGGACACACTCTGAACTATTTAAAGCATTTGATGAAGCGACTTAAACACTGACACACATACATAATTGGTTATTAGAACCCTTCAGTCAGGATTATGGACCTAGCTTCCCACACCACTCATGTTGTGTGTGTTAATTTTATACATGAGTGGCGTGACCTACAGTTTAAAGTCGACTCCGAACGACAGATTTTTGGAAAACTTTTCATGGCAATTTTATTTACACTCAGAGTTTTTGCCAAAAATCTGCTGAGAGGAAGTCACTGAAGAAATATTTTTTCATATTTTCATTTTGTTAGATATGTCGGACCTAGGATTTGAACCATGGCCTTGCGTCTAATAAGCCAACTGACTACCTACTAGACTACGGCAACCTCCTTGAACACTAACTGTTCGTTTAAATCATCTGTGTTGCAGACACCAAGGTTTCCTCTTTTTCATCATCTCTACAGCTTCCCCAGAAATCATTTGCCAAGTGTTGAATAATCAATCCATTTAGCATGAGTATCTATACACTGTTCTATATGATTGATATGATAGTTGACCGAATGGAATAGGTCATATGCTATATTATAAGCGAATGCTATTAAAGTTAGAAAGAAATTACTAGGATTGAAGTTTCTTCAATTAACAAATTATTATTAACAAATTGTTTATCAGTGTACAGTTTTTTATTATCCCATTAAAGAAACCGTTTGTTACTCCTTAATTGTTAAACAGTTATTAAACCTTCAAATGTAGCAGGAACCAAAAAATAAAAAACAAAAAAAAAAAGAGACCACGTTCTAAATTTAATTCAATGTATGTGTTAAATTTTATTTCTCTTTTAATTCGAAATAAAGTTTTCTTTTAACATTTTAGGGTTAAATGTGCGAAGATGTCAACAATTTAAAGAACCGGTTCTTATAATCATTTATTTATATTCTTTAATGATTATGTTATTAAATAAAAAAGTACAATTTCTTTTTAATTAAACTATTAAACAAACAAAAAAAAGCCATTTGATCGTTTGATTTTTTTGTGTTTGTTTTTCCCCGTTTGTTTGTGTTTGTTTTTCCCCGTTTTGATCCAGAAATGCATCGTTGTAAAAAATTAAGTTAACAATATGTATTCATATTAGAATAAATGTAGTAACAGAATTAGCATTTACTCGTTTACTGTTTAGAACAATTAAGAACTCAGACCGATCCCATCGATCATTTCCTCAATCACGCATTTAGCAAGGGAAACGTAGACTTCCTGTTGAAGATTCTGCTTACTCCACATAATTAGCAAATGGCTTTAGATTTTGTCAATTACGCGATCTAATGTATTTGTAAGCTACTGTCCAAATTTCCTAATAAAGGTAAATCGTGAGAAAAGAGCATACTTTCCATGAAACCTGGCGTGTAATTGAACTAAGCTCTCTTTACAAAATCTCCTAATAGAATGCAACTCACAACTGTGGAATAGAAGGGGTAGAGGTTTGGTTGGAGAACAATAGCCGCACTGTTTCTTTGAATTGTCTACACCTACCATACTTTCATTCTGCTTGTCCCACTGTGGAGGAAATTGTGAACTCAATAAACAGACTAAAATGGAACGAAGCTCTAGACATTGATGGAATTATATATGGCCAACTAATAACTATTTGCGACCAAAAATGAAATACCAATCGAATGAAATGAAATACGAATAGAATATAAATTTATTAGATGAGCTATGTCCCGAAAAGTCGCCGCGGCCTTTTAGATAGTGTGTTATCTTATTAGACACCAAGTCACAGTTCAAACCTCAGGTCAGACATAACGACCAAACTGCAAAATGAAAAAAAAATATTTCTTAGGCGTCTTCCCCTCAGCAGATTTCTGGCAAAAACTCCAAGAGTAAATAAAAACCTGCCATGAAAAGTTTCTCAAAAAAAAACATCTGTCACCCGGACTCGAATCTAAACTGTAGGCGCCACTACTTATGGATAAAATTAACACACAAAACATGATGTGAGTTACCTACGAGGCACCTGCAGCCTGAATCGCTTCATCAGGAGCTCCGAATGGTTTCGAGATTAGGGGATGTTAACTGTGGTAGCACAATGGGCCCAATGCGGCCTAAGTGAGTCCATCCAAGAAACGTTCTTGGATGGGCAGCCACCTCTACCTACCTACCTATCTACCTACGAGTTACCTCGTAGTCGGCAGTCAACGTGTTAAAGGACTCATACAAGCTGGCACCCTAGAAGGGAATGCAATCTACGAGTTATCTCGTAGTCGGCAGTCAACGTGTTAAAGGACTCATACAAGCTATTTTTTTTAAGACAACTTCCAATGAGAAGCTAGGCCGTAATCCTAACTGAAGGGTTGTAATAGCCAATTGTGTATGTATGTGACTTCCAATGTAATTTCCTAATCCATGTTGAGATTTTTTTTCGTTAACTTTACATATATAAAATGTTTTAAATTTTATTTACTTCTTCTTAATTATTTTATAATTATTTAATATGCCATAAATTCAACAACTCCGTTATGGGTATTTCAAGCATTACTGCCAAAATCAATGCAATTAGATTGGCCAGTAAATAAATCACAATAAAAGCTAAGAACTGCAATAAAAAATTAAAAATATTTATTTAATATTTCAATTTTATTTAATATTTCACAAATAAGCCGCCACTACTTACCAATAAATAAAATGTCACATTAATTGGTTGTTGAAAATAATTTATAAACACCAGTACTATTATGAAATGCCACAAATAAACTTGAAATGAAATGCGGGCCATTATGCGAAACAGTAAAGAAGATAATATTTTAAAAATAGCTGTAAATATAAAACAAAAAAAAAATTATTTTTAAGCCCATATTCCTATTTACAATTAAAACTAACTTCCTTTATGAGTCATCAAATAGACAATTGTTATACTGCTTAAAATTATAACAGCGAGATGACGTTGCAATAGGCCATACAAGGCTGTCAAAAAAGAAGGCTCCTGCTCTAGTATTAAAGTGCCCACATAAAATATCGCTGCAATACAAAGCCAACCAATAAAAGGTGAAGAATTTATGATTTTCCTAAGCACACTTTGTAGTTTATAGTCCTTCCTTATAAACCTCATGTAGTATATGCCACAAACTATGCCTGTTAAGAAACCATGCAGATTTGTATAGGATGGTATATATAACTGGGCGCCAGTTTCAATATCAATTAAATAGAAGTAACGAAAACTTCTACAGTAAGAAAATAAAAAAAATATAAAAATTATGTGCTTAAGTAAGGCAATGTTATACTTACTCTAAGGTCATATAGGCAATTGAGTCCAATTTTAGAAAATAATTAATTAGAACTGGTATAGCGGCCGATAACAAAGCCATGCAAATCCATGTTTTTAATTTGAACTTGGGATATCTGTTAAATAAACAAAGTATTGTTATTATAAAAAATCTTTTTTTTGTACAAATAATAAGTAAATAGGCCTCCATTCAATAAATATTAAATTTATGCGATTCATTTAAAAATAATTTTTATTTACGCTACAAGGCTAGTATATACATATTACTACATTTAGAAGTCTATTCATTGCTTTATAGAATTTTTAAAATAATTCTCTATTAATAATGCACGGAATACACAAACGGAAATGCTTTTGATAAAGCTGGTATCGTAATTCTAATCTGTAAACATTGAATTAATTTTATTGCAGAACCCTTTCCAAAATTAAAGAAAAAGTATCGTTATTTACTCCATTTCTATTTTTCAATTCTTGGTTCTCTCAACAAAAATGTTCGTTTCTTAAGTCTTTTGTTTACTTCTCTTTTATTTCGTTTAAAGACGTGCAGTAGTACACCACAAAGTATTTGTAAAACAAATACACCATGGTAGATACCATGTACTATTGGTATAAATGAGAGAATGAGTGTAACTGATATTGTCTGCTTTTGCTTTTACTTATCTACTCTACCCACAAAAACAATAACAGTTCTTTATGGTTTTGTGTTGAGTATCGCATTGTATTTGTTTCTTGCTCTCAAATAACTGTTGTACTACAAGTATTTTTGAGTGTTTATTGTTATTTCTAGTAAAACGAATGTGGATTAGTGCATTAAGTTGAAGTATATGTACATATTAATATAAAATGAATAATTTGGAATGAAAAGAAAAAATTGTGTCTGGTGATTATAAAATTTGCGAAAAAAGAGGACGAAGCAAGATATGCGATTGCTTTGGTATGGTTAAAGATCGAAATTATTCGGATATTATACATTTTGTTGAGTGCAAAAATTGTAAAAATGTATACCTACCAGTACAATAAAAATGCACTTTCAAATTTAAATAAACATAAGTGCGTTAATGGAAAATCATTTAACGAAATATTATTTTAACTGAATTTTAGTTTCTGTTTTTAATTTTGTTTAGAAAACACTTAAGTACTGAAATATATATATTTTTTTTGTATTATTGTATTGAATGTATTATTGTATTGTTAGTTTTGTTTTAAAAACATAGTTAAGTCCTGAATTATATTATTTTTTGTTTGCATTTTTATCAACTGAATTTTTAGTTTTGTTTTAAAAACATCTTTAAAAACTGAATTATATTAATTTTTTGTATTTTTTATAAAAAAAACATAATAAAACGCATCGTTTTAAAATTATTATAGTTATTTTATTAGTGTTCGTATTCTGCTTGTAATTTAATGTCCATATGCATACAGCATACAATAAGTTACTTATTGTACCACACTCATGATCTATTTTATTTGTTTGACTAAAATATAGCAAAACAAATATGTTACTCTTATTCTCTTTATACTCACTCATACTTACTATGTTTGAGAAAGTAACAATACCAACTTGTATAAGAACTTCTCAACTACTCATCAATACACACATGTAGCAGTAGACAATACGAAACTTGTGTATTCAGTTGTAACTGTGCACGTCTTTAATTTCGTTCTCTAAAGTTACTTTATACAGTAGCTGTCTTAAGTCTTTTGTTTTTTTTCTTCTAGCTTTAGTTATGGAATATTTTGCTGAATGTCTCTGTTCTGAATTACATCTGGTAATACTTCTAAGGGGACAGAAGCCCAACTAATTGGGTATGTAAGTGAAAGACCTGAACATAGACTGATGGACTTTTTATAAGCAAAACGAAGATATCCACTTAGTTGAGATAGTTAAATCTTATCCTAGATCGGTGTAAGCAATTGATGCTAGTCACCTATGTACGAGGACTGTAGCTTCTAAATTGGGCTTCCTTTAAAGCTTAATACGCAGGGTCTGTAGGAGTGTAGTTGAAACCTTGCTAACCTTACTTCAGAAAGGGAATAAGAGGCAGGAAGGAGATAATTTCAACTAGGTTATCGAAAATGGATGTTAGATACCTATGTACGAGGACTATAGCTTCTAAATAGGGCTTCCTATAAAGCTTAATACGCAGGGTCTGTAGGAGAGTAGTTGAAACCTTGCTAACCTTACTTCAGAAAGGGAATAAGCGGCATGATGCGGACAATTTCAACTAGGTTACCGAAAACGATGCTATCAGTCCAGCCATTTGAGATATGAGTGCAGTATGAGACGGCTCCAGACTAAGGGGAGCGTATTGAGGCTGGCTATTGATGGATAATATCAAAGTATTTTATAAATAATTCTTTACCAGACATTACTAAACTAAGCCGCTGTAGTCGAGTAGGCAGTGTTTCGCCTTGTTGTTCGAATCTCATCTCGGGGGAAACGAAATATGAAAAATATTTCTTTCGGCAACTTCTACAAAAAAAAAAAACTGAGAGTAAGTAAAATGAAGTCGCCGTAGTCTAGTAGGTAGTGTGCTGGCTTATTAGACGTAAAGCCCAGGTTCGAGCCCCAGGCCAGACATCAAAATGAAATATGAAAGAAAAAATATTTCTTCGGCAACTTCCTCTCTGCAGATTTCTGGCAAAAACTCTCAGAGTAAATAAACCTACCATGGAAAAGTTTCTCAAAAAATCTGTCGTTCGGAGTCCCGCCACTCACGTGTAAAATTAACACACACAACATGATTGGTGTGAGAAGCTAGGCCGTAATCCTGACTGAAGGGTTGTAATGGCCAATTATGTATGTAGGTATGTATGAGTAAATAAAATTGCCATGAAAAGCTTTTCCAAAATCTATCCTTCGAAGCTGACATTAAACTGTAGGTCCCGCCACTTATTTATAAAATTAACACATACAACATAAATGGTGTGAGAAGCTAGGTTGTAATTCTGACTAAAGTAAGTCAGAATAATAAGTAAAGACCAATTAAGTAAGTATTTATCACAGAGAAGTGGATTGAAAATAATTTACGAAATACATGCGGATTATCGATATCCCATAAGCGATATTGCTGAGCTCACAACAGACTGATGTGATGGCTTAGATGTATATCGATGAAATGTATGTGAAAGCCCATTTGGATGATGATCATCTATATATACATTGTAAATCAAAAAATGAAAGCTTACCTTGCAATAAAGATCAATAGTAGTAAATAAAGTGCATACAATTGAAAATCAGCTGCTATATACCAAGTATGACTTAAGCACTGTAAGCGTGTTAAAAAAAATAAAATAAAAATCTTATCTTTTCATAAAATTTGGAATCTTTCTTACCGAATTGCTTATATCGAAATTATTAAACATTAGCACATTTTTCCACCAGTATTTACCACAGAGATATACATTCGATTCCATCATAAAATGCCAAAAGGGACCACGTTGTAGATGTAACATTAAATTGGTATTGAATAAAATTAAAAATCCCAACGATGGTAAATATCTTTAAAAGGGGGAGAAAGAATTCATATATATAAATAAACCACAATTTATTGGTGATCCCCTAGCCTTACCTCATATATCTAGCCAGCAGGAATTTTCCATAAATTTTCATACATTGTCTGCAGCTTGTGGCCTCTGTTACAAACTCACCTCTTTTCACCTTCAAATACAACATTAAACCACTCAATACGAAAAATAATTCCACCACTACCATGCCATGTAAAAGGAATTTCATATGGAATTCGTGGTATAAGTTTTCAAAAAATTCTGGATTTTTTAAATGAACACATTGAAAATAAAATAAATGCTCATAGACAATCAGCAATGACAGAATGGATCGTATGCCATCGAGGAAACTTAAGTCCTTGCCAATATTGCTTAGGTTCTTACTGAGAAGGCGTTGAAAATTGCGTTTCATTGAAAATAAAGTTAAATAGCGATTGACTAGAATTTAGATAAGTATTGTTTGTAAGGAAATGGGCAATTTTTTTTTAATATTTAAAAGTAACTTACCCTGGTTTGTGTGTTTCATTTTATAATACAATTTGCGATTTATGCGCGTACTTATGCGCGATTTTAAATGGCTGTCATATAACGATGATGCAATGTTTAGTATGATTAGCAGTAAGCAGATAAATGAAGTGAATTTAAAACCAAAACCTAAAAGGAAATCATATCAGAGCTCATTAAATATGCCAGAAATCAAGAAATGTATAGAAATTTAATTAAATAGGCCCCTAATTACAAATTAAAATTTTTTAACAGACAAATCTGGTGTATTTAATCGCGGGTTCTGGTGAAATGTATTTTCGATAACAAATTTACCTTTTCTTTAGTGCTTTACTTACCCTTTGCCAGTGTTAAAACTTAAATTATACACCGTAAAAAATAAAATCAAGAAATGTATACAAATTTAACCGATTATCTAATTAAATAGGCTCCTAATGAAAAAATTAAATTTTTTGACTGACAAATATAATGTATTTAATCGAGAGTTCTGGTGAAATGTATGTATTTTCGATAACAAATGCACTTTTTTTGTTTTTTTACTTACCCTTTGCCTTTGGTTCCCTTAAACTATCACAATACAGGGTTACACTGTTCAAACTTAAATTATATGCCTTGAAAAACTGTTCATTTAAAGATTCATTAATTTCCTGCTGATATGGTCCTCCATCAGTTACATTAAAAATTGGTTTCAAAATGTTTGTTATCTAAGAAAAAAAATGTTTGTTATCTTTAGCATTAATTTTTTCCTTTAACCGTCTAAACATACTTTACTCATAGCTACTGTATAATTTCCATATCCTCGTCCCTTAGTAGCATTATAAGCATTTAAACATATGCCACGAAATAAATGATCATGACGATAATGAAATTTATAGGTCGATGAAAAAGTTTGTATTTGATGCCAGAGTTGTGATGAATTATCTGGTATTATTTCGGCATAAGCTAGGCAATACGTAGGAACAAAGCTAATATTTGCGTTAGCAAAGCATTCAGCATATTCATCGAAAACATATAATGCAGGCATAAGCTTATATTGGGTCACTGAAAGGATTTGAAAAAAAAAACCAGTCGTGTAAGTATTGTAATATGGGTGAAGTAAATTTTAGCAACAATAAAACAGGGAAGGCTTCAAGATGAAATTGACGACCAATTGCAAGACGAACAGGCAGGTTTCCGACCAAACAGAAGCTGCGTAGATCAGGCAAATACCTTACGCATTATTATTGAACAGTCTTTGGAATGGCGTATGTATGTACTGTATGTACTGTTTGTCGACTTTAAAAAAGCACTCGATACCATCAAACTAGCTGCTATATGGAAAGCATTGAATAATAAAGGAGTACCCCAGAAAATAGTCAAAATAATTAGAGCTATATACGAGAACGCAGACATCTCAGTTCTTCACAACGGCAACATCAGTCAACCGTTTCAAACAAACGCTGGAGTCAAGCAAGGATGCCCACTATCACCTCTGTTATTCACCATCGTGCTGGATGAAATCATGAGCGAAGTCTGTTCAAAGAGAAGAGTAATAACATGGAGTCTCTCACGCCAACTCGAGGATTTGGATTATGCAGATGATATTTGTCTACTCTCGCACAAGGTCTCTAACATGCAGTCAAAACTCGAAGACCTGGAAAGATTGGCTAGCAACGTTGGACTTGAGATAAATATCAAGAAAACCAAAGCCATGGGAATTAACAGCACTAGCACAGAAAACGGGCGACTGCACTCCATATGGAGAAGCTCATATATATGTATCTAGGCGTACTAAGCTAAGAATACTCAACGCTTGTGTGAAGTCAACGTTTCTATATAGTAGTGAAACTTGGTTTATATCTAACACCATCATCACGCAAAAACTTCAGGCATTTATCAATAAATGCCTGAGAATCATATATGGAATATTCTGGCCCAACATCATCAACAATGCAGATCTCTGGACTCTTACAGAGGAGGAAACCATACAGAAACAGAACAAACAGAAAAAATGGAGATGGATCGGCCATACATTGAGAAAAAAGCCCGACAGTATTACAAGAATGGCGCTAGAATGGAATCCCCAGGGCTCAAGAAAACGTGGCTGACCATAAAAGACCTGGAGACGCACGGTCCTGCAAGAACTAAGAATAAACGACTTGACATGGGTAGGCGCAAAAACATCAGCGGAGAATCGTGTCAGATGGAGATGCTTTGTAGAAGCCATATGCTCCTGAGAGGAGTAATGGAAAAAAATTTTTAAAAGAACTCTCATACAGAAGGTTGAAATGGATTGTAAATAAATTCGGATTACAGAAGTAACAGCTTAACTAGCCTCTGTACTTAACATTTACAGATTTTGAGTAGGCAAGGTTCCATATGGTATCATTATTAGTAAATCTTTTCTTATTTCTCTCCTTGTCGCCTTATGTAATAATTTTAATATTTAAATTTTAGCAATACTTACTGTTAATTTCAGCCTTTATATCTTTTGTAAACATTAAAGTTACTATTGTCTGTAGCCAATATATAATAACCAACATTTTGTAATTTTTTTTTTTAAATCGCTCGCTAACTTGTTGTACTAACTCTCCCATACACTTTACAAATGTCACAATAAGAAAATAACTTTGTTTATTGAAATGTTTAAATATAATAGAAATTATAAGTATTTCCCTACTTGTAAATAAACAAAAATTATATGTACAGTCAATCCTCCTATAACGCGGTACTCTCAGAACGCGTTTTCCATATAACGCGGTTTTCATATGTGATTTGTACTAATTCTGAGTTTCTTAAAGCGCGGTTTACATACAACGCAATACACACTCACCGCGTTATAGGAGGTTTGACTGTATTTAAAAAAGTTTAATTTAAAGTAACACATGAAGTCTGTTATAGCTTAAGTACCAAAATGCAAGTGCATTCAATTTCTTAAGTCTTCTGAAAAACATTCTTATTCTTATTATTAATTCTTATTGATAGTAATTATTTTAACAAAATTTTATTATAATATTAGAAATTGATGTATAAAAATAAAAAGTTTAGATTTTCAACAATAGCGAGTGAAAGTAATAAAGTTAGCTTCACATTACTTCAAATAGCATAAGTTCTTGTAGGATATCACAGGTACGACTTGTATCACCAGATACTTTCTTAATCATGAGAAAACTCATTTGTCTGCCTGCTGTTAATTTATTATTAAATTTACAAATTTTAAGTTATTACTTCTAATCAAAAGACGCACGCAATATTATTTCAAAATACACTGTAGAGAGTTAAAATAGGCTTTTAAAGACTGTTTTTTTTGTTGTTGCTTTTATTTTGCCATGCATATCGCATGCAAAGTCAGTTTATAAAATTGAATGCACTTAGTTAATCTCCATCGCCCACTTTTTTAATCATTTCCAACAGTTGAATATTCCCCAATTTATAAAGTTTTCTTCTTTTTGTAAATGATACTATTGTGGTTTTGCCCGCGTTTATCCTCAGACCTAGTAACATACCCAATCAACTTACAGTCCCAAGGGCTTTGTCAATGATGTTGGAATAAGTCTCTTCACTTTTTCCTTTAATTAGAAGACCTGGACTATGCGGATGACATACATATGCTTATTAAGCCATTCTTTCTCCGACATGCAGTCGAAACTGGATCTAGTTAGCGAAATCGCAAAGTTAGCGGGACTAAAGAAGAATGAATGCTAACGCAACGGGGACATTCCTAATATACGGCAAGGAAATTGATAAAGTGGAGTCCTTCTGCTATCTAGGCAGTATAATCGATAAATCTGGTAGTTCATCAGCAGATATTGCCAGCCGCATTAATAAGGCACGTAATGCTTTTGCCCAACTTAACCCTGTTTGGAAATCATGTAACATATCGAGACGCAAAAATTAGAATTTTCAATTCCAACATTAAATCCGCATTACTTTAAGGTTGCGAAACGTGGAATATGGCACCAAGCGATTCCCAGTCTATTCAGGTATTTGTTAACAAATGCCTGCGTAGAATCATGCGCATTATGGAGGGCCAGTAACCTCCATAATATCCAATGCTCAACTTTGGTCAGATACAAACCAGCAACCAATAGAGATGGAAATAAGAAGACGCAAGTGCGGTTGGCTTGGGTACACTCTTCGCAAGCCATTAGATGACATCACAAGGAAAGCCATAGATTGGAACCCCCAGGAAAGCAGGCCCATCGGACGACCATTGCACACCTGGAAACGCCAAATCACAATCAAATTATCCAAACTACGTCTACAGTGGAACGAAGTCAAACACCGCTCTCACGATCGAGCTCATTGGAACCAACTTGTTGTGGCCCTATGCTCCCTATATATATATATATGTATATATCAAGATTATATCAGTTGCATACATACATAACATAATTGGCCATTATAACCCTTCAGTCAGGAATACGGCATAGCTTCTCACACCACTCATGTTGAGTGCCTTAATTTTATACTTGAGTGGCGGGACCTACAGTTTAACGTCGACTCCCAATGTCCAAAACTTTTCTATTGTTTTCTATATAAAATACGTGACACTAAGTAATAGGCCTGAGGGATTTTGGGTGTGTTGTATCCTCTTTCCCACTTTTGGGATGAACACTACTCTTGCCCTTCGTCAGGCTTTTGGTTATACCTAGGAGCTACACTACTACGGTATGTATTTGTTAGGTATGGCAATAGTTTTTTCTATGGCACTTTGTAATAGGCCAGGAAAAATTTCATCCGTTCCTGGAATCTTATGCAGTAAGACCCCGATTAACGCGGGGGATACGTTCCAGTAAGTTCCAGCGCTAAACGAAACAGTGTTAAACGGGGCAACTAATAAATCAACTGTGACGCAGGAAGCATGCGTTCGTACTGTGACTGCGACTTCGGAAAATACAGTTGGAAATTTTATTCTGGACTGACTAACAAGAGAGCGTTGAAAAAGATACATAGTATACATTGTCGCTATATAGTGCACCGCTTTTGTAGTACCGCGTAATACTGAAACAGCGTTAAGCGGGGTCTTACTGTACAGTAAAAAGAGCTCAAAACCTATTTTACATTCTGGCCAGTATATAATTACAACGTATACGGGCTATCTCTATTACCAGAGTTAACAGGCCTGCTATTTAGATGCCCAATATTATCCTAAACGCTTTCTGGCAAGTGGGTGTTCTGTCCTCTTTATTTTTTAGCTCTCTCTTGTTAATGATATCATCTTCCCTGATATATACTTATATCTTATATATACTCATTAGAGCGACTCACCAAAAAAAGTGCTCGATGTACCCTCCTAAAAATGAACCTTCGACTTTTTTAAGATGACATTTAAAATATTTCGGCTCCAGCTTTGACCTCTCGTGAGCTGGACCATTTCGAAAAAGGGTCTATTTTTCCATATTTTGTCAATTTGAGAATCCATTTCCTTACCAACATATACAATATTGGTATCATAAGAAAGGTTTTTTTAAGGCGCGCCCAACTGTATATACAATTTGTCCAAGCACGATCCTCCATATCCTTTTTTTAAGGATATTCTGTAAAAAATAACGGTTTTTGAATTTTTTCTTTGAGGTTGTTTGTAATAAAATAACCAAATTAACATATTTTAATCTTTAGTTGATTTAATTAAATACGGGTCTTAGCTTTTTCTGAAATTCGCCCTAGTTTGCGTTTTTTGAGTATAGTTTTGTAAATATAAACAAACAAATTTAATACCTTTTTTTAATTTGGGAAAAAATATGCCCACAAAAAGTCGCCGATCATTTCTTTTTTTCTTTCTTTAGTCCTATTTTCATCCAAACATCATCTAGAAACTAAATCCGCCATCATATTAGAGTTAATTTGGTTAGAAAAGAAGAAAAGAAAAAATTCAAAAACCGGTTTTTTTACAGAATATCCTTAAAAAAAGGATATGGATGATCGTCCTTGGACAAATTGTATATACCGCTGGACGCGCCTTGAAAAAACCTTTCTTATGACACCCATACTCTATATGTTGGTTAGGAAACAATTTCTAAAATTAACAAAACATACAAAAATAGACCCTTTTTCAAAATGGTCCAGCTCACGAGAGGTCAAAGCTAGAGCCGAAATATTTTAGATGTCATCTTAAAAAAGTCCAAGGTTCATTTTGAGGGGGGGGGTACATCGAGTACGAATTTTGCTTCCATACAACTTGAGTCGCTCTAATACTCATGCTAGCTCCGGTGTAGTTTCTCTGCCTTCAGAGTAATCTTTTAAGCTATCACGTTGATCTTTCTTTATTTTCGTAAAGGTCTGTATAGCCTAGTACCCTTTACGCTTTATTTTATTTCCGAGCCTATGAAGTCCCAAGTACAGGAAAATGGCTGTCCTACTAGACGAGAGCAGAACTAGTTTTTATTTTTAATAAATTTTATTCCATTTTTTGCCATACTTTTTAAAGTTTTTAGAAAAAATTAATAATAATATAAAATAAACAATAATTTACGCAATTTATTCGGTTTCAAAATCTCTAAACTGTTAACACCAAGAAAATTAACAAAATAGCCACTTATTTCCTTACCCTGTATTCAGAATGGAGTATCATTTTACGCTGAATGCCAAAAATACTTTTAGATAAAGAAGAAGCATTGACTGCATATTTAGAAGACCCTAAAGTAATTAATAAAAGTAAAAAAAAAACATACACAAAAAACTTAATTATCTAAGATAAAATATATTCAAAGAAAATAATTAAGTTAATAGCGATTAAAACAAAACAATAGAAAGAGTTTCCCAAAAAGAAACCTAAATGGTGAAAATGTGATGATTCATAAAATGTTTAAAAGCCCAGTAAAATAATTCATTAAAAAACTAAACGCTTTTATCATAAAAAAGGGCGTCTTCAGCAACAAAAGTTTAAAACATTGAAATCTTCTTCAATAAGTTATCAATAAAAATTTGTTAAAAATAAAGTATTAAGTTGCAGGTGTTGTATATATTGTAGTAAACATTTAGTTACAAATTGCTTCAAATAAATCGTCAAAATTGCTACTTTAACACCACCAGTAGCGAGCATACGCAACGCCACAGACAGCGTTTGCAAAGGCTCTAGCAGTACCATAAAGCCAGTGAAGTTAGCGGAAGGAACGATTAGTAGTAGCAGTAATTGCACATCTCCATTGGTAAAGACAGAACAAACGTTACCATTGGCTGTCTATCCCAGTGGCAGCAATAGCAGTAACAGCAACAACTGTTTGGTGGCTGTTACCCGCGCCATCGAGGGAAAACTACAATTGACTGCCAGTCCTCGTGACGATCTGGTCTTGGTGACCACTTCAAAAATGTCCGGAGATCAAAAGACTTTAATTAAGGGTCACAGCTCTCAATATGTTAAGCTGAATGTGGGTGGCCGTTTGTATTATACGACAATAGGGACATTGACGAAACACAATGATACCATGTTAAGTGCAATGTTCAGTGGCCGCATGGAAGTGTTAACTGATTCGGAAGGTAATTTTTTAGTGTCATTTTTGAGTGTCGATTTCTATAAATTCCATAAAAAAATATGCGTCAGCAGAGATATAAAAACAAATCTTTATTATTTCGAAGACTCTATGCGGAACAGGCCATAAGAAAAACTCTTTATCGCATTATAGTCTTTGTAAGTTCTTATTGGCACTCCATTATTTTCTGTGACGCAGGTGAAGTCTCTCTTGTACGGGGACAAGTCAGCCAAAATTCCAGTACTTGAAGCCGCTTCACGGATGCCTAACTAACAACTGATTTTACCCTTTTGCCATTATTAGGGCTTAACATTTTATTTGTTCAATTTCTTTCAAAATACTTATCCATAGACTCTAATTGTTATATCTTTCAGGTTGGATACTTATTGATCGCTGTGGCCAACATTTTGGAACCATCCTGAATTATTTACGCGATGGATCTGTACCCCTGCCCGAATCCCACCGTGAAATTGCTGAATTGCTGGCCGAAGCGAAATATTATTGTATTACTGAATTGGCTATGTCGTGTGAACGTGCTCTGTTGGCACATCAAGAACCTAAACCCATTTGTCGCATTCCCCTAATAACGTCACAGAAAGAGGAACAAATGCTGATAAGTTCCTCATCGAAACCAGCCGTAATATTGGTTGTGCAACGACAGAACAATAAATATTCATACACCAGCAGTTCAGATGACAATCTATTAAAAAATATTGAACTATTTGATAAATTATCGCTGCGTTTCAACGAGCGTATTCTCTTTATAAAAGATGTTATTGGGCCCAGTGAAATATGTTGCTGGTCATTCTATGGGCATGGTAAAAAGGTAGCAGAAGTTTGCTGCACTTCCATTGTGTATGCTACGGATCGTAAGCATACAAAAGTGGAGTTTCCAGAAGCTCGTATATATGAGGAGACTTTACAAGTATTGCTATATGAAAATCGTAATGCACCCGATCAGGAACTTTTACAGGCCACCTCATCGGTGCGCAATCCCTCAGGTGGTGGGTCATCATCGGGAGCATCTGGCGCTGGTTCTAGTGGCATGCAGCAATATACCAGCGACGAAGAAGAAGAACGTACTGGTTTAGCACGCCTGCGTTCAAATAAACGCAACAATCCTACTTGATTTGTAACCCATTATGTGGTACGACCACGACCCATACTTCCCTAACTATGGCGTACCAGTGGTAGTGATAGTGCTTAAAATAAAAAAAGCAATTGTATTCGAAATTTTTCTAAACGGAGTTTCAGTTTATATGACAAAGCCAAACAGCCAATCAATATAGAAACAAAATTCATAAAAACCATATTCTAAATACATTTTTTTTATACAAATCGTACAAAGCGAAAAAAGCTATTAAATGTTTTCATTTCCTGAACAATAAAATATTTCCTTACATTTGAAAATATGCAGAGAGACTACCGTGCAGAAAAGGGAACAAGAAACAAGAAAACATTCTCAACAACCAACAACCACCACCACCAAACGAATTTATAGGTTCAACCTTAAATGAAGGAGCTTATAATTTTAAATATTTTTTTATATATTTCGTTCGATATGAAGAGTATAATATGGTATTATCTTTATTTTTTTCTTTTTTATATAAAAACTATTCTTAAAAAAAAAAAAAATAAATAAACATGCTGAATAATATATGTATTCTGTTAATGGATTATACATGTATATGTACGTACACACACATACTTAATAATAAAATTGTTAAATGTTTAAAGATTTTTCTAAATATTTGAGCAAATATGCAAAATACAAAACTTAAGCAATTAACAAATTCTACTAAAAATGTTACTCAACAATACCTGTCCTTAAACAATACGTAATATTTTTATTAATAAAAACAAAAACAATGTTCGTTTAATAGTTTTGATTTTTAAATATCCATTGAGTGAATAGATTTATTGTCGACACTTTACTCCAGAGTAAACCGAATATTGAAGGGATGAAGGTGAGGAGGGTCTTTTGTTGAAATTCGAAACAGTTTCTTTAAATTTTTTGTCCATACTTACAAAAGTGCTCTCTTATTGATATATATATTTTTTGAAGTGTGGTGAATTTTGTAGTTGTGGTGAGTTTTTACAAAATGTGATGAATTGATCCGGTGTGGTGAATAAAATCGAAGTGTGGTGAGTTCTTACAAAATGTGGTGAATTTATTCGATGTGGTGAATAAAATCGGAACTCGCCAAAGTGCCGTTATCATAGATCCCTATGCTGTACATCGTGATTTGGACGGTGCGTGTCTAGAATAAGTAATTTTCACATCTGCTAATGGAGCTATTTCTGGTTACCATTATTCACTCTCTAGAATATCAGTGGCCATTTTGGAGCATATAGCAAATAGTAGACCTTACAGACTGTATGGAAATGGTAGTCCAGAGAGAGTCCTTTTTCCAACTTTTCAATTTTGAAAAAATTTATTTTTGGCCAAAAATATATATATATGAAAATTCTCTAGAAGATCAGTTGCCATTTTGGAGCATATAAGAAATAGTACATATAGTATATATTTGATGCAAAAAGATACTCTTTCACTTATAGTTCAGTACTATTTCAATATTTCAGCCGATTAAAGCAATCCAGTCCAATTTTATTAATATTTTGCACTTGGCAATACCGTTTGTATGCTATCAGTTAACAGTGCATGTTGTAAACAACAGTCAATCAGCTGGGATATGTTTTTATTTTCTAATAAACACAATAAAGTGGCAGAATTTTAAACGAATTTTAATAATTTTAATTTTTATTTAATTTTTCATAAAATAATATGGGTAAAAAGGAAAAAGAAGGTATGTTTTTATTTAAAATGGAATTAAAAAAATACCAAAACACTATTACTTACAGAGCACATTAAAGCTAAACACAAGAAAAAACACAAGCACCACAAAGCAAACAAAAATAAAATGACCAACGCAGGTGCATCTAAAGATGTTTCATTGAACTCACAGCAGGATAGTGAAGATATCGATGTAGATGATGAACGCAATGATACGCCCACAAGTATTAATCGCAGTAAGGATTCCTTTATTACTGAAGAAGAAAATATCGAAATTGATGTTGAAGAGGAGCCTACAACGGAGGCCATGGAAGGTAATGAAGCGGAATTGGAAGATCAAACCGAAGAGAAAAATATTATTAAAGTGGAAAAGCCATTGCCAGGTAAAAAAACATTGAAAAAATCAGACAGTGTAGACTTAAACAGCAGCAAAAATGCTGCAACACCCAGTACCAGTAACAATCAAAAGAAAGCGAAAAAACGTAGAGATAGTGGCACATCCAGTGAAGAAGAACGTTGGCTACACGCGGTGGAATCGGGTAAACTGGAAGAAATAGAGGATGTAGAATTACGTAAGATGAAGGATCCCAAGTTAATGACGGCCCGCCAAAGAGCCATGTATGATCGCAATAATGATACGGAATCAGCACCAGGTTTTTCCGAAACCTTAATGGCTCTACCCACAGGCTATAAGGAAAAGGAGAAACCACAAACAGCTGAAGAGCTACAAAAGGCAGCTTTAAAGATATTGAAACGTAAACAACAGGCAGATGAAAAACGGGAAAAAGACAAAAAGAAAACAATGGAACGTTTACTAAAGAAACAGGAGAGTAAACATAGAGCTGGCAACAAGCCGAAAGCTATTAAAGAAACTATACCCATGATTAGTTATAAAAACACGGTAGAGGGAGCCTTTATACAACTGCCAGCAGGTGTGGAATTTCCATTACAGCCTCAAACGCCAAAGGAACCGCCCAAACAACAACTATGTGGCATAGCTGGTTGTAACAATCCGAAAGTGTATAATTGTTCCAAAACAAATTTACCTTTATGCAGTTTTGCGTGTTATCGCAAGAATGTACAATCCCTTAAAGAAATAATATGTTAAGTTAGATTTAAACGTTAAAAACGAGTTTTTTTCTTTTTCTATTTTATTTATTGATTCATTAAAAAGTTATTGATCAGTTCCTGTTGTTCGGATTCGATGCGTTGTAAATATTGATATTCACTTTTTAAACGATCCAATTCCAAATTCTTTTCATGGATTTTACTCTGTTAAGAAGGGTTTTTTATATGTTTTCTAAATAATAAATGAATGATACAAAAATGTACCTGATACAATTGCTGTTCGGCTTGCCTTTGCTTGGCCATTGTTTTTAACATATTTTGTGTGCCTATGGCTCTTAATTTTTCCTTTTCGACATCTTTGCCATAATTACTGACAACTTTATGAAATTCGATGGCCAACTTTTTAAATTCTTCCAATTTGTTGGCATATTCCAAACACTCTTCCCTCAACTCATTCGTTTCATTAGCTATACGAGGATCTTGCACTCTTAAACGATAAATATCATCAATAAATAGGCCAGCTTTTTGCAATTCTTCAGTCATTTTTTAATTTTTTGAAGCGATTTATTCTTACAAAAGTTTTTTTGAACTTGTTTTTCATTTCAATTTTACGTTGCTATGGTCACCATGCCAATACTATGTTCTGAATTTGTTAAGAGTGTTGATAAAACCAAACAGCTTAATCTGGTAACGCGTTCACTCCTTACTAGGCCTTAAAGTCTGTGAAAAATTTGATTCAAAAATAATTATATAACCCAAAGTATAACATATAACCAGAGTATAATTAATGCGACATTATCCGACAGGATGTCTAATGTATCACTTGCGACCAAATGCTTTACTTTGATACTGTACTATGTTACTTCTACATGACAGTCACAATAAAAATAAGGCAGCTTGAGTATACGCTGTATATTCCAGCATAATGCATCCTCAGATCAGACTATAGTATAGTCATTAGAAAGCCTGCCACAAGCCTTGCGTCCATCTCCACATCAATGCTTCCTGATCGAAACCCGTAGTCAAGGAGTGGAATCATAATGCAATTTTGAAATTGAAGATCCAGTAAAAAGTTTCTAATTGAAGAGATTATTTCAGTTTTAATTCGAAATTATTACTTACGTGTCCGTACGTCTTTAAATATAAAACCCGTGTATTGTTTTTCATGTTTATAAATATATTTTATTTTTTTATTTTATATAGAATCAGATATTTATTTTACTATACTTAATATATAGAATACACTGAGAAAAAATGTTTTTTTTTAATTTAAATTATTTCCTCCTGCTAGTACCATGTTTTCTTTCTTTTGTTTGATAAATTTTATAATATTTTATTAAGTTAATTACTTTTTTTTTATAAGATTTTTAAATTTAATAATTTTATTTAAAATATAAAAACAATAAAATACAACAAAATTTAAATACTCAAATCTACAACATCTCTTCGAACAATCATCATTACAACAAACATACTTGCTTTCTATTAAATTAACGTTATGGGCGGTACAAAATTGCCACATTTTGGAAAATTTGGTGGCACTGGTGGCCAATCTTTTTTTGTGCCCACCTGAAATAATAGATTCATGCCAATCACTATATGATATTGAAAGTGACAATGGAACATCCAAACACCAGGATTATCAGCACGAAATCTTAACACAGTATAACCATTATTGGGTACGGCAACAGTATCCCTTAGGGAAGGCATTAGAAATTTACGATTTAATACGCCACGTCTATCCAAATCCAAAGCCAATTTAAGACTCATTCGTTGTGTTTCCTCATCGGGTGAACGACCCATGCCAATAACATAAAATGGTATGCCATGCAAATGAAACGGATGACTGATATTGATTTGTTGCACCTCATCGATTAAGACCACCTCAACGATGGCATTTAAAGGCAAATCGATTTTGTGTACACATGCACAATTTTCACCACAGTCAGCAGGACGATTATCACCATTGCAGAAATAACTTTTCGGTATGTCATCGTATTGTGAAAGTACCGGCGATGGTGGTGAGATATAAGATACTTCATCGATCAGTGATGTCAAGTGATCGGCATCCGAAGCAACTGTGCAAAAGTAAAAGTTATGGACAAGGCATTATAATTGATTGTTTGTTAAAATTGAATATGGGATGCAGTTAAACTGTTTTTGTGTGTGTGTATAAAAGTCTGGTTTTTGAGGTCAATTAAGTGTTTTGTACGTAGTAGGGACATAAATATTGTTACAACGATCACATCCTTATCATATGGACTGTGAAGTATTATAGTTTGTGAAGCATCATTATATACTGGAAGTTCTAAATTATTTCCAACATGGTTGATCAGATAACGAGAACTGTATAGCGGTTATAGCGATATAAACATGTTCGTCTGTTGGTGGATAAAATATTTCATGAGCTTGGAGATGTTAAAGACCGTCATCGGCTGGAACTTCTGCGCATAGTTCATACACCGAAAGTCACTAAAGCTGTCAGTCAAATAAGCAATTCAGCGAAATCCGAATGAGATGAGTGCCACGTAACGCCATCCTGTTGAAATTTTAAGTTGTTGATGTTCAGATCATTCAATTAAGATCAAAATAAGTTAGTAATTATCGACCTATAGTGCCAGCCGCTGATAGTGATGGCCTGGTCAAAGTTGTTCTCAGAGAAATGTGGACCCATAAAGCCGTCAATCTAAATAGCGACAAAATATTGATTTTTTCAGGATCATTGGATGTATCGTCCTAATTTCGACAAATTTGTTAGTTCTAGTACCCATTCATCTAGAAATGGACCTCATCGCTGAAGATGATTGAAATTATGATTGAAATGATGATTGATATGATGATTGAAGTGATGATTGAAATTATGATTGAAATGATGATTGAAATGATGATTGAAATGATGATGAAAATTAGGGACATTTGCCTACTTTTCCACTACCCATTCAGCAAACACACTTAGTTGAATTTTGTACGGCTGCAGGTTTATGTCACGAATTAAAGTTCTCCAAGTCTTGTTGGGCGAAAAAGGGAAATTTCCTCGAAAAATCCTCCTGCAAGAGCTCACGGACAATGGCCTTCCGTCGACATATGGATGTTGGTTGATCGTTTAGTGGATTTGAATTTATCCACCTCATTGCGAATAGTCCTGTCCTGTAGGACAGTAATGGCGATCGTTAAATGGGCAAAGCGCGCGGTACGTTCTTGATAAAACAATTTTATTTTCACGACTTGGTGAATGCAATGTTCGTTTATGGTGTTTTCGCAAACCAGACTGAATAAGTGCCAACGAATTTGACAGATATAGCTTCAACAAGATGGACATTATCAAGTGTCGAAATTCGGAAGCTGTTGTTGGAAGACCCTATATTTAATTTTAAGGCTTAAAATGTGTGTAACGATGTTTATGTCCCTATTTTGCAAAGGATTTGGTGAAAATGTCATGCTTTTAGAAACAATCAGGAATAAAATTAAAAGTCCTTTTCAGTGTCCTTCTTGTCATTGGGATATTTTGTTGGTACCTTAGTTGGTCATGTAGTAGGCCATAGTATAAATTTGTAAATTTTTTTTCTTGTTTGTTGGTATGGTTTTTAGCATTGATGGGGGAAACAACAGTTTATAGTACTGCTTTATCATTTATGATATGTATCCTGTTTTGTAAGGGATTTTGCCAGGAATTAGAGTAAAAAAAATAATAAAAATTTTGAACACAGAATGAACTTACCCTGCGATGCATATAGGGTTTTAATGAATTTTTTTTGCTTCATTTTTAATGAAAGTTTTTTTGTTTTATACAAAGCATTATGAATTACGTTTCTTGGTTTTTTTTTGTTTTTAATGTATATGAATTGAATTTATTATTGATTTTAGTTAAATTAAATAAACACACAAAATAATAAAATTAAAAAAAAAAAAAATAGAATAAAATAAAAACATAAAATACAACAAATAAAATATCAACTTAAATGTTATTGACAATAGAAATATCACTACAACAATAATAATAATAATAATAAAAATAATTTAGATACACAAATAAAATAATAAAAGAAAAGAATATAAAATAAAGAAGATAAAATCAAATTTAAAATGAATTTCTATTTAAAAGCAATACAAATTAATGAAAAGTTATTAAAAAACAAACATTTAAAACAAATTCTAAAACATTAAAAGTTAACACAAAAGACAAATGTTAGTTACGTTTTCATTTTAAAATAATTAACCCTTAACGTACGTTATCAAGACATGGCATTACAAAAATTTATTTGGAGATACCAGGGGCCTATTAAAAATATCTTTAGAGGACTGTTGTCTATCCATTCTTTTTTATAAATATCGAGAATTGGTATGTAATATCACCAGAAGTGTTAGCTAAGCCAATTCGTTCTAATTCAAAATAGGGTAACGAAACCTTAAGGCCATAGGTTAGAGGACGTGTACCTGAATTAAGCCAAGTACAGTACCCGTAGATCGAATTGACCCAATGTGCAAAAATAAATTGCCTGGCAAATAATTTTTTATTTAATTTGTGCTTCAGTATTTGCATCTCTGTAGGCTAATGACTTCAATAAAACAGATTTGAAAATAGTATTGTGGTCTAGAAAATTAAAAGAAATCGGATTCCAAAAAAACTGATTCAGAGCCGAGCAATTCAATATCAACTGCATTAATAGCTTTTGGGTATATGTTGAATAATCCTTGTAATTGCTTATGTCGACTTATATTTAAATCGTAAATTTTGAAAAAGTATCTGATATGCACCCAAAAGTTTCCTTCTGAAATGAATTAATACCTCACAGAATGAGTTCCAATGTTTCATTCTCATTGTCACAGAATCTACATGTTGGGCTCGATACAACTCTCAATCCAAATAAGCGGACTCTGCGTCTACAGTGCCCTGTCAAAAGACCGATGACCAACCTCAGGATGTATATTCGCCCTTGGCAGTGCGGGATACCCTGTCATTCAAATCAAAAGCCTGCATGTTATAATATATTTAAAGTAGGACGAGTATACTCGTCCTTGGCAGTGCGGGATACCCTGTCAAAGAGTATACTCGTCCTACTTTAAATATATTATAACATGCAGGCTTTTGAATTAGCAAATTTTTTTTTTATTTTACAACTAATAATTTCTTAATCTGAACTCTACAAAATTATTGTGATTACTGAAAACAGATATTGCAGTTACTCAGCTCGAAATGAAAACAAAATACACGGTATTACTTTATTCCGTTATCCGCTGAGACACTGTAATCGACAACAGTGAATTTCTACTGTGTTGCCAATTTTCGCAATGTGTCTCGTTTTATTCCATTTTCTTTATTTTTATCCATCTGCGTGATTTATTATTTGTTTTTCTACTAAAACGTACGTAAATACGGAAAAGGATATCGAGTCCTTCTGCCTACCTATTGCCAACGACGAGTATACTCGTCTTTGATTTTCTACTTGTAAATGATTATGTATGATAATATATGTGCTCTTACCAAGAAATAACAGGGTTTTTCGAAACAATAACACTCAAAATATAAATGGCAATGGGAATAATTTCATATAATTTAGGCTTGGCAGCGAATGGGTTAATAGCCTGATGCATGACTCATATCTCTTCTTAATGGAGTTTACCAAAAAAACTTGTGATTGCCACAAATCCACTTGATTTGATGAGAGGCTTTACCTCTCTTAATTTTCCCTTTCATTGGGCAACTTTATAAAACAGTTCTAAGCTTTTCAATGGCATGGAAGCTCGCTTATCTGCTTGCTCTTCGCCCAGAATTTCCACATAACCTGAGATTCAGTAAAGGCTTCCGCAATGTCAAGTAAATAATATAGAAACTACATACATAATTGACCATTACAATCCTTTAGTCAGGATTACGGCCTAGCTTCTCATACAACTCATGTTTGTATGTGTTCATTTTATACATGAGTTGAGGGACCTACAGTTTAAAATCGACCCCGAACGACAGATTTTTTTCTGAGAAACTTTTCATGGCAATTTTATTTTACACTGAGAGTTTTTGCCAGAAATCGGCTGAGAGGAAGTCACCTTAGATATATTTATTCATATTTTCGTTTTGATGTCTGACCTCTGGCTTGAACCGTGGCCTTACGTCTAATAAGCCAATACACTACCTACTAGACTACGGCGACTTCATAGAAACTACATGTTCAGCTAAATGATCTGGATAAGGCTCTTCTAACCTTGCGTTAAATCCAAGCAAATGTATTAAATGCTGTCCAGGTCTAAATAATTGATATAACATCAGGCTCAGAACCATTCTCAGATAATTAATTTTCCATTTGAGATGTGAAAACCAAGTTTAGCTTTAAGGTGGATTTGATTTCGAATTTTATTTTTGGTGTGCTGAAAAACGGATAAATTAACTGAAGAGACCAAAACCTCTCCTCCAAAATTTAGATTCCTAGACCAGAATACCACTTTAATTTGAAATAAATTTCTTAAATTTTTTGTATACGTACGTTAAGGGTTAATTGATGTTTAGTATAGTTTTTAGTTTAGTTTGTATATATAAATGAAAATGTGATTAGTAAACAATTTATTAAAAAATAAAAACAAATACAAATAAAATTAAAAAATAAAAAAAAACAAAAATTTTGGTATGAGCCTGCTTGATTTTTTTATTTTCTTTTGTTTTTTTTTCTCGAATTATACCATAAAAGTTTATTTAAGCTTTCATAATGACATACGGAGATATCTGTATAGTATTTACACTTTTTCTTGTTGCATACGCGCATGAACATGACTTGGCACGCTCTACAGGTCTTTTTTTTCTAATCATGTTCGCTTGCATGCCTTACTTGCACGTTAAGTTTCTTTCGTTCGGCAACATTTTAAAACTAAATAAACAATTAATTTATCGTATATAATTTAAATAATTACATTTAAAAACATTATTAACATAAACCTCCCATTTTTTTTTTCGTATTAAATTATAAAACAAAAAAAATAAAATAATATTATAGTCTTAGAATAGTGATACGGGAGGTTTATGATCGCCACATGTAGGAAACTTATCCGGTACGGGTGGTAGATCAGCTTGTGTACCGATATGAAATACAAGATTCATGCCAATGACAATATGAAATAGAAAATGACAATGAAACATCCAGTAGCCGGGATTATCGGCACGAAATCTCATTACAGCATAGCCATTGTTGGGCACAGCAATGGTATCCTTTAAGGGCGGATGCTTAAAATCTCTTTCAATCATGCCCATGCGATCCAATTCCAATGTATGTTTTAAATTGATTTTCTTAATTGATTTGTCCGGCGAACGACCCAAACCCACCAAATAAAAGGCAGTACCATGTAAATGAAATGGATGACTAAGGTTGGTCTGTTGTACCTCATCGACTAATACCACTTCCACCACGGCCCCTAATGGTATATCCACCTTATGAACACACTCACAATTCGGTCCACAATCTGGTGGACGATTATCACCATTACAGAATAGCTCTGGCGGTATGTCTTGTATTTGCGAGAGCATTGGTGACGGTGGTGACACATACGATATCTCATCAACTAAAGAGGTTAAATGATCACCACTAGGAGCCACTAATCATATGAAAAAAGTATGATATATGATTTATGATTGATTTTGTTTTTTTTTTATGATATACATATAAAGATAAACAAAAACAAATTGATAATAATAATATAAAATGAAAATAATTATAAAACATTTAAAAAAATAATGAGAAAGAGAGAGAGAGAGAGAGAGAGAGAGAGAACATAACAAAAGCTATGCTTTTTGCCAGGAAACTTGAACGTTTTAAGTTTGTTTTTTAAGTTTCTTGGCAACTTTAAACAAAAACACACATAAATTTATACACAATTTTTTTTGATTTTAACAACACATAGATAAACAATACATAGAACACAATTAAACAATTAAAAGCAAACAACAACTAAAAATTAAAATTATTTTTTTTTTGGAGAAAAACTTACCCAAATATTTGTTATAGGTATTGGGTATGAAGAGATTTTTCGGTTCATAAACATAAAAACGGAAAGGCAAAAAGATTTTCACATCGGGACGCTCCACCAGGACACTTTTATCTACGGTTTTGGCATTTTTCAAATTCGATACACATATGGCATCGGTGCGTTTACGATCGCATATAGCATCCAAGGGATTAAGTACCTAAAGAGGGTAGACAAATACACAAAATGGAATTACAGATTAAAAGTTTTCTGAAATTCATTAAAAATTGAGATTCTTTATGGAAATTGAAGACTTAAATCTACTTACTCTTGGGTTTTTATTTTTCTTTGATTTGTTTAAATGGACTCACTTGAGCGTTTTTACAATCAGGTGCAGTTTTTATATACATTGGAGTGGGGGCTTGTATTTATTTACAATTTCAATATTTTTCAAGCTTCCTTTTTTTTTTTTGGTAAATATTTTCATATTTATTAAGCCTATTAATCTTAAGTGTTACCAAGAAATTGAATTTTTTTTTTTGTACATTTTTTAATTCTTTTTTTTTTTTTTTTTTGTTAAAAATTATTTTTGCTTAACAGGAAAATTATTTGAAGTTTTATTTTTAGATGAGGAAAGTACAATTAAATTAATGATTTAATTTAAAATTTGTTTATGTTACAAAATACAGTCAAAGAAAAAAGTTTACATACACCACTGTATGTAGTCATCTGCGTAAATTTTTTTTAAATTCGCTTTTTCTTCAAACGTTTTTAATTGTAAATGACTTTAATAGCGCTTTAACATGGTTTTCAATTTGAAAAAACCAACGGCAGAAAAGTCTTCACTTAGTGGTGTACGTAGTCTTTTCACTTTGACTGTATGCTTTAAACTTATTAGACTTTATAATCTGCTGAAGAAAGCAAATAACAACTTATTTAATGCAATCCAGTAAAGACTGATTATTTTACGGATGCCTGTCATTTAATTTTCCGAATTATGTCATGTAGCGGTTTTCACCGTAGTCATTGCAAGTAAAACGATCAAATGAAGCTGCCGTCGCACAAACCGCATTAAGCGAGTGCGTCTTTCAGGATGCTTCGGCAGCTTTTGAAAGGCAGTTCGCCTTTACAAAACATGAAAATTTGTCGGATCGAAAATATCATGTATGTATGTACGTATGGTCTAAGAAAAAAGTCTACATACAATGGTGTAAATTTTTATGATATTTTCCTAATAATTTCTACATTATATTTTTCTTAAATTCTTAATTCTTAAATTCGCTTTTTCTTCAAATATTCTTAATTGTAAATGCCTTTAAAAGCGATTTAACATCTTTTTCAATTTGATAAAAAATCAGCGAGAAAAAAGTCTACATACAGTGTTGTACAGCAAGAAAAAAGTCTATATACAGTGCTGTACAGTAGTGTATGTAGACTTTTTTCTTTGATTGTAACTCTTACTATAACAACAAAAATTTCATTTAAAATAATATTTCTCTCTTGTCTTATAATTTTAGATTCACAAGCTCTTCAAAAAACACTCCGCCTATGGCTCGTGTTTTTATCGGCACTGCAACATGGTTGTTGGCATGGCCAAATAAAGTCATTTTGGAGAATATTGACATCGCTTGAATAGTGAGCTGTATGACGATAATGATACAGTAAAGCGCATTAAACTGCGGAGCATAAGAGCGATAATACTTCAACAAGAAAGAAGACATCCGATGAAAAGGTAAGTTTGAAAATAATAATTTGAAGCTTTGAAACTGCTTCAAAAGAAACTGTGCATTAAAAAAAACATACATTAATAAGTTACAGTTATTTTTATTTTAAAATTTCATTGCCAGTTTTAAAAATTGAACCAAAAAAAAAAATCATAACATTTTGAAATATTGTAAAATTTTTTCGGGCACTCTCCTTAAGTGGTAAAAGTTAAGTTCCATATTTGTTAGAACTTTATGCTTAGTGTACAGTTTCTTTTGATGCTCACTGTATATGCAATATAAAAATATAAAGCCTCTAGCTTAATAGCGAAGGCACTTTTTAAAATATTATTGATTTTAAAAATTCTTGATATTTTTAAAATTAATTTAATTTTTAAAAAATTTTATGTATTAGTTTGGGGGAGTAGGTTAGGTTTTTGAGGGAACTTAAAACTATTTAAAGGGTTTTATTTTTGATTTTAAAAAAATTTTGTATTTACAAAATAGTGCAACAAACTGAAAGAGTGTTTAATGTTTTTATTTGTTTATTTATTTATTTATAATTTATTTTATTTTTTTATTTTATTAAAAAAAAAATAATTAAATTTAATATTAACGGCAGTTTATATTCGTATAAAAATAATAATAAAAATAACTAATATTTTACATGTCTTTATACACAATTATCTCAACTTTAGCAATTATTTTTTTTATTTTTTTTTTGTAAAAAATTTTATAAAAAAAACTAAAAAATTTTTTTTTTTGTATTATAAAAACAAAAAATTTAACATTTAAATAAAACTGTGCAAGTATTAAAAATTATATAAAGGATAGGGTAGTTTAGGCGGGGGCTTAGGAAAAGGTATAGGAGCCGGTTATATGTATGTATGTACTTTTTACAAAATATATAAAAAAACAAGCAACACAATTATTGCATTTAAAAATGAAATTAAAAAATAATAATAATAAACTATTTTGATTGCAGTTCTGTGTGTTGGTGTATTTTAAATAAGAAGTTAAAAAAAACAAAAAAATAATAATAAAAAAAATTATACACTAAAAAGAAAATACAAATACAAATACAAATTACTTAACAATTCTATACAAGTTTGTTAACTATACTGATACGATTTGAGAGCGGTATATGGAAAGTTCAAGTTCAGGAAAAATAAGGAAAAAATTAAAAAGTTCAGGAAAAAATTTTCTTAATTTACAAGCAAAACATAGAAAAGTTTAAATTGTTTTTTTTTTTTTGTTTATGTTTATTATTATAAAGAAGAAATTAACTAAAATTCGTTTGTTCGAAAGTAAAAAAAAAAACATTTTTAAAATAATAACTCAAGGTTTTATGACTATTGCGCTAGGAAAACCAAGCCTCTTTCCAAGAAAAAACAAACGCTTTTTTGTTGTTGTACGAAATAGTTTGTTTTAAAACTTAAATAAAAAAAATTCTTTTTTGTAGGTCTGATACATTATATGGCTTGTTTTCGAATTATAAAACGAATTTTTTTTTTACAAAATTTAAGCTTTAGCTCTAAAGCCTACCATTTTGAAAGCGTTTTAAGCGCAAATAATAATAATAATCGATAATAAAATTGTAATCAATTCAATTAAATGTTTAATTCATTTTGCCATTAGCTTTAATAGTGCTTTCAAGTTTTAAAGAAGAAAAGCTTTAAGCTTTTGCAAGCTTTAAAGCTTCCTTTTATAATACACTTTCAATTAAAAGTTTTTTTTTTATGTCTCTTAGCAAAACTTTGTACATAAGTGTGTGTGTATATGTTATTTGAATGGAAAATGATCATGTTTTATATAAATTTACATTGAATTTTCGTTGTAAGGAAAATCTCTTGAAAACATTTATCATTTTCTATCATCATATCATCACCTCATCAGTATTAGTTCTCATTGTTGTTGTTGATTTAGTTTTTCTGGTTTGTTGTTTTGTTTTTGTTGGTTTTTGTTATTACTTTTGTTATTTGTTTAATAGTTTAATAGTTTAAGGTTTAATTATGCAATTTAAATTATTTAATTAATTGGTATGGGAGGCGTATGATCACCACATGTTGGAAAACCTGGTGGCACTGGTGGCAAATCGGCTGGTGTACCCACTTGTAAAATTAAATTCATACCAATAACAATATGGAACAAGAAATGACAATGGAATAGCCAGAAACCTAATAAATAATTAAAGAAGAAAAAAGGGTGTCCCCATTAACATTGTTTAGAGGTTTTAATTATATGTATGTTTCTACTTACCAGGATTATCAGCTCTAAATCTCAATACCACATAACCATTGTTTGGCACAGCAATGGTATCTTTGGTTGGCGGCAAATTATATTGTCTATGCAAGAGACCACGTCTATCCAAATCCAAAGCATGTTTCAAATTAATCTTCTTAACATTGGTATCAGGCGAACGTCCAATACCCACAACACTAAAGCCATAACCGTGCAAATGGAAGGGATGTGACAAGTTTGGTTGTTGAACTTTAATGAAAAAGAGAGAGAGAGAGAGGAAGAGGTTTTGTTAAAATTTTTTAATTAAAAATTCAAAGTAAAAATGCTAAAATCTAAATTAAATTGTGTCCTCACAGTCCTTACATGATGATTAAATAGGAATTTAATATGTTGCTATAAAGGGTACTTTTTCGTTTTAAAATACAAAGAAGACATCTTCCAATTAAATATTGAATAAAATATCCGCAAATGGCCAATATGGCTCTAATAACAGGCTACTAAACTTTTTGTAAAATTTTCTATGACCTCTTCAAAGAACCCGAGATTTCGCAAAACCCTAAATCTTATTATTTTTGTCACTAATTGAGATCCGAATTTTTTGACATGATATGTTCTGGAAATCCCTATTGCAACAAATCGACAGTGGGACACGCAATGTGGTGCGGCCTTGCCCAAACTACCTGCCATCCACATCGACGCTGTCCAGCTGAGAATATAAGACCTCCATTATCATGTGCCTCTACGGAATGCTGTTCTTTTCGGCTTCGTCTTCAAGTATGAACCAATTATGCTGCTTAAACTAAATCCGCACCAGAGATCAGCAATAAGTATTCAAAAAGATGAGTAGATTCGAATCATACTCATAATTTCTAATACTTATACTTATATTATTTCTAATACTATTCATACTTATTTTAATAACATACTCATACTTCTCATATTTAAAGTTTGAAGTTCTCATCGTACTCATATGTTGATTTCGACTCTCCTTTACTCAACATTTACTAGAATCACAAAATAAGTATGATTCGCGTACGAACACTACAATACTCACTTGGAGGCTGTGTGTTTGCTTTGCTTGCTGTCTTTGTCTTTATTGTAAAAGCAACAACAACAAAGACTGTAAATTTTGATGAATGATTCGAATTTCATACACTCGAATCATTTATGAGCATTATAATTATTTTTCTAAATTTATGAATCTGAATGAGTAGGCGTATGAATCAAACATATTTTGAATGTTATGAGCTTGATGTCAACGTTGTCAACGTTGTACTCATACTCATTGCAACGTGTAGTTATAAATTAATGTTGTAGTAAGTACGAATGAATCAGAGTGGTTGAATTTCAATACTGTTGACTTACTCATACTTAAAATTTCGTGAGTACGTATGAAAAAACGATTCATTGCTGATCTCTGATCCTCACCAGACAACTGTCTGCCTGTCTTGTGGGTACATTTGTGTGCTGTGTAATGTGTGATAAATTTCTGAACCTAAAATCCGCGAATTTGCTAAACCATTCAGATGATAATGAGCTTCATCGGAGAACAGGTATTTTTTTGAAAAATTCAAAATGCCATCACCTTGCTTCATTACCCACAGGATATGTTTTTTTTTTCTTTTTTTTTTAAATTGGAATTGCCATCAGTTTGTTAATTTAGACTTTGAACGAATTGCCGATGCTTTCCATGTGTGTATATTGGTTTAATCTCTTACATGAGCTGAATTTTGAACGCATGAATATGGAGATCCGTTTCTCTACTGGGTTTTTGGTGACTCTCACAATTAATCTATTACCCTGAATAAGCTTTGTTTTAGGTTCTAGGTGCTTTTAAGAAGTACTTTAGTATATTTCTGGTACATTACGATTTTTGTAGGACCACGACTCATGAGATGACCCCTATAAATGCAATACATTGTGTTGGAATCAGAGATCAGAAATGAGTATTGTATGAGTATGAGCTATCTGTCTGTCTGGTGGGTACATTTGTATGTCATGGAACGCATGAATATGGAGATCTGTTGTCAAAATTCGCTGCGTAATGCATTGTGAAATTTAAAGTAGTTGGGAAGGATACCGAATTAATGTTATTTGGTTTTCAGTGACACTCACAATTATTGTATTACCCTGAATAAGCTTTTTTAGGTTTGAGGTACTTTTAAGGAGTACCTTACCTTACCATTTCTGGTACTTTACGAATTTTGTAAGACAACGACTGAAGAGATGACCCCTATATATGCAATGCATTGTGTTGGCATATAGGAAAGTTAGTTTATAGGAGAAAGATAAGAGCCCTTCTCGAGAATTGATTTTTTCGTAATAATTCCCACTTTTTTTTATTGTGTGTAATCACACATAATGTCAGACAAACACAAATACCCAGAACCTCTGGTAGAAATCGAACCTATGGACTAGGCCATCGATCAGCCATACTACTATAATATTACTATACAATTATATCTATATGTGAAATAAATTTCTATACTTTTTGCCCACTGTAGTTCGTTTCATCCCCTACTTAACGAACGTACGTATGTACGTACCTTTTACAAATGACGACGTTAAACAATGAAATGAAAATAAAAAAAAAATAATTTAATATGCGAGTGAATATAAATAAATAAGAAAACAATTGCACATAATTACACCCACATGGAAATTTGGTTTTTTTTTGTATGATAGAAACAAAAACAAAAAGAAGAAAAAAAAAGAAGTAAAATCTTAAACGTTTCCGCTGATAGAAAATCAAAATCAAAAAACAGACATTAAAATAAAAATAAAATAAAACAATTCACGCCAACGCATGGTAATACTTTATTTTTTTTCTTTTTTTATTGCCACAATGAAACAATTTTTGCGGGAAAATTTAAAAAATTATTGTTTTTTAACACTTGCTTGCATACATACTAAGAAACTGAATGGCAATGGCTTAAAAGAGGAAATTGAATTTTGATTTTAGATTTGATTTGATTATATTTTTTTTCTTCATAATTTATATGATTATTTTAAGTCCAGCATTTAGTTTTATACACTCAAAAATTTTATTGTTTATCTTATGGCTGTAACTATAATTTCAAGTCATAAAAAAAGAATACAATTTGAATGAGGGGAGTCTCAACTCTATTTACTCTGGTTTGACCAGACAACATCATTGTAAAATAGAGAATAATTTGCAAAAAGAACTTTTCAAACTTTTTATTGTATATTGTTTATGTTGTTTTCGAATTGCGGCACTAGAGGGTCTGTCTATTGTTTGTCGTAAAAAGCCAAACCCAGTTTTATGGATATACTTGGAAAAGAAATAAAAAAAAACAATTCGATACAAAAACACAATACAAACATTTATTATTATTGGGTAGGGTGAGAATTTAAGTAAAGTTTGTATAATGTTTGAAAAAAAAGAGAAAAACAAAGAGTTTAGGAGTTGAAGGTGGAGGTAGAAAAGCGTTTGATGTTAAATTATGTTTGTTCTTCAGAGCAATGCTTGATGTTCCACACACATTTTAAAATTTATCCACAAGATAATATGAATAAAAGCTTTACATTAAGCTTTTTATTATACATACATACATACATAATTGGTCATTACAACCTTGCAATCAGGATTACAACCTAGCTTCTCACACAACCTAGGTTGTGTTTGTTAATTTCATGCATGAGTCGCGGGGGCCTACAGTTTAAAGTCGATTCTGACGGACAGATTTTTGAGAAACTTTTCATGGCAATTTTATTTTACTCTCAGAGTTTTTGCCACATATCTGCTGAGAGGAAGCCGCCGAAAAAATATTAAAATTTAATTTGGTTGGAGATGTCTGAGCTGTGGATTGAATCGTGGCCTCACGTCTAATAAGCCAACACATTATCTGCTAGACTACGGCGACTTTACTTTGATTATGCTTTACCATATTTTAATATGGTTGATGGAATCATATTGTATTTTTATAATGGCTTATTCAATTTCATTATGCTCTACCATATTTTAATATGGTTGATGGAATCATATTGTATTTTTATAATGGCTTATTCAATTTCATTATGCTCTACCATATTTTAATATGGTTGATGGAATCATATTGTATTTTTATTATGGCTTATTCACTTTCATTATGCTCTACCATATTTTAATATGGTTGATGAAATCATATTTTATTTTTAATTATGGCCTATTAACTTTCATTATGGTCTACCATATTTTAATATGGTTGATGGAATCATATTGTATTTTTATTATAAACCATCCATGAACTACAGTTTCGGCATACCTTCTCTAACATTTCGATCGAAATGGTTAATTATTGAGCCGTATTTAAATTTTTGAAAATATGAAATTCCCGATTTAAAACAAAACTAAAGAGGACAACAGAAAATTCTGAAAGTCCATTAAATTAATAATTTGCTTGACTTACCTTCATCTACCAGTACGACTTCAACAACAGCATTCAACGGAATATCGATTTTATGGGTACACATGCAATTTGGACCACAATCGGCTGGTCTATTGTCACCGTTACAGAACTGTTCGGGATTAATGTCATTATATTGCGAAATAAGTGGTGCGGGAGCAGAAAGATAAGAAATTTCATCAATCAGTGAAATGACATGATCACCAGTAGGAGCCACTAAAAAAAGTAATGAAAGAAAATGTAACATTTTTAAACTTTTAAACTTGAATGAATGCAGCCACTGACTTACCCAAAAATCTGTTGTAGGTATTAGGCTGGAACAACTCTTCGGGTCTATACAAATAGAAACGGAAAGGCAAGAAAATTTTCACATCAGGCTTTTCAGCCAAAATGCCACGATCGATTTCTAAAGCGCTCTTCAATTGACTGACACAAATGGCATCATTACGTTGACGATTACATTGAGCATCCAAGGGGTTCATGACCTTTATTTTTACGATTTTTTTTTGGTTTTTTTTCATTTCAAGCACACAGAGAGAGGTACATTTGACATGAAGTGCAATTTGAAGCCAGTTAAAGGGCGTTTTTTTTACATATTTTCAGGGCCATTTAAAAAGCAAAAGTGCATATTTACAAGGTATTTTTTATACATTTTTTTTCAAGCACCGTTATGCAGGTGTTGTAGTTTTTGTTTTAAACATTTTTTTTGTGGGTAGTTGGTAAAAAGTTTGGGGGAGTTTTATAGTACAAAAGAGGGTTTAAAGGGTATTTTTTGTGGTTTTGTTTTGTTTTATTGGTGGTTGTGGTAAAGGTGGTAGTGGTTGTAGTGGATTTTTTATTTTACATGGAATTAAAAAAGAAAAAAATTTATTAAAAAAATTGGTTTTTGTTGTTGTCGTAATTTAGTTTAAATAAATATATTTTACAAATATGTTGTTTTTCCCTACACATATATTTACAAAAAAATTTTTTGAAATTTTGTACAGAAAATTTTTTGATTTTTTGCTTTATTTAAAGCCTTTTTTTTCTTAATAGAATAACAAACAAACAAAATCTGTACTTACCTTTGTTTTTTAGTTACTCTTTTATAATTTTATTTGTAAAAATTTAATACAATAATAAACCATGATTTACAATAATATTTCTACAAGATGGATAGTAGTCTGTGGGTGTCTAATATGTTTAGGCTGCTTTAAGGTTTATTTATCATCATTCACTAACTGATCTAATCAATTGCTATTTGCTATGCTAAATGCTAAATAACTCTCAATTTACTAACAAAAACTTATTTTCAAAAATTATTTTCAATTTAAGCCCACACTTAAATTTGTTTATAAAAATTCTTTTTCGGCAAAAAACTAAAAAAAACCTTAAAAGTCTAGCTTGATTTTGCAATAAATTTTTTTTATAAATCCTACTCCCGTTTACTGTTTAACTTTCAGCTTAACAATTAAGTTATTATACCTTTTAACTATTAAATGTTTTTAGTTTATAAATGATTTGCAATGAGCTTTAGACCTTTAAAACTACTTATAATTCTTCTATGAAAAAAAACACACATACACAATCATACACTTAGGAAAGGTAGCAATACAGCTGTTAGTGGCTAATTAGTAAAGTTGGATTACATATGAACCAGAGATCAGCAATGAGTATTCAAAGTTTCGAATCATACTCATAATTTCTGATACTTATAAGCATTCATACTTTTAATATCATACTTATACTACTCATATTCAAAGTTTGAAGTACTCATACTTAATAATCCAACCACCAGAGATCAGCAATGAGTATTCAAAAAGATGAGTAGATTCGAATCATACTCATAATTTCTAATACTTATACGAATTCATACTTATTTTAATAACATACTCATACTTCTCATATTTAAAGTGTGAAGTTCTCATCTTACTCATATGCTGATTTCGACTCTCCTTTACTCAACTTTTACAAGAATCACAAAATAAGTATGATTCGCATACGAACACTGCAATACTCACTAGAAGGTTATGTGTTTGCTTTGCTTGCTGTCTTCGAATTTTTCTTTCTTCTTGTTTTGTAAATGCAACAACAACTAAGACTGTAAATTTTGATGAATAATTCAAATCACTCGAATCATTTATGAGTATTTTTAAGTATTTTTCTAAATTTATGAATCTGAATGAGTAGGCGTATGAATCAAACATATTTCGAATATTATGAGTTTGATGTCAACGTTGTACTCATACTCATTGCAACCTGTACTTATAAATCAATGTTGTAGTGAGTACGAATGAATTGACTCACTCATACTCAAAATTTCATGAGTACTTATGAGTAGCGAAAAACAATTCATTGCTGATCTCTGATACGAACATACACAATTCGCCAGTACAATTCTTCAGTCAGGATCACGACATAGCTTTTCACGCCACTTATGTTGTGTGTGATAATTTTCTACATGAGAGTCGGGTCCTACAGTTTAATGTCTCACAAGAACGAATCATCTAAGCTGTAATCATGTTCAAATGCGATGAAATATCTCCATCATTTCTAATTAGCTGTCAACAGCTACTGATTGATTCTTATACATTCATATAACAGGTGTGCATGTGTGTGTGTGCTTCAGTATTATTGATTGCTTTAAATATGTTGTTTTATGTTGTCGATTTCTTTTCTTTTCTTTCCTTCTCTAACTATATATCCATCTATCTCAATCACTCGTTTGCTATTTTTTTCTTTTTTTGCTCTTCTACTTGTAATTTTATTATAAAACATTGATGTTATTGTTGTTATTGCGGTTGTTAATTTTTTTTATTTTGTTTTTGTACTTACCACACCCTGTGGTATACCAACATCATAAGTTGGTGGCGCTGATGCTGGCTGATAGGGACCGCGAGCATAACGCAATATGGCCAATTGTTGTGCACGTCTTATACCGCATTCACCGAGACCTCTTAATTGTATCCAATAAGCACCAACTGGTTGATCGGCTGTTATAACAAAATCATAACGTTCACCTGTAAACGAGAAAAGAAAAACAAAAAACAAAAAACAAAACAATTATTAATTATTCTATACAGTAAATTAAATGTGAATGGGTGAGAAAATTCAATCTTTTAAATTCATTTAACCGGCGACATTAAATGACAACGTGTATCATGCTAATCTAGGCTGAGTTTTATGAGTTATACTTGAGGGGTTTTTCATATTATTTTTGCTAATAAATGAGTATTAGACATGGCATTTTTGTAGTTTAAAGAATTCTGTTTTGTTAAATTGAAAAAATTAAAAAAAGGAAGCAAAAATTCATTCGAAAATATATATGAAGTTAATTACGGCTGCAACTGTTAAATAACAAAGTCAGAATATAAAGTAGTGGCCTATACGAAGTCTTTATGTTCATATTTCAAATTTGCTTCCAATTATTCCTGCGTGTAATTAGAATATTAGACTTTGGAACATTTAAAATCACTCCTTAGGTTTTTAAACTTAAATGAATAGCTATGGTTAGGCCTTACTAAAGCAAAAAATTCATATAAAAATGACAATTGTAGAGCGCACAACAACAGCATTTTATGTCCTTCGACTTTATGCAGGCTTTGGGCTATCTTATTTGTGAACTCTCTTCTCACCGTCTCATACATATTCAGCTGGAGGCAACCCCATTTCTGAATAAGTATACCTTGAGTCTTTACAGTGTCCTATCAAAAGGCTGGTTATCGACATCAGGTTACTACTAGTCTGATGCATGACTCAGATTGTAACTTGTGAAGTTTCAATTGCGTCAAACCCACTTGGTTTGTGAAAAGCCTTAGCCTTTCATTATCTTCCCTTTCGTTAAGAATATGTGCCATTCCAAAAACCCGCATCCCCTCCACAGAATGGTTCTTGGCGTGACAAGTTCATTTGCTTGCTCATTGTTGGGACAAAGGATAACCTTAGTTTCCTTATTTAGCTGATTTTATGTCCCCAGATCGTTTCATACTATCTTCGATTTAACCTGATAAGAGTCGAGTGCCCGAAGGACGACATAACTGTGAGATAGTATTGCTATCTCCTGTCTTGGACCTCCTATCCAAGTTGAATTGAACACATATTTTGATGGCATAGACTTCTGTTTGGAAGATATTGGTGGGTTTCCCATGGAATATATCATTCTGGGACCAAAAACTTCTGCTATTGGGCCAATATTCTTTCTTGACCCAACTGTATGCAACAAAACAGTTCTTCTCTTTTAAAAAAGCATTCAGCTTCCAAGCTATGGCTACAATCCTTTTTCCAGGATTACGACCTAGTTTCTCATATGATGTGTGTGTTAATTTCATAAATGAATGGTGTGACCTACTGTTTAAAGTCGTCGTAAAGTCTACAGATTTTTGAGACATTTTTCATAGCAATTTATTTTACGCTTAGAGTTTTTGCCAAAAATTTGTTGAGAGAAAATGGCTGAGCAAATATTTCTTTGTATTTCACTTTATTGGAGGTGTCTGATCAGGGGTTTGAACCGTAGCCTCACATCTAATAAACCAACACATAACCTACTAGAGTAGACCAACATCAGCATTCAGCTTCCAGATTACAACATAACATAATTGGCCATTAAAACTCTTCAGTCAGGATTACGGCATAGATTCTCACACCACTCATGTTGTGTGTATTAATTTGTATACATGAATGGCGGGACCTACAGTTTAAAGTCGACTCCGAACGACAGATTCTTGAGAAACTTTTCATGGCAATTTTATTTACTCTCAGAGTTTTCGCCAGAAATTTTGCTGAGGGGAATCCGCCGAAGAAATGTTTTTTCATATTTCGTTTTGATGTCTGACCTGGGGCCTTACGTCTAATAAGCCAAGACACTACCTACTAGACTACGGCGACCACGACTACCAGCTTCAAGATTACTTTATTAATTTCTGCTACTGAGACTCGTTAAGAAGCAGTTTCGAAGTTATAGAATCTGGTACGGTTTTTCCAGAGGTCAGAGGAGAAAGGAACTATTTGCATATTATTCCTTAGGTCACAGAATCCTCTAAGCAATTTTGCATTAGTCCAATAACCTAACTTTGGTCTCGCAAGTGTTTGTTTGCTTTATGTGCAGCAGACTTAAATCCAACAGAACTTCCAGTACCACTGTACTGCAAGTTCTCATGGCATTTGCTATGCCAATACGCCCTAGTCTCTATATCTTGCTCAACTACATTTGAGTTGTTTAGAGATTAGTTTTGTTTGCCTAGACAATTGCCTAAGGAAGAGGTTTTGAAATAGTCCTCCAGTCCAAAATACTTTTATTTAAAAAAATTTCAACATTTTGCCAGTTATTCGAGTTTTGCATACATTTTCCAAGATATTAAAGAAGTTTAGGTTTTTTCATTACATAGGCCATCGATTAAAGGGAAAATATATTCAAGTTTTCCTATAAGATTGTCAGATAATTATGTATGAAAAAAAAAAAAAATACTTCTTCATCAAATTTGTTTACAGAACATTTATCTGCAACAGTTGACAATAGATTGCCATTAACAAAAATGTAAATTATTTAGATCGTATCATTGCCGGTTAAGTAGTATCGCTTCATGTGTATCTGTACGTGAATCTTTTAAAATAAATAACTTGAATGCAAACCGTATGCAAATCAACAGCTTATCTCTCTGATTTAATTACTTTTGCAAAGTGATTCATTTATTCATTTTATAGGTTTTTTCATTGTTATTGTTGTTGTTGCTTTGTTTAATTAATTTATTTAGTTTCCAGGAAATATGTCATGCATTTTAAAATGTTTGTCTCTTTTGTTTGTTACGGCATCTATGTACACAATAATTGGGAAATTTCAACCACATAAACAATATTTCTGTTTTATTTGCAAAAAAAAAAAAACATAATTAAACCACAGAAATGCAAAAAAAAATATAATTATGCAAATATACTTGTATTAATAAAAATATTAAAGAAATTAAAAAAAAAATGAAAGTTTTGTTCGCAACAATAAATCAAAAGAAATGGCCGCCCTCTAGGCAAATGTTGCTTTTAAGGGAAATATTGACTAAGTTATGATATACAATGTAGACCAATTATTTCTTTATTTATAGATCTTATTTATAAAAAGAAAAATAGTAACTGCAACAAATATAATTTAAAATTAATTAAAAATTATTTGTTTCCATTATTAACTTGTCACATTTGAATTTCAAATATTTTTTGTTATATTTTTCTACTATTCAAACCATTTAATAGACTAGGAGTGTGATTGAATGCTAAACAGACTTGTCACTAGAAAAACAAAACAAATTCAATTAGAGTGTTGATGGATAAGTATGTAATTAGAAATGTCAGTTGGAAATGATTCAATTCAAATACGAGTGATTTATTATAGGAATTGGCATACATTTTTAACACAAGGATACTATGTTGCCCTAAATTGAACACAGAATGTAATGAATCGTATCTATGAAACATAATGTGGGCAGCAGTATTGAGTCATATCATTCGAAAACATTTTTTCTTTGAAAACTTTAGCAAACAACATACAACAAAATAACGGTAAATAAGTCCAGTGTTACCACAGGCTAAATAAAATTAGTCATAAAATAAAAATATAAAAAATCGGTCGAAAAATGAGACTCCAAAATGTAAGGTTCCACAATTTTTCTTTGCAATTGATACAGACCAAAGGGAGGATTTTAACCATAAGTAGGAGCATATGAGTGTAACATTAACAATCGTTTACAATGCTTTGGAACCCATGTGAAGCCTATCTTTCCGATATTTCAACTCAAAACTTACGATCTCCAATACAATTGTGAAATCGGTGTACTTTTTGGCTCACAACTCTCATAATTACATCTTCTATATACTTGGGCAGTAGTCGGCGTATTCTAGTAGGTAGTGTATTGGCATATTAGATGTGGTCCACGTTTCAAAACCCTATGTCGGACATCTCCAATAAAACGAAATATGGAAAAATATTTCTTTGGGGACTTCCTCTCAGCGGATTTCTAGCAAAAATTCTGAGAGTAAATAAAATTGCTATGAAAAGTTCTAAAAAATCTGTCGTTTGGAGTCGCCTGTAAACTGTAGCTGCCACTACTCATATTTAAAATTAACACACACAATATAAGTGGTGTGAGAAACTGAGGTTGTAATCCTGGCTGAAGAGTTATAATGACCAGTTATGTACGTACACTTGTGCAAGTTGTAGCGATAAAAGTGATTCACTATGACCGAATCCGGCATTTTTTACTTTTAAAATTATGAGGCTTCCCTCACTTACCAAATGTCTATGAACACCGTTGTAAGGTCGGCTATTTTCAACTCTTGAGATAGAGTAGTATACAATGAGTTCCTTATTACTACACCTAATACAACAAGACAATACATTACAACAAAAATTTCCCAATTTTGACAGTTAATAATGGCCATTTTATTGAAGCTACATCTGTTATATTGGTTGTCATTTATTCAATCTGTTCTGCCAATTCACTATGAACTAGTGGTAAACAACTTTAGGTAATGACTTGTGTTCGCTGAATGGTTTGTGGACCAGTCCAGTTCAGCATCTTCAATGCTGAGGCCCTCTTTTGAATAAGTGTATACGTAAATACAAAAATTTGATTAAATTTGAGACGATATCACTCTACACGAGACCTTACATACATACATACATAATTGGCCATTACAACCCTTCAGTCAGGATTACGGCCTAGCTTCTCAACACCACTCATGTTTTGTGCGTTAATTTTATACGTGAGTGGCGGGTTTACTACAGTTTAACGTCGACTCCGAACGACAGATTTTTTTGAGAAACTTTTTCATGGCAGGTTTATGTACTCTCAGACTTTTTACCAGAAATCTGCTGAGAGAAAGTCGCCGAAGAAATATTTTCTTTTTCATATTTCGTTTTAATGTCTGACCTGGGATACGATCCGGGCTTTACGTCTAATAAGCCAACACACTACCTACTAGACTACGTCGACTACTTTATCCTATACTCCTGCTTAATATTTTCTTTTTTCATATTTCGTTTTGATGTCTGACCTGGTATACGATCCGGGCTTTACGTCTACCTACTAGACTACGGCGACCTAGTCTAGACTATGAGACCTTCTCGTATTCATTGCAAGGCTAAAAATTCTCTGTTTGCTGTGTCACTGTCAAAGGCATGCAATATAGTTCAGTATAGTTCTTTTGATTCTTGGATCTACGTGCCACGAGTGATTTCTTAAGAGCATTGTCATCTCATGCTGAAGTAATGTGAACTGACTTTTTCTTGTAGGATTCTCCTTAAATCGTAAGTGTATGCGTATGAGCCAAAAATCTCAGTGGCCCTCAAAGCCAACTTAAGCCATGTCATTGATCAATCTCCTTAAGTCGTAAGTGTATGCGTATGAGCCAAAAACCTCAGTGATCCTCAAAGCAAATATGACCCATGTCAGTCTGATTTATACGCCTGACTTATGGAAAATTGGACATTTGAATGAGCTCTACTTAGAGAAACATTTTTATATATACATAGTTTTTCCTACTGGGCATATTAATTACTGTTGGCAGTCATAAGAACCACCTTTCAGTTCTAATAAATTGTTCAATACATTGTATGAAGAGTCTTTCACTGGAGAGTTCTATAATTAATATCTCTTTACACTCAGACATTTGTAAGCTTTTTACTTACACGGGGTCAAGAATTAATTTAATTATAAAACAAAGTAAAAATATTCCACAAAACAATTTTAATCACTTCATATACAATAGTGAACAACCAAACCATGGCTGTATAGTAAACATTCAATAAGAACCACGTATGTATAATTAATAGAGGTTTTGTAAACTAAAAATTAATATTTACACAAATAATAATAGAAATAATAACAATAATAATAAAATACAAATTATTGCTAATAAATAAAAATGTAAACTTATGTTTTCTTTTTTAAATAAATTAACTCAAGCACTTGCTTGATTTGTTTAAAAAAAAATTCAACAAATTGTGTTCAATTTATTATAACAAATACAATTAATTTAAACAGTTTAACTAACGTTAATTATAAACAATATTTTTTTTTTGTTTTATTTCCATCAGGCAATTCATTATAGGGCGTAAAGAATTATGGGTAGAAAATTTAAAACAAAAATAAAACAAAAAATATTGCCTGCTGTCTTTATTATCGTGTCATTATTATGACAAATAAAGGCTTACACTGTATTTGTAACGAACGATATTTCATTATTATTTTCAGCACTTGCAATGAAGTCTTGTAGTTACAAAGTCACTAAGAAAATTGGGCATTAGCTCTGGGGTGACTTTGTTGTTGTTGTTCATGAACCATTAATTATTTGCAGCAAAGTGACTAAAATATTAATAAAATTTGTAAAGTCATGGTCAAGTATTTTAAGTTGCTTGCAGTTGCTTTTAAAAATTTTCAAAGTCGTTAAGCCGCCAAAAATTTGATTTGCTTTGAAATGTCAAGGGCTTGAGGAGGGCTGTAGGATATTAAAATTGTACCTTTATGAAACCATTAACATGATCATTAACATGATGATTTCATAAAAGGGGAAAATAATACAAGACATTTTCATATTTACTGTCAGAGAGACGTAGAAATATTTTCAAAAATTACGTTTTATACAAGATATCTGAGATAGGGTGGGAAACACGAACTCGCGTCTAATAAGTCAACACATTGCCTACTAAACTACGGCTACTCCCTAGGGCATCTAGAAGTGTACATACAAAAACGTACAGTATTGGTGGTTACAACCCTTCAGTCATGATTACAATCTAGCTTCTCACATCACTTATGTTGTGTGTGTGTGTGTGTTAATTTTATACATGAGTGGCGGGTCCTACAGTTTAAAGTCGACTCCGAACGATACATTTTTGAGAAACTTTTCATGGCAGTTTCATTGACTTTCAGAGTTTTTGCCAGAAGACTGCTGAGATGATGTCGGCGAAGAAATATTTTATAATATTTTCGTTTTATTCGGGTTTGAACCCTGGCCTTACGTCTTATACTAAGCCAACACACTTTCTACTAGACTACGGTGTCTTCACATTCTATGTTGGCTCCGTATAATTGGTATTTAAATTCGTTGCTCATACATGGCCATTATAACCCTTCAGTCAGGATTACGGCCCAGCTTCTTACACCACGCATGTTGAGTGCCTTAATTTTATACTTGAGTGGCAGGACCTACAGTTTAACGTCGACTCCGAACGACAGATTTTGAGAAACTTTTTCATGGCAATTTTATTTTACTCTCAGAGTTTTTGCCAGAAATCTGCTGAGAGGAAGTTGCCGAAGAAATATTTTCTTTTTCATATTTCGTTTTGATGTCTGGGATACGAATCCGGGCTTTGACGTCTAATAATGCTAATGCCAAATCTAATTACTGCTGTAAAGTGGCTACATGGATTACCTTGTATTAGATAAAGAAACAAAATTAATAATAATTGATAATAAAACAATTGTTTTTCTTTTATTGGTTTTAAATGATGCCATTTAGCAATCTCTACAATTATCCCAATTTTTTATTTTTTTTTTGTATTTTACTGGTTATCTTCATTCGATTTTTCATTTGGCTTCGTTAAACATTAGGAAGTTTAAAATACTATTTCTCTGTTGTTTTATTACAAACATTTATTACAATACAATAAATTTTTCTCCACCACTAGAAAAGGGCGTAACGCCTAAGACAAATTATAAGTTTTATGAATTGAAAAAGGCAGTTACTTTGTAACTAATTAACTGCAATCCTTTGTTTGATCATCTTGAAAAGGTATGTAACACTATATACAGTACAATCCACACAATTGTTAATTGCAAACTCTTACTCTTACTTTTTTTTGCTGCCGCGCTAGCAGCCGCTACAGCTGTTGGTCTACCACCACTGCCTTAGTGTTACTTTTGAGTTTTTCTTTTAAAAGTTTTCATTTTCATTTTCGTTTTCAGTTTTGTTATACACTTTTTCTCAAATAATGTTGTAGATTTTTTTGTTGTAGTTGTTGTAAATTTTAAAGAAATCATGCATTTGATTAAATTAATTTGAAATAAAAAAGAAACGAAATACAAGAAAATTTATGAAAAAAAAAATTGAAAAGCAATTGGTGCATAATATCTGGTACAATCAATAGAAGTGTGTATTTGAATGAGAATGTTGTCTGTATGTAACATCAACAACACCAAAACAATAATTATGTGCATAATTAAAAAAGTAGAAAAAATTAAAAAAAAAATAAGAGAGGCACTCTGGGCTGAAAACGACTGTGCGGCATCCTATACCACACCTACCTCATCAATTCGAAAAAGTGGAAAAAAGGAGGAATTTTTCTTTAATTTGAATTACTACGGCTGACGACTCTCTAAATATATGCATAATTGGGTCCATTGGTCCCCAAAACATTTGTGTGCAACGGGTAACTGTGGCTTTGGAGGGCACTGCAAAATCTAACTGGCAGCACGGAATAGAAATTTTCTGTCAGGCCAAGGTATCTTATCCGCAGTTTTTATGTGGCAAAAAGCGTAAGAATACAAAAATTGCAAGGACGAAATAAAAAGGTCGGCGTAATCAAATGTTGTGCCCACATACGGAAGTTATTTCACTATTGACGTGAAGTCGGGTTGCGGTTGGGTTCTTGTTGAAAAGGTCTGAGGAAAACCAGATAGCTGCAAGAGTAAGCGAAACTTTAAAGAAATACTTTCCATCATCATTCAAAGGCTACTTGAAATTGTAAATCGTGAGGTGTGCTAGCGGAATTCAGAATAAAATGATTCGAATCACTCGAATCATTTATGAGTATTATAAGTATTTTTCTAAATTTATTAATCTAAATGAGTAGGCGTATGAATCAAATATATTTCTAATATTATGTGTTTGATGTCAACGTTGTACTCATACGCATTGCAATCTGTACTTATAAATCAATGGTGTAGTGACTACGAATGAATCAAAGTAGTTGAATTTCAATATTGTTGACTAACTCATACTCAAAATTTCATGAGTACTGATGTGTAGCGATAAAACGATTCATTGATCTCTGGTTCAGACCTCTAGTCGAGCACTTAGCCCATATGATAGCATGAGAAGGAGTAGGGAGCTTACATACCACTGTTGGGGCGAGAACAGCTCTTTAGAGAGAGGAGTGAAGCGAAGGTTGTTCTCGATTCATTTGGTATTGAGGCAATCTAGCAATCTTTGCTAGACAATTATAAAGGATTGAGATTTTAGTGTTGCATCAGACTATTTAGTTGCTTTCAATGAAGCAGGAGTGAAGAATAACCAGTATAAGCGCTAGAAGCTATGGTAAATGAATCCTTTTTAGGCAAAGATAGAAATTGTAAAATTTGACGGCATTTTTAGGCATCAAGGCACAATTATATAACCAATCTGGAAACCATTAAATACCTCGCGAAGATGAGTGCAAGAAGCTTTTCATAGCAATTTTATTTACTCACAGAATTTTTGGCCAGAAGACTACTGAAATAAAGTTGCTGAAGAAATATTTTTTTTTTCGTTTTGAGTTGTCTGACCTGGAATTTGAATCACTTCTGAGCGAATCGAAATGAAATGTTAAGCAAAAATTTGTAAACACTTCTATTTGGAGCTCCATCTATTTTATAGGAAGCTCCTCCAATTGTGGATTCCTTCAATTGTGGCCAAATTTTGTCAATTTGTGGGAAGTTATCTTTTGTTACTAACTGACGTTGGGTACAATTTGTTGCAATAAAACACAAGTTCGTCAACATGTTGCTAGAAACATAATCTCCCACAGTAGTGTGTTTTAAAGTTTGTTGCTTAAGTTCTTTGTTTTCATACAATTTAAGGCAAACTGTAGGGTATTTTCTGAAATTTTTCTTAAGAAACTTTATTTACATGCAAACGATAAACAGCACACGAAATAAACAAATAATACTCGTAAAATAAAAGTTTCGCTTTTATTTAAAGGAAACTGTTTACTGTTTTGCCTCATATGAATACTTAAAAACAAATATTTTTCCAAAAATAAAAACATTTTTTCAAAAATATTTCTAAAACATGTTGATTTTCATTGATTTAAGCATTTAATGTGTAGCGAAAACAAGAGGGCGTTAAAATTATTTTTAAATTGAAAACCATTTGTGTGAGTAAAGTAAATGAAGTTGAAACGTTTGTTTATTTATTTATGCAAATATAATGCCATGTCATTGTCTCGCTAAATGCTAAATGACAATTACGGATTTATGTTAAGTTAAAAAGAAAACAAAAGAATTGTAATAGTAGAGCACATACCTGAGAACGATATAATCGTATTCACATCAACCGGATGTACTGGTTCACCATCTGTGGAAATGACTGTCAAGCCATGACCTTCAATTGTTACTTGTGCCGGGCATACGGACGCAAAAGCATTGATCATACGGAAGCGATAACGGCGACCAGGTGTTATTGTAAATATTTCCAATGGAGTATTTGTCATGAAGCCCGTATTAGGATCACGGAATTGACCTTTACCGTTAATCAACAAGGATTCAGGATCTTGACCAGTGTTAACAGCCAAGCGGCCTGGATAGCGTTCGGCAGCATCTTCATGCAACCAATCACTGATCAACATTATGTGTGTGGTCAAATCGAAATCATATAAATGTGAATTGGGATCGCGAGAAGGTGGCTGTCTTACAACAATACTGCCATAAAGACCATCTAATTTTTGTAAACCGGTATGGGCATGCCAGAAGTGAGTACCAGCATTGCCAGTCCATTGATAACTGTAAATAATATGATATCATAGCATATCTTATAGAAGATAAACTCGTTTTTTCCTCTCTACTTACCGGAATGTATTGCCCTGCTGTATGGGACATTGTGTTACAAATGGTACACCATCATAATATTGTGAACCTCTCTGCCAAATACCATGCCAATGTATTGTTACTTCCATACCTTCCATATGATTTTCAACATCGATGACAACCTTATCATTTTCACATACTTGTATACTGGGACCGGGTATCATACGATTGGCTGTTAAGATACCACGTTCAACACCATCAGCTAAAACGCATTGACAATGAGACCAAACAGTGTTGGTGGCATTGGGTGTGCAAACTTGACACGCTCTGTAAAGAAAAAAAAATATTTTTTTTGGTTTTCATTTTATTTTGTTGATTAAGCAGACATATGGAAAAGAAAAAAATATTAACAATGAAACAATGAATAACTCTTTAAACAATCAGGTTTTGGGAAATATTTTTAAAATAGAAATACAGTCAGTCATAATATCAAAAATGTAATGACACAAGTCGCCTTAGTTTAGTAGGTAGAGTGTTGGTTTAATTCCCAGCTTGGCCATCTCAAGAAAACAAAATAAAATATTTTCTTTTCGGCCACTTCCTCTCAGTAATCTTTTGGCAAACACTCTGTGAGTAAATAAAATTGCCATGAAAGGATTCTAGAATCATAATACATACAACATGGGTGCTGTGAGAAACTAGGTTGTAATCCTGACTAAAAAGTTTCTATATGTATAGAAAAACAACTCTATTCAGCAGTTGTGTATAGCTCAAAGGGTCTAGTCTAGTTTAAAGATCATTCAAGTAGAAGCAGCATCGGACTTCGGCAAATGATGTTCAGTTTAATACTTCCATTACCATATTTTTACTTTAGCCCAGCTTTTCCCGTTCGGGCAATTTCTTTATCGATCTTTCTCAATGTATATACATTTCAATATGGTTATGCGATTATAGGGTTTCTTAATGCCTATCCAAGTCAATTCCATTTCTGTCTTCATCCGACAAATTGGAAGCCAGGGAATGTAAAGAGAAGACAACGTTTCTGATCGACTCCCATACTTCCATGTGGTCGTGACTGAATGAAGTTCTTAACACGCTGTTAAGCATCGAGTTGTGAATGCTGATTGCAGCGTCTGTTCTCTGTACTTTTTAATTAAGCGTTTTACTACATAAGTGTTATACATACTCAGCAAATCTATAGGCCTAGATGACAGGGCCAATCAGACTACTTATCTGCAGCTAAATGACTAAAGAGACCTACAATAATGTAAGGCCATATGCTCTTGCAGCGTCTGTTCTCTGTACTCTTTAATTAAGCGATTTACTACATAAGCGTTATACATAATCAGTAAGTCTATAGTCCCATCGTCAGAATATGATACAGTAGGCTGGCTAATCACCCTACTTATCTGAAGCTAAATGATTAAAGAGACCTAAAATAATGTGAGGCACTATGCTCTATTTTATTACTTTTGAACTGTTTGCGTTTGGTCTGTATATGAGTGATTTCCGAGGAACTGTTTTTTTGGCTCTCAACGCTGGTGTTTATCCAATATTCGTGTTAAGATTATGTGAGCAATTCTTGTTAATAGCGCTTAGCTATGTTATATTCCTCCAATTATACCTCTCTTCAACAGCTTAATGACAATGAACTCCTTAAGCATGTTTGCCGGAACCTCATTAGTCCATATTGCCAATTAACATAGGAAATTACATATATACATACCAGAGGTCAGCAATGAATCGTTTTTTCGCTACTCATAACTACTCATAAAATTTTAAATATGAGTGAGTCAATTGAAATTCAACTACTCTGATTCATTCGTACTCACTACAACATTGATTTATAAGTACAGGTTGCAATGAGTATGAGTACAACATTGACATTAAACTCATAACATTCGAAATATGTTTGATTCATACACCTACTCATTCAGATTCTAGTGATTCGAATCATTCATCAAAATTTACAATCTTAGTTGTTGTTGCATTTACAAAGCAAAGCAAACACACAACCTTCTAGTGAGTATTGTAGTGTTCGTACGGGAATCATACTTATTTTGTGATTCTTGTAAATGTTGAGTAATGGAGAGTCGAAATCAACAACATCATGCGTATTGTTAAGTATGGGTACGATGAGTTCTTCTAACTTTGAGTATGATATTAAAATAAGTATGAATGCGTATAAGTATCGGAAATTATTTTTTGAATACTCATTGCTGACCTTTGACATATAATAATTGGTTATTACAACCTTTCAGTCAGGATTACGACCTAGTTTCTCACACCACTTATGTTGTGTGTTACTTTTACACATGAGTTAGTTCTAACAGGCCAGTTTTGTGTTTTTAGGACTTGAAGAATTACTATACTTGTACTGTTGTTTCTTAGTTGCGTCCCCCAGATACCATCGTTCGTCAGCGATTTTCGTAAAATTTTCTTTTTAATTACAATTACTGTATGTTGAAAACAAAGTTTATGTGGACATTTTCCTCATTGGCATTTGAAAATGAATTTATACCGAGTCGAATTGGCCGTTGGGCACCCCAATACCCCAATAGTAGTTTTGGTGTATAAACCTATAGAAGTAAATTTGGTTTTTTCGAATTGAAAGGTAATGCTATTCGTTTTGTTTCAAATACGAAGAGGATATAAAATGCTGTTTGCTGCTTAAGTCTTTTGTTTATCTCCATACATACATACTTTGCTGATGTAAGAGATAAAAATAGTCATGTGTTGTTATTAAGTTAAACCACAGATTTAATGATTTGAAAGTAAATGACGTTTGTTGTCTAAGTCTTTTGTTTTAATTTCAGTTTTTTTTTTTTGTAACATAACTTAGCTAAGGATTATTAAACTTATTATGTAATATAGGGACGGTAAACTTAATGGAGCATACATAATAATATATAAGAATATTGAAAATTTCTTATCTAATTTTCTTTCTTTATTTAATGCTTTAAGTAAATACATGATATTAGGTAGTAGAAAAATACAAACAATACAACTTAATTTATTGCTTAACATGGTTAAGTGAAAAATGTTGGTTTTTTGTTTTGTTTAATTTTTTTATTTAAGTTTTTTTTGTAAAACTTTATATTCTTGTTGGCTTAACCACCAAATAGCATCACATGATTGAATGGTCTGACGTCTGTCTGCATGTCTGCATGTTCATCATAGTCTGCGGTTGCTTTGACTAGCGTCTATAACTTAATAACATACTGCTGTTCAGTATATGTAGTTTTACTTAAGTAAACTAAAACTTTAAATGCGTGAAAGTAAATTATGAGTACCAATAATATTATGTTTAAAATTTCTTAGCAACTAAATTATTATAATATTTACGATGTATTTACACGCTTTTAATAGTCTACATATAAGGGTTTACTTTGTATAGGAAACATTACAGCTGTTGTTTATGATTTGTGGCGATGATCAGTGTAGTTATTAGATAATTTAAAATAAAACAAATACATGCAAGTATATCTTTTACATATTTTATTCGGATTTATTTTAGTAACTTAACAATTTCATAGAATTTAGTAAAATATTTTCGCATGTGTCTTAAGTCTTTTGTTTTTTCTTAAAATTTTCTTTACAAAATTGTTTAAATAAAATCTTATGCTACAATTGTTTTATAAATCTGTAGGTGTCTTAGTTTATAATTGATTCTGTTTTTAATTTAAATAATTTTGAAAAACCTAATCAACAAATTAAAACTGCTTTCCAGCCTAGAAGCTATAAAGAGATCCCCCAATAAGGGTAGAGTCTTTTAGATAAAACTTAGGGAGTCTTGAAATGGCACCATATTGATCATTAAATTTAAAGGGAATAATAAGTCAGCACTCATACATACGTATCACGCATACATAATTGGCCACTACAAATCTTTAGTTAGGATTACAATCTATTTTCTCACTTCTTGATAAGGCAGCGCTGCACATGATTGAATGGTCTGACGTCTGTCTGCATGTCTGCATGTTCATCATAGTCTGAGGTTGCTTTGACTAGCGTCTATAACTTAATAACATACTGCTGTTCAGTATATGTAGTTTTACTTAAGTAAACTAAAACTTTAAATGCGTGAAAGTAAATTATGAGTACCAATAATATTATGTTTAAAATTTCTTAGCAACTAAATTATTACAATGTTGCATTTCAAAAGATTTACGATGTATTTACACGCTTTTAATAGTCTACATATAAGGGTACCAAGAAAATGCAAGATAAAGGAAAACTTTTGTATTTTTATTTGCAGTTTACTTTGTATAGGAAACATTACAGCTGTTGTTTATGATCAGTGTAGTTATTAGATAATTTCAAATAAAACAAATGCATGTAAGTATATCTTTTACATATTTTATACGGATTTATTTTAGTAACTTAACAATTTCATAGAATTTAGTAAAATATTTGCGCATGTGTCTTAAGTCTTTTGTTTTTTCTTAAAATTTTCTTTACAAAATTGTTTAAATCAAATCTTATGCTACAATTGTTATAAATCTGTAGGTGTCTTAGATTATAGTTCATTCTGTTTTATTTTAAATAATTTTGAAAAACTTAATCAACAAATTAAAACTGCTTTCCAGACTGCAACCTACAAAGTGGCCCCTCAATAAGGGCAGAATCTTTTAGAAAAAACATAGAGAGTCTTTAAATGACACCATATTGATCATTAAATTTTACTCTTTTGTTAATTTTTAATAAGTCAGCACTCATACGTATCACGCCAGTACAAAGTATATGGCCAGTACAAATCTTCAGTTAGGATTACAATCTAGTTTCTCACTTCTTAATAAGGCAGAGCTGCTTATCATACATAGATACATTCATAATTGCTTATTACAACTCTTCAGTTAGGATTACGATTTAGCTTGTCGCACCACTCATGTTGTATGTGTCAATTGCATACATAAGTGGCGGAACCTACAGCTTAAAGTAGACTCCAAACTGCAGATTTTTGAGAAACATTTCATGGCAATTTTATTTCACTCTCAGAATTTTTTCCAGAAATCTGCTGAGAGGAAGTCACCGAAGAAATATTATCAGATTGCCATGAAAAGCTTCTCAAAAATCTGTCGTTCGTTTAAACTGTAGGTCCCGCTACTCATGTATAAAATTAACGCACACAACACGAGTGGTGTGAGAAGCTAGGACGTTGTACAATGGGTCAATTCGACCTCCGGGTACTGTACTTGTCTTAATTGACTAACCTAACCTAACCTATGTATTCGCCTTTTTTATCTTCCCTTTCGCTTTGCATTTTAATTTTTTTGAAATCCCATGTGATCTGGTATATAGCAGAGTGTGGTCGTATTGTTCCTACCTAGCTGGTTCAGTTTATTCAAACGATTCTGTACTAATGTTTGCCCTAATGGGGGATTAAGTTTCAGGCAATATTGTTATGTCGTAGTCCTCTGTGCCTTCTATACAACTTTAAGCAAAGGTCTGAGAGTTTAATCAGCGGCTGTGAATATTTTATTATTGATGCAATCGTATACGTAAGAAGCGTCCTACTTCCGCCTATTTCTTCTCATTACTTAGTTTCGTTGCAAATAAATTTCGCAAAGTTGTAAAGTTCAGTCAAGAACTGAGCCGTCAGCCCCTCGATCTACTTAACTGGTCTCCCATTATTCTAATTAAAGATTTTGCGGCACTCGGCTTCAAATAATCTGGATAACATATCTCGTTTGTGGAATGCTGATTGAAAAGAAAATTCGATTTGAAATCATTTCAAAGCTCTTTTTTCAACCCATATTTTTTGCAGCTTCATACATAAATTTTATTTCTTAACTGTTCATAATGAAGACTTCTTTAGCTATTACTAACCGAATAAAACGTTGTTACTTAAAGTGTTTATTTCTTTTTGTTTTTATTTCTCTCTTAGGAAGTGAGCTGTCCACATAAACAATGTGAAGATGTTTTGCAAATCAAAATTTTTGTTAATATTTTTATTTCTCCATTAAATTTTATGGGTTTTTATTATGATTTAATAACAATAAACTTTTATGGAAGAAAACAAACAAGCGAATCAAGACTTTCATTTGCACTATAAAGAAAAAATTCATGAAAGTTTTGTTGTATGAATAAATATTTTGATGATGCCTGCAACACTGCGGAAGCCACATGCTTTCATTTTATTTCTCTTCTCGTCGTTTTCGTTTTTTTTAGTTTCATTTTGATTTTGTCAATTTATTTGATGAGTTTTAAAAGAAAACATGGATATTAAAAATTATTCATTCCTTTCTGCACACATTATATGGCATAAATTTGCAGCAGCATAATGTGCGAATGCAACATATGCTTGCAACTGAACAGCGAAAAAATATGCAATAAATTTAGTTTAACAAGCCGCATACAAATTAGCTGTTGCTGCTGCATTATCATTAAAATAAAAATTTTTTAAGTACTTTTCCAAAGATTCATTCAGCCAGGCTATCTTACACACCTTTGGATATGTGCACTTTAAGTAGCATATCTCAGCTTGGCTAACTTCCTTTTGCTTATAACATCTTACACGAGAAGCTGAAGATGTTGTTGCTTGCTTTGGTTGTTTGTGGTTGCATTTCAATGATTAAATATGACATAAGCATTTTGCCATTGTAATATACGCTGCGTGAATATTATTTTGGCACGAGAGTATTTTAAATAAAAGCAGTTTTTTTGTCGTTGACTGTAAAAAAAGAAATTGTTTTTATTTTTATTGATGGATCACCGGTAACAGGTGGTAATTATGCGGTTTATTTTCCACCAGTCACCAGGCTGACTGGAAATGCTTGCAACTGAGATGCTTTATGGTGGATTTTTAGTTGCAGTTTTTTTTGCACATTTTTTTTGCTGTTAAGTTAGTGTATAAAATTCAAACAAAAAGGTAGAAAATAAGTACTTCAATTATGCTATAAAATAAATATATATTTGAGGTAAAGATTTAAATTTGTTTCCATATTTGATATCCGTTTATTTACAGCTTGGCCAGCGTCTGTTGATTTTCCGGTTTGTTTTATTTTTTTCTTATACAATAATTCTGCAATTCAGTCAGGGATGTATCAGGTCTTCCAGCAGAGACTTTCGAATATGGACAATTGATAACAGTCACTTTGTCTAATGGTCTATCAACTTCATTGCCATTTAATCAGTATGTTTTGCTAACTCCCATCATTCAATAATAAGTGAAAGTAATAAAATTCAAAACCCTTTTTCTCTTTCGACTTTAATTTTGATTGACAAATCATTTTCGCAGATTTAGCCCAATCCACATGAAAACAGCGTCCCGTGCAATCCAAAATAGTCACTACATGCCGGCCAATTCAAAACTGGTGTGTTTCTGGACGACAGAAATGATTTTGTTGCTTTTGATTTATGGATTGCGGCGTTATCCTGCTGAAATATCCAATTGTTGCCTAACGAATCATCCCCAAAATTAATTAAAACGTCATCTAATAAGTCAATATACTTCTCGCTATTCATTTTAGTTGATATAAAACAAATAGGAGTCCTTCCCGTAGTCGAAATCCCAGCCCAAACCATTACGGTGCCTACACCGAAATTTTGCGACATTTTTTTTTTGTTGAATGGGCTTGTTATTTGTTCTGATGAAAAAAAAATTAATTTAGATGGTCCAGACGCTTCCCAAAAATATTGGATGGATTCACGTAAAAAATATGTCGCAAAAGTTCGGTGTAGGCACCATAATGGTTTGAGCTGGGATTTCGACTACGGGAAGGACTCCTATTTGTTTTATATCAACTAAAATGAATAGCGAGAAGTATATTGACTTATTAGATGACGTTTTAATTAATTTTGGGGATGATTCGTTAGGCAACAATTGGATATTTCAGCAGGATAACGCCGCAATCCATAAATCAAAAGCAACAAAATCATTTCTGTCGTCCAGAAACATACCAGTTTTGAATTGGCCGGCATGTAGTCCAGATCTAAATCCGTTAAAAAATTTATGGGCAATACTATCGGACCAAGTTTTCAAAAATAACACCCAGTATACGGATGTAAAATCTTTAAAAAGTGCCATCATAAGAGAATGGAGTAGGATTGGTCAAAATTGCATTGAAAATTTAATAAATTCTATGCCCCGGAAGTCATTATTAATCACGGTGGACACACTAATTACTAATAAATACAAAAATTACTCAGTAGTTGTTTTTTATCATTGTTATTTTAGCTTTAATTGAATATTATTTAATTTTGGTCTTATAATTTTTTCGTTTGAAAATGAAATTCATTTTGTGTTATCCTTTTATTAAACAAAGAAAAAAATATTTTTTTTACATAAAAAGATTTATATTATAGTTAGTTAGATTTGACCCAAAAATGGTACGAATTGGTCTAAAAGATTTTAAGTTTTTCGAGAAATACGTTTGGTCTTATAAATATTTCGGGGAGTGTATATGTAAAGTATTTCATACTTTTCTATAAAACCATGAAAGTCCTCTTAGTCTGGTATGTAGTGTGTTGGCTCAGACTTGTGGACCAAAAGCCGAATATAAAACAAATATTTCTTTTGGCTATTATGACTTTGTTGCTCCTTTGGCGATAACTGGGAGCGTAAATGAAATTTCAATTAAAAGTTTCTTAAAAATCTTTTGTTTGAGTTGCCTTTAATTGTAGGTCCTGTCACTGACGGATAAAATTAACACATACCTACAACAAGGGTGTTGAAAAAAACTAGGTTGTAATTCTGATTAAAGGAATGTATGTATGATGCTTATGTTTGCAATATTTTTGCTACTATTCATAGTAATAAAGGATGCAGCATTGAATGTATAAGATAATAGGATTATTCCTTTCTCCTTTTGCGAATGTGTTAAACTGTAATTATTTCCATCAACTTAGAAAGTTGGAAAGCATATATGAAGTTAAATGTTTTTATGCTCATCTTTTGAGGATGATTTACATGATGTTAGTAAAAGGTGACACTAATTTGTAATTTATAACACTTTACAATTTTAACAATATGGTAGTCAATAAATATTTGGATAAATATTTAATCCGATAAATAAATTTAATATTTAAACTTTCATATTTTTGAACAATTCCCAAAAAAAAAAAGAAAACTATACAAAATTAAATAGGCATTAATTTTATTTTTTTGAAAAGGCTGTATACATATTAAAACATAATTTCATAATTTATTTACAAATCTTTCACATCATTATTCAATTGATCATTATCATTATTATTATGTTAATTATAATTATATGAACATTTATTATTGACAGCAACTTAAATACGTACATACATACGAGTATACTTCCTAATGTATACGTTATAAAACTGAAAAAATTACAATGTGATGTTGTTGTTGTCGTTGTTGTTTCTATTTTTCTTTTCTTGGAAATATGTATGTATCTAAACGATATGATTTTCTTTAATACACTTGTTCCAAGCTAGACACTGTTAAACGTTGTTCATAATACAATGCCAATAAGTAGATACAAAGCCAAAGAGTTAAATATGTACAATTTTGTTAAGGCTGCCATATTGTTTATAAATTGTAATAAATTTTAATCATTGTTTCATTTTTTTTTCTTGATAATAATACAACTGACCACTCTTTTCTAAGGCATCTTTCTTTTACTTTGAGGGTTTCTCTTCTATTATTTTTCGTTTATTGTTGTCGTCTTTCATTGTTGTAAGAAAAATTGTTGTGTTACAATAATTTGCCATTAAAATGATTCCTTATTTAGTCAATAAGATTATTTGTTTATAATAAAAAATCAAACAATTGAAATATAAATAAAAAATAATCCCTTAACAATAGGTCTCTACCATCAACAACTGAACGTGAGAATAAAAGTTTATTTGTCAACCTATTTCAACAGCCTCGTAGAAAGAAAAGCCTCAAGTTATTTATTATTGCCCTTAAAATTTTTATAACTTTTTATTATCCATTGTTATGCTAACTATAATGCTTTTATGATTTGAAATAAAAGCCTGAATTAAATAAGAAATCACAATCAATTTTGAAAGTGCTGATGTTTATGGCTTAACATATTTATGGCCTATTATCAGATTGATCAGATTGGTCGGATTAATATTTATATTCAAATTTATTGTATGACATCCATTATTTAGACCTTTCAGTGAAGTTTTAATAACATTTCTTTTTTTTAATAGGCTTTCCTTTCACTAGTATAAATACATACGTACTCTTTAGTCAGGATTACAACCTAGCTTCTCGCAATACCTACATATGTTGTGTGTATTAATTTTATCCATAAGTGGCGGAGTCTATAGTTTGAAGTCGTCTCCGAACGACAGATGTCTTTGAGAAACTTTTCACAGCAATATTTAATTACTCTTAGGGCTATTATTACAACTAAAGGGACGATTTGAAAGTTACCTTTAACTAAACCCAAGTTTAAGGGCAAGTTGTAATAATGGCTCTTAGAGTTTTTTGACAGAAATCTTCTGAAAGTCGCCGAAGAATTTTCTTTTCAATTTCGTTTTGTTTGTTTAGCTGTGGTTTAAATCATGGCTTCGCGACTAATAAGCCAACACACTACTTTTTAGACTACGGCGACTTCAATTTCTTAGAAGACATTATTACACACACATTATTCTGTACAAAGTTATCATCGTTGGCTTACTAGACGAAAGCCCGTGAATGCAGAACTCAGGTTTGAGATCTCGAGAAAGGTAATATGATCAGAATATTGCTTTTGACATCCTGCTCTCACCAGTCTTCTGGATACAGCTTTGAGAACAAATAATTGCCATGTCAAAATACTTAAAAAGTCTGTGCCATTACAATCCTTCAGTCAGGATACGGCCTTGCTTCTCACACTACTTATGTTGTGTGTTTTAATTTTATACTTCAGTGGCGGGACCTACAGTTTAACGCCGACTCCGAACAACAGATTTTTGAGAAACTTTTTCATGGCTGGTTTATTTACTCTCAGAGTATTTGCCAGAAATCTGTTGAGAGGAAGTCGCCGAAGAAATATTTTTCTTTTCGTGTTTCATTTTGATGTCTGGCCTAGGGCTCAAACCCGGGCTTTAGGTCTAATAAGCGAACACACTACCTACTAGACTGTGGCGACTAAGTAACGTCATGTTTTGCCATTCTGTTATAGAAACTATAGAGAGCAGCGCATCGACATCGTCATGGTTTAGTAGGCAGTGTGTTGGCTTACTAGACAAGAGACCACGGTTCAAATCCCAGCTTAGATATTTCTAAATATGAAAAAATATATTTCTTTGGTGACTTCCTCTCAGCAGTTTGCTGGCAAAAATTCGGAGAGTTGCTTTAGTCTGATCAAACAATTGATTTTGACTAGCTTACCATCCATACACGATCTCGAAATGCAATAAATCTTTATAAACGGTGCCTCTCACGTTTTTTAATTATATTCAAGGCCATTGGAGAAGAAGATTGGATATCTTATCAATATTTTTCTCTACTCATTGATCTACGCTTACAAGGAGACAAGGCGAACCTAAGGCGAAATGTAAACTATTGTTCGTTAAGCCCCTATTTTCCGGATTGAAATGAGTTATGAATACTTATATATTATAAAAAAATTTTATTTTTTTTAATAATACTTACGCTCCCAATACGGTGTAATATTCCAATGTGAAATGATAATAACAAATTCTTGGTGGTTCGCCTTCACGACAAGCTCTGGCACACTCATCGGGCGCAGAGAGTGCTGGATTACGTCTCAGTTCAGCGGTGGCACTTGTTGAGAAATCTAAATGTCTAAATGGTGACTTAGGATTGGGATTAACCACTGTACCAGCTATCGAAGGTGATGGCACATTGGGATAACGAGCCGACGATGGAAAATTACCGCGTGAATTTAAATATCCACTGCCAGCCGTTAAAGTTGGTGGCGGTTTAGCGCCAGCACCTAAGCTATTGCTATTCAAAGGCGCTGGTCGTGGTATATTGCCATTTAGGGCGGGATGTGTTTGAACAATGCCATGAGTGGCGGAAAAGAAGGGCGAATCAAATGGTGTACTAGAGGAGGGTGTGACTACATGAGATTGCCAAAATGAACTCGCTGGCGTTTGATCGGTTTGTTTATCTGCAAGAAACAAGAACAAGAAAAAAAAATGAAAATAGAAAACAATAGAAGGTTAATTTGATTATTTTTTTTAAAGCTTTTTATAAAATAAAGTTTAATTTAGTTTTACATTAAATATTATGCAACAATATTATGATTTAGAGCAGAAAATTAAGTGTCGAAAATTGTTATTCATTACCTTGAATAATTATTGAAGTATTGTTGCTGTTGATTTTTTGTTAATATCTGTTTTATTAAAAACTTTTTCTTAAACGATAGTCTTAGTAGCAGTAGTCTTAGTGTTTTGAGTTTATTCTATTGAATTCTTTTAAATTGTTTGCTAATTAAAGCATTGTGGCTGTGTGGTTGTTGTATTTTTGGTGTATATTTTTATTATTATTATTTTTTTTTTTTTTGATTTTCATCATAGAATTTAAAAATATTTCAGTTTTGGGTTGGGTTTCTAAGATCTATTTTAAAAATAAACATTCCGTAATAGATTATTTATTAGATTATGTTGTGTTGTGTTGTGTGTTGTTTTGTTTTGTTTTGTTATGCAGAAAATAGAAATTCCTTTATTTTTTAAATGCATTCTATCCGGTATTTAAACTAGTTTTCATACTTTTGATAGAACAGAAATCATTTCAGAATCTAATTTAATATACTAAAAAATTACTATAAGTCTATTATCGTATATCATTTAATTCTTTAGTTTTGCAACTCAATTAAATTTTTGCTTACATTTTCGTCTGTTTGTTGTTTCTTTACAGAAGCCTTGTTTTAAATACATATCAAAACAAAAGACTTAAGACACCTACATGAACAGTGGCTTACTCTACTCTATGAAAGGTAAGGATGTTATAATCGATATACATATCTACATACATACATATGTTTATGGATATTCAATTATGATTGTTACAAAAGACTTAAGACACATACATATATCAGTATTTATTATTTATTTGTACACAACAGAGATTAGCAATGAATCGTTTTTTCGCTACTTATAAGTACTCATGAAATTTTGAGTATGAGTGAGTGAACAGTAATGAAATTCAACTACTCTGATTCATTCGTACTCACTAAAATATTGATTTATAAGTTTAGGTTGCAATGAGTATGAGTACAACGTTGACATCAAACTCATAACATTCGAAATATGTTTGATTCATATGCCTACTCATTCATATTTATAAATTTAGAAAAATACTTATAATACTCATAAATGATTCGACTGATTCGAATCATAAATCAAAATTTACAGTCTTAGTTATTGTTGCATTTACAAAAAAAAGAAGAAAGAAAAATACAAAGACAGCAAGAAAAGCAAACTCACAACCTTTTAATGAGTATTGTACTGTTGGTACGCGAATCATACTTATTTTTTGTGATTCTTGTAAATGCAGAGTAATGGAGAGACGAAATCAACATCATGCGTATTGTTAAGTATGAGTACGATGAGTACTTCTAACTTTGAATATGAGTAGTATGAGTATGATATTAAAATAAGTATGAATGCGTATAAGTATCATAAATTATGAGTATGATTTGAATCTACTCATCTTTTTGAATACTCATTGCTGATCACTGTTGTGGACATTCAAATATGATTGTTACATCTAAAGTTACATCACAACAAAAGACTTAAGACACATACATAATATGTATTACATATGTATATCAGTATTTATTAGTTATTTGTACACAACATTGGAACTCGACTTAGTCAAATAGGTAGTTAAATGGCAGGTGCCTATTAAAATGTGCCTATTCATACATCATCTTATGAAACCGCCTCGTGATTAATGTTCAATAATGTTGAGCACTTTTTGCAGTCTAGTCTGTGTAAGTCGCCATAGTATAGTAGGTACTTTGTTGGCTTATTAGACGTGGCAAATCTTACGTCAGACAAATCTAACAAAACAACTTCCTCTCAGCAGATTTCTGGCATAAACTGTGAGAGGAAACAAATATTGCCATAAAAAGTTTCTCAAAAAAAACCGTCGATTTTAAACTATAGGTCCGGCCACTTATGTTGAAAATTAATACACACAATATAAGTGGTGTGAGAAGCTAGGTCATAACTCTGACTGAAGGTTTTAATGTCTATGTATGTACATATGTATCTGTTTAAGTAAAAGTAAAGCCCATTAAAAAAGACATTTTTATAACATCCGTTATATATAATAAATAAATAAATCTAAATATAAATATTAATCTGACTTCTGATAACTCAATTGAGAAATCATTAAATCTGATAATAGGCCATAAATATGTTAAGCCATAAATATCAGCACTTTCAAAATTCATTATGATTTTTTACTGAATTTCAGGCTATTATTTCAAATCATAAAAGCATTATGATTAGCATAACAATGTATAATAAAAAGTTATAAAAATTTTAAGGGCAATAATAAATAACTTGAGGCTTTTCTTTCTACGAGGCTGTTGAAATCGGTTGACAAATAAACTTTTATTCTTACATTTAGTTTGTTAGTGGTAGAGGCCTATTGTTAGTGGCTTATTTGTATTTAAATTATTTTATTTTATTTATTATAAGATGGCATGGAACTCTACGACAAGTACTTTAAGCATAACTCAATGCAAGTATAACAATTGATTTATTGTAGCAATTATTGCTAGAACAAAACATCTCTAGAAAATTGTCATATCAATCAGGGATCAGCAATGAGTATTCAAAAAGATGAGTAGATTTGAATTATACTCATAATTTCTGCAACTTATACGCATTCATACTTATTTTAATATCATACTCATACTACTCATGTTCAAAGTTTGAAGTACTCATCATACATACATACATACATAATTAGCCATTACAACCCTTCAGTCAGGATTACCGCCTAGCTTTTCACACCACTCATGTTGTGTGCCTTAATTTTATACATGAGTGGCGGGACCTACAGTTTAACGTCGACTCCGAATGACAGACTTTTGAGAGACTTTTTCATGGCTGGTTTATTTATTCTCAAAGTTTTTGCCAGAAATCTGCTGAGAGGAAGTCGCCGAAGAAATATTATTTTTTTCATATTTCGTTTAGATGTCTGACCTGGAATACGAACCCGGGCTTTCCGTCTATTAAGCCACTGCGGAGACTGCGGAGACTTTATCATACTCATACTTAATCAGTAGGCGTATGAATCAAACATATTTCGAATGTTATGAGTTTGATGTCAACGTTGTACTCATACTCATTGCAACCTGTACTTATAAATCAATGTTGTAGTGAGTACGAATGAATCAGAGTATTGGAATTTCAATACTGTTGCCTCACTCATACTCAAAATTTCATGAGTACTTATGAGTAGCGAAAAAACGATTCATTGCTGATCTCTGATATCAACTGGCCACCAAAATCCTGCAAGGTCGCGTTGAACTTTATTTTTCTTTCCTTTTTGTTGTTTAGAGAAATCTTGCAACAAATCAGAAACAATTCTGAAACAAAATCCAATGGGGTTTTATGTGAAAAACTCATGAAAGTTTTTTTTGCTAATAGCGCTGTGGCGCCAATTTGATGGATATTTTATTTCTCACTTACTTAAAACATGGGTTATTTATAACGCAATAAATAAAATTACAATTAATTAAAGAAATAAAATGAAGAACTACTTTCTTTCGCATACCTCTAAATAAGCATATCAACGTAGTACATGGCACTTAATGTAAGTTTGTTGGTCAAGTGATCCATGGACAATAAATATAACACTTAAAATTTATTTAAGCGCCTAAACTTCTTTGTTCAATTGTTTTTATACATAGTTATGCTTACATTAATGAATTTTTAAAATTAAGATTTACCTAAGCGGTTGCTAATTTTTGTTTAGTCCAAATGGTTGCATTCATGGATATTAATAAAATTCGTACATTATTACGTACAGATCTGACAATGATCTGAGGCCTTTCTTAAGTTAAACCTTCACATTGATTCATGCTAAATAAGGCATTATGGAGTCGGTTTGATTCAAACTGTTTCAAACATTGTAAATGTTTTGTATTTGCATTGCTAACACACATTTATGTATGTATGTGATGTGTTGCTTAAAAGGTGTCTATGCAAATAAACTTTAACCAACTGACAGTGACTAATAGTTTTTCTAATTTTAAAATCAACAAAATTTGTTTAAAATTTTAACCGTTTTGTTGTTGAAGTTGTTGTATTTGTTTACAAAATAAACTACATATTTGCACCTGTTGTTAAAGGCAAAAACTAAAATAAAAAAACGAAAGGTAAGTCTTTATTTAGTTTTTCCATTGTTTGTATAAATCCAACACTCATTTGCAACCAACGAGCCAAGCTTAACAACAAAATGCGTTTTGTTTGTTTTTGTTTGTGCTTCAAACTGCAATTTGCATTGCTTTGCACTCAAGTGCAAAATCATGTTACAAAGTCAAGTTTATGCAAATCGTTCAAAATGTGTATGTATGTATGTTTTACAATCGTTTGTAAGATAACAAAAACGAAATTTAATTAAAATAACATTAAAAAGTATTTTGTTTTTAAAATGTATACAACTTTTTCTCCTTGGTGTTGGTATTTGCCAATTGGCAACGGAAATTTATATCCTTTTTCTAATTCCTTTTGAAAACCAATTTTTTTTTGTAAACAATTCATGGAAATTGCATTTCCTTTTGTCTCTGAAGTTTTTTTCTTAATTTGTTTTCATAATTTCTTTTAAACAATTAATGTTGTTTGCCATTGTAATTGGACCAGTTCCAATACGAATTTTTTTTCATAAACTTTTAACATTTCATGTCATGCCATTGTTTTGTTTTGTATACAGATAGAGAAAGTGATTTATTAGTATTTGAAATTATTTTTTTGCTTCTGTTAACTGTGATGGAATGTTTAAAATTTTATTGTTTTTCATTTCTTTATTATATAGTGCTGCTCGAAAAACATTAAATTGCCCAAGGTTAAGTTTAGACTGTTAATTACAATTGCCAGTGATTTTGTATAAGGAAAAGGAGAACAAAAGAACCCATAAAAAAAAATGAAAGTTCAATGGACTAGACTAAACGTAAATTGTAGAGTAGTATACCTGTTTCGAGATTTGAATCACTTTAACAGTCTATAGAGTGTTTTATAGTCTTCGAAAAGAGACTTACAAACCTTGCCAGTCGATAATGGCCATCTTGTTAATGTTACGTTTATCAAATTAGTTGCTATATATCAGAGCTAAGCAATGAGTATTCAAAGAGATGAGTAGATTCGAATCATACTCATAATTTCGGATATTTATACGCATTCATACTTATTTTAATATCATACTCATACTACTCACATTCAAAGTTTGAAGTACTTATCGTACTCATTCTTAACAATATGCATGATGTTCTTGATTTCGACTCTTCTTTACTTAACATTTACAAGAATCACAAAATCACTACAATACTCACTAGAAGGTTGTGTGTTTGCTTTACTTGTTTTCTTTGCCTTTTTCATTCTTCTTTTTTTTTGTAAATGCAAAAACAACTTAGGCTGTAAATTTTTGATGAATGATTTGAATCACTCGAATCATTTATGAGTATTATAAGTATTTTTCTAAATTTATGAATCTGAATAGAGTAGGCGTATGAATCAAACATATTTCGAATGTTATAAGTTTGATGTCAACGTTATACTCATACTCATTGCAACCTGTACTTATAAATCAATGGTGTAGTGAGTACGAATGGATCAGAGTATCAGTTGAATTTCAATACTGTTGACTCACTTATACTCAAAATTTCATGAGTACTTATGAGTAGCGAAAAAACGATTCATTGCTGATCTCTGTTATGTATACAGTCTGTTTTGTCAATATATCATGGACGACCATAGATAACACCGTGAATAAGTTCTGAAGCTATTGGCAAGTGACCATAATTTTCATAGAAAAAACATGTCCAGCATTGAAGATCCATTGCTGAATGAATTAGTACATGACAAAACCAAATTATCGAATTTAGGACAAAACTAATCCACATGAGATCCAAGAGCATTGAATGCAATCCGCGAAACTCATTGTTTGGTGTGGCATCATCAGCCCATATTTCCTTAAGAATCACGTTGACCAGGCCATCACTGTCAACGGCTAGCACTATAAAAAGTCATCTCACTTTCAGGTGATCTAAACTGACCATCGATATTATTTGACTTAAGTCTTTTTTTTGTTGGACTTTCTTAAGCCGCAGACTTAAATGGTTTCTGGGAGACCCTTATAAGGAATCTAGTGGACAGAAATATCTCTTTAGCATGCATGAAGTTATGTGTTCGTATTCTTAAAGAGAAGGAATGAAAGACAGAGAGCCTTATGTATAGTTGCTTGGCATTTGGTGATCAAGTCAAGAAAAAGTCAATCAAGAAAAAAAAAAGAAACTTTGAGAATAAGACATTCGATCTAATTTGACATTCATCTAGTCTAGTATAAAGGCCTCAATTTAGTTTCTGTGCATTATGTAGGAATTAGAAGCATAGGCTGTAGAAGGCAGTTCTGTTTGAGAATTTTAGACCGGCAACTGTTTACAATGTCTAAACATAATACTTAAAGAAGAATGCATCACGTGTGATACAGAACGAATTTCCGCAGTATGGTGGAAATGACTAAATGAAATGATTGAAGTTAAACTCGAGAAATCATCGTTCGTATCAGGGTGAAATAATTTAAACGCAGGGAGCCCAATGACTTTTCGCCTTGCCGCAAAGGATGACATCATTAGTGTACAGCGTGGAATAGTCAGGCAGTGTCAACTATTGAGAAAGTATTACAACCCAACACATTTAGACAGTCTACTAGAACTACGAAGCAAAATTAGAAATGATTAGCAACCAGTAATTTGATTTCACTAGAAAACATTCCATTGTCGTATCAACACAAAGTGCATTGCATTGTAGATGATGATAATACCTCTTAAATGCAAAATCAAGTTTGTTGCTTAAGTCGTTTGTTTACATTTCATTTTCAATACATTAATGTTACAGTTCAATCCACCCGTAATTAAGACAAAAATTTAATTCATGACAATTATTTAATTGCTGCAATTACAAATGTCTAAGACATCATCTAATAAGCTAAAGTCATGGACAGTTTTTTTGTTCAAAATTTTCATTAAAAATCGCAATGAATTATTTCATGCTACTGCATGCTGTACATGAATGTCATCATGTTGTATAACAAGCTGGGGTATTAGGAGTGTTATTTTTAGGGAAATTTCTTTTAAAACAAATAATTGTTCATTTCAAATGGTTTTATTGAATTGTAGGGTATCTTGTAGTAGGCCTGGTGTTGTAGTGTCAAATAAAATTTTTAATTATTTTACAATTGTTTGTTGAAAACTATTTTTATTCAGAGTCATGACAATATGCTGCAACAATTTTTATTTTTATTTGTTTTTGTTTATTTTATCTTGCATGAACATGCCAACTCTCGTTTTCTGCTTTTATTTTTCATACCTATCAGTCGATTAGTCTGAGTCTCCCTCTCATTCTCTCTCTCTCTCTTTCACAGAGATATACTGCATGTGTTTAAGCATTATTTTATCTTTTAACTGGCCTCAGGCAAGGTTAACTGGAATTGTTGGTTATTTTCACTTTTTTGTGTTGTTTTATTTTGTTTTGTTTCTCTGTTGTTTTTAACTTCATTATTTGCAATTTAATTTTGTTTATATTTTGTTTTTTCACTTGTTTTATATTTTGTGTGCAAAACATTTGATCTAATTTTTGACTTGAATTTTTTCTCATTATTTTTGTTTGTTTTCATTTTTATAACGATGACTAAATAGTTGCGGTGTCATGTTGCTGCCTGTATCTCTCAAATGTTGGGTGTTTCTTTTTGTTTTGCATTGAGTTTTGTTTGTGAGTTTTGCTTGCCAGTCTAAAATGTATTTTGAAATGTGGGCATGTCTTGTTTGATTGAAAGTTTTTATACAAGTTTTATATATTTTTTTTTTTCGAAAGAGAACACAACACAAAAGGCCATTAAACTGTACAGAATTTTTAGAATTTAAGAACTTGTACAACACAGTTCAGTTGTATTAAAATTTTTGTTGTTTTGTTTTGCACACTTAAAATAGCAGACAAATGGACGGTTTGGTAGGACAAGATCCAATTCAAAGGAAAGATTTACTATTTTACAAATGATTTAATGAAGAATGATTGTTGTTGTATTATTCGTTTTAGGTGCAGTAAAGTCTAAAGTATATTATCAGTTGGTGTTATAATAGTACGATGGTATTTCGACATGTTATTCAAACTCTTAATATTTAAAAAAATTTTTTTTTTTACTTAATTTTAAGTTATGCAAAGCAAAAAGAAATTCTTTAGGTTAACATTAAAATGACTTAAGTATGCTATAAGTTTTGCTATTTAATAGCAATGCGATTACTCTACATACATACATGCATAATTGGCCATTACAACCCTTCAGTCAGGATTACGGCCTGCGATTACTCTAGTTCGGTTTAGAAAGATATGCTGGTGTACAAGAAAAGTTTATTTAGTGAGCTCGGATTTAACACATTAATCGCCACGATAATATCAGAAAAATTTTCACATGGGTCATGGTAACTTTATTAGATAATTTAGTTAAAAATGTATCAAGGAAACTTAATTTTTTTGCGAAAATTCCCGGAAAACCACATATATGGCTGACATGGCCCTATATTAAAACATTATTTCTCGACAAGCCGTGTCAGTCTTATATGTCTGATGCATCCAAACACGAAACAACAAGCTACAACAAGTATTAACCTGTTGTTTTGAACACAGCGTCGTTTGCGTCGGACATCTGTGATTGACGTGACCTTCTACCAAATCGTCTGATCTGTCTGACATGGCTGATGTAAAACTTTTTAGCGTCCGATACATATGACTGACATGGCGATTAACGTGTTAAACCATGGGCCACGTCTAGTAAATCAACACACTACCTTATAGACTACGAAGACTTACAATGCCATTGAGACTATATACAAGATTCGTTAATTCTGAAGTCGTTGGGAGGAAGTGTCACTTATTTTGTGTGTGTTAATTTTTTAGTATATGAGTGGCGGGGGACCAACAGTTTAAAGTCGATTCCGAACGATAGATTTTTGAGAAACATTTCATGACAATTTTATTTATTCTCCTAGTTTTTACCAGAAATCTGTTGAAGAAATATTTTTTCATATTTCGTTTTGTTGCAGATTTCTGATCTGGTGTTTTGAACTGTGGCTTAACGTCTAATAAGCTAACATGCTACCTACTAGACTACGGTGACGCAGAGTTTCACTATCAATAAATGAACAGTGTGTTGTAGGGTGTTTGCTCTATCAAAGCAATCGAAATACCTACTCGTCCGGTAGATTTTTATACTTTTTTTTTGAAATTAAACCTTGCCTATGCTATTTAATTGTATTATAAATTACATGTTATTTTTGTTATTATTTTTGTTTTTGTATCAAAATTTCTTCAAAATATTGAACTTAACCTTTGAATAGTACGATTTATTTTAAACAAAGTTTTCACAAGCAAAACTAAACTTGTTTTTATATCCTGTGATTATGATTGTTTTAATTTCCTTTGGCACCCCAGCTAAAACATGAAAACCTTTTAGTTTATTACCATTGATTACAGTTTAATAACATTTTATTTAAGAAAATTCATTTTTAAAACATTCATTGGTAACATTTTCATTTTCATTTTCACTTTCATTGCATTTAAAGAAAGGCAAGACAAATTTTGTTTTTTTTTCCAAAGAAAGAAAGAAAGAAAGAAAGAAAGCAAAGAGAAATATAAAGACATACTCTTTAACTTAAAATTTAACCTTGATTATTATCGCATTTAAATGATAAATTATGGCTAATAAAAGTGTAACATAAAAAGTGAGTGGTTTTTTTTGTTACTTTGTTTTTGCTTTAAAAAAGATGTTAAATTTTTCATGTATTTTTTTTTAAATATTTTTATTTTGCTCTTAATTTAACTGGTTTTCAAACTTTTTAAAAATTATTATTATTAAACGTCTAGTACAACTACAACTACAACTACAAACTGCCAAACGAAATTGTTTTGCAATATTATTATTATTATGGGAAAAAAAGTTTTACATAAAAAAATTTCATTTGCTATACTTTACTTTCACTCCTATAAATTATTTCTATACGCTATTGTATGGTATTTTATAATTTATTTTAATATGTTTACTGTATATAGTATATCCTACACTTAAAGGAAAGTAGCCTAGTAATGAAGGCAATGAAATAAATGCCTTTAGAATTTGCTGAAGTGTAGATCATAGAGTTGTATGGAGACAATTTTTATTCATCACTACCATTACAAAATAGCGTCTTTGCCATCCTTTTCTACCAGACTCTATGGCGCGTTGCATGGCTGACGGCATTCTAAAGTAGTTTACTGCATTTGCTTCCATATGAAATAAGCTTGTTCTACATCTTCTAGAAGACGCTTCAATTTGCTGTGTTTTTCCTTGCCGACTTCGTGAAATGAGCGTAAAATATCTATTGCCATTTGTGGTGACAAAGCTGTACTAAGACAGAGATATGATTTGGTGCGGTCATCAAACCAATGTTACGTATAAAATTCGTAATTGGTCATTACAGTTCTTCAGTCAGGATTCCGACCTAACTTCTCACACTACTTATCTTATGTGTATTAATTTTGTACATGAGTGGCGGGACCTACAGTTTAAAGTCGATTCCGAACGACAGATTTTTGAGAAAGTTTTCATGGCAATTTTATTTACTCTCAGAGTTTTTGCCATAAGATTTCATTTTGCCGGAGATGACTGACTTGGGATTTGTACCGTGACCAAAAGTCTAATAAGCCATCATGCTACATACTAGACTACGGTCACCACATGCATCAGAATTTGCCGCAGTCATTCGTTTGCAAACGATTGTAGGTGGTAGTCTGAACAACTTGTGCGTTTCCGAGTTTGATAAACAAGATAGAACATGACACTCGAATTATATAAGTACGTCTAAATTTATAGTTACAGTCTAGCAGACAACCCTTCAGTTAAACTGGTATTTCACATCACTTATGTTGTGTGTGTTAATTTTATGTACGATATGTTTAAAATTGACTCTGAACGACAGATTTTAGGAAAAACTTTTCATGCAAATTTTATTTACTCTCAACGTTTTTGGCCGGAACTCTACTGAGAGGAAGTCGCCGAAGAAAATTTTTTTCTATATTTCGTTTTGTTCGAGATATCTGAGTTGGGATTTGAAGCTTGGCCTCACGTCTAATAAGCCAACATACTGCCTACTAGACTACGGCGACTTCAATTTCCAAGATAGGCACGACACTCATATTATAAATGTGTAACCTTATAAATGTTGATGTTTTACCAGCTCTATCGAAGTATGCCGAAAGCAGCTTTTGATGTTTTGCTATGGTAAGGAATTCGCATCATAGCCACCAGATATAATTCTAGTTTTAAAAATACTTACTGGGCTAAAAGGCCAACTGTATAAGAGTTAAAACTAATGACTCCTTGTATATGTCTAGGGACTTGACTCAGACATATACCAAACTTTCTAGGTATTCGAAGATTGACTACCAAATATTGCGTCTGCTTTTCGAAATCGAATCGGAGACCCAAATCATAGCAGTATGCAAACAGTCTGTAAAAATTCCTCTAATTCCTCTGGAAATGGTTGAACTATTTGGCAAAAGATTTGATATTGGTATCCAGTTGTCTTAAGGCATTAATAACCGATCTTGATTTGCATTTCTGACCGGCTAACTAATGATTGAAGTTCAGCTTAACATCCAATAGAGCATAATAGAATAGAATATAGTAGTTATAGAGTGTCAACCAGTCAAGCTTGATCTGCAGTATGCTTTTTAAATTATTTTTTTCTTTTTTAGTTTCCTCTTCTAAAATTTTTTTTCTTAACAACAACGAGGCCTATAAACCAAAATATAAAAAAGAAGATTAAGTTTCATGCCTTGTTAGCATAACTGACCAAAAAGAAAAGAAAAGAAAACAAATAATAAAAGAAAATTTATTTATTATTATCTTGCATGAAATTGTTGTTACAATAACAACAACAACAATAATAATAACAATTTGTTTATAATCAAATCATCTTTTTTAAGTGGACAATATTTTTAAATGTTAAAAAGTTTACGCAAAAACGAGATAATTTTTCCCCGGGTTGTTGAAAGTTTATTGAGATGGTTGTGGGAACTGATTTTGGTTAAGCAAGTGTCAACTTATGGAAATTTGATAAGGTGTGGTGTGATGGCGTGTGAAAAATATGTTGATAGGAGCGGTAAATAAACATTGCCATGGAAAAGATTCTCAAAAATCTGTCGTTCAGAGTCGACTTTAAACTGTAGGTACCGCCACTTAATCAAATTTATTTGGCATATACTGTGAGGCCAAGTACTTTATTTCACTTTCATCACAAATTATAAGAGCAAGATTTCAAGATATGGATTTCCGGTAGTTCAAATATTGCCATTAAAATTTGCCAAACTCAAGAATAAAACGTAAAATTATTAATAATAATTGAAAATTATAATACACGTTTGTTGCTTAAGTCTTTTGTTAGGGAATTATTTACATGACTTGCTTTACTGCAAAGCTTACGTTTTCATAATGAAATGAGGAAATTGGTAATGAAATTAATGAAAATTTATTTCTTAAATAACTTGTAAATTATAGCAGCTTAATTTCTCAATTCAATTTAAATTGTGTGTGTGTGTAAGTGTCCTACAAAACAAATTTTCCCACACAATCAGTGTTTTTAATTATTTTATAATTTTGTCACATTGAATTTACGACCGACAAAAAAATTAGATCAACTTGAAGTGAATTAAACATGATTTGTGTTTTTGTTGTTGTTGTTGTTGTTGGTTATAATCATCACCCCCAAAATAATAATGTTTTCATTAAAAATTTTGGTCATCATTCTGTCATTAATTTTATTAATGCCATAACAACTGTCATGTTTAACAAGCCATAAATCGTTTTTGAGCGTTTTCAACACGATGTTTGTTATTATTTTTACGGTTTTGAGGAAGATATTTAAATATGTAAAGTTAAAGCATGAGAAAAACATTTTAAGCAGGTCTTTTGAAATGAAGAAGAAAACCGAGAAAAAAATTTTAAACGCCAGTGATTTTTATTATTTTGTTTTTTTTTTAATAATTTATGTAGTGTTGAGCAAAACACGTGTTACAAGTTGAGTATTTTTTTTTATAAAAGTGTTGCAATGTGCTTAAAAGCTTGCAAATTAACATAAAACGTTCATTTTAATTGTATTGATCAGCAATAGTAAGTAGTTAACTGAAACAAAGAGTGGAAAAACAAAATGTTTTTGCTCTCTTCTTGATTGCTAAAATCATTGCAGACGTACATTTTTTTTTACTGCTTTTATTTTTGTTTTTAATTTCATTTTTATTTCACTTTTTTATTTCGTGTGTGTGTGTGTTTTGTTTTATTGTATGTATGTCTGAATACCATTTACAAGTTTCGTGTTGCAATTGATGTCAATGCAAAACTTAAGCTTACGATAACTAAAGAAAGATATGCAATAAACCCGCTTATACAAATACTTTTGCATTTTATATGTTTGATTTTCTTTTAGCGATCAGCATTTGTTGTACTGACAGAAAACATTGTGAATTTGCTTTCCAGTTTTTTACACGTTCTATTTCTAATAGCTTTGGTATGTTTTAACTCTGGATTGTAGCATCTGTTGGCGAACAGAGAAAAAAATTTAAACAAAAAACGCTATTACGTGTCTTATAAATGTTATGGATTTTGCTTAAAACTCTTGGCTATTTTTACCATAACCTAGTTAGGCTTTTAGCTAATACCCTACAATAGGTATTTTTGTAAATATTTTTTTTTTGTGAATTATTGCCACTCATGTATAAAATTAACACACACAACATGGCTGGTATGAGAAGCTAGGTTGTAATACTAACTAAAGGCTTGTAAAGCCAAATTAAGTAAGTAAGAAAGTAAGTCTCCATTGTCTAGTAGGTAGTGTGTTGGCTTATTAGACATGAGACCACGATTCGAATGTTGGATCAGATATCTCCAAGAAAACGTGTATGTGTCTTAAGTCTTTTGTATATTAGAAACAAAATTTCGAAATCTTTGCTGGACGTATGTATGTGCCAATCAGCGAAATTTCTTCTGTTAATCGAGAATTAACAGGAATTTTTTAATTACTAATACCCTACAATAGGTAGGTAATGTGCTGTCTTATTAAACGCGAGACCACGACTCGAAGCCCTGGTTAGACATCCTCAAAAAAAAAAAAAAGTATATTTCTCTGGCGCTGCCTCTCAGCTATTTTATAGAAAATCTCGGAGAGTAAATAAAATTCTCATGAATAAACAAAATTGTCATTCGGAGTCGACTTTAAACTGTCCCGCCAATCATGTATAATATTGTGGTGTGAGAGACTAGGTCGTAATCCTGACAGAAGGGTTGTAATGATCGATTATATATTAATGTATGTATTTCGTTACAACGTGCTGGCTTAATACACTTGAAATAATAAAAAAATTCCAAATAATTCCTTCTTCCATAGGGTAACATTGATAACACCTTTTACTAGTTTTAAAGCATTCCGTATTGATTTTCTTTTTAACACACAACTTGTTGCAAGTATTTTCATTTTATATGTACATTTTTTTAGTCTCCTTTTGCTTTCCTTCATTTTCTACGGCCTTTTGCAACACAAAAAAATTTGCAATAAAAGTTGCCAATACAGTTGATTGTATACACAGAAGAAGAAAGAAAAAAAAAAATAAAACCAGGCTTCATTTAAAAGTAAGAACGTCACTTTGAATGTGAAACAGAAGTAGACAAATGTGCCACAACGTATTGGTATTGCAAAAAAAAAAGTAGGTTAATAATGGCAACTGGTGAATTGATGGCTGGACTATGTCTTCAATGTGTTAAAACAATATGCTGTTTTGTTGTTTTTTCTGTTTTAAATTAACAATGCAATTGACGTTTCTAATGACTAGAAATGGTCAATGAGTTGAGTTTTTGTTTCTATTTTTTTTGTTTTTAAGAAAAAGTTAAACAAGTTCGAAGCAATTAGAAGAGTTTGTTTTGTTTTTTCTTATGTGAGGTAATTGCAGAAAGGCAGAAATGTGTTTTATACACATGCTTTGTAGTGGCTGGTAGGCAATTAAAATTTATTGTCACACTTTCGTTCATTAACAAGGAAGCTGTATGGTTATGTTGATAAACAATTTTTTTTTAAATTCGATAATCAAAGGCTGGCAAAACTTATTGTAATTAATCAAACAAAGTAATAAATTTCAACAAAATTGTGAAATCTTCATTAAATTTTACAATTATTTTTGATTTTATTTTTTACAAAACCTACTGCTACTGGTCATAGACAGACGAATTGAAAATTAAAAAAAAAAATAAAAAAAAATAAAAGGAAATTATTGAAAAAATCTATAATAATAATAATAATAATAAAACAAACGATAAAATTATTTCGTTTATAAAAAACGAAGAAAAACATAAAACGATGAAATTATTATTATTATTTTTTTTTTCAATGTGTAAAGTATTTTTCCTTTAAATTAAATGTTAAAAATATATAAAAATAACAATAATAAGCAATAACAGCAACAACAACAACTGCATAACTTATTTCAAAAAAAGCGAAAAAAAACAATAACAATAGCACGATCCAATAACAATGAGACCGTAACCAAAAATTGTAGAAAACAAACAAACTTAAGCTAAAACAGTAGAAAAACTGTTCAAAATATACAAAAAGCACAGACATATGAACGTTAGTCAGTTTATACTGCAGAAACTAAACTAAACAGTAGACTTGTTTTATAGTTTAAATTAAAATTTATTTATTTATTATAAATCCCTAAAACAGTTGCTTTAGATTTCATTAAATGTGTGAAAAACTACTGAAAAGAACACAAATAAACTCAAGTATGCTGCTTAAGTCTTTTGTTTTTTTTTCTTAATGCTAAACTAATGCGCAATTATTGTTTTCTAATAATTAGTCGAGAAAATTGGAAGAAAACCTTGTAAGAGAATAATATATCGTCTAGAGATGCTTGTGGCAGTTTAATTGCTTAAGTCTTTTAGATTTTGCAGTAAAAAAATGAACAGAACATCGCTTTGAAACTTTTGCTTAATAAAATTTGTATGCTTTGAGCTTCAGATTCACTTAATATATGTATATAAATAATATTTATAATAATATTAATTTAAATCAATAAAAAATAAATTGCTTTTGTTAGTTTCAACCAATAAAGGTCAAAATCTATGTGGCAAACCATAAAACATTTGTGAAAAACTGTTTTGTATGCAAAAAATACAACAAAAAAAAAAAATCTGAAGAAATTAAAATTCAGTTAAGCAACAAACAGCAGCTTAAGGATATTTTGTTTGCACGTTTGTTGCCTAAATCTTTTGTTTCTTTTTTTTCCTTTTGTATAATTACATTGTCATTTATTGTTTGTTTAGAATTTTTAATTTTAATTTAAGTGTGGGAACATTTTGTTGACATTTGGTTGCTCAAGTGCTTGCATTTTATTTGTAAATGATTTTCACAAGTTTGATTTTTAATTTCATGAAATGGTTCACAAAGACAATTGTATCACCGTAGTCTAGTAGGTAGCGTGTTCACTTATTGCGCGTAAAGCCCGGGTTCGACGCACAGGCCAGACATCAAAACGATGTATGAAAAAAAAATATTTCTTCGGCGATTTCCTCTCAGCAGATTTCTGGCCGGAAAAACATTTTCAAAAATCTGTCGTTCTGAGTCGACGTTAAACTGTAGGTCCCGCCACTCAACTATAAAATTAAGACACACAACATGAGTGGTGTGAGAAGCTAGTCCGTAATCCTGACTGAAGGGTTGTAATGGCCAATTATGTATGTATGTATGTTTACAAAGATAATTTAGAATGTTATCTGTTCTGACATTATAAACTGAGTTCCTAGTAGCATTTGTATATTTCACTTTACTAGGAAGATTTTTTTGTTTCTAAATATTAAAGCAGAGATTTGAAATTGGAGCTCTCGTTTCCAATACATACATATACATACATAATTGCTTCTTAACACGTCTGCATACCAGTTTTTCAGCCTATCGATGCCTTAAGTACCAAAAACCAGTAATGAATTTTTTGTTATATTTGTCTCATACCATCAACCTAACCATAGGCTCTAAAGCTTTAGTGGCGCTCTAGGATAGGTAGGTCTTCCTGGGCCAAATCCATACGAACTGTTTTCAAATTTATTCCATCATACACAATTGTCAGTAAAAACTTTCTGTCAGGATTACGACCTAGCATCTCACACCACTTATGTCCTCTATGTGTTAATTTTATACATGAGCGGCGGGACTTGCAGCTTAAAGTCGACTCCGAACGTTAAATATTTTCATGGCAATTTTATTTACCACCCATCACACTACCTAATAAATTCCGGCGACTTCATAAATACTTACATACATACATACATACATACATATGTATATTAGGTAACGCTTAACGCAACATGGCTAACCAAAAGGCAATAAAATGTATCTTAATGTACATACCTTTGTTTATTAACCATGTAATGTAATGTTAATTTTATCCTAAGCATCCCATTGTTTTACAATGAATTTTAAGTACTTTCATGCTGTTAACACATCTCCAAAAATCTTTATGGCCATTTAGCAAGAGACATTCACATCTCAATTACATATGTCATCAAGATTTAAGAGTTATTTGCAAAGTTTATGTCTTATGGGAAACCATATTGGAAATGGTTGTTAAACAAACATTTAAAATGAAAAAGTCCATGAGTTTTAATTCATGACAAGAAAGAGAGAGAGGTAATTAATTTAAAAGGCTTCAATAGTTTATAATTTAATTTAAGATTTATTTTTATAAAATTTTCTAAATTTTGAAATTGTTTTATTATCTGTTGTATACGTTATGAAATAGGCCTTGAAATTAATTTAATATTTCACACTTTCAAAAAATCTATGTTTCTAGATAAGGAACAAAAGAATTGTAAATAATTAATGAAAATATAATAAGAGGTGTTGTGAAAACAATTTTTTTCTATATACATAATTAAAAGGCAATATAGATGGCTTATAAATATATATACAGAGTAGCAGCACGTTTAACTGATTGGCTGCTTAAAGTAATAGTCATTGGAAACAAAATAGGAAACAATAGCTCTTAGATTAATAACATGGCTTTAATGTTTATTAAAAAAAAACACAATTTAAAATAAAGCAGAATCAGTTGCCTTTTTTAATTCTTTGCCTTCATCTACCAAACCCAATGCTCTGTTGAAGAATCTTTTGTTTTTCAAAAAATAATTCTTGCAAAAAAATGTTGTTTTTCACACATGATTAATTAACAAGACATAATAATAATAATAATAATAATAATTAACAAAAAAAAAATGTTTAAAACAATACTTTTGAACATCATTTATGATATCGTATTTTAAAAGCCTATTAAAGAAGTTTCATTTTATTTTACAATCAATACCATCATTAGTGGCCAAATATTTTATATAAGAGCTGGTTGTCTTGTGGATTGATTTATTTAAAAAAAATTATTTTCAGTCGTTTTTAGTATTTTATTTAAAGTATTTTTCATATTTTTTTGATTTTATTTTAAAGGTTTGTTTGAATATTTTGTTGTTGTTGTTGTAATTAAAATAAAATTTTAATTGAAAGTTACAAAGATTTTTATGCTTCAACGCTTTGGTAATTTTATTTAATTGCACACACTACTTTTTTTCGCCCCACTCTCTCATTTTAATTATTCACAATTTTTTCTTTGCTTTATTTGTTGTTTCGTTTTTTTCATGAGCTACTTTAAGGTGACGCTATTATAAGTTTTGTTAGGGATTTGTGTAAATATTTTATAAATTACAGCAAGGAATGCGATTTAATTCTATGTGGACTCAGCTGAGGAATGCTTATCAACTAATACTTGTGCATTTCAAAGGAAAAAGAAGGAGAAAATGTTTATTTATGTATGCAACTTTAAATTCACAACAGAAACAGTAGACTGATATACAGATGGTTTATGAACTGATTTTGGAATATGAGCAGAAGTTTTTGGCTTCAGAATGAAATATTTCGAGCCCAAGAACGAAACTTGCCTGCATTTTTCAAGCGAAAGTCTATACCAACGACAGATGTACACAATTCAACTTGGATAGGAGGTACAAAAGACAGGTCCTAGCAATACAATCTGACAGTCAGGCCGCCATTCGAACATTCGACTCTTCTGACGTTAAATCGAAGAGAGTATGGAACTGAAAGGATTTTTACTTATTGCTACAATATAATATAAGGCCATGGGTTGGGTTATGTTCAGCTGGCAGCTGCCTCAATAAGCACAGCTTACTTACTTAATTGGTCATTCATTCAGGATTTCCAAGCTTTTCACACCACTTATATAGGGTGTTTTTTATAGAGGTATAGAACTTTAAGTTGCAATAAAACAACGATGGATTATTCGATTGACATGAATTTTATTTATCCGAAAGATAATCTTGTGGCATTACATTTTAAATATGATTTCTGGCATATGACCCCCACCGCTGGCGCGGGTGAATTCCAATCTGGACACCCATTTTCGATGACTTTTTCCAACATTTGTGGCCGTATATCGGCAATAACACGGCGACTGTTGTCTTTCAAATGGTCAAGCGTTTGTGGCTTTACCGCATAGACCAATGACTTTACATAGCCCCACAGAAAGTAGTCTAGCGGTGTTAAATCACAAGATCTTGGAGGCCAATTCGCAGGTCCAAAACGTGAAATTAGGCGGTCACCAAACGTGTCTTTCAATAAATCGAAATAAAATTGCACTATTTGCAAGCGTTGTTCATGCGTGAGTCTATTCATGAGGAATTGCCAAACCAAACTGAGAATAAATCACTTGACAGCTGTTAAATCGGTCGCCATCTTGAAAAGTAATGCCAACTTAAAGTTCTATACCTCTATAAAAAACACCCTATAGATGAGCTGTGGGACCTATTGTTTAAAATCGACTCCGAACTACAGATTTTCTTGAGAAACTTTTCATGGACATTTTTTTATTCTCACAGTTTTTGTCAGAAATCTGTTGAGAGGAAGTGGTCGAAGAAATATTTTTTCTTTTCTGACCTCGAATTTGAGCCGCGGCCTTACGTCTAGACTACGACCATTTCATAGATATCTCAACGATATGCCAGGAAAATCAATTTCATAGTCGAATTTTCTGCTTTGGTAATCGTTTTAAAAAGCTTCTGACTAAGGATTGACAATGTGACCACAGGATAACAATCTGTTACGGCTAATATAGCGCAACAAATCATGGTTAGGTTAGGTTAGGTTAGGTTAGGTTAGAGGACGTGTACTGTGACAAGTACGTGTCAACTGTGACAAGTACAGTACCCGGAGGTCGAATTGACCCATTGTACAACGTCCTAGCTTCTCACACCACTCGTGTTGTGTGCGTTAATTTTATACATGAGCAGCGGGACCTACAGTTTAAAGTCGACTCCGAACGAGAGATTTCTGAGAAGCTTTTCATGGCAATTTTTCCTCTCAGAGTTTTTGCCAGAAATCTGCTGAGAGGAAGTCGCCGAAGAAATATTTTCATATTTTCGTTTTGGTGTCTGACCTGGGATTTGAACTAGGGCTTTTCGTTTAATAAGCCAACATACTACCTACTAGACCACGGCGACTTCAGCAACAAATCATAGTCAAAGATAAATAATGGTGGCACAGAAAGTCTGCCCATACCTCTAAACAGTTTGTTTTCTTCGAGATATCTGACCTAAGGTTTGAATCTACTAGACTTCATTTAAAGAATTAAAAAAAAGAAAAGAATTTTTGCATACAATTCTATTAAAAAAGGGTATTTCATTAATTCCGTATGAACCGTGTATATTAACCACTGTATTACCATGTAATTATTTTGCTTGTTTCTTTAATTTTTTTATTAAATTCATGCAATGAATCCATAAATATTTTGTAATGCAATACAACGCCAGTAAAATATTTTTCTCTTTACTTTATCAAATCGCTACAATTGATTTAATAAATTTGTTTTAATATTTATTTTATAAGAAAATAGAAATAAAAAACAAGTTAAAGAACTAATTGCCATTAAGCAATTATTTAATTATTAATAATCATTAATTTGATATTTTTTCTAATGCAATAAATAATCATTTATTACATGGAGACAGACAACTTAATCACTTATTAAAGTTAGCAAATGCAATAGCAGAGAACAAAAAAATAAATAAAAAAAAAAAAAAACATGAAGAAAAACGTAGGAAAAATATTATTTATTATCATCAACAACTTTTCTAACAAAAATATTAATTCTATTACAACTAATCCCTAAAGTATTGTATTTTCACACACACAGTACTACATAAAAAACTCGGTTACTGTGTACGCCAGCGTTTTGCTCCAGTTATCTTTATGGCCACTGCAAGCATTATGTATGTATGTTTGTAGTAAACTTTGGTATTTCAGTTCTACAATAATTTGATTTCTTTTTGAAAAAGAAAAAAAAACTGTCAATTGCTTACATAATATTATGCAGCACTTTATGTTACACATGTCCCTTGCGGTCTTGGTTTTAGACAGAAAATTTATGGGTACACACTGGAAAAAAAAAATAAAAATAATCGAGTCTGGCTCTCTAGCTCTCAGACTCATATGTTGTATGAATTACAATCCTTTAAATGAGCTTATATATCTGAGTACGTTAACATAATTTTTGTGAATTATTTTTCTAGGAAACAAACAAAAGACTTAAGCAACAAACCCGTTTATAATTTTCTTTCAATCTATAACTACACCACCAAGGCATATTATTGATTGTATTATGGAGTTCTTTAATGCAAAGTTTGTAAATCAAATGGTAGAAATAAATGCCAATTGAATTGATATTTGTTTGTGTTTGTAAGAAATTGTTTGTCATTATATTGTATGCATTTCCCTAATATGGGTAAATGTATTAAGTTTGGTTGCAGTGTGATATATAGTATATGAAGTCAAATTCTTATGTTGAAAATATATACGTTTTTGAAACTCTAAATTTATAGTACAAATGCGAACTTTCAGGGCCTATAATAAGGCCTTTAATAAGGTTTATTGTGTCTTTAGTTAGAAATCTTTCTAATAATATAAACGAAAAAGCAAAGCAGATTTTTATCATATCTGTTGACAAACAAGATGTGCATCAAAAATACAATACACTCTTACAGGAGCGAATTTATTGTTCTTTTAATAGGAATCTCATCCAGAAGAAGATTAGGACCCTGTGATGATATCTCCGAAAATTGAGGTCAAATATTTAGAAATAATACAGTATAGTAAACTGACATTGAGGGCCCAAGAGAGAGGATCTCAGGCAAGGTGAGACATGTCATAATGGAATATAGAAGGCTTGTAGTTAAATCCTGACAGTGCAATTAAGAAACTAATCACTGAGGATCTCAGGCAAGGTGAGCCATGTCATAATAGAACGTAGAAGGCTTGCAAGCAAAATCATGACAATGCAACTAAGGAACTAAGCACTGGACGTATACCATGTCAGACCAATAGTGCCCTATGAAGCAATTGTCCGTGCAGATAGAAAAAATCTGAATACAAATGCAAATGTAATTGGACAGGGTAAAAATATAGCGTGTGTTGACCAAACAGCGGCAATGAAAACCTGCCCTACAGCGGCGTTGAAAACTCTAATAGATTTAATTCTGCTGCACATGCTAGTGAGCATCTAAACTTTGGAGTCTATCGTAATGTTGACGGGAGGAGATAAGCCTACCATACAGTAAACGATTTTTATACTTAAGGAATAAATTGGCTGATAACACCCTTCTTAACTGTCACCTCGATAGAATTAGTATTCTGATATACAGATGATGGGACAAGAACTGATCTTGCAACAGGAGTAGAAGTTTTTGAACCCAAAATCGAAAATTTCGAGCCTAAAAAGGAAAGTCACGGGCATCTTGCAAGCGGAAGTCTTTGCTAACGAATCATGTGCTCAAACAACTTGAATATGAAGTACAAAAAACAGGTCATATCAATACTATCTGACAGTCAGGCCGTCATTTGAACTCTCGGTTCTAATTAGGTTTAAGCGAAGAGAGTACGGAACTAGAGAGAGACTTGTACTTATTGCTCCACTGAGCTTCTTTATTCGTTTTAATTGACATTTAGAATGACATGAATATTCCATTTGTGGATCATTATCTATCTTGATTTGGAATTATTCTGTTGCTTTGTTGGAATTTGAACACTTTAAACTTAATGAGGAAAGTTCCTCTATAAAGTACTCAATACAGCTTTACTGGAAGTATCAACAAATAGCCATATACCACATTATTCTTGATACTGTATTTGAAACGTTTGCTTAGCTGGAAAAACTCAAACAAACGTAAACAAATCGAAAATATAAGACGAAGAAGTGGAGATGCCCCATGTACTTTTTTTTATCGCCGAGGAGGAGTAAATGTACCTAACTGCACCATAGAGGAAGTCGTCACATCCTTCGTGTGTGGGGCCCTCATCCACTAAATCCCCCCGCCCTCGAATTGTGGACTTGTAGTTCCCACTGTAATAGAGATAATTCGGTCGCTGTACTCTAGTTTGTAGTATGTTGGCTTATTAGACGTAAGGCCACAGTTCAAAATCTAGGTCAGACATATCCAACAAAACGAAATATAAAAAAATTTTTCTTTGGCGACTTCCTCTCTGGCAAAAACTTCAAGAAAAATAAATTTGCCTTGAAAAGTTTCTCAAAAAGCTATTGTTCGGAGACGAGGTCCCGCTGCTCATGTATAAAATAAACACACGCAGCATAAGTGATCTGAGAAGCTAGGTCGTAATCCTGACTGAAGGATTGTAATGATAAATTATGTATGTATGTATGTATGTATGTATGTATGTATGTAATAGAATATTTAAAAGCTTAAAATGCTTATTTTACTTTACAATCATTGAAGTCAACAGTGATTCATTGTATAAAAAATTTACCAGGAATATTATTACGAAAAAGAGGTACAAATTTATTTCTTTAGATGTTAACACAAATATTAAATTACAAATTTATGTAAATAAAATATAAACAATTTGTTTTTGGGTTAATTCCATAAATCCCAAAAAATTAATGGAATTTTTCTTAATCATATTTTAAAAATTCCATTTAAACAAAATACAAATTTGAAAAAAAAGAAGAATAAATTTCATTTTAATTAGAGTTCTTAAAAGCCTTTTTTATATCTTAAAGATTATGACATTAAATAAATCTCTTAAGAAAACAATTTATTTTTATTTAAAAACCCCTCCGCCCCCCTTCCATATTAAAATAATTAAAATTAAATAAATGCATTTGATATGGGGATTTAAATGAAACATTAATAATGATTTTTATCTTAAAGACTTAAATGTGTTAAGAGGCACCTTAACATTTGAAGTCTTAAATTATTTTCAAGTAAAAGAAAAAAAAAATCAAAATAATGCAAATAAGCCTGTTATTACTTAGAGACAGACTTCTTGTTTTCCTTTCTTTGAAATTGAAAAGAAAATGAATGTTAATTTTATTTTTTGTTACGGAACGCCTAAATAATTTACTCTTCTCAACTAAACACTTGATTTATGAGTACTAAGAGCAGTTGGTCTAAGAAAGAAAGATTTACGCACTGAAAATTTGCCATTAATTTTAGCAAACGTCTACAAAGCAGAGAGAGAGAGAAAAAAAATAAAAAACACCAGCTTTAACACCTTCATGTAGACCAGAGTTAACTGACAGCGGTTGGCAGATGGTAATACAACAGTTTTCTTACAAGATGGACAGCCATAGCCAAGCTTTTCATTAGTTCAATTTGGCAAAAAAAAATGTAAATTTTTTCTTTTGTATCCAGAGTTCATTGGCTTTTACAACGTGTTTAACATTCAATTTAAACTTGAAAATAAAATTAAAACAAAAAAAAAAAAAACACAAATTGATCATCTGCGCACATTCATTCATTCAATTTTTTGCTTTTAATTTTTGTTGTTTCAGTTAATGTGAAGTTTTTATTTTTGTTTACGGATGAGATTGTATTATTATTACTGCTGCTGCTGCTACTGTTTGTAGATGTTATTTGCGACTCTTACAAGTGGTTGCTGTTTCGTCTTGCTTTGTATCGATTTTTATTGTTGATGAACTTGTTTGTTTTAAGTTGTATAAATCTCAAACAAAGCAGACACTTAAAGGTATTATTTGATTGGTTTTTTTTCATTGCCATTTTATTTACTCTCAGAGTTTTTGCCAAAAAATCTGCTGAGAGGAAGTCGCAGAAGAAACATTTTTTTTCATTTTTCGTTTTGATGTCTGACCGGGGATTTGAATCGTGGGTTCGGGTCTAATAATCCAACACACTACCTACTAGACTACGGCGACTTCGATTACATTACACCCAATTAGGAATCTATAACTTATTAATGATCAACCAAGTTGCCATAAAATCCCTCGCAAACGTCATATCGATATCAGAGATCAGGAATGAGTATTATAAAAGATAAGTAGATTCGAATCATACTCATAATTTCTGATACTTATACGCATTCATACTTATTTTAATATCATATTCATACCGCTCATATTCAAAGTTTAAAGTACTCATTGTACTCATACTTAACAATACGCATAAAGTTGTTGATTTCGACTCTCCTTTACTCAACATTTACGAGAATCACAAAATAAGTATGATTCGCGTACGAACACAACAATACTCACCAGAAGGTTGTGTGTTTGCTTTCTTGCTGTCCTTGTCTTTTTTTTTCTTCTGTAAATTTTGATGAATGATTCGAATCACTCGAATCATTTATGAGTATTATAAGTATTTTTGTAAATTTATGAATCTTAATGAGTAGGCGTATGAATCAAACTTATTTCGAAGGTTATGAGTTTGATGCCAAAGTTGTATTTGTACTCATTGCAACCTGTACTTATAAATCAATGTTTTGGTGAGTACGAATGAATCAGAGTAGTTGAATTTCAATACTGTTGTCTCACTCATACTCAAAATTTTATGAGTACTTATGAGTAGCGAAAAAACGATTCATTGCTGATCTCTGATCCAATCTTATTTATAAATTTTGTCAAGTTCTCGTTTAAAGAGGAAAACATAGGAATTGCAGTCAAAATGTTTCTTGTTGACAGACTTGATCTGCCGCATCAACATTACTGCAGAATCTGTAATGATGCGAATGCCCTGCAATTCAGGACATACGTCATCAGTTTTTTGCTGACATAGCGAACGTGCCCCTTAGGGTTTCGTACGGAGCTCAGTGTGGGTCAAACTTATCACTAACGGATCATGAGAATTGAGCTTACCTCACACTGGGCAACATAATAAGTCACATCGGCCGCCGACTGAACTTGCTTGTGAACAGCAAGCTACTCGTTAACCTAATCTATAGTCATGGAAACAATTCCTGTAAAGTAGTTTAAAATATCGTCTCATAAATCGAATGTGACTCATGATAAGGTAATTCTAATGGTTTAATTAATAATCTTTTAGGTTACATAGTTTGCATTCTTTTTAAGTTCTGCTCATGTTGTTTATTTTATCTTTCTTTTGTGCTTCTTTCCTATTTCATTTTATTGTTGTTGTTTGTTTTTTTTATATTTTCGAAAGTTGTGTCAAGTTCAAGATTTTATTTTGATTTTAACGTCTTCGTTTCGTTTCGATTAATTTTTGTTTTTCTACTGTTTTTGTGACAGGCTGAAGTGCGTAAATTTTGTGTTAAAATATATGTTTTTTGTTGTTGAAAAGACTTGTCTAGCCTTAAAATTACAGAAAACTACGCTAAGAGTAGGATATTAATGCAATTAGAGGGCATATATATATACATATAATGAAAGTTATTAAAATATTATCTGTATTGTACACCTACTTAAATAATGTTTGCTTTGCACAGCAAACGTATATATGTTGGCTGAGTCATGATAGCAAGACATGATATGTAAGGTAGGTTCATTATTATGTTACAAAAAAGTCATGGATTGGCTTTAGCGGGTTATTGTTTTGATCAGTTTGTAAACTTTTTCAAAGTTGTAGTGCTTATTGGTTGGAAAGGTTTGCGGCAAGATGCCTGTTAAAGTGCTATGTCAAAGGAAACTGTGGGTAATGTTCAGAAATGTTCGATTAAACTTGGCATGTATTTTTCTTTCTTAATACGCTTGAGACACGATACTTTGTTTGCCACTCTTTGATCTTAGGAGTGGGTCAATTGAGATCCTAGAGTTTTGGTATTGATAGCTCACGATAGCTATACAGTTTTTTTATGTGTTTTTTCAGTGTATATTTTTCCAGTATAAATAAAGCTTCGTGACATGCAGCAATACCAAAAAATGTTCTAAAAGGTTTACTAAATCGCCTCAAATAGACACAAAAAATACTTGTAAGTTACTGGATTTTATTGTAAAATATTGTCATCAACTATTCACTGGCCATTACAACCCTTCAGTCAGAATTACGGCCTAGCTTCTCAACACCACTCATGTTGTCTGCGTTAATTTTATATATGAGTGACGGGACCTACAGTTTAAAGGCGACTCCAAACGACAGATTTTTGAGAAACTATTCATAGAAATTTTATTTACTATCAGAGTTTTTGCCAGAAATCTGCTGAGAGGAAGTCGCCGAAGAATTATTTTTCATATTTTGTTTTGATGTCTGACCTGGGGTTTGAACCGTGGCCTTACGTCTAATAAGCCAACACACTACCTACTAGATTACGGCGACTTACTATCAACTATGCAGCCACGTTTATGGTTCATAGGGGGTATTTTAAGAAACATAATGGCACTCTGAAGCAAACATTGTTTGATTCGGTTCATAGGCCAGCAGAAATAGTGAACCGTTCTTCCTTAAAACGATTGAAATCATAACTTTGCAGTCAATGGAGCAAAGTACAATGACAAGATGATTGCTGACTTTTCTTCTTTGTTGCCCAAAATAAAAGAGTTGAACTTGTAGTTGGCCATTAAAATCCCTCAGTCAGGGATCACACCACAATATTATACATGATTGCCGGGATCTACAGTTTAAAATCGACTCCAAATAAGAGATTTTGGAGAAGCTTTTCAATTTTTATTTAATCTTAGAGTTTTTGCCATAAATCTGCTGAGAAATATTTTTGTTCATCTTTCAGCTTTTTTATAGAACCATGGCCTCGCGTCTAATAAGCAAAAACACTATTCCATAAATTTCATCATTTGCAAGAATGTTTACTTATTTAAACACAAATAAATTAACAAAATCCCATAATGCCTCTTTCAATAGCTTATGAACTCTGCACGCCTCAAATGGTTAAAGTTTTTATTCACAGACATGTGACCTATTTTCAGTCTTTTGTTTAAAACATTTGAAACATTTTTACAAAGGTCATTAAACACATGCCCGATAATAATTTATTACGAAATTGTTCCTGTTTTTAAAGAAAAATTCAACCGTATTGGCTCGAAAATGTTAACAACAAAACAACAGAAAAAAAGAATAAAACCCAAGCCAATGCAATACAAACAGCAGTTAATAAATATTTTTAGCCAAGGTCTAGAGATAATGTAGTTAAAACGTAAAGCCCAACCTTAAAACAAAATATGTGTGGAAAAACGTTCACAAAGTAAACAAAATGGAATTACTGCTTAACTAGCAATATACATATAGTACAAGTATAAGTACAAGTATGGGTATGACTATGAGTATTTGTATGTTATAAGCAGGGTTAAACAGAAACTATTTTTTTGCCTCCTTTTTTTTTTTGTTTAAATATTGGCTAGTAAGTAGGTAAATAACACATACATGTTATAATAAATAAAATAAAACAAATCTAGTCTCATGTTAGTCTCTATGATCCTTAAACACGTATTTTCAACAGATTTTTTATTTTTTTTTTTTGTCCAGAATCTTACAAGAGTCATTAATTATAAAAAATTTTCAACTAGCAAAGGTGTGAATTTGATAAATTGTTTTATTTATTTGTTATATTAAATAAACATTATTTAAAATTTATAAACATGTACCCATATGTTGTTGAATAAACACCGGCTATGTAATTAGAACTTGGCTTAAACATTTTGGCAAACCAACAAAACTGTTTAATTGGCATTTAAACAAATGCTTTGTTGTTGTTGTTGTTGTTGTTTACAAGACATTTAAGATTTATTAACTTAAATATATCCTAAGGATATATATACATATATATGTATGTGTATTGTCAATGCAAAGCCTCTTAATATTGATGCTTACAATGCCATATTGCCAGTCTTAATGTGTCTAAACATTGTTGCTTAAAATGGGTCACGTTTCACATTACAATGCTGAGAAACCGGCAGAGGTTTTGAATTTCATGACAAGTGCTTAAAGATTTATGGAGATTTTGTTTCCTAAAGGGAAATCATGATAGACAACATGAAAATGAGCACAAAATTCAAATTTTTCAATTTTTAGTTTGCAAATCGTCACATATGTTTGTTAAGTTAGTAGAGGAATTAACATTTTAAATGTGCAGCTTAAACTTATTTAATGCCATGACTTCATACAGTAGAAACAAGATATGATGAATGCATGTTAAAATAAAATCTTTAAAGATTGAAATGAAAGATATATAGTATATGTCACAGAGTAAATAAATTGTGATAAATTTTGATTGAATTATTAAGAGCTCAAGGAATATTTATTTGAGACGATAAATAAATTCCTGTAGTTTTTTTTAAAGATTATTTCACGCATAAGCCACATAATCGCTCATTAGTTAAATTTTTCTCACAGCTTCTTTAGTATTTCGTTTGATATCCAATTCATTCATTCCTAAATGATCATTACAACCCTACAGTCAGTATTGCAACCTAGCTTCTCACACCATTTACGTTGCGTGTGTTAATTTTATACATGAGTATCGGGACCTACAGTTTTAAAGCATATTTTTGAGAAACTTTTTTTTTTCATAATAATTTTATTTTCACTCACCGTTTTTGCCAGAAATTGCCAGTCAACTAAATGAGCATAGCTTACTTGAGTCCTATAATGTCGAGTTGTAACATAAAAGTGAGTTAGAAGCATAATAACATTAGAAAACTTGTTCACAAGCAAGGAAGAATAAAGAAATTTTTTTTAATAAAAATAAAGTTTGTTGCTTAAGTCTTTTGTTTAACTCATAGTAATTAAAGTCCAGTCTGTAGGAAATTTCTTTCAAATAATTTTCTTAACTTTTTTCACATAAAATACGTTTTTAATTCATAATTAAAAACCAATACATCTATATGATAATGTCATTAAAATTTGGTTTTGAAAAAATTTGGCGCCAAAACAAAAAAATAAAACAATTTTGTGCACAATTTCATGGTCTTTGGAAAAATAATTTATTAATCAAAAACTCACCTTGTCATAGCCAAAAATTGAAAATATTTTGACGTACCAAAAAACATAGTTATGGCCAACAAAATCAAGTTTGTGCAAAATTATTTTTTTTTTTTGATTTTCATTATTAAAGAAAATTATCATCATTGTTGTTGTTTTATTTTTATTTATATTTTTTTTTTTTTTTGGTTTCTCTTAAACTAAATAATTATTGTGAATATTTATACAGTCGTTTCGTTATGTTCATTCAATATTTTTCTTATTTTTTTTTCTTTAGTGGCAGTCACTTATTGGCTTCTAGCCAATTGTGGCAAGAAGACGTTAAAAGCCATTAATTTTTTTTGTTTTTTCTCTCTTGTTTTACCAATATTTGCCTTTAAAACAAACAGTTTCTTGGGAAAATTATATTTTTCTTTGCTGTTGTTTGCCGTTGTTGTAGTATGGTAGTGCTAAGCGTTTTTGTTGCAAGTTTTTCATATTTTTGTTTGTTTTTGGTGTATTCAAGCAGAAATTTGAAAGGGTTTGATTATTCATATTTTAGGAGAAAATTCAATTGATTATATTGATTGTTATTTAAAAAGTTTCCTTTTTTCCATTTTTTGTTTCTTAAAATTTTTGGTTTAAGCTTAACAACGCTTTGAGAAATTGTTTTGATTCCGATACAGAGCCCTCATTATCCGGGGCCAATCAGTCAAATATGTAATTAGATTCTCTTATCTAGACAGTATATATACATACCTACATACAGACATATGTACATACATACATACATTCAGATTTGGTCAATACAATCCTTCAGTCAAGAGATACGACTTAGCTTCTCACACCACTTACAGCAATGAATCGTTTTTTCCCTACTCATAAGTACTCATGAAATTTTGAGTATGGGTGAGTCAAAAGTATTGAAATTCAACTATTCTGATTCATTCGTACTCACTACAACATTGGTTTATAAGTACAGGTTGCAATGAGTATGAGAACAACGTTGAAATCAAACTCATAACATTCGAAATATGTTTGATTCATACGCCTACTCATTCAGATTCATAAATTTAGAAAAATATTTATAATACTCATAAATGATTCCAATCATTCATTGAAACAGTGTTAGTTGTTGTTGCATTAACAGAAAAGAAAGAAGAAAGAAAAAGACAAAGACAGCAAGCAAAGCAAACACACAACATTCTAGTGAGTATTGTAGTGTTCGTATGTGAATCATACTTATTTTGTGATTTTTGTAAATGTTGAGTAAAGGAGAATCGAAATCAACAACATCATAAGTATAGTTAAGTATGAGTACGATGAGTACTTCAAACTTAGAATGTGAGTAGTATGAGTATGATACTAAAATAAGCATGAATGCATATAAGTATTAGAAATTATGAGAATGATTTAAATCTACTCGTCTTTTTGAATACTTATTGCTGATCTCTGGTATGTATACTAATAGGCTTCCCACATGGCAATGTCATTAAAAAGTTCTTCTTATGGTAAATAAATTTCCAAAAAAAAATTTATGTTCGCAATTAAATGCCTGTGATCCTTATTTATAAGGTTTACCAAACCGTTGTGAAAACCTTGAAAAATTGTAATCTGTGATTTATAATTTATTTTTAAATACAATACAATACAAACAACTGATACTGCAATAGAGCATGACAACTGTGCACTAGATTTCATATCTTTTAAAAAAAATCTCCTCTTGCATATGAAACCATAGCAAATGCAACAATTCTTAATAATTTTAATTGTTTCAAGTCAGATTAGAAAAAGAAAAACAGAAACAGAAACAGCAACACTGAGAAACTGCCTTAAGCATCATTTTAAAAACAAATCATTCTCGATAGAATAGACAAGCGGGGCTACCTATGTATATTAGTAGAAATATTATTATGATTTAATTTGAAAGATTATAATTTATTAACAAAAAAAAGAATAGAAAAAATAGAAAAATTAAATCTTTAAAGGAGATTTAGAACAGAACACACCCAATGGAAGAGAATATCAATTCATACATATAATTTACGATTTGTCATACAAGACAATACAATAAATACTACGGGTTTTTAAACAAAATTATTTCATTTGTTTGATTTACATTTTCTTAAACAATTCAATGTTAACATCGAAATAATCGAAATACATTTGTTTAAAGGTGCTGCTCTGGTCAATTGTTCATGGTGTATTCATAATTATAAGGCGATACAATTTTATGTATTGTATTATAATAATAATTAATAACAGACAATTTGAAAATTTTAAATTAAATGTGTATTCTGTCCATTATTATTTCACAGTTAATTATAAAGAAGAGAATGTCTTTTGAAATGGTGTAGGACTTCAAATTACTATGGCACACCTAAAACTTTAAAGAGAGAAAAACAAAACAGTTCATTGAATATGTCATTAATAATATTAAGTTATTAACAAAAGCATTAAGTTAGTGGCTGGCCACATGTTGCTTAATAAATGATTAAACAAAAGGGTTTGTCGGCAGCTTTTAATTGAAGCGTATCATAACATAATAAAGCGTAAGCTTTGAAGTTATTTCCTACTGCGCTAATTAAATGACTTCTCTTCACAGCTATTTTAATGATTAATCATGGGGTATAGTTGTAAAGAAAACTAAGCAACATGTTGCTAGAAAAACATCACTTGTTTTAAAGTGATTGTATTGTGTTGAAATTTAAATAAAAAAATGTTCCACATAAGAAACAAAATCATTGCAACAGTTAAATGCAAGTACTTTATGACCTTATTTAACAATTGCAACACACCTTTTCAAGGGTGATTATGAAATCAAAATGAAAGTATGTATTATTCACTTTGGCCCATATATTGGTAAAGGGCTTAATTGTATATAATTAAAAAAAAAAAAAAAGAACTGGGAATTACAAAATGAAAACTTTGTTAATTAATAATATTTAACATAATTTCCTAGCAATATATTTGCATTATAAAAATGTTGTTTCTTTGCAACATGTTTTTATCTTAGCAACATGTTGTTATCTTAGCAACATGTTATCTTAGCAATATGTTGTTATCTTAGCAACATGTTGTTATATTAGCAACATGTTGTTAGATAGTGGAATGGGAATACTATATCGAGTTATATTTAAGAGGATTGGTCTCCTGAATGTAATGGTTTTCTGCAAATTAAGCCAGTTTCTGTTAATGTTTTTTTTCCCCCAGCTTGATAGCTAATTGGTTTACTGCAGCCGGCCCTAGAATGATAGGATTGCTATCTGTTATTACCTTGAAACTACGGCCCTTTGGAAATGTGTTGGGCTCATGGGAACTTTTATTCAATGATGGTCATTGTAGAAGTTATCCTTTCTAAAAAGTCAGCAGGCTTTACACCTCTAAAGGGCTTTCTCTACTTGGAGTGCTCAATCAGTTTTGCTTGTCAAATTGGCCTTGAGGGTCACTTTACCCCTATTCAACCCTCAAAAATTGAGAAAAACACATGCAGAATTGACGTCTGCTAGATTATATGTCCCAATATATATGTATGTATATATGTAGCTCCTGATTGCTTATTTTATAGCCATTTGATATCAATTTTCACAGCCTCCTAACATGACTCCAAAAGTACCCGTGATTTATTTCTTATTTGGTTTTGGATTTTGTATGCATTTGAATGAAATAAATTTTTAAGAGAATGTGGTTCATAAATATAGTTAATTGGCAAGCTTATTACTATAGGCACCTTAAGAACATTTATGTTGATGAAGTGTTTAAGCGCTATTTAATAATATTACAGCACCTGTAAAGGCTTGTTGTCATTAAAGCTGCCATTAATTAATTCATATTAATTTGAATTTATTTTATTAAAAATGTGTGGCATACAAAACTTTCGCTAAACTGTATACCTCCTACGGAGTGGCAGCATTTAACAACTAAGAATTGTAATTAATTAAACAAACCCTTTCATTTGAAATCATACGCTGTCAAATTGTGTTTATTTTAAACAAATTTACGCTTCACGTACGCTTAGCTTTGGTAGCTAAGTAGCTAAACAATGTTTATATACATAAATGTTGAGATACATTACAAGTGTCTTGACTTGTCAAATGTTTACCATTATGTGACAATTGAAAGTTTTTTGTTGTTTTGTTACCAATTATTTTGGACGTTTTCATTAATCAATGATGTATTCTGTTGATTAAACATGTTTGCAACATTTTATCAAGTTGCGGTGGTCTTTGTTTGAAGCTATTTAAGGTGTATATCTAAAGCTGGGTGGTCAAAATTACCTGCAAATAAACAAAAAGAAAATAAATCAATAAATTGCTAAAGTGACCATAAATTAATTAAATTCAATTAAATTAAATGTTAAAATATTTTATATGTATGTATATAGAATGTTTAGTTGTATTGGCAATAACTTTACATGCTTAATTTCCCATTTAGAATGCATAAACAAGCCTTTAATACGATACTAACTTCCCTATATACAAATGAATTATAAGCTTTACTAACCAAATAAATGTTTTATAAATGCTTTGATTCTTAAATAATATTTTTAAATGTTTCCCACGTTAAAAACCAATAAATATGCCATAAATACTTTATTTGTTACCAGTTTTTGTTGTTATTGTTGTTGTTGTTGTTTTTAATTTTTAAACATGTTACCGTTCATGTTAAGTGCCACCTCAAGAATAAATACATTATTTAAGTTTGTAATTTATTTATTTATAACGTATAGAAAATTGTATTCAATTTACTAAAGTGTTCATAAGTAAAGCATTTTAAACAGTTTCAATGATTAAGATCTCAGTTTGCCTTACAATTTTTGCTTTCAAAAATTGATTGTAGATTTTAAGATATAATTCCTTTCGCTGAGCGTTTTTTTTAAACAAAAACATTTTATTTTATAAAATTTATATAAAAAAAAGAAATATTTTAACAAAATATATTTGATTTCTTTTCCAAACAATAGGTGTTTTCATTATGAATTATTGAAAAGTTGTTTTAAACTCTTTACTTAGCCTGAATTTTAAATGTTGTACGTGCAACAATGTTGTTGTACGATGTTTTAATAAAAATCTGTCAATTATCAGTTTTAATAGTTGGCGTTCTCTATTGGTATTGAGAGATTGGCTGTAAAGAATTTTCAATTTCAATTCTTTTATAATCAGCTTTAAACGATGCAGTAAAAAACGTTTTATGACCCCAAATTCAAAAGATGTCTTTAGAATTCTAACATTCGCTTTGAAATTTACTTATAATTCTAGTCATTTATAATCTAAAACTGCTTTGAGTTGCAGCAACTCTTACTTCAGTTATACAAGTTTCCATGGACTTCGGATCAGCCTACTCTCTTCTACCGAAGCCAAGTCAGGCCAAGTAAATTACCTAAGAATTAAGATATTAAAGCAAGCAGAAGGTAGAGGGAGATCTAGGAATTGTAGTTTGCAGTAATGGGCAATCGTAATTGAAACTTCTCTGTATACGGCCTATTTTTTCTATTTTAATCTTTTCTTCTATTTTAATTTATTCACTCATACGATTCCCAGTTTAAGTTGGGTTCTCCATTAAAGGCAAGGTCTCCCATTCTGCCTAGATTCCCAGATAGAAAGCCTCTCGAGTTCGAATTTACTCTTGCTATTGCTATTGTATATTGAAGTCTTCGTAGTCCAGTAGGCAATGTGTTGGATTATTAGACGTGAGGCCACGGTTAAAACCCTATGTCTGACATCTCTAACATAATGAAATACGAAAAATTTCTTCGGTGACTTCTCAGCAGATTTCTGAGAGTAAACAAAATTGCCATGAAAAAGTTTCTCAAAAATCTGTCATTCGGAATCGACTTTATACTTTAGGTCTCACCACCTATGTATAAAATTAACACACATAAAGTGGTGTAGGAGGTTAGGTCGTAATCCTGACTGAAGGGTTGTCATGATTAATTATGTATGTATGCATAGCTATTGTGTTAGTGCTTATTTTAAGCAGTGATCTGTGTGTGTGTGGATATCCATGCGATTTAAGCAAAAAACTGCAATCAATCCAACAGTGTCTAGCAATATAGTGTGTGCAGCTCTCCTTCCATGTTAGAAGTTACACTTGAATAGTCCAAAATTTTCTTGAGTAGTACTTGACACACATTAACGACAACGGACGTTGAAGTGACATTTCTGAAGAACTTAATCTCTAGAGTTTTGAGCATGGAAAACACTGCTGTCTATGAGAAAGTCTAATGTCAGGACCTTTGATATATATTCCACATAATATTCTGTCCAGTATTTTTAGGGTAATAGTATAAACCTTAAGACGCCTACTGAGAATTTGCAAAACTTCAGAACAGTGTCTTAAAATGAAACCTTTTATCGAAAACATTATAAGGGGCACTATATATTCGACCTAAATGCTCTGCCGACCTGATGCTCTGCCGTTTGTTTCAATAAAACATTATAGAGGAGCATAGCAAATAATGGCTTAGTTTGAATGAAACAGAGGAGACTGCAGATTAATTACACAAAATAATTAATACACATGAAATCCAGGAGCATCGATTGCATAGTTTGGTGAGAAGGTTTTCTTTGAGAAGGAAGAAGGCCAGGCCATCAATGCCGACGGCGAGTACTTAAGGTCGATGATTATCAAATTCTGAATTGAACGAAGCAAAGTATCACGCAGCCAATGTCACATTGGATATTCTGCACGAGCGTAATTGGAGCATGGTCAATTCACATAGAGGTGATGTGAATTGACCATCAAGATCGTGTGTTGCAGGCATGTGCGAAGACGCCACAGAGTTCCTCAAGGCCAATATAATCCATGCTATCCGTCAAATTCAGCTCAATTTATATATCACGTTCATGTAAAACTTAACATTTGGAATGCGTTGCACTCAGAGAAGCGTGAATGCAGTGCAATTAAATATTCGTTATTTAGGAATAAATTTTTTATTTCTAATTTAGCACTTTAAATCATTTAATTAATTTCAAATTCATCAAGTATTGATGTGTATTTTGTTTAAAAGATAAGAAAACAAATTAATTTTTTATTTTTTTAATTTTTTTTTAAATTTTTTTTTTGTAAAACAAAACATCTGTCTTTAATAGCTAATTGCAATAAAATTTGCATTTAATCAGTATGTTTAACAATAAATATTTGAAGTAATTGCCCTCGAAAATCGTATAAATTGCCCTCGACACTGTTGTTACGGGAATACTTAGTACAACTGGTTCTAGTAATGGCTAGTCAAACCAGGGAATTACCGAAAATACATTATTTTTTTGATTTTTTTTTAATTTAATTATCTAATTATTGTACAATATATTGTGGTTTTTTTTATTTATTTTTTGTTTTTTTATTTTATTTCCATTTAATTTCGATTTAATTTAACCTTTTTGCTTAACATTACCAACGTATTTCTTCTTTTGCTGTTATAATTTTTATTTCTTTCGTTTTTTTCACAATGTACTTTCGTTGTTTTCACATAATAATGCAAAGTTAAATAAAAATTAATTAAAAAAAATACTTGTTTAACTTGTCATTATTTAACAAATATATAATACTTGATGAGTATAGTAATGCTGGCAAAAAAATACTCGTATATTTCCCTTGTATTTAGAGATGTATTAGTGTGAATTATTTTTTGTTTTGTATTTAAATAAATAGAAATAGAAAAAAAAAACAACAACTACAAATATTAATATTAATAAACTAAATGCTTATGAAAGTGAAAAAATAGAATACAAAATATGTACAAACAAATTAAGATTAATTAACAAAATATCACTGAGTTTACAAAGTTCAGGGAATTCTCACAATATTTATTATGATGATTGGCACTGTTTCCAAATGTAAAGCGAAAATGTGTTAAATTCACATTCATTTGTTGTTGTCTTTCGTAAACAAAAAACACAGAAACAGGAAGAAATATGTGGAGACATTTCTGCTTTACAGAATAACTTGCATTATATATCGGAGAGATCGATGTGAGTGGACTATTTATGTGATTTAAATGTAGCTGGTAGAATAAAAAAAAATCAAGATCATGGCTCCAATGTTGAGGCATACTCAGTTGCGGATTTTTAAAGAAAATACTAAATCGGAATAATCTGTAAAGTCACCTCTACAATCTCCAAGCATCTTCAAACTTTCTACAACTGAGGCCTTAGAAAATTGGCCTAATGCGAAGCAAGCCCATGAAATATAGTTGGAAGTAGAAATTCGTCAAAAATGTGGCAGTGAATAGAACACACAGAATTATTAGTTAAGTTTTTCTATGGAATCCTTTCCTTAACTTTGGACGAAGTTTTATAGTATTACAAAAATCTATCTAAAATAAAGTGATCCTATTATATGCCAATAATGCTTTATGAGTATTTATTTTATATCAGACTGGCGTTCAATGCTCTAGTATAAGTTATAGAAATCAAACATTACAATGTACATTACAATAGTATTTTTATCTCTTACTAAAAAGTACCCGCTGTTAACATTAGTTTTCTCTTTATTTATACGTAATTTATTTTCGATTTGACAACTTCTAGAATCTTACTGTTGTTTTGTTATTGTTTGTTTGCTTTCTATATGGTATACATTTAGTAAGCATGATGAAATTCTATTTCATATAAAATCATTGAGATTCATAATATGAAAAAAGATAACAATTTGAACATACGTTTGAACATTTCGTTCCTTATATGTATTCACAGTCTTAGCTTCGAATAATTAAGCACTAAACTTTGGTGTAAACAAACTGAAATTTACAACTACAGAACATTTTTATTGTTGTGATAAAGTACAATCGATCTGTTTTTTGTGATCTCAACCTATAAAGGATTTTTTGTAGTCTCCCGCAATTCTGTATTCCCAATGAACTGCAGCATAGTGTTCAGTGTCAGTAGGGCTAACGCCCAGTATCCAATTGATCCCTTAGGAAAAGTGAATGTGCCACACAAGACCTACATACATATGTATTCTATTGATTCGTTCTCTTCATGATAGAATCTACATTTGGCTTTGAATCGATTCCAATTTTGAACACATTTTTTTTAAGTCTACAATACCCGGATTTACTATCTTAAATTGCCTTGAGATTACCTCTTTCTATAACTCTGCTTTTGCTAGGTATACTCTTCTAAACTTCTCTTACCTTCCTTCTTGCACACGAAGTTGCTGGGCTCAGCGTGGCAGCGCCCCTTCTGTTAACTTTATCCACCCAATTATAGTCTTTAATTCCCAAATAACAATGGATTTAGCAAATTGTGACGCTTTTTCTGCTGCCTAATCGATTCAGCTTACCCGGGCAGTCCCATACTAATTTTGAGTTAACTTCACAGCTGTAGGCTTTACGTCTAGACGTAAGTATTTAGCACATCTTTCAGTTGCATAAATTTCCATACAGAACATTTGAAGAGTTCACAGGATCTTATGCTGAAGACTTTTAAATCAAATTACTGACGTCAAGCTCTACCAAGTAAGATGATATCTCTGTTATCTCATGGTTTGTTTAAAAAGCTTTCAAAGAATACTTTGTCAAGCTGTAGTTGTACCATTTCGGTGTTTAATAGTGTTTGAAGTGAAATGCTGGAACTGATTCTGACATATTTTTGCTTTTACTGTCCATTTAATGTATTATAACGAGTATTTAAAGTGGCTAACTTTAGTTTGAACACCTAGGATGTGAATTCGACTAGGTCATCCACTCTTGACACAATTTGTTTAGTTAACTAATCACTGGGTCATTTAGTTCAGTCACAAACCTTTTTCGAAAATCTTGGGAATATTAGATTTGGAGTTTAAACATGAAGTCGTGCTGTGTTCTCTAAAACTAATAATGAAATACAGGCCCGTTGTTGTGGAATAGACAATTCAAGGCTTCTTTATCATTCCAATGCATCTTTTACTAATCGTTGCTTGTAACTGATTTTGACGAACAATAACACAACCATTATGATTCATGGCCTTCTTTATTTTGAAGAAGTTATGGAACATAAAAAAGTGAGAGTATAGATGCTATCATCGTCTTATTATTAATATTCATTGATTAAAATTTAATGTATTTAGAAATCATTATTTAAATAATTAATTACCGTTAATGTTTTACTGCTAGATTTTAGGTTAACTACCAAATTTATAAAAAATATTTTTATTCTTTAATTTAAATATTTTGGAAAGTTTTCATGGCACTACATTTTGTATTCAGAATTATAGAAATTTACCCGCTTAAATACTGGTTTTTTTTTAAATAAGAGGAGCGTTTAATTAAAATCTCATAAATTTTGCAATAAAAATGAATTAATTTTAATGCCCCATAAAATATGATTAAAACGAGATACATTTTGTTAAATGATTGAATAGACATGAATTTCTTAAAATATATAAGAATGAAAGTAAGATTTGTTTTGAAGAAATTTAGAAACATTTTTGGGGGAAATAAACTCCTATTAATTTTTGAGAAATTTACAATTTATTTCTTCAAATGCCTTCCTATTTCAATAATTTTTTTAATTAATTACAGCGTAGTTTTTTTTATTGTTTAAGTTTTGAAAATTAAAAAAAAATCTTTGAAAATTTGAAGCCGTATATAAATGCTTGACATTTAATTTTCAAAGATTATTTCATGTTAATGTTGCCCTCTGCGGGTGATCGATTTGTGAGCTGCAGTTTTGGCATACATTTTCCAGCATTTCGTTGTGTATCTCACTAATGCTATCTGGAATTGTTTCTCTGCACGAGAGACAAGTAATCTTGTGGGTCAAATCGCATGATCATTCATCATCATTTTATAATTTCAAGTCATCCATTTAGTAGTTTTAAGAGCGCTAGTCTGCAAGATTGTTGGCTGTTAAATATCTCTCACCTGAAGTGTCATTAACGCATACGACTTGTAAAAACAAAAGTGATAGTTTAACGACACCAATTGCGGAGTTTACTGAATTTAAACGAATTTAAAGCAATTTGTAAAGAATAGAAGTATTATAGATGTTATCAACATACATATTTTAGGTTTCGGTTAGAGGACGTCTACTTGTTAAAAGAGACAAGTGCAGTACCCGGAGATCAAGTTGATCCATTGTACGAAACGTCATCAACATACATACATATATACATAATTAGTCATTACAACCATTGAGCCAAGATTACAACCTAGTTGTTGTCAAGCCTGTGGGTCATCACAGTGTATGCACTGCTGGAAATATCATTTCTATTACAGAAAGTGTAGCGTTTAATCCGAATTTGTCGATTCCATGGCTTTCATAATAATTCTTCTGTTTTACAGCTGATTCTGCAGTATTTTGCAATGGGATTTTCACCTCCATGCATATAAAGTTTAATTCATACAAGAACAAATCCGGTTGAGCATTTATAAAACAACAATAGACTTTCAATGTAAACTTTTCGAAAAATTTTCTTCAGCTGTGAAGGTTATTTCACACTCATATGGAGTCGGAGAAGTAGCCCAAAAGAGAGTGTGGAAAACCTATTGCAAGCGCAAAAGTGATTACTGGTGTTGTCATCATTCTGTATTTTTTCGAAAATGATCCTGTAATAATCGTTATCTTCTATGTAGAGTACAGGACCATGCTACGGGCCACACAATACGACATCTTATTGCTTTCAAAGGCAAGTTCACTCGGTGTCCCATATGGCTCATTGTGTTACTCACAGTGTGAGGTAAGCGCCCCTTGTCTGAATCCGTTAGTGGTGGCTTTGATTTCCCCGAGCTTCGTTTGGAACCAGCCAATTGCCTTAGAGGCACATTCGCCACTTTGCACGGATTTTCAAACGTTCCATCACCCAGAAACCGATGACGTCTGTTCTGAAGTGCAGGGCACTCGCATAAAAGATGTTGCACCGATATCGTTTTCTTCACTTCGTGGCAGCTTCTGCAGTAAATTTGGTGTGGCAGACCGAAACTGACAATAGTGCAGTGTCTTGTTAGAATTTCTGTTAGAATACGAACAGCTTTCTTGTCGAATTCAAGTAGTTCCCATGGTTCTCCCTCTGCCTACTGAAGGACGTAGAAGTTTTGAAATACGGCAATCAGGCATATCATTACTGGGTGAAAAGTTTATAGAAAATTTTAGGTTTTGGAGACATAAATAAGACTTTTTCTACGAATCTCCTTTAAAGGTCATGTGTACGAGGGTAATCGCCTAACATTGTAACATTTGAGAATCAAAATTCCTTAAGTTTTTGACGAAAAAAATTTTTTTCAGTAATTTTGACTACTGTAACCAATACATAGGTTGTTATTTGAATAACCTTGGCCTGTGGACATACATATGTATTTTCTTGCAGATTTGAAATATTTTTTTTTTTTTTACTTACGAACTAATTCATATTTTCTTATCTTTTTATTCAATTAAGGCCCACGGTGCAAATGGACTGTGATTATATTTACCCCATTTGAAACATAATCTGTTTGTTTAATACTGTCTACACTAAGTGTATAACCTTTAAGAACAAAATTCTACAAAATCTTATCGCTAATTGCGCATACAATTTAATTATTTTTTATTTGTTTTTGTTTGTTTTTTGTTGTTGTTTTCATGATAGAACACAGCATAACCAGTATGAATTGAAATTCTTCTATTAGAATATTTTGTTTTCCATACATTTTATATGAAAAGAAACTTGATTTCAGAGAACTAGTTTGTGTCAAATATTCTTTGTTACATTGTTGTTTAAAAGCCATATAATTATTGAAAAAAATATTTTTATTAATTCCATTGTGAAACATGATATTTCGGCGAAATAATAAATTCAGTTGTTCTCACAAATAGAAATAATAGAGCAGGTTTCTAAAGAAATCGAAAATAAATATGAATTTAATACGATTTAACGTATGAATGTTAATATTTTATGACATCGAAGATGAGAAGATTAAAGTCGAAGAGAAGAAGATATTTTGTTATAAAAGCATGTGAGACAAACGTTTATAAATTAGTTGTTTAGAAACTTTTATATTTAAAACACATATTAAAAAATGGCAAAATTATTTCAACAAATCTTCTTAGTATTCGCTGTTATCTTGGCAATTATTGTAGCCACCCAAGCTCACCCTCAACAAGGTAAGATTTAATGTTTGGCTGCCTTAACATATTTTATTTAATTATGTTACAACATTTTCAGGTTTCCCTAAGCCTAAGCCATGTCCCCCTAATCAGGAATGGAAAACCTGTGGCACAGCTTGTCCCAATAAGTGTGGTCAACCACAAGCTAAATTCTGCACTTATCAATGCGTTATCGGCTGTCAATGTAAAGCCGGCTATTCACTCACATCTAAAGGTGACTGCGTATTAGAAAGAGAGTGTTAAGAGAACGTTGATTAGGATGTTATTTAAGGATTAAAGAAAGGAAGGAAATACAAATAAATTATGCAATAAATTAAAAAAAAGAAAAAAAAAAATAAGAAAACAAATCAAAAATCCGAAAATGCTTATCTTTTTCAACAGAGGTCAGCAGTTCTGTAGAAATTGTGTCAAATAATCTCTGAACAACCTTGTACAAATACTTCATACGGCATTAGTAAGCTAGTAAATGGAGCACTCAGTTATTCATCGTTATAAAAAAGAACACGATTGTGCTGACAGTTGTATTCAGCATTGATATTTCTTAGAACGAAAACACAGAAGCCCTTTGGACATTGTGGCTTAATATCAATGACTTCCTAACATGCTACAGTGCTGCAGTCAATCTCGGTATGGAGAGTCGATTTTAATGCTAGAAACACCCATACAAATTAAAAAATTCAATGTGTTGTTCGCTGCAACAGTCGCTTTCGAGTGTCTCAAGTGTCTCGGGTTCTTAAGACAGGGTATGAAATACTTTACTCCAACAGATCTCCTTATATTTTATCCGGAAATGGAATAAAATTTTCATGTTTGGGTTGGTTCCTGAGGACCTTTGTTGAGAGTTCTCAACCGTGTACATGAGAAGGCCCAAGTGTTTAAGATTAAAAGTAGTATATCCAGTCCTATTCATTCATTTGAGTTCCGTTGTAAAGTAAAGAGATTTGTTATCGAAAATTGTGTGTATTTGAGCAGTACACATCTATTGTGTAGATCACGTTGCACTGTGGCGGAATGAGCTCGAGAAAAATAAAAACATTTGTTGCCGAAAATCATGTATTTTTGAGAGATCAGCAATGAGTATTCAAAAAGCTGAGTAGATTCGATTCATGTTCATAATTTCTGATACTTATACGCATTCATACTTATTTTAATATTATACTCATACTACTCATATTCAAAGTTTGAAGTACTCATCGTACTCATACTTAACAATACGCACGATGTTGTTGATTTTGACTCTCTTTTACTCAACATTTACAAGAATCACAAAATAAGTATGATTCGCTTGCGAACACAACAATACTCACTAGAAGGTTGTGTGTGTTTGCTTTGCTTGCTGTCTTTGTCTTTTTCTTTCTTCTTCTTTTTGTGTAAATGCAACAACAACTAAGACTGTAAATTTTGATGAATGATTCGAATCACTCGAGGAGGACATGCTATAATATTTTAAAACAATTTAAAAAGGTTTACAGAAAACGTTTAAGAAATTAAATACAAAAATATTCTCAATAACTTACGATATTGTGCTAATATTTTAGCCATAATGGCCAAAAGTATTGCGAATATAAAAATATTTCGTTTGAGAAAATATATCATAGTAGGGCTGTTCGAAAACCAATTTGTTTAGTTAAATTTCTTTTGGCCTTTTATAGAAGCAATTTGTTTTAAAACGAATTTAAGTTAATTAGAAAAACAATTATTTTTCTTATCTTTTAAACACCCCCATAGCACTCTCATTTATAAGATTAACATCTTGTTGTGCTATGGTTAATATTAAATAAATAAATAAATAAATAAAAAAACACACAATTCTTTTTTTTTTTTTAATAGCTTGAGGGAAAAAATTTTAAGGCTATGCATTGTGATTAAGAGCTTAAGGGCCATTATTACAACTTGCTTGTTAACTAAAGACATGATTTTAAAGCGTATATAACTTGATTTTCATTATTATGTGTACACAATAAGATAAAAGTGAGCTTTAATCTAAAGGGAAGATCATCCTATCTTTAACTTTTAAAGTTTACTTTATCTTTGAACTTGCCATATTATTTATATTATTTCGAATATGGCAACTTTAAATATAAACATGAAAAATAAACGTTAATATATTAACGTTAATTAGTTATTCAAATCAAAATTGATATTGTCGTATTCATTATGTTTATTTTAAAACAAAAAACACAAAAGTTTTATAAACAAACAAAAAGGTACGTAATGTTGATGCCACTGCCACTTGTTTAATTGACAGTGCTATCGACGTTGCTCCGGCGTTGCCATATTTTTGAAAAAGTTAACTTTATTTTATCTGTAGGTTATAATAACGATAATAAGTTAAAGGTGACTTTAAAGTATACTTTAACTAAAGTTACCTTTAACTAAACCCAATTTTAACGGCAAGTTGTAATAATGGCATTTAATGTATTAAAGAAATGAGATTTAGAATGCAATTTGTGTGTATATGTGGCCAAAAGCAGTAGTTAGTAGGGATTCATTAGGTTACTAAGGTTTCTATTGGGCAGGCAATCAAATTAAAAAAGACAGGGAAGAAAGAAGTAGTTAGACTGAAAGCCAGAAAATTACTAATAAAGACCAAAGAAAAATAGAAGAGCTGGGGGAAACACCTTTTTCAAGCTGGCTATCGCACGGAAATTCTTTCGAAACGCTAACCTATCCTAGGTCAGGCTCACTTGGCCCTCGATAGATAGAAGGCGCACCTACCAGTTACTTGGACTTGGTCGTAACATCATCTCGATCACAGTGGTCTTGCTTACAGTTCATTGTGTTATGGGAAGACACGCGAAAAGAATGCAATTCCCATTTAACGACTTTTGCCGTGAGTGCAGATAAGCTGTTATCCACTTTCTTTGTCAATGCCCATCTCTTGCTAGGTGCAGGTATAGGTTAATTGGCTCCCCAATCCTTGTCAGCTTGACGGAGCTATCGTCCATTGATGTCAAGTATGCTTTAAAATGTGCAGCCATTGCACTGACCAACTTCTTCCTCCATGGTTTAGAGGAACTTGGTCAGTACAGGGACTGCGTTCATCTGTGGCGTCACAACGGGCTGCTATTCATGCTTAAGTGAGCTTTTGGTATCAAAGCTACCACTCTAACCTAACCTAACTTAACCACAATAATACTAGAGCGATTTCTGAAGTGTTTTAAATAATTCTTTCTCTGTGGGCTATTTAAGTTGTAAGCAAGTTTTGAGAACACAATCAGACTCAGGAATAGCTTTCTATTGAATCTATTTGATTTTCATACAATCGTTAAATACATAACCAAACGTTATTCCCTTCTATTGAGTTTAAGCGAAAGCTGATTACCATATAAACTGAAAAATCATGTAATTTTTCTTTATTTTAACCAAGTTCCTGCGTGATAGCCTACAGCATTATTTTTCTTTTTCTAAGCAAATGAAGGAAGTAATGGTAGGCCTTTAATACAATTTATACATTTACCTTAATTAAATCCAAAGGGTACTTATTAGTTTAATTGATCGTTTAATTAATCGTGTATTAATCATTATTAATTTGTGGCAGACATTCACTTTTAAAATTCATAAGTGTTTATTTTTAATTGCTCATCATGCGTTGACCGCTGAGGGTCAGAAATAAAATGTGCAAACAGCATTAATTTTGCAATGCTTTCTTGTAATGCCTGTACTTTACTTTGGTAATTTTAATCTCTCTTTTGAATACCACAAAATTGTGGGACATAGATTTCTTCTTATACTTAAGCAACACAATCGGCAGAAGTGGAGGCACTATTGGCGTTATCACTAATTGAATCATTAAGGCCTGGAGAATGAATAGCACAAACGCCTGTACAAAGCTGAGGGTCCTTAAATTAAGTGTCTAATTTGTGCCTCTATGTACAGTGCAATCACTCAGAGCCCAACTCAACTAGGCTACAAGAAATTATAATCCTTCTACAATCGGTGTTTAAAACAAAATTGCCTACTGTCGGAAACTTACTTAAGCTGTAAGTGCAAGCCGACCAACATCGACAACACCTTCTGATTGCCTGGTTGGTAGAGTGCTAAACTTAAACTTTCCAAGGTTGTGGATTCGATTTCAACCAGAGTCTCTAGGTGCTTGTGATTGTTTGATTGTTTGTCTGACATAATATGTGTGATTTCTGACAATAGAAAACAGAAAATGAAAATTATTAGTAAAAACAATTCTCGAAAAAGATAGGCGAAGCTATAGTCATTAAAAAAATGTCGCGTACTACCTTCTTCTATTTCCTTTTTCTTATAAACTACCTTCCTGTAATGCACTGCATGATGGTTTCCAAAAAAAAATCATCAGAAGAAACTGTGAGACATGCATTAAAAGAAATCCTTTTCGCCACAGTCTAGTAGGTAGTGGATTGTCTTAATATGGTCAGACATATTCAACAAAGTGAAAAACGAAAAAAAAATATTTCCTAGGCGTGTGCCTCTCAGCAGGTCATAACGGGCCGCTATGCGTGTTCAACTGAGCTTTTGGTATCAAAGCTACCATTCTAACTTAACCTAAGCCTCTCAGCAGATTTCTAGCAAGAACTCTAAGAGTAAAATAGAACTGCTACGAAAAATATTCCCAAACATCTAACGTTCAGAGTTGACTTTAAACTGTAGGTCCCGCCACTTATTTATAAAATTAACACACACAACATAAGTGATCTGAGAAGCTACGTCGTAATCCTGACTGAAGGATTGTAATGACCAATTAAGAATGTATGTATGTACAAAAAACCTTGAAGGCCATGAAAAACCTGGCTAAGGATCTTAAAATTTGATTTGCAGCCGAAACTAGATCGCAAAAATTTTACGATTTAAGTGTTGATTTTTTTGCCGCCCTATGTTCTCGTCATTTTGTCTATTATAAGTTTAATAATTAAAGCAAAAGTAGTATTTGTTCTTAGAATTTTTTCATTTCAATTACAAAAACTATTTGAAAATTGTTGAATTTGCATTTAATTTCTCAAATTCAATGGAAATGGTGTATGCAATTATAAATCTCATTTATTAAGTTTGCAAATAATAAATCAAAATGTGATCACCAGTTGCTAATAATATAACCCTATAGACAGTTATTATTGTTTGTAATATGACACTATCAATATACCCTAGTATTGCTGACTTATAGTGTTTTCACACCAAAAGTTAAAACCTGATTTTAGCATTAAAACCATAATCAGCTGATTTTGCGTTCACACTGCAAATTTTCTTAAATCAGGTTTTAACTTTCATACATTCATCACGGAACAGAAATGTTTTTGTTTAAGAAAAAACAAAAAATATGAAAAATTAAGAAATAATATTAATATTATTAATATTATTGTTAAAATATTGTTATTTGTTATTGTTGTAGCATTCATTATTTGAAATTTTACATTTTTATACAACCGGCTTTCTATATTTTTACATTTGTTTTGTTTTTATTTTGTTTTTATTTAATTTTTATCAGCTGTTTTTACCATTTCAGAGCTGGTAGCTCTGATTTAGTACATAAAACAAGGTTGTATTTCATAAAATCAACTTAAAACCAATTCAAAAAAGGTTTTAAGTTGATTTTAACACAATAATTTTGTATGGTAAAAGCAGGTTTTATTTTTGATTTTAACGTTAAAACCAACTTTTGCGTTAAAACCACTCGGTGTGAAAACACTATTACATATAAAAATAAAAAATGTTTTGTTAGAACATTACTAGAGGAAATCTTATACAGAATCATTCGTATCTATTTTGTGTTTTAAAAAAGATAAATTTCCATTTACATTATTTTTCCCTTAGGGTGTTCCATTATCTCTTTGCCTATCATTTTGAGTTTATTTACTAACAATAATTATTAATTTTTTTGCACTTTTGAAAAAAAAAGTACCCGACCTATTACATCCTCTTATGCTTTCATCTACAGTCTAGAGATTTTTAAGTGTTTTTTTTCTATTTATATATAAACAAACAAACATACAAGCAAACAAACAAATTGCATTCAAAATAAATTATTATTATATTTTCTATTAATTAGAGAGAGTGAGAAAGAGAGAGAGATTAAAAAAAATAATTATTTTCTTTTTAGTATAAAAACTATTGAAATGATGTTGCAACCTATTAGTTGTCATCGAGCATTTGAATTATCGTGAACAAAATGAATAAAGTTTTCAAGCAATCTGTTGTATTATTTGCTCTGGTTTTCTTGGTTATGGCTATACAAGCTCAAGGTAAGCGTTCTTAGTAAATAAAATTCCAAAAAGAAATTTCAATAAAAATTAAAACAATTACACGTAACTTTAGCACAATGTGGTAGAAATCAAGAGTTTACCAACTGTGGTACGGCCTGTCCACCCAGATGCAATGATGATCCTGGACGGCTATGCACTTTACAGTGCATTGTCGGTTGCCAGTGTAAGCAAGGCTATGTGCTGAATAATAGAGGTGAATGTGTTACACCATCAGAGTGCTAAAGCCGTGTGTTGAAAATGAAATTTTTGAAGAAGCAATATATTGTGAAAATTGTGTTAAATTGTGATAATAAAACAAGAAATAAATAAAAAGAAAATCAAGAATTAAATTGTTAGTGGTTTTGTTTCAATTGAGTAAATAAAATTGCCATGAGAAAGTCTCTAAAATAGAAAGTTTGGCCCCTTATGAATAAAATTAAAACACTCTACATAAATGGTGTGATGATCTGGGTCGTAATACTGACTGAAGTGTGGTAATGGCCAAATATGTATGTATGTGCATTAGACACTTTAAGAACCTCTCAATGGCGTTTTACATTTACTTCACCGCCTACTAGTTAAACTCTTTCTAAATCTAAACTAATCAATCACTAAATGCCGCTTTTAAATGCAATTTAATTTAAAAATTTTAATTAAAAAATAGTAATTACGTAAATTTATTATATTTTTCATGCCTTTTTAATTTGTTTTATTAAGAATTTTCAAAACACTATGCACTAAATTTAACAGCAAAATATATATAAAATTAAACATAAAAATCGCGTGAGACATTTATAATTAAATTTAAAAAGTTTTTCAAAACACAAAATAAAACTTACATGAAATTTCGAAATTTTGTTTAAACAAAGTAAAATAAACAAATGCTTGAAAAACTATTTTTTTAAAGGTAGTAAAAGTAAATAAACGTTTGCAATGCAAGTTGGTAATAATTTTTAATTCAAAATATATAAACCAGCAAGTAAAGCAAGAAATGAATACAAAATTATGGATCATGTCGTACACAAAAGTATTTGGCTAGAAACAGTATTGATTGCCCTCAAATATGTTGTTTAAAGCCTCTAATAGGGAGGGTAAAAATTTGAGCAACACTTGAATATTGCTTCCTTTCCATTCCATCCCTAATATTATTTCTATTTCTTGGTAAGAGCACATATATTATCATACATAATCATTTACAAGCAGAAAACCAAAGACGAGTCTAGTCGTCGTTGGCAATAGGAAGGCAGATGGACTCGCTATCCTTTTCCGTATTTGCGTACGTTTGAGTAGAAAAACAAATAATAAATCACGCAAATGGATAAAATAAAGAAAATTTTATTTGTAGTATTTTTCAAGTTTTTTACATATTTATATTATGTTTGTGGCAAAAAAAAAATTTGCTAATTCAAAAGCCTGCATGTTATAATATATTTAAAGTAGGACGAGTATACTCGTCTTGGCAGTGCGGGATATCCTGTCAAAAACGAGTATACTTGTCTTTGGCAGCGAATGGGTTAAGCAGCTGCTGCTGTAATTCTTATTGTGTTAATCATGAAGACATGACGACCTGCTAATTATAATGGCTGTCAATATCCAAAAGGAGTCGTGTGAATGAAGTATCATTTTTAACTACGAGGGTCGTATGTATGGAGCAATATACAGTTCTCGGTGTTGTGTGATGTCTACGGAAACCAGAATAATTCTTAACACCTTGCAAGAAATACTCTTTATCTAATCTTCTTACTATGTATTCTGATTAAAAATTTAAAACAACTTTCTTGTTTAGGCTGTACTTTGAGGTCAGTTTTGAATGATCTCGCCTCATTACTGACTCTCGTAATGAAACTCTAGTCGTCGCAGTCTAGTAGGTAGTGTGTTCGTTTATTAGACGTAAAGACTGGGTTCCTGCCCCAGGTCAGACATCAAAATGAAATACGGAAAAAAATATTTCTTCGGCGACTTCCTCTCAGCAGATTTCGGGCAAAAACTCTGAGACTAAATACACCTGCCATGAAAAAGTTTCTCAAAATCTGTCGCTCGGTGTCGACGTTAAACTGTAGGTCCCGCCACTCGAGTATAAAATTAACTCACTCAACATGAGTAGTTTGAAAAGCTAGGCCGTAGCCCTTACTGAAGGGTTGTAATGGCCAATTATGTATGTATGTATTCTTCTGGCTCTTTACATAATTTACAGAAATCAGAGAAGTCCCTGTTCCATTCATTGATCTTGTATCTGAAGAAGCCATTCCCCTTTGGGACTTCTGTAATAACATTCAACGCTCTTTTAATCATGCTTAAGATTAGTTTCGTAATTGAAGAATTGAATTTTTGCATATAAGGCTCAGACTCATAACGCACGATACGTGATCGTATCGAACCAGTCTTCAAAAATTCCAACCTTTCTTCTGTCGTAATTTGCATATTTGATCCTGATCCTGTTAGTTTTTCTGCAACTACATTGCCAGTAACATCACAAAGGCCAGGTACCCAACATAATCTATTTCAATAATACACCATATGAATGCTTAGTAGCATTTTGCACTTCTAGACCAGATGCTACCTCAGGCATTGACAGAATCAAGAAAGTTTCTAGAGAACATCGAAACAAAGGAGATTGCCAGAATACATAAGGACTTTCAATAAAATTGTTGTACTTTAGCCAGCAGGACAAAAAGAGGTCTTGTTATAGTTGTAACAAATCTTTGGATAGAGCAAACAACTAAAGTTGTAAGGCTTTCTAGTAGCGTTTATTTCGGCAGATGAATCAGTGAACAATAACTGCTTACTGAGTGAGGGGTGACAATGAATTGAACATGATTTCATGTTATATACACGCTTATTAAAAAACTTTTTTATTTTTCAAATACTGGTCGGTATTTCACTAAAAAAATTAAATTGTTTTGTAAGATTATTTTAAAAGTTTGTTGCTTAAGTCTTTTATTTTTAGCAGCTCCCATTTCAATAAGAGATTTTTGATTTTTAAAAATTTTTTAAATTAGAAAAAATACTTCGGTTTTTATTTAAAATCTATTAAAAGAAATATAATTTAACAAAAATTACAATTTTTTAAATCATTTTTCTCACATACATTGTGTATAATTGAGTTGTTTTTCTTTTCTTAGAAAAAAATACACAACGATTTGGTGTTTTTTTAATTCATTCATAACAATTTGCTCAAAACAATTGATAAAACCTTGAATTTTAAGATTTTTTAATTTATTTTTTTATTTCGTTTCGTTTGTTTTTCATGTTTTTTATTTTTTTTAATTTTTGCTTTAATTTTATAAAAAAAAAATCAAGCTACTGTTTGTTTTATGGTTTTTGGCGGTGTCAAACAAAAATTCTTATTTTCTGTGGCTTGTTTTTTCTTTTTTGTAACGAAACAAAAGTAAAAAACCAGAAAAATAAAAACAAAAATATGTAGGATTTGTTTTTAGAGAAACACTTTTTTAATTTGATTTAAGAACATATTTTATTGAATATGCAAAAAAAACAATTAACAATAAAAAAAGAAAAGTTATATTTAAAATATTACACAATTTCACTTAATGGTGTTTTGTAAAGAAAAGTGTTCTTCTATTTTCGGTGTCAGTTTGAAGACTAAAAAACTATTTCACAAAATGTATTAGTTTGTAAGTCATTGCTATTCGTTGTTTTTATATCAGCCTACTATGGTTTGTTCGTTATTTTGTTAGTCGTTATTGAATAAGCCTACTTTGTTCAATTCGTTAGTCGTTGTTATTTGCTAAGCCTACTATGTTCGGTACGTTAGTTGTTGTTGTTTTCGTTAGTCGTTATTACTGAAAAGCCTACTATGTTTAGTCGTTGGTATTTTCGTTAATCGTTGTAATTGGAAAAGCCTACTATGTTTAGTCGTTGGTATTTTCGTCAATCGTTGTCATTGGAAAAGCCAACTATGTTTAGTCGTTAGTATTTTCGTCAGTCGTTGTTATTGCGCAAGCCTACCACAATTATTGTTATTGGTAGGGTTGCCCACTTCTTGTGCGTCCTGTCCCCGGTCCCACATTCGGCCCTCCTGCACGGTCATTCGACTCGGATGACGGGTTCCACTTTTTCATATATTCAGCTACGGTACTGGTTCTCTTTGGACCCTCACCTTCACCAACCTTTTCAACCTCATACCTATCGTGTTTCATAATCCGAGTTACCCTATATGGTCCTAAATATTTTGGTCGCAATTTCAAACCTGGTCCAAATTGAGTTCGTTTAATAGCCACTAAATCATTCTCCTTATATAATGGTGCTTGAGTTCTCTTCCTATTAGACGTTTTCCTATTTTCCGCCTGGATTTTTGCTATATTCGACCTGGCTGTATTCCGAATTTCGTCTCTCTGTTCATCTAACTCTTCTATAGCAAATTCCTCAATCATGTTTCGTATGTCTTTTCCTTCGTCTATTCTCATTTCACATCCTGTAAGAATCCTAAACGGTGAATACTTCGTACTACGCGGAGGAGTATTATTTATACATTGTTGAACCCTATCTACATGCTTGTACCATTTTCCGGGATCTTCTGAACACATTTTCGAAAGTAATGTTACTACTATTTTATTAATTCGTTCTACCTGACCGTTTCCCCTAGGAACCCCCGTTGCAATAAGAAGGTGTTGAATATTACGCTCTATACAATACTTATTGAACAAATTCGATGTGAAAGCTGTTCCTCTGTCCGATATAATTCTTTCCGGATTTCCAAAAATCGCCGATTGGCGTTGAAGTCTATCAATGACTTCTTCCGCTCCAGTGCTTCTGGTTGGATATAACCAAACAAATTTAGAAAACGAATCAACTACCACAAGAATGTGGTTATATCGTTTCTTTGTTTCCTCCATAGGGCCAACGTGATCAATATGATACGTTCTTAGCGGTCGATCTGATTTATCGATGGTGGTAAGAAGTCCTTCTGGTTTACCTGTCTTAGCTTCTGTTATTATGCACTCTATGCAACTACGGACTATTTTGTCAACTTTCGATACAATATTGGGTATATAAACTTCTTTTTCTAAAAGATCTCGTGTCTTCTTAGTACCAAAATGACCTTTTCTATGAGCAATCTGGATTATTTCTTCCTCCATACTTTCCGGAATCACCATAAGTTCTCTATCTGGATCCTTGTAAACTAGGTCATGTTTCAAATAAAAATCCTCATAATTTCCATTTTCAAGAATATTTCTAACCGCCTTAACCCAATTGTCCTGCATCTGTGCCTGTTTGAGTCGATGCTTTATCGAGTCATCCGACAACAAACAAGAAAACCTACTTAAAGCATCAACGTGCCGCATTTTGCTCCCAGATCTATGTTCTATTATAAAATCAAACTCCTGAAGAAACATGGCCCACCTAGACACTCTTAATGGAACGTCCTTCTTCTTTATAGTCATCGCAAAAGCATTACAATCTGTCACTATTTTTATTCTATGGCCCATTAGATATACTCTCCACTTCTTTAATGCTTCGATGATTGCCAAAACTTCGAGTTCGTAGGAATGGTATTTTTGCTGTGCATCATTAGTTTTACGACTCATATATTCCACCGGATGAAATTGTTGGTCGTCTGCGTTCTTCTGAAGCAAAACACCTCCATAGCCATACATACTTGCATCGGTGTGTACTTCTGTAGTAGCATTTGGATTATACAATTTTAAAACAGGTGCATTCATTAAACTTTCCTTAAGTTGCCTAAATGATACCATTTGAGCTTCTCCCATTACAAAATCACTATTCTTCCTAAGTAAGTCAGATAAAGGTCTAGCAATTGTAGCATATCCACAGATGAATCTTCTAAAATACGACGTAAGGCCCAAGAAACGTTGAAGCGCTTTCTTGTCCTTTGGAACTGGAAAATTTTCAACTGCTGATGTCTTCTCAATTGATGGTCTTATCGTCGAATTTTCAACTATATACCCGAGAAAATTAACCCTATTCATTAAAAATTGACACTTCTCCCATTTAATTCGTAAGTTATGTTTTCTAGCTACTTGTAATACTTTCCGCAATTTCGCGATTCCTTCCCAAACGTCCACCGATGGTATTATGATATCGTCGACATACACAATTATAGTACCGTCCTGAATCAATTCCCTATATATCGAAAAAATAAACCGAGAAAATACTGCTGGAGAATTAGAAATTCCAAAAGGTACGTAATTGAACTCATACTGGCCATTGTGTGTTACAAAGGAAGTAAACTTTTTCGACTGCTCCTCAACAGGTACGTGGAAGAAACCATTCTTTAAGTCAAGTGTGGAATAAATCTTAGCAGATTCTAATTTATGCAACACGTCATCAATCAAAACCATTGGGAAGTTATCTCTCATAATTTTCTCATTTAATTTACGAAAATCGCAACAAAGTCTCTTTGTGCCGTCTTTCTTAGACACAAGAACGATTGGTGACGCATATTCAGAAGTACTCGGTCGAATAATGCCTTCATTTAACCAATCCTTAACTTGTTGCTCCACAACGCCTTGATCTTCATAAGATAGACGACGTGGTCGTTGAAATATTGGAATATCATCCGACAATATTATTTTCATACTTATAGGAGATGGTTCAAGATTCTCCGGATTATAGTCCCTTACTAATCTGTTAACCTCTCCTGCTGTCTCTTTCGGTAAATGTGACAAGTTCAATGCAACATCATCATCGATAACCACCGTTGAACAAAATATCTTAAAATCGTCTACTTCACCACTTTGTTCTCCTACAGATTCATTCCTACCATTGAAAGTTGCACCACTAGAGGTCAATATCACATCTGTCTGGTCTAATATATCATTACCTATTGCAGCCTCATATGGAAATTGTTCAGCTATGTAAAATCTAACATTAAAGTCAAAACCATCTATATTAACGATCCTATCAAAGTGTCCTAAAGTTACCAATTCACCAACATTGGCCGTTACAAAACTTTCCCTTCCATTGCGAATCTCAATGTCCTGTAACTTTTCAAAAATATCTAACCTAATTAACGAAATATCACTACCCGAATCGATAATCGCCGAAATTCTAAGATCGTCTAATTTAATTTCCTTAAAAACTCGATTTGGCCTCACAATACAAGTCGTAACAAATTTATCATTTCGCACCGCCTTATTACCATTTCCTAACGTACACGATCTGTTCTCGATTTCCTTCTTGATTTGGTTCGACAACTTTACCTTGCATTCATATGATTTATGACCCATTTTTCCACAATTAAAACATTTAAAGTTCCCTGATTTACAGTATTTTGCTAAATGACCATCACTCCCGCAGTTATAGCATTTGGCCTTCGAATAATTATTCGGTTTTGTTCTATCTAACTGTCCTAAATCTGAAGATACCTTCAAGGTTGGCGCCTGTGAAGCAGGTCTTCGAATTTTCTCATATATTCTAATTTTATCCTTTAAATCTTCTACACTTGTAGCTTGATATAAGATACTCTTTCCGAATCTCGAATCCGGAATTCCGTCAGCAAAATATTGAATTATACTATCGTCATCAAGCTTAATGGGTTTCCCTATTTCCATTAATGTGTAGAGGTACTCCCGTAAACTTTCACTATTCCTCTTCTTACGATTTCTCAAAATCTGATGTACTTCAATCGCTGCTAGCTTAGTCCCAAATTCCTTTACAAGTGCTTCCCTGAGAGAGTTCCAATTCTTTATCCCACTCTGACTGCGAATAAACAAACGTGCCGCCCCTTTCAGCAACTGTTTTGCATATATGAATTTTTGTAAACTACTCCAACCTACTGCCTCAGCATTATCCTCAAAATCAGAAACCCACTCATCTATCCCAATGTTGTCTGTACCGCAAAAACTAGTCAAAGAATCCTCAATATCTCGCAGCGTGAATATATTTCTTTCAGTAACTAAAACCGGTTCATGTCGCGAAGGGACATCAATGTATTCCGAGTCAGAATCAGGTGCACTTAAGCCGAAATATTCCATGAGTCGATCTCGAAGTTCGGCCTTCCGTCCATTTGTAGGTAGTCCTATCTCAGTCAACTTGCCCTTCAAACCGTCAACTGTCATAGCAAAAATTTCATTTATGTCCATGTTATTCAAATTAATTATTCGTCCGATTATTAATAAAAAAAATTCACAAATTTAGTAGTAATATGTATATATGTATAAGTATGAGTAATAATAATTATAATAATAATAATAATGAATAATATTATAAGGATGAAATTAATTTGTATGTAATTAAAGTAATAATAATATGTAGTGAAAACAAAAGTATAACGTAAAAAAAATTCAGATGAAATCGAAACTCTAAATCATAAATAAAATTGGAATATTAACATACAAGGCAAAAATTCAAATTGGATTTTTTAAATAGAACACAATTTCAAATTGGATTTTTTAAAATAGCACAAAATTTCAAATTGGATTTTTTAAATAGAATAAAATTTTAGTTTACAGATTCAATTAAAGATGTTTTTAATTTAAACAAAATAACAACATTTCGATTAGAATTTTAAAAATTTAGCTTACTCAATCGAACCACAATTGTGTCGTACAAAAATAAACAAAATACTTCCAATTAGACTTCTTCGTTGACTATACGCAAATACTTCCAACTTCCAATTAGATTTCTTCGTTGACTATACGCAAATGCTTCTAACTTCCAATTAGATTTCTTCGTTGACTATACGCAACCGCATTCCACTTACACCAATCCACAGCACTTCAGCTTTCAATTTAGGGGTTGTTTTTCTATTTGCCAGTTTCTGTCTCTGCAGGTTTCTCTCGTAACTCTCTTTCTCTCTCTTGTTTATTTAGTTAATTAATTTTCAATTTTCAGTTTTTTTTCTCACTTTTCTCTCTCTTATTGAGTTAATTTTTGTCTTTTCAGGCTTTTTAACTCTTTTTTTTGCAAATCTTTTCCTCACTCTTATTGATTTTATTAGTTAATTTTATCTTTTCAGGTTTCTCGTCTCTCACGCAAATTTCTTTCTGTCTTTTGATGATTTTACATGTTGATTTCTTTCTTTTCAGGTTTCTTTTCAGGTATTTGTGGACACTCTCTCTCTCACTCTCTCTTTATTTTAACTTCGTTAATTTCTATTTTAAATTATTTTCTTTCTTTTTCTTCTTTTTTCATTTTTTCTTTTTCTTTTGTATTTCGTTTTAGTTTTGAGTTTAAAAAAAAAAACATTTCTTTAGTTCTTTCTTGGAGTTTTTTTTCAGTTTTTTTTTATTTTAAATTTTTCCCTTTTTTTTGTTTCTTTCACACACAACTTCCTTTTAGTTTTTTTTTTAAATTACACAATATATATACAAAACTTTCACGTTCAAGTTCACACAAGCTTTAATTTGGTTGAGCCCCCAAAAATGTAGGATTTGTTTTTAGAGAAACACTTTTTTAATTTGATTTAAGAACATATTTTATTGAATATGCAAAAAAAACAATTAACAATAAAAAAAGAAAAGTTATATTTAAAATATTACACAATTTCACTTAATGGTGTTTTGTAAAGAAAAGTGTTCTTCTATTTTCGGTGTCAGTTTGAAGAGTAAAAAACTATTTCACAAAATGTATTAGTTTGTAAGTCATTGCTATTCGTTGTTTTTATATCAGCCTACTATGGTTTGTTCGTTATTTTGTTAGTCGTTATTGAATAAGCCTACTTTGTTCAATTCGTTAGTCGTTGTTATTTGCTAAGCCTACTATGTTCGGTACGTTAGTTGTTGTTGTTTTCGTTAGTCGTTATTACTGAAAAGCCTACTATGTTTAGTCGTTGGTATTTTCGTTAATCGTTGTAATTGGAAAAGCCTACTATGTTTAGTCGTTGGTATTTTCGTCAATCGTTGTCATTGGAAAAGCCAACTATGTTTAGTCGTTAGTATTTTCGTCAGTCGTTGTTATTGCGCAAGCCTACCACAATTATTGTTATTGGTAGGGTTGCCCACTTCTTGTGCGTCCTGTCCCCGGTCCCACAAATATGTTTTCAAATGTTTTAAACATTGTGTTTGACAGTCTCAAGGCAGTCAGTATTATAACCAAAACATACATACATATAATGTTATGCCATAATGTAGCTTTACATGACATGTCATTTTCATTACATAAAATATATACTTTCAGTTCAATGCTTATTTATTTAGAGTCAATAATTTATTTCATTTTCTTTGACTGCGATATCATTTATTTATTTGGAGCTTTAAAGTTGAAAAAAAAACAAAACAAAAAATTCCTTAAAGAGTCTTGTTGATTGTGCTTATTATAGAATTTTTCAAATTTTTTTTGGTTATCGTAGAAAAACGAAAAAGAAAAGCTTTGTCCAGTTAAAGTTGGAAATTGTCACGGTGTCGTATGCTGTCTTAACAATATGGCGTAATTCTATTTTGCTTTTTGTTAAGTAAAGTTGTCGTGAAGTTATCTGTTGCTCTACATCTGAATAAAACCTTCAAAATGTTAACGAACATACGACATGTTTTGCAATTGTTTTGCCAATCATGAATTTTATTTTTTCAAAATAATTAATAAAAAGGAACAACACTTAGAACACTCGGCATATTATCTCAGCAAAGCAATTTATGTTGCATTTGAATCTTCACAGTTACATATTACACTTTACTTGCATTGTAAGATATTTTACAATTTTTCCACACGCCATTTAAGCATTTTCCAAGGCAATTACTTAATTTTGTTGCAACTCATAAAATAATACATAAACCAAGTAATTACTGCCATGTAAAATGTAAACAGAAATTAAATAAACAAATACCATTACCATGCAAAATAAGCGCCTCAAGTTCTTTTAAATACCCATCGAAAACAAAAACAAAACATTGCTATAAAATACATTACATTTGAAGAAAATGAATATGTTCCACATGATATGACAACACATTTAACAGTTTATTTTTTTACTCCGGGGGTCAGTCGTACTGTATGATCTTAATGGCCACATAAATTACACCAAATGTTGTTTGTCTATTAATTTGTTTTACGTTTACATTAAAGCCATACACGCACATTAAGCTTTAGCACACACACACACGCACACAGTCTAATACATGGCTTGAAAATGTGTTAAAATTGCTGTGTTGTAATGCAAATGATGATTTAATTTTTGGTTCACATAATTATGTCATAACATATTATGTAAACATGAAAAATATTTGATGACAATTATTTGTGCAGAATGAAGAAAAAAAACGAAAGACTTAAGAAACAAACTTTTTTTTTTTTTTAAATGCTATTAATCACGTGGAAAACAAAAATTCTTAGAAGAAACGCAGAATACAACGACAATTCAATACAAAACCGATTTTATAAAACTCCAAACCATAACAGATTCTACGGAATAGTTTGTAGAAATTACACATATGTATATATATACATAATTGGTCATTAGACTCCTTCAGTCAGAATTACGGCGTAGGTTCTCTCATCACTTATATGTGTGTGTTAATTTTTTATACATGAGTGGCGGTATATACAGTTTAAAACCGATTCCTAATGACAGATTTTTGAGAAACTTTTTAATGGCAACTTTATTTTACCCTCAAAGTTTTTTCCAGAAATCTGCTGAGAGGAAGTCGCCGAAGAAATAATTTTTCTAATTGCGTTTTGTTGGAGATATTTGGCCTGGGGTTAAAACCAAGGTCTCATGGCTAATAAGCCAACAGACTACCTACTAGACTACGGCGACTTCGTAGAAATTAAGGCCATAAAATATTCTCTTTGGAAATGTGGCAAATAATATGTATGTCACTGTACTGGTATCCATGTTTGCAAATTGTGGAATTACGGAGGAGGAACCTTTTTCGCCCTTTTCATATACTAATTGATTTTGGAGTGAGTTATGACACGCATTTTCTTGCATTATTTCGAATAAAAAGTTGTCGCCAAAGGTGAATATTTTCAGCAGCATGATTATGACACCTTTGCTTGGAGGGAAAATGGAAAATAGGCTAAAGAGAATGGACTGCACACCTATCTTGACCTTCAGATGCTTTGTAAACTGAGATGAATGCTACAACATGACAAACTTCAACTGCACAATACCGTATTGTGCATAACATATACGTCGGCGTTATTGACTATTTTACATCTATTTCCGCTGGACATTTACTGTAGGGCTTAGCAACTAATATTAGACAGCACCTCCTGTATAGTCACATGAATACAACATTGACCTCTGGAAGATCTGCAAAAAGTCATGAACCTTCAGGAAAATTGATTTCATGATTCAAACAATAAATTTTTATTATAGTTCATATGGATGCTTTAATGGATTCTTTATGACTAAAAGAAGCTGTGAGTAGAGGCACTTTGCGAACTCGGTATTATAATGAGGCTATCAAAGTATTGTATTGTAGTAGTAGGAAATATATACCGTATAAATATTAGCTTACTTTTAGAAATTGTATGAATTTGAGCACAAACATCCTAGACAACAGTTCTTTGAATTTTTAATTCATGTACGTATAACATTCAGGACAGTAAGACACCAGGAATATTAAACTTTTGCAGTCTAAAGACTGGGTTATCAAGGAAGACATTTTGCCTATTGAGATCGTTTCCTAAACTGATTAGTATTCCACTGTCCTACTCACTCGTCACTCTCAGATACCAGACATATTAAACTTTTGCGTTCTAAGCACTAGGACATTACAATCTTCGGATGCCAGCACAGTACCATTGCCTCGTTCAGACTAAAACTAGTTTCTAGTTCCACAGCCAAACATTGTATTGCTAATAAATTTTGAAGGGAGCTAAATGTAGAAAACGCTCTGTAAAACTAGTGAATAAAATTCTATTTAAGAACCCATAACTGGAAAACTATTAGACCAGCAAAACCCCGACATACATATGTTCACAGATGAAGAAAAACTCTGACTCACATAGTTTACTTAATGGTCACATAATGGTTTCATTTGCAATTTCCCAGAAGAATAATTTTTTTTTTTGGTTTTTTGTTAAACATTTTTAAAACAAAGGTGACAGCCATACAAATGACCTTATCAAACACGAAAAAAGAAAAAAGAGAAAAAACAATACAAGGAATTGTTGAAACTACCACACTGGCTAGCCAGCTGCTGTTTTAAATGAAATCAGTGTGAAGTTTGTGTTGAAGAAAATTCGAAAACTAGATTTTTTTAAAAACTAAAATAATTTTAATAACCTTTACACCAAATCTGTTGATTGTTTTTAACAGATTTTATACTTATTTTCCAAGCAGCCATAGCATAAAACAATAACCAGACAAAGTTAGGTAATACAAAAGAAGAAAAAAAAAAATCTGCATTTCATGAATGTTGTGCAAAGAAAAAAATATAAAGACTGAAAAATGTTGACTGCATTGCATCTCTAAACAAAATAACAATTTAACAATGAGCATGGGATAGAAAAAAAATATTAAATAAAATTGCCATGAGATTTTATTATGCAAAAATCAAATTGAATGGAATGAATGTAAATACAAACTAAAGTCTCAAATTAGAACACCGCTAAGAATTAAAGCAATTAAATTATTATGCCACAAACAACTTACGCGATACCAATCAAAATTATTACAAAAATACCTGCAAAGATAAGAAGTTAAAAACAAAATTAAATAAATATTATAAAAAATCAAAACATTTTATATTTTTGTCAGTTTGAAAACAAATATAAGAATCACAAAAAATTTCCTATTTTTTTTGTAAGCCATTAAAAATCAAAAAATTCCCAAATGTTTGCAACTCTTGAGGTTTGCAACATAAATTTCAATTGTCGTTTTGGCATTATTTCCATGGAGACATTAAATCATTGGATATTTTTTTATTTATTGTTGTTGTTTGTTTTCCAACATTCATTCATTTGTTTTAAATTTTTAGTTACATTTCTTTTAATTTTTTTTCCAAGTTTCTGCTTTGGTTTTCCGCTACTCAAAGACAATGAACGTTTAACATAATTTTTTTTTATATGGCACTGGTAACCTCCTAAACCAGATGGAAAATAATTGAAGGAGAGACAAATTTTTAATTGGCATATCTATGCATTTATAGGCTTAAGGCCTATTTATAAGAGTATGAAAAATGTTTGCAAAAAAAAAAAAAAAAATGTGTGGGAAGAATGGTACATAAACTTGCTTGAATTTAAAGTCCGGAAAATTGCAAAAAGGAAATTAACAGAAGCTTTTTGTTTGGAAATATTCTCAATTTAAAACTCGATGGCAGTATTAAAAAGAAAAAAATTATGAGGCCTTAATTCCCCTACAAACAATTAATTCAGAAGGACTATTGGCCTCTGTATCAGAGATCAGCAATGAGTCGTTTTTTCGCTACTCATAAGTGCTCATGACATCATTGAGTATGAGTGAGTCCACAGTATTGAAATTCAACTACTCTGATTCATTTGTACTCACTATAACATTGATTTATAAGTACAGGTTGCAATGAGCGTTTACATCAAACTCATAATATTCGAAATATGTTTGATTCATACGCCTACGCATTCAGATTCATAAATTTAGAAAAATACTTATAATACTCATAAATGATTCGAGTGATTCGAAGTCTTAGTTGTTGTTGCATTACAAAAAAAAAAAAGAAAGAGAAAGACAAAGACAGCAAGCAAAGCAAATACACACGACCTCCTAGTGAGTATTGTAGTGTTCGTACGCGAATCCTAATTATTTTCTGATTCTTGTAAATGTTGAGTAAAGGAAAGTCGAAATCAACAACATCGTGCATAAGTATGAATACGATGAGTACTTTAAACTTTGAATATGAGTAGTATGAGTATGATATTAAAACAAATATGAATGCGTATGAGTATCAGAAATTATAAGTATGATTCGAATCTACTTATCTTTTTGAATACTCATTGCTGACCTCTGCTGTGTATCTTTAGGAAGGTTAATATCAATAATGACCTACGATGCAAGGTCAGCAACATACATAATTGGTACAAACCTTGAGTCAGAATTACGATTTAGCTTCTCACACCGCTTATGTTGTGTGTGTGTGTTAATTTTAAACATGAGTGGCGAAACCTACAGTTTAAAGTCTATGGCTCCTGCTATTACACAATAACGCAATATATTTTTACGTAGTGCATTGTTTCTTGGCAGGGACATAACCCTATCAATTCAGAACTTGTTATTATAGATTAATTAACTGTTAGCTGTAGAAACTTGACTAAGGAAATTGAGGCGAAATATCGAGACAATAAGAAGACACAATGAGCAAACTTTTGAGCTTAATGTGTACTGATCTTAACAGAAATGGAAGTTGTTATGCATCATGAAGTAGTGGCTAATCCAAGTATTGTCTAGGCCCGAATATCTATCTATGTTCTCTTTAATCTTCTATCTCTTTGCGATAGAGGTGCTTTAGTCTACACAATATGAGAAGAATAGTAGAAATTAAGTCATTTTTGTTATAGAGGGCTAACGTTAAGCTAAGCTTTAAATCAGCAGAAATAAACGTGAATTTCTTTTTGAAACTCCTTTAAAAGAAGCAGAAACATTGTTTTGTGTGGAAACAACTTTGGCCAAAAGCAATTTAGTGGTACCAAGCAAGCTAATCCATCGAATTCGCCAGAACTTCCTTCAACTGAGAGGTATTTTTTCTTTCATATGCTTTTCGAATTTTAAAACTAGTTTTAGAGAACTGAACCCTTTATACCTGGCATAAAAAAAATTAAATAAAAAATAATTGGGGAGCTATTGTTTGAAAAATAAAATATTAGATAAACAGAAATTCAGACTTGAAAGACCCTACGAACCAAATTAAAATCCTATAGATTGTGAACTCCTATCAAAGGCTCTTTAGATCAATATGCAGTAGCCGTGACTACCATAACTATTCTCCCGGTTTACACATTATAAACAGAGTGTGGCATACGAACATTTTTTTACTCCCCATGTGTTTTAACTTTGCCTGCCTCTTAGTTTACAATTTCATTAAAAAAAAACCAAAGAATACTAAACTTTTTATGTGTGACAGACAGACAACACGACACTGCGTCAATGTTTAATAAACCATGTTTGTGTTTTTCTTTTAATTTGTTCGCTGTCTTTAAACCTGCTTTTAAATTGGCCTTTTATAAACGTTTTTCTACTGTATTACTTATTTTTCATACACATAATTGGTATGATTTACGAAAAATATTTCTGGTAATTGTGTATGGAATTAATGAGATTTAATTAAAGATTTTATTTACTTTTGATGTACACGATAAATGATATTAACAAACATAAGAGTTTTCGATTTTCGATGTTTGATTTCGTTTAATTAATAAATATTTAATGCCCCATTATAGAGATGTAGGTAACCACAGCAGCAAGTTAGAGGCATATATTTTGACAGTGAAATAGTAAAACAGGGCAACTTAATATGGAGAATTTAAAAATTAATTTTATTTTTTCATATATTTTCCTTCAATGTCTCATATGGAACGTGGTTAAAACAAAACTTTTATAATGCAAGGTTGAATTATTAATAATTTCTATTGATATTTCACTTTCTATCAATGCTTTGAGTTAGAAATAATGGTTTTAAAATCCATTCGTAAATATTTTTTTTACAAATAAGTTATGAAGTTAATTGCAAAAAATCTATTCTCTGTACAGCATAAGCCATAAAGCACTTTTTGATTTTATTTTAATTTTTTAAATGTTCTTTGGCACACCATATGTTTAAATGGCATTTACTTTTTCTGTATTTGTATTAAAGTTTACTATAGAGTTGCATTTAATTTATTGTTGACAATACTACTCAATGGCTATTGTTATTAGCAAAGTTTTTTGCTTCTATTTTTTTTTGTATAAAAAACATAAGTTCTGCATACGATTTAGGCGACTGTTAGATATACTTCACCAAAATAAAGAAATATTATTAAATGCATCCAGCTAAGCAGCTGATTAATTTATAATAATAAGTTTTGTAATAAAAGGGTTGCCATATGTCGCCGCTAATAACAAAAGGCTCTCCGAGAAAATGTAGACTTTAAACTGGTTGATCTGGCATCAGTATTCATTGCTGATATTAATCTTCCTAAAGATGCAGAGGCCAATTGTCCTCCTGAATTAATTCTTTGTAGGGGAATTAATGATAGGATTGCCATATGTCGTCGCTAAGAAACAATGCAATCCCTGAAAATATATTGAGTTGTTGTAGAGGTAAAGTGCTGAATAATTTTATTTATGGAATAATATTCCTATTGAAAGGCAAGAGCCCTAGTGTATTAGCTATGAGGCCTCGGTTCAAATCTCAGGTCAGAGATCTCCAATAAAATGAAATACGAAAAATATTTCTTTGGTGACTTCTTTTCTCTGCAGATTTCTGGCAAAAACACTATGAACAAAATAAAATTTCCAGGAAAAGTTTCTCAATAGTATGTCATTCGGAATCGACTTTTAATTGTAGGCTCCGCCACTCATGTGCAAAATGAACACACACACAGCATAAGTGGTGTGAGAGAATCCAGTTTGTAATCCTGACTGAAGGGTTGTAATATACAGTTATGTGGGCTTAATGCTTTAGAAAAGATATAAGGTAGTACGGTGCTGGGTTCCAGCGTATGTGGCAATAAGATTGCAAATCAGCTGCCAAATGGTGCAGGGAAAAGTGTGAGCATTTGCAGTGTGAGCATTTGCTTAAACAGACGAGTTGCTGTCCCTTGAGCCACTTTTTTGGGCTGATGGATCAGATAATAAGCAAATAAGTGAACGTTTTTTGACGGTATAAAGTGATTACAGAATTTCTTGGTTGCTATGCTCCAGGCTCAAGTGTTCTAGATAGAATAAATAAGCGATTCATTGGGATCTTGGTAGATCTTTTTAAGGAGACATTATGTTTGAGCATAAGTGGTGTGAGAGAATCCAGTTTGTAATCCTGATTGAAAGGTTTTAATAAACAATTATTTGTGTATATTATGTATGTATGTTATGTATGTGTGTATGTGTATGTAGGTGATCTTCACTTTAAATGTAAATATCAACTGAAATGTCAAGGATTGAGGAGTTAAATTTTTATTACATTTATCAACCATCATACGTAGGTAGTTACGTTTTAATTATTTTCATTTTACAACAAATTTAGCATCAATTAATGGTACTTTTGATTGCACAGAGTGAAGTAAAATTAGAAATAAAATCTTTAACCTTGTAGTCTGAGGTTGTCTTGAATGATAGTTTTGGTGAATGTTTTCGGCCTTGTCTGCAAATGTTTCTTTATTCTTTATTCGAAAAGTATATATTTTTTTTTATTCTTAAATTGAAGAATCCAGTAGAATTATAATTAATTTCCATGCAATGTTGCCGAATAACAACGAAATGAATAAACAGTTGATTTCCATGCTTTTTCCGTAACATAAATCAATGTCTTACAAATATTTTGTGCTAAAAAGAGATTTATGTCTTCAGTAACAAAAGACTTAAGACACAAACTTTAATATTTTTGTTTTTGTTCACATTTTGAACTGTTGTAACTGGCTGACGGGGCAATTATGTATGAAATCAGTACAGAGGTCTACCATACAAATGAGATGTTGTGAGTAGTGTTGCCCAGTGTGAAATAGTGCTAAAGGTTATCTGATGTGGAGGAGTGTACTCTAAGCTGAAATATTGGCAACCAACAAGATAGTGCAATGTGCAAGATAGTGTTTTGGATACTTATTGCATCGAGTGATGGGTGTCTATGTTGGTAGATAGGCTGCTTAAAATCCACTGGTTGGACTTAATGTCAACTCGAGATTGAATTCGGTCTGCAGACAGGCCTTTACAATGCTTTGGAAAAGATTAGGGCAGTACTGTAGGTGGCAATAAGATTGCAGATCAGCTACCAAGAGGCATACCGAGGAAGTGTAAGCATTTGTAGAAGCAGTCGAGTAGCTGTACCCTGGGTCACTAAATGGATAGACAGACTGCTTTAAAGGCACTTGCCAGGCTTAATGTCTGCTCGAGATTGAATTCGTTCTGCAGACAGGCCTTTACAATGCTTTTGAAAAGATTAGGGCAGTACTGTAGGTGGCAATAAGATTGCAGATCAGCTGCCAAGAGGCCGTGCGAAAAAAGTGTGTGCATTTGAAGATGCAATCGAGTAGTTGTCACTTGGATCACTAAGTGAATAGACAGGCTGCTTTAAAGGCACTTGCTGGGCTTAATGTCTGCTCGAGATTGGTATCGCCCTGCAGAGAGGTCGTTACAATGGTTTTGAAAAGATATATGGTAGCACGGTGCTAGGTTTCGAGGCTTTATGAAGTATGTGGCGACAAGATTGCAGATAAGCTGCCAAGAGGCGGAGAGAGAAAGTGTGTGGATTTAAAAAAGCTTTTGAGTTGCTGACCCTTGAGCCACTTTTTTGGGCTGATCGATCAGATAATGAGCAATCAAGTGAACGCTTATAAAGTGAACGCGGTATAAAGTGATTGCAGAATCTCTTTCTTACTATGCCCCAGATTTAACTGTTCTAGATCGAATAAATAAGCGATTCATTAGTATCTTGATAGATTTCTTAGGGGGAAATTGTGTTTAAGAGGCAAGTAGCTATTTGGGAGACATAGACACACGTATTTCAACAGGGTTTTAACAGGAACACATTGCACAACTCTACCCTGAAAAGGCAAATACTTAAGGTTTTAGGTCGAGGTTTCTGAAAGGGCTTTGGAGTATTAAGAATTTCAATTTTGTCTTCAGTTGGCTGGTTTTAATTTTATTTTCCCCTTGGCCTTCATCTTCCTTTTTGTTTATTTCTCCTTTCTGTGCTTACGATTTTTTCTTGGCAATTTTTTTTTTGTTCTTTGTCGGAGCTCTCAGTGATTAAAAGTCTTCCGTAATGGACCTTTTATGGTCTTTGGGGGGAGAAATGCTTCTTAACATCTGTGATAGACTAGCATTTGGCAAAAGATGAAATTTATATTCCTTTAAAACAAAATAAGATAAGAGGGGCATACTCAAGACTGAAGAAGATGTGACTGAGCAAAAAACACCTGTAGACGTAGAATACTCCAAGAACTAGGGTAGTGCAACAAACATTGAAAAAGGAAGAAGCAAACTATGAATATGGCGACGCTTTGTGAATGCCAAATGTTGCCAAAGCAATTAGACTGTTAGAACTGTTTGTAGGGTATTGAACTAACGAATGTTGATCAGTCACTACATATACTGTGTCTGGTATCTCAAAACTAGATTAAAGTTTTTGTTGTCTTTGTGTATGTTTTGTTTATTTGTTTTCTTTTTTTCTAAGTATAATACTTAAGATTTAAGATTTTTTTATGCAGCAGACAGCATACAGCAGACACCATGTTGTTCTTAATGCCGATGCTGGAAAATCTATTTTTGTTTTTTTATTTGATTTTTTTTTTATTTTGTATACATTGGTTTTTGGTTAACTAAAGTAAAGAGAATAACTAAAACGAAAACGAAAAAAACGATATTTTTCTTGCTTTTTAGAATGACCCAAATTGTGGTTGTCATGTTTTGACCAATATGGTAATTATGTACGTTTGTATGACTGTTTGCAGTTATATGTATGGTGAAGTGTATAGAAAAATATGTAACAAGAAAACTGGAAATAAAAATTATACTTATACTTACGATGTAATAAAAAAAATAAAAATACAAATAAAAATAAAAATACAAATAAAATTGTATTTGAATTGGAAAAAATAAAAATAAAATAAAGAAACACTTGAGATGTTTAAATGGGTATAAAAATAGCTGGAAAACATCGAAACCGTTACTAAATGTAAAGAGTTCGTCTAAGGTGGTCGTTTTGAAATTTTTCTGGGCCAAACTATAACAGAAAAATCGAACATTACTAGAGGAGAGGTGTTATGATAATCAAGTTTTGCTTGGAAATAAAAATTTTTTTGTTTCTAATATTTACTGGCTTATATTCTTATGAGTGTTTTTTTTTTTGGTTAACTACTACCAGTCAACTAATAAATTTATGCATATTAAATGTCAACACGAATTCCTCGAAATATGCAAAACTTATAAATTAAAAACAAATATCATATAGAGCCAGTAAAAAAAAAAAAAAAAAAAATAAAAAAATTTAAAATAAAATTTAGAATATTTCTAGCTTAGAGCGCCGTTATTATTTATTTCTGCTGCTAATAATTTAGCCAAAAGCAAAATTATTTTTGTATTTGTTTTTTTTTCGTTTTAAGCCAGTATCATATCGTTTCATATCATTTGATGCACATGTATGTACATATGTGTACATACGTAGAGGTAATACAAGTTGTACCAGTTTGTTGAATTAAGTAATTAAAATTACCAAATGATTCTGTTTTTTCCCCTTTTTCTGTATGCAAAATGATTAAACAAAAAATTCTTCCACTTAAATTATAAATTATATATGCAGCCAAAAACATTGGAAACAATTTTTTTAGAAAAACACCCCAAAATATAAGTAAATATATCACCATTAGATTTGTGCAAATATTTAATTAAAATTTATTGCAAGCACACTTTAATTTAATTAATTATGTTTAAAATGCAATAACAAATCTATAAAAAAAAACTAGATTCTTTTTCAAATAAAATTGATAATTACAGTTGTTGCGAAATTATTGCTGATTGCATACCAAATATTTAAAATTGGGAGGTTATTTGAAAGTAATGCCAAAATTAAACCAAAAAAAAAATTTTTTTTTTAAATTTCATTAATTAAACAACACCTTTAAAATTAATTAAATCGTATGAGAGAATCTGTTTCGCAAAAGCTGTCAAAATAATTGTTTGTTTAATTCGAATATAAAACAAAAGACTTAAGCAACAAACCTTTTAATGGTAAAGCAATAACAAGTCTCTATTGGCTCTTCTAAAGAATGACTAGGATGTCTTTATTTGTTAAAAGGTTTAGCTAACCAGGTTCGGCTACAAGCTAGCTTCTCACCCTGCCCATGTTGATTATGTTAATTTTATTAATCAGTGAAGAGACCTACTGTTTAATGTCGCCTCCGATTGACAGATTTTTGAGAAATTTTACATGGTAATTTTATTTTACTGACAGAGATTTTGCCGGAAGTCAGCTGAGAGGATGAGACCAAAACAAATATATTATTTTTAAACTTCGGTTTTGTTCAAAACGTCTGAGTCAGTGGTTGTCTAAAAGGCCAACACACCAGCTATTACACCACATTGACTTCATCTAGGCTATTGATTTTAAATAATTACGAACGAGTAAAGTTCATGTTGTCGCCGTAGTCTCATAGGTGGGGTGTTGGCTTATTAAACGTGAGGCTATGGTCTAAACCCCGGGTCAGACATTTCCAACAAAAACGAAATATAAAAAAAAATATATATTTCTTCATTGACTTCCTCTCAGCAGATTTCTGGCAAAAATTCTGAGAGTAAATAAAATTGCCATAAAAAAGTTTCTCAAGAAATAGTCGTTCGGGGTCATCATTAAACTGTGGATCCCTCCATTCGTATATAAAATTAAGACACACACAGCATAGGTGGTTGGAGAACCTAGGTCGTAATCCTGACTGAAGGATTCTAATGACCAATTATGTATGTATGTAATTTCTACAAACTAGTCCGATGAGTCTATTATGCTGTATGGTATTATAAAATCGGTTTTGTATCGACTTGTCATTGTATTCTGTATGGTATCTGAGAATTTTTATTTTCCACCTGATTTAATGGCAATTTAAAAAAAAAGTTTGTTTCTTAAGTCTTTCGTTATTTTCCACTCTGGCCAAATAATTGTCTTAAAACTAGATGAGTAAGATTCATGCAAGATGAGCATTTAATTGTCTGCTGTTTAATCAACATACAGGAAGACCACACGAGCATGAGCAAAATTACCGTAGGCAAACTTATTGCGGACTTAAGTTGTGCTAAACAGATATGATGGCAGCCTATGGTGTGGCGAGAAAAATGAGGAAGATGGAGACAGGTTAGGCAGTCTCTGTACTGACCAAGTTCCACCAAAATCTGGGAAGAGAATAAAGTTGGTCAGCGCAGGGTCTGCACAAGATGGAGACAACTCATGGATGATTTATGGCCAGTATAAAGATAGCTCATGGTTTAGGTTTAGGTTAGCGGCCATGCACGTGTAAAATGAGACAAGTGCAGTATCGGGAGGTCAAGTGGATTCATTGTATGAACGTTCTTAGAATTAGGGGATAATAGAATGGAGAGGACGTAGGAAAAGGAGGAATTACATAGACCAACAAACACTCTAGAGAGAGCGCGACTACACTAATGAAGCTCTAGCACTTCTCAACCAGCTCAAAGATAGCTCAGACACGAAATATAATAAGCAAGGCGTGCATGTCACAATGTTTACGTCTAGCATTTCAGCAAGCATAATTTGGATGTACTATTGCATACAAGATTCTCCCGAGTGCATTGTATGAAAGGCTAATTGAATCAGTGTCCCTTAGAGACAGTTATGAAGCGTAAGTTTGAATATGTTGATTTAGCAAATGTAGAATAAATCAAATTGCTTGCTGGAGACAGGAAAAAATGCACAAAATTATTTGACTTTCTCTAATGTTTTCACTAATAATTTTAATATAAATAAACAAAAGACTTAAGACCCAAACTTTTATGCATTAATTTATGAATATTTCAATAGTTTTGCTTTCGGTTTTTAATATAAAAAGTTTATGTTATACTTTCACAATATGCTATTATCATTAGGAATTAAGGCAATAAATTATATTTCTCATGTTATTGAGGAGTACATTTTTTATGTTCCAACAACATTTGAAAATAATTTTGAATAGATTTTTAACTGCTACTGGTTTTTTCTCATATTTTTCTGATATTTCAGCTTATTGGCTTCAAAAATGTTTAATTGGCTTACAAACAAAGAAATTTAAAATAGATAATAAAGCTAGTCTTTTCAGATTTAAAATTTTTATTTGAAGAAGTATAAAAATCTTGTCGTTAATATTTTATTATCTTTAAATTGAATTTGATTTATAGAACTGCTTTAAATGAGGATTCTAAAACTAATTTTTTTTTATTAATTCTTGCATGTTTTTGTTTTTGTTATAAACAAAGTTTAATATTTCTCTGAAAGTGTTACAAAAGATTAAGTTTTAATTATTATTTTTAATATTTAATATTTAAATTATAATTTTTGTAAGCATGGAAGAATATATTAAGTGAAATTTTGTTACCAAAAAAAGAAACTATTTTTTAACAAAAATCTATGCAAACAAATTTGGGTCAAGTGTGACACGAAACAAGACAAGTTTGATGATTTTTTGTTTTTCAGAAATTTGCAAAAATTAAAAAATTCGCAAAAAAAAATCAAAAAACAAACTTGCCGACAACCATATAAGAAAGCAAAAATTTTGCAAAAATTATTTTTTTTTTGTGATTTAAAAATGCTTTAAAAAAATGATTTCATTTCATTATTGTATTGGTTATATGCTTTATCACCTACAAAAACAGGGTGGGGTAAGTGAAAACAAACCAAAGTTGTTTTGTATCGCCATTTGATTTCAAATCTCAGCTTAGATTTTATGTGCAGTGCAGTGTCATAAAGATATGCCCGCCAAATGATGTGTTATGATAACCTTGCTGAATATGCACTGTTTTTTTTGTTTTTCTGTTTTGCCATGTCATAAATAAACTAGAAGTTGTCAAATTTAGTGTTTTGTTTTTGAATTATTTTGCAAAATTTGTGGTTTGTATTGTGCAAAAATTTCAAATTTGCATTTGCAAGGCATGTGTGTTTAATTAACACACCATTTAAGATTTCAAGGTTTGTGATCAAAAATGTTATTTTTATTATCTAAAATGAAAATAATTTCATTATATTTATTATATCAACCACTAACTATGAAAGGAAACTGCAACATTTTTATTTTATTTTAATTAAATTAAATATTTTATAAATTCACAATTACTCACAATAACATACGCACATATGTATGTATGAAATAACCTATGCTTCAATCAATTTTTTTATTACCTGCAAAAAGAATATAAAAATAAAAGAATTTTAATTAATTTTTGCTTCAAGTTTATTGCAGTTTTTTTGAAATAATAAATAAAAAAAAAACAAAATTGGCATTTAAAAGATATGCATCTTGAACGCCCACACGGAAGTAGAGATTTGTTTGATGCTTTTAAAAAATTATAAAACTCAACTGGTTTATAGCCAATCAAGTTTAAATTCGACTCTACTCTACATCAAAATAAATTTTTTAATTAAGGGCCATAATTTGCTTTATTTCTATTAATAAAATAAGATTTCAATTCTTTCTCAATGCAAAATTTGTGAGATTAGTTTATCTAGTACAATACAGACTAGCATATGCAATTGAAGTCATCGTAGTCTAGTAGGTAGTGTGTTGACTCATTAGACGTGAAGCCACTGTTCAAAACCCCGGTCAAACACCTCCAATAAAATGAAGAAATATTTCTTTGGCTACTTCGCCTCAGCAGATTTCTGGCAAAAACTCTGAGAGTGAAATGAAACTGCCATGATAAGTTCCTTAAAAATCTAACGTTCGGAGTAGACTTTCAACTGTATGTCCTTCCACTCTTGTATAAAATTAACACACCCAACTTAAGTGGTGCAAAAAGCTAGGATGCTGCCTTGACTAAAGTGTTATAATGATAAATTATGTATGTATGTGTTCTCACCAGTCTTTACATTTTCGAACATATCTTGATGATTCGTTTTTCATAGAAACAATAGAATTCGAGTACCAAAGCAAATCTTATTGCTTTGGTTCAAGTGTTAATTACCAATTATGTATGTACATATATGTACGTAAGCAGAGATATTAGTCACAACGGTGACTGAAAGGCTGATGCTTTCGTCATTGAGGTTGCAGACAATTGATCTTAAGTTTTATGAAACCACACAATATTGGTTGGCAGATCATGTAATTCAGGCGAAAATACTTTTTTGATTATCATCGGCCTATAGTGCCCACTGTGCCCACGGTGATAGCTTGTCAAAGAAATATGAAACAATGATGCCACCATTTAAAAATCCACATCAAACAGTGAATTTTTTGGAAAGGCATTGAACTTTCTTGGATCCCTTGTGGATTAATATTGTGGCTGAAGATAATTTTTCGATGAAAACTGCGCCAGAGACTATGATTTAGTAATTTTGTTCGTTTAAATACCCATTCATCCACAAATAGGCCTTAATGCTGAAAATGATTTTTCGATGCCAATGAAGTCTATACCCATTCAATTCCTTGGTCAGTTGATTTTAGTGTTGTGTGCTGGTTGAAGTCACAACACAAAGTCACGCCAAGATGTGGTCTATGAAAGGCCGTATTCTTGTGAGTGAGGCAAAATCGATTGCCTCGTTTTCTACTGCCTACACTCACGGATAGCGGTTATGTTTTCAAGATATATTTGGTATCTTCAACGTATGGGTTTTGATCGGACGTTTACTAAACCAGAAGAATGTATTCTTCACATAGCAAATAGCTCTCTCGGTAGGATGAATGAATTGTGTGGTAGGTTATCCGAATAGAATACCCTTTTCAAACAGATTTCATGTCCAAACCAGCTGTTTGGTAGGGACCCGCCAATGAATACTTGAATGGTATTTTGTGGGAGGCAAATATCATTGCTTTAATAGGATGTAGTCGGTATATCTGTATTGCTTTAAGACCAGGATTCTTAAGAATATTTTTTGATATAACTTACATGGACATACAGATGATATTTAGTAACTGATTTTGGAAAGATGTTTATAACTAAAGGTGATTATCCGATTATAAAATTAAGTGTTGTATTGAAAACATTAAAAAGTTCAAAATATTTTCAAGCATTACTCTGCATTTTCTAATTAACATGTCACTCTACACAACGTAATGTAATAAACTACGTGTTTGTGTATGTAATTATTATGTTTTCCTCGAACATAATTTTTTTATATTAAAATCATGTTTTTTGTTTTTGTTTCTGTTTTCTATTTTCATTTTCGTTTTGTGTCGCATATTAATTTCATAACTTTTTGTAATTTTCTCGTATATTATGTACGTGTAATAGCGACAATAACTCCATAAATGCTTAATAATTACAATGTAGAAAAGCAAAGCAAAAAAGTTAGTGATAAAGAGTAAATGCAATAATACAATAAATATTATTATTTAATAAACAATATTGTATGAATAAAAAAAGGAAAGAAAGACAAAAAGAAGGCAAAAGAAATAAATTAAAAATGATTAAATCATGTACCACCACCAAAGGGGTAAAAAGTGGTCAAGTTAGTGTATAATATAGGTGCCTGGAAAAAAGTGAAAACAATAACGAAAGAAAAACTTAGAAAAACAAAAATACACAGACATAGGCTTAGACTGAAAAGCAATTTACATTGTTTTGCTTTAGAGTTTGTTTCTTAAGTCTTTTGTTTTTATTTATCATTTCCACACACACACACACACACTATACAATATGGTTTATGCATATTAATTTGCCAATATAATTGCATGGTAAACCATGATTGAGACATATTATACCCTATAGCAGCATATATGGTTAGGTATGGAGTATTGTAGTTGGTACACAACAAGAGATCAGCACAACAAGAGATCAGCACAACAAGAGATCAGCAATGAATATTTTTTCGCTACTCATAAGAACTCATGAAATTTTGGGTATTAATGAGTCAACAATATTGAAATTCAACTAATCTGATTCATTCGTACTTATTACAATATTGATGTATAACAACAGGTTGCAATGAGTATGAGTACAACGTTGACATCAAACTCATAACATTCGAAATATGTTTGATTCATATGCCTACTTATACAGATTCATAAATTTAGAAAAATACTTATAATACTAATAAATGATTCGAGTGATTCGAATTATTCATTAAAGACTAGCAGTCTTAGTTGTTGTTGCATTTACAAAAAAAGAAAAAAGAGTGAGTATTGTATTGATTCGTGTAAATGTTGAGTAAAGGAGATTCGAAATCAACAGCATCATGCTTATTATTAAGTATGAGTACGATGACGACATCAAACTTTGAATATGAGTAGTATGAGTATGATATTAAAATAAGTATGAATGCGTATAAGTATCAGAAGTTATGAGTATGATACGGATCTACTCATCTTTTTGAATACTCATTGCTGACCTCTGATATGATGGTGTCAGTCAGGATTACAACATGCTTCTCAGACCACTTATGTTGAGTATCTTCATTTTATACATGAGGGGCGGGACCTACAGTTTAAAGTAGATTCCGAACGCCAAATTTTTCTCTTTTTGAGAAACTTTTTATAGCAATTTTTATTGTCTCCCAGAGTTTTTGCTAGAAATCTGCTGAGAGGAAGTCGTCGAAAAAATAGTTTTTTGTATTTCGTTTAGTTGGAGATATTTGCTTTGGGATTTGAACCGTGTTCTCACGTTTGATAAGCCGCGGCGAAGAGGGAAACTAGCAAGCAATCCATTATATTCAGACAATAACAAAAATTGTTCCAAGTAATCAGAAATGTTTTATAGAGCATATCTGTTTACATTCTATTTTCAATAGCGCAACCATCGCTTGATGCTGCAAGTGTTTAAGATTCATCTTTAAGACAAAATCACCTCATAGGGGCATTTAATGTAATTTTCCTGCATACTAACCTCTCAGAGCAATATAATCAATTTATTTAGTTTAGTTTGTTTTGTTTTGATTTTTCTTTGGTCGAAGAAAAAAAAAAATTTATTGTTTGCCATAACTTGTTTTTTATTTTTTTTTATGTTTTGTTTGTTTGGTGCTGCAGCCTAAATTAAGTGTTAATTTTATATTACGAAACATACTTTCAAGTCTAAAGCATAAATAATAATTTTCTATGAAATATATTTGCAATATACATACAATCGCAATCATAATAATGTTCCAAAGCTAAAGCTAAAAAACTATATTAAAAGTTAAATGCTAAGCTAAGCTTAGCTTAAGCTAAAATCTATATTTGATTGGCTATATTATTATCTCAATTTACAAATTATAAGCCAGACTTTATGGGGATAATATTACAAAGAAACGGAATAAAAATGAAATAAACATAGAAAACAAAACAGAGAAAAACAAAAACAAATGCATTTAAAAAATAAAAATTATAAAAATTACCATATTGTTGTAACAAGTACATAAGTAATGTGAAGATAATGATCAAAAAACCAAAATACATTATGAACAATTTTGTTTTTTAAAAACAAAAAACAACAACAACAAAAAAAGAAACAACCAAATAAATTGTTTGATTTTTTAATGTTTGGAAAAACTCGAACCAAGAAAAACTGCCATAAAAACAAAGATCATTGATTGAATCAATATCAAGCCAAAGAAGAGATAACATTGTCTAGGCATAGTCAAGCAACAGCATTGTTTTTGTTTACGTTTTAAATACCAAAAAAATATTCATCTTCAAAAATCTTCATTATTTTTGTCTGTCTTCTTTTGTTTGTTTTGTTTTGCTTAAATGTCAACTTTTGCCTTTAACCATAAGCGTGTCATGCACGCGTTGATGCAGCAGACAAATAAACGTGCCAAAGAAAAACTAAACACCAATCACGAAATGTCATAAATATGTATGTATGCAATGATTGTCAATGACATTAAAATTATTTTTCTTTTTATTTTTTCTTCTCTTCTTTTTCAATAAAAATTAATTCATTCGTGCTTTTTTGTTTGTTTCTTTGGAAAAACACAAAATGAAAACAAAAGACTTAAGCAACGAACTTTATTTGGTAGAAAATTGTTCAACAGAATTTACCGTTAATTTTTATTTATTGAAAATTATTAACGAAAATAAAAATTTTGTTATTTGCCATTGCGAAACATTATTTAAATGAAGATGTTTTCTTAACTAATTTAATCGTCATCAACCTGCCTGCCTGCCTGCCATTATGCCATAAGCATTCATATGAAATAAAAAGTAAATTTCGTTATGTTTATGGAGATCAAATTGGTTTAATAGTTTTAAAATAAATTTGTTTAACAAATTAATCCTTATCGAGGTATTCTTTAATGCTCGTAAAGTTTTTAAAAGTCTTTAGATTTTTAATCTTATGGTGCTGCTTCATCTCATGGTTCATTTATTTTATGATCCTTTAACAGGTGCTTAATATAACTACGTGGTAAAACATAGTATTGATTATGCATACCATCCATATGTCTACCATCCATATGTTAATTCGAACCAGAGATCAGCAATGAGTATTCAGAAAGATGAGTAGATTTGAATCATACTCATAATTTCTGATACCTATACGAATTCATACTTATTTTAATATCATACTCATACTCATACTACGTATATTCAAAGTTTGTGTGATTTCGACTCTCCTTTACTCAACATTTAGAAGAATCACAAAATAAGTATGATCCGCAAACGAACACTACAATACTCACTAGACGGTTGTGTGTTTTTGCTTTGCTTGCTGTCTTTGTCTTTTTCTTTCTTCTTTTTTTTTTTGTAAATGCAACAACAACTAAGACTGTAAATTTCCATGAATGATTCGAATCACTCGAATCATTTATGAGTATTATAAATATTTTCCTAAATTTATGAATCAAACATATTTCGAACGTTATGAGTTTGATGTCAACGTTGTACTCCTACTCATTGCAAACTGTACTTATAAATCAATGATGTTGTAGTGAGTACGAATGAATCAGAGTAGTTGAATTTCAATACTGTTGACTCACTCATACTCAAAATTTCATGAGTGCTTATGCGTAGCGAAAGAACGATTCATTGCTGATCTCTAATCTGTATCTTGTACAAACGGAGACCAGTTTTGTCTGGTATGGTGTCATCCCAAAAATATTACGATCTCAAGCTTATGAACTCTGAACAATGACACAAACTCCAATACCATGCATGCATTTATCATTTACCCTCTCGTCAATACATGCAGATGTCTCGTAAGAAAATATATTCAATGCCTTGCAATGAACCATGTTTTTTATTTACAAAGAAAAACATTAAAATGGACGCACGGCAATTAAAAAACTATTTAAATTTTATTAACAAAAAATGCATATTAAACCCGGCTAAAGTTTATGTTTAATGAATACAGAAAATCGGTTTTTACTTCCTGCATTACTTTGCTTGCCAGACATTTGACTCAACAAACTCATGCATTTCATAAAAGCAGATTGAAAAAAATTATTTAAGAAAAAAATTCTAAAAGTTCTCATAATTATTGTTGACGTTAGAATACCATATTCACAGTTCGATAAGCTTAAAAAGAAAAACAAGCTCGAAAAGCTTTTAAAGCATGAAACCATTATTCACATATTATTTCTGTATGCCACTGTGTATATGTAATTTAAAGATTTATTAAGTAGATCGAGATAAAACTTGAGACATTAAAATTGCATAAAAATCAATTTTCATTTAATTACTCATGACTCTTTATACACAACACATTACACTATAGTGGAGCAATGCATTGGTGTGAGAAGACAGAAAAAAATAACACACAAACAAAAACCATATAATTAAAAGTGTTGAAAATGTGTGTGTCTTTACAACATTGTTTTTGTGGAATTAATTTTTTTTTGCAAATGGCAAATTGAAAAAAAAAAACTTTATGATTAAAATATGCATGCATAGGAAATTAGTTACACTGAAATAACACACATACTTACATATATTCGCAGCATGTAAATTATAAAACGGTAGTGTGATGTTGAAATTCACAAAAACCTAAACAAACAAAACAAAAAAAAGTGTAATAAATCGATTGTTGCACTCACGATTCAGGCCACAAGATCTCCGTTATCATATTTCCGTAACAAATATCGTCAAATAGTCCGTGGAATTTCAATTTCATCTTCAAAAATGTAAATACAACTCACGCCACCTGAACAAAATACGCATTTGGGTCCATTTGTGTCTCATGAACTACGACATAATAATTTTCATACATACATACATAACTGGCCAGTACAACGTTTCAGGCAGGATTACGGCCTAGCTTCTCACACCACTCATGTTGTATGCCTTAATTTTATACTTGAGTGGCGGGACTTACAGTTTACAGTCGACTCCGGACAACAGATTTTTTGAGAAACTTTTTCATGGCAGGTTTTATTTACTCTCAGAGTTTTTGCCACAAATCTGCTGAGAGCAAGTCGCTGAAGAAATATTCTTTCATATTTTGGTTGGAAATGTCTGACCTGGTGTTTGAATCATGGTATCATGTATCAAAAGGATTCAGCTTGCTTCGTATGCCTTCCTGGGTATTATAACACAATACATTGTATTTGGAGGAAAGGGTATCAGTTTTGGTTAAAAAAAGGAAGTTTCGACCATACAGACTATGTCAATCACGTTATTTTCTACTACATTAGATACCTGAGCGATATTCCAGGAAAATCCAGTTGACAGTAGAATATTCTACAATGGAAATCGCTTTGAAAACCTGCTAGCTTACGATTGACGATGTGACCACAAGATTACAGTCTGTGATGGGCTAGAGACTGCAGTAAATCGGGAGACACAAATAAATAGTGGCCGCTCAGAAATACTACTACTACTACTACTACTACTACTACTATTACTACTACTACTACTACTACTACTACTACTACCATTACTACTACTACTACTACTACTACTACTACTACTATTACTACTACTACTACTACTACTACTACTACCATTACTACTACTACTACTACTACTATTACTACTACTACTACTACTATTACTACTACTACTACTACACATACATACATAATTGGCCATTACAACCCTTCGACAGGATTACGGCCTAGCTTCTCAACACCACTCATGTTGTGTGCGTTAATTTTATACATGAGTGGCGGGACCTACAGTTTAAAGTCGACTCCGAACGACAGATTTTTTGAGAAGCTTTTCATGGCAATTTTTACTCTCAGAGTTTTTGCCAGAAATCTGCTGAGAGGAAGTCGCCGAAGAAATACTTTTTGTATTTTATTTTTGATGTCTGGCCTGGGATTCGAACTCGGGCCTTTCGTCTAATAAGCCAACACACTACCTACTAGACCACGGCGACTACAACGATATTCCAGGAAAATCCAGTTGACAGTAGAATATTCTACAATGGAAATCGCTTTGAAAACCTGCTAGCTTACGATTGACGATGTGACCACAAGATTACAGTCTGTGATGGGCTAGAGACTGCAGTAAATCGGGAGACACAAATAAATAGTGGCCGCTCAGAAATACTACTACTACTACTACTACTACTACTACTATTACTACTACTACTACTACTACTACTACTACCATTACTACTACTACTACTACTATTACTACTACTATTACTACTACTACTACTACTATTACTACTACTACTACTACTACTACTACTACTACTATTACTACTACTATTACTACTACTACTACTACTACTACTACTACTTTTACTACTACTACTACTACTACTACTACTACTACTACTATACTAACAATACTAAGATATTTTTTTTGGTCATTTGAGCAATAACTTCTGCAAAAGTTGCAGAGGCGAATGAGAGAAGGAACCAACAGGGCATATACACAACTTTATGTCACAGAAGAAATGGGACCATGGGACCATGTTAGCGATTATGGCGATATTTTGCATTCTTATTATATCACAGGTTATAGAAATTTATTGGTGTTCACAATCTATCAGATTTACTTGTTTTTTTTTTAAACAATAATCATACGAATATTTTTGACAAAAAAATTCTTTCTTTCAAACCTTAATTGCTTTAATTCTACTTTGTTTTGTTTGTTTGGTTTAAATTTATTGTGTACAATGTTTAATAATTCTTAAATGGACTCGTTTTGCTCATTATCATTAAGTAACATTTGTTTTTAAAAAGAAGTCTTTTGAACAAAATCTGGATGATCTGTTTGGCATTTGCTTTCTTATATAATACAAGAATAAAGAACAAAATTAAAAATAAATAAATTATTATTATTATATAATACACACAAAAGTTATTTAACAATTATATAACATTGCATGCATTGGGTGATAAATATTGAAAACTAGTTTTCAAGAAATGCAAAATTTATATCATTTCACTTGACTTTAACAATCGATTGAAAGCTTATAATTATTTTGGTTTATTGTGTTTGAGCTTTACAATGTGAAAGTTGTGATACAAGTCACATGAAACTATGCCAAAGAGCAAACAAACAAGTCCTTATGAACTGTATTCGGAAACAGTATTAGGAATTCCTTTTAAAATATAACTTCCTTAGGCTTAAGATGAGGACCGGCCTTTTGATGTTAAGTAACGATACATGGAGTATGCCAAGTAAGACATCAATAATGGGTCGCTTAGAATCAATCTAAAAACTAGCGCGTAAGTTTAAAATAGGCATTGTGTATGGTTATATGGTTAGCTAATTTAATCTATCAAAAAGGGGTGCATCAAATGAGTAAAAGTCAAGTCAAGTAAGCAAAGTCTCTCCATCCAATCAGACCAATTATGTCTGGTGGGGTTTCATCCCCAAAACATTATGATATCGAGCATACGAAAGCCATACTCCATGACACAAACCATACTCCATCGTTTTGATGCCCTGCATTCATCATTTTCCGTCACTTCAATACAGACCAAGTGTACATGTAAAGCGGAGTGCACCATGAGAATGTGAATCTGTATTCTTCCTTAGGCCAGGATTCGTTAGCATGCGATAAATAACTTGTAGAAACAGTTTAATGACTGCTTTAGGTTTACCTAGCAGGGTTGTAGCTGAGCTGAAAATTCGTGGGAGACACAAGTAACTGAGGACAGATAGACAGAAACGAGGTGGATAAAGAAGTGATGGATAGAGAAGAGATGGACAGAGAAACGATCGACAGAGAAGAGGTGGATAAAGGAGATATGGATAGAGAAGAGATGGATAGAGATGAGATGGACAGAGAAGAGATGGGCGGTGAAGCGATGGACAGAGATGAGATGGATAGAGATGAGATGGACAGAAACGAGGTGGATAAAGAAGTGATGGACAGAAAAGAGATGGACAGAGAATGATAGACAGAGAAGAGATTGACACAGAAGAGATTTACAGAGAAGATGAACAGAGAAGAGATGGGCAGAGAAGTGATGGACAGAGAAGTGATGGACAGAGAAGAGATGGACAGAGAAGAGATGAACAAAGAAGAAATGGACAGAGAAGAGATGAACAGAGAAGAAATGGATAGAGAAGTGATGGACAGAGAAGAGATCGACAAAGAAGTGATGGACAGAGAAGAAATCGACAGAGAGGAGGAGGATAAAGAAAAGATGGACAGAAAAGAGGAGGATAAAGAAGAGATGGACCGAGAAGAGATGGGCAGTGAAGTGATGGACAGAGATGAGATGGACGGAGAATGATGGACAGGGAAGAGATCGACACAGAAGCGATTGACAGAGAAGATGGACAAAGAAGAGGTGAATAAAGAAGAGATGGACAGAGAAGAGATGGGCAGAGAAGAGGTGAATAAAGAAGAGATGGACAGAGAAGAGATGGGCAGAAAAGTGATCGACAGAGAAGAGATGGGCAGAAACCAGGTGAACAGAGAAGAAATGGACAGTGAAGTGATGGACAGAGAAGAGATGAACAGAGAGGAAATGGACAGAGCAGAGATGGGTGGATGGTTAGTACTAGGGGATACACTTACTTACTTACTTAATTGGTTATTAACACCCTTTAGATAGTATAACAACCTAGCTTCTCACACCACCAATTTTATGAGTGTTTAGTTCTATCCATGAATAACGGCATTAAAAATTTAACGTCGATTTGGGAAACTTTTCATGGCGATTTTATTAATTTTCAGAGTTTTTGCCAAAAGATTTCTGAAAGGAAAATGCCGAAAGAAATATTTTTTCATTTTGTTCGGAATGTCTTACCCGAGGAATGAACCATCGGTTGAACTCTTCTAATAAGCTAACATACTACCTACTGGACTACTGAGCTAAATTTCATAGCCTATTTTATTCGCAAGCTTGCAGCATATGTGACATATCATGTGGCAAGTATTCTAAACGGAGACCAATTGAGCATTAATTCTTTTGTACAGTAAGAGCAAAAATTTGTGGAACACGTCTTTTGTTTGAGAAAGAACAATTTGAACTGATTCGATCCATAAAAAAAATCCATTTAAAACATCGTAATTTAGAACGTAGTCCAGTACTAAGTAAGTAGCAATTATTATTTCATTTAAAGCAGAAGAATTGTTGAATGTACATATATCGCACACCTTACGTCAGATGAATGATAACATTTGCAAAAGGAGTTTTAATGTCATAAAAGAAGAAGACATAAAAGACTTTTAGTTGCAACATTTTAAGGGGAACAGCTGCAATTATGTCGTTTAAAATTTCGTTAAGGATTTAAATGAATAAATGTTGAAAACATTAATTGCTGTGTAATGCATTACAGGTAAAAGATCAATTGTTACGAATAAAGCAATTTAAATAATTGGCATAATAATTGGCCACAATAGACACAAAGAAATAAATCAACTAGAAAATATCAACTAATAAAAACCACTTTCGGTTGGTTGGCTGGTTTGCTTTGGGTTGGTTTGGTTTTGGTGGAAATGTTGGTCTTCTTTTGACTATAAACCTACTTACATAATGATGCACTAACAAGGAAATCCATGGCAGGCAAAAACACTTTCTTCATAAAGAAGAAATACAACAATTGAACAACAATTTCTCAGTGGTTATTGAGACACTGTGTAGTAAGTAAGTAATATAGCAGCAATAAGCAGAAACATGTTGGCAAAAGCAAAAAAGGCGTTGACTACAGGAAACTGTATTTGTAATAGTCAGTTAATAAATTCCTCATTTGGTATTTATGTACAAACATATGTATGTATGTATGTATATATGCACTTGTATTATTATTATATTTCTTGTGATTTTGATTTTTTTTTGTTTTTAAATCTTTAAACCCCACCTTTTTGTTGAAAATGAAGCTGTAGTTGGTTTGTAGTTAAGATTGCTTACCGGCTACTACTACGACTACTGCTACTACTGCTGCGTGCCTCAAATGATGGCTGCTGGTTTGTCTACTTAACAATGTAAACACAATACAATTGCTTCTACCCTTAGGTTGGCTAGGCTTAGCACTAATTTGCTACGTATGCGCCAGTCTAATTCATAAATAAAGTAATTTCTTCGACAACAACAACAAAACCTATAATTTTGCACAAATATTTGCTCTACTTTTGTTCATATTTTTTTTAGAAAAAAAAAAGAAAAAGACAACAAAAAATTGTTTTGTTTTCTGTCTGTTTTCATACAATTTTATTGAACTCTACTGTGCGGCTGATTTGTTTGGTGCCTGGAAACACATGTCGTTTGCAGCCATTATGTTTGTGGCATGGCTGTGGCTGCTGCTGGAGCTGTATGCTTAATACATGTACGGGAGTTTTGTGGCAAAATTTACTTTTTTTCTTTGTTTGTTGTGTTGCAGTTGTCAACATGTTGGCAATTCACCATCAGTTGCTGTTTTGTTTTTTCCTCTCTTCTTTTTCTCTATACAAACTTGTCTTTTTTTTCAGTTTCCAATTTTTTTATTTGCTGTTGTTGTTGTTTTTGTTGTTATTGTTGTTGCAATATTAACACATTCTTCTAATGCTATTGTTGTGTCAAAGTACAAGTATTACATTTGTTAGACTCTGACTGTTTCATTATTTCTTGTCTCATAAAAAAAATTCGTTTTTTGATTTTTTTTTGTTGCAAATATTTCGTTAACAGTTGCAATAATAATGTCTTACTTACTTACATATATGTATTGTTAAAATATATAGAGCATTACAATAAGAATGACATAAAACATGTACTTTCAAGACACATATTCATGCCATTTGTTCACAATACTCGTACATACATTCTTATTGGTCGTGCATGCCAACCTGTCATACACAACAGTTTTACACAAACGTCCTCTAATTTATGATTTTGCCAAAATGCCTCAGGTATTAGTGTATGTGTGCTTAGCTAACGTGTTGGAAATTCGTGTATTTGTAATCGTCATATTAAGGGTGTAATTACGTTCTAAAAAGGAGTTAAACTGTCACTCTAACATAAACAAGTTTTGTGGTTTTTTGTTTATTGACAGCTTAGAAAAAGAAAAAGATTTTCGGGGCATACAGCCATAAACACGCAATTAGATTTGTGGCTGCAGTTACATAAGAAGTTGAAAAGCTACAGCGTATACATATGTATGTATGTATATAGATGGCATAAGTGTTGTATTCAAAATGTATTCTATATTGAATAAGCACTATATTGTGTCTCTCTGTTCCTTTTTTAATTTCAAAAAATTCTCACACTAGTTTTCCTTCTAATAAGTACAGATTTTAGCTTTTCAACTGCCTCACTTGTACTGATATTTCTCCGTATCCAAAGGCCACCCTTGAGAGAAACTATTGACTGTCTTTCAATGTCTTTCAAAGACATCAGGCATAATATGGGATAAAAATCGCTGTTGCATACATTCTTCCTAGGGATCTAATGGTTGCTTGACACCATGTTGCAACAGAGCATCTCCTCTACTTTTGCTTTGCCTCAGTATCGTAAAACAAGTCTTTCAAACCAAGCAAGTAATTGACAGGTTGTAGGATAATAAGTTTTCTGTTGTAGTTTAGCAACTACATATGTTGTGTACATTTGTTCCGTGTAATAGTTAGGAACTCTTCCTCATTGAGTCCTAAATTCTCTTAAGAGATTGTCTAATATATGTTGTTGATGTTATGCGTTCCTTGCGGGGATATGTCATGAGACTTTCTTAAATGTACTATTTGAAGCCTCTTCATTTTATAAAACCAGGAAAACCGTGACAACCATGACGAGGAATTTTTTTGCCTTCTAAGAGGTTCCAATCTAAATTACTGAGGCTTGGGAATTCTAAACAATACAGAGCCATAATTGTGAATATGAGTTCCAGATCAGACGTGCGCCATTATATTCAATAATTTCCTTGTGATTTTCTTAAATTAAATTCTCGTGGCTACTGTTAAAAGGTGGGATAAAACGATTTTTAAAAACAAAAGCTTCCCACTTCGTAGTAACGATTGGTATACCAGTTTTCTCAAATGCATCATTCTAGTTCGTCGTAACCAGAAACCCTAGAGAAGTTAACAGTTGAATGCCTCAATACATCGTTCACTGATTCTCAGTAATCTTTCACGATTTTTAAACAATATTCCTTGTGATGCACACTGTAATGCTGTTGATTTCGACTCTCCATGACTCAACTTTTGCAAGAATCACAAAATAAGTATGATTCGTGTACGAGTACTACAATGCTCACTAGAAGGTTGTTTGCTTGCTTTGCTTTTTGTCTTTATCTTTTTCTTTCTTCTTTTTTGTTCATGCAACAGCAACTAAAACTGTTAGATTTTAATGAATGATTCAAATCATTCGAATCATTTATGAGTATTATAAGTATTTTTCTAAATTTATGAATCTGAATAAGTAGGCGTATGAATCAAACATATTTCGAATGCTATGAGTTTGATGTCAACACTGTAATCATACTCATTGCAACCTGTACTTATAAATCAATGTTGTAGGGAGTACGAATGAGTCAATGAGTAGTTGAATTTCAATACTGTTGACTCACTCATACTCAAAATTTCAGGAGTAATTATGAGTAGTGAAAAACGATTCATTCCTGACGTCTGTTACGTATACGCCCTATTTAAACTAAATTACTAGGAAAACCTTTCAAAACTACCTTCACAATAGCGCATAATAAGGCAAACCAATCCTTAAAAACAAAAAGAAGAAAATTACACAACGATTACGAATAGTTTTCCAATTTACACTTGACCGTAACACCATTTATTCAAAAGTAATTTATTTCGATTTTATATATTTTCGATTTGCTTGTTAAGCAACAACCAGCTAGGCTTAAAGCTGTTTAAAATTATTTATCATGTGGAAAAGGAAAAGAAAATATGACAGCCACTCATATGAGGCATTAAGTTTAACTGCTAATCTGCACTTTAAAAAGCATAACCTGGAGTTCATTCAATACACGTAAAAGTTACGTTTCGAGTGTTTCGTCAAAATGTAATTTTTTTTTATTTTTTTTATTGTATTTATAATGGACTGCTACTGACAACTGTTTTCACGCTTCAATGTTTTGTTGTTAAAATAAAATAAATGATGGAAATTTAAATAAAATAAAAGGAAGGAAGAGTAGAGGAAAAATCATTACGTTTTCTTTTGCTTTCTAGTTGTTGTTGACTTTTTTCTAATCATAAAACAAAATGTCAATGACTTTAAATGGATGGGATAATGGAGGAAAAATAATCGTTTTTTTATTTCTTCTGTTTTCAATTTACATTCATTACAAGGGAGAAAGTTGTCATGTTGTTGTAGAGATTATTGCAGGATATTTAATAAGTTTTTTTTTTTATGAAGAAATCTTGTCAAAGAAAACTTTTATTCAAATGCTATTATGAAAACTCGCCTAAGTAACTTATCATTGTGTTATGATTAGTCACTCTGTAAACTGCATTTAACAATTAAATTTAATTGCTACGCAAGGACGTTTAAACTTCAAGGTAACTGGTGATATATGGCTTACACAACATAATAATAAAAAATTAAATCTCTCATGAGATCTTGTTCCATAGATAATATGATTATTTATTAATAACACATGCTAACTGGTTGCTACTATTTGTTGTGTTAATAATTCCACGATTAATGCAATAGAAATGAAAAGACACATGGAAATGCACAGTAGGTGCAAATGTTAACATTATTTAAAGTGTTCAATTTATAGTGGATATGAACAATTATTGTCTATATAAAAAGTGTTGGCAACTATAGCCACACCACCATCACCACCATAGGTGATTGTGGTAGTTTAAGAAATAAACGCTTTAGTGTTTATGTTCTACAACGAACCTCAGTTGTCTTATACAAAGTGTCGGTTCTTAAATTCTACCTTAATCTATCATAAATACTGATTCAGTATGCTTATGTGTACAATTTCTGTAGACATGTTTTAAATTTCTTAAAGGTTAATGAAGCTTTTACTTACTGTGTGTATAGAAATCAAATATAAAGTATTGAAACGTACCTAAAAAAGAAAACAAGAAAAATTAATAAAATTTTATAACAGAAAAATTATTCACAATTATTTCATAAAACAATAGAAAAACGTTTTCATTTTTGTTGTAAAATTCAAATTGTGCTTTACAAACTAATCTCCCAGTGGCAGATTGCCCATTTATATACATACATAATTGGTCATTACAACCCTTTAGCTAGGATTACAACCTAGTTTATCACACCACTTATGTTGTATGTGTTAATTTTATAAATGAGTGACGGAACCTACAGTTTACAGTTGATTTTTGAGAAACTTGACAATTTTATTTTAATCTCAGAGTTTTTTGCAGAAATCTGCTGAGAGACAGTCACCGAAGAAATACTTTTTCGTATTTCATTTTGTTGGAGATGTTTGACCTGGGGCTTGAATACCATCCTCACATTTAATAAGCCAACACAATACCTACTAGACTACAGGGCCTTCAAAAAAAACTTTTTGATTCAGTCCACGCGTTTATCAAAGCCCTAGGTTCTAACCATCAGCAATGAATCGTTTTACTACTAGAACTTATAAGTACTCATAAAATTTCGAGTATTAGTGAGTCAACAGTATTGAAATTCAACTATTCTGAATTATTCTTACTCACTACAACATTGATTTATAGGTACAGATTGCAATGAGTACAACGTTGACATCGAACTCATAACATTTTAAATACGTTTGATTCATAAGCCTGCTCCTTCAGTTTCATAAATTTAGAAAAATGCTTGTAATACTCATAAATGATTGGAGTGCTTCGAATCATTCATAAAAAGCCTTAGTTGTTGTTGCATTTACAAAAAAGGAAGACAGCAAACAAAGCAAACACACAACCTTCTAGTGAGTATTGAAGTGTTCGTACGTGAATCATAGTTATTTTGTGATTCTTGTAAATGTTGATTCATGGAGAGTCGAAATCAACAACATCATAAGTATTTTAAGTATGAGTACGATGAGTACTTCAAACTTTGAAAAAGAGTATGATATTAAAATATGTATGAATGCGTATAAGAATCAGAAATTATGAGTATGATTCGAATCTACTCATCTTTTTGAATACTCATTGCTGATGTTGGTTCTAGCCCAACAAACACCATCATAGTACACAGCTTTTACAGATCTCGCAATGACTTAGCGGATCGATTTGATATTCATATCCTTTGGTTAACGAAACATAGTGATAACTAACTCTCGATGAGTTCTCCACTTTGTTAAGCTTTTTAATTTAGCCTGTGAATTTATAACAGACAAGTCCTTTATGGATTCTGACCAAAGCTGGATGGAGAGTACACGAAAAGTCTGTTGAAATTTTAAAGGAGTACGCTTAGTATATTTATAGGAGTCATTACTGGGTCTGGAGTAAAGTAGGCACTTTTGTGCCCACTGTAAGGTTTCTCATTAAGCGCTTCCGTAGTCTAGTAGGCAGTGTGATGTCTTTTTTAGACGTGAGGCCACATTTTGAATGCCAGGTCAGACAACTTCGACAAAACGAAATATAAAAATATATTTCTTCGGTGAGAGTAACTAAATGACTGCCTTGAAGTCGACTTCAATTGTGGGTCAATCCATTCATGTATTTTCCATGACTCTGGCTTATAAATCGAACTGAATTTGAACTGAAGGCATGGGTTGCTTTAGCTTTGCCGTGGCTTGTGACTTAAAAAAATACCCACAAGAAAAAGCCTAACGATGTCAAATCAATCGATCTTGGAAGACAGTTCATGCTACCTCCAAGTGAAATAATTATGACCGCAAATCGTTATCCAATGTGGCATGAGCTGTCCTACTGAGAACACATGTCGTTGTTATAGAGATCATACACTTCAGACCCAAAATAATTGAGCAATCAACGAACTACAGTGGCCGCCGTTACAGTGATGGCCTGGCTAAAGTCGTTCTCAATGAAATATCGACCAAAGATGCCGGTAATCGAAAATCCACACTAATCAGTGAGTTTTTCGAGATCTTCTTGGATCCTTTGTGGAATGGTATCGTTCCTAGTACGACTGTTTTATTTGTTCACGTACTATTTTATACAGAAGTGGATCCCATCATTGAATATGATTTTTCGATGAACATTAGGGTCCATTGCCAACTGATCCCGACACCACTCAGCGAACATGTGCTGTCGTATATAGTCGTTTATCTTTAGTTAGCTTTTTTAATCCTTGCTTAATTGCTTAAGATCTAAGAAACAAACTTTATGACCTATTAAACAAAAGACTTAAGCAACGAACCTGATGTGAAGTTGTATTAAAATAATAGGCTTCAATCAGAAATTTGAATTTTTTCTGTATGTTTTTCCGTTTAATGATTAAAGTCTTATTTTCTTTTTTCCTTAATTTCTATATTTTTTATTATTAACCGAAGTCAAATCGAGCCAACTGCAGTTTTATTTGCACACGTGCCACTGTTACTACGTCATATCTTTAGATTTAATGGCGTTAATTAAAAATTATTTCTTTGTTTAATTAATAAAAATTTTTTTAATGACTTTTACAACAAGTAGATCTTTCTACACTACTCTACTGTACTCTACTCTCTCCTTCCTCATTGTGTTTGTTCGTAATTTCTCTTTCTTTGCGTACAAGCAACAAGGTTAATAACTTACAGGCTTTTTTTTCGTTTCGTACTCATTTAATTCAAAAAAAAAATCTACACATATTAACAAATATTGTAGATTTTTCTCATTTTGTTTTGAACATTTTGTTATTTTTAGCAGAGAGAAAAAACTGATTTTTTTAAAGATTTTAATCTGTATAGAAAACAAAAAATCTTTAATCTTTTAAATGTCATTTTTTTTAGAAAACAAGTTTAATTGTTTAAATGCAATTTGGTATGTTTTGTTTTCAATTTTTGTTTATAAGAAAGTTAACGTGTTTTTGTTTCTGCTTTCTGCCGTTAAATGTCTTTTAAACGGGCTTGACTAACACACTTTAATTTTCAGTTTTTTCTCGTTGTTTTTTTCTTAAAATGACAACAAAAAGCCGCCTGTGTTTGTTTATTGTTTTACAATATTAAGCTTAAGAATGAAGTCAATAGACATTTTAAGATCAGCGATCAGTGATGTTCTCAATTTCTCAAACGAACTGGTTTTGCATTAAAAGTAAAAAAAACTAACCGCTGATCCTTGTCTCTGCCTTGAATGTGTTGTTGCCATGTGTTGTACATGAGGCTTAAAACAAGACAAGACAAGTTTATAAATAAATGTCAATAAATTCAAGTGAATATTTTGTGTCAAATTGTCACGTTTTAACCGTGTTTAATTTCTTTCGTTTCTTTCTTTTCTTCTATTTTTTTTTTGTATAAAAACTTCTTACAAAAATGGCATTAAATGTGGACTACCAGTCAAACGCATAAAAAGTGAAGAGTTTTTTTCTTCATTTATTTTTTAAATGAACATGATTTCTTTAATAAATTTTTTGTTACAATAAACTTGTGGGAAATGTTTACAAGATTTAATTTCTCTACTTTTGTTTAATGGTTGTTAAGAAGCGTTTAAAATAAATAAGTCAGTAAGACGCATCGTACGGTATCTTGATAATCTTGCTGCTGTAAACTAGAGTGCTGCCGAAATAACATTACTGCGGCATCATGCTCAACAACCTCAAATTTCACGCAGCATCAAGGAACGAAATTGGAAAATTTATGCATACAAAATCCAACTTATTGGCTCTAACCGGCATTAAGACAAGAAAAATTCCACTTTCATGCATATGAAATTCAGTTTATTTAGGACTTCTAAGTCGCTGTAGTCTAGTAGGCAGTGTGTTGGCATATTAGACGTAAGGCCGCGGTTCAAACCCAGGTCAGCCATCAAAATGAAATATGAAACAAATATTTCTTCTGCAACTTCTGCTCAGCAGATTTCTGACAAACACTCTGAGTATAAAATAAAAATGCCATGAAAAAGTTTTTCAAAAAATCCGACGTTCGGAGACGACTTTAAACTGTAGGTCCCGACACTTGTGGCTAAAATTAAGACATCTCCTACAACATAAGTGATGTGAGAAGCTAGGTAGTAATCCTGACTGAAGGTTTGTAATGAGTAGGAGTAATGTAGGAATTTTAACCAATAGGCCATGAAAAGCTTCAGCAGTTTGTTCAGAGGGTAATGAAGTTAAGTGAAGTTAAATACATCTTCTCTTAAGAAGAGCATTTCCATTCAAGTGGCTTAGTGAATACACGCAGAATTGGTTAATTTGGGCACAATAAATTCTCATGAGAAAATTTATGAGCAACAAATGCTCGCACAATGAGTAAATGTCTGCTCCGGATTTTGGTTTTTGAAGAAGAGACCGAAATATCGGTGGCTGTGAACGGTATTCATTACAGGAACAATTTAGCGGAGTTTTTTTTTTGGTTCTTCAAGGAATCCTGAACAACGTGTGATTTTTCCCAAACAACGAAACTCCAAGTCGTTCAACTACTCTGATTCATTCGTACTCGCTACAACATTGATTTATAAGTACGGGTTGCAATGAGTAGGAGTACAACTCATAACATTCGAAATATGTTTGATTCATACGCCTATTCATTAAGATTCATAAATTTAGAAAAAATACTTATAATACTCATAAATAATTCAAGTGATTCGAATCATATATCAAAATTTACAGTCTTTGTTGGTGTTGCATTTACCAATAAAGGAAGAAGAAAAATTCAAAGACAGCAAGCAAAGCAAACACACAACCTTCTAGTCGAATTCAACAACATCATGCGTATTGTTAAGTATGAGTACGATGAGTATGTCAAACTTTGAGTATGAATAGTATGAGCATGATAATAAAATAAGTATGAATGCGTATAAGTATCAAAAATTATGAGTATGATTCGAATCTACTCATCTTTTTGAATACTCGTTGCTGATTTCTGTTACATATCCCAGGTCAGACATCAAAACGAAAATATGAAAAAAGGCAAGTAGTTCTTTGTTGACTTCTCCTCAGCAAATTTCTGGCAAAGACTCTGAGAGTAAATAAAATTGCCATGAAAAAATTTCTAAAAAATCTGCAACGACTTTAATCAAATTGCTTCTCAAAAGTCTGTCGTTCGGAATTGACTTTAAACTGCTCATGTATAAAATTAACACACACAATATAATTGGAAGGAGAAGGTTGGTTGTAATCCTAGCTAAAAGGTTGTAACGACCAATTATGTATGTATGTATTATGTACGAAACCTGTCACATAGCGCGTGCAATAAGCGATCCCTTTCTGAACAATATCCAAAACAAATTATCTCAATTAACTCTAATGTGAACTAATCACCAAAAACATTCAATTTTATGCCATGCAATGTTTTTCTTTGGAGATTTCTTAAATCTCTCGTTGATGTGAATAAACCAGAACCAATTTCAGAGATCACATAGGTGAGATACAGTCACATTTATGTGAAAAAGTCATGGAAAATTTCCTGTGACAGCTATTTGATGAATTTTTTTTTGTTCCCTACATAATCCTAACATGGATTACCATTTTTCCAGTTAAAGGTTCCAGCAAATGGTTTATAATGTGAATTGTTTGTTTGTAATCCTAAAGGCTTTATTGTGCTGTTGTTTATCCTATAATTGCAGTTTAATTTCATTACAAACAATTAATATTTGAAATATGTAATTTTCTTGAACTCATCTCATAGAAGAGGCATTGCTATCATCCGATGATGATGCTCCATGTAATATTTTATTTGTCATGCTGTGCAATTATTTATAATTTCACTCTTGGTGCCGGTAGCATGTCTAAAAATATGTCTCTAAAACCATTAGTTAAGCTTATTAAATTAATTAAAGAAAAATTTCGCCTTTTTCTTAATAAAAACTGATGACAGGTTTGGTAGAAAAAATTTCTTGTAATCCCTTAAGTCTTTAGCAAACTACATGGCTGACATGGCTGGTCATTTAAATATTTATTTGGAAAATGAAAGAAAAAGTTTTTACAGGTAGAAAACGGTTATGTGACAAATTTTTTTGTAAATCATTTGCGATGTGCTTGAATGCAAGTTGGACGGGAGCAGTAATTTTGAGGAGAACCATGTTTCTTAGACGAATATTTTTTTATTCAAATTTGAATTTCATAAAGTTATAAGAAAATCCAGAATTTCTATACTCTTGGAGTAATAGCTTCACACTAAAAATGACAAAATATTATCCATCAATGTGTCGTACATATTTGGTTCAATAAAGCTCGTGGGTTTCCTTCTGTAAATTCAATGAAAGTCATACCGCTTGTTATATTGCAGACTCTCAACAGATTTATAAACGAATGAATGAAAACATTTCTTTTGACATGTGATAACAATAAACACACGTTTTTAAAAACGTTATTAAGAAATCTAGATAAAGTCATCATTTCATTTGCCTGTCATTTGTTTAGGCGTTTGACTTGGCGTTAAAAGCTCTTTTCTTTATATAAATAAGAGAGTTTTGATTGATTTAATAATAAACCAATTACAACAACTTAAAACATTAGGTTTTTAATCTGTTGTTTGATTTCTTAAATGAAATACAAAGAAAAGGAGACATAAATCATTAATCTTTTGAGTTATTTTAAGCTAGTAATACAATAGAGGCACTTAATCATGCTTTTTTAAGTTTTTTTTAATTAAAAAAATATTTTAAGCTTTATCAAGAGATCTTGTCAAAATGTCTGCATAATAATTTATCAACAACAATGTTTCAATATTTTTTTAATTTCACTTTACTTTTCATTTTCATTATGATTAATATTCATTTGCTTTTAAATAGAAGGCGTTTCTATCTATATTCTCTACCACTTTCATTATAATTAATTTAATGCAGTTTAACAACATTCTTGCAAATTATGGCTTTAAAGCGTAATCGCTAATAGCTTTTTTGCTGATATGAAACACCAGCCAGAAAACCTGAGTACATATTGTGGAACATTTACGCAAAACAGGTTTGTGTTCTAAGTCTTTCATATTATTTTCCATTTAAATACGCATATTTTATGTTGTTGTTTTTATCTTTAAAACAAGTGTAACTGAATAATTTAGTTGCTGTTAGTCTATGTTCTAGTTTTAGAACAGCTGTTGCAAAAGGTATTTTTAGTGAATAAAATTAAAATATTGGTAACATAACGATGATAAAAAAGTGGGAAAAAAGAGCAGACAAGAATTTGTCAAGGTTGTTTAGTTGCATAGTTTTCAAATGAAATACTTAAAGTGTGAAATATTGTTTTAAGATAGAATTTTAAAATTATTTGTAGGTCTAGTAATTCTAATTAAAAGCAATTAAATTCTATTTGCAGAAGTATAGAATGAAAACAAAGTGCAAAACCACACCCAAAATCATAATTTTTTAAAATATTGTCGTCTTTAAATTTAACAAAGTTTTGAAAAAATTTCTACGAATTTCTTAAGAATGGAATGGCTTAGATTGTGTTGTTGTGATAAAAAACTGCAAAGAGAAGAACTATTTTGTGCTGCCTTAACCCATCCAATACCTTGGCTTTCAACTTCTCTTGAACTGACCCAGTACCCAGGCGTATCCTTTTATCCGCTCAGATTCCTATTATATTAACGATTCTTACTTTGTATTCTTTATTTTTGCAATATGCTGTCAGAATGCCTGTTGCTATTGTCAAGCTAAAAGAGTCTCCTACAATTTCCATCTTCCATTTCGCCAATTGCACTTTCCATTTTACTGGTTGGTTTTTGACTCCATCAGCAGTGTGGAAGCTACTTTTATATCGAGCCTATCAGACCGCTTATTGTCTTGAATTTCCAAATATACTGGATATACGCTAGAAGGTTCTGCTTGTCTACTTAGTCTCCTTTGAATTCAGCTCATTAAAGCTATATGCACAAATGATGGTCTGGCTGTTAAATTAAAATTGTGTGTATGTGTCTGCGAGATATCATAGAAATTTTGTATTCGTCTAAAAGACCTATTGGCGCCATTATTTGGGAAATTCTTTGAAATATCCGCTACGGTTTCTCTGAATGGAGAACATCCGAAATGTTCAATTATCCATGACTCTGGCGTATAAATCAAGCTAAATTTGAATGATGGCATGGGTTTTGTTGCCTTTGAGAACCGCTGTTATTTGTGGCTTATTGGCACTCAATTGTGACGTAAGAAAGCTCTTAAAAGGAAAAGTCTAACAGGGTCAAATAGTTCAATTGCGGTAGCTATTTCCCTTTAGGTACAAGTAAGGTGACGATGCCTATATTGTGCCTATTTTCTCTTTGCTAGCTAGTGAAGCCAGGCAGGGACTTTGCTATCGGTACATATATAATTTAAAATATTTTATATGCAAACATATCGTGGTCGATATCTATTCTTAGGAAGCTTGGCTTGGCTAAGTTTAATTGTAAAAAAGTCAATCCGAAATCACTTTTTAAAGAGGAAACTTTTTCTCATAACTCATTAAACATATCATATGCATGGGAAACAGAATTAAATTAGAATTCTTAATATGATTAGAAATCTCTAAATAACATGATTAAAAAATGAATTTACTCACACCACTTTGCTTACATTTTTTACAGCTCTTTGCCGCACCACACCACATACCAATGTTACGAACTGTAACGAACATATGCATAGGCAGTCAGTTTCAGTCAGTTCTTTAATTCATGTGGATTGAATGGAAAATTTAATTATTTTTTCATTTCATATTTGCCACCGTTTTAATTATGATTGCTTTGGATTTGATTTTTCTAAAAACAAGTTTTTTTGTTTTTGTTTTTTCGCTTTCTTTAAGATTAAATTTAAATATGCAATGCCGTTAGCTATGCGGTTCTATAAAACTAGCTAAAACAGTAGCAGCAATGTGGCCGCAACGTAGCAGCAGTAGCATATTTTAAAATTTAATTCAATTAAATTGTTTCATTAACTATAATTTACAATTCATACAATTCTATGTGGATTTGTTAATTAAAAAACAAAGTTTTTGATTTGTTTTCATTTGGAGTGGCCGCTTAAGAGGCGAATTTATGTTACGGAACATAGACATTTTCAAAGCGTTTACATTAAAATTCTTAAAAGCTTTCGATTTGCTTTGCAAAGTTTTATTTATTAAAACTAGAACAACAACAAAAAAAATGTTATTGCATTGCCTTAATGAAAAGTAATACAGAGAAAAAACTCATAAAGGAAACAAGTTATTTTGTTTTTCACATACAGAATATATTTTACAACAATATTGCGTAGCGGAATTATTCATTATTGGTTCACATCGAAGCGAATTAAAAGTTGCGTAAATCAATAAAAAATGTTGTTTTCGCAAATTGAAAAAATTTCAATCAAAAAAACCAGTATTTTTGATGTGCTGCAAGCATACATTGCCGGAAGTGTGACAGAAAAGCAAAAACTATGCAAAATCAAATCAAACTCTAATGGGTACGTAAACAATGTGTAGTTGCACTGCAAATCAATAAGTGAAGGCGTTAATAACGTATAATAATCCGCGATGATAAATAAGCCTACTTTTGATATCCGAACATCTACTTTTAATTACAGCGATTAACTTAAAGTCTATTGGTGGCGGAAAGGATTTCCATCTTTTCAGGTTTTATTCATCAAATTAATCAATGATCAGGGTTGCTACGTGTTGGTCAAAGATTAGCAATGAATCGTTTTTTCGCTACACATAAGTACTCATGCAATTTTGAGAATGGGTGAGTCAACAGTATTGAAATTCAACTACTCTGATTCATTCGTACTCATTACAACATTGATTTATAAGTACAGTTTGCAATGAGTATGAGTGCAACGTTGACATCAAACTCATAACATTCGAAATATATTTTATTCATGCGCCTAATCATTCAGATTCATAAATTTAGAAAAATACTCTTATAATACTCATAAATGATTCGAATGATTCGAATTATTCATCAAAATTTACAGTCTTAGTTGTTGTTGCATTTACAAGAAAAGAAGAAAGTAAAAGACAAAGACTGCAAGCAAAGCACATACAACCTTCTAGTGAGTATTGTTGTGTTCGTATGCAAAGCATGCTTATTTTGTGATTCTAGTAAATGTTGAGTACAAGGAAAGTCGAAATCAACAACATCATGCGTATTCTTAAGTATGAGTACGATGAGTACTTCAACTTTAATTATGAGTAGTATGAGTATGATGTTATGAATGCGTATAAGTACCAGAAACTATGAGTATGTTTCGAATTTAGTAGTCTCTGCTCAAACTCTGAGAGAAAATAAAATTGCAATGAAAAGTTTCTCAAAAAATCTAGCGTTCGAAGTCGACTGAGTCAGCTTTTCTCACCGTTAACGACACAGTCCTTACTGTAAACCATGTAAACCACGACAAACAGACAAATTTTAAGGTGATTCGAACCCCCATTTCAGATATCTTCAACAAAACGAAATGTGGAAAAATAATTCTTCGCCGATATCCTCTCAGCAGATTTCTGGCAAAAACTCTGAGAGTAATATAAAACTGCCATGAGAAACTTCGAAAATATCTGTCCTTTGGAATCAACTTTAAATTATAGCTCCTACCATTTAACGCACACAACATAGGTGGTATGAGGAGCTAGGTTGTAATCCTAAATAAGCGGTTACAATGACCAATTAAGTAAGTAAGACATACAAAATCAAAAGTATTTCCATCGCTGTTAAAGATATAAGTCTGGATTTTTATGTGTGCTCTCCTTACATCATAAGTTTCTTTGGATAGGATGAGTGGGAGTGGCAGCTTTGTGAAAATCAAAGTTTTTTTGTGTAGTTTGAAGCAATACCACACGACTAACTGACATGTTCGAATTAATCCGTGCCGACAACCAGCAACGATCTAAACTGAAAACACAGCCTTAAAGTGTAATAACTTCTGTGATCGATTTGATATCTAGCAACCATTCATCTCTTAGGCTATCAAGTAATGGATGAACTAAATTATGGAATTCCTTAAGCCAGAAGAGAAGAACATTCTCAAATGAAATGGGCAGACAAACTAAGTTACTTTGTATGCCTATTCATTATGTATTGGCTCAAGGAAATAGATACAGAGGCAGAGGTGACCACAATTCATAGTCTCTCTTGACATCCTTAAACTTGACTTGGTGTATCGAAAGTCTAAATGTGGGTTCTGACTTCATTGCTTTGATTGCAATGCAATTAGGTGCGGTTGTATTGTGATAAAATTTGTACTTAAAAATACCTTCTAAAAGAAACACCTGCTATACAGTTCAATAACAAAATACAATACATTTCTAGATTGAGCACTTAGGTGAGTAAAATTCAAAATATTTCAGCGAAAGATTAGAATGGTTTCTGTCATAATGGCACATGAGAAAACAATTAGTCATCGTCATCATCATTTATGCAATATACGGTAGTCAAGCAACCAACCAATGATTGGCATACATTGAGTCATAATTCACAATCGAATGGTACTTATATTAACTAATTTGTAATAAAAACAAGTTGATTAAGACCTTTAAAAAGTGGTATAAAAACTGCAAAGAAAATCGTTATTTTTCTTTCAACCATAAATTTTCACATCACATGTAAATAATATTTATTTTCTTTTCTTTCCATTTCTTTTCTTTCTTTCCATTTCTTTTCGTTTCTTTTCTCTCCTTTGTTTATATTTTTCTTTTTAAACAATGCAATTGAAGAAGAAAATAAAATGGAAAATAAAATATAAAAACTTTCATTTTCTTTCTTTCGTTCGTGTTTCTTTGTAATCAGACAACACAATTACTTTAAACTTATCGTGCATGGCATTAATAGGTTTTCTTTGCAAAATTAGCAACAACAACAACAAACGAAAGGAAAAAAGAAAACCATTGGATATGTAAGAAAACCAAATAAAAAAAAATTGGCTTTAATGTGAGAATATTTAAATTTTCATCGTAGTTTTTTATTTTTTTTTTCTTGATAATTTGTAAAGCATAAACTGAGAGTCACACGTAAGTAAAAAAACGTCTGTAGGCTTAGCAGAATTTAGTTCAGCAGAAAGTGAATTTCTTCTTCTATCAAACTTATTTATTTATTTGCAAATTCTGGTTCCATATTCGTGTGAAACGTGCCAGTTCTGTTTTCTTATTTGCCACTCGATCTCTTGGAAACAATGCTGCTGTAAGCGACAGTGTTGTCGAAAGTCCGAAAACTTCAATTCGTTATCATTCTCAACAACTTTAGGGAAGCTCTACGCAGAGAAGAACCACATGTTCGTATGTACAAAACTCAGATTATTCAAAAACTCAGATTATTCAAAGGAAAGAGCGATGCGTTTAATTGCTAAAGGAATGAGGTAAAGTCAGTGCAAGTATTTCAAAAAAAAGTAATTTTCTCCAATAAAGTGCATTTCCGTCTGAATAGGCGAGTGAATACACAAAAAAAAAAGTCATTTTCTCCAATAAAGTGCTTTTCCGTCTGAATAGGTGAGTGAATATACAAAATTTTCCAATCCGGGCTTATAAAATCCTCATGTAATCCAATAAGTCGAGTACTGCAAACTTTGAATATGAGTAGTATGAATGTGAGTAGTATGAATATGAGTATGAGTATGATATTAAAATAAGTATTAATACATATAAGAATCATAAATTATGAGTATGATGCGAATCTACTCATATTTTTTAATACTCATTGCTGATCTCTGATATACATATATCCAAATTTTTTTGTGCACACTCCTTACTTTGATAAGTTACATACATAGAATCGAATAGGCTACAATAGGAGCTTGTTTGCATAGTTTGAAGCGAAGCCACTCGGCTTACAGTCACGTCCGCACCAACAACGATCTAAACTTAAAAACATCCTTACAGTGTAATAACCACAGTGATCGATTATCGATCGATCTGTTAACGATAGATCTGTTAGACTATCATGTACAAAGATGAACTAAATTCCTTGTTAAGGCAGAGAAGAAAATTGTCAAATAAAATTGTCAGGCATTCAGACTAAGCCTTTTTGAATGTCTATTCATTACATGCAATGACTCAAGAGAATTGTTGCAGTGACAAAGGGAGCCATGATTCATATTGAATAGTTGGCTGCTACAAGAGAATAATTGCAGTGACAGAGGTAGCCACGATTCATATTAAATAGTTGGCTGCTACATAAGTTTTCCATTTAACTTAGGCAAGATGAGTTGCAATGAAACAAAATTTTTTTTCAGGCCAAGATTTGACTGCTGTATAGCCTAACATATGCAAGAGGAATACTTATCCCTTAACATTCGTTAGAAGTGCATCTATAAAGGTAAGTTTATCGCCAAAAAACACAATAACACATGATGTACTTATGTGTGAATAGGTACATAATTGCGTAGCGAGGGACTCTGTTCGATAGAACAGAGCTAAAGTCGTGTGTTTTGGTGGTTTTTATTCCTGTAATATACTCTCCTTTCGCTCTGAGCGCTACAGTAGCATAAGAAAAAAATTCTGTTGTCGAAAGAGGTAGAAGGCAGGCAGTTATCTGTAAATCTAAGAACACAGTCCTGGTCTATCACTTTGTACAATTGTGGTCATATGTTGGCCTATCAGACGAGAGCTCCAACTCAGGCATTTCAAACACCTCTGCTATTCGGAATCGAAGCTGTAGGACTAGCTATTCATGTAAAAAATTAACACAAACAAACCCCAGGTCAGACATCTTCAACAAAACGAAATATGAATAAATATTACTTCGACGGCTACCTCTCAGCAGTTTTCTGGCAACAACAGAAAAAGTTTCTCAAAAATCTGTCGTTCGAAATCGACTTTAAATTGTAGCTGGCACTACCTATGAATAAAACAAAAGCACACATTATATGTGGGGTAAAAAGCTAGGTCGTAATCCTGACTGAAGGGCTGTATTGTCCAATTATATATGCATGTATGCAGTCATGGATTTTGCAGCTCCTTATCACTGTAATGCATGGACTGAGAGCTGCCTTAAAAGACTTCAAGACTCATAAATTATCCATTAGCTTTAAAAAATAAAGGGACATTGCAGTTTCATGCAAGTAAATGCTTTCGTTTTTATGAAGAATGCAGCAGAGACAGAAAACTCTGGACCAGACCCAGCATGTGGGGAGCTATGCTTGTGCTTGAGGAGATTTTAATGAAGCGATTCTTTCCATTGTTTTGAACGATAGATTTGTAAACACAATGTAACATATTTAAGGGTGATATGTGTTAATGCATTGTGTGGTATAATGCAACTCCAATATGCAATTCTATATGATGCAGAGATTATTGGCCTTATTAAACAATTGTTTTGTAAAAAAGCAGCAACTGAAACGAATTTTTTTTAAAGTTATTTGATTTCCTTATGGATTTAATTAATATCATCTTTAGCAATTTATTTCATTACTTGATACTTTGAATGCATTTACTTAATGACACTTGTTTACTTATTGCATAAAAATTTTTATGGGCCCGTTTATACATTCTGTTAAACATGAATTCAATAAAAAGTTTAATACCAATCATTTCATAAACAATTTATTAATTGATTTATTTTTATTTTTATTTGAATTCATCGTTAAATTCATACACTTCATCAGTTTATAACGTCGGGACTATGGTAGCAAGTTTGTTTCTTAAGTCTTTTATTTGGGAGTGGAAACAAGTGCTTGTTGGCATATATTTAAAAAAAACACATTTTTGTGGAAGTTATGGTTTTTAAGTTAATAAATGAATTATTTTTAATTATTTTTTAATTTTTTTTTTAATTTTTTTTTCAAGTTTTTTGCTCAAGTCTTTTGTTTTGAAAAATAATTTTTTTTTTTTTTAATTTTTATATGATGAAATTTTTTTTGTTCATTTGCTTTAGACATCCTGTTAAAAACATATGAAAACTTATTTTTATTTTTATTTTCTTTCCATAAAAAAAACGAAATAATTTTTTAATTTGTATACATTTTAACACGTTTGTTGCTTAAGTCTTTTGTTACTTATTTTTATGTTGTCTTTAAGCACTTTGGCAATTTTCATTTCAGTTTAATATCCTTTTAGTTGAATGTTTGTTAATTTTTATTTATTTATTTTATTTTTTTTTTACCTTTTAAACGTAGCGGTTGTTGGCCAGCCACACGTACAGCAGAAGTTAATTGTAAATCCACAAATAAAAAGGATACTGCTAACAGTAGATTAAATTTCCACTTCACGGACATATTAAGGCCTGTAAATTATTTTTTCTTTATATTTTTCTTGTGTTTGTTTTTTATATTTCTTTTTTTTTACTTGCAACCTTTAATGCTTATAATTTCGTTTAAACACTTAAGCTTCTGAAGCTCATAAAGATTTCTTTTCTTTCGTTTTTTAATTTCGTTTATATTTTTTGTTTTGCGTTACAACAATTTCGTTAGTATTGCAGTTTAATTACGAAACTGCAATACGTTTTTCTTTTTCTTATTCTTCGTCTTTTGACTAATGCTTAGAAGACAAGCGACGATGTGCAAATGGCAACATTCAAGTTGAAAATTTTTAAATTTAAAAAATTTTTTTTTGGTGATTTTTGTTTGGTTTGATTGATTTTGTTTGTTTGTTCTTCGTTGAATTCGAAAAATGGTGTTAATAATAATCCAATAATAGAAAGGTAGCGGCCAAATTACGGTTCTTTTTTTAGCTTAGCCAGAGAGAACGAAATTCGCGCCCCGCGTTTAAGCACCAAACTGAATTCGAAACGTTGAATGAACGGATATATAAAACCTTCTGAATGAACCGCCAAATAATGAAATACAAACCAGTCAAGTTAAATATTAGAGCTGCTAACGGTCTAAGCTCACAAATGCAGCAGTAACATTGGCAGCATTAGCAGCAGTTAGCTTGCTGGCGCAACATCAGTAGCTGACTAGGCAGCAGCGGCAACAACAAACATTAAACCAAACAACAAAAAAACAAAACAAAATCAAAGTAACAGTAACGGATACAATAAGGCCTTTGAATTAAATAAAATACAATACAATACAACAAACAACAAAAAGAAAAAATAAAATCAAACACATACATCTACGGACTTAGTCTCGGATACAGCAACTCTCAAAGACTTTAAGACTATGAAAGAAAAATGAATCACAATAACAAATAAAGAAACGTTGTTATTTTAACATATTTTGTTGTTGTTGTTATTGTTGCTGTTTTATTTAAGCCAAGCCAGAGAAAAAGTTGTTATTTAAACAGGCTAAACGCTGAATTAACTGATATTGTTAACATTGTTAAGCTTATTGCTCTGTTTTTGCTTTTGTTTTCGTTATTTTAGAGTGTGTTTTTTCTTGTTTTTTGTTTCATTTCATTGTTTAATAAAACAACAACAAAAATTATAACAATAAATGAAATGAAAGCAAAAAAATAAAATAAAATCCCTATTAAGAGCTGTGCGTTTGATAAACCACCTAACCCCACCACCACCATCTCATCTCTACCAGAGTTAGAGACCAGCAGACATTCACTCATTCATGTTCAACATTTGCCAGCGCTTAGTTAGTTGCATTCATACTTACTATTACTCGCCTTAATTTAAGCGTTTGAAAATACAAACAGAAAAAGCTCTTGTTTTTCTTTCTTATGCTTTATCTGAGAAATTAAAATTCGTTTTTTATTTCATAGCATTTGCAGCAAACGCCGCAGCTGTAAGCTGCTTAAGCTCTTTACCATCAAAAACCAAAGACCAGCCTTTAAATGAATAACGTTATGGCAGTGGTATGGACAGCAAAAGAAAATCTTAGCATTGCTGCCAGCGTCAAACCACTCTGAGAGTTGTTTTCAATGAACACCAAGAAAATTCTGTAATGCAGAGAATATTTGTTTCGGGAAAATTGAATCGTTTGTTAAATGAACTCAAAGAGAAAACTAGGAGAAGAGCCATTTTTATATGAACATTTGAAGTTCTCTTATGAAATGTTAAGAGTTGTAAAGGAATTGAGGATGAAGAATTTTTAAAATATTTTCGTTTGATTGTTAACAATTGTAGGAATAAAGTTTGCTTTGATATTTGGATGCCATTGTTTACATAAAAAACAAATCATCAAGAAATGCCAGCAAATTTTAAGACTGGTGAATACCATACTTACATACATGATTAAATGAAGTCGCCGTAATCTAGTAGGTAGTGTGTTGGCTTATTTGACGTGAGACCTCGTTTCAAACCCATACATACATAGATATATATGAATACATTCTCATACATAATTGATCATTACAACCCTTCAATTAAGATTACGATCTCGATTCTCACACCACTTATGTTGTATGTGTTAATTTTATACATGAGTGGCGGTACTTACAGTTTAAAGTTAACTACGAAAGACAGATTTTTTCGAGAAAGTTTTCATGGTAATTTTATTTTACTCTCGGAATTTTTGCCAGAAATCTTCTGAGAGAAAATCACCGAAGAAAAATGTTTTCATATTTGACCAGGGGTTTGAAGCGTGGACTTTCGTTTAATAAGGCTATACATTAGCTACTAGGCTACCGCGACTTCTGGTGAATAGTAAATCCTTTTTCTCGTGTAAGATTAAAAAATTTCTTAAGCAGTCGTTAAATAGTGGAACTGTTATTACAACAATATATGGAAGGTTTTGTTGAATACATTCAGTACAGCAGTCAGTTGCCCTTCATCTGGGAACTGCTTTCTAAATTAGAATACAACGATGCCCTTTTTAATACACTTAAACACATACGCTGCTTAGGCGCTTTGAATTTCATTTAACCTTTTAGTTTAATAGTCTTATTGCTGTTTAAGAACTCAGCAGTGAACCTGAATCAGAGATCAGCAATGAATCGAATCGAATGAATTTTTTCGATACTCATTAGTACTCTTGAAATTTTAAGTATGAGTGAGTCAACAGTATTGAAATTTAACTATTCTGATTCATTCGTACTCACTACACCATTGATTTATAAGTACTGATTGCAATGAGTATGAGTACAAAGTTGACATCAAACTCATAATATTCGAAATATGTTTGATTCATACGCCTACTAATTCAGATTTATAAATTTAGAAAAATACTTATAATACTCATAAATGATTCGAGTGATTCGAATCATTCATTAAAATTTACAGTCTTAGTTGTTGTTGCATTTACAAAAAAAAAAAGAAGAAAGAGAAAGACAAAAACAGCAAGCATAGCAAACACACAACCTTCTTGTGAGTATTATAGTGTTCGTACGCGATTCAAACTCATTTTGTGATTCTTGTAAACGTTGAGTAAAGGAGAGTCGATATCAAGTATGATTAAGTATGAGTACGATGAGTACTTCAAACTTTGAATATGAGTTGTATGAGTATGATATGAAAGTATCAGAAATTAAGAGTATGATTCGAATCTACTTATCTTTTTGAATACTCATTGCTGATCTCTGGTATATATTACAACAAGCTAACGACATCGAACTTGTGGAAAAAAAGTAGACGAAATGCCAAATGTTAATGATAGGTGGCTACAGTATGGTATAAGAACATGTAAGTGGATCAGTTTTTCAAATAGAAAAACCTTGATGGCATAATTTTTTTACTTCGAACGTTTTAAACTATTATCAAGCAAAACAGCTTATGTTTAGTTTCATTTTATCTCATTTTAAATATGAGCAAACATTATTTAACTTCTGGTCAAATTTTTAACAGAACCTTATTGAACACCAACCATAATAAGTGTTTTCCTGTCATTCCAATTGCCAGCAAAATTCAAACGGATGTGCTGACAAAGGGCTTTTCTATCTTAACTTTAAAAATTTTAATCGAACTCGTAGAGTACTATAGCAGTAGCAGTATTATTGAGTTTATTATTTCCGTTTCTAATTTAAGAATCACGTTTTAATACACTTCCAAAGGCTAAACACATTAAAGTTACGCTAAACAGAGCCTATGCGGAGCAGTTTGTGAATTACTAACATATGAGTTTGATTGTTCGTTTTCAAATTGTTCTACTTTGCTGTGCTAAGATTCAATACGAAACTGAAATAAAAATGGTTTAATTAAACAAATTGCCATGCATTAGAGCATCTTTATGCCTGTAAATCAAGTAATTTGAGTTAGAAATACCGGCATAATTGTTCGAAATCGGAGTTAATTATTCACAAAACTTTTTATTTTTTTTTATGCCTAGTCTCTCTCGTAACTTTATTGCTTTTATTACAAAAGAAATAAAACAAGTTTTCCCGAAGTATTTGATTTTCTCATGCAATTTCTAGCCATTAATCAATAAGAAAAAAAAAACCAAAAACAACAACAAAAACCCAATGATTTACAAAATAAATTTTTTTTTTATTACAAATATTTACAAAAGCTGTCATACTATTGTCATTCATTGACGATTTATCTGTTATCATTCATATTTTTGTTGTTGTTGTTTTTGTTTTCTTTGTATTTGTTTAATGCATTATGTATATTAGCAATATCGTGTTTGTTTCTTAAGTCTTTTGTTTGAATATGAGAAAAGAGACTCCGGGAGTAGTTTTTCTTTCTTCTTTCTGAATAATGGAAAGAGTTTAATTTTCCAGTTCTCTTGCTCTCTCTCTCTCTCTCTCTCTAGCTCTCTATTTTTGTGTTTCAAAGCCAAAGTACCGTTTGAAAAATTAATTTTCCTTAATGCTAAGAGTGGTAACAAGAAATTTCATTAAAAGAGCGAAAGAAAACGAAAAGAGTTTTGTTTTTTGCACCGAATTAGTTCGTTTTTATTTAAAGCTTTTCTATTGAAACGTCTAAGGCACGAAGTAAAGAGCTTTTTTGTGTTGCAGTTTTTTTTTGCAGTCATAATGACAACGATTGGTAAGTGCATATTTTTTTTTATAAAAATCACATTTAAATCGAGAAATGCATGCATACATACATCTATACATATACATATGTATGTGTGTGCGTACATTTGTAAATATTATAAAATGTAAATAAAAATATTTTTAAAAGCCGACAGCAAGTCAATGCCTGTTTGATGATCGTATGTCTGCAACAGTGGCTGTGCAGTAAATACGTTAAGCCGCGGAAGAGGGGCTTGCAGGGTATTATCTATTCAAGATGTTTTCATTCAGTTTTTCCAGTTTATTAAAGAACAAATATGATCACAGTTAGATTTGCTAGACAACAACCATTGAAATGAATTATTATACGCGACTTTTTTTTCTCATTTTGTTTTCACAGATGCCTTAGCCGCTTTAGACTCGTGTGGGGTTTTTTTTTTCATTGTCTTCAGATTTTGTTCGATTGTCTGCTTTTTATGCTATCGTTATGTTTTTTTTTTTGTGCTTTAAACGAGTGTATCTTTTTTAATTGTTTAACGGTCTGGTGTTCAAAATTCTAATTCATCTTGAATGTTGTTTATCTAAACGAACTACAGATTCCCATTAAGTTTTAAAATTAAATTGTTATTATAAATAACATAAACGAATTTCTATTCAATTTAACACTGTAGATTTTATGGTGACATAAAAAAGGAAACGAATATTATATTCATGATTAGAAAGATACGTTAAAAATAATTTAAATTAAATAAGGAAATGAATTAAATGACGAATTTTAACAGAAACAATAACAACTTATTTCATAGATTGCTTATACGATTTTTGTTTAATCAACAAGAAAGTTACGGTCAGTCCATCTGAACAGTGTGTTCCTCTACATAAAAAGTATTTAAGAGAAAAGTTCTACGTAAGATCTTCGGTCCAGTGCGAGTTGGCGATGATTTCCGCATCTGATCCAACAGTGAGCTGTATGAGCTCCTCAACGACATAGACGTTGTACAGCGTATAAATAACCAGCAGCTGCGCTGGCTCGGCCATGTCGTCCGAATGGAGGAGGATGCTCCGGCGAGACGGGTATTTGATACGGAGATTTGTTAAAGTTGGCGAAGAGGATGACCTTGTTTACGGTGGAAGGACCAAATCGAGAAGCACTGTCATCGATTGGTGTGACCAACTGGCGTAGGCGCGCAAGAAGCAGAGGCGTATAGGAAGGATGTGTTGCGGCAGGCCGAAATACGTTAATCGGGTTGTTAATGGCCAATTAAGTAAGTGTTGTGAGATATTCAGAAGAGTGTCTCTGCGTCCTAATTAATACAGTATTAGGGCATTATGTTGCAGTTTAGATGTCGACGAGATGATCAATTTTCAACTTTTTAGATGACATTCAAAAACGTTAACTCTGAACATATGGATGGTAGACAGACTTGTGAAAAAAAAACACAAGGGAACACGTGAATATAGGGTCAGCACAAGGTAAGATTATTTCACTATTAATATTGGGTCACATGAAGCAACGGTTCAAACCATGGTTTCAATTTAAGCAAATAAGCAGTGCTTTGTTTATATTTATAGCATTGGTATTTCATGCTGAAATGGAAAAAAGTCTTATAATATATTAATCTCTGCTAATTATCTAATTGTGCCACAAAAACATCTTTCATGGTTATGAGTGTAATAGTTTTTTTTTTGCAGTCTGAATGCAAGATATGATGACAATAATTTCTCATTAAAATTAGTGTTTGCATTAACAAAAGCAATTAACACCAATAATAACATAGAAAACTTATTAAAAATATTTTTATGTTTTACAAAATACAATTTTTTTCTTAATTTTTTTTTTAATTTTTTTTAAAATTTTTTTTTTTAGATTTTCTAAGGCTTTTATGGTGGTGATATTGCAATTTGCAATTTACTGGTAAACTTGCTACAAATAGTGTAATATGTAACAACAATTTTTATATACGCTACATATATATTTTTTTTTTATTTATTTATTTATTTATTTATTTATTATATATGTATGGATATGTGTATGTATGTATATAATAATAATAAAATTAAACAATTGTGTTTTATGTTTTCTTACAGAAAATTATAAAAAAAAGAAAAATTAATTTGAAAAAAAAATTAAAAAATATATTACAAGTGCAATAACTTGGTATGTTTCAATAAACTTTTTAATTCTTTTTTTATTTTATATGTGAATGCGTGCAAGCGTGCTTTGTTGTATTTATTGTTATTTTTATTGCCAGTATTGTTGCTACTGGTATTACGGTTGCTGTTGTTTTATATAGAAAGACATCAACCGACAACAAGAAAGTTGCAACATGCGTGCCAGTTTTATTGTGTGTTCATTTATTATTATTGCTAAGCTTCAGTCTTTTGTCTTCCACACTCAATTTATTCTTTTTTTCTTTTTCAATTCTTTTTTGCGAATTTTTTTGCGTTTTTTTTTTTTATTTTTTATTTTTTCGCACATTTCAAGCATTTTGAACGTTTTGAGACAATCCATTGGGTCTTGGCTTTTAATATTAAAATTTTATAATGTCCGCATAGACATTAATCGTTTATCGTTTCAATCAAACCCAACAAGTCAAACAAAAGAGCTAGAAATCAGAGATCAGCAAGGAATATTTAAAAAGATGAGTAGATTTGAATCATACTCATAATTTTTGATACTTATACGCATTCATACTTTTTTTTAATATCATACTCATACTACTTTTATTCAAAGTTTGAAGTACTCATCGTACTCAACATTTATAAGAATCACAAAATAAGTATGATTCGTGTACCAACACTACAATACCCACTAGAAGGTTGTGTGTTTGCTTTGCTTGCTGCCTTTGAAGTACTCATTGCCCTCATACTTAATAATACGCATGATGTCGTTGATTTTTCGATTCTCCATGACTCAACATTTACAAGAATCACAAAATAAGTATGATTTGCATACGAACACTACAATACTCACTAGAAGGTTGTGTGTTTGCTTTGCTTGTTGTCTTTGCCTTTTTCTTTCTTCTTTTTTTGTAAATACAACAACAACTAAGACTGTAAATTTTGATGAGTAATTCGAATCACTCGAATCATTTATGAGTATTATAAGTATTTTTCTAAATTTATGAATCTCATTGAGTAGGCATATGAATCAAACATATTTCGAATGTTATGAGTTTGATGTCAACGTTGTACTCATACTCATTGCAACCTGTACTTATAAATCAATTTTGTAGTGAGTACGAATGAATCAGAGTAGTTGAATTTCAATTGACTCACTCATACTCCAAATTTTATGAGTACTTATGAGCAGCGAAAAAACGATTCATTGCGGATCTCTGTTAGAAATACTACAAAGAGAGAGAGGGAGCGAGAAAGAGAATTATAGATCCAATTATCAATAAAAATTCCTTTCATTTTTTCTTCTTCCTCTTATGAATATAAAACATATTCAGAATAATTTTTCGTTTACACGTTCTTGCATTCAGTACTTTACATAGTTTAAATATTTTTCTGTTTTCCTTAATAACGTTACATTTAATAAAAAACAAATCAAAGAAGTGAAAAAGAAAAAAACTCCACATCTTAATGAGTGGCACACTCTCTTAAGCATCATTACGTTTGAAAACATGATTTATAACTGATTAAGCGAAACTTGACCCAGAACACACTGGCTGGCTGACTGGTTGGCTGTTGTTTGACTTGTAAAGAACGTGACTAGAACGAATGTTATTGATGCCACTACAGAAATGAAAATGTTTAAAACAGAAACAACAAAACATAAGTAGATAATTTGACCAAGTTTTAGTTTTTTCATTCTTTTCTTCTGTTTTGTTTTAATAACTTTCAATTTCATAGAAAATTGTAAAGAAAAGAAAAAGTTTAAAATTAAAAAAAAGGAATTAAAAGAAGAATGTTTAGCATAAATTATAGTCTTAAAAATATAATAAAATTTACAATCTAGGTTTAGAAAATATTCAACAAACGAAATTATAATATAATATAAAACAGCCTATAAAACAAAGGACTTAAGTGACAAACTTGCTTTAAACAAATGCTTTTCGTTTCTATTTTAGGAAACCCTAATAACTGATTTGATGTTGGTAATACAATACACAAACAGCCTAGAAACAACTTTCAAAAAAATAGATTAAAAACATGTTTAAGGCACCTGGTGTCATTGTTGTATTACAATAATTAGTATCAATTAATCAAGCCGCATTATGTACTTAGTAGCGACATACATATCCAATGCCCAACTCTGGTCAGATAAAAACCAGCAACCAGTTGAGAGGGAATTAAGGAAACGCAAGTGGGGATGGCTTGGGCACACTCTTCGTAAGCCATGAGATGACATCACAAAGAAAGCCATAGACTGGAACCCCCAGGGAAGAAGACGCATTGGGCGACCATCACACTTCTGTAAATGCAACAACAACTAAGACTGTAAATTTTGATGAATGATTCGAATCACTTGAACCATTTATGAGTATTATAAAGTATTTTTCTAAATGCTATGAATCTGAATGAGTAGACGTATGAATCAAACATATTTCGAATGTTATGAGTTTGATGTCAACATTGTACTCATTGTCATTGCAACCTGTACTTATAAATCAATGTTGTAGTGAGTGCGTATGAATCAGAGTAGTTGAATTTTAATACTGTTGACGAACTCATACTTAAAATTTCATGAGTACATGTGAGTAGCGAAAAAACGATTGATTGCTGATCTCTGTTCCGTGCATACATACATAATTGGTCGTTATAACTGTACAGTCAGGATTACGACCTAGCTTCTCACACCACTTATTTTGTGAGTTTTAATTTTATACATGAATGGCGGGGAGCTTTAGTTTAAATTCGACTCCGAACTACTGATTTTTGAGAAATGATTCCATGAGAATTTTGTTTACATTCACAGTTTTTGCCAGAAATGTTCTGAGAGGAAGCATTTACGCTCTACGGGGCCCAATGAAGAAGCCGGCGAGCTTGCAAAAAGGGAAGCTTCCGTAGAGTAGATACTGATGTTTGGTAACTTATGCTGAAATCAAGAAAAGCCAAGTGGTTTTCAGGCTTTTTGTTCGAATCTTTTGTTGCAAAACTACAATAAGAAGAGATCGGAGATCTATAAGCAATTCCTGTGACATCTTATTTTAATTTCTTATAACAAAATTAATTCAATTTCATGATTGTCAAGAACCAGAACAGCACGAATATGAATTCACAACATATGCCAGATGTATACAGAGTCCATATGTGTATGTAATTTATATAATTTCAGAGCATACTGGTAGTGACAGCAAGATATTTGCTAAGTATCTCTTCAGAGTAGTTAATGAATATATTTCTAAATACAGCACTGGAAGAATACTGCATTCATCATTAATTTCCTCGTTTATTTGCGCTCTTTACAATTTAAATTCTCTCATTACCTCCAAAATCCATACATTCTTAATATGGTGTGCAAGCAAAACCAGATCTCTTGACATAATGGATTCAATTTTTAAAATCATTCCTTCTACAAACCTTACTGCTATTAATTAAAAATTATAAATGATTAAAAGTTTTATAATTTTTTGATAGAATTAAAAAAAAAAAGTTAAACTTTAACGTCACTGTATTATTTAAACATTTAATTCAAAAAATAATATGCACGTGTATAAAAAAATTCTGAAAATAAATAAAAGAAAACCAAAACCAGAAATTCCCATCCATAGCATTGCAATTAAATGTGTCAAAGAATTGTTTAATTATCACATAAATTCTAAATTTATAGCGTAAAGATATTTAAAAAACAAAAAAAAAAAAAAAAAAAAAAATAAGATGTCATATGCTTTAATAAACAAAAGACTTAGAACACAAACTTGATTAGTTAAACAATAATTTTGAAATATGAGAAACGCCAGAAATAGATTAAAAATAAGAGAAAAATAATAAAAAATATCAAATAATTTTTAGTATAAAAGAAAGAATTAAATGTTAAAATATTAAAATCATGCTGGACCAGTTGTTGTTGTTGTTTTTTTTTTTTTTTTAATTAAATGCAATAAAATTTTTAATTGAAAAGAAATATTCTTTTTTAAGAATTATATCACTTTTAGAGTATGTTAAGAATGTTGTTGTGTGTACGTAATACAGGTTCTTTAATAACTAGCTGAATAGAAAAAAGGTTTGTTTTACAGATGAAAGATGCAATGTTTAATTATACACATTTTTCTCCTTAGGTTTATTATGTCATTTCGAGTAAGACACCGCTTCCAGGGATGTAAAATTCTACTGTTGTTCTATATAGCTCTTGCTATAAGTATATATTACATACATATGTATATAATTGATGAGTGCAACTCTTTAGTTAGGATTACAACCTATCTTAGCACACAACTTATGTTGTGGGTGTTAATTTCAGTCAGCTCCGAAAAAGAGATTTTTGAGAAACTTTTTAATGGCATTCTTTTCAGTGTTTTTGTCACTTATCTGCTGAGAGGAAGTCGTCGAAGAAATATTTCTTCATATTTCGTTTTGTTGGAGATGTCTGACTTGGGATTTCAACTGTGGCCTCATGTCTAACAAGCCAACACACTACTTACTAGACTATTGTTATTCTTATTCTTTCTTTGCAATTCTCTCTTCTTTTCTTGGCTTCTAGAAAAACTGAAAGTGGGACAGTAGGGTGCCATACAGAGATCAGCATGAATTGTTTTTTCACTACTCATAAGTACTAATGAAATGTTGAGTATGAGTGAGTCAACAGTATTGAAATTTAACTATTCTGATTCATTCGTACTCACTAGAACATTGATTTATAAGTACAGATTGCAATGAGTATGAGTACAAAGTTGACATCAAACTCATAACATTCGAAATATGTTTGATTCATACGCCTACTTTATTCAGATTCATAAATTTAGAAAAATACTTATAATACTCATAAATTAGTCGAGTGATTCCAATCACTCATTTAAATCTAACAGTCTTAGTTGTTGCATTTACAAAAAAATAAAAAAGAAATAGACAAAGACAGCAAGCAAAGCAAACACACAACCTTCTAGTACGTATTGTAGTATTCGTACTTGAATCATACTTATTTTGTGATTCTTGTAAATGTTGAGTTAAGGAGAGTCGAAATCAACAACATCATGCGTATTGTTAAGTATGAGTACGATGAGTACTTCTAACGTTGAATATGAGTAGTATGAGTATGATATTAAAATAAGTATGAATGCGTATAAGTATCAGAAATTATGAGTATGATTCGAATCTACTCATCTTTTTAAATACTCATTGCTGACCCCTGGTATCATACACTTATGAAAGCGTGTATATTTTAGAATTAGTGATGTTTATCATGAATCATAAACGCTGCTATCAGACTAGTTTAACGAAATATTTGCTTTGCTTCTCCATCTTCCTTTTTTTTTTGTTTTTTTGACAATTATTGGCACATAAATTCTCTTCAAATGTCAAGGATTGTAAAGTTTTTTTTTTTATTTTTTTTTTTTGTTAGATTTCGATAATGTTTTATATAACATACCATCTAAACATAAATAAATTTAAGTGGGTTGCTTTCATGACTGCATAACAGAAATCATATAAATTATGCATCACATACAAAAGAAGAAAAACCAAAAAAAAAAAGTTGATTTTTGATATGCAAAATATTTTAAAAAGTTTTTAATTAAAAAACAAAATCGTTTTATAATAACTAAATGCACTAAATTTGTATAATCATCATCATCATGATCATCAAATGATACAAATTTTGCAAAAAAAATTTGCAAATAAATCGCAAATAAAAATAAAATCAGGTTTTAAAACTTTCATTGAAAAATTCTGTTTCTGTGGTTAACGAATGCAGCACAATGGACATACGACTCGTGCAGAAGAAATGAAAGAAAAATAAATAAAATTTTATCTGATATTTATGTTAAATGGAAATTAATGTTTAAATTAGAAAAAATTGAATTTTTATGGTCGTTAATGAATTTGTTATAGCGGTAGAGTAAAAGCTAAAATCTAATATGAACACCAACACTTTACTTAAACAATTCAATGGAAAGTGAGGGTGTAGCTTCATTTGGCTGCCAATAATTTTGTTTTCTTTTCATATTATTTTTTTTTTTCTATAAAATTGAGTTAATCGAGTACGAGTGTTAAAAATTTGTTATGCATAATGTTTAAATATGATTAAAGTTTTTTTTTAAAGAAAAAAATTAATAAAATTGAATTGCTTCAAATCAAAGTCAGCAGAGTCAGCAAACAGAATTGGTTTAAATACCCCAAAGACACTCCCTAACAACAGCAACAGGTTAATGGTTTTCTTTTATTGTTTCTTTTTATATTTCGTTAACAATGGTCAACAATAATAAAAGAGAAGACAATATAAACAAATTACAAAAAATATAATGAAGAAAAAGAAATGCTTTAATAAAAATTTTATCGAATAATTGGCAATGTTGGCATGAAGTCTTGCATAAAGCGTTGCTAGATGGGAGCTGGAAATTCGAAAGTAAAAATGAATTTTGATTTTGTTGACTTCTTTCTCGGGTATTCTTATTGCAGAGTATAATAAAACTATATTACAGAGTCTTTTTAAAGTGTTTCGAGTCCGTGAATTAAAAAAAAGAAAAAATGTAATATTTTATACGTTTGAAAGGCCTTTTGATGACATTATGTGTGGAAGAAAACATTTGGGGGGAGTGCATCCCAAATGTTCCAATTTCCATAATCTAATGAAACTAAAACAATCTACTTTTAATCACAAACATTTTCTGCTTCATTGTGACTGACATTGATAAATTGTTTTCATATTTTATGGTCGATTTAAATTAAATCCGATAAACACATTAATTTGGAATTGAATCGAATTGATGGTCCAATAAACGGGTTGGTATGCCATCTACGAATACATACAGCATAATTGTGTATGTAATGACAGGCCACACAACTTAATAAATCACATTAGAAAAGATGTCTTAATTTCATACATAATTTTTCATTTTCATGGCAGATATAAAATAATGTCCTCCTCTCTCTCTCACTCTCTCTCTCTGTGAGCAATATTTTTTAATTAAGATTCGTTAGACTTTCATTTCTTTTATTGTCTTCAAAACACCAAAGCAAAGACAGATAATAATTTCGAATGCAAATAAATGGATTGTAATTCATAATTCATGAAATAATCACTATCACAAAAAAAAAGAAAAAACGCAAGAGGTGTCATGGCAAACACCCAGCTAGGAAGAACGTCTGCAATTTTTCTTAAGAAAAATTAAAATTTAATTCCGTAGTCTAATAGGTATTGTATTGGCTTATTAGGCTTGAGTCAAATGTTCAAACCCAGCGCAGATATCTCCAACAAAAGGAAATGTTTGAAAATATGTGTCTACGGCAACTGCATCGTTGCATTTCAGACTGGCAAAAAATCTGAGAGAAAATAAAATTGCTATGAAAAGTTTGAAGTCGCCGTAGTCTAGTGGGTAGTGTGTTCGCTTATTGGACATAAAACCCGGGTTCGAGTCCCAGGCCAAACGTCAAAACGAAATATGAAAAAAAAAATATTTTTCCTCTCAGCAGATTTCTCGCAAAAACTCTGAGAGTAAAAATTGCCATGAAAAATTTCTCAAAAATCTGTCGTTCGGAGTCGACGTTAAACTGTTGGTCCCTGCACTCGAGTAAAAAATTCAAACACACAACATAAGTGGTGTTAGAAGATAGGTTGTAATCCTAACTAAAGAGTTGTAATGACCAATGTATGTTGCAGCTACAAAAAAGCTGTCCTGGATCACACCAGGACATTTTTTAGGAACTCCATTTTGAACCCTTGGTGAGCAATCAGCTTAACACAACAACTATTCTTGTGACAGGCTTAAACCGTTCAATACTGAAAGACATGCTAGAATTGAAAAACCTTTAGTTTACACAATAGTTAAGTACATACAGTGAGCGCCATATGTGAATCAACACCCAATATAATTTTAAATTTGCTATTATGTTCTTAAGTATAAAAAAGTTCCTTTAACATGAATTGTGGTTTTTGTTTTAACATTTTATAAGTAATAAATAAACGTTTTTATTTTTGGAAATTTATTCGACTATTCTCATTTACTTTTCTCGCTATTCTAAGAAAATGAATTATTTCAGTGGTGTTTACTCACTTTTGGCGCTCACTGTATATATACATAATTAGCCTTCAGTCAGGTTTACGGCTTAGCTTTTCAACACCACTCATGTTCTGCGTGTGTTGTTTTATACATGAGTGCAGGGACCTACAGTTTAAAGTCGACTCCAAACGACAGATTTTAGAGAAGCTTTTCATGGCAATTTTTTTACTTACTCTCAGAGTTTTTGCCAGAAATCTGCTGAGAGATAGTCGTCGAATAAATATTTCTTCATATTTCGTTTTGAACCGTGGCTTCTCATCTAATAAGCCAACACAACCTACCTACTAGACTACGGAGACTTCAATAGTTAAGTAAGACCATATACATATTATGTAACATGTGCTTAAGTTTTTAGAGCATCTTTTATTAAAATCATTCCCACTAAACTATAACCATTTTATTTAAATTATAACATTTGCATTATATTTTCACACTTTCTTATCCAATAAATAAATAAAGAGTCTATTTAAACGTTAAAAAGAAACACTTTGACCATATAAGAAATCTAATTCACTTGGAGACCTTGTTTGGAGTTTTTGTATATGAGGACCTTTACTTGGCACAAAGCACGCCATAAAGACATTCTATTTTTGTTGTTGTTGTTGTTAATTTTTGTTTTTCTATTACCTAAAACAGAGCACGCCAAAACATGATTTATTGTGTAAAACTTATTGAAAGGCACACTAAAAATAGAGTTATACAATGAAACCATTGAGAGAAGAAAAAAAAAACCCATTTAAGGCGGAGTTCAATTTTAATTGTTAGTCATCATTACGAAAAAAAGCCAAAAAAAATTGCAAACAATATTAAAAGTTTAATTAAAATTTCAAATTAAAAGTGAACTTTAAATAAATTAAAGTTTTTGTTGTGTTTTATTTTGTTTTTATTTAATTTTAAACAAATCGAATATTAAACACAATCAAAAATAGGGGGCTGGCACTTGAAAAGAAAAAAAAAAATACTTGAAATATTTAAAGGCTCTTAAACAAGAAATAAATCAATATCCAGTTAATTTGGAATTTTTTTTAGAAGAATAATAAATTTTGCACACATGATTAATTATGGAAAAATGCTTCCGTTTCTAATTACAAGAAGAAAAAAAAAATTTATATGAACGGTATTGTTAAAATGAAATGAAAAACTTTTAATACGAGATGATTGAATGGTTTTTTTTTGGGTACATGACACTCGAGGCGAAAGGCATTTCAAAATGCTTCTCTTTAAGCCAACAAAAAAAACCTTGAATATTTTTTTCTCCTTTTTGGTTAGGAGGCTATATTTTCAATATAATTTCAATTTACAATGAACTCTTCAAGTACATTTGTACCATTATCCGTTAACGGGTTACAATTTGAACAAATTAAACCAAGAAAAGACGAAAAAACAAATCAAAGCAATTGCTAACTAAACCGTTAGCTAAACTATTTACTACAGTTTATCAAAAAAAAATATTTTTAAAATATTTCAACGGAAGTTATAAATGCCTTTTAATTTTTACATTTGCCGTACCATTTTTTTACACTGATTTTGATGGTCAATTGAAACAGAAAACAAAAAAACGAAAACATGTAACCTTGCCGGGTATCATTTTTCTTTTCTCAACCACATAATTATTATATTAACAGAGATGAAAAGAGAAAAAAAAAGTATTTTTGTTCTCCCCTAAAACCTCTTAATCCATTGGTAATCATAAAAGGGTGTTGCCTTTGTAAGTGGCTTATAAAATAAAAGGCCGCACTTTATACATCGTACGTATCTTATAAATATCCGTTACATTTTGTTAATTATTATTCAAATTGTTTATTTAAGTAGCTTAAAAGAATTATAATGATCAACTATTACTAAGTGCTTCAATAAAACGTATGTCTGTTCTCATATAGGAAAAGTAACGCTTGTAGCTTAAGTCTTTTGTTTTTTGGCAGACATATAATGCCCATACTAGACGGTTTTACTTTCGATACTGTAATTACATTTTAACATGTGATTTTTAAAATGCATAAACAATTAATCCAAAAACAAAACAAACAAAAAACTCATTAAAATATTAAAATATTAGGTGTATAGCAAGTAAAAGCAAGTTTATTGCCAAATATTTTGGGCGTTTATTGTAAAATACAAATGAAATATGAATTTATTTAATAGTTTTGGTGATCATCATTGCCTTGTCCGGATAAAGGGGAAGTGGAAAATGATGTAACACACATTTCCAATGACTCCGTATAGATGTCAACAGATTGCTCGAAACTTAATGGAGCTGTGATTGGAATCTCTTTAGAGACAGCAGATAGCTTACTAGGTAAGGGTATCTGATCATTGTAGCATCTTCAGGCATAAGAATGAGATACTATATCGGGTGCTGAGAGGCTTATTAAGTAGGATAGTACTTCTGGGAGAAGTAAAATACTTTTAGGGGGAGAATAATACTTCCCCCAGGTATCTTTTGTCAGGGCATATACTGATATCTAGAACTGTTTTCGTATGGGCACTGTGTTTCCACTTAATGGCCTCTAGAATAATTTTGTTTTGTCAGGCTGGTTTATTAAATAAGCTAGATGTGGTACAACTACAAAACATTCCTTAAAATTTTCTGCGTTAAAAATTACATTAAGAAGCTGAAGGCTTAGGACTGGCAATAATGTGCCCTTGGCACCACTTAGGCAAATTCAGTTGCAGGTAAAATAGCACAGCAAAATTGAACAAAATTATTTATAAAACTCGCAAGAGAGCATGTTAAGCATCGTTGTTGGATCTATTATTGGACACTGCACTGTCCACTCTTCGTTTGATCGCTTTGCCGATCCAAAGAAGAGGTATGTTTTACAGTTCCCTTAGTCAGATTCACACACTCTTCAATTCATCTGCGGTTTGATTCCCGTCAACATTTCTTCCAAAAGTATATTCATTGACACCAGTCAAACCGTTTGTAAAGATGACATGTTAGATTTAGAAAACTACCAACTCTTCGTCTTTGTGCCTTCACCAGGAGTACTACCGAGAAGATCTTGTACAAATTACAATACATACCATGCAGTCTGTTAAATCCGAATTCAAAGTCCAGATATCTCAGATAATCCTGGCATGACCGAACGAATATGCGAACGTCAAATTTTTAGAGTCAAATTTGATGAGCACTTAATTTCACATTTTAGAAACTCATTCATTGGCCTCCAAGATTAAGGAAATCCGCAGTTTTAGAATATTTTTTGAGGGAACCTGAAGAACAACATTTCAGCTGCCATTGAGGAGATATCTGTCGAACTGCTGTAAAGAGTACGTCAAAATCGTCTCGTTTAATTTTTTAATGAAACAACCTTAAAAATAATCGACAGGCTGTGGTACTGAAACATTGCTCCAAACAAATGTTTTTTCACTTTACACGCTTACAAATCACCCGTTTTATATGATAGTTATGCCTCCATATAACTTTCAAATTTTCTTATTTTACCTTAAGGATGATGCGATAAAAATTACTTTAACACTGCAATGCAAATAAATAAAATTTATTTTCACTGCTACTTATGGAGTCAACCTCTTTATTTTGGTATATTTTGTTTGCATATGGTGCCCTGAAAGCATGTTACTTGAAGCGAAAAAATTGGAAAATACCATGAACTTAAAATGGGAAAATAAAATAAAACTGGAAGTATGGAAATTAAGGAAAATAAACAAAAAGAAACAAAAATAAAATATTGTTAAGCTCCCTAAGGCCAACAAACATAACCTACAAAATAAAATTTTTGTTTGGAAAATACAAAAAACCCGATTACATACGAGAAATCATTAAAAAATATGAATTCATAAATATTTGAAAGTGTCTTACCTTTCCAATATTTTTTTGCCTGATGATGACATTTTAAACCCTTCTAATGCCGTTTTTGCACTCTATTTTGTAGGGTATCTTTAAACACACCTCTTAGATCACCGGACCATAACATTTTTGCCTCTTTTCGGTCCGTTTTCGATTTTTTTCTGGTGTGGTCGTTCGGTTTACTTAGTTGTTTTGTGCTTAAAATGCCGTTAAATTTATGCACTTTTGCATCTGTATCGTATAATTTGCAAACAATTTTTTTTAGCAGGTATTTGAATACCATTATTTTGCTTAAATAAACAATTTACGAAATTAAGTTGTTTATTTAGTAGCAAATAATTTACTAATAAAAAAGGGGTTACAGCAAGAGAAGTTTTATTGGTATTTTGATATTTTTGTTTTTCACATTAAAACTTAACTGTAAATTAGAGTGTGTTTTGAAATGTATTTGGAGATTTAAAAACCAGTGTGCTTGTGTCTTAAGTCTTTTGATTTTGAATGCCTTTAACGTACAGTATTAAACAAGTGTAATTAACGAAAATCTTAAGCGTATACACGCTGGGCGACGGAAAAAAAAGGATATAAATTTTCATTTAATCTGTTTAGTAACGAAGTATAACGAAGTATTTGTTGTCAACAAGTATGGACATGCGACTTATTGGATTCTAGATTACGACCGATAATTATAATTTCGATATGATCAATGAGCTTGTTTATCTTGGCTCCGCCGCATCCATATGATGTCTGGAGATAAAGCATAGGATCACTCTTGCTAACAGGTGCTGGTATGGTCTCAGAGGCAATTTAGTAGCATAGATATTCGCCTTCTCTGTTCTTCTTTATAACTCAGAAGCATAGACACTATTAAAAACTGATGCAGCAGCCTTGAAAGTAGTCGAGAGAAAGGTCCTACATGAGACCTTCGGTTCAGTGCGAGTTGGCTATGATTTCTGCATCCGATTCAACAAAGTCGTCATAGTCTAGTAGGTAGTGTGTGGGCCTATTAGACGTCAGGCAACGGTTTAAACCCCAGGCAGACATCTCCAACAAAAACGAAATATAAAAACATATTTCTTCGGCAATTTCTTCTCTGCAGATGTATGGCAAAAATTCTGAGGAAAAGTTTATCAAAAATCTGTCGTTCGAAGTAGGCTTTAAACTGTAAGTCCCTCTGCTCATGTATAAAACTAACGCACATAAAATAAGTGGTGTGAGAATCTAGGTCGTAACCCTGGTTGAAGGGTTATAATGACCAATTATGTATGTTATGTATGATCCAACAATGGCCTGTATAAGCACCTCAACGACATAGACGTTGTGCAACGTATTAACATTCAGCGGCTGTGTTAACTCGACCATGTGCTTCGTATGAAGACGATTCTCTGGTTAGATGGGTATTTGATGCGAGGATTTGTGGAAGTCGGTTAAGAGGACCTTGTTTGCATAAGAAGCACCAAATCGAGGAAGTTCTGTCATCGACGGGTGGGATCAACTGGCGAAGGTGCGTAAGAAGCAAAGGCGTCTGGAGGGATGTGTTAAGGCAGGCAGAAATCTTTTCATCAGGTTGTTAACGGCCAATTAATAAATTAAGTAAGTAAGTAAGTGAGTAAGTAAGTAAGTATTGATGTAAATCAAATTGTGTTGTTTTTAATAAGGCATCGGATGCTCCGATGGGCTAGTAGGTAGTGTCCTAAACTTCAAATGCAGAGGCCATAGCTCTGAATCCCGCCAAAGATCCTGGGTGTTTTGTGTCTGTTGTCTGCTTGTTGTCAGTAATTATATGTGATTCACCGCAATAAAAAAAAGAAGTGAGAATTACAAAGCAAAGTGACGAAGGTACTACACTGGTCGGTGCAAAAAAAAAGAAAAATTAAAAGCAAGCCTTCTCTCTCTGTTGGACAGGAACCAACCAATAATTGGTAACTGCAGACGTTATCCAAGATCGTAAACGCAATGTAATTGAGATGCTGAAGGAAATGATACACCAAATGGTATATCATCTCTCATTTTATTTTCTGCAAAAATTCTTAAATTACTAATTTGAGATGTCGTTTTAGATGTATGAAAAGTATCGCTATCGAATGAATCAGACTAGTTCGCCAATATGGCAATTCGATGATTCCTCATCAACTTTATTCACGTAATGAGGCGTTAAAGAAGTAAGTTTAATATAAAAATTCCTTTCAGCGAACCTTCTGTACCTATAATTTAAACTTTAAAATAACCTTTCCACTGTGTAAATAATTTAAAATCACTGTAAAGCAATGATTATTATGATCATTATTCCTCATGTGTAAATTGGCATAAAATGGTCTCCTCTATAAATAATAATCTTCATGGCTTTGGGGACTTTACTACATTTCGCTTTATTTTTTTTTTTGTTTTCGTATCGTAATCTATAAAAAGTAAATAGAAATCTTAACAAACCATAAATCTAAAGCGGTTGTTGTTGATCTTCATTGATATTATTTTTCGTTTGAAATAACAAAACTTAACCATGGTAACAACACCATTAAACAACATTCTTCTTTTGCCTGAATATTAATGCCAGCAAAAAAAGTAAAAATAATTCCACATTCATAGCATATGCTGTATGCAACATATTGATGCAGTTATAAATGCAGCCAATGGCTTCGATGTATAGATTTTTGGTGGCAACAATAATGGCCCAGTTATGTTTTATTTGTATGCATTTTAAATCAATATTATGTGGCAACAAGAAAGCCAAAAAACTCTACATAGAAACTAGCAAAGCACTAAAGAAAAAGGAAAAATTAAAAACCTGGCCAAAATGACCCACGCGCATAAAGTAAACATAACATGGCACCAGAAATTGGAGAAGAACAAACACTTGTATTTGCAACGAATTTAAGAGATTCGCTATTGCTTAACAAGATTGATTAGCAAGTCTACTGAAAGCAAATTTTTGCTTATTACTAGTATACATGCTACTGAATCGTAAAACATGGGCGGTAGATAGGAATCGAAGCTGTATCGTTAGTATAGGCACTACAAACATACGGCATATTTCTGAGGAGTCGTTTCATTGTTTACCTAGAACAATCAATCGATTAAGAGATCATATGTGGGCCGTTGTGATACGCAAGCCATCCTTTTCCTGCAGCTCTCCCTAGATTCTGATGAAGCAATTGAGGCTCCATTACGGTTTAGATCGCCTTCACAGTAGACATTAATTAACCTTCTTCTTCCGGATAGCGCTGGGAATATACCCAATAGGGTACATAGAGCATAGTTTCCTCTTGTTCTTCGTCTCTATTGTTCCTGCCTGACTTCCCAGATCAATATATTCCGCATTAGTGCCCATAATGCAGTATTCAGTAATGACTTCAACAACTATACTGGAGTAGTCCTTTCGAATTTTGGCAGAATTTGTGAGGAACCTCTATTCAATGAACAGATTTCTGCCCGCAAACAAAGTCGGTCACGCTGATTCACCGCTGATTACAAGCTTTTAGGTCTTCAACGTAGGGCAATTACACACATGCCCCGTACTCCCGTAAAATATGAGTGTCCTACAGCTTTGATATCTTATTGAGATATTCGCGGCTGTTATAAACCGTCTGGAACTTCGTCAATGACAATAGAAATAGTGCCTACTCTTACATTACGGTTGAACGCCTTCATTTTTATAATTCTGTTGGCATTCGAAACGTAATTAACAAAATAAAAATGGAACGTATTTGTCAATTAAACACTGATAACCCTTTCGGTTAAATTAGCATGGAGTTCCATGTGATTCGAATGTATATGATTCTTTTCGAATTTCTTTCAAATAATCTTCATCAGAGTTTCAATTTCCCTCTTCTATTCAAACATCTTTTCCCCATAGCCGTTTCGCTCGTATGCAAGACATTGAGAAGGCATTCCTACGTTACCATGGTAATGATTTATCATGTTATTATGATCAGGATTGCCTCTGATTGTCCCTATCGCAAATGCACGAAATATCTTTCTCTTGAAAATACTAACGACCGCAACTTTTGTTTGCTGAAGTTCTATTCTCTTGCTTCAGGCGTGTTATATGCCTGGCATAGTGTAGCGTCTGGTACATTGGGAATTTCTTCGGCTTGAAGATGCTTGTCTATTCAAATCGAAACAATACAAGTGTGCACGCCTATTAATGTTAATATTAATGGAGGGGCCAAGACAGACAGCTGCACCATTAGGTCAAGTGGAAATTCATGGAGGAAGGCTTCCATTCCGCTGATAGAGCATCAACTTTCTGTGGAGTAGAAATTAATGTTTCTAAGGGTATAAACAGCGAAAATAAAAATAGACAGAAGTCGACACTGTATTCAAACTAAGCAAAGAATTATTGTAAAAGGAGATTTGAGTCATGCGTATAGAATCGCCAATAGTAACCTGACGTTAGCGGTGGGGCATTGGAGATTCAAAATTCACTTGTTGAGAACTAAATTTATAGACTTTCTGATAATGAAAATGTACCATTCGAATACATACTTGGAAGCTGTTAAACTTAATGTATGTCATGCCAGCAATTAGCCACATGCAAACGCTAGTGGTTTAGACTTAATGCAATTAGCCACATGTAGAGCACTAGCAATCCCAGTGTAAATCCAATAGGTTTCAGAAATGAGAAAGTGTTTTGGAAGCTAGAGGAGAAGTGCAATAAGATGTCAACTATGATGCTTCTGAAGCCTATTTAAATACAAAATTGTTGAACAAAGAATTAAAGTCGCCGTAGTCTTGTAGGTACTGCGTTGGCATATTAAACGAGAGTCTGTAGTTCAACCCGAAGTATTTCTTATGAAATTCCTCTTTGCAGTGTTTTGGCGAAAAATTGCTATGAACAGCTTCTCAAAAATCTTTTTTTGGAAGACGACTTTAAACATCCACTGGTGATGTAATAAGCTACGTTGTAAGCCTGAATAAAACGGTTTTAATGAGCACCTGAGTGCATAAGTAAGAACACTGAAGAACCAAATAGAACCCATCTGTTATAAAGAAATTGGTGAATATGGAACAAATTTATTGATGAAACTGGATTAATGCTTTCAAGTAATGCTTATGCTTCGCAAATATTGCTGATTTTGTTTTGCATCCTGTCTTTATGAACCATAAATAACAAGAGCTAAATATAAACTTCCTTTTTAAAATATTTTGAATATGAAAGTAGAGTACCAACACACAAATACACACACTCATATACACACGTTAGAAAAAGAGACAAATTTAATCAGTAAAAATTTTCAACATAAACTAGTCTCCTCAGTGGCTCTAACGACTTAGATCAGCTATTTTATATATTTCTTGAAATTTTTTTCCTGCATTTTTTTTTGTTTTTGCTTAAGTTTTAATTTTAGACCAGTTTAAATTTATTTTAAAAATTGTTTTTATGCAAAAAAAAATATTGCAAAACTTACGAAAAACCGAACGAAAAAGACAAAATTTTTAAATGCAAAAAAAATGATCAAATATTGTGCAAGACAAGCGATAGAAATGAAATGTAGAGCACTGGTTAAATAGTAGAGTATAACACACGTTTTGTTGGTTTCATTTTGAAAAATAAATTTCGGTTTTTTGGTAAGTTTAGATCTTCAAACTAGGTTTTTAAATGCATATACGAGAGGACATGCTTCAAATAATAATAAAAAAAACACAAAGTCTTCAGTCAATTGCTTTTCAATTTCGAATGCAATGGAAGCCGCAGTTTATATCAGGTCACTGCTTGAAATGAAATTCCTTTTATTGGAAGTGAATTAAACATTGTTGTTCCCTCTTTTAAATGTCTATGTGTCCAATACTTTGTAGATTATTTATGGCTTCAGTTATTAAACACTGTTTAACTCAATTTAACTTGTCTTTATGAACAAGAGAGCTTTGCATATATATATAAAAACTAAAATCAGAAACGAAGCAAAAATATCTGAAAAAAAATTCGCAAATTAAGAAATGATGTCGCCTTTGCATTTTTCATTTGAATTATTTTATGTGTTATTTTTTTTTTTTTTTTGCTGCTTTTGCAATAATATTTCCATGTTTAAACACTTCCAACGTAATTTATGGCGAATTTTTATTTCTGATTTGCTTTAATTTGAAATCCAAAAATTGATTACGAATAGAAAGACATTGGCCACGTCCAAACTAAACTAATTTAAAAGTAAAATCTTGAATTTGCATTACAATTCGCCAAAAACATTTGGACGACTTGTGCAAAAAGAAACGAAACGAAAAAAACGAAATCATTTTGCAAACTTTTGTGATCACATTTTGTGTGATCACTGTGGGAATGAAATCGATTAAAATGGTATTATATGTCGCTTAATTACAACTGATGAACACAGAAATCTTGAAATACAAAATATTTAAAGCTGCTACAGTATTTCAGCAAAATTTTTATGGTGTCACATACTTAATGAAAAAGAAAAAAATAAGATCATGGGAATCTGTTGAGCTTTAACAAGTTTGTGATCCACTTCAAATTAACAACAATTTTATTGTCGAAATAGAAACCATTAAGCTTGACTATACATCATCATCCCATTATTAATTCCATGCCATTATGTTTTTACATATTACTTACCTACTGACCTAATGAGTCATAACAACCCATTAGTCAGGATTACAATCTAGCTTCCCACGCTACCTTTGTTGTGTGAATTAATTTTATTTATGAGTGCCACAAGCTATAGTTTTAAGTTATCTCCGAACTACAGATTTTTTGAGCAACTTTTCCTGGCAATTTTATTTCTTTCCAGGTGGAAGTTGCCGAAAGAAATTTATTTTTTGTTATTTTGTTTTGTTTGAGATGTCTGAGCAGAAAGTTGAACCATGAGCTCTAGTCTAATAAGCCAACACATTAGCTAATGGACTACGGCCACTCCTTGGCGATCTCCACAAAACCTCCTACATCTTTACATGCTACGAACGTCGTCATATGCCAAACCTGAACAAAACAATGTTGTTGCATTGAACTTCGAAATCAGTAGAGGCATTCGTGAGCCACAATACTAAGAAACGAAAAGATCTTAATTTTCCTACAGAAAGTCAGAGCCTTCGGATTTTACAATTCATTAAAATGTTAACTAACAAAACATTATTGCCGTGAAGAGGTGTCTCTTTCTATTACATACACACGTACACACATAATTGCTCATTACACCACTTATATTGTGTGTGTTAATTTGTATACATGATTAGCGGGACTTACAGTTTAAAGTCGATTCTTAAGAAACTTCATGACAATGTTATTTAATCTCAAAGTTTTTGCCAGAAATTTTGCTATGATTCAGACATTGTCTGTAAGATTTAGATGTCGAACCTGGAATTTGAGCCGTAGCCTCACGTCTAATAAGCCAACACACTACCTAATAGACTACGAAGACTACTCATATTGGCCTGAAAATAATCAGAACGTTGCTTAGTGCCAATAATAATAATTCCCTGCCTGGCACCTAATGTACACACAAGTGTTCCTTTGTTGGATGCATTAATGCTCCGATCATTCTTTCTCATTCATTCTGTCACATAATCTACTTGTTGGGCTTGAAATTACTACCCTCCCTGTATAAGTGTATTCTGAGTTTAAAACACCCTGACCAATGACCGGTTACCAACTGTAGGTTATTTGTGGATAGTTTAATGCATGACTCAGTTCTTCTTTTATTATAATTTCGCAACAAACATTTTGGTTGTCTCGAAGCATTTCCTTCTCTTTAACTTGCCTTTCATAGAGCATACCTTTCCAAACATTCTACCTCACTGCAGAGAAGGATTCAGAATCTTATTAACGTCATCTGGTTACTTATTGTATGGCTGTCTAGACTTCCCCTATGAAACGAGATCCAGCACAGGGTACCCTTGAATTATGAGAAGAATAAACCACCGGTATTATTTAAAAACTAATCCCATTGTGGAAACTTTTTTCAATTTTGTTTTACTCACGAGGATCATTTCACTAGAAAGTACTTCCGGTATAATCCTGATAAGGATGCGTAAAGAATTTTCTCACAAGAAAGTCTATTTGTGTACCAAGGAAATGAAACTAAATTAAATGGAATTAATAGGCCTAGATACCTTTCCAAATATCCATCTAAGAAGACCACTAATTGGTGTTATCCCAAAGACAATATCATAAACAATGGACATCATCATGGCATTGTTAACTTTTAAGAAAGAATAGGACTGAGGGGCGGTTTTGTTTTTAAGTAACGACAGATGGAGCTGCCGTCATCCTAGGAGTTGTTATAATACTTTGAACTATCTAAAGGCTATAAAACGAAGATAAATAGTAGCTTCATATAAGCCTTGGGCTCCGTAGGGATGCGTAATATTTGTCTACGTACGCAAACAATTTAAATTTGTGTAATATTAGAAATCCCCATGCTCTTAAGCAGGAGATACTGGGACTTGGGAGTTCTATATGAACTAATCAAATACTAGGTTACCCACACTTCACGAATTTGATAGTATTCTTCTGATGTTGCTTAAGAAAAATTAATTGCAGTTTCTACAATATATTTGACTCAATACTAACATACACGGTGGCTATTTTTTGTTTTCTGCAAAACCAGAGTTTCAAGGTATAAAAGCTTGCATCAAATAAAGCCACACAGAAACAGAAATTCTTTGCGTATTTTGTCTTTATGATTGAAACATATTGTGTAACAGAACAGTAACGATTTTCTCAGAGAAGATACCAATAAGTGTTCTTTGTTGTCTTCAAGACTGACACTCCAATTGTTCTGGTAATAGGTCATGCAGATCTATCCCTTCTGGGGTAGGAACCTACCGCTATAGTAACTTTTAATTGGTATCTCATTGATGCTCAGAAAATCTCTACGAATTGCTTAATTATAGTAGGTTATTTGATGTATAGTAAGTTTCCCTTTTTATTCTATTACACAATATTTCCTTCCCTCTAAAATAGAAAACAAAAGACTTAAGACACAAGCGGAAAAAATATGACAAAAAATTTCAAAGTTCGCCAATATTAATGTGAACATATTTTATTATTAATTTCAAATGAATTAAAATCAAACATCATCTAAATACATATGTATGCTTTCTAAACATAAAATAAATTTTGAATAAAAATCTAATAATTTGATCGCTAATTATTTAACGATAGCAAAAGGTCACAGTAATACACAGAGCTTGCAAACCAACGTCTTTCTTTTCATATACGTTTACATACAATCTATGTGTTTCAGTTCCCAAAACCTTGACAGTGAACTTTAAAAACATGAAATTAAATGAACGTAACAGTACATATGGCCTCAAGTGGGAACACGTTAAAACATCAAACATCATCGTTAAAACAATACCATACAAAAAAAATGCGTATCATCATTATAATTTACGCGCACATTTTATAGCCCCAGTAAACATTTAAACTAATGAAGACGAACAACAGTACATTAGTATTAACAGAAAAAAAAAGAAAAAATATTTTTGAGTTTAAAAACTAATTTAAAATGCGTGTTTCTGTTTAATGCTCGCATGCAATGGAGAAACCCTTTAAAAACCAAAAATTAAAATTACATGTCAAATACAAGAGCTGCTCGACTTGTAATTAAAAATAGTTTACATGCTTTACTTAATGAAAATTACAAAATTTTTTAATAATAGGCTTCCAAAATATCAGACAAAAGTACTCAATAAAGCACCACAAAACTCGTTGTTGAAGTGAGCATTTTAAAATTAAAATTTTTACAATGTTTGTACTTTGAATATTGCATAATGCGAGTTCCACGACAGATGTCGGTCTGTAACAGAGATCAGCAATGAATCGTTTTTTTCGTATCGTATCGTACGCGAATCATACTTATTTTGTAATTCTTGTAAATGTTGAGTGAAGGAGAGTCGAAATCAACAACATCATGTGCATTGTTAAGTATAAGTACGATGAGAACTTCAAACTTTGAACATGAGTAGTATGAGTATGATATTAAAATAAGTATGAATGCGTATAAGTATCAGAAATTATGAGTATGATTCGAATGCAATCATCTTTTTGAATATTCATTGCTGACCTCTGGTCTATAACCTATGGTTTGTGTCTTTGCTAATGACATATTGAAGAGTACATAACTGTCGTTTATAGTGGGCAGCCAAATAACGAATTCACTTTTCTGCAGCGCATCTGTACAAGTCATATATTTTCAAGTGCTGTAACTCTTACCATGACTTTTAGATTCCTGTGTTCTCATTGCAGAATAAGAGTTTTTCCATCATCCAAATTTTTTTAATAAAAATATAAATACGAATAATTTTTCCATAAACAGTAAGAAAGTTTGAATCTGTTTTCGAATCATACAATTATATATAAATATGGAATTTAAATAACAAAAGTATAAAAATGGCATGCCACTATGGTACATACATATGTGATATAAGATAGACTTATAATAGCATTACGCGGCTTTTGAAAAGCAAAACATAAATAATTTCTAACATGGTATTAAAGTTGTTAAGCTTTAAATCAAGTAAAGAAATGTTATAAGACTGTAAAACATTTTATTGTGCTTCTTAAAGTGTGTACACGAAAAGATTTCTACCGTCTCTGCAGCTAATTAATTGCCTTTCATATACAATGCAATGCCATTGCCAAGTTACATACGACCTCAGTTGGTTTCTGAAGTATTTAATCGATTCATGAATGCTTTTTATTTAAGTAACATACTTAAAGGCATGAAAAGGAATAAAAAAATAAGTCTGAGTACAGGTTTTTTGAATACTTCAGGCAGACAAAGTACAATCTAACTTATAGTTTCGTAAAGCTATATGTCGCTAATACTACTAAGGAAGGAAGACAAATTATTTCGATTTATTTGAGTAAAAATTCGCCAATGGTGTTACTGTAGTTTTAGTTTGGACTTCGAATTCCATATCATCTGACACCAACTAGGCAAACACAATGACATTTAGCTGCTTGCGCAGAATATAATAACAGGAGATATTATTGGATTAAAGCGGCGCCGGTACAGCCTATATTTTGCAAAGAATCTTAGGCAATCAAACAAACAACATCTTATAAAGTGCAGTTAGTGCATAAGGTTGTATGATGTGTGACCTAATGGAGTCTAAAGATGTTTCATTTCATTGAAAATCATCTTGAGCGACAAGATCTACGACCAACAGGGTAAGCACATGAGTAAAGTAAAGCTTAAATGCCATTGAGGCACTGAAAATCCGCATGTAATATCCAAAATACAATGAATGTACTGCATGGTATTGTGTTTATGCTGAAAAAGTTTTTGGTTTTTCTCCATGCGGAAACGTCTCGAGCCAAACCATTAATGTAAATGGCGAACAACACAGAGTCATAGTCTGTTACCTCAATTGATCGAGTTGGATCTAGAGTGCACTTGATTTCAATGCGATGGATTGACGAAGAATTCTTCTTGACTTGAAACCGGAATTCGGTTGGCTACAATACTGCGTCGCTTTGTATTTGCAATGGCCAGAAAAGTCAACCATAATCGCGGTAGTCTAGTAGGCAGTGTGTTGGCTTGTTATTCGACGAAAGCCCGTGGTTCAAACTTCAGTTCAAACTTCAGCTCAGACATCTTGAGAGTAAATACAATTGTCATGGAAAGTTTTTCAAAAAATTGTCTTTCGGGATGGACCGTGAAGTGAAACATAGACAGATATGCTTCAGAAATCGAGCTACAGTTTTGGACAAACGACTTTATGTACCGCAACAAATACCTTAATTTATGGAACCAATGTCAGGTAATCGTCTAGACTTCAACACGAAAATTCTAGGGGTTGTCAGGAGACATTTACCGAAGACAATGCTCTACGAAGATAATTAGCCAAAACTGAAGGTCTTTGGTGGACACGTTTTTAGGTCATATCCGATCTATGAGTGTAAAATTCTGCTAAGCTAACTATTCATTGTTACTAGTTTACTTGCAACAAAGTTCTGGGTTGTGATCCTGACTAAGGAGTTGTAATTAAGTAGGGCTTGCTTGCCGCATGTCACCGTTCTAGAGTGCTATTTGTGTGGACTTTGAAAAATTACGAATATATGCCAATAAGTCTAAGACTCTTGAAATCGACAGAATATAGGAGAATATGCGATATTTGAAAGTTCTATCTAGAGTGAGATATTCTTGACCGATATACATTTCATCCTGAGTATGTTCTGGCGTCATAACCACTCGCTGCAAGATGTTCCTTAAAATGCATACACACATACATAATTGGTCATTCCAACACTTCAGTCGGGATTACAACATAGCTTCTCACACCACTTATATTACGTGTGTTAATTTTATGCATGAGCGGCGGGAGCTACTGGTTGTGGTGAAAGTTATTTTCGTGCATATTCTTTTATTTAATCAGACCAATAGCTTTAATATTGGTCGTTCCCAAACCCAAGCAATACAAGACTTACAATACGTATTGTGTGTGTATACATTTACAAATTTCTTAACATTTAATTTCTTTTCAATTATAAAATCAAAAACTGCACCAAATTTAATTGTAATCCACAAAAACACAAACGAATCCAACTGACAATTGAACGATTTTTTCCGCATTTCCTAAAATGTCACATAAATTAACACGACGACAACTCCCCACCCATTAATGTGTTACATAAAAATTTTTTGTAAACAATTTTGGTTTTCGTGTGTGTGTCTTTTCAATGTGTTCAAATTATTTCAAATTAAGAAAACGTAAAAAACTGTTCAAATCATTAGAAATATTGGCATTTCGAGCTCTTTTATTAATACGACGAAGTAGGCTTTACTTTCCATTTTTGTACAACAGGCATCGAAATTGTTTCAATTTTTTTGCCAAAAAAAAAAAACTAAATTAGACAACCAAAATAAACTCTTTGGTATGCGCTATTCTGCACTGCTTAGGTATGGTCCAAATTGTCCAAAAATTAACAATTAATTGATTAGATGTTGTATGAGACAGTTGGCATTATTGTTGAACGAAAATACAAAAGCAAAACTCCAACAACAATAACAATTATAAAAAAATCGTAATAGATTTGTAAAATTTAATTAAATTATTGTTTTTATTTTTATTAATTTTAAATGCAACAAATTAATTGCATTCAAGTGTTAAAGTCCAAAATCGTACGAATGTAGTGCGTGGTCTCTTGGCATTTCGGCATTTTCACTTTTAAAATGTTTGCGTTTTTGGCGTATTTTGTGTAGAGACAACGTGCTTTACATGTTTACCCATGGGAATTTGCAATGCGCGACAATGTGGTGATGATGTCTGATTGTCGGGCTTAATTGATTGAAATTGGAATGTTTTTCCAGTTTTAAATGAGTTTGACAACAAACGATCAAGAAAGGTTATATTCTTGGAAAAGGCCGCAATGGATTTTTTAAATCTCGATTTTCTATATTTGATCAGATGGTCTAGATGGAATTTAGTGGATAAAACTGTTCATACTAAAAGAGAAGTAGGAATATGTGACACTTTCTGGTGGTTTAAAGATGACTTTAAGGTTACTTTCGTGGTGACCAGTTGTGTATATTTCGCCATATTCAGTTCGGAAGTGGAACAATGGAACGATATTCATGCAAACTAATAACCTTAAGCACGCTCCAGTGGAAAAAAAAAACTTAGGAGAACGTAAATAATCATGACATAAAGCTTTTACAGTGACCACCGTAATCGTATGGTCCATCTACATGCCATTCTTGAATTCTATTAATATTTTTCAGGTTTTCCTTGTGTTTTGCTAACTTGTTTTTATACAATTCAAAACATAATCCAGCTCCGTTTCCAGTTTACAATTTCCCGCCCTTTGTGAAAAGCCTCCATTGGAATGCGTTTGTAGCGTTTGCTTTTCTGTGGTACGTTATACCCTCTATTTTGCTTCCGACAGTCGGTATGATGCACACATTTACCTTCGACGACTGTGATATTGGAACTATGAAATACGGTGTTGAAAAGTAGAACCCTGGTTTCATACATAATTGGCCATTACAACCCTTCAGTGAGGATTACGGCCTAGCTTCTCAACACCACTCATGTTGTGTGCGTTAATTTTATACATGAGTGGCGGGACCTACAGTTTAAAGTCGACTCCGAACGACAGATTTTTTGAGAAGCTTTTCATGGCAATTTTTACTCTCAGAGTTTTTGCCAGAAATCTGCTGAGAGGAAGTCGCCGAAGAAATATTTTCACATTTTCGTTTTGATGTCTGACCTGGGATTCGAACTCGGGCCTTTCGTCTAATAAGCCAGCACACTGCCTACTAGACCACGACGACTTCGAGAACCCTGGTTTCGCTGAGGTTAATACGCAGGTCGACAACGACCGTTTTCTAAAGTATTTTATTTAATTCGATGAACATATCGGAAATTTTGAAGAGCTGATGGACAAATATCATCGCCATAATCGGATCTTCTAGTTGATCATTCATGCCTCATGTTACTGATATACACGTCACTGCCTTTCTCCATTGTTTACCCTGATGAAATCCCTTACGGAGGCATCATACGTGCTTAGATTGTTAAATTCCGACTAGTTCCCCAAAAAACTCCATTTTATTGCTGATCGCTTATTCAGTTTCAACACCTAACTGATATCCTCCTTCTTATATTGTTTAATTATTACTCTTCCAGTCAGAGTGAAAGCCAGAAATTTTCAGTTCTTATTATTCTTCAGCAATAATGGCACATTGGATATTCTAAACGAGTGATGTGAGGACATAATCATCTCAAGTAGAGGTAATGCAAATTGGCCACGAAGGTGGAGTTTTGTTAAGTGCTCACCTTGTACTGTATTCTTGGAAAATGTGGACCATTAAGACATCCGAGTAGAGGACATCTGGATGCATAATAGGTGCTGGGCAGGGTTTTGGCATTGTTGAAACCGAGCACCATTCTAAGGTTTATTAGGTCAATAAACTTGAAGGAGACACTATGCCCTAAAAATTTTGAGGGGTGTACAAAATGTACAGTAGCAATAGTTATCCTAAAGCCATCGGATTAGCTCTGAGCCTCTAGGAAGGAATTTGTTACAAACTGAGACTTTTATCGTGATAACATTTAAGATTTCTGTCCGGTGGTTCCATCAATATTTCCTGTCTATGCATACATACATTTTTGGCGATCACAACCCATTTGGCAAGATTACGACCTAATATCTCACACTACTTTATGTCGATTGCGAACGACAGATTTTTGAGAAACTTTTCATGGCAATTTTATTTACAGGCAGTTGCCAAAGGAATATTTTTTCATATTTCCTTTATTTGGAGACGTCTGACCAGGGTTTGAACCGTGGCCTCACATCTAATAAGCCACTGCCTACTAGACTACGGCAACTAGTCTATCTATAGCTATAGCTTGTAAATGCGCCATTTGTTTTATGGGATTCCTCTATATACATATATGGACGATTTATAACCGGAAATTGTTTGTATATTTAATTTACTTACAACACTAATGATTATAACCTTTCACATTATTTTTGCCACATGTTTGTAATAAAAAAAAACATTTCTTTTTTTTATTAAATTATAAAAGAGGTTAAAATAATAATAATTTTACACAAAACTGCGAATTTGTTTTTATTTTTCTTTCTCACATGAGTATCAGATTTCTTTTATTGTAAGAAATTTAAATTCTTTTTGTATTATTTGTCTTTGTCTTGTTATGGGCAATGTTTTTCTTTAATTAAAATAGATGTCAGTCAGCTTAAGAGTTATTTAATGCACATATATATTATTGTATGAGTATTATTTAATAAAAAAAAAATTAAAAAAAAATTTTTAAAAAATTTAAAAAAATTGTAGCAAAACAACACAGTAATTGTCATGTAGTGAAATGCTCTAGTTGTGTGTAAAATCAAGGCGATTGTTGTCTTGCCAAAAATTATTTTGTTAAAGAAAACAAGCAAGCCACAGCAAAAATTTTTAAAACAATATTTCTTGAAAAAAAGAATTACAAATTATAGAAAAAAATTATTAAAGAATTATGTATGATTAGAGGGGCTTAGTGTGTGAATTTGTTGCTTCTCAAAAAAAAAAAAAAAAAAAAAAAGAATTATTGAAACATAATTTTGAAAGTTTCAAGTTATGATACCGAATTGTATGCCATGCCATACCATTTACCCATGGCATGCCATTCAATTCGATTCTGTGCTTTGTCTTCAACTGGTCGCACTGTTTGGTTTTGGGCCTTTTTGAATGCATTCAATTCAATACTAATCATTAAACAAACCATTTTTGTTTTAAAATTTAATTTTTTATTGACAATTTTTTGGTTGTTAAATAAATGACTGAATTGTTAATAATGTTAACACATTGTAATGTATTTAAATCAAAAGAACAACAAAATATTATTGTTTTATTTTTTTTTTTGTTAACAATTTATACTCCATAGTAGTACATACCAACCATAATCCAATTCATAATCTAATGCTTAACAAAAAGACTTCACTTCACTTTACTTCACTGTTTAAACAAAAAAATTAATCAAGGACGTTAAGTAAATAAAGTAATTAATCATTTGAATTTATTTGTTAATTTTTGATTAAAAACATTTTGAAGTGCTAACAAATGTTTATACTTCCTACATACGAGATAGAATGGTAAGCGGCCTAATAAATTTTGTAAAAAGCCAATATAAAAATGCCCCATAAACCATAAACCGCAAGTAACTAATGACTAACTAAACTGTAAGAAGTTTATTGTTGACTGATAAATCAATATTTGTCTAAAGATTCTGTATAATAATAATAAAAATAAGCCGCATATTTAAAAATAACTTTCAATTTATGTACCTCATGGTGAGCATAGGCTCTCAATCATAATTCTTCAACTGGTGTGTCTAGCTGCAATCAATTCGAAATAGATTTCTAATCATTCTTTTTAAATATTTCATTTAAACAAGCTTTTTGATCTTCTTCCAGATTCTTGTGGAAAGCTACATCCATCAATTTAGTTGTCATATATTCAGTCTGTTTTGCAAAGTCGTCATAAAGGGATACGTACAAAATAATAAATCGGGTTATAAAAATGGGTATTCTGTTCGGTTAGTGTTGCTAGCCCTTCCTCATTAAGGATCACGATTCTTGGATTTCTTCAGTAAGCAGACACATTTCTGGAAGAATTTGAAAGGATACTAATTCACATGAGATCCAAGAGCATTCAATGCATTCTAAGAAAGTTGCTGTTCTGTGGGAATTTTAACTGGCGGCGTCATGATCGGCCATCATTGTGGCTAAGACACCTCTTTCAACGACGAGTACAATAAGGCAATGATTACCAACGTCCTTTGGCCTGACTGGAATAATTTGAACACCAATGACTTGTTGTTTCGACAGGACAACTTGTCACTTTTCATTGTTTTTTTTTCTTAATTATGGAAAAAAAATGTTCTTCAGCCGTGAATACATAATAGGATTGTAATGACCAATTAAGTAAGTAAGTAAGCAATTTTATTAAATTTGAAGGTCTAGAGAAGGCTGCTGAATGTTGTATTACTAAAAGTAAGCTCGAGAGTTCCTACCTCTGTCCTGATATCTCGAAAATAAAGTAGGTAGGTAGATAAGTAGAAGTGGCAGTCCCTCGATGGAGTCTTGAGCGAACATACTTAGGCCACACAAGGCACAAGGCTCATTGTAATACCACGGTTTCCCATTTCCCCTATTCTAGGAACCATTCGGAGCTTCTAAAGCTACTCAGACTGCCAATATCTATACATGACAGTTCATCTATATCCTCCAAGTAGTAGGCACCCAGGTACCTCTTTCTCCTCCGACCAAGTGCCGGACATGTGCACAGTAGGTGAATAATAGTCTTATCCTCCTCTTCATCTACACAGCTTCTGCACAAATCATTCGCAAGGTGTCCAAGACCAACGCCTCGCATGCGTTCCTATAATGCAATGCCCCGTAATAACCCCGACAACAGTGCTGAGCTTACTACTTTGGAGCCTTAGCAGAGTCACCGGGCGCCTCCTATCCAGCCTGGGCCAAATCTTTTGCGCCGCTCTGCCCTTGTCCGAAGTAGCCCACATTCTGTTGACGAGATCTACGGTTGCATTGTCAATTATAAGTTTGCAGGTACCCAAAGGGATCCCCAATGTAGAGAATTTATCAGAGAGTTCAATGGTCGTGCCTCTCCTGGCCAGTTCATCCGCTCTGCAATTTCCAGTAATATCATTATGTCCTGGTAGCCATGTGATACAAACATCATATCGGTTAGCCACCTCATTGAGACATTTGCGACAGTCGTACACCGTCTTGGAGTTTATTACACTGGAATCCAATACCTTGATAGCGGCTTGGCTATCAGAAAATATGATGATTTTCCGCCCGTGAACATTTTTATTAACAATAATTTTCACCGCAGCCTGAATTGCCGACACTTCCGCCTGAAAGACGCTTTCAACGACTCCTTCTAGTTTGGAGCCATCGCTGTAAATTTGTGCGGAGTCCCTTGGGAGGTTTGCTGCACCATTCCTCCAGTCCTTCCTTTTCGGAATGGATGTCCTAAAGTTCCTTGAGAAGTCATATCGCGGTGTCATGTAATTACTGCTTCCGCGAAAATAATGTAAGACGGAAAGGAAAATATTTTTTCAGGCGATTCACTTTGAATTCCATCTCGAATCTGTCATTTGAAGTTGATATCGCACAGTATAATTAATATGTAGAGCACGAGACTTATCAATAAAATTAATGCATTCAACATGGATGGTGTGAGAAACTACGTCATAGCCCTGACTAAGGATGAGAGAGAATGCCTAGTGAACAATAAAAATAAAAGAGACCTTGCTAGCCTTCTATAAGTTCTTTTTCAGTATCTTTATATATTTAATCATTGAAGGATTTTTATAAAAATTTAAAAAATAACAACAACTTGTTTTAAAAATATTTAAAATTTACTCACACGTTGTCTTGAAGTGTGAACTTCTATGCATTGCTACGGTTTTAATTATTATTTATTTAATAAAAAAAAAAAATGTTTCCTTTTTTTTATTGTATAATAAAATATGAACATAAAAACAACTGCTTTTATTTCTTAAAGAATAGATTTAAATTTGATTTAAACAAGAGTTTAAGAAAAAAAACAATGATTTAAACATATATTTCAAGTTCATGTCTTAAGTCTTTTGTTTTTTTTTCTTCTTTCGTATCGCTAAATTGCATTGAACGCAATATTATATTATTTTTAAACAATAAATTTGTTATAATTTAGTAGTTTTACTTTTAATAATAAAAGTTTTAATATGAAAAGAAACAACAACAACAACAAACAACCATTTTGTTAATTCCGGTTAGACATTAACAAAACAGAGAAGAAAAACAAAACACCTGTTTTGCAAAATTTAATTTCAGCCAAAGACATTCCAATGCATTGCCTCATATGCTACTATTCAATGAACTAATTGCTTTAGATTTTTACATATTAAAAGCATTTATTTGTTAGTTGAACAAATAACCGCAACATTCAAAATCAATGCAAAATTCAAATTAATTCACTCACTTGGTATTTTGCTTAACATTAGCGATCATTTGTTTGTTCGTTTCCTAGATGAATTTGAAAAACTTTGATTTTATAAACGCAGCATTTGTTTACATAAAGTTTTTAAATCTTAAAATCAAAGCATATTTCAAAGCATATATATATACATACTTTCACTTTTAATTATTTATTAATGTTCATAGGGATTAATTCGTATTCGAATTCGATTTCATTTCTTTCTTTTTCTTGGCATTTGATTTGAAATGAAGTTTGTATTCAAAGTAAAAGGTAAGAAAATTGCTTACATATATACACACATACTCTTTCCTTCTTTTTTTGTGTATTACTGCATACTCATTAATTATATTTTTATTTAAAAAAAGATTTTTATTTTTTTACTCCACATGCCACGGTCTTTTTTTCGTTTATTTTTTGGTTTTTTTGATTTTACTGGCATATCAGTTAAGATATAATTTTCATAACACTTGTTACCATTTATTTCTTCTGGCTGTCTATCATTGATACAATTTGGTTTGTTTTTTTTTGTTAAAAAACAAAATCGACAAAAACAAAAACATTAAAGACAACAAAAAAATAATTGATTTTTTAATTTAGTTTTTGGTACAGCTTTTTGGAGTTATTTTTGTTACATATCGATCGTTACCAAAAGGCTTTAATTATATATTCATAGGCAGGCTGGTAGGTTGGGCGATAGGTAATAAAATTACATTCGGTTGTAGTGATCTTTAAGGCACGCTTCCAATAATTTTTTTATACATAAAATGCAAGACTCATACCGAATGGCAATGCTTTAATAACTGAGGCTTATTGGCATATAACTGCGTTTAAAAATACCTCACAAGAAAAGTATAATAGTGTCAAATCGTATGACTTCAGTGAAACTTTACATTTCCTCCAAGTGAGATAACCATCCCATCAATTTGCTCATACAGGATATCCCATATGGCATAAGCTATGTGGCACGTAGCGCAGTCCTATTGAAACCACAAGTTACTGATGTCCAGATTATTCAAATCACACCAAAAAAGTGCTCGTGCTTAACAGTGATGGTCAAACCAACGTTATTCGAAAAGAAATATTAATGATTGATACCTCCAATCCAAAATATACACCAAACAGCGACTATTTCGGGATCCATTGGGCGATCTTGCATCTCATGTGCACAGTTTCCGTGCCAAATTCGACAATTTTATTTGTTCACATCCAGAACTAGGTCTCATTGCTGAAGATAATTTTTCAATGTTAACTATGGTCAGTTACCGATTGCTCCAGAGCCTATTCAGCGAACACACGCCTTTATCTATGGTTATTTACCATTAGTTTCTGAGTCAATTGAATTCTGTACGGTTGCAGGCCTAAGTCACAACGCAAAATTCGTTTTGGCATTTCAAAGGATGCCTTCTTGTGAGAAGCGAGAAATTGTTTGCCATATATTTTCCTACATGTACGTACGAGTGTTTTGTTATCGTTTACAGAATCAATTGGACTCAAATTTACCCATCTCCGTAGTAGTCCCCAATAGTCTTCTCGGTAAAACGATTATGGCGATCGTAAAACAGGCGAAGCATGTGGTACGCTGAAGTTGCCGTAGTGTAGTAGGTAGTGTGCTGGCTTATTAGGCGTAAGGCTACAGTTCAAAGACCAGGTCAGAAATTTAGAAAAATATTTAAAAAACTCTGAGAGTGAAATAAAAATTGTCATAAAAATGTTTCTCAAAAAATCTGTCATTCGGAATCGACTTTAAACTGTAGATCCCGCCAGTACTGACTGAAAGGTTGTCATGAACAATTATGTATCTAAGCAGTACGTTGCCCGAACAGAATACCAATTCTTGTGAAACAATATTATAATTTGTACTTGTTGTTGAATGCTATATCCATACGTGATGATTTGGCAAAATTTGCTAAATAAATGAGCGCTAATATGACATATGTAGGTTCAACAAGAGGGCCTTTGTTAAAGTTTGGAAACCCCTTTTTTCAGACACGATATTTGTCGCAGCTTTTTCTAAGCAGCTTTTCAAAGACCTTGTGGCACGAAAAACCCACATACATACATACGTACATAATTGGTCACTATAACTCTGCAGTCAGGATTGCAACCTAACTTCTCACACCACTTATGTGGTGTGTATTAATTTTATACATGAGCAGCGGGACCTACAGTTTAACTTTCATGAAATTTTTTTCCCTTAGGGTTTTTGACAAAAATCTGCTGATAGGGAGTCGCCGAAAAAATATTTTTTCATATTTCGTTTTGTTGGAGTTGTAGGACCTCGGATTTGAAACGACTGTACTATGGCGACTTCAACAAATTATTGCCGTATTATGCAAAACCATAGTAGATAACTCAAAACGTATCAACTGCCGCAGCCGATTCAGATGCAGTCATTTAAATGGTATTGGATTTCGTCTATGATGGCATGATTCTTCATTTTACTGATATAACAGCTTCAAAGCAATCATAGTTTCATTATTAAAACCGAAAACTGGGTAACTGTTGAATTTAATAAAATTCTGGATGAAACTTTTAATTTTTGCTTAGACTTTTAGATATACCTTCTATCGTCGTAGGGTAACCAACTAATTAAAATACACACCAAAAGAGAAAAAACTTGATTTCCGACTTAAGCCTTTAAGTAATTGACCCAATTATGCAATTTTTTGCTCCTTCCCAATTTTTTTTTTGCCTACGTTGAAGTAAATAAAATAAATACTATTTAAATATATACTCTACTACGTTCAATTGTATATATGTACATATGTTTGTATATGTGCAGATATTTTCCTATACATTCGACATATTTAAGATCGATTTGAAATGTTTCTAATTTCTTGAATTTTTTTTGTTTTGGAATTTTTTTTGCTTTGCTCCTAATGCTTTCAGCAAAACTGTAGTATTTTAATAATTTTTCTAGCTGCTATTTTATGGTTGATTTGACTAATTGCTTGTTAAGAAAACAAGAAAACAACAACAACAACAACAGCATCAATAAAAACAAGAAAAATAAAAACTATTGCAAGTGGTAAAGGAAATTTACAGTACAGATACAGAAAATATGAGTAGAATTTAAGTGTAACAACACATGTTGCACAAACGAATAAATACACACACACTTGCCCATATATTCATATATATTGAGTAATTTAAAGTGCAGTTGCCACGAGACTTGTGAAAATAAGTTTTGTGTGGAGACTTATCAATAACGCTCACTTTTCATATGACACGCATTACATTTCAGGTCTCAGTTTTATTTATTTTTCCTCTTTTTTTTTCTTCTTGCCACAAAGTGTTGAAAGCTTTAAAAGAAACTGATTTAAATATAATTTTTACTTTTCTTTCAGCAAATGCGAATACAACTTAAAAGTTGCATTTCTTGGAAACGCCATTAGGATGATGAAATTGCGTGCTGAAAATGAAAAAGTGAGAGAAAAAGCCAATGTGCCACATTCTAATTAATAGTCGAAAGTATTGCAACATTTGTAAACATTTAATTTCCTGTTAACAGGTTATGATTTATGATTTTGGAAATATTTGGAATGTGTTTTTGGTAATTGTGAAATTGGAAGATATACAGTAAACTTGACCCCATACATACATACATAATTGGCCATTACAACCCTCAGTCAGGATTACGGCTTAGCTTCTCACACCACACATGTTGTGTACGTGAGTGGCGGGACCTACAGTTTAACTCTTGGAGTTTATGCCAGAAATCTGCTGAGAGGAAGTCGTCGAAGAAATATTTTTTTCATATTTCGTTTTGATGTCTGACCTGCGATACAAACCCGGGCTTTACGTCTAATAAGCCAACACACTACCGACTAGAATACGGCGACTTCACCCCATAGTTTCGGTTAATTTAGACATTGATTGCTCGTGTTACGAAAAGGCTCAATCCGATATTACCAGACTCTGCTGGATACATATGGACGGGAAGAGTACTGTCCTTCAATTGTATGGCCATCTATCGCACAATGGCGATCCTTACGGGCCATTATCCTTTTGGTAGGCATGCCGAAAGTCTCGACATTCCAATTAATGACTTCTGCAGGAGCTGTATGTCTGAGAAAAAGACTGTCTTTCTAACCTCTAATTTTCTAACAGCGTTGACCAAGCTCTCTAATATAAAGATTGTCGCAATAACAATATTTGTTTTATACACGGGATGGTTTTCCCTGGGTAATGTTTGATCCCCCGGGTAAAAATTATTGGGGTATCACAATGGTCCTAAATGTTAGGCCACCATTGGAACCTCTTCCTTCCAGAGAGTCCGCCACCTAACCTAACCTGACATAAACTTAAGTAAAACCCACATAAAGCTGCGATTTCGATAAAAAAAAATTGTTCCATTTCAATGACCACCTGTAGTTAGATAGCAGCTGTTGATACTTTCGAAGGAGTATTCAAATAGTTTTTCGCATATTTCGGGCGGCAGCTCTGCGAATACTTGACGAATATTGGCTTTCAAGTCCCATAAAAAGAAATCTACCGACACCAAAATGGCAAGATCTTGGTATACAATTGACATCACAAACTGAGAGACTGCTGAGAGGAAGTCGCCGAAGAAAATTTTTTTCATATTTTGTTAAGTTGATGTATGAGCTAGGGTTTGAGCTTGGCTTTGCGTATAATAACATAACAAACACTACCTATTGGAATACAGTGACTTTTACACACACTTTGTGTGTTTTAAATTTAAAAATAGAATGCTCTTAAAAATAGACTCTATGTACATATACATATATATTTCCATATTGACTGCCTGGTGGTAGAGCTGTATAAAATTCCCGAAAAAGTTCCGTAAAAGTTTCCAACAAATATTTTTTTAAATAGAATCACAATAATCGGTCATTTGGTCAGGAATACAACCTGGTTTCTAACACCACTTATGTTGTGTGTGTTAATTTTATATACTTGCGTGGCTGGACCTACAGTTTAAAATATATTCCGAACGACAAATTTTTGAGATACTTTACATGGCAATTTTATTTTACGCTTAGAGTTTTTGTCAGAAATCTGCTGAGAGGAAGTCGTCGAAGAAATATTTTTTCACATTTCGTTATGTTCGATAAGTCTGACCTGTTGTTTGAATCGTAGCGTTACGTCTAATAAGCCAACACACTACCTAATAGACTGTGGCGACTTCTATAGAATACATTCACATTCTCTATTACAAGAAAAGCTTAAATTTGTTACTGATTCTAGAGCAGATTATTAAATTGTTTCTAATTAAAGTTCACGATAATAGCAATTGATTGGAAAATATGCAAAAACAAGTACTACAAGAAATTTGTTATTTTCCCATAAATAACAATAATTTGCAGCTTAAGGGGGGAGCTGTCAACACCTGTCGTAAAATGCGAATCAAAACGAGTTCAGTTTCAGAAAAAAATGTCGCTCAAACCATTCAATTGATCGATACGATTACAAAATAAAGTTGTTCTTAAATCATATAAAGAAAAGCAAGCCACAGCAAGCAACGGCTGAACGAACAGCAGAGATCACAAGTGCAATTGAAACGTTTTAAAAATCATTAAAAAAACTCAACCAATTATACGATTCAGTCATGCGAAAGGTGTAAAAGACAAGCAGAAAAAACAAACTCTAATTTAATTATGCACAATAATTACAAGTAATTAGGGGTTAACGAATGTGAATAAGAAGAGAAAATGCATTGGAACCCCGATTTAATAAATTATAATGACGCATTAATAATTTCCTTCAATAATTTATTTCTGCAGCCATATTCACATATCATGTTGCCATTGTGACTGTTTTCTAGAGGGTATGAGAAATGAAATACTGATTTGAATAAAATTAAATGAAATTAATTGATTGCCTTTAATTTCAGTTTCAATGTATATACATATGTATGTATGTGTAATGCACTGACTGCACTCTTTATAACTCTTTAGAAACGCTTAAAGAGCTTATTTAAGTAGAATTTTGAAAATGAAACCAATTTATGAAATGATTTTCAATAAATTTTTAACTTCATTTACCAAAAAAACAAAAACAAAATTATAACACAAGTGTATGTAGTTTAAGGTCAATTTTACATTCAAAAATTGTATGTATGATTTTCATTTATTTTTTTGTATTTTTTCATTAAGAAAACAAGCCAAGGAATTGCTTTATGAATGCAAAATATTTTTGCAATGAAAATAACATATTACAGCAGAGTGGTAGTGTGTTATTACGAATTGAGGGGGTTCAAATGGTTCAAAGCATAGATCAAGACATCTCGAACATTGCGAAATATGAAAAAATATTTCTTCGGTGACTTCCTCTCAGTAGAATTCTGCCAAAAACTCTGGGAGTGAAATAAAATTGCAATGAAAAGTTTTCCAAAAATATGTCGTTCGGAGTTGAGTTAAAACCGCCACTCCCTCCACACTGTATCAAATTAACACACACAACTTCGGTGATGTAAGAAGTTAGGTAGTAATCCTGACTGACGGGTTGTAAGAAATTTAAGCATTCCCATATATTTTGCGCTCTGCAACTTATGCGGAATTAACGACAAGGTCACCAAAGTTTTAATAAGTCCATCTGCTGTGATAAAGTTTGGCCTCAAAGGAGGAAAAAGTTTTTTTGCAAAAGGTACTTGAGCAGGATACATAACTCGTAAGATATTTCGCAGCTTATCCGAGATTTCCATGTTAGGGACTAGAAACCATTTGGCCCGACTTTGGCTGTTACAATTGTATCTGTAGACAGTGAGCTATCTTTTCATACACATTTCTCAATATTGTCTTTCTGTGTTCTCATTTTGTATGCCTTCGGAGGGAATTAGAAAATTTGCCTTTCGTAGTCGCCGTAGTTTCGAAGCCTTATTAGACGTGAGGCCACGGCGGTTCAAACTCCAGGTCAGACAATCTCCTTAAAAATGAAATTTAAATATTTCTTCGGCGGCATCCTCGTAGTAGATTTCTGGCAAATAAAATTGCCCTGAAAAATTTCTGAAAAATTTGTCGTCTGGAGTGGACTTTAAACTGTAGGTCCCGCCACTCAAGTATAAAATTAACCCATAAATGCCTCCGTAAGGCAAATAGCAAGTAACCACATCTATTAACTTGGATTTACCCAAGCAGTTTTTCAAGCCCTGCAAGCCCTTGAATCGAACGTAAGCACATCAGTGTCTAGAATTTCTCGACACGTAACATTGGGTTGGGTTTCTGGATTTGAGAGTTAGAAGAGCTATTGGCTCTACATAATGGGTCATTACAACCCTTCAGTCAGAATTACGACTCAGCTTCTCAAATCACATATGTTGTGTGTATTAATTTTAAACATAAGTGGTGGGACCTACAGTTTACACTCGTCTCCGAACGACAGATTTGCGAGAAACTTTTCATGGCAATTTTATTGTTAAATTTCGAGTATTTCAAAAGACTGTTTATTTTTAGAGTCAAATAAAAATTATTACAATTCAAAAGCTAATATAATAGTGACAATTAATTCCATGAATGCTAAGTATATTATATCAAAGTAATATAAAGTAGTTAATAATAAAAGTAGTAAAGTAAAAGTATGTATTTAAAGATTACAGTGAAGTCTCATTTATAACATTATCCCTCCTCCTTTTTCCGAAAGTCATCCGGGTTGAAACGAGCAACAGCAGTACGAGTTCTTTGACTTCTTCTGAGTTCTGGTTCTATGGTCAGAGGACGAGTTGAGTTTCTATCAGGCGACTCCCGTTGATCTGCCGTTTCTTGGATGCCAGTTCCGTCATCTATACAATCTTTTACTGGATATAAAAAAGGACTCATTGTTTCGTTTTTAATAATTCTAGGCCTTAGTTGGTTTTGATGCCTTTTATAGCTATGAAAATCTGTTTTTACCATGTACACCATTTTTCCGATGACCTTTTCAATTCTTCCTTTAATCCACTTTTCTCCTCTCGAAAAATTTCGAATAAAAACAGGATCATTAACTTTGTATTTGGAACTCTTGTCTTCAGTGTCAAGCTCTTGTTTTATAGGTTTTCTCTGCATTTGAGTCAACAGTGTTCGTATTTTACGACCGTGAAGTAATTCAGATGGGGTTTTACCTTCCGAATTTGGTATATTGCGATAAGTTGATACATATTTCAAAACAGCCTCTTTAACAGTTAGTCCATCTTCAATATTCTTGGCTACTGATGTTTTAAAAGTACGTACAAAACGTTCAGCTAAACCATTGGAGGCAGGGTGAAAAGGAGCTGTTGTTAAATGCTGTATACCGTTAGTTGAGCAAAATTGTTTAAAAAGTTCAGATGTAAGTTGAGGACCGTTATCACTAACTAAGGTTTCTGGCAAACCTTCAATAGAAAAAATTGTGGAAAGCAACGATATAGTAGCTGAAGACGTTGTCGATGACATCTTACAAATAAAAGGAAATTGCGAAAATGCATCAACACAAATAAGCCACATGCTACCGAAAATGGGACCAGCAAAATCAATATGAACTCTTTGCCACGGACGGATCGCGGAGGGCCAGTTGCTGTACTCTTGCGTTGGACTTGCACTATGTAAACTACAAATTTCACATGCTGATGCCATTCTTTCTATTTCCTTATCCATGCCTACCCACCAACAATGTTGTCTAGCCAATCTTTTCATTTTTATGATTCCCCAATGACCTTCGTGCAACAATTTTAACACTTCTTTTTGAATTATTGTTGGTACTACAACGCGAGAACAATTTGATGACTCCCAAAATATGACGTCATTTTTGACTGTTAGACTGAATTTTTTGTTAAAATAGGGGATTAAACATTTTTCTTTAGTCCCGATGAACGTAGGCCATCCCTTTTCCACGTATAGTTTTACTTTGCTTAGTATGGGATCTTTAATAGTATGTTCTTTGAGAATATCAATATTTATCGGTGTTTTGACTTCTATTAGCGAATTGCAATACTCGTTGTTATCGAACTCAGGGTCAGGTCCAATCGGTAGACGCGACAATGCATCCGCGTTAGCATTTTCTCTGCTGCTTCTGTACTTAATTTCGAACTGGTATGCCATTAATATAATGGCCCAACGTTGAATTCTATGTGCTGCCATTGTAGGCAATTGTTTATTAGGGCTAAAGATCGTTACCAAAGGCTTATGATCTGTTAGGAGTATAAACCTTCGTCCATACAAATAAATATGAAAACGTTGCACTCCAAAAATAATGGCCAATGCCTCTTTTTCAATTTGACTGTATTTTTGCTGGTGTACGTCAAAAGTTTTCGAGGCAAATGCTATTGGCTGTTCTGTTCCATCGGGAAGCAAATGAGAAATAACGGCACCGAGCCCATGAGAAGAGGCATCAGTTGCCAGGATAATAGGCAAATGTTCTTGAAAATGGGCCAACTCTGCAGCATGTACGATATGATTCTTTAGAGTCTCAAAAGCTGACTGTTGTTCTTTTCCCCAGATAAATTTGGCATTCTTTTTACGAAGTTGATTTATGGGTGCTGAAATTTGCGAAAAATTTGGTATAAAGTTGTTGTAGTAATTAACCTTACCAATAAAAGCTTCCACTTCTTTAATATTACGAGGAGATCGAAGCTCTTTTACTGCACGAACCCCTGCTTCATCAGGCAGGATCCCGTTTGCACTAACTTGTCGTCCAAGATATTCTATTTTGGTTTTTAAAAACTCGCATTTAGACTTTTTACATTTAATACCATGTTCGGATAAAATAGTAAAAACTTCTTCTAACCGCTTCAAATGTTCTTCTATGTTAGGAGCAGATATAATTATGTCATCCAAGTAATTGCCGCATCCATCAATTCCTTGTAACAATTGCTCTAGGTATTTCTGAAATATAGCGGGTGCACTTGCTATACCATAGGGCATGCGTTGGTACTGAAACAAACCAGCTGGTGTATTCACAACTAAAATGCTTTTAGATGACTCGTCAACTTCCATTTGAAGATATGCTTCTCTTAAATCAATTTTAGAAAATATTTTGCCATAACGAATTTTATGAAACAAAGATTCGCGAGTTGGCAATGGATATTGTTCTATATCGATTTGGTTATTTACCGCCACCTTAAAATCACCACAGACTCGAAGTGAACCGTCTGGTTTTGTAACAAGCACTATAGGTGAAGCCCAATCGCTAAACTGGATTGGCTTCCAAATACCAGCTGTAACCATTCGTTCAGCTTCCTTTTTAAATGTTTGCAGTTGAGCAAAAGGAACTGGCCTGCTTTTGTAAAATTTTGGTACAGCGTTGTCTTTTAAAGCTATACGTGCTTTAAACGATTTTATAGTGCCAATGCCCTCTTCAAATACATGTTTATACTTTTCACAGAGTTGAATACATTTTTCATCGGCATAATCCATCTCTAAGTTTGCGATTTGAACAATTGTAAAACCAAATTTTTCAAAAAGGTCTGCTCCAAACAGATTGTCACCAACTTCGACATCGATAACAACTAATGGTACTAGTTTCTCCTTTTCGCCACACTTAATTCTTGTTGTTATTTGACCAAGAATGTTTAAACGAGTACGACCGTAAGCAAAAAGCGATTTTTTGTAGTTTTCCAATTTGGGTTTTTCCAACATTTCATATGTTTTCTTGGTAATTACTGACGTTGAAGCACCAGAATCTAATTGAAATTTAATACTTTTGTTTAATATTTGAACATCAATAAACATTTTATTATTTTCATTTTTTATTAAGTCCGTTATACTTAAGATATGATCGGCTGCTTCTTCAGTTTCAATGTTATTGTTTGCATTGTCTTTGATTTTCTTTTTATTCTGAATTGACAAACATACAGCCGCTATGTGCCCTTTTCTATTACACTGATGACAAACAACAAAACGAAATCGGCAGTTTTCCCTTTCATGATATATACCGCAACCAGTACACGACTTATATTCTTTTCTTTTACTATTCCTGGGTATTCCTTGTTTATGTACAAAATTTAAATCCGAAAAAGCCTCTGCACTCTCTTCTTTATTTTCTTTTATTAATTGTACGCTTTTCGTTGTCGCTTCGTATGATTCTGCAATCAGTAGAACTTCTGCTAGCGTCGGCTGCAGTTTTTGCATAGCAGATATGCGTACGGGATCGTGTGGAGTATGTAGAATTATCATATCACGTATCATCTCGTCAGTATACTCCTTAGCGCAACTGCTTAAACTACACGTAAAATTGCAGTTCCGCGCAATTCCACGCAGCTCAGCTACCCACTCTCTATACGTTTGATTTGGTTTCATGACTAACTTATGGAATTCGTACCGGGCAGCAACAGTATGTACTTTTGACAAAAAATGTTCGGTTAACTTTTCTTTTAACTCATCATAAGTTTTATTTTGCAAATTTTGTCCACCAAATAATTTTTTTAACAGCTCAAATATTGCTTCACCACTCCAAGCTAAAAAAATGATTTTTTCTTTTCTGCACTTTGTACAGAATAAGCTGCAAAATGTTGTTCCAGTTGTTCTACATATGAATCCCATGGTTGAATCTCTTTATTAAAAGAATGAAAATTTGGCACACTAACATTTTGTATATTTGAAGGTCCAGTTTGCGAAGCACCTAAAACAGCCTCCATCCATTGCTTCTGTTCCTTAAGCATCTTAGTCGTCCAAGCTTGTTGTTGCATCAACATCTCTTTTAATAGCTCATTTTCATTTCCCATTTCTTACACACGTTTATTGAATTTTTTCGCTCGTCGCCAATCTGTTAAATTTCGAGTATTTCAAAAGACTGTTTATTTTTAGAGTCAAATAAAAATTATTACAATTCAAAAGCTAATATAATAGTGACAATTAATTCCATGAATGCTAAGTATATTATATCAAAGTAATATAAAGTAGTTAATAATAAAAGTAGTAAAGTAAAAGTATGTATTTAAAGATTACAGTGAAGTCTCATTTATAACATTTATTTTACTCTGAGAGTTATTGCCAAAAATCTGCTGAACAGAGGTACGCACGTAGGTAGAGATGGCCGACCATCAAAGAATTCGGATGGAGGCACTTAGATCACATGGGGCTTATTGTGATATCACAGTTTTCATCAATTATCCCCTAGTCATGGTATCACTCAAGCGACTCAAACTGCCAATGTTAATGTTAAACAAATTACTTAGATCATCGATGTAGTAGGCACCTAGATAGCTTTTTCTTCTTGGACATAGTGCCGGGTATGTTCCCAGTAGCTGAAGAACAGTCTCATCTTGCTCCTCATCCCTGCAGCTTCTACAGAAATTATTTGCGAGGTCACGACTACGACAACTATACTGAGCATGCATTTTTGGAGTTTAATCAGCCTTTCAGAGTGCCTTCCATCCGGTCAAGACCATATTTTCTGCGCCGTTCTGCCCGTATCCGAAGCCGTCCGCCTGCGGTTGAGGGAATCGGTAACTGCATTGTGATATTCCTCCTCATCCGTGCAACTTCTACAGAAACCATTTGTGACGCCATTCACGACTCCAACAACTACACTGAGGATACTTTTTTGAGTTTAAGCAGCCTTGCAGAGCGCCTTCCATCTAGTCTAGGCCGTTCTGCCCGTATCCGTAGACGTCCACCTGCGGTTGAGGGAATCTGTGACCACATTCTCAATCATGGGCTTACAAGTCCCCAAAGGGACTCCAATATTCGAGAATTTATCGAAGAGTTTGATGGTCGTGCCATGCCTGGCCAGTTCATTCGCTCTGCAGTTTTCTGGGATAGGCGGAAGTCGCCAAAGGAATATTTTTTCATATTTCGTTGTATTGGGGATGTCTGCCCTGAGATTTGAATCATGGCCTGAGGTCTAATAAGCTATTACACTACCTGCTAGACTAAGGCGACTTCTATCACTGGGTTTATTTTACGAATTAATTTCTTATACCCTGTAGCATGTCAATTTAATTTGGAAACAACACTAAACTCTAACACCTAACGTTGCTACGTCTCTGTTCTCTCATTTAATTTGTGTACAATAATTGAAAGAATCATAATGAAAAACACTTTTATGCACTGATCACTGGCTAGCCATATTGCTAACAGGCTGTCTGCGAAATATATATAACAACACATACATACATACATACATACAGTTTTCTAAGAAAACAGAGAAGAACAGAGAGACCTACAAACAACACAACAGACAAAAATTCAATTTTATAATAAAAGAGATACGATACGATACGTACATAAACACTTTGAAAAATAAAGACAAAAAACAACAACAAACACGTACTTAAATGCTACAAACCGAAAATGTGTTACAATTTCAATTGCAATTTTTTTGTAGTTTTTGTTGTTGCTTTTTATGAGATATTTTGTTGTTTCTGTTGTTTTTTTGAGTGTCTATGAAAATCATATATAATCAATCAATTCAACGAACCATACCAAAACACATTCGTTTATACATACAAACATTCATTCATTTATTTATTGATTATGGTTAAATGGACGTGAAGAAATAAAAAACTAAAACTGGAGCTTAACAGGGTCTTAAGCTTTAAATCCGTAATTTAAAGTCAATACAAGCCAAAGTAACAACATGCAGAGCAATTGTGTGCTGTTAATGCATGTTTTGTAGGCGTGCTCTGTTACATGCCTAAAGAATGGTATTAGATTTGCACCGGAGAATAAACTGAAACTAAAACTAAATCGAAATTTGTTTTCCCTTTCAGCTTTTGATTTTAAATTATTTTTGAAACCACAAAAACAAAACAAAAAAAATTAAGAAAAAAATTCGTATATTTTAATTGGTTTTCTTTGGTGTGTTTATTTGCCGGCATTTATACAAATGTTCTATAATGTTTGCATGACGTTTGGTTCTTTGTCAAAACAGTAGTCAATCAAGCAATTTAACATACGAAATTATTTTTATATTCAGTATTTATGAAGTCAATTGAAAACCCGTACAAAATAAAATATTACCGCCTAGAAGAAATCAAAAATTAGAATTTCAAACGTATGGTTGATCTCCATAAGAATATCTCAGCATGATATCAAATCTCAACAGTTGTAGTTATATTTCGGTTTAAAATGCTTTAATTTAGGCATTTAATTACAAAATATGTTGTTTTTTGCTGAAGTCATTTAATAAGTTAATTGCCGTACAAGAGTGTCGATGTAAACGAAAGACTTAAGACACATACTCGACTTAAGGCAATCTATTACAGAAAGCACCGATTTAAAGTGATTTATAGTAATGCATCTTGATGCATTAATTAATGATTAAAAACATTAGATTTTATTTAATTAAAAAAAAAATAATGTTTTACCTTTCGCATGCAGAAATTGTGCTGTAACGCACATTTTTTTTAAGGGAATGCTAAGCTTGCCGCAGTATAGTTGGTAGGTAGGTTAGGTTAGGTCAGAGTGGTTGCTTTGATACCAAAACTTCATTTGAGCACGCATAGTGGCCCAAGTTCTCCAAACCAAGAAGAAGCTGATCAGCGCTAGGACTGCACATTTAAAGTACGACTACCCCACGCTGGAAAACTAGCCCGAAAGCTTAATAAATGATGCATTATTCTTGACATCAGTGGTCGATAGTTCCTTCAAGCTGAAAGCTGGAAAGCCAAATAAACCTATATCTGCACCTCGCAAGAGATGGGCATTGACAAAGTAAGTGGATAACAGTCTCCTCTTCCTCAGCGGATCTGCACCGACGGCAGAAGTCGTTAAATGGGAGCTGCATTCATTCCGCGTGTCACAATGTTTCAACTGATTTTCGTGCGTTTGAATTAATCCTGCTACTTGTAAACACTTTTTCAGACAGTACAAGCTCTTCTTGTGACTAACAGTAGTATTTCTAATTGATGGCTCTAATTCAAACTTTTTGTCCAATACTGACCCTTTTTGTCTTTGATGTGAAAATCATAATTTGTGAAACATGCAAACCACTCCGTACACTACGTTTTTGCTAGATCGTGTTCACCATATAATGCCACAAGCTAACGATGAATTACATTTGAAGTTTTCCCTCACAATACAATCAAGCTAAGTAAGTTGGATGAGAGGAGACAACCAAGATTATCATTCAAACGATGAAAATCTGTCGTTTGGAATCGACTTTAAGTTGTAGGTCCGGCCACTCATGTGTACAATTAATACACACAACAGAAGTGGTGTGAAAAGCTACATCATAATCTTAACTAAAGGGCTGTAATGGCCAATTATATACGATGTATGTAATCATAGTTCTTTCGAAAGTCTGTAATATGTATCAACTTTCTTAACTTTTTCCAGTCCTCTTCTATGAGACGACATATGTCTGGCAAACAAAATATTGGGATCTTAAGGTTCGATTGTTGGGATGTCTTCATCACATTTATAATTATCCACCGCTCCGCTTAGGTGTACACTTAATTCGAAGTGGCCCGTGAGTATTTTAAGTAGTATAGTTAAGCTCCAGCGGTATGATCACAGAGTATCTCTCCAATCCTTTCCGTCATTATTCCAAAATAGTCCATGTGATGTTCTCGTCTGCTTATCAAAGCTAATGGTGTTTTGAGCTCTCTACTATGGCTGAGTTGTTTGTGTGTCCTTCTCCTCATTAGTATGGCCACAGAGTATTTCTCCAAGCCTATCTTCTGTGTGATTATTTCACAATATCTGATATGACGTTCCCGTCTGCTAATCAAAGCTAATGCTCTGAGCTCTGGCTCTATTGGCCAGAATATTCTCTTCATCATTTTCAATAACTCCGAGATGACTAGGTACGCTTACACTATGTACCGTTCCATAGCTGGACTAATTGTTAAACGTCTTTATACTTTTCAGGACGGTCCTTAATCCCATATCTCTGGCTTCTATTGATCAAATTGTCCCATGTACACTCATTATTTCCATGGAAAGTGTTGTAGGTTTTCTTAAAAATTCTTTCACAATTATTTTGTACATAGCACCACATCGCTATAATAAAATTGTAATGCAATCCTTTGTAATAACGTTGGCCGTATGTAGTGGTCATAACATCACTAAACCCTAAAAGCGTTGCCACGAGCATTTCAAATTTATTCACACCTTCTGTTTAACGTCTGCCAAAGATATAAAAAATTTCAAATAAATTCTGATACCAATAGAGTTCAGTATACATGGTACGAGTATTTCATATTTTTCTGCAAAGAATTTTAAACTGTTTCTGTAAATCAAAATGAAATAAGTTTACTTCTGATTTTATTGGTTTTTAATTAAGCAATAATCATAATTTAATTTTTTTTAAATATATAACCACGTCTATTAACATCTCAATGCGTAAATAATTAAGCGTGTTCAATATGTTCTGTTATGAGAGAAAAAAATGAAACAATTTCAATTTCAATATAAAATATGTATGTTGCTGTTATAGAGCATTACGGCGAGTATAAAAAATAAAATTGTTTACTTTATTACCTTGAAAATAGTGAACATGTTAACAATCAAGGTTAAATAATAAATTCCTTAACGAAAACAACAAAATATGGAAATAAATTTTCAACAGATTTGTGGTAGATGTGGTATAAACATATATTTCTCTTTTCAGTATTTTCGATAGACAAAATAAGATTTGATTGTAATTTCGATTGGTTGCCTAAAATTTGACCTTCAGTGTAATTGTTACATCCACCTACTCGTGTATAATTTTGTGGTTTTGAAAATGTTTTTGTTTCTATTATGGTAGATTTGGAACGAATTGTTGTTAGGTTGTCATTATTGAAGACCTCTTTTGCTAGAATATATCATTTTGTATGTAGGGGGGTTGTTATCGCTATCGGTAATCCATAAAAAGTAAAAGCCCAGCAGATATCTGGCAAAAACTCCGTGGAGTAAATTAAAGTTGTCATGAAAAGTTTCTCAAAATATCTGTCGTTCAACTCATGTGTGAAATTAGCACACACAACATAAGTGGTGTGAGAAGTTAGATCGTAAGCTTGACTGATAGGTTGCAATGGCCAATTATGTGTGTAAGTATTGTTACGTTTTTGCCTTTTTAAAAACGTTTAAAATATGAGTTCATTGATTATGCACAATATAAAAATAAATTGGTGGTTTATTTGCAATTAAATTCTTTATTGTTCGCACTATTTTTGTGAGCCATTGTTGATAACTTGACGTATACGACAATAATTGCTTGTTAGCTATTCTTCTTTGCTTACAATGCAGATCTTTACAACGGAGATCTTCAAACCACGACTCTTCTCTTCACACGCAATGCGTCTTCACACAAGACTGACTGAATTCTTAGTACACGTTGACTACTTTGTCTTGCCTTCTTATATGTCCTACGTAAACAGTCTGATGAATGTTCTTGAAGTCGAAAGTTCGTGGTTTCGCCTTCTCGAGAACTCTATCGTGGTTTCATTGTTGTTTGTTGTTGCGTTCTCGCTTACATGTCTATCCAATTTTCTTTCATACTCATGGTTTTTGTTTTTGTAGCTTTTGTTTATCATTTTAATGTTAAACGATGTTACACCGTTTCCATTTTCGTAACAGTAAGTTCTACGTTCAAGATTTTCTTTCGTCAACTTGCACAAATAGGTCCGATAGAGGCCATATTTGTGCACGGTTTAATAGCGACACTTATCGTCGAGAATTTCTCATACAACTTGCTCATATCTTTTTTTTTTTAAATTTTAATAAAATTTATTGAAGTTTTTAAACACTTTGACTGGTTTTTGTCCTAAAATTCGACCACATACAAGGGGGCATGATTTCAATCACGTTTTCATTTTCTAACTTTGTTTTCTTCGTGTCTTACTATGATTAGATGCCAATGATATTTTTGTCTCTTATGTTGTCTTATATAAGCTTAAGAGTGATTGCTTTCAGTTATTTTTGTAAATTTTTTGTAGATTTTTTTCATTATAATACAATTCGTATATAAAAATAAAATATTTAAAAAATAAAATAATTGTTAATGGTTTTTATTTATTTATTGGCTGTAAATAAATTTCATGTCGGCAAGTATGTACACAACACCAAAAAAAAAGTCTCCTTTTACTTATTTGTTATTCAATTGTCTAATAAAAGAATTATTTTACTTTTACATGCTGACGGACAATTTATGGGCTGCACGGGTACATAAACTACAATATAATAAAATAATATCCACTGAAATGCAAAAATGAAAAATAATTTATTCTATTTTTATGTACTGTATTGGTTAGGTTTCGTTATGTTGGCTTACTTCGGTGATTTTCTTGCAATAAACGGCGACTACAGGAGTGACGAATTTTTCGAGACGATATGCATGTCTAAAAAAATTTGGTGAAATTTTAGCCATTTATACCTGTCTGTGGAGACAGTTACAAATAAACTGCATTCTGCCGATCTGCGAGGCAGAGCAAAAGTCAAGAAACCCCTGCTCACAAGCAAGCTGTATCTGTTGACGTTAGTCTATATGTAATGCATGGTTTTTTACTTCGTGTCTTTATTGCATGTGAAATGTCAAGAAAGAGTAATTCGCTGTAGTCTAGTAGGTAGTACGTTGGCTTATTAGACGTAAAGCCGCGGTTCGAACCACAGACTTACTTACTTACTTAATTGGCCATTAACAACCTGATTAACAGATATCCGCCTGCCGCAACACATCCTTCCAGGTGCCTCTGCTTCTTGCGCACCTACGCCAGCTCGTCGCACCAATCGATGACAGGGCTTCCTCGAGGAGCATCCTCCTCCATTTGAACGACGGGCCACAGGACAGACATCTCCAACAAAATGAAATACGAAAACATACCTCTTCGTCGACTCCTCTCAGCAGATTTCTGGCAAAAACTCTGAGAGTAAATAAAAAGTGCCATGAAAAAGTTTCTCACAATGTTTCCGTCACTCGGAGACGACTTTAAACTATAGGTCGCGCTACTAATGTATAAAATTAACACACACACACACGCATCTAGAGTGATGTGAGCAACTAGGTCGATATCCTGACCAGAGATCTGCAATGAGTATTCAAAAAGATGAGTAGATTGGAATCATACTCATAATTTCTGATACTTAGACGCATTCATACTTATTTTAATATCATACTCATACTACTCAAATTCAAAGTTTTAAGTATTCATCGCACTTATACTGAACAATATGCATGATGTTGTTGATTTCGACTCTGCTTTACTCAACATTTACAAGAATCACAAAATAACTATGATTCGCATACGAACACTACAATACTCACTAGAAGGTTGAGTATTTGCTTTGCTTGCTGCCTTTGTCTTTTTCTTTCTTCTTTTTTTGTAAATGCAACAACAACTAAGACTGTAAATTGTTTGATGAATGATTCGAATCACTCGAATCATTTATGAGTATTATAAGTATTATTCTAAATTTATGAATCTGAATGAGTAGGCGTATTAATCAAACATATTTCGAATGTTATGAGTTTGATGTCAATGTTGCACTCATACTCGTTACAATCTGTACTTATAAAGCAATGTTGTAGTGAGTACGAATGAATCAGAGTAATTTAATTTCAATACAGTTGACTCACTCACACTCTAAATTTCGTGAGTACTTATGAGTAGCGAAAAAACGATTCATTGCTGATCTTTGATCCTGAATGAAGGGTTGTAATAGTGAATTATGTATGTTATGTAATATGTAGTATGGTGAATGTTAACTAGAAAGCAGGACCATTCGATTTAATGTCGTTCGAGTTTTGTCATCCAAATCTGTATCTGTACATATAATCCTCTTACGTTGAAGTATTTTGAAAAGCAACATGCAGTTTATGGCCGAAATATCATTCGAAATGTGTGATAAAGTGGTCGAAAACTATTTCTAGACATTAAAAACAATGAATACCTTTCCCTTAAAAACCAGCATTTAATAATCCAAGACAATCTTTAAATTAATTTCGTTTGTTTTTTTTGTGTAAAAATTTTGAAAAATTATTTGCAGTGCAGTAAATAAATAAAATATTGAAGGAACTAAATTGTAAAACAAATTACAATGATATGCATAAAATGCAACGATATTATCGATAATATAACGACATTTAATGCATTTCAACGGTAATAGCAAATCAAACTAAGCTAAAGTAAAAAACCCCACCCAAAATACAATGCACACTGCAATGTATGCATGCTGTCTGTCTGTATATGTATGTACATTGTAACGAAGAAATATTTAAATTATTCAGGGTTTCTAACAAATAAAACTGAAACAAAACCAAACAAAAAGTCGTAAAAAGTACACACAATCGTATCTGCCAAGTTCTCATAACAGAGGCTTATTATGAATGAATGAATTGAATGAAGGAATATGAGTCATGCTTGGAAAACGACAATATTCAGGCGTTTTTCTGTCGTGGTCTACTGTAAGACTTCATAAATCCTCTACAAAAAAACAAACAAAACAACAAAAAAAAACTTAATTTTTAAACAAATATTTGTAAATTTGGCTTTAAACCAAGAGGAAATGGTTTTTTTTTGCTTTTTTTGTCGTTGCTGTTTGGAAAACCAAGCAAAATGTGCAAATAAGTTTTGCTTTAAAATATTATCTACCAGAAGCACGTTTAAAATGCTTAACAGAAAAAAAAAGTATTTTTAATACCTTTAAAATGGCCAATTTCCATGGATTAAAAGTTATGAACAAAATAACAACAACAAAAAAAAGATTAGGCAGTTAAGGCCGAATATATGATACCTTACGCAGTCATAATCTTTTTAGCTGGCGTCTCTAAAGCTCACTCAAGAGCAACATTTACATTGAGTACTAAAGTGGCCGTTTTGTGTAATAATTTTATTGTATGGAGAGTAACTGTAACTACTTCTAAAATATATCAAATGCAACATAATTTCCTGGTGTAGGGTACCATTAGTGTGAGTGAATAAATTTGCAATTCTCCAGGCATTGTGACAAGAACACTGGGAAATAAAAAACAACAATAAAAAAAAACTTAAAATAAAAAAGGTTTCCACAGAAAAATTATTGAAATCATTGTTATTTGCCCAAAATTCGATTTTCGATTACTTAATTTATTATAAAAATCTTTAAAAAAGTAAATACGGAGGTAGTCTAATAAATTTTGGAATTGTGCATTAATAATAAACGTAATTTCCTAAAATTTAATTGATTTTTAAAGACAGCAATGGTTAATTGTCTCGCTTAGATTCCATTCATTATAATGAAATTCAAAATTTATTTCAGAAGTTCTACTAGCGGTCCACAGTATTTAAAAAATAGGCTTAAAAATTATACATCTTTTGTCTTACGACAATTATGAGGAATTCACATCTAACCAATACTTTAACGGGTAGCTTGCCCTACGTAGACAAGTTCAGTCGCTGGCCAAGTGGCCCATTGTGTTACCTACTGTGACATAATAAGCCCCCTCGTCATGATCCCTTCGTGGTGGGTTTGAACCACCCCGAGTTTTGGATGAAACCGGCCAGTTCTCTTAGTGGCACATTCGCTACCAAGTCCAAATCTTCCAACGTTCTATCACCCAAAAACCTTTTAATTCTGTTCTCAAGTGCAGGGCACTTGCATAACAGCTGTGGCATCGACTCCGTTTCCCCCACATCATTACAGCTTCTGCCCACATCTTGGCGTGGCAAATCGACCCAAGCACCGAAATTGCTAAACGCGCAGTGTTCCGTTAGAACTTATGTAGTTCCCTGGTTTTCCTGGTGCCCCTGCTGTTCACAGCAGTTTTGAAATTCGGCAACCTAGTATGGAATTGGAAATGAATTCCTGTACAGGCACATATATCCTCTCTATCATCTCCTTCTCAGACGTCTCCGGTCCCGTCCGTGCCAGTTTGTTCTCCTTTTTATTCTCCTTTATGCCACAGTGACGAAGAGGAGAGGTGTTGACATATGTATATGGTGTAGAGAGTCCACGCAACTCTTAACGCCCTTTGATTTAACAAGTTGGGATTCCAGCGCTTTAATCGCTCCTTAACTGTCCACACATTTAATCCTGTGTGAACTAAGGGTGCAGATTGTTCAATAGCAAAAATCTCCGCCTGAAATACGCTGGCCTGGTTAGGTAATCTGTATGACTCGTTCACTACCAATATATCGGAATAGAACCCAGATCTAGTTCCGCATATTATTTTTCAGCCATTCGCTGAAAATCGTAATATTACCATCACCGATGACAGTTTCAGCAACCCATTCTTACCGTGAAGGAGTATGAGTCTTGCATGTTCGCCAGAAAACAGTTTCCGGTACTACGTAGTTTCACTCTGATTACTAAAGGCTAAATACAGGGGCAATAGTACAATAATCTAATGCTCAAGTCGTTTTGAGGTTTTTAAAAACCCACGTTGTTTCCCACATACATACATACATAATTGGTCACTGCAACCCTTCAGTCAGGATTAGAACCAAGCTTCTCACACCACTTATGTTGTGTGTGTTCATTTTATACATGAGTGGCGAGACCTACAGTTTAAAGTCGTCTCCGAACGATAGATTTGAGAAACTTTTTCATGGCAATTTTTTTTTTATTTACTCTCAGAGTTTTTGCCACAAATCTGCTGAGATGAACTCGCTGAAGAAATATTTCTTCGAATTCCGTTTTGTTGGAGATGTCTGACCTGTGGTAAGAACTATGGCCTCACGTCTGCTTACTATACGACAGTGACTTCATGGACAGATACTTACTGAAGTCTAAAAGGGAAATAAGGTTACTCTCAAAGTCATGAAGGAATTCGCGCAAATGCGTAGTGAATCTTACAAACCTTTGAAGGTGTTCGAAACTTTCTGTGGAGTATACACATCGAAAGGGAAGATAAAGAGTAAAGTTTTGGGGAATCTAAACTTCTGTTAGGAACCCATATTAGAAGGAGATTTGAGTCATGCATCAGACTATACAGAAATTACTAGAGGTCTTTTGAACGGGCACTGTAATATCAAACAATACTTGTTTATAAGGGTGATCATCTCGAGCATGTTGTCTCCCAATGCACAGAAATTCCAGATCAGTTTGTATGTCACTAGATCTTTAATACTTCTATGGGTGTATTGTTTTGAATTCTATTGATTATGAAGTGCTTTTAACTACTTACCTTCACAACACTGAACAACTCTTTGAATTGTTTGAATTTCAATATAAGTATGTAATTGAAACAGCAGCAACATGTTAAACCACACCTCGTATAAAATGATTTTACATGAGCTTTAGAATTTTTAAAGCTACTACCATTATTACTACTACCGCTGCTGCTGCTGTTGCTTGTGCTGTTGACTGTTGGTGCTCATTATTGTCATTCAATATCTTAAATTTATCATCTTGTATGAATGCTGTCGTACAATTCTCCATCTATTATAGGAGTAAATAATAAAAAAAAAAACAATAAAAAATCATAAAAATATGAAACAATTATTTGAGACAATAAACGTTGATTTAAATTTGTTCCCCCTCTTTTTTGTTTCGTTTTTGTTTTGTTTTCAAATCGTTTTGTAGCAGCCAATGAAGGCAGCAGCGTTAATAATGGCGACAAAGGTGGTGGTCAATGGCGAAGGTGTTGGTGGTTTCGGTTTCGGTTTCGGTTTCAAATATTTGAAAGAAATCAAGCATTAACCTCCTCCCTTGCATTCGTTCAATACGTTTATTTTTAAACTGATTTTCTATTCGTTTCGTGTGTGTGTGTTTTTTTGCATATTTTTTTGATTTGATTTAGTATCATTGACACCACCACCTGTTAAAAGCGGATATTGGCACCACCATAATAATTCTCATTTAATTGAATTTAATTTTTGTTTCATTTTATTTGTTTTATTAGCACGTTTTTAATTGTTTATTGTTGTAGTGTTTTGTACTAATACGAGGTTGTAGAATTGATTTCAAATAAAAATTATTAAAAACACATTAAATCGTATACATTTAAAACTTTATGCTTAAATAAGTACATATCACAATGACATGGTATGGTATGGTATGGTATTTATTTATGTAGGTTTTCCTTCTCTTTTGCATTGACATTGATGATAATTATTGTAGAAAAAAAAACAAAAAAAAATATTAAAAAAATATCCGTAAGCCGTACCAAGTCAAAGGCGCTTTTATTTAAAATTCAATCTGTATCATTTTTTACTTTCGTATCCGCTAGAATCACTTAAGTACTCTAGTTTTGTTTTTGTTAATCACATGCGATTTGTAAAATCCCCGTCCCCCAAATTGATTTCAAAGTGATTTATTAAGTCTATTATCTGTAAATCAATTTAAATCTCTTTACGTTCTAAACAGTTTTGGTTTTTTTTTATTTTTATTGGGGAAATTTTGTGGTATTCTTAGGGAATTTTTAAACTGGTTTTCATAAATAATTTATCAGAAGATTATTTGCGGTTGTTTACATCTGACATTGTTTGTTTACACCTCAACGTAAATGCGTCACTGGCAATGCTACTGAGTTTGGTTTAGTTTGTTGCCATTGCCCTCATCAAAACAATGCTGAAATCATTAAGTAACAGCTCTTTTATTATACGCTCACTATATTTAAATTTCAATAAAACAAAATGTGTGTGTAAGATATCACCGAAATATTTTACTCTCTCTTGTATCATGTGGAAGGCGCCGTAGTCTAGTAGGTAGAAGTAAGGCCACGGTTCAATCCCAGCCCAGGCATCTCCAACGAAATATAAAAAAATATATCTTCGGCGACTTCAGCAGATTTCTGGCAAAAACTCTGAGAGTCACATAAAATTTCCATGAAAACTTTCTCCAATCCGAAGTCGACTTTAAACTGCTGATCCCATCACTCATGTATGAAATTACCAAACACAACATAAGTGGTGTGATAAGCTAGGTTGTAATCCTGACTGACGAGTTGTAATGACCAATTATGTACGTATGTATGTATATAATGTAGATTGGTAGTCCTATACTCGTCAATTTTGTTTCTTCACGAGTCCATGCATTCAGAACAGAGCCTCTTCGCAGAAAGTGACTTTTGGATGAAAATAATGATCAGTTGCCTGCTTTAGAGTTTATTCAGTCTATCCATCCATGGTGATTTGACAAATCAGACTCTAGAAATTATGACTAATTTAACAGATGTGGCCTTAACAAGATGTTTTTTATTAACTACCAAAGTTCGGCAGCCCCTATTGGAGGATTCTACAGAATCTATTGCTTTACGCTGAAATTTCAAAGGAGTATAAATAGTTGCAAGTGGTTTTGGCCTCTGATGTGTTCCTTCTGCATTTATAAGACGCCCTTTGAATCATATTTTCTGCATTGGATGGGTGTCCACAGATCCTTCTTGTGAAAGTTGGGAGACAAAAAATAAAGTGGAAATCGAAACAAATATTTCCTCGTCGTGCTATTACCGGATCCTTGATTACCACCCAAGGATATCAGCACTGAAATCAAAGTACTAGATGGACTAAGGCACTCATGCATTGATTACAGCCGCATTCTATGGAAACTTACCGCTTCGATCATGTATAGTCAGATGTGTTGTATGATACATACTGTGAACTGCGCTGAGAGTTATAAGATTAAAATAACTTCCAGGGAAGATTGGACAGAAAAATCTATTTCACCTAACGACATGATTGCGGTCTTTACTGATGGCGCGAAACAGGAAAGGGTTACATGATAGGATATGATTTAATTATGGATGTCTCCCATATGGTACAAGCACTGCACTGCACTGTTTTTATGGCGGAAGCTAAAACCATTGCAAATTAAATTTTAAAGCTTATTGTCATCTATGTAGGCAATCATGCGTCAATCTTAATTTCAACTCATTAACTTAAAAGGTATTGTCAACCTCATACACTCACTAGAACAGCGTGATGTCTTGTTGAACTTATCTGAAGGACTTATACAACTGATGACCCATGTGGATTTTGCTCAGAATGACTGACATCACTCTTTACTTGAGTAAGGTAGAACTCAGGCAGACTAATATCACTACTTGCAGAACGGTGGGAACCTTCTGAATATTTCTGTCGAAGGAAAGAAAAAAGCTCTTTAGAAGAGACTCGATTAGGTTACTTACTTACGAAGAAAGTTGAGAACCTTCTGAATATTTCTGTCGAAGGAAAGTAAAAAGCTCTTTAGAAGAGACTCGATTGGGCTCCTTACTGACGAAGATAGTGTCAATAGGCAAGGGTTTCCATGAGTTGACGTCCCTATGATGCATCGCATGAAGATGAGCTGGAATTGATACAAAAACTTTCTTGTAAATACACCGTTCTACGGGCAGTTTGATTAACGGTTTCTCAACAATTTTCACCGAAGATGCCAGTTTCTTATCGAACCAATTCTATTAAGGGTGGTCATTGGCGCTCGAGAACTACATCAATGGTTTGATTTAGAGTGCCTGCAAGGGAAAACAAGAACTCAGGTGGTCTGATATGGCCGGTTGCAGAACATTCAGAGTGGACTAAACTACTGTGACTAGGGAACTAACCAATGCCTTACTAGTGTTAGTAAGCATTCAATTTGAGTTTTTATTGGCGTGATCTATCCACATTACGAAAATTATAGGCTGCTTATGGTTAAGAAAGGAGACGAATCAATACAGCACTTGCTGCGTGAATGTTTCCTACAACATACCACGCCTAATCATGTTAATTATTTACGCTCTAAGCTTTTTCAAGAGGATTGCTGAAGGAAGGTCACTGAAAGAAATATTTGTTTTCCTTTTTTTAAATTGCCATTGTTAAAGTTTGAACTCTTGAGCTCTCGCTTAGTAACCCAACATACTATCTACCAGATAGCAGCTTAATTGAAATTATGATCTTGTAGATAAGTATGTATTCATAACTGTGGTATGTACATTCATTGCCTAAGGAAATTAATTTTCTGCCGTTTCATTCAATTTGAATTGGGTCAAGTTTAAGTACAAATTATACTCCCCCTCTGGCACTATGAACGAATGAATATATGAATGAATGAATTTTTTTACTTAAATTATTAAAATTTGAAAAAATTTAATGAAATGATTTACCACTTCACCAAGTAATGACAGAAAATTACCAACAATTTCTGTCCATTGTTACGTTAAATACACCAATTATTTGACCAAATAGTGCTGGACGCAATTAATCGTTTGAAATGTAATTTTTAAGATTGATTGTAATTTTTATTTGCTGTTTACACTGTAAAGGCTTGATCAAATGTCTTGATTTAATTTTGATATTCGTCATCCATAACACACTTACCCAAAGTGAACAATCATATCACAAAACGTCAGCAGTTTGGTTGTTTTATTTTGCTTTTTAGCTGTGGTTTTTAAGTCGCTTAGATAACTGCGGTATTTTTTTTAGAGTTCAAGTTCATTAAACGGGTGCGGTTCTTTAGGAAAGACAAAAATGTTGTAAAAAAAACAGTGAATGTTTCATTTGCCCTGTAGTGTTATTGTGTTACGATTTGGGGTTGTACCCTATATAACTACGTGAACAGATGGTTGATTAGATTTAATAAAGGAGTTCGTATATAAAACATTACATCACGAAAAAAAAACATGTCTTGCAACTATTTCTTGCAAAACAAGAGTATCTTTAAACGTCTACAACGGTTGGAAAAAAATCCAACAAAAAAAAATTTACCAAGTGCCCCATGTAATACATATAGTCTTCAAGCAGGAAAAATTTCAAATTCGGATTGATTTTAAGTCCTTCAACTTAACACCATATAGCCAGGATTTGGCCTTATAAACTGACTAATCGCAATGATTTAGTCTTGTGATAACCTCAAATCATAACTAGCCACCATCATAGGTACAATAATGTCCTTTAACAATGGTCCTGTAATAAGGACCAGCCAAAAACATGAAATCTTAACGAGAAATTGTTATTAAACCTTCTCAACGATGCTATGGTACGTATATATTTCCGAAAACTTAAAAACGCAAAAAATGTTTAATAGAATACCTAGGTTAGGTTAGGTTTGAGGTCATTGGTACACGTACAATACTTAGAAGTCCAAATGAAAACGCATTGTCAATACGTCCTAAAGAAGAATAAGGATAGTAAAGGAGATAGGAAAATTGGAAAAAGAAGAAGTGGTAAGAAAGGAGGAATAAAGCGACGGAGGAAAAACAGATGGACTTCAAACACACAAGAGAACGCGACTACAACCTTGAAGCCCTAGCACTTCTCAACCAGCTCAACCTATTTATGAATCAATGCAGAGCCTTAATGTCGGCTCTCGACAAAGAGTCCAAACCTTCGAAGAAGCCTCTGCCCAGGGTCCTCCATTTCAACCTACTAAGGGCTAGACAGTTGCAGAACAGGTGTTCGATAGTTCCCAATAGTGTACCTATGCATGCATTAAACTGGTACCGCGGTAGCTTTTCATACCGCTTATGTTGTGTGTGTTAGTATTATCCAGAGCAGCAAAAGCTTAATATCGATTGGGAACGACAGATCGAAAAGCTTTTGATGGCAACTATTTACTCTCATTGTTTTTGCTGTATGACTGCTGGGTGGAGATTAGTTTCAAGATGCCAGTGCTGAGGCTATGAGCTGAGGCCTGCTTAGCATACACCCTATTTGCTGGACGACGGCGACCATTCGAAAGTAGCAAATGAATTTATTTACAATCTTATTGGATTCTTCAAGCTCTTTATTTGGCCTGTTCTCTCAGACAGTATATACAAATATGGTCGAATATTGTAGCGTTTCAATTCTATATTCATAGCCATTCAGTCTTCATTTTGGCAATTTGAGATCATGACCATGGCCTTAGTTACCTCTTTATGCTACGACTAAGACTATAGTCACTGTAGTCTAATAGGTACTGTGTTGGCTTATTAGAGGTAAGGCCACGGTTCAAACCCCTGGTCACATATCGCCAATAAAACGAGAAGTGAGTAAATAATTCTTCTGCGGCTGCTTCTCAGTAGCTTTCTGACAAAAACTCTGAGAGTATAAAAAAATTGTCATGAACAAATTTCTTTAAAATCTTTCATTCGAGGACGGCTTTAAATTGTAGGCCCAAACACTCATGTATAGAATGAAGATACACAACATAAGTGGTGTAAGAAGCTGGAACGTAATCCTGACTGAAGGGTTACGCAATGCAACCCTAACTATTCGGAGTCGATTTTAAACGGTAATTCCCTCCACCCATGTATAAAATTAACGCACACAACATAGGTGATGTGTGAAGCTGGGACATAATCTTAACTGAAGGGTTGCATTGCATAATCCTGACTGATTGGAGTCGATTTGAAACTGCAGGTCCCAACACTCATGTATAAAATGAACACACACAACATAAGTGGTGTAAGAAGCTGGGACGTAATCCTGACTGAAGGGTTTCATTGCGTAATCCTGACTGTTCGTAGTGGATTTAAACTGCCACTCATGTATAAAATTAACAGACAAAACATGTTAGAAGCTGGGGCGTAGTACTGATGGAAGGGTTGTAATGACCAATTAAGTAAGTGTCAAGTTTCTCTATGAAAAAAACTTCTGTCTTTACCTATTCAGTTGCAAAATACTATTACATGTCGCAGTTAGAATCATTTAACCTAACTTGGTAGAGTATTTAACAGTCGTACAAGTGTGTACGAATACACTACAACGCTATTTCTAAATAAATCTGCCTCCACTTATGATTTTTATTACCAACCACTGGACACTTAATTTGAGATCAAAATCATTTCAACAGAGTTTGATTGTATCGTACATAATATTTCTTTAATTGTACAAGCAATGCAAAGTTTTGTTTTGTTTCAACCATAAAGCTGTTGATTAATAAACTTAAAAAAAAAATCATTTTATTGCTCAATAAAGACCGACTGACTATGGGGACAGACAGCCAGGGAAAACAGAAATCAAATAATGAATGTTTATTATGGCAACAGCAGCAACTAAGGCAATAAGAAAAAGAATTTTTTATTTTAAATAATTGTATGCATTTGAACTTGGCTATTAAATAACGAGAAAACTGTCATTTGAAATATGTTTACAAAACTGTACAGACAGATGTGATACGATACAACGTAACGTGTGTTGCATGCAGCAGGCAATGTGGTTGCCAACAATATTACAAAATTATTAATTATGAACAGTTTTTTTTTTTTTGTTAAATATTGAAGAGATCAACAGAGCAACATAATAAATGTTGATATGAGGTTAGCAACATGTTGCAAACTGTTTTCGGCAAATGGCTATTGCATTACCAGATGTATGCTGTGATGTAATTAAGTGTTTTAAAAAGAAAAATTGAATTGAAGACACTTTTTTTTGCCAAAAATGTTTTTAAGAACCTGGCTACCCAATAATAACACTGTCAACAGTATTTGTTTAACAACCCAATATTTAAAGTTCTATAATGGTTGTTAATAACCTGAGTAGTAGAAGATAAATTAAAGCCAATATTTCATTTGAAACCTTTTTTGTGCAAAGGCATGTAGGCAGCTAGAGAAACTAGCAAGCAAAGCATGGAAACTTCATCAGCATAAACTGTATCAAGGTTTTGCTGCTGTTCACGCCAGTAGTTTATGGCAAGCAATATGGAAATATATTGTTGTTGTTGTCATAATGAAATTAACATTGAATTGTTTTTTTTTCTCTCTTGTTATTATTATTGTTATTAAATACCATAAAAAATAATCATAACTAACCAACCCAAAATGGTCAAATATTTAAGAATATATCAAACCAAAGCAAATCAAACGAAACTAAAGCCATAACGTGCTGCTAATAACCGACAGCAAATGCTTGCTGTTGCTTTATGAGGCAAAGAAATCAGAAATTGCGCTAAAAGCATTACCATTTTGTTTTAATAAATAATAAATAGTTTTTAATAATGACCATTTTTATGAGCTGACAAGAATCATGTCAGCCCACCAAAATTAAAAACTCAAGAGAAATAAAAAATAAATTTAATCATACCCTTTCCGAACCAACCACTAATCAATATGTTAACAACCATTACGAAAATCACTTTTTTCTGTGTATTTCTAATTTATTCCTTTAACAAGATATCATTTGGATTGAATTGAATTCAATGTTTCACATTTTCTAAGCCAATCTTTGAAACAAACGCTTGGCCACACAATGATCCACAGCGTATACATAATCGAACAATTCCTGTTCACAGGTTTCACTGGTTTTCTCTCGGCTACTGACACGTTCATTGCATTCTTGTAGCGTATGAAACAGTCGGGAAATGTAACGTTTCTTATGGCAATATTCTTTTAATTCGGTTTGGGGATCTTTTAATTCTGGCTCCTCTTTTTTTTCTTCTCCTTCTGCTGGTGGCGTTTCTGCCGGTTGCTCTTCCGGTGTGGCCGCATCAGCTTTTAATGGCCAGAAATTGCGAAAATACATATTTAACGGCTTATGGCAGTTTTGCAATTAAATCGGAATTTTTATTTCATGAAAACTGAATTTTAATTTAACTTCCTTTCTTTTTTTGTAATAAAAATCGATGATAAAGTGATGTTTCAGTTTATGTTTATGATATTTTTTTTATTACAACAGGTAGTTTATAATGAAGAAGATGCAACAAAATTGCTGTCGGCAAACATGTAAAGCGTGTTCAGGAATATTTAGAAAGCAATATCCATTATTTTAGCACATTCCTTTTTTTTTGTACAACTAACTAACATTCAGGGGATGGACCCCACACATGCAGTGCATTGTACTGAAAAAAAGCAGAAAACGTTGTGGGAGAGCAGAAAGCTGGAGTAGTGCTTTGTGGACGGAAAGTTTTTTTTCTTTTTTTGTACAAGCAGCGGTTAGGGAATGGCTCCTACTCATGCCTAGCATTATGCTGAAGGTAGAAATAAGCGCTAGGGAAGGGAAGAAAGGTGGAATACTGCTTATGAACGTAAAGTTTTGCTTTTTTTTTGTACAACTAACACTCAGGGGATGGCCCGTACTCATGTCGAGCATTGTGCTGAAAGTAGAAATAAGCGTTAGGGAAGAGAATAAAGTTGGAATAGTGTTTGTGGACGTAGAGTTTTTCTTTCAGTCTGGGCATGGCTCTTTCTCATGCCTAGCATTGTGCTTAAACTAGGAAAAAGGGTTGTGGGAGAGCAGAAAACTAAGTTTTCTTTCTTTCTTTTCTGTTTTGTACCTAACATCCAGAGGATGCCTCCTACTCATGCCGAGCATTGTGCTGAAAGTAGAAATAAGCATTAGGGAAGAGAAAAAGCTTAAAAACTGCTTATGGACGTAAAGTTTTGTTTTTTTATTTTTATTTTTTTTGTACAAATAACACTGAGGAGTAGGGGTCATTACTCATGCCGAGCATTGTGCCTAAACTATTAAAAAAGGTTTTTGGGAGAGAAGAAAGCTGGAATTGTGCTTATAGACGTATATTTCTTGTCGAACAACACTAAGGGGATGGCTCCTACTCATGAAGTAAATTGTGTTGGAACTGGAAGCAAACATAGTGGTAGAGAAGAAAACTGGAATAGTGTTTACGAACGTTTTTCATTTATGCAGCCAATACTCAGCAAATGGCACCTATTCATACAGCGCATTATGCTATTAACTGTATCTGATCGGATTTTAAAACCTTTATTAAAGATATCAAGCAGCCTACTGAAATTCGATTACTTGCCCCATAATCATTTCCATTTAGCTAAGGGCATGCCTGTTGTGATGCCACATGTATCGACATGAGTATTTACCATGACTTCCAACAACTCATACAGTGCCAATACTGTCTAAGTCTTTTGGATTACAGAAGACTAAAGGAGTTTTACAACACAAAAGGTTACATGTGTGGTCACAAGGTATATTTCACAACTGAGCCACCAACAGCGTTCACCCCATAATTAATATGTTTTCAAAATTTTATGTGCAAATAAAACTAAAAAAAATTACACGTATTTGGTGTTCATACATTATGTGTTAACAGATTTGTAAATTAATTTGTACTGACCATATTTATTACATGTTCATCAGTAATTTTCATAAAAAAAATTCTACACAATCTATCTTAACATTTTATTACCATAAAACTCTATACAAAGTGTTGTAGATTACCGCTTAGGCCTATCACTGCTATTACCCAAGCACAGATTTAATAACCAAATAAAGTTATCGTCAAACTAATTTCCATCAACATTTCAATATTTTCCATTGCTTGTCCATATTTAATGTAACAAACGACATGAATGACAGTAAATCTTTTTGCTTTTTTTGTTTGTTTTTGTTTGATGAACTGATAACATATTGAATGAAATAAAGACTGGCATTACCGTCGTAGATTATTTGGTTTAATGCTGGCATTTGATTTCTTATGTACTTGCAGTTAAATATGATTTTCATGACATGATTATGACATTTTTTCTTAGTTTTCTTATGGAATTTAGCTACTCCAACATACTTTATTAATAGAGATGGCCAAACTTTAACAGAAAAGAATAAAGGAAGGCTAGTTTGCGATTTTAGAATACATAACCATGTAGCATTGAAGTCGTTGTAGTCTAGTAGATAGATAGTGTTGGCTTATTAGGAGTGAAGCCGCCGTTCAAACACCAGGTCCGACATCCGCAACAAAATGGAATACGAGGAATATTTCTCCGGCTATTTCCTCTCAGCAGATTTCTCGCGGAAACTGTGTGGGTATGTTGATAAGTTTCTCAAAAATCGGTCGTTCAAAGTAGACTATAAACTGTACGCCCCACCATGGCTCAAAGATGTAACACATTAATAGGCCTTAATGATATACCTTCCGTACACTGATGTCAAGGTTACAGTTGAGGTAATAAAAATGTCGTATACAAATATTGTTTGAATCTGTAAACGGCTAAACCAAATGGCAAACAAAATCAAAGGCCACATTCCGCTTAATCGCATAACAATCAAAAGGCTTGGGAGTAAGTGTTGACATGTCTATGTCTTCTCCGAATAACAGCATTTCTCCTAGTTCCCTACCCACTTAGGGTGGGACAGTTAAATACGATTAAAGATCGGGAAGCTAGAGGTTGGTATCTTAAATTGTCTGGTGACAAGTATCAAAACAGTTTTTTTGCGAACATTAATGCCTGAACTACGAGTGAAAGCACCATAAGCGTAGTAGCTGCAGTAGGCCTAGTTTTGGGATCAAAGTCCAGTGCTGTCATAGCTAAGTTTTACGCAAAACCAACGGCCTTAAAACCACATCGTTGCAGCTCCAGAGGGTAGATTTTTTTTAAAACTTAATACAGGGCATCTCGTGAACACATCAAAACGATAAAACATTTTATGTCATTGCCCAGCTTTCGTAAGCATGAGATCCCTATATTTTAGGGATGACACCACACCAGACATAACTCATCGCCGAGATGTGGACTGGAAGAAGTTAAGGAAATTTGTACAAGATACAGAGACTTCCTGTAGAAAGTCAGGTGGTATTCGTATTCTTTAATGAAGAGCGCACAACAAGTCTACATGATGGCTTATGTGTATATCGATAGGCATGAGACCCTTGGTTATCCTTCATTTCATGAACCTCCCTGTCTATCTACCAAATCTGAAGATTTATTTGCTTTTGCAAAATGAAATTTAGTGGTAATTAAACTTCAGCAATAACACATTGCGATCAAAGGTACTTAATCTTATCAAGTACCCAGACAACCGATCATTTCACTGTATTAATTATGAGAGTCACACCAACAGTCACATCAATTTGTCAAGTGTTCCCATTACACTACTCCCATTATGCTACTCTAACTACTAAAGGTTTACTCGTGTCAATGCAGCAGAGTATTTCGCGAGTTTTCAAGACGGCATCTGGCTTTTATTGAACCTGTGTAATCCAAGATCTATGTAATCCAAGATCTATGTAATCCAAGATCTATTCAAAAACCTAGCGCTAGTTTACGAACTTGCATTCTTAAGTCCAAGTCAGAGGTGGTGTGTCTAATGAGCTGGGCTCCAGATTCAAAATCAAAAAAGCTTTTATCATAGTTTACTTATTTTAAAAATGAAGATCCTTTCATCCTCTTTCGACGACTGCCTCTCTGCAAGATCCTGTCAGAAACTCTGAGAGTAAAACATTGTCGTGAAAAAAAATGTAGACCCCATTACTCATTTACAAAAATAACACACACAACATGGGTGATGTGAAAAGCTAAGTCGTAAATCTGGCTGAAGGGTTGCATTGACCAATTCGGTAAGTTAAGTAAGTAAGGTTATCATCATCAACATCTGCATAAGATGTTGGTTACGAAAGGCAAAGAATATATTGTTAATGGGTGTTAGCGAAGCATTGGTAAAATAGTTACCTACTGGTAAAATTATACTTAATTTTGAAAAGCTTTGAATCGGAACACTTGTTAAAGACATTGGATCCCAAGTTTATGGTTTGATGGGATTTATAATAGACTTCGTAAGATAGCTGACGTAACATACAATAATCAAACGATAGTTTACAAACAGCATCATGGAAAAAGGAAACCAGGGCGATTTAGAATATACGAAATCAATTCCATATTAAAAGGCATTGTAAGAACTTTTAGGCCTTTGAGAGAGCCCACAGACAAAATGTGTAAAACTTAACGAAATCCAAAGACCAGTGTAGAACAGATGTCAGTCTTAGGACCCAAGGCAATACATTATAATCACGCCTGTAGTTCATAGATCAAGGAAACGTTTGTGTTGTTTACAAGTGAATTAAAAAACATACAAAATATGCTGTCGGATATAAAGCATATGTAACGTCTCTAAAAAGGAAGTGTTACTGGTTTTAATTTATATTTTTATACGCCTTATTAAACACTTTCTTATGCATAATCCTGATTACTGTTGAAATTTTTATAACACTTTGTATGTGTTATTCAATACAACTTCCTCTTGCTTTTGGACAACTGGTAGTAGAACCATTTATTTCGTTTCGACATGCAATTAAAAAGCCTTAATTTCCTTATGGTTGAGTGAAAACTGGCCTTGTTTATGTCCAATTTTATTTCAATATCGAGTTTAAACTGTTACGCACTGTTTTTGGCATGTTTTTGGATGTTTTGTTACCCCAAAAAAATTACGCAAAATGTGAAAAGCGTTTAACAAGTTTGCGCAAAATCATTTCCTAAGTTCATGAACAGAAAAAATCTGGTTTAAAATTTTGACTTTTTATCCAACACCCAACATCCAACACCCAACATCCAAAATGTAATCGTAACTCACCAGTTTGGCCAGATCAACAAATGCTTGAAGATATATCGCCGCTCAAGATGTGATTTAATAGAGCATCCACTTGCAACTCCTGTTTGTACATCCCTGACTATGGAGAAGCAGAGAAAAAAATTCAAGCGGCTTAAGTTTTTCTTCTTCTTCTTCTTCAATGGAAAACACGTATGAATTTGAAATTTAAATTGAAACTCATACGCATGCTTTGAAAGAATGGAGCAATTTTTTTCCTCCTCATGCAATTGTATTATGATCTGTTATACATACTTTGTATAGGCATTGTAACCAGTAAGACTGGTCAGAGATTTGCCTTCGATTTATTAGATTTTTTTTATTTGTTTACATACATATATTGACCAATTCGATTATAAAAAACTACCAGAAAAAGCAAAAAATTTTATTATGAAATATGAATAGCGAGCATATGGATATTCAGTGACACCATTTTGATTGCACCAGAAACTTAAAAACACAATTTTTGTGAGGCCTAACAAGCGAAAAATTTCAAATCACATGTGACCAAAATTATGAAAAAGAAAAGCTTAACAGGTTTTTATTTTTGAATAGAAAATATTTTGAAAGCGTATTAATTCAAACGGATTTATTAACACATTTAATAATGCCTTTAAGTGTTATCGTTAAAGAAAGCTTTGTTAATAAGCAACTCAATAACAACTGTATAGTAAAGTAAATTTGATTTCCTGGATATAACATCAAAAGGAAAGGAGTTAAGTTATCATTTATTATCATTTATTGCTTGAGGAATAAACGTACAAATTTCGTGAATGTGATGTGATATTAAGCAAGGATATGTACATACATATGTACGTCGCCGTAGTCTAGTGGGTAGTATGTTGGCTTATTAGATGTGAGGCCGTGGCTCCGGTTAGAAAAGGAATATTATTGGCGTAGCTAAACTCACACTATCGCGTTCGATCTAATCAATTTTTGCGCAGTTTTTCAAGTGTATGAGGTCTTATCTCGGCAATAGCATCACGAACATTGGCCTGGCATAGCACTTTTTTTTAACTGCGCCCCACAGAAGAAAATAGTCCAACGGCTTCAAATCACAGCTTCTTGGCGGCCAATTATCATCACCAATTCGGCTAATTGAACGGCTATCAAACGTTTGACAGAGTAAATCGATTGTGACATGAGATGTGTGGCAAGTTCTACCACCATGTTGACACCAAATATCGTTTACATGAATACCATGAAGAGCAGGCAAAAAAAATGGATTATCATGGTGCGATAGATTGCGCAGTCCTCATTTTGAAAGAAATATGAGCTAATTATGCCTCCGCTGCACAAGTTGATAGCAAGATAGTGGTACGCATACGGGCTTTTTAGTGATCATCATTGCCATCATAATAATGATCAATATCATGATGAGCGGGTGCAAAAAAATCGATTATCATGGTGCAATAGGTGCCTTCATTATCCGTAATGGTTTCGTCGTCCTCATTTTCAAAGACATATGGGCCAATGATGCCTCCACTCCACAAGCCACACTAAACAGTCACTCGTAGTCGCTGTATAGGCTTCTATAAGAGCACGTGTGGGTTTTCTGAGCCCCAAAGACGACAATATAACTTATTAACGTATCCACCAAGATCCGTTGGCCGGATTTATGGAGATTACGATGCTTAAGCGTAAATCATTTCATTGCATTTAGTGGAGATAATCTACTGAATTTTGTGACAGAGTAGAATGACATAAGTTTTGCCAAATTCGAAATAACCGATGGTTCAAATTTAAACCGATAGATGAGCCACCCAATACCTTTAAATTTAAATAAAACAAACTGTTTGTGTGAGATATCAGCAAATTATTTTTGATTCATTTGAACGATCTATTGATGCCATTATGTATTTAAAAATATATATATAAAAACACTCTCCAAAACTAAAACCTTTTGAAAATTGCGAAACTTAATCTAGTTTTGAAAATTTATTTAAAAAAATAAAAACAAATAATTACCGATTACACAGATTAAAATCATTTTGTTAAAAACCCTTTTCCATATTCAAATTAAAATTCAAATTGATTAATAGTTCCATCAAACTTTACTGCACTACATAACTACTGTAATCATATAAAAACCCACCCCTTTTTCTATAAAATTTTACATTTGAAAGTTTGAAGAGAATAGAAATTGTAGCAAATAAACATTATAAATAGTTCAATTAAAAAACAACAACAAATTGAATCAATTTATTATATGGAAAGTTTCACAATTTATTTAATTGTTTTTTCTTCTTTTTTATTAACAAAAATTACCAACTAACGAGGTAAAATTCCTAAAAACCTATGACTTTGATTTACGTAAGAAACATAAAAGATTTCCATTTTTTTTATTTTTAATTAAATAATCTTATCAAATATTTTATGTTGAAATACAATAAATTACTTCACTTTGATATTTATATCGTTTACAACATACATACATAATTGGCCATTACAACCCTTCGTCTGGATTACGGCCTAGCTTCTCAACACCACTCATGTTGTGTGCGTTAGTTTTTATACATGAGTGGCGGGACCTACAGTTTAAAGTCGACTCCGAACGACAGATTTTTTGAGAAGCTTTTCATGGCAATTTTTTACTCTCAGAGTTTTTGCCAGAAATCTGCTGAGAGGAAGTCGCCGAAGAAATACTTTTTGTATTTTGTTTTTGATGTCTGGCCTGGGATTCGAACTCGGGCCTTTCGTCTAATAAGCCAACACACTACCTACTAGACCACGGCACCTTCGTTTAAAACAGTTTTATTAAATGATTTCAAATGAGTTATTCGATAAAATTGAATGAGCCCGTCACTATCTGGAAATGGTTAAAAAAACATCACAGGAAGATCAGGCAGTGCCTCCATATAATAGGAAAATATACAGGAATCAACGATCAGCAATGTTTCCCACCCCTACACCAAATAGTGCGGAGAGATATGACTGTCACCCAATATCCAAGGCCTGCTTGGCTGAAACAAATAAAATTAAAAAAAAAAAAAAAATAAAGAAATGAAAACAAGTCAGAAAAAAAACCCACCATAGTCTAGTAGCTAGTGTTGCCTTATTAGATGTGAGGCCACGGTTCAAACCCCACGTCACACATCTCCTACAAAACGAAAAATATATCACACGTTTATTCCTCTCAGCAGATATTTGGCAAAAACTCTGTGAGTAAATAAAATCTCCATGAAAAATTTGTTAAAAATCTGTTGTTCGAAGTCGGCATTGAACTGTAGGTTCCGCCACTCATGTATAAACTTAACACACACAACATAATATAAGTGGTGTGAGAAGTAAGGTCGTAATCCTGTCTGAAGGGTTGTAATGACCACTTATATGTGCATGCATGTATGTATGTATGATTAATTATAAATTTTAAAAGGTAAGAGACCCAGAGTCTAAAATAGATTTCTTTTATGGTTTATTAAAATAATTTATTATTTACAACATATATAGTTTAGTTTCCTAATGCATTACAATTAAACTTTTAACCCAAAAATAAAAGAAACAAAAAAGTTTAAACTAAAGTATGGACATGAACAACATTGGCATGTTACATGAAATGCATGTTCGTATCATGTCCACTAATGAGCTGAGAGATAATAAAAATTCAATCCGCCGCCTAACTAAATGGAAAACTAAACGATTGACACAATAAGAACTAAAAACAGAGACGAGAAATAAAGGAAAGAAAAAAAACCCCATCAGTGATCCAAGTATATTATGCCCTAAATTAAATCACGACTTTGAAAAGGAACTGAAAAGAATGATTTTTCATTATGATAAATTGTTAAGCAAAACACTGCATATGGGCAGAAATTGTTACCCCGCATTTGTCAAACGTACATAAATGCAGCATTTAGAAATCATTTGAAGTACTTAAGTGCAGCTTAACTTTGTAATAATAATTGTTATTTTTAGCAACAAAACAAAAACAATTGTTTTTTGTGGATATAAATTTTTCATTTTGCCTGTGGACCAAGCAAACAACCAAACCAACTAGCCAACCGACATGTTAATAAACTTTTTTGCTTAACATTACCTGTGATTGTGACGTTTTTAAGCAAAACACAATGGGTTTGAAATCTTAAGCAATCTTGGAGTGTTAAAAAAAATGACATTCACTTTAGAATAGAATGTCAAAATAAAAACCAATTTTTTGTTGTTCTCTGTAGGATTTATGTTTTTTTGAAGTTTAAAAGGTGGACCATAGAAATCATGTTTATCAGGAAATACATGGTCGGTTTTTATTATTTTTTTTCAGCCCTACAGTATGAATATGTTCTCAGCAATGTTACCATATGTAATTGCAACATTATTGTTGCAACCATTGTCTGTTGGCTGTAAAGATTACATGTATTTCAAATGGAAAGGGTTAAGCTCAGACTAATAAAAAGGGAGTTTAATTACTTTGAAATACTTTAGATTGACCAGTAGCGTTGGAACAGCTGAACTTAGTAATACAACGTCAAAAAACTTGGTTACAAAGAGGGATGGATCCACACTAAAATTCAGATACAAATTTTGAACGCTTCAAAGCTAACAAGAAAGCCTGTCAATACAGAAGGCAACGTTTCAAGATAATTGTTTTTTATAATCAAGGTCTCAAGTTATCCTTCATTCACTGTATAGATACTTAAGTTGTTATACTCAGTCTGAAGCTGAGGTGATGGACTTAAAATCTTTTCTCCTGATTAGGTATAAAGTTTAAGGTCAGGATTGTCAATCATAGCAATACATTGTCTGGACTGAAGACAAGGGCATTAGAAATAATTCTGTATATTAGCTTTTACCTATAAGGATACTCTTTTATTTTCTGGACGGACATATGTACCTACATAGATACCCCTCAGTTAAGATTATCACCTAATTTGTCACACCACTTAAACCTGAAGCCTGAGGCAGAATATAATTGCATGAAAGCAACAAAAGTTTTATAGGCATTGACAAGAGCATGGCAATTAAGGAGGACATCAGAAGAGTAAATGAATATTTCTGGTGAGGATTACTAAGTCAGTGTTCCAGTCAACATGATGTGGATTTTGTAGCATATATTTACATGTACCTACATGCATACCCAATTGGGCACTATAAACCTTCAGTCAGGATTGCAACCTAGTTTCCTACACCATTCATGGTGTGTGTGCTAATTTTATACATGATTAGTGGAACCTACAGTTTTATGGGAAACTTTTCATGATAATTTCTATTTAATTTCAGAGTTTTACCAGAAATCTGCTGAGAGGAAGTCGCTAAAGATATATTTTTTAAGATTTTATTTCGCTGGAGTTGTCTGACCTAGGCTTTGAAGCCAACATATTACTTACGAGACTATGGTCACTTCTGGGCGGACGTAAGCTTTATGAAAAGCAGGCTGATTTGTTTTTATTACTATTGCCATAAAGAGGTACGATGTATTGTACTCCCTTCAAACTTTATGAGGTGTCCCTACAATACCTCCTCCAGATCCATTGCTCCGACAAACTTCAGGCCATTTTATTCTGGAATGGTTTAATGACTCACAGGATCCAAGAATATGTTCTGTTAAGTCATTCTCATCATCACAGATAATCTCAATGTAGGGTTCGAATCGATCTCTGTGCTGAAGAAGCGTACTTTAAGTATACAGTGCAGTGTCAAACGACGGATTACTAACCGTAAATTATTTTTGGACAGCGTAATGAATGCCTCAGCTATCATTTTATTGTAATTTGGCAACAAAACCTTTGACTGGCCTCAAACACATCTGGTTTGGAAAGTGCCATTGCAGGGTTACGCTATTTTTAAAACCCAGTTAATGAAGCTAAACCTAGATGGAGTTAATACAACCTCGACTGTTGAAAGACATGTATGTATATTTTAGTCCTTTTTGTAATTAATGTCTTAGAGATAGAACCATATTTGATTACTAAGTCAGTTACTGAGAATGAATTTAGATTATTAGGTACAATCGTAGGCACGGTTTTAAAAGAAATAAAGTTGCAGTTGAATTTGAATTTGTTCGAACATGTTTTATTTGTTATATAACTAATTGTGAAATACCAATTCGAAAGTGATATCTTTTTCTAATACCAGATTTCTTACTTTCGGCATACATTCCCACTTTAAAAGGCTAGCAGAAATGCCTGCATCTCTTATGTATTGATATCAGAGCAGAACTAATAAAACATTTGTATTGTTTTAAAACAAAAAATTCGTGCAAAAATTCGTTTATGTTTTAACCAACTCTGGTGTGTGCTTTTTTTTGCCCTCTTTTGTCTTTATTCTCAATTTCTGTAGACAACATAAAAACTTTCACATCCACCTTAATAGGTATGGCGTTTTACCATAAACATGTTTATATAATCGACAATTCTTTTTTGATATTTTTTTTTTGCCATTTTTCTTCCATTGTGCTCTACAAAAACCAAAATAAGCATAAACTTCGACAGCTTTTTTATGTGAAGTTTTTTTTAAAGGAAACACAACATGTTGCCAAACATGGCACATAAAAACAACAACATAACGAAAGAAAAAAAAATATTCTTGATAAGTTCGAGTATTTAAAAGTTAAACTTAAACGAGAGGAAAGAGAAAAAAAAACTGTAACAAAATTAAGTAAGCCAGTGTAGAGCATAAAAAAGAACTTCAAACTCTAAAGCAAACAGCCTTGACGTGGTCACAACAAAAAAGCCTTATGCATCCACTATTTATGCATAATACACGACGAGTGTATGGTAACCGTTGTTTATGTTGTTGTAGCTCAGTATTGGCTGTTGTTAGCTGTTGTTGCCACTTGTATTATAAGAGATCGTAAACAAAGTATAATACTTATGGCCAAAAAGGTATTTCTAATGGCTCGCTAGCTAGCTAGCTGGCATAAATCTGGGAAATATGATCTCCTTTTTAGTTGTAGTGGTAGTTTTAATTTTTGGTTTTCTGTTTCCACAAAAATTTGCATGCAATAAGAAGGCGTATTCATTCTGTCCTAAAAGCTGAGAAGAGAAATCTTTTTAGAACCATTTGCTGAAGTAATTACGAAGGCTTGAAATTTTTCCAAAATCCCTTATAGCAGGCATTGAATTTGAATGGGGAATGCATTAAGTATTGAAACAGCATTCTCAATAATTTTATGCAAAGTTTGAAAAGATGTTTCTTATACTTTCAATTGGAAAATTAGCCCCAGCACAAGTAAAGACTGTCTTAAGTGAATTAATGTTGGGGTTTCTTTTCAAACCTCATGCTCTGCAACTATCCGCAATATATAGTCCAGCAATCTACCTCACAGGACTGCCAGAGAACTATCCTTTATAGGGAATTAATGCTGATAAATGTGATGTGATGATGTGGTAAATGTAATTTTTAATCACAAAATGATTAAGTGGTCTTACATCGGCTTTTAGTACGGTTTCCTGGTAAACTCCGATGTCCCATGTTTTGAATCCTGGTTCACAGAAACGCAAGTGAGTTATCTGATCATAATATACACTCCAACTAACCTTGACTGAAGCTGAGAAATATTCCATTTCGACCCGCGAAATCAGTTCAAAGGCATTCCTAGATGTCTCTTTCATTTTCATGTTTCCAGCACATTCGCCGGATTCCATTATACTCTTGATTAGACAGTTCTGATGAACAGCGGCGTTTGAACTGTATGTGGACGGCTCAATCGGTGGCAGTATTTAATAATTTTATTCTTCTTAAATAGCTTGAAGCAACGATAGGCAAGCATGCCACTAGTATCACCTTTTCTCATTACTTAATTGGTCATTATAACCCTTTAGTCAGGATTACAACCTAGACAGAAATATTTTTATTCAAAATCCCTGAGCTTGGCTGTGAACCATGGGTCAACATAGTATCGCGAATTCATCAAGCATTTCGCGAAGATGATTAGCATGTCTGCCTGGAAAACACTGCACTGTTCAGGCTGCCAATGCGAAAGTTGAATATCAGAACACTTAATATCTATAAAACAGCCTACTTGATCCAGCATTTTGCAGCCATGCAAATAAATTACCAGAGTTCTAACTCCTCGTAATGGAAGTTTAAAATCAAATACGTTTTTCAGAAAGTTCTCAAGTACTATGTGATCGACCTTGAAGTGTCTTCCTCGAATTGCAGCATTTCTCTAAGTACTCTTCCCACTTAGCTTGGGATAATTGAATCCGATTAAGGATCGGCAGGCTAGAAGTCGGTACCTTGTATTGTCTGGTTAAAAGCATCAATTCAGCTGAATTACACGATAAGCACAATAATAGAGTAACTGTAGCAGACCTAATTTCATCTCAAAGATTCGCTGAGTGGATCAAAGCCCGATACTGTCATAGCTAAGTTATGTGCAAAAATAATGGCCTTAAAACCATAGCGTTGCAGCTCCAGTAAGTAGGTTGTTTAAAAAACTTAATGCAGGACATGTGGTAAGGGCATCGAAATGGTGGACCACTTTCACGTCATTGCCCTGCTTTCGTAAGCAGGAAGATCCCATCATTTTAGAGATGACACTACACCAGACATAACTCGTTCTCTCGATGAGAATGCCTGCCAATTTATTTTGGCCTAAATTGCATGAACTGGATGCCAACATAATGTAATTTTAACAGGGCAGTGATACGTGCCACTTTCTCTCAGCAGATTTCTGGCAAAAACTCTGAGAGTAAATATGCCTGCCATGAAAAAGTTTCTCAAAAATCTGTTGTTCGGACTCGACGTTAAACTGTAGGTCCCGCCACTCAAGTATAAAATTAAGGCACACAACATGAGTGGTGTGAGAAACTAGGCCGTAATCCTGACTGAAGGGTTGTAATGGTTAATTATGTATGTATCTAGTGATACGTGCCACTGAGCTCATGCCGCAATGGGTACTCTAAATGAGCGATTTGAAGACAAGGTGATCTCACGTGGAGGTTTTCTTACGTCACAGTTGTCCATTGAGGTCCTCTTAGCTTACATAACCCAAGCCATCATTTAAAAATTTAGACGCTTATCTGTCAGATTTATGAACTTAAACGTTTGACCGATGTTCTATTCCACACTTATTGGCATCATTTGGTCTACCAAACGAATAACAAATTTCAATGATATCCCATACATACGCTTTGTTTTACTGAAATTTAAGCTCTTAATTAAAGATGTGATAGTATTTGTACACTGAAATATCCTTCAATAAAGAACGTTTTATGCTCAATAGCAGTTCTTTTGTTTGTGGTGCGTGCTCAATAATGGAAAAGTTCCTCATTTCGAACTTTGAAAACCCTTTAAAAAACGTTCTTTAAGCCTGCCAGAAGCCGAATATTATAATTTAAGCCCCAAAATGGTTACAGCGTGCCCTTGGTGTGTTTTCTTAAGAAATTCTTTAATTTTATTTTAAATGCTAATTTTGCCTGTGAATAAATAAAATTTGAAATTAAAAATAAAATAAATTGTCTTATCAACATAAGTTTATGCTTGTTTAACTCTTTTTTTTTTTGTTAAATTTCTTACACGAACTTTAACGAATTTCTGTGGTTTTGCATTTTAGTTACCAGCGTGTAAAGCGTTTAGTTTGGCGAATTCCTTTTTGTAAGATTTTTTATCTTGAATTTTCTATGCACGTTTATGTTCAATAAGAGCAGCTAAAACACCTGGTTTTACGAATTATGTACCGGTGGTATTGACGTATTAGAATGTTCAGTTATTGTAGTGGGTTCTTAGTACTTGGCTGGGGTCGATCGTATGCATGCCACCAAATGCACTTGTAATAAAATAATTATTCTTTTTGCTCTTGTTGCTCTTTTGTTTTAAGTTCAAGAAAATTTTTCATTTGCTATAAACTAGTACGGAGCTACCATAATTGGTAACATATTATATCACAGTAGTGTGTTAACCACATGGCTATTGTCTTAAAACAAACATTTGTTTATGCAGCCGGAACATTCAGATGAAATATTTTGTGTTCAGCTTTTTTTTTTAAATTTATAACGCCAATAACAATTTAGTTGTATTGGTTTTGCATTAATTTTGTTCACAAGATTTGTGACTTTATTAAAGGAAATAATTATTTTATTCGATATACGCTACAGTGGTACATTAATGCTAAGCCCAAGTTGGGTACAGCCCAATCCTTCAAACTACCAGAGGATCCAAGGGGGTGTATTATCTTTAACTAGATCTAGATTTACAGACATTCTAACAGAATCAAAATTTCGTTGTACAAAACCAAAATAAATCTTCGGGTTCGGTAGGTAGGTAGGTATGGTCAAGGAGTGATGACCAACCAAGGGTCTCATGCCTATCGACATTCAAACAGAATCTAAATTTTATGCTGCAAAAGCAAATAAATCTATAGATTTGGTAGACAGGTAGGTATGTAAGTTCAAGGATTGGATATCAATCAAGAGTATCATGTCATCATGTAGACTTGTTTTGAGTTCACCATTAATACCTTACCATCTAACTTTCTATTGGAGGTCTGTATCTTGTACAAATTTCCATAACTTCTTCCAGTCCACTCCTCTGAGAATCCTCTGAGACGAGTTATATCTGGTGTAGTGTCATCCCTAAAATAATAGGATCCCATGCTTACGAAATTGAGTCAATAACACAAAAAATGTTTCATCGTTTCGATCCACTGGACCTGCATCGAAGTGATTTGAGGCCTTTGATCCTACTGCTCCAGTTATTATATTATAGTCCTCATCGTATAGTTTAGGCATCAATACTCGCACAAAGGAGGAATGGAAGCTTCTCATCAGACGATATAAGACACCAATCTCTAACTTCCTGATCTTTAATGTGATTCAACTATCTCAGCCATAGAGAAAGAACTCCTTAATTTAATCAGACATCTAGATACATACATACATACATAATTGGCCATTACAACCCTTCAGTCAGGATTACGTCCTAGCTTCTCAACACCACTCATGTTGTGTGCGTTAATTTTATACATGAGTGGCGGGACCTACAGTTTAAAGTCGACTCCGAACGACAGATTTTTTGAAAAGCTTTTCATGGCAATTTTTACTCTCAGAGTTTTTGCCAGAAGTCTGCTGAGAGAAAGTCGCCGAAGACATCGAGATATCGAACAACAACAACACGATCTTTGTTTTCATTTACGTAGCCGGGAGATTTTTCTGGGAAATCTTTTGATCATTCAAACGTAACTCTTATATGGATTTCCTTAAAGTTTTGTCGTATATTGCCTTGCTGATGTTGCAGAGCATGGGTGCTACGAATGCTTTGCTTTATGGAGGACTCAACTTTTTTTACAATAGAAAGGTATGTGCAATATTGCTAGACTATCCAGAACCTGGATAGATAAGCAAAGTGCAGATTGTGTTCTACCCTTTAATCACACTACCGACTATTAGACAATTGTTGCCTTTACAGGCCATTATTTTATAGAAAGGTATAACGACAGACTTATCATCCAGCTCATGTATCAGCGATCTGCTCATAAAGAGGCCGATGTCCTTGGCCTCTTGTTTCCCACTTTAATGCGTTCTTTAACATAAAAATTGCCACAAGAGCAAACACATTTGATCCAAGTACTGGTATCAATATGGACCTTGACTCCGGCCAAAGAGGGAATTTTTCATGTAGGTACTCCCACCAATACTAACCTACATTTTTAAATTATATTGTTGTAATTTGCTTACTGCCAAGGATCTAAATACAGACATTTTATTCAGTCTTTTATAGAGATTGCCTATTTTATGCTAATCAATAGGTACGCGATAATAAGAAGAAGGGCATGCAATAGTCGTCTGACTCTACTATGATTACAATACTGATTTAATATTTCTAAATATGTGCGGCAGGTTTCCCTCGACATGCTGAGTTATTTAATGTTAGTTTTGTCGCTTTTCAAAATTTTTTTTTGTTTTTGTTGTGTATTAAGGCACCATTCTAATAAGCATTTTATGATTATTTTTATGATTAAAAGTAATTGTATTAATTTAAATGAACAGACAAAATAAAAAATAATAATAATTAATGCCATAAAGTAGCTGCAACAAATGCAGATTAATTGTTTTTCTCTCTCTGTCTCCCTCTCTTTATGCTTTATGATTTGAATACATATTTAATACAGGTTGGCAGACAATTGAAATTAAAATCGTGCTTGAAAATAAGTTTATTTTTCTTTAAAATTCTTTTTTTTAAAATAAATATTTAAATAATAAGTCACACACACATACAAACAGCTGATATTAAGCCATATGGAAAGGCCAGTTGAACGTGAAATTTTAAAGATTTTCTAAAACAATAAGGCGGTCTTTTGGCCATACGATAAAGACCTGATCTTTGATCTCTAATTTAAGCACGTTTTCCAGTTTAAAATCGAGTGGAGAAAAACCTTGATTTGTTTTTTAAATTTATAGGACCACCATACATTAAAGGATACAAACTAATGATTTATATTCCATTTGCAAATCAAAGTGGCGGACAGTGACATTGTACAATAGCTCAGAATTAATAATTTTTCTTTTCAGCATTAAGCTGTAGTTTTTACTTTAGCCTTAACGAAACGCCATTTAATGATGTGGCCATGGAGCCATGCAGAATTTGGAAAGGTTTTGCTATTAATATCTAACAGTGCAAGGCCCTGTTTAAAATGTCTTGTGTGTCTATAATGCCCATACTTTCTATTCAAATTTATTTAAATTTCTTCAGAAGCTATGAACTCAAGAATGCTCTGACCTCTATAGTTCTAGTTGCATAGTTTGTTTTCATCAAGGGGGCTATGAACGTTTTAAGGGCCGGGATGCCCATATGGTAGCTGTGCGTGTATCGTGTGGGTCATCTATCGGTTTAAATTTGAACCATCAGTTATCTCGAATCTGGCAATACTTATGTCATTCTATTCTGTCACAAAATTCAGAACATAATAAATAATAACTGCACGATGATGACGATTTTACAAAAAAAAAACATAATTTTTTCGGATGAAGCTCATTTCCACCTTGGTGGTTACGTTAATGAGGAAAATTGCCGAATTTGAGGCTCAAGACACCCACACGTGGTCTTACAGAAGCCAATGCATCCATTATGAGTGACTGTTTGGTGCCGCTTTTGTGAAGCGGAGGCAGTATTGGCCAATATTTCTTTGAAAATGGGGCGGCGCAACCATTACGGTCAATAGAGAGACCTATCGTATCGCTCATCATGGTATTGATGTGAACGATGATACAATTTACCACACAACTCATGCCACAATCGATTTATTGCGTGAAAAGTTTGACGACCACTTAATTAGCTGACATGGTGATTTCAATTGCTCGCCAAGAAGCTGCAATTTGACACCGTTAGACTATTTTCTGTGGGACGCCGTTAAAGTAAAGTGTAATGCTGACAAATCAGACACAAACATTCGTGATGCCCTTGCTGAGGTTACGACCCCATACAATCGAAAAAGTGCTCGAAAATTGTATGAGTAGTCGCTGTAGTCTAGTGGGTAGTGTATTCGCTTATTAGCAGTAAAGCCCAGGTTCGAGCCCCAGGCCAGACATCAAAACGAAATATGAAAAAAAAATATATTTTTTCGGCGACTTCCTCTCAGCAGATTTATGGCAAAAACTAAATAAACATGCCATGAAAAAGTTTCCCACAATCTGTCGTTCGGAGCCGACGTTAAACTGTAGGTCGCTCCACTCAAATATAAAATTATGGCACACAACAAGAGTGGTGTGAGAAGCTAGGCCGTAATCCTGACTGAAGGGTTGTAATGGCCAATTATGTATGTATGTATGTATGTATGTGCCCAGCCGCAGCAACCATTCGAATGAAATAATATTCCATTTTTAAACGGAACAATTCTTCTCCACAACAAAAAAGTAAATTCGGCATAATTTCAAATCGTTTTTGCTTCAATGCATTTTCATATTTAAACTTATAAAGCAACCACCCTAGTGCTTAAGCAAAGTCATTGTACTAGCATAAATAATGTCAATTCACGGGTTAAATCTGAAAATTAAGCAAATAGAAATAAAAATAAAATCAAATAAAAACGAACTTCTTTTGAATGGTTTAAAAAAGGTTGCGAGACTGTAATTAAAATTTTAGAGATTTGCAAGCAAATTTGTGCCATTATATATCGATTTTATATAACCATCAATGCTACATGCCATTCAGGCAGCCTGAAATATCATGTACAAAAGGAACCAGTAGCTGAATAAGACATTCCAAAAACCCTTAACGTCTGCTACCAAAACATAACATATCTGAAAGCCTTTATAATTTCAATAATAAAATTCAATTCCGGCCTTGTCAAATATGGACTGAACACTTGTGTTTTAAATAAAAGAAGAAAAAAAAAATAAAAAATAAAATAAAAACCCAACATCATAATCAAATGACGGAATGACTGCTCATATTTAAACAATTTTTTCACTTTTACTTTCTAAATTTTTGTTGTTACTCTTTATTAGAGTTGAGTGATTAGAAATGCTCTATTTTTACCAAAACCAGATAAAGAAAAGGAGAGCAAAAAAAACCACGCTGATAAAGAAAAAGCTTCAAACACAACAACGCACACACACACACACACACGCTTAAAATCTCATGTAATTCCCGCCATTAATCCATGATTCAAACGCAGACATTCACCACCAATAAAATAAGAAAAAAATTTAAAAACCTACACATGCCTCACAGAGAGGTAAGCAAAATACGAGTAAAAAAACTTGAAACGAAACGTAATCACCCAAAATCAAAATCATGAGCTGTATTGGCTTGGTTTGTATGGGGAAAAAAAGGAAACCGCTATGAAATTACAGGCGATCAATCAATTTCCGATTTTAAAAGTCACCATCAAATAATACATCTGAAGAAAAAACAGAAGAAAAAAAACTTAAATAACCATTAAAATTAAACGTTAAATTAACATTCAACATAAAGTTTAGTTTCGTATGTTTTTTACTTCTTCAATGTAGCCTTAAGCTTAGAAACATAAAGAAAATATATATGTATTGGCAGGTGCGTTTATGTAAATCATTTTTGATTTTTATTGCAGCTTCATTTAAATAGGAAACGTATACGGGGTAACCAAAACTATATTGTGTACAGCCAGTCCTACCTTTAAAGTAACAATTCTTTTGAATTGTTCAAAAATTAGGATCTTGTTTTAAGCAAGCGCTTCCTATCACATACATAATTGGCCATTACAACCCTTCTGTTAGGATTACGGCCTAGCTTCTCACACCACTCATGTTGTGTGCGTTTTAATTTTATACGTGAGTGGTGGGACCTACAGTTTAACGTCGACTCCGAACAACAGATTTTTGAGAAACTTTTTCATGGCAGGTTTATTTACTCTCAGAGTTTTTGCAAAAATCTGCTGAGAGGAAGTCGCAGAAGAAATATATTTTTCATATTTCGTTTTGATGTCTGGGCTGGGGCCCGAACCAGCGGTTCCTACCAGTAAATTTAAATACAAAAATTGTGTGTGAGTTATCTTCGAAAGTTTTTGTTCGTTTCAAAGACCTTTGTTGCCAACATCGTTCAATTGTCTGCCTTGGTTACTTTGGATGGACGATATGCGAAATATCCAATCTACCATGAATTTTAGGCATAAATCACACTAAGTTTGGTTGAAGGCATGAGTTATGTTGGCTTTGAGGACTGCATATTCGCATATACCAAGACAACAACTTTAACGCGGAAACAGCAAGTTCTCGGTGGCAAGTTCACCATAACCATGTCCTTACATCGTTCATGCAGAATTTTCAATGTGGATTGAGTGGAGCCGTCCTGTTGAAGCCGTCCTATTGAAACTATAGTGTCATTGCTCTAAAGATCATTCAATTCAGGTTTGAAGGAGCTTGTAATTGTCGACCTATTCTGCTTTCCGTTGACGGTGATGGCCTGGTCAACGTTGATCTGAAAGAAATATGCACCAGAGATCAGCAATGAATCGTTTTTTCACTACTCATAAGTACTCATGAAATTTTGTGTATGAGTGATTCAACTGTATTGAAATTCAACTACTTTGATTCATTCGTACTCACCACAACATTGATTTATAAGTACAGGTTGCAATGGGTATGAGTACAACATTGACATCAAACTCATAACATTCGAAATATGTTTGATTCATACGCCTACGCATTCAGATTCATAAATTTAGAAAAATACTTATAATACTCATAAATGATTCGAGTGATTCGAGTCATTCATTAGAGTCGAAATCAACAACACCATGCGTATTGTTAGGTATGAGTCCGATGAGTACTTCAAACTTTGAATATGAGCAGTATAAGTATGATATTAAAATAAGTATGAATGCTTATAACTATCAGAAATTATGAGTATGATTGGATTCTAGTCATCTTTTTGAATACTCATTACTGATCTCTGATAGGCACCAATGACACCGTCAGCCAAAATTCCACACCATACAGCGACTTTGTCGGTATGTATTGGATGGCCTTAGATTTCATGGTGCTCATGTACCCATTCATTCAGAAATGGATCACACCGCAGAAGATAATTTTTCGTACAGAGCGTTGCCCCTTCAATCATGATTACAATCGAACTTCTCATACCACTTATGTTGCGTGTATTAATTTGTATGCATGAGTAGACCGTCAGATTTTATAAGCCATAAGCAAAATTGCTCTACCAGATGCTTGTGTCTTAAGTCTTTTGTTTAGTAACGATAAGAAATCGTCAGATTAGAACAATTCACATGCTGCAATAAGAATATTGAACTTTCCATTTTATTTCTTATTAGTTTTCGAATAAACAATACGTTCTAAGATATGTATATAACTATAATGGAACAAAAGACTTAAGACACAAACATGTCTTAATTCTTGTGATCTATTATGATGGATTTTTAATGGAATAATACGAAACCGTAATTTGTTATGCAATTTAAAGATTTTTTTTTAACTTAATTTCATTAATTGTTACATAAAACAAAAACAAATAAAGTAAACGGAACATGAACTTGAAACACCTTCACGTTATATCTCTAAACTACACGGGATATCAAGTGGCATCAGGGCAATACAATTTATCTTATTTTTTTTGTGTGCTCTTTTATGCCACCCCATGATATTGATTGATTTTATTTGAACAATAACGTTTAATTTTGTATTTATAAACAAGAAAACAAATAAAAAAACTTCAATTTTATTTATTATTGATGGATGGATGAATTATTCATTGTTTGTCGCGTGCTATTCTGTTTGAAGTAAAAGAAATAAAAAGAACTTCAATTCTCTATTGAAAAATTGAAGCCACAATAAATATGATTTAATTAAGCTGTGCATTCATTTATATGGGTATTGTCGAATTGAATTTTTAATGGATTTTCGATTAACAAACGAAATGGAACGTTTCTTATAATCTAGAGATAATAGCAAAAATGTGGAAAATAATATTTCATGAGTTTGAAGACTTAAACGAATTTTTAATTGCAATCAGACTAGATCACTGGACCAATAAGGACATTTCCATTTACTACATTAGCCATAGATATACATTGCTATAGATAGTCTTAGAACTATCTGGTTGCTGGTGCTTAATGAACTTAATTTAAAAATAGTAACTAGGTTCCTCTAAGACACATCTGAGCAGGATTTTTGCCTCATATGTATCTACACATATGAAGACAATCAAGCATTTCCTCTGTAACTATACTACCCTTTATTGGAGAAGAATGTTTACGATTGCTTTGAGAGTTTAAACTCTTTGTAGTGAACCGTAGTCTAGTAAGTAGTGTGTTGGCTTATTAGACGATAGGCAACGGTCGAACATCTCCAACAAAACGAAATCTGAAAAAAATATTTCTTCGGCGACTTCCTCTCGTCAGATTTCTAGCAATAACTCTGACAGTAAAATAAAATTGCTACGAAAAGTTTCTCAGAAATCTGTCGTTCGAAGCCAACTGTAAACTGTATGTCTCGCCACTCATGTATAAAATTAACACGCACAACATATGTGGTGTAAGAAGCTAGGTTGCAATTCTGACGGAAGGATTGTAATGACCAATTATATATGTTATGTTATATGCTTTGTGGAAGCCATATGCTTCCGAGAGGGGTAATGGAAAAGAAAAATAATAATTTGAGCAAAGACTAGAAGATGTGGAGTTGTTCTCTTATAATTCGATAAAAAAAATTTCGATCCAGATTGTCTCGGGATTGATAGTTTGATCATGAGTAGGGGCACCTATAGTTTACATTCTCTTAGACTATATGCCAGAAGACTACTCAAGGGAGACGTTCCGTATGCGATTGCTGAGGTTAGCCTAGAGCTAGTATACAGGGCCTGCATATTACTCACTGGATGGCGGCATTACTCACCATGTTATACTATCGCACCATAACCATTTCATCAAAACTATAAAACTTGATCCATATGCTTTTTCTTTATGTTATTTTTTTCAGTCCGGTTAAACAGTATCTAAGCCCCGATTAGCCAAACGTCCACGGATCATACGTTTAGTTTTATCATGTAATAAGCAACAGAAATACTTAACGAAATTACATTACGGTTCTGGTAATCGCTCTCATTGCTTTTCTTATGTTAAAACTGTACGTACCTTACGAGGACGTTTGGCTCATCGGGGCTTTAGTTAAAGAATTGCAAAAATGTGCATTTTTTCTAATGCCGCGAAGTGTAAACCAAATTTAGTTAAACAACTTGAGATACCTATTGCCATCTATTAAAAGAATTATTATTAGCAAGAAAAAAACTTGGAGGATAACGCAGATAACTCAAGCAGCAGCACTTAAAATGGTCAACTCATGACTAAAATCTACTTATATTCGTATGGAAGTAAAACATTATTATAACCAAAAATTAAACTAAAAAATTCTGAAGTTTATTCAAAAAGTATTTACGAAAATTGTTTCAAACATCATCAGAAGTATTAGTTCACCAGAAATGGAAGGACAAGGCCAATTAATGCACATCGTTAGAAGGAAATACTTTATAAAAGTCTGCAAACAGTACTGCTAAATGGAGATAAAACATTTCAAAACATAAACACGATTACTACTATAATAATTTATACTTCTTCTATAAGCCTCTAGGTTTCCAGATGAAATAATAAACTGAAAAATATATATATATAGAAGCCACACATAAAGTGTGTCAATACTTTCCCATGTGTGTGTTCTATTTTTTTTCCTACTTTCAACTATTTTTCCTGGTCGAAAAATAGGAAATTGATAGAAAACGAAAACCTTTTACTTTTATTTCTCTCCAATAGATAAATAATTTGTTTACAAAAAAAATAAAAACATTTCCTCCCATCAATTTTGGTTGGTTTATTTTGTTTGTTTTCGTCTATAATTTTCACGTTTAAAGGCATTTACTTTAACCGCATGTGGCTAAAATTAACAGGCACACACATAATTTAACTGCCTTCCGCATCCGTTGGATTACCATTAAAAAAAAATAACTGTAAAGCAAAAAGAAAAGTACGAAAATTCAATTTTTTTTATTATAAACACTAAGAAGGCCACAATGATGGAATAAAAATCAGAATTCGAAATGAAAAAGAAATATTAAAAGGGAGTTTTAAAGAATAGTTATGCTTCCAATACACAAGAAAACTATTATAAACAGCAAACAGTTATTGAAATAAAAAGTAAAAGCTTTTCTTCATATGGTTTCTCCATCATTTTGTAGATATTAAATAGCACAGTAAAATTTTCGTTTCTAATTTCCTGGAATGTAGGCCAGAAGAGAGTTTAAAAGAAATTGGCCAGTAATTTAAGATTCATTTCGTTCATTTTTAAAGAATAGAAAGCGTAAAGACTATCCATATAGTGAATGCCTTTTAAAGTTCAAAAATAGTTTAAACGCTCACAAGAGAAAGAATAAAATTATTGCTTACAATGCATTTTTTAAAAAGTTTTTCAAAAGTAAAATTAAAAAAACACAACTTCTTCGCATATTCTTCGAAATATCTCGACGATAACTTTACGCATTTTTTCCCTTCAAATATTCCAAGCAGAGATCAGCAATGAATGGTTTTATTGCTCCACATAAGTACTCATGATATTTTGAGTATGAGTGAGTCAACAGTATTGAAATTCACCTACTTAGGGTGAATTATTACATTATTACAACTTGCCGTTAACTAAAGGGAGGATTTTAACGGGCAGATAAATAGTTTTTCGTTATTATGAGTACCCAATAAGATAGAAGTGATCGTTAAGCTAAAGGGAGGATCATCCTACCTTCTTCTTCTTCTCACACGACTTGTGTAGTGTGTGTTAATGGTATCGACATTTTAAAATCGACACCGAACGACAGATTTTTGAGAAACTTTTCATCGCAATTTTATTTCACTCTCCTAGTTTTTGCCAGAAAGCTGCTGAGAGGCAGTTGGCGAAGAAGTATTTTTTTTGTGTTACCTGTTTGTTGGAGCTATCTGACCTGGGGTTTGAATCGTGCCCTCACGTATAATGAACCAACACACTACCTATTAGACTACGGCGACTACACCCTTTTACTTTTTATCCAACATAATTCTTCAGAATCTTGCCAATACTTTGCATAGTCGATGGATTGTGACGACCATAATGTAATGCTGGAAGGGTGACCTTGTTTTCATCCCTACTTTTATGGTGAATTTTATGTAGTCTTAGGCGTCCTCGGTTGTTAAGCTATTCATATACGTTAATGACAAATTACTCTCTGAATACATGATCTTCAAATGAAGGATATCTAACAGTAGATTGCCTGGCAAACCGGCAGTCTACAAACCACGAAATGGATATTCCAATACAACATAGCATAGCCACAGAGTTGAATATGTTGTACAACAAGGAGGAGAATTGGGTGAGTCATTTAAACGCATTTCTGAAGTCAGACAGAAATGTCTTCTATTATCAATGCAATTTGTGAGGGTCGTACACAAATTGTTAAGATGAACAGGGAATTGTTTGGGACTATATTCCCAAATAACTCACAGGTTTTGTGATATGGCAAACGAACTACATCAGCTAGCAGTTTAAAGCGCATTTTGTTTTAGAAATCCTCGTATCTTTTACAAACTCCAAGGCAACGAATAGAAGAATTTCAGTGTCAGTGTCTGGGTAACATAACAAAACATTATGCCCTCTGTGAGATAGGAGAGAGGTTTTATGCTTCTTAGTTTCATAGATGCTCTGAGCTTTGAAATGTATAGTTTTTATTGGATTTCATTGCCGGTAGTGAAGTGATAAACAAACTTCTTCTCTTCATAAACTTCAATCAGTATTTTTGCTTTTTGTTCTTGCTTTTGGATGAAATCCTTTCCAACTTTATGCTGCAGTTGAATCTCTGTCATCGATTCAACTTTTTTTTACGAATCAACGCAGTTTTTCATGCAAGAATTCCCACTTCAATACTTCTACTTCTGTTGCGCCAAGATCTTATCTATTTTTACAATATTTTATTGCAAGTTCACACCCATCAACTGTTGTTTGCTTGACATATAGTATTTAGAGATCAAACAACTTCAAACTAAAATTTTTCAAACACACGAAAAAATCTACATTTTATTTTTACTAAGTTTCACAATAACTCACTCTCCACTAAAGAGAATACATTGCCAATGTCGTGGCTCTATAAAAAAGCTGACATTTGCAATGAACTCCCTCCAATGCAACTCAATTGTCATTTTGACAAATAAATTCCGTGTTAAAGCAATTTGACAGTTGGGCGCAAAAGCAATGAGAGTTGTGCGTAGTGGGTGTGTTGCTTTTTGTCAGCGTCATCTATTGTTGACATCTCTTAATTGCATAGACATGATTGGCTTTAATGGTGCTTAGCAAATTGTTGAATTGTTGAAATTGTTGACTTTGAATTCATTTATATTGTGTGTGACACCGCAGTTCATGTGACAATTTCAATTTTAAAAAGAATCATATTTTGAATGATTAGCAAATGAAGTTGGAAGTGATATTTGTATTCAATTTTTGAATAAATTTCTTAATAATTGGAGCATTTTAACTCACAAGGTCACTGCCGTTATTAAAAGACAAGAGAGGTGAATGAAAAAAAAAAAACTTTTTTTTTCGTTTGAATTGTAAGAAATAAAAATCAAAGAGGTTCAGTTGAAATATTATGCATCACATGGCACTGTAATTCGATTGCATTTTTAAATAGAATTTTTATTATATTTGAAAAATATTGTTGTTGGAATGGGTTGAAACCGGGAGGCACAAGAGACAACATACATATATAATTTGTCATTACTATCCTTCAGCCACTCACACTACTTATGTATATGTGTTAATTTCTTATATGAGTAGAGGGACATACACACATACATTGGTCATTACAACCCTTTAGTCACTATCACGACCTAGTTTCTCACACCACTCATATTGTGTGCGTTAATTTTTATACAGAGTGATGGGACCTACAGTTTAAAATCGACTCCAAATGACAAATTTTTGAGAAACTTTTCATGGCAATTTTATTTACTCAGAGTTTTTGTCAGAAATCTTTTGAGAAGAAGTCGCCTAAGAAATATTTTTCGTATTTTCGTTTTGATATCTGACCTGTGGTTTGAAATCAGATCTAATAAGCCAACACACTACATACTAGACAACGGCGACTTCAAGAAGGAGTAGAGGGACCTTACAGTTTAAAGTCACATCCGGGGCATGATAACTCCTTAAATTGGAGTCCATAGGGCAGCTGAACAACAGCAAAACTCTACCTCAAATAAAATAGGCAGCTGAATAGCGATATGGTGGCTATGATAATGAGAGAAACTAAACAAATAGTCGGTAATACAAAGGAATACATATCTAGGATGGAAGACTTTATTTGTTGTAGCGAATTTAGTTAGTTTAGTTAGGTTCTATAAAGAATAATGAAGAGAGCTTTCTAAACTTAAGTTCACATATGTTTCTGCTGGAGATTAAACATGAGAAACTGAAGTAAAATTTAATTTTCCCAACAGCAAACAGGTTTCTTATGATTATTAAAACAACATAACTACCCATGATATCATTTATTCACCATATAGAGAAAGTAATTTTTTTTATGTTAATTTTGTTTAAAAAAAATTTTTTTTAGAATGTCTTGTTTGTGAATAAATCAATAACAAAAAAAAAATATTTATTTAACGGAGCATTTACTGCCAAATAAAATAATTTCATGCTTAAAATTAAATCTCCATGGATTGGTGTTTTCATATGAATGCCTGCTGAGGTTTCTGACATGATCACATAGGTATGTACATATGTATACTGATATGAGGCATGTTGTTGAACATGTAACAACAACAACAAAATACATAATATAAATCTATAGAATATACAAACATATGCTGGTATTAAATGCAACATAAAAAGATCTCAAATCTATTCAAGTTTACTTTGAAAAAAGAAAAAAAAAATAATTTTTTTTTTGTTTGTTTTTTTTCTTTGTAATACAAACTGCAATAACAATTAGCTTTTTCTAGCTGGTAAATAACTTATTCAATATTCTTAAAGCCTTAATAATAATCAATTTCAATTTGAACAAACAAAATTACAACAATCGGCTACAGATGCTGTATAACAGAATTGTATGGCAAACTGGACAGACAGCAAATGAAATCGACTAAAAACTCTTAAAATAAGACCCGCATTAAAACAATTTGTTACGAAAAAATACTTAGAATTGCTATTTAACAATAATAAATGTACACAATATTAATGAAAATAAAAATAAATTAACATTCAACAACAAAAAACAATACAAACCACATGATTATATGCAGCAGCAATGTGGTTAAACAGACATGGCTGGACAGACACGCGGATAATTCTAATAACGAGACGTATTCATATTTTATAAAAATTCCCACATAAGTATGTATTAAACTAAAACTAATAAACTAATAAATAACGGTACTATTTTGGAAGCTGCATACTCCTCTGAAGGAGGTACTATTTGGTGTATACATGCTTACATACATGCATAATTGGTCATTACAGTGCTTTAGTCACGATTACGATTTAGCTTCTCAACACCACTTATGTTGAGTGTATTAATTTTATACATGAGTGGTGGGAACCTACAGTTTATAGTCGGATCCGAACGACAGATTTTTGAGACAATTTTTCATGGCAATTTTTCATTTACTCTCAGAGTTTTTGACAGAAATCTGCTGAGAGGAACGACAACAAACCACTTGGTATCCAAGAGTGTGTAATGCATCTGCCAAAAGTCACGGCTTCGTCTAGTTTCTTTGACAACGACATCGTCTCGACTATCACTGTCAGCAGCGAACGTTAGAGGTCAATGAGTATCAACTTCTTTTGGCCTGAATTGGATAATTCCGACTTCAACGATGTGTGGTTTCAACAGGACAACGTTATGTTACACACAGTTCATGCTACATTGAGTATTCTGGACTAACAATTTGAAGTCATGGGTTTCTCACGCGAAAGTGATTGGAACTGGCCACAGAGGTCGTGCGATTTGATCCTGTTAGACTTTTTGTTGTGGAGTTTGCTTAAGTCATAGATGTAGAAACAAACAACAGCGGTCCTTAAAGTCAACATAATCCATACCATCCATCAAATTCAGTCTGATTTATACGCTAGAGTTACGCAGTATTGAACATCGGATGTGCTGTACCCAAAGAAGCTGTGAAGGACAATTGCATGATGTTATGCTTCACAGATAATGGAAAGTCTCTGAAAGAAATATGTTTTTATTTTGTTCTTCAAGATGTCTGATTTGATATTTTAACCACGGACTTTCGTCTAATGAGCCCACACAGTACCTACTAGAATGCGGCGACTTAAATTCAATTAATCTGTCTCCTTTACATGAGCTATTAAGATGAGAATACATATGTCATATAGTATGTCACTGACTTAATTATATTCTAAGACCAGAACAGAACACTGTTAATAGTGCAATTAATAGCCTGTGCCTTGTAAATTAATTGTTTTCAAATGACACTTTTTAAGAGCCATTAAGAGCACCATTAATCAGAGAGAAATAAAATTCTTATCAGCAATTGCGACACTTAATTGATTACAACAAAAGCAAATTCATTTTTAAAACAAAATTAATCAATTGCACAATTTGATTTCTTTATCTCTCTCCCGCTCTCTCTCTTTCCCAATCCCTAGACAAATTGCTGCATATATCAACATTTTATTTGAATTTGAAATTTTAATTCTTTTTTTATTTCATTTTTTTTATTTCTTTGCAATTTGTTGCAATAAAATTTATTAAGTGTTGATGTCTGTTCTGATAATGGTAATAAAAACAAAAACAATATTATGGAATAAAAATAACGGTGCAACAATTTTAATTACGGCAATAATATCTGGTTTCTTTAAAACTAAAATAGAAACTAAAACGGCACACATACTTATATACGAGTACATACAGGCCTTTATTAATTTGAATTCATAACTTAGCTTTGGATAGATTTTGATGCAGAAATTTGCAAAAATAAATTTTCTTACTTTGTTAAGGCAACCAACCCAATTTGCATGTGGGCTGTTTAAGAGAGGTTGATATGCGCTGGTGTACACACATTTTTTGGTTTTTATTTTTCAGTAATTATTAGGAAACTAAAATTAAGAAAATGCTTCAGAAAAAAAATCTAAGAGACATGTTAAGACCAGACATCGACTGCAGGGTACAGTAGTTTTGGCTAATGTAGTTCGAATACTTAAATTGGATTTATTATTGACAGTTTGGAAAAGTAGTTTATTTAAATATTTCCGAAACATTTGATAGGAGGAATATTTGATTGGAGGAGACACCAGCTGGCTTCAATCCTCCTCAGTATAATCCATTCATAAGATCCCCAAATCGTCCCCAGAATACAAAATTAATAATTAATATCAGAGGAAGCTGAGACAGTGGTTCCTGTTGAGAAAAAAGGTATTACTTAATAATGACCAAAGTCTTCCACCAATTTACTTTCATAGATGAATTTATTTCTAGTCAATGAAAGATGACAATTTCATCTTCTTCAACACAGTATGTTAGTCACTTGCTTATCTGATAAGACTTGATAGTGAAAGTGAAAGAAACCCTAGAAATAATTAGACAATGACATAGGGATTGGGAAAAATAATGAAAAGGAGTAAAGAGGACTCTAGGATAAGGTTACAGTAAAGGGTCAAACAAAAAAAGATTGCATAAAAGCATGATAGCTCCTTAACTATCAATTGGAATCCATAGAGCAGCAGAACAACACAAAGACTGTACTTGAAATGAAGAAGACAGCTGAACAGGGATCGGGGGATACACAAGAAGGGAAATTACGGACTTGGACTTTCTGGTGGACAAAAATCTTTAAATTGTTACGGGAACTGTTTCACAGCTGAGCGAGTAGAACCTGGCAAAAGACAATTTGAAAACCGTTCCAATGATCAAAGCATCGTCAAACTAATTCCCGATATCGAGAACTCCAACCAAATATAGTTTCTGACAGTAAATGATAATTGCAGAAATTACTTAAAACACTTCGATGCAATACGATTACAGTGCTTAACATATGTATGTATGTGTACTAACGCTCGAAATTTGGAGACCATTCATAAGAAATGGAATCCATAATCCACTATATCCTAAAATGTCCACAAAAACAGTCAACTTATCACTGCGACTGGCAAAGGAAATCTACCAAGCCGTAACACTAACACATTTCTTGCTAGAAGGAAAATTAACATCGATTAACCGTAAGTGTAAGAAAGAATAGAAGAGCATTCTGAAGCCTGAAAACAAAGCTGAGTATTGATATTGGCGATGATGACGAATTTAATGGGTAAATACCTACCTACACGGAAAACAAGCACGTCATTTTGGAGAATCTCTAACAGCGAGAGAGTGCAATACAATGTTTTATGGAACGAGAAGGTATCGAAAGAATTGTTTAGTGTGGATTAGTTTTACAATTGTGACTTGAGGTGTAAAAGGAATATATTTTTAATGATAAAAAAAAAGGATCGTAGTAGAGTTACTGCAAAAGTTCTTCAAAATGAACTTTCTTTTCTTAGTGTCGCAAATTCAATTACAAACAGATTTTATTCTGTTAGCTACCTGTAGTGGCATGCAATATAAAATATGGTATCATTAAACGTTAGTTATACCACCAAACCTATTATTAAAATGTTTTAAATTTTATTTGTGCTCATATGCTAATTACCCTCATAAATTAATTATTTTCTATCATATTTTAAACAAATCAATTAAATTGTACAGATTAATTAATCAATTTTGCCGCATTTTTGCAGTGCATGCGGTGACCTCAGATGTGATGTATTTGAATTGGGGTTCTTCCCAAAAGTGTTGCTATGATCTGGCAAGCGGTTATAAAGCCTAATTGAGTTGTAAATCTTATTTGCTTAAAACTAGACATAATTTTGCAACTTTTTAAGATGCATTTTAATTCGTATATCATTGGTTTTTCCAACCTCGTTGCTGGATTCCTCATTTACAGAAATTTTCCATTTAATAAGATGATAACCTGATTAAACAATGTCAAGGACACTTTAAGTATATCATGACTAATGGCAGTAATAATCATTTGAAAATTTCTTTTTAATTAATTTATAAATTATTATTACAATTGCATTAAAAAAAAAGAAAATCCAAGTGTTGATAACTTAAAAATTTAATTTTATTTATGACAACTTAACTCAACAGATTTTCTTCTGTCATTGATTGCATGCTGGTAATATTTTATAAAGTTTATTGACACAATTAAGTATGTACGAGTATGTATGTAAGTAGTAAGCAAACTTATCATAATTTTTGTTTTGTTGTTCACTTTTCCTTTTTGATTGTGTTTTTCTTTTCTTCGTTTATGTTTTGTTTCTTAACTTTTCAGCAAGTAAAAGTTTGACTTGTCGGATGTTGACTGTTGATTATTTCAACAGCTTCAGCAATATTGCAGCAACATAGTAGCAACATATGTTAACAATTTACATACAATGACAACAAACAGCAACGGTTGCTAATTTACATGCAACTGGAAATTGTATGGCAATTATAAATTGTTTGTCTGTGTGTGTGTGTGTGTTGTGCATTTCATAGAAATATTTTGTTTTAATTAAAAATATGCTGTTGCTCTGGTTAATATAATTAAAAAAAATCTTTTAAACAAAAATTAAGCAATCTATAGCATACATACATACATATTTATGATCGTAAATTAATACCATTGACGGAAAAATATGCATTTTTCTAACCAGCCTGTTGCTGTTATGAATAGTTTTGCTTTTATTCACCTGGCAGGCATTTAAAAAGCCACCACGATAGAAGTTTTATAAAATTCATAAATAATAATATTTTTTAATAATTATTGTGTTACAAAAAATCCATATTTTTTCTTACTATGAGTGAAGAAACAATTTTACAGTTATTTGCTGGTGTTTTTAAAAGGCATATAGCGAATAGTAAATATCCTACTTTACTTATAAAATTCAAAATTATTTGATTTAGTATTTGATCAATGAAGTGTCGCAAAAGTTGGCACTACATATCCTTTGCCCTTAGTTTTTGTACCAAATGAATAACAGCAGTGACAGTTTTCTAATAAGTAGTGTGCAGATTTATTAGAAGAGAGCCCATGGTTCAAATTCCAGTTCAAACATCATGAAACATGATGAAATATGAAAAAAAAAAATACTTCTTTCACTGACTTCCCAAGCAAAAACTCTGCGAGTAAATAAAGAAAATAAAGAAGAAAAGTGAAGAATCGAAGTTAAACAGTGGGTCCCACCACTCATGTATAAAATTAGCATACACAACGTAGGTGATGTGAGAAGCTAGGTTGTAATCCAGACTAAAAGAGTTGTAATGACCAATTAAGCAAGTTAAAAACATTTTTTTTTTGCTTCTGTATTGGGCATTCTATATCTCTAATGTGTTTCTTAATGAAGAAGAGCATAACAAATCGCCAAAGAGGCTGTCAACAGAATTATTGATCACACAAGACGGTTTTTTGCTGTGGACAAAAGTTCTGGAGATATTTTTCCTAATTTTCATTCTCTTAGACTTACTGATTTACATATATTTCTGGGGTTTTCAGGAAAGCCTACAAAACAAGGAATTATTGAATGATTTGGGGAAGAAAATTACTGAAATGTTGAAAGATGATAGGCGAGCCTATAATTCATACTCCATCTTATAAAAACCATATGTTTTCCATTCCAAAATTGTTCAGCTGACATTTAAGCATGTAGTGGAGCATGGCTCTATATTGTACTCAGTTCACAGTGGTCATTAATGTGCAATGAAGTCTGTATGACGACGACAAACAATAATATTTAGCGCGTATATTAGCTGCTTGGATGTATTATCTTCGGAATAAACTGAGAGGCATAATAGCTATGAGATATGAGCAGATTTTCGTTGAGTTAAAGGTTATCCAGGTATAAAATTAACACACACAACTTGAGAAGCTAGACCGTAATCTTGACTGACGGGTTGTAATGGCCAATTATGTATGTAAAGGTTATCCACCGCGAATGAACCAATTTGCTCATGACGATTTTTAATAAAAATTTGTCTTCTTTATTGTCACAATGATTCAAACTATTTTGAGCTCAACGACTGTCAACTGACGTACTATTCACAATTTATAAACGCTTTCTATATACCGAACCTCCTGACAATATCTACACTCACAGCCTCGTAATTCTGAACACAGAATCTTGCGTTATTCTTTACTCTAGTAGACTAGTAGCTAAATACAGTAAGGCGTGATCCTTGTCAGAAAAACAAAGTATCAAACAATCAAGATATTTGTGTTTAAGTTCATTTAGAGAAAAACCCAGCAGTAAACTAGTGCGTAATAAAATGTGAACAATAATGTCATCTTCCACATATGCTTTGTGCCATTGAAAGCTTTTTTTTTCAAACATTGTACCAGTTATGGAAGACTACTTCAACAATTTTTGGATTAATTTTGACAGTACCAAGCATTTTCAAAGCCATTCGGCATCAGCTATTTTGTAAATCAATGTGTATTTCGTTTACATACATTCCTAGCTTCTCACACCGCTTATGTTGTGTGTGTTAATTTTTTACATGGGAGACCGGACCTACAGTTTAAAGTCGTCTCAGAACGACAGATTTTTGAACTGCACTAAATGACAATTTTTATTTACTTTCAGAGCCTTTGCCAGAAGTCAGCTGAGAGGAAGTCACCGAAAAAATATTTTTTCGTATTTCTTTTTGATGTCTGTCCTGGAGTTTGAACTAGGCGTCACGTCTAATAAGCCAACACACTACCTTCTACACTATGGCGACTAGCAGAATCCAACAGAGCCCTGGTTATACGAATTATTTTCTGTTGTTTTTTTATTCCTTTCAGTGCCTTCGATGATAGGTTTTCTTCAAATCGACATGGAGTAGAGTAAGAGTAATGCTCGTACGCTATCTAATTCTATTTATTGCTCCATAAGATAAGATGTAGGTTTTTTCGATTGAATGCCTATTCGCTATGATAAAATCGTAAAACACTGAGTAGTAAACCTTTTATGAAATTCGTTAAAGCATGATATACATATGAACCTCAATTACCTTGTGTAGTGTATTTAGAAACTATGCTCCAAATGCGTGTGACATTAAACAGGAAATTAGAAATTCCAATGAAGGAAAAAACAGCTTAAATATGGTTATTTTGTAATGAAACCATTGACAATTAAAAAAACTAAACAGCTTTACAGATAGATTTTAATTAGCTGACATGTAAGCAATGCTTAGGTATTTTTGTTTTTTTTTCAGTTTATTGGTTTGTTTGTTTAAAATCATAATAAATTTAACACAAATATAGAATACCATTCTTTAAGCAGTTTTTTCAATAAAAACTATTTAATTTTGTTGTTGTTGTAATTATTAGTTTTTTGTCTTTAACAAAACATATTAAAACAAATGAATGAAAACAAAAATAATTTTTCTAAATTGCTCAACAAAGCATTGGAAATGTGCGTAACGCGTAAATGCATTTTTACTGTGAAACCACATTCAAAATTAATCAATCATTTAAGCTTGGCAATCTATACATACATATGTATGTATGGACGTAAAAACAAACAAGTTAAACTCAGAATGCCAGAAACTAAAATCTGAACTAAAAATTTGAAAAAAACAATTTTTTTTTCCATTCAAGTTTCTTAATTCAATCAGATCCGTGGCAAAATGACATGGATTTTGAGCACAAAATATGTCGATTGGGTTTTTTTCCTTTCATGCTGCAGCTCTTGCTTGCTCGTTGTCAGTCGTTTAGATTAGAAACTGCATTTGATTTGATTAGATTCTGTTTCTTTTTTTTTTTGCTAATGGCAACCGGTACTATAAATGCTGGTAAGAAATTTATTTTTAATTTATTTACAAAATTAATTGAAAATTCATTAAAAATTTAAGTTTTTTTCCTTCTTTTTTGGTTGGCGTCGTTGCCATGTTGAAATCGTGTTTTAATGGTTCCCTATTGCGAAATAGTTGTGCAGTTTATTGCGTATGCGTTAAAAGGTTTGACATTTTCATTTCATAACATATTGATTGCAATAAATATGTTTCATATTTCGTTTTAGAATATATGTATTAGAGTAGGAGAAATGGACAGAAACTTGGCCATCTGGAAATGAAAAGGTTTGATATTCTGTGAGGTCATTTTTAAGCGCTTCCTTTAAACAAAGTATGTGTGAGATATTATCGACTTTTTTGACCATTTAAAAGACTTATTCATCCAATTATGTATGGAACATAACATCGTTCAAATGTCCACTACGATTTGTCTGGGTGGAGCAGATTCGAAATGTCAAATATTCCATGACTCTGGTGCATTAATAAGACTACATTGGAACGATGGTATGTATTTAACTTTGAGGACCCTTGTGGTTTGTGGCTTATTCGCATACACCCAATTAATCAAACGCACGTTCTTATTTATGGTCGTCCATAGTGAGTTCTTTTCTGAAAATCATACTGAATAAAAGCCAATTCGATAGATGTAGGTTCAACAAGATCCCTGTTGGAAGACCTTGTCAGTCCAACTCCTGCAGGAATTGATAAGTAGTTAACCATCGAACTCGAAGTTTTTTCCTTGTAGAAAGCGATATGCCATCCAGAGAAAGCCTTCTCTTTCTGTTTGAAGCAGGAGACTATTAACTCTACTGTTTATATTACTGGCTGCTTGTTGTCCAACGTGAATATCAGAGTGGGACCATTATCCATGCATATAACTTTACATACATTTTAATTTTAAAATAGAAAAAGCAAGCCAGGCGACTGTATTTGTAGTCCTGTTACTGCAGCAGTCTACTACGGTTTTATATCGAAGATTGAGGTAAGTTCTGGCAGCGCTAGCTCTTTGGAAAGAGTAGGAATGATTCTAGTCCCTCGAATCATTTATGAGTATTATAAGTATTTTTCTAAATTTATGAATCTGAATGGCGAGTCCCTCGAATCATTTATGAGTATTATAAGTATTTTTCTAAATTTATGAATGTGTAGGCGTAGGAACCAAACATATTTCGAATGTTATGAGTTTGATGTTGACGTTGTACTCATACTCATTGCAACCTGTACTTATAAATCGATGTTGTAGTGAGTATGAATGAATCAGAATAGTTGAATTTCAATACTGAAGACTCACTCATACTCAAAATTTCATGAGTACTTATGAATAGCGTGATTCTTTGCTGATCACTGGTACGAACCTGTTAAAGAGTGGAGTTTCATGAGAAATTTATTTTATGTTTTAGAGCACTTCATTGGACATTAAGGAATGCCGCAGTATTAAAATATTTTTTGTGGGAATAAGTGAAGTCAGTCACATTTCAAAACCTGGAGGATAAGATTTCAGTTGCCATTGCATTAAAGAGTATGCCAAAAATCCAGCTCGCATACAACATTTACATGAAGTAACCTAAAAAGTGGATTTTCTTTGTTTTCTGTTCGAGATGTAATAAGCATTCAAGGTACGCTTAAGTCTTTAATTTCTTTTATAAATTGACTTTGGATTCTTAACTAAATGGTGCTCATGTTAACAAAGCCAGATATGAGCTGCTATTTTTTTTTATATTTTCTCTTAGAAAACTTTGTTTGTAGTGTACTTAACTAAATAAAAAAATTTATTTAAACTCCTGTTTCATAGGTATGTAAGTATGTCGTTCGCAGATTTGAATAGTTTCTCATTAATTCTCGATTTCATGTTGAATTAAAAAAGTATTAAAAAAACATTAACATTTTGGCTAGCCCGGCCAGGCCCATTAATCATTTGATATGCCTTCATATGAGCCGCAACAAATGATGCAATTCCACTGGCAATTGATTTATCACGTAGTAATTTAAGTTTTAATTTTTTCTTCTTTCTTAAATGAAAAAGAAAAAGAATGGCCACCAACAACAATACCTACTGACATATAAAACAAGATTAAATTGTTGACAAAATTCGGTAATAAAAATAACATTATTTTTTACTTAAAACAAAAGCAACAACAACAAAAACAACAAAGAAATATTGGCCAGACACATTGACCAACACTCAATTATCCCAGCGATAAAATTGGGAAACTGTCTACACAGTATGCTTGTACGTTTGGCTTAACGCTGCTTTGAACTCATCTGGTCTATTGTGCTGGTATGGCAGGCATAGCATGATCTGCTCTAGTCTAGTCTAGTCTTTTAGCTGGCAGTGATGCAAGTTTTTAGAAATCAAAAAAGAAATGGCCAAGAGTGTTATTGTTAATATTGTTGTTGTTGTGGTTGTTGTTTTTTAGCTTAAATAAACCAGCTGGGATCATAATAACAAAACAACAATCACGTTAAGTGGGTGAATATTACAATTTGAAGTTTTTGAATTTTTTTTCTTCTGAATTTTTTCCTTCAATTTTGTGGACCAGCAAGAAGGTGTTATGCACGTTGAACAAATTTTTATTGATTAAACCATAAAATAGAGTCCAATGAGCAATGAACACAGAAACCCAAAGCAATCACTTGGACAATATCTTAGCATTTGCTGTGGTGGCAACTAAAAAGGAGTTTTAAGCACTTCTATTCGAAACCGTGATTAGGTGTTGAAAATTCATAATCATACAGTGAGTGACTGACTAACTGAAGTGAAGAGAAACAGAAAATAGAAACAAAGAAACACCAACAAACCTTAAAAAAAAGGTGGATATTAGAAACTCCCATTTCGGTGGTAGACATATGATCTTTACATTTCATTTCTATTCATCGTACTGTAAGATATTTTACTATCTTGGCACATGGCCAAAAAGTTGCAATGATAGTGGACTTAACAGACACAATTTAACCCCATAAAGTTTTAAATTTGTAACAATTAAGGACATGTTTATAACGACTTCTGTTTGCCATGTAAGCAGAAAAGAAATGACTTCCCAAGAAGGCAGCAAGGCTGTAATACCACAGAAAGCTGGTTAAAATAGCCACAATAAGGATAATATGAAATTACTGCTACTACAAACGAGGGTGGAAGATAAAGAGAGTGACTTTAAAGCAATAAAAAATGTTGTTGAGAGACCACAACGACAAGGGATCGGAGTAATGCAACAGACATCCTGATGAACTGGTGCAGTGTAGACCTAGAGAATACTTAATCTCGAGCTCAACATGTAGATTCATGTTGATTCGATACAGGATAAGCCTGATGAGCTGGCGCACTGTAGAACCAGAGAATACTTAATCTCGAGTCCAACATTTAGTTTCTGTGGCGATGAAAATGAATCATGGAAACTCATTCTTGGAAACTGTGGGGCAGTTATGCATTTTAGAAGCATAGGGTGCATATCATGTCATAGGCTGGGAATTGTCATTGTTGACACCGAGAAGCATACTGAAATTTTGCCACGACAATATTCTGGGAGGAGCAAGCTACCATAGTTCAGTAGGTAGTCTGTTGCTTTATTAGACAAGAGTCTGTGGCTCACACATCTCCAACTAAACGAAATATGAAAAAATTTTTCTTCGGCGACTGCCTCTCCACAGATTTCTGGCAAAAGCTCTGGGAATGCCATAACATTGTCATGTAGACATTAAATAGCAAGTTCTGTTACTCATCCAATAAAATTTAACACATATGAGATGAGTGGAGGTGTTAGAAGCTAGGTTGTAATCCTAACTAAAGAGGTTGTAATAACCAATTATGTAAGTAGGTAACGGACTTGAAAGAAACACTATAGAGCTGCTCTATAAAGTTTGAGGAAAGTACAATAGATCCCATGGTCGCAATCCTAATGGGCCTCTACACAACAAGTTATAAATGCCTTTGGGTGAAGAGACCACCACCTTCAAGCTTATAAAATTCAGCACATTATGGAGCTCACACAATGAGCACTAGGTTAATATTCTGCGATGAAGTGCATTTCTATCTGAATGGATTAGTGAATATACAAGATTGTCTAATTTTAAGGTTCAGAAAATCCTCCTGCAATCCTTAAGAAAGAAATACATTCACAGCTGTCTGGTGTATATTTTTGTGAAGATAAAGCCATGACTACAAACGGTATGCGTTACAGGAACAGGTAATGCTTCTGGACGCCAATTCTCGGACGATTTTCAGAACAAATTATCTCTCGAAATTTTAATGTCAACTGAATATTAATATTATGTGAGTTAACGCTGTGAATTTTTTGTTGTAAATCATGGGCTTATGCTCTTTAACTAGAATCATTTCCTGTCCTCAAGTCTGACTTGACTTCATTGGGATACAGCCACATTGTTATGAAAATGTCATGGAAAATTTTCAAAAAAAATAGTAAGGGGCTGTCATAATAGTTGCTCAAAATGTTTGGCGGATATTTTATTCCACACTTAATCCGCTTCTTTAAGTTCCAAAAAAAAAAGAACACATTTTTTAATCTCGAAAATCATTAAAAAAATTTTCAGAACAATAAATTTGTTCCCTAAAAAGTGTTCATTTACTCTCTTCATACATACAACCTTTCGTTACAACCTTTCCGTCAGGATTGCAACCTAGCTTCTCATACCAGTTATTTTGTGTGTGTTAATTTTATACATTAATGGCGGGACCTATAGTTCAAAGTCTTCCAAGTAGACCAATTTTGAGAAACTTTTCAGGGCAAGTTTTTATTTATTCTCTCAGAGTCTTTGCCAGAAATCTGCTGAGCTTTGTTCCATTTTTTTGTTTGGATTCGGACATGAAACTCTTTTAATTTTATACATTTTTTACAACTTCAAATAACTACACATTACAACTTCAAATACTTTATCGTTGGAATGTTCAATAAATTCCCCGTTTTATGGCAAAACATCAAATTAAAAATTAATTTCATTTATTTCCTAATAAAAATCAAAAATTAGTCATTAATTTCTTACAACTTTTAAAAGCCCACTAATTTATGCCATCTTATGGACCACCCAAACTCAATTTAACAGCAGTTTATTCACTTAAAGTGCATAATAAGCACCGATCTGTGCTAATGATTAAATAAAAAAAAAAATGGGGAAAACAGAAATAAAACAGTGTGCATAATCGCATTATCCGATAAGTTGCCTTTTTTTTGTTTTTTCTTTGATGATTTGACTTTTCAACTCATTTTAACAGTTATTTTTGGAAATTTCTGTTGAAACCTTTATTTTAATTTATTTTTTTTTCATTTTGTTTTTCTCTTTTCGTTTTTAATTCATTTTATTTTTGAAAATCGTGAGGTTAAACTTCATCACACTTTGTTGCAGCCATCAAATAACCGCAACTACCGTTTGGTCATTGTTGCAACTACTGTTTTTAGGTTTTTTGCCTTCTCAATTGAAATTAAAAAAACAAAAAGGAATTAAGCAGCGGTTCATTTGAAAAGAATAAAAATTTTAAAGCTTGTACGCCTCCAAACAGTTTTTGAATGACCAAGACAGTGATGTAATGAAATCAATCGCCATCATTTTACGACCTCTGTCCACAGTTACATTGGTAATCAAATTTTATTATTATTGGCATTTAATGGCCACCGTTGCTATCAATTAATACAACAGTTTAAAATTTTATTTTTAAAAGTTAAATACAAAAATTTTGTTATTTTAAATGACTGTTTCAGTTGGGTTGCCCTATGATTAAGGACGGTAGCCTATTGTTGTTGGCTAGCAACAACGTCCTTTGTGATATAAGTGCTTGGCGTAGTAGTAAGAAACTTTGCTCACTGAGACTTCTTTATTTTTAAATCCGAAAACTTGTAGTCAAACCGTTATACCACTGTACCATGACATCTCAACCTTATGAGCATCATCATCATCGTATTCTTCACAAATTCTTGAGGCCTTTACTGCATTCCAATTTTTCGTTAATACCTCATGCTTTAAAATCAATAACGTGGAGAAGTTATTATTGAGACGTGATCAAAATTTTCAATTTTTTGTTCACGTTGAATGCATAATATTGTCAGTATGAGCTTTTGCGATAACATTTCAAAGATTATATCGACGCCTCCATTCTATAACGTTCTAAGTGTACTTAGAACGTTATTAATGTTATTGCATTTTTAAATTCTACGTTCTCTAACTTAAATACTGTAAAAATTTGGTAAGATGCGCCGATCCGTTCCGAAGTTATAGGGAAAAATCTACTTAGAATACACATGTAGTCGTATGTCGCGTGAAAACTTTGAGAACTCATAACTCAAAACACACTTTTTCGACTTAGAATGTTATAGAACGGAGACGTCGATATGTCCAGGCATTGTGGTGCAGGGTTTAAATAGATTTGGAGGAATATAGGTCAAATTAAGACAGAGACAATAAAAACCATAAGCAATAGAAAAGATCAAGGGAAGAGATAAAACATACTAAGGATCTAGAAATAAAGAAGAAAGCCAATTTTAAAAGAAATGAAAGCAGAGATTCAAATTGCAATGCAGAGAAATGAAAACAGAGATTCAAAATGTACCAAAAGACTGCAGTTTCCCCATTACCAAGAATTCTACAGAGGGAAATCGTTTCCCTATCTTCTATACTATTCCTTGACCTGCAGACGCAATGCCCTGCCAAAAACCTATTAAAATCCTAAAAGATTCGTTTTCAATGCTTACAACCTTTTGAATTCTATAACCTGGATATTCGGCAATCTCTTCTACTTCACCGTGAGGGGTACACTCTTCATTTGTGTATCAATCAGTCCACTTAAGTGTACAAGAAAAAATCTATCTTTCTATGACAGCTTATCTGCAATCCCAATGGACTAATACAGTAGCACATCTGTATTTGTTCAAGAGGCTTGTGAAGGCTTAAACGAATGCTGTGTTAACATATTGGCCAATCAATGGCTTTAAAGCATAGGTAACCATCATATTCGCTGTTTTTGTGATTGCAAATATTTCAGTATGGTATGCACTGAACTCATTAGTGTGCTTTCATGCTATCATCGGTGAATAGTGTCAAACGAATTCATGTTTTAAAACCTACCTTTCATAATAAGTTTTTGGTGAAGACAGTTCTTTAACCTGACTGATTTTAATATGAGTGAAACATTTGGAGATATACGCTACGGCAAGCTTTTACGATACACAAATTGTTTCAAAAAATTATAGAACGCACGGTCAGAAGTGTAATACAACAGCGTTTCGATCGGTCAGTCACAGGATGTCACACAGGCTGTAAAATAATAGTGCGACCTTAAGCTCAGAAATGCTACATTGATACTTGACGTAACTCTAAGAATTCTGATTGCATTCTCTTAACAAAAAGATCGCATTCAAGCCGCCATGATGTCTTAGGTTTATGATATTCGGCATGAGTCCTTCAGCTCCCTTTCAAATTATTTATCTCACAAAGATGAATTTTTTTCAATATTTCGACTGATAACTCAATGCTTCTTCTTTACGTATTGAAAGATTAAAAGCTTCAAATACAATATGTCTGCTTTTTTTGTTCCCATTTTCTCCTGCCATGTTCTCCTTTCTTATGAACAACTACGAGTATGAGTTAATATACTTACATGCCTCGGTGCTGTTACAGTTTTTTTTCTCTTTTTTTGGTTTACTGGAGTAGGACCTGAAACTTTTTTTTTGTCTTGTCTTGTAAGCAGTTTTTAGGTGAGCTTTTAAATTTTTAGCCCAGACAGTTGTTAGCCATTTCTTGTCTTCTCCTTCATTCGTATACCTACACAATATGTATGTACGTTTGGCTTCTTGAATGACGATTGTTTTGGTTTCAGTTAAGCCGGTGGTGGTTACATAAAATATTTCAGCCAAATAATCAATTTTATTATTTAATTTATTATTTCTGTGTGTTTGTTATTTAGTATGTTCGTTGCTCTCCAACAAGAGTTTGAAAAGCTAAAGACAACACACAAGAAAAAAATTTATGTTTTCTTAAACCTTTTTTTTCTACTTCTTCTTGTATGCCTTCAGGCTATTGCACGGCGTATATGTATGTTATATAGCCGCAATTGATCTGTTATGGTTCATAAATTTTAATTATCATTATTAAGGATTTATGTACTGCTTGCTGCAGCATTCAAAGAAATGTATACAGTTTTTATAAAGCATTTGTAGAGCAAATGTTTGGCATTTTGTTTGGACCATATTCCAAACCATTATTCCATTATTAAAAGAAATCTTCAATACAGAATCTTAGTTTTGTTTGCAATTTTAATGAGAGACATAATGAGGGAATATATTTGGCAGCTGTTTAAGTATAAAATATAAACAATTTTATTGAAAGAAATTAATACCATGATATGGAAAAGAAAACAATGAAAAAACTTTCTTAGGTATGAATTATTACACAATAGATTTGGTTAATTTCATATGAAGTGATTTAGGCCCTTGCATGTTCGCCACAAGAGACTACAGCATAAGGCAAATCAAACACCATCGGGTATTTCCAGCGTATAACACTAAACTCCATAAAACAAAAATGTCTTTCAGAAGCAGTTCTTCAAACGGCATGTATGTCGGGTATGCAATCAGAATCTTAATCCATAAGCTTTCTATCTTGCCCTTTCAATTATGCCCTGAAGAATGTGAATCTGTCGTCCGCATTGCGAGCTAGTATATATGTTAGAGGTAATAGAGAATCTCAATAGTGACTATGAGGGAGTTTAAAATACCTTTTTGTATTCAATAACACTGAGATTGATAAGGTATAGAGAATTGAGCAACAAAGCTTATACGATATTCCAATCTAACAATTGAATTGAATAACATACTGCTACTATTGAGTGCAGAGCTTGCGCTGACCAACTTCCTCCTTTTCTCTAATTTTGGTGGAACTTGGTTAGTACAGGGCCTGCGTTCACCCGTGGCATCACAACGGGTCGCTATGCGTGCTCAAGTGAGCTTTGTGATATCAGAGCTACCACTCCGACCTAACCTAACCTAGCTACTATTGAATACTTTTACTTTCCTTCTCCGCTTACATACATACATAATTGATCATTACAACCCTTCAGTCAATGGTGTGTGTGTGTTAATTTCATACATAAGTGATGGGGACCTACAGCTTAAAATCGGCTTCGAATGAAAGATGTTCTTGAAACTTTTTCATGGTAACTTTATATAAGTGAATTTAGGTTAGGGGGTAGCCTGCCTTTCATAGGCAAGTTCGTTCGGTGGCTAAATGGCCCATTGTGTAACCCAGTGTGAGGTAAGCCACTTGTCATGATCCATTAGTGGTGGGTTTGAACCAACCGGTACCATCGGATGAAGCCGGCCAGTTTCCTTAGTGGCACGTTCGGCACCATGCCCATATCTTTAAACGTTTTGTCACCGAGAAACCGATGACGTCTGTTCTGAAATGCAGGGCACTAGTATGAAAGGTGTTGCACCGATTCTGTTTCCTACACCACATGCCAGCTTCTTCAGCAATCCTGGTGGGGCAGACCGAAATTTCCAATAGCACAGTGTTCCATTAAAACTCCTGTTAGAGTGCCAACCGTTCTCTTGTTGAACTCAAGTAGTTCCTTGGACTTCCTGCTGTCCACTGTTGGACTCAGGTATGTATGTTGCACCACCCACGGTTTATTGAATTCCATGCTGCTTTTTTCATTTCGAAAAAGTATTTCTGTAGAGGCACATATATCCCCTCTATCGTCTCCTCCCCAGACATCTTCGATCCCGTCCAGGGCAGTTCGTCTACATTTTCGTTCCCCTCTTTGCCACAGTAGCCTGAAATCCAGTAGAAGTGGGTGTTGTGACGACGTATACGGTATAGCCAACGGATAGATGACAATTTTATTTCACTCTTAGAGTTTTTGCCAGAAATCAGATCAGATGGCAGAAGAAATATATTTTCATATTTAGTTTTGGTCCAGATGTCTCAGGGGTTGAACCGTGGCCTCACGTCTAAAAAACTAACACACTATCTTGTCAGCTTGAGACAGCAAAAGTAAGCATAGTTTTGTATATTTAGACGATTTGAACGCTTCACTTACTTAGCAATACTTAGAACGAAATTCTGATTGGAACCATGTAACGAAAGCTGTAATATTTTAAGCCTGCATTAGTAAAAGGGCAATAAGTCTTCTTCAAAGACTTCTATTTCCTTCAACAAATTTAAAACAAAAACATTTTCAAAAAAACTTGGCAACTTAGTGTCTGCCTTATCCAAAATCAAAAATTTTATTGCAAATTCACAGAGGTTGAGTTGAATGTCAAACAACGACTTTTACTAACAAAACCAACCCCAAACGATGTCTCTCCCAAAGACCGTATTGACAACTAAAACTGTTGCATTCAATGTCTTGTTAATTGATTTTTTTCCAAATTGAAATTAAAAATTTTAAAAACGTTTCTGTTGGGCAACAACATTGTTTTGTCTATTAACTTAAAGAAATACTAACCATATCACCCACAACAATTGAATTCCAGAAAAAAAATAAAAAAATGTTGTTTATCAATGAAATATTTTAGCACAGAGGCTTTTACTTCCTTTTGCAATATTTTTGCATGAATTTTTTTATATTCATTTTATTTTTTATTTATTCTTTTAACGTATTGCAAGCAACAAATTTTGGTTGTTTGTTGTTTTTTTCACTTTCAAATATTTGGCAGAAAACTGACAATTAATGGTCAGACATCAGTGACATACTCACGTAAGCCCAGAGTCATAATATGCCAAGAAATGGAAGCCGAAACTAAAAAAAAAAATAAAAAATTAAAAAAAAAAAACTGGTTGCAGCCTAAGTCTATTGCCTGGCGTTCGTTGTTGCCAGTGGGTGTTATTTCGGTCATTTCGGAAAAATATTTCTTACCAAACATTCTTTGAATGTTAAATGAGAAACAAAATATTCATTTGCAGTCATCATAATGATTGATAGACCTGAAAAAAGTTTTAGGTTTTCTTTCTTTGTTTTTGTATTTGAAAATCATTTCTCGAATACTTTTCGCTTTAGGCTTATACACCATGTAGGAACACTATTTGAACAGTTCTTTGCCATTAAAAGCAATGATATAAACTACGATACGGAGTCTATTTTAAACTGTAGTTCTCGCCAATCTAGTATAAAATAACCACATACAACCTGGGAGGCGTAAGAAGATAGGTTGTAAGCCTGACTAAAGGGTAGGGTTGTAATGAGCGATTAAGTAAACAAGTACGAAGAAATTGGAACTCACTTAAGGTATTATTACCAGATAGTGGGAAGATCTTTTGGAAAAACCGATTGCGTTTCTAGTGGAGATAGTTATTGGAGACCATATTACGGTTATTGTTGCCACGATGAGAAACAGAAAGAATTGCTATAAGCAGCTGCATTTGAGAGCTGTAATCTTCGGAAGCATTAATCATAAGCCATGTCTACAATATGAAACGTATGTACCACTGGCAAATCCGGAAAATTTTATGATATTTATTAACTGGTTCCCTTTCTGGAATATGAAAAGGCGATTAACAATTATTGCAGGCATGAAACGCTAGGATAATATGGATAACTAGTTGTCAAGGTGTGATCGAAAATAAGTGTATTATATCCAGCGTATTGCATACCATAAGCGTTGATAACCAAATGCCTTTCTAAGTACTGAATACCAAGAAGACTGAGAAAGTGGGTGAAACTTCGCCTCTACTATTGTAGAACACTGATATAGTAAGACGAATTGCAAAACAAAAAAAAAACTCTGAGTCTTTCCTGATAAGGGAGGAAAACATGAGTATTTTTAAGGATTGAATAAGGGCTACTTGAGAACTATGCATATACTACGCTTACTTATATATACTGAAGATCAAGAAAACTGAGAAAATGACTGCAAACTTTGTCTCTACTATTGTGGAACACTGATACAGTAGGATGAATTACCAAAACTTTGGGGCTTTCCTGGAAAGGGGGAAAATCATAAGAAATTTAAGACCGAATATGAACAACTTCAGAACTGTAAGATTTCCTAAAGTCTTTTCCATACAAGTTTACTTGTTGGTTTAGATGCGTGCCGTTAAGTAAGAGATCTTAAAATTTAATTTTATATACTTTTGAGTGGCGGGACCTACAGTTTAAAGTCGACTTCGAACGACAGCTCTGCAGTGATCAGGCAGCCTATAAGAAAGTATAATATCAGGACCTTTAATAAAGATACCATAGCCTATCCTGTTACTCATCATTGAGTCATCAGTGTAAACTTAAAGGGAACCTCAGTTTCCTCAGACTACAATTGCTTAGCCAGAATTCTAAATGGAATATTTTATTTAGAAAAATTTTAGGGAGTCGCCCTTAGTGTATCTATGTCTTCCAAGAATGACAGCATGTCCGTATTAGAGATTGGGCCAGGATTTGGCGGCATTGAGTCCTTCTGCCATCAATTCGGTCTTCCAGCTCAATAGGATGTCGAAGGAAAGCCAGTTACGAATAGAAAATACAGCTTTAGTTGGAGTACAACACAGCTCACTGGTAATCAGAACAGCTGACTGCTGCGTACTCTGGCCATCAGTCAGCAGAGGCACTTGTGTGTGTGTACCGTCCACCAAACATGTACTCCGTAGGACAAGATTGACTCCTATCCTCCTATTGAATGGAGTAGAAAACATGCATGATGTTCAAGATATTACAGCATAATTATCAATAAAATATGTTGATTAGTTAAAGACCATATGCATTCTTTACATGTTATATTCATAGATTTTAAGTACCATTTCGAATTAAATTTTTTACACAAAATTAAGTATTTGAGTTATGGCATATTGCTTACCGCAGTATTAATGAAGTCATAAAACGTTGACATTTTAGTTGTCATAAATCATAAAGTGCAACATTTTTAGGATGTTAAAAATTAACAACTTTTCATGGTAGAAGAGATTAGATACGTAGTTTTAAGCAGGAGATATTTGAATATTTGCTGCAAGCAAGGGATTAAAAAAATTTCAATTAATTTTTTGGAATGGCAAATCCATAAAGAACTTTTTCTCTCTAAAGCACGATAAATAAGAAACTATTTTAGAGTTTTTAAAGACTTTTCATGCTTCTACTTGTGTGGGCTTTTACTTTTCAAAAAAGAAAAACAAAAAAAATACTTTTGAAAACTTTCTTCCAAAAAAAACATTCATTTAAAGAGGCGTTACGAATTGGTTTAACATCCACTAACTGTAGGGTATTAAAAAATAACTGAATATGAGTAATAGTAGTAGTAGTAGTAATAAAAGCCGCTTACATACGTATTTAAAAAATGTAAAAAAAGTATTTGAAACAAATTTATGGGAAACATACGATATTTATGCACATATAGAAGCGTATAAAATTGCTTATTCACATGCTCAACAGCGAAAATCCAAAAAAAAAAAAAAACCAAAGAAAAGAGAAAAAAAAAGTGGAAAAAATAAAGAAAATTTACTATCACAACAAACCACTGCCGTTTTAATATCTTTTCGCAAAATTGTTGTTTTTTTTTAGGTGTGCCTCAATATTTTGTGGATCATAATAAAATAATGAAGAAAAACTTCCACCTTTATTAACTTGTCCAAAGTTTAGTTACTTACTTAGATGCAGGAACAAAACTTGTAACTGACCACAGCAAGTGAATGAATGAAACCCAATTGCCAAAGCAAAACGAATATAATTTGACACAGTCAAAGTATTTGGCTTCTACATTGGCTACACAAGCCTTTTTAAACGACGGCAGCAGCATACATTGCGATTTGTTTTTAAGTATTTTTCGATAAGCAACCTTTCAATAGACGCACTTGTTATCGATTGTAAATAGTTTTAATGTAGTCGTGTTGTGCACTGCTGTTAACATCAATTGATATCAGAGCAACAACAGAAATATAAAAAAACAAACAAAAAACACAAACAAATACTTGAAAATAATGTTTAAATATTAAGTGATTAAAATCATGGTGTTAGACTTTGAAAGTCTGGAATGTCCAGCTTGGAAAAATTTACTAGAGAAACTTAAAATATCAGCACGTTCCTATCGTATCGTATAATTAATTGGCGGGCAATTCTATGCAATAATTACGAATTGGCTTTAATGGCCAATAATACATACAATACTAAAGCAGCTTAAATGAAACGGGAGTTTTTGAATACGTAGAGGTAGATAGTTTTAAAGAGAGAAAACCAACCAAGGGTCTCATGCCTATCGGCATAGGATATCAAGTAGGCTTATAATGCGCTTACCATTAAGTTTATCTGGAATCTTTTAGTCCTCTTTTCTGAGACAACTTGTATGTGGTGTTACAGTATCATCCTTAATATATTAGGATATCGAACTTGCGATTTCTAGGTTCTGGCATATAAAGTGTTTCATCGTTTCGATATTTTTGGAGCATGCTCGACATTCATCACTTTCCATCACATTAATAAGGTTAAGGGGTGACATGTAAAGCGGAGTGTCCCATGAGTACGTTTATTAGCTTAGGTTAGGTCGGAGTCGTAGCTCAGATGTCAAAAAGCTAACTTGAGCACGCATATCGGCCCGTTGTGACTCCACAGGTGAACGCAGTCTCTGTACTGACCTAGTTCTCCAAATCAAGGGAGAAGAAAGTGGTTAGCGCAAGGGCTGCACATCAAAAGCACGACTACAATACATTGAAAACCAGCCCGAAAGCTTGACAAACAAGGCTGTATCCTTGACATCAATGGACGCTAGCTCCGTCAAGCTGACAACAATTGGAGAGCCAAATAACTTATATGCCGCAATAGATGGACATTCACAAAGAAAGTGGATAACAGTCTCCTCTTATTCAGCGGATCTGCACCCATGGCAAAAGACGTTAAATGGGAACCGCATTCTTTCTGCGTGTCTTCTCATAACACAATGACTTGTAAGCACGACCACAGTGAGTGAGATGATGTCACGACCAAATCCAAGCAACTTGAGGGCCAAGTGAGCCTAGCGGTGGAGCAGGACTCCTCATTGATCCAGTATACGTTTGCGTCTCGGAAGAATTTCCGCGGGATGGCCAGCTTGAAAGAGGTAAATGGCATTCCTAAGTTGATTATAGAGGCTCCGGCGAGCTCATCGGTTCTGCAGTTTCCCGGAAAATCACTGTGCCCGGGGACCCAGATAAATGTGACACTGAATCGCCCAGAAAAAGAAGGTTGAGACAGCGGCGACATTAGCTGACGAGCTTGGAATTATTCGCAACGTTGGACAGAGATTTTATGGCAGCCTGACTATCCGAAAAGATCGAGATGCGGGTGAAAGGAACACCGCAGGCGAGGATTCATTGACCGGCCCGGTGGATAGCCGTTACTTCCGCCTGAATCATGCTGCAATAGTCCGAAGTGAAATGTTCAGATCCAATCTCTCCGAGTAGACTCCGCTACCCACCTCGCCATCGAGTTTGGAGCCATCGGTGTATATATCCAGGAGATGGAGGGGGACCGATCGTGTCAGGGGTCCAAATGCTCCTGCTTGGAATCAGGAAGTTGAAACCCCTGTCAAAACAATGTTCCACAGGGAGATAATCGATATTCAGTGGGGCTACAGGAGACGACGCGCCAACTAGACAGGGCATTGAGTCTTGTCGCAGTGAACTTAGCCACCTGCTTAGCAAAGAGCTCAGTAGGAAGCCAGTTAAGTATTGCGTGCAAGGCCTTTGTGGGGATGGTGCGTAGAGCACCAGTGCTGAATTTCCATGACTCTGGCGCACATTTCAGATTGAATTTGATCGATTGCATGCGTCTTGTTGGCTTTATAGATCGGTATGAAGAAGTGTAACGGAGTCAAATTCTCATTTGTAGTTAATATGACCTCTATGCAACATGCCCTCAGATGACTTGAGCAGATTATGTTACAATTTTACAAACTTCTTCTAAAATTTGTCTACATACGCCTCTTTGTCATATTTTTTTAGAAACTTTGCACCACAACTGAGACATTCCTGATCCAACAAATTAAAAGCCTTTCTTTGAAAACATTGTTTAACACAAAATTGTTTAAATTACTTAATCTTAGGCTGTATTGTGTGTTGTGTGTTGTAAATCATTCCAGATAAAATGAAAAATAACAACGAAATTTTCGAATTTTCGAATATAAAATGTAAATTATAATGCTCAACGAACGACAAATTAATGTCTTACGAGGATAATCATTTTGGGCATGATTTATGCGATATTTCTACTGCTGCTGCTGCAGCTTGCTTGCTTATACAATAATCTTCCGCATGCAAATACTTTTCGATTTAATACCACAAGCATGTTGCAGCCACAAAAGTGGCAAATTAAAAATACACACACACACGAGTACTCTCATATTTGAAGTAGATTTCAGCCATAACAATACATATGAACAATGAGATAAAATATCGACAAAAAAAGTGTAAAAAAGCAATCAAAAGTAATAACTCTGTGTGTGTGTATTTTGCTTATTTGGGAAAGGTATTCTAAAAATAGAAAAATAATGCGCATACGAGGGTAGTAAAATGTTTGTGACAATTTAATTTCTTTGAAAGCAATAAACATTTTTTGAAAGTATTTTTTATTAGCGCTCTTGTATTCATGTATAATTAGAAGTAATCAGAATCAAAATACATTCGAATCCTTTAGGAAAATATATCTGAACTTACTTTCCGCTAGACACATCTTATCGATTGGAAAGCATTTTGAATCCGATCTTCTCAAAGAGAGATAAACGACCTGCAGGCAAGATTTAGGGGATTACAATTGTCGATACAAACTGCTTCAATTGGGCGCCGGTGTAATCAATCTTTCTGTACGCTGTTTTCGTTTGCCACAGTTGACTAATGGATAAAGTATGTAAGCAGTTAGCTGTCCATATTACGAGTTCAATCTATTTTACTTCAACCATAAGATACAATCCAAGTTCTGAACCAACATGAAGTATGGTCATGCTGCAAAACCGGAAGGATATAGAGACATCCAAGTTAAAAACCATATGGTTATAACTTTATGGGAACTTTCTGGATAGAATATTTGATTTTAGCATTCCACATCCCTGTTGGACACTTAAGGTTTTATACTAAAGGTGTCCATATCGGGACAGAAAGGGCTCAGCACCTAAGTATCTTAACACTTTTGAATATCTGTATCTCGTTGTCAAGAAAGCGAGAACTGTCGTAATAATCAATCATTGTTTTTCTTGTAAAGGAGTATATTTCAGTCTTTTCCGGTTTAGCGTCTCTAGGTTGTGCCCAATTATGTGCTGTATTCAGGGAGTTTTCTCTCTATATAGATGGCTTGGATCCTCTTCTCTTTCAAATATTAGCACTTCATCCGCTTAGCTGACAGTTTGAAGGCATTTTTCAATTAACAATGTTAGAAGACAGTGTATAGTGTTGATCCACAAAAGAGTTGAAAGTATGTCTCCGTGTAATGTGGCACCTTCATAATATTTTTATAATTATGTTATATGCACCACAATTTATCCACATATTCCTTAGCATATAGTTAATTAGGCCTATGAGGCCTGCTGCAACTAAAACTCTTCTAATGATTTAAGCTGCATAATATTTAATTTATTATTCGTTATATTCATTTCGTTGTGGATATCTGTCCTGGGGTTTGAACCCTGGCCTTACGTCTAATAAGCCAGCACACTATTTACAAGACTGCGGCTACTGCTGCAAAAAATGAGGTTAATTGCAAGCAAACTGTTTTCTCAGTAGATTCCTGATGCCGCATAATGTAAGACATTTTTAAGCCGTGCTGTAGATATGTTGTCTAAATACTGATAAAAAGATTGATTTTTAACTTCAACTTGCCTGAATAAGAAACCGTGCATGTGTCTTAAGTCTTTTGTTTTTTCCCCACTGAATATCAGCTCCTGGGTTTAAAACTCGTTTTATGATTGGATTACTCTATTGAAAGATCTTTCAATAGCATTGTCTACCACGAGAGGATATTTTTTCTCTTTCTCTACTGGTCTTCCCTTGGTGTAGGCATGTTCTCTAAATAATGATAAGAATACTGACTTTTAACTTCAACTTTGCTGTGTAAGAAAACGTGCATGTGTCGTAAGTCTTTTGTTTTTCTATTGAATATTAGCTGATGGTCTTAAAACTCGTCTTAGGAGTTGATTACCTCTATTGAAGGATCCCTCAATATCATTGCCTATTAAGAGAGTATATAAGTTGTGTTAAAGAGGCCTGCCATGTGCTGAATAACTTCATGTAGAGCAGTCTCTACTGGTTTTGTTTTGATGTTGGCGTGTTGCTGTTTATGTAACTATAACCGAACGAAATTTATGCAATAAATTCTCAAACATAGACAATGAAGTATGTGGTCATCATATTGTCAGTTAATCTATGCTGTTATAATTGTTTTAAAAAAAATATTGCAAATAGCTTTGAGATCCTTAATTTATGAAATTTTATTGCTCTTTTGCATGAAGTTTATTTAAATCTTAAGTAATATTTAGTTTTTATGAACTCGTTTTTCAGAAAAATTATCTCGTATTCCATCATTATTTTATTGTAGCACGACAATACGTTCCATTGAATGAACGGAAAATATTTTTCTTCTACTTATTTCAGCACAGAAAAAAACTGCTCAATATCGTGTTCTTAATGTAAAAATCACCTTCAAAAACGTGCGACAATATCGTTCTCCTCGGTTTCTTTTTAAGAGTAAAACTTTTTTCATTTTGTTACTTTTCAAACAGAAATGAAAAGTAATTCTGTTCTGATTACAGAAAAGAACAGAAAAAAATTTTTGTTGCATTGGTTTTCATGATTAATTAAGGCTGACAGTACGTTTTAGTTAAGAAATTAAGATTCAAATCTTAAGAATCATTAACAAGCAACATAACAAAAAAAAACAAAAAAAAAAAACTTGTTGTTGTTTTTCTGTAAAATAAACGTAAACAACATGATTTTAAAGAAGAAAAAAAATTATAAAAAAAAGCATAAGAATACGAACAAATCTCAACATTTTCTTAAACTAATTGCAGCTGGACGATCACTTCATTTCAATCGTGATTTTAATTTTAAAATCAATGCAGACTTTGCAAAAAACATGATTTGCTCCTGGTGCTGATTTCCTAAGGCAAACATTAATATATTGGGTGTACAGCTTATAATGACGGTATTAACAACAGTTTTGATGGTTTGTTTCTTTAATAGTTTCCACAGTATTGTAGAGGATAAGCGGCAGTAAATTGTTCTCACTTGTCTGCCCAATGAATTGTTTTTTAATTTTTGTTTCGAAAAAAAAGGGAAAAGAATAAAGGCAGCAGAGCTAACTCTGTATATAGATGGACTTCGGCTCTATCCCATTACTGCAAGTCCTGCAGAAAAGCGTGATCTTGTCGCACATACTGATTTTTGGCCAAAAGGATCAATGTATTCTTAGGCTAACTCCACCACCGTTGCAGTTGAAAAAAACTTCTCGTGGATTACACTGCACTCAGCAAGTAGCCTCTAGGACAGCTTAAAGCCATCCATAAATAAACAGCCGGACCCGTGTTAAACTATAGCTTTGCATCACCTCTTATGATTTCATGATTACTTACACCACGCCCTGCCTAGAAAAACTGCTGAGCTCAGCCAATGAGTGAAAGTATATGTAGAATTATTTTCATCGAGTCTTAAGCAATGCTGCTGATGGCACCCTATATACCCCAAGAGACATATCTTTTCACTTTGTACAGCAACTTACGACGACTTGTTTTCTCTAGAGCTTTCATACATACAATGTAGTCACGTGGAAATTATTAGGAACACATTGTCGTAGGCTCACTACACCAATCCTGGACGATGATGGTTCTGACTGCAGAGCATGCATTCCATTCTCGGTACGGCATCCTGTTCTCGGTACGACAATTTGATAAACTTCACGTATAGGAATGTAAATCTCTTCACTGATAGTTAAATGACAATTTAGGCAACAGCATTCAGGGATATGGAACTATTCTGGACAACCCAATGCTTTTAGTAAATACATGTAAAATCAGGCTACGTTGCATCGACTATTGTGGAAGGTACACTGAGGAGATTCTCATTGGGAGCAAACCATGAGTAAGGGCGACTAGAGTACACTATTGAGCGCTTTCAAAGGTCACTACATTTTACATATGCACCTGAAACGTATAGTTATGGTGCAATGGTCAGTGCAGAACATATGGTGAAGACATTAAGAAGAAGAGTGCTTGGGACCGAAATTTGCACCGAAGTCACCGTAGCCTTATAGGTAGTGTGTTTGCTTGTTTGCCGTGAAGCCTCTGTTTAAGCCACAGGTCAGGCTTTTACAACAAAATGAAATATTTGAATATTTTTATCGGCAACTGCCTCTCAGCAGATTTCTGGGAAAATCTCTGAGAGTCACATAAAATTGCCATGAAAAAGTTTCTCAAAAATCTGTCGTTTGGAGTCGCCATTAAACTGCAGGTTACGCCACTCATGTCTAAAATTAACACACACACAACATAAGTGGTGTGAGAAGCAAGTCCTGACTGAAGGGTTGTAGTGAACAATTATGTATGTATGCATGTATCTTATTATTAATGTATCATTGTCCATCTTTCGTGTACTTAACGACCCAGTAATTTACGGTAGTAGACTCATTACAAACATAACTCATCACAGAGAAATGCACTGGACGGATCTAAGATAGTTTACAGGCTTCAAATTGAAATTATGTTTTGGTATTCCTTTAATGGTAAGCGCACAACAAGGCTACTTGATGGCTTAAGTTTATGCCTATAATCATGAGTCCTTGAATTCTACCTTATAACCTAAATATCTATTCAAAGAGATATCAAGAGGAGAACGGTAGTCCACTTTATATAAATTTCTCATGCAACAGGTTGTCACAATAACTTTCGAATGAAATTTTATGAAAAATTCCGCATTTTTAGTTTATACATCCAATACAATATGAAGAGAAAAACAATATTTGAACTGAAATTGAATTGTTAAAATACAAACGAAAAATGTGTCTTGTAAGGCCATCAGCATAAGCCAAATATAGTGGGACCAGTCTTGAATTACATATTTGGTTCAATACGGTTTTTTTCTTTCGATTCTTATTCTAAAGAAAATATTCTTTAACTTCTCAGTGAGCTAAACTGATATTGATTGAAATTTATAATGAAACCGTTGTTGCCTTTAATTTAATATGACTTAATAGGCATGAAGTATCACTGGGGGGGACTACAATACAACCATTAAACTACACCACTGGGTACTCAATTTATTTAAAATAATTATTTTTTATTATTATTTTCATTATTATTAATGACCTAAAATTAATGTCTTTGCCACTGACTAATTCCAGTCAATGTTCAATTTGACATCGCGTAAATGATTTTGATTCTTGAACAGAATTTTTAGCGGTTTAAAGTCATGGCTAAAAATAAATCTCAACTGGCAAACGAAATATGAAATTTGCAAAATTTTTAAGTGGATGATTATGGGAAAAAATTATTTTAAAAATATGACTGGCAAAACAGAAGAAGAAAAACTAAAAGCAAATAAACATAGATTAACGTGTCCATTAATGTTAATCGAACGTCATTGTAAATTTTCAAGTTTTCCAATGTTAAGTTCATTTTTAGAATAAATGCGACACAGTTTCAGATTTTCTTAACTCTTTAATAGCCACAAACAAGTAGAACTCCAACAGCTAGTGATACATAATATTCGCCTGATAGCGTCAAACACCATCAAACATCATCAAACCAGAGATCAGCAATGAGTATTCAAAAAGAGGAGTAGATTCGAATCATATTCATCATGTCTGATACTTATACGCATTCATACTTATTTTAATATCATATTCATGCTGCTCATACTCAAAGTTTGAAGTACTCATCATACTCATACTTAACAATACGCATGATGTTGTTGATTTCGACTCTCCTTTACTCAACATTTACAAGAATCACAAAATAAGTATGATTTGCATACGAACACTACAATACTCACTAGAAGGTTGTGTTTGTTTTGCTTGTTGTCTTTGCCTTTTTCTTTCTTCTTTTTTTTGTGAATGCAACAACAACTATGAGTGTACATTTTTATGAATGATTCGAATCACTCGAATCATTTATGAGTATTACAAGTATGCTGAGCTTTAAGAAACTACGTGAAGCTTAATGTCTTTAAAAGAAGCGATGGAAGATATTTGTTGAAGATGTCTGACCTGGAGTTTGAACCGAGGTCTCGTGCCTAATAAGCCAACATACTACCAAATAGACTATGGCGGCCTCTGTTTCTACTGCTCGCAATAGTCAGAGCTGCTTAGGAAAACTACAGTCGTACCATTTAAGAAGAGGATGAAACTATCAAAAGGAAGGGGTATTTTAAGCTTGTCTTCTGGTAATTTAATGAAAAGTGAAGGCATAATACTTGAGGCTATCACAAGGCAATAAACTGATGGGATTATGAAGCTTCTCTCGTAAACTCATTGAAAATCGAACGTTAAATATAAGAGACGCAAATATACGAGTGTATTGGCTTATTTGACGTAAAGCCATGGTTTAAACCGCAGATCAGAGATCTCCAACAAAACGTTTAAGGGTCTCTTTGCTTTAAGTCCATTGCATATCATATTGAAGAGAAGAACAATGGAGACGGAGAACCGAAGAGACTCCGATAAGAAGAAGATTTCTATGCAATGAACAATTGAAATTAGAAAATTACACTCGGCAAAGGACTTGATAAAAAGAGGCGAAGACATGTTCAAGACAATCTCTATATTTGTAGAATAAGATTGGAGTATCAAGCTTTTGACTGAACATTATAGGCTGAAGGAACATCGTCCAGTACAGGAATCGGTTCAATCTTAATGTCTTGATTCTATGTTGAGAAATACATAGTAATCTCTGGCATACATACTAAGGCACACACTGGGTAGCGTCAAGCCATGCCAGAAGGAAACATCTGGGCGGGTATCAATTACTAGACTGTAAGTTATCCTGACCGATATCGAACAATGCCCAATTCGGGCAATTTAATATAAATTGGTGGCAGTGTTTGGAAGTGTGCCGTACCACTGTACAGTGAGCAGTAACACTAGTTCACTCAAAGGTTAAGTGCTTCATTTTGATTGCTATGGAATATTGAATTATTTTTTAAAGAGGTGTTGAACCCTTTTATTAATATAAACTGAACAAATTTCTTCCCACCATTCACAATCGAACAGACGTTTTGATCTTCAATATAATTTTACAAAAAGAAAAAGAAAAACTTTTCCGTATTACATTCTCTCCTCTTTTTCTTTTCTTTCTTTTGAAGTGTTTTCACAAAGAAACAAAACAAAAATAGAAATATTTCTTTTCGGTTTCTTTTCACTTTGATATGAAATTGAAATTTTAATTGTTTGTTGCTGTATTTTTTGTCATTACATATAGCATATCTAAGCAGCATGTAATAATTTCTATTCATGTATGCAAGAAATGGTTGATTTAAGTTGCAAGCGTTTCACATTGCCTTCAATTGTGTTGTGTGTTGCATGCTGTTTATTAGAGTTTCTTTCTGTCTTTTTGTTTTTTTTTGTTTTATTACTTGAATTGATTGTAAATTGTAGCTGTTGCCGTTGTTTTAATTTTAATATTTTTTTTTGAGTGATTTATGAAAACCACGATTGACATATTGCCAGTTTTATGGCCAAAGAGAGAAGAAAAAAAAAAAATAGAGTCAAAGAATACATTAAAGATTTACACGATATACAGCGTACTAGTACTAGTACTGATGAAGTTGGTGTTTATGCATGCATATTGTGTGCTTTAATTTGTTGTATGGTTAGATAGTAGGGTGCAACATAATACTAAAGCACCATGTGCTTGTATTGAAAAAAAAGAAACACAGTTTATTAAAAAAAAAGTATAAAAGACATCCATATACAAGCTATTAGATGAGTTGGGAATCACTGAAGCCACAATTTCGTTGAGGTACTGGATACTGCTAAACATCACTGAAAGATATTATGCTTGCAATCAAATCAAATTATTTGAACAGGAAGCGTAAGAAATCTGATATGTAGGGTATCAACAAATTTGTACCAACGTTCTCAATTCGTCCCAGCTTTAACCCATAACCTATACTTCTACATCAGTTTGCTTTCTCTATATATCAGCTTTGTCTACCGTGCCTATGGTATTTCTTGTGATATCATTTTATGGCCAGCTTAAAGTGTCGGCAATTCGATACCAATTATGTTTTGATTTTTTTGATTTTCTTCCAATTTTACAGGAAAGCCATTACAGCAGCGTAACTTATCTACCATGCGTTTACTTAGTTGCTCAATACAAGACTTTAGTCAGGATTGCAACCTAGCCTCTCACATCATCCAAGTTCATACATACACACACACATTTTAACTCCGAATCCGAACAATAGATTTGAGCAACTTTTCATGGCAATTTTATTTCACTCTCAGAGCTTTTGCCAGAGCACTGCTGAGAAGAAACCGCCGTAAATATTTTTCCCATTTCATTATATTCGGCCCTATGCTCCCTAGAGGAGTAGGATATTAATATATATATATATATATATATATATATATATATATATACATATATATTCGAGATGTCTAAGCTATGTTTTGAACCACAGACCCACATCTAATAAGGCAATACGCTGCTTACTAGACTACGGCGACTTTATATTCATTACCGTGAATTTTCACATGACAATGGAACCAGCAGCGGGTGATCCTAGATCCCAGTCTGACTGCCTCAACTGAGTACATACAGTTAATGTCTCATCTTTTGTACTTTCTTACATAATTTGTCATTTCAACCCTTTAGTCAGATTACATCATAGTACCCATGTTGTGTATGTTAATTTTTTATACATGAGTGGCGGGATCTACGGTTTAAAGTAGCCTTCGAACGACAAGATTTTTGTTGACTAGCTTTTCATAGCAATTTTATTTACTCTCAGAGTTTTGCCAGAAGACTGCTGAGAGGAAGTCGTTTTGTTTTTGTTTGTACTTCATACGTACACATACATACATAATTGGCCATTACAACCCTTCAGTCAGGATTACGGCCTAACTTCTCACACCACTCATGTTGTGTGCCTTAATTTTATATATGAGTGGCGGGACCTACAGTTTAACGCCGACTCCGAACAACAGATTTTTGAGAAACTTTTTCATGGCAGGTTAATTTACTCTCAGAGTTTTTGCCAGAAATCTGCTGAGAGGAAGTCGCCGAAGAAAGGTTTTTTTTTTCATATTTCGTTTTGATGTCTGGCCTGGTGCTCGAACCCGGGCTTTACATCTAATAAGCGGACACGCTACCTACTAGACTACGGCGACTACATTGTACTTCCTATCCCAGTTAATTGAGCATAGAAGCTACACCCGCTTAGAAACTGCAACCGCTGAAAAGCTATACCCGCTCCTATCTCAACATTTGTCCTTAACCCATCCGTATACGATTAAATAGTCACTCTCTCAAATAGCACGTGGCCTCCAAATTGTCCTATTTAGAAGAATTGCTTATTGCTTAAAAAATCATAGAGTTTGCTGGTGTTGTGCAGGCTACAGCTAAGATAGAAGCTTCGTCAATTGATTCATTAGGTCATGATAACCTCCTATGATTGCTGAGTTAGACTTGCCTCCCATTGTCCTACCGATAGTTTCCAATAGATGTGGTCTTCACTACCAGATCCGTTATAATAGGAATTTGGGCTGCCTCAGTTATATGAAGGCATGCAAGACACAGTGGTCTTATCAAATTCCCTTTGAGCTGATCTCACATCTTTCAAACGAAAACATCTGTCAAGAGAATAAGCCACAAGTCGCTCAGCGTTACCCTACTATATACGGCACCTTTTTTTCCATTTGTTTATATCGTTACCCTCAACGTTGTGGTCCTTTAGTTAGGCAACAGTTTAATACTCACCTCACTCTTAATAATTCCTCACACTGCACTGTGGCATTGTATTGAGGCACACTGAGTAAGTAGCATTTGTGGCAAGTGTGAAATTGTAATTATTATTTTCTTTTATTTTCTAAGTATTTATCGCCAAATAATAGAGTTTCGTTTGAATGTTTTTCTTTCTTTTGGTATGAAAAGTGAAAAAAGAAAACGAAAAAAGGTAGGAGTGCAGGAGGCATATTACAATAATAACAATTTGCATAACAATGCATGTGTCTATGACGGCAAAAGCCAATACATACTGACACTGATGACGGCTAGAAAAAGAAAACTAAAACTAAAGCCTTCGACGGCATTGCATGTGTTGCATGTGTTGCATGTGGCAAGTATGTTTATAGCAAACATATGTTTTTCATTTTTCAAACATATTATTTTCAATGAATGTAAGTGTGTAAGAGAGTGTGAGTATCTGTTTATAAACACATATAATAAGTACGTGATATATTTATGTGGCAGCCACCAACATAGGCTGTAGTAGACTCTTTGCAACTGGTGGCTGGCAAATGGTAGCCCATTGACTATTGAATGGAGTATCATATACGGCCCTAAAGCAACTTTGTTGTCTGAGTTTGTTTATATGCTGTGGCTGGTGAAAAAAAACTGATGTTTTCTTGCATGCTGATCATAAAAAATGCTGTCATAATTTCATGCCTGTTACTTCAGTTTTGCTCTCTTAGTGGCATTTTATTTGCTTCTTTCTGTTCACTTCAGTAAAAGTTCAATTGCTGCACCCGCTTTCTTTAAGCATTCAGATATGCATGACATACAGTTTTTGGTTCGGTACTTTAAGTTTTAAATCTCTTAAGATGATTTACAACAAATCCTATATTTTTATATCTCGTAACTGATTACGAATGTTCTTAGAATGAAAAGCATTTTAATCAATATACAAACAATTGGGTTCATAAGTTAAACGCCTTGTAAGTACATTTGCTTGAGCAGCGGTTAATTGCATGACAATCTAATAAACCAACACGACTACACATGCAGTCCCCTATTTTTTAAAACAATCGTAACCGTATCATATCGTATCGTAACATGCAATTAAATGACATGTGGGTTGTTCAGCTGAAATCGATGCTAATGCTGCTGCCACTGCCACTGTTGCCTCTACCATTTTGCCTCCAAAAAGATTGTGTAAAAATTGTTACACGTTTTCTATACAAAAACATGGTAATTTTTGGCAAAAAAAATATAATAAACCAAAATACACTTACTTTCATTACGTAGCAATGGATTGGCAGCGCGTGTTAATATTTTTTCTTTCTTTTTCATTTTTCTCATGTGCTTTATTATTTAGTTGAGGTTGTCTGTTACATATGAAATGACCCTGTAATTATGAGAGGTTTTTAAAGGGTTTTTCTTATTGTTGTTCAAAAATTTTTCATGGCAAATTAAAAGTTTACTAAGCAAACACTATTATGGTTGAATGGTGTTTAAAAATTGCAAATACAATTAAAAGAGCTTATCATGCGGAGTTGTAGATTTACGTAGGATGTCTTTCAAATCTTCAAATACTTTTGCTTTGGTCCATTAATGTACGTTGTATCTAACGATATAGGCAACTAAATTGTTGCGCAACTTTGGACAGTTATTTCGTTCATGCAAATAGTATAAAGCGCCTGAAATTCATTTGAACTTATGAGGTACTAAGTACAGTAGACCAGTGCCTCGTCGTCGTCTAGTAGGTAGTGTGTTGGATTACTTGACGTGAGGCCTCGTTTCAAACCTTAGGCCTTACATCTCCAGCAAAACGAAATCTGTTAAAAAATATTTCTTCGGCGACTTGCTCTCAGAATAAATACAATTGCCATGAAAAAGTTATTAAAATCTTTCCTTTGTAATCGACTTTACGAAATTAACACACACACAACATAACTAGTTTAAGAAGCTACTAGAAGCTAGATAATAATCCTGACTGAAGGGTTGTAATCAGCAAATATGTATTTATGTATGTACGTGTCAGAGATCAGCAACGAATTGCTTTTTCGCTACTCACAAATACTCATGAAATTTTAAGTATGAGTGAGTCAACAGTATTGAAATTCAACTACTTTGATTCATTCGTACCCACTATAACATTGTAACAGGTTGCAATGAGTATGAGTACAACGTTGACATCAAACTCATAACATTTGAAATATGTTTGATTCATACGCCTACTCATTCAGATTCATAAATTTAGAAAAATACTTATAATACTCATAAATGATTCGAGTGATTCGATTTGAACAAAGAGATAATGTGGAAGAGATACCCCAGGATCTAATTTAGTCCGATGCTAATTATACAATAACGGAGATATCCCTCTTATCTAATTTCTGCTGTTGATTGGTACTTATGCTACCTAATTATTTAGGTATTCGATAAGACGCTGTCTGCTAAGTTCTTCAGTTCACCATTACGCGGGATATGAAATCATATTCTACTGATGAAAAACTACCGTGAGAATCCAGAGAGCTATAAGATAGAGCTGTCATAGACAATAGATATGCTAGTAGTTAGAGATCCCTTATCCTTTACTCAGCATCATTACAGCAGCATGGTTTATGGCCATTACCTCGGTCTGAAATATGTTACAATAGTCACACGCAGTAATCTGACTACGAAAAAGCCATCATCCATCGTACATACATAAAATACCCTTTAGCCAGGATTACAACCTAACCTCTCATACCACTTATGTTGTGTGTGTTAATTTTTTATAAATGAGTGGTGAGAAACAGATTCTTGACACACTTTTCATGGCAATTTTATTTTACGCTCAGGGTTTCTGCAAGAAATCTGCTGAGAGCTGATACAAATATTCTAGGATTTATTCAATAAGACAACAAAAGACTTAAGACACATGCACACTTTCTTTTATATATTGAAAGTGAAACCAATATTCTTAGTAATACTTAAGCAACATGCCTACATCATGACAGATTTTAGAAACTTTTAAAACCTTACACTGTATATTTATTTAACGTTCTTAACATTTTTCATTGGATTTGAAAATGTTTCTCCAACTGTATGATTCTTGCGGCTGTGGTGTTGTTATAAAATTTTATTTCCACAAAACCATGTACCATTCGGTTTATTGCAGCCAACCATTATTGTGTCATGATAAAATTCAATCATATTTTTCATTTTGCACTTAAAATCAAACAATCGATATAAAACAGTTTCCATTTAAACTTAACGAATAAGGTTGGCTTGAGAACGTGCTGGACTTTTAACACCATCTCGTTGCGTCTGGGTGTGTGTGTAATTAGGCAAAAAGAGAAAAAACTCTATGCAGACATATGGTAGAGGCAAACAAATAAAATAATTAAAACATTTTGTTTTTCTAAATTTTTGTTAATATTTGTTTAATAGGTACATACATACATACTACTGCTACATATATACTATTTACAATAGATTATTGGATCGATTTGCAGGCGTGTTTGTTAATGTGACCGCTGACCGCCACCTCCAATCAATTTAATTTTGCAGTGCTAATGCTAGAGCTGATGCTGGTGCTGGTGCTGGTACTAGTAGTGGTCGCCACCCCAAAACCAATCTAACAAACACCATCATTATCAGTTAGAAGTTAAATAAGCATTTGGTGTGAACAAACGACTACTGTTTGAATATGTTTTTTTTTCAGATTCTTGTTTAATATGTTTCTTTTTTTTTTTAATAAAAATTAATTCCCCTTTAAATTCTTGGCGATATTTTATTCATCATATTCGTAAGCGTTTCTATTTTTTTATTTTGGAAGTCGTGCTTAAGACATTATATTTGCCAATAACAGCCATTTCTGTATGGATTTCTTTAGTCTTTTAATGACCTTGAGCTGTTAATTGATCTCTTTTATGGACACTATAGCACAACAGCAGACAAATTTTTCTGCATGTTTTAATAGCAAATCATTTAAAAATCGTTACTTTTAATTAATTTTTTTTTTTCAATCAAACAAAGCAAAATCAAAAAAATAAAAAACACAAAAGTTTTCTTTATGTTTCCAGCCACCAGGCAATGGTATGCCATATGGTATGCATTCAGACGTTAGTTTCATTTCATATATTTACTTGCCTTAATAATATTTTAGCCAAATCAAGTCATTTGCAATTTTAATGCTATTAATTCGTTATTTACTTGGTTTTTTAAAACCATTTATAGTGGCATTATTTATAACAAAATTTAATATTTTTGTAACGTTTATTTATTTACTCGAGATTCCTAAGAAATGATTCTTAATGGCAGCAAGTCTTGCTTTAAAACAAAACCCCCCAATTAATTGTTTTCATTCATGCTGCAGCATAAATGTTGCAGACATTGGTCATTATGGCCAGTAATTTAAAAATGTTTTACTTTAAATTACCTTTAGAGATGCGTGTGTACTTGCTTTAGTTACAGCTGCAACATCACGTGCATTGCCATAAACATTAGTGCGATTAAATATCACCTGTCATGACAAATTACGTCATTAGAAGAAAACAAAAAATATTGAAAATTATTTAAAATCGATCAGTTGAGTTGAGAAAATTATTCATGCAATGTAGATCAGCGTTCTAGTTGAACACATTTGTTTTTAGATAGGAAGTGAAAGCTCCTCTAGGTTTCAAATTTTATTAAGTATGCTGCTTAGGTCAGACAATTTCCAGCAAGACGAAATACGAAAAAATATTTCTTTGGCGACTTCCTTTCAACAGATTTCTGGCACAAAACTCTGAGAGTGATATAAAATTGCCATGAAAAGTTTCTCAAAACTCTGTTTGTGTAGGTCACGCCGCTTATGTATGAAATTAACAAAACCAACATAAGTGGTGTGAGAAGCTACGTTGTAATCCTGACTGAAATATGTTATGTATGTTGTATTTTTTCTCAATCAGATTCCTGCTACTCTACAGTGTGTGACTATTGTAAAGTGTTTTAGGTTGAGGTAACGGGCATATATCACGCTGCGGTATTGATGCTGAGTAAGAGATAAGGGATCTTCAACTTCTAGTGTTTCTATTCTGTCTAACAGCTAAGGCACGTATTATCTTCAGGTTCATCGTGTAACTGTCTGGATTGATTCCCGCTGTAGCTTTTAATCAGTGGGATATGATTTCATAAGACGAGTAATTGTGAACTGAAGAACTTGCTAGAGCAGATACCGTCCTACCGATTATCCCTATAAATTCGATAGGATACGTACCAATCAACTGAAGAAATTAGATCTCTCTGTTATTGCATATTTATCATCACACTAAATTAGATATCTTAGGGTATCTCCATTACAGTATCTCTTTGGACGAGTCGTTCCATAAAGGGTTGGCATGCGTAAATAATTCACTCACCTGAAAATAATTCCGCCAAAGACTGCCACTCTCTATTTCTGCCTCAACACATACATATATAGATACGTACATAAAAACAAAATTTGTCATTGCAATCGTTCAGTCAGGAAATCACGATCTAGCTTCTCACACCGCTTATGTTGTGTGTGTTAATTTTTATACATGAGTGACAGGACCTACAGTTTAAAGATGACTCCAAATGGTAGATATTTTTGAGAAACTTTTCATCGCAATTTTTAATTTACTCTCTAAGTTTTTACAAAAAATCTGCTGAGACGAAATATTTTTTGTATTTCATTTTGTTAGAGTCTAATATGCCAACTAGCCGCCTGCTAGACTACGGAGAGTGTATTGGCATCAATAGGTCTTTGAAATAAATAAAAAATTCCGATGATATCTTACACATAATTTGTTTAATTTAAATTAAGAGGCAGAATTTTTTATATGGAATATACGCCCAGAACTATGGTCCCGGTATTTAAGCTTTATAAGCAACAAATGCCGCCAACATCATTCGCTATTGCTTCTTTAAGTGTAAGATACCCTGTGTGAATAATTTATTTTTAAACTTTAAACAAATAAGAATTATTTTTGAAATTGTTTTTTTTAATATTTAAAATTGAAAGTAATTCCAAGGGGTTACATGTGCTTTTTTTTTTTTGTTCTAGAAGGCGTTGCTTTGTATAGCATATCGGATTAATTTTTTTTGTTTTTTAATAAAGACTTAAGCATTCTATTATTTGTTAAATTTCAATTTAAGGCTGTTGTAAATGTGTTGCCCCTCTTTTTTGTAGATTATTGTTGTTGTTGTTAATTTAAGTACAATTTATTTTTTATGTAATAAATTTAAAATACATTTTTTTATAGAAAAGTTTTTTTTCATATTAAAGCACCTTCACTTTTTATTGTTTGTATGGATTTTAATTTTTTTTTTGTTGATTTTCTTCCCAAGCTGTACAAAACGCCGCAGTGGTCTTAGCTGAGCTGTGGGTATTACAAATATTTTTTAATTCATCGACCGATATTATGTTGAGCACATACATAAATATACAAATTAAACAAACATTTTTAAATAGTTTTCAACAAATCAATGGAACTAAAGCCCAAACGACAGTGAGCAGACAATAAACAAAACGAATCACCCACGCCCCAATATTGAAAATTCGATAAAAAAATAAAACTTGGCCACAGAAACCTCCAATATTTTTCGTGCCACAATTTTAATATTTTTTTTAATGTTTTTTTGTGAATAACAAAAAACTATTTAAACAAATAAAACAACAACTAATCGTAGTTTGGAAAAAAAATAAAAACAAAAAATCCCAAAAAAATAAACACAAAAATTGGAGCATGAAAATAGAGGAGGAAAAAAAACAATCGAATGTTTTAGAAATTAAAAGTAACAAATAAACGTGTTACCGGAACACCCAAATGTACCTTAAACAACACGTAAATAGACAAAATCAAGAAAAACGAAAGAAAAAAAATTTAAAAAACAACGATAAAAAATAAATCACGATTTTATGCAAAAATCTTATTCTTAAAAAAAAAAAAATCGCAAAAGCTTTAAAACATAATCCGTTTTTCATTTTCATTTTCAAGTTTCATTTACGATTTAAATTTTTTGCATTTGTCAATTCACTTAAAGGCCCGCAAAGCCACCATTTGTTCACTCGTAATTTAATTTCTATTAAAGCAACTATAAATTTGTCAAAGTTAATAACTACCCCCTCCCCCCTTTCCATAAAATACTTTTTGAAGCTCATAAAATAAAGCCCATTAAAGTATAGTGCCGGACCTTTTATTTGCTTGCTAAAATTGACACGTTTCCTGCAGCATAAATCTTTAAAATCATAAAAAATCTGTATAAAAACCCACATGTTTACGGTGTAAAGACAGTCACTTTTAAAAATAAAAGTCGTGTTTTACTTGCCATCAAATTAAGACATTTTTATGGTTGGTTAGGTGACTAGATCATTAAGTGCGTTGCTTAATAAGAATGTAAACTTTAATTAATGAATACAAATTATTCCTGTGAGGAACATAAAGTTGTATGTATAATTACTAGGCTAAAAAGCTTGGCAATATGAAGAAAAAGTGGAATGAAATAATATTCTTTGGCAAGAACTCTAGGAGTAAACTATTGGCCTTGAAAAAGCTTCTAAAATCCATTGTTCATGATTAAAATTAACACACACTGTCTTTTGACAGGAACTTCCAAACCAGAGGTCAGCAATGAATCATTTTTTCGCCAGTCATAAATGCTCATGAAATTTTGAGTATGAGTGAGTCAAAGGTATTGAAATTCAACTATCCTGATTCATTCGTACTCACTACAACATTGACTTATAAGTACAGGTTGCAATGAGTATGATTACAATGTTGTCATCAAACTCATAACATTCGAAATATGTTTGATTCATACGCCTACTCATTCAGATTCATAAATTTAGAAAAATATTTATAATACTCATAAATGATTCGAGTGATTCGAATCGTTCATCGAAATTTACAGTCTTAATTGACAAAAAACCAATTTGGGACGATACTAATGCACATGAGATGCAATCGCATCCGGAGAAATTACTGCTTGGTGTGGATTTTGGATTGATGGTGTTATCAGTCCATATTTCGTTGAGAGTGTTAAAGCCGAGCACTAAAGGTCGATGATTACCAACCTCTTTTTGCTTGAATTAGATACTGGACTAATACCCGCTTAAACGCGGAATTATCCAACAGAATGCCGAGGTCCCTCACGTGACAAATTAAGAAAAACTTCAAGAAAAAGTCTAACGAGGTCAAATGCCACATTGTATACTTCGCACGATTGATTTGAGTGCATAATCTGACATGGAAGTAATGTAAACTGGTCACCAAGATCCTGCAATTTGACCACGTTAGACTTTTTCTTCAAAGGTTTTCTGAAGTTTCTTAATATGTCATTGATGAGACGTGGGCATTCTCTTTGATACATCCGCTTTAGGCGAGTATCTGTCCAGTATTCCAATTATACGCTGAAGTGACTTTGTTTGATTCATACATGACATAGAGAATCCATATGAAGATTAATTGTTTCCAATGACGTACTCTAGTGGCTAATGTGTTTATTAGACATGAGGCCCGGGTTCAAACCCCAGGTCAGACATCAACACGAAAATATAAAAAAATATTTCTTCGGCGACTTCCTCTCAGCAGATTTCTGCCAAAAACTCTGAGTGTAAATAAACCTGCCATGAAAAATTTTCTCAAAAAATCCGTCGTTCGGAATCGACTTTAAATTGTAGGTCCCGCCGCTCATGTATAAAATTAACGCACACAACAAAAGTGATGCGAGAAGCTATGTCGTTGTGTTGACTGAAGAGTTGTAATGACCAATTACTGCTAAGAATACTCTGTTTATACTTCAGCTTTACTGAATAAAAAAGGGTGCATGTGTCTTAAGTCTTTTGTTGTCCTATTGAATAAAACATACATATTGTTAAGGAATTTATTGATCAAATCAACATGAATAGTAAATAGTACAGAGTATAGAGAATTGCCCAACCCACAATTAAAATCACAAGCAATAGCGAAACTAATTTCTCCTGATTAACAAAAAAATCAAAGTTTTCTGTCTTTTAACATTCAAAATTAAAGCCTATTGGCCTTTTATAAAAATCACCAAGCGTCATTATTATTGATATTTTCAAATATTACTTGCATATTTTTTTTTACTGTCTGTTGCTGTTTTAATCAGAAAAAATAATTCAAAAAATGAAATCGTTTAGCATAATTTTATGGCTGTTATTGCAAATTATTTCTCAATTACCTCGTAATATTTGGTCAAAATTCATTTAATTTTTCGAGTATTTGTTGTTGTTGTTTCATTATTAGTATTTCTGTTACCACGATTATTATGATTATTGTCCCTAGCAATGCTAAAGTCAGGCATTTGGTTTGAAATTTAACACAAATTGGTTTCAAAAAACCAAAAAAAGGAAAAATCAGCATAAATGTAACAAGACAACAGCATTATTATGATGGTACTCAAGACACCCAACAATGAAAGAAACCAAAATCAAGTCACGCTTTTGCTTTTGGCAGGGACTTTATTTCATATTTTTTGTTGTTATTACATTGATTTCAAAGCATCATTACAAAAGCCTTTTGGTAACAGTGCGGTAATGCTACGAAAAAAAAATACATTCCCAAAATGAAGTTTAAATTTTTGCTTGAATTTCTTTAGACTTTTGAGGGTTTTTGTTTTCCAGGCCAGCCAGCCTGCAGCCAGCACGAGTTCACTGTCATGCAATGTTATGTTCAGAAGTTTACAAACTTGTCGATATTAATTTGTAAATACTTTGAAAATTTAAACTTACTTGCATAATTTTTTATTTATTTTCAGAGTTTCTTGGTGTAGCACTCACTAAGCTACTACTTCTACTCTTAAAGCTACTCTTACAGGCTGTCGTAACTTGTCGTTAAAGTCTCACACAAAATAAATGTAAAAAGTCTTGTAGCCAAAAGTGGTTGATTGTGACAAAATAGCCACAGATTTTATGAGAAAGAAGTTGACATAATTTGCTTGTTGTTAAGGGTTTTTATTATACAAATTATTTATTAAAGTCTGCTACACTCTGGAGCGAAGTTAATCAAAAATTCGTTGGAGAAATGAAAATGAAGTTATTAACGACAAAGTGCTGTAAGTCAAACTTATTCATTGATGAGCTGTAATTCGTCTGATGGCATAATACTTCAAATATTTGAAATAAAAAACTAAACTAGCAAATCTTATGGCTGAAAATTAAAAAAAATGCTTTCTCACCCAACGACCAACTGTGTTTGTGGGCATGTTGCTCTCAATGTTGTTACGAAAATGATAATCGTCTAACATTAAAATGAGCAAAAGCTACACAAACACATACAACGAATTCGTTACAAGTAAACCATCAACATCAGTATGAAAGAAAATGGATAGACAAGTAAGCGAGAACGCAACAACAAGCAATGCGGAATACAAAATACACAAACAACATTGAAGTCACGATAGAGTTCTCGAGAACGCGAAGCCCTGAAAGGCAAGACAAAGCAGGCAACGAGCAGTAAAGAATTCAGTCAATCGTGTCTCAAGACGCGTTGCGTGTGAAGAAAACAGTCGTGGTTTGAAGATCGCAGTTGTTAGTGCTTACGCGAACAGAAGTGTAAAGAAGAGTAAGGAACAAGCAAATTATTGTTGGATACATCAAGTTGTAAGCAGTGGCACACAAAAGTAGTGCGAGTAGAGTTTAATTGAAACTAAACACACATTTATTTTTATTTTGTTTGCAATCAACGAACTCATATTCTAAACGTTTTTAAAAAGATAAAAACGTAGCAATATTTTATAATTTCAGTTAAGGTTCGCCTAGTGTAAAGTAAGGATTAAGATTTATTCCGTTTCAACGACGAGAGAGAAGTAATACTCTCTCCACCATTTTCGAATGAATATTTCACAGGCGCCTCAATACGTGTCTGATTGCATATTTTGGGTGCCTCTGGTTGCTTTAAATGATATATTTATTGTCTGTGTAAGTTTCCGCAATAGTCTCAGACGATTTTAGCTGCTTACAGTGGATCGCATCCTTCTGATGCCACTAAATGCAGAACATAACCGTGACTTGAGGGGTATTCTGTTTGGCCATGGATTTTGCTCATTACCCACGCTTTCCACATGATCTCTTGAGTTTAACATTGTCATAATAAATCAATTTTTCATTGCCAGTGATGAGTTGATGCAAAAATGATTTCCTTTTAAAGCGTACAAACATAATTTTAGACTTACAAAACGTGTTTTTGATAAAGTGTGCTCACCACAAACAAACGATAACCCGCACGATAACAAAACACTGTTGTTCAGCAGTTCGATCAAGTTTGATGTGAACAACCGATCCAAACAATATGCCGTAGTGTAGTAGATAGTGTGTTGGCCTATTAGAAATGAGACCTGGGTTTTGAACTTCTCGGACATCTCCAACAAAACGAAATTTGAAGATATATTTCTTTATCAACTACTCCTCAGCAGATTCCAGGCAAAAACTCTGCGAATAAATAAAATTGCCAAGAGTAAATCTTCCTATACATCATCATTAAACTTTTTTATGATGCATTTAGGCAGTCTGTTGGCACACGATTGAAAATTCAATGGTGCTGAATAATGGAAATTAATTACAGCTGTTGACCCTTTGAAATGATTAAACAACAAAAGACTTAAGACACATGCGTACTTTCTTCCTTTGAAGGTGAAGTGAAATGTTATTATTCTTACAAGTACTTAGACAAACATACATAATTGATCATTACAACTCCTCAGTCAGGATTACACTCCAGCTTGCTACACCACCTATGTTGTATTTGTTAATTTTTATAAATGGGTGGCGGTACCTATAGTTTTAAGTCACCTCCGAACCACAGATTTTTAAGAAACTCAGAGTTATTGTCAGAAATTTACTGAGCGGAAGTCGCTGAAGAAATATTTTTTTTTTATTTCATTTTGTTGGAGATCCCTGACCTAGACTTGGTTTGAGCCTTGGCCTTACGTCTGATATGTCAATTCCCTACCAACTAGAGTACGGCGAAGACCATTTAAAAAACGATATCTATAGAGTATCAAAATCTATACACTTTCACAAAATTTTTGATTTAAAATTTAATTTAAAATTGATCAAAAAAAAAATTAAAACACAATAACAACAACAATCAGACAATTAAATGTTTCCAAATAGTTAAAACTCCACCTTAAATATGTTTCACTAACATGAATTGAAATTGCTTGTATACAATAACTAATACTGAACTAATTAATGGTCATTTAATGACTTCAAAGCTAGCCATATAAGCCAAACAATTTGTCACATATTTCTCCGAATACTTGCAGTAAATAATTCACAAAATTTTGCTTTAATTTCCAAGCAATAATTGCCGATGAAATGAAATTACAACCTCAACACTAAAGGCTCAAATGCAATTGAAAATGTTTCAGCAACTTGAGCTCGCATAAGATTTTTATTTTTTTTTATTTTACTCTGAAATAGAAACTCAAAAAAGTAAAAAGATTTTCTTTTGTTTTGTTTTTTCTAAGTTTTAATTAATTAAAGTTTCTATTAACGTTAGAAGGAGAACTGAAAAAACAGGTACGAAAACACAACAAATAATTGTTTTGCGAACACCAAAATAGGCAAAACAACTATTCTCGAAATGGTGCAAAAAAGAATAACGAAAATGATGGTTTTCAATTGCCTGTTTTGAAAAAAGAAAACAAGGTGGCAGGTGAATTAATTCACTTTTTGTCTTCTTTATTACGCACCTTAAACCGCCAAAGCCGTATAAATATGTTCGTAAATGGGAGCAGTCGTTTGATTATTTTATAAATCATGGTTAAAATTAATTAAATTATTTGCTTAATTTTAATATTTTATTTAACATTACTTACCGATATTTTATATTCTAACGTTAGTTTTAAATATTAATTTATACAGTGGGTGTGTATATTACATTGGAAGCTATTAGACGAAACAAGGTTTTTTTTTGATCTTTAATGACCTTTTTGTAATGTAAACTTTTTTATAAAACAGATTGAATGTTAAAAATTAAAAATACTGATAGGAAATATTTATGAGTCCAAACCATAGATCAGCAATGAGTATTCAAAAAGATGAGTAGATTCGCATCTTATTCATAATTTCTGATACTTATACACATTCATACTCATATTCAAAGTTTAAAGTACTTATCATACTCATACTTAACAATACGCATAATGTTGTTGATTTCGACTCTCCATAGCTCAACATTTTCAAGAATCACAAAATAAGTATGATTCGCATACGAACACTACAATACTCACTAAAAAGTTGTGTGTTTTCTTTGCTTGCTGTCTATGTCTTTCTTTTTTTTGTAAATCCAACAACAACTAAGACTGTAAACTGTTTGATGAATGATTCGTGTAATACGAATCATTCGAAGGCAATCGATTGCCTTCTCCTTTATTACAGGTCGTACAGGAAATCATTACAACGAGCAGGCATTTGAACTCGCAAAGTTGAGAGATTTCGCTCCAAAATCTTTCTTTAGAGTAGGGAGGGATTTTTTGAAGGGTATATGTAAAGAGAAGCAGAGGTTCTTTGCAAACTGAATTGGTTTGAGGCCATTTATACTTTTATTGGGCAATTACAATAAGAGGAAGAAGAAGTCAGGTAACTGACTATGCAGGAATAACCTGAGGTCAGCAACCGCTCTTTTAAAAGGACACTGTGGCACCCAAGAACACATTTTTAAAATGGATAGCATCCCAAGCCCAATATATAGATCTTATGGTTATGAAAAGGCATCACCAGAACACATACTTGGAACAAATGAGACATTAATATATTCTAGAGGCCAACACTGGGCACTGCACGGATTCCCTTGGGGAATTTTGAACTCTCAAGGGTATTGATAGCATGATACTATTTTTTGTCCCTCAGGGTATACCAGGGGAAAGTGTCGACCACACAGGCTGCGTAGTTATTAAGAACAAAAATGTATCTGAACGGCTTTTGCATACCTTGTGGTATCTTGGCAGGCGTTAAAACTCTGGGTTCTAAAGTAACCACCTCTAAGTCGGCTTATACTTATATGCCAAGTATCTCTTAAGGAGATAATACATTGGAACCATTTTTATATCACATGTTATCCGAGATATTGTGGTATCCTAGGCAGCTGAAGAGGAGATGAACTGCCCAGATGTTATACAAACATCGATCTCTGCGTAGACTTCTCTTCACTCGGAACTTCTTTGAAGACCTGAGATAATACAGCTGTGTACTCTATCAGCGCCGCGTGGCCTGCTTAGAGTGTGAGCCAGATAGTTAAGTAAATATGATTACAGATCACGTTAGAGTCTATCAAACTCTGCAAGAACAGACGCAGTATGGTTGTTGGAGTCATTACTGGACATTAATATATATGTACTCATGTGAGATGCATTAGTTTTGAAAACATCACAAATGACTTCCTGAAATAGCTGCAGAGGCTATGAAAAGGTGAATGAATGTTCATTATTTATTGGCAAAATGACGAGAGGTTTGTTTAAAAAGGAGCAACCACCTTATTGTCTACTATAAAGATGATCTAAATGATCCGGCGGTGATGCACATTAGGAGTCTAAATCGCTTAAATTCGAGAAGTTATTTTAATAACTATTTAAGCAGAAAATTTCATGTTTGTTGACAGAACAGACTGCAAACCCTTTGGCATGGAATGATAACCACTTTTTTTTTTGGAAAAAATTAATTCCCTCTTTAATAACAAAAGACTTAAGAAACGAACGTGAATATTTATTTTACGAATTTTCTTACAATATGTCCTTCAACAACATAATACAGCTTTGATATGCATTACCCTGTATTGGTAACTAAAATTCAAAAAGATTTTGAAAATTAAAATCAAAACAATTTTTTTTCTTCTGGCATATCCGTAAGCGTACTTGGGAAAATCCATTTCCAACTAATTTTATACATATTCTTGCTGTATTTAAAACCACAAATCAATTGTGTCAGTTTCTTTCTAGATTTCCTATGACTCCTCCTCCCCTCCTCTCAAGCCACTGTATTTTAAAGAAATAACCCCCACCCAGTAATATTATAATTACAATTAAATAAAACAATATTGTATTATTTAAATTTATTTAATTTATATTTTTTTATTGTTAATACATATTATTATTATTCTGGATTTTTTTTATTTCATTTTATCGAAACCATAATTTAAATGGTATTACAGTGGGTGTGATTTATGGCGTTTATACATTTCTATTATTTTGCAAGCAAAACAAACATAATTATCCACTGATTTTACATTTAAACACACACACATATTTATTATGTGCATGTGATTTAATTTTACAATAAATTATTCTTAAGAACATGCAATAATTCAATGGACTTGTCAATAATCAAAGAAATATCATAACAAATAATCAATAATTCCCAGCTTATTTGTCATACTTACGTTTATATCTGTGACACAAATTGCTTCTGAGAAAATAACCCTCAGCCTTAGTTCTAGAACTAGTATAAATAAACAATGCCATTAACAACAAGAACAACAAATTTACTTTACTTTTAATTTCGTATTGCAGAATTTGTTCTTTTGATTGTTTTTAAATCAATCCAAAGAATTTTATAACAATTTGCAGGCTATTATCGTTAAATTGTTATTTTTATGTTTTAAAAAAATATGGTACCCTACCTTATGTTTAGTCATGTTACTAGAATTGATAACATTTAAGGTACAGCTTAACATACAATGCTAACTCAATTGTTAAATACACTGAAATTAGTAGCAAATAGCTGTCTACTAGGCCTCCATCGCATTAATAATCTTCATCATAAGGTAACAAACACACGAGTTATTATGTATCAACCGACGTCAATGCAGCATGTTAAAGTCAAAAAGAAATTATCGGAAGCCTCCGGTGTGGACTTAACAACAAAAAAATTTCGGACTATATAGTGACACTCTCCACAGCGTAGAGGATTAAACTAAGGACACAATCGAATGTAGCCACCGTAGTCTAGTAGGTAGTGTGTTTGCTCATTAGACATGAGGACACAGTTCAAACACTCAGGTCAGATAACTCCAGCAAAACAACTCAGCAGATTTCTGACTAAAAACCATGAGAGTGAAATAAAATTGTCATGAAAAGGTTTCTCAAGAATCTGTCGTTCACTCATGTATAAAATTAACACGCACAACATAAGTGCCGTGAGAAGCTAAGTTGTAATACTGGGTTTTAACGACCAATTATGTATGTAAGTATGTATAATCGAATGTAGTTACGAATATAGGATCTTCTAACGGGAACTTCCCTACATTGTCGTTTGATATCGGCTATTTTGCTGAACCTACATTCGTCAAACTAGTTGTAATTTACTCAGACAGTTTCGAATATCAGCATGGAGAACCATGAATGGTGTCTGGAGCAGCTGACCCTAATTTTCATCGAAAAATTATCTTCAGTGATAGAGCCCCGAAATTTTCAAATTCGTGATGACATCCACATGGCCTACATGAGATCCAAAAGCGTCCCAAACACAACAGAAAGTTATTATTTGATGTGGACTGTGCACTGGCGACGTCATTGGTCTGTATTTCTTCGAGAAAAACGAACTTTGTCTACTATTTTCTTATAGACCACTTCAATATCTATTAAGGCATAGGAGAACAGTTGCTGAATGGACCCTGGAGCACCATGAATGGATTCTGCAGTAGTTGGCAACTGACCCTAACTCTCATCGAAAAATCATCTCCAATGCTAATTCCTATTTCTGGATGAAGAGTTATGTGAGCAAACAAAATTTGTCAAATTTATAATGACATCCACATGATCCACATGAGATTCAAGAGCATCCAAAATATCTTTAAACGTAACTGTTTAATAAGGACGGTGGCATTGCTTAATATTTCTTTGCGAACAAAGAAAATTCTTTCCACTTTCATTCAAGACAGCTTCAATATACATTTAGGCATAAAGAACTATAACCTTTGAGCCTGAAGACTCACAGTTGATAAATGGACTCTAGAGCACTACAAATGGATTCCGAAGCATATGGCATCTAATTTTCATCGAAAAATCAATTCCAATGCTAAGACCTATTTCTGGACGAAGAGTTATGTGAACAAACAAAATTTGTCAAATTTGTAGTGACATTCACATGATCCGAATGAGATCCAAAAACGTCCTACATACCACAAAAAGTCACAATTTGGTGTGGCGTCATTGGTCCATAATCCATTAACAGCAATAAATTCTGTCTACCATTTCCTTCAAGACAGCTACAATAACCATTAAAGCCAGTTGATTTGGATTATTTTTTAAATCTTTAAATTTTTTAAATTTTTTAATTAATATGGACAAGCAGATTACAGTGTTTTTTATTCTTTATATCGTCTTTTTTATTTGATTTTTTTTAGGTACAAATTTTATTAGTAGCTCGTGGCTCGTGGCTTTTCTTGTATTCGCCATTAACGACACCCAAAGTGTTTTGTAATTAAAAATCAATTTTTCGGCTTCAAAATTGTTTAACGACTTTAATCTTAAAAAGACAACATTTGCATAAAATTAAACCAACTGACTAAGACATGAAACGAATTCAAAAAACAAGTAGCAGCATAAGAAAATTTTTAATACAGAAAAGTACAAAAAAGCAAAAACAATTCAGGAGAATTAAAAAGCCAAAACCAAATTACAACCAAGAAGATGGCCTTGATGAAAAAAAAATAATTTTTCAATGAGAATGAGACAGAATGTATCAATGGAATCACATGAATCGATAACTAAAACATGCAACAAATATGCAGTTACACAATTACAAATATACATGTATTTTTAAATAAAAATATACGATTCATTTTTATGTAAATTTAACAACGGCGTTGTCCGATAATATTTTTTGATATTTGAATTGATTGTCGTATAAAAAAAATTCAAAATTTTCTAAATTATGCTTCTTGCTGCCATATTCAATGAAAACCTACAATTTGAATTTGTGAATTACTGAAACCAATCTACCTAATCAATGCGTAATTCCATTTTAAATGTACGTACTTAGTGCTGTATTTAAGAACTATGGGTATTTATTAAATATTTATTAATATGCACCTGTTGATTACTTACTTTGATCACGATTATGCCGAATTAGTTGAATATCACATGATTAACTGCTTGTATGTATGCATTCAGGCTGTATTATAACAATATGTTCTAATTGTTGCCATAATTCTTTTACAATAAATATTAAATGAAATTATGACCCCCTTTTAAGACAGTACTTGTATAAGTTATTTGGTACAATTCAAATCAAAAAATTTAATTGTAATGCCGAAGGCACATTTATTACAGCAACTTTTAGTTTTTTTTTCTTTTTTTAAAGAGATTTTAATAGAAGGCTGTTGAAAAAGGATCGTTGAAGGTTAGGTGACACGATAAATGTACTGAACCATTGGGTAATTGAAAATCTACAATGTACTTATTTATGGCGAAAACTATTGTTTAAGCCACCCATACTTACTTATACATGGGGCAATGCTCCTGCTCAGGAATTCGAACAGTCCTGTCAGGAATGTTGAGGATAAGAGTTTCTGTATATCGTACACAGTTTTGCTAGTGCTGCTGACTAATCGCATTAAATAACACACCGTCTATTCTAACTCCTACAACATCTCCCACGAGTGGACGTCCAGCCCACAGAACTGTATCTTTGTCCCAATAAAAAAAAGACCGCATAATTAATGTTTAGTATTCGGCTCTTACAACATATTTGTTGTTCAAGTGTTCTCGTCTGCACAAGAAGCATTAATCCAGGATGAAATTTTTCCCTAATTCCGAGACGCATATGCTCGAATCACGAACGTCTCGTCTATTGAAGAACCGGTAACCAAGGAGTGTTATTTTCTGAAATACCAAGACACATATGCCCGAATCACTTCCGGAGTTTACTATTGTGGTCTCCGTTCTAAGGGCAGTCGAAAGAATTTTTTTTATTTTCACAATTCAAGATGCTGGAGGTGGGTCTTGAATTTTGACTCTGCCTTTTATAAGCAAAAATTTGCTGAGCCCTTATATATGGCCATAAGCGCCATAAGTCTGATATCAATGTTGTGATCAAAGTTCGAAGCGAGCAACCAGGTGCCTGAATTTCCACAATTATTTTTGGTTTCATTTATTGGAATTTGGGCATCAAAACGATGAGTGTTGCTCACTATATTCACAATGATAACAAAATATACATACATACATAATTAGTCATTGCAACCCTTCAGCCAGGATTACGACCTAGCTTCTCACACCACCTATGTGTGTGTTATTTTTATACATGAGTGAAAGGCATTAAACTGTTATGTCGACTCCGAAATACAAATTTTTGAGAAACTTTTCATGGAAATTTTATTTTCTTCTCAGAGCTCTTGCCAGAAATCTGTTGCGAGGAAGTCACCGAAGAAATATTTTTTCGTATCTTTGTTTTAATGTCTAACCTGGGCTTGAATTGAGGCCTCATGTCATTACCTACTAGACTACAACGACTACGACAAGATGTCTGTTTTGGGGTTTGAACTGTCGCCTTACGTCTAATAAACCAACACACTACCTGGCCTATGACGACTTCATTTGATAACAAAACTTCCACCAATATTTCGATTTCTTCACGATGCATACCATGTAACCAAAAAGACACCACAGCCTCATTTATATTGGCCATATCGTTCTTATGAGGTTATGGATAACAGGAGAAAATTTAAATATTCACGTTTGGGTGACCATTTCAAATCTGACCATTGCAAAAAATTTCGCAAATTTTATTGTGCTTTATGGCCGTAAGCGTGTTCCGAAGTCTGTCCTGTTTTGGTCACTTTAATCGTTTTGGAATGCTGTTTTAAGTCGTTGAATATGGAGCAGGATTATTCCTGCATTTTTGAAATGTTTTATCAAATATTGGACCACAAATTTACTTCAATTCTCTCGTAGTACAAGCGTATACATATGATTTTTAAATTTTATTTCATTTGTTATTGCATTTTCTCAATTACAATTCATGGAACACAATTAAACTAAAATTTAAAAATAAGAAAAAAAAAGAATAACTGAAAAGCGTTTTAAAACCTGTTGCTTAAAAGTCTTATTCCGGCAACAATCCATAAATATTAGCAAAGGAAGAAATAAATTTTAACCTGAAATCGAAACAACCATTAGAAACAAAAACTATGCAACAAAACAAAAAAAACATTTTAAATTGCTCGGCTTACCATTCATTACTTGAACGAATTCTGAAAATATGTTAAAGAAAAAAGTACAAATTATTATTGGAAAATATTTAGAAAACAGCACTAACTACTTACCATCAAAGTCTACCGTGCCAGAACCATCTGTATCAATTTCCTCAATGATCATGTCCAATTCCTTGTTCGATAATTTATCATCCAATTCATGCAAGATACCACGCAATGTGGCAACTGTAATGTAACCTTTGCCCTCTCTATCATAAATACGGAAGGCTTCCTTTAGCTCACCCATCAAGACGGGACCATCTTCATCAACCTCCACAAAGCGTGATGCCAATTTACAGAATTGCTTGAAATCCAATTTGCCCGAATTGCCTTTGTCGACCTCCTTAATCAAAGCCTTGACAGCTTTGTCATCCAATTTCTGGCCAAGAATTTCCAAAATCTGAATGACATCAGCGTGTTCAATGAAGCCCTTGTCCTCATGATCAAATGCCTTAAAGGCATTGCGCATGACTGCAAAATAAAGGAATTTGTTAATTTAGTAAAGAAGTTATAAATTGGGTAGAGATTTGGTCTCCACTTTACTTACTTCTGAGCTGTTCTTTGTCGTATTCTTGCTCACTCTAAATGATATGAAAGGAAAAGGAAAGAAAAAATTTATTTTATAAACAAATCTTACAGTGTTATAAATTAAATAAGCATGAATTTATGCTGGCACTTAAATTTGATTTGATTTTTCTTTAAAACAATAGGCCTTGATGGCACATTTTTTCTCTCCACCTATCATTGGGTAGAAGAAAACTGCATAACGACGTACTTTTCATATGAGCGAACGCATATTTCAGGAAATTCTCTCAATACTTTGAAACATTTATTAGCTTAAAATTTATTCCAAATCGATATAACCCAGTTATCCATGCATGCTTCTCATATCCATACATTGTGGGGATAGCAATATATTGGTTTTTCCTTTGCTAGAGCACAATAGATAAAAGCACCAAAGCTTTATGAAAGTCCTTATATGGAAAACATAATACTCTCTCATGTGCTCCATTAAAAATGGAGCAGTTCACATTACCACGATGTGAACTACTTATATAAAACAATTTCCAATATGCTATAATTGAATGAAGATTTTTCCTACCAACAGCGATTGAATCAATTGAGATCGCATTCAACTGATTTACCAGCTGGAATCGAAGCAGATATTACAAAACCTTTGATTTTAGTATTCTGCTCAATTACTGCTGGGCTAAAGATAGACTTCTGCTGGAGCTGTTGAATATTTCTTGTACGGAACAGGTTTAGTTATAAACTTGCTTACTAAATTTTTTATTATACTGCTTTAGTCAGGGTTACAACCTAGCTTATCACACCACCCATCTTGAGTGTGTTAATAATGTATATGAGGGGCAGGAACTACAGTTTGACTTCGAGGGGTTGGGAATCTTTTCGCTGGCTTTATTTACTGAGTCTTTGCTGAAAGACTTGAGACGAAGTTTCCGAAGAAATTTTCTTTCATATTTCGGTTTTGTTGTATGTGTCTGAGCTGAGCTTAAGCCATGGTCTGTCGTCCAGTAAGCCACACTATTCCATCAGTCTATTATGACATGAATCCATTAGTGGTATATATGATGATATGATATGATATGGATGTACATATGTACCATACATGATTGACCATTATAACCGATCGATACCACCTAGCTCCTCGCACTACTTCTATTGTTTATTTTAATTTTATACGTGAGTGCCGGGAACTGCAGTTCAAAATTTACTTCAAAAAATAAATTTTTGAAGAAGTGTTTCATGGCAATTATATTTTGCTCCCAGAGTTTTACCCAGAAAACTGCTGAGAGGAAGTCGCCGAAGAAATATTTTTCAAATTTCCTTTTGAGGGACATGTCTGACATGGAGTTTGAATCGTAACGTCTAATATGATAGCACACTACCTTCTAGACTATGGCGACTTCATCCATTAATTGTTCACCATTAATACCTCGAGCGCCTGGACTTATGGCACCGTTGTATAGAAATCAGACTGCGACTAAGACCAAGACTTTAATCATTGCTTAACTTGAGTTCCATTGATTGTAAACTTTGAGAATCAATAAAATTGCCATGAAAAGCTGCTCAAAAATCTGTCGTTCGGAATCGACTTTAAGCAGTAGGTGCCGCCAGTTTTGGATAAAATTAACACACCCAACATAAGTGGTGTGAGAAGCTAGATCGTAATCTTGAAGACCAGTTATTTATCTATGTGTATGTATATATGGCTCGATGACAACACCGATTCATTAACGGTATCAAAGCGTGTTTCATTTAGTGTGTGTGTGGCTGTGGTGCGTATCATATTCGGACAGTTATGTTTATTATGTTCTCCAATGAGAAAAAAATTGCACGTTGCAGATAGTTTTTGAGAGAAAACTCATTTCATACACAGCATGGACTTTGATAATAAAATTCAACAATAGGTCGTAATCTTGACTGAAGAATTGTAATGAATAATTATGTATGTATGTTTGTGCTATGGAAGCTTTGCTTGTTTGTTTGTCTACTCATGATGGAATGGCAAACTTTACTAAACATTTTGGCTATTGTCACATGTCACGAACCTTTTTTATATTTCATAAATGGACACTAAAACGTCGCCTTAAAAAATGTTTCCCTTAAAATATACTTCAGACGCCAGATAAAATTAATAAAATTAAATGCAATTTGTTTAGAAATTTTTTAATGATTAGTTTTTATTTTTTATTTAGTTTTTTTTTATTTGTTTTGTAAAATACATTGATTTTATACAGTGAATAAATTATAAATAAATTTTTAAAACGTACAAAAAGAACCCAACACACTGTAAAAGGAAAATTTCAAATGAAATACAAAAAAAAAGAAGAAAACGAGAAACGAAAATACATGTCTTCTATAAGTTGAAGGCCAAACAAATAAATCTTTGGCCCAAGAACTCTATTCAATAGAAATGAAAAATCTTTTAACCTGAAATAAAAGAAAATTTCCATTATTTCCACAAGAACAATTCAGAGAAAGTCTCCATTAAGGGCAGCATAAGGTGCGTAATCAAAGTGAGGAAAATATTTTAGTAGGAATTAGAAGTTAGTCTCTGGCAGTTTAAAGCGGCAGTTAAGGCAAATAATTGTTCACTAAAATATGTGTTGCAAGCAAAAACTACTTGCGCGTAATCATTAAACGGCAACGATGTTTACGCTTTAAGGGATTTTGTACAATCTCACGATACAAGGTTAATACGGGAACCCATTTGGGAAAACGGGCACGAAATGGTGGACGACAGTAAACTACAGGTGCAGTGGCTAGATTTGCTTCCTTATATGAAGCTGGCCGATAAACATGAGGATAATGTGGCACATGCCACATAACATGCTGTACACAACGTTCATGCAGATTACTAAGCGGTTGTAGCATTTGTTGAAATAAACGTTTAAATTGCTTTTCAATTCGACGATGCAATAGCTGGCGATGTTGTGGACAAGGGCAACGGCTGGCTGTTACATTGCTAAGCTGGGGTTCAAATGTAAAGCTTCTATGGACATATAAATCTTGATAATTTTTACCTGTCATCACTTGCATGAATTCTATTACAAAAGATACCACAAATTAATTTCAAATACCGTATTTTAGTTTGTAATGTTGTAAACTCACCATCAAAATCAACTGTACCCGAGCCATCAGCATCAATTTCCTCAATGATCATATCCAAATCCTGACTTGATAGTTTATCATCCAATTCTTGTAAAATACCACGTAATGTATCCACTGTTATATAGCCTTTACCTTCTCTATCGTATATGCGAAAAGCTTCTTTCAGTTCACCCATCAAGACGGGACCATCTTCATCGACCTCGACAAAACGTGAGGCCAGTCGGCAGAACTGCTTAAAATCCAATTGCCCCGAGTCACCTTTATCGACCTCTTTAATCAAGCCGTTTACTGTTTTGTCATCTAATTTTTGGCCAAGAATTTCTAAAATCTGTATAACATCGGCATGTTCAATGAAACCTTGATCTTCGCTATCAAACGCTTTAAAGGCATTGCGCATAACTGAATGAGGAAAGCATTAAAAAGATTTGAAAACCATTCTCATTTAATATGTATTGAGTAGAAGAGATTAAGAGTAACTACCCAAATATCATATAAGGGTTCTAAGCACTGAGTTACTCTTTAAATTCTCTTCTACTTTGTTTTCAGACACATTTAACTTACTTCTCAGCTGTTCTTTATCATATTCTTGTTCCGACTGTGTAAGTTTCATGAAAAATAAACACAATTTATTTAATTTAATTTCCACACTTAGTTTTTAGAATCTTGCAACCAAACAAAGTACTTTTATTGCTACTAAATAGTGCCAGCCATTGCAGTGCAGTAGTGGTTAGTGCAACTTAAGCAATATTTTCGTGGGAAATTAGTGCAATATAGTCATACTCGTGCATGTTGCGAAGCCATTTGCATTTTTTTCAATTAAATTAAGGATTTTGAAATTTTTGCGGTGCACAGTTTAAATTCGAAAGCGTTAATATTATTTAGGCCTGCAAAGGGTTAATCAATTTGCGGGTTCAAAGGTAAAATGAGATAAAATTTCAATGAGCTTATGCCCACCAAAATTTTAACTGTGAACTTCCCAAACTATAAAATCAAAATCCGTCGTGTTGCGTCGGTAACACAGTTACATCTGTAACACATACATAAATGGTCATTACAATCTTTCAGGCAAGACTACAACCTAGCTTCTCACATCACTTATTTATGTTGTGTGTGTGTTAATTTTATACATGAGTGGCGGGACCGACAGTTTAAAGTCGACAGATTTGTTTGAGAAACTTTTTATGGCAATTTTTTTGTTTACTCTCGGGGTTTTTGCCAGAAATCTGCTGAGAGGCAGTCACCGAAGAAGTATTTTTTCATATTTCGTTCTGTTGGAGATGTCTGATCTGGGGAGTGAACCGTGACCTCACATCTAATAAGCCTACACACTACCACCTAGACTATAAAACAAGAATGCTCACAAATAAATGGTTTTTACGGTTCTATTATCACTTCCAAGTTTTCCAAGCCCCATATGTGTGTCTGTGAAATGACCTTCATTGCTGAAGACAATTTTGTTCGAAAATTCAGACATTGAAAGCTTATGTCTCTAACATCCAATCAGGATATCTTCGGCTTTGCAAATTGTCGATCGGCTTTAATTGTTACGTGAGTTGTATTCCACATAGATGGAAGTGCAAAGCGTTAGGATCTCAGAACGTAATAGAATTAATAAATTCGAATTTTTCTAACAGAAGCAATATTTTCAGTTATATCTGTGTCGCTTCCAATCTTCTCACAGTCTTGTTAATACCTTGCGTAGTATGTAGCAGCTCATTACCCCTCTTTGACTACGTGGCTTTCACAAAACATTTCCATTTTATTCGGTTTGTAAACAATGTTTCAAAACAATGTACAAAGACGGTTGATTAATGCCTGGAACTATTTTCGTGGTGATCAGTGATCAACGCCTACTAATATCGACAACAAAAGCCCATGCCTTCCAAGTTCATGAGGTTTGGAATTTGGACAACGACTCTAAACGTGTGTGGATAGAGCTGTTGTCATCCACCAATGCCATACCTAAATTCAATTGAACATCTTGAGTTTATTTACAAAATAAATACACGGTATATAAAGTACAAATCGTACAATCGTACGTAATTAATTGGGCTTTACAATCCTTCAGTCAGGATTACAACTTAGTTTCTCACACTACTTATGTTTTGTGTATTAATTTTATACATGAGTGGCTAGACCTACAGTTTGAAGTCGATTCCTAAGGCCAGATTTTTGAAGAAACTTTTTCATGACAATTTTTATTTTACTCTCAGAGCCTTTGACAGAAATCTGCTGAGAAGTAGTCGCCGAAGAAATATTTTTTTAAGATTTCGTTTTGTTGGCGATGTCTAACCTGGGGTTTGAATAGAATAGCCAACACAATACCTACTAGACTACGGCGACTAGTCACCATTATATTCTTTAAAATTGGCTGTGTTTCTTAGTTTACACGCTAGCAGCAAGGGGTTTGCCGTTAATGCTGGGCCACGCTGATTGAATTTTTGTTTCCAAAAATTAATCACGTGCACATCAACAACATTTGTTTGCAATAAGATGACGCGGCTTGCCGCATAGTGCGCTTATTTATTGCAAAGTCAACCTGGTGACAGGATATAAATGGTCCAGTACACTAGCCCCCTTCGTGCGATTTAATGCCGCTGGACTACTTTATGGGCTTTATATCAAGTCATTGGTTTATACTGACAAACTAATAAGCAATCTTGAAGCATTGGAAGCCAATAATCAAGCCACCATTGACGTTATAAAAGTTGGACTGAGCAAATAGACTATGTAACCCGTAATCACTTCAATTATTATAAAAACACTTTTTATGCCAAAATCTTTCTGTCTTGTATTATCATTCTAAGTTCTCAAAAACCCGCTATAACTTTAAGAACAAAAGAAATAAGCATTGGCTTAATGAGGCACGTGTTTTGATCCAAAAATTGTGAAATTTGGTATTAAGAGGTTAGTTTAAGCATATTGAAATGTATTTTTATTTTAGAGCAGCATATAACAAATATAATAGAACCGGTGATAAATTTTATAGGTTATGAGAAATTTACATACTTTTTTACATACACTTTTTCGATTAGAAATTTTTGCTTGAAAAAAATTCTTTTTTTTTGTACACTTTTTACATACTTTTCAAGCAAATTGAGCACAAAATGAAATCCTACATTTAACCTCTAAACAAATTAAAAAGCAATTGATTAATATGTATATATATTTAATTTGCCATTTGATTAATTTTTTTCTTTTTTTTAAATTATTTTAAAAAATTTTTTTTATTAATTAAGGCCTTCAAAGGAGAATTTTTAAGCATTAATCAAGTGTTTGGTTATTAAAGAAAATAATTTTTTAAATAAAAATTTTAATTTAATTTCTTTTTTTAAATTCATGCTTATTTTGTGTTTAAATGTGCTGCTTATTTATGTTTAGAAAAAGCAAAAAAAAATTAAAAAATTTGTTGAACTTACCATTTTGTTTAGAGAGGTTTTAATCCAAATAAATGTAAAAAGGAATTACAATGTAGAAGAATATCCTTTAAAAAACAAAAAAGGATTTTTTAATAATAAATTAAGGAATTTATTTCTTTTTTTTTAATTTAATTTTTTAAAAATTTTTTTTATTTTTTTTTTTTATTACGCTATTCCGGAGCAATAAAGCTGTTCTAAACGAAAGAGTATAAAAATTTAAAACAAAACAGAAAAAAAATTTACGTTTCAAAAAAAGGTAAAAATTTTCGTCAAGAATGAATGGTAAAAAAGTTATCGAACACGGAGCAGTTTAACCGTTTATGTGTGTTTACGTTAGAGCACCACGATAATCACTCAAGTCTAGTGATTTGCATCAATTAAAAAATTACCTTTCGATCAGATCGAATTAGTTTGAAAATATGTTTTCGCTGCTGCTCTTCTCTTACACTGGCTGGCTAAATTGCGATGCGATGCGATGGTGCGCCATGCTATAGTTGGCTCTAAAATGTTTCGATTTGTTTGTTTGTTTTTTTTTTGTTTTTTATTACAAATAAAAATCATTTGAAAGTATTAACGGCAATGCTAGTTTGTGTCGCATTTAACTATAATGAGATGAAACATTTTTTATAGCTTTTCATCGCAAAGAAAAGCCCAATTACAACACAAACAAACACGCACATACATACACACAGATATTGCTGTTCGATTCGAATTTTAATTGAATTTTTTTGTATTTTCAAATAGAGCGACATATTTTTACATTAAATTTGTTGCATATTGTTGTTGTTGTAAGTTGTTGTTGTTGTCGTTGTAATTTTATTGAGAAACATTGATCGCCGTATACAAAATTAGAAATGTAAGACAGAGAAAACATAACTTATTTCAAATTAAATTGAAAAGAAAAAAAAGAAATTGAATTGAATAGAAAATAGAAATAAAAAAGTAGACGTAGATGAAATAAAGAATGATGCTAAATGAAGGGAAATATAGAAACTAATCACCGCAAAATAAATGGAAAATTACATGAAAATCACTCGCAAAAAAAGAAAAAAAGAAATGGTTTGTAAATCATTGGGATTTTTAAAATTATTATTTAACAACAGTGGTGCTACTGTGAATAATTTTCAAATTCAATTGCATTTGCCGAGTGATAGTTTTCATCATATTGCAGTAAAAAAAAAAAAAATTTAAAGGACTTTAATTATAAACGAATTTTGGAATTCCAATAGTCTTGGCGGTGAGCTGTAGGCAGCATTACAAAGAAGGGCAATTGCTTATGTAGCAAATAAAGAACTGAAGTATAACCACATTCATAGAATTCATGGAAATTGCGACTTTCACCCTTTGAAACCGCAGGTCAGATGGCTCCAAACGAAATCTGAAAAAATATTTCTTCGGCCATTTCCTCTCAGCAGATTTCTATTCTGAAAGTATGTACATTAAAATGCCATGAAAAGTTTCTCAAAAAAATCTTTTGTTCGAAGTCGACTTTAAATTGAAGGTCCCACCACTCATGTATAATATTAACCCACACAACATAACTGGTGTGAGAAGCTAGATGGGTTGTACTGACTGCCTACGTTCTAAACTTAACCTCGTTCCTAATTCTTCCATTCAGTCACCTTCCCAGAACCCCAATCAAGTATTACTTCAGGGGATGGAGATTCACCAAGTGTTGCTTTCCAATTGTGTTGATTTTGATATCTCTGTAATCCTTTGCAGCATTGATGTTAACATCAGATTGTTGAACTTATTGAAAGGCGTCTGGACACTCTTTCATGTCTGTAGTGTCCATACTTATGCTCCACAGTATTCGTGGCGGGTTCATAATGCATATAAAGTGATCACTAAAAAATCTTGAATGCCATGAGGGAAAGTGATGCCTTTTAGACCAGAATATAGTGTGATGGCTTATTAGATGAAAGAAAATGGTTCAGATCCCAGCATAGACATCTCGTGAAAAAATATTTCTCTCGGCGACCTTCTCTTAGCAGTTTTCTGGCTAAAAAGTTTCTGAAATATTTCGTTCGGAGACATTGTTAAAATTTAAGTCTCGACACTCATGGATAAAAGTAACAAACACAGCACGGGTGGCGTGAAAAACTAGGTTGTAATCCTGACTAAAGGATTATAATGACCAATTAAGTAAGTAAGAATACATACATACATACATACTTAGTTATTACAACCCTTCTGTCAGGATTACGACCTAGTTGTGTGTGTTAAATTTATACATGAGTTGCAGGACCTACAGTTTGAACGCGATTCCGAACAACAGATTTATTGAGAAACTTTTCAAAACATTTTTTTTTTCATTTTTGAAAGAAATTTGCTGAGAGGAATTCGACGAAGAAATATTTTTTTCCATAAATTGTTTCCATATGAAAGAAATTATTCATTGGTTCTGCAATACCTAACTAAACCAATAAAGTCATCGTGTGTGTACAATTCGAATTAATTGACAATTTAGACAGGCCTCAGCGTCTATGCTAACCACTGTGCATACCTTTAAATACAATCACATTGAGAAAAGTACAATATATAGTCTATGGAAATTCCAATGGGGGTGTTGCCGTATATATTTAAAGTATCAACGACAATCAGAACTTAATTTTTGTATTTCCGAAAATGCCAATGCCGTGATTAATTGCAATGCAATTCGTATTGATTTAAACTGAAATGCCTTTTATTGTCGTCGTTTCATTTAATACTCATTCGCATTCTCATTTTCAGTTTCATTTCTTTTGTAAATATTTTTCGTATATTTTTAGTTTTCATTTCAATACGTTTTTTACTTATTTTTGTTGGCTTTTTTGTTCTCTTCTTCAATAGTTTTTCATTCTTTATAGATGAATTAATTTAATTAATTATCATGTTTGTTTTGCCAATTGAGCAAATGTCGCATCAATACGTTTTGGCCAATTCGAAATCAATTCAATTTCTATTTTTTTTTCAATTGGCTAAAATCAAAAAAAAAACTGTTTAGTTTACTTACCATTATAATTGATTTAATTTATCGAATTTTAAGAGAGGGTAGGAGAATACATATAAATTTTTAAGGCCGGTATTATAAACAAATTATTTTAAGGTTCGGTTGTTTTTGTTCTTCTCTATTTTAGCTAAATTCAGTTCGGTTTGGTTTTCTTTTTTGTGATATTTTTTGTTGTTTCATTCTCTGTAGAAACAATTAACAAAAATTTTAAAATATCTTTTCTTTTGTTTTTGTTGTTGTGTTTTCTACATAAAATTAATTAAATCGATCAACATAATTAAATAGCAAATGAAACAAAATAATTGACATGCTATTCGACGATGATGCTGATCATGATTCATGGGTTCATAATTAAATATTTTCGTTTTTCTTTTTATTATGAAATGAAATTAATTTTGCGAAATATTTCCTCAGTGGCGTCATTTTTATATTCTAGAAATAGTTGTTAGAACCGCAAAAAAAAACGTTTCACTAACATCATTGGTAGTCTTTAAGATTAGAGGCCTATTAAAAGCAACTTTTCGAAAAGGAAATTGTCGGTGGATTTTATTATCAAAAATTTCTCGATCCTAAAACAAAGTATCTTCTTCACATGCATACATATTTGTTCTTTACTACCCTTTAGTCAGGATTACAACCTAGCTTCTCACATCATTTATATTGTGTGTGTTAATCTTATCTATAAACTGGGGAACCTACATCTGAAAGTCTAGTCCAAATGACAAATTTTTTGAAAAACTTTTCATGGCAATTTTATTTCACTCTCAGAGTTTTTGTCCAGAAATTCACTGAGAGGAAGCCGCCGAATAAATATTTTTTTTATATTTCGTTTTTTGTTGTAGATGTCTGAATTGGGGTTTGAACCGTGGTCTCACGTCTAATAAGCTAACACATTACCTACTAGACTGTGGCGTCTCCTTCACCTTTAAAAAAATTTCTTGGATTTGTTTGCTAGTTAGAAATGAATTCAAATTATTTATAGTGGATCTTGCTAATAAAGGGGATCACTGTGTATTACTGGTGTATGTAATTTCAACAATTTGCCCTCGTTGGTATTTTCAAATCGATGCCAAGTAGTTTATTAGGAGATCATGAAATTTTTACAGACGTCTAGAATATGGATTTTGGTACTGGGGCGACTGTTTAGGCTAGGTAAGGTGGCGGAACCGCTGAAAGGAAGAGGTCCAACTTAGACCAACATTTAGGCTCATTACGATATCACTGTTTACTTTAGGGCTGTCGTGAAGCTGCCATAGAGCCTGTCATAGATGTTGCCAGAAAGCAACGATGGTTGTCTGGGAAGATATTATGACGGGTGTCGAAGGTTGAACTCGAAGTAGAAGTCTCTGTAGTCTAGTAGGTAGTGCGTAGGCTTACTGAACAAGGGCTTAAGGGGTCAAACCTGACATTAAAAAAAAGATATTTGGAAAATATTTCTTTCATCGACTTCCTCTCAGAGATGTTTTGGCATAAACACTGAGTCAAAAAAATTGCAAGGAAAACCTTCTTAAATCCTTAAATTCTTGGGGAAATAGGGATTAAATTAACACGTACAGCAAGTTCCTGGAAAAATGCAGGAAAGTGGCATGGTACAGTGCTGGGTGTCAGGACATTGAAACAAATGGAACTGCATGATTGTAAATACATGAACTGGCAGGAGATAAAGCGATAAAGTGAGTGAGCCTCGTTGGAGGGTCAGTTTGGCCTCCCTAGAGATATTTCTTTAAAGAATAGATCAAAACTTCAAGCAGGAAGTGAATATTTAAGGCCGGTATTGTGAAGTCTATAAAATCTATTCTATCTCTCTGTAGTCTAGTAAAACGTGTGTTATTTTATTGGACGTGAGCCCACGGTTTAAACTCCAGGTCAGATATCTTGAACAAAACGGAATATGAAAAAACTTTTCTTCTGCTACTTTCTCTCAGCAGATATGTTCTTTGATTTACTCTGGGAGTAAATAAAATCGCCAAAAATCTTTCATTCGAAGTCAACTTTTAAACCGCCTCGCATGTATAAAATTCACGCACTCAACATAAGTGGTATGACAAGCTGGGTTGTACTCCTGGCTGAAGGGTTGTAATGACCAATTATTTATAGAATCTATAGGCTATAGTAGCTTTGGCGTGGTTCTCCTACAATGGCAGAAAATATTTGAGAATTTTGATAGTTTCTAACGGAGCTTGTAGTTTGAAGCAAGGATCAGTTTGTAGGATATGTGTTAATGAAGTGCTATGCGAAATCGTCCAATAGGCTATGTATTTCTGCTTCGTTATACCCAGACGAAGTCATAGGATTTTGGGAGCTGTTTTCTGTTATCATTTCTGACGTTTAGAGTTTCATTTCGGGTATCTGCGGGTTGGTAAGATGACTAAGTTGTTTAATTTTCTTCTCAATTTTTGGACCTAAGTTTTCCCTGTCCTTTCCGTCTATTTTAATGAATTCATAGTAAAAAAAGTCGACTTTGGTTAAATGTCATGATCTTGGCAGCCAACTGGACTGCTCCAAAACACAAGTGACATTTTTAAGACAACGGGGAGTTTGATAATGAGTGGTGAAATGGCAAACCTCAATGAGACTTTGTAGTATTGTCACATGACACATTTTCTAATTTCGTACAAAACAAAATCTAAAGCCAATACAATTTACATTTTTTTTTTTTGCCTTTTTTAAAACCAGCAGTCATGTGCTTAACACATTATTTATTCGCTTTTAATTTCGCAAAAAAAAAAGAATTTAAAATGTTCACCCAAGCAACCCACTGGATATTGTTCATCAGAAGAATTAAAATAAAAGAAAAATAAAAATCATTTGTTGTTTTGAACAGCAGTAGACCTGTGTGGGAAAAGTGGACATTTGTCCCCAAGTAAATTATTACTAATCAAGCAAAACAAACCAAACAAAAAAAATGATGAAAAATTTCAACAAATTGTCGAAATAAATTTCTTTTATTCATATTCTGTCTCTTGTGGGACGTAGGAAATTTCTTCTATAGCTGGTAATAACATAAGGAATGACCAAATGCAACATGTTGACTCAACATGTTCAAAGTGTTCACACATTTTATTTACTGCATCTCTGCGTATCTGCGTGCAAATTTGCATTTTGGCATGTTTATGCTCATTTCGGCCCACACACTTTCTACCATACACATCTGTATGCCTCTAGGTAGGTAGGTGTATATGTGTAAGTGCTTATATTTCTTGCCACATTTTGCGAATAAAAGCCATGTTGATAAATGATCATCATGTTGAATGTGTATTACAACATTCGTGTACATTGCGGTGAGTGTAAACATGTCATCTGCCATAAATAAACGCGAATCCCATAGAAATACTTGAGAAATTTTGCTGCTGCAATTGCAGCAGTCAGCAATTGAAATAAAATTTGCGATAAGGAAATGAGTTGATATTCAAATTAATTGCATTATAATAACAGAGAGAAACGAAATTCTCAATGTTTTCTTCAACTGATTAGACAATATTTGATGAGGTGCACATGCAAAGCAGTACTAATGCAATAAGAGGGATATTATGAAATTTCTTATACATAATTGCTTATAATTTGGTAAATAGGCCCCAAATTGAGAAAATACGAGAACGATTTTTCAACGATTTTTGATTTGCAATAAATTAAATAAATTTTCGCATTCCCCTATGCATGCTCTACGCATTTTGTCAGATCCTCGTGTTTCATTAAGCAAATTATTCATTAATATTTCAGAATAACAAACGATTAATCGCCTATAGCCTAAGCTAATGATAATGCTGCCATTTCAGACGTATATTGTAATATCACTTACAGGCGAATCAAGTATAAATTTCCATAAACCAAACTCAACTTGACCAATGACATGGATTACGTTGGCTTTGAGCATTGCCATGATTTACTGCCAGTTGCCAGTTCAGATCATCTTCAAGGGGGATGACCATGTCCTCAAATCGCTTGAGACATGATGAGTTGTGTGGCACGCAGTGTCGTCCTGTTGACACAGCATCTCGTTGGTGTTGAGATTATTTAAGTCAGCCCAAATAACATTTCTCTTAAATTTTTATTTAAATTTAAGGTTAGTAAGCGTTTGAAGTCCGCGTAGTCTGGTTGGTAGTGTGTTATCTATTAAACTCAAGGACGTGGTTCAACTCCTGCCTCAGACATATCGAACAAAAGTAGGTCAGCCCAAAATCCTCACTTAACAGTAACTTATATGGAATTTCATTAGATGTGGATGGGTATCGCACCAAATTCAACAATTTTGCTTATTGAAGTACACGTTTCTTCATATAGAAATGGCCTCATGTCTGAAGATCAATGAACAGATCACTCAATTTTATTATTTGAACGTAATTGTGTAAGTTTTTTCAGTCCACATTGATTTGACGAAACAGACTGAATAAATGGCAACTAACTTGACAGTAGATGTAGCTTCAACAAGATGGCCGTTATCGATTGTCAAGATTCGAAAGCCTTAGAAAGCTTAGAAAAAATCTGTTTTAAATGCCAGAAAATCAAGATGTAGCAGGAAATAAATAAGTTTCTTAAAACTTCTTTTTATTATTGAATGTGGCAGAGGGTTTTTTGACAACATTTTTGCTGAGTATATGACATAGCAATCATTAGATTGTGCAGCTTCTAATCACAAAATTAAATTTTCGCCACAATTGATGGCACACACATGATGTTGAGGTGTTTGTTAATTTTATGCATTAATGGTGAGATCTACAGTTAAGCAATAAGCCAACACACTTTCTAGTTGACTATGGTGTCTCCTTCACATTATAAAAAATTCTTGGATTTCTTTTGACTCCAGTGAACGGCTGCCTAGTATGGTTGAAGGCCTCGATTTTTCTGTTGGCTTTGGAAATACTACTCATGCCAGTTGGAAATGAATTCAAATGGTGGTGAAGTGGCTGGCGGCAAGGAACTTTTTTTAATTACTTGAAGTGCCCTCGTTGGTACTTTCCTCATTGGTATTTCCCTCGTTGGTACTTCCCTCGTTGGTACTTCCCTCGTTGGTACTTCCCTCGTTGGTACTTCCAGACGTTGTTGCTGGTACTTTCCTCGTTGGTACTTCCCTCGTTGGTACTTCCCCCGTTGGTACTTTCCTCGCTGGTACTTCCAGACGTTGATGTTTACAGAGGGCTTGAAAATGGATTTTGGTACTGAGGCGACTGTTTACTTTAAAAATGGTGTGAAACTGTCGTAGAGGCTCTCAGAAAGCGAAGATGATGCTCTGGGTAAAAATTACGACGGGTATCTAGGGTAGAACTTGAAGTCTCGACGCTAAACCTTAAACCTAAACAATAAAGTCAATACAATTTGACATTCTCAACTGTCAAACTGCACTATCGGTAAGTGTGATAGTTCTCATGCATCTACAGAAAATACTCGAATACTTCATGTTTGAGTCGTATATAAAAAAGAAACACAAGATATTTGTAATGCTGACCCTCGAAGTCTGACTTATTAAAATAAGCTACTATTTGTTATGCTACTAATTGTCAAAATTTTAAATCTAACCTCGTTCTAAGTAAAACAACAATATTATATATGTATGTATACATTCACATGTATAGCCTCATTGTGGCTAGTTTGTTAACGATATTTTTTTTACAATTTTATTCAACTTTGTTAACGAAATTTATAAAAAAATGAAAAAAAGAACAAAAAAATTAGAACGTATCAGTAGCGGTAATTAATAACAACAAATTAAATTTTAAATTAAAAAAATTTTTAAATTTTAACAACAAATCAATAAATACAATTAAGTTTATAAACAATTCTACATTTTGACTACCTTTTAAATAAAAAATACTCAAATCATATACAAAAAAACAAACTAAAAAAGAATTAAAAATTAAATTAAAAAAATACAAAAAAGTAACAAATCAAATATACCGGAATTATTTATGCGAATATAAATTAAAAAAAAATCAATAAAGGATTGTGTCGAAAATGACAGTTTAAGTGTGTCTAACTAGAAGAGAGAGAAAAAAAAGACAAAAGGAATCAGAAAAAAAAACTTTGACAAATTATTGGCAGGAATTGTACTGTCAAGTGTCAAAAATGAAAGGGAATTAGAATGTCTTTAGCTGTAGTTAAGTAGGTAATTAAAAACAATTACAGTGTAGAACAATAATGTTTTTCTGATTGTTTTTGTTTTTTTTTTTTATTATTATTAACGGAAGAAAAAGAGAATGATTGATAGAGAATTTCAAATTTATTTCAGTTTTTTTCTGTTGTAGTTTTTGTTTTTTTTTTATTAGTTTATCATAATTAATGTTAAATTTTTGTTTGTTTTATAAATTAATTCCATCATACACATTGGTTTCTGCTATGGATTTAAATTTAAAAAAATATAATTTTTTGGTAAGTTCTTCAGCCAAATAAAGCTTAAAATTTAATCATCACCACCAGTCATGACTTCCATGAATTCTATAAAGAAAAACACAAAACATAATACATTAGAGAAGAAGAAAAACATTTCACTTTAACAACAACAAACTCACCATCGAAATCCACGGTACCAGAACCATCAGAATCAATTTCTTCAATCATCATATCCAAGTCTTCATTCGTTAGTTTATCATCTAATTCGCGCAGAATTTCACGTAATACGCTGGTGGTTATATAACCATTGCCCTCTTTGTCGTATAAACGAAAGGCTTCTTTGAGTTCTGCTTGCATTGCCTCAGCATCTTCTTCAACAAGGAAACGGGCAGCCAATGTTGTAAATTCTTCAAATTCAATTTGACCCGAACCATCCTCATCGACTTCAGCAATAATATCCGCTAAAGTTGCCTCATCCAGTTGATGGCCCAACATACTTAAAATAGTGCCCACCATCTGAGTGCTGATATAGCCCTGCTTCTCCGGATCGAATGCATTGAAAGCATTGCGGAGTACTAAAGAGAAAGAGAAAAAAAATACAAAAAAATTTACAAGAAAAATTTGCAAACATTTCTAGTTTTTCCTTTCACTTCTTCAATAACTTAACCAATGTTTAATGGCTTTAAATAGTATGTAACGTATGTATGTATACTCTAATTTTTTTTAAGATGTTGTAATCGTGTTGTTTTATTTTATTACTTTGGCTGCCATAATCATTTCAATCATAATCTTGTCCAAAATATGTCATTTTAAGAGTTACTGCACCTTTCCACTCAACAAAATACTTGTTTTATAACGTACGAGTACGTCAAAAATCGTAAATCTTAAGAAATCCTTATACTTTACAGTGGCGCAAAAGGCCTATTTTTTTCAGTGAATGAAAAATATTCGAATATGTTATAGGAGATTAAATTCGTCCGAAGAATCAGTGCTTAATAAATTTGGCTAAAAATATATCTCCAGAATCATTGAGTGTGCATCTGTATAACTTTTCATTAGCATGATCGTTTAGAAGCATTAATCTATATAATATCTCCCCTAATCCTATTGCCCTAGTAAACTTCATTATGCTGAATGATATCGAAAATGTCAATTCCCATTTAGTATCTGCTACGCAGTCATGTGGGTCCTTCTGGTATGCATTAACGCCATGCAGATTACAAGTATGCAGGTTACAAGTACTCCTGTATTGTCTGATGCATGACTATAATCTGCTTCTATTGCATTTATCCTTCAAATCTATTTGTTTCTAAAAATGTCCTTTTCACTCTCGAAATTCTCTGTTGCTGAGAATATACTGCCAAATATCATTACCAACTCCATAGAAAGGGTCCTCGCAAGCTCATCTGCCAAGAATTAGGCAAGAATTGAGAGCTAAGCCTAATTTCTCCAAGCCAGCTGCTTCATGTTTCCCATGCAGTTCCATACCATTCTTGAGTTAAGTTCTAAAGAGCCGAAAGCTAAAATGCCAACCTGACTACCAGATAATATTGCTATGTCCCGTCTTTTATATGCCCTATCCAAATTGATGGTGTAGACTTCCGCTTGGATAATACTCGAGAGTTTTTTACGCTGGTACCAAAATCTTCCGCTATATCCGCCTAATACCATTTTTTACTCATCTGTATAGCAAAGAATGGTACTTTTCTTAAAAGCGTACGTGGCCTACAGGCTGCTCCATTCAATGAGCTGAATGCCACACGATTTGTAAGATCACGATGTGCGCTCCTTATATTAAATATCTTTCCCATTGGCCTAACCATCTCTAAGGCTTTGATTCTCACTACCACGAGCAAGGAACTTGCCTCAATCAGGCCCTACATTGCAGTTATAAGATAATATTTTGTAAGCATCTCATCTATACACTATAATTCCTAAGCATCGACTGATGGAAGCCCTAACATCTTAGAATCTGCCACTTATTTCTGTAGAATTGCTTGTTTAATGAAAACAAAACGTGAAAAGAGTTGGTGCAATGGAAGCATCGTTGATTTACAAGATCATTTTCGATTCCAAGAGACATAACAGCTTTGATCATAGACCATGAATACAGACCATAAAACTGTACGAAACAATTCTGGATAGCTGGACATCGACTCTGACACTGTGTACAAGGTTGCAAATTGAAATAAAGAGCCACTCTGCTACAATTTCTAGTCTCCATCTTTCAAGCGATAAACACCAGACAATGCCAAAAAAAAGGGAAACAAGATGTCACATCCAGTTAAGATCCGAACAGAGATGTCCCGTGAATCTTCCAGTGGTAGCAGGGTTTCAGAACTACTGGTTATGTTTAGGGACTATGTTTTTGAAAACGAAATTGTAATTGACGGCAAGGCTTAAGCCTTTCTGAGCTTATGGCAACAATTCTGACCACCGTTGCAGTCAAGCATGGTGTGTGACTGGCAAAGGAAAGAATACACTTTACCAGGTAGCAATGCACATGAAGCAAGTGCAACTTAACACGAACAGAGAGTTGCACAGCAGGTACGCGAAGTTAATATTGTTAACTGAGCACAAACGTCAATGAATTATAAAAATTCCTAATGTACGATGAAGAACGATCGAGAAAAGTTTCGTGCGGGTTAAACTTGAGAGTATTTACTACATAAGTTGCTATGCCTCGCGAAGGTGGACTCTTAAATTATCTGCTGACTTGCTGACAGCAATTGGAAGGGCCTTAAGAGGCAATTGACCTGCTCTCCTGTCAAGAAAATTCAACGCTTAGTCGTGAATATAGAACTGAATAAAGGAGATGGAAATTGTTCTGCTGAATACGTCCGTTGTACACACTTTCATTCGTATTAGAAGGCGCTCTTTTATAAATTACGAATTGGGGCACCATGTCGAACTATATAGGATGAAGTGTACATCAGTCTATTTAGGAAAAAAAAGCGAAGTCTTTCTAAATGGAAAATTCCAGTGACACTATTTTACCACCTCCATAATCACTGTCAAATATGGAGCACTTTTAACATCACTTTACATTGAGTTGCAATCCATGTCATGCGTAATTCTCTGCGATCGTTTATTTATCTTTTTAAAGATTTTTTACTCGTTTTTTTTCTTTTCTTTTCCTTTTGAATAGCAAAAACGATTTTGTTTTAATAGCAGAATGTATGTGAGTGTTTATCGTATTTTGAGAAAATAGTTTGCAATTGTACAGCAGCATACTGTGTAGTTGTGTCCACTATCCAGCTGTGGCTGTCTTTCCATCACCAGCGTTTGTCTTGTGTCCGCGACAATTAACGTGGGTGTCGGAACGATAAAAACGAATTATACATTTTGCATTTAAATGCCTCTCTTTCGTCCGATTTATTTTTGTTTAAACGTTTACTGTCAAACAGTATAAGACGAAAAGAAAAAAACATTTTCTTTTTTTTTGATACAAATTTTAACGACAATTTTCGTTTAAAATTGATGATGTTTGCACATTTAAAAATTGTCTTTAAATCATTTGTTAATTGTTTATTTGAAAAAAATTTTAATAAAATTTATGACAATTTTAAAATACTTACGAGCAATTTGTTCCTTGCCTAGCTCATCCTGTAATAAAATATAGACAAAAAGAAATTTTATTATTTAAAACATACATATTTACACTCTTTAACAAATAAATGAGAAACAAAATAATTAAAATGTTTAATTCTTAACGGCAGACGGCAAACCATCATTCATTTGTATTTTTATCTACATATTGCCAAGGTGTTAGGGACCAACTATGGACAGATAAGTGTCGAAAAAGGTAATAGATATATAATAAATAATAAAAGTCGAAAAGGGAAATAGAGTTACTCTCTGCGGGGTCCAAGTTGTAGGGAATTGGCGCCAATGTGCAGAAAACCTTGCGAGAAAGGGAACTTACACTCCGGTGATGGGGTTAGAACATTTCTGTGGAGTATGCACATCAAAATTGAAGACAACGAGATGATTTTTAGGGGATCTAGTTTAGTCTGTTGGGAACCCCAATAATGGAAGGAGATTTGAGTCATGCATCAGACTATAGAGGAATAACCTGAGGTCTTTTGACCAGGCACTGTAGACTCAAACACTGCTTATTTATAATGGTGAATTATGTTATAAAAGCATGGATCAACGGGACCACATTCTTTGAACTTATGAGGCATTAATGCACATAACGTGCTGGGCAGGGTATTGTTCTTGTTGACACCGAGCAGCATTCTAAATATCGCTTGTTAGGACAATAGGCTTAAACAAGACATTAGGAGGCTACTCTATATGTATATATTAAAGGCGGCTCATAAGATCGTTTGATATACTACTATAGAAATATCGAATATTGACCCTATCATGCTTGCTAGCGACGTTACACACGGAAAGAGCGTACACGCACCATAACGAAACTGAAATGTAAGCAGAAAATTCGGAGGTTCTTATGGGTACAATCTTTGATACAGGAAAACAATATTTCTAAGCAATGGAATGCAGAAAAGCAGCATAAAACATTAAAATTTCCACAGTTATATAGCGAAAGCACTGTTCAGTACGACTACACCGCTACACTCATTAGAAATGATAAACAATTACTCTCGAGACCGAAGAGTGATATAATCATCAGATAATGGAGATAATTAATACCTAGTACTTGACCACTAGCATGAAATATTATAAACAATGTGTGCAACAGCAGTGGCATGGACAATGCCCAATATTATGGGATCGATTATGTTATATGTATGCCCAATCACTGGTCGGAAAGACAACAAAGAGATCTATCTTCTAAGTGCGATTAGGCTGATAAGAGAAAAAGGAGTAAATATAATGAAGCTGACCTGATATTGGCGAAAACAATACTGACAGTAATATAGGGAAGTGAAATGAAGTATTTATGCTACGATGGCAGGATATTCCCTGAAAATCCCTTGATTTGCTAGGACAGCCACGCTGTATTTAACACTCTTAGGAACGTAGTTTCAACATTTGCCCTTGTCCATGAATGCCGAGTATTTCTCAGAGAAATTTCATTACGTTTCGAATGTAACTCTTGTATGGGTTCCGGGTCATTGCAATTTGCGACATGTTACATTGACGGCAAGAGGGTACATGCAATATTGCTAGCCTCTGCTGGACACGTATGAACAGGAAGAGGACCGATCCAATTCTGTCTTTAAGTCCCATGGCTATCCATGACACAATAGCGATTCTTACGGGCCACTATCCTTTTGGTAGCCATGTAGAAAGATTTGGCTTTCGAAGGCGAATAACTTCAGCAAGAGCTGTGGGTCTGAGGAAAAGAAAGCGACTGTCTTTTACCTTATGTGTCAGTGCCCCGCTCTTACCATAAAGAGGCGCAGATTTTTGAGCCCGCATTCTCTGACATCCTTGACCGAGCTGTCAATATTTATGCTGTACTCGGTATGGTTTCCTTTAGGGATGCTTGATCCCCGGGAAAAATAGATTGGGCCTAACTGCTGGCCAAAGGCAGTCAGACACCTTACCTAACCTAATATACAACGATGCATTTCCATTGCAAATAGGATTACAGTTTATAGGAAAAGTAGACATTTCACCATATTCGCAACGTAAATGAGAACAACTACTGTTATTTAAGCTTCCCAGTTTATAATCCAGTTTATGAGTGGTCATAGTAGCTTCAGCAAATAATACCAGATCTAGATTCCTCCAATAACAGAGGAGGAGTTAGAGATGAAGATCCCAAAAATGTACTTTTCAGCAAATCGGGATTCATCTTGGCATGGAAAATAGATTCATGGCCAAGTTAGCTTAGCAGTAAGACGTAGAATTCTGAAATTCCATAAAATGAGTACAGAACAGCTGATATGGCTGATATTATGCTGGAACTCTAAAGCTTGGAGAGCCAGCCCTCAGTTAAGTGATACGTAATGGCAGAGCATCTTTTGAAACTTAACACTTTTGCTATAGAACAACAAGAAAATATTAAAAATTTTGTGTTTAAAAACTATTTAAATGAGTTCCTAACAACTTGTGGTCTTTTTATAATTTTTAAACATTTTTATTGAGAGGTTAATAGAAACCATTTGGAAAATAATGTGAGAGGGAAAGATTCGGTTGATTTTTAACAAGTTTTGTTAGAAAATTTTTTTTAAATGTTTGCCACTGTTTTAGGATATATTTGGTCTTCGAATTTGTTTACTATTTGCAAAGTTTCGGTGGCCAATTTTATTAATTTTTTTTTTATGAAAACGTAAATTAATTTATGATAGTAAGGCTCTCATCTGTAATTCAAATTTTTTTTCAAGTTTCTAAAAATAGTTCACTTTAAATTCTATTGTATACCCACCATGTTAGAAGAACTGTTGATTAAAAATTAATTAAAAATTTAATAAAAAATGTATCCTTTTCCTGTATAAAAACAAGAAAATATGGGACACGCAAGGAACGTTGGAAACGAATGAATTTAAACGCGTACAATTAAACACCCGCACACAGACACAAGCGTTTTACACCACCGTAAGTAATAATTCGGATTCGAAGAAGATATGGTGGAAACCCAAAAAAACACCCGCGTTTAGAATAGAAAAAAATTACAAAAAAATTTTTTTTTTTGTTTCAAAAAGACAATAAAAGTATCGCAGACGCGTTTGTTCGGTAGTCTTTTTGAGGATTTATTTCGTTTGTATTGTATTGGTGTGTTTTTGGGGGTAAAACAACAGTTGTTACGCTGAGAAATGATTAAGAAGAACTAAATCAATTACAAGATCTAAAGGCTCAAAACTTTTTTGTAATGCATTGAATGAAGAAAATAAGCAAAAATTCATAGAGGAAAACTGACTACAAAAAAAATTTGCAACACAAAATAACAAAAACAAAAACAACATTGAAACATATACACATCAAACACCCAAACACACATTTGAAAAAAAAACAACAACTACAAAAAAAAAAAGAAAGTCAAAGAACAAAATAAATTTAAATATGAAAATATAATAAAAATGCTAAACAGCGACAAAGTCACTGCAAAACCAAAGAAGAGCCAACAAAATTTCTTTTCTAAAAACAAATTTTCAAAAAAAAAAAAGGTGTAAAGAACTACACGGCAACAACAATAAAATATAGAAATGCAACAAACTGTAATAAATAAATATGCACAGCGTTACAAAACATCCATTCATACATATGGTAGCATGCACAAGAACATACATTTCCTATACACCCATAATCGTTTAATGTTTTGTAACTGCAAACTGCATAAGAACATGCAATGAGCAGCACGAGCATGTTTTCTTTGCTTTTTCTCTCGGTCTCCTTGCAAAGGAAAATAACGAAGGCCTAGTGAAAGCACTCTACATGCGATAAAATAGTTTTCATAATATTAACAAAAAAGCTCTTTAATATGTCAAGATGCTATCAATAAACATATCGATCAGGTCGTCGTATTAGATGTCCTAGACCTAGACCCAAACCTTCTTCTTATTCGGGTGGATGGTACTGATCCTATACACAAGATCTGCAGAAACATATGCAGCATATTATAGAAGTCAGCAATGTCAAATGTTGGCTGCAGAGTAGAGTCTTTTCATTACTTTGTTTTATTTTCAGGAGATCGCCCCTACTCATGCAGTGCATTGTGTTGGAACTAGAAAAATATATTAAGGAAAGGGGGAAAGAATGTATAGTTATAGTTGTGAATAAATCGGGCAATAAATGGCAAGAGTATAAGCTTCTTGACTAAAGAAAAATTTTAGGAGACTTTTTGCGATATGGAACATGTCAGGGCCACTTATAAAAAGAAGAAAACTTCCTAACTGGAAGAATATTCAACTTCCATGTAGGCAAGATAATATCACAGATTTTGTGGAAGAGCCTGACATGCTTCCAAAAAAAATCATGGGGATGGTCACACCAATAGTGTCATATAAGACCATTGTCTGGACGCACAGAGCATATCTGAAAACAGTTCAAGGGCTACAACTTACCGTTAAAGTTGGGTTTAGTTAAAGGTAACTTTAGCTAAAGTGAACTTTAAAGCTACTTTTAACTTCTTTTCGTTATTAGAACCTACAGATAAAATAAAGTTAACTTTTTCAAAAATATGGCAGGGCCGGAGTAATATCTTCGACAATAACTAGCGTGTGCTGATATATCAGCAGATTTGAAACCCTGTCCTATAGCGGCGCAGAAAGCTCTGTCAGAATCAAATCTGCTTGACATAGTAGAGGCTAACCGAGTTTTGTAGACTATGGTTAGGGTAATGGGAGTTACATTAGCGGGTAGCTTCCCATTCACGGGAAAATTCACTCGGTGACCCATATGGCTCATTGTGTTATAAAAGACGTTAAGTGTAACACAAAATTCATTTGAGGACTTCGAAATCTAATACATCGAGCGGCTAACAGTTTTCTCCTCAATGGTCCTCTGACTAGGACCAATAGGATGAGTTTGGGAAATGCTTTGCAACCGGATTTAGTAACAGGAATGAAAGATGTATCCCAGAGGAAGCATTATGTAAACAGCTGGATCAAGTACCAATATTGAGACAGGAGAAGGGATTTTTTGTCCAATAGTGAAATATTCTGAGCCCATGAGTAAACTCATGGGTGTCTTTCAACTAGAAGTCTATACCATCGAAAGATGCGGTCAATTCAACTTCAAAATCAGAAATAAAAGGCGATACATAGCAATACCTTCTAACAGTCAGGCCGATATTCGTGCACCCGGCTCTTATGCGACTCGAAACTCGAAAAAAGTATGGAACTTTACAGCAAAGCTATATCATTTTGGCTGGGAAACTGGTGTTACCATCTGGTCGGCCTCAGATCATGTGGGAATTTGTGGCAATGAAAAGAAAGTTAAACTTGATAGGATGGGGCTAGAACCTTCCTATGGAGTGGGATGAAAATTCTGTGATAATGAAATATTATTCAAGAAAATATCTTCCTTTGCTTTTAAATTTTATTCCATGATAACAATAAAATGATTAAAAGTAGCGAATTTTGCAAAAGCCTACTGCTACCCCTTGATGGCATTCTTTACATTTGAATTTCTTTTTATCTCTGCTTCATATGCCAACACAAATTATGAGTATCTGAGATGTCTTCGCAAATGAAAATATGCAACATTACAGAGAGTATTCGTATATTGCAATTGCAAATGTGTGGGTATATACATATGTAGGTATGGATGTGTAAATGGGTAGATGGTGTTCCCTCATTTAACAATTTCATAGTCCATCGAGTGCCAAATTCTGTTACACATCAACACACATTTTGGTGGTGCATATGTGTGTATTTCGGTTTTCTCATTTGTTAAGCAGCAGAATCTAAAAGGTGTGTGTTGTATACATTCTATGTTGCAACAATTATAGATGAGTTGTTTGCAAAACAAAAACAAAAAAAAGAGGAAAGGAAAGGTGTAAAGGGAATGGTTAAGGGGGAGGGAATTCAACAATAAATTTAATAGGATAGAATATTTTGCTAAACACTATAAAACCTATTTTTATGATATCGAAAATAGCATAAATCGCTTGCTTCTTTAAATATGTATGTTTTACAGTTTTTGCCAAATTTTTTCTCAATTTTTTTTTGATGAAAATATTTTTCTTTTTTTCTAGGTTGTTATGACATTTGTTTTTTTTTTCGTAGTTTTCATGTTCATTTTACTGCATATTATTCTGAACCTTTGAATTCCTGTATTGGAAATCAAAGCTTAAAAACCTTATATACATAGATACCCAGAGTTTATGGTTTGCCGTCAATTACAAAAAAAAATGTTGAAAATATTCAAAATTTTTTTAATAAAATTTTTCCACTCAATTCCAATTCCATACTTCTTTTAAAGGCATGGCAAGTGGCTTATTATTGCACCCCAAAAAAAAAAAAAAAAAAAAAAAAAAACATTCCTTTATAGTGGCCCTGGTTTGTGGATTTATGTATATTCAGTATTTTATTTATTGCCTTAATTCCATGACCTGGCTTTTAGCCAAATACCATGAAAAAAAAACAAAAAAAATACTCCCGATTTATTTATAGAATTAAAATGTTCACTTTTATTTATTTTTATAATACAAAATGTATAAACATTTGTTATTTTTATACTTTCAAAATGTTGCTAGCAACATGTTGCAGATACAAATATTTACTATTTACAAATTGTAGGTAAATGATTATAAAATGTCATATCTCTGGTTATATTAATCAGACATAGCTAAATGTATGGATTGTTTGATAGGTAATATTCTAAGCTTTAATTTTTTGGAAGACTTTATTTAAGTCACATTACTCTGTGAGAAGTAACCTGCGTTTAAAAATGACTGAAAATTCGTAACATTTTATTTTGCTGCTTGTTGTGATAAACGATTGGAGGAATATGTGGCAGGCTGCTAAGAAAAATTACAAAGTTCTTAGAGCCACAAGTTTAGAAGAAAGAAAGTTTACTCGTTTTCGACGTGACAATTTCAATGTTAAAGATGAATCACGCCTTGGATAATGCTATAAACACAATTAACGTAACGCAGCAAAACACAATTTGCTTGTTGTCGCATTGCCTTTAAAATAATCATTTTCATATACACTCACGTATTACATTTTCGGGAGATTGCTGTGTTTTTGCTGCGTTGCGTTTATTGCGTTTATAGCATAACCAGGACCTAAAACTTCAGTGAAACTATTACGAAAGATCGGCATATAATTTGGCATTCAATTCACCAAATAGTAGTGAAACATTTAAAGAAAACTGGATTCAAAAAAAGCTTAGTAGTTGGCTGTCACATGAACAGACCTACCAATTTTACATTTCTATATGAGTAAACTTCCAAAAATTTAAAAATATTCAACCCCTGGCTGAGATGATATCGCAGGAAGTGGTGATAAAATATTTCAGAATATCACCGGATATTAAGTTAATATGGAGGGCTTATATAAAGAGGATTTTCTGGATATGATATGCAAAAAGTTGGCAGTGAGATCCTGGGAATGTTATCCAGATAGTAAGACCAATATGCCAACATTGTTTGGTTGACAGACCATACCTGAAAACAGCTCAATTGGTGTTGAACAAGATACAGAGATTGGCGTAACAGGGAATATGAAAACCGTGCCTACTCTTGGACTTAAGACCGTTGCATATAATGAATACTGGACGCCACAGCTTTGGGGACTATGATTCGGATAATGGGAGACAAGCATAACACAAAGTTATTAATTCTTTAGGTGCTCACTACATATCAGTATACTCTGTGGTCGTGTGAAGTGCTTGGCGGAACCTACAGTCTAAAAACGAACGAACATGGGAACAACTATTTTGAAACTCCATTATATCTCCTAAGTAGAAACACTTAGTGTGCAGAGAGTTCTTATGGACACCGAACAGGACGCTGAAGGGTCAGGGTAATAGAACTGGAAAGCAATATTATATGGATGCCCTTTATAGGTTGAGGGCAATACAATGGACCATATCGTTGCAGTATAATTGCATATCTTTACGACGACAGTAAGTATGAGAGCCAAGTACTCTATAAAAAATTTCTTTCAGCCCAATATTTTTTTATTCTATTTTCCTTAACGAAGCCTAATTATGTTGTATAATAAGTGTAATGTTTACATTTCAATTTGGTTATGCTCATAAAAAGCCATTTGTATGCGACCCTCATTAAAACTGTTCAATAATGTGCATTTAAAAATAATTTTTCACTTTTTGTTGCTTTTAATGACCAAGTCCGTCTGTTGCTATTGACAGCAAACAGCAATAAATTTTTTTTTGTAAAAAATTATAAATCTTCTATCATCGAAATAGTATTTCAAATGTATAGACGAGTACGTACACGACAGAAGCAAAAAAAAGTATTTCATATTGAAATAAATATTTTTAAGTGAAATAAACTGAAAATGACAACCTCTTTTATGATGTATTTCGAATGGCAGCAAACAGACAAATAACAACAAGAAAAATATCCCCAGGAAAAAAATTTATTAAACAACTATAAAAATTTCATAAAAAGAAAAAAAAATAAGAAAAAGTAGAAGAATTGAAAATTGTGCACACACATTTGTTGTCTAGTCATGTTCAAATTATTGTTTATTATGAAAAAGAAATTTTTTTTAAAATAGAAACATAAATAAACAATGAGTACATATATTAAATAAATAAATATGTACATATGTATTTAAAAATAAAATAATCTTGTACTATAGCACACACTACAATTGATTTCAATGTCGGTCAGAAATAATAACAAAAATTAAAGATTTCTTGCCGAGTACTTGTCACAAGAAATTTGAATTGGAAACAATGTTTGTCTAAGAAGCATATGCTGTATGCTGGCACAGTGATGAGCAAACTAATTACATCAGTAATGAGTAGTAGCAAAATAGTGCAGGACTAAGATTTAAAGATTTAAAGTCTTTAACTAAAACTAGGCACTAAAGTATGGCAAGCGATTGGAACTTCATTATCCTCTGTGCGCTCCTGAAAAAGAGAGACCTTCAACTACGGTTGTATAAACCTTCTACCGATCGGATATTACCAAAGTGTTGTGCAAACGTCTGACACCACTTGCCACAACCTTTTCAGTATGGCCTCAGAGACTGTTTGATCACCGAATTGAATATTGGCTTGTGGTATCACAATGCGCTTAACGTTTGGCCTTATCTATCCTGATTTAGGGAAGAGAAACTGTGTTAGTGCCAAACCAAATCAAAAAATGTTCGAAGTCCAATGATATTGTGATACAACACTATCGGCAATACGGGCTTCTGGAATTTATCCAATGAGAAAGCCCGAGTAAAGTAAATTAAGCCTAGAAAATGAAACGTAAACACAGAAGTAAGGTCAAGGTAGTCCTCAAGGCATTAAAAGTCGTAATTCCATTAAAAGTATCTGGAGACATTAGGATATTATAATCTTAGGGAAGAAAGGACGAAAATTTCAGCAAACCGTAAAGGATGGAGATCCTTTCTGACATAGTAGTAATGCTGCCAAGGGGGTTAATAAAAGGAAACTAACATAACTTTGGCGCTCAATAACACTTAGGTGACCGCAGTTAATAAACAGCAAATCTCTCACTTGATTTCACTTCACACTTTATCAACCCAACCATTTTAAGGCATGGCCTTTAAGACCATACATGAATAATTTATAAAAACTACAACTAAAAATGAGAAAATGAAAAATGTTTAAATAATTACCATAATACTGGTGCTAGTCATTTTGATTGATTAGATTTTTGTTGCGTTTGTCACAATATATTAAAATTAGACAAGAAAACTAAAGATTTTCTACAAATCCTTTAACAAATACGTTTGGAATTTAGCAAAATAAATGACAATGCGATCCAAAAGTAAATGACCGACTGATGGATGGATAAGCTTAAATACACGGTCACTTTAAGGCGATATACTATGCCGTACCGAATTAGTGACAAAACTAAACTGGATGACTGATGATGGAAATACGAAAAATTTTTCAATAGTAAATGGAAATACAATTGAATCGGTCACCCATACCACAATATCACTTCATAATATTTTTAGTATTTTATCCACAATAGAAAACTTATTGTATTCAATACGAGATGACAGATATCAAGAGGCCATAAGGAAAAAATCTCATGCCTTAGTACGTATATACATATACAACGAAAACTACATTCTTAAGCAAATATTTACTTTGGAAATCCACTATAAATCCCCCAAAAAACAAAAAACCCAATTGCTGGCGGTTGTATTTCGATCAGCATGACTAGACCACATACTAGTCATTAATATCATTATTATCATCATCATTATTAGTATTTAAAGCATTATTATTCTTAATATTATTTTTATTGTTGTTGTTCTTGTTATTATGACGACAAAAGTAGCCGCACAGTTTATTTAACAGTACACTTAAGAAATTTTTCCATTTTTCTCCCTTTTTTTTTTGGCTTAAAACAACAGAAACTGACATTTAAACAACGACAGTAACAATAACAACTGCAATAACAACAACATTTAGTATAATTAAATGCAACAACAATAAAAACCATATGCTCCTAACACACTTGATAATGAATTTATTCGTCATTGGAACAGCATCAACAGCAACCAAATGAAATAAAATTTTTCTAAATTGAAAATAATTTTTAATTTGAAAGAAATGAACAGTTAGACAGACAAACAGACAGACAGACATCTACACAGCCAGACAACCGACAGATAGGCAAGTCAAAAGACCAGACAATACCACCAACCAACTGAACCATCATAAGCGACCGCCACCTCAGTGCTATGAAAATAGATTTCGTCTCAAAAGTCAAGGCGCAGCCGAAACGACAGAACATGTAAAGATGAATGCAAATAAGCAATGGACCCACCACCATCACCAGAAAGAAGTCCATTATTACTTGGCAAACGTTAGTGTAATGATCATTATTTCATTAGAATATGAAAATAATTGTCATGATTTTCTTTCATTCATCAGCGTTATAATGGAAAATGAAGATGAAAATGTATTTCCGCCAGGCAATGATAAATCAAATAAAATGTAAAATAAGACTGCATTTCTATTGGAATTTTGAACATTTATTTGCTTTTTTATCGGTCACAGATATTAAGCTACTGGCAATAAATAAGTAAATGTCGTGATCACACAAAAACTTAGCTTAGTTTCGGCTACTATCATATATATACATACATAAATACATACATACATACATACATGATTGTTCATTAGAATCCTTCAGTCAGGATTATAACCTAGCTTCTCACACCAGTTACGTTGTGAAAGTTAATTTTATACACGTCATTTAAAGTCGACTCCGAATAACAGATTTTTCTGAAACTTTTCATGGAATTTTTATTTCACTCTCACAGTTTTTGCCAGAAATTTGCTGACAGGCATTCGCCGAAGAAATATTTTTTCATATTTCGTTTCGTTTTGATGTCTGACTTGGGGTTTGAACCATGGCCAGCACACTACTTAATAAACTGGTGGCTGACGTGCGTGTTTATAAGCATTTAACACAGTTGCTTCCAATTAAAAAAAAAAAATTAACTACTGAACGTCATAAAATAGGTTTTACGTAGGTCGTTCTAGGAGGAATATGATAATGACAAAGAAAAAAAATCCCATACATATCTGAATTATTCTTATGATAATAGCTGATCAGAATATATCGAGTGTTTGTTTTTTAGCTGCAGCAGAACTAAATATATCGATAACTGCACATGCATACATAATTGGTGATTACAACTCTTCAGTCAGGATTACAGGAGTAACGGGACCTACAGTTTAAAGTCGACTCCAAATGACAGATTTTTGAAAAGCTTTTCATGACAATTTTATTCCACTCTCAGAGTTTTTGGCCAGAAATCTGCTAAGAGGAAGACGCCGAAGGAATATTTTTTCATATTTCGTTGTGTTGGAGATATCTGACCTGGGATTTAGGTTTCATAATTGTGGAAATTTAAATTGAAAGTTCATAGAAACGTTCGTTCATTATATGGTGTATATAAACCGCTTTGCGAGCAAGAAGGTCGTGCACCTATTACATATGTATATGTTTTCGCAATGATTTTAATTTGCTCAATTGACAACCATCAATAAGACAAAGAAATGTGCGTATTGAAGAAAAAATTGCTATTGCAGTTCAAAGCATTGAAGGTATTAGTTCTGTCGTACGAAAGAGGTCTCTGCTACTCAGTTGCCTATTGAGAGTATAGTACCAACTGTTGTCAAAAGTGATCCTGCACTTGATCTCCATGACTGACATAATATTTGTTGAAAATGTCAGCGTACGCAAGCAAATGGACGCTTTTTTGAAAAATAGTGTAATTGTGATGCACTTACGTCTTTCGCAGAACATTCTCCATGACGAAGTTGAATAGGTCGCATGATAAGAGCTCGCCTTGTCTGAAACCTTTCGCGGTATCAAAATGGATACATATACCGACGGCTCTAAACTCGATAATGGGGTTGGGAGCGGTGTCTACTCTGGGAAACTGGACCTGAATATTTCTCTCCGTCTGCCGGACTACTGCAGTGTGTTTCAGGCGGAGGTGATGGCGATTTACCGAGCCGCGCAATGGATCCTCGTCAACGATGCTCCTTTCACTCGCGTCTCGATCTTCTCTGATAGTCAGGCCGCGATAGGATCTCTATCGGGTTCCGTGATTAACTCTGGGATCGTTAGGGAATGTCGCCGCTGTCTCGACCTTCTCTCGGGGCGCTTCACCAGTATCTCTCTGGTGTGGGTCCCCGGCCACAGTGGAATTCCGGGAAACTGCAGGGCCGACGAGCTCGCCAGGGCTGGTGCGCTCCTTCCGGAATAGAAGGCGTACCAACCGATTACTTGGTCTTGGTCGTGATGTCATCTCGACTACAGTGGCCGTACTTACAGACCATTGCATCATGGGTAGACACGCGGAAAGAATGAGGCTCCCTTTCAACGACTTTTGCCGTGGATGCAGGTTCACTGAGGAAGAGGAGACTGTTGTTCACTTTCTCTGCCAGTGCCCGCCTCTTGCTAGGTGTAGATATAGGTTATTTGGCTGACCATTCCTGGTTAGCTTAACGGAGCTATCATCTATTGACATCAAGGATATAGCTTCGTTCATCAAACTTTCTGGCTGGTTTTCCAGTGCAGGGTAGTCGTGCTTTTGTTGTGCAGCCCTTGCGCTGACCAACTTCCTCCTTTTCCCTGATTTTGGTGGAACTTGGTTAGTACAGGGACTGCGTTCACCCGTGGCATCACAATGGACCGCTATGCGTGCTCAAGTGAGCTTTGTGATATCAGAGCTACCACTCCGACCTAACCTAACCTAGTCAAAAGGTTCGGAAAGGTCCATTCCTACCTTGACGGAGCTACAGGAATTTCTCAACGTCATTCTGCATAGCCTTCTCAGCTTCGCAGGTATACCGAGCTCAGACATTGCGGCAAAAACACGATCCCGATACGATAGACAAAAAGATGGTGTGTGTCGACTTGTTTTTTGTGGGTCTTTTCCAGGATTTGGAGTAGTGTGAGGATCTGGTCAATGGTGGACTTGCCAGGTCTGAAGCCGCACTGATAAGGTCCAATCAGTTTTTTAACGAGTGGCTTCAGTCGTTCACACAATACGCCTTTAAGAACCTTATATGCGATAGGGAGAAGGTTTATATCCTTGTAGTTGGCGCATATCGTAGGGTCTCCCTTTTTCAGGACAGGACAGAGGACACTGAGGTTCCAATCGTTGGGCATACTTTCCTCTAGCTATATTTTGTAAATAAGCAGGAGCATGCGCCCTACCAACTCATTACATTCGACCTTAAACAATTCAGCGGGGAGGCCATCAGGACCTGTCGATTTATTGTTTTTAAGAGGCAATAACCTTGTTTTATATTAGATTTCGTATTTCATCACTAGTCAGAGCCTGCTGTATTCTGTCACTCTTACATGAAAAGAAAGGTCATGAGATTGTTTTTAAAAGAAATAAGTACGAATGAAGCATATAGCAATCCATACCCAACAGGCAATTTTAATGGATGTAATAGTGGATTCGTTGTAGTCGTCGTAGTCCAGTAGGAAATGTCTTGACTTATTAGATGTGAAACCACGGTTCAAACCCAGGTCAGACATCTTAAACAAAACGAAATAAGAAGAAATATTTCTTTGGCGACATCTGCTCAGCAGATTTCTGTCAAATACTCTGAGAACAGAAAAAAATTGTCAAAAATCCATCGTTTGGAATCGAATTTAAACTGTAGGTCCCGCCACTCATTGGATAAAATTAACACACACAACATAAGTGGTGTGAGAAGAAGAAGCCGTAATCCTAACTGAAGGGTTGTATGTATTGTGTAGGCAGTTTCGAATATATTTTCATCGCCTCAAAGCAAATTTCATTGCCAAGACGATATTTTACTGGCATAAATATTTGAATAACACGACAGAAAAATGTGTGAACAAATCACTTCCTCATCCAGTTAATTAATATTATGGCGGCATTCTTCATATTCTTTAGAAATATAAATTATTACTGCAAATTCCTTTTTATTTTTGTATTTTAAATTATTTGTTTTTAATGTTAAAAGCCTTTTAAATTGACTCGGGAATGTATGATAAATTGTAATCAAGTGTTTTAAAATAAATTTATTAAAGAAAATACATACATTTTAAACACACTTAAAAATATTTCTCAAAATAAAGGAGATGAGGGAGATGAGGGAAAGGAAAAAAATTAATTTTACTGTCAACCCATTAAAAGACACTAAATTAAGGCAACACTAAATAAAATAATAGCAACAACAACAGTTTCATTTAAAATAGAAATAAATGCTATACCGGCTGTCAAGAAAATTATTTTGTTTTGCTTCACTTAAAATTTTTGGGAATTACTTTGCAAACAAGAAGACAGACGGACAAACAGGCGGACAGACAGACATACACTTCGTATTTGTTTATAAATAATCAGATACAATGATTTTTTCAGAAACAACTATAAATACAATACAAATTTAAAACAATACTTGAGAGAAAAACACAATAATGTTGAAAAGAAATTGAGAACACAAGATATTTGTGTCTGAAAAAAAAAGATTGCTGAAGTAATAGAAGAGCTTTTAGAATTGGCAACAATAATAGACACTAGAAATGCAATTGAAAATAAAATTTAAAAAACAAGAAAACAATTTAAAAACATTAAAAAAATTGCAGCACTTTCATTTTAAACTTGACCCCTTAAAACAATGAACGGCAGGCAAATCATTCATTCACTCATTCATTCATTTTTTGCACACCAAAAAATATTTACAGAAGCATTTATGCAAACTATACAGTGTGCAAGACAAATGCGAACTTGTTAAACATTTTTTTTTTAACTTCAACGCGGGAATTTTTGTGCATATGTATTTGGCGGTTCGATATAGGTTCATTCAGTCACTGCGCCTAATATTGCATATCGCCAGCTAATTGAAGTCGTCGTAGCTAATTGAAGTAGGTAGTGTGTTGGCTTATTAGATGTAAGGCCACGTTTCAAATCCCAGATCAGATATTTCCAACAAAATTAAATATGAGAAAATATTCCCTCGGTGACTTCTCTTCAGTAGATTTCTGGCAAAAACTACGAGAATAAGTAAAATTGCCAAGAAAACTTTTTCAAAAAACTGTCGTTCAGAGTTCTCTTTAAACTGTAGGTTCCGCCACGCATGTATAAAATTAACACATAACATAATTGATAGGAGGAGCTATTTTGTAATCCTGACTGAAAGGTTGTAAAGACCAATTATGTATGTATGTCAGCTAATTAGAGCTGACCTTGTTCTGTGCATAGGTTCTCCAAAAAATGTTCTAATTTTTGTCGAAGTACAGAGACATCTCTGGACAATCGTTCGGTAGAATGGGACCAACGAAAGTATTGCCTACGTGATGTAGCAATATATCTTCTGAAAAAAGTTCAGTCTTGTCCGGAAAGAAAGTTTGAGAAAATGAGCAATATCCTATTAATTATGCTGTGTTGCATCATATTAATGACTGCGTTCAGATTTTCACTGGTATTTCGAAGCTAAATGGAACTGTGGATGATGGAATTTTGTCAGGACCGATGGGCATAACTCAATCCGTAAGGCTACCGAAAGCTGCGGTGAAAATCATTAGCGATGGAAACATCTGTGGAAGGTATATGACTATACTTTTTAAGAACCGGATACCTGTCAAGCAGTAATAAACTCCAAGACAATGAAAAACTTTCGCAGAAACCTTCAATGAGATATGCAGCGATATGATGTTCATGGCTCAAATGGCTACTAGGACATAGCTACCGTCCAGGTAACTGTAGATCCTTTAAATTCTTTAATAAATTATTTACTTCGGAAACCCCTTTAAAGATCTCTGAGCTTACAATTGTCAAGGCATAACGACATAGGAAGGCTTCAACCTTGGGCAGATTGAAGCAATAAATCTATCCAAAGCTTGATATAATGCGCACAAAAAGTCTACTTAAGCTCTAAAGGAGTTCACTCCGTATGGTAGTTGGAGTTTGACACACGCATTGCATTATGGGCAGTCATGCCAAGTGCATTATTATTTGACTCTTAGCAAATGACTTTTCCAGGAGCTATAGATATGAGGAAGAGAAGGAAAATATTCTGCAAATATTGATAGCATGCCTAAGTACTATTTCATCTTGATGTCTACTATACAAACAATTGTAAAGGACTCTTGACAAATGACTTCTCCAGAACCTGTAGGTTTAAAGAAGAAAAGCAAAGTGTTCTACACTTCTTAGGTGTATGTCTAAGGCAATGAATGCGAAGCTGGATGAAGTTGGACAACTATGGTATCATAATGGTCCTCATATAGCTTTTCTATGTCTATCTCAACTTACTTTGGTTGACAGTCATCTGTATCTACCCAAATATCTAGATATCCAAATATCTAGAAGCAAAGCATGTTTACACACAGTTGTTACAAGTAATTTCGTGAAGCCGTGACTTCTGGAACACGACTTTGAACACGTATTTACAATACAGAAACTTCTGAAAGCAACTTCCTCATGAAAACTTGCTAAACTTTTCGAAAACACAATTTTTTTCAAGCCATTTCTAGGGATTTTTTTTTCTAAATACAGCGTTTATTTCCTTAATTTCTTTAAATCTTTTGTTTATTTTCTTAATTTCTTTAAATCTTTTGTTTTTATATCAATTAAATACACCATTTAGATGTTGTTGTTGTTTATTCATTTAATTTTTTTATTTTTTTTTATTTTTTTTGTTTGTTTTTCTATTGTTTACTGTGAGTAGAGCTGCAAGAGGCACATATTGTCGGAAATCGTGTTGCCAAGAATTTTGTTTATTTTGTTGTTGTTTTTGTTTTTATATTTGTCGAAATTTTATTGTTTTTTTTATTGTGTTTTTCCTCTTCGTTTGTGTAGATAAAATTGAAAATACCCATAAAACCAGATAATGTCAGCCAATGTTTCTATTCATTTTTGGGTATGCCGATGCATGCAAAAATGTGGGTGTTTTTGATTTGATGAAGTGATTTGTAAAAGACTGATTATAGGTTGGCTATGATTATGGTTACACATTTACAAATACGGGCGATTATGGAAAAATTATTGAATATAATGTTTAATAACTTCATTCAATTCATTTGGTAGAATAGTTCACAGTGTAATTAACATAAAAAGCTGACTTAAAAAATTTGAAAGCCAAGGTTAAACTATTTTAATGTGAAACACATGTGCCAATACAATTGTATTTGTATCAATTTAGAACTTGTGAGTTCCCCAAAGTTCACCAAATATAAAAAACTAGCTGTACCCTGCGCGCTTTGCTGCACTACAAACTAAAATAAATTTGAAGGAAAGACATTAGACAAATATCCAATTAAGTTTGAATCATTTTATTGATTTTGTTTCCCGTTGTCTAGATGATTCAGACGAACGGGCCTGAGTAGTACGCATTCGATCAAGTGATTCATTATTCAAGTGATTCATGCGAACGGATCTGTGCGGCATGTACTCGAAGATTTTTCAGTCTCAATGCTGATTCTGAGGCTAGTAATGCTCTTTTCTTTTCTTTTCAACACAGGATCAAATGCACAGTTTACGATTTAATTAATTTCGAAGAATTTTCAGTGGCGCCACCTGTCGGAAATTGGTTATACCAACTTAGAAACCTTCGTCGGCTCATGCGCAACAACTTTGCTAAAGATTAAATGCATAGTTTACGATTCCATAAAGTACATTCATTTTTATATATCGATGGCTTAATATAGAAAGGTCGTATCTCGTTTTTTTTCAAAATCGTGGTTTTTACATATTCTGGTAGACAAAACCCCCATACACATCCTCTGAAAAATTCAGGTTCCTATGTTGACGAATAGTTGATTTACAGTAATTAAAAGAAACATAACATTACCTTTTCGTTTTAGATTTTTTAAGTTTTTTCCTTCTCCTGTAAAATACTGAAAATGTAAGATACGACCTTTCTATATTAAGCCATCGATATATAGATAATTTAAACTTGAAAAAAAAATAAATAAAACAAAAGTCTACGAATTTAATTTTGGTTATATTTTTTCTTATTTGGTGAATTTTTTCACAAATGTTGGTTACAAAATTTTGTTCTTTCCCTTCTATCTTTCCCCCCGCGTCGTTCTTTACACTTTATTTTCTTTGGTTTTATACATCAAGAATCACAGATAGCATACTTGTAGGGGTAACTACTATGCGTATGAGTAATATATTTCAAATGCAATTAAATATTAAGTATGTAGTATGTAGCATACGTGGGCATGGCCCCTCGCTCATTTGGAATATCAACATAAAAAGTAGCCTATAACTCCTTCCAGACATACAGGAAGATACTGTGAAAATTTCAAGAAAATCGGATCAGCCGTTTAATCGTCTATAAACTTCAAACATACAAACATACAAACATACAATCAAACACACATTCATTTTTATGTATAAGATTGTTATCCCTAGTTTATCATAGGACCCTTCTTTATCATAGCACCCTTATTATAGCATTTGTATTATTGCCAATAATTTGCAATTGCCCAAACGCATTTGGTTTCTGCTGTCTAAATTCCAGACTATGGCAAATAAGATATACATTGGTTTGCTCTCCTTTCTCGTCATTAAAGCCTCAACACGGCATATCTAAACATTAACTAAAGGGTACTATCCCGATATGACTGTCCTGAGCTTTTTAATATGAATAATAGGTTGATCTATGACAAAAATGTTCAATCTTCCTCTATACCATGAAGCCCAATGATCATCTACCACACAGTAGAAGACTCTTTACGACATTAACGTTGGACATTTACCCAACAGAGTAGAAGAGTTCTCGTTCTTCTGAAGAAATCATTTGCCAGCGTGACCAAGACTATTGCATTGCGATTAAATACCCTGAATGCTATGCCCAGTAATGATTTCTAATGATGCTACTGAGCAAGTCCTTTAACAAACTTTTCGTGTGCCATCTACATAACCTCTGTTTGCTGACCCACTCTAACCGTATTCGAGACTAATCCTAAACGTATCAATCCTCAACATGTAGGTTCCTAATGAAATTCCCTATATAGAGAATTCACTTAAAAGTTCAATGGTTGCTTTACATCTGGAGTGTTGAACATTCTCCAGTTTCCCGGGATACTTCGGAGTCTCGATACTCATATAATATGAGATTCGTAAAAGCCAAAAATAGTCTTTAAGTGCAATATCATGACAGCCACCTGCCACTACCGCATGGAAAACGTTACGATTGTCAAGTAGGCTTCTCGAAAGAGTCTTGTACCATCCATGGAGATTTGTACAGTGTCATCTAATTCCTTCTAACTGAAACAGACTCCGCCAAACCTTCTTGAGAACCAAAAGCCGAGATGAATAAATAAAATAAATAGAAAAAATTGTCCTAAAAATATTTCTTCATGCTGTGCTATCCATGATCCAGGTAGCCAATGAAATCTATCTAAAGAAAGAAGATTCTAAGCGACTTCCATAATTCTGATAACTCCTTAATACCGTCTGTACATGTATATTCTCCTGAGACTTTCCTACGCCTAAACATTTAATTCGGGTTTCCACCGTAAATAATGGTTGCAAACGGTATACCACTGGTATACGGTATGAAACATTGTTCAACTGTAGTTAATTCCAGGCCTTATTCGTCAGTAATGATCCTCCACAACTTGATCTTGATTACTTATCCCTCGAATACAATGTATATTTTGCATTCGAGGTATGCTAAATACCACAGAGGCTTCGACAGTCTCCAAAAAGGCCACACACTTATTTCGTTATCGTTTATGTTTTCCTTTCAGGAACAACTTAATTGTTTCGATAGCAAACATGGTTTATTGGTTTAAGTCTGTATATCTTACTGGTTTAAGTCTGTACTAATCTTAACCTACAAATAAAAGGAAAAACATTGGCATGAAAAATAATACAAAAATCAATTGATTTGAAGATAAAAGCTTTAATTGAGAATACTATTCCTTTTCCTTTCCCATATTTAATAGAGTCTCCGATAAACGATTAGAACCATTACCATCGGTTCTGGCTCTTGCCTTGTATTTAATTGCTCTTATCATTGATGACGAATATTTCTGTTTTTTTTCCTATTCTGAGGGTATTTTCTAGCTGTTGTTCATTATTGTAGTCATTTGCTGATTTCGTTGTTTTTTTGTTTAGTTTTTCTTTTTTTTAATTTCAATTAAAATTTTATTTTTAATTCATTTCATATATATTTTTTGGCAATAGCATACCCTTCCTATGCTTGATTGAAATCGTTTGCACAATTGAAAGGAAAATTAAGTGCAACAGTAGCATAGACTATGCAACAAGTGGCAGCAAAGGTATGATTAGACAAATTCTTTGTTTCTATTCTAACTACAAGGGGATGTCACAGAATCTGTTTCAAAATTGGAATTTGTGTTCTACGCATAGCTTACTTGCAGCCTATGGCTGGCATCATTTTAAGTCCCCAAATCTTAAAACCACATATAAAATATTTTTCATTTAAAAAGAGAGCAGCTTAAAAGCGCTTTAAAAAATAAAATTTATTTCCATGCATAACCACGACAAGGCAGTAGTACAACACATCTGGCTATTATTCTATGATCAGTACGCCGTGTGTATTTTACTTTGATTTGGCCGAATATCTTCTATTCAATCTCTTTGGCTTCTTCTTCTTCAAATTGGCACTCCTTTTTGGCCTCGAACCCGATCGCTTCTTTGTCCTCTTATACACTTTCGGATTGACTTTCCGACTCACTTTCTTAGCCTTACGGCCCAATAACGTTTTTAAATTGTTTGCTGTTGGTTTGACTCTTCTTTCGATTTTCCGAAATGGACTGCTCGGTGGTACACGAAATGAACCATTTAAACCATTTCCTTTGACATTCTGCAATTCACCAGTTTCTAAAGCTTCTTTAAAAAATTTCTTCACAAATATCATACGCCTGATCAGTTCACGTTTGCTGTGTAAAAAATTATCGAAAATATATTTTCTTAGGCCCAAAAATGAGAAACCACGACGTGATCGGCCTTTTGATAATGTTTTAATCGCTTCGGTCACCATCTCCTTAGTGGCGATTGGTTTTGCCGGTATACGCGTTCCACTCGGGAAGGTAAAGACTTCGGCAAATTTGTGTGGCGGTGACCAAGGTACTGCAGCCATTTCATGTACATGTGGATTTAAAGGGCCCATGGTAGACTGTTAAATAGATTTTTTATTATTAAACTTGCATTTGTAATTGAGAAGATATTTTTGCATTCCCTACCATTGCGTTTGTTTAATCTTGAAAAATGTTTTCTTCTATCACAGTTTCTTTTAAAAAATATATGTTTTCTCAATACGTTTTTCAATAAAAATTGTTTTCTTTTTTTTTTGATTTCTTTCAAACGTATTTCTGAAGGCTTGATAAGTCTCTTGGAAATATATGTCAGATATTCATACAGTGTTCTACATGCATATGTACGATACAGGGTCTTTCAACCTGCGGCCATTTGTATAAAAATACATCGAAGTGGTGTTCAATGTGCACTGTAAAAAGGTCGAATTTCGAAGACCCTGTAGTTTATATACTGGGAAGAGCTCAGGTAGGTCGAAGTGGTAGCTCTGATATCACAAAGCTCACTCAAGCACGCATAGCGGCCCGTTGTGATGCCACATGTGAACGCAGTCCCTGTACTGACCAAGTTCCACCAAAATCAGGGAAGAGGAAGAAGTTGGTCGGCGCAAGGGCTGCACGGGAAGAGCTCAGGGTTTTCTGAAATTCTACTATCTGCCAAATCCTTATAAAACATATCGGCTTGGAATACAATTTTTTTCTGGACAGAAGAAGGAATAAATTTTCCATTGCCTAAAATTTTTTATGGGTACGTGGAATGTTTTTCACTTTCTGAGTGCGATTTCATAGTTGATTCTGATCGCCCAATCTGCCACCTCTACGCCCTCTTCACTAGATGGGTGAGGGGTGAAGAAGAGAGGCTGTGGGGTAATGGATCGAGATGTTATGTGTCTCCGTGTCTATTGCCTGTTATAGACAGTGATAGAACAGGTTTGCTGCTGGCCTTAGATAAGCCCAATCTGGAGTTAGTTATTGGTTTCATTACGGGGCATATCGAGATTAGATCCCCGTAGTTAGAAACTATCGAACACCTTCTCTGCAACTCTTCAGCTCTTATTAGGTTAAAGTGAGGACCCGGGGCAGGGGCTTCTTCGAAGGAATGGACTTTTTGTGGAGAGCCGACATTAAGGCTCTCCATAGATTCTTAAATAGGTTGAGCTGGTTGAGAAGTGCTAGGGCTTCAAGGCTCTCTTGTGTGTTTTTGGTCCATCTGCTCTCTCCTTTATCCTTCCTTTCTTATCTCTTCTTTTTTCCAATTTGCCTACTTCTTTACTATCCTCTCTCTCTTCTCTGGGAGGAGGTGGTGTGAGAAGCTATGTATGTATGTATCCATGTATTGCCGCTTATCACCAACTCAGCTACACACTACAAAAATACTCGGAACTCAGCTTATTTGTCCTTGAAAAGTGAACATAGACTTGCCAGAAAGAGAGTGGAAGAAATCGGAAGGGATGAGCTGTGTAGAGATGTTCGCACACACCTCATCCAGTATAATCACACAACAAATTTTAGGAAGGCCTGAATATCGCTTCAAAATATTATTTTAATCTTCGAAGGAACATCTTCCCATGGCATTCGAACTTCCTCAATTAAGTTCTGATCATTGACATAAGAGATGCTGTTTTGGCTCCGACTCCTTGTCGTTGATATATTCCCTGCAGAAGTTCGTTCAAATCTATCCCATTCCTCTCTTCTTACTTACTTATTCCCGTCTTTTTACTGACTTCTCAATGTCCTATAATGAACCATATTACTAGTCACTCGTTGGGCGTATTGAACCTCAATAACGAGTTAGTTCATCGATATATGTATGTCTTTTAACTACTAGTCACGTGCTTATTTATTCTTTTAATATCTCTTCTGCCTCTCATTAACTTAAACTAACAAAACTTTTTGAAAGAAGTTAAGGATATGAAAGGCCATGATCGAATATCTCACATTTTCTTCATTACAAGGCACCCATAATCAAAAGAGCCCTCTAAGTTTCTCATTTTTATTGAACTTTCCTTCACCAAATAATTTCCAGTGACATTTAATTTTTATTGAAAATCATAGTTGAACTCCCCAAGAGTCCCTAGGCCAAGAGTCCCTAGTCCACTTTACTTGAAAAACGATTAATCACTAGAGTGGCTGTATTAGAGACATTGGAATTGCGTTTTGGTAATGGTGGTGGTGACTTGGGGCTCATGCCATAAATATTCTCAACACAGCGTTGTTCAATTGTATACTCATCACTGCATACTTTGGGCGTTTCGTATTCATCGTCAGCGAAGTTATAAGAAGGAAACGTATCCTCAAAACAGGTTGAAGATGATTTCAAGCTGGACAATCTTTCCAAATCCTTAACCGATATGGGAAAAGGCGAAGGTGAATTTTCACTTGGCGGGGTATCGGGTAGGGGTAGTCTGTAAGTAAATAAATGAAAATGATTAAAAGGATCTTTATAAGGTCCCTTAAAAGGACTTACTTAATGGACGACTGTTTCTTCAGAGCACATGGTTTTTTCTTTTTCATGGAAGACTGTTTTTGATATTCCAGCTCGGATATGGTGGCCACATAACAAGCCTGATCGGGCTTCTTCACAACCAAAACATTTTTTGAACCTTCAAGCAAATCAGGATACGTTTTAATGCCAAAGTAGGCAATTAAACCGCCCGCTATGATGGATAATAAAAATATTAAACACAACATGCCGATGGTAAAGCTTTTGTTATCCTCAGAAATCCATACGTTTTCCTGTCTTTTGGCGGGCACATGCAGAGGCAAACAATCGAAGGGCGATATATCGTTTTTAAAGGCAGCCAGCAAACAGAAAGTATAGGTGGTATTAGACTCTAAAGGACCTACTAGTAGTTGAGGCTCAGCATACAGCATGCAGGAGGTATCATTGTAGTTCAAGGGTGACTCATTAAACCATATGACCAGTAGTTGGAAAGGATTTTCAATGGTCACAATGACAGTGTTATTCTCCTCTAACAATTGCAATTCAAAGTTATATTTTGGAACTGGAATTTCAAAACTATCCTCCTCCCCCTGCTTCAATAATTCGACATTGGCATCAGTAATCAGTTCGGAACTACGTGTCGCACGAACTTCATCGGTGGCACCCCGATTAAGGCAACGCATTTTTAACATGGAATTACCTTCTACCGAAGACTTCTCACTGGAAAGTATAAAATCGGTGTTATTTTCAACACTTGCAGTGGCACTGCTGCTGCCTGCAGAGATTTCTGTTGTATCGCTGTCTGTAGCAATAGCTTCCACTGTTGCCGGCTGCTCTGTGGTAACCTTTGTTATACAATTCTGCTCATCATAGTTTAGTTCATCCAAGGCAAGACCATACAAGTGATATGGAGCCTTACAATACAAAATATCCATGAATTGTTGGCGATATTTTCGATATACACCCGACAATGCCAGCAAATCACAATTGCATAACCAATCGTTATTGGCCAGATTGATTAAGGCCATTTGGGATGTCTTTAACATTGTTTGTAAGACAGCTGGTCCTATAAACCTTAACTGATTATGGGACAAATTGATAAGCGTTAGTTTACCCTGTAGATCATCAAAGGCATCCTCTTCGATATGCTGTATTTGGCTATCAACTATGGTTAGATATTTTAAGTTAGGCGTGGACTTGAATAGGTTGCGGCTTAATGAGCCATTAAAGCGATTGTTGCTCAAGTCCAAACACAATAATTTGGGTAAAAAGCTCTTATCAAATAGGTTATGTTGGCCATTAATCCTTATATTGGCATTTAATTTCAAGTTCACCAAGGTGGTTTGCACAGGTTGAAATATGGCCGGCTCATAACGCAGGATATTGGATTTTATGGTCAAATATTTCAAGCTAAACAAGCCCAACAAGGCACCGCTGTGGACTTTCCTAATGTTCATGTGAGACAAGGTCAAGGCGAAGGTGTTCTTAAACAGCTGGGCATTAAAAGCATTATTTCTGATGCGACTAATATTACCCCAACGTATAATGAGCTCATGTATGGAAATATTAGCAGGTAGCCATGAATTTTTCAAAACACCCGCTGGAAATTCTTGTTTTTCAAATACAAGTTGGTCAATAGTCAAACAGGAACTGGCCTATTGAAAGGACAACTTATAAGACAAGTCAAAATAATTCAAAGTTCCATGCTTTACCTGTAAAACTTCATCCAACGTTGCATAAACATTGGCCACATTTTTACATGTGACTTGACATCCGTTCTCCTGGCAAGCACTTGCATTTGCATTGATAATTTCAAAGAAATCAATGAAACTAAAACAGAACGTGTTTAATATATTTTTAAACATTAAAAACAAAATAAAAATATCTTTCGTTCTTACCGTCCTGTTTTATTGTATAATTGTCCACTAGAATTGCTGGGATTCACTTGTAAGTCAGCAAAAGCATCATCAACAGCATCAATTATATCACCAGCATCAGTATTGCCGATTGTATTCTGATTCTGGCACGTGGTATTCTGTTGTATGGCCAAATAGAAGGCGGTAATAACAATACAGAGGCCAACAGTTAAGAGTAGCCAGGCGCATAATTGTAAACGTTTTTCATTTACACGGCAAAAAGTTTTACTTCAAGAAACAAGAAAGAAAAATTCAATTAAAAAAGGAATATGGAAAGATTTGTAAGAAATTTCTTGGTAGTAAGGGCGAGTCTAAGCCATGCTTGAGGCATAGTTCTGTGGTTCTTTTCAGTTAAAACCACAGATCAGCAATAAGCAGTCAAAAAGATGGGTAGATTCGAATCATACTCATAATTTTTGATACTTATACGCATTCATAGTAAATTTAATATCATACTCACACTACTCATATTCAAAGTTTGAAGTACTCATACTTAATAATACGCGTGATGTTGTTGATATCGACTCTCCTCTACTCAACATTTACAAGAATCACAAAATAAGTATGATTCGCATACGAACACTACAATACTCACTAGAAGATTTTGTGTGTGTGCTTTGCTTGCTGTCTTTGTCTTTTTCTTCCTTCTTTTTTTGTAAATGCAGCAACAACTAAGGCTGTAAATTGTTATGAATGATGAGTATTATAAGTATTTTTCTAAATATATGAATCTCGATGATTAGGCGTATGAATCAAACCTATTTCGAATGTTGTGAGTTTAATATCAACGTTGTACTCATACTCATTGCAACCTGTACTTTTAAATCAATGTTGTAGTGAGTACGAATAAATCAGAGTAGTTGAATTTCAATACTGTTGACTCACTCATACTCAAAATTTAATTAGTACTTAGGTTTAGGATTAGGTCGGAGTGGTAGCTCTGATATCACAAAGCTCACTTGAGCACGCATAGCGGCCCGTTGTGATGCCACGGGTGAACGCAGTCCCTGTACTTACCAAGTTCCACCAAAATCAGGGAAAAGGAGGAAGTTGGTCAGCGCAAGGTCTGCACATGAGTACTTATGAGTAGTGAAAAAAACGATTCATTGCTAAAACATACTGCCAACAGCGTTGAACGAACAGGCACCGTATGAGCCTTTGTTATGAGCATCGCTACGATGGCATTAGAAAATTCTGAACTACAGTTTGTTATTCAGTATGAGATTAACCCTGTTATTTCAAAGTCACCATAGTCCAGTAGGTAGTGTGTTGGCTTATTAGATGTGAGGCCACGGTGAAAAAAATTTCTTCGGCAACTTCCTCTCAGCAGATTTCTGGCAATTACTGTGAGAAAAAGAAAGTTTCTCAAAAATCTGTAGTTCGAAGTCGACTATAAACTGTAGGTCCAGCCAATCATGTATAAAACTAAAACACACAACATAAGTGGTGTGAGAAGCTGGAACGTAATCTTGACTAAAGGGTTTAATGACAAAATTGTGTATGTATGCATATGTAACCCTATTTTTTCTAGCATCTCCACACGGCCCCATGAGAGCAAAATGCTCGAATGGCCGCCCGACTGTCAGATAGTAGTGTTATATCCTGTCTTTTGTACCTTCTATTCAAGTTAAACTAATTAGCACTTTTGATGGCATAGCTTTCCGTATGGGAGATACCCGCAAGTTTCCCTATGTACTCGAAATATTTCATTCTGGGACCAAAAACTTCTAATTCTGTTTTAATATCTATTTCTAACCAATCTGTTTCTAACCCATCTGTATACCTCAAAATATTCATCAAATAGTACCTCAAATAATTTCTCTTTCCAGATTAATCGTTGCTAAGCACTTCTCAAATTCATAGAGCCTTCTGGTGCTTTCCAGGCGACAGTTGAGGAGGAAGCTGTCAACCAATCGATTTCTTAAGATATGAAATCCTTTAAAGAATTTCATGTTAGACCTGTTCCCCACCAAACTAACCGTAATATCCACAGCTTTGATCTTCACTGCTATGTGCAGCGAACTGAAATCCATTAGATCTTCCAAACTCTCTGTAGGACAGATTTTCAATACTATCTTATGACAACACCCAAACCTTTGTCTCTTGTTAAAACTTGACTCCCATCAACATAACCATACTCTCCACAGCTTTACTTCTTCACTACATTGTGCAGCGAACTGAAATCCAACAGAACTTCCAGCAGAACTTCATTCCTTCCAGTCGTGCCAACATTCTCTAGTCTTCGTATTTTGTCCAACGCTATTTGAGCAGTTTTCTGGTTTGTTTTATCTGCCCCAACAATTAACCAGCAACCCATGGGTTGCTATTGGTGTGATCATCATGGCACACATCCAGTGCATGATGCCTGGATTGCGTCTCTTGGTTTTATCTGCAAGCCATGATGGCATATTTGGTATCTCCTGAGATTTTTTCTATAGGAGTCGTTCATGTCAGTTTACTATTCAATGAGATATTCCGAAATATTTTACCTCCATATTCTGTGATATTATCGCACCCTGAAGTCGAATATTCTTCCATTTAGGAAGATTTATTCTTCATGGTAAAGGGGACTATTGTGTTGTTGCCCATGGTTTATCGTTAGGCCCACTATTATGCACCAACGACTTATATGACTCATGGTTCAACGTTTAGTTCCTAGGCATTCTAACAGGACTTTTAGTAATTTATAGAGATTTTGAACAACAGACCTCCCGGAAACCGTAAAACAACGGCGAATACAATTTCACAGTGCGGTCAATCAACCAGGCCACTGAGCCTATCACAGTTATTCAACTAGAGGTACCAGTTTATTGTAATTCTTTTAGTCCTTTAAAGAGCATTAGGACTGTCACGAAACTGCGTCATATTCTTAGTCGGGTCACGTTTTCAGTTTTACCCATGACGGTTGTTTAAGTGGGTTGTCGTATTGGATGTTGTAGTGAATCTTGCAATTTCCAAAGAGGTGTTGCTACCCGATTTTCTTGCGACATTCGTTGTTAATATGATCCTGTCTAGTTAGGGACCTTCTAGATAGATTTTATGTCGCACAGTTAAATAAGCCTCTTCCATACTTTTGTAATTTTAAATTCACACAACAATGAGGAGCAATTTTTTGTCTCCAACTATATTAGAACAGGAAAATGTTAACCCCTACTTAAGGGAATACCGATTATTACTACCATATGTTCGAGAAGTATATCTGGGAAGTGTCCATAACAATCTAACATTTTCTGTATAAGCAATTACCACTTACTTATTGCCTTCAAGCTGTTTTTCATCCTGTTTTTCAGTTAACTTTTTAAAATCCTTCTCCTCCAGCTGTTTGCTTTCTTTCTTATCATTGCCATTACTAGAAATCTGTTCGTCATCCAACTTATCCTTTTCGTTTTCGATATTTTCAGTCATTTTCCTTTGGCTTTCTAAGCGAAACTAAAATATTTTTGCTGACAAAAATTCAATATTAAATGCGAGGAAATTAATTTCCTCAACCATTTTTCCATTTTATCTAATCAGTGTGGTTATCTTGGATTTAATATCTGATAGTAGACAAATCGATAAATTATCTATTGAGGCATATTATGTCGATAATTATGTGGGTTTTTTTTTGTGGTAGAAATGAGAGACAAAATTAAACAATTTGTGTTACAAGTATTAACTTTTACACGTGAGCTTTATTCCGAAAGAAAATGAAAGGCCTTGAACACAGCACACACTTGTAAAGTGCAATAAATATAAATTATCGACAAAAAAAAATTATCCTACGTTGAGTTCAATTTCTTTTTATTTCCTCTTGCTGTACTGATTTCTAGTGCAAGTAGGATATTCCTTGCTTTCTCTCTGATATAACGTATGACAAAAAGTCTCAATGAATATAATTCATGTCCCAATCAGTACCAGGGCCATGCTGTGATATAGGAAAGTCGATAATAGTCGGCTATACTTACTTAATTGGCCATTACAAGCCTTCAGTCAGAATTACAACCTAGTTTCTCACATTACCCATGTTGTGTGTGTTAATTTTATCCATGACTAGCAAATCTTTCCAGATCTGCCTGTCAAGTCGATCATAAAGTTTCTTATGCTTTTCTCATTAAAAATTTGCTTCTAGAATTCTAAGTAGGGACCAGAGATCAGCAATGAATCGTTTTTTCGCTACTCATAAGCTCTCATGAAATTTTGAGTATGAATGAATCAACGCCATTGAAATTCAACTACTCTGATTCATTAGTACTCACTACAACATTGATTTATAAGTACAGGTTGCAATGAGTATGAGTACAACGTTGACATCAAACTCATAACATTCGAAATATTTTTGATTCATACGCCCACTCAATCAGATTCATAAATTTAAAAAAAATCTTATAATACTCATAAATGACTCGAATGATTCGAAATGATCTGCTGAGAGGCAGTCGCCGATAAATATTTTCTTCATATTCATTTTGTTGGAGATAACTGACCTGCGGTTTGAACCGTGACTTCACCTCTAATAATAGACAGCGGCGAATTCAAGGGTGCTCCTACAAAATGTTTTTCAATGAGGATTTCAGATCAGTACAGCATTTACCCCATATTCTTGCTGCCCAGGGCTGTAAACCGGCTGATAGAAGTTGTGGGTGTACCCGTGGTCTCCTCCCAAACTTCATCGTAATACTTATACTAAATTAGCTGTCAACAGTAAAAAAGGTCGCTGTGAGTGGCTGCTGGCTAGCAAGGCAATTATTACTCCAACTTGACTTGATGCGGCGCATGAGTTCTTTGTAGGGCTTAAGTAGGAGCGATGTGTCCTTACTTGTGTCTGTGATTATTGGACACTGTCTGATGCAGAGACACACATTCAGTGCGAAACATAGGGCCGACTATTTCTCTTCTGTCTCTGTCCTGCTATCCCTGGTAGGTTTCTAACGAAAATGACGAATCTCTCAAAGATAACGCTTATATGGGTTCCAAGACATGGGGATATCGTTGAAAGCTGGCTTGCTTATGATCTGGCAAGAGGTGCTTATACTGGTTTATAATTTTAGACTCGAGATAGGGCATAGATGTTGGGATTTCCTTAGCTAAACTGAGTATTAATTTTCAAGTTTTACAGAGAGGTTCAGGCAGCAGGAGGATGCGTGCACTATTGCTAGGCTCTGCTGTTCTAATATGGATGAGAAGGGAACTGATTGTCTTCCATCCCTAAATCGCATGAATAGCCATCGACCTATTGGGGTTTTTACAGGCTACTGTTTCATTGAAATGCATGCCGATCGACGTGAAATTCTGTGAAATAACTTCTGCAACAACTGAGAGTATGAAGAGGGGGAGCTTTTATCATAAAGAAGCAGAGATTATTTACTTGAACTCCAAAAGACGGGAGAAAAATGTAAGGTACAGGCGGGTATAAGAAATATTTGAAGCACGGATTGGATCTTGATTTGTAGTATCCCTTGAGACCAAAATTCTAAACTAAGTGGACTAATCTTACCTAACCCAACCTCATATGATTATCGTCTTAATTATAACACTGATTAATAATTAAACGAACGCATTTGAAGTTTTGCGATTTAAACTATTTCTCCACTTATCGCCATATATTGTTTGATTACAGCTTCTACTGCTCTGTGATAATATTGATAAGCAAACTACGATATACGATACGACAAATATTGACAATTAAAACAAATAAAAAACCCAATAATATGCGTATCGATTGCTTATGATTTAAATAAAATTAACCATGAAATTAACTGATTATGATGATACTGATGATTACTGCCGCACACCAAGCAATTCCGAGTAGTTGATGAAATTTCATTGGATTGTTAAGGCAGAAGCAGTTAGAAAATTAACGTTAAAAGGAAAATCGTGTTCCGTTGGAAAGCATTTTTTTTATTTTGTATGAAAAAAATGTTTAAACAGCACCAAACATTCGATTTGGCTAAGGAGAGACAACCAAAAAAACGTTCTACATTCTATCAGCCAAAGAAGTGCAAGTGAGTTCATTAAAAATAATTAAAAAAGAAATTAAATTAAATTAAAAGCGATTAGTGAGTGATAATTAGCTTTTATTCTATGTCTAATAAATTGTCCTACAAGGCTCAATACTTTTAAATATTTTTCTTAAGTACAGAAGTCATATCAGGCATATGCCTTATTTAACATCAGATTCTAGAGGACCAGGGTTGCTGTAAAACTAGTTTAAAGTTTTGTTTTGTTGTACACACCCAGTGCTATCAACGAAAGAGTTTGTTCTCATATCAATAATGCAGAGTTTATAACTCTAGAAAACGTAATCAAGTTCTTATGAAGAATTTCAAAGAAGGAGTTCACTTTTAATGCATTTGGCAACTCTGAAATTTGGCAGCTGTCACATATGTTTATTCCGCTTATTAAAAATGGAGCGCAGCACTAAAAAATAACGGCTTATAGTTCTGAAAATTTATTACAAAATTTGGAATGTTATGCTGAAACCCGCAGGCAAGCTCTGAAAAATTTTGTCTCAATCAAGAGTTATCAAAAAAAATTTTAAGATACCGGGCCCAATTAAAGACAGTAAGATTCCTGTGTAATAAAGTACCGAACGATCTCTTCAAAACATTACTGCTATTAACGACAGAAAGTGTTTGCCATCATAACAATGCCAAACCCCATATAGCTTTGATGAGCCAGAGGATATGGATAGAAATTGATTGGAGAGTCCATCTTTGGGTCCTAACTTGTTTTGAACTCTTTGGAACTCTCTTTGTGGTGTCGATTTAAATTCCTAAGAGGCCTAAAAAACGCAATTGAATCAGTTTTTCAATCAGTCGCCGCCATAGAAACAACCTATAGGCCTAGCAAAGCACAAAAAAATGCATTTCAGTTTTAACTCACACATCCCTGAGAGAAGTGAATACCATTTTCATCAGGAGTCTACCAGTGAGAGCAGTACAGCGACAGAATAGCTACAGTGGGCTCTATGCTTTAGCACTGAATGTATCTCTCCATCAGACAGTGTCCAAAAATCACAGACACAAGTAAGGACACACCGACTCTTACTCTCAATAGAGAACGCATGCGCTCATTATCAATTTGCGGCCATAATTGTCTCACTGGAAAACAGTCACTCATAGACGCCTATTTACTTTCCATGGCCTATTTAGTATTACGTTGAAAAGAGGCCACGGTCACACACAAAACTTCCACCGGCCGGTTTACAGCTGAATAGCTGATAGCAAGAATATGTAGTAAATGCTGCAAAGATCTGCAATTCTCATTGAAAAACATTTTGTAAGAACACACTTGTAGTCACCACAGACTAGTAGGTACTGTGATGGCTTATTAGACATGAGGCCTTCGTTCAAATCCTAAGATAGACATCTCCAGTGTAGTATGGAAAAATATTTCTCAGGCGACTTCCTCTCAGCAGATTTTTGTCAAAATCTCTTTGAGTGAAACAAAAATTGTCATGAAATCTGTTGTTCGGAATCGTTTTTCAGAGTTTTTGCCAGAAATCTGCTGAGATGGTGCTGAAGTCATTGGAGTATTAATGAAACCTGAAGTTGTAGGATTAGGTTACCCACACTTTTACAATATTTTGCTTGGATCTTACAACTTTAGCTTGATGAAGATAATGCCAATAACAACTGCATCAGTTTGAAGCAATTAAATAAACTTGTTTTTGTTTGAAAGTATAACATAAGGTATCCCGCTTCCATCGAGAAACTCTAGTCCATTGCACTACACTAAGGATATCCATACATATTAGGAAACTCAATGCCGAAATTATTATGTTTTAAATGAATATTTTTTTTCTCTTTTAGATACTTAAAGTTTATTCTGCCCCCAGTATTAATTGCCTTATTTCTGTTACTAATACTGCTCAATGTGGACTTTGACAACGAGATCTATCAAATACCACAGACGAATGCATTGCTGCTCGTCGAGGAAGAAGTTTCTGTTGAGGATCAAAACTTGGAAATGGTAACTTCTGATGGTTATGATCAAACAAAAAAACGTGTAACGGAAAATAGTGATGCCAATGAACATAAAATTAATGAATCTTCTACCCCTATATGGAGTGGCCGTTTGAATATCGTTTCTAAGTTAGCTGGCGCTATGAAATGTGATTCCAATATACAACACTGCGGTTTATCATGCAGCGATGGCAGTGTTAGTTATGTGGATGAAAGTCTAGAGCAGTTACAGACTAAGTGCCCCAATATGGATCTCTCTTTAGAAATGAACAGATGTGAGTTCTATAATGGCATACTAAAGAAAACTTTCTTTGGTGGCTATTTTAGCCTCATGTCTTTGGCTATAAATGAATGCAATTTACAAACAATACAAGATGCTGCCTTTACCCATTCAAATGTTAAGAATTTAAAAGCCCTCAAATTGACAAACAATCAATTGCTCATGTTGCAGGCATCAACTATGGCTGGCTTAACAAATATACTACACTTTGAATTCAGACAGTTTCCCTTGCAGAAAGAATTTGAGGGCAAAGATTTTATCAAAGCTTTGACAACCGCTTTAACCCTTATCATACAGCCGTCTATAAATTCCACACAGATCACCGATCCCATGAAATGGTGGCCGGGTGTAACTTTTGAATATGCCACACACTTGGTTTTAAGTAACACCAATCTTCAAAACGTTTTAACAGTCCAGACTTTTGTGCCTTTCAAGGCGTTGACAACTTTAATACTTTTTAATTGCAATTTACATAGTTTTGGCTCAAATACCTTTGGTGCTGTGGCATATACATTGAAATTTTTAGACTTGCGTTTCAATCATTTGACAACTTTGGATATGAACTTTTTCTATTTGATGGATACTCAAAATGTTCAACTTCAACTCGAACACAATGAGTGGCATTGCGAATGTGATTTTGAATTATTGGAATATTTTGAATTGTATAATCCCTACATGATGGAAGAGATAATATGCTATAGTCCCCAGGAATATTACGAATTAGATCTTAAACAGTTGCATGCAATATGCCAGAGTATTGGAACTACTGCTTTACCCACCACAGTTAGTAGCAGCAGCTCAATCACTACACCTCATATTACAAATCCTACAACCCCAAACTCAGTATCAACTACTGTAACTACTTTAGATCCTACCAGCACAAATCCAACTACAATTACTACCTGGGAAACATCTCCTACAACCACTACCTTAGAAACTTCTACAACTACCACTACTTTAAAACCAGCTCCGACAATCACTCCTCCACATATGAACTCCACCTCTACAACGCCGACACCAGAACATACAACCACTACCTCTACAAGGCCGACACCAGAACCAGAACATACAACCACTACCCCTAAAACGCCGACACCAGAACCAGAACATCCAACCACTACCCCTACAACACCGAAGCCAATATATACAACTACTACCAGCCAACCGATTATTACCGAAAAGGTTGCAATTACCTGCTACAAAGATATCCACAAAACAGATGCTTTTAAAACCGATATCGTTAAGGAAACATTGAGTTTTACGATATACGCCACCTCTGCCGCTAGTGTAAGAATTGAGCTTTCATTAAACGAACAATGGGAAGCGTTTACGGTGCTTTATTTCACCAACTACAATGATTCTCAAAGTATTAATGCTTACATTACATCGAGTGAAGCAGTAACGTTAAAGGGTCATATTACCATTGCAAATTTGCAATCCGACAAAGTGTATTTATTTTGTGTAATTAAGGATTCCCCTGCAGCCATATCACCCTATGATTGTCAGGCACATTATCTTGCAAGCATGGAACCAATAGTCTGGCTGTTACAACAAGATAAAGCCTGGTTTCTTACAACCTTGATTCTGTCAGCCGTAATAGTTCTTATCTGCTCAGTTTTTGCAGTATATTGCCTACTACGTCGTCATCCTTATTGGCTTCTAAGAGGTAATGAACGTATTTTACAAGTCCACAATAGACCCAATGAAGTATTGGTAGTTTCACGCAAATCAGCAAAGGAAGGCTTAAGGCAAGTATTTGATTCATTTTGAATGAAAAAATTATTTTTTCAATTTCCTTCTTCTTTTTTTTAGCTTAAATGCCTCACCAGTTTCTCAAAGATCATCGAATTATTTAAAGCCTTTGCAGCCTTCTAGGGTTAATGCTCTATGTACTGCTGAGACTTCTTTGTATAGCTCAACACTTACGGTACCATTAACTAAGGCTCCCAGCTCACCTCCAACATGTTCAAGACTAAAGTCATCCGGTATGAAACCAGACTTGAACAGAACAAAGTTATCAACAACAGGTTGCCATGTGCGTAAAAGCAAACCGGATACTTTGAGTGTCATTAGTGAGCCGATTTATCAGACAATTGATCATTATGAGGCAGTGAATTTCTGAATAAAATATTGTAATTAATGCTAGTCTATCCAAGCGTTGTTTTATTGTTGTGTGTAAATAAAATACGATTCTTTAACATGTACATGGAGCTGATGCCAATAGGACATCTGGGATTTAATAGAATTCTATTCAACTACTTCATGTAAAGCTTAGTCTAATTTTTGCTTCACCTATATACATACATAAGTGATCATTACAACCCTTCAGTTGGGTTTACGACCTAGCTTCCTACGTTGTCCTATGTCCTATGTTGTGTATGTTAATTTTATACATGAGTGGCGAGACCTACAGATTACAGTCGACTTCTAAGGATAGATTTTTCAGAGAAAAGGCCCTTCAAATATATGTTTTATTTAAACTCAAAGATAGGAAGCACTTAAAAAAAAGACCCTGTATATGAGATTTTAATATTTTTGGGTCATTTTTCTAAACAGCATTTCATATCGTTTTATTACTACTGCTACTGCTGCCTCTATGATAGAATTGATAACGAATTTTTCGGGCAATAAAATCTTATAAAACGCATATCGATTGCCTATTAAAAAGCAAAAGTGGCCATAAAATTCATTGATTATTCGTTTCTATGCCAAAGCAAAAGAGAACTTATTACAGTATTTAACAGAAACAGCTAGAAAAAGGACGAATTAAAAATTTTTTGAATCAAACAATTTTTAAACGCTGTGGGGAAAGAGAAATGCCTAAACGCAAGGCATTTTATGGGACAAAGAAATCCAAGTAAGTTTATAAACCAAAAAATTTAAAAGAAAATTAAGTTTTGAATACTAAAAGAAGCGATACATACAAACCAACATAAATTTAATTAAGACCAAAAAATATGTCTGTCATATGCCTCATATGACATCAAATATGCTTGAAGTTAAGATTTTTGCAAACCAAAGGACGGCAACTGCTCTGTATTGGTGAAACAAGACAACTAACCTGAACTGTGATTCTAAAACAGTGTACTAGCTGTACGATCTTGTAATCAAATCTATTCTCTATTATGGGGCCGCGATTTGAGGGGTTGACTTTGTAGAAAAGAGTCCATCAAACCTGGTTTGATGACCCAAGTGCTCTTTGAATTATATGTTTGAAGGCATTATTTATTGTCACCATGTGGATACCCTCAACCAGATATGTGACAATGAGACTGAGCGTGAAGTGGCCTCTTGGTCATACCAAAACTTTGCATATAATTAATCTGGATATACGTTCAATTCTGGTTTGTAACAAAAAATACCGTATAGATCCTGCGAAGTAAATGGTTTATAACGTCCCCACGAGTAGCATGCAAATATTCGCTGATGGATACATATCAGAGATCAGCAATGAATCGTTTTTTCGCTACTCATAAGTACTCATGAAATCATTGAGTCTGAGTGAGTCAACAGTATTGAAATTCAACTACTCTGATTTATTCGTACTCACTACAATATTGATTTATAAGTACAGGTTGCAATGTGCATGAGTACAACGTTGACATCAAACTCATAACATTCGAAATATGTTTGATTCATACGCCCATTCATTAAGATTCATAAATTTAGAAAAATACTTATAATACTCATAAATGATTCGAGGGATTCGAATCATTCATCAACACTTACAGTCTTAGTTGTGGTTGCATTTTCAACAAAAAAAAAGAAGAAAAAAGTGACAAAAGGCGGAAACAAGCAAAGCAACACACACAACCTTCTAGTGAGTATTTTAGTGTTCGTATGCGAATCATACTTATTTTGTGATTCTTGTAAATGTTGAGTCATGGAGAGTCGAAATCAACAACACCATGAGTATTGTTAAGTATGAGTACGATGAGTATTTCAAACTTTGAATATGAGTAGTATGAGTATGATATTAAAATAAGTATGAATGCATATAAGCATGAGAAATTATGAGTATGATTCGAATCTACTCATCTTTTTGAATACTCATTGCTGATCTCTGATAGATATTCCATGAATTTCAGGGTGGCATTATAAAATCCAATGCTTTTCAAGCTGCTCCATACTCAACCTAAGCTATGGTACACTAAACCGAAGCTTTGTGTTATAAGCAAGAGGATTAATGGATTGCCTTTTTCGAATTTCAATGCATAGGATTCAAACATAATATTCCTTTTTTCTTTCAGACTCTTGGGATATATTCTGCCAGCAATTTTAATTGCCTTCTTTCTGTTACTAATAATGCTCAATGCGCACTTCGACAAGGAAATCTATCAAACACCACAGACGCCAAACGCAGATGAAAGATTTTTTATGAATGATCAAAAACTAGAAATGTATGCAACTCCTGATACTACTGAAACAATGAAAAATAAGAGAGAAATTATCAAAAATAGCGAATTTCGGCGCATTCCATTATCAATTTCTACTTGGAGTAGCCATTTAAATAATCAACACAATTTCATTAAAAGATTTATTTCAAGTCCTGCAAATAATTTTGCAAGTGTTCCTGTACAGGAATGTAACTCCAATTCCAAAAACTGCTCGTATTCATGTACATACGGCAACAATCATTTCTTCCCCCATGGATTGAATTATCTACAGGAGCAGTGTGGTAATACAGATTTGTCACTAACAGTGAACAAATTTGAGTTTCATAAAGGCATACTGAAAAAAACGTTTTTTGATGGTCAATTTAGTCTCAAGTATTTGGCAGTAAATGAAAGCAATCTACAGACAATACAAGACACCGCCTTTACACATGCAAACGTTAAGAATTTAAAAACCCTCAAATTGACAAACAATCAATTGCTCATGTTGGAGGCATCAACTATGACTGACTTAACAAATTTAAAATATTTTGAATTTAAACAGTTGCCCTTGCAAAAGGGTTTTAAAGGTAAAGAATTCCTGAAACCATTGGTGAACACGATTACAAAGCTTATCATACAACCCTCTATTAACTCAACCGTTGTCACCGATCCCATACAATGGTGGCAGAATTTAATTTTAGATTCTGTCTTACATTTGGATTTAAGCAACACCAACTTTCGAAACATTTTGGCAGACAATACATTTCAATCATTTCCAGCCTTAGAAACTTTACTGCTATTCAACTGTAACATACAGAATTTTGTCTCAAAAACCTTTGATGCTGTGGCAAATACGTTGAAGTATTTAGACTTGCGTTTCAATCATTTGAAAACCTTGGATGCATACTTTTTCTATATGATGGGCAGTGGAAATGTAAAACTCAATGTGGAACTCAATGAGTGGTTTTGCGAATGTGATTCGGGATTATTCGAATTTTTAGAAACTTATAATGCTAATATAATGGAAGAGATAATATGCTATAGTCCACAGGAATATTACGAATTGAATCTTATGCAGTTGGATTTAAAATGCAGGAGTGATGGAACTACCGCAATGACTATTGAAGTTAGCAGCAGCACTACTTGGGAAACCACTTCAACTACCAATAATTTGACAGCAACTTCAACCATCTCTCCTCCATATATGACATCGACCTCTACAACTCCAAAGTCAATATATACCACCACTACCAGCCAACCGATTATTACTGAAACGATTACACTTACCTGCTACAAAGATATCCATAAGACAGATGCTTTTAAAACCCATATCGTTAAGGAAACATTGAGTTTTACGATATACACCACCTCTACCACAAGTGTAAGAATTGAGATTTCATTAAACGAACAATGGGAAGAGTTTACGGTGCTTTACTTTACCAACTACAATGACTATCAGAGTATTAATAGTTATACCAATTCAATAGAAGCAGTTTATATTACCATTGGAAATTTGCAATCCTCCAAAGTGTTTTTATTTTGTGTAACTAAGGACTCCTCTACAGCCATATCACCCTATGATTGTCAGGGTCATTATGTTGCAACCATGGAACCAAAAGCCTGGCTGTTACAACAAGATAAAGCCTGGTTTCTTACAACAACCATTCTGTCAGCCGTAATAGTTTTTCTATGCTCACTTTTTGCAGTATATTGCCTACTACGCCGTCATCCTTATTGGCTTATAAGACGTAATAAACGTCTTTCACAAGTCCACAATAGACCGAGTTTAAGGTAAATATTTTCATTTTATTTTTCTTAGTTATTCTTGTTTTAATTTTACTTCAATTCCCGCTTTAAGTACCCAACCAGCTTTAGCAGGATCTTCAAATTATTTGCAACCTTCTGTAGTCAAAGCTAACATCAGTGCTAAGAGCCGTGTGTACATCAGCCAACATACAGTGCCATTAAGTAAGGCTCCTGGGTCACCTCTCACAACTTCTAGAGCTAAAGCATTCCAAACAACGTTATCACCAAGGAATGCCGGTTTGCACGGCTGCAAAGTGAATTGTATGGGCCGTATTAGCGAAACGTTTTATCAGGCAATTGATCATCACTATGAAGAAGTGAAGTTCTGATTAAAAATTAAATTTCTGAACTTTTAATTGACGGAAATAAAAAATATTTCGAGTTTACTTTCATGGATTACTGTCTGTAGACATAAACTAAGATTTCAGAGCTTTGTTTAGCTTTAGATCTGAACTACAGCCGAGATCCCTTGTAAGAAGATATTTGAAGGCTGAAATGCTTTCAAAACAAATCATTTTTGCATCGAATTATCACAAGCAATGAAAAATAGATTCATTATGACGACACCAAGTGTAGGGAAATAGATGTAAAGTGCAGATAACGAACAAAATCTAGAGAATATCGATAATCCAACCAGAATATCGGAAATGCTTTGTAAATGTTGGGATCAGAACGGTTAGAACACAGTACAGTTAACAATTAATTCCGTTAAAGCAAGCATTGTTCATAATTTTCCATTACGGCAAAGCTCGCACACGTATTGCGCTGTTCAAAAACTATTTGGAAAGAAGTGGATGGGAAGTTTTACTTCTTCCACCGTATAGCCCAGACCTTGCACCTTCTAACTATTCCATCTATTTCGAAGGATGCAGACCGCTTTTACTAGAGTACGCTCGATTGATTCTTGGCTTTTTTTCGGAGTTTTCGAAGAACAATATATGACATGTTCTTTCAAAAACTGTAGGTGTGACTTAGTTTAGGTTTGATAGGACTGGTAGCTCACTTGGCATTGACGCCCGTTTTGACGATATGGGTAAGCGCCCGTAGAAGAAATTGGACAGCGCTGGAGCTAGACACTAAAAGCACAACTCCCCAAAGCTGAAAACCAGCCTGAAAATTTTATGACCGAAGCTATATTCTTGACGTCAATGAATGACAGCTCTATTAAGCTGACAAAGAATGGAGAGCCAAACAACCTAAATCTGCGCCTAGCGAGCGATCGGCATTGCCAAAGAAAGTGGATAACAGTTTGCTCCTCTTCGTCGGGCCCAAAACCTCGGCAATAGTCGCTCGAACGGAGATGCAGTCTTTCTGCATATTTTCCCATAACGCAGTGACATGTGAGCACGGCCACTGTGATAGGGGTGACCTTATAATCCAGTTTGAGTCATTGGTTAGTACGTCTCCTATAGATCATAGGCCAATTGAGCAAGATTCTTTATCTGTTCAGGATGTCTATACACTGGAAGTCGTCGCTGTCTATTAGGTAGTATGATGGCTTATTAGAAGCGAGACTATGGTTCAGACCCTAGCTTAGTCGTCTTGAACAAAACAAAACACGAAAAAATATTTCTTTCGGCAATTTGCTAAGACTTTTGGCTGCTAAGACTTTTGGCAAAACCTCTGGCAGTAAAAGAAAATTGTGTTGAAAAGTGTCTGAAAGACATGTCGTTTGATGTCAACTTTAAAATGTAGGTCCCACCACTCATGTATAAAAAAAACACAACATGAGTGATGTTAGAAGCTAGGTTGTAATATTGACTAAAGGGTTGGAATGACTAAATAAGTAAGTGAACCGCTAACCACCAGAGACCAGTGCCCGATGCACCAAATCTATAATTAATGAAGAATCCAGGCATTCTTTTCTTGATCTTGGTCTCACCATTCATGGACACAATTATCACAGACAACATGGGTGGTGATATGAGAATCTAGGTTGTAATCTTGACTAAAGGGTTGGAATAACTAAATAAGTAAGTAAGCCGCCACCAATCGGAAGACCAGTGTCCGTATCCATAATTATTGATGAATCCAGGTATTTTTTTCTCAATTCATTTGACCTTTAACCTGAGGTATTGCTTAAAACATTGTCTATAGTGTTAGTAGAATATTTCTAAACTTTATTTCATACTTTACATGATCAATTCTTCATATAAATCGTGATTACAATTACAATTTGGATGTTGGGCCACAACATCTGGTGGCTGCAAACGAAAGGGATATGCTCTACCAGTGGGGAGTGGTTGTTGGAAACTAAAAAAAAAATATTTTTAAAATTATTCCTTCTTTTTAAGGATATCTCAACTTACTTGCTTGAGTTCATTTCCAAATCATTATTGAGTCTGCTGCGCAATTTATTAAAACGACGTTTATGACGACGTATGCAAACAAGCATTAAAATTATGCCCAACAGAAGCATTAAACAAGTACCCAACACTACCAGGCTGATAATCCAAACTTGATCTTCTGTTACAAGCCAGGCTTGGACAACTGTTACGGGATGAGTGTAACTAAAACAGTCTAAAGGCGAAATATTCCAATCGTAATCGGCTTTATAGTTCTTCAGCTGTTCTAGCAGACAGAATACATAACTGGCATTAGGGTTCAGGTCTTTTATGATGAAGATTTCATTGTTCTGCTGTCCTTGCGATGGGACCACATTGCCTTCATGGTCCTTTGTGAAATACACAATGCCTGGCTGGTTAAATACTTTCTCGATCTTGACTTTGATGGCTGTTGGTGTGAGAAGTTTTATGGAAAATTCCCATTTCTTTGCAATCATAGGATTACTGAAGCTTTCATTGGCTTTAGTGTGGCAATAAATCCTTGGGTGTTGCAACGGTGGCGGTGGTGATGGTGGTAAAGTCAATGACGTCGCTGTTATAGTGACTTTAGATGTTGCAGTTGTTTCTGTTGCTTCTGGTAATGATGTTGTAGTCTTTGTGGAAGTTGTTGTTGTTGTTGTTGTAGTCGTAGCAATTGTGGGCGTTGTATCAGTTGGTTCTGTTTCCACTGACGATTCCGAGCTTGAAGAACTGGATGATGCCGAGCTTTCGCTACTACTACTACTGCTACTGCCGCTACTACCTGCTGTATTACATGATAGGGTTGTTGTCTGATTTGTAATCATGTTTGTAGTGATAATAGCTACAGTTTCAGCTGTAAAATGAAACGGAATTTGCCGAAATCATATAAAAATTTCGAATACTATCGAATAAACCTCTCAGGACTTACCGGTTTCTTCAGACTGTGTTGTGGTCTCACCAGCAATCACTGTAGTCCTGATCAAACAATCCAGTTGCACATCATCTAACAATATATCTCTTACCTCTATGGGAGTATAACATCTAACATTTGATCTCCTTAGATACTCAATATCAATCAAATTCCATTGAATAATTTGCAACATCTCCTTGTTATCACACGAACATTGCCACATATTGCTAGATAAATCCACTTGCATGCCAGGCATTTGTAAAAGCATTTCACCATCCAATGTAGACAATTTATTGTAACTCAAGTTTAAAAATTTCAAAGTCTTTACAATCTTATCAAACGTATTGCTGGGCAGATAACTCAAACCGCTGTTCGATAAATCCAAATACTCTACACATACCAGGTTTGAAAATGTTGTTTGTTGCACAAGCTTGCCAAAGTTGTTGTTGGCTAATGAAACGTTTTTTAAACTCTTCATTGCATTACCCTGTAGCCACTTTAAAGGATCATATATGTCAGCAATTGAGCTCTCCTGTTGTATATCTAAAGCAACAAGAGTTTCCGAAAAGTGCTTAAGAAATCCTTCACCTTTAAAGTTTGTCACGCTTTTTGTGTTCATCATAAAGAAATATTCCAACTGTGTTAGGCCCTCAAAGGTCGATTCATTCAAATTAACAAATTGTGTCTTAATCAGTGTTAAGTTGCGTAAACGTTTTACTGCCTCCTGTTGAAATGCTTTACTCTGTATGCTATTCAGAATGCAATTGGTTATGTTGACACTTTTCAAGCGATAGTTGCCAGCAAAGAAATCAGATTTCAATCGACCTGACGGTATTTGACAATCAATCAATATTAAATCCATGTCTCGTTGACATGATTTATACAAGGCTTCTAACTGTTTGTATAGATTGTTTACATTGCCGCCAGTGCAGATTAGAGAGCAGCTATCAGTAGACGCTATGCAGTTTACAGCATGTGCTAGAAAATAGTTTATGCGGCTAGAGGGGAGGGAGGAATGTAGATTTAGTCATGGACTTTGATTTAAAATACATTTACATTTTACAGACAGACATAGAGAGTGTTAATGATAAAGTTTAGTAAAGAATATGAATATTTAAAGCGTCCTAATTACAGCCTAGACTAGCCTACATGTAAGCTCTACACTAAGCCCTACATGTGTGATTCGCGTGATTCGACTAATTCACTACAGTTTTAGTTGTTGTTGCATTTACAAAAAAAAGAAGAAGAAAGAAAAAGCCAAACACAGCAAGCAAAGCAAACACACGAGCTTCTAGTGAGTATTGTAGTGTTCGTACGCGAATCATACTTATTTTGTGATTCTTGTTAAGTATGAGTACGATGAGTACTCCAAACTATTAAAATAAGTATGAATGCTTATATGTATCAGAAATTATGAGTATGATTCGAATATACTCATCTTTTTGAATACTCATTGCTGATCTCTGGTGTGTATGTATGTATTATTTTCTCCATGAACTTTCTGACTTCTAATCTCTGCAATCTACGAACGATTAATGCCTCATAAATGAAAGCAAAATTGATGAAATGAAAATTGTGCTCATAGTGCACAAAAATACAATGTTAGTCACAGTAAAAATATGAATATGCATTCATAGTTAGTTAGGTTGAAGGCCATAAAGATAATTAAATTATACAATAAAAACAAAAATCAATTGGCATATGGAGGAGTGAATTTTGATAAAAAAAAAACAGAAACAGAAACAACCACACATGATGTGTAATGCACTTACCTTAAGGTTTCCTTAATTGTATTATCGATAGAATATATTCGGGCATTTGTTTCATTCCAGGATGGGGACTGAGGCACTGAGGCATTGCCGCTAAAATCCACATTCGTTAAAATGAGAAGTAAAATAAAGCCCACCAATAGAGGCAAGACTATGTATTTGCACCACCTTTAAACAAAAATTTGAAATTTAACTTTAATCATACGTGTTGATTTGATTTAAAGAGATTGCCACCTACCGAAACTTTTTCGGTTGATATAATCTTTCGGTTGATTTCAATTTATTTTCATCTTTATTCACTTGAAATGATTTTTTCTTAAACATTTTCTTGATTTTTTTGTAATTTAATTTTTTATTTGTCTTTCGGCACAAGACCTGTCACTATTCAACTTTAACCGTAAACTGATTGAAGTTCTAGTCTTACGCCGTCTATTAATTATTTTATCATCGATTTTGGTATCGGTTTTGTATCGTTTTTGGCACTAATTTAACAAATTATGATTTGCACTTTCTGCTCAACTAATTGATAAATTGGATTAATGCTTATCAATGGCAGAGATATTGTCGTTTGATGGCGTTTCCTGTGTAACAAGTTAACGTGTGCTTCAGCTGCCAGTGCCATAATTTAATTGAGAAGTTTTGTTAGGTTTTCAAAAAAAAAACATTGTTTTTGTTTTCTGCTGATGATAAGCAATCAATTGCATTCTTTATACAGAATCACACGCTAGCGAATAAAACCATCTAAAGAGAATTTTTTGTTCACAAGTGGCCCATTTTACTTAAAACAGAAGGTTGTACATATGTATGTAATCCTCTGCTAGGGATTATGTTAGGTTAGCGGCTAGCTTGTCGTTCACAGGGAAGTTCACTCGGTGGCTCATATATGGTCCATTATGTTACTCAGTGTAAGGTAAGAAGCCCACTTCTCATGTTCCGTTAATTGTGGGTTTGAACCAGACATTAGCAATGATTCGTTTTATCTCTAGTCATAAGTACTCATGAAATTTTGAATATAAGTGAGTCAATAGCATTGAAATTCAACTACTCTGATTTATTCGTACGCACTACAACATTGATCTTTCAACGTTCTGCTACCCAAAAACCAATGACATAAATTGTTTTGCATGGATTCCGTTTCTTTCTCATCCTAGCAGAATCTGCAGTAATCCTGATGCACAGCAGACCGAACTTGTCAGTGAAACTGTGAAATAGCACAGTGTCCCGCTAGAATTCCTGTTACAGTGCGAACCGTTGTCTTATCGAACTCAAGTAGTTACTTGGTTTTTCTATTGTTCACTGCTGGACACAGCAATTTTTAAATTTATCAACCAGATATGTTGGGTCACCTACGGTTTATTGAATTCCATGCTGTTTTTCCCAATTTAAATAAGTATTCTTGTAGGGGCGCATCTATTCCCTAAATAGTCCTTTTCCCAGACACATCCGATCTCTTCCGTGCCAGTAATTCGGCCTTTTCATTTCGTTCTATGATCACGTCACCGACTACCAGTGCTTCAACACTGTGCCATTCATTAGGAACTGCTGAATTTAAGCCAAACAATCGTAGTGGACCAAAGAATTTATTCGTTCGAGTGAAAATTGACCAAAAACCCTTGAAATATACGGCGATTTTCAGAAGTGCTACAGTATCTGTACCATGCGATCTATTGTATTGCCCTCAATCTATATAATGTCCCTTCTAATCCTATTGCCCCTACAAACTTTAGGAGAACTGTCTTTTTAGTATTTGATACGCATTCAGGTGTTTTTGAGATGTATTAAAGCCGCATAGTTCCAATACTCCCGATTAAGCTGATGCATGACTCATATCTCATCGCATTGTAATTATAAATAAAAGTTTAAGTTAAAAGTGATAAAAGTTTATCTTTCTTTTTGCCGAGTATATAATTTCAGTTTTGACAAAACCGTGCAAATTCATTCGCATGCTCATTGTTGAGAATTTATACATGACATGAGCAGAGGGTAATCCCTTTTCCCCTGCCTAGCTGATTTAACTTGTCTAAATTTAATGAAGTCACCGTGGTCTAGTAGATAGTGTGGTGACTTACTACAAACGAAATCACGGTTCAAATCTCCGGTCAGATATTAAAACGAAATATTAAAAGAAAATATTTCTTAGGCGACTTCCTCTCAGCAGATTTCTGGCAAAAACTCTGAAAGTAAAAAAAATGCCATGAATAGTTTCTCAAAAATCTATCGTTCGAAGTCGACTATAAACTGTAGGTCCTGCCACTCATGTATGAAACTAAAGCAGACAACATGAGTGGCGTGAGAAGCTAGGCCGTAATCCTGACTGAAGTGTTGTAATGGCCAATTATGTATGTTATGTTATTATGAATTTAATGACACAGTCTGCATGGCTGCTTAACTATCAGTACTGCTTGTCTTGTTCTCTCCACTACCTTTTCAAATTGAACATTCCGTGTAGAAGATATGCGTGCGTTATACCATGCGTGCCGATAATTTTACACTGAAATCGAATGCCTTCGAACTATTCTGATCTGCTTTCCCAAAACAATAGTCTTATCGGTCTCAATAGGCTAGACCATCATGCTTAGGTTTCCTTAAAATGCTTTCTTTAGAAAGTTTCTACGTCAGTTTACTAATCTCTAATTGATCCACTTGAAGAAACGTCTTCAATTCCTGCTCGAAGGATATGTTCTTTTACGAGTATGAAACGCAAAATATGAATACCTCAGATGGTCTCGCAAATAATTTTAAGGTTTTCCTGACGCAACAGGTTGTGCTACAACATACAACTTTGAAAACACACTCTATAGAGAAAATTCTTGTCGAATTACTGATAAGAAAATATCGATGGGTTGACCCTGATTTAGATATTTTACTGGAACATTTTACCAGCAGAGTAGCAACCGAAGGGGAAGTTTTTAGGGCCATTAAAGGCATAATTATAAATTATTTCTTAGAGCCGAGAAAAGAAATAACAGGTGGCAATTATTTTGCCAGCAAAATTAGGTTTTCTGTATATGTTCTAGGACTATAGGGTTGCCATGTGGCGTTGAATAGAAACAATGCCATCAGTGAAAATGTTTTAGATTTTCGTATTGAATTTTGATAGTAAGCAATCTTGTTTATTAAGTTTTAAAGGTTTCTAAGAACTTATGCCATCTGATCATCCTATGATGGCATTATGCTCCCTCAGAGTTCAAATTCTTCTGTAGGTATTATTTGCAGGGTGAATGCAAACTTCCAAAGATTTTAATATTGATTGATGGAATATTTTTATCAATTCATCTGTATATGACCATAAGACACTTGACCACTACAGCCCCGTGACCTCTTTGGCTAGCTATAATTTAGGGTACTCATGTTTTTCCGAAAAACTAAAAAATTTAAATAAAAAATTTTGCAACTGCAGATGATAAGATTTTAAAAACAAACTTTAATTTAACTTTTACACAAAATTTTACAAATAAATTTATTCAAATATTCCGACAATATGCCCTTTTTGACACTTGTATGCTAGTTGGTAAGATTACTTTTACACACGACTATCCAACATATAGAATGAGCCCACTTGAGCATATTCGGGTTTATCTTCAGGTTCGTTTATTAGCACTGATATCTGACTGGGATCATTAGGAATTAAGGGTAGAGGATCATTGGATAAGCGCTTAGCACGATGTGGTATTTCAGCATATTGAACTAGATTAGCAGAGCTGCAAACCGTTTCCAAAGGTGTCAAATAACAACTCTCACAGTCGGGAGTCGCTATAGCGGTTGTAGTGGTAGAAATTGAAGGGAAATTATGCTCCAAATAAAGGCTAGAAGGCACGGATAATGATTTGTTGTCATTTAATTTACTATAGGCTGGTATAACTTCATATAGATTGGAGTTAATGTAGCTTTGATAGCTGGCCACACTGTCGGTAGAGTTTCGACGTTTCTGGGAACAGGAGAAGGGTCTAGGAAGAGAAACAAGAAGAAATGATTTTTGTAAACATGGATTAAAGTTTGTGGTTGCTTGGTGGACTTACCCTTTTCGTGCCAATTTTTCCTCTTTTTCCAAGATTTTTTGTACGGAATTGTCTTTGGGCAGAACCACGATCTCATTACGACCGTTGTGGGTAGTGGTTACCCGTTTGCTGCCTTTTAATAGGATAGGCTTACGCTTGAGCAGCAAGTAAATCATTAAAATGCCAGCAAATGAAAACATTATGATGCCCAAGATGACCAACGAGAGGCCAGTAATTCTTTGATCCTTGGTTAGCCAAGCGTTGTACTGTATGGCCAAATTGCCACTCATATGTATAGAACGACAGCTAAAGGGCGAGATGGGCACATTATTCTTGAGAATTACACATAATGTATAGGCTGTATTGGGCATTAGGTTTAGAATAGTATTGGCATAGGAAATGGCTTTGTAACAGCCCAAGCCATACTCATTGTAATTCACTTCCATTTTATAATACTGGGTGGTAACCCTGCTAAACCAAATTAAGCCAAACGAACTATTAAGTGCAGAGGGATTTTCAATTATTACATCAACTTGTAAGTTTTCCTGAATCTTGATATCGAAAGAAATTACAGGCCATCGTATGTCTTTGGGCATGCGATCGCTTTCATTGTGCCAGGAAGCCAAGCACTGGAATTTCATTAAGTCATCTTTGCTTATGTAAGTAGGTTTGCTCTCCTCTTGGTCGCTACTGGCTGCAGTGGTTAAACTTAGCTCTGTGGTCTGGTCATTCTTGCCCATGGTTATGTCTTGTTCTATCTCCATATCCGAATCATTTATAGTGGATTCCAAGGTAATGTCAGTGGCTGTATTAGCTTCTGTGGAATCCATATTGCAAATATTTCCATCAAACACTGACCAGCCTTTCAATTCCTCTGGACCAGCACATTCCAAAGAGGTCCTTTGATACATAAAAATGGCTTTCATTTCCATGTATAAATCACACGAACACAACCATTCATTGTCATTGGCATAGACTTTCAAATCCCTGGCCACTTCACGCCAGCCAAATATGGTGCGACTAATGGTTTTCAAATTATTGTAAGACAAATCCAAGGAATCCAATGTTGTTGCAATTTCAAAGAATATGTACGCTGGCAAATATTCCAAATTCGAATGTGACAAATCCAGATTTTGCACCATGGACACCCTGTTAAAGTCCTGACCATCCATTAGGCCACCGAAACTGTTGTAACTAAAGTCCACATACAATAAATTGTTTAGCAGGTTATCACCTCCCGTTAAATTCTGTACACTATTCAGACCTGCCTGTATCGTTAAATGCTTGATTTGATATTTAACATGACATAGGAAATCTGAATATATGGTCCTTAAAGGACGATCTTTTTGCTTAATAGAAAGGGCTGAGAAATCATTGTTTATGCCTTGAAAGAAATCTTTTCTCAATTCCTGAAGGCGTAGATTTTCAAAGTGGATCTCCTGAAATGAACCATTAGCAAAGCTACCAGCTTCAATGTCGCTTATATTTGAGCTGGCCAGATATAAGATCTCCACCCTGTCACTGTAGTTGCCCAGGAAACCATGACGTAATATTTTATCCTTGAACTCATAGTTATACAAGCGTAGTTCTTCGATTGTAGAGCAGAAATGATTCTGAAAGTAACATTAAACGAACGGAAAATAATTATTTTTTTGATTACAAATCGTATTCTCATCAAATACTCACATTCTTCTTGGATATAATTTCAATGTCCTTATCGACTTCGGTTGATTTTCCATTGAAGCAAACGAATTTACAAAGCATTTGTACACAGTTGGGCTGCACTTCCAATATGGTGATATTGATAGAGGAGCTAAAGAAAGAAAGAAAATACGTTTTCGTTCAAAGTCTAGCAAAACAGAAAAAAACGTTAAATCTTATGCATTTCCCTACCGGGTTTAAAGGACTTTCAAGCCACACTTTTATGCTTTAAAAACAGAACTAAAAATTATATGTGAGCGCCAATATATAAGGGCCATTACAAGTTTATTTCATCTCATCTATGTACATACAAATTTCTGCGACTACCCTACCCCTGTACAAATGAGACTAAATCGGATAAAAATGGATTTGGGGGGAAATTGACCTAGTGGACTGGATAGCCGTGGGATCAAGAATTACATAACAGTTCCTGTTACTGCCGGACGTTACTTGGGACCGGAAATATACGCGACGAAGCTCTACTGTTTTCTTTAAAAGAGTAAAATGGGGCTGTATCGTATAAAAAATGGACTTGTGAGGAAAATGGACCTAGTGGGCCGGATGGATATGGTACCAAGGATTCCAAAACAGTTTTCCTTAGGGTCCAGCTTTACTTGGAATCGGAAATATAGGCAATGAAGCTAACTCTTTTTATATAAAATGAAATTTTGGGAAAATGAACTTAAAAATTTTAATAATTCTCATTCAGTTCTTATGCATTTATATTGTATATATAGAACAAAATGTTGTATTTTTCGGAAGTTGAATTTTTTTTGGTAGATGACTTGCATGATTTTGGTTGATGACTTGCATGATTTCGGTTGATGACATGCATTTTTTTGGGTCAATGACCTGCATTTTTTTGGTCGATGACTTGCATTTTTTGGATGATGACCTGCACTTTTTTGAAAGATGACTTGCATTTTTTTGGACAATGACTTGCAGCTTTTTTGGTCGATGACTCGCATTTTTTGCGTGATGACATGCACTTTTTTGGACGATGACTTGCACTTTTGGGTCGATGACTTGCACTTTTTTGGACAATGACTTGCAGCTTTTTTAGTCGATGACTTGCAGCCTTTTTGGTCGATGACTTGCATTTTTTGGATGATGACCTGCACTTTTTTGGACGATGACTTGCAGGTTTTGGTTGTTGACTTGCATTTTCTTGGTCAATGTCTTGCATTTTTTAGGTCGATGACTTGCATTTTTTTGGACAATGATTTGCTTTTTTGGACAATGACGCAGCTTTCTTGGACGATGACTTGCAGTTTTTGGTTGTTGACTTGCATTTTTTGGTCAATGACATGTAGTCCGAGTAAATCAACAACTTTTTAGGGAAAATTCCACATAAAATAACACTGATCTCCGTCGGAAATACTGGTAGTGGTCAGACAACTTATAAGAAAGTTTAATATCAGAACCCCTAGTAAGTATACCACAGCCCATCTTGATATGTCAGTTGTATGTAAATTGGTGATCGTTCACTCAATTAATGACATATCATATGAAAGATACGTAACAGTGTTACCACTGTTATACCTCAAATGCATAACCCGACATATTGTTTGGACTGTAGCTTTGTAAATGGTCGTTTATCTTCATCGAATAAAGTGTACTTTATCCAAAAAAAATTTTCAATTTTAGATACGTTTCGACATGCAAACTGAACTACTACTACTATAGTAACACCTTCCTCTACATGACCAACAATGTTTTGGAGCGCAAACGATGAGGCGTGGTATAAGACGAGGTGGACGATAACCGTGGCCGGTATGAAGTGCCTAATTTGGAGATGATTCATGGATATTCTTAATAGGCAATAGAAAGTTTGAGTTAAGAAACTCACAACATGATAAACAAGATACAACATAGTCTGAGCTATTACGTTGCAAGATAATAATGATGACGATACTCAACTTTATTATTTTATTAGCTCAAAGACCCAACGTTGACTGTATTTTTGTGGTTCTTTGTCTGATAATTCGATATATTTTTAACTCCTCTATTATCGCACAATATTATAAACGATTTAATAATTTATCTACGTACATATGTATGTATTAGCAAGTACGCGATATATTGTATTTAATTTCAACGGAAGTACCCTAAATACCACACGGCTAATTTGTCTATTAACTTGCTCCATGTTTCTTTACATATATCTGCAGTAGCACATAGCCATTTACAGTACATGTGTGTACTGTATTCAACAATTTCTTCTTATCTAAACATTTTAGATTTTAATCTTAATATTCTCTACTTTGAACCGTGTGTACACTGTTTGTACACATACGTGAGAGACTCAACTTTCGTGAAACAAAAGGTAATGCTGGCGTGTGACAAAATAGTTTACATACGAGCCGTATAATAACTATCGCCAATAAAATTGTTAACCGTGTATCATCAATTCATAAATCAAAATCTCAACGAAGTATTTTATAGAAGCGAATATACTATACGAAACAAATTAAAAATCCGTCCATACTTTCTTATCTACGGCTATCAGAGTGAATAAGTTTTTTTGCGTTTTTTCTAAGTTACACCCTACCTATGATCGTATACGTCATACGAAGCATTTAAAAGTTTCATTGGATTACTCAAATGCTTAGATTCTAATGCAAGCTTCACATCCAAGCCGAAGTTTCATATGAGTTATTTGAGCTGGGATTTGAACCATGGACTCTCGTCTAATAAGCCAACACACTACCTACTAGTCTCCGGCGAGTTAAAACTTTACTGCAGTTTTTAATACAAAATAATCACAGTGCTACCGCACGTATGAGCAATATTTTCAAATTATTTATAAATCATACGCCACCATTACACCTAAGTGCCACTACCTTTGAGTTTAACCCCCAAAGAGTCAAACGCATGCCCTTTTAATGCTACTTTTCTTAGTGGTTGACCAGTAGGTGCAAATGCAGATTTGTAAACGTTGAATATCCTAATGATACATTTATCGGTTTGGATATGCTTTCTGTAACTGACTTACGCTAGAGTGCTTACCAACTTGCTGGATGGTTTTCGGAAAATGTTCGCAAAGTCAAAGAATATGCATTGTAAAGAGGAACACCATTCAACCAAGTTTTCGTTGCTCCAGTATTAGCTGTTGTTCGATGAGGTACACAACCTTTCGTGGATGATGTGAGTACAGACCATGTATTCAGGATATTTAGTCTGTTATTTCGGTAATCTTATACTTTCTTAAATTGAGAATGATTTTGTATAACGAGAGATAACGCAGTAGGCTAAGGCAGTCTTCCTAACCCACAGAAAACCCACACGCGGTCTTACAGAGGCCAATGCATCCATTACGAGTGACTATTTGGTGTAGCATACATTGGCCATTACGGCCAATGGCGACACTTATCGTACCGTGATTACCGATTTTCTTGTACCCGCTCTTCATCGTATTGATGTAAACGATGTTTGGTTTCAACAAGATGCTGATATTTGCCACACATCTCATGCCACAATCGATTTATTGCGTCAAACGTTTGATGGCCGTTCAATTAGTTGAAATGGTGATGTCAATTGGCCGCCAAGAAGCTGCGATTGGAAACCGTTGGCCTATTTGCTGTTTGGCGTCGTTAAAGAAAAGTGTTATGCCGACAAACAAGAGACAGATATACGACCTCATCCACTCGGAAAGTTGCAGGAAAATTGGTTCGTGGCTGTGTGGTCAGCCACGAATGGTCATGAATGAAATAAAATTCCATTTCTAACCGAAACAATTGTACTTCTCAACAAATATTGCTAATTGATAATATTTCAAAACGTTTTTGGTTTAATGCAGTCTTAAATTTAAACTTTTAAATTCCCCGCCCTATATTACTATATATGAAAGGATCCTAATTTCTAACTCCTGTAACTGCAACACACTGGAACAAATTTGTGTTCCCAAGAAAGTAAGCTGAGACTCACTAGCCACCAGCACATTCTGGTTAATATTGTATGCTATAGGGTATGGCGTTAACTGCCTATAAAATTGTTTCTATTCCTGATAAGAAAACTAATCGATAAATAAGAATCCAAGCACCGGAGATAAAAATCGTTTTGTTATTAAAAATTCAACGAAATCCTATATAACTTACCTGGATTCCAAGACGCTTTGAGCTAACTTGGTGGTATTTTTTAAAAGTTCCAAACCATTTACGGATTTTGTTGTGAATACTTCTGTTGATTGGCAATTGTTAAAGGGGATATTGGCAAGGAAGCTTAAGATAAACAAGTTTAAAAGCATTTTTTCTGTGTATTATTTTTAATTTTTACACTGACTACGATGATGGCTTTTGGAAATTTTGGAATTTTATGATGATTTTGTGCAGAGAAAAATTCATTTGATTTTATATTCCTTATACTTCTGTTGTTTCTATTGGTTTACTGTTATCTTTTATAAATATTTTTTTTTAATTGTTTTCTATTTTATTTTTGTTTGTTTTTGTATTATTTTTTCAAACAACCGGGTTTTTTTCGTAAGCACTTTGCTTTCTCTGGCTTATATTTTGGTTTAAAAGCAACCTGACTCTCTTCCTATACCATAACGACTAAAATGTTATATTTTAAGCTCTTGATGTATTCCATATTCTTTAGAGCGTATCATTATTGGAGTGTTATCAGTCGTTCTAATAAGGCTTATCTACTTTATTCAGTCAGAGAGACTATATGGAACTCATTAGCAATGAAAGTGAAATTGTTTTTTTTTCTTGTCTCCCTTCGTGTGTGAGAATGTTTCCAGATGTTAACAATTTTTTTTTTTGGTTTATTTCATATGCCGCACACACAATAATAAAATACAGCTGATTATGACTAGTAGTTAGCTTTTATACAATATTTAATGAATTTATTTTGGTAGCCTTGCATAGAGGTGATGGATCCTATAAAGTCACACAAGGCGGCCTTAGACATTGAGAAAGAAAATTGAAATAAAATGCCTTAAAGACAGTGAAAGGAAGAGAATTTTTTAAAATTTATTTTGTATTTTGAAAAATTTTCGTTCATTTTCGTTTTCCTTTCCTGCCGAGTTCCTTTGTTAGGTTTACTTCCCCCCTTTTGGTGCATTTAAGCACAAGCCCTATCGTATAAAACAACAGAATAATTACAAATAATTTCTAATAACGTTTAACGAGTGAAACGTATTATCTGTGAGAATATTGTTGTAGATATTTTTAATATCTGGTATCGTCCTGGTAGATAATCTGATGCTTCATTCCTGCTCTGATAATGGAAATCAAGAGAACTTTGAGTTTTCGTCACTGTTACTGATTCTAAACCAACACCGGCGTTTTGACAGGATCTTCCTTTGCAAAGTTTTGTTAAGTTTGTTTAAAACATTTTAATGGGGCACACAGATGTAATGATGGCGTTTGATCAACAATTAATTATTTTTTTAATATTACTCATACGTACGGTAGCACTGAAATTATTTAGTAATAAAGCACTTCAGTAAAGCTTAAACTTACCGCATTATTTTAAGGCAATTTTATTTTATTCATATTGCGTTTTGGTCGAAATGTCTGATAGATAATCTGCTGCTTCATCTCAGCTCTGATAGTGGAAATCAAGAGAACGTTGAGTTTTCGTCACTCTTACACACTCCATATCAACATGTACGTCTTGACAGGACTTATCTTTACAAAGTATTGTTAAGCTTGATTAAGAGAGTTTAATGTGTGGTCAAACTCATTAAAATGTAGGTGTCTGCACAACAATTAATTTGAAAATATTACTCATACGTACGGTAGGTAGTACTGAGATTATTTAGTAATAAAGCACTTCAGTAAAGCTTGATGTCGCCGTATTATTTTTAGGCGATTTTATTTTGTTCACATTTCCTTTTCGTCGAGATGTCAGAGCTGGAGTTTTAAAACACGGGCCTTCGAACTATAATCCAACACACAAACTACCACACTGCTGTTCTTATGGATTGTATGGAACAATGCAATGAGAAAGCTGGAACAATACAAACTTTTGGGCCCAGTTGTTCAGGGAACTATCGGGTGGGCCACCTATCGATTTAAATTTGTACCATCGGTTATTTCGAATCTGGCAATACTTATATCATTCTATTCAGTCACAAATACCCTCTAAATGTAATGATTCTATTTACGGTTGAGGAACGTTGAGATTTAATGGGAATTTATTTCCAAAATGAAGACAATTGATCGGAAATTGCACGGAAATGTCGTACACAATTTAGTTGCAGAGAACGACCAACAGTGCCCGGTATACACAAGTGTATTGGTAAAGTTGGTGAAACTGGTTTCATTGTTGATGCGCCAAGCGGAGAGCGAGCTCATACATTGCGTACACGCGAAAACACCGAAGCTGTGGCTGAGAGTGTGCGTGAGGATCCATCAATATCAACTTGTTATCGTCCTCAAAAATTAAACATTTCACGCGCCAGTTAACGTTGAATTTTGCGAAAAGATCTCGGTATGACGCCTTACAAAGTTCAACTGGTTCAAGAGTTGAAGCCGCATTATCATCCGCTCCGTTCTCGTTTCCCTGTATGGGCCAAAGAGAAACCCCACGATAACGTCGATTTTGCCAAAAAAAATTATGTTTGAGAATGAAGCTCATTTTCATCTTGGTGGGTACGTTAATAAACATAGTTGCCATATTTGGGGCTCAGAAAACTCACATGTAGCTTCACAGAAGCCAATGCACCCATTACGAGTGACTGTTTGGTGCGGCTGATGAAGCTGAGGCATCATTGGCCCATATTTCTTTGAAAATGAGGACTGGGAAACCATTGCGGTATTTGGAGACACCTAACGTACCGTGATAACCGATTTTTTGTACTTGCTGTTCATGGTATTGATGTGAACGATATTTGATTACAAGAGGATGGTGCAATTTGGCGTCAAAAGTTTGATGGTCGTTTATTTGCCGAAAGGGTGATGTCACTTGGCCACCAAGACGCTGCTATTTGACATCGTTGGACTATTTTCTATTAGGCGATGTTGAAGATAAGTGTTATGCCGAGAAAGCAGTGAACATTAACGATTTTGGAGGCCAACATTTCTGATGTCATTGTCGAGAAATGACGCCATACACTCGAAAAAATTCACGAAAATTGGTCTGATATAATGAGGTACTGTGAGACCAGCCTCCGTACTCATATTACATACATACATACATACATAATTGGCCATTACAACCGTTCAGTCAGGATTACGGCCTACCTTCTCAGTCATATGAATAAAATAATATTCCATTGCTAACCGGAACAATTATACTTCAAGAAAGCTTCCATGCGGCTAGAACCTTTCTCTAAAATGGGGACAGATATTTGGAAAAGGTATACTCAACGAAAAGGGAAAATAAAGAGAGTAAAATACTCTTTAAGGCAATCAAAACTTTCCTTTAAACATAGCAATGAGAGCAGATTTGAGTTGTGCATCAGATTTTCTGCATGAAATAATCTGTAGTAGGGTAGTAAAACAATAAATTTTTATTTTAATTCGTTTTATTTTTTAGTTTCTCTGTTATTTTTATTTCATTTCATTTTCTTTTCTTTTTGTTTCGTTTTGCTTTTGTTTTTGTTTTTTTCATAATTTTGGACTCTGTGTTTAAAATTCATATTAATTTCGTACTAAATTTACCAGCCAGTCCTTCTAAAATCTAAATCTTAATAACTAAATATTTAAATACTTATTTAATTAATTAATTAATTATGAATTAATTAAGACTAAAATACAATACAATTGTTTAATATGAATACAAAATAAATAAGAAAAATTACAATCTAAATAATAATAAAACGTATCAATAAATTAAAAATGTATACAGTGGAGTACATAAATGAACGCGCGTATAAGAATAGACGTCATTTAGGTTACAATGATGTCTAAAGGACAACAAAATGTCATACGTATAATGTAAATTATAAATTTTATTAAAGTCATATTGCAATGCAGATGTATAATGTATGTGTAGGTAATGAAGTATTATTTCTGATTTTCATTGAATTGCTATGGAAATAAGAGTTTTCAACTTAAAGAATGGAATTGTTTGTCTACAAGTGAAGCTTAAAAGTTTGACTTTCAAAGCCATGAATGTAAATTTTTAGTTTTTCTATTAAAACCATTTTATAGGCTGAACTGTTCTACTAAATGAATTGCAATGAATTTAATCATTCTCGCAACAAGTGAGAGTTCCTTAAAACCTTGGATAACTAATATCAAAAAGTTGTGAAACTGATTACAAGACGTTTTCCTAAAGCAGTCTTGCTGTTCCTAAAGAACTTAATGAAAGTTGCAATGGTATTGCCTAAAATACACCCAAGTGGTTGGGGATTTGCAAATTAATTCAATTTCAAACCTGCCATGACGTTTATGGAATTGATTTCAATCGTTTAGGATGCGTTAAAGACGAAATACAAACAGTGCATGGTCACAGTTTAATCGTTTTGAAATGCAAAGGAAGCGATCCAATTTTCAAGGAAACTTAAAAGATAATTGTAGGAGTTATAGGATCCTTGCGACCCATGAATAACTCCTGGTAATATCATCCGTAAAAGATCTGACATGATGCTTAGATTCCTATAGAGTTCAACTACTACTTGAGAAGAAGTTGGGTTAGGTTAGAGGGTAATTTGCCATGCACATGAGAGTTCACTTGATCGCCCCTATGGCCAATTATGTTACCCAGGGTGAGGTTATCATGACCCATTAGTGATGGGTTTGAAATATCCCGAGCTATGAATGAAACCGACCATGTGCCCTTAGTGGCACAATCGCCACCATGTCCAGATCTTCCTTAGGCACAGAGACGTACTGGCAAACTGTGTAGTGAACGTATTGAACAAAAAGCGTATAGCACTGAAATACCCCCTACGTAATCCATGCATAGGGGTCAACTTGACATAAATTACGCTGGAAATTAAAGAATAATTCCATTGTTTGCCTAACGTCTCTTGGAAATAACTGAGAGGAACTTGACAAACGCCAGGTTCTGCTCATTTATATCTTCCGACTTGTTGCGAGTAACAGATATGACGAGAGCGTTTTACTACAGTTTCGAATAACGAGTAGAGCCCAATAATATATTATCATATTTGTTTTTACGAATTTACGAAGTTCGAGTTGTTAGCTAGCAGTTCAGCCATGGTTAGGTTCTTAGCCTGGATCAGGTCAACAAGAGGCTAACAAGGCTTTATTTTTAATAGATTTTAAACTTGAAACATTAACTCAAAAGACCATTTTTGCAGTATTTGAAACCACGATAAAGTGCACAAAGTGTTGATTCAAATTCAGTTTGAACGATTTGTTATCATGCTTACTTGCTTACGTACTGTATTAGCCACAGTGCTCCTTTAGTTAGGACCACGTTTATACGGCGCATGTTGTGTGTGTTAATTTTATCAGTTAGTGGCCAAAGAAACAGCTTTGTGAATATTTTTTGCCAAGACACTACAGAGAGAAATTGGCAGGAAACACTTCTTCAGAGTTTCTTTCTTTTTATACAAGTCACAAGTTCTTGTCTAGTGAGACAAATCACATCCTCTTGGCAATATTAGCTTCTTTATTTTTAATTGCATTGAATCGAATTGTACATCTAATCTAAAATATTTCACACTAAACGACCTTTTTTTAGGATACATTTTAACTTCCTAGATCTAATAAAATATTATTAAACAGCGTGTGTGTGCTTATACTAATTTTTTAATCAAAGTGATTTAAATATGACGATTATTTCTTTTTTTTTCTAATTATTTCTAAACATCCAAGTTTAAATTGAAATTTTAATTTGCATTACATTCTAGCCGTAAAACATTAACTTTTCATTTCTTTAACAAACTGTAGTTCTTATAACAATTCAATCCATCTTTAAATAACTCTCTTTCCCAAGCTTATATTGCTTATAATACCCTACACCACCTAACTTGTATTGTGATGCAATTAATTATTTAGAGGGGAATTAATTAAAAACTTTTAGAATTTTTTAAAGTCAGAACCCATTACGGACAGAGTTTGATAGAATGTTCTTGAAAATTCCCTAACTCCACAGGAGTATGCTTTAACAGTAAGTGGGCATTCCATTGTCCTTGAATACTTGGCGAGTGACTTTCTATAGAAGCTGTCGTAACGAGCAATAAATAAAACTACTTCTACTTTACTATCATAAATAAACGGCTTTTCTTAAATCAAAACAGAACCAAACCAATAGCTATTCTAAAAAATATGTTATCGTTCTAAATGCATCGCGTATAGCATGGTGTAGGGTATCATATCCTTTAACTTTTCAAAAATTTTTATAATTTTCATAATTTGTAGTGTATTGTTTTCCTTTGTACACTATAATGTTGTTTCTTTAATAATTGATAAATAAATACATAATACACTGAGAAAAAATATTCAATTTATATTCGAGTTATTTGTTTAGTTTACAATAGTAGGACATATATAGAGAGCAGCCTATTACTAAATTATTTATAAAGCTTTTCTTAATTAATTACAAAAGAAAAACCAGAATTTCGAAATTAATTGTTTGTGAAACAATATATTTAAATACATATTAATTAATTGATAGTGTAATAATAATTTAATTTAATTTCATTTTGTTATTGTTTTATTTTTTTTTCATTCTTAATATTAAAAGGAAAGTCTTATAGATTTTAAATTAATTTGTTGTTGCTGATTTTTATCGTTTATCACTTAAATTTTTTTTAATAAATATCTGTAGGTATACAACGTTTACAAAGAAACTTGGCTATTAGTTAAGTGAAGCCATTGTCATACTAGGCAAATAATTGTTGAATTATTTTAAATGACAAAAATTTTGCTTTTGGATAGTTATGGGATTAGATTTCTAAGTAGAAATTTTTTTCCATTTTAACAAATATTTTGTATAGTTTATAAAATAAATTATTCGAATCTTTATTTTGTTTAAATTTAAATTGGATTTTATTTTGTTCCTTGTGCCCTACTTCCTGCAGTTCTTAAATTTGTATACGTTATCTCAACTTTTTGAAAAAAACTACTCCTATATTTTCGTAAAATTTAATTGTTATCTCAACTTTATCGTGATTTCAAATGCTTGGTTAAGTTTTTTAGTTAATTTAATTTGCAAAACGTATAATTTTACAAAATTTCAGTAATTAATTTACTTTTTTAAGATGCAAAATTCCTCAGATCATGATCTTATATCCAAGGTTCGATGTGCAATTCTCTTATGAGACTACTGGATTGTAGTTTCTTATAACAGAGGGAGCTCAGTATCAATCTTCAACTTCGTACTTGCCAGAGTGCTGTAAATCAAACTGACTCTGGATGAACAAAAGTATATATACGAGCGGAGTAAAGCATTAACAGTTGGCTAGGCTACACACAAACAAAGCATATTCCATCATACTAGGAAACAAGTTCGAAGAAGACTTCACAAGAAATGACAATCTTTACAGTATAACCGCATAAAGTTAAGGTGGACATAATGAATTAATTCTTACTTGGAACCCGTGTAAAAGAGAAAACATTACGATCTTAAACTTAAAGTTTTAGTAGTCATAGATATTTTGATACACATTTCACACAAAATGGATCATAATTTATGAAACAAGCCACGAGTGTAAAGGAAACTTAGGAAATATATTTTAAAGTACAAATACTTGGAGAATCGAAGCACGGATATAAATGAATTGTTAGGTCAAATGACGAAAATCAACAGCAAATAGTCGAATCATACATACACATATTATAACCCTTCAGTCAGAATTACAACCTAGCTTCTCACACCACTTATATTGTATGTTAATACATACGTGTCGGAACCTATAGTTTAAAGTCGGCTTCGAATAATAGTCTTTTAGAAACCTTTTCAGGGCAATTTCATTTTACGCTCAGAGTTTTCACCAGAAATCTGCAGAGAGGAAGTAGCCGAAGAACTATTTCTACTTGAATCAGTGCCTGCTCGAATCACTCAATCTTAGTCCAAAAGATAATAAAAGAGAAAGCAGAATGCCTACATACACCAGATATAGATCCCTAATCAAAAGAAATATTTGTGGTTAATAGGAGTATGTATGGTGGGATGGGTAGTGCTTGGCCTCGTAAATGAGTATCACGTCTGCAGTAGTGTATAAGCGGTCCTGTGGAAATTGTTTCTACTCGTATTAATATATACGCCACGTTTAGAAAGAGGACATCTCCTGAGTGCTGTTGACACAGTAAAAAAAAATATTATTTCCTTTCATATCAAACTCGGGAATGAACATAGGATTTACTCAATAAAAAGAACTTACGATGCGAATAGAAAATAATTGATGAGACAAGTTTAACTTTTCAACTTCCTTTATTTTAATTGATGAAAATCGTAATGACGAGTATAATCGTCAAATGGTTTTAGTATATGAGATTTAATTAGTTTCGAAATTAAGCCTTATAGCGGACCAGATCGAAATAGTGTGTAAGTGTTGCAGGATAGCATGGCTATGCGCTCACTTAAACGCGATTCCACAATCTATGGACTCATGTCCGTACCCTAGTAGACAGTGTATTGGCTTAGAAGACCCGAGACCATGGTTCAAAATCCAGGTCAAACATCTCCAAAAAATTTCTTCGGCGACTTCCTCTCAGAAGATTTCTGGCAAAAAATCTGCTCACACAACACAAGTGGTGTACTGCGCTAGGTTGTAATTCGGACTGTAAGGTTGTAATGGCCAATTATGCATGTTATGTTAAGTCATATGACATGATTGCAAAGTTTATCAGAATATGCCGGGTACATGAACAATATAACGAGGAATAATGAATATAAAGGTCCGTTAAGCTTAAGAATATCGAAAGAGGCTGGTTGCTCTAATAAGGTTTTTAAGATAATGTACTTAGGTTTGTAAAAGCAACATACTTGAGAGATAGCACATATAGGCTAATGAGACTATTGGAATAACTCAATCGAAAAAGAAGACTCCAAGAATCTTTTGTAAACGCTGCATTCGTTAAATGATTTTTTTCTTCTTCTTGAGTAAGATTTGTAACTAAATTTTGTTTAGCCTTAAATATACGTCCTAAGCTTAGATTATTTTTTTTTATTATAATTTTTTGTTTTTATTTTCTAACTCTATTTCTATTCTATTCTATAATTTCTTTCTTTACAATAATGTGAGTTCGTTTGTTTGTTTGTTTGTTTCTTATATTTTTTTTTACAAAAGTTATAGTTTTTAAAATTTTTGTTTGTTTGTTTGTGTGTTGTTTTAAAAGTTACAATTACAATAATTTTTTAATAAAATAAATACACTTATTTTCGAGTTCTAGCAACTAAACCTATGGCTTACAATTATGGAATTATGAATTAAGTTTTCAAAAATAATTTCTTGTGTTTTTATTTTCAATATTTTCTTACATTAAAAAAAATGATTTTTTTTCTTCGTTTCCAAAGAAATTTTTTTAATTTTTTTAGTTTTTAATTGAAAATATTTTTAAAAATTTTGAACAAAAAAACATATGAGTTTTAAATAATTTCGTTCGTTCTTAACTGCCAGTTTTTAAAACTAATTTCTTCCATTTTTTTTATGAAAAAAAATTTTACAAATAATTATAATTTAATAATATGTAGTACCGTTAGCAATATAGAAATACTCATTTACATTTTATTTAAAAATTAAAATTAAAAAAAATTCTATTCTTTTTCTTTCTTTTTTTGAATGGGTATTTTGAGCCCAAATTTAATTAAAAATTATTTACAGGTATGCTCCTCAATGATTTTAACACAAACATCACATTTGACCTGGCAACACCAGTGAAACTTGCAATTACACCGCTCACGCACCACAATGTTTTTGGTATTGTAGCCTCGACCGCAGCACAAAATGCCACAGCCATCCAGGCCATTTGAGGTTTTATTACAAACACGGCCATGGGTTCCTGAAAGAAGAAAATAACAAAGAAACATGTAAAATTCTCTTCGTAGAGCTCTACAAAGCATTGTGTGTTAATAAATACTAGCCTGGCCACTGCAATTGTTTGTTACTTCGACACCAGTCGGGACTCTCATCCAAATACACCAAATCGTGGGCTGTTGGTACTTTGAATTGTGGATCTTTTACCTGTAAACGTCCACGTTTATTTAATTTCACCTCTGTTGATTCTTCATATTTCTCGCGTAAATAGTCACCTAAAAAATGTTAAACAAAATTTTATTAGCAAAGACACCAACCACACCAATAATGATAATATTGTTTGCTGTAAAGCAATTGTTTTAAAAGTTATGTTAAGTTATTGTAGCCAATAATACCGTTCTCTGTAAACTTAACATAGCCATGTTAAATAAACTAACACTCTGTACAACAGTGGGTACAACCTCGCATCTATACGTACACATACAGTGCTGTTCAAAAAAATAGATTCACCTGCTCTCCGAAAGGTTTACTAGACATCTCTTATGCAAAGAGTATATGTAAATAATGTTCACTGGCCTCTTATGAATATAATTCCGATACATTTCCAAAATTTGAAGCGTAACTCTTCTTCAATTAATTGCAAGATGTCGATCATGGTGAATCTATTTTATTGAACAGCAGTGTACATGATTGCTCATTACAACCCTTTAGTCAGGATTACGACCTAGCTTCTCACATCACTTCTGTTGTGGGTGTTCATTTTAAGCATAAGTGGCAGGACCTACAGTTTGAAGTCTTTTTCGAACGACATATTTTTGAGAAACTCTTCATGGCAATTTTATTTTACTCTCAGAGTTTTTGCCAGAAATCCGCTGAGAGGAAGTCGCTGAAGAACTATTCCTTCGTATTTTGTGTTTATTGGAGATTATAGATCTGAGGTTTGAATCCTGGTCTCACACTATCTACTAGACTAATCCAACAACTGTCTACTGGACTACGGCTGCTAGGTGGAATAAATATAAAATGAACCCGAATTTAACAACCTACATGACCAGAAAACTTAACAGCTGAGATCTAGCCTGTATTCGAAAGAGGTAAGCATGTCCATTTGGCCCATTTCTCTGTGTAGTGGTTGGAGATATAATAATTTAAAGCATGTTTTCGCAGGACCTTCAGTGTGAGGACTAAGCTAACTACGGCTAGTAGTTATCCCTAGGCAGCTAGACAGTGTTATGGTTCAAATATATTCAAACTATTGGAAGTCGCCTACTCTACATAATACTGTGATATGACTTCTCAAGCAATTTCAGAATATTAATGCTGAGAACAGCGGCTTTTCGAAAAGCGGATCAATACTTTTGATCTATTCAGACCTTCAGCGAAACGAAAAATTAAAAAAAAAAATTCTTCGGTGACTTCTGCTCATCAGTTTTCTGGAAAAAGTTCCTCAAAAATCTGTCGTTCGGACTCGACTTTAAACTGTATGTCCCACCAATAATATATAAAATTAACACACACAACATACGTGGTTGGAGAAACTAGGTCGTAATCCTGACTAAAGGGTTGTAATGACCAATAATGTATGTATATGTGTCTCTATGTTATAGAAGCCGTTAACACCGAAGATTGGCTCAAAGTTGTGTAGTTAATCTGACCGAAGCTGGATAGATAACTCATGGAAAGTCTGTTCAAGGTAGAAAGGCGTACGCTCAGTATTTTTGTTGAAGTCGAAACAGGGCATAGCACTATGGGCTCTCTTGCAAATGGCATTGGTTTTGCATACTCGGCATATGGCCTGATAGGGAAGAGTAGAAAAGAGTTCTCGACCTATTGGCTATATTCTCAGCGCCATATCGGACGTTAGTGGTCTAAGTAACTCATCAAAAGCTCCGAATATTTACGAGCCTTAGAGAAAATTGATAACTAGGGTACCACAATGCGCCTTAGGGCCTAATATGGCCTAAGTGTCTCAACTCAACTTCTTGTGATACCTAGAAGCCCTTACCTACAGTCACAGAAAAAAGTGTACTTACACCGTTTTATGTAGACTTTTTTTCAATAATTTCTAGGTTATATTTTTTATATTTGTTTTTGTCTTCAAACATTTTTAATTTTAAGTGCCTCAAGCAACGCTATAACACCTTTTTCAATGTGATAAACATTAACGGGCAAAAAAGTCTACATACAGTGGAGTTTATAGACTTTTTTCTTTAACTGTACGCTATAGTGTAGTTCATTTAGTGCATTTTCTTTGGTACTACAATCTTCCACTATCTGTTGCTTAAACGTTTTCTATTTTAAGGAGAATAAGTTTACGGTCTTTAGGACTCTGCAAAAATTTAAGGTTGTCGGTATCTGAACTTGTATATATGTTCTCTACGTTTCTTTTTATCTCCTGCTGTGCCTAGGTTAGCATACACCTGCATTTATTTCATTTTGTTCTTGTTTTTTTTGGAAAGCATTCACAGTCTACTTTTGTGCATTCTAACCAAAATGGCACAAACCAAAAAAATTCTGAACCAGAAAAACGAGAAAAACGATAAAACAAATCGAAATCGTAACTGGAAAAATACTCACCAATTTCTCTTATCGATGACAACTGTTGCCAACAGGTTATTAAACTGCATGAACCAGATACACCGTGGCATTTGCATGTAATGCGGGTTTTCTTAATCACAGCCTGAAAATAAAAAGTGTTCTCATGAAAATTAAAGAAAAGCTTTTTAAATGTAATGAAATGAAATGTAAAATGCTTCTGATTTAAACTGAAGGAAATTAATAAAAAAAATATTCAAATTCAGCAAATTTTATTATTTATTTCTAGAGTTTCTGCTGCTTCTTCTTTTTTCTTTGTTGCATATGATATGATATGAAGAAGAAAATTTATGAGTTTTCCCAAAAAAAAAAAAATTTAAAGAAGAAGTTCACATAGACTAAACTTTTCTTATGCATTATTGCACAATTTTCACCAAAAAAATAAAAAAAAGGATAGAGGGAGAGAGAGAGAGAGAGAGAGAGAGAGAGAAAAAATACAATATAGACGACACTCAGACAGAAAGAAATGCTTAAATTGTCTTTATGAATGGTAATCAAAATAGAGTGTTTATATCAAGCACACTGAGTGCTGAAATTAAAACACATGATCACATAAAAAAAAAAATTTAAATTGTAGCAGTTTTGTTTGTATTTGTTTATTTGCTTATGAAATATATGAGTTTAACAGTTTCTGGAAATTTATTGAGTGAGAGCATTAACTTTATTAATCACTGTATGGTTGCTTATATATAATTTATGGTCTACTGGGTGTACGGAGATGTTAGTTTTTAAAGCAATGTGACCATTATGTACTACCAACAAATAAATCAAATCGAAAAAAACAAATCTGGTTATTGGCCCTACATTAAGCAAAGTTTTCTTCAACTTGAGTACATGACAATGATAGTAAAAAATATAGGAAATCCTTAATTGGGTGCGCATAAAAATGCTGTAGTTGGGCTTCTTCCTTTGAATCTACCTATCATCTCCAGGTATATATTTGAATCCTTAAACATAGTCAGTCAAATAGAGGAGCCCGACCCGATCAAGGAATGTCTAGTAATTTTAAACGAGCTGTCGAAACCTTATACATTGGCCCTCGATATTTAAGGTAATAAAATTTTATGTTTCGGGCATTGATTAGAGTCGTCTCTTTTGCTTCCCTTAACGTGAAGATTGGGTTAAGCCTCTATCCGACGATTAAGTGCGAGCAACTTTTGACTCTGGATATTTGCAAAGCATTTCACATAACGTGATACAGAGTACTTTCATCAAGACTTATTGGTTTATCACTCCTTAACGGATTTCGGCTTGTCTTAACACATCTTTCCAGACGACTCTGCTTCTTGCGCGCTTTCATCAGCAATCGATGACAGGACTTCCTCGATTTGATCCTTTTAACGCAAACAATGTCATCCTCTTCCCCAACTTTCGAAAATTCCAGCATCAATTACTCGTCTCGTCGGAGCATCCGCCTCCATTCGAACGACATGGGCGAGTCAGTGCAGCTTCCCTAGATTTATTTTGAACTTTCTGACGAATCCTATACGATGATGGGACACCGTCGCTTTAACCACTGCTCCATTACAGCTCATATAGAGGTCATAGAAGTTGTCTATGGGACCCCGGGCTTGATATCTTTGCAAAGAGCGCTTAATTCCCAAATGAAGATTTGAAGAACAACTAAAAAAAATGGACAATTACTTGGGACAAATACATGAAAGTTGCCAACGAAGTACTCGAAATAGGCAACTCCACTTCTGTAGCATAGTCCGAAAGAAAGATTAACCCCAATCAGACAACAATGCCGTGAAATTACATCATATGACAGTTTCACGTAATATGGTGTTAGAGAGAAAAATGGTTTCATATGCACATATATAGTACGATAGAGGATAGTACGATTAGCGACGCAATCATAGTTCATTTCGGGACAGATTATGTAGGAACCAACAAAATATTTAAACTTTCCACTAAAAATCGAAATCTCAGAAACTGCCATACGTAGTAAAATCCATGCCATAACAGCACTAAAACGGGCGAAGAATGGAAATAGTCCTACTAGTCTAAGAGAAAGGCAGGAAGTAAAGACCAGAAATAAGTCCAAGACATTAGAAGACTTCAAGCGAAAGTATTTGGAACTGCTAAACCATGTTTACAGAATTCGAAAGGAAAAATACACATACATAACATACATTATTGATCATTACAGCCCTTCAGTCAGGACTACGACCTAGCTTTTCACACCACTTATATTGGAAGGCGTTAATTTTATATATGAGTGGCGAGACCGACAGTTTAAAGTCGAATCCGAACTACAGATTTTTGAGAAACTTTTCATGGCATTACACGAAGAGAAATACATATGCTGAGAGGAAGTCACCGAGGAAATACTATTTTTATATTTCGTGTTGTTGGCGATGTCTAACCTAGGGTTTGAACCGTGGCATCAAGCCTAATAAGCCAACATACTACCGATTATGTATGACTTCAGTAACTGTCCAATATAAATCAAAATCTCAAAAACGGGCATACGTAGTAAGAAGCATGTCAAAACATATGTAACTAAAAGGGGGCGCCGAATAGAAATGGAAGAAAATGAAAATGGAATGATAGGTAGAGGAGACTATGAATGAACTCAAGATATTAGAAACTAATCGGAAATATTTCAAGAAAAAATATTTGCAATGTCCAAACCGTCCTTACAGAATTCAAAAGAAAAAAATTTTAGTTAAGTCCGTATTTTTTTTAAAGAAAAATTAACAAAATATTCAAAGTTGCTGTGACTACTTGGTGGTTTGAAAATTAGATTATTAGACATGAGCCCGTTATTCAAATTCCAGCTCATCCATCACGGAAAAAAACAAAGAATCAAAAAATATTTCTTTCGGCGACTTTCTCTCAGCAGCAAAAGCTCTGAGGGTAAATAAAATTGCCATGAAAAATTTCTCAAAAAATTCTGTAGTCGGGTATCTGTTAAAAATAAAACACACAGAAGATGGGTGGTGTGAGAAGCTAAGTTGTAATTCTGACTAAATGGTTGTAACGGCTACTCAAGTAAGTAAGTAAGCAATTAACAAACCTTTAAACAAAAATATATTTTCGAAAAATATTTTAAAAGCTCCTTAGAATTTCCAAAGAATTTATGCATACAAACAATGCCTACAAAATTGAATTTTTTTTATTGCCGATGCCATGTATGTCTTCCACAAATCCTTCTGCATTATTTTCAGTTTTTTTGTGTCTTAACTTTTATGACCATTAGTGCCTTATTTTAAGCCTACTATGGCCACTTTCTTCACCATAGGGCTTCAAACTAATGCACCAAAAGACGGAAAAAAAGAAAAGAAAAACCAGAAATTCCCCAAAAAATCATACAGAAAACTAAGTATTTAAGTCCAATAAAAGAAATGCGTTTTCATATTTTCCTTTTCTTTTTTTCACTCTAGGTTTTCTTCCATTACCGAAAATAAGAAAAAGGAATGAAGGGAATGTTTTTTGGTGCCCAAAAAACAAATGTCAACGAAATATGAAATCCTTGGAAAATTTATGACATTTTCATAGTAAAGTTTTACTCATATAAACATTATAAGACATGACATTGTTCTAAACTTTGTAACGTATTCGTATGATATTTGATCGCTAGACATACGTACATATGTATGTAAGGGGAGACGACCAGAGCAAACAAGCAAAAACTATAACGAAATTATGCATTTCATATGAAGCAAAAATGGAAAAGAAATAGAAAAAAAGTAAAAAGAAAGGAATAAAAAAAGGAAAGAAATCTACTTATGCTTCAATAGAGCAGCAGCATAAAACAAAAGAACTGAAAAATTTACCAATTTAAGCAAAACGAGTAAAAGTCTCTCCTCTGCTTATGCCACATCAAAAATGCGAAACGAATTTTAAAAATCTCGATGGTTTTTATTGTTTTTGTTGTTTTCATTTTTGGAAAAAGATTTTCTTCTTCAAATTTTAATTTTTGTTGTACGTTTTCTTGGTTTTTATTTTTTTTTTTTTATTCTCCGCAAAAATGAAAATTGCATGACGAGAGTAAGCAAATTCAGTTTCAGCACCAATACAAATGAAGGAGAAATATTTTATATTATGCTCTTCCTGCACATATATGTACGTAGAGAGAGAAAGAGAGAGAGAGAAACTGTGTAACAAATGCAAACCAACCATGTTTTGTACACATACTTATGAACATATGTATGGACAGACAGGCGGACAGACAGACGCAACTACATGCTAAAAATGAATATGGCATTAAATAACAACTTAATGCCGTTTTTGTGACAAAAATATGAAAAATTTTGTAAAAAAAATGTAAGAAATCATATTTATTTCTTAAATGGAATATAAACCATAAAGACAGAGAGTCGCAGAGCTTTAAAGGAATGCAATCTTCATGAATTCTATTTCAACATATTCGTGCTTTAGAAATCTTCCTTTAGGCAAGGCTGTCAATCGATGATTGGCTAGAATTAGATGATCTGGACACCAACGATATATGGTTATAACAAAACGAAGCTATATGCCACACAGCCTATCTCCCATTAAATTTTCTGCAGCCCCACGTAAACCTGATATGAACTGGTCACCAACATCGCTGGATTTGTATCCGATAGACCTTTTCTTGTGAGGTTTTCTTAAGTCCCAAGTGTATGCGAATAAGCAATTAAACTCCGCTGTGCACATACATAACCCATGCAATTTATCCTTTTGTCAACTAAGAGAAGATGCCCTGCCATTTGAACGATTTTATATTCCACACATAATATGTTAGACTAGCTTAGGTTAGGTGGCGGATCCCCTCGAAGAAAGAAGACTCACTTAGACCAGCATTTAGGCCCATTGTGATAGCACAATTAATTCTACCCGAGGTTTAACCATTCCCTAGAGAAAACCATCCCGAGTTCAAAATAAATCTTGCTAATGCGGAAGTCTTTATATTAGAGAGCTCGGTCAACGATGTCAGAAAATTACAGGTCAGAAACTTCTATCTCTTCATGAGAAAATCAGGTCACTAACACATGAGGTGAGAGACAGTCCCTTTCTCCTCCTCGGACCCACAGCCCCTGCAGAAGTCATTAGTTGGAATGCTGAGTCTTTCGGCCCATAAGGATGGCCACTGTGCGATGGATGACTATACGATATAAGGATAAAAGTGAGTCAGTCCTCTTCCTGTCCATACGTGTCCAGCAGAGTCTGGTAATATTGCCTCCTCCTGTTGCCAAAGAGATTGAGCCTCCCTGTAGAACGAGTGGACAATATCCAAATTAACCAAAGCAACGAGCATACCAATGCCCTGTATAATGTCGGATATTGCTAGCTCTATACGGGCCCTAGCCAGCTCATCCGCAATACAATTTCCAACGATATTCCTGTGTCGCGGAACCCATATAAGAGTTATCTTTGAATGATATGAAATTTCTCGACAATCATGAAAAATGACGGATATTGAAACTACGTTCGTTACGGACATAATCGTAGCCTGGCTATACGAGTAAATCAGAAGATTTTCAGGGAAAATCCCGCCACTCAACTACATATAATAGCATCAATAGGTCCCTCAATTAAATAAAAAAGGTGTCTACACTGACCGTCCTCATTTTCAAAGCAATATGCGCAAATGATACCTTCGCTTCACAAGCCGCACCAAAGATTCACTAGTAATGGGTGCATTGGGGCTTGTAAGAGTACTAATAAATTGAAGAAATTCTAAAGCTTATATTTGAAGTTTTTAGGGCGGACGTTTCTAGCCTGTATAGCCATCATGTAATGTTTACTTGCTAATATAGAAATGAATTCATACCTTCAAAGAGCTGCTAAATAATATTTCACGTATGTTTTGAATAAAATACAAGATTTTAACAATAATAAACAGAAAAAAAAAATAAAATACAAATAAAAACTAAATAAAATCTAATATTTTATCATTCATGTCTGATTATATTTCAGCTCAATTGCAAAACATTTTGAAATTTATACACAAGAATTTATCTTCACACATTTAAACACATATGTACATGCGGACGTGTAGTGGTAAGTGGAATTTGCTGAGTTTAATAGTTTTTTGATTATAATGTTTAATAACAACAACAACAACAACAACAACAACACGAACAACACAAGCAATAACAAGGAGGACATAAAAAAGGAGAGCAAAAAAAAACAAGGCTAACAAGTGTGTGTACGATAGCATACGTGAATTTGAGTATATTAACACAAATAAACACACTCGCTCGTACACGCTCACCCGACCATAGAGAAACATAAACACTGTATTACGTTTACTTATGCATTGAAACAAAATGTTACGTTACATTCCATTTCAAAACTCAGTTGTATTTAAGGATTTCTTGTATATTGACTTTAAGGACATGGCTGGCATGGCTGCATGTTTTGAAAACGTGACAAAACGTTAAGAATCTCGTTTAAAACAGTTTCTAATTTTTTTGAGCTTTCTCTCTTTCTCTCTCTCTCTATCTATCGTTCTCTTCTCATTCTCTTTGGCAAGTATGTGTTAAAGTGTAAGTAAGTGACTGCGTGCGTGTATGCATATAAGAAATTGGTTTCCTTGTTTTGCTTTGTTTCTACTCCTTTGTGGTTATTACCTAACATGTGTGCGAGTATGTGTGTGTGCGTGTATGGAAGAAACACAATACTGTTCAATTTTTATGCTTAAGAATATAGGCGTTTATGTGTTTGTTAGTGTGTGTGTAAGAAAGAATTTTATTTCCTTTATGCCACCAAAAAAAAGGAAAAAAGGAGAGAATCTGTTTTTGTAAGAAAATACTTAAAAAGTTGTTAAGCAAAGTAAAAATCGCAAAATGAAACTGTAGGGATATCGTATGATATTGTATTTACAAGACACACGCATATATTGCTGCTGCCATACGCATGGCATGGAAATTTACGAAAAAAACAGAAGAAATCCCTTCATATACTTGCATATGGCAGGTGATTATAATTTGAAAAGGCATCAAGAAATCAGGCTTTTTTTGAGGACATCAAAATCAAATCTTAAAGAGAAACTTAAAGGCAAAATGAAAATGTTGCAAGCTTCTCATTAGCACACGCAAATACGACAATGCTATATATTTTTAGAGAGAAAAAGGCAATGCAGCTGGCAATCCCAGCAGCCTAGAATTTTCTCAAGGGGAAGCATCCTTTGCTTAGCTTAGCAGGCAGGACGAATTTAATAACAAAGGTATTTCTAGACGATGACAGTTGGAAACTCTATCACACTAGGACTTAATAAAGTACGTCATCACCTTCTTAGCTTGAAAAATGTTGGGCAAGCCGGACGAATTTGAAAACAGCTCAAGGAGTGTTGAAGTCACCGTAGTCAAGCAGGTAGTACGTTGGCTTATAATATGCGAGGTACTAGTTCAAACCACAGCCCAGATATATAGAAGAAAACGAGCTGTCTCAGCAGTCTTCTGGCAAAAACCCTGAGAGTAAATCAGATTCCCTCGAAAACATTCTCAAAAATTTAAATAATCTACCGTTCGGAGTCGACTTTAAACTGTGGATAAAATTAACACACACAACATGGGTGTTGGAGGAAACTAGATCGTAATCCTGACTAAAGGGTTGTAATGGCAAATCGAGTAAGTATGGTAGGTGGAGTGGAAAATATTACGGAGACTGGCATGCATTAGCATAACCATGGCCCGTAGCTTATCATAATCAAGACATGAACCATAGTTACGACCTGAACCATAGTCAAGATCTTCTATGGTTAGAATAATCGGAAACAAGCTTGACACGAAAATCATCTGAGAACAAGGGAACGATACTTCACAAATCTACTAGCTGATATCTCGCTCCTTAACGGCTCTATGGACAGAACCAGATAAATCTATGATTTGGGAAAATGCTTCAAAATGAGACTGGAAGAAACTCATTCTTTTAAAAGAGAAACAATTCTATCTTGTAGGAAACTATCGAGGACAGAGAGTGAGTTTTAAGATCCAGAGTGAAAACGTCTAAGCCTATGGGAAATCTTGCGAGTATCTTCCATCAACAGATGTAGTCAACTTGGACAGAGAATATACATATCAATACTGTCTGACAGTCCACCATGCAATAACTAAGCTGGTCTAAAAATGTCTGAGGAAACTGAACGAACTAGGTAGAGGAAATAAGAACTCCCTCCAATGGATTTCGGATCATGTGGGTATTCATGGGAAAGGCCAATAACATTTCAAGGAGGGGAGATGCGTTTCTGTTGAGTGGGATACTCAGCAAAAGGAAAGATACAGGAAAGCAGAAAATTTGCACAAATCAAATGGTTTTGAGGCTATATAAACTATTGTGAAAGAATTGCAATGGAAAGAGATTCAATTCATACATCAGACTATACGTGAGTAACATTGTAGCGGGAATGAAATTTGTTTATTCGTCTCAAACTGAATATGTAGATTCTGAAATGATGAAAATGAGTTATTAGAACCCATATTTCGAAATACTTGGATATACATCAGGTACTAGGCAGGGAATTCTCTTTTTGTTGATACCACACAGTATCCTTCAGTTTATAAGGGCAGCATGATTTAAAGAGGTATTGAAGGGATACCATTCGAAGATTGATGGCAGATAAATGGATTCTATCGTAGGCATCTTACATTACTAAGCGGTTGCAATTTAGACTTATGGTTTAAACTTATAAGAGAGCTTTTTCGAAGATCGGTGGGGTGAACACAAAGCTGCTTTACAGGAGTGTAAGGTATCGTTCAATCAGAATATCAATGTGTTTTCAGTTTCATAATCTTAAATGAAATATACAACACACCGGAGACCACCAAAATCTGTCGTTCGGAGACGACTTCAAACTGTGGATCTTGGCACACTCATGTCTAAAATTAACACACACAACATAAGTGCTGTGAGCGCCTAGGTTGTAGTCCTGACTGTAGGGTTGTAATGACCACTTATGTGCGTATGTATGCGTATGCAAACTATTCAAATTAATGCTTCATTAGCATTATGCAGCTGTATGAACTATTTTCTGCTCCAAGTAAAAATGTTTTTTTCCAATTAAATTATTTTTTTTTAATTGTTCATTTAAATTGCTATTGAAACAGTTTATTTTTTTTAAATTAATTGTTATTGATATTTAATTGTTGTTATATTTGTTGGTTTTGACAATATCCACTTAAAGAATAGTTTTTATTTATTGCACTTCAAATTAATCATAATAAATGACAGGGCATTTGTGGCAGCATTAATGACACTAAAACTCTTTTTCAAAATTCATTTGCAACACTTTGCAAATGCTGTAGATTTGTAGATTTCTTAAGTGGCGACACTCCTTTTTAACAATCCTACCTAATAGTTTAAAATATAATTTTCTCCCCCAAAGCATATGATTTTTAATGACCATTTGGTTTAAGAGTCAATGCAGAAAAAAACGAAACAGAAATCAAAACTTAAACTGACATATTGAAAAATGTTGAAAATCTATAAACAATTGTAATTGTTTAAATAAATCAAAGACATAGCTTTAAAGCAACAAAAAACAAAGGAATATATAAATTGTCTGAGTACTCATATCATAAGTATGCCTGCATGTACATACATACGTATGTCTGCCTCTCTGTATGACAACAATTTGAAAAGTGTTTCGGAAAATATGCAAAAATCGTGTTAAAATTATTTATTTTTATCAACGACACTTAATCATTTCGCCTATAATTTATGGCAAATAATGGACACAATATTTTTTAAAAAATTTTTTTTGCGTTTTTTATCATGTTTTTTTAACATGGTTTTCAATACATATGTTTTGCGATGTGATTTAAATGATAAAAACAATCATTTAATTCTTGTTGAAAATGTGGTTGAAAATTATTTTAAATACAGTGACTGTCAATGGGAATAGAACACATATGTCGGTATATATAAGAGACCTTAATCAGGATTTCGTTCTAGTGTCTCATACTAATCATTTATTAATTTTATTCATTAATGGAAGGACAATGGTTTTGAGACACACTCAAAAATTTTGCCAGAATACTTCTGGATATAGAGGGCATTTCCCATAACATTCCAGCAAATTCGATTATTAATGTCATGAATTTTCAGGATATTGACTTCGTTGAAAAACTTTATCTCATTTCTTTTGTTGAAAAGAGTACCAGAGTGCCGAATCTACTTTATGCGCCTTAAGCATTTTCAAAGTGGCTCGTTTGCTAACATTCTACTACAAAATCATGGAGAGAACATACTGCATGTTTATTACACATGCAGCAAAGATCCGAAATTAATTTCGGAAATTACGAAATCTATGGGGATCGTATCACGGCAATGACATTACGAATGTTGGCCTTCAAATGCTCAATTGTGTCTGGTTTACCGGCATAACACTTTTTTTTAACGGCGCCCCACAGAAAATATTTCAACAGTGTCAAATCGCAGCTCCTTGGCGGCCAATCGACATCACCATTTCGTTTAACTAAACGACCATCAAACGTTTGACGCAATAAATCGATTGTGGCATGAGATGTGTGACAAGTTGCACCATCCTCTTGAAACCAAACATCGTTAACATCAATACCATGAAGAGAGAGTACCAGAAAATCGATTATCATGGTGCGATAAATGTCTTTATTGACCGTAATGGTTACGCTGTCCTCATGTTCAAAGCAATATGGGCCAATGATGCCTCCGCTCCACAAGGCGCAGCAAACAATAACTCCTATTGGGTGCATTGGCTTCTGTGAGACCACATGTGAATTTTCTGAGCCCCAAATATGACAATTTTGTATATTAATATACCCACCAAGGTGAAAATGAGCTCCCTTCGAAAAGATGATTTTTTTTTTTTTTTTTTTTTTGCAAAATTGACATCATCGTGCATTATTTTGTTGGAGCATCTGGTGCAGCGAAAACGAAGTGGATGATCATGCGGCTTCAACTCTTGAACCAGTTGAACTTTGTAAGGCGTCATACCGAGATATTTTCAAAAAATTCGACGTAAACTGGTGTGTGAAATGATCAATTCTTGAGGACGATGATGAGTTCCCACGTACACTCTCAGCCACAGCTTCGATATTTTCGGGTGTAAGCACTGTACGAACATGCTTACGTCTTAACGCCGCAACAATGAAACTAGTTCCACCACGATCTTTAGCAATAAACGACCAAATTTTGTACGACATTTGCGTTAAATTTCCGACCAATTGTTTTTGTTATGGAAATAAATTTCCAATAAATCCTAAGGTTTCTGAGGCTTAAATCGATTTATTACGTTCACTGGAGATAGTCCTCTGCATTTTGTGACAGAAATATACCCTGGTTCCAATTTAAACCGATAGATGGCCAACCTGATACATATAAAAATATTTGCCTCATTATGTCGGTTCGATTTTCACACGCATTAACTGTATCGTAAATTTTTATAATTTTCATATAATTTTTCTATGAAAGTAAGCTCGAAGCATATATTTTGATTTTCAATAACATTTTTCATGCAATTAAATTACTTGAATAAACACTTATTTTCTGAGGATTTTCAATATTAATGGCAGTTTCCATATGAATTTAAAACCACTTCCATGGTTATAGAGGAAAAAAAACAACAACTCATCTCTTAACCACACATACGAATATTTTCAATAAAAAATTCCCATAAAAAAAGAGAAATCCAAACAGAAAAACACATGCTAGTGCCAATACATGAATGTATTTATTAAATAGAAATAGGAAATGTTATGAAATTAAAAAAAGGTTAAGTAAAAAAGTAGAATGAACTACAGTATAATCCCAATTATATACATATGAAGAGATAAAGAAGAAGCAGTAGAATTAATACATACCATGAATAACCATTTTTTTTATCGAATGCCTTGCATTTTACCCTCTGAAGGATTAGGTACCACTTAGGTCAGTATTTACGTTCATTGTGATACCACATTCAATTCACAACCTGGGGATCAAACATTCCTAGAGCAAACTAAAATGAGTCTTAAGTAAATCCTGCCACCGCTTTTATGACAAGAACAGGACTCTAACACATACGGCTGAAGACAGTATTTGCTGTTCCTCAAACTAACAGCTACTGCAGGTATCATTTGCCGGAGTCCTATGACCTTCATCAAGCCTCTTAAAAGGCCGATGAGAATTGATATTGTACAATGGATGGATATGAACTTTAAGGATATAAGTGAGTCGGTCCTCTTCTTATCCATACGTGTTCAGCAGAGTCTAACAATATTACACATACCTTCTTGCTGCCAACCAGGTTCAGGCTTTCCAAAGAGAGGCTATCGGAATACCGTTACATATCAGAGAATGCATACATATATACATACATAATTGGTCATTATATCATCAGTCAGGATTGTGATCTAGCTTCTCATACCACTTATGCTTAATTTTACACATGAGCGGCGGGACCTACAATTTAAAGTCGACTCCGAACGGCAGATATTTTTTTGAGAAACATTTCATGGCAACTTTTTATTTTATACTCAGTTTTTGCCACAAATCTGCTAACGGGAAGTTGCCTAAGGAATATTTTTTCGAAGTTCGGTTATGTTGCAGGTGTCTGACTTGATGTTTGAACGGTAGCCCGACCCCTAATAACCCAACACAACACTACCTACTAGACTTCGGCGTTTGCAACATATCAGAGAATGTGAGTTTCAAACCGACTCTGGCCAGTTCATCAGCAATACAGCATTCGATGCTATACCTATAGCTCTGTCCTGAAACGAAATTGATTCGAAATTTCTCTGAAAAATTCTTAGAATTTTTAGAAAAGGGTGAAATCGAGGTGAGGCAGGAACTTGAACGCAGCCTATTTGCCTGAGTAAATTAAGAGACGTTCATCTGAAACCATTTATCTTAAACAAACAGGCCCTGTATAGTTTTCATGCCTTCTAGCGTGTATATCACTGCGATCATCGATCATCGCTTTCAGTCTGTTATAGTTCCGATAAGAGAATGATTTTATCGACTAGAGCAGCTGACTGGCCACTTCTGTTATTGCCAATCCATCCAGAAAGTTGCTTAATGCAGTTTTCTTTACCTGATGAGACTGTTTCAGTTTCCTCGGAAGCTAAATAACAGGCTGCTGCTCAGACATTTTCATTGTGGTTGCACTATTCGCAACAATTCTTCTGTTCTTTGCTAATGTGTTGCTAAAATATCATAGAATGACTAACACTAATGCGATTCGATTAGGAAATCTTTCACATCCATTGAGACCACATTGTATTGTATACCATAATGCACATTGGCACCGAAAAGTAATGCCATATTCCCGATATGTTTGAATGCGGTTCTTGCAACAAATTTTGTCTCGTTTTTTTTCGCTGCAAATATTTTATGTTGTTTTTGGGTGATATTTGTTTTAAATTTTTTTTATTTTTATTGGCGAAAAATATGAACAAAATATGGATTTATTTTATCATTATAGCCATGATATGCAACGAATACAAAAAAAAGGGAAAATATTTATAAAAAAAAACAACTTGCAACACACAGCTCAACGATATTATATGGTAGCAGTAGTTATTGCTCTTATATTTGCTGTTTTTAGGGAGGGGGAAAATGGGTTTTTTTTTATTTAATATTATAAAATAGTACAACTAAAGATGAAAAAAAACACTCTAACTCTTGTGGATGAGTGAATGGATCACATGGTACAATGTTTCAGTGTGAGCGGCATTCCAAATATTTTTTAATAAAAAAATTGTTGATGTGTTTGTAGGATGCAATAGGATACGTATGATATGAACAACAACATATTTAAGAAATAGGTTTTTTTTCTCTAGTGTTATAGAAATTGTTAAAAAGTAAACAAATTTTTATATGGGGGGTCTCTTGAGATCGAGTTTAGAGGTTTCTAATGGGAAATTTTTAATTTTGGGTACTGCAGTAGCAGCAGCAGCATGCGGCTGTTACTCAATGAACATAAAAATTCAATTCGTATGTCAAAACCTGTATTCCTTAACCTTCTTACAGTGAGACCCCGCTTAACGCTGCTCCGCTTAACGTTGATTCAGATTTACGCGATAGAACAAAAGCAGTGCTCTATATAGCGACGGAGTATACTATGTATCTTTTTCAACGCTCTTTTGTTAGTCTGTCCAGAATAAAAATACCAACTGTATTTTCCGAAGCCGCAATCACAGTACGAACGCATCTTTCCTGCATCACAGTTGATTTATTAGTTGCCTCGTTTAACGCTGTTTCGTTTAGCGCTGGAACTTATTGGAACGTAACCCCGCGTTAAGCGGGGTCTTACTGTACGTAGAATTTGTCCTGTTTGTTAATGAATGCAAAATTTTCGAAATTTGCATAAGTTTTGACTCTCCTTAATAGTTTTCCTTCCTGATATTTTCCTCCATTGCTGATATTACTATATGAATGGACGCATACAAATATGCGTCTTGCACTGAGCTAGACTCAAATTGTTGGCTCAACTTATTCCGAATTTATTGAAAATCGTATAAAAGTGTCAAAAGCTGCATAAAAAATAATGATGCTGGGACAACAAGCAACATATATTTATAGGATTCATATTTATAGGATCTCAGCAAGGACGCTATGGTGCGTAGCGCTTTGACTAGGCAAAAATCAATTTTTACGTTGACCCACTTTTTGTAGGAATTCTTCAAAAAGTCGTTAAACAATTTGTCATGTAGTCGCCGTAGTCTAGTAGATAGTGTGCTCGCCTATTAGTCGTAAAGCCCGGGTTCGAGCACCAGGCCAGACATCAAAACGAAATATGAAAAAAAAATAAAAAAAAATATTTCTTCGGCGACTTCCTCTCAGCAGATTTCTGGCAAAAGCTCTGAGAGTAAATAAAACCTGCCAAAGCTTCTCAAAAATCTGTCGTTCAGAGTCGACGTTAGGTCCCGCCACTCAAGTATAAAATTAAGGCACACAACATGAGTGGTGTGAAAAACTAGGCCGTAATCCTGACTAAAGGGCTGTAATGGCCAATTATGTATATGTGTATGCATTCGGGAGACATACAGTTTACTTTGGGTAATCTTGGCAATTCAGTGGCTATCAGTAGTGTGGTCTATGGCGTTCAGGTCGCTGTAGTGTAATGAGTACTACAGCGATTTACTAAATAAGAACTCGCGATTAGAAAACTTTTGCTGTAGCATCTCGAAAAGTAAAGATTGAAAAAGATCGCTGTGGTCTAGTAGGTAATGTGTAGGCTTATTAGACTTGAGGCCTTGGTTCAAACCACATGCTAGACATCAAAACCAAAATATGAAAAAATATTTCTTCGGCGACATCCTCACAGCGGATTTCTGGCAAAAATACTGAGCGTAAAATAAATTTGCCATGAAAAGTTTCTCAAAAAAATCTATCATTCGGAATCGACTTTAAACTGCAGGTTCCACCACTCATGTATAAAATTAACACACACGACATAAGTGGTGTGAGAAGCTAGTTGGAAATCTAGACTGAAAGGTTGCAATGCGCAATTTTGTTGGAAAAGTTTCTAAACCTTGTATTCTAAGGCTTCCATTAAAAGAGCTCTGTTTATTTTTATTAAAGCTTATATTGCTTTATTGCAGGATACAAAACTTCATGGCTTTAATTTCTATTGAAAATATTTTAAATTTTTTTAAATAAAATTTTAAATCAACATCCTACACTTTTAAAATCATTAGAGAGCCCCACCATAATAAATTGAATTTCATACTGACGATGAGGATGATAATAAAAAACGAAAACAAAAAATATGAAAAAAAAATCGCCTCCAATAAAACAAAATTCTCCTGCTACATAATCAGGAAATGCTAGTCACTATGGTGCTATTAGACGGACAGTGGCTGGCTGGCTGTTGTATTTGATAATGAAAAAAAAAGAGAGAGAGAATCTATGGAAAAAATATCAAATCAAATATAAAAATATAAAAGACAGACAACAAACTGACACCACAAAACATCATGTTGTTTACGAAAAACGTAATTTGTTTGCAGCAGCAGACGTGTTTTTCTATTTTTCTTTGAATTTTTTTGTTTCAAATTCTTTTTTTTTTTTATTAAAAAATTCAACTAAAAATCTCAATAGAAAAATTTCATAATAGCAACGTATAATATGTACATAGAAATACACAGGCGACCACACTATACCATACCATACGCATGGACAGACAGACATACATACATACATGTGTCAGGACGGACAATGCTACTAAAGTCACATACTGTATGGGAACCAAATCAGAAAAAAAAGAGGAAAAAATCAGAAAAAAATGAACACTTAGATAAACTGTCGCCAAAAAATGAGCCAAAAACAAATCGTTGCTGGTGTTATACAAAACATTGTGTAGAGGGGGGGGGGGGGGCGTGGTGCTAAGAGACAAAATGTTCATCAAATATTTCAACAGTAGTAGGAAAAAATTGTATAAAAAAACAGGATGACAACAAAGAGAAAGAAAGAATCGTATACAAATTGACTACAGTTCCTCATTTTTATGTTTTTTGTTTGTTATTGTTGTAAGCGAACAATAAAATGTCATGACACATGTATGTTACAAAAAACGGCAGAAAAAAGAGTGCAACACTGGCTATTTGAAAGTATGCATTTGAAAGAGACCAAAAAAGAAAAAATAGGATATGAAATCATATATCTCAACTGGTCATATACATACATACTACGTCAACTGTGTAACAAAAGTTTTACATCCGTTCGGCAAGCACTTCTAATATTGATGTACGTTTCATAATAGTTTGGGGCAATATAGGAAGTCATGTTTGATAAATTTTGTTAAATAGTTGCTTTAAAAAAAACATACAAAAACAAAACCAAACTTTAGTTTTGTCTCCCCAACGGAAGTAGCACTTTAACTGGGAATAGAATAGAAAATTAAAAAAAAAGCAAACTCGAGTTTATCATACAAAATAAATTTCAATTGCTTGCCAAAATATTTTTTAATGCGTTTTTTGTTTTGGTATGCGGATCCAAGATAAATAAAAACTGAACTTTGATTGGTTATTTTGCATCCATGTTTTTTTTTTATTAGACGGCCAATATTATAAACGCTAATAAAAAACAATTTTAAATATTTTTTACATTCGATACAGAGAAACCTCCTGTAAGCCTGTTCGACATGCCTGCCCAAAAGGACAGTCGCCCGTAAGTGTAGCCATTGTGCGATGAAGGACCATACGATTTAAAGACAGTAGTGAGTCGCTTCTCCTTTTGTCCATGCGTGTCCCACAGAGAGATTGAGCCTGCTTGTATAACGAGTGGATAATATCCAGATATCCATAGGCCGTAATCCTGACTGAAGGGTTGTAATGGCCAATTATGTATGTATATGTATGTAATATCCAGATTAACTGAGACCAGTCGGAATAGCTATACATACATAATTGGTCGTTACAATCTTTCAGTAAGGCTTAGAACCTAGATTCTCACACCACTTATATTGTATATCAATTTTATACATGAGTATCGCGCTCTACAGTTTAAAGAAGATTTCGAACGATAATTTTTGAGAAACATTTTCATGGCAATTTTATTTCACTCTAACAGTTTTTGCCAGAAATCTGCTGAGAGGAAGTCGAGCGCAGAAATATGTCCTTCATATTTCGCTTTGTTGGAGATGTCTGATCTGGAGAATTGGAAATGTCGGAGTTCCTTTATTCTTTAATAAGAGAAGGATTGAAAGTTCCGTACCGGACCTGGCCAGCCGGGGAAGCAGTGAGAAACGTTTTTTCTTCATATTTCGTTGTGCTGGCGATGTCAGACCTAGGGTTTGAACCGAGGCCTCATGTCTAATCAGCCAACACACTGCGTACTAAACTATGGCGACTTCAAAGGAAAGCCTGCATCATTATTAATTGTGCCTACATTAGCATGGAAGATAAGTTTATGCCTCAAAATGCTAAGGGCTTAAAGGCTAAGACTGATTGACATCTCTGGGCTACTCGGCAGTGGCGTGGATAAAATAGGCTATGTGTAGATCCGGCAGAAATTTTAAACTATCAGAAGTAATGACTAGCAGCTACGTAATCTACACGTTACTTGTTGGTTAACTTACTTACTCAATTGGTCATTAGAAGTCTTTAGCTAGGGCTACGATTACAAACATACATAATTGGCTATTATCACCCTTCAGCCATGATTACGGCCTAGCTTCTCACACCACTCATGTTGTGTGCCTTAATTTTATACTTGAGTGGCGGGACCTACAATTTAACGTCGACTCTGAAGGACAGATTTTTGAGAAACTTTTTCACGGTAACTTTATTTACTCTCAGAGTTTTTGCCAGAAATCTGCTGAGAGGGAGTGACAGAAGAAAAAAATTTTTTTTTTTCAAATATCGTTTTGATGTCTAGCGTGGGGCTAGAACCCGGGTTTTACGTCTAATAAGCGAATACACTACCTACTAGACTACGGCGACTACTACGATTAACTTCTCACATAAACCATGTTTTGTGTTTTAATTGCATATACTCGTATGACTAGCGGGGCCTACAGTTTTCAGGTTGTTTTCGAATGACAGAATTTTGAGAAACTTTTCATGGCAATTTTATTTTACGCTCAAAGTTTATGGCAGAAGTCTGCTGAGAGAAAGACAATGGAGAAATATTTTTTTAATTTTTCGGCTTGTTCGAGATGTTTAACCTGCAGTTTGAACTACGGACTTGCGTACCACAACCCAATACACTATCTATTATACTAAGGCGGTTTCTTTGTTAAACTAACCATATTCCAGAATGGTAAACCTTTCTCTAATTGAATGGTACTTCAGGTGAAAGGTATTTTAATCTGAAGGAATGTTTTGTTCTACTACTACTACCACTACTTTTCCAAAAAATCTTTGAATTTAAAAATCCTGTATAGAAAGAAAGATTTTAAATAAAATTTCTAAACATTTTATTTAAAAAAATTCTTGCTTTGTTTCATATTTAAAAGAAAACAATAAAAAAAAGCAAGAAAAAAGAAGAAGAAAAAAATCTAAATAGGATTTAAATAAGATTTACATACATTGTACGTTTATGCCTTACGGGGATGTAAGCTTTCATAAAAAATCTTTGCTAAATAAAATATTTTTACGAATTTCCGAAAAGAATTTAAAAATAATAATAAAAAAGGATTTTCTTACACATGATCTCCTTCATCAAATTACAGTCATAAAACATATTTGTTGTTGCTGTTTTTAAAATATTTAAATTTCAGATTTTCATTCCTTTTATCCCCCATTAACACTTAAAAAATTTTCTTAAATATTGTTCTTTCCCCCTTACGGAAAAAATTAAAAAAAATACCTGCAGAATCCTTTTATAAAACTTTACAGAGAATTACAACAACAGCAATATAATAAAATAACTTCCTTTTTAAATGTCGAAAAATATCTTTACAACTCACATCGTTCTTCCTTTTTGGTATTGTTACGCACATGTTAAGTGCGTATGTACACATACATACATTAAAGATATAAATAATTTATCTGTAATAGGGTTATCCCATACAGTGGTTTCAAATCTGCAAATTTGGCAGACATGTAATTGAATGTGGGTGCCTTTCGATCATTTAGAGAGTGATTAAAGACTTATTGTGCAAGAAATTGACCAGAATTTAAAGAAATTGGTAAAGACAGTTGTGATCAGTATTTGTCTTGGGTGTTAGACATCTCTATCCTTTCTCGTGTGGCATATCACAATGCACCGCATAAATAGATCCCATCTCCTGAATGTTTGCCTCATCGAATAATCGGAATTTTTCGATTCCAGCATTTGATGTTCTCAGCAATCGCTCATATCTTACGGCTCATTATTAACATTAGAGCATAGTGAGTGGATTTTTACGTTTATATTCTAGCAGTAAAGCGGTCGTTAGATTTCTAGAGGGGATGGGTCTAGCAATTCTAAGATTGTTTAGGTATGCTAGACGTTTGTGAGAAGTTCAACGAATTGGATTACTGGATACGAAAACATTAAAGTAAACCAAAAACGCGTATAAAGACAAAAATTTTAATGACTTCATACCTTAGATCGCCATTCCTTCGTAGAGGGGAAAGCAAGTGAGCACATAAACTGTACAGGTTTGCAAAGGAAAGACAAATCTCGCCTTAACCAGAGTTAGGAACCTCATAACAGTTGTGTCGGGACTCTGGCTAGGGGTATACACGCTCGGAGTCTGCTGAGTATACTCCTGCAGAAACTATAGGGACGAGAGATAAGAAGAGCCCACAGAACATTTTATCACTCATTGTCTCTTAGGAAAATGAGGCGATGAATACTCGTCCAAGCAAAATTAATTAACAGAACATGTGTAATCATAGATGATCACAACCTCATAAAACATAAAAAAATCAGGATGGCAGAGGACTGGCAGCCAATAGTTATAGTTGAATGACAGAATCGGTAACATGGCCTTATAATACCCACGCAAACTATACATTTTGAAGCAGCTGCCAATTTAACACGACCTAACCAATGGCTTATTAGTCGCAAGACCGTGGTTTAAAACTCTGCTCAGACATCAAAAAAAAAAAAAAAAAACCAAATACAGATGAGAAAATGTCTTGCATGAATTTGTCATGGAAAGTTTCTTAAAAATCTGTCGTTCCGAAACGACCCTAAAACTGTTAATCCCACAGCATGTGTCTAAAATTAACACCCACGATGGGTGATGCGACAAGCTAGGTTGTAATCCTGACTAAGGGGTTGTCATGACCAACTAAGTAAGTAAGTAACCTATGACTGATTATGACGCATTTTGCATTTGAATTTGCAACTCAATCAACATAAATTCGAACTTGTGAAACATTTAAGACTGGCTGACCATTGTTAAAGCCGTAGATTTGTTGATTGGATATCAAAGCAGAAGGCTTTCAGTACCGAATTTTCGATTAAAATTTTCCTCCATAATGAAGCAGATTTCTAACTCGGCGCATTTGGGCAACTGAGAACTCTGACATGACTGTGGAAGAGCATTAGCTTTCGGAAAATGTGACTATTTGATGCGCCTTATAATCTGGAGGTGTCATTGTGTTGAATTCGCCGTAGTCTAGTAGGTTGTGTGTTGGCTTTTTAGACGTGAGGCCACGGTTTAAACCCAAGGTTAGACATTTCCAACAAAATGAAACTTGAATATTTGTTCGGCGACTGTTTCTTAACAGGTTTCTGGCAAAAACTCTGAGACTTAATAAAATTGCCATGAAAAGTTTCTCAAAATTTGTCGTTCGGAATCGACTTTAAGCCGTAGGTTCCGCCACTTATGTGTACAAATTAACACACAAAACACGAGTGGTGTGAGAAACTAGGTCGTAATCCTGACTAAAGGGTTGTAATTAACAACTATGTACGTATGTGTGCCATTGTCTTCTACGGCCATATGATAATCGAGTTTTTGGTCAGTAATTGAGGATTATGAACTGGTCGGTGTGTGATTTGAACAAGAAAGTGCCAGGAGCCACTTAAACCTTCCGATTTTGTGCCTTTTGCATGAGAAGTATTCAGAAAAGCTAATTTCACGTTTAGCCGATGTCAACTGACCACCAGGGTCAAGTGATTTGACGGCGGTAAACTCCTTTCGGGGACTATATCAGGGACAATGTCCATACAACTACTCTCCCAGATATTGTCGAGCTATTGCCGAAATAGCAACCGAAATTTATGAAAAATTTTACCTCAAAAGGATTGAAGACAATCTCACTCATTTACATGTTACTGCATTTCTTTAGCTGTGTTTTTATTGAAATTTGCTTTTGAAACAGAAAATTGGAGTATCCTTTAATTGTAAGAAATAAAACGAAAACTTTTGCAAGAGAAATGAAAACAATAACATGGGGAGAGTTTACAGAACAATTGCAAAACAATAACAGCAGCAAGTAAGTGAAATTGTGTTCGTTTTTTTCTTTCTTTTTGTTTTCTCATATATGCTCTCTTTACATTCATTCTTTTAATGTGAGTGAGTATGTAAATGAAAATTTGTTTATAAATAAATAAACACAATTACAGACACACATATAGTTTGTTTACATTTACATTTGCATTTACACTGTTGAAGCCAGCCATTCGCATATCTATGGAAGGAAACCTGTTGCATATTCATAAAATGTTAAACAAGAGAAGAAATTTTCTTTCCATTAGAGTAACAGAGGATTACTGTTACTAAGAGTATGAGTAGTAATATAGAAAACAACAACAACAACTAAAACAATAACACAAATAGAGTGAAGTAAACAAAACTATGGTAATATTATTACAAAACTAACATATTGAAAATGTAAATATTGATAATTTATCTGTCTTTGTATGTGTAAATGTTTACACAAAACGAATGATTATGAGAGAGAGCAGGAGAAGGAGAAAGTGTGAGAGAGAATGTGTGTGTGTATTTATTGATGAGTGATATAGATAGACCCAGTAAATAGCTTTAAACAATAACATGTTTTGTATTCATTTATTCCCAATTTATTTATTTGTTTGTATGCAAAGTAATGTATGCGGAAATAGAGAGACAGACAGAGACAGAGAGAGCAAATAACAAATTGCTGTTATTTGAAGTATATACTGGCTGGCTGGCAGGAAATCACAAAAACAGATTTAATTTTATTTGGCCTAAGGCTACCAAAAGATTCAAATTTTCCCAAAAAATCATAAACAAATTGAGGTGAATGGTTTACTATCAACACAAACAGCAGAGAGTGAAAGAGAACGAGCGAGGGAGAGAGACTTTAAGTGAGAAAGAGAATAACAGATTTCCTAAAATGTAAGCATATGTGTAATAATATTTGCCTAAAACTGAATTTAAACTTGAAATTTTTTAATGGAAATAATTTCAAACAATTTCAACAGAAAAATTAAATTAAATGTATGAATTGTGTTGGGAATTGTTACATTAAAAAGAAAATTGGGGTATATTAAAAAAAAAATAATTTTTAAATATGTATTCTATTTACAGTGATGAGCAAAAGTAATTGCACGATCAGAATGTTTTTAATTAAAGTGTCAGAAAATGTTAAGAAAGAAAAGGCAACACTTTTAGCAACAATTTCTATCTCTGTGTGTATGAAAATTTGAAGAAGAATTCGGCTTCGCATTCCGGTAGTTTTTATTGGGTATAACGGTGAGAGTGATAGGGGACCGTCCAGATATTTACAGGGGACTCTATAATCAATCGGTATCAGGGTACAAAGATCTATAAGTCTAGCACATCCATGAAACTGTTTAGGCCAACAGCATATCGACTTCGTTTTGATTGCTGTAAAAGCTGACTGCTGTTCCCGAAGAAGTTCAGTACTGATCTAGTTGATGGCGTTTCCCACGACACGTTATAAGGATCACAGATTGTTGATCAAACGTCGTCTAGAAGCTTGCAGACAATATAATCGGTTCAACTATTGCCCTGTATAGTTAGAATGTAAAGGGTTTGAACTCCCATTTGATCCGGAAGAAGATCAACGATGATCTATTTGATAGGCCATGAGGAACGGGCTCTTTATAAGGAAGACAGATTGTCTTTAAATGTTGTTTAGAATCTTGCAGACAACATTACCAGTGCAACTACTGCCCTGTATAGTCTGAGTGTAAACTTTGGAGATTAATTCCTAGACAATTTAAATCTTGATAGACTTTCCAGCAGAATGTTTACGTCTTTAAAAGTATGACAAATGTGTGACCATTTTCCAGTTTCTAGTTCTTTTTCATTTTTACTATTGCACAATTAACTCTTTTAAGTGTCTGTTTTACCATTTCACAAGCGCATATGTTGTGTTTGAAATGTTTGTCGTTTTGTTTCCGAATACTTAATTTGATTATAACTTTGGAAATTGCCGATTTCATATCATAACGGTTAAAGCAGTTATAAAACTTTTTTACTCTGGAATTAGCCATGCCAGTTTGAAAGGTACTTTTTCTCGTACATATTAATTTTTCCCTTTGCATAGCAGTGTTAGTGAGCACAAAAACAACAGGTACATTTTGTTTTTTCATTTTATAAAAAAAAGTAAACTTACCCTCCTGCCAGCTTCATTGTTGTGTAGATTCATTAAACTTCTGGATTTAGCTGAAATGGCATTTTTCCATTTGCCACTTTGACTGCTGCTGCTGCTGCTACTGCTGCCTATACCACCTGGTGCACTTGGACTGTTAGGATAACCGCTTACATCGGCCATCATGCCATTGACAGCACGTTGATTTTTACGTTTCTTTTTACGTCTACCGCCACCATTGCTGGCATCCATATTAAAAACTTTTGAATTTAATATCTCGCGATTGATTTTCTCCTAAAATGATATAAAAAAGACGAATTCATTTACGTATTAAAAAATGCCAAAAAACCGAAACAAAAAACAAAGAAAAGAAAAGTTTTACTTTCCCAGAATATTAGAGAAATTAAACTTTTTTCTGTATATGAAAAGAAAAAGAAAGTTTGTTTGCTAATAAAAGTTACAAAAGTTCAGTTCAATCTAAACAAAGTTAGCTTATGGACGGTGGACAAGGTATTTAGGAAAATATATATATAGGTATATATATAGGTGAAAACCCATCGGAGAAGGACTTTAGCAAAACTGTGGTACTAAAAATCATGAGTACACAGTACACTTGGCAGTTGCAATTTAATAGCATCATTCTACATAAATATCAATGGGAAGTTTTCATCAGAACCTCAATAGAGACCGATCCTAGTACGGTAATGGAATAGTTCCTTGTAAAATCGTACCGAAAAAATATTGCTTTATAGCGGTAAATAAAATAGCCGAAGGACCATAGTAATCAGTTAATACTCTAACCACACTTAGATCCAAAGATCACACAACTATCTTGAAAGAGCGCATATTTCCGAGAAGGACTCAATCCAAAATAAACCTCAAACCATTATGAGGCTCAAATAAAACCAGCATCCACAGACACTAGTTTACCCAAGCTGTTTAGTGCATACATATCCCAGCGCTATTTCCCGCTTGCAGACCATGCTGGATAATGACGTCAGAAGTCACCCTCTTCCTCATCCAAGTCTTTGATGCAAAGTCATCACATCAAATATTAAATCTTATCACATGAGTATCTAGGGCGCAGGGAATTTTAACGCCCACTTTTTGTGAAGTTTTAGAGAAGAGAAAAGGTAGAAATCCATTTTAAAAACTGGAGTGGGGTAAAGGTTAAAGTGCTTCACTTCAAACACTAGCAATCCTCAAGCCCACTAAAAGGTGGACAAATGTTCAACATAGTTTCCAAACTTAATTCTTTACAAAATATACTCTTACTAGGAAGCGCTGTAGCCCCTACCCTCTCGGAGAGGTTAACGGCCCCACCCCTTCAGATGAAGTAGGTTTCACCACTATAGCCACTACTTGTTTGCAGAGGTAAGAATATTTATCTGCCTGAGGTCGGCAATAGTAGATCTAGTCTTTGCCAATTTACACAGTACGGTATCTCAGTCCTTAGGGAGATGAAAAGTTTTGTGAGCGTAATATCCGTGATTGATGTATTTCTTAATTGGACTATGTTTTCTTTATTGCCCCTGTGGATAGTGATACAGAAAAGGAAATCTCTTCCCATCTCGCTAAGATATTGTCGACATGTAATAATCAAGAGGAATATCTTTAAAACAAAACTCCAGATTTTTAGAAGAGCTCGGCAAACCGTAAGGATCGGACTAACCAACAAATTGCAGACTCTTCGGTCCACCACAACTTGAAGCCTCTTTTCGTGGTCATACCCCTTATATGTGACTTCCAAACTAAACTGTCTTCTATCCATGATGACATTATTTTGATTCCTGTCTTCATGGAAAGAGCCATTCGCTGAGATATCGTAAGAAATTTGTAGAAAGAAGAGAACGAAAGACAGTATTCTAAATGTCTGGTTGGGAATGAACTATGGCTTGATAAAACAGACCACTGAGAAAGGTCTAGGCCAGATTGGCATATCGTTACCAGACTTGAAGTACTAAGCTTGACCGTTGTTATGTATCACATTGTAATTAACTCACAAAGACTGTTTGACTTCAATTAACCCTATACTGGTCAGATGGCCCATTTCATTCCCACTGTGGGATCATTGCCAGCCAGTGCCAATGATTTGTAAATAATCCAAGTATGCCTAAAAGTCTTCCATGAGTAATGGGTCAGTGCAGTTGATCTCATGGCATTTTCTCAGATTTTATGAGTCATCATCTGGTTGTTGTTTTGTTTCTAAGTACATGACAAATACGGCGAGGTGCGGACACGTTAAACAAATCGTATATGGTCACTGTGACGTCAGAAGAACTACTGTTATGCTTTCATTTAAATTTATCCAGTTCTCAATATCCATCCATAGACGTGAATACACATATAAACGTACATACTTGGTCACACAACCCTTCAGCCAGGATTACAACCTAACTTCTCACACCACCTCTGTTGTGTTCGTTAATTTTTTTTATACATGAGTGGCGGGATGTTAAGTTTAAAGTAGACTCCGAATAACAGATTTTTGATCGCAATTTTATTTACTTTCAGAGTTTTTGCCATACAGCTGCTGAGAGGAAGTCGTCAAAGAAATATTTTTTTTGTGTTTTCGTTTTGTTTAAGATGTCTGACCTAGGGTTTGAACTGTGGCAATACATCTAATAAGCCAACACACTACCTGCTAGACTATGGCGATTTCAATTAATACGTATTGACCTGTAGGTAGGTAGGTAGGTAGAAGTGGCAGTCCTCTCGATGCAATCATGAGCGGACACACTTAGGCCGCAATCCGGGCCCATTGTGATACCACAGTGCCACATTTCCCCTATTCCAGGAACCACTTGGAGGTTCCGATGAAGCGATTCAGACTGCCAATATCCGTGCATGACAGTTCAGCTAGGTCCTCCATGTAGTAGGCACCCAGGTGTCTTTTTCTCCTTTGACCAAGTGCCGGGCATGTGCACAGTAGATGAAGAACAGTTTCTTCCTCTTCCTCATCTCCACAGCTTCTGCAGAAATCATTCGCGAGGTGTCCTAGTCCAATACGCCTCGCATGCGTTCCTATAATGCAATGCCCCGTGATAACCCCGACAACAGCGCTGAGCCTGCTTCTTTGGAGTTCAAGCAGAGCCGTCGTGCGCCTCCTATCCTATCCTATTGACCTGTAAGAAAAATCTGTTTGGAGTTCCAGGTCTGGTTAGCTGTAGTTCAGTGTCAGTCAACAAGACTGTAGCCTTTTGGCAATTTTCTTATCTTTGATGAGCTTAAGAATACTTGTTAAAGGGGTACACAATTGGACTTCAAACCTATATAGGGCCTCACTAATTTGAAAAAGAGAATTACAACTGAGGCCACAAGAAATTTTCCATCCCTATAATTAACTACATTAGCCTCCTCTACTTATTCTCTGTTCTCTGTTCCAGTGCTTACAATAAATCCTTCCTGCTGGCCGGTTACTTAACATTTCCCATTTAATTGCATAGAATTTGAGTTTTCAAATTAAACCACATTAAGGACGAAAAGAAGGAAAAAAAAACCAGGAAATAAAGTTATCAGGGAAACTATTCATGTCACAACAAGCTTAAACACTTACACAGCAATTCATAGCTATTTTTTCAAAAGGGGAAACGTAAACGCAGAAGAAAAAATATGGAAAAACGAAATGAAACGAAAAGTCATATACTTTAAATTGTCCTGCTGACAACAAGTGAGAACATGAGAACAACAACGTTACAGTACACCAGCATTGGCAATGGTTGTCAAGGACGAAGTAAAACCAACCAACAATAACAACAACAACAAACGTTTAAACAATTTTTAATTTAAAGCTTTTTGAATAAAAAGTTTTTCACATGAACGTGAAAACAATACACGCCAGGTTTTTTCCAACAGAATTTCTGTTTTTTTTTCTTTTTTTCATTCTTTGAATGTGAGGTGGACCTGCATATTGTCTGTCTGTCGGTCTGCTTGTCTGCCTGTGTTTTATGACAATTCCTTTGGTTTTGGTTTTTTTTCTCATTTTTTTTTCTTTCCATCGTTTTGTTTTTGCTTGTTATTTTGCTGTTTATTCACCTTGTCAACCAACGCATATTGCAATTTCCCTGTGAGCCATGCTTTTTTCACTTGAAAGTTTTCAAATGAATTAAACTTTTTCACTTCTTCTTCTTCTTTTTACTCTTCGCTTTTATTACAAATTTTTTTTTTAATTTTTTCAACTTTTTTTTGATGCTGTCGTTCCCTTTGTAAGGATTTTTCATATTCTCTCTTAGTTGCCCTGAGAAAATGATTTTCGTATGAAAATGTTGTTGTTGTTGGTCGTGTTTATTGGAGTTGCTGGCCTTTTTTTTGTACCTTTATATGGGACTATATGTGACTTTATACGAGGCTAGTTTCACAACTTCACCTGATGATCGCATTCGTTTGGCCGCAATCTTACATTTGCAACCTTTTTCAAAATCAAGCGTTAGTAAGGTTTTGTCCTACAAATGCGAGTGGTATACGAAAGCTAAACCAATATCTACACCCTAGCACAGAGCTACAGGATAATATTTTACTGGGTCTATTCACTTTCCCTTTAAAGTCACTGTAGTATAGTAGGTAGTGTGTTGGCTTAATAGACGTAGGGCCACGATTCAAACCCCTGGTCAGACATTGCCAACAGAGCGACTTTTTCTCTGCAGATTCCTGGCAAAAATCGTGAAAAAGTTTCTCAAAAATATGTCATTCGGAGTCGACTTTAAACTTTAGGTCCCGCCACACTCATGCATAAAATTAACACATTCAATATATGTGGTGTGAGAAGCTAGGTTGTACTCCTTACTGACGGGTTGTAATGGCCAATTATGCCTATTTGTTGGGATGCACTTTCTTTAGATGAATATGAAATTGATGTGCGAACATGGATGGCACTTTGTTGGCTTCCGAGAGGGAATAATGTTATGTGTACTGAAATTGCTGCAAAAATCCCTGGACTAAAACAGACATGCCTATAGTAGGGTAGCATCAGTGAACAATGGGCGCGACAATTATACAGAAATGTATTCATCTCTTAAAGGTAGACTTTAGCTGAAATAGCCTCCACTTCAATTCAATAAGAAGTTACTTTGAAATGTTGTCTATTCTTGGTTAGATCTGATAATTTTTGAAACCTCCCTCGTATAGTGAATGAATTTTGGAATTTAAATATAAACTAATAATCGAAATGCTGTTTAAATGTTAAAATTGTTATGATGATAAACTTGTTCTCTATGGATGGTGGGGTGAGGAGCTAGGTTGCAATCCTAAGTAAGGGAGTGTAATGGACAATTAAAGAAGTACGTAAGATGATATTGATGGAAGTAAAGACACAGCGTTCTTATAGTTTTCAAAACCGAAGGTCTATCAAGCCTGCCAAATGGTTAAATATTTATCAAACGATTATTGACCGTGTAACAACTGAAGAATGTATTGAAAAAAACAACAATGAGTTTCAAAATTGGAGGGCTTTTATGATTGCTATAATAGACCTGATGTGTAGGAAATCCGCAAAACCAAAAAATTTGATAATACGTTCAAAATTGATCATTACAACCCTTCAGTCATAATTACGACCTAGCTTCTCACACCACTTATGTTGTGAGAGTTAATTTTATACATGAGTAGCGCGACACAGAGTTTAATACCATTTGCGAGCGACAGATTTTTATAGAAACTTTTCATAGCAATTTTTAATATATTGTCAGAGTTTTTACCAGAAATCTGAAGAGAGAAAGTCAACAAAGAATTACTTTTTCATATTTCATTTAGTTGAAGATGCCAGACCTGGGATTTGAACCGAGGCTTCACATCTAATAAGCCAATACACTACCTGCTAAACTACGGCGACTTCTTTGCAAGGTATGCTCTCTGAAAATATCATTTCTGTTACAGAATGTGAGGCGGATAATTCGAATCATGTTTGGTGATTTAATATATCATGTCTTAATATTTGACGTATTTTGTTTTAGGATTTGCAGTTTCACCTATGGCTGACTATTCACAGAAACGCGAATATTGATTGATTGGGTGCTAAAGCAATCGACAAACAAACAACAACAAACAAACAAAATTTTTTCAGCGATTAGGCTCATTCCATCGCTGACTAACTTCCTCCATGCGTTTGGTGGAATTCGGTCACTAAAAAGAGTGCGCCACCTGTGGCGTCACAACGTGTCGCTCGTGCATGCTCAAGTGTGCTTTGGTAATCAAAGCTACCACTTCGACCTAGCCTAACCTAATTTAAGGCTCATTCTATACTCGTTAGATGCACGGATAACTACGAAGAGTGTGTAGAAATGTCATTTCATCTGATAAAAGTAATTGTTCATAGCCTGTTATGGTGTGGAGGTGTCTTTCATTCTGGAGGATGTTTGAGAAGCACACAACGCATATGGATCTCCTACCCCGAACTATATAGAGTATGCAAACAAGGAGCTTTAGACTAGAATTTATTCATAGAATCCGTCTCATATGATTCTTGGTGTAGAAGACTTATGAATGAAATAAATCTAAGGAAGGCGATTGTGAAGGAACACAGCTTAACATTTTTAAAACTTGTCTACAGCACTTACAGTCTCTTAAGTGGCTTTATAACAAAAGATACTAAAACTAGCTTACATGGATTTGAGTATTAAAAATTTTATTTCTTTTCATTTGCCAAAATGGCAGCAATTCGTTTGTCATCTTCACATTCTCCTGCTGCCGGTATTGCTTTAAACTAATTTAAAATTTTATTAAACAATCTCTGTGCAATAAATTGAAATTTATTTGGAATTTAAAAAGCAATTTAAGACCTTTAAGCTTTAAGCGTTTAAAAAAATTTAAATTTATTGCGTTAATAAAGAATACATCGCTTTCAATTCAATGGCAAACAGCAACTTACTGGTATGCCACTAATGCCGCCAGCAAATACAAACCAATAAGCTTTTGTATATACATACACACATACACAAGCAAACACACATACATACATGCATATACAGTTAGCCAGATAAACATTAAGGAAAAGAGAACTAAAAAAAAGAGGGAGTAAATAAAATCAAAAGCAGAGAAAACGAACATAAAACACACTCTTTACTTCCATACACACACATATTTACAAGTATGGCATAGGTACACCTACACTACTATATTAATAATGGCTGTAAAACTGTAAATGTTTACCGCTAAATGTTAAGTTTTACCTGTAATTCAAGCATTTCCTTTTCCTGTAATTTCGAATTGAGTATTTCCTTTGTTATGCGTTCTTGTAATTCTAATAAATCTTCTGGTTTAATACGGACACCACCACCACCACCATTGTCCTCTTCGGATGAAGAGTCCTCTTGGCGCGGTGGCGCTACCGATGATGAACGTATTGTTGCTACTTTTGCTGGCGTTAACTGCTCTTCCTGCTTCGTTAGCTGTTGTTTAGTGGAGTTATTGTTGACGTTTGTTGTTGTTGTTGGATACGATGTCATACCAATTTTATTGCCGGCATTGCTACTGCTACTGCTGCTATTATTATTGCTATTTACTGATAATATATTTATTGTTGTTGTTGTTGCATTTGTGCTGACATTTTTATTGGAATTTTCTAAAGATTTGAAATCACTTGACTTGAGTACAGCAGCTGAGTCTATAGATAATGTTACATTGCCTGTTTTATCTTTCTCGTCATCATTATCATCTGTAGCTGTAGTGGCATCAAATTTCTTATTATATTGCTGCTGCTGTTGCTGCTGTTTTTGTTGTTTATTTAGTTGTGTTTTTGTCGTTGTCGCCATAGTTTCATGCTTTTGTTGTGAAGAGGTCATAGATATTGAAGCATCATCTGCAAACATTTGTTGTTGTTGTTGTAGCTGCTGTTGTCGCCTTTGATGTAAACGCGCTGCCCTGCCACGTTTTTCTGGATTGCCAACGCCACGTGTGCCACGTCTCGTTTCTTTCTCGCGTATATCAATAAAATCTGTTGCAAATCTGGAAAAAAAAGAAAAAAATATGAGAAAAAATTCATGATAAAACATATTTGACAAGAGAGAATGAGCGATAGAGAGAGAGAGGGAGACAGACTTTTGGTAAAAATAAAGGGAATTTCAATTTCAATATTTTCTGCGGAATTAAATTTTTTGTGAGATTTTTTTTTGTTCGTTTGCGTTATGCATTGACTTTAGGGATTCTTATTCTGGACAGGTGAACATGGGTAGTGGAGAACAATCCACTCAGATTGGAACACCATGTTCACAGTAGAGTGGAAAGTTGATGGGTTCAGTGGTATGGATGTGACTGTAGCTTCGTTATAAACTGTAAGACATCAGGAACGTTTATTAGGTGGAGATGTATGCATTATGGAAGCCGTATCTTCTTCCTGTGGTACCTATTCTCGCATCATTTTAGTGGATAGTCATTTAGTTCTGATGAAATTAGTTCAGTCCTATAGGACCCAGATCAACCTCCCCCGCTATAGGAGCAGATCAAAATAAGTGGGTAGAGAATGCTCCTTGAAGCGCAAGGTCCAAATCAAAGATTCCCTTAAGGAAACTAAGAAGATTGCGGAATAAATTTTGCTTTTAAGGAATCTTTAAATTGGGGAGTCCAATCGATGAAAAAAAAAAATAAAAAGACAAGAACCCTCGTCATTTCATGGCATTGATACAGGTACTCATAGGACCTTCTTCTCAGAACCACAGTTACTTCTCCTCACACCCACAGTTACTTCTACTCAGACCAACGGGTTCTTCTCCTCAGTTCCACAATTCCTTCTCCTCAGACCCATAGTTCTTTCTCCACAGACAGTTCCTTATCCTGAGACTGTTCCTTATTCTCAGATCCACAGTTCCTGCAAACGATATTGGAATCTGCTGATCCTATATGCGATGAATAGCCGTGGAATTTAAGTACGTTGGTTCGCTTCTTAAATGTACAAGACCAGCAGAGTTTAGCAACATTAAACCTCCTTACAAATCGAGCTGATAATACCTGGCAATAGAAATGAAATCAGTTTCCCTTACAGGCCTTTAAACTATTTGCCTTAAAGCGTCCTTTCTACAAAATCCCTTAAGTAATTAATGCGTATGCCTGTATGAGTATTTTCATTTCCTGTTTCTAAAAACCAAAAAAACAAAAACAAATCTTTCACTTCCATTAGCATGCATGCATTGCATTGGCGGTTAAGCCCTTTCATGATTTGTTTATTAAGAAAAATTTTATTTAAAAACTTAAATTAAATTTTTTTAATTAGATGCGATGAGATGCTTGCTTGCCAACTACTGTTTTACTGTTGCTTGTCACCCTTTTGTTTAGGCTTTAATGGACATGCTGTTGCACGCCCCTTTGTAATTTGTTTAGATTTTCTGTTTTCGTTTTTTTCATGGCAACATTATCTTAAGGGGTGTGCCTTGTACAGAAACACAATCAAATTTATTTACAATAACAATTTCGTGTTGTTTTTATGGTTGTTATTGTTGTTGTTGTTGTGCAATAAATTAAGTAACAAGATTTTTTACAACAGACACCCACCCATAAATACAGAAGGAAACACAAATCCTAGGGCAAATCTAGCCACCCCTTAACGAGGTGTTGTTATTAAAGCAGGCGAAACAGAAGTTTAAAGGAAGGAAGTGTTTAAACTGAATTGTCTGTCTAGGGAATTAGAAAATATCAGAAGAAATTTAGAAAGAATACATAGAAGGGGAAGTACTTGGATTCAAAATACAGGCCAATAGAGACACGCTGAGAAGGCGAATTAATTCAACGCCTGCTATATTGCACTGAGCTTTCTGTATTGCTGTTGTATTGGTACTGGGTATGATATGATATGAAATCATTTTTAAACGATGTTTTAATTCTCTACATAGGTATCTTTCCCCATAGTTCGATAGTTAATCACAGAGACATGAGACAAATTCATTTAAGACCTTTTCAATGCCTTAGCAATGGTATTGAAGAGGTGAGAATACATTTTTCTCTATTGTAGAATACATTCCTTTAAATCTCTTGTCAAGCAACCACCACCACCACCTTAACCTCTAACAAGTGCACTAGAGAGTACAGTGGTTGTAACAAACCACCGGTTTTCCAAATCTATGGTAACATGCAAGCAACATTTTGTCCGTCAGACTGCCGTTTATTCACTCACTGATTCATTGAAATTTAATTGCATTTGTTGCACTTGGTAGCTGGTAATTGCAATACCCTTAAGGAATCTCATTTTACAAGGCGTTAAGATTTACACTTTTAAGCGCATACTTGCAGAAATTTTACAACAAAAACAACAACAACAACATTATACAGCAAGAAAACTCGTGGAACAACAAAAAAAATATGGGAATAGTTTGAAACAATTTTTTTTAACCAAAATGCTAGCCAGCCAACCATCCAGCCAACTAAAGCAGCAACAGCAGGATACTTTTGCTTTAGACAGCTTTGTACTACACATACACACACAGTCACACATACGTCCATGCTTGCTCAAATACAAAACAATACAAAAAAGGGGTTTGCGTTGTAATTTGAGCTACAACTACAAATGTTACAATAGCAACAGCAACAAATACAATGAAATTACATTAATTAACAACATGTGGCATGTGTTAAGATTTCTGGCATAATGTTAGCGGTTACACAGACATTTGGTCGAGGTGAGTCATGCATTTCGAAAACATGCCCTTTACTAATGTTCTCCTTATCTCTGCATAGAATAATCAAAAATTCTTTTTCGGTTTGTTACCTAAGCAACATGTTGCTGTAGGCTTAGCAACATGTTGCAATGGGCTTATAAGAATTTTTATTGGAAATGTTTAATAAAATTGAATCGATTTAGCAAGGGCGAACATATTTATAAAAGGTTTTACCATTTAGAATCGAAATTGATCAAAGGAAGTAACAAAGTCATGATCTGGTATACCAGAATACATACGAACTGCCACATCTACAGATGGTATTAGATGAAATGAATGAATTTAGTTATAATAGGAGATAATTAGAAGCAGTCCGATACAGTTCAGAAGATACTATGGACTGTTTGATGAGAGTTTAGTAGATTTACGACATCATTGGATTCAACATTATAGTCAATGGATCAAGGCACTGTGCTTTCTGATTTGTTTGCCCAAACAGAAAGAATTGGTCTTGGTTGACATATTGTATCAAAAAGAAGACGTAACATATCAAGCGTTAGGGAAGTTTGATGAGCAATTAATCTCAGTTTTTGGAGTAGCCTATTAGCCGTCAAGATTATAGAAAAGGATCAGTCATTCCTGCTACTATTGACGAGATACCATCTGAAATGCGGGAAAAATTAATTCGAAATCGTAAAGTAAATTCATTCAATTTAAAAAATTTCCCTTATCAGAGGTTCCCCTTAGGAAGTATCAACAAATTGAGAGAACTGGCCCTCTGACCCGTTTTTCTCAAAGGATTCTTTGAAAGTCTACATGAAGGATTATAAAGTTCACAATAATGTTGGCTGTGGAGTTTTCTTCGAAACCCCTGACTCCGGCTCCCAGAATCATGTCCCCCACATGAATAATAGCAGCCTGCCAGTACATGCCTACATACATACATAATTGGCCATTACAACTTTTCAGGCTTGCAACTATGTAGCTTCTCACATCACTTATGTTGTGTATGTTAATTTTAAACACGAGTGGCGAGGCCTACAGTTAAAGGTCGACTCCGAACGCCAGATTTTTGAGTAGCTTTTCACGACAATTTTATTTGCTTTAAGAGTTTTTGTCAGAAATTGAGAGGAAGTCGCCTAAGAAATATTTTGAATTGAATTGAATTGAATTGAACAGTGGCCTCAAGTCTAAAAAGCCAACACTCTACTAAGATGAGTATTCATCTGCAATCTACTACTTAATTGGCAATTACAACCTTATAGTCAGGATTACGATCTAGCTTCTCACAACACTTAATTTAATACAAGAGAGGCGGGATGTATAGTTTAAAGTGCGAACGACAGATTTTTGAGAAGCCGAAGGAATATTTTTCCTATTCTGTTTTGATGGAAATGTCTGACCTGTGGCATGAACCAAGACCTCACGTCCAATAAGCCAACATCAAAATCTAAACATTAAAAACATGTGCACTTATCAGATGATCGATCCCCTAAGAAAAAGTGAACAAATTGAAAGGACTTTCCTGACCTTTTCATCTCAATGTATTCTTTTAAAGCATACATCAAGGGTTCCAAACTTGATAGTAACTTGATATCTAGAATACTGTGGGTGAAATAATAGCAGCCTTTCGATAGACAGGGAAAATATCAGCATAACAAAAGACACATGTCGCCATTCCGTAGTGCGGCCGTAGTGTGTTGTCTTATTAGACGTGAAGTTACGGTTCAAACCACAGGTCAGACAAAGAAAATATGTAAGCTAATGGACGAGGGTAAGGCGTGGAATCTTTTGTCATATTCTATAGCCGAAAATGAAGCATTATTGGCCTACATCCTACATGTGCTAGGGCGGTAAAGAAAGTCCTTCACTTTTAGAATTCCGAGCTTTTTAACAAGGAAAGTAGAACTACTTCAAAAGGCTTTAACACTCTGCGTCATATATTTTGATGCTGAGAGGAAGTCGCCGAAGAAATATTTTGTTTTTTCATATTTCGTTTTGATGTCTGGCCTGGGGCTCTAACCCGAGCTTTACGTCTAATAAGCGAACACACTACCTACTAGACTACGGCGACTACTATACTTGAATAAGTCCATTAATTTCTGAGTCCTCTGTCCTATTCCCCGAATTTAGTCTTTAGTGGCTATTTGTTGCTTAGAAGCCTAAGGAAATGGGAATTCCCTCCAACACTGAAATTATTTAAAAAAAATCTATTGTGGTGACCTCAATAATTTTTATATTTTGGAAGTGATCTTTTAGCGAAACATGTTACGCACATACGCTCCTATTAAATAATATTGCGGGCTACATTGGCATGCAAGGGGTAATGCTGATATAGACCCCATAAAATGGAGGGTAATGTGAGTACATAATTGCAGGACATTTGTTTCCCTTCTCTCACAACGAAATATAATCACAGCAATAAAAAGATAAACTCGAGTATTTTACACAATAAAAACTGGCATACACATACATTTGATTGTCATAATTTCAGAAATCCTTTAGGCCCCCTTTGTAATCTTTAACTTTCCTTTTTCAACGAGACAAATATAATTTTATAGACTTCCTTTAATCCTTATTTGTAGCTTACATGGCGTATAATTTTTTTAAAACCTTCGGGAGACGCACACATGGGAAATTTTATTTCCCAAGAATAACAACAAAAAAAGGAACAGAAATAGAAGTAAAAGCAGAGAAAAAAAAACGCTAGCCAGTTAAGGATATAATTTTACAACATAAACTCAGTATGACTTGTTGGCCCAAAAAAAGAAAGAAAAGCAACACAGCAGCAGAGCTGTGGGAATATAAGGCATATGTAATGTGTAATAAACATTACATTACATACATATACATACGTATACTTACACAAACAAAGAAAAATAGAAAAAAATGAACGGAAATGCACATGTGTATTCTGTTTATTCATTACACATAAACAGTATAAATATTTGCAAAAGGATCAGTAGCTGGATAAGATACTATATGTGGAGCAGACTTGATTTTATTTGTTTGTGTTGTTTTTTTATATTTTTTTTTATTGCGATACAGGCATACATATGTAAGTAATTGTGTAACCCTATGTAATGTTTAAAAATTTTCCTTTTCATTTTTCTTTATTTTTGGTGTTTAAATCTAAAAACGGCCTTCTTTTTACGCCTGTTTTTTTCGTTCTTTTCCTTTCGTATTTATTCATTGAAACGCTTTGAAATGGCAAATGTGTTGTTGCCATTATCGTTGTTATTGTTTGTGGTATTGCTGTTGCATTTGCAGGATAATATTTGTAAAAAGGATTCTCTATTCTATTGTACAGGCTTAAACATATGGAAGTATTTTTACTGTCTGTCTACTGCTGTTTCTTAAAAAGAAATAAAAAAAATTCCCTACGTTTTCTATGCCTAGCAGGCCTTTAAGGATTTTTAAATTTAAACGAGTATATGTGTGTGTGTGTGTGCATATATGGGTGTGAAAGTGTATTAGTTTTTTTTTTAGTTTTATTGTTATTATTGTCTGATTGTGTGCGGTTCAGTTTTATTATCCTGTTATGGTTAAAGAAGTGTGTTACCATTTCAATGATAGATAAGCTTCGTATGTTTTTCTTCTCCCTTTTTTTCTAGTAAAACATTTCGCTACTTAAATAGCAGTCTTATAAATGGCAAGCCCAAGGGTTAGGTTTGAAACGACGAATAATTTCCCTACTGGGGCAAAGAAATAGAAGCATTTGTGATAATGGTATACGGGGTAAAGAAAGGAGAAGTGTTTGCTTGTTTAAGTCCTGCACTGTTAAAAAATTCTCAACCTTGTTTAATACAAGCAAACAATTTATAAGAAACGGCAGACAATAGTAGTTCTTTTACATCGTGATCACTGCTCAAAGCCAAACCTAAAAATTCCCAATGAATCCGAAAAGTCTTATACTACATTAACTGAATCTAAGTAGGCTCTTTCAATCCGTTGATAATGAAAGAAGGCGATACTCTAACGCTAGGTAGACTATTTCCACCATTTGATGATTAAAGTACATAAAGATCTCATTCTCACCGTCATTATGTTAAAGGGGCTAGTCTTCAAACATACGCTGCTATTACTCTAATAACACTGAGTCACTTCAGCTAACATACTAAAGTGGCTTCTGTAGATATTGATCAGCACAGAGGACTCTCTGTAATTACTTTACATCATTAACATAAATTTTAAGGCTTGTTAAGGGGCAACCTTCATGTTTGAAACAGGCAATCCGATGCTTTTGCTGTATGTCTTGTTATCCAACCATGACCGCCAGACCGCCTAATATTACTTATTGACTTGATCATTAAAACATTTTTAGTTAGGATCATAACCTAACCCACACCGGACCTACAGTTTAAAGTCGACTCCGAATGACAAAATTTTTTGGACGATAGCATAGCATTTTTTATTTAGTCTCTGTGATTTTGCCAGGAGACTGCTGAGAGGATGTAACCTAAGGAATATTTTTTTAAATTTCGGTTTGTTCAAAATATCTGATCTGGGGTTTGAATCGTCACGTTACACTATCCACTAGACTACGGAGTAGGCCAGTCGCTACTGTGATAAAAAAAATTTAATATCTTTGCGTCATTTTCTTAGCCGAATTGATAGTTCATCCTTAAGATTTCCAGATGCAATTCAGTGTGACTGAAAACAGTGCAACCGCGTTTCTTATTTGACTCTGGTTAGTGCTGGTAGAGGATCTGTAGCATAGCAGTATTGCATAACTTTCAACGAGGCATCTCCATACTGTTAAAAATTATGTTGGAATGGGTTTTTTAACACCCAGGAATTTTAAGAAGACGGAAGTAGTACGATTAACCTCATACCGCTTAAGTAGTTCACTCTTGATCATTTGGATCAAACACAAGACAGATTTAATAAAGTTCCTTTGAATATGCTACCGCCTAATTGCTAATGTGGTAACAGTGACCTGTAGGTCGGCGAGAGTTTTAAAAAGTGTCCGAATTCTCGGTATGCAGCTATACTACTCCGGCATACTCGGACTACATTCTACAAGCGATTACTGTACTATCGAACTTAACGTCCATATCAGGCTCGAGATGAAAATTGCTTCAGACTCCTAATGGAATCGTGTCAATCGATTAGTTTCGATGTCATTGATGCCTTAAAGATGAATTGTGAAACAGGATCTGATGTTTTCTTTATCGAGATTAACGTAAATCATCACTACACTCTTTTAAACAACTGACATATGTACCGGACGCTAATAAGAGTTATTAAGGGAACCTGCTTACTAATATCGCAGGAAGCAAGCTAGGTGGCTATTACTGCTCCTCGATTGCTTATTACCAGTAATGAATTTAACACCCGCAACTTCCTTTGGAATTTCTATGTACACCAGGTGAACGCTGCACAGCCAGGATAGCGTCATTAATGGGTTCGATTGAAGAGATATGTTCCGTAATTATTTCAAAAGAGCAAATTGCAAGCGAAGAACTTTTGGACCTTGTACGATAGTAGACACTCAGACAGTACGGTTACTGACTAGCGACTGTTTTTAACAGGTACGGATCGATTTTGGTCACGATCGACCAATAGGACTGCAGTTTAATGACGATTTGTAAGAGGATTTGAATATTTTTTACTTCTTGGATAGTGTCACGTATTCTTTCAGAATGACTCATTAAGTATCGCTATCTGACTAAATAGATTTCAGTTATAAAGTTGTTTTTCAAATCGCTGGTAGTTATAGAACGATTTACAGCCCAGCACCATCCCACCATGACCTTTTACCCCACTGAGAAGTAAAAAGTTTAGTATAAAAATATGCTTTCAGCCACTGGCCCAAACGTGATTCCAAGCAAATTGTTGAATTTTTTTTTATAATTTTTTTCAGGTTCAGGTTCCGGATATACATATTTGGTAAAAGGGTAATCAGATTCTTAGCGAACGCAGTTAAATTAGATTTTAATTATTCTGAGACAAAGTGAATTCGATTGAATTGGATATTAACAGTATTAGGGTGATCAGCTCATAAATTTTAACTCCTCAGAAAATTACACCAAAGCAAACTCTTTTTTCAAGCCTTTCTTATAGTTTTTCTTTTAATTTGAAAATGTTTGCTGGTGTGCCCCTATATGGTCTTTTAATTTCTTAAAAAAAAGAAAACCAATTTTAAAGAGTGTGATTTGTTTTATTTTCACTTATTTTCCCTTGTTTACCATTTGGGGTTTCACAGTCAGTTCATATGTGGTTATTGCATATACACACATCCTTCGTAGGTACATACATATGTGAAAGAAAATGTTTAGGCAGAGCTTTAGTTTTTTCTTTCGCTTTCCTTTCCTTTTATTTTCTTCAATTGTAAGGCTGATAAAAAGTTTCGTTTTTATTAGTCTGTCTGTGAGGCCAGGCAAAGCAAAGCCTTGTTCCCATATTCCATTCATATGTATATATGTACGGTATATATACAGCTATGGACATTAAATTAGCACAAAACTTCGTCATAAAAATAATCATATTTTTTATAGTATTTTAGGTCTACTCATAAAAAAATTTAAACATAGGAACTTAAAATAAATAATCTTCTTTAAAAAGAGACTAAAGTTTTGACGATATTGCCAGTCGTCTGCTCATTAAGACCTGAAACGTACCAAACGCCAGATTTTAGCTGGACAGTAAAATAGCACAAATTAAAATTTCTGGAATAAAAATGAGGTGCTGTAATAAATAGTAAAAATATTAATGTTTTCAGCTTATTTGATTAATATTTAGTAGAGTAGCCCCTATTTTCAAGCGCCGCGTGGCATCTACGGGACAATGTTCTTCGGGAAAGTTCTTTGGGAATCGAGTACCAAGCGTCCCGTATTCCAATGCTCAAATCGTCCAAATTTTTGTACTTTTGTTGAGCAATTGTACATTTCACATCGTTCTAGGGGGTTTTCAATCGAGTTTAAGTCAGAACTTTGCGCCGGCCAGTCTAAAACGGGAATGTGCTCTTCATAAAACCAATCCTTTGCCTGCTTATATGTGTGTTTGGCGTCACTATCTTGCATAAATATGAATAAAACTGGCATGTATTTAAAAGCTTATAGTTCCATTTTGTTCTTTATATTGTCCAAATACTGATAAGAGTCCATATTTTCATTAATTTTTACAATGGGACTTCCACCGTGCCTTGAAAACGCTCCCTGCACCATTATGTTTCCTCGAACATGCGTTATGGTCCTTTGAGCATAGCGTGGATTGAATGTCTGACATTTTGGCCAATGAACAACCACTCTACCATCCGGTCCCATACGATTTACCTTTGTTTCATCACTCCAAAATATTTTTTCCAGAATGGGAGGCCTTTAGCATTGTGGGTGCGAGCAAACGTTAAACGTTTGAGTATATTTTTCTTTTAGTAGAAGTGGCTTCTTTCGGCAAGAGCGTCCAAAGAGCTTTTTGTGATTAAGACGTCTTCATAGGAGCCTGTCCTATAAATTTAATCTGAACTGGGAGTTAATTTCGTTCAAATATCGCGTGACGACATGAGAAGCTCCTTCTTTGACTTCCGGACAATAGCACGCCCAACGATTTCGGTTTGTTTTCTTGACACGTGGCCTTCAATTTTTGTTTTCTGCGACATTATTCTGTTTAGTTTAAAGCAAATGATGACGTTATAAATCATTTTTCGCTAGCAATTGAAATTTCGGCAATTTCAGCCAGCTTTTTCCCATCATGCCACAATTTAACGATAATGCGCTTCTCCTCTGGTGAGTAAACTTTTCCACGTACCATTTTTTTCAAAAATTACTTTAAATGCCACAAAATTGAAAGAATATACCGTAAAAATAAAAATACTCGAACAAAACTTGTACCTAAAACACTTTTAGGCACGTTGTGCTAATTTACTGTCCAGCTCGAATTTAGGTACCGATACAAATTAGCAGTCAAAACAAAAAATATATACGATAATGGTAATAGTAATATTTTTTGTTAAACAACAGTTAGATGTCATCGTGCAACATTGGAGACCAAAACAATTGGCCTAATTACGATACAAATGAGAAAAAAATCACAATCAAAGTATATATGGATTTTGTGCTAATTTAATGTCCATGGCTGTACATATGTACATGCACACATATTCGCATTGAATTTAGTCCATGTAATACAGATCAGATATGTTTGGTAGAAAAGAAAACTTAAAATACAATATAATTTCAGTTTTTATTTATTACACTAGGCTATTGGCATTTTTTCTATGGGTGCCTTGCCTTCTTCTTCCATTTTTCCTATTTTTCTATTTTTTATTTGTTTTGATATGAATAACAATAAAAATTTATTTATTTATTAAATAAATAAAAAAAAAGAGAAAGAAAGAAAAACTAAATCAAATACAAATAAAAGAAGTTTCGTTTTGGTTTTACCCAACGGAATATGAACTTTTTCCGTTTTTGAAAAGGAGTTTTGAAAACTTAATTTTCATTTCATATAATTTTTTATGGCTTTATGACGGCACTTATTTACGTACGATACCCAACTGGAGTTTAAATGATAAGCATAAACAGTGCCATAGTGCATAGCTAAAGAAAAGCCATCATCATAATAATCATAAAAAACAATGAAAACCTTTAAAGAAGTTTTAAAATAAAATTTAAAAAAAAAAAAAAAACAAAAACAAAATAGAAAACCAAGTTTATTTTGAAAACTAGAAAAACTAATAATAAATAGACTTGAAATGGAATTATCACAACTTCAAACGCGTATAAGAGGCATATGAGTATGAGGTATAGATAAATGTACGTAATATTGGGTGTATAAACTTAGACAAGTCTAGTATTTTTCGAACAGGATGTAGTAGATACACCATCAAAGCCTCCTTTAACTGTGTGTTACCATCTGGAACATTGATGTGGAGGATATTTTCCATAGCTATGGCCTATAAATCAGGCTGAATTTGACCGATGGCAGGGGCTATGTTGGCATTGAAAACCTCTGCAGTTTCTACCTTTGTCCCAAGCATTTGCGTCTTTAGAAGACTCAACAAGAAAAAGTCGTAACGGAGTTAAATCGCACAAGTTGGTGTTCAGTTCATATCACCCCTGCGTGAGGTGACCATGCCTCCAAATCGTTCGAGCGAAATATCCAAAATGTTATGAGCTACATATGTGGCATGTAACATCGTCCTGTAGAAACTACATGTCGTTGGTGTCCAAATCATGCCAATTAAGGCTAAAAACAAATTGTTATTCATCAATTATATATATAGGGTGTTTCTTATAGAGGTATAGAACTTTAAGTTGCAATAAAACAACGATGGATTATTCGATTGACATGAATTTTATTTAACCGAAAGATAATCTTGTGGCATTACATTTTAAATAGATTTCTGGCATATGACCGCCACGGCTGGCGCGGATGTAGTCCAATCTGGACGTCCAATTTTCGATGACTTTTTCCAACATTTGTGGCCGTATATCGGCAATAACACGGCGAATGTTGTCTTCCAAATGGTCAAGCGTTTGTGGCTTTACCGCATAGACCAATGACTTTACATAGCCCCACAGAAAGTAGTCTAGCGGTGTTAAATCACAAGATCTTGGAGGCCAATTCACAGGTCCAAAACGTGAAATTAGGCGGTCACCAAACGTGTCTTTCAATAAATCGAAATAAAATTGCACTATTTGCAAGCATTGTTCAGGCGTGAGTCTATTCATGATGAATTGCCAAACCAGACTGAGAATAAATCACTTGACAGCTGTTAAATCGGTCGCCATCTTGAAAAGGAATGGCAACTTAAAGTTCTATACCTCTATAAAAAACACCCTTTATATATGTTCGCCACTGACAGTGATGGGCTAACCTACATCGTTCTTAAAGAAATCCAAACAAACGGAAACTTTTTGGGGATGGATTAGGACATCTTTCATCTCATGTGGATTGGAATCATCTCATAATCGAGTATTTTGTTTGTTTACGTATCAATTTATCCAGAAATAAGCCTGAACGCTGAAGATGATTTTCCGATGAAGATTGCTGTCAGCTGCCCATTGCTCCAGAGTCCATTCGGCGAATACGCGTCGTCATCTATGGTGGTTAACGGTGATTTGACAAAATATACTGAATAAATGACAACTAATTTGGCAGTTGTTAACGCCATATTTCAAGTTTTCATGTAAAGCTCAACGGTGTTTTCTTTTTCTACCCGATACTGCTAAGCAAGTATTCCGCAGGTGAAGAATTAATTCCTCGTTTCTGCAAATATTGAAGAAGTTATTGTCCAGACGATCAAAAGCTACATGTTTAATGTGAACAACAATGCTGAGCGAGTTGCTTTGAAGTTTGAGTTGACGTTCCTTTCAGACATACTCGTACACATACCCGAGTTGCTAATGCTAAAACCACATTGTCTATCTAAAACAGGCAGCGGTTTCTAATGTAGAAAATGAGCGTGAAAATTTGGTGGTTAATAACGCCTAAACGTACATATTCCGAGTATCACTGTATTCCGAAATTATCCGTAATTTCTTGAGAGATCTACGGCAGCCTGACACGTTTTGAAATTGTGCTTGAGCCTGGCTTTCAGGTTCTAGTTAAGTTCGATATAATTCTAATGGCGTACTGCCGTTGTGATGTGTATCAGGTGCCCTTCTTTTTTTTGGCAGAAAATTCTATTCCTTCAAAGACTTTGTTATTACAGTATTCCCTGAAATGTTTGAGGGTTTTGGTTATCCCCCTCAAAAGGCCATTGAAAGTATTTAAAGCCACAAATCTTGTTCACAAGGTAAGCCATATGTGCCTATTCCACATTCCACATTTGCAAGTGATACAACCAATAGTTTCAACTACATTCTAGTACACATACATATGTATGTACATTAGGGTCGCCCCAAAATAAAAGTTGCGAATGTTCCAGACTAAAATGAAAGTTTGATTCATTCTAAGACTACGTTTCTCAAAATTTTTGTCCTGGGGTCAATATTTGGTGATCTGGATCAAAGGATAAAAAGGTCCTTTTTTGAGGTTTTTTGGATTTTTTTCATATTTCTTCCAAAGGAAATATATATAAATTTTGGTATCATATGAAAGGCCTTTAAGAGACCAATTTACTTAACTAAATTGTTGAAATTTCTTGATTATAAAGACCATGTAATACCATGCTTAAGCAAATACTTAAGCAAATGCTTAAGTAAACTTATGTAAATACTTAACATTATGTAAATACTTAAGATGCACAACATAGATATGATGCACAACATAGACATGATGCTCATCATAGATATGATGCACAACATAGATATGATGCTCATCATAGATATGATGCACAACATAGATATGATGCTGATCATAGATATGATGCACAACATAGATATGATGCTCATCATAGATATGATGCTCATCATAGATGCTCTGCATCATGCATCAGATGCTCTGCATCATGCATCAGATGCTCTGCGTCACGCATCAGATGCTCTGCATCATGCATCCGATGCTCTGCGTCATGCATCAGATGCTCTGCATCATGCATCCGATGCTCTGCGTCATGCATCAGATGCTCTGCATCATGCATCATGCATCAGATGCTCTGCATCATGCATCATATGCTCTGCATCATGCATCATATGCTCTGCATCATGCATCATATACTCTGCATCATGCATCAGATGCTCTGCATCATGCATCAGATGCTCTGCATCATGCATCAGATGCTCTGCATCATGCATCAGATGCTCTGCATCATGCATCAGATGCTCTGCATCATGCATCAGATGCTCTGCATCATGCATCATATGCTCTGCATCATGCATCATGCATCAGATGCTCTGCATCATGCATCATATGCTCTGCATCATGCATCAGATGCTCTGCGTCATGCACCAGATGCTCTGCATCATGCATCATGCATCATATGCTCTGCATCATGCATCATATGCTCTGCATCATGCATCAGATGCTCTGCGTCATGCATCAGATGCTCTGCATCATGCATCAGATGCTCTGCATCATGCATCATGCATCAGATGCTCTGCATCATGCATCATGCATCAGATGCTCTGCATCATGCATCATATGCTCTGCATCACGCATCAGATGCTCTGCATCATGCATCAGATGCTCTGCATCATGCATCATGCATCAGATGCTCTGCATCATGCATCAGATGCTCTGCATCATGCATCAGATGCTCTGCATCATGCATCAGATGCTCTGCATCATGCATCATGCATCAGATGCTCTGCATCATGCATCATGCATCAGATGCTCTGCGTCATGCATCATATGCTCTGCATCACGCATCAGATGCTCTGCATCATGCATCAGATGCTCTGCATCATGCATCAGATGCTCTGCATCACGCATCAGATGCTCTGCATCATGCATCAGATGCTCTGCATCATGCATCAGATGCTCTGCATCATGCATCAGATGCTCTGCATCATGCATCATGCATCAGATGCTCTGCATCATGCATCATGCATCAGATGCTCTGCATCATGCATCATGCATCAGATGCTCTGCATCGTGCATCATATGCTCTGCATCATGCATCAGATGCTCTGCATCATGCATCAGATGCTCTGCATCATGCATCAGATGCTCTGCATCATGCATCATGCATCAGATGCTCTGCATCATGCATCATGCATCAGATGCTCTGCATCATGCATCATATGCTCTGCATCACGCATCAGATGCTCTGCATCATGCATCAGATGCTCTGCATCATGCATCAGATGCTCTGCATCACGCATCAGATGCTCTGCATCATGCATCAGATGCTCTGCATCATGCATCAGATGCTCTGCATCATGCATCATGCATCAGATGCTCTGCATCATGCATCAGATGCTCTGCATCATGCATCAGATGCTCTGCATCATGTATCAGATGCTCTGCATCATGCATCATGCATCAGATGCTCTGCATCATGCATCAGATGCTCTGCATCATGCATCAGATGCTCTGCATCATGCATCATATGCTCTGCATCATGCATCAGATGCTCTGCATCATGCATCAGATGCTCTGCATCATGCATCAGATGCTCTGCATCGTGCATCATGCATCAGATGCTCTGCATCATGCATCATGCATCAGATGCTCTGCATCATGCATCAGATGCTCTGCATCATGCATCATGCATCAGATGCTCTGCATCATGCATCATATGCTCTGCATCATGCATCAGATGCTCTGCATCATGCATCAGATGCTCTGCATCATGCATCATGCATCAGATGCTCTGCATCATGCATCAGATGCTCTGCATCATGCATCAGATGCTCTGCATCATGCATCATGCATCAGTTGCTCTGCATCATGCATCAGATGCTCTGCATCATGCATCATGCATCAGATGCTCTGCATCATGCATCATATGCTCTGCATCATGCATCATGCATCAGATGCTCTGCATCATGCATCAGATGCTCTGCATCATGCATCAGATGCTCTGCATCATGCATCATGCATCAGATGCTCTGCATCATGCATCATATGCTCTGCATCATGCATCAGATGCTCTGCATCATGCATCATGCATCAGATGCTCTGCATCATGCATCATGCATCAGATGCTCTGCATCGTGCATCATATGCTCTGCATCATGCATCAGATGCTCTGCATCATGCATCAGATGCTCTGCATCATGCATCAGATGCTCTGCATCATGCATCATGCATCAGATGCTCTGCATCATGCATCAGATGCTCTGCATCATGCATCAGATGCTCTGCATCATGCATCAGATGCTCTGCTTCATGCATCAGATGCTCTGCATCATGCATCATGCATCAGATGCTCTGCATCGTGCATCATATGCTCTGCATCATGCATCAGATGCTCTGCTTCATGCATCAGATGCTCTGCATCATGCATCAGATGCTCTGCATCATACATCTGATGCTCTGCATCATGCATCATATGATATGATGCTCATCATAGATATGATGCACAACATAGATATGATGCTCATCGTAGATATGATGCTCATCATAGATATGATGCACAACATAGATATGATGCTCATCATAGATATGATGCACAACATAGATATCTATGATGAACAACATAGATATGATGCTCATCATAGATATGATGCTCATCATAGATATTATGCTCATCATAGGTATGATGCTCATCATAGGTATGATGCTCATCATAGGTATGATGCTCATCATAGGTATGATGCTCATCATAGATATGATGCGCAACATAGGTATGATGCTCATCGTTATTATGATGCTCATCATAGATATGATGCTCATCATAGATATGATGCGCAACATAGGTATGATGCTCATCGTTAATATGATGCTCATCATAGATATGATGCACAACATAGATATGATGCTCATCATAGATATGATGCTCATCATAGATATGATGCTCATCATAGATATGATGCACAACATAGGTATGATGCTCATCATAGATATGATGCTCATCATAGATATGATGCGCAACATAGGTATGATGCTCATCATAGATATGATGCACAACATAGATATGATGCTCATCATAGATATGATGTTCAACATAGATATGATGCACAACATAGATATGATGCTCATCATAGATATGATGCACAACATAGATATGATGCTCATCATAGATATGATGCACGACATAGATATGATGCTCATCATAGATATGATGCTCATCATAGATATGATGCTCATCATAGATATGATGCACAACATAGATATGATGCTCATCATATATATGATGCGCAACATAGGTATGATGCTCATCATAGGTATGATGCTCATCATAGATATGATGCACAACATAGATATGATGCTCATCATAGATATGATGCACAACATAGATATGATGCACAACATAGATATGATGCACAACATAGATATGATGCACGACATAGATATGATGCACGACATAGATATGATGCTCATCATAGATATGATGCTCATCATAGATATGATGCTCATCATAGATATGATGCACAACATAGATATGATGCTCATCATATATATGATGCACAACATAGATATGATGCACAACATAGATATGATGCTCATCATAGATATGATGCACAACATAGATATGATGCTCATCATATATATGATGCACAACATAGATATGATGCACAACATAGATATGATGCTCATCATATATATGATGCACAACATAGATATGATGCACAACATAGATATGATGCTCATCATAGATATGATGCACAACATAGATATGATGCACAACATAGATATGATGCTCATCATAGATATGATCCTCATCGTAGATATGATGCACAAAATAGATATGATGCTCATCATAGATATGATGCTCATCATAGATATGATGCACGACATAGATATGATGCTCATTATAGATATGATGTACAACATAGATATGATGCTCATCATAGATATGATGCACAACATAGATATGATGCTCATCATAGATATGATGCTCATCAAAGATATGATGCTCATCATAGATATGCTGCTCATCATAGATATGATGCACAACATAGGTATGATGCTCATCATATATATGATGCACAACATGGGTATGATGCTCATCATAGATATGATGCACAACATAGATATGATGCTCATCATAGATATGATGCACAACATAGGTATGATGCTCATCATAGATATGATGTACAACATAGGTATGATGCACAACATAGATATGATGCACAACATAGATATGATGCTCATCATAGATATGATGCTCATCGTAGATATGATGCTCATCATAGATATGATGCACAACATAGATATGATACTCATCATAGATATGTTGCACAACATAGATATAATGTAAATACTTAAGCAAATGCTTAAGCAAATACTTAAGCAAATGCTTAAGCAAAAAAAGTATTTGCATAAGTTTACTTAAGCATTTGCTTAACTACTTGCATAAGTTTACTTAATCATTCCTTAAGTATTCACATAAGTTTTCTTAATCATTTGGACCTTTTTATCCTTTGATCCAGCTCACCAAATATTGACCCCAGGACGATTGAGAAACGTAGTCTTAGAATAAATCAAACTTTCATTTTAGTCGGGAACATCTACACCTTATTTTTTCTCCATACAAACGGGGCCATCCTAATGTACATACACAAATATTGGCATAATAATGCACAAACGATTCTAACAAAAGCTTTATTTTATTGCCTGTTTAATAAATATATGGGTTATTGGCCTCAATTCTTCGACCCATTTTTTTTATTTCCAGAAATATTTCTTTCTATAGAAGAGCCAGCCAGACAATAATAATAGTACCGAGCTTGTTTATTGCTATTGATTTCAATTGTCTATAATCCTTAGAAATCTAAAGGAATGAAAGACTAAACAGCTGCCGTAATTCAATAATCAAAATCGCTTTTTTTTTGGTTTGCATCGGCCATGGTCAGAGGAATACCTTTAATCGCCCTTAAGTGATAATCACTCGGCCACAGTCCTTTTGTCAAGTGTTTTTACTTGCTGGCATTGTGTGTATCAACCATTATAACTTATGTTCAATTCAATTCATAAGTTATAGTTCTTTTTTATTGTATTTATAAGTGTATAAAGGCGGGGTAAGAGGGTGGTTGTATTTGTTGATTTTATGATTTCAAGCATTTATGATTTCATTGCACAATAAAATAAGTCTTTATGGCCGTCCTCTGTAGACTAAAATGAAATTGTGAATCGTGCATGGATTTATTGAATAGTTTTTTGGCACATTTGTTATTGAAAGCAATTTAGTGTAAGGAAATCAAAAGATATGAAACCAATTCAATGAAAACTTAGTTTTATGGTGCTTAAAGATAAAGGGAAATATTTAATATTTTGGGGTTTTTGTGTGTTTCATTACCACTTTGCTTTAATTTATTGCTGCATGAAGAAAAATTGTTTCTAAGGAAATGAGAGGGAAATGTAACTCATTCATGTCATTTAGGAAAACCACCAAGCAAATTGAAGCTAAACGAGCTACTTCCGACATAAGGAAAACAGTGGCATAGTGGGAACAGGTTCCAATGGTTGCTAGTTGGTACAAAGGACCTTAAAAATGCTGCTTCAATCATTTGCTTCAATCATTTGTTTCAATCACCTACTTCAATCATTTGTTTCAATCACCTGCTTCAATCAACTGCTTCAATAATCTGTTTCAATCATATGTTTCAATAATCTGCTTCAATCATATGTTTCAATAACCTGCTACAATCATCTTATTCAATCATGTGCTTTAATCATCTGCTTCAATCATATTTAATTTTACAAGGTTTCGCACGTATTTACTTCTTCCGCTTCATTGTAAGGTCCAATATGTTCTTATCTTGACTGTCTCTCACTGGTATTGCTAGACTACGACATAACTAGGTATCGCACTATTGCCTTGATTGTCAACAAACGCGGCAACCACCCTGCTTTCTAACTTTTATATCCAAGTTACATACTTACATACATAATTGGTCATTACAACACTTCTGTCAGAATGACGACCTAGTTTCTCACACTAATTATGTTGAACTAAGTCCATGTTTATTTTAATTTCTTAGCCTGTTAGCTTCAAGCCTCCTTCAATACTCCTGTCAACAGATGTATGGCAGCTGATTCCTTTCAAAATGCTGCTTTCTTTAGTCATTGATAGCAGACTACGGCATAATTTTAGAACAAAGGAGTGAAAAATTGGGTCTCTTTATCAGAAACAATGGTAAAATTTACGATGGGATGCGATTGATTGATAATAATTGAAAATATGAGGGTCAGTAAATAAGTAAAGTAGTTTTTTTGATATATTCCAACCTCAGTTTGTCGCGATTTTTATGGAAATAATGGAAAGAGTGAGGTCTGTACTCCCGAAACAATTAAAAAATTTACGATGCGGTGCCAAGGATTTTATAATGCTATAGTTATCACTACAGATTTCGATTTTGAATGATTGAAATCGTCGCAGTCTAGTAGGTAGTGTGTTGGCTTGTTAGACGTGAGGCCACAGTTCAAAACCCTAGGTCAGACCTCGCCAACAAATCAAAAATATAAAAAAATACTCCCTCCGCCAACTGCCTCTCAGCAGATTTCTGGCAAAAACTATGAGAGTGAAATAAAATTTTCTTGAAGAATTTTAAAAATTTCTCTCGACTTTAAAGTTTAAACTGATAATAACCAAACAAACAAAAACCAAACAAAAGTGGCGTGAGAAGCTAAAATGCTATGTTCGCACAGCATCAATTTTTCGTAATTCTCTCTCTCATTCGTAATTCCATTCCATCCAATTATGTGCTAAATTACATACATAATTCGCCATACAACATTTTGTGAGCGAATTACCCAAATTGTATGTAATTCAATTTCTATTACCCTGTGAATTACTTAAAAACCAATGTAATCTCTAAATTTTATCGTTTTTTTGCCATCACCAGCTGTCAAAGCACAAAAAATATAAACAAAAAATTTTGTAAACAATAAACAATAATGGAATCCAAAAATAACATTTTAGAAAAGTATTATTTAGAAGAATGTTATTCGCGAAATTAGCGGAGGAAGCCACTATGTGTGTAAAAAACCTGTTGAATCTACAGGAAAAGAATTTGCAGCTTTTGAAGAAGCTGTATGAACTTTATACTTTAAAAATATTAATAATAAAAAGAAGAAGAAAAGAAGAACTGCCAAAAAGAATTACAAAACTGCCGTGTGAACATGGTAATTCAAATAAGTAATTCAAACAGAGAGTGAAGAAATTCAATGGCTCGTGTGAACATGGCATAATTTGCAATAAAGACTTAAGGATTGTAATGAACAATGTCCATAAGTAAGTCTGTTATGGTCGAGATAGATAATTCGCCTCTAAGTTAACCAGCTATTTTCTGAAGGTTTAAATTTTTTTCGATTGACCCTTAAGTCTCTTTAAAAATCTTGATCAAAATATTTTGCCTCCATTAACAACCACAAATTACTGTTTAAAATAATTAAGTCAAGTAAGTAAACAAATTATTTTTATTGTCGGCAACAATTGCTTGTTAAAGTTGTACTACTTTATGCCCTAATATTGTATGCTGCCAGCAACTGCATTAAAACTGACCTCCAAACAGTTTTTCAAATAATTTCGTATAAAATTTGTGGTTATTTTCTGCTACCATTTTGTCTTTTTTTTTTTTTTTTGTTTTTGTTCTAATTTTTGTAATATTAAAGCGGGGGAAAAAATTGAAAAATTAGACAAAAAGACAAGGAACAAGGAAAAAGAACAAGAAGAAATTTCTCAAAAGTTTCGAGTTTAAACGGAAAAACATGGAAAACGTTTTTCAAACTCTCGTCTCAATTGGAGCAAAGCAACAGACACACACACCAACATTGAATTACCAAAACTGCCTGGCTGGTTGGCTGGCTGGCTGGGTGGTTGGTTGGCTGGCTAAACCAAACGAAACCAAACAATTATGCTGCTACTTTAACCAACTGTTGTACTCCCTGGTGGCTTTTTAAAAATTGTTACGAGTTGAAACGTGAAAGTTTTTCATTTTCTAGTTTAGTTTTCTCTCTCTCTCTCGCTCTTTCTCTCTCTGGCTTTGTGCCGCTTGTCCTCATTATGATTTTCTCTTATTTGCTGTTCGAATCCTTTAAGCGTTTGGGGAGTTAGGTTTGCTTTGGAACACACACACACAAAAGCCATCCCGTATAATTGTGTAAAATGTTATGAAATAAAGTGACAATATCATCGCCAGCCTCCCTGCCTGTTGTTGGAAATGTTCGAGTTCGAGGAAGGAACTATGATGCCATGTTTTATGACTGTTAAGGATGTTGTAAGAAGAAAAACGAAAGAAATGCGTTTTTCTTTTCGCAATGATTTCATTTCTTCTGTATTTCTTTCCATCAAATGTGAGTTTTATTTGAGTTTCAGTTATGAGAATGTTGACAGAATTTAACGCGATATTAGTGATGCTGTCAGTCCGTTAAAAAATAAAATTTTTTTTTTTGTTTGTTTCTAAGTGAAATTGTTAAAGTTTAAGATTTTCTAAACGTGCTTTCAATGCAACTCACAGCTTTGGTTAACCTGAAGCAAAAAACTTTTGATTTCAAAGAAAAATAATACTCATCAGTATCTATTGTAATGTGGTTTCCTTGTCAATGAATGGAAAGAGAGTGATAAGGGACAAGTATAGGTTATAAGAAATCAATAAAAATTCTAATTTTGGTCTCTTAAAGTGAGGTATAACACCATTTCTTTTAAAGCCACAGACCGGTATTATAGGGATTCAGCGGTAGTTTCCAATTTAGGAATTGTGCTGTATTTTATTCCTTTCATACTTCGACTTTTTTATACGTCCACAGACCTGTTTTTGGGATCCTTTTTTAGGACTTTTGCATCGCCTTATCACCTAATTATTACATTATTTTTTATTCCAGTTTCATTAATCAAGCTTTTGAAAATTATTGTTTGAATTTAGCAAGTTCTGGTATGATAGGGTTGCCATATACCCAGAAAAATTGTTTCTGTTAAAATTTATGGGGTTGTTATATGGGACATAATCGGCAAAAAAAAATTTGTATTAAATCTCCCTACTATGTTCGGGGGAACTTGGTCAGTACAGGAACTGTGTTCACCTGTGGCTCCACAACGGGCCGCTATGCCTGCTCAAGTGAGCTTTTGGTTATAGAAGCTACCACACTAACCTAACCTAACCTAACCAAGAGATGGCTCTAACTGACTTTCTCAAGCTCTTTGATAATGTTATAATTTCTAAGGATACATGGAGCTTCTTCGTAAGGATACATGGAGAGTAATTGAAAATATTTTCCTGCATATTGTTTCAAATTTAAAGCTTAACGTTTAATTCTGAAAAAATTGTTCATTTTCCCTTACCATCTTTAATTAAGCTTCTCAAAAGCTTTTAATTTAATTCAAAAAACCTTTGTAATACTTTGTGCATAACAAATTTCAAACAAATAAAATTTATTTATTTTTTTTCTTCTTTTGTTTTAATTGCAAATAATAAATTAATTCCGTTTTATTTGTTTTCCTTTTTTTAACCACAATATTTAATCATTATTATTCACCATCAAGCCATCAAGCCACATGCTTACAGAGCCTTTTAAATGGTCGTCCTTTGTCTGTTGGCAAGGCTTTATAATTTATAATACACAGGTTGTAAATATAATTTCACAATTCATTTATTTTGAATGTGTTAAAAAATATTTCCTTCCCTCTCTGCTGTATGTAGACACCTTAATTTCCATAATAAAATAAAAACAGGAATGAAAAACTGCATACAATTGTAGTAAATCCCTGATAATCACAGAGTCAAACGGTCTGAGATTCTAAAAATGCCAAATGCTATGGTCATAAAAAATTTAAAAAAATAAAAAAAACAAAGGCCAGACAATCAAATGAAGTCCTTTAATAATATTGTTTGTGTGTGTGTATTTGTGTAACATTTAAACAAAAACGTTTTACGGCTCTGGCCATTGAAACGAAGTAAATAAATCACAACAATCACCCGTTTGAGGTAAGGCTGCTGCCCATTTCTGTTTTCTGTTTTTATAGAATTACAAAATATAAATCAATTTAATACCCACCATACCTGTCACAATGCAAGTTAGTTAGAGGTGGAGTCATAGGTCACAAGAAAAAAAACGGGAAAACAAATCAAAATGAGCGTTTCAACAAAAAGAAAAAATTTGATTCATATTACGTTGGTTATAAAAAGTTTGAAACAAAAAAAACAAAAGAAATATTTTTGTACACACCCTACAGTATGGCAACGCAAATAAGTCATACGCATGAAGGCTTAGTGAAGCAGGGCTATTGGTGCAATTATATACGATACTAAAGTCCTGTTGCATAAAACATTTGATTTGTGTCAGTTTAATTGGAAAATGCTGCATTTTAATTAGGATTGAGTCTTGCTTCTGACATCACCAATGTTGTGCGTTGCTTTTAGCTATGATGGATGAAGCACTCCCGGGGGACAACGATGAGGAAACTGTCCTCGGTGTACTGCCTAAGAGCGATTGGACAGATAAGTGGTTTCAGAACAGGGTATGATGCAGCGGTACTGGTATTGGCGAAAACAGTAATCGATGGACATTTTGGCGGACGAAATAATTCGGATATACTTTCGCCGTCTCGAGTACCAAAGACATACTGCAGCTGTAAAAGCTAAGGAACGAAGGACTTCCATACACAAATGGCAGTCGTGATGGGTGAACAGTTCAAAGGGAAGATGAACATTTCGTCTTGTTCCCAATATAACCCCTTGGATGGAGAACGAACAATGCGAGCTGAATTTCTACATGACCCAGTTCTTAACTGGTCAAAGCTGCTTCAGGATATATCTGCACTGAGTTGGACATGATACATACATACATACATAATTGGCCATTACAACCCTTCAGTCAGGATTATAGACCTAGCTTCTCACAGTTGGACATGATATCTCCCCTAAATTCTGAAACTGTGTAGAGGAGGAAGAAAATGCTGCCCTGATTTAGATGGCCCGGAACACAGGTTTTGGGTCGAACTTATGGCTTATGGGGGAGATGTTCTGAAATTCTATGGAGCCAATACAGCCAGAGAATGGCGAAGGTTATACTGGAATCCCAAGGCTAAATTAAATACAATCTGATTAATCTTTAAAGCCCTCCGCGAAATAATACTTTACAGCAATCCCGGTGTTGAAAGATATAGAGGGAGGTTGTAGTACTTAGGTGAATCGCGCACATTTTTTATTGGAACAAACGTGTCTTTCAACCTCCGGCTCAAAATAAAAAGTCATACGTACATACATAATTGGTCATTATAACCTTTTAGTCAGGTTGTAAAACCTAGCTTCTCACACCACTTATGTTGTGTGTGTGTTACTTTTTGTCCATAATTGCCGAGACCTACAGTTTATAGTCGATTTTGAACAACAAATTTTTGAGAAACCTTTCAATGAAGTCGCCGTAGTCTAGTAGGTAATGTGTTGGCTTATTAGACGTACGGCCACGGTTCAAACCCCAGGTCAGGCATCTTTAACAAAACGAAATGAAAAAAATATTTCTCCCTCTCAGTAGATTACTGACAAAAACTTTGATAGCAAATAAAATTGCCATGAAAAGTTTTTCAGAAATCTGTCGTTTACGCGCACAACATAAGTGGTGTAAGAAGCTAGGCCGTAATCCTGACTGAAGAGTTGTAATGACCAATTATTTATGTATGTTCATGGCAGTTTTATTTACTCTCCGGAAAACTGCTGAGAGGAAGTAGCTGGGATTTGAACCAAGGACTCTCATTATATGCACTGTGACGCAGAAATGTCAGTTCTTAATAATGATAGTCAATCATTCCGAAGGATAACTTCTAACACATTTACTGTTCCCTGTTATGCTGGATGATACTACGAACGAAATCTGTCTTCGGAGTATAGGAATTACATGGATCCTCTTACGCTTACTTTTGAATTTTGACTAGACTAGCAGCAATGATAGTGACTAAAGCAATGCCTTAAAAATAAACTTAAGTCTGCATAGAACATATCATGATACAAGCTAACCAGTCGAATAGATTACTAGTTGGAAAAGGAAAATGGTACAGTAACATCCACAAGTTTCAGGAACCCATGGCGAACATGGTCATGGAGCTGAAAGAAGAATTAAAGATGACCTTAGAAGTAATTTTCTTAGCAAAGTCGACGTAATCTAGTAGGTAGTGCGTTGACTTATTATATGTGCAGCCAGGGTTCAAAGCCTAGGTCAGACATCTCTAACAAAACGAAATTTGAATATTTCTTCGACTCGAATTCCTCTCATCAGATTAATGGCAAATACATTGAAATTGCCATGAAAAGTTTCTCAAAAAATCTGTCGTTCGAACTCGACTTAAAACTATACGTCCCGCCAGTCATGTCTAAAATAAGCACACACAACATAAGTGTTGTGAGAAGCTAGGTCGAAATCCTGACCAAAGGGTTTCAATGGCCAATTGCGTGCGTACGTACTTTTTTTTAGCATAAAATATAATTAATTTCTTCTTGTTTAATGTTCTGAAAATTGTTTCAAAAAACAACAAAAGTACCAAACTATGTTGCTAAACTAAAATAAAATAAAATAAAACGAGTGTAAGTTAGTAAAGCTTAAATTATGCCACCTTATGCCTACCTTTCAGCACCTCTACTCATGCCTATGGTGGTAATAAAAAAGAGTTATTACATGTGATTGATATACTTTTTAGACTTTTGGCCTGCCATCAACATTTAAGCTCCTAAAAATACGAAGATAAGTTCAACAAAAACAAAATCCAAAAAAACGTTTCCAACTCAACTCAATTCAATTCGGGAAAGCAAAAGTTATGGAACAGAATAAAATATTTTTCAATAAAACTTATGAGTTTAATTTTTACAATGAAAAACACAATCGACAACAACAACAACAAATTTAGTGGCCAATCTGTTTTACCGCAAAAATACCACGCCAACAAACCATAGAACAACAAAAATAATTCCAATTTTTTTTTATACAGAATACTGAATAGAAAAATATTTTCGTTTGTATGTGGAAAATTATTCGTGCAGTAGTAACATGGAATTTAATTTACATACATGTGTTGTTGTTGTTGTTCTTGTATTTCTCTATCGCTTTTAACTGAATTTTATAATAACGAAAAATATATAAAAAATTTTATATTATCCAGGTACTATACTGCTGGCTGGTCAGGCCACTACTATTACTACTACTCCATCAGTTATAGTTAAATACCCTTTCTTCAACATTACGCAGTTGAGAGCAAAAATGTTCAAAACAGAATATATGTGACGCTAAATTCGATTTTAACATAAGCAAAGACATAAACCAAAGGATAAAAGTGAAACGGTCTTCTTCGTATCAGTACATGCCCAACAGAGTCAAACTATATTGTATGTACCTTCTTGCTGGCAACGCAGATTGAGTCTATCTGTAAAACGAGTGCATGGTGTGCAATTTAAATAAGGCAATCGGAATATCTATGCCGCCTAGCTCCGTATAGATCCTAGCTAGCTTTGCAACAATGCTGTTTAGAACAATATCTACAACCCACATAAGAGTTAACTTTGAGGGATTCTAAATTTCTCTGAGAAATCCTCGGAACTCATGGACATGGACGATCGATGCAAACGTAGTTTTAGATTTAATCGAAGCCTGGCTGTTCAAGTAAATGAAGAGATTTTCAGGGAAAATTACACCGCTTGCCAAGCATTGCGCCGCTTCCAAACATACCATGACTTCTGCTTGGAAGTCACCGTAGTCTAGTGCTTATTAGACGAGAATCCGCGGTTTAAACTCCATCATAGACATTTCGCACAAAGCAAAATATGAAAACGATAATATTTCTTTCGGAGACTTCCTCTCAGTAGTTTTCTGGAAAAAAATTGTGTGGGTAAAATAAAATTGCCAGGAAAAGTTTCTCAAATCTGTTGTTCGGAATCCCGCCACTCCCATGGATGAAATAAACACACACATCATAAGACAAGTACGCTTGTGTTCCTTAAATTATCGTATAATTAATGCTGATTTCTTTCTGCCCACCACTGTATGGTCATAACCTAGTGTGGGTAATCCTGTTACAACCACAGATAGATTTGCTAGCATTTATGTGAACGTCAATATTTCTCTTTGTTTTTTTCATCTACAGCGTGTATGTACATTTTTTGTAGTAGAAAAAAGTACTTTTTCCCCTCTTTTTAATACCCATGAAAATGTTTCAAACGATTTTTTTTTTTTTAATTTTTGTAATCTTTTTTTTGTTTCGATGTGGGATTATTTTATATTTTTCTACAGACAAAAACTTTTTGCATTTATTATAAATGAGTGCAAATTTAAACAAAAACAAACTCAACTTTATTAAAAACAAAAACAATACGAAAAATAATAAAAAAAAATAGAAATATTACATTAATACTACAATATATTATTGGTCGAAACCGACCAAAGGTTATAGAAACTGAAAATTATTCAGTATTTATATGCTACGGAATGTTGGATGAGATTTAAGAGAAAATGATTTAAAAATTTTCAGGAAATTTGAGCAAAATTTCGTTAATAAAACCCAAATAAAAAAATAAAGGATAGGATTATCACACACTCACACACTATTTCGAATATGGAAGGTATATTAATTAGTACATGGTTACGCTAACACTACGAAAAACATTTTAAAAATTTTATTAAAAACGGAAGAAGGTAAAAGTGATATTAAAAACAAGGACTTTTTCTATTTTACAATACGTACTCGTACATACATAAGTGTGTACATAATTCGTCATTACAACACTTCAGTCAGGGTTACAACCTAGCTTCTCACAGCACTTATGTTATGTGTATTAATTTGTATACATGAGTAGCGGGTCCTACAGTTTGAAGTCGACTTCGAACGTCAGATTTTCGAGAAACTTTTCATGGCAAATTTTATTCTCTCCTCAAAGTTTTTGCCAGAAATCCGCTGAGCGGAAGTCACCGAAGGAATATTTTTTTATTTCGCTTCGTTTGATATATCTGATCTGGGGTTTGAACCATGGCTTCACGTATAACAAGCCAACATACTACCTACTAGACTACGACAACTACGCTGACCAACTTCTTCGATAAAATTGATGGAATTTGGTCAGTATAGGGAATAAGCTTACCTGTTCCATCACAACGGGCCGCTATGAATGCTCAAGTATGCTTTGCTATTCAAAGTTACTAGTCCAACCGACCTACCTACCTCCATCGAGCTAAATATCTAATTGTCGTCAAGCGGTTCCTGTTCGTTGATTAAATATGAAGCTTTCCCGCCCAGTATACTGTTCGTAACGTAGTTTACAGGTACATATGTATCCCACTAAACACAGGGACCCTAATAAAGAAGTCCTTTGGTTAGGTGATGTCGCGGACTGTTCTACAAGGAAATTAGGACAGCATTGCCTATGTGATAACACAATCAATATTTAAATCGGAAATCCTAAAGGAAAGCAACCCGAGTTCCAATTTAATGTTGCCATTGCGGGAATCTTGATATTTGAAAACCCGGTCAAGGATGTTAGAAAGTGAGGGGCTAAAAACCTTTATTTTTTTTATAAAAAGATCGAGGCACTGACACATGGACTGTCCTACTCTTTCTTCTCAGATCCGCAGCTCCCATATAAATGATTTGCCAGACCAAAAATACAATGGCCCGTGAGAATCCCTATTGTGCAATGGCTGATCATGTGATTTGAGGACAGAAGTGAATCCGTCCTCTTCTTATCCATACATGTTCAGCATAGTCAAGAAATATTACACGCACCCTCTTGCTGTTAACGAAATTGAGCTTCCCCGTAAAACGAGTGCATGATAAGCAATTTAGGCAATCGGAATATCTATGCCCCGTACGCTACGTATCGGTTCTGGCTCCTCAGCAATTCAACGATTTTCCAATTTTCCATAACCCATATAAGATCTGCGTTTGAATGATCCAAAATTTCTGTGAAAAATCCTCGGCAATCATGGACAAGTAAGGACGATGAAACTACGTTCGTTAGGGACGGAATCGCAGCCTAGCAGGCCGAGAAATTTCACCGCTCAACAAACATTGCGGTGCTTTCAAAAATGACATGACCTCTGCTTGGAAGTCGCCGTAGGGTAGTGTATAGGCTTATTAGACGTTAGACGTTGGGCAAAACTTATCTCAGGCATCTCGTTCAAGGCTAGATGTGGAAAAAACAGTCTGCTAGCAAAAATTCTGTGAATAAATAAAATATTACCATGAAAAGTTTCTCAAAAGATTGTTATTCGGAGTCGACGTTCTAACTGTAGATACCGCTGCTCATGGGTATAAATTAACACACACAACAAGGGTGCTGTGAAATGTTAGGTTGTAAGACTGACTAAGGGGTTGTAATGGCCAATGAAGCCAATGTCAGTAATGGATCTTGCGGCACTATCTAGACCCTTTCAATTGCATTCAGATACTGCTACCCAAGAGAATGGATCATGATTATTGGTTCAACTATGTGCCTGAATGTATCAGAATGTGACGAAGGGCTTGTAATTTACGTAAAGCGTCTTAGTTGGTGTCATCCTTGTAATAATGATGGCAGATCTGGCCCTTGTGTATTTCTGCTCTGAGGCTGGGAACACCACACAAACCTTTTGCGTGACAAGGAAGCAAAGACCACCAGACATTTTCTCTGTGATATGGAACCTGAGACACCATCAATAAACTATCAGCGTAGTATCTAAGTGCCAGCCAGACATAAATGTTATCGGCATTCTAACTTATAGGACCCCAGTTAACAATGCTTATTAAGGCGTCTACCAATGTAACCTCAACTAATGTACAACCGCACGTAGGCTGATCAAAAAGCCTTTAAAAGTATTAAAATAAATTGCGTTTTGATAGACTGTCACAAATGATGAATTTAAATCGACTGAATGCTTGTGTTTTCTATAGAGGGCCCTCTTAACATACTGATGGATTTATTATTGAATTATAAAAATCATAATTCTTTTCAATTTTGAATAGATTTGTTTGCGTATTTGTTTTAATATTTTATAACAAGAGATGATTTTAATTAAATTAAAAAATAATTTCGAAATGATTCTTTAGAAAATACTAGAAAACAATACACACTACATAGCAATACAATATCATATTTATGGTTATTTATTAATGAGTATTGCTGCTGTTGTTGTAGTTGTTGTTATTATATTAAAGCAAATAATTATTTAATTAATTAACATACGAATTAATAGAGAGCAAACAGATACACATTTAGTGTATCTCTTCTGCTCTTTTTTTATATATTGTTGATTGAAATAAGGTATGTGTATGTGTATATGTCACTTACTTGTAAGCATATTCCAAATTATCACCACAACCACCCCATGTCCAATCGTCATTCAACTGTTTGGGTCTTGAGCCACTGGAACAACCACAGGAAGCCAACTGGCCATCACGACAGGCGCGTGCTATAAAACTGGTAACAGTGGCAGCAGCCAAAGCATGAATAAACGCCATTTCCGGTGAACCTGTTTGGGTGTGTGCGTATAGAATAGAAAAGTAGTTAAAAACCGGTACTTTATATTAAAATTAATTAAATATCTATTAATTTATATTAAAAAACAAAAACAAAAGAAGAAGATAAAAGTCGTTGCAAAACAAAATGAAAAATAAATAGAAAATGCCATGAATATGACGAGGGGGAGAGTGTAAGTGTATTAAACGAAATTAATTGTGATGATAATAGAGATGAAACATTATTAAATACAGTCTGGTACCAATAATAGCCAGACACACTCACACCTAATTAACAGCAAAAAACTAAAAAAAATCATACAGTATCTTTTAAGTATGAGTCTCTATTTTAATAGCGTTCTATTGTTTAATAAATACTTTTTGTTTGCAAACTTTTTCAAAGCAGCAGTTCAGAATGTCCTTGTGCTATTCGACAACTCTTTAGACTGAAATAATGCCTATCCTTATAGGTGAATCGAGAATTAGAGTATATTTATATATAAAAAATATCGTGTTAATAAGTAAGAATTAACCGAACATTCACGGAACGTACGATTGTTTCTAGCACGTGAAAGACAATGGGAACGATTACCCAAACGTAATGGAATTTTGTTAGGCATTATTTTCTATAAATGAACGTGAACGTTAGATTAATTTGGTCATTATATCCCTAGAGTGTGTGTACATCGCCTCTAAGACTGTCCGAGTATACCGCCTGTCTCTGCCCGATGATGAAGTAGAATTAATGTGTGATACATATCTTGGCTAATTTGAATATGCAATAAGACCCGGGGCATTGTGCGTTGAGGGGAATGAGAGATAAGATTCAAGAAACAGTGGAGCGGTCAGTTAAACTACCCTTGAGACGCTTGTTTTTACTCATTAAGTGAGCCGACAGAAAGTTTAGCCGTTACGACAAAAAAGGCCAGATTGTAGAATTTCGAAACACTCCGCCCTGAAAAGCAAAGGGTACTGAACCTATACAGAGAATCTATTAACTTAAAGGCAAAATTGTCAAAAGCGAAAAATTGTGTAAATAGAAACTGCGACTTAAGAAACCCTGTATAAAAGTTTTTCTTTTAACAATTTAAAGAGCAAAAACAACAAAAAGAAAAGAAACGAAAACGAAAGATATGAAGAGAAACAATTTTATCAATGTCTAATGATGCCAGACGAATCACCTGCTGCTGCTGCTGCTGATGGCAACCGAAAAAGGACAACGAAAACTTAATTTTTTTTAATTCTCTAACATTTGTCTTCTCATCTTACTTTTTGCTATATGCCAAGCCATTTTCTATTTTCTATTTTTTTCCTGCTTAAAACTAAGGATAAAGTTTTGCTTCCATTAAAAATGGAAAGAAGAAAAAAATATTTTCTAAAAGCGGCAAACTTGGTCTGGTTTTTTTTATGCTTAAGATTTTACTCTCCCTCAGACTCTCCTTTATGTTTTGTTGTCGTTTTAATGGCCAATGACATTTAATTAATAATGAATTTGTTACCTCGCCGCTGCTCTCATTATTATTATAAGGATTTCGTTGTTGTTGTTGTTTGTAATGGTAAAAGGACATTTTTAGTTGTATTTTTTTCGTTGGAAAGTTTTTTGTCATTGCCTTTTAGCTGAAGGCTATTTATTTACTTTAATGGTCGAAATTAATTTTTATGAATAATTTCTGTTTCTTTATTAACATTGTTAGCCCCCCAGCCAGTCAGCCAAGACTGGGAGTGTACTTTGATGTTGGCTGGCAACATTAATCGGTGACTTTTTGAATTATTAACACATCATTTGGGCAAAGCAGCCAAACTAATAATGAAAAGAAAGTTTTCAAAGGCCAACAAAAAACAAAAACAAGAAATTGTTTTTAATGAAGATGGATGGAAGCGTTGACTGTATTCAGAAGTTTGGCTTTGCTTTATGTCGTTAAAAGTCCTAAAATGTGTTGGCAAAGGTGTCCAAAGTCTATTGAAAACTGCAAAGGATTTGAGTAGAAAAAAGGTTCAAAGTTCATAGGTGTCAAGACCAACTAGGAAGCCAATGACAATAGCGTAATATGCCTAAGTTGCTCTGGACAGTTACATAGCTAACACCACTTTCATTATATTACTCTAGTGTTGAGTGTGTGTTTCATCTCAAGGCGTCAACAGAGAACAGGCTTTTCCTCTAATAACCTGCCAAGTCAACTACATTTTCTTGCCTGCTGCTGTTACTAGGGATATCGGTCATATGTGGTTGCCTAAGCAAGACACTGCGTCACGCCACACTGAACACGAAGCAGTAAATTTTTTGTAAACCGAAATTCTGTAAAGGATAGGTTCTCAAAATCCAACTTTGTCCGTTTAAAAGCTAAAGGTTTACTTAATGCAAGACTTTCTTAAAAAATAGTTTCTTCGAATTGGACGGAAGATGTTGAAAGGCAGTTTCTCAATGTCTTGAAAGAGTCCCATTGCGAGGTGTTACAAATCATTCGTTATACCAACCCTCAGAACGAATTAAGATACCCAAAAAAATCCAAAAGATTACATTGAAGTCAATACCGTAGGCGTTCACCAACTTTTTCACAATTATCAGAAGCAAGATATTTTATGACGAAGCTCATACTCTCCCCAAAGCGCATTAGCTTTGCAACATTCGGGCAGCGCTGTTTGATTTCTAATACTATAAGCAAGTATTTCAACAATGGCAATGAATGAGTGAATGAATGGCATACTGCCACACACACTAACAGTCGCTGAGGAAGCTAAGAACTTTTTGAACAACTCCTATAGCTCTCGAAGAGGTAGTTCGAGAATAATAGTTCGAGACCGTAAGATATATGGTCAGAAAACTGCTGGATTGAGGGTAAATTTAGGGTAGACTAGCCAGAAGTTTCCTTCAAATCAAAACGCACTTAAGTGGTGTTACCATATGAAGTGATTCCCCAGAGCTAATTGGTCTCGACACTCTGCATCAAGGCATCAGATTAAAACCAATAATCGATATATCAAGTAGCTTTGTTAGACTATTAAGAAAATAGAATAGAAAACAGAATAGAATAAGAAGAATAGTGTCTTTGTAGAATCAGAGACACTAAAGGAGTTAGAAAACAGAGTGACCTGTACTCTCTTTCTCCTCAGTCAATATACAAACAGCTAAGCGCAGCATTTCAATGCGTAATTTTTATGCCAGGACTTATGCGATCAGATAGAGTCAGAGAGCTATCGTTAGGGTACAATAGTTAATTGATAAGATTCTATACATTTTGGGCCAGATGATCCTTATAATGAAGCAAAACTTGGAAGCCAAAAAATATGTTGCCCTAACTGATACACCTATGTTTATGGTAGAAGGATATATACCGACTAGTGGACACTCTATCATTGAAATGAAAACTTTGAAAGGTATTACTGTGCCTCGGAAGCTCTACCAGAAATTATATTGATTTACTTCAAACTCGTCGAGTTATTGATGTCATTGTCATGAGACCGATGAAATTGCCACCAGGACAACTTGATTCTCAACGAAAGTCGGAAAATTAGAAGGAAAATGGTCTTCCATATTACAAATATCTTCGCCTTCGAAACATTCCATGTAGTGAAGCTGCAGTGACAGCAGCAGGAGTGACTGCTTTGTGAATATGGGTGTACCAATCGGAGACGAATGTTTTCCACGATGCCATATACGGAATAAGGACCCCCAAATCAGGAATAAACCTAATTTTCAAATGTCGTTTGGTATTGTTGCAACTCTTTAAGGTAATGCTTTTGTCCTACTAGTTGCAGTTCCTTTACCAAGCTAGACTTAAGCACATAATTATCGTATTCTTAAATTTAGAAAGGCCTGTGGAACGAAAAGATAGAAACCTCTGACCATGTCAGAGTACCAGTTTTTCCTATTACAACGTAAGAGTGTACAAATTAAGCTTCACTACAATGATGCCCTACTTTTCGAACATGGCCCTGGGATAGTGTATTCCAGCAATGCTATGAAACCGACATATGACAAGTTATACGTCATTATGACAGCAGATACTCATGGTTTTGGTTTTATTATCTGTTGGGTTATTCTGTTTTAGAACCCCTTCTATTTGGTGGGTTCAAAAATTTCGAATCAAGTGGCCTTTCCAACTCCAAGTTGTTTGTAAGTAAATGTCTTAGTGCTCCTAATAATATCACCAGTATTTGGATTTTCTTATCAGGAACCATTCTTAAGTTTGTATGTGTAAAAATAAAACGCAATTGATAGACGCTGTAGTTTATAGCGTTCTTAACAAAAATATGTTTTTTATAAAAAAAAAATTTTTAAATAAGGGCGTCTAGCCTTATAGGATTTGTTGCGGTTCATAATCTATTTTATGACGCAGTTTCTCTTTTTTTTTTTAAAGAAAATTCCATAATTTTACACTCTACACCATAAACTACTTTAACAAATTGAAACAAAAAATTAAAATGCTGGTGGGGTTGTGTCTGTAAAAGACAATACATACAAGTCAATACTCGTGATAAAGGTTCAACAAATGCTTGGAATAGTTTCGTTTTATGTTTTAAGGAGAGCTTATTATTATTATGATTTCAAAGAAAATTGGCTTTGACACACATATTTTAGATAATTGGCCATTAAATATAAGCAGAAGGATTCCTTTTTTTTCTCTTACTAAGGAAGGCACCATCCTTGTTAGTTTTAAAACACTACACATGCATAGCCAAACATCCCTTTTTGGAGAATTTCAAAGAAAATATTTTCTAAACAGAAAAAGGAAGCGAAAGGAAGCGAAACAATAAAACCCAAAACATAATTTACATAAATGAACAGCAACAACAACAACAACAGCAACAACAACAATTGAATAGAATTCAATAATAGTATTTAATACACCCTCTGGTTTTTAGGTTTAACAAAACATATCCCTTTTTTCCTCTCCTCCCTCTTCTTTTTTTCCGTCTTTATTATGTCTGAAAATGATACACTTTAACTGCCCCCACCATAATGCCCTTTTTTGGGCACTTGACTTCTCTTCAACAATGTGAGTCAATCTAGTCTAGCCTTTATTAACCCCAGCATATATTGCCGTAAATCATACTCTCTCTCCTAAGTGCGTCATATCAGCTCATAATCATAAATAGTGTAGAAGGACGGACTGTGAGACAAAAGAATTTGGAAATGTGTCTGCAGAAATATGAAATGAAGAGAATTTATTGTAAGCAGTAGTGTGGAGAAGAATGTTTCAATTGCCATTTGCTAACGACTGTCATCTTGTGCTCATTGATGCATGTTGGTATGATGAAAATGGAAAAGGATGGCAAGGATTGTTTCTTTTTTCTTTGTTTTCATTAGTTTTATTGAAAAGCGCATTAGAGTTATAAGGATAATGAAACGTAAAAGAGGGCAAACAGTCAAAGAAAACATATTAAGAATTACAGTGAAGGAGATTTATTTAAAGGAAGTCTTGAAAGTCGAAAGTAAAAATAAGGAATCATTGTTTATATTCGACTTTCCTCCGGGGATGCATTAATGCACAGCAGGTTCGAAGAATGGGTTCTAATGATTCATTCTCATCATTTCAGACTCAACATGTGAGGCTCAAGCCAACGTTCTGAATGAGTTATTGCTGGATAGTCTGCTGCATGACTCAGAACCTCCTCTTGTAGTTTCCCAACAAGAGGTTCAATTGCCTTTAACCAACTTGCTTTGAGAAGATTTTTTGCCGCTTTTTATATTCCCTTTCATTGTGAATACATACATGCACACATACATAATTGGTCTTTACAATCCTTTAGTCAGGATTACGATCTAGTTTCTTACACCACTTATGTTGTATGTGTTAATTTTATGAATGAGTCACGGGATCTACAGTTTAAAGTCAAGAGATTTTTAAGAAACTTTTCCTCATTGCAATTTTATTTGTTCTCAGATTTTTTGCCAGAAATCTGCTGAGAGGAAGTCGTCGAAGAAATATTCAAGTTTCGTTTCGTGGTTTGAATCTTGGCTTCACATTTAATAAGCCAACACACTACCTACTAGACTACGGCGACTTTCGTTGAGCATACCTTCCCAAAATCAAAGCCATAGTGAAGCACTTTTTATCGTTGCACTCTCTACAGTATATACTAAACTAAACTAGAGTATCACAATTCAGTGATCTCAGTGGCACTGTTGACTCAGATTAATGAGATGAAAACGACTGCAATGCACTAAAAATATCAGAATAACATCGAAACGAAGCTTAACTCCACACTGTTGCTACGTTGTTAAAGCAAACGCTTTACAATTCAAAATGCACATTCTGCAGAATGCCCATCTCCCTTATCACGGACTTTGTTAACAGTTCCACATTAGACGATCTAGGCTTGGTTAGGACCTGTTGGGAGATGGCTATTGGCTTCAAAACAATAATGCTGGTATTTGCATGAAGGTATGGATTTTATACAAATAAACATCGCCAAGCCACTTTCTTTTAACAAAATCTGTGTGCCCAAGAATCCTTTGTTTCAGATGACCAATCATTTACAACGCAGCCCGACAACTGAAGTTACAGGCATCACACGTACCCACATGAGGTTCGCACTTCAAACAATCTATTAGACCCACTTATATATTCCATTGAATCACAATAAAAGAGTCTTCTAGTCCAAACCTCTCAGATTCTCTTATAAATACCGGGCAATGGGTCATATCCTCCTTTTATACAGGTACCTAGAATGTGATTTCCAGTGACATTGCAAGCGTTCGTGCAACTATTGTGCCATGACTCGTTAAGTAACAGACAATTTATTTCTCTTCCGCTGATTTGAAACTCCTAAGAAGCGAGAGTAAGTTGCTTTCACCGCTCTAGGTGAAGATTCTCCCAGCTCAACCTAGCTGTTGAATAGTGCCTCCATTCTACAAAAGTAGTCACCAGCCTATTCTACTCATATCCGAGTTGACACCTAAATGCAATGCACAAGTTTGGACGTCCATATGTCTTTCGAAAGAATCTTTATTGCAGCCTGGCTATCCTAAGAAATCAGAGTGCCTTTCCATCCGGATGAAGTCACTGTAGTCTAATGTGTTGGCTTATTAAACGTGAGAACGCGATTCAAACCCCAGCGGCTTCCTCTACCCAGATTTCTGGCAAAAACCCAGAGCAAAGATAAAATTGCAATGAAACGTTTCTCAAAACTCTGTCGTCCAGAATTTAAAGTCGATTCTGTGGTGTGTGTGAGAACCTAGGTTGTGATCCTAACTGAAGGGTTGTAATGACCAATTATGTATGTACATATGTATCTATTTTCCTGGAAGATACTGTATCGAAGTTTTGAAGTCATCACAATTCTCTTAATACTGTTGTAGTCTACAGTGTCTGTTGTCAAGCGATTGATGCCTCTCTTATACGAATTTCCCTCACTGTTCTTAACTATCATCAGCACTATCATTGCGAACATTATGTTACCACCAAAAAACCACTCACTATTCGTAGTTGGTTGGTTGGCAAATGGAAACCAAAACGACATTGATTTTGACTTACATTTATGCGCTCGAGTGAATTTTAATGAAAAACTTTATTTAAGCCGCTTATGAACTGAATGTGCATGAGTAATAAGCCAAAAATAGAAGGAAAGAGAGATTCAATGAAAGAAGCTCAGTGCACAAGAACAAACAAAATTTAAAAAAAAAATTAATTGAAATAATACTGAGAAGTAATAGTGGAAATAAACTGAAACGCAATTCATATTTTATCATACAAAACTATTCTCTCTAGCAAGCCAACAGTTTCGTTTTCAATCACACCATCACCCTCAACCATCAAGCAGTGATGTATTGCGAATTGATAGTGACACTTAAAATGATTTGCAGCCAATTTTTAAAGCCAAAACAAGAGAAAACGAAATGAAAAAACTCAATAATCCTGCGGGAGAATATGGTTTGGCGAACAGGTGGTTTTCTTTTCAACATCAATCATCATTTAAAAGAAAATTTTTCAAATTGTTTTTCTTTTTTTTTTTTTATTTCATAATATTCCGCTGGGAGAGGGAAGAGTTCAGTCATGTGACAACTTAATCATTTTAAATAATGTCATGATTTATAGAAGAAAAAAAAAAACAACAAATTATGTCTCTATACGCATAGCTGTGTATGTATATACTCTCTCATCAATCAATCAATCAGTCAATCAATCAAACACACATAAAAGTGAGTCATTCATTAAATTATGTTCGCATTTGTGTTCACAAATTTAGTGCATAATGAGCCAGAAACCACAGAATTTTTAAGGTGCCATATGGCTTGTCATTCATTCATGTTATGGATTGAAGGTGTCAATATTCGAATTGCTAGAGATTTTCACGCGCATTAAACGAATATTTTAAAAATTTAATGAGGCATTAACGCTGAAGACCCATAGCCTGGTAGCGAAAGTGCCATACACATTAACTAAGCTGGCAGTGTATGTGTATGGGTGTAATAAGGTGTTAAAAGCATCACTTAAAGGCAAGTTATGTTAACGATGCCATCGATTAAGCACGAACATGGAGAATATTTAACAATAGCAGCAGCAACAGCCGCAATTATTTTTCATTCCCATAAAAGCTCAAGTCAAACGGTGACAAATTTTACATGAAATTTATGAAATATTGTGTGCGAGTATTAGTTGCGGCATATATCGCTCATTAGCGCATTAAAACGTTTTGGTAAGTAGAGTAATTCTCCAATGAAATGTGATGTATGAGGAACGAAAATAAAGTTTAGTAGCTTGTGATTAAATAAACAACTGATTGAGGCTTTTATCGAAACGCCTGTATAAAGCAACAGACATGGCCAATTCGGTAAAACTGATTTTGCTCAGATAATGTCATGTAAAGCTGTCATGGTACTGTAGCAATAGAGTCTGTGTTTTGTCCTCAATCCATATAGGGTATCTCTACGCCAAACTTATAGCCCAGGCAAACTTCAAGATGTTGTTCGATGTCAACTCTGTGTATCAATTCTCTGCCCAGTAATTGACATGTACCCAAATGACTTCTTTTGGGATGCATTGGAACATGTCAGGATCCAAGTATGTATTCTGATGACTCATTCTCACCGTGATAGAATCTACATTATGAACTGATGTACTTTGAGTCCGCAGTGCCCTGCCGATAGGCCGGGTACTAACCTCAAGGTATTCTTTGATAGTCTGATGAATGACTGAAATATCCTTCTAATAGAAGTTAACATTAACTCAAACCCATATGGCTTGAAAATAGTATTTGTCTCTATTTATATTACCTCTCGTTACTAACTTCTAAACATCTCTAAAGCCCACAGAAGTGTTTTGTCTACATTAGTGATGTGGAAGTTCTACATGGTCTGGGGCCCAACACAGGGCAATTGTTTTACATATTTTCATTTTATTCAGTTTATTCAGCTTCTTCAGATAGTGCTGTACTATCTTCGAGTTTACATTACTAGAGCCGAGTGCTCGAATATCAGCCGTACTGGCAAATAGTATTGCTATGTCTTATCCTTTGTACTTTCTTTTCAAGTTGAATTGAGCACATCTTTCAGTGGCAGAAAAGATAACCACGAGTTTTTCTATGGTCGCCGGAATATATCACTCTGGAAGGAAAAACTCTCGCTTTTGTTTCAATATCTGGCCTCTACTCAGCCCTGTACCACTCGTTTAAAATAGAATGTAGCCGTCAAGTTACTTCATACACTTCTGTTACTAAGTCTAGTTGCAAAGTATTTATAATAAAATTTAGTGATTCCGTCCACAGCCCAGTGAAGAATGGAAGTACCTTATCTTCCATTATCCTAACCATAATGTTCACTGACTTAAATTCAGAAGAGCCTCCAGCGCCGGTTCATTTCCTCTATTTTAGTAACATGCGCTAGTGTTTCGAACATCATGTTATACATCCACTACATATTCCTTAGATTGCATCCACGAGCTTTAACTGCAAACCTCTGCCTATTGGCATTGTGGGACATCTGGCCTCAAATTGAATATCTGAATTTTATTTTCAGATATCTCACTTCCAGTTTCCATAGTAACATCTCACTCAAGAGACGAATATTTTTCCGATTGAGAAGTTTTCTCCTACATCCTTCAAATGTCCGCTACTGCTGCTCAGGCACCCGAAATATCCAATTTTCCAAGTCTCTGATGCACAAATTAGGCTGAATTTGATGAATGGCATGAGATAGTTGACTTTGAGGATCGCTATAGTTTATGGCTTATACGAATACAGCTGCGACCTAAGAAACCCCTACTAGAAAAAGTCTAAAGAGGCCAAAGCGCTCGATCGTAGTGGTTAGTTCACATCATCTGCATAGGAGATGGAGGTACGGGATATCCAATGTGGCATAAGTTGTATGGCAAGTAGAGTCATTCAGAGGTCAGCAATGAATCGTTCTTTCGCTGCTCATAAGTACTCATGAAATTTTGAGTATGAGTGAGTGAACAGTATTGAAATTTAACTACTCTGATTCATTCGTACTCACTACAACATTGATTTATAATTACAGGTTGCAATGAGTATGAGTACAACGTTGACATCAAACTCACAACAACTCATTAAGATTCATAAATTTAGAAAAATACTTATAATACTCATAAATCATTCGAGTTATTCGAATCATTCATCATTGTTGCATTTACAAAAAAAAGACAAAGGCAGCAAGCAACGCAAACACATAACCTTCTAGTGGGTATTGTAGTGTTCGTATGCAAATCATACTTATTTTGTGATTCTTGTAAATGTTGAGTAAAGCAGAGTCGAAATCAACAACGTCATGCGTATTGTTAATTATGAGTACGATGAGTACTTCAAACTCTGAATATGAGTAGTGGGAGTATGATATTAAAATAAGTATGAATGCGCATAAATATCAGAAATTATAAGTATGATCCGAATCTACTCATCTTTTTGAATACTCATTGCTGATCTCTGGTTGTTATGATATAATTTAACAGACGCACCTTCAAGAGTGAAAAATTTAAAGACCCTTTAGTAACTGAAATTTGTTTTAAACATTAGATAGACCGGGTTTAGTAGACAACAAGTAAGTTTCTCCAAAACTTCTTGTTATCATTGAATATGCCGGAGTTTTTTTTGACAATAGTTTTTAATGAGTATACGACACAGCAATCATTAACACATTGCAGCCCTTGGTGATGACATTAAATTTTTTTTGTTCTCCATAATTGGGGACACACACACATGATGAAGCCATGAAGTCTTGTTCTTGTTCAAACACTAGATTTATACAACCAAGCAATATAACTTTAAAACAAACCTTGGCCTAACTGACTAACACAACTTGACAAATATTCTGTTCAAAAATGTTGTGTGTCAGCATAAGATTCTTTATCATTTTGTCAGTTTGTTTTTCGGCTTTCCATCTCTCTTTTTTTATTTTAAATTAAATACAGCAAAAATTCCCAAAATACTTAAATCGACAATGGAGACTGAAGAGATTGTTAGAGAGAGGGAGAGATCGAGAGAGAGAGAGAGAGAGAGAGGGATAGAGAATGAATGTGTGTCAACAAAATAAGCCTTTAACTCATGAAATGAAGTATGAATTGTGCAAGTTTGTGCATAAATTTTAAGACTACAGGGCATTTTTTTGTTTGGTTTATATTGATTTTCTAATGGAAACCTCACTCCTCCCTGCGCCTCTCTCCTTCTCTCTCACTATCCCTCTTTGTGTAGTTAAACAGCAGGAGAGCAAATTGAAAGTAAAAGAAATATGGAAGAGAAAAACAAATCATTGCAGTTGATATGGCCAATATACAGTCATTCATTCATTCATTATTTTAGTTTCATTCACTGCTGGATTTCTAAATGGCTATGAAACAGAACGAGAGAAAACAATTATATTTTTTGCCTGTTTTCAATTTCTTTCAATAACTAAATTGTTGTTGTTGTTGCTCTAAAAAAAAACGAATTAAAAAAAATATTGAATTTCTTCATTCATCTGTCAATGATTGCATTGAATGAACTGACTGACTAACTTGACTGACTCTTTTTGCCAATCGTTTATTTGCCAAATGAATACTCTCGTATGAGCATAACATATTCTGGTTACCAGTGATGACAATAATGATCATAAAGATGATTGTGATGATTCTTTAAAGATTATCGTTACTGGTGGTGATGGGATAACGAGCAAATCGAATACATTTACAATATATGTCACAGTGAAACTGGTCACAGCTGTAAGGATTTCTTTTGTTATTTTAATAAACAAATATTTACCCTTCAGAAAAGGAAAAAAAACATGAAACAAAAAAATAGGAAAAGGAAAGTATTATAATTCCCTTAAAAGGTCTTCAATTTTTTTATTTAACTTTTTTGGTATTTTCTCTATGCACCCTACACTCTAATGTGAGGCTTGACAACATGCTTGATGCGAACAGAAATGTGAGTAAGAGCAGATTGAAATCAATTGCTTAGATAAACCCGATTACAGAAGTGTTCATAACAGTTTACGAATTTTAAAAATGAAGAATTTTTTTCACCATTACCGTGAATCAGAATTTTTGTCGTATCCATAATAGTACCGTAATATTCCTTCTGATTTTTATTGACAACTATATACTCTCAAAATATTTTATGTGCCATTCAGAGATCAGCAATGAGTATTCAAATATATGATTTCGATATGAATTTTATTTGTTCTAATTGAATTGGCTATGTGGGGTGCGCATCAGAGATCAGCAATGAGTATTCAAAAAGAGGAGTAGATTCGAATCGTACTCATAATTTCTGATACTTATACGCATTCATACTTATTTTAATATCATACTAATACTACTCACATTCAAAGCTTGAAGTAATCATCATACTCATACTTAACAATACGCATAATGTTGATGATTTCGGCTCTCCTTTACTCAACATTTATAAGAATCACAAAATAATTATGATTCGCTTACGAACACTACAATATTCACTAGAAGGTTGTGGGTTTGCTTTGCTTGCTGTCTTTGTATTTTCTTTCTTCTTTTTTGTAAATGCAACAACAACTAAGATTGTAAATTTTGATGAATGATTCGAATCAATCGAATCATTTATAAGTATTATAAGTATTTTTCAAAATTTATGAATCTGAATGAGTAGGCGTATTAATCAAACATATTTCGAATCTTATGAGTTTGATGTCAACGTTGCACTCATACTCATTGCAACCTGTTACAATGTTATAGTGGGTACGAATGAATCAGAGTAGTTGAATTTCAATACTATTGACTCACTTATATCAGAAGAACTTATGAGTAGCGAGAAAACAATTCATTGCTGATCTCTGGTGTCATTAGAAGGCTTGAATGTAAAGTGAGTAGAAACTTACGAGACGAACGTGCAAATTTCCAGCCAATTATAGCTAAGTAAACGTTTCGAAACATTCTGCATGCACTCCCCTGGACATAGCAAAACCGTCTACACCATTAGATAATCAACCATATGAAAAGCATTGAGAAACGAACCCAGAAAATAATTCAAATCATCAGGGCTATTCTCGGAGAAGCAAAACTCACAGTCCTTCACAACTATCATACGGGGTTAACCATTGCACAAACACGCTGCTGTGGAATAAGGATGCCTCCTATCACCTTAATCTCTTCTAAATCCTGCTAGAATATATTATGAAGTAAATCTGGTCAGAGAGAAAATAAATTACATGGAGTCTCTCATGCCAACTCACATCATTTGGGTAATGCGTGATACAAAGCCATGAAGAGAATCTGCACCCTAGGCACTACAGGGAATGACAGAGCAGAAACAGACATAAGGCTTAATAGAACGAAGGTGTTAGTCGGACAATTGCAACTGTTATGAAGAAACTCGTACATATCTAGGCGAACCAAGCTGAGAGTACTCAACTCTTGTTTAAAGTCAACTTTGCTGTACGGTAGAGAAACTTGGTTAGTTTCGAACATCAACATTCAAAATTTATGGCGTTCATCAACAAGTACCTCAGAGTAATAAATAGAAACATAGATCTCTTGGACTTTACCAACGGGGAATCCATAATAATAACGCAAATAAAACAAAGGAACTGAAGATGGATCGTTAATACTATCAGAAAGAATCATAATCTACAAGAGGACTATGGCGCTAAAGTAGAATCATGAAGATTTAAACAGTGCGGCCGACTTCTTTGATTGGAACCAAATGTTCAATTTTCTATGACTGCATTAAATCGATTACATCGATTATGTGGGCTTCGAGGATCACTGTGCTTGTGGCTTATTCGCATACACCTGCAAAAACCCTCAATAAAAAGTCTAACGGGATAAAATCGTATGATCTTGGTGGCCAGTTTTTATCACCTCCTTTTGCTCATGCAGAATATAAACTATAGTATGAGCTGGATTGCATGAAGTGCTTTACAACCTCTTCTTGTTGTCCATATCATTCACATCAGGCCAAATGAAGTTGGTAATCATCAAGCCATATTGCTCGCCGTTAACAGCTTTGCCCTGCAAAAAATCGTTCTCAAAGAAATATGAAGCGGCAACCTGAGGAAAATCCTCATCATCCTCTTGGATCTTATGTGGATTGGCATCGTATACATTAATCCAGAAGTGGACCGCAGCGTTGAATGTGATCTGACTAACTGTGCTAGAGATTATTCAGCAAACTCGCATTGCTGTTTACGTTCGTTAACTTTCAATTTCTGGATCAGTTAAATTTTTACGGGTGCAGGCCCTAGTCACGTCATAAAATTCCTTAAGTTGCTGTCTGCGATATAACAACATTAAGATCACTTGCTAATGATTTCAATAAAGAACAACAGAAAATAGCGTGAATCTGAGAAGTCGCCTGTTACCAGTACTTCTTCCTTTTGATGCGTTTTTGTTTTTTTTTTCATCTAAAAATTGTTCCTATAAATATTTGATTGCAAAATATTATGCCAGAACACATTGTCATCGTTCATATGCATCTAACTTTGCATGTAAATTGACTTCTTTGATGCATGATTCTGTCTGTCTGTCTATCTCTCGCAAACAAAAGCCAACAAAGTGAAAAGGAATTACAAATACACAGAAACCAATATGAAAAAACAAAACAAAGAAATTGAAAAATCATACAAAAAAAAAACACAAACTTACTTACGTATCTATTTCGAAAAAAATCTGTGAATAGAAATTCTGTGTATAATCTGTTAAAACCCTCCCTTCCTGTTGTGTCAAAGAGAAGAGAAAACAAACCATTCAACTGCGCTACAGGCAAGAAGGACAACACAAAACACAAAATATGTGCACAAATCCATATACAAATAGATAGAGTTTCAATTAATAGATGATATGGACATTAGTATGTATGTATGTGTGAGAGTGTATAACACCCGATATAAGACAGTAATACTACCACAATGATATTTTAAAGCGCTGTAGAGTGTAGCTGTGGTATGGTGATGATGATGGTGGTGGTGGTTGTGTAAAAATCTTGTGGATTTATTTGATTTGATATCTGCTTCTAAGTAAATATGTATATATGTGTGTATATCGATATCAATCTATCCATCTCTGCTGTCTGTTGCTCTCTATTGGATAACTCTCCTCTGTTGTAATCGAAAACAACTGTCATATTTTGAATATTCCTTCGTTTTTACATACATACATATGTACATACGTATTGCAGCAATTTTAGAGAGAATGTAGGGAGAGATTCCTTTAAAATGTATTTTAATATTGAATGTAATTTAATGAAACATGCAAAATTCTTCTTCTTCTTCTTCTTCTTTGTATTTCTGTTTCATTTTATTTTTCTAATATTTTTCGTTGTGTATATTCTGTTGGATACTCAATGTTTACATAAATATTTATGGATGAGTATTTTCAATTTTATGGTGAAGGAAAAACAAAGGTCATATGCATGCAAGACTGTTGTGACTTTTTGATTTTTATATGCAATCATCTATGTATGGTTGTAAAAGGTTTTTATAGTCATCCCTCAAAGATACCCGATAGGTTTCGTTAAGCCATACAAAAATGTTCCTTTGATGGTTGAAAACAATTCAGAGGCTCATTTTTGATATCAAATGATAAAAGAAATGCAACCACTTTGAAAGTACCATTCACTTGGTAAAATATTAGGAAGCAAGCTCTTCATCACATTCTGGCTATGCAAGCCTGTAGTTGAACCGCTAATATTGTGCGTAACGACCATCTGGTGGTTAGCAGCAACAACGCAATCTGTTATGCTCATTTGAACTGATGACGACACCAATCAGAATGCTTTACGCATTGACGATGTACCGACTTCTCTAGGAACAGCAGGCAACTCTTGCAGCAGTCAGGTGCAGTCCAAGGCAACCTGCCATCTTCATTTACATTGAGAACGAAACCAACCAGAATATTGTCCTGGGGCAACAGGCAACTGTTGCATTAATCAGCTTAAACTTAGTAAACAACTGGTCCAAGCAGCTTGATGGACATGATCGATTACTTAGGACCCGGTTTTGTATGACAAACGTTCCTCTACTCGTCGAAATTGAGCGTTTTTGTCTGTGTTTTTCACATAAACCGGCGAACGTGTGAAATTGTTCGTCTTTTATATGACAAACGTTCGTCTACTTATCAAAATTGAGCGTTTTTGTTTGTGATTTCCACATAAACCGGCAATCGTATGACATTGTTCGTCTTACAAAAATAGAGAATTAAACATCATTAAAATTGGCAGACATATCCAGCAAAAAATATTTCATAGGCGACTTCCTCTCAGCAGGAAAAGCTTATCAAAAATCTGTCGTTCGGAGATCTGTAGAACTCAGCACTCATGGATTACATTAACACACACGCAATAGTGTGTGTCATGAGCAGCCAGGTTGTAATCATGGCTAAATGGTTGCAAGTAAAGTTATATGGTGTGCATATGATGCACTAGGATATCAGGAACTCTTAGAAGCACACATAGTAGTGCAGTGTTCTCCAGACAGAATGGTAATACTCATGGTGATTAACGAACTGCTAAGTAGTAAAGAATATTCCCCGAGAACATTCTGATATGCCCAGACAATCAGGCTACTACAGTGCCCCTCTCAAACATCATATCAAACATCATATTGTCGTCGAAACTTTTCTATGAATACCGCATATTTTTTCTGGAGGTAATTGATTATTGTAAGATCTCTCTTATTTGTGTACTTAGGCACAGGGACATATCTGGAAATTATATGACGGCTACACTGGCCAGAAGGAGTATCACATCGGAAAACTCCATAATCATTATACGCGTTTAGGTGTACGTATAAATACGATTATGCGGAAAATACGATAGAAATTCAGCTAACATTTCCTGTGTATGACAGGAGACCTTCTTCGAACGCTGGGTTAAGCTAGTCGAATGTTAATCCAGAGATTAGAAAACGGCTTATTTTTCTCTTTCGAATTGACATTCGTTATGCGGTTTCTTCCTTTATGTGAGGCATGTCCGTCGACTGGACATCCTCTCTAGTAGCTTCTACAAAACTTGCGACTGTCAGAAGGAGTAGAAGACTGTATGTCACTTAAGGAAATAATAACCAGCTCTTAGGAAAAACTGCCAGAATACACGCCATTCGCAGCATCCCTGATGCAATCTTTGAATTTAGGGATATTGCTCGGTTTATACGGCAGTGGCTGGCTTATAGAATGACTTAGGGTAGAGACATTAGATAGTTTATATATAGAATGACTTCTGCAATAACTACTAATCTTAACATCTTAAATTTTCAAACAAACAAACAAACCAGCAGCTGCTGTCATCGATATCTACGGATAATCAAACTGTATTCATTTTCTATGTTCATTTTCATACATTTACTTTTATGCATATTTGTTATTGTAGTTGTGATTGTATGTATACGTCTGTCTGTATGTGTACATTCTAAATAATTGATAAATCTTATGTAAACATGTCAGTCAGCATATCATGTTTCATAAAATTGAGTTCAATATCCTTAAACGAGCAAATAAAATGGATTTCAATAAAATGACGTCCTAGTACTGCAACAAGGAGAATTTAAAAGTGTATATTTTATTTCAACATTCCACAAAAGAGCACTGAAATTGCCCTACAAAGTATAGGTTTAGAATTCATAGAATATTGTTTCGAAAAGCAAGTAAAAATATCAAAAATTTTGAAAAAATTTATGGTGTATAATTAATATGAATATAGAGTAACACAGAAGTTCTGAAAAAATAATTTTGTTTTGCGGAAAAAAACAAAATAGTCGACTATATCTTAATGAAAATTATTTGTGTGATTAATTATCCTCCTCATCATTTATTTATTGAGTTTGATGAAGAATAAGTGATCAAATTCCATAGTAGGTAAGTAGTTCGGAGTCTGAGAAAAATCATGATGAATAGAAAAAAGTAAACAAGAGGAATAGAGAGAGTAAGGGTGGTTAAATAGAAACTAAAGAATAAGCTGGACGGGGCATAGGCTGTGGGCCTCCACATCCCAACATATCGCAGTGTAAGTCGGAAGAACCAGACTACCAGTTCCTGGTTAACCTTAGCAAAGGAGAAAGTGGAGAAAACAGGAAGTTTGGAAGTTGATAACGGCCATCTTTTTGTTGTTAAATATTTAGCCATTTATTTAGACTACTAACTTATTTACTTATTGGTTATCACAATCCTTTAGCAAGGCTTACAACCTATCTTCTCACACCACCCATGTTGTGTGTATTATTTTATTCATGAGCGGTTGTAATTACAGTTTACAATTGTGCACGAAAAACAGATTTAAGAAATATTTCATGACAATTTTATTTATCCTCAGAGCTTTTGCACAAGTGGCCAAAAAAATATTTTATCATGTTTCGTTTCAGATGTCCAAGCCGGGGTTTAAATCATGGCATCAGGTCTAATAAGCCAACACACTATCAACTAGAATACGGCGACCTATTAATTCACATGATATTTAAAAGCCTTCAATATATCCTGAAAAAGTAGCTGTTTGTTGTAGATATCGGCCGGGCTGACACATCGGTCATGTTTCTTTGAGAACGACATTGGCTAAAAAGCCTCAATTGCTTGACAATTTTGTTTCAGCAGGACATCGCCACACAGCTCATTGGATATTTTGTACGACCGATTTGAGGCCATGACCATAGGACATTTGATCGATGGCAATGGCAGACTTTTGAACGATGTTTTGCTCTACACATACATACATACATAACTATCCATTACAACTCTTCAGTCAGGATTACGGCCTAGTTTCTCACACCACTCACGTTGTGTGCGTTATTTTTATACGTGAGTGGCGGGACCTACAGTTTAATGTCGACTCCGAACGACAGATTTTGAGAAACTTTTCATGGTATTTTAATTTACTCTGAGAGTTAATGCCAGAAATCTGATGAGAGGAAATCATTCCGTTCGAGATGTCTGACCTAGGGTTTGAAGCCAACGTATTCAGTAGACTATGGTGACTTGACATTTTAAAATACACTCCCGATAAGTGTAACTAGTGTTGGAACCCCACTACTTGGCTGTTATGGACTCTGTTAACCAAACAAATAACACTTAAAGTTTAATAATATTCCAGACAATTACTAAACAAACTTGTTGTTGTTGGCCAGTTCGTTGTTGTTCTTTATGCTGTAGTTTTTTATAGTAGTAAAGTTCATTTTTAACAATTGTTTACTTTACTTTATGTAAATGTTTACTTTACTTTGTAGTTTTTCATTTTTCTTTATACACAACAAGTAAATATTTACTGCGTTACACTATAATTAAACGCCATTAGCGTGTGTAACATATAATTCATGGCATTCAGAATAAAATAAAAAAATAAAAGAATTTTTTGTTTTTCGTTTTTAATATTTAATAATGGCTTATGGATCATAATGCATATTAAAGTGACTCTTTATCTGATGATTCATAGCCCTTAGGGTGTTTTCATAGGTAATTTTAAGAGTTCAATAGCTTTTTAAAAGTAAAATAAGTTTGTCTGTTTTTGTAATTTGGAAAAAAAAGGAGGAAGTATTCGTATTATTTGCTAACTTTAATATTAAACAGGAGAAAGAGTAGGACCGAGGAAAATAACTTGAAATAGATTTTTATCATCACAATCAATAGAAAGGACAAATTGGACAAAATCACTCAAATTAATTAATTTCGAAAGGCTCAACTGCACATGTAGTGTACAATGGGCAATGCTGTGATTACTTTAATTAATTACAAGCGGACAATGACAACGAGGCAAAGCTGATCAAAAGATTGTTATTCGGATGGAAATGTGATAAAAATATGGTAGCCAGAGATATACAAATCAAAACAGTTTTCTTTGCAACCAATTTTAAATATTAGGGACGTAGGTAGGTGATCTAATAAGGTTATAACACTAGGACGCTTCTTTCGTTTGTTTTTTTTACAAATTTTATAAACTTTTTTAAGACGAATAAATATTTATAAAATCCCATATATCACCCAAGACTCTGTCCTGCAATACATGTACAACGAAAGTGTTGATAAAGAGCGGCAAAGACTCCACTCAAACCAAGTGGGTTTAATGCAATTACATAAGCAGGTCATCTCAGACATGCATTAGACTCTCAAAAAGTACTCTGAGATACATTACTCGTCTTTTGACAGCGCACTGTAGACTCAACAAAAGGGAAGATATAGAAAGGCAAAGGGTCCTGTCAAACCTAGTCAAACTTTTGTTAAGAAATTTCAATACAAGAGGCAATCTCAGATCAGATCTCAGCAGATTTCTGCCTAAAACTCCGAGAAGAAAATAAAATTGTCATGAAAAATGTTTCAAAAATCTGTTGTTCGAATTCGTTGTAGAATCCATCGCTCACGCAAAACATTAACACACACAACATAAGTGGTGTAATAAGCTAGGTTGTAATCCTGACTGAATTGTTGTAATGATCAATTATGTACGTATGTATGTATGTATTTTTGTGAGATGTCATTGAAATTTATTAAAGACTTGATGCCATTGTGAGTAGAATGCCACATCGTTCAAATTCCCAATATTTGGCATGGGTTATACATATATTGGCTATGAGGATCGCTGTGTATTTCGGTTTATTCACTGCAACTTAAGAAAACTCCACAAGGAAAAATCAAATGCGGTCAACATCGCATGATCTTGGTAGTCAGTTCACATCTCCTCCATAAAAGATGATCATGCCCTCAAATCGCTCATGCAAATATCCAATGAGCTATGTGGCGACGTCGTACTGAAACCGCATATCATATAATTCTGCCTATAGTGTTCGCCGTTAACAGTCACTTGCTAGGCAATGTCGTTCTCAAAGAAATATAGACCCATGCTGTTCAGAAGATTTCTGGCAAAAACTCTGCGAATCAAATAAAATTGCCATGAAAAGTTTCTCAAAAATCTGTTGTTCGTAGTCGACCACCCAGAGATCAGCAATGAGTATTCAAAAAAATGAGTAGATTCGAATTATAGTCATATTTTCTGATACTTATACCCATTCGTACTTATTTTAATACCATATTCATACTACTCATATTCAAAGTTTGAAGTACTCATCGTATTCATACTTAACAATACGTATGATGTCGTTGATTTCGACTCTACATGACTCAACATTTGCAAGAATCACAAAATATGTATGATTCTCATGCGAACACTACAATACTCACTAGAAGGTTGTGTATCTGCTTTGCTTGCTGTCTTTGTCTTTTTCTTTCTTCTTTTTTTGTAAATGCAACAACAACTAAAACTGTAAATGTGGATGAATGATTCGAATCATTTGAATCATTTATGAGTATTATAAGTATTTTTCTAAATTTATGAGTACGAAGAGTAAGCGTATGAATCAAACCTATTTCGAATGTTGTGAGTTTGATGTCAACGTTATACTGCAACCTGTACTTATATATCAATGTTGTAGTGAGTACGAATGAATCAGAGTAGTAAAATTTTAATATTGTTGACTCACTTATATGCAAAATTTCATACGATCTTATGAGTAGCGAAAAAACGATTCAATGCTGATCTCTGGTTCCCCCTGCATCCATGTACAAAAATGAACCCACACAACATAAATGAGCTGAGATCGTTATCCTGTAATCGTAAAGTGTGTTTAGAGTGTCGTTGTCTCTTGATGGTAGGTGGGTACGAAGAAGTAGGTGCCAACCACAGAGAGGATTATTATTGTTGTTGCGAAAATTTGCCATTGCATTGCGATGTTGTGATCTAAAGTACTGCCCTCAGTCTACACAGAGTGCCCCTATAAAGTATTCTGCCAGCCTAAACAAACATGACAAACTTCACAATGATCCTGGATGCCAACAAGCATAATTCCATGTATACATATACTCTATTTGATCGCACTGTTTTTAACTGTTTTGTTAAGGATATACATGGCGATGTAGGGTATCACATTGAGTTGTGCTGCAAGACCTTCAATTTGTTCCTAAGTTTCTGAGTTTCCATATTTAATTTCATCATAACAATTATTAATAATTCATATACTTGAAGTGTCATTTATTATGGTTATTATTATGATTGTTGTTGTTGTTGTTCCAACAGAATATTTTATTAAATATTAAAGAAATATAATTAATTTATAATTAGTTTTTGCAGACATATTTACACTCTCTTCCCATTCCCCTTCCTATACAATAACACGGAGTGAAAAGAGATGATAATAATTTCTATGCAAAGTTAAAACACAACAGCAGAGATGGGAAAACATATATAATATGAAAATAAAACAAAACAAAACATAACTTATTGTTTAAATGGAAAGTTTAAAACCAAACAGAATACAATCCAACCAAACCATATTTAGAAAACTTATCGCAATAGAAACAGTAACTGAAAATAATTAAATGATGATGATGATGAGAATGCTGGTATACATAGATAGAGATGATGGCTGGGATGGTTAAGGAAAGTTTTCCTAAAACATTGTTCTTCCAAGTGAGGTTAATCCAGCATAGTTTTAGCAGTCATTGTGGCATTAGATATGATGGCAAAATAAATTTGTAGTACTTCTGCTAACAGCACAACAGTTATTTTGACAATCAACAATGAGGCAAATGAATAAGTAATTGAAAAATAGTTGTATGATGTCTACACCAAGCAACAACAATGAGTTGAAGGCACAAATTCTATTTTAAATAGAAAATTTTCTCATTAAATAATAAAATTCATATCAAGTTTTAACCCAATACTTATCATGAGCAATAAACACACACATACGTGCTTACGTATTACAATTAATTGTCAAACATTTTGTAAAGCATCCCTAGTATCATCAGCTGACTTACACTAGGCTACAGAATCTATACAAAATTTAGTATTTGAATGCAAGCCAAAAACTAAACAAAAAAACAATGTTACTGAGCATCAACTGAACAAAATTATTGTGCAAAAATAATATAAAAAAAATTCGTTTAATTTGAAATTAAACTGAACATTACACAGGCACTGAGACAAAGCCAAAGACAACGTCAAAGTATTACTCATTTGGAATGGAATGTGAATGTAATGGCAGATAAATTATTTATGCATTAATTCCTTTTAAATTTATGCTAAAAACCGAATATACATACATAGAAAATGAAAAGCAAAACATACAAAAGAGAAGCTATAAAAGGGTTGCCTAGGTTATCTTAGTATAGAAAGTAAAGAAAGGGATAAACGCTTACAATATTTAATTGAGTTTCAGGAAAATTTCTTATAGAATTAGAATGACTACCACAAAGTTGCTGGGTTACTTAGAAACGCAATTTCTTGTACCCCGATAGAAATTCTTTTTCAATGAAACTCATAATTAAAGATGCTAAAAATAGATGACATTATACTTTAAATGACATAAAATGATGGCTTACAAGACACATAGAGAAAGAGCTCAACACAGTATTAAAACCATTCTAATAATAGATTTAACATAGAAAAACCACAGCTCTTTCAAAATATTTGGAAGCTATTCATGGAACAAAACAGACACATTCAACTCAAAATCTCAAAAAGACCTTCTTTGTGGAACACAATCTGTGAATCGAAAAAAAAAAAATTATGAGAAATGTAACACCCTCTGATGATTACCTAAAAACCATCTTCACCTCAAATATGTTCAGTGATGGAACTGTATTGCCCCTACCTCTTCTCCTTTTTCAATATCCCTATCTCCTTCATTATCATTTCTCTCTCTCTCTCGCTCTGTCTTCTAGGACTAATTTACAATGGTTAATTTGACCTCTGTATATTATACTTGTCCTAAACGTCCTCAAACGTAACCTAACCTAACTGTGCTGTCACTTGGTCGCATTACACGAACCGCATCAAAACACAACCTGGCAAGTTTGAGTCATGACTTAAGCCTGCACACACCCGAATATGATCAGGAATATTTGGCGACTGATACTAATTTTCAATGAAAAATCGTCTTTAGAGGTGATTAGGCCCATTTCTTGATAAATAGTTACGCGAACAAATAAAAATATCAAATTTGCTGCGATACTAATTCACATGAGATCTAAACGCGTCCAATATATTCCGGAAAAAGTCACTGTTTGGTGTGTATTTTAGGCTGGCGGCGTCCTCAGTCATAGAAGCTAGGTTGTAGGACTGACTGAAGGACTGTAATGACCAATTTAGTAAATAAGCAAGAATAATGACTCTTGAACTTAAGGTCTGTAATAGAATTCCAAAACACTTAACACTAAAGATCATCTTAGTCTAATAGGTAGTGTGTTGGCTTATTGGACATGAGGCCACGTTTTAAACCTCAGGTCAGACATCTCCAACAAAATTTCTTCGGGGGCTCACCTTTCAGCAGATTTTTTGCAAAAATTCTGAGAGTGAAATAAACTGGCCATGAAAAGTTTCTGCAAAAATCTATCGTTCGGTGTCGACTTTAAACTGTAGGTCCCGCCACACACACAACATAAGTGGTGTGAGAAACTAGATTGTAATCCTGACTAAAAGGTTGTAATGACCAATTATGTATACATACATGTAAGTATGTATCCTGAAAAAATCACTATTTGGTGCGGATTTCGTGCTGGCAGAGTTGTCGGTCTATATTTCTTTGAGAGCAAAATTGGCCAGGATATGACTGCGAACAGCGAACACTATAGCCTGAATTGTATGACATTCGGTTTCAGGAGGACATCGCTATGTGAGCGATTTGCCGGCATGATCAGCTCGTAGGGAGGTGAAGTAAACTAGCTACGGAGATCATGCGATTTGGACTCCATTAGACTTTTCCTTGTGGAGGTGTATGCGAATGAACTACAAACCACAGTGTTCCACACAGCCAATATATCCAACTCATGCCAAAAATAGTACATTTGAACGATTGCCATGTCAGACATTTTTGAACGATGTCACACATAATGGCATCAATAGGTCCTTCCAATGAATAAAAAATGAAATAAATGAAATTTACGCACATATACTTATACATACGTACATACATACATATATCCATGCACACATACATACATATGTACATATATACATACAGAATTGAACATTACAACATTACAACCCTGCAGCCAGGATTACGACCTAGTTTCTCACACCACTCTTGTTAGTTTTATCCGTAAGAGATGGGACCTACAGTTTAAAATCGACTCCGAACGACAGATTTTTAAGAAACCCTTTCAAGGCAACTCTTTTTTTTACTCTCAGACTTTTTGCCAGAAATCTGCTGAGAGGAAGTCGCCGAAGAAATATATTTTCAAGTTTCTTTTTGCTGGAAATGTTTGAACTGCAGTTTGAGCCGTGGCCTCACGTCTAATAAGCCAATGTATTAACTATTAGACTACGGCGAGTACAGCAGTTAACGAAAGCCCAGTTACGTTTAACGCAAAGCGAAGTTATGAAGTTATAGGAACATAGCTAAAGGGCCTTAAATAGTCTTTGATTGCATGTTATGGCAACAGGATCATAAACAATATTTCAATTGACGGTCTTTTAATGCAAAATTAGCTTCTTTTCCTCATTGAAGCCTTGGAATCGTAATGCATTACCTCTTTCGGTGATAAAGGACAACAGATAGAAAAATTCTAGAGCTTACAGCGTTATCTAGTGTTTAGAAGATACTCATTGCCTTTGATATCCCACAGTTATCCAGGCAAGAAGAAGCGAAATCGATGTAACATGTTCAAGACTAGTTTAAACAAAAGCCAGCTAGATGAAGGCTAGTAATTAAACTTCTAAAGATAGGGGGTAATAATCTTGATTGCATCTTATTAATTATCCAGTTGTTTGGCAATCCTTTTTATACACATTAAATACAACTTGAAAGGACATTTTTACACGTTTAATCCTTGCTTTTTATTTGCTGGTCTATTATTATACTTAAAACCTTCAAAAGGAAGCAAAATGCACAGCAAAATAGTGATTTTCTTTGGTTTTTTTTTAACAAATATTTTCATAAAAATTTCTGTTCAAATTCAAACTACAAAGAAACGAACGCACACAAATACACTTGAAAACTTTGAGCATAGTTAAGAATTTTATGGAAAACTTTCACTGTTTTCGCCAAAGAAAAAAAAAAACAGAAGATGATGAGAAGTGGTGGTGCAGGCAGGCACAGTCGACACGTATAAAATATTACACGCTTCACCTAACCGGGAATTAAATTTTATGCTTCATCTTCTTTGAATATTTTAAAACGTTTTTCCCTCTCTTCTTTTTTCTTTTTTTTACCCCCTTACCCGTGTGTCACAAGAACATAAAACCACTTAAAGAAATACATACAGAGAATAGAAGAGTGAAGAGTGAGTGTGTTTGCATATTATGGAAAGCTGAGATTACAATGGCTGCTGAATAGTAGGTTGTTTGGTTGGATGAAATGGTTGCTTGGAATGGTTGAATGGCTGTGTTGTATTGCATATATTAACTCAAGTTATCTTTTGTGGTAAATGTTATTATTGTTGTTGCTGTTGCTGCTGCTGCTGCTCAAAAGGAAGAATACATTATTTACCCTCAAAAATTACTTGACATTATTATCATACTCATACCATCACTTGTACGAGTATATTGTCGTACTTGTAAACCATCTTATCATCAACATCAACAACATCATCTTCATCAGCATTGTTGACGATGACGATGACGACGACAACGACAACGAAGACGAACCCGCCGGTGTCAACGTTGTTCTCATGCTGATCACCATCAGTTAGTATCATAGCCATCGTCATCATCCTCAGCATCATCATCATACTTCATCAACACTTTTGATACGTGCGTAGGTATACACGGTACATAAATACTCGTAGCAGCCTTGAAGTTTTCCTTTTTTTTTTTTTGGGAATTGTTTACTTAACTGGGAATAGAAGGATACAGATTTATCCTTAGACACTGGCAAACCTGTATTTATCCTTTATTTTATTGTTGTATTCAGTTAAAGTTGTATGGGTTTTAAGTACACTTTTAAGGAAATCCACCAGAGACTAGTTTTTTTTTATTTTGTGGCTTGGGATGGCTATTATTTTAACCAGAAAATTGCGTGTTTTAACTACCAATTGTTTAATTTTGTTGAGTATTATTGTTTTTGTTTTCATTGGAGTTTTCTTAAATACCCTACACCTGGAGGCATATGCACGTAGGCACTTGGCAAGGTGAACTGAATTTCTACAATTTCTTGCAGGTTTAAGTACAGACACATTAGTGGTCATTACAACCCTTTAGTCAGGTTTACAACCTAACTTCTCATATTGTCTGTGAGGCGGGGGTCTACAGTTTAAATTCATCTCCGAAGGACCAACTTTTAGAGAATCTTTTCATGGCAGATTTATTTTACGCTCAAAGTTTATGCCAGAAATCTTTTTAGAGGCTAGTAACCGAAGAAATCTTGTTGCAGATGTCTGACCTGGGGTTTCAAACGTCGCCTCAAATCTAATATGCCAACACCCTACCAACTGGAGAACGGTGACTTTAAGACCTTAAGTGCTTTGGGTTTTTATTGCTGATCTTGAGTTCAACAGATAATTTTAAAACAATGACTAGTAATGGATGCCTCAATTTTATTTACAGCCCTTAGTAAGGCTTACAACCTAGCTTATCACATCATACATGTTGTATGTTTTCTAGGACTTACAGTTCAAAATCGACTTGAAAAACTTTTCATAGCAATTTTATTTTACTCGCACAGAATTTCCCAGAAATCTGCTGAGAAGCCAGTCGCTGAAGAAATTTTGTTCGATGTGTCTGACGTGGGTCCAATCGTCCAATAAGCCAACACACCACCTACTAGACTGCAGAGACTTCAAGTGATTAAGTGTTTGGGCTTTTATTGCTGAAATTGAGTTCAAGAGACAATTTTTAAACCATGACTGCTCATGGATTTACAACCCTTAGTCAGGCTTATCATCATACATGTTGTATGTGTTAAATTTTACCATGAGTTCTGGGATCTACAGTTCAAAATCGACTCCAAACGCCAGGTTTGAAAAACTTTTCATAGCAATTTTATTTTGCTCTCACAGCGTTTGCTAAAAGACGTCGAAAGAATTATTTTTTGTCAATCAGGTTCACAACCCAGTTTATCACATCATACACGTTGTGTGTGTTAAATTTTACCATGAGTTCTAGGACCTACAATGCAAAATCGACTCCAAACTCCAGCTTTGAATAACTTTTCATGGCAAATTCTATTTTACTTTTTATTTTTTGTTCACATTTCGTTTTGCTCGTGCTGCCTAAGCCAGTGCTTGAACCTACTAAACTACGACCTCATCATGCATGCAGGCGAAAGTACACATGAAAATCTCAAACAAACGTAGAGCTTCCATGTACTCTGTGCTGTCTCCACTTATTTCGTACATCCATCCCCCCCAAATGCAGTTTAATTTATAATATTGAACACATAAAAAGCCTCATACACTTAATAAAATACGTGTAAATGCCATTGGGATGACGTTGAAAAACCTGTAGACATGAGAGTTTCAAAATGAAAATCTCAGTTAAAAGGGATTAAACACACGCAAAATAAGCGTTACACTGTCATTTTGCATACATAAGTAACACAGTAGCATTATGTATGAGTTTAAAGGATATAAAAAAGGGAAAGGGAAAGTGAAAGACAGACACACATGCAAACAAGAGTATGTGGAAAATGTATTAAACGCTGATACCCCCTGTCGTTATTTAACAATTTGTTGCGGTTTCAAATTATGATGATGCTGCCACGATAGTAAATATTTACGACAACACTACCTAATACAACAAGAAAGCAAGGAACAAACAAAAAAATTCAGCATCCATTGAAATTCAAATAAGAAAAGTATGCAAGCATATGAGTAAATGTGACAAAGGGGTTCACATAAAAACCGGCTCAATAAAAGGCTTCTTATTTTGAAATTTAAACAAAATAAAGCGGGTGAGGGATAGTCCCATAAGGAATCGTGTTTTTGATGCAATGCTTGAGCTCTGTATACCTGCGAAGCTGATAAGGCTTTGCAGAACGACGTTGAGCAATTCCTACAGATCTGGCAAGGACCTCTCAGAACCTTTTGATACCATGCGAGTTTTCAGACAAAGTGATCCCTTATCATGCGTCCTTTTCAACTTCATCCTGTAGAGTGTTCTGTGGGAGTGCATCGCAACGGCACTGCTTTTCAAAAAAGCGTCCACTAGCTTGCGGCGGCTTCTCATATTGACATTACAGGGCGTACCAAGCGAGATGTTACTGCTGTCTTTAGTGCTATTAAATGGAAGTCTATTAAGATGGGCCTGGCAGTAAATGAAGGCAAAACGAAGTATATGTTATTCACAAGAAGGCAAATGCGGCGTATTAGTACCCAAGTTACGGCTGACAACTATACTTTTGATATAGTTAAGGAATTTGCTTATCTTGGCTCCACCGTTACCACCACAAATGATGCCAGCCTGGAGATCAAGCGCCGGATCACTCTTGCCAACAGTTGCTACTATGGTCTCAATAGGCAATTAAGTAGCAGAGGCCTCTCTCATACGACAAAACTAATACTTTACAAAACGCTTTATGGCGCAGAGGCATGGACATTACTAAGCACTGTTGCAGCGTTGGGAGTATGTGAGAGAAGTTCTACTTAAGTTCTTCCCTCCAGTGCGATTTGGCGATGATTTCCGCATCCGATCCAACAATAAGCCGTATAAGTTCCTCAACGACAAGGATGTAGTGAAGTGTATTAATATCCAGCGGCTGCGCTGGCTCGGTCATGTCGTTCGAATAGAGGCGAGACGAGTATTTCATGCAGGGATTTGCGGAAATCGGCTAGTTTGCGTAGGAAGGACCAAATCGAGGAAGCCCTGTCATCGATTGGTGTGACCAACTGGCGAAGGCACGCAAGGATGTGTTAAGGTATACCGAAATCCGTTAAACGAGTTGTTAGTGGCCAATTAAGTGAATCGCATCTGAAATGTAAAATATACCATGACCCCATACGTTTCTGGTATCCCGATCAACCAATTCAATTTAAAAGAAGTTGCCAAATTGTGTTCAACATTGACAGTGATGGCCGGCCAATGTCGTTTTTACAGAAATATGGATCGATCACACCAAACCATGACTTTTTTCAAAATGTCAACTTTTCTATAACTCTGGCGCATAAATTAGACTGAATTTGATCGCTGGCTTTGAGAACAGCTTAAGGCTTATCCTAATACATCTGCAACGTAAGACAAGCCCACAAGTCAACGTCTAAAAGAATCAAATGGAACGATCTCCATGGCGCATTTACGTCACCTTGATGCACATCAGTCGCCATAGTCTATTGGTTGTGTGTTTGCTTATTAGACGTGAGGCCACAGTTCAAACCCCAGCTCAGACATCGTGATGAAAACGAAGTATGAAGAAAAATTTCTTCGGCGACTTCCTATTACCAGATTTCTGACAAAATCTGTGAAGGTAAATAAAAATTGCCATGAAAAGTTATTCAAAATAAATCTGCCGTTCGGAGTCGCCTTTAAACTGTAGACCCCGCCACCTATGAGTAAAATTACTATACACCACACAAGTGACGTGAGAAGCTAGGTTGCAATCCTAACTAAAGAGTTGTAGTGATCAATTGTCATATCGCTCGTTAAGAGCATAGTATAACATGAGCTTTATGGCACGTAGCACGGACCTTTTGGTGTCCAGATCATCGAATTTTTTCTATATTCCATTCCATTCTGTTCTATTTCTTCTCTTTCGATTTTCCTTGGCACTTCATTTTGCTCAAGGATTTTAAACGAACAGCGCTTGTTATATGGTTGCAGCAAGCAATGCCTATGAATTTGAACCCTGAAAATATTTCGTTTTTGTTTCCCTCTTATCTCCTGCCTAAATCACGAGTGCTTGAGCGTAAAAGGGTGGCAGTTAATGGCTGTTGTTGTCGTCATTTTCCTTTGTCCTTTTATGCTTATTAATATATTTGTTGTCATACCTTTTTCTACTTTTCTTTTTATTGTTGTTGTTGCTATTCTAGACCTTTTATTGTTATTATTGTTTTCATTTGTTTTAGACACATTTAAGCCGAGGATATTTAGACAGCGTTTGTTTAAGGGTTTTTCAATGTCGCTCGACGACGGTTTTGTTTACATCGTACTTTGGCGTTGTGCTTTTGTTTGCCTCTCTCTTTAAAATCCGTGCCATTGTTGCTGTTCCTTTGTTTTGCTGTTTTGTTGGCTATATTTAAGGGGTTTATTAATAAATACCTCACGCAATACCAATTGAGGTTTTATGTTTAATTAGTAACGCTTTAAATGCGCAATATTTTCCTTACTTTTCTTTGCTCTTTTCTCGTTCTGTTCCTAAAATATTCCAGCGTTCACTGTCAGTGAGTAAGTAGATGTGTTTTTTACCCCAAATTAAAGGTATTTATTAACGTCGAGTAGAGATTGCTTGCTTGAGATTTTCTATTTCAATAATTTTTAATGCCAGTTTTTGGTAATAAAAATTGTTGGCATAAGTCTTAGGCATCATAGAAATCCATTCCTTTTGTTTAAATGCTGTTACTGCTGTAGCTACTCCTGCTGCTGTTGCTACTGCTACTGCCGTTGTAATTTGTGTATGTCACTCAAACAATAATAACAATTTATTTTAATTAACAAAATTTCCCCTTTTAAATGGATTATTAAACTTAAAGTTTAAAGAAAGGAAACAAAATCAATTCGGATTTTCAAATTTAACCGCTTAATTGTGTATGAATGTAATGACGACATACAGAAATTAATGGGAAAATTTTCAAAAATACTATGAGAAAGGATAACTGATCATAATTAATAAAGTTTTGAATTCATTTTGAACGATGGCGTAAATATTACCCATTTTGATTGCTTAGTACTGTGACTGACAGCCTTGGCTTGATTTCTTGCGCAGCCAATTAAAATTTATGCTAATCGATAACGCCAGCAGATGAAATTTTTGCAGCAGAAGCATAATTTTCTCCTCATAAGATTTTTTATGATGTTTGACCTAAGCTTTGAGTCATGGGCTCCTGTTTAATAAGCCGACATACAATCTACTAGACTATGGTGACTTCATTGAAAAGGAAAATGCCTCATAGCGATTTTTGAACGAACTTTAATAACAAGGTAGTCGTCTTAGTCTAGTAGATAGTGTGTTGGCTTATAAGACGTGAGACCACGGTTCAAACCCCAAGTCAGATAACTCCAGGATAACGAAATATAAAAAACATCATTTCGGCGACTGCATCTCAGCATATTTTTGGCCAAAAGTGGGAGAGAAGGTAAAATTGCCATGAAAAGTTTCTCAAAAATTTGTCGTTTGAACTCAACTCCACTCACGTATAAAATTAAAGAAGCTAGGTCGGTCGTAATCTTGACAAGGCAGAAGAAGGCACCATAACCAAAGTTGTCCGGTATTTAGCAACCTTATAGGAACGAGCTTTAGACTACTTCTTAATTGGCCATTAACAAGTCTATTGGATATCGTCCCGCTTCCTGCGTGCCTTAACAAGTTGGACACACCAATCAATGACAGTCTTTCTTCGACTTGCAAACACGGTCGTCCTTTTCGCCGACTTTCGCAAATTCAAATACCCGTTCGAACGATATGGCCGATCCAGCGCAGCAGCTGGATGTTAATAGACTGCTTAACGTCAACGTTGTTTAGGACCGCATACAGCTCATTGTTAAATCGAATGCCGACATCATCGCCAACTCGCATTGGACCGAAAAATTTACGTAAGAATACTTTCAATGCTCCTGCATCAGTGTTTGATAGGGTCCATGATTTTGCGCCTTAAAGAAGCGCGGGGAGAATGAACATATTGTCGAGTATTAGTTATGTCGTACGAGATAGGTCACTGCTACTCAATTGCCTATTGAGACCATAGTAGCACCGACTGGTAGAAGTACCAAAAATGTACAGACAATACATGTCTAGCAAAAGTTGATTTGTTTAGAATCAACACCTTCATAAAACCCTATCAGGATGATTAAGAAAAAAAATTATACTTCGAACAAAGCAATACCTTTTAAAGCAACTAGCAACCTAAGCATTAATAAAGACTATGGCTTAAATACCGGTTTACCTCTGCAAAAATCCTTTGAAGAATGTGAACGAAAAATTAATTTGAAGTTCGTAAATAAAACAAAAACCACACGATGTATTCCAGGAATAAAGAAAACCACAGCTTTTACAAAAATCATAAATAACGTTTGCATGCGCCATTAAAACGTCATTAACAGTATAAGGCCTAAAGGCAATTCATAAATAATTAGTTGTCTTACCTGGTTAGGTAAAGCAATTCATAAACGAAATTTAATATCAACAAACACAGATTAAATCTCAACATGATTAACAAAAAGAAAAAAAAAAGAAATGAAATTGATTAACACACAGGCAAACATAGAAAAACAACCCCACAACGAAAAATCAACACAAAAGAAAATTTAAAATTGAAATTAATTTTATAAATCCTTTAAAAACTGTTTCAAAATTTAAAATGTTAAGAGGGAGGAGAGAGAGAGAGAGAAAATGTAACCAATAAACGGCAGTTATATAATGGTTGTACAATCATAAAGTTATGTTGTTTTGTACAACAACACAAACAACATTATTTTTAATTGGCCATTTTCTAAGATTGTTTAGGTAACGATAAAGGCAACAGATAAAGACAAAACTTCTTAACCTTTTGACATTTTCTTCTCTTAAAGTTGCCAATGGCTGTTGGTACGATGACTTATAAACTCTTTCATTTCATTTCATTTCATTTCTTTAATTTCCTTTTCTTTCATTTCTTAAGAAGTTTAAGTATAACAAGGTGAACTCAAAGTAAATTGAAATGAAATGAATGCAAACAAGAAAAAAAAACGAGAGAAACTCCAGAAATAGAAAACATTTTAATTAATTTATTTTCCTGGTTCTCCTTAGAATACCAACAGCAACAACAACAATCAACAACACCAACAAGCAACAACCAACAACTGTTTGTTACATAAAAGTCTAGCCAAGAGATAAATAAAAAAGAAACTACAACTTCAAGAACAATTCAACTTTTTCTTGTTATCAGACTATCAGACAGCTACGTAGAGATACTAGTTACAGGCAGACAGACATACATGTTGTATACAACTGCTGTGAAATTATCGTTACAAAACACTGTGTTATACAACAAGTTCTTAAGCAGAAATTCATACAATTAAATGGACTTCTTTACGTAGTATTTAAACCAATTAAAAGTAATTAAGAATTAAAGTCTTTAAGCATCCCTGTTAAGGCATCACAATGTTATTTACAATATAATTTACGTATGAGATTTAGAATTTTAATTACATTGAATTTTATAAATCAATATGATTAGGTTGTGTTGTCTTAATAGAAGAGTAAGTTACACGAACTTTATTGCATCCTTTTCGAAATGTTAAACTCGTTCTTCTGATGGAGTTGAAAACATTTAATTCTTCAATATGAACACTTATCTAACTCTGCCTTATAGTCAGGCCTTAGAAACTAATTTGTCGAATGTATGTAAAAAATGGGTGCCTCAAACACAAACTCTCACAAAAAGTGCAATTGCGTCCCTTGCGCAGGCCTTCAAAATATCCTCATAGTGCCCATTTCCAATGAAGCAAGACCTTCAAGCACACACTCGCAACCACACAGTGCACTTGTCTGTGCTATGGGGGCCTTCAGAATGTCTTCCTAGTTCCCAATACCAATGAAGCATGGATACAGACCACATAATGGCCAAGACAGCGCACTATCTAGTCCCTACTGTTGAATTCGTTTGTCATCAGCATGTTGACCAGATAATACTTAGTCGCTAGCCTACTCTGCCTTTTATTAAACTTCTCACAACAATTGATTGTTACAACCCTCCTTTAGTCAGTGTTACAACCTAGCTTCTCATAAAACTCACGTTGTGTGTGCTAATTTTATCCATGAGTGGAGGGACTCATAGTTTAATGTCGAGTACAAACGAAAGATTTTTAAGAAACTTTTCATGACAATTTTCTTTAGTCTCCAAGATACTGTTGAGAAAAAAGTCACCGAAAAAAATATTTTTTCTTATTTGGTTTTGGTCGAAATATTAACAACCTATTCCCTATGCAATGTACAGCAGTACAGTGGTTGAGTTTATGAGATGTAGGAGATGTCAGTCAATAGAAATTTGACTGATGTAAACAATAACGTCTGTGACCTAAAAAAGCTTTCCAATTATTGTACGAATTATAATTCATTACAAATCTTTCCACTGTTACTGATAGTTTCAAGTTAAAATTTTCAATGCGATTGGATCATAGGTCAAGCAAAGAATGCCATGTACATCGGTCTTGTGAGCTTCTTCTACAGTTTCTGGCACCAAATGTCGAGAATTTCTTCATTAGCAACAAAATATTTCCATGGATCTGTATGAACTTCCCCGTGATCACTTTAGAAAGTTGTTGAAGTAGCTTCGCTCATCCGCACGATATGTCCTCGTCATTGTAGATGTTTTCAGTTTCAGTTATGAGGGTACTGATGTAAAAAACTCCACTACTTCCTCGATGCTATTATACTTTCAAATGTTGTTCACTTTTTCTACGGTTATAAATTGTCAGACCCATTTACTATGATTCCTTCTCCGATACACGCTGGGGCAGAATTGACTCTTCCCAGTATTGATTCCATTTGTCTGTAGTATTAACTTCCGAATTCCGCTAAATTTTCTGCAACAAAATGTTGAAAAGGTTGCACAATCAACTGTCGGATTGCAAGACAAGCATGCATGACAGGCATGAATTTGACGAATTGGCGAAACGTGAAAATTTGTTTGGTCGTTGATTTATCAGGTCTAAAGCCACACTGATAGGTTGCAATTACCTCAGAATGCTAAGTAATGTGCAGTTGGCGCATACGGTTTAATTCCGTTTTTATGCACAGGGCCAGAGACGCTGAGGGCCCAATCATCAGGCATAAGCTCTAACAGATAAGTATATACATACATACATAATTGACCATTACAACCCTTCAGTCAGGATTACGGCCTAGCTTCTCAACACCACTCATGTTGTGTGCGTTAATTTTATACATGAGTGGCGGGACCTACAGTTTAAAGTCGACTCCGAACGACAGATTTATGGAGAAGCTCTTTATGGCAATTTTTACTCTCAGAGTTTTTGCCAGAAATCTGCTGAGAGGAAGTCGCCGAAGAAATATTTTCATATTTTCGTTTTGATGTCTGACCTGGGATTCGAACTCGGGCCTTTCGTCTAATAAGCCAACACACTACCTACTAGACCACGGTGACTTCAGTTAAGTAGTTACAATAAATTGGTGCGCTGCTTCCTTCTCACCTTGGGCCTTCCAGGCTCTGCCAGCAATTCGACGGCAATCGGATAAATAATGTGGTTTTCATATCCTCACTTTAGTTATTATGATACGTTGCCTATACTTGCATATTTACATAACCATTCTTGTATTGTAAAGCCAATTAAAAGTCTATTAAAGTGTCCTTTTAACTCTTCTAAATTCAACAAAACATCTCTTGACAAGAAATCACAAAACTATTCAACAAACGAATAAGCCATACAAAATTTTAATAATCAAAATAGAAATCCTTTTAGACAAAATTTCACTTGGCTTTTGCACAACAGAACGAACGAAACGAAAGAAAAAGGAAGAAGGACTAGAAAAAGTATCAAGAAAAGTCCTTTAAGTAACAAAGTTTTCAATTTTATTACAATTATCTTAAGAAATCTTAAGAGGGATAACACAGATATGTACACACATACACAGACAAAAAGAAAAAGAGAGATGGAAAGAGTGAGAGAGAAGGCAGGAGAAAAAATGAAAAATTACCATTTCGGAAACAAAAAACTACAGAAGATCTAGAAAAACAAAAACTTTAACATTTTGTATCCTTTTTTGCAAAATTTTCTTTCTTATTATTTGTATCATAGAAAACAAATAAAAGAGTGAAAGAGAGTGAGGAGGGGTAGAGAGTGAGAGAGTTAGTAGATGATATAATTTGTTGTTGAACTTTACAGACAGGAAAAATTATAAATAAATTTGTTAAAAGTGCCAGAGTAAATGCCGTTTTGTAATGCTCTCTGTGTGATATATTCTACGACACAACGAATACATGAGTAACAAATTGATATTTTTCTTAGTTGTTTCCTTTATTGTTGTTGTTATTATTGGTGTGTTTGTGTGTATTGTATTCTGTTGATTTGAGTGATGATGGTGTGCGTAGTTGTACTGATAAAAACTTGGTTCTTATTTGAGGTGACAAGGTATCCTAATTTTAAGCAAGTGTCAAGCAATTGCTATAAAGTGCATAACAAGAAAAACTGCATCAGTTTTACATATGTAAACTGCACTTTTAGCAGCTTCGCCTCTACAAGATTACTGTTCCATATTGGAAAAAGCAGCATGGAATTCAACAAATCGTTTGTGGTCTAACATATCTGGTGGCCGAACTTCATAACTGCTGTGTCCTGCAGTGAACAGCTGGAGAACCATGAAACTACTTGAATTCGACAAGAGCGCGCTTCGTTTTCTAACAAGAATTCTAGTGGGACTCTAAGCCGCGGTCTGCCTCATCAGGATTACTTTAGAATCTGCCATGATGTGATCAAAACGGAATCGGTACAGTACCTTTTATGCAAGTGCCCCGCTCTTCAGAACCGATGTCATTAGTTTTGGGGGACAGAACGTTTGAAGATCTGGCCATGGTAGGGAACGTGTTATTGAGAGAACTGAACAGTTTCATCCAGAGCTGGGAATGATTCAAGCCCACCACTAATAAATCATGACAAGCGAGCTTACCCCGCACTGAATAACACAATGGGCCATATGGACCACCGAGTGCAGTTGCCTGTGAACGGCAAGCTATTCGCTAACTTAACCTAACCTTGTGTTTCTAATAATTTATATGTATACATATAGGATGGGCCTTTTGAAAGTTTAAATTTAAGAATGCAACACACAAAAACGATTTGAAACTTTGCAAAATTAATTTTTTTGTTGTGAAGCAGAATTTTTCCGGTTAGCAGTGGAATATTATTTCATTTATATGGCTGCCGCTGCAGTCCTCACAGTACCTCATTCGATCGGACTAAATTTCGTGAAATTTTTCGAGTGTATGGGGTAGTATCTCGATAATAACATCACGAATGTTGGTCTTCAAATGCTCAATTCTGTCTGGTTTGTTCGGCGCCCCACAGAAAATAATCCAACCGTGTCAAATTGCAGCTTCTTGGAGGCCAGTTGACATTACCAATTCGGCTAATTAAACTGCCATTAAACGATTGACGCAATAAATCGATTGTGGCATGAGATGTATGGCAAGTTGGACCATTCTGTTGAAATCAAACATTGTTCACATTAATACCATGAAGAGCGGGTGCAAGAAAATCGGTTATCGTGGTGCGATAGATGTCTCCATTGAACGTAATGGTTGAGCCGTCCTTATTTTCAAAGCAATACGGGGACCAATGATGCCTCCACTCCACAAACCGTATCAAACAGTCACTCGTTATGTGTGCATTGGCTTCTGTGTGTTGTCTGAGCCCTAAATACGGCAATTTTGGTTATTAACGTACCCACCAAGATGAAAATGAGCTTCATCCAAAAAGAAGATTTTTTTTTTTTTTTTTTTTTGGAAAAATCGACATCATCGTGCAGTTTGCAACGTTGCTCAAGCGTAAATCGATTCATTACGTTCAGTGGGGATAATATACTGAATTCTGTGACAGAATATAATGACATAAGTATTACCAGAGTCAAAATACACCGACGATTCATATTCAAACCGATGGATGGGAAGTCGTCGTAGTATAGTAGGTAGTGTTTTGGCTTATTAGACGTAAAGCCCGGGTACATAAACTTTTTCTTCGACGACTTCCTCTCAGCAGATTTCTGGCAAAAACTCTGAGAGTAAATGAAATTTCCATGAAAAGTTTCTCAAATATCAGTCGTTCGGAGTCGACGTTAAACTGTAGGTCCCGTCACTCACGTATAAAACTAACGCACTCAATATGAGTGGTGTGAGAAGCCAGGCAGTAATCCTGACTGAAGGGTTGTAATGGTCAATTATGTATGTAGATGGGGACATACATACATACATAGTTCGCAGACGTTCCCCAATGTTGCATAACAATTTTTTTTTTTTTGTAAGTGATGTTGTTGTATTGCTGTTTAAACCATTGTCATCTGTCTTAATTAAGTTGAGTAATGCTGAAAACTCTTTATAATGAAATATTTTTGTTGCAAAACTTAGAATACAATAATGCAGATATGCAGCATGGATACAAGCGGGATAATCATTTTCAAATATTTGTTAATAGATTAGATTAGGATGGTAACAAATTTGTACATTCCCTAAGAGAAGCAAACACAAACTTTTTGTATAGTTTAATCATTTAAAATGTCTTCCTATAGTTTGGTGCACACAAATTGTTTTGAAAGATCCTTGAAAGACGTCTATGCTTCTATACAAAGAAATAAAAAAAACTAACGAGAAAGAAAACAAGAGAGTGGGAGTGTGTGTAGCTTAAGGGAAGTAGTTTGACTTGCAAATTCTTTCCTTCTTTTGTTACTAATGATGGCAACAAGTCAAGTCAAGAAAATTTAATTCAATTGTCATAAGGGTTGCATAAATTTATTGTTGTTGTTCAAACCAGTAAAAAATTAAATGAAAAATTTAATTTCAAACTCAAAATTCATTAAAAAAAAGAAAGAAAAAATCACTTACCTAAGCCAGTCATGGGCCCAAATACGGTATTATCCTCAGTGGTTGTACAATTCCAGCGGCGATTTTTAAATTGAAACTGACATTCCTGTAAAATAAATTTAAAAAAATGTTCATTCGTTTGTTTATTTTTGTATAAAAATATGTTAATATTTTAATTAAATTATAAATTATTGTGTGTAGATCGCATATGTATACACAATAACAATAACAATAATAACATGCCTATTTATGTATGTAAACAGTAAATGATAAATGGAAAGCGCTTAAGCAATGGTCGAATATTTAGAGCCGTACTTACAGAGAAATTTTCATATTTGAACAACAAAATTTTGAAAAATTCTCCTGGAAATTCTGTTGAATGATGTCAAATTTAATTTTAGAATATTTTAAAACAATTTGTGTAGTATGTTGCATATGCAGTTACACAGGTTCATATAAGTTCAAATGTATGCTTCAATACATTTCCAAACAAATAAAATTTTTTTTCATTTATTCGTCAAATTTTACTTGGGAAATTTACAGGCAAACGGGCAAGCTTTTGAAAACTATTTTTACAAAAATTGTATAAAGCATAGGAAAATCAAATTGAAAGTGTAGACATGAAAAATAAAATAGAGCTCTCAGATAGACAACAGCGTATTGAAATCTATTTGAAAGATTTTTAACATCAAAAGAAAATCGTTACTTCAGATTTATTAGGTAAACATCACAGTCGATGCTCTATCAAACTCTGCTTGTCTCTTCCGCAGAGCACAATGTAGTAGACTACGGCCCAGCACATGATACGTAATCATATGCTTCAAACGACCTAATTTTGAATAGCCGTTCTCTGGGTCTACAGTGCCCTGTCAAAAGATCAATTACCACCCCCAAGTTATTTCCAGATAGTTAGATGCATTATTTAGGGATGTTTTTATGGTATTTTCCAAAAAAAAGCTTTGATTGCCTCAAACGCACTTAGTTTGAGAAGTTTATTGGCATCTCTTTATCTACCCTGTCGTAGAGCATATCTTTCCACACATCTGCTTGCACTCCATAGAAGGATTCTAGCCCCATCAACGGCGTGGAAGTTGCCCTCCTCATCAGCTCATCTCTTTACTCGTTGTTGTCGGTAATTCCCCCATGACTTGGAATATAGGTAGATCTTTTCCCTTCAACGAGTTATGAGCGGACACACTTAGGCCACACACAGGGCCCATTGCTCATTTAGCTTATCAAACAACATAGATACATACATAATTGGCCATTACAACCCTTCAGTCAGAATTACAGCCTAGCTTCTCACACCACTCATGTTGCTTGCCTTAATTATTTTATACTTAAGTGGCGGGACCTACAGTTTAACGTAGACTCCGAACGACAGATTTTTACCAGAAATCTGCTGAGAGGAAGTCGTCGAAGAAATATTTTTTTTTATATTTCGTTTTGATGTCTGGCCTGGGGCTCGAACCCGGGCTTTACGTTTAATAAGTGAACACACTTCCTACTAGACTACTGCGACTACTATCAAACAAGCTTTGACTAAACCACTTCAGAACTGAATGCTCGAATGTTACCCTGACTGACATAGTATTGCTATGTCCTCTCTTTTGTAACTCTTATCCTACCTAATTTGATGTCACAGACTTCTGCTTTAAGATACTCACGAGTTTTCCCATGCAACCACAAACCTCCGTTATTATGTCAACATCCTTCTTTTAACCCATCTGTGTAGCACAACATAATTCCCGCTTTAAAACAGTATTCACATACATGCACACATAATTAGTCATTACAATCCTTCAGTAAGGATATGACCCGGCTTCTCACACCACGGCTTAATTTTATATATAAGTGGCGGAACCTACAGGTTAAAGGCGACTCAATACGACAGATTTTTGAGAACCTTTTCATGGCAATTTGATTTCACTCTCAGAATTTTTGCCAGAAATCTACTGAGAGGAAGTGTTATACCAACACTCGATAGTCTCTATAACTTGTTCAACTACTGTTCAGCTGTATTGAGAAAATAGATAACAGTGGGTGTGACATAAAGTCCATCCACTGGATTCAATTGTGAAATTACCCTTAAGGTAGATGTGAGTCAAATTATACTTTCATAATTAGACTTTTCGTTCAATTTCTAAAGGATTTTCGCGTACGATTAATTGAATTTGATGTTTTCAGCTATAAAAAAGTAGATAGTATAAGAAATTATAGGCAAAATGTTATAAAACAAGATAAAAGATGTGGGTGAGAGTAGAACGGGATCCTATAGTTCTATGGAATTTAAGACGAACACATTCATTCTCTGTATTAACAGGTCAACCGTAGATTTGTTTTGAAGAGTAAACTCGAACTTACAAGACCGTGTATGTAGATGATTATTTTTCCTTTTTTTCTCTCTCTCAAACTTACAATAATAATTTTAAATTGAATATCATATTTGATGTAAAACTATTTGATTTTTTGTTGTTTTTTTTCGTATTATTTTGTTTTAAACATGAGTCCATATACATAAATATTAATAAAACAACCAATTTGTTTAAATGCATATTTTCCCTTAATTTTTTATTTTTTTGTTCTTGTTAAATTTCACCCGCCACGAAACAAACCCATTATCTGCATATGCATCTGTATCTGCATATGTATATATTTATACTGACAGAGAGATTCATATATTTAATGAAAAAGTTTTTGTTGTTTGCATATATTACTTTAAGTTGCTGTTGTAATATTTGTGCAATATAATGAATTGCAGTGTCTTAAAAGAATGAAAACATAAAATGGAAATACTTTACATAGACAGTTTCTCACAACAGTGTAAAGGAGCAAAGAGTTCAAAGTTCTTGCCTGTCTAAATACTGTTAAATAGCTTGTATCTAAACTATCGCTTATTATTTAAAATTGTATTTTAATTAAAAAATAAACAAAATAACAAAAAAAGAAGACATTCTTTTAAAAACTGCAAAAAAAATTATAAAAAATGGAAATCAGAGGGATTTAATTTGTAATTTTAAAGTTTAAAATCATGAATACTTCCACATCAATGAGCAACAACTAAAAACAGCATGTGGTTTTTAAGTGTAATAATTGTTAAACAAAAAAAAACATCACAATATGGGTTATTCCATGAAAAGTGTCACTTAAAAAATATTTAATAAAATCTGCTCAGAAAGAGAATGTTATATGAATATACAATAGAATGTTCAGGAAAAGGAAAGAACACGCCAACGAAGGTATTGCATGTCAGTCACAAGCAGTATGTGTGGCTAATGTTTCAATTATTTATCAAAATGGCAAGTTGTTTCCATTAGATAGTTAAGCTGTTCACCCTATAGGCTCTAATTTATAAATAAATTTCTTGTTCTAGTTACTTACATAACTATCAACTCATCGCTATTTTTTCACTTGGCAAGGTTAGGTTAGATTCGGTTAGAGGACGTGTACTTGCCAACTGTGACAAGTACAGTACCCGGAGGTCGAATTGACCCATTGTACAACGTCCTAGCTTCTCACACCACTCGTGTTGTGTGCCTTAATTTTATACATGATAAGCGGGACCTACAGTTTAAAGTCGACTCGGAACGACAGATTTTTTGAGAAGCTTTTCATGGCAATTTTTACTCTCAGAGTTTTTGCCAGAAATCTGCTGAGAGGAAGTCGCCGAAGAAATATTTTCATATTTTCGTTTTGATGTCTGACCTGGGATTCGAACTCGGGCCTTTCGTCTAATAAGCCAACACACTACCTACTAGACCACGGCGACCTCAATACTAGGTTTTCACTTTCATTATATTCGAGACATGAAGGCTTTACGAAAGATTCGAATAAAAACGTGTGCACTTACTCACCCATATAGCCTTGGAAAAAAAAGGGAATCGAGTAATTTATTTTAAAATATGCCCATTAAATATTATGTCCGTATATAATTCTAAAATTAAAATATTATAAACATAAACACAAACACAGATACAGATAAACATCAATACAAGCACATTTAGAAAATGACATGTTGTTTTTTTTTTTAATTCAACCAAACAACTTCAATAATAAATAATTTTTCAAAAATTATTACACAAACATGCACTAATACACACACATATGTATTAAAATAAACATTAAAATTTGCTCATAAAATCAAACATTGTGAAATGAAAAATTAAAAGAATTAAAAATCAAATCAAATTGAAAAATTAAAAGCCATAATACGTATGTACGACCATGTGGGCGTATGAGCAATCAATCATAACCAAGAGTAGAATTAAAAATAAAGAATTTTACATTCAAACACAATCGAATTTAAGATTTTTCATTTACAATTATTTTTACATGACGTGTTATCGCCTTTTCAAATGGACTGTCACGATGGGTCGTCCTGGTTACATGTTAATATCAATAGCATTGGCAAGCGTTTGCTCAGCCAAAAATATTGCTCCTGTTAGAGAAAAAGTGGCAGATAATCCAAATTTGTCCGCTACACAGCGTTCTTAGCTATTTCTCAACTTGATTTCCACCTCTTTGTTTTACTCATATGTATATGAAGTCCAACTCAAGCGATTTTAGGTTAACTTCACACTTAGGCCAACGCCTACGCCCACAATTAATAGCCATCCGACATGAGGCTCATACTTTTCCTAAAGAAAATCATATTGACTCGGAACAAATCTTGCTATTAAAGCAATATTTGTACTGGAGTACAGTCACGAATCATAGGACAGGAGAGATTAAAAATCGACGCCACTTAGTGCCAAGAACTGAGACGTGAGCTGGAAAACCAAAAGCCATTCGATGGAATGCTAAAATATCGGGATATGTTTTAATAAGCAGTGACCGACAAGAAATGCTTGTCCGTACGGTTTAAGCACTGAAATGAATCAATCCACTTCCTTTCTATACAAGTACAACATAATCTAATAATATTGCAGTAAACTTCACAGTAAAATGGGTGGAGTATACTTATTTTAACTAATGTAATCGCAGTATCTATGTGCTGTAACTTGTAACCAGTTCATCAGCAATGCAATTCCCAACGATATCCCTATGTCCTGGTATTCACATAAGAGGATAAGTAAAATACGATCGTGCTTGGCTGTCTGAGTAACCCAAAAGATTTTCAATTACAGAAGCCTTAACAAAAATATAAAACAGTCTACAGCCTATCGAACCCATTGTGCAGGCCTGTAGGAGGTAAGCGCCTTTGTCATGATCCATCAGTGGTGGGATTGAACCATTCCCAGCTCTGGATGAAGTCAGCCAGTTCCCTTAGTGGCACGTTCACTGCCATGCATAGATTTTCAAACATTCGGTTACCCAAAAACCGATGACATCTGTTCTAAAGTACAGGACACTCGCATAAATAGTGTTGTATCGGTTGCGTTTCCTCCAAATCATAGCAGCTACTCCTGTAACTCTGGTGTGACTGACCGAGTTTATCAGTGTACCTGCCAGTAGTGCAATTCCTGTTAGAATACAAACCGTTCTCTTGTAGAACTAAAGTAGTTCGATGGTACTCCCGCTGTCCACTGCTGAACACAGTAAATTTGAAATTCTGCAACCGGATATGTTGGCTCACACTCGGTTTGTTGAATTCCAAGCTGCTTTTTTCAATTCGAGAAAATGTAGAGGAGCATATATCTGTAGAGGAGCATATATCTGTAGAGGAGCATATATCTCTAGAGGCTTATACATCTGTAGAGGCGCCTATAACTCCTCTATCGTCTACTCCTCAGATATTTCCCATCCTTTCCGTTCAAGTTCGTCCACCTTTTCGTTTCCCTCTATGCCACAGAGTCCGGGAACCCAGTAGATTAGCCTTTCCTAAATACGTTTCCAGGACTTATTGGTTTGTTGCATTAAAACTAGAGGCTTAAAGCTATGCTAAGCTAATATATCTGTGATTGGAAGAAGAGGAAATTTCCTGTAGGTGTACATCAGAGATCAATGTAATGAGTATGCAAAAAGATGAGTAGATTCGAATCATACTCATAATTTCTGATACTTATACTCAGACACTCATACTTATTTTAATATCATGCTCATACTACTCATATTCAAAGTTTGAAGTACTCATCGTACTCATACTTAACAATACGCATGATGTTGTTGATTTCGACTTCAATTTACTCAACATTTGCATGAATCACAAAATAAGTATGACTCGTGTACGAACACTACAATACTCACTAGAAGGTTGTGGGTTTGCTTTGCTTGCTGTTTTTGTCTTTTTCTTTCTTCTTTTTCTGTAAATGCAACAACAACTAAGACTGTTACATTTTAATGAATGATTCGAATCATTCGAATCATTTATGAGTATTATAAGTGTTTTACTCAATTTATGAATCTGATTGAGTAGGCGTATGAATCAAACATATTTCGAATGTTATGAGTTTGATGTCAACGTTGTACTCATACTCATTGCAACTTATGTACTTATAAATCAATGTTGTACTGAGTACGAATGAGTCAGAGCAGTTGAATGTCAACACTATTGACTCACTCATATTCAAAATTTCATGAGTACTTATGAGTAGCGAAAAAAGATTCATTGCTGATCTCTGGTGTGCATATCACATTTGAAGAAAAAAACCTCAACACTTTTCTATGTTTTTATGCAAAAGCAAATATTTTCCGCTCTTATTAAATTGTTATTAATTTTCCTCTGTATTCTTTTCTTTCATACATGAGATGCGAAGAGATTGTTTTTATTTTGCTTTCACTCAACGAATGTCTTTCTGTCATGTTATTCAGGTGCCACCAGGGAACATCATAAATATTACGGCTTCAAAAGTTACACAAGGGTCTTAAAAGCATAATGTAGGCTGCTTTGTGTTTTAGAGAAACGAAAATTCAAGGTAAAGATTTAGAAAAAAGATTTCAAAGAAATTTGTTTAAAACAAATTTAAAGAGTTTTTTTTTAAAGTTTATAAAGAATTATTAAAAGCAGATTAACAGCAACTTTTCAGTTTAATTTCAAAGTTCAGATGCAGGCGACACACATATGTATGTGTCATATATATTACATGTTGCATAGGTATTGTATCTTTAACATAAACATACATACACACGTATGTATATGTGTATGTATTGTACATATAATATATGATTTTATAAATCATTTTTGAAAACAAAATAAATCTCAATTTAATTGTTTAAGAATTTTGTCCACGAACTTTACTCATTTATACACGTAAGTAAGCCTGTATATTTAAAATTAATATTGTAACAAGAGACACACACACACACACACTTATATATTTCACACATACAAAAGGTTGTCGATGTAAGGCAAGCATAATTAAAATTTACAACTTTCTAACACACAGACTCACACACACAAACCTAGGATAAGCTTACTAATACACTTATTAAGTTACATACATACGTAAAGGATATTTACTCATAAACCTATAAATATAATTGCTTTATATGTTTTTGTCTGGATGTGATACTTGATATCTCTTTAATAGCAACAGATATGTAGGTGTACGTAAACATGCATACATGTCTGTGGGAGAGAGAACAAGTGTTTTCTGTATTTGTATTTGCACAGCATACAACTTATCATCATGGTCTGTCTCAACATCTGGCAGAAAGTATACAGTGTTGCCACAGAACATAATTTTTTTTGGAAATAAATGAAAGCCTTAGTCTAGTTACTACTGTGCTGGCTTATTAGATCAAACCCCAGGTTTGACATCTCCAACAAAACCGAAACTTGAAAAATATTTCTTCCCAAACATCCTCTCAGCAGATTTTTGGCAAAAATTTTCTCAAAAAATCTATTGTTCGCAATCGACCTTAAACTGTATGTCCGGTCACTCATGCAAAAAATTAACATACTCAACATAAGTGATGTGAGAAGCTAGATTATAATCTTGACTGAAGGGTATGCATGTATGTATTAGGTCACATACTTAAATATTAAGTCTTTAATAAAGTTCTTTAATAAAGTGTTTAAGATATCATCGAAATTTTTCATGCGTTTGAAGGACCCACTGGCGGTCACGTCTTTTCTGGCGGTCACTCATCTGAAATGTCCAATTTTTCATGACTCCGCTGCATAAAAGATTCTGAATTTTATTGATTGCTATGGTTTGTAGCTTATTCACATACACATACAAATTAAGAAACTCTCAAACTCAGGGAAAAGTCTGATTTCGTTGGTCACAACACAAATTAGTTCTATGTGTGATGACCATAACCTCAAATCGCTTTTGCAGAATGAAAATGCATGAGCTATATAGTAAAGAAATACCAATTCTTCCAATTCCGCCCAAAAAACGTTGGTAATCATCAACCTACAGTACTGGCAGTTGATACGAAGCGCCAGCTAATGTCGTTCTCAAAGAGATATGGACCGATGACACCGCCAATCCAAAATTCACATTCAAACAATTGCTGGGGCTCAATTTTATTTAAACTATTCTCTTTAGGCTTCGATAAGTAAAAATTTGTCCCCTTTTGTTTAACATGGGTATTGTCAGGATGGCCCACGGCACGGTGCTCTAAGCATGTATGAATTCAAAGAATAAAGCAACGAGCCATTGCATAGTGGTGTAATAACACGATAAATATATCATGCCTCACAATTCAAAGCCATGGGTTAAGTTACGAGGACTATTTTAAACTCCTATCTTTCTAAGAGACCCGGCATTTGATTAAGAGCGTAAAAAACACTTTTATACTCACAACGTGAGGGTCTACAGCCTGACAGGAACAAAGTTTTTGGGAGCTACACATGGTACGAGAACTAAGCCTCCTTTTAGGCTTCACAGTATGAGCATGAGTTATTGATGCCACTTGAAATACAAATGGTTCGGGATTGCAGACCCAATACAAAAAGGGACAGAAATAAAGCAACAAGAAGAAGGCTACAAAAATTAACTTAGCTTTTTTCGCAACGGTCTTAGCAGTCACGATGTCTAGACGCCACAACGGACAACATAGTGGTAACAAATCAGATTTACACTGATACCACTATTGTCAATGTAATTTACTCTGTAATTGTCGCTATTGTTGTTGTAATTGCCGCTGTTGATACTGTAATTTCCTCTTTAATTGTCGCTGTTGCCTCTGTAAATAATAAAAAAAATTCAACGAGCTACGACGACGACTATAAGCGCACTGATGACTATAAGTAACACACGACATACAGAACTGGAAGGTTGACATGTCACAATACCAGTTAACTTATTAATCTTTTGCGTTGTGTTTTCTGTAGCCAAAGTCATACTTGAGTGCACCATAATCCCCTTCTCGATGGTACCTATCGAAAGATGGGACTTGTTGAAAGAGCTAGAGCGTTCGTGGTGTTCAGCGCCATGACATTTTTTGAGGACATTTATTGAAGACGAAAGACAGACTTCATCAGCATAGTCAAGATTTGCTAAGAGATTATCTGGACACTCTAGTATGCCACTGTACCCCTCAGCTATAAGCGACTATATTGCATGGAAGAGGTAGGAATGGTTGTCTCTATTCTAACATGATATTGAATTTGAATCTTTAGATTCTTAAGCCTCACTTTCACATGATATCTGGGGAATATTAGCAAAGAAACTGAAGTTTGTATGATTTTTACTGACAGTTACTGTATATCTTAGCTTAAGGCATAAGAAAGTTTAAACTGTTAAAGCGAATGCCTAAAGACTTGTAAAATTTACAAACGAAATGGCAACACCATTAGAAAGTTTTGATTAAAAACCGCCATTGATTTTTGCTCATTAGAAAACATGTGTAAAATTGAATAAAAAAAAGGTTGTTACTCTCAAGATTAATGTTTTAATTTTTGTTCATGTTGTTATTGTTGTAGTTGTCATTGTTGTTGTAAAGTTTAAAAGTTTCATTATTGAATACATCCTTAAAACATTAAAACGTTTCTCTTTATCTTGTACGCTTTCTATCTCTCTCGGTCTCACTGTCTCGTTTGTATTTGTGTGTTGGTGCCATAAATTTTAAAGCAACTTCTGCTCGCCTACAATCTTATGTTGGCTGGTCTGTTATTCTATATATACCGGCCTGCCTGTCTGCCTGCTTGTGTCAAACAGTATGTATTTGTATCTTTTCTATGCTGGTCTAACTCACTCTTCCCAGCTGTTTGATGGCGTCTGTCCGTAAGTATTTATAAACATGAAAGATTTGGTTTTTCCTGGATTACAACAATAGCAACACAATAGAAAACAAGACAAAACAAAAGTTGAAAAGTTAAAATTAGGGTTGTTATAACAATAATACTCATATACAATAACAATAATAATGTTGACTTGACTATGTCCAAGCCCATAGCCATACCAGTACCCAAGCCCTTGCCCATACCCATGCCCTTGTCCATTTGAATTCATTATCTGCCTTGTTTGGTTTGGTTTGGTCGTGTAGCATCAAATGAAAGCATGTTTGTGAGTTTTAGTTAGATGAGCCACAGTCTGTCTAGCGTTTATCTGTTGTTACCAACCAAATTCAACATGTGTACCCCGCTCGTGTAGTTAATGGTGGCGAAAAGAAAGGAGTTTTAAGGTTTAAACTTGAAATTAAATTAAATTATTTACTACACTACGCTTCGGTAGTTCCAGTTGTTGTTGTTGTTGTTGTTAGTGAAAAAGGACTCCAAATAAAACGCTTTTACTTTTGTTTAAATATGAAATAAATTATGAAACATTTTACAGTTTGTGGGGGTGTTTATCATCGTTGGAATACTGGCTTACGTATCGTTGGTATGAAAACGGGGGAAGAAAATGGTTAAATAATGGTACCCAGTTAACCAAAAACGTCGTAATTATTTAAAGGAAATTAAAGAAATTCATTTGAATGAAAATTAATAGACACCTACGGCCAATGTTTTTGTGTAGAAATAAGATTCAAATTCAGATTAAAAAAAAAAATTAACAAAAATAAAAGTAGAAGGAGTAACTTCCTTGAAAAGGAATGATAAATAGACAAAGAGCTGAAGAAGAGTTAAAAAAAGTGCTTGAATTCTAGCAGCACGTTTTTGTGTAGGACAATAATGCAATAATTAAGCGATTCTTGGTGGCGTAATAGGATTCGATGTGGGCTGAAACCTATCCTGCTAAGGAATTTTATATGAATTTTAAGATGTGAAGAAAGTGGTCTAAAAGGTTTACACTCAAAATTACATATCCAATGGGCATTACAACTCTCCATTCAGGATTACAAACTAGCTTCCCCACTGTTTGTTGATTTTATACATAAGTGACGATACCTACAGTTTAAAGTCAAATCCGAACGACAGATTTTTTGAGAAACATTTTCATGACAATTTATTTATTTACTCTCATAGTTTTTGCCATAAATCTGCTGTGGACAGTTGTCAATGAAACATTTTTCCGTATTTCATTTTATTGGAGATGTCTGATCTGGAGTATGAACCGAGGCTTTACGTCAATAAGCCAACACGCTACCTACTAGACTGCGGCGACTACTGCAATCATACGACATAACTAATTCACACAAGCCTTTGTATCGTTGTATTCATTGTATTGTTGGAAGAACATACTACAGTTTATGATTGTTGTTGATAATTTTCATATAAAAATTCAATACACTCATACACATTTTTTCCATATGTTTTTAAGAGTTGTATTGGTTTCGTGCTATCAAATTGTGTGAATGCCACGAAATACACAATACAGCATAGCATTGAGCGTTCACAAACAAACAAATGTATTCAATACAACATACAAGATACAAAGTTGTGTGAATTGCCCATATATGTATATAATGTCTTGGTCTTCTTCGCCTTACCATAAAACGATATATTTATCGTTGCTTATGCATTTGACTTTTTTATTTGTATAGCTATGAAGCTATATACATACATACATATCTGATCTTCAATCAGAACCTACCGAACTTTATTAGTTGATAACAGCCATCTTATTGAAGCTAAATCTGTCAAATTAGTTATCATTTATTCAATCTGCTTTTAACAAAACATCATGGATAGATAGACGGACCATAGACAACGACGACTTGTGGTTTCAACAGAATGGCGGTACGTGCCACATAGCTAATGCCACATTGTACATTCTGCGCGAGCGATTTGGTAACATCTCACGTGATGGTAATGTAAACTGGTCACCAAGATCATGCGATTTGTCCTTGTTAGACTATTTATTAAGCTGGAGAATAAGCCACAAGCCCTAGCGTTCCCAAAAGCCAACATAATTCATGCCATTGTTGAAAATGCATATAATGAACGCAACATGCAACGATGCATTGTATGGACTTTCGATTTTTCGATGCAGACATTTGTTAAGTTCTTGGACTTTTCAAGAAAACATTCATTGATTTTGTGCTACAGGCAAAGACAATTCGCAAACGATATATGCAAATGTATTAATATGAACGTGCTAAAATATGCACTAGGGGTACATTCGTACGATGTTATACTCCAAACATAATGGCATCAATAGGACTACTAGATTGCTGTAGCGTGTTTCAGGCTGAGGTAATGACCATCTACCAGGCTGCTCAATGGATCCTCGTCTACGGAGTTCCTTTCACTCGCATCTCGATCTTTTCTGATAGTCAGGCTGCCGTAAGATCTCTGTCGAACATTGGGAATACATCCTGGATAGTCAGGGAATGTCTCCGCTGCCTCGACTTTCTCTCTGGGCGCTACAGTGTCAGACTTATCTGGGTCCCCGGGCACAGCAATATTCCGGGAAACTGCAAAGCCGACGAGCTCGCCAGGGCTGGTGAACTACTTTCGGAATCCTCTTCAGTCGACTTGGGGATGCCACTTACCTCGGTCAAGCTGGCCAAATTTCATTCGAGACGCCAACCTATACTGGGTGAATGAGGAGTACTCCTCCACCGCTAGGCTCACTTGGCCCTCGATGGATAGAAGGCGCACCAACCAGTTACTCTGACTTGCTTGTGACATCATCTCAATCAGTGTGATTGTGCTTACAGGTCCCTGTGTTATGGGAAGACACGCGGAAAGAATGCAGCTCCCATTAACGACTTCAGCCGTGCGTGCAGATCCGATGAGGAAGAGTAGACTGTTATCCACTGTTATCTCTTGCGAAATGCAGATATAGGTTATTTAGCTCTCCAATCCTTGTGATTTTGATGGAACTATCGTCCATTAATATCAAGGATATAGTTTCGTTTATCAAATGTTTGGGCTGGTTTTCCAGCGTGGTGTAGTCGTGCTTTAAATGTTCAGCCCTTGCGCTGACCAATTTCTTCTTCCCTGATTTGGAGGAACTTGGTCAGTACAGAGACTGCGTTCACCTGTGGCTTCACAACGGGCCGCTATGCGTGCTCAAGTGAGTTTATGACATCAAGGCTACCATTATAACCTAACCTAACCTATGCAGGATCCATAAAAAAATCTCTCCTATTGCTGTTATAACAGCTGCTCCAGCTACCATAATTATTTTAAATCTTGTTTTTAATTTTCTCTGTCAACTCTTTCATGGTACGCTGGGTTAAACCAGCTACCCATTTATTTTCTTTATTAACAAAAAGAAAAAAAACCTTTTTTTCCTTAATATTCCTTCGTTTAAGGTTCAAAGTGTATATTACCATATAAAGGATATCACAACTAAGCATAGAAAATACTAAGGTTTGTAGACTGTTTTTCTTCCTTTTCAACCAACGCGTATGTAAATGGCCAAGTGTTTGGTTTTTAAAATAAGGAAGCAGGAGTGTCTGCGACATTCCTTTAAATGCGAAAACAATTACAATCACAATTTATAATTATACTTTTGTTGTTGATGCTTTTGTTGCTGTTGTTGGTTTTATTATTAAATAACACTCCTGTTGTCTGGAATAACTCACACTCTTAACATCTCATATAACAAATGGCAACACACAGTAATTAGTTTATAATAGATTTTTAAGAAGACGATAACAATACAAAGGGATGCAAGGGAAGAGAGAACCAAAAAAGATACAGAAGAGTATGAAAATAAATTAAGAGAAGGTATTTGTAGATCTACTTACATCCTGTAAAAATGGTGAGAAGAAAACAACACAAAAAATTGTGGCAAGTATGTGTTTAAATTCAGCTGATTAAAGATGAATTTGTTGCTTAATTTGCTTTAAAAGAAATCACTTGAATTACTAAATTAAATGAACATCCACAGGTATTCTCTCACAGTCAGACTCAGCTCCTATCAGGTTGGCTCGAGATTCGTTGCAAGTGCAATCTGAATCAGATACGCAGGGAAAGTAGCATCACCCTTTATTTGATCCTAAGTCATGTGAAAATTTAGGCCAATAAGCTAGTAGATGCAGACAAGGCGATCCTTTATCATGCGATCTCTTCAACTTCGTCATGGGGAGTGTACTGCGAAAGGCAGGAGTGCATCGTAATGGCACTATTTTTCAAAAAAGCATCCAGTTGCTTGCGTACACCGACGACATTGACATCATAGGGCGTACCAAGCGAGATGTTTTTGCTGCCTTTAGTGCTATTGAACGGTAGTAAATAAGCAGTAAATGAGGGCAAAACGAAGTATATGTTATCGACAAGTAGAGACATGCGGCATATTGGATCTCAGATTACTGGCGATAACTATACTTTCGATACAGTCAGAGAATTTATTTATCTTGGCTCCGCGGTTACCACCAAAGTCTAATGATCAAGCGCAGGATCACTCTTGCCAACAGGTGCTACAATAGTCTCAATAGGCAATTGAGTAGCAGAGACCTCTCTCGTACGACAAAACTGATACTCTACAAGACGCTCATTCTTCGCGTGCTTCTTTATATCGCAGAGGCATGGGCCCTATTAAGCACTGATGCAGTAGCCTTGAGAGTATTCGAGAGAAAAGTCCTAAGTAAGATCTTTGGTCCAGTGCGAGTTGGCGAAGATTTTCGCATCCGATCCAACAGTGAGCTGTATGAGCTCCTCAACGACATAGACGTTGTGCAGCGTTTTAACATCCAGCGGCAGCGCTGGCTCGGCCATGTCGTTCGAATGGAGGAGGATCTGCGGAAATCTGCGAAGAGGACCACCTTGCCTGCGTTGGAAGGACCAAATCGAGGAGGCCCTGTCATCGACTGGTGTGACCAACTGGCGTAGGCGCGCAAGAAGCAGAGGCGCCTGGAAGGATGTGTTTCGGCAGGCTGAAATCCATTAATCGGGTTGTTAATGGCCAATTAAGTAAGTAAGTAAGCTAGTAGATGAGCTTACCAAGAACCTCTTATTAATAGGGCGAAGAGGAGAATCGGGGGGAGGGAAGAGGTGTTGATGGTCTTCTCAAGCTAGTTGCATTCAAGATAAGCTAAACTTATACTGAATAATTACAGTGAAAGAAAATTTGAGCCTTATGGCAGGCAATCCAAGAACAGCTTCCTGATCGGGCACTGTAGACTGTCAAGTACTATGCAAAGAGCTAAGCTTACTGGCCCTGATCATTGTCGGGCTAACAGCACTATAAGAAAATTTCGATTGCGATTAGTGTAACAGATCGTCTGGTGATAGTACTTTGGAACCATTCATTTTCAGACCAAGCAAAGGAGAAGGCAGAAAGAAAGTTAAACAATTCATTTGATTGAACACTTTTTTATTAAACATTTCACCTTTTCCAGCTCTGGTTGCCCTTATTGTGTGTGTGTGTGTGTGTTTGTGTAATTAGAAAAGAAACTCGTATGGCAATCATATGAACTCAATATGAACGAAATAATAATATGATGATGATGCCCTACAGCAAATCCTGCTGTAATACTGCAGCAATATTTAACTGCAGTGGTAAGTGTAAACTGTGCATTAAAACGTATTTTATGCCACTTCATTCTAAACCATTCTGATTCCCTCATTCATTCGTTCGTTCACTCATTTAGCCATTCAAACATGCATTCACAACTATGATCTGCTTGTTAGGGCCACATAGCAAGCAATTGAGTGTAGATTTCTAAGCATTCTTCGTTGGTATATGGAAAGAGAAGAGAGCGAACGGAGCAATGGTTTTATGTATTGAAATGAAATGAAAGGCGAAGCAATGCAACAAAAATAAAACGGATATCCTTTTTTGCCGCCATTCAAGTACATTCTTTGTTTTTTTTCTTTTTCTTTTTCTCTCCCTTTACTATACAGCTCAGCTTTTTATTTGTATGCAATTCTGTTTCTTCTTCTGGCCCAAAAAATACAAAAAAAACGAAACTGAAAGGATTTTTTTTTGGTGCAACACACAATAAAAGAAAAGAAATTCGAGAGGAAAAACTCTTGGTTACATTTACCCAAAGCTGCAAGCAGAATTGCACATCACATTCACTTTCATTTATTCAACACAGAGAGAGAGAGAGAGAGAGTAAGGGAGAGACCGAGAGTGAGGATATAAAAGTAAAATTTTTTGAACTTTCGCACAAAAAGGGCTTGAAAACAAAAGCAACAAAGTTGATTCTTCTTTGATTTCTTTTTTGTTTTTGTTTTCTGTAGGGAAAGGTTAACTAACTATAAAATAATGAAAGTTATTCAGTTATTGTATTTGGATTTGAATTTCTCTGGGGTTGGTTTAGAAATGGAAATCAAGAAGAAAAAAAATTTTTTCAACAAAATTTACCCGCTGACTAGATCATCTTTAGCCTCACCCTACTACTTTCAGTTAATTTAAGAACTTGAAAATTCTATTCCAACAAATTAAAATGCAATCAGTCTGCGAATTTAAACAAAAAAATATTCCAACAGGGGTTGCTGCTAAACGTTTGCAGAGTCCAGTAAAATGCTTTGGGGTGCACGTTAATTTTTATGGAAATAAATTAAAACGGATTTCAAATGTCCCTTTTGTTTTGCACACAGGAATAAAATAAAATGAATTTTCAAACTAATCCAATAATTCGTTAGATTTTCCCTAACAATGCATTTCTTTTAAAGGGCACAAATCCGGGGAAGCACTGCAATAAATATGATTAGAAATGATCAATGCAATCATACAAGCAAATAAAATCTACAGGCGATCGTCTCATATAACTGCAGTTTAGAGGAGATAATTTTTCTATCCATCTTCGTTAACTTTTTCCGCAGGCCACATGAGGCCCATTGTGATACCGCAGTTCTATGTTTTCCATTTCTTCCGGAACCATTCGGAGCTTCTGATGTGGTGCCCCCTATTTCCGGAACCATCCGGAGTTTTCGGAGTTTCTGATAAGGCAAGTATTATGGTAGACACTAAAATACCTTTTATTTCTCCGTTATAGTAGCGGGCATGTACCAATTAGAAAAAAGCATGGTTTTCTTCTCCTCCTCCCTGTCTCTACAGCTTCTGCAGAACTAGTTTGTGAAGTGTTTAAGATCAATGCACCCTGCGTGAGTGTTCATAATGCAATCTTCAGTTATGCCTCAATAACCACGCTGAGTGTTTTCCCTTGGAGCATCATCATCCAGATCAATGAACCCTGCATGAGTGTTCATAATGCAATCTTCAGTTATGACTCAACAACCACACTATGAGTGCTCCTTTGGAGCATTATCATCCAGTTCAACGAACTCTGCATGAGTGTTCATAATGCAATGTCCAGTAATGACTCCAACAACCACACTGCGGATGATTCTTTGGAGTTTAAATAGACTTTTTTAGTGCAGCTTTCATCCAGCTTAGACTACATTTTCTGCGCCGTTCTGACCGTATCTGAGGTTGCCTATCTAGTTGTCAATTATAGGCTCTCCTTGGACAGTTTGATGATTGTGGCCAGTTTTTCCGCTCTTTAGTTACCTGAAATATCACAGTGTTCTAGTGCCCATAGGACGTGTACATGATATTAATCCACTACCTCTTTAAGATAGCTCTGCCTGAAACAGGCAACAGCAGCCTTTCTAATTAATTTCGACAAAATTCCGCCACCAATTCAATTTAGAGCCATCAGTGGAGATTTTTACGGAGTCTTTTTACGAGATGCATTCAACCACTTTCATAACCTCTTTGTTCGAAATTCAGAATTCTTGCGTGACCAGTATTTGATTCAAGAAACTGTCCAATTATCCAGAGACGTTGTCCAAAAATCATAGCCGCCAAATCCTTATAATAAAGGTCAAACAGAAGGAGGCACAAAATTATCACGAGTGTTAACATAGGTGCAGTGCAGGCAGATCTTTGCAATCGCAGTATCAAATTCACATTTTTTTGGTACACCAAGGAATTTCTACACTATACTAGAAATCCGTAGGTTAAGTAATGCCTGACACCAACAGCTACATAGATCCAGTGAGTCATGTAGGCCATATTCTTTACTCAACATTTTTTAGCAGCATAGAAAGCGGATTTTTCTGTTCTGTTAATGATGTCCGATTTCCAAGACATCTTTCTATTCGAAACGAGCCTCAGAACATGCTCCTCTACTTTACAGTTCCATCCTCTGCAATTTTAGTGGACGAAAAGACGGCGGTTTGTACATTATAGCGATGAGTACTACATTCATCTTTTCGGCATTAATACTCAAACAGAGACCCGATGTCTCCTCACTGAATCTTCTCAGAGCTAGTTGCATCCTATCTGTAATAGAGTCTGCAAATCTGTTCCAACAGTTGCACATATAACATGTTTCGACATCAGTGCCGGCTTGCTCACCATCACCTTTCCATGGTTGCGCCAAGCAGCAAGATTCTAAATTCGTCGTAAATTCGTCGTAGTCTAGTAGGTTTAAGACCCAGGTCAGGCATCTCCAGCATATTTCTGGCAGAAGCTCTGAGAGCAGATAAAATTGCCATGAACATTTTCTCAAAAAATCTAGCGTTCGGAGTCGACTTTAAACTGAAGGTCACATCACTCATGTATAAAATTAACACACACACAACATAAGTGACGTGAGAAGCTAGGTTATATCCTAACTGAATTGCTGTGTCGTAATCCCGATTAAAGGGTTGTAATGATCAGTCATATATGTATGTATTTATGAATAAAAACTCCGAATATTGTCGGTGAAAATAGAAGTGAGACCATTCCATCTGATGGGCTGTACTATAATATGACCTGCATTTAAAGATTATGTGGTTTAAACAACACGATGTCATGAATCACACAACGCGATTGATTTTGGATTTATTGCACGTCAAATTTTAAACTCAGATTACAACCTAGGTTATCACACCACCTATGTTGTGTGTGCTAATTTTAGCAAGAGTGGGTAATAGTTCAACATCCACTACGAACGACGGTTTTGAGAAACTTTTCATTTCATTTGGTGTGCGACTGCCACTAAACTTATATGGCTTTAAATTTCTTTTTAGTTGGGCTACTTCTAATGGAAATTAAGTCATAACGTCTGTAGCTTCAATAGACCATCTGGTGATCATAAAAAAAATATTTTTAAAGATTATATTGCCAATTGAATGCTTGAACCATTTTTCCCAAAACATATTTTAAAGAAAAGCTTCATAACTTAAACAGATATTGGCTCTTGTTTCCATTAATTTAAGCAAATAATTGATGGTTGTTTGCATTCTTTGTTCGTATTTGTATACAAAATATATGCAAACACACACATACGCACATCTATACAAAGGATATACAAAAGCGATGCTTTTTGTATAGAAGCATCCATGTAATCAGAATGTATTTTACTTTGCAACTGTTCAACACAGAGAGAAAAGAGTAGAACAGAATCATGTGCAAGTGATAAGAGTATATAGTTGAAAAAAAGAAATTTCATTCAACTGTTTGAGTGAGTGAGAATGTATGTGTGTGATGGTTAAAGTATATGTGTTAACTCGTCCTTCAGATTTTTGTATTTCTAGCATTTAGTGGGTATGAGTTCTTGCTCTCTTTTTTATTTTTCGTTGCTGTGTGGAGGATGGTATGTTCAACTCTTTTATAGAGAGTTGAGGAAAAAAATGCAAGAAGAATAAAAGAGGAAGAGTATAAAGAAAACAAATACAAATACAACGAATGAGTAACAAAATCAACTGTAATACACAGCTCAGGCAGATTTAATCTAGAAATATACTCGGGAGATTATTTCTGTTTTTTTCTATTTGTTTTTAGTTGCTGTATGTATTACGTTTCGTTTCATTACATTTATTTTTGTTTGTTTGTTTCGTTCGTTCGTTTCTTTATAAGTATTTGTGTTGCAAGCAAGCAAGCTTTACATGCACATGCAAGTGCACGTGTATAAGTTTTTAAAATTTTATTTCATTTCATTATGAAAAAAAAAAATTCTTGATGGTTTCCTTCATACAAACGCTGTATGAATTTCATTTGAAATGTTTTTTACTCCTGTGTGTTTTTTTGTTCCACGAAATTTTTCCTTTATTTTTCATATTCAAAGTTTCTATGTTTTATACGTACATTTTTATGTATGTATATAAGTTGGGGAAAGAATAAAAAAAACAACAGCAAATCCATTATAAATTTCAACTTGAATGCCTTTAGTTTTGCTGTTGTTTTCAGCAGCAATTTTTTTCCGCTGTTTTGTTCTGTATTTTTTGCTTAACACGGTTGGCTTCAGCTTTTAACAAAAAAAAAATTCAAAGAAATAGTGCAAGAAAAACGTGTTGTTTGTTGTTTAACACACAATAAAAAAATAAAATACAAAGAAAAAAAAACTTGGTCACCTTTCACTCTAATGCTTCCTTCCGTTCTCACTTGGAATCTTAACAAAAGCAACAGCGGCAGCCAAACACTTGCATACACAACACTTACATACACACTTTAGTATTAGTTTCAATACATTTTATGTCCTGTACATACATACTTACATACAAATATGTATCTAAGTATGTGTGTGTTTACAAAAATTTATAATAAAAATAATGCAGCATAAAACTGCAGCAGCAGCGTCAGCTTAATGCAGTATTATGCAAAACAAAAACAAGAACAAAAGCAAACAAAAAAAAACAGGATTGTTGCCACTCAAGCAAAACATCATACATATAATGCCACCATTTGTACGAATTCTTTAACTTGGTTACTACGTGCAAATAGCTGTTGTTGCCTAACCTATCTTGTTCGTTTCTATTGTATTTGTAAACAGTGGTGTAAACACACACGGGTCTTGTCTATGAATTAAAGGATTTGTAAACTTTAAATGAAAGTATGGATGAAGGATTTTTAATCGTTTTTTAATTAAATTAAAACGTAAACTGTTCTTGAAGTTCAGTGTTATCCTTGTATCACGAGCAAACTTGAGATGTAAATTGTCCTTCAAACTGGCACTGATCTTAGTCTACTATGCTGCTGACCATAATATTCATTCAAACAGCCTTTAAAGTAGTCAAATATGAATACCGTACGTGCTCAGACTAATGTCTGACTATTCCGTGTTTACACCCATAGGGAGCTTAACTGCACTCCTGCCAGGAGTTAAACAAACCTTGGTTCCTTGCTCCGTCACAGCATGTTTGATCGTAATGAATATACTGCAAGCGTAGAACACATAGGTTTCGTGCTTCATGCAATTCTCGTCAAATTTAATTGATTCCACTGACAAAATTTACCATATTTGTCAGTGATATATCCTTGAAAGTAGAGGAGCCCGAAAGGCAACTATCCAAGCAAAATTGGCAAAGCTGAACACTGGACATACAAATTAACGTAAATATGAAGAGGTCGTTTATCATATGTCCTAGTGTTAAAGGAACACAGAGGATAGGGAACTATCTTTATAGATTCGGACATTTTGACTAGCCATAGTGTCCATTTTGCCCAGAACAGGACGACAGCATTGAACAAGTAATGTTTCTATGTAAACGATCAAAATAGGTGTTCTGTCCAGTTTAAGTGCGCTTTACTCATTTTACGATCACCAAAATCATTCCACTGAGAAAACTATTCGCAATGTTGTGGGTAAATCTGAGTCCATTTTCTGAATCAGGCATCGACCAACACCGGTACTTCGTTAAAGCACAAATTATGCAGAAAACATTGCCGCTGTTCGTAAGAATTTGGAGAAGAACCCAAATTAGTAGACTTCCCATCACAAACCACAACTTGGCGAGTTTTGTATCATAGGCCTGTACCGACACAAAATTCAATTGTTCCTGGAACTGAAGGTGAACGATTGTACCCAAAGACGACTTTTGCCAGCTCATCACGTTCAACGACGAACTGTACAGTCCGAATTGAATAATGCGGACATCAACGACATGTAATTTCAGCAGAACGTGGCGTTAGGTTGCTCCACTGCTCATGCTACATTTGATATTCTGTGGTCATATCACGTGATGGTGATATGAACTGGCCTAAGAGATCATGCGATTTGATCTCTTTAAACTTCTTCTTGTGGAAACTTCTTAAGTAGTAGCCGTATATTAATACTCTACAAGATGCTCAGCCTCCCCATGCTTCTTTATGGCGCAGAGCCATGGACACTATTAAGCACGATTGCGTAACATCTTCGGTCTGAAACCGATCCAACAATAAGCTGTATGAGCTCCTCAATGACATAGACGTTGTCCGGCGTATTAATATCAATCGACCGGCATAATGAAGGAGGATGCTACGGCGAGACGGGTTGTTGATGCGGGAATTTCCTGAAGTTGGCGAAGGGGACGACCTTGTTTGCGTTAGAATTACCAAATCAAGGATGAGAGGGATGAGGGAGGGGCGCTCAAGAATCAGAAGCGCCTGGGAGGATGTGTTAAGGCAGGCCAAAATACGTTAATCGGATTGTTTATGGCCAATTTATTATGTTAGCAAGTAAGCAGCTGTATGCGAATAAGCCACAAACGTCAGCGCACGTCAAAGCCAACTTAAGCTGCACCATCGCTCAAATTCAATTGCACTCCAGCCAGAGAAGCCGTGGTGGACATTTTACGACTTATATAATGGCACTAATAGGTCCCTCAAACGACTAAAACTAGGTCGATGGTATCTCACACACACTGTACATACATAAGTGGCCATTACAACCCTTCAGTCAGAATTAAGGCCTAGCTCCTCAACACCACTCATGTTGTGTGCGTTAATTTTATACATGAGTGGAGGGACCTACAGTTTAAAGTCGACTCCGAACAACAGATTTTTTGAGAAGCTTTTCATGGCAATTTTTACTCTCAGAGTTTTTGCCAGAAATCCGCTGAGAGGAAGTCACCGAAGAAATATTTTCATATTTTCGTTTTAATGTCTGACCTGGGATTCAAACTCGGTCCTTTCGTCTAATAAGCCAACACACTACCTACTAGACCACGGCGACTAATAGGTCTTTCAAACGATTAAAAATAGGTCGATGATATCTCACGCACACTTCGTTTCATTTAAATTAAAATTTTGAAAGCGCTTTATGAAAAACTTGGTATTGAATTAGAATTAAATGCTTTAAAAACAGTATGGTGAAGGGAAAGTATAGAAAAAAATTAATTGCAATCCCTGCTCCTGTAGTTTTCTCGCAGCATACTTATACAAGACAAGAAGTCGGCGTAGACTAGTAGGTAGTCAAAACGAAGTATGAAAAAATATTCCTTCGGCGACTTCTCAACAGATTTCTGCCAAAAACTCTGGGAGTAAATAAAATTGCCATGAAAAGCCATGTCAATACCTGTCGTTCGGAGTCGACTTTAAACTGTAAGTCCTGCCACTCATGTATAAAATTAAGACATATAACATGAGTGGCGTGAGAAGCTAGGCCGTAATCCTGACTGTAGAGTTGTAATGGCCAATTATGTATGTGTATGTATGGTGAAGGGAAAGCATTGAAAAAAATTAACCAGAATCACTGCTCCTGCAATTTTCTCACAGCATACCCATACAATGCTATTGTACGAGTAGGAGCAGAACAAACCAATTCCTCTTCAGTTACTTTGATAAGAATAATGTCCTCCAATAAAATGTTTTTCATTTTGCACTAAAATTTAACCTTTTCGTTACACTGTACATTGCTTTTGATATATTGTGACTATATCTTCCCATTCCATTCTAATATTTTATTTTCTGTTCTTTTATTTCTTTCTAGTCAAGCATTGCTTTATTTCGTTTGCATTCACGTTGATCTCATCAAATTTACGTATATATTTCCACAGCTGAGCTGAGTTGTGCCACTTTCCATTTCTCTTTTAAAATTTTTAGATGCAATTCAATCTCTTTTGCTTTGGTTTTTTCCCTTTTTTTGTGAATTTTCCGTCTTTTTTTTTTTGCTTTGCCTAACATTCATATTTCAGCCAAGTGTCAGTATAGTTTATGTCCTTATTTAGATTAAACTTAGCAAAACAGAAAGAAACGGATGAGAGAGAAGGAAAAAAAGAAGTTGAAATTTATTTTTAACAATTTTTATATAATTTTTTTGTTTTTATTTGTGTGTTGCTAGTTGTTTTGATGCTGCTAATATTGTGCTGTTAGTTTTAAAAACAAATTTGTTTAAACAGAATTTGTTTTCGTCCATTTTTTTCTAGAGCAACACAGGATTTTTATTTGAAATGTTTTTCCTTTGCTTTAAATGGCTTCATTTTTAAAGCTTAAAAATTTTTGTTTTTGATGGTGTTTTCTTTATATATTTTTTTTAATATTTTTATTACATTTTTTTTATTTATTTTTAAGGGTATTTGTTTATCAAAGTTTTTTTTTCTATTTATTTTCACAAAGTGTTGTTTTTATTTTCCTTTCTCTCTCACTCATATTTTTTTATTGCACAGAAGTATTTATTTTAAAGGTAGAAAAGTGCACATACAACGTATATTTATTTATATTTATAAATGTTTTTATTTTTGTTTTTGTTTTTCTATTTTATCCACAGGATATTTTTGTTTTCCTTTTCCCCAGTTGTATACACACATAGTTTATCTGTGTTAGTTTTTCATTTTCAGTTTCAGTTTTTTCTGTTTTTTTTCTGCTGAGCACCTCGCAATCAATTTGTTTTTAGTTAAGCTGTGAGTATTAGTCATTGTGTTTTTCTATATCCGCCATCATGTCCATCAAGTGATGGGGATTTAAAGCATGTAAATTGGTACACATAAATAAAGCCAGGCAGGCATACATGCAAAAACTACGAAAAAACTAGGGTTCTTTTTTTCGACTAAAAATTTATAGTTTTTTTTTCAACAAGAGAGTTGGGAAAAAAATATTTAAAAAAATACAGTGAAAAATTAAAATAAATTGAAATTTTATGCTGATGGGCAAAACAAAAAAAAAAAAACAGAATTAAAATAAATTGACACAAATTATTAAATCTTCTTGTGAAATAAACAAATAAATCGAAACGGAAAGAAAAAATAGTGAAATCACTGTTAATACCCTACTACCTGATAGCACAATATTCATTGAAAATAACAGAAATTATTTGAATTGCATTGAGAAATTTTCCCTAAGGATAATGGGCGTATACACTAGTAGCTTCTGAAGTGTAGTAGTAGCCAGTAGTCCAGTCGTTTCTAAAGTTCTGAAGAATTTTTTTAATTCCCTTGAGACATTTCCCCTAAGGACAATGGGCCTGTAGACCAGTAGTTTCTGAACTGCTACTATTCATAAAGCTTTCGGAGATCTGTTATATCGGGTGGGCTCATCTATCAGTTTAAATTTGAACCATCGGTTATTTCAAATCCAGCAATACTTATGTCATTCTATTCTGTCACAAAATTCCGTATATTAACTCCACTACACCTAATGAATCGCTTAACGCTTGAGCAACGTTGGGATTTATTGAAAATTTTATTGCCAAAACAAGGACAATGTCGTCAAACTAGAGACAATGGAACATTTTGAAGGTGAAGGAGGGCCAAGAAAAAGAGCTGGTTGGACGCTACTAACGAATAAACTATGGAGCTGTAAAGTACAGCCAAGACACTGCACAGTAAGCGTTCAACAAGCTCTGTTGCTGCGACATCACCATAGCTACAATAACCATCCTTATGCTGGCAGTTATGATCAACCAACAGACAGTATGTGTACAACTATCTTGCTATCGTCTTCTGAAGCGTAGGCATCATTTGCCCAAAATTTCTTTGAAAATTAAGACGGGGCAACCATTACTGTCAATGGAGACACCTATCGCACCTTGATAACCGATTTTTTTAAAACCGCTCTTCATGTTATTGATGTGAATTATATATGAATTTAACAGGATGCTGTAACTTGCCACATATCTTATGCCACAATCGATTTATTGCATCAAACTTTTGATGGTAACTTAATTAGTCGAAATCATGATGTCAATTGTCAGCCAAGAAGCTGTGATACGACATCGTTGGGCTATTTTCTGTGGTCATCGTTAAAGCAGAGTGTCGTGCCTACAAACCAAAGATAATTTAGCGTTTGAAGGCCAACATTCGCAATTGCATTGCCGAGAGACAACTTGAAAAAAATGCACGAAAATTGGTCCAATCGAATGAGGTACTGTAAGGCCACCCGCGGTAGCCATATAAATGAAGTAATACTCGATTGCTAACTGCAATAATTGTACTTCGCAACAAAACCAAAAATTTGGCAAAATTTCAAACCGCTTTTGTTTTACTTCAGTTTTAAATTTAAATTTTTAAATGGCCCACCCTTTACATTAGCCTTTTGGTCTGGATTCCAATCTAGCTCCTCACATCACTTCTATTCTGTGTGTTATACATGAGTGGGCGACATACAGTTTAAAGTCGACTAAGAGCGACAGATTTTTGAGAAGCCTTTCATGGAAATTTTATTTCCTCTTAGAGTTAATGCCAGAAACAGCTGCAAGAAAGTTACCGGTCTGAACTGGGGCTTGAACCCAACACACCATCTACCAGACTACGACTTAGTTGACAATTACAACCTTTTAGTCAGAATTACGGCCTTGCTGCACACACCATCCATATCTTAATTTTTATCGATAAGTGGCTGGATCAACAATTGAAAGTTAATTCTAAATGACAGATCAATTTTGAGCAATTTTTCATGGCAATTTAATTTATTCGCAGAGCTTTTTTGGCAGAAGGCTAATGAAAGGAAGTTATCACGGGCTCGCATCTAACAAGCCAATTTTTATTATTCTGTAGTCCACTTATACAATTCGTTCAACTCTTTTTATCATGGCTACTTGTTTATTTAATTTGTGGACTTAGAAAATCTTTATTTATTTTCTTATCACACACACACACATATCCTTTATCTTGTTAAACATGAGCAATACATGACCTTTAATGATTTTGTTTCCCTTTTTTAAATTGGCTGACTCATATGGCTGGCTGGCTGTTCTTAATAAGGACAAAGCCTACACTGTCACATATTTTTCTTTGGTAAATCGTATACAATATTAGGAATGATTCTAGGGCATGATAATCAATCATATTTATCATTGAACACTGTTGTCCTCACACAAACTTCGAAGGGTGGTGGCGTTCTTCTAACCAAAAGTCAAACCAACATGACAAAAACAGCCAAAATGTCAAAAACCACAGTTGAATAAACACAAGATTCGTCGTAACAGAGAATGGAAAGGAAACAAAAAAAGGGATTTCAACGCTACCAACTGCTAAATAAACACAGTTGTGGAGATACAAGTGCCAGAATAAAAGGCAGAACTTTAAAGTAATGAAAACATTTCTGAAAGAAGCCTTTAAAAATCATCAGAAAATCATGTGGTACATATTCTTTGTGTGTTCTCAAGTACTTTTATTTTCCGTTTCGTTCAACATACCTCCCCTAACATCCGTCCCCACTCTGTAAAAGGGTTCTGGCTTTATCAACGGCTTGGAAGCTCCCACCTCGCAAAATCGTCAGCATTAAGCCTGGGCCATCAGTTGTCACCGTACTCTAGCAGGTAGTGTATTCGCTTATAGGCGTGAGGCTACGGTTTAAATCACAGACCAACAAAACGAAATATGAAAAAAATATTTCTTCGGGCAAAAACTCTGTGAGTGAAATAAAATTGCCATGAAAAATTTTCTCAAATATCTGTCGTTCGGAGTATACTTTAAAATATAGGTCCCGCCACTCTTAACAAACACAACATAAGTGGTGTGAGAAGCTAGGTCGTAATCCTAACTGAAGGGTTATAATAACGAGTTCCGTATGTATGTATTTGGTCTGCATACACATCTTCGGGTATACATTGCAGCTCTGATGGCAGCTCAGTGTTTCTCTAGACGACCGCCAATCTGATGTAATCTAATGATTGCCATTTTGATTCCATTGGGAAGCTGGCCCAGTGTAGTTTCAGCCAAATTTTTTCTCCGAAAACTCCTTAGTTTCCTAATGCTTTGTGGTTGGTTTAAGTGAAAAAACTGGCAAATGTGCCAAATGATCGAGATGCCTTTGAGAAAAAATTCTATTCGGTGTCTGCATGTGCCTGTTTATGCCTCAACTAGCAATTGTGTGTGCGCTGTGCTGTTACATATGCTGAATGATTTGACGACTTTCCAAAAAAAAGCAGAAAAGGCTTTCAATGAAAATGACATGTTTGCTAATGATGCCACACAAAAAAAATCCAACCATACGTATAAAGCAACAACAACAGCTTAATGAAAATCCTAAAAATTAGCTTAAAAGTTAAGGGAGCAGCTCAATGCCCCTGCGCCCCCAAAAAACACAAAGAAGACAATACAAATGAAAAGGGCCGGAAGAAAAGACTGCTGATAGACAATGAAAACAACAAATCAGCCAGTCATCCAACTAGTCAGTGAGTCAGTCAGTCATTCTCCAACTGTTTGTTGTTAACAAAACAAAAATAAAGGCACACGCATTGTTCGCATGCGGGTACATGTAATGAAACGTATGTATGTTAATATCGAATGTTAGCGTACTACCAGCCCTGAAATGATATGTCATTCCATTGCCATGCCATGCCATGCCATGCCAATGTCATATTCTGTTCTGTTATATTTCGGGGGCTAATTATTATGTGTTGCTGAACGCAAAAGGAATATCGCAAAGGCAGATTATCATTCAGTCAGATGTGATGTTTTAGGCGTGTTCTACGTAACTGTCAATGTCAACAATTGTTAAAACGCTTCAGAATTTGTGCACATAAAAGGGAAATGAATGTGAAATGCAAAAAAGAAACAGAAAATGCTAATAACACATGAAAATGAAGGAATCGTTAAAAAACAAATAAAACGCAACACAGAAATTTCTCATTTTGAAATGACGAGTATTAATAATTCTTGAAATACAACAGCCACCACCACCACCACCATTGCCATCAACATGAAATAAAACTGAACAATCGCAATGAAGAAAGACTTGTAACACTTTTAAACGCGAGTGAGTACAATCGCTCTTTTATATGTGTTTCGCTGTTATAAAGACACGCAATATTTTAAGGCGAAATTGAAGTGCTAAACGAAACCAACTGTTAGAGAAGGCCATAGGCAACATGGTTACTAATTTTTAATTATCACAGATTATACTACCAAATAAACTATAAAGCTGTAAAGCTGGGCCAAAACACTCCACAGCGTTCAACCAGCTGTTTCTCTTTAGCATCACCACAGTTATAGTAACAATCATTATGCTGGCAGTCATGATCACCAAACAGCCAATATGTATACAACTGTCTTGCTATCGGCTTGTAGAGCGGAGGCCCATATTTCTTTGAAAACGGCGCAACTTTTACGGTCAATGGAGACACCTATCGCACCATGATAACCGATTTTCTTGTACCCTACCTTCATGGTATTGATATGAACGATGTTTGGTTTCAACAGCATGGTACCATTTGTCACACATCTTATGCCACAATCGATTTATTACATCCAAACGTTTAATGGCCATTTAATTAGCCGAAATGGTGATGTCAATTGGTCGTCAAAAAGCTGCGATTTGACACTGTTCGACTATTTTCTGTGAGGCGCCGTTAAGGAAAATGATATGCTGACAAACCAGGGTACACAGGGTTACGGGGTTAGGAACGATTAACAATTACTCCAGACATGGCTCAGTATAGTCAACAAGGGGGCGTAAATATCGTATGGAACACTGTGCAACATTGAAGGAACAACTTCATAGATAATCTGTGGTGATGCTAGTTGAAGGAAACCCTAGAGTATATTAAGATCAAGTAAATGCACGTTAAGTACACCAATAAGCGTTCTTATGGAACATTCCGCCTTACAACATGCCCAAGCTTCGCTAACACGATATCCCAATATTTTAAGTAAGATGTCAGGTAGCCGCCGTAGTTTAGAGTGTGTCCGCTTATTATACATGAGGCCTCGTTTCAAACCACAGGTCAGACATCAAAACGAAATATGAAAAACTATTTCTGCGGCGATTTCTTCTCAGCAGATTTCTCACAAAAACTCTGAGTGTGAAAGTTGTCTTGAAAAAGTTGCTCAATAATTTGTCGTTCGAAATCGACTGTAGACCATCACATTATAAGTGGTGTGACAAGCTGAGTCGTAGTCCTGACTGAAGGGTTGTAATGACCATAATGGCGGTATATGTTCACTAATGAGCATCCTGATGGGAGGAACATTTTCGAAGATAATGGGGGCGATCTTTAGTAAGAAAGTTGTAGTTAAGCCAACTTAAGTACACTATTGAGCTTACATATAGAACATCCCTACATACACGTACAACATGCCCATGCTTCATAAGCTCGATATTCCAATTTTTTAGAGAAGATATCATGTAAGGATAGCAATAAAGGCGGTATATGTTCACTAATGAGCGTTCTGATGGGACGAATGTTTTCAAAGATATTCGAGGGCGATCTTGATGAAAAGAAAACCAGGGGTATACATATTAAACCCAAGTAAAGGCAACTTAATTGCACTATAAAAAGACAATTTCGAACAATATCAACATCTGAACAATATGCTTAGCCTTAGTAAGCTCGATATCCCAATATTTTAGCGAAGACATCAGGTAAGAGTTGTAATGACCAATTATGTGTATGCATCAGGTAAGGATAGCAGTGAAGGCTGAATATGTTCACTAGTAAGCGTCCCTGATGGGAGGAAAATTTTCAGAAACAATCGGGAACATCCCTACATACACGTACATCTAAGCAACATGCCCATCTTTCGTAAACCCGATATCCCAATATTTTAAGGAAGAGACCAATCAGCAAAGGCAGCATACGTCCACTAGTGAGCATCGTTAAGGCACATTCCTTCTTATGTATACATCTCAATCATTGCATGTAGAGAGGATTGAACACTTTTTATGTCACTGCTCTGCCTTTTTAGCTTAGGTTAGGTTGAAGTGGTAGCTTTGATATCAAAAGCTCACTTAAAACTCATGGAAGATATTGATCAGCGCGGTAACTGCGCCATTTTTAAACTTGATATCTCAGAATTTTAGGGAGGATACTACATCAGACACATTGCAATCAACTGAAACTAGCTAAAGAAGTTTGTACAACACACAAACAGACACTTGAACCCCAAAATCAAATATATTTCATCAGATTGAACTGATCATATTTAATTTCGCTCGAGATGTACAAACTTGGGCGTTGAACCACGGGCTCTTTTCTAGATCATGGTAATCAGAGGTTCTTAGCCTTTTTGAAATATTTTTTCAAAATTCCTCTTACAAACCAGTTGGTCACATTACTCCTGCCGCGGCATTGTTAACTGTCATGCCATATTAGCCAAAGACTGATGATTGAAACAAAACACATGTTTTATGATGATTTCCAGAATTATGAGCGCCTTCTTTAAAAAAAAACTCCTAATGAATGGATATCAATCCATCATACTTAAGTACAGGGGAAAAAGAAATTGACGGAAACAAAATATGAAATATTGCATGGCATGCAACCTTATATGCATGCAGTAGAGGACTTTAAAATTGAAGAAAAAAAGAAAAAAAAATTACAAAAATATATGAAATGAAACAAATTGCCAACCCTATTAGGAAGTAGAATTTCCCTTTTTAGCACTTGAGCTCAAAAAAAAAAAAACTTGAAAAAAACTCGTATTTAAATAGCTTTTCAAAGCAATTGTTGTTTAATTTCACTTTTTCACTCTCGTTAAATTTGATTGCTTTTGATGGGAAATATCGATGAATTGTTTTTTTATTCCATTCATTGCTTTGTTTTTCACTTTCGCTTTTGATTGTGGGGAGATTCTGATGATTTTTGCAAATTTTTTTATTTTTTTCTGTTGAAATGTTTTCAATTTCAAGGCAGCAGCAGCAGCACTTTAAATCTCTCTCTCATGCTTTGTAAAATAAAATGTATTGGTTGTGGCAATTGTGGCGGATTCTGCTTTTTTCAATAAAAAACAATTTTAATATAGAATTTAATATTGTGGTGGTTTTTTTCATCATCATCACCATCACCACCATCATCATCATCGTGGTCTTTAAAGTGTGTTATAATTCACTTTTCATCTGCTCTACTGGGATGCTTTTCATTGCATTGCATTGCCTTGTATTGCCTTGCATTGTTGCAATCACTTGCAACATGCCACAGATTTTTGTTGTTGTTGCCTACTGTCGATGTTCAACAAAACAAGAAAAAAAACCGAATCAGAAAAACATCATCAGAAATCGTAAAACATAATGCAACAATCATTTGCACTATAAGTGCCACAATAATGCCTCTCATTCCTCCATTCACATTAACAACAATGCTTCAGAACTCTTTCTTTTTTTTCGCCCTTCCCTTCCTCTCTTGTTTCAATTTCTGATGGTTGCTGTTGCCACAGCAGAATTTGTTTTTTTATTTTTGTGCAACACGCGCTTGCAGTTTGTGGTGGTGATTTATTGAAGAAACGCGTGTCTCGTATCGCTAATTTCCACTCTTTGCTTTATTCTGTTGCAGTTTTTCGCGAATTGTTTGTTGCCCATTGCATTTGTATGTATGCCACCAGATATGAATGAGGCAATGAGTTGTGTTGCAGATTTTTTTTTTGTTTAATTGCATTTGGTTGGGTATCATGTCATAAAATGAGTACGAAATCATGATTTACATGATGAAAGAGGGAAAAAGAACAAAATCTTTAAGAAATAATCGAATCAAATGAAAGTGAAAGTTTAGAAGAATGATAGAATTCCTTAATATTAACCCTTATGGACCCAGATTTCTAACGAAAACATCACAATATTTTCTGAAATTAATTCAAATATGAGTATTTGAAGAAGACTTTTTGACTCGAAGTAAATCGTTTTCATTTTCGTTTTCATGCGCAGCCCTTGCGCTGACCAACATCTTCCTTTTCCCTGATTTTGGTGGAACTTGGTTAGTACAGGGACTGCGTTCACCCGTGGCATCACAACGGGACGCTATGCGTGCTCAAGTGAGCTTTGTGATATCAGAGCTACCACTCCGACCTAACTTAACCTAACCTAAATCGTTTTCAAAGTTGTAAAAGGCATACAGATTGCACTTGCCGTGATCGAACAAGCTTATTGGTTAATTACAACCCTTTAGTCAGGATCACAACCTAGCTCCGCTCACAACCCACGTTGGGTGTTTATTTTATCCATGAGTAGCAGGTACCTACAGTTAAAAGACGACACCGAATGACAGATTTTTGCGAAACTTGGACCGCCAATTTTATTTACTCTCAGAGTTTTTGCCAGAAGACTTCTGTTTGTTCCAGATATGTAGGTGAGCTGAGATTTGAACCACGGGTGCTCGTCTAAGACCAAACACTATCTACTGAACTAAGGCTACTTGGTATACATATAACGTAGAAACGTTAATACGAGGATGACTCAATAAGTTCGTGACTTTTTTTTTTTACTTCGTCCTTGAATTTCAACAGTATGTGTGGCTTATTAAACGTTAAGCCACGGTTCAAGCCCCATGTCAAACATCTGGAACAAATTTCTACACAGATTTCTGCAGATATCTGGCAAAAACTGTGTGAGTGAAATGAAAATAGCATGAAGTGTCTCAAAAAATCTATCGTTCGGAATCGACTTGAAATTGTAGGTCCCTCGACTTATATGTAAAATTAACACACACAACATAAATGGTGCGAGAAATTAGGTTGTATTCCTGACTGAAGGGTTGTATTGACCAATTATGTATGTGTATATGTGTGGCATTTAGTTTGAGTTCGAAAGCGTGACTTAATAATAAAAAATTAATTTCTTTCAAAAAATTTAAAAAAAAAATTACTTCAGCAGTCCGCCCTGCTTTGCGGAGTTATTTCTGAGTGACTACTTTAAGAAATATGTCCACACGATCCAGAACCACTAGGTTGGCAACTGCTGTTCATTGCTGCAAGCAAGTTAGGCGTATTAACTGGGATATCAACTCTGAAAATGTACAACAGCTGTAAGAGTTTGTAAGCAAATCAACTCTTTTTTAAGAGGTCGCTGTTAGTGGTTGGATTTGGAAGATGGTGGCGATCTTGATAACAGTTAGTCTTAGATCTACATCCGATAAGGCACTGTGTGCTATCCTGAACTCACTATGATGACACGTCGTCACAAACAAGTAGCAGCGAACACGGTAATAAGACTGAGCGCCACAAGAGCATGAAAATATATAGTAGAAGCTGTGGGCATGTCAAAATCTTACACTTGGATACCGCTGTAATGAAAACAGATCGCATAGATCGGATAGTTCGTATTGTGCTAATGGCGTGCTTCTTCCATACGACAAAATCGGACATTACTATTATGTCTGAAATAATAGCTATAAAACATGCCATGCGAATCCGGTATCAGAGTGTAGGAGACACACAAGAAGTGATGTCACACATACTATACACCCTCCTATAGAGGACAGAGAAATCTAACTCGCTCTAAATATATGCAGAGTCCATCTTACGCTCGACGGCAGGGCATAGCTCATCATTACCTCTGAAGTAGATATAATGAGAAGGAAGAAGAGAATAGCACAGAACATCGTATCTATCATACTCCAGCACTGGGGAACCTCAGACAAAAGATTCTTGGGCACCTAGAGTTTACTGACAGTACATGTCTTGCCAAAATGTGGTTTGGATGGTTCAGAAATGTCAACCAGGGATTCTAGTTAAATGATGGAATAGCCACTATCGATATTACAATGGGACCCAAGAAAGCTATATGACGATTTCTAGCCGAACTGGTGACAAGTCTGCAACAGATTCTAGAATGTTAGGGCTGTCATCTGTCGTTGCCTAAAATTTGAGTTGGTATGTAGGTTGTAAAGGCAAGGTCCTAAGTCATGTAGTCGCAGTTCTTCTTGAGAAGTGGTCCCTAAGATGTTCGCTACTGATGTTCTCAATAATACTGATGAAAATGGATCACTTACGACTATGCTGAGATAAAACAGTTGTGATTATCAGCCGGTTAAGCTTTTAATTCGGAGCTATAATGTCAACTATTCGATCGCCTGTGGGCAAAGACCGCACACTAACGAGCAATTATGTTTTATAAGGATACAACTGGGTCACACTCGTCGCTTAAAGCCCTATGGGAAGGACGATTTCTTCGCGAAAGACAGGTTCTAATTGAAAATAAGCAATGGTCGCAAACAAGTCTCCTTATTTGATTCGAGCATGCATTCCATTGTTGCAAATAAGCGATATTTTTTATAACATCTTCTGTGTCTATGTGAAAAGCTTAAAACACATCAAAAATTCTATTTTCTACCCTCTTACTTACCTGTATAGCTGAACGAGCACCGCGACTTATGGCTGGCATAACGCTGGTATGCAAAACGCACTGTTTCTTTTGGCCATAACTCATGCCATCCACCATATAACAATTATCAGGATTCAAATCGATGGGCTCCGAATAGGCGGGTACAGTGGGACTAGGTGTGGTAGCATTCGGTGTCAACATGCCAAATTGCTCAGGATTTGAAATGAGAAAATCTCTACCGCCTCTTCCCGAGACCGTAGAGTCACGCTCTAAAAAAGCACTCGTGCCATATTTTGAAGCGAATTTATCGCTTGTAGATGTAGAGCGGCCAGCTAAACCTCCACCTATATTACGTCGTTTGTGTGTAGATCTTACGAATCTCGAAAGAATTTGCAGACTTTCCTCTCCTCGGCCGGACGAGGAGGAGGATTCATTTAAGGGTATTTTAAAGGAGTCGGGTATTTCTATGGATACAGCAAACCGTTTGGTATTGTTTAGAGTCTGCATATAAGGCTCATAGCGCGGCATATATTTCTCTTGCTCTCTCAGTAAGGCCTCGCGATCCCGTTGCCTTTGCTGTTCCTCACGCTTGCGTTGTCTGATGCATTTGGGTGATTCGGGATTTCGCACACAGGGCGGCAGTTTAGTGGGTTTTGTGGGCCTTCGGGTTGTCGTTGTGGTGGTTGTAGTAGTAGTCGTTGTTGTGGTCGTTGTACTGCTAGTGGTTATCGGACTGGAATTTATTCTTCTGCCACCGTTTACCTCTTTATTCTGATCGTTTAGCAGCAATACTTGTGGCACAATGGCTATTTTATCCTTTGGATGTACAGGCTGTAGGAATTGAGACAGCGAATCATCGTCCTGGTTGTGGTAGTAACCACCAAATGGTGGTGTCTGTGGCACTTTGCTATTTACACTGAAGGAAGTGGGTTGTGATATTTTCCTTGTGGGCGGCCCATTATACTGATATATCGGTCTCATGGGCACTTTGGGCACGGCAGTGGTAGCTATCGTTTGTGGCGACTTTTGCTTATCCTTTTGCAGACTGGGAAAAACGACAAATTTTGATTGAAAATTGCTATCGTGTTTGGTTAGGTTCTGCAGGAAGAGTATGTGTTTCTTTAGATCCTCTATGTTGGAGGCAAACTCTGGTGTGGCCGGTGTTGTAGGCTTTTTTGTGGTTGTCGTCGTTGTAGTTGTTGTTGGTCTGGCCGACAACATAGAACTTCTCGCCATTGTCTGAGCATATCTGGGATCGGGTTGTGAATTTTTCAAAGCCATAGGCACTATAAATTTGCGATCTTCTTCTGTTAGACTGGCCGGTAGGCCATTTTCATCGGTATCCTCATCGAGCAAAATAATTTGCTTCTGATCCATTTCCTCTTGTATCGGATGTAGACGCCGCTGATTCTGCATTCTTTGTGTGGCCACCGGTGATACCTTTTTCGTAAGATTTGCCTTAACAAACCCTGTTTCAGAGTCTCTTAAATCGACAGGTTTTATAAAAGTGCCCAATTTTCTTAGGCCCTCCTGATGCATTAGGGCCTGTTCATCTTTTGTTATATTTAGAGGGATGCTATTGTTGGCCAGCACCTCGTATTCGTTTCGAAATTCAATGAACGGTGACTTTAAGCCCAGCGATCTAAAAGAATTAGAAAAAAGAAATTTATTAATAGAGAAACAAAATGTTGAGTCAACATTGTTTAAGCAACATGTTGATGACAAAAGTAAACATTTTTAAAATTAAAATCTCAAATGAAAGGGTAACATAAACATAATTTGATTGCCTCCCTTCAAAGGAAGGCTAATCTCACATGAAAATCTATTCGAATTTTTTGTTGTACCAGCCCTTAAAAACATGTCCGCTTTATTGTTACTTTCCCTGCGTTTAGGAACCCATGCAAGAGTAATCGCCAAGAGTCTCGTTATCTTTTCCAGAGACTATCCGCAAACTTGGACAATCTTAAATGTTATTATACATTCTCACGGGGATCTAATAGCACCTTTACCGTCAGTAAGAAAACATTTATAAATGGAAGAATATTTGACTCCAGGTGACCTTGCAGGCGAGCTTGCAAGGAGGTGAGCTTCCCCACTGTCGATGAGGTCAGAACTCTTCTGAGTGGTGGCGTATGTTTGAAAAAGGTATTCTCAACGAAAGGGAAGAAAACGAGAGGCAGATGATATTCTCAAACCAAGCAGGCTTGAGGCAGTGAAAACTTTTATTGACAAATTAGAATAATAGGAGATCTGAGTCATACGTTCAGTTATCTAGAAATAACGTGCGGTTGGTATCTGATCTGCATAGATTCAGTGACGATGCGAATTAATCATCGTAACACATTGTTGAAACCAGTGCATATGCCCGGCAGGGAATTGTCAATAGCCAATTGGATTTAAGGAAACATTATAGGAATACCGTACAAAGTTGGAGAGAAGCACAATATATCATATGAACCTATCACGTATTTTCGTCGTAAAAACAGAATGGCATACCTAATAGGGATAGCCAAAGCTCAGACGCATTACCACATCGTCAACATTTGTTTTGCCCATAGGTCAGGTAGTAGTCGGTTAAGAATTTCTCTCATTTCTCTTAAGCCAACTCCCTAGACGCGACTTTGTAGATAGAGTAAGATTAAATGAAAAGCTGTAGAGCCAGTATAGAGTTCCTGGGTTGAGACTTCAGTTTAAGGCAATAAACGTCAAATCCCGGTTGCTTGTGCATTCATATTTCATAATGACTTCAAGATATTAGGCGTAGAGAGAGAGCTAATGCATTACTACTCTGGGTAGTCATTTCTGTTGGCCAAGAGAAGTTTCAGGAATAAGTGAATCTTTTCAAAGACAATTTTCGAGAATTGCAATAATATTTGAGGCAAATCTGTAATAGGGTTTCTTAGTGGATCCATTAAACTATAATTTTTATATAGTTACATATGGGAGCTTTTACACATTTTTCAGAAATTGCACCTAATCTTCTAGAGAATTTTCAAAAAAAAAAATTATTTTTCAAAACCAAATACATTACTAATGTCATGTTAATATGCCTAAGACCCTTCATTTTAAAGTGGTATGTTACTCCTAGACATTGTATATATCTTACAATTAGCTCTTAAATAAGTAAACTTTTTCAGATGGGTACTACTAAACGATTAACAGTGCTCTGTTAATAGTGTACCGAAAGTGCTTGTGCTAAAAATGTTGGTTTGTGTCTTGGATTATCAATTTTGAATTGATCTTCACAGACGTATTAAATAAATAAATAGAAAAAATTAAAATTTTGTTTCTACATTGAGTATGTTGCTAGCAACATGTTGATAGCTATATATCCAAATGAAGTTATTCAGAAAATTAATTAAAATTTGCCAATTAAAAATTTTTAATATGAATTGGAAGTATTTTATCCATTTTCTATTGTATATTCTACTTAAGTTTGTAAGTTTAATAATTTTAAAAAATTATGTGTGTTTGAAAATTAAGTTGCTGGTCAACATTTTATATGCAACATTTAAAATATTTTATTTTTTCTCATTCACTTTCCATAAACATATTTTTCTCCATTAAAAACTTATAAATTGAACCGTAATTTATGACAATGTTTCTAGCAACATGTTGCAGAATGGAAATTTTTTATTGCAATAAATTATTAATAAATTTTATTATTTTACGCTTTTATGTTTCTTTTAAATTTACTTTGTACTTATAAAATATTTCAATTTAAAATTATACAAAATATCACTTAATAAAGTCTTTAACGGCCCCAGATTTCTATCTGGTCTTTAATACTCTTGCCACGTTCCGATTTAAATTTGATGGTGGCACCTTTAGAACCGGGACCACCACTTACCAGTTGAGCGGTGGCACCATTTTTCTTCATTAAATCTTTTACTTTAATGGCTGTTATCGTATAGGCATTTAGTTTCTAAAATATTTTCAAAAATTGAGAGAAAAATTTTAAGAAATTAAAATTTTGAAAATAAAATTTCAGAGACAACGTATGCTTACATCTTGCTTGAAAACATATTTCTGAGTTACATGAATACCCAAAAAGAAGGTTTTACTAATGATTTTCTTTTCAATCAAAATATCTTTCTGGCCAACTTCACCCCAGAGGTAATCTTTGCCTGCTTGGACGGCCACCAGGCAGCCAATAATTAAAACACACAACACCAATAAGGATTTCATGACTGTTCTGGGTAATGAAAAATTTATGACTGTCCCGTATTCTAATATATTTTAAAGCTTTTATAATATCGGACGTACTTCACATACTTCACATATGTATATGTTGCTAACAAATCTTATCTAAGTGTTCTTGAAAATAAGCCATCACCATAATTGGCGTTTGTTATTTTTATCGATAAAATGTTGTCAAAATTGCAATAAAAAAAGAAGATTTCACACGTTAATTTACGTTTTTTTAAAAAATTACAGATTATATGGAATAAAATTAATTAGTTTTTGTGTGAAAATAAAATATAAACTGGCACTATCGTTTTATGGCTGTCACAGCTCCCCTCGAAGTTAATCGATTTATTATCGGAAATTTTTTAAAATATTTTTTTTGTAAATTTTTTATCGATTTTTTTCTTTGCGGGAGATATGAATATAATCTGCATTTGATTTAATTCAATTATAATTAAAAATAGTTCTATCATATGGCATTTTCACTGATTAGCCCAACTTAGTAACGATTTTCGATTATAACGAGGGTCGATTTTAAGAAAATTATACAATAAAAATGTATTATTAATTCAGCTGAAATATTGAAAAGCATTGAAATACTTTACGTTTTTAAATGTATCTTATAAAAACATACGAGGGCAGATCATTAAGAAAATGTAGGTTTTTAATTAAGAATCGTTTTATTTTTCTAATCTTCCTTGACCCTCTATACACTATTCTCTCCACCGCTTCCAAAAAAAACTAAGATCTGCAGAGATGATCAAAATTGTCTCGTTTGTGAAAGAGTTTCCTTATTGCAGTGAAATCTTTTTCCACCGAGTCATTTTCTCAGATTGGCGAACAAGAAATTGCCACTCAAGACTACATCAGGAAAAAAAGGGCAGATAAGAAAGCAATTCGCAGCCTAAAACACGGATTTTGGCATTGGAAATTTGTTTTGTTTCATTCAAACGTCCATCACGGTTTCTCTGGTTGGAGTGCATCAGAAATGTCCAATTTTCCATGATTCTGGCACATAAATAAGGCTGAGTTTAACCGATGGCATAGGTTATGTTGGTTTTGAGGAAATGACAACTAATTTGATACAGGACTGTTATCAATTGGTTCCTTATCAAACTTTGGAAGACTCTGTGGAAAGATGCCTGATTTATTCTGTTTATCATAGAACCTGTATAGTGTGCTAAAAACGATTCCCGTAATGCTGATTACTAACTTCATGTTGTTTCTGAATAGAGTCATACATGACACAAATTTCTTTCTATTTTCATTACCTAATGAAAGTTTAGATTGCATTTAGTTCAAGAAAGAGTCTTCAAATCTCACTTTCTTTATATCTTTAGCAATGTGACAACTTTCCTTATCGAAAATTCATGAGCCTACTCTTTGCCATGAATTCCTACATAGCCTGGGACCCTGCTGAGAGTGACTCTATTTTCCTAGCTACCTAGCTAATGCACTTTTTCCAGATACATACATTGGTCATTGATCATTACAGCCCTTCAGTTACGACTACGACCTAGCTTCTGACATCACTTATTTCGTGTATGTTAATTTTTTATACATGATTGGCGGTACCTACAGTTAAGAGTCGACTCCGAACGACAGATTTTTGAGAGACTTTTCATGGCAATTTTATTTATTCTGAGAGTTTTTGTCAGAAATCTGCTGAGAGGAAGTCGCCGAACAAATATTTTTTCGTATTTCGTTTTGCTTTAGATGTCTAAACTTTGTTTTGAACCGTGCCTCAAATCCAATAAGACAACCGACTACGGCGACAGTTTTCCCAGATACTCCCATACTTTTTCGAGTAAACTTCATAAGAGCTAAGAAGTGCTCTTCCATAACTTATTTATGGTAAGAAAATGATCACAACTTGAACAACGTCAAACACTTCTCCGAAGTTGTCACTTATTAGTCTTTGTAGTCGATTGTAAGCAAACTCCACTTCATTCGTATTAAGGAAATCTCTCTCATATTCATGTGATTACCCATATATGCTCACCAGATACAATCTCCGATCGATCAAAACCCTACCGTGATATTTGAAATTGTTTCGAATATCCTGGACCTACATACATATATGCCTATTTTACTTTGTGTTGTGTACCATAGGAGTTGATAACAGAAAATTAGGGAAACATTAGAGAAAATATTTTGCACTCTACTTGCAGACTATTTTGGATCACATCTTAGATTTACTATACCTATGCTTGTTTTGTGTAATTCAAAACAAAAAATCTTTCTATTTAATACCCACATAATGTATTTAAGTGAGCAATGGTTTAAGCAAAGCTTTTTATAATGATTCACACTTTTTAGTTTCTTATTATAAAGAAATTAATTTTTATAATAAGCACCCTGTATTATTTACTTTCGAATGAATTACACAGTCTGCAAAAATAAAATCCCCTCCTCAGACGTATATATTTGAGTATGTTTAAATTAAAAAATATTTGCTCTTGAGCAAATAGAGAGCAATTAATATTGAGCGCTCATCATACTGGTAGCCATGATACCCTACCTACTTACGTCAAGCAAAAGATATCAAAGGCGATCTAGAATTAAGTCTAGGGCAGTGCTTTCCTTCGTTTAAGACTATAAAATAACATAATTAGTCACGAGGTGGTATAGTCGCCTACTTAAAAAGTTTTGACGAGAAAAGTGGTCAAGAAAATCCAAAAATTTTTATCGACTGATCTATGACAGAAGTGAAGTGAATCAGCTAAAGTGGCAGATACAATACATATCCCCCGAAAATTTATAAATGCTAATAGTCTTGAACAAAGTATGTGTGGTAGACATGCTTTAAAAAGTGTTTCGAAATAATTTGCTGTCCTAAAGCCGAATTTTTGCTTCAATCCGTAACTACAAACCAGGCATGGGTACACCACTTCAAACCTTTTGAAAAATAATAGTCAAAACAGCGGACTGAATGGGGGGAATCACCTCCAAGGAAATAGAAATCCACTCTTAGGGAAGGAAATCTACTGACAGCCTTTAATTTATCGAATTAAGAACTAATAGGCCAGATTTGAAGAAAATTAAAAAGTTTGATCAAAATAATGCACCAGATACTATGGTGATCGCCACCATCCAAGAATTTAAGTTCGAATTGCTTCATCACGCTGTTTATTCTTCTAAATGAATTCGCACGGCTTATTGTTTTTTACTTGCTTACGTAATTGGCCACTTCAACGCTTTAGTAAGGACTACGACCTAGCTTCTCACACCACTCATGTTGTGTATGAGTTAATTTTATTCAAGAGAGGCGGGCGTAACAGCTTAACGTTGACACCGTTCTACAGATTCGAAAAATAACAAACAATGTTCCCAATAATCTGTTGAACCACCAATACCTCCACCTTATGGGTAGGGTGCACAAATGAAACCACACTCATATTTATTTTTATTTTTTTTTTTAATAGATAAACAACTACGCCAACAATAGCCCGCCACTTGTATATACGAAAAGTTGTGTGTTTTCTTCAATTTTAAAACTGAATTAATTCAGTTTAAAATTATTATTGCTGCTACAAACTTATCAGTAGACGAGAGAGACTCACTTGCTTTATAATTGAAAAACTGAAAAAAACTGAAAAACAGTTGAAAAATTCATCCCCCAAAATACAGCAGAGGAAACACTTTCAACAGAATGCTACTGAAATTCAATATTTTATTAATAATCTGCAGTATATTCACACACCATCATCTTCTGTCTTTGGCAGCGAAAAGTGAAAATGCTAACAGTCATAATGCTGTCTGGGGTGCACGCAGTCAACGTGATGTTCATTTAAGTCGCCAAATCGTTGCGGACAAAGCGAAAACTATGCGCATCATAAGTGGTGATTATGAGTACAGGCCAAAGGTATGTACTATGTATGTTTTATTGTTAGTATGTTAACTTATAATTCCATTTGAATAATTTCTCATTGTTGAATAACAAACAAATAAACAAACAAACAAATAAACAAACATTTTATTTAGCCGGGCGATTTGAATTTTGGCAAAACAATAACACAAATACAGGTGACCGATCAGTATACGAATGGCAATGGCGGTTATGCCACACTAAAGGATGGCGGTCCCAGTACCAATTATGCTGTCATACATTTGAAATCTCAACGTAATCATGGCTATAATTTCATTATCGATATTTATGGTCAATGACTGCTAGAATGCATCAATGAATGAATGCAAGAATGAACAAACAAATGAATGAATGAATACTACTGGTATTGTGTGTCGTTGCGTTAACATTATTATTATTTATTGAGTTAATTAAACAATTTGAACAAACAAACAAACAAATAAACATGGCCTATTTGCATATATAGGCTGTATTCGATATTTAATTAGTATTAAAGAAGTAACAACAACAAAAAATTAAAATTAAAATTAAATAATATTTGTTTGTAATACGATAATAATAAACTTGCAATATTATGAAGCAAATAGATACAGTATGTAAATGTGTGTAGTAAAAAGTTATCCTATAGTTGAATGGTTTATGCGATTTACTTGACTCAGTACTGCTTACTACGGTTATAAAATAATCGCCATTGGAGAGTATTTTCCAAGATAAACGTAAATCAGTCATATGGAAATCAGATAGACAGTCAATTACGTATAATTTATTCTTCTCATTCAATTCTGGTAATTTTTATTACAAAAACACCCCATGTTCTTCTATAAATTCCTGTGTTTTCTTATTATTATAGAAAAGTCAGCTAGGGTCACCTCTTATGAAAGGAACAGAACAAAATTTGCAAGTTCTTCACCACTATACCCAATGTTATAACTGAGAGAACTTTGTTCCAGGGCAGGTGGTAAGCCTATCATTTTAGAACCATTTATTATTGGATGGAAAACGTGTACTTGTCAAATGTGACAAGTACAGCACCCGGAGGTCAAGTTGGCACATTGTACAGAGGAACCAGTTATAATTTACTAATTATCTGCTAAGAAAATGTCAAAAAATTTAGTCAGCATTACAACCCAGCTTCTGACACCACCCACGTTGTATGTGTTTATTATTATCCATGAGTGGCGGGAGCTACAGCTTACATGGCAATTTACTCTCAGAGTTTTTCCAGAAGCCTGCTAAGAGGAAATTGCCGAAGAAATATTTTTTTTGTACTTCGAATTGTTCGAGATGTCTAACCTGGGGTTTGAACTAACACATACAGTGCTGTTCAAAAAAATAGATTCACCTGCTCTCCGAAAGGTTTACTAGACATCTCTTATGTAAATGGGTATATGTAATAAAGTAACTGTACTTTGTTTACTCACCTCTAATGAATATAATTCCGATACATTTCAAAAATTTTAAGCGTGACTCTTCTTTAATTAATTGCAAAATGTTGATCATGGTGAATCTATTTTATTGAACAGTAGTCAGTCAGGATTACGTCCTAGCTTCTCAACACCACTCATGTTGTGTGCGTTAATTTTATACATGCGTGGCGGGACCTACAGTTTAAAGTCGACTACGAACGACAGATTTTTTGAGAAGCTTTTCATGGCAATTTTTACTCTCAGAGTTTTTGCCAGAAATCTGCTGAGAGGAAGTCGCCGAAGAAATATTTTCATATTTTCGTTTTGATGTCTGACCTGGGATTCGAACTCGGGCCTTTCGTCTAATAAGCCAACACACTACCTACTAGACCACGGCGACTTCACGTCAAATAAATCAACACACAACCCTCTAGACTACAGTGACTTCAAGAAAATTTCAATCACACGATGAAAATGAATCATGTTTTCAGTACACAGAAGCTGAGCTTTGGCAAAACAACCTTGTGGAACCATTTTCGTACACCTTAATTGAAAAAAGACTTCCTTACTCCCAACGTGCCATTCCAATGACCAAAATGTCAACCCAAAAATAAAATACAAAATAAACAAGGCCTTATAAATTGCTTTCCGCCGATGATAAGTCGACATTGTGTGAATTCATCTGTAGCAGTTTTAATGCATTACACTGGTGCCCAGTAAGCCATTCTGTAGAGCAAAATATCATCCAAAAAAATATAAGACAGTCGAAGGCCTGAAATTTCTTTTGCAAGGGTGTGAAAGAGAACCGCATGAAATTTCTCGATATTAGAGACGATACATTGTACTTTGGTCCTCTGTGGACTACGCTGAAGCCCAAAGTGTCAACTTAAAAATGTAAGACCATCGAAATTGGCGTTCAACGGCAAGTCTTCTAAAGAGCTTGACTACCAGAGTAAATATTTCAACACATTTCTGAAGCCTATGGCGACCGATAATACAAAATGGAAGCATTAATGATATAATACTACTGAGACATCTTAAGACATAATGAAACACGAATTAACTGTCAATGGGACCCATTTTGCTCACAATGGAACTGTTTAAGCTGTCAGTTTTCATCAACAGGTTAAAAATTATTTTCTAGTAAAGTAGTAAAAGACTATATGCATCTGCAATGATTCTGTTAAAGCTCTGAAAGCTGAGCTAAGAGGTTCCTAAGCTCCTAATGCCCGAATCTGAACGTGACACCCTTGCTTTACCATCTATTGGTGACTGATAATGCAGAACACGTGGCTTAAAGGGTAAAGACTGCATTGCCGTAAGAGGAAGTAAAATGTAGTGAAATAGGGATTGAAGGTCAAGAAGAACAAACTGTGGGGTTATCAGGAAACCATTGAACGTGATTTGCTGCCTTAAAGACATCATCTTCATATCGTACTTAAAATGCAAGTCACAGTCTAATTTAAAACTAATTTTATTTTACTGAGAGAGCAAACAGCGATAGTCGCCCTACTGAAACTCTGTAAGCTAGGTTTCAGAGCTATTTTTTTTGTACATTTTGTAACATTTAGGGGATGGCCCCCTACTCACACAGTGCATTGTATTAGAACTAGGACAATATTTTATGGGAAGAGGAAAGAGGCAATGGTGTTTGTGGATACTAGATTTGAATGCCTTTATATTATAAATTATAGGCAAAACCACTGCAGGCAGGCAGTTCTACATATGACGCCGCCTTCTAAATATGGACGCCACTTAAAACAATGATCAGCAAAAACGGTAGTGTTGGAGCCCCATCTCTTAAATGAGATTCATTTTGTCAGCAAACGGTCTTTTTGAAGAAAGATATCGCTTTCAGTTCCGATTAGTAGGGCTGGACAAATTGTTTTATATTGAAGCACAATTCACAGGGTAGGGACTCAATCAAATCAACTGAACGAATTGCCGATCAAAATTTAATAAAACTGTGGAAATTTGTAAGTCAGCTAAATATAGCCTACAATTTAACAATATTTTCTTTATACAACACCTTCTAATAGCGTTCCTAACCAATTGTTTACATGACATTATGTTTGTGAAATAAAAACCACAAATCTAGAAACACATTGAAGTTAATCAATGGCACATTATCACAATTTCGCCAATTATTTTATCTAAAAAATTTGTGGCAAAAACAAAAACAAAAAAGAAAACACTAATGTCTCCACCCTAAACACTGCCTTTATTTATAAAATAATGATATGCCTGGCATACCCTTTGATTGGATAATTAACGAGTCAATTGACACACTGTTTTGTGGTGACTATTTCCATAGGTTTTGTGATTCATTGCAAAAAGGATTTTTAAAAATAAAAATTGCAATTCCAATGCAATTATTTTTACACAAAATGAAAATGAAAATAAAAACCAAAGTAAATAAACACGATTTCAATTGTTTATTTAACATTCAAATATTATTTGAAATATCAATTGTCATGGGATATTTTTGTAATTAAATGAAGATTAAAATTTGAAAAATTTCATTTGAAATTGAAGTTTGAAAAATAGAATGACAATCGCTTGCAGCTACTCCAAAAAGAAACATTTGACAATAGGCGATGAAGGCCTTTTGCTGAATAAAAGGGCACGTGAACAAAAAATTTTCTACTTTGGGACGATACTAATACACATGTGCTCTAAGAACATATGCATGCCGAAATACTAAAAATTTTAATGGGGATCTAGGGCTGGCGGCATCATCGTTTCATATTTCTTTAAGTATGAACACGCCGTAGTCTAGTAACTGGTGTGTTGGCTTTTAGACGCGAGTTTACGATTCAAAACCTAGGGCAAGCATCGGCAACAAACCGAAATACGGAGAAATATTTCTTCGGAGACTTCCTCTCAGCAGAGCAGATTTCTGGCAAAAACTTTGAGCGTAAAATAAAATTGCAATGAAAAGTTTCTCAAAAAATCTGTCATTCGGACTCGACTTTAAACTGTACTTCCCGCCACTCATGTATCAAACTAACACACATACGGATATCCTACAGGACACTAATTCCAAATTGGATATTCTGTGCACACGATGTGAGGGCATGATCACCTCACGCGAAGGTCAGAGATCATGCGATTTGACTCCTTAAACATTTCTTTCACAAACTACGAGGTTCTCAAAGCCAACATATGCCATGCCATCGGCCAAATTCCTCTCCTCACAAAGAAGACGTGGCGGGCGTTTAAACGATGCTATATTCCGCCCATAATGACATCAATAGGTCTTTTAAATGCATAAAAAATTTCGATAAAACTTCACTCTCACTTTGCTTAATTACAAGTTGAAGTGAGAAAATACTTCATGAAAGACCCGGTATATAGGCCCTTATTTTCTCTGAATTATAACCAGCTACAATTCTAATGCGCTCGAACACTTCTCTTTTCTGCTGTGGTCTCATAACGTACACAATATTGTAACAAAAGGAAGAGTCGCAATCTAGCCTCCAAGACGGACCCCTAAGAGTGTACGCAATCTGTTATTCTAGTCGCAAACAAAAAACCACGCTCGAGTAGGGGCCATCCCCTAAGTGAGGTTCACATACACAAAAAAAGAGAAATTAAGCTCTTGAACGTATTGAATTTTTTTCCTGTGGTCCCATAACCAACACAATGTTGTAACAGAAGGAGGAGTCGCAATCAAACCTCCAATCCGGATCCCTAAGAGTGTACGCAATCTATTATTCTAGTCGCAAACAAAAAGCCACGCTTGAGTAGGGCCCATCCCCTAAGTGATGGTCACATACACAAAAAAAAGAGAAATTAAGCTCTTGAACGTATCGAATTTATGTTTTTGTCTCACAGCAGAATTAAGAAAATCTACTCCCACGATCAGGGGGTTTATTTCTTCAAATGTGACCCTTCTCCATGGGTACGACCCTGTACAGAAAAGCTTTCTTTGAATATATTGGAACACAACCTACTGCAACATACCTTAAGGCTGATATTCAAGAGAACTTCAAGTACAACACAGGGTGTACAACACAAAAGTGATTTATATTAACAAAATTTTGTTTACCTACGAGTGATGTAAAGCAACAATTGTATTTACTATTGATAAGATAACAGATAACAGGTGTTTTTGTGCTCACAGTTAAGGTAAATAGTACAAACAAAAAAACTAAAAAAAAATACCCTCTTCAGAGGCAATACAATTTCACTACAATAAAGCGCCCTTCAGTGGAGTGTGAGTGAGTAGCTATGACTCAACCACAGACTGATGATGAGGAAAGTGATAAAAGCATATCAGTACGATAGAATAAGAAAACAAAACAAGATAAATAAATAAATAAAAATAATTTGCAAAATACTTTTATAAGCCAGTTGAGTAAAAGCATTTAAAACGTTAACACAACTTGCCTAAGCAGCAGAAGAATAAAAATTTAAAAGAAAAATTATTTAAAGTGAAAAGAAACAAAGGACAACAATGAAATCCTTAACTTTAATAAGCATTTTAGCTGTGTCGGTGCTGTGCATTAGTGTTGTAGTGCAAGCAAATAATGTAACCTGGGGCTATGTAGGCCACTATGATCGTATATTGGCCACAAATTATGTCAAAAAATCATCTGCTTTCTTTGGCAAACAAACTGTCACAGTAAAATATCCACCAAAGGTAAGATTTCTTTTAGAAGACTAAACATTTTCAATTTTTTTTATGTTCTTCATCATTTTTTTTTTCTTTACTCTTCCAGGGCCATATTAACTATGCCACTATAACCGCCATTAAGGCATTGGATTATGGTGGCCGCAAAGCATTCGGACATGCCGCTTTGACTAAAGGCGGACCAGGCCATCGTAATGCCACCATTGTTTTGACATCTCAAAGCGGTAAAGGCCTCAATTTTACCATTCAATATTTTGGACATTAAAATGCTAGACAGTATGCGTTTTTATTTTAATGCAGCAAAAAAACAATAAAAATCTCAAGAAATAAAATAAAAACAAATGAATAAAAAATAATTTGTTGTTTTGTTTAAATATCGCAAGATTCCAAAGGGATTACCGGAACTTTTACCATGAATAGTTTCGCTTTGATACTCCGGAAAGGACTTACAAACTAATTTCTCCAAATTTCAAACGCTTATGAAGACTGTACATGGTGTTTACAGTAACACAAACTGATTTTCGTTGAAAACTCTTTGGATATCCTTTGCTAGGACTTTTCTTAGCATATCGTTTACAAGTGCAATCAAGGATCTCTAATAACCTATCTTAAGTCCAGTAAGTGGTCCTACAGACTTAGGCATCCCATAGAATCATACGAGTCAACCATTCCTTTATGATAAGTCCAGCGAGAAGTTCCACAGACTCAGGTATCCCATGGAATGAGAGGAGTCAACCTCTTAAACTTTTTTCATTCCTTTTAAGTCACATTCTTCTCAGTCACATACGAATTTTTCACCAGGCTCGACCAGATTTTAAAACATTCACTGGCTATTTTGCATAGAAACCGTATATTTACGTCGCATAGGTTTGAAGTATGTGTTTCGGTGATTCCTTTCACCCGTAAAATAATCTGTATTATGTGCTTGAAGCCACGCCTATTCTGTAGAAATGTTCTTTGAGTTCACAATGCCCACTGTGATGCATTGTCATGCTATTTCTGGATACTCTGATAAAACTTTTTCTACAATAATTCTCTAGCCAAGGTTGAGATTGATTCAACCTTATCTGGCTTGAGCTGTTCGTTTCCTTTTCACCTTTCCATGAATATATATTTTAAAACTCCATTTTTCATACCCCAAAAATATTCTGACTCCATCAGTGGTGTAGTCGCGGGAGCTCCCCCATCATGGCAAATTCATTTGTCCGTCAATTTTCAGTTTTAAAACACCAAGAAATTGCGAGAACCGTCAGTTTGAACAGCCCTCTTGTTGCACTTCTATCAAACAATTGATTTCTGCCCAGAACAGCAAATCGAACAGCATCGGTTTACATGAAGGCTAATATGCTAATAAAGTTCTTTCCACCTGAGATCAGCTTGATTCAAAAGTTTTTGATTTAATAAACCCTGCTGAGCATATATGGGGCCTTCCAATAGGTACCTCCGAACAGTTTCATAGTTGATAACGGCCATCTTTTTGAAGCCTTATCGGTTAATTTAGCTATTATTTATTCTGTCTGTTTTGTCAAGTCATCAAATTAGAATGAACGTAAACGACCATAGATAATGACGCGTGTTCGATGGATGTGCTCTGGAGCAGTTGACAACCGACCATAATTTTAATTGAAAAATCATCTTTAGCGATGGGGTCCAATTCTGAACGGTTAGGTATGTTAACAAACAAAATTTTCGAGTTTGGCACGACACCAATCCACATGAAATCCAAAATGTTTAACTTTAGCTGATTCAAGCCTATCAATCAGTACCATAAAATAGAGAGTCAACTTCATAGAAGAAAATACTCGTAATGTCGAGCAATTAATTCTAGGTTTTGGATTAATTTCTATATTGTAAGCTAAGATCATGAGGTTTAAACCTTCTGAATCTTTTTTTAGTTCTCTCGTGTACAGCGTCAAACCAGTCACAATTTGAGCTCCGCAACTCGTTTTTCAAAATCGAAACCATTAGTTCATCTGCCTAACATCTGGCTCTAGAAGATGGTTATTTGAGTTTGTTTGTTCTGAATTTTATTTCCGGTTATACCCAAGCATACTTGTGCATAATTTTGTGTTTAAACCCAGTAATTGAACACTGTATATAAGCAATAGTCGCCGTAATCTAGTATTTAGTTTGTTGGTTTATTAGACGTGAGGCCATGGTTCAAATCCCAGGTCACACATCTTCAACAGCAGATCTCAAACTCTGAGAGTTAAATAAAATTGACATGAAAATGTTTCTTAAAAATCTGTCGATCGGAGTCGATTTTAAACTGTAAGTCCTGCCACTCATGTATCAAATTAACACACACAACATAAGTGGAGAAGCTACAGGACACTAATGCCGTTGGATATTCTGCACACACGATATGAGGGCATGAACACCTCACGCGAAGGTGAGAGATCGTGCGACTTGACCCCATCGGTCAAATTCCTCCACACAAAGAAGGTGTGGCGGATGTTTGAACAATGTTACATGGCGCCCATAATGACATCAATAGGTCTTTCGAACGAATAAAAAATTTCTATAAAATCTCACACTCACTTTGTTTAATTACAAGTTGAAGAGAGGAAGTGCTTCATGAAAGACCCGATATATTGTCCCTTATTTCCTCTGACCAGCTACAAATCGAATGTGCGCGAACACTTCTCTTTTCTGCTGTGGTCCCATAAAACGTACACAATATTGTAACATAGGGACCCATAAGAGTGTATGCAATCTATTATTCTAGTCCCAAACTTAAAACCATGCTTGAATAGGACCCATCCCCCTAGTGATGGTCACACACAAAAAATAGAAATTAAGCTCTTGAACGTATCGAATTTATTTTTTGTCTCACAGCAGAATTAAGAAAATCTGCTCTCACGATCAGAGGGATTTATTTTTCAAACGTGACTCCTCTTCATGGATACGGAACTGTAAAGAAAAGCTTTTTTTTTTTAATGTAAAAACCCAGTCTAGTGTGAGGATCTATGACTCACTCACGAAAGACTGATGATAAGGAAAGTTATAAAAGCATATCAGTATGATGGAGTAAGAGAACACAACAAGGAAAACAAATAAAAATCATTTGCATAATGCGTTCATAAGCCAGTTGACATAAAACATTTAAAACGATAACACAACTTGCCGAAGCAGCAGACAAGAAGAATTTTAAAGAAAATTTATTTAAAGAAAGAAAAAATAAAGGAAAACAATGAAATCCTTAAATTTAATAAGCATTTTAGCTGTGTCCGTGCTATTCCTTAGTGTTGCAGTGCAAGCAAATAATGTAACCTGGGGCAATGTAGGCTACTATGATCGTCTATTGGCCACTAGTTATGTCATAAGATCACCCATTTTATTTGCCAATAAAACCGTTATACTAAAATATCCAACAATGGTAAGATTTCTTTCTAAAAAATAAATATTTTCAAGTTTTTTATGTGTTGTTCACCATTTTTTTTCCTCTTCCAGGGTTACCTCGAAGATGACATTATAACCGCCATTAAAGCTTGGGATTATGGTGGCAGCAAATCATTTGGACATGTCGCTTTGACTAAAGGCGGACCAGGCTATCGTACTGCCACCATTGTTTTGACATCCCAAACTGGCAAAGGTCTCAATTTTACCATTCAAGTATTTGGTTATTAAAAAGTTATGAATTTAACTTAAAGCCCAAGCAGTATGTGGCTTAATTGTAATACAGAATAAAATAATGAAAATATCAAAATATAAATAAATAGTAAAAATGAATTTGAATCAATTTTATTGTTCTTTAAATATCTCACGTTTCTCAAAAAAATTACCGCAGCTTATACCGTGAACAGTTGTTCCGCTTTGCTATCCCAGAAAGGCTGTAGGACTTACTATCTAATTTCTACCAATTTCAAAATCACGTGAAGCCTCTACACGGTGTTCAGATTAGAGATAACTCATTTGATGTAAAAACTCTTTTAATATGCTTTGCTAGGCCTCTCGTTTACGGTCGTAATCAAAAATCTCAGACCTTAACCTGTGTTAAGTCCAGTTGAGAAGTCGCGTAGACTTAGGCATACCATAGAAACAGACCAGTCAACCATTTCTCATTTTAAAACATTCATCGTCTCTTACATACATACATACATACATACACACAACATTACAACCCTTCGGTCAGGATTACGACCTAGCTTCTCGTACCACTTATGTTGTGTGTGTGTGTTAACTTTATATAAGAGTGCCGGGACCTACAGTTTAAAGTCAACTCTGAACGACATATTTTTGAGAAACTTTTCATGGCAATTGTTATTTACTCGCCAAGTTTTTGTCGGAAATTTATTGAGAGGAAGTCGCAAGAAGAAATATTTTGTAATATTTTCATTTTGTATTCTGACCTGGAGTTTGAACCGTGGCCCTACGTCTAATAAGCCTCATGTAGAAACCGTAAAACATTCTCCACCAAATACATTTACGTTGCATAGGTTTCCAATTTGTATTTTGGTGACTCCTATCACACATCAAAGCATCTGCATATTGCATTTGAAGCCATTTATATTCAATAGAAATATTCTTCGAGTTGGATCTAATAAAAGTCTCAAATCTCTTCCCATCGTAATTACCCGACTTAAGTTTAGATTGTCTCAAACCTATCTGACATGAGATACTCCTTTCTTTTTCTCTGACCTCATCAGTGGTGTGGTAGCTCTCCCATCATGGCACTTATGATAAATAATTGATTGCTGTCCAGAATAACAGTTAGAACATGCGCAGCATCAATTATCACAAAGACTAGTACGCATAAAATCTTTCACCAGAGTTTGGCATGACACCAATCCACATGAGATCCAAAATGTGTACCTTTAGCTGATTCAATCCACTCATCCAGTACCATAACAATAGCGAGTCAAGTTCATAGAAGAAAATTCTCGTAATGTCGACATAGAGTCAAATAATATTGTTATCGTCTGGATTTAGTATCCCTTGAGCAATTTGAATTGAACTGAACATCTTTCATTGAGGTTAACTTCAAATATCTACGAGTTTCTCCATGGTAACCGAATTTTTTTTATTTGGTCTTAAACACACCCACTTCTGGACCGTTATTTTTCAAAAACAATGAGAATTACAACGTTTCGGTCAATAGAGCAGTGCGCCGTCCGATAAACAAATTAGAAGAACGTGGTTGACATGTGCGTGGTGCTACATACCAAACAGTTTGCCACACCCTGAACATATTGAGAAACGATGTTGGTGAGCAGCAATTAATTTCACGATTCGGTTTAATTACACTATTGTAAGCAAAAATCATGAGGTTTGAACTCTCTGCACTTTTTTTTCTCTGGTGTACAGGATCAAACTAGCCATTATTTGAGCTCTGCAAGACACTTTTAAAGCTGTTTTTGGTGTGATACCAGAAAAAAGACCGGAAAAAGTAAGTCAAAATTGAAGTTCCTTTGTTGCTGAAACAAATTGCATTTCCTTTTGCCAATTTATGAGGTTTTTTTTTATTTTTAACATCCGAAATCCAAGCCAATAAAATTGATCCATCAGTTCCATGACTTCCATATAGCACTACATAATGGTTATTTGAATTTGTTTCTTTCGAGTTTAAATCCGATTTAAAGCCAAGCATTCTGGTACATAATTTTGTGCTTAACACTGAGTATAAGCCGAACACTGAGTATAAGCCGCAGTCAGGTTCACTTTTTCACCCTATAAAGTTGAGTAGACTAACAGAATAGTGGTAGTTTTTTCCTTAAACTATTAAAAAAAAATTAAACTAAAAACCAAATGAATAAAATTAAATATTTTTTTTTATTTTATTTCATACACATTTTTTTTTAGTTTAAAAATAAAAATAAAGATTGTTTATTAAGATTATAAAGAAAACATTAAACAATAAAAAAAAATAATATTATTTGCCATAGATTTCTACGCGGAACATTAGACCATAATTGTATTGTGACTGCAATTTGATGTTGACGAAATTGAAGCCAGGTCCACCAGAATAAATGGTTGCATGTCCTCCAGTACCATTTGTCACCTGATCAAAGGCTCTAATGCCGGTAATAATGCGACCATTACCGATGCCCTGTTTTAAATAGTAGAGTAGAGTACATAAGAATGAATAATTGAATATTTATAGGATGAATGTTTATGATGAATGTTCGATGATATGGTGAAATGCAGTTGCAAGAAGTACATTTTCATTGCGAGTGGTTTTTATGACTTTTCTAAAAATAAGTAACTATTATGGATGCTGTGGTGTATTATCAGGTTTATTATAGAATTATGATTGATTGCGGCTGTTGTTTATATTCAACTTAGGCTGTACGATTAAGGAGCTAATGAAAATATTGCGTTTGAATTTCAAAATATCTCGTTGTGGTTACAATCGGTATGCATCTACAGTCAAAGTTAAAAGTCCACATACAGCGGTATATGTAGACAGCAGTAACAGAATAGAGAAGAAGCTCTTTTAATTAGTTACAATTAGTTACACTTATAGTCGCAGTTATGCTGTAATTGTCGTTGTCTATTTGCTAATATAATAGCTTATCAGATGAGAGTCCAGCTAAAACATTTCGAACGAAACGTAATTCGAAAAAAGTATTTCTTTCGACAACTTCCTGTCAGCAGTCTTGTGGCAACAATTCTGAGAGTAAATAAAATTGCCATGAAAAGTTTCTGAAAATATCTGTCATTCGGTGTCTACAATTACACTGTAAGTCCCGCCATTCATGTATAAAATTAATACACTCAACATGGGTGGTGTAAGAAGCTGGGTTGTAATCCTTACTAAGATGTTGTTATAACCAATTAACACATTGACTGCCACGGCAATTTTCAGGAAAATGGCCACTCAAGCCAATATTGACTTTTTGTTCTTTTGCCAGAAGCCATTTATCGATACTAGCACGCATACGAGTATAATACAGTTTTATTCGTAGCTACACAAAAATGGCAGGTTTAGTGAATACGAGATAACTCGTAGTTGGCACTCTAGAAGGTAACGCAATCTACGAGTTATCGCGTAGTTGGCAGTCAACGTGTTAAGTAAGTAAGTTACACTCACAGCCTTTGCCTTGAGAATAATGAGAGGTGCCTCTCTTTTTTAACTGGCAGCCTGTGGATTTTATGCTAAGTTTGGTGATGAAGTATAACGAGAAGGTGTTAATGAAGAATTTTAAGCCCGGAATACTAAAATACAGACATGGATGGAGGTAAAACTACCAGTTATAATCTTCATTTTAATAAATTAATATCAGCTGCTGATAGGTAAAAGGTAAGTAGAAGTGGTTGTCCCCTCGATGGAGTCATGAGCGGATCGATAGATAAACTATGGTATATATTTACAAGGCCGAAAGGGCAAAGAGCATGGTTTAGATCCTGGAAGGTTTCCTTCAAGCGACTCATATAAAAAAATCAGGAAAGTAGAAATTCTTGCATTAATAAGATAATAGACTTTCAATACCACATACATTGTACATACATACATAATTGATCATTATAGCCCTTCAATCAGTATTACGACCTAGCTTCTCACACCACTTATGTTATGTTTGATATTCCTTGTGAAAGTAATTTTCATAACCCATCGAATATATGGGAACTATTTAAGAATAACACACGTTGACTACAAGCCTTTGCCAAAATATATCTACGGCATAGAACCCATAACCTATACTGGTGAAGTTCCCAGGAGAGTGGCCTATGAAAGTCATTTGCTGAGGCCTTTTATGGAAATTCGTTGGACATTTCAATGTAACCCTACAGTGTGCATGAGATTCAACAAAATTATAATACTTTCTGTAAATGCATTACAAATCAAAGAAATTAAACAGTTCTACAAATAATAATTGACTAAGTTACAGTGGGCAAATGCAAGCAAAACTATAACAATAAATCAAGCGAACAATACTTACTCAACACACTTTAATTAAATTCAATTAAGTAGTACACTCGCAATAATGTAAAGAAGACATCTTTTTTTTCGAGAAAAATAGTAAATTGCCCCACTGTACTGTTAAGTTTGCACAACTGTTGAAAGCATGGCTGCTGTAAATTATTAAACTATGAAAACATTTTAGGGGTTAAGAGTCACACAACTTAAGGTCGAACGGAGCGGAAGTGTACGGGTTTTCCGCTTCGAAATAAAAAAACCAAGAAAATTCCTGACACCTTACCAGACAGAGATCATAATCAAGGTTTTCCTTTGTTCTTCTCTTAAAATTTCTGCTTGAAAATTGCTATCCAAGACGGTGACGATGGTTACGCATATAACAGCGAGATGTGGAGACTAATATTTTACAAACGGATGACAAATCACCACATGTAGGATAACATCTGCAATGAATATGATGAGAAGCTTGGGAAGAACTAACTGTAGATGAACAGAGGGCTCAATTTGTAAGCCGTACACCCAATACAATCAGCCAATGCACTACCCTAGAAGACGCTGTTTAAAGGCAACGATAACTGGAGAGCTACAGGAGAGCAATCACTATCTAATTGAGTTTGCGAAACTTGCTCAATGAAATGGAAACAATGTCAACAAATAATAATGGAGACAATCTTAGTGACTACTCTGTGCTCCTTAAAGAAAGAAAAAGGAAACACAATTGCAATGATGGGGGATATTTTGCATTCCAATACGTTCTCCAGGCATAACATTACGGATAGAGTAAAAAAGAGCGAACATAGCGTTTTACCCTTCTAAAGAGGCCGTAAGCAAGATTTAGATGCTTGGGCTGGCCATCAAAAATTTTTGTCGATAGGAGATTTTATTTTACGACTCCAGCGAGTGATTTCTTTTTCGCTGATGCAGAGCTTACTGAATTACTTTAAAGTGCTGAACAGACTCGTCCGAGAGTTATGTTTGAAGGATGCTGACATTAAATTTTAATATTGACCACCTGACAACAGGATTGTATTTCATGTCATGTATGTCGTGGCCATATTGAAAACTGGATAACGCTTGTGAAATTTATCCATAGAAATCACTTAATTGTTGCTATTTCTTGAAATTTTTTAAGGAAGTTTCCGTTTATTCAAAAGTAAATCTTATATGGATACCAGGACACCAGGACACACACAATCGTTCGAAATTGTACTGCTGTTGGACAGATCTAGTAATGTCTGGTTGTCAGCTCAAAACCTTCGGCATGTCACTGTTATGTTTGTTACAGTCGATTGACAGGGAAGCTCTTCTTCGTCTGCTATGCGTAAGAAGTGTACTGATAGTTTTTGTTTTTCTTAACTTTCATGGACCATTATGGAAAATAGACTTATAGAATGTAATATAGACGATGACGTCATTTGTCACACTTACTTACACCAATCTCTCACATTTCTTAGTTCTCTAATGGAATATTTCATTCGAAAATTAACTTAATTAAAGGCAAACTTTATCTTTTGCATTTTTATTTCAATGTTTAACAAAATAAATCATCAAAACAGAAGCGGAACCTTAAGCTATGTACACTTAGTGCTGGCCGTTAAAGAGAAATTTGAAATTCTTATTTTTAGAAATGTTTTTTTATTTTTAATCGTAAAGGTTTTATTCAATGAACTTGTTGAATATTTTTTTTTTGCAAAAATTACAAAAAATACACACTACTGAGCGTCTCTTGATATTTTGCGTTTTTGCAAAATTTATTTTTCATAGAGAGTGTGTGCAAAAAAAAATGACCAACTTAGAAGCAGCATGTGTTTAGCATGATTTCCTTACAGAGGCTGGGCTTATCAGTGAATATATATATATGTATGTATATATGGATGTATGTATATATGTACGGGTATGTATGTATGTATGTATGTATGTTCTAAAGAAACAGCATAAGATTTCCGGTAGCAGGAAAACACAGTTTTTGCAAAAAAAATTATTTCATGAAAGCAAAAACTACAATACAAAACATGATTAATTTATTTATAAAAACAATGAACGAAACGACATGAACACAAATGAAATGTGAAATTAAAAATTTCAAATTTCAAATTGAAATTCTAAAAATATGAATTGATTGAATTGTCCAAGCAATCAAAAGAAATAGAAAGCAACCTTGAGTGAAAGAAATTCAATTCAAATGGAAAAGAAGAAAAAAAAAGAAATTAAAAATCGTAGATAAGCCGCTAAAATCAATTTCAAAAGAAAGCAAAACTGAAATTCGAAATCTCGACTTGACTTCCACACTTACATACATACACGTAAAACAAGTGCAAAACATAAAAGAAATGAAAGTAGAAGAAAAGAACAGAAAGAAATAAAATTGAAATTGAAACTGAAATTTTTGATAAGAATGCCTGCCAAAAACCGCCACTTTTTATTGTAAAGAATGGTTTCTCTTTCACTGGTTGAAGAAAATGTACTTCGGATATTAAACGAATATAAATGAATGAATAAGTGAATGAATGGATAACACAAACACACACATAAGCTTACATTTTTGGGAAATTTAATTTCATGAGTCACATATTTGCCCGGCGATGAGGCATTAAAGACTTGTTCGGCATGCAGCAGTTGCGCTGAGTTCGATATATTGCCCCAGGTACTGGATATCGCATATGTGGTGGCCATCAGGCTTATCAGCACAATTGTTACAATAACTTTTATATTTTGCATCTTTATATTATTGTAGTTGTAGTTGTTGTTGTATTTTATTAATTTATATATGTATGTATGTTTTGTTAATTAAAAATTTCTTTCTTATTTAATTGTATAATACAAGTACACGTTTTACTTTCTCTCTTTCCTTTTCCTTTCTTTTTTTGTATCTTTTTTTTTCTTTTAATTGATTTTCGTTTTTGATTTCAAAATTCCCCAAAAAATATTTGCTTCTTTTGGTGTTTTTCTTTTAATAATTTACTTGGTCTACTTTGTTCAATATACGACCGTTTTCTAGCAAACAAATTTTAAAACTAAATTTTCTTTAAATTTGATTTTAAAGTCTGACTTAAGAAATTTTGAAAAAAAAAAGAATTCTAAGATTTCAAACTGGGCAATGTGAGCAGTACTCAAACAATGAGTTTTAATCTCTACTTAAACACACACTCAAAAAGGGTGAACAACGAACATTTAATACCCTGCCACATATGGTACATACGTTCTTCACAAATCACAGCATGGTTTACAACAATTTCTCAGGCAAACAAAGGATGGAGATTTTCTTGCGCCATAAATAATGCTTTCGGTTACACATACTGCAGGTACCCTCTAAAATTTTAAATCTAAATGCAATTAAGTCTGGAATAAAATATCGGGTCTACTAACAGGGACTTTCAAACTTTGGCACTTCATAACGGCCATCTGTTTGGCCAATTTTTCTTATTTTCATTGAAAGATCATTGGACTGGCTTTGTAAGCAAACAAAATTGTTGTTTTTGAGACGCTGTCAATCCAAATGAAATACAAAAGAGAGAGGAGATCATCTGTTAGCGTCATCGTTCAATATTCATTTGAAAACTATATTGGCCAGTCCATTGCTGACAACCGCAAGCACTACATATCGCTGATTACCAGCTTCTTTGGGCTGAATTGGAAGATCTACGTGGCACTATAGAAGCGATTTGAGATCATTGTCCCCACACGTGAATGTGATGTGAACTGGCCATCATGATTATCAGTGTTATGCCCACGTCAATAAATTTTTCTTCAAATCTGATCTGAGTGTGGTTTCAGCAGGACGGCGCTATATGCCACATTAGACTTTTTGTACAAGGGATTTGAGGTCATTGTCCCCGCACGTGATGTGAACTGGCTATCACGGTGACCACATATGCCCACATTTTTTTTTTATTTCGAATTATCGTTGATTTTTTTTAAGAACGTGTAACAGTGTCTGATAGACGGCGAATACTCAACTACTGTACTCGCAGGTTAGCATGCGATGGTTTTTCGCAAATGGCAGCTGACAAGTTGTCTGCCTGTTCTGCGATTGTGACTGGGTAAATGACAGACTTCACACATTCCCGTAAAATATAGTCAAGTGGAATCAAATTCCTTAATATTGGCGGCTTTTCATGGTTCTAGGATCTTTTTAGTGATGCTAACGGTCCGCTAAACTAGACAAGTAATACACTTTTTTGTAATGCCAGTTCTTGAACTGTTTTTACCTGCTCTGTTCAATGCTGAAGAGAAATTTTGTTAGACAAACTTCTCAAGGTTTATTGACCTTCCAAACGATATTGTGTTTTATGGTTTTATACTAACGGTATTGACGGCTGCTATGAATTGTCAATCAAGGTCTCAGCCTTTTTGGCATTGCGACATGCCATGAATCCATTTTTACTCTGAAGAAATTTAGTTTATAAGACAAAATGGCAAACAAGCCACTTGGTTTACTAGTATAAACGAGGTATATAAGCGATTGAATACTGCAGAGGCATGTGTATTGAGGTAGGAAAAGAAGTCGCCGTAGTTTAGTTAGGTTGTGTGTTGGCTTATTAGGTGTGAGGCCACGGTTCAAGCCCCTGGCTTAGCCATCTCAAACAAAAAGAAAAATTAAAAAATATTTTTTCGGCATTTTCTCTACGCAGAACTCTGGCAAAAACTCTCAGAGTAAATAAAAAATTGCCATGAAAAAATTCTCTACAAAAGCTGTCCTTCGGACTAAAATTACACCACATAGGTGGTTTAAGAATCTAGATCGTAATCCTGACTGCAGGGTTGCAAGGACCAATTATGAACGAATGTATGTATGCACATGGAAGGAGAAGAAAAAACCTGAAATTCTGCTAACCATGGGCTCGCGTTCCATATGCCAACACACTATCTACGAGCCTGCGGCGACTACTTGCTTACAGAAGGAGAAGAAAAAAACCTGAGCTTCTGCTATACTTATGATCTCACCGAGATGTTGAGAATTGATACTGGAAATCGAAATGGATTTTTTGAAGGTCCAGGACTAGAAGAAATAAAAGACTCGTAATACAATTGGCCATATATGGTCTATATAGATTCATTATGCCTACAAGATGTACATTAGGGTACTTTTTTTCTCAAAAAAATCGGATTTTGATTATATTGAGTGACTTTTTTTAATTTCTTTTTAAAAGCAAAAAAATAAAGTCATCGTATATAGAATAGTTTCTCTTCTGATCTTTCTTTCTTTTTCTTTAAATATACATATTAAATTAAACAATACAATACAAAACAATACACAAGTATATATATTTAAATACAATATACATATATTAATGCTTGTATATGTGGTATAAAAAAATTTCACTAGAATTTCTTATCAGTCAGGCTCAGTTACTTACAGTCGACGTCAATTTGTATTTCATTTTGAGTGAAAATCGAATACAAATCATGTGGCGATATTTCTTTTTATTTTTTTTAACACACTTTAACTCACTGAATCATAGAGTTTATTAAACACATACATGCACACTCACACATGATTTAGATTACATATATTCCGATTTAATTTTATTTTATTTGAATTCCTCTTTAATTAATTTGTTGTAACAGAGGCTTGTGGTAATGATGATGACAATGTGAGGAAATCTGAAATCTAAAAATAAAATCATGAAGACTATAATTATTACAACGATTAAATAGACAGACAGACAGACTGACATATGAGTACTAAAAATAGAATATGCTTTCTGCCTTTTTTTCTTTTAATAGATAACCAACACTCTAAGAGCTATCTGCGTTGGCAGCCAGCATGGAAGCCAATTGTATGGCACAGAGAGCAGTGCGATAATAGTACGAAAATTCAATACAGTTTTTGGTGCCTAATAATGGTACTAAATCATGGATTTTGTAAAAAAAAAATATATATTTCTTGTAAATATTTTTACATGTTTTATCGATAAAAAATGAATTTTTTTTAAACTATCTGTTTAAATTATAAAACATTAATTAAATACTAACAATAAAGTATTTATTGCAAATCGATTAATTAAATTCTTATTAAATAATTATCCATGTATGTGTGGGTTTTTTAATGAACTTATACACACAACACTTGTTAATTAATAATTAAGCAAAAAACGGTAATAAAAAAAATCCCTTTAACGATTTAATTAAATTAATATTACAGAGAGAGAGAGAGAGAGAGAGAGGCAGTGAAATAATAAACAAAAGAAAAAAATTGATGTGGTACTGGCAAGGCAATAAGGGGTCAATAGCTCCTAGACTTAACTTATCAAAATAGTCTTCACTGCCCTGACATCTTTAAGTCTTCGTGAAAGTAGAAATAAAAGTTAGAGTGCGAACTGTTTTTCATGGACCTTATGGCAGCACACTATCAATAGTGCGGCAACTCAAAACACAACACTCTGAGACCCTGTTCTTCATGGTGAAACTCGTTTACTGCATACATGTGATTAGAAATTCGGATTTTCTGCTCACAGACATTCTGGCTCTGCCCTTGTAAGATATACAGATGAAAGTAGGAGTCACTTTAGACATTTACTTACTTAATTGGTTATTACAGCCCTTTAGTCGGGATTACAATCCAGCTTCTCAAACAACCCATGTCCTGTTTGTTAATTTTATCCATTAGTGGAGGTTTCTACTTTCATGGCAATTTTTTTTTTTTTTTACCTTCAGAGCCAGAAGACTGCTGGACCACTATCTAATAAACCAACACACTATCTCCTAGACCACCCGTAGCTTCTGCTATAGTTAGTTAGGATTACAACCCAGCTTCTTCCATCACCTCTGTCCCGTATGTTAACTTCATGCATTAATGGCGATACATACATTCATGTCAATTTTATTTACATCCAAAGCCGGGACTTCTCATCTAATAAACCAACACACTACCTACTAGACCATCCTGTAGGTCCTGCCACTCATGGATAAAATTAACACACACAATATGGGTGGTGTGAGAAGCGAGGTTGTAATCCTGACTGAAGGGTTGTAATGATCAATTAAGTAGGTATGGAGGTTTGCCACAAACACTGGCACAGGCTAAAATCAATGAGAGGCTCCATGGTTTTCAACCAGAAGAAGGACGAAGAGCCGAACTAGTTACAAGCCTAGAGGATACTTGTATGGGTTACTTAAAACAAAAAGAAATCTTTTAAATGCAAACAATTTTTATTTTAAATGCTGTATTCCATGAATATTAACAAAAACATACAAAACAAAACAAAGTTAATTTATTTATTGCGCTGATAAACTATTTTCACTCTCTCCAGTCAACAGTTGGATTATCCAGAGATCCGTTTGCCTGCCTTACGGCCATACATCTCCACGGTGCTGTTAATGCCCCTTGACTTTTGACCCAATAAGAGTATAATGGTTGAATTCAAAGCATTACCCTTGTTCATATTGGCGGTAGTGGCACGTATGGGTCTAGCGCCAGAGGAATTTCGGAAATTATCAATTACCGAAATTGATGATACAACAGTACCAGGTTGTGGTGGGGCATCCTTCAAAAAGAGAAAAACAGTCCTCTCATCATAAATTTCTTTATATTACATTTACACTTCAGATCGAACTTACCAAACTTGGATAGCTAACATAGGCATTCAGTCGTTTACCCTTAACAGGCAGAAAAACAATTTTTTGACGAAACAGTAATTGATCACCGGTATTGTGCTTGCCCCAGGTCATGTTAGATGACAAAGCCACGGTGGCTAAGGCAGCGATTAATAAGAAACTTAACAAAAATTTCATTCTTTTCCTTCAAATACTTTCGTGCGCGTTAACAAGTTTGTAATACTTTTCAGCTAAGCGTTGAAAGGCAATTGATTTGTAAAACGTTTACTACTTGACTATTTAAACGAAATGTCCGTCTGGTTTTGTCTGAGGTTTTCTATAGAAATGTGGAATATTTTTATTGAGTTATGAGTCTCATGCAATATTTTTAAACGGCTTTTTTAATAGCCATTAACAGAAAACCTTGTGAATCAGAAAAATCGAAAGAAAAATTAATAAAAATAAGAAAGTCTTTCAAGTCTCATTGAGTGAGTCGTTAATATCGGCAATCCGGAGAGATCTTTCTTAAGGTTTATATTACCACTTTCGCTCCACAGTACTATATACATGACCACCTGGGTACCACGGAACCAGCCAATACAATTGCAAAGTAACCACATAGCCATTGACAGGTCATATCGTAATAATTCTGCGTAATAGTAGTACGAAAAAATGACCACCGTGTGATTATTGCAATGATTAAGCAGCATTTGGCTGCACAGGAAAAACCATACCCACTACGGCAAAGATACGACGACTTACACAGAATATGCACTTCCATGCGCACATCCAAAGTGTCACATGACAACAGCGTTATCCTTACGTATTGCCTACGAAAATCCCGAATGCAAGGAGTGCATTTTAGAAATTCATGAGGTCTTATATCAGAAGAACAGCTGATTAAATGCGTCCGGTCATTTTTATAACTGGAAACCATTATTACAACAAACAGCGGCTTTAGAGAGTACCTAAAAATCTCCTTAACTAGGACTAGACAAGCTCAGGACCAACTAAACGCAGTGAGAAGTAGCCGACACGCATTGCGGAGCACTTAATTGAATTTTTTGCTTTGCTTGGACATGACTTATGAAAGGTGACCTCAGAACAGTAAATTTAACGAATTCTCACCAAATGCTAGCAGCAAATGCTGCATTCAAATCAAGTAAAATACAATCGAAATCACGGATCTAAGACATGGAAATGGGTCATGCGCACTTTCTGCGCCAACCATTGCTCAGCACAACCAAGTCTGCAATTAACTGGAATTTCCAGGACAGTCGCTAGAGAAGTTGTTAAGGCCTCACTTGGCGTCAATTGCTGTATACACATACACACATAATTGGTCTGTACAACCCTCCAGTCAGGATTACGACCTAGTTTCTCACAGCACTTATATTGTGTTTGTTAATTTGATACGTGAGTGGCGGAATGTACAAACTCTGAACGACAGATTTTTGAGAAACTACTCATGGCAATTTTATTTGCTCTCAGAATTTTTGTCAGAAATCTGATGACAGGAAGTCATCGAAGGAATATTTTTTCATATTGTTCGAGATGTTCGAGGTTTCTATAGAAACTGAAGTTCAATCAGCGTTTATTGGTATGCGGCTTCAGATCTGATAAGTCCACAATCCACAATATTCATACAACGACAAATTCCGGAAAAAAATCTCTGAAAACTAAATCATCAGAAGGACTTTAATGGAACTCATGTATTTCTAGGAAGGTAGGAAAACACATCTTTAAAAGTCTTGATACCATATGAGGATTTCAACTCATATGGAGAGTGCTTTAGAGAAGGCGCGTAATATCGCAATGGTACTATATTTTAAAAATAGTTCAATTCCTTGCTTACGAACCCAGTGGGAGGTCACAATTCTCGTCAGTGTATAGAATAGGAATCCATCAAAATGTGAGTAGCAGCTGGGAGTGTTTCAATGAAAACTAGGAATTTATTTACCTTGCATGGGGACATATTATATGATGTCTGCCTGGAGGGCAAGCTTAGAACTTAATAGGAGCTATTAAATCATCAACAGGAATGGCCTCTATTGTACAACACAGTACCTATTCCCCCTGCGCTTCTCTAAGGTTGTCATTGAAGTATTCTAATGAAAAGTTCTACGCAATACCGAGACAACTGCGTGAGTTAACGATGACGTAACATCCAAGAGCAATCGATGCCATTGACATTGTCCAGCATACTAACAGCAAACGTTTATATTGATTACAAGCTTATCTGAATTGTTCGGATGAAACTAGAGAGGATCTGTCTGAGATTGGTTAGAGTAATTGCCAAAGGCTGGCGTGCAGCTATGGCAACTGGGAGAAAACTAAGACGAAATATTACCAAGGGCATATTAAGGCCGTCTAAGCCAGTACTCGCCAACGGCCTATCGATTCGATAAGAAATTTTTATTGAAAAGTTTAAAGCAACTACGCATTAAACTGTATCAGTCAACAACAATCCATCAAATTGTTTTATAAAGAGAAGTTGCAGTCACATAAATTTCAATTGCTGTTGATTCATTATGGGAAACATGGAAAAATAGAAAATATATAATAAAAAAAAACGACTTCAAAAATAGAAATTTTATTTATAAAATGAAAACCACGGGAGTTTTAATATTTCAATACAAATTTGCTGCATAAGAATTTAGTTTTAAGGAGTACTTTGTCTAGAACGGTTGAAAATGAAGTTTTTATTCGGGTTCTATTGTGGACTATTGAAGAAATACGTAGAAAATCACTGCTATATTCTGGTATACCAGTAGCTTTTATATGAATGCACAGAGACAGGGGCTTTATATACGAACACATGCCTACTAAACTTATGCCTTAATGCATTGGAAGGTCAGATAATTACTTTCCTAACAGATGAATAAACAAAAAAGAGAAGTAAATTATGCAGTTTAACTAGCAAACCGACTAGATAACAGAAAGAGCAGGTTAAGATCGCTGCAGTCTAGTAGGTAGTGAGACGAGAGACAGCGGTTCAAATCTTGGCTTAGACATCTCAAACAAATTGAAATATTACATTCGGTCTTCTGGCAAAATCTCTGACAGTGAAATAAAATTGCCATGAAAACTTTCTGTAATCTGTCGTTTGAAGATGACAACAGTAAACAGCAGGTTCTGTCACTCATGGTGATGTGAGAAGCTAGATTGTAATCCTAGCTAAATGGTTGTAATGATCAATTAAATAATGATCAGTAAGTATGTTGAGATATCCAAACTTGATTGAAAGAAGAACTGTGACAACAAAAAAGTCTGAACTATGTAATTGATGTTAACATTACTTAGTATCCCAGGCTTCAATTTCTCATAGCGGGTTAATAGTCAAAAAATCAATTCCTATGCAACGTATATACAAGCATGCACATATTATAGGAGCTCCACACATATAGTTTCTAAAATGTATTTTCACAGAGGGTTTAATTTCTTCGGAATAATAGTTGGCAACCCTTGCGTTCTAGAACCTACATACATAACATATGTACATAATTGGTCATTACAACCGCATTATCGCATTGAAACAATAATAAAACAACCCACTTTTTAAATATATACAATTTATTTATAAAATGAACATAAAAAAGGGAAAACCACAAGACCTGAAGCATATATATCTGTGTAGCAATTTGAATTCATTTCATTTGCAAAAGAATTCAGTTTTAAGAACGACATTGTATAGAACGGTTTAAAATGAAATTTTTATACGGGTTCTGTTTATTGCTGACACTAGCAACCGTAATTCTTTCAAAATCTGCTAAATTTGGTAGACGGGTATCAGGAGATATTTTGCTTTATCGCGAAGATGTTGAACGTTACCCCATAAGATATCGAGTACAAGACTACTATCTGACGTATCCAACACGTGTAAGAATTTCTTTGTAGTTGTATTTGTATTTCTTTTTTTTTAATTTTTTTTTAATTTTTCTAAGGCTGCAAGTCAAAAGGTGATTGTAACAGCGATTTATGTTTATGATCATTTCACCAATAGATCTGGAGCCAAGCCGAAATTAATACCAGTCAAACATAGTAGGGCGAATAGAGATACGAATTCGTACATAATTTTGTTAAGAAGTAAACGTTCGCATGGCATTAATTCGACCGTAGAATTTTTTGGAAGATTTAATTGATAACTGGATATAGAAAATCATTATTGAATTTAATTTTGTTTGAATGAAAATAACAAAAAAAAAATAAAATGAAATAAAATAAACTACCTGGAATAGAAATTGCCTTCATTCTTAAGCCCCCAAACGTTAATATGCAGTTTGGCGTACTAAGAGCCTTTATTTAAATGTTTCCTTCGATGTATCGATGAATATCTGTACAAAATAAGGCATAAAGAAGACAAGCAAATTCAGCAGTTTAAGGAACTTTTGTAAGTGTGACAAATGACGTCATAATATATATATTATATTCTATAATTATATAAATAAATATAAGGCTTAAAGAAGAAAAGCAAAATAAGGATCTATTTTACATACTGAGTAGCCTGTTAATGATTTTTGTTAAGGCTGAGATTGAAAGTGGTTCTCCGAAAGCTTAGGCATTATTATGATTGAATTCATTAAAATGTTTAATTATCAGAACACTAAGCAAGCAATATGAGAGGGAATGTTGTAAGTAAGTGTGACAAATGACGTCATGATAACCATATTTCTGTTCTATTTTACATACATAATTGGCCATTACAACCCTTCGTCAGGATTACGCCTAGCTTCTCAACACCACTCATGTTGTGTGCGTTAATTTTATACATGAGTGGCGGGACCTACAGTTTAAAGTCGACTCCGAACGACAGATTTTTTGAGAAGCTTTTCATGGCAATTTTTACTCTCAGAGTTTTTGCCAGAAATCTGCTGAGAGGAAGTCGCCGAAGAAATACTTTTTGTATTTTGTTTTTGATGTCTCGGGCCTTTCGTCTAATAAGCCAACACACTACCTACTAGACCACGGCGACTTCATTCTGTTCTATTTTATATTCTATAATTATATAAATAATACTTATTGGATTATTAGTCATAAGGCCTCGGTTCAAATGCCATGTGTTTAAATACATTTCTGTCGCATAAGAATTTAGTTTTAAGAACTACTTTGACTTGAACGGTAGAAAATGAAGTTTTTATTGGGTTTCTGTTTATTGCTAACACTAGTTTCACTTATCGTGTCAAAATCAGCTAAATTTGGTAAACGTACGCAAGGAGATATTCCGCTTTATAGTGAAGATGTTGTACGTTTGCCCAAAAAGTCTGTACAGGAGTACACGCTAACATATCCACCAGCTGTAAGAATTTCTTTGTATTTTTATTTGTTTCTTATTTTTTTAATTTTTTTTGGTGTTTTCTTTTTAAGCGCATAAATCGGAAAATAAAACTCACAGCGGTTGAAGTCTATGATTATATTCCTGATGATAATGGAGCTGACGCAGAACTCATTGAGCCCAAACCATATAAACCTTTTACCAAATCAGCCACCATTTTGTTAAAAAGTAAACCTTCATATGGCATTAATTCTACAGTGCAGTTCTTTGGATTTATGAATACGACACATGACAAAAAGTCTGAATTGTAATTTATTAAAGAAAAAATTTGTTTCTTTAGTTTTTATTGCTTTCAACCACATAGCGAGAATGACAAATAATTTAATTTTTTAATGTGTTGTGTATAGAATAAAATAAACTGAATTCTATATCAAGCAAGTAATGATAATCTAGTCGGCTTTTAAACGCTTAAACGATATTACGAACCATTAGGTCTAGGTATAGCTACATGATAGCATGAAGACTTAGGCTGTATATGCATATTCCGACTCAGGCCTAAGCTCATGGCGCAGCTATGAATATACATTTCCAACAAACGACTAAACAAATAAGAGTAGAGATTTAGCATGCTAAAGTATCCCCATACCTGAGGTAGGTCAGCGTGTGTTGGCTTATTAAACGTGAGGTCGTAGTTCAAACCCCAACCCAGACATCTCGAACAATGACATTAAAAATATTTCTTCACAGTAGTCCTCTGGAAAAAACTCTGAGAGCAAATAAAACTGCCATGAAAAATTCCTCAAAAATCTATAGTTCTAAGTCAACGTTAAAGTGTAGGTTTAACATACACAACGTGGGTGGTGTATGAAGCTAGATTGTAATCCTGACTAAAGCGTTGTAATGACGACTATAACCGCACTCTGAAGAATCATTTTCCATTATAGTTTTGTCTGGCTTTTTAAAGAAATTTCATTGGATTGTCTTCATCACATGGCATTTTTAATATCCTATCCAGCACTTTTGTAAAGCTATTAACAGACCACCCAACCTCAACTTTACCCTCAGCACTTATATACGCCGATCGTTCAATATTGTTGGAGTTGATTTTGTCGGACCATGTGAAATTAAATGTAACACGGGTAGAAAATTTATGCTTTAATCGCTTAACATTGCTCTGATTGCTTTAACATTAGCTCTGTTAAAATTTTAGGTTTTTGTCTTTGCTAATTAAATTTGAATATATCTTCACCTTCGATCGATTTTTTACGAAGCGGTGGGATATTTTATGTAATCTTATGTGATTTTATTCGGACAGTAGTATTAACCTTATTGAACTAATCAGTTGATAAAGAAGTAGCGAGAGGAATTCCTCAGATATTTGTGTGAATTGGTTCTAGATAGACAACAGCTTCTAGAACTTAAGTTGCCTTTGGCAGATGCGTCATCAGACAGACGGTCAATTGCAATATCATGGCTAAAGGCCTTGCACAGAATAACGCATTTTCCATTACTGCTGACGTTATTAAAAAGCAGTGTAGACGTCTTTTAACCTTCATGACAAATAACAAAGGAAATATCGCAGTCACTTGAAGTAGTCTTAAAATTATTTTAACATGACATTGAGTCATTTAAGGAAATCCACGGTAAGCAATAATAAAAAAAAAATATTTATAAAATGAATATAAGAATAGAAAACCTCAAGACTTTTAAGTATTTATGCACGACCTTGCAAGCATTTCATTTGCATGAGAATTTAGTTTTATGAACTACATTGTCTAAAACGGTTGAAAATGAAATTCTTATTAGGTTTCTGTTCGTTGCTGTTACTAGCGACACTTATCCTTTCAAAATCCGCTAGATTTGGTAAACCTGCACCAGGAGACATTTTGCTTTATCGCGAAAATGTTTTACGTTTTCCCTTAAGGTCTCGTGTACAAGAGTACTATCTGGCATATCCACCACTTGTAAGTAATTTCTGGAATTTGTATTTTAATTGAATTTAATTTGTTTTTTAATTTTTTTTTTTTTTATTTTTTTTCAGGGCGTTTATCAAAAAGTAAATGTAACTGCCGTATTCGTTTATGATCATTTCACCAACAGCTCTGGAGCTGTACCACATCTTGTTAAAGCTAAACGCCGTGCCACAAATCCACGCTTCAATTCTACCATGGTTTTGTTAAAAAGTCAACGTTCGTATGGCATTAACTCGACAGTGGAGTTCTTTGGCAAATTTTATGCGAGTTATTGAACATAATTTCGGAATTTGGAAAAATAAAATTAAAGAAATCCAAAAAAATTTTTTTTAAATATTTTCTAAACGCTGAAGGATGTTTGATTGATTTGACAAAACACAAAATACAAAATTTATTTATAAAATAAACATAAAAAAGAAAAACCACAAGATCTGCATCTATTTTATTTCAGATTTTATTTGCTGACAATGTGAAATTAATCTAACAGCGGTTGGAGTCCATGTTTATATACGCGAGGGTAATACAGCTAAGGCAAAACTCATTGCCCAGAAGCCTATTGAACCATTTACTCAACCAGTCACCATTTTAAACCAGTTAAGGGCATTAATTCGAGACTACAATTCTTTTGATTTATGAGCACGATTGGATATTAATTTATTGGACAGAAAAAAATTATTATCTTGCCGAGAACGGCAAATAATTTCACGTTTTATTGTGTTTTGATTAAAAGAAAATAAAGTGGATTCAATAACAACCAAGTGATGACAATAAATATGGTTTTCAAGGGCATTGCAAACCTTTAGGTCTAGGTCTACGTATATGACAGCACGATGACTTAGGATGTATAAGCATATTCTGACTCAAACTAAAGCTCTGACTCAAAACTAAGCTCTACAAGAAAAAGTAGATCATTATGCTGCACTTTTAAAGACTACAGAGAGAGAAAGACCCCTTCTGATTCTAAATTGCCCATTGGGATCATAAAAGCAGCTGTAGGAAAAACTAATTATGCCGACTGGCATCATTTTTGCTGGTCACCTCTTAGCCAAGATAAGAAATTTAATTAAACATGTCACAGGAATTGTTATCGTGTACTTCGTCTTTTGCACTTGTTCTCTCATTCGAAGATCACATGAAAATGAGCCGCCTTTTCTGAAATCTTACACGGTATCAAGTGGTTCGGAGGGGTTTTAGACGGAGCAGGAATTGCTCAACGCCATTCTGTACAGTCTTATTAGCTTCACAGGTACAACGAATGCAATGACGACCTAGTTTTCATGGGTGCCCAGACTTGACATATACATATATCTGATCAATTGTGGACTTACAAGGTCTAAAGCGGCCTTAATGAGTGGCTTCAGTCTTATATTACGACCAAGTTCTATTGATTTTCTAAAATTAACACTGAGATGTTGCTGCAGTCTAGTAGGTAGTGTGTTGGCTTATTACACGAGTACTCGTGGTTCAACTCCTGCCTCAGATAGTGGAACAAAACAAAATAATCCTTACGGCCTGTGGAAGTAAAATAAAATTGCATTTGAAAAGTTTCTCAAATCAGTCGTTCACAGTCGATTAACACACACAATATGAGTGGTGTGAGGAGCTAAGTTGTAGACCTAGGGGTTGTTTAAAATAATTAATTAAGTGACACAGAGAGCACATGCTTTGTGATTGTCTACAACACATTGATGAAGTTGTCGTGTCTGTCGTTTAAGGTTCCACCCTGCATGTATACAATAACACACGCATCATGAGTAATGTGGGAAGCTAGGTTTTAAACTTGACTAAAGGCTTGTGATAGCACAGAGTACACATTATTTGTGATTATTTTGCATTTAGCTGATGGAGTCTTCAATATATTGATGATGTTGTTGAGCCTGTAATTAACTTGTGAACATAAAGCCCAGAATAGTTCGAGAATTTTATAAGTGTTTTTATATGGGAGGTTAATACACTAGGTTTTGCACAACAGACCGTTTTGAGTGCAATGCTTTCCAGTATGGAATAACAACAAGAATAATACAATGGCAACATGTGTTTAAATTGAAACAGAAGAGCAGACTTGACTTTAATAATTACGCGTCATTTATAAGGTACAATTTTACAGGAGGTTGCTGAATTTCATCATCACATGCTCCTCCATGCCAGAGCACTGAAAAATTTGTTGTGATGCTCGTCATATAGAAAAAGTAGGCTTGAAACTCATAGAGCTTAGCCAATATACGTACTGTAACGCTGATTAAAACCATGCAGTGGCTTAAGATTTTAGTTTTAAATTGAAATTATTTTTATAAATCAATCTGTCAATCAACATTCAAAGCAGTGCAGTAGCAAAAGCTTTCAACAATTACGCTTTTGATTGGAAAATCCATTGAAATTCTTGAGTTAACAAGAAAAGCTTAAACTGATTGCGTAGGGAGAGCCCAGCTTATAAAATTCTTGGAAAAGAGGTGGTGACGGTTAAAACACATCACAGACTTGTTTACAGTACAGTTTACATATATGCGTTCAGAATAAACGAAGAAAAAAGCTTTCACTGGTGCTTTTGTTCTGCTGAGTCAATGCTAATCAAGCCTTCGATTACCTATATAAACCGCAGACAGTTCAATGCATGGCTTTAGCTTTCTGTCAACTCTCTGAATGAAACAATGAAATTCATTTTAAGTTTCTGTTTAATCTCAGCTTTGGTGTCGTACTGTACGGCCAATCAACTTGTATATGGCAAGCGTGTCCCAGGCGATGAACTGTTATATCGTGCAGATGTACAACGTAATGGCATTCCATATGCTTCACATGATGTCTACGTATCATATCCAAAAGATGTAAGTTTTTTAAAAGAAAAGAAAGTATTTTCGATTTTTTCGATACATTTTTTGTTTTTTTTTTTTTAATTAGTATAAGGACAGTCCAGATAAAGAAATAACAGCCGTTTATGTTCAGCATAACAAACAAACAACTGCCAATCCACAAGTCGTACTGGCCTATGGTGAAGATAAGGATTGGAGTGTATTGAAACAGTTGGGCCTGATTTTAAGAGGACAAAATTCCCAAGGCATTGATACAACAGTCGAGTTTTATGGCAAAGATTTATAAAAGAAAAGTACGCGAATAATTTAAGAATTTATTTAGACTCGTCAAATGAAAATTAAATTGAAATCTCTTGCCTAAAATGGTGGAAAACCTAGCTTATATTGGATCAAGGTTTTTTTTTTTTTTAATAAACAGTGTCTCAATAAGAAATACGTTTTAATTTTAAAATAAAAATAAATAAAGAAAACATACATAATTGGCCATAACAACCCTTTAGTCATTACAACCCTTTATAATTTCTTCGGAATGATAGTTGGTAACCCTTGCATTCTAGAACCTTTCATACATACATAGATAATTGGTCATTTAGTCAGACCTTTAGTCAGGATTACGACCTAGCTTCACACATCACTCTTGTTGTGTGTGTTTTAATTTTATACATGAGTGTCTGGACCTACAGTTTATATTCGACTCTGAATGACGGATTTTTCAGAGACTTTTCATGGCAATTTTATTTTACTTTCAGAGTTCTTGGCAGAAAATTTTTTCAAATTTTGACCTGAGGTTTTAACCTTGGCCTCACGTCTAATATGCCAACACACTACCCACTAGACTTCCTACGGCGACTCAAAAAGAAAACATGTTCCATTTAAGTACGGAATAAAATATCCTCCAAAGGACCGCCATGATAGGCCAGTATCACAGAGATATGGACTTATCCAAGATTAGAACCCGGAAATTATTTTTGTTTTATACGCATTAACAAGAGTTTTCACAAAAACTTAAAATACGAATTTAAGTCGCATTGCCTTGCTGATTAGTTAACAGCAGGCTGCCTTGAGATAATTTGTTCTGGAATGTTTTGTTATGCGCTCCGGGCTTCATTATGACGTTCCTGTAACGAATTTCGTTCGCAATTACTGTGAAATGTGGACCATACAGATGATCATTGTGGGGGGGGGGGTGCATTAGTTTCTCAGGAACTGTATGCCCTGAATTTCAAATTCGACAATCTTGTATAAGCCATTGCGATCTATCCAGCCATTATGAACTCCAAGCTCTCTTGAAAAGACAATTATGTTGGCTAAGAAAGCAACAACAGTGCTTTATAACGCAGAAGAGATCGGAGATTTTAGACCAACCATCAAATAATGGCTCTATCGAGTCGTGGTGGAACCAATCTAACTCCAATGCCACTGGCCACGCAGAGTCCCTAAAGATACGTATTTTCCATGGTCCACTCATTTTACTTAATACTCTCTGAAGTTGTCGACTGCCCAAGACCGACTTCTATAAGTGACTGTAGGTAAACTTACTTTCTTAATTGCTCATTACAACCCCTTAGTCTGGTTTACAACCTAGCTTCTCACATCACATAAGTTGTGTGTATTAATGCATAAAGCATGAGTGGTGGGACTTTCTGTTAAATGTTGACACCGAACAGCAGATTTAAGCAGCTTTCCATGATAACAGAATAAAATTGTTTGAAGAGCTTATGCCCGCGACTCCCCCTTAAGCATACAGCTCATCGCATCTCAATTAAAATCACAAAGTCCTGCGCCAAAAAAACCAATTTAAAGAGCCACCCAGAAGTAACCAAAGATGTAAGAAAATTTGTTCAAGAAATGCGAACATCTTTAAAAAAAAAAGAAGTATGAACTTCGTCTTTCATTAATTCGGTTGACAGAGGCTCAAACTAACCTTAAGAAATACTCAGTTTCGTAGTAAATGTGCTTGATTATCAACAGCTGTTTTTCTTTTTTATCTATGAGTGTGATGGAACATGCTTAAGCAGAAATAGATTTGTTTTCGCGATGTTGACAAAACAAAATTTTAATCTCTTCAAAGTCTGAAGTTATCAATCTATCAGAAAGTATTTCACTGGAATTGTTATCTCGCGATATTATAAAATAATTTTCAAAATTCGTAGTAAAAATAGGAAGAAGTTTCAACTGAAAATAGATTTGAAGTGTTACTTTCTTTTTTCTAGTGAAGGTTTTTCACAAAAGATAAAATAAAATGTTTCAATAGTTAAGACAACATTAAGGGTGTTCACTTCCCATAAATAATACATTTTTTTTTAATTTTAATTCCAATGATTCGATATCTGCGACATCATATGTGGTACTAATGGCGGACTTAACTAACAAAATGACAATTTAACCTTTTGCTCCTCGATTGGCCTCATAGTACCTCATTGGAGACCAATTGTCGAGTGTATATGGTCGTAAGTCGGCAATGACATCACGCATGTCGGTCTTAAAATGCTCAATTGTCTCTGGTTTGTTTGCAAATAGTCCAACGATGTCAAATCATAGCTTCTTGGTGGTCAATTGAAACCAAACATCGTTCACGTCAATACCATGAAGAGAGGGTACAAAAAAATCAGTTATCATGGTGCGATAAGCCTAATGGTTGCGTCGTCCTCATTTTCAAGGGAGCACGAGTCAATGATGTCTCTGCTCCACAAGCTGCACCAAACAGTAATGAATGCATTGACTTCTGTAAGACCACGTGTGGGGTTTTTGAGCCCCACATACGAGGCAAGGTGAAAATGAGCTTCATTCGAAAAGATGAATTTTTTTCCCAATAAATGCCAATGTTGCTCAAGCTTTAATCGATTCATTACGTTCAGTGGAGATAATATACAGAGTTTTGTGACAGAGTAGAATGACATAAGTATTGCCAAATTCGAAATAATCGATGGTTCAAGTTTAAACCGATAGATGGCCCACCTGATATAATCGCAGTTCGATTATTACTGACTGTAGGTCATGGTATAATAATTTGTTAATAAATGCTGAGAGACAAGAATGATAGAGGCTTAAAATATGAATTTTCTGCTCATAAAGGGGATATGACGTCACGCTAAGAAACCATTGCAAACGAGAATCCACATTATCTAACAGAAAATTATGGAAATCTCGTTAGCTCGTTAGTTCTATCATTCTATCATGCTAACAATCAAGAGGGCAGCCACACAAAAATTACTTTGCAGCTGGTCCATATTAAGCAACTGAAGGGAAGACATACATGTATATGGAGCTGCTCTCATTGTCATTTATAAGAAATCGAACATTTCTTTTTTTCACTTTTTAGTGAATACACTTACTCTTTCTCACAACTGATAACAATGGCACACATAAGTGTGTGCCATTCAGTCACTAATTAAAGAAAGAAAGAAAAAAATCACCGTCTCTTTAATTAATATTGATAATGATAATAAAATTATAAATTATTAATACAAATACCAAAAAAACAACAACAATACAAAAAACCAATTGTCACTATCGAAACCAATTGAAGTTTTATTATAAAAACATTCAACAATTCATTCAAGTTCAACAGTTTTGTGAAGAACAATCTACTGCCCCCTGCTACCATTTTCGAAAATGAAATTTCTCATTACCTTGTGTTTATTGTGTTCTTTGGCTACCGTTGCCTGGACTAGCAGTGCCAGCTGGGGCAGACGTAATGCCAATGACTTGCTTTTGTTGCGTGAAAATGTTATACAATACCCATTGAAGAATAACTACAGAAACATCAATGTTAACTTCCCCAAATCGGTAAGGCAATGAAGCAAAAAAAAAAATTTTTTTTTTTAATTAAAACGCAAGAAAATAAAAATTAAATTCAATTTTCTTTCTTAATTTCAGGGCCAAGGTAATAACAGAAATATTTCAGCTATTTTCGTCTATGATCGTTTTACCAATAGCTCTGGTGCCCAACCTAGCCTATGGTCCGGTGGTCCTGGCTACAAATTTGCCAACCTCAACTTGAAGAGCCAATATAATTATGGTATTAATTCTACTGTTGAAATCTATGGTCGTTAAATGCCATAAAAGCGTTTGGAAAATGGTGTTCTTTTGTACTTAAAAAAAAAAATAGAATGAAAATGAAAACAAACGATTCCAAAAATATAAAAAAATAATGAAGGAAATTAAATGAAATATTTTAGTTTTTATCATTCAAGTATTTACACATGTAAGCAGATCTGTATTAAAAAAAAATTAAATAAGAAATTTCAAGACTCATATCGCTATTGATGATATAATTTAAACGAGTGCCTGTGGTTCAAACCCCTGCTCAGACATTTCGAATAAGCGATATATCTTGTAGATTTAGCTGGAACCATCCATAGGAAGCGTTTTTAATAACATTCCCCACTAAGTCATCACTAAAAAGGCACTAGACAGATAGGAGGAGTGTGGACCGATGATATCCAGATAGATAAGGAAATACTAAAGGTCGGCACATTTCACCACCAATGTTCAACTTGTTTGTGTCGAACTCTTGAAATGCACATCGTCTGCTAAGCATATGCAGATCATATAGCTTTCATAGGTAAAGGAACAGTTTAAAGATACTCTTTGAAATATAATTTAAAGAGGTCTCGAGATTTTAAGTCTGTGATGCATGTCACTGGGCCTTAGGATAAATCACGGTCAAAATTACAATTCTACCTTCTACAAGAAGGAGAATCCTTTACCAATGGAAGAATATTCGACTCTTGGTTTAGGCGATAGCACAGAAAATGTACGTAAAATATCTCAAAATGGCCGTGGATAGTAAATTGTCATGAGGAAGTCATTTAGAGGGCATCTAAGGACATGCCATAAGGATATGTAGAATATTTACAACAGGAATAATGCACTGAATGTATGCCTTGATGCTCAAAAAAGCAGGAGTTCTAAGGCCCAGAATGAAACATTCTAAACCTAGGAGAAAACTAGTGTCTATTTTGCAAACTGATGTCTATGTCATCGAAACAAGTGCTCAATTCAGCTTGAATGGCATATACAAAGAGCGAGACATAGCAATACTATCTGACAGTTTGGCTGTCATCCGGCACGAAGCTCTTAAGATGTGTGTGAAAATAAATTCAAATTTAACTAGCAAAGACAAAAACCAAAACTTTTAACAGAGCTAATGTTAAAGTTAACAGAGCAATGATAAGTGGTTAACAGAAAATATGAAAAATAGTCAAGGAAGAAATCACCGTATATTTGGGTGATTGGTATATCAGGGACTTGCTGCAGATATCTGACTATATACAAATAGTAGCCTAAGGTGTCCCTAATAAAATCCAATAAGTGGTATATCCCAAATAATTTTGGAACTGGAGATATTGGGCTTCAAATATACCCTATGTTAACAGTACTTGCTGCAAGTCATCGTCTCAAAAAGTGCAATTCATCTACCAAAAAAAAAATGCAACTCATCAGAAAAATGCAAGTCATCAACAAAAAAAACGCAAGTCATCGACTCAAAAAGTGCAAGTCATCTACAAAAAAAGAATAAGTAGATAAAGGAGAATTACTTCTGGTAGGTCTTAGGTCATATCGGCATTTGCGGTAATGAGATGGCAGATAAGATTGCTGAGAGGGAAGTTTCCACAAAAATTTAAGTTAATGAAAGACAACGCATCTTCTCATACCAAATGGGTTTAAGGCAATGAAAATTTTTGTTGAAAAATTACGATAAGAGGAGTTTGAGTTATGTATCAAGCTAACCGAGAATAACCCGATGTTAGTACCGGACTTTGGACAGAGCACAGTAAACTCAAAGTACACCCGTTAAGAATGAGGATCGTTTCCAAGGGTAGATCCTGAAACCTGCGACATACTAATGCATCCCAGGAGTAAATAATTCGGAGCATATCAAGTGCTGAACAGGAAATTATCCCTGTTGACACCCTTCAGCATTCTGCAGAGACATTATCAAATTACGTTGTAAAACTGAAGGAGACTCTACTAGATTATATGGTTGCAGTACTATAGCACTGCATTATGACAATAAGGATAAAAGGCTACTCATCTAAACCATCCGATATTTTAAGACAATCCTTAAGGATCACTGATTTATTTCATTAATAAATAATCAAGACAATGTACTCGTCATAGTGTAACAGATCCATACTGCCAATGACAGTTTAGACTACTAAGGGCATAATCTTTTGATATTTAATTAAATAAATTGCCTCATTAATGAAATTATTATAATACAGGCCTATTTAATTAAAATTTTTATCATTTTAAATACATAAAATAATTGTTATTGTTTTATAGTCCATATGCTGCCAATTTTATTTCTTTATTAATGCCCTTCAACATTTACATTACAACATACATATATTTCTGTTGTTGTTGCCAACTTTCAACAACAGCATTGGACTTAATGCCGCCGACCATTTTCTGATTTTAAATTGACAGTGTGGTGAAATTTATAACCTGGACCAATGGACCACACACGCACATACATACAAACAGACAGCCAGTAGTGCCAGAGGTGTGTTTGGAAAAAAACGTTCATAAATAAAGATGAACGTAATAGTGCGGTTATTGGTTTGACCCCAAAAAAATAAAAACACACAGAGAGAGAGATAAATACACATGTATGTACATATGTATGTACATAGAGTCTGTTACTGTATATGTATGGTATACTATTATTATTTCACCTAGACGTATAACATGTAATAAAAAAATCTTGCAAAAGCAAAGGCGTTTTTAAAGGCATTTTAATGTACACTCTGGGAGGAACGTATACGTACACACAGCAGCCTGTAGCCTGAAGTTATAGTTTGTTTGGCAGGCAGTGTTTGTAATCGTAACATTACATTTGACTCAAACTGCTGCTACCATTGCTACTTGACGGTGGCAACATAAAGAGCCACAAAAACAATCCAACAGTTTAGATAATGCATTGCTCTTCCGCTTTTTTGTGTGCGTTGGTTGGTTGGTCTTCTTTTTTAAGGTGGCATTGTGTCGTATTGATGTTGAATCACTAGTTTTAGATTTTCTTCGAAATTCTTTAATTGTCCACAAATAAAATTTTATAATCGCATCAAGGTTCTCGCCATATCTTATCAATGAAGTATTAAAAATAAACAACAACATTTCAATAGTTTTGAAATTCTAGTCATTACGTCGCTCTTTCGGGTGAATAATAATTTAATCAAAGCAAAACAGTTCCTATCAGTTGGTTAAGGGGATTTTCATAATCTAAGGTACTTAAACTAAGAATATTTACATGAGTTTTGAGTTAAAAATATTTAAAAATTCTGATAAATAAGTTAACATTGTAGCCAATTGAGTCATAATGGTGTTAAATAAGAAAATCATTTCAAGATTTTAAATCACTGACGTTATTCGGAGATTGTAATTGGCTTTTCAAGCTGGCTCTTCCATGTGGGAGTGAGTCTTGATTCTAGGCTTAAGACATTCAGATAATTTTGTATATCCGAAAGGTTTTTTGAAGTCACTGTAGTCAAGTAGGTTGTCGTAGTTTAGTACGTACATACATACATAATTGGTCATTACAACCCTTCAGTCAGGATTACGGCCTAGCTTCTCAACACCACTCATGTTGTGTTTACAGTTTAAAGTTTAAAGTCGACTACAAACGACAGATTTTTTTTTTTTTGAAAAACTTTTAATGGCAGGTTTATTTACTCTCAGAGTTTTTGCCAGAAATCTGCCGAGAGGAAGTCGCCGTTTTGATGTCTGACCGGGGTCTAGTACGTGCCGTAGTCTAATAGGGCGGCATAGATTCAGAGCTAACATGTATAGCACCTTCCAACAGAGATTTAACTGCCATCTTGTTGAAGGTACATCTGCCACGCAAGTTGTCATTATTCACCCTGTTTGGCCACAACCATAAGCAACGGCTTGAGTTAGCTAAGTGGGTTCTAGAGCAGTTGTCGTTAAAAATTAATCTTCAATGATGAATGAGTCTCATGAATGGTCTGGATGAATGAATTTTTTGGGTTTGGAAATATAACAATCCACGTAAGTTACAAGAGCATCATATGCTCGCTGTTTGGTGCACATTATGGGCTGACAGTGTCATTGCTTCATATTTCTTTGAGAACAACCATGGCCAGGACCTCACTGTTAAAAACGAGCATTATGGCGACCTATAATAGTAATCAATTTTTTTCGACTTGAATTAGATGATCTAGACACCAACGAAATGCATTTTTAATAAAACGGTGCTAAATGTCATACACTTGATGGCCCATTGGATATTCTGCACAAGCGATTGAAGGCATGATTATCTCACTTGGGGTTTATATGAATTGGCCGTCAATTTGACCGCCTTATACTTGTTCTAGTAGGGTTTTCTTAAGTTGCAAGTGTATATCAATAAACCACAAACCAAAGCAGACCTCAAAACCAAAATAAAACATGGAATCGTTCAAATTCAGACTGATTTATGTATGTGACAGACCAACTTCTTTCTTAGTTTGGTAGAAATCGGTCACTACAGGGACTGCGCTTGCCAGAGCTTTGGCCTTCGACCTACCCTAACTCATGTATCAGACTCATAGAAAATTTAACATTTCAGATGAGTTCAATGCAGAGACGCTGTGGCGGACGTTGGAACGATTTAATATGCCACACATAATGGTTTTAATAGGTCTTTCAAACGAATTAAAGATTAAAGGATTTTTAAAAATTTGAAGAGAGAAATCGTTTAATGAAAGACTCGATATTGTGGGAAGGTCTCAACTCCTCTAAAATTCGGTCATACAGCCCAATCACGAATAAAAATTCCGCATGAAATTTCTCTCTTTTCCCTTCTCTCCTATTATGAATAAAAATTCCGCGTGAATTTTTTAATTTTCATTTTTCTCTGTTTTAATCCCATTTTTATCAACCGTGCGAAGGGAGAAATATTGAAAAGGGAAAAAAGTAGGTATTCTCAATGTATTTTAATTTGGGTTTTCCTCAAGAAAAAATTCACTTATAAAACACAAGGGAGTTTGCTAAAAATGTAACTATATTTTTGTACAATTAAATTTAAAAAAAAAATTAAAATAATTTAAATGTTCCTGTAGGTTTAAAACAACGAATACAACTCAAGTTCAAAATTTGGTTACATTAAATAATTTTCTTTTTCTATCATAGAATTTATGTTTATTTTCTAGAGTGCTATAATTTGCACATATGTACGTTCCATCGATGTACCCTACAACGCCAGGAATATTGTTCTTACGTAGAAAGCTAGAGCAATCTTTCTTTTTTCCTCTGTGGTATTCGGTACCTTGATCCAAAGTGGACATAGATGAGTCTAAAAAATATCCACCACTTCTGTAAGCACTTTGCTCAAAGTCGGCTGGCCTAAAGACACGTTGAAGTCTTTTCCTACACCAGTCTGCGAAAAAACGTAAACTCGCACTTCACCTTACAATTGGAGAAACTCCAAATGGTTTTTTTGTTGGTTGACTGTGAGTTGTTAAAATTTCTAGTAAATATCGAAAGGCGGGTTTATTTATTCTGTAGTACTTTTGAAACCTGTTGCAAGCCAAAAATTTAACCAAACAAGTTCATTTTTAATTACTTACTTACAAAGACTGTGGCTACTCAAGAGGATTAGATTCATCCCTTAATTGTCTTCTAGAAATACGTTGGCTGTTTTGTTGATGCTTTCTAAACCACCAATTTCCTCCACAAGTACATACATGATGGCACTACTCATTTTTTTCTTGTATTATATTAAACTCTTGTTTATTTTTTTAACTTAATTAATTTTAGTTAAGTTTAATTTTATTTTTATTTAAACAAATTGTCAAAAAAAATTAATATCAACAAGAGACACAGCTGACTTAAAAATTCGATATTGCCACTTTTTCAAACTTTTATTCCCACGGAATTTATAATTAGAGGATTTTTGTCTCGCGAAAATCGTTTTCCGTGAGAAAGAAATTCCTTGAGAATATTCGTGATTGGGCTGATAATGTAAATGTTACAGAAGATGTGTTAAAAAGTAACATTCATCATTCGCAGGAATATTACAAAGAAAGCTTTATTTAAACAAAACCTGAGTTGAGTTGGCTTCAGAACGAAGGCAAGAGCTAGATGTGCCAAGGTATCAGCCTCTTCATTCTTTAGGCGGTTAATACTAGTTCCATTGGAACTTTCACAAAGTATTGTCAATCTAAGTCAATTAAATGAACCTTTCGTCGGATTCTGTGATTCGGATGATTGTGATTTGTCGCCGGGCTAATAACTTAAATCCCAATTGTTTTTAAATTAAATTACAATCCTTTACTGATTAACTTTAATTTACTGAACAATTTTGTTGTTGGGTTTTTTGTTGTTTTATTTATGATTTTTCACCTAAATTGAGATTAATTCCATAAAATGTTTTTGTTTTTTTTATTTACAATAATAAATATTTTATTTAATTTGTATTTTGTGTACTTCATATGCTTTTATAAGCATTTTAATGCGTTTAAATAATTCACTTTTTGCATATTTTAAATAGCAATTTCATTTAAGTAGAAATTTCTGTATATAATTTTTTTTGCTGTTTCGTTACTCTTTAGCATTTTAATGAGTTTGAAAAATAAATAAAAATAAATGAAAACATTTTTACTGGGGAAAATTAAATAATTGAAAAACAATTTGCTAAAGTCCAACAATATTTGGGATAATCGCTGGTAAGTACATGAGCTGTATTGTTTAGGTCCCTTTCGAGACATTTCTGGTAGAATAGGCGCTACATTTTATTACCTTTTTATGGAAGGACACTCAAATATTTCTCTCTGTGTAGAGGACCATACATTTTCTTGTTTCTAAAATATGATCCCTCATTCACACAAGAGAGTTCAAAAAGTTACAACAAATTAAGGCTCATGTGTAAATTTAAGTGCTATTTTCCATTGCAATTAAAACCACTGCAAATCCATCACAAAAACCATTACAAAGCCGTTTTAATTCCTTTACATCTATTAGTGAATACCCATAATGTGGCCAATTAAAATACAAAAAATTTAAATTAAAATATTCATATTTTGTCACATATTTATAGGCATAATTGTTTTACATGGCATACATTTATAGTTTTCAATTACACTCGAAAATTAATGTTAGTTAGTTTATGCAGCAATTTATGACAATTTTATGAAGTTTTGCAGGCAGGTTTTAGATTTTTCTTTTCTAACGTTCCTCCTTCGACGTTATCCTCTCTCTAATTACTTGTTTTGCGTATTATTGTGTAGAATTACTGAAGTCTAGCGATCAAATGATACCAACACTGTTGTCTTGATAAATCTTAAAATGCTGTACAGTGTTGGTAAGAATCATACTCCATATAAGCACACTTCTGAAATCTAATGAATCGCTTTCCTTCTCACAGAATCTGCATATACAAGGACACATACACAATTGATCATTACAACCCTACCGTCAGGATCATGACCTAGCCTCTCACACGAAATATGTTGTGTGTGTTAATATTATAGAAAAGGGGTGGAACCTACAGTTTAAAGCCGACTCCGAATGACTGATTTTTGAGAAACTTTTCATGGCAATTTTATGCTCCCAGAGTTTTGCCAGAAACATGATGAGAGGCATTCGTGAAGAAATATTTTTGTTGAAGAATTCTGAGCCGTAGCCTCACTTCTAATAGGCCATCACTCTACCTCTACTAGATTGATGATTCCCTTTCTTCACGAATATGCTTTAAATCTTCAAAAACTAGACAAAACCTCGATTACCAACTCAATCCTCTAGAAAGTCTGATGCTAAATTTCAATCTCTTCCTACCATTGGTTCCGTTTAAGAGCTTCCTATTTTCAAATTTAAATAAAACAAAGCATGTCTAGGATATTGAAGTCGATACAGTCTAGTATGCAGTATATTGGCACGGTTCAAGCACTGGGTTAGACTTCTCCAACAAAACGAAATATGAAATCATATTCCCTAGGTGACTACCTCTCAGCATATTTCTGGCAAAAAAAAACTCCAAAAGTAAATAAAAAGTTGCCATGAAAAGTTTCTCAAAAAAATCTGTCGTTCGGAGTCGACTTTAGGTTCACCACTCATGTATAAAATTAACGCACACAACATAAGTTATGTGAGAGGCTAGATTGTAATCTTGACTGAAGGGTTGTAATGACAAAAATTCTGTATGTATGCATGTGCGTGAAATTCTTCATTGCTGAGAGGGACCTATTGATGCCATTAAATGTGGTGTCTGACATCAATCGAATTTCCGCCACGCTATCACTGTAAGGAGTACATCCGATATGTCCAATTTTCCACAACGTTGGCTCAGACATAATCAGGCTGAGTTTGACTGAAGGCATGGGTTATGTTGGCTTTGAGAGCCTCCGGGATTTATAGCTTATTCAAATACACTTGCAACTGAAGTAAATTCGACAAGAAAAAGTATGAAGGAATCGAATCACCAACGTTTAGAAACCAATTTAATTGATGCTCATGCTAGAAACTAACTAGAATACGTAACTTCGACAATTTCAGTGAGGCACAACACACATGTCTGTATGGAATATCGGTTATACTTTATAATTGAATGGACATGTGTTTAAACGCATAGGCTATCCATAACTATTGTAGTAGCTATTTAGATGAGGAGAAAGGGGGGTTGGTTCTACGTGAATGGGAGACAACATAGAAAACTAGACCTTGGTACATCAGATTTTCAGAAAGGTTATTGACTGTACATTGGAAATAAGTCGCAAGGTGTTTCAGACTTTTTAACTCCTATATGACTTGTTGTTGGTACATAATGCATGAGCTTAGGCATAATGCCCACATGAATAAAGGTTTTTACTATCAACAGTTTTTTTAGCGTATGTACTATTTTGAAAATTAATTAAAATATTTATAAAACTATATTTAAACTCATTTATGTATATCGGTATCACTTTAAATACACAAAAAAATCAAAAAAAAAAAAAGGAAAAAATTTTAAAATTTGAATTTTAAATTGTTTTAAATATAGATCATGAGCAAAAAAAATTATTCAAATTCAATAAAAAATATTTCTATGAAAAAAAGCAGGAAATTAAATACTTTTTTTCAATCTAATGCAATTAAACTTTAAGAAAAATTAAATAAATAAATAAAAACATATAAAAAACAATGAAAATATTATTATAAGGGTACAGGACTAATGGAAATGGTATGCACATGAACTTAACAGGCTATATCTTCCACTCTTCATTGTAACAGTTAGACCGGGCCTTTTTAAGTGCTTACATTTACACGTAATTGGTCATTACAAACCCTCTCATGGCAATTTTTATTTCACTCACAGAGTTATTGCCAGACATCTGCTGAGAGGAAGTCGCCGCAGAAATATTTTTTCATATTTCGTTTTGTTGTAGATGTCTGATCTGGTTTTTAAACCGTGGTTTCACGTCCAATAAACCAACACACTACTTATTAGAGTACGGCGACTTAAGTTTTCAAGTGCCTCCTGTATTCAAATTTAAAGAAAACAAAGTGTGGGCGTTACATCTACGAAATTTTCTATTCGATTGAAAGACCTAGTTTCATTTGCCAATTCCTACAGAGATTTTTCAGCGAACCCATGTGACTGCCTATGGTCGTTTATCTAGAGAGTTGAATATTATACAGCTGCAGACGAAAATCAGGATGCACAATCCACCAAGTTGTGGTCAGTGAAAGACGTAGTCTTAGGCAGCGATGTGAATTCGACTGAATCGCATTCTCCTGCATACTCTCACGGCCAGTGGTATATATTTTTAAGATGTAGGGCGGTCGATCGATCGTTTAGGGGTACACCAGTGTACTCGAATTTGTCCACCGACTTGATAAAATGGGGAAAACGTGCGGTACATTGACCGACTAGAATACTCATTTTTATAAACATACGTGCATACATAATTAGTCATTACAAGCCTTCAGTCAGGATTACGACCAAGCTTCCCACACCACTTACTATGTTAATTTTAAAGATGTGTGGCGGGACCTACAGTTGAAAGTCAACTCCGAACGACAGATGATTTGAGAAACTTTTAATGGCAATATTTCAGTTACTCTCAGAGTTTCTGACAAAAATCTGCTGGGAGGAAGTCCCCTAAGAAATGTTGAAAGATGCGATAGATAGCAGATAATGCAGTGATCCTGCTAAATTTAATCTGAACTGGTAGTGTAGAATGTAAAATATTGGCGTAACAGTCTCGAGCAAATGGTTCGAACCACAACTCAAACATGTCGAGTATAACTGAAGATGGGACTCCCTCTCAGCAGTCTATTGGTAAAAACTCTGAGATTACAAATAAAATTGCCATGTAAAGTTTATCAAAACATCTTCTATTCTACGTTGACTTTAAACACTCTTTTCTGCATTCAAAAAAAATTCTTGTGTTAATTGTCTTGTACATAATTCCGGCCTACTATTCTATCTTCTCCTAGAGACAGTCTTCAAGTATTTGGTTTATTTTTTAATTCTTTTTTGGGTTCTACTGACTAATTGAAAACAAATTATTTTATTTTAAGTTTTATGATCGATCATAAAAAAAAACTGTTGTTGTTTGTTAACTGGTTACCATGATAGAAATCTTCAGAACAAACGACAACAACAATACCTGCGAGCTTAAATAAAAGGCCAGAATTTCTAAAACCTTAACAGTGCACTATGGGTTGGGTACAAATGAAGAAAAGTAAAAAAAAAGTAGAAGAAAAGGAAACAAAATGAAATTTAAGCAGCAGTTAAGATTTACGACTGTCATAAATAATTTGACCAATAAAAATGAAAGAAAAACGAAATAGAAAAAGAGCTGACTTGTGACAAAAGTCAACAAATAAACTAAATGAACGAACATTTCTACAAATAAATATTTACAAATTAAATATTTTGTTTAGAAAAACAGAAAGTTTTTTTCTTTTTTTTATTACGTTTTCGTATAATTTTTTCTTTGATAAACCAGCCTGTAATGAAATTGTAACCTGAAGAAATAATCGTAATAAAATGTAAAAGAAAACAAGAGGCATGTTTAACAAATTGAAAAACTAATTTTTTATGACAATTTAAAGTGACTGATATTTCTCCAAAAAAAACAATACAAGAAAACCAGAAAAAGAAATGCAGACATACACTGAACATACATACATATGTATATATAAATTAACAATTAAATCCAACCACAAATCGTAAACTCACGACATTTATAAGCCTGTATGCTTGGCATGCATGACTAGCTGATTGACTGTCTACCAGCCTGCCTGGCTGATTGCATGTTGGGCTGTGTGTGACAACATGCAAACGCGCTTGACTGCCTGCTGTTTAAATGACTTCTATAATTTCATCATAATTTTTTTTTTTTTATTCTGCCATCATTTTACATGAAATAAAACATAAAAATTATGAAATTTATGAACTTTTTCTTTCGGTAATGAAATGAAACAAAAACCAAAAAAATAAAAAAAAATTAAGGAAAACCATTGTTGGCGAGTGAGAGCATTTTTTTCAAGTGAAACAGGCACTCTACAATAGGCATTTAATATAAATTCCAAACATTTCTTCTTTCTTTCATTCAGGAGCTGCCTGATACAACACGTTTGCATATAACTTTTCCTTTTTTTCTAGGAAAACATGCCATATCTCAAGGCAAAAAGGCAATTGATGATTTTTTTTAATCGTCAAATATTTATTTGTAGTAATCAATTAGGGCCTGCCATTTTAAAGATTTTTTAATGTGAATGTGATCCCTTCGAGAGCTACAATTATGGCATTTTGTTCCTAGCACATCCGTCCGATATCTCACCAATGGCAGCTGTAATGCTGTCTTACAGGGCAAGAACTGTGGTTGGTTTATACACGATAGATTTCGTATAGACTACTCAAAAACGTCAATAAGGTCATGGTATTGCTTGCTGTCTTACGGAAATCCCTTGTCAGAGATTAATATTTTCATTTCGGGCAAAAAAAAAATGGCAGTAATCATGAAATACGATCCAATGATGCCACCAGTCCAAGAACCATACAAAACACTACATCTCTCAGCATGCATGTGCAACTCTTTGTTCGGCAATCCTGGATGTTGAAGTAGAAATTGTGACAAAAATGGAACCAGCGGGTATGTTCCTAGAAATCATACCAAACACTGCATCTTTAGGGTGCATTGGCAACAACTGGCATATAAATTCAGCCAAAAATGGAACTGGCGGAAAGATGTGCTCAATTCAATTTGGATAAGAGCAAACGACAGGATATAGTAATACAAAGAGGCCATCGTACAAGGGTTGAAAGGAACTTTCACACCGTTAATGAGCCCAGAAACCTTCTGTGGAGTGGGGACAGATGTTTAAAAAGGGACGCTCAACTATAGGAAAGGAAAAGAGAGACAAAGACTTCCTTTTTAAACTATGCGGGTTATTGAGGCAATCAAAACTTTTATTGCACAATTACAATAAAAGGACATCTGAGCCATGCATTAAACCATCAAGATACAACCGGAAGTCATTGTACTTATTCAGAATGGAGGTTATCTCGCTTCCAACATGGAACATGTGAGGAATTAAATTATTCCAGAAGGTACATAGCATAGCAAAAATTATCAGAATAACGCTCTAGAATATTTCTTTTGACTAGGAAAGTAATTTCGTACTCCCGATACATACATACATGACTTTGTGTCTAAAATTTGTTTGAAAATTATACAAAACTTTGTATTCATAAGACAAATAATATTCGATTATAGAAAACTTATATGAAAAGCACTCAACTACAGAAATATTTTTCATACACAGTTCCCATCAATTGAAATCGTTGATGTTTGAAAAACAGATGGAAAATATTATATATCGATCGCCAGAAGTCATTATCTTACAGAAACAGGAGATATCCCATTCTGAAAACTTAAAAAAGGAACATTAGAGTAATACTACTAACGCCAATCAGCATTGTGATATTCGTCATTGCATGGAAATCTTATGCAGGTTGCATGCTGTATAACATATTGTATGATCGTGGTATTCTTTACAACAAGTTCTTAATATCGAACACAGTTACTGCCCGTTTGCGTGCAGCTTGCAAACACATTGTACAGCCCAGTCTGGCAAGAAGTTAGAAAATAATGACCATTTAGATCCGTAAATAGAACAGACACTGTTCTAGGCGGTTTTACGAATGACTTCGCCTTCTCGAAATCTCTATAAATATAAACATCGTTGTTTACATTTATTCTTGTAGCGTTTGTTGTTATATATTTGTTTACTTGTTTACCATTTTTATGCTGGTGTTTTTTGTTGTATTTTTGTTTACTTGTTTACCATTTTCTTATGCTATTGTTTGTTGTTATATTAAGCAGTACGATAATTTCTAAATAATTTGCGATGTAAACGCAAAACACCAGTACCTAGATTTTTCATTTTCTTAACGGTATGTATGATCTGCTAAGATTCAGTATTAGGCTTACAAGCTATGAAATAATTATACATATGGGAACTTTCTTCAGATAGAGGCCTGAATCTGTCAAAACTTATAAATTAGAGTTAAAGAAGATAAATCAACAACAGGTGAGAAATAAGTTGCGCAATTGCACAAATATATTCTCAGTCAATCAACAATCAAGTCATATCCCCCAGTTTGGAGGGATTGAAGCCTTCTCTTTCGAAAAATTTTAAAAAAAGAAAATGGGGTTTGAAGAGGATGCCTTATTCCCCTATTTGTAGTAGGCGTTACAGTATTATCAGTATTTGAAATCGTAACAATATCGGGCAAGTAAGGTGCTATAAGGTTTTAAATTTTCTCTGTAAGGATTCAAAAACAATTTTCTTTTAAAACCCTATGTAACCCTGCATTTACTTATTGGCCTCCTATTGCCTCATAACACGTATATAGGTACGTACATGACGTATTCATGTAACACGTTAAAATACCATAAAAAAATGAATTCATCATTTCATTTTTGTGTCATATTTTTTATGGATTTTATTTCTATTTTACCTACGCTCGCTCATATTTATTAACAAACGATATGAATTATGCAACCAGAAAACATAAAAAATTCACTAAAAAAAATATAAGAAAGAAAAGAAAAAACGAATTATTATTTACGTCATCATATTAAATTATAAAACCGAGGAAAAATATTAAAAAAAAAAAAAGATTGGTTTTTTAATAAAAAAAAAAAACAATAAAAAGAAACCAACAACAACAATAACTTGTAATAATTGTCAACAGTAACAATGGCAACAGCAACAGCAATAATAACACTGACAGCAACAGCAACAACATGTGCACTTGAAATACAAATAAAAAAACAACAAAACAAATAAAAATGTATGTTTATTTGTTCTATTATTTTTATGTTGTTGTTGTTGCTGCAGTAGTGGCAGTTGCATGTAGTTGATACGAGTTGCAGATGTTGCATACAAATTTGACAAGTTACATGGATTTATAGTTCACGGCTTTTTATGACAATTTTTTGTTTCAATTTCGTTTGTTTGCTTTTTCCTCTCTTTTGTTTTTTATTTCTTTCTCAATATTTTATGAGTGTAAAATGGTAATTGAAAATGTAATGAAAATAAATAAAAAAAAATTGGAAAATGTACTGTTATTTAGTAACTGCTTGTTATTTCGAATTGGAGGGCCAACGACACAGATAACTATTTAGATTTGGTTAATAGGCGTGTAGTCAAGCTGCTCAAAATATAGGCCATAATGTTAACGTCTCTCTGAATATATTGTCGCTCTGATTCTAGAAAAATGTTATAAAAAAATGAGAAGACTGGTGTTGATAAATTCAACGTTGTATTGGTGATCTGTTAGAAATATTTTACGAAAGGAGGCAGCATCCTCTATTTTTGGCTAGAGTTAGACTGTATCCTTAGGGGTCCAGGTTGGCAGCTGGGCTTGGATAAGGCCAGCTTAAGGTTAGTTATTGGGTTTATTACTCTGAATATTCAATCAGACACGACTCCATAACTTTCCAACAAAATAACACTCGGCCACATATTACGGCGTCAGCCAAAAACTATTTGAAGAATAGTTGATGACAGCTGTTACCTCACCCGCCGTATAGCACAGACGTTGCCCCTTCTAACTATCAATTATTTCGATCGATTATGGAACCATACGAAACTCATGGTAAGACTATAGAGTTTCTTAATACCTATCAATGGGTTGTTCTCTGGGTAAAAGCTCATATACTTTTTGATTCTTTTTCATTCTTACAACTTCTTCAGAATTCATAGATTAGATTTTCAATCCCTTTTCGTATAGCGAGAATGCCCGGCAACAATGTTCTGTAGAGAAACCAATTATGTATGTTGCTAAGTGTAATATATGTACGTAAATAACAGAGTTTTCCTGAGCAAATGCACGCCAAAATATCTAAAAACATGCTTTCCTGAAACTATTGGTTTTTCCAATAATTACCACCGCAATATGTATGGGCTGATAATGATGTATGAAAGACATTACAAACGTACGGCAAACTTATCCAATAAGGCATATTTGTTGGAAAAATTTTAAGAAAGGAAAGCTATATAGGTTAAGAATATAAATAAAGTGTTTCAGTGCAATAATGCCAAGTTTTTACTATGATGTGTAATCATAAATGATATGTGGATATATGTATGGCTATACATCAGAGACAGATAAACAGCCAACACAGTAGCCACAATTGGAAGAACCGCTTGAGTAACAGACGAATACATTTTCATTTTCATTTAAATTTTTTTTCTCTGGATGCGAGTGATATCTCGTGGAAGTATAAAGCTGATGAAGTTGCTGGAGCAGATATACTTCTCACGCATGCCAATTCACACATAAAAATATGCATGTAAACATCACACTTTCGTCGCTATATTTTAGTAGGTAGTGTGTTGGCTTATTAGAAATGAAGCCTTGGTTCAAATTCCAGGTCATACATCTCTAACAAAACGAAATACGGAAAAATATTTCTTCGTCGACTGCCTCTCAACAGATTTCTGGCATAAAACCTGAGAGTAAATAAAATTGCCATGAAAAGTAGTTCAGAGTCGATTTTAAACTGTAGGTGCTGCAACTCATCTGTAAAATTAACACACAACACATAAGCTAGCTCGCAATCCTAACTGAAGGGTTATATTGACTAAAATTATGTACATATGTATGTATTACACTTTCGTTAGGCTGTCTACTTTTTAATGGACTGAAGCAGAATTTTGTCAAATTGCTAAACTCACCTAGAAACGTACCTATCTATCACTTAAATTGGATCATTTAAGTAACATTGTCACTGTAGCTATTATCACATGTTGTTGCATAATATATCAGTTGAGAAGGAAAGAGTATACCGAACGAACTGTAATTAAATTTTTTTATGTTCAAGGGTTAATAATTCTATTACTGTAGTACAGTGTAATTAAATATACGCAAATTAGTAAATTTTCCTTAAATATATTACACATATCAGCTTGAATGTCATAAAAAAAATGTGACAAAATTTAAAATTTTATACCGGTTAAGGGTTAATAAAAAAAATTTTTTTCTGTGGTCCTGTGTAATTCAATATGCAAATAAATTTCAACAAAATTACCACAAATTAGAGAATTTTCCTTAAATATATGACACATCTCAGCTTGAATGTTATAAAAAATGTAACAGAATTTTAAATTTTATAATGTTCAAGGGTTAATACAAAAAAAAATTTTTTTCTGCAATCCTGTGTAATTGAATATGCAAATAAATTCCAATAAAATTACCTCAAGTTAGACAATTTTTCCTTAAATTTATTAGACATATCAGGTTAAGTGTCGTAAAAATGTGTGACATAATTTAAATTTTTTAGTGTTCAAGGGTTAATAAAAAAAATTTCAATTAAATTACCACAAATTAGAAAATGTTTCCTAAAATTTATTACACATAACAGGTTGAATGTCATAAAAAAAGTGCTACAACATTTAAAATTTTATAACGTTTAAAGGTTAAAGAAAAAATAAAAAAAAAACTTGTGGTACAGTGTAATTGAATATGCAAATAAATTTCAATAAAATTACCACAAATTAGAAGACTTTCCTAAAATTTTATTACTCATCACAGGTTGAATACCGTAAAAATGTGACAATTTAAAACAAAAAAAAACAAAACGACGAAAATTTATGGAATTTTACATGACATTTGCAGTAAGGCTTGTCATATGTCAATGAAAGTAATTAAAATTAATACAATATTATTAACGTAATACTTGTAAAATAAAACCACAAAATGTTAATAAAAGAGGAGAAACAAAACAATAACTTGCCACAATGACCCGAATAATGAACTGAAAATACAAATACAAAACCGCATAGCACAGGTGACATTACAATGAATTGAATTGAATTGTAATGAAATGAACTTTCACACAGAACTGTAGCTATTGTTTAAATTGTTTTAATTGTGATAAAATCAGATGTGGCAACTACATTAATAAAACTTTAGTTTGTTTTGTTTGTTTTATTTGTTTGCCGGCATCTGACATCAATCCATTTACTGTGGCCATAATAATGGTCAAAATGTATACAATTCTGTAAAAAAACCCACCAACAACAAAGAGAGCAAATTAATGAATACAATAACATGAAATGAATAAATAAAGTCAACAACAGCGCAACAATTTTAAATTAAAATAATAAACATGGTAATTAACAAATCATTTGCAACAATTTTTTGAAGCACGAAACACAATAGCTAGCTGCCAGGCTAATTATTGTCACACATTCTTGCGCTTGATGCCATAAATATTTTTGGCTTTAAGCATTTATTTGGCAGGCATCAGCAACGTATTTTTTTATTTTATAATAAAAAAAACAAAATATTTACAACAGAGAAGAAAATAAATAAATTTTATCTAAACAGCCTTACCAATTAGTTTTATAGGCCATAAAATCAGTTGCCACAGTTTACATAAGTTGAGTTCAGTTGATGTGGCAAAGAATGAAAATGAAAATTTTCACAAATTTTTTTATTGTTTTTTTTCTGTTGTAGAATGCCTTGCCAAATTATTGTTTATAATTTAGCCGACTTTTGTCTATTATAATGGGGTTAATTTAATTCATTTACTATTGTTTTTATATTGTTTTCAGTCTTTGTTTATTTGCTTTTACATTGAATTTCTGTTAATAAAACAAAAACAATAATCACACAGGCGGCTTTTAAACAATTGGACTGAAATTTGTATGAAAATATATTGAAAGAAAAATAAACTTGATTTCATTATTTTGGCAAAAAAAAAGATATTCGGAATGGAATAAACAATTAATAACGCAATGCAATAAAAAAGCAAATCAGGATCGCTTATTTGATACCCTACACTGCGTTCAGTCCTTACGGCGTATTGTCTTCAGTCATACCATCATTTCACCAGAATATAATTAAGTCACTGGACGTACTTATATTCGCTTAATGCAGACATATGTACATACTAATCGCGATCAATTGATTCTTAGTCAAGTGGAAACATGATATAGATTACCGTGAAGATTTGTTCCTTTATGGATGGCTTTAATCATGGAAATAAAATGGGACTGACGCTATACGTAGAAAAACGAGAACCCAAAGTACCCCTCAGACTGTCCGGCCACATATATACATAAATAATTGGTCATTAGAACTCTTTTGTCAGGATTACGACCTAGCTTCTCACACCACTGATGTTATTTGTGTTAATTTTTTACAAGAGTGGCAGAAGCTATAGTTTAAAGTCGATTCCGAACGATAGATTTTCGACAGGATATTCATTGCAATTTTGTTTACTCTCAGAGTTTTTGGCAGAAATCTACTGAGAGGAAGTCACCGAAGAAATATTTTTTTAATATTTCATTTTGTTGCAGGTGTTTGACCTGAGGTTTGAACCGACACCTCACTTTCAATAAGCCAACAGACTGCCCACTAGACCATGGCTACTTCGGGCCATAATGCCGTTGTAAAAACGAAATTTTGAGCAATGAGAGAATGTAGTTTCTGAAAATTTTTAAAGTTACAAGAGCTATATAGTCATGCCAAAATTTTGGATATTGTTGCTCCTATGAATTACCGTGACACCTGACCTTGTTCTTGGTCGTTTTATTTACTTTCACAGCTTTTGTCAGAAGACTGCTGAGCGAAAGTCGCCGAAACAATATTTCGCTTTTATATTTCGCTTTGTTCGAGATGTCTGAAATGAGGTTTAAATCTTGGGCGCTCGTCCAATAAGTCAACAGATTATTTACTACGGCGACAATCGGACAATTTTTCCGACAAATTGCTCACTTGTTCACAGAGTGAAATTCATAGCGTAATTTTTAGATTTTTCCCTTTGGAATCTTGTCTATTTCTACTGTAAGAAAATAGATCCTGAAGAGCAGTTTTCTCTACCGCTTCTAATACAAATTTTTTCTCATTTTTCGTTTCTCATTGACAAGCACTGTTATTGACATTGACAAGCAATGTTTCATACTAAACCTGTTTTAAAGCTTTACTTCAGATTTCAAACTTACCTGCAAGTAAAAAGAAAGAAAATAAAGAAATTAATAATGTTATTTAGGCTTTCTGTGTTAATAAATAATTTCAGTAAGAAAAAAAAACATTCGTGACAAATTAAAGAAGGAAAGAATTGTGCAAACCGGCATGTACGATATATCAATATGACTAACAAATCGCCTCTAATCCAACAAAAAAAAAATAAGTATTAACAACATAATAATTTGTTGCTGGCAACATGTTGCTAAGCTAAAAAACGATATTTAACAACATTTATTATGGCATACGCCAAGCGATAAAATGAGCCAATTTATAGACGTTCTGTTCATGGTGTCCGCATCTTTCAGTTCAGGCCAAAAGAAGCTAGCAATCATAAACCTATAGTGCTTGCCATTGGCAGTAATGGCCTGGTTAATGCTGTTCTTAAAGAAAGATGGACCGATCTCGCCGTCAGTTCTAAAATCATGTCAAACAATGAGTTTTTTGGGATGCATTAGAGGCTCTTGGATCTCAAAGGGAGAAGTACCGTCCTAATTTGAATAATTTTGTTTATTTACATACCCATTCATCCAGAAATGGTGCTCATCGCTGAAGAAGAATTTTCGATGAAAATAAGGGGCTCTGGAGACCATTTGGAGAACCCTTGTCGTTGTCTATGGTCGTCCAGGGAAATTCAGCAGTTGTCAGACTGAAAAAATGACAAGTAATTTGACAAATTTATCTTCAACAGGATGGCTGAATTCCTACAGAATTTTTAAAATCAAATATTTTATTTTTCAATTTTCCTTTTCAAAAAATAACTCCAATTACGAAAATTTTGAAGTGTTTTGTTGCCAATCAAACAATTTCAAAAACTTGATTGCAAAACCACAAATTTATGTCGTAGTTTTGTTGCAAACAAAATTTTACGATTTTACTCTCATTCTTAGTTTCCCACAAAGGCAATAAATTATTCACTAGAATAGCCAGAAGGCAAGCGAAAAACAAGCCAAAGAGATTTGAAAGAAAAATTGCACAAAATTGATTACCTTTACACACGTAAAGAGTGACGAAACTTCGTTTCAAACAACACTCAGACAAATCAAAATCAAGTTAAACATGACACATGAAGAGTAACGCAAGTCATGAGAGGCAAACAGATATACAGATCTCCTCTCTGATTTCTCTTTAGTTAGAGGATCACGAAATGCCAAAAGATTTTTAAAAGAAAATCTTGATGATGATGATGATGAAGAAGAAAAATTATTTTTAAAAATAATTGAACATAAATTTTCTGAAATTTTCTTCATTCATTCAACATTTTACGCGCAACACAGTTTGCCTGATGGCTGGCAGAGTAATGTTGCATGATGCCACAACTCGTGGCATGTTTACAAACAGATTGTTTTTGTTTTTTATTTTCTACTTGTGTTGCTGTAAGTGTGTCTACCTCATTGAGTAGAAAAATCGCAACTTTCGAGTATTTAGACGTTGAATTTATCATTCAACATCAGCATCAAAGTCACAAAGCGCTTTAAGTTCTAAATTTCGTGTTATAATACGCTTCCCATCCTGTCATCCCGTCTGCCCAGCTGTGGCACAGTAAACAAATCTTGAGTGCCATTTAGATGAGTGAGGCCTAAAATCTATTTTCACAATACAAGAGTGTATGCATGCCTAGCTGTTGATCCGTTACGATGTATCCATTGCATTGCAGTGCATTGCATTGTTAAAAATTTATGAAAATAATGACGACAACGATGACTATGAGAGGATGACGATGAGCATGATGTTGCTGCATTTGTTGTCTCTGTGTGTTATGGCACTGCATATGCCTTAGATTTTAGCCTGGCGGTGTTTACTGCAGCAAATAATCGCATTAAATTTTATTTTCATTTTAATTTTGATTTCGTTTTCTTTTTTTCTCGCGATTATTTCCATGTTTCTATTCATCGTCGTTATTTGCTGATAGTGATTCTATTTTATTTTTTTTTATTTGGGTTATTGCCTGCATTGAGATTTGTGCATAATTAAAGGCAGCCAATAACAAAAGTGTAGGCACTGCGAAGGCATCACTTCATTTTTAAGCATTTTCCATTTAATTTTTTGGAAAATAGGCAGACAGGCAACTAAGAGCTAATATTGCTACATTCTATGGGGTATTCACCGTCAAGAAAAACATGGCACGAGGCGTGATGGAAACATAAAAATGGAGAGAAGTTTTCATTTACTTACAGCAACTTCTATCAGAGTTGATAGAGATTATAAAACTTAGTTTACTTGCTTGCTTAATTGGCCATTAAGAACCCGATTAACAGATTTCGGCTTGCTTTAACACATCCGTCCAGGCGTCTCTGCTTCTTGCGCGCCATAGCTAGTTGGTCTCACCAGTCAATGAAAGGGCTTTCGCGATTTGGTCCTTCCAAAGCATATAAGATCAGCCCCTTCGCCGACTTCCGCCAATCCCCAAATCAAATACCCCTCTCGCCTGAGTATCTTCCTATATTCAAACGACATGGCAGAGCCTGCCTAGCCTCTGGATTTTAATAATCTGTAAAACATCTAAGTTGTTGCAGAGCCCAAACAGCTCATTGTCGGATCGGATGAGTAAATCATCGCCAACTCACACTGGACTGAAAACCATACATACGACTTTTCTCTCGAATATTCTCAACGCTGCTGCATCAGTGCTTAATAGTGTCCATACCTCAGCGCCATAAAGAAGCACGTGGAGGATGAGCGTCTTGTAGAGTATTAGTATGGAAACCAAAACACAAGCCTGTATAACGGTTCTGGAAATAATACTCTTCGATATGCACATTGCTGGAAACAGAAGTTTAGATGACATAGTAGCCTCCTTCGATTTATATGTTAAGAAGGTCAAATGAATTTAACAGAGGCAGATGGAATTTTAAATTTGGAGCTTAGAAATTTGCATTATTTCAGCACCCTCATGGTGATATTAGTAGAATAGATATGGCGTTGATACATTTCGGTGAAGTTGAATGGGCCAGACCTTGTATTATGTATTCAATGTTAATGCAACAAACGTCTTTACTTCAGCAAACAAACAAAAAAATTAAAACTTATGCCCTAAAATTAACAGCATGCATCTGCTAATTTGTTGCTGGCAACATGTTGCTAAACTGAAAAACAATATTTAGCAACATTTATTACACAATGTTGCTTAATTAGTTCAAAAGTTCATGTGATTTTTCTATAACCACATAAAACATTCGAAACTTAATTGCCTACTGTATTTTATCCTGAAGGCAACTAACATTTCGGTGTCTTAACTGGAGGGTTTAAAGGTCACTTAATTAATTGATGTCAGCAAGATATCTGGATTACAAAAAAGGAAACAATTGTGAATCTTATTTACAATTTCACGAGGCAATTTTCTTGTTTTATTCGTATATTACCGGGAAACATTATAAAGCTTCCTAGTGTTATTAGTTTCGGCGGATTCTGAACGAATAAATCGTCAAGCAATACATAGTGGGACTATTATACTGTATTACGACTCTATGATGATGGAAAGTGCATCGCAACGAGACTTAGCAACAAAAATGAATAAATTAATCTGGAAGCTGCATACTCCTTTAAAAAGAGTGCCTATTTTGTGCTGTACGAATAAGACAAAAACGGATTTTCGACAAGCAGCAGGATTTTTTGGTGCTAGACTGACATATTCCGAGACAAGAGGCAAACTCGCGGGTGTATTCCAAGCAAAAATCTATACCATCAGAAGATGTGCACAATTCAACGTGGGTAGAATTTGGAATCTGTCAAACAGGCCGCCATTGGGCTACTCGGCTCTTTGGGATTAAAACAAGGTTAGTCTGGTAAAACTGATTTAGCTAAGTAGGCGCAATAAGATTATTTTCTACCTTGCTTGTATAAAAATTCTCGCCAATGAACAGATGAGCAGAAGAGCTTAAGACAATATAATCTACCGCCCCGTTGACAAGACCAGAAGTATTCTAAGGCGAGAAGGATGTTCGAGTTCAAATGGGCATGTAACGAGCGTCTAGACTCACAGCAATAAGAGGATAAATGACACTTACATGGCCAATAAATAAGAGATTACTCCAAATAATGGCTACAAGGTTGTGGGAACAATAAAATTCTGAATTAAGATCCAAGGGAGATTTCTAGGCGGCATGTCCGATATATTAATCTGACTAATAAATCGCCTTTACACATGCTTATATACACAATTGGTCATTACAACGCTTCAGTTAGTATTACGAACATAGATTCTCACACCACTTCAGCTGTGTGTTAATTTTATACATGATTGGCGGGACCTACAGTTTAAAGTCGACTTCGAACGACAGACATTTGAGAAACTTTTCATGGTGATTCTATTTACTACCAGAGTTTTCCACAAATCTTGTGACAGGACGTCGCCAAAGAAATATTTTTGTTTTATCGGGGATATCTGACCTGAGATGTGAAACGAGGGCTCACGTCTAACCAAACACACTACCTACTAGGATACGGTGACTTCAATAAAATCACCTTTACTTCACCAAAAAAAAAAAATTAATACAATTTTGGCATTAAAATACATTCGATTATTTGTTGCTGGTAACATGTTGCTAAGCTTAAGAACAATGTTTAGCAATGTTTATTATACAATGTTGTATAATTAGTACAAAAGTTCATTTGACTTTTGGAATCACTCAGTCAATTTCCTAAAAATTGAAACCCGGAAAAAATCAACAACCTCTGCCATAAACTGTGAATATCCCTTAGCATAGTTATCGATACTAAATTGTTGGTGTTGTGTTCTATGCAATACATAAACGTTTGCAATGGTAAAAACATATTGCTGGCAACCATTTATTCATTGTCTACTACTACTACAGTATTGAAATGAGGTTTTTTTGTGTTTTTTTTTTCTGAAATGCAAAAACAAATCTAAAGGCAAGAGAAAAACGAAGAGAAGAAAAAAAAATACTGCAAATAAAATAAATAAATGTTGCCTACATTTGGGTATTGTGTTTACTATCAATTTTACAAAATCTGCCAGACTACGTTCGTCGGTACGCCCTCCCTAGTCTAGCTTTTTTGAACTAATAAAGCCTCTGCAGCTATGGTTTGTTAGTTTAATACTGCAATTGCTTTTTAAATCGATCAATCAATCAAATAAACACAAACAGCAACATCACAACAGCAGCAACAACAATATTAAAGTAACAATAAAACAAAGAGCAGAAAAAAAATAGAAATTGAAACGACTACAGCAACATGATGGTGCATTGCGCTGCATTGCTGCAATCTAAAACTAAATCCCATCAAAATATAAACATTTCCTGGGCATTCAATTTTCGATGATTATTTTTTAAAGTCATTTTTTTTACTTTCTTTCTCGCTTTTATTTCTGTTTCGAGTTTGTTGTTATTGGCACAAAAAAAATTTTAATTTTTTTATCTGTTTTAGAGGGTTTTACTGGTATGCAGTTGAGTTCAGTGCAGTGCAGTTCAATTTAAGTGCATCAAAACAAAACAACTGGATCATCTCATCCACTGCGGGGATTTTTATATTTAAGGTGAGATCTGTATTCACTTTTTTAATTCAATTTTTTTAATTTTCTTTCTGTTTATTTTATTTTATTTTATTTTTAATTTAAAAAAAACCTTTAAATTTAAAAAAAATTGCATTTATTTTAGTCTGCCATATAATTTGCTGTGGGAGTTAGTTTCGTTTCATTTCATTTCGTTTTGGCATCTTTTTTTTCTATTTCTTGTCGAAATTCTTTGGTCGTTATGGTTCTTCTTTTTTTTGCCAGTTTTTTCTGTCTTCTATTCTGTTTTCTTTTTTCTTGGTTTAAAGTGTCTGCCATTATAGAAAATTATAGGAAATCATGCTGCCATATGCTTAAGTTATTTAAGCTCTGCTCTGTTATTTCCATTGTTAAAGTAGTTTCAGAGTATTTTATTTTTTCCACTGCTTTTCTTACTTACCACTGGATTATATTGAAAATGTGGGTGTTTTAACACTTTTTTCTTTAATAAAATAAATGCCCTACGATAGGTAATATCAACAATAAAGTTTTTTTAAAAGAAATGTTGTTGGCATCGTATTGTTTAATATCAAGCAATTCAGCTTGCTTAGCAACATGTTTCAGCAACATTTACTCTTTTTTAAAATTAAACAATATCATCAACATTTTTCATTCGTATATTGATGATATCCATATGTCAAGTTTTTCATGACTCTTCCGCATAAGTCAGGCTGAATTAGACCGGTAATATGGATTATTTTAGCTTTGAGAACCGTTGTGGTTTATTCGTATACGGTGGTGGATTAACATCAGCTCCACTTGAGATGACCATTGTCGCAAACTGTTTATTTAGGACATCCAATGTGGCCTGAGCTGTGTGGCACGTGGCTTTGAACTTTTGAAATTACAGTTCTTTGGTGTTCAATTTGACCTACTCAGGCCAAAAGAAGTTAGTAATCATCGACCTGTAGTGTTTGTCGTGGACAGTGACAACCTGGCGAATGTTGTCCTCAACAAGATAGGGACTTATAACGCTGCTAGCCCTAAATCCACATAAAACAGGGACTTTTTAGTAATATTAGATGCTCTTGGATTTTATATGGATCGTTATCATCAAACATTTGACAATGTTTGTTCACATATCCATTCATCCAGAAGTGGGCTTTATCGCAGAATAAAACTAAGATCAATTGCCAACTGTTTTAGATCCCTTTTCAGCAAGCACACGCGGTTGTTGAGGGTCATTTACTTTCGCTCTTGTTAGCTACATGAAATCGACTGCCTCAGAATCTCATGCACAATCCTATGGACAGCGGAGACGTGGTCTACAGATCTTGTATTTCACCAACGTACGGGTATTAGTCGATAGTCTACTGAATCAGTAGATTAGAATTTATACCCCACATAGTGAATAGTTTTCAAAGTAGGATAACAAATTACCCATCATAAATTACGTACGACATGAAATTGAATGCCTCAGAATCGCATGCACTCTCTCTCGCAGATAGCGGCGATGTTTTCAGCAGATCTTTTGTTTCATCAACGTACAGTTGTTGGCCAATCATTTACTGAACCAGTTTATCCACCACATTGTGAATAGTTTTCTTGGTAGGATAACGATTAAACCATCATAAAATGGGCAAAGCTTGCGGTATGTTGCCTAAACGAAATGCCCATTTTGATACAACAATTTTTATAATTCGCACGTGTTGTTGAATACCATATGTAGTCTACCACGACTTTGGCAATTCAAAATCAATAACGACATCTAATTTGAAAGCTGTAGCATCAACAAGATGGCTGTTGAAATACAGTTTTTTGCAGCACTTTGTGCAAACTAAATCGATATAACATTTGTAAATATATAGCAACATGTTTCGGCAACATTTAGTTTTTAAAAATTTAAAACTCTTTTTAAGAATAAAGCAACATTTAATATTTAAATGTCAATGTCGTGTATTAAAAATTCTATTAAAATTCACGTAAAAATTCCAATAATAAATATACAAGTCAGTTATACCCGATATCTTCCGGCTACATGTTGCGATAGTATAAAATAATTTACATTACTTTAGGTTGAGCGGCATACACTCTGCAAAAGGTAAGATCTCACGCAGGCCAGAGTTTATCACAATTAATACCCAGCTCGGGAAATATAGGAAAGAATGCAAGAATTCATGTGATGCAAGAATGCAAGAATGCATGTGATGCAAGAATGGAAGAATGCAGGAATGCAGGAATGCAAGAATGCAAGAATGCAAGAATGCATGTGATGCAAGAATGCAGGAATGCAAGAATGCATGTGATGCAAGAATGCAAGAATGCTAGAATGCATGTGATGCAAGAATGCATGTGATGCAAGAATGCATGTGATGCAAGAATGCAAGAATGCATGTGATGCAAGAATGCGAGAATGCAAGATTGTATACGATTAACAATTGACAGTATAGCAACATGTTGCAGAAACATTTTGGTGTAGAAATCGTTAATGCAAGAATATACTCAATTTTCTATCGAACATTGTTCCAGGCTGTCAGGTATATATAGAAAGGGGTTCTCAGTTCTTTATCTTTATGCGAGTATTGGACAACGTCTGATTAATTTATAAATAGTCCCTCCTTCTCTTCCGAGTTCAATGAAAATCTAGCAAGTCGGCGCTAATTGGCAGGTCATACATCCATAGTACTTAGTGAGTCATAAAAACAGAGACCATATGGTAAATATCTAACATTTGGGATTACATTGGTATCCAGTAAACGTGAGTCTGATATTTATTTGCAATTGCATTTGAAAGTCTTATTAACTTTAATTATAAACAAAAAATTATAAGTAATGACCTATGCCGCCGTTTCAAACCATTTTGTGCTTCTATTTGTCTGGGTTGGTTTTTTTTTATCAATCTTCGCCGCTTCGTAGGTGGTATTTTTTTCCCCATGTTAATCTACAGCAGCAGTTAAATAGTGAGTGGATGAATTTTTTTCCTCGTCTTTCTTTCTTTTTGGTTTTGTGGCAATAGTGATAAATGATTGTTACGAGATAGAAAATCAAAAGTTTTAAACTTTAAATGCAACATTTTTAAGCAATGAAAAAACGAGGTAATTTAACATTTTCCCGTCTGTGCAAGCAAGGTATGTATTCGATTACCGTAATAATATTGGATTATACAGCAGAAACAGAAAATATAGAGTTTGGCAAGGCAATAGAAACAAATTTAATGAGAAATTTTTAAGCAACTGATTGCACTGATTTATCAAAAGCATTTTCAGTTCCAAATACTTATTTAAATTACTTGCGATTAAACTTTCATTTTCTATGAAAATTCAATTTATTTTTACACTTAAATACACTTAAGTTTTGCAAATATTCAATTATACAGAGAAATTTCTTCAATTTAATTCCAATAAGTCTTTCAATACAATAATTAAAGTTTTACTGGCTATTAATAACTGAATAGATTTGTGTCAACAAATGTTTGTTTATTTTTCTTTTTGTGTATTTTGATTGGATTTTACATCCCAGTTATTTCAATTCAATTTTTAATTTGTTATTAATAACAGATTAAACAAACAAAAAATAATTCAAAAAGTTTGTTATTCAAAATTGTTTTCAATACGCCAGACACATGTTGCTAGCAACAAAGTTGATGAATATCATAGCATACTGCTGGCATCTTCAAAGGATTGCTAATAATTGAAAGAATAGAGTGTTTGAAGTTAAACAATTGGTCTATTAAACAAGCACTAAGCAAACCGATTTTTTATTATATAAATGGTGGCATCACCATACCACATATCAGGCAATAATTATTCGGTTCTCTAAAACATTGATCGGGGAAGAATGTAAATTCTTTACTATAAACGTGGGTATTCAAATATATCCCCTGTGGCCTCTTATACAAGTAAATGGCAAAATTTGGCAAAATATCAGGAGATTACAACCGTTATAGGTCTGTTCAGTGCTATGCATCACCGCAAGATATGGACTGTTAGAGAAAGTGTGATGAATAACCTGAATTAATAACGGATACCAAGGGATTTTCAGCAATTGAACCCATCTTACGACTTGTTAAGGGTTTAGCAGCTAAAATTAGTTGATGTGTTTGGGGACTACATGATAGATCAGACAAAATACATTCGAAAATTGTGAAAGTATTTGAAAGAATCATGGTCAGATCAGCATATTGTGGATCACTATTAAACGCAACAGCGGGTGGCGCAATTTTTTTGGTGTGAGTAGTCACAGTTCACTACTTAAGGTTAGCGGATCACTGCAGAGTCTTTCAGGCGAATAAGTCAACCATCACAAACAAGTATTCGGAAGGGAAATTACCACCCTTTCTGCAGTCAGTTCTAACATAGCGAAGTCTAACATTAATGGCAGTAGGAAAGCTCTAAGTGAGATTGCAGAACAGTACGAGATTCAATTCGGTATTCTAGGCAACTATAGAGAGGATGAACTGTCCGGTGAGTCCTTTACATTAGGAGCCCATCTATATAAAGGCGAGCTTATAATTGCCAATGCAGTTATGGACGCCGTCAGGGGCGGTTGGGGGCCTTCGGATACGGCCAGAATAGATTAGCAAGTCTGGTTGAAACTGTATAGTAAATTTAAACTGCAAAGACGTACCGTCAGCACCTTTGCTGGAATCATTATTGGCAATTATGGAAGACGTGTTGACCTCAGACACAAGACAATGGAACTTAGGGGAAGCTATTGAGGCAATAATGAGAAGGAAACAGTTGTTTATCTATTGGTGTGTCCTATGCAGGCGATTTAATATCGTTTTATTAAGAGCTAAAATGTTTCAGAGACTCTGGTATTACAATGGGTCTTACATGATCTGAGTGTGTCCATTCCAACTTATTGAGTGGAGAGTCATCTCTACCTATATATGTATCTACGGTCCGTTATGGTGTGTTGGTACCACCAAGTGATCACCAAGATAGTGAGGTTTAACGAAGTCATTCTTGGGTGAACAGTCATCTCCACCTACCTATCTACGCTTCATTATTATGTTTTGGGACCACTAAATGGTCGCCAAGATAGCGAGGCTTCACAGCAATTTTTTATATGGCGGATAATCGCCTAAGGTTAGATCAGCAATAAACCAATTTAGAAGTCGCCGTGGTCTAGTAGGTAGTACGCTGGCTTATTAGCTGTGAGACCTCGGTTCAAACCCCAGATCAGGCATACCCAACTAAATGAAATATGACAAAATATTTCTTCGGCGACTTCCTATCAGCAGATTTTTGTCAAAAGCTCTAAGAGTTAATAAAATCTGCCATGAAAATGGTTCTAAAAAATCTGTCGTTCCGAGTCGTCGTCGTTTCCGCACACAACATAAGTGGTGTGAGAAACTATGTCGTAATCCTGACTAAAAGGTTGTGAGTAAAGTTTTGTGCCAAGATGATTGAAACCTAACTCAAGTAAATCGTCTACTGCAACTAATCCTTAGGTGGTCATTGCTTGTCATACATAACGGAGAGGTCCAAGCACTATAAGATAACCTTTGCTCTCGGTGTGTTCCATTACACTTTACTTGGCGAACCCATTATTTGGTTTTTTATTTTATTCATCAAATTTGCAAATTTCATTTCACAACCACAATTGAAGTGAATACCCTTAATAATTAAGCATACAATCTATCATTTGAACCACATTCAATGGCTCACATTGCAAGTGTTTTAAAACACTCTCAACATTTAAGGCGTACAAAGAGTAAAATTTCAAGCAGAAATTTTATGCTAAAAAATATAACAAATTGAAGAGTAAATTGTTAAAAATATAAATTAAAAACAAAAAAGGAAATAAATAAAAAAAAGAATGGAAATAATAATTGAGAACAGCATTTAAAAGCAAAATAAATTGAAGGAAAAATGTTCCAAATGAATAATTTCATGCAACAAAAAAAGAGAATTTTTTCTGTTTTTGGATTGAAAAAAAAATTCCTAATATTTTAAACTTTTAAAACAAAATAAAAAAATTGGTTTATACTTTTGTAAAACAAAAAATAACAAAAACAAGAAACAAATTTAATTGAATTTTATGAAAAAAAAAAATAACACGTTTTTTGGGCCCCAAAAAATATGAAAAAAACTTTGAATGCAAAAAACTCATGTGTGAACTTCAATTTCCACAAGGATTGAAAACAATTCAAATTAAATTTAAAAAAAAAATAGTTTTAAAACACACACCACCCCCACCTCCCACCTAATGGAATTAGACCAGGCTGGCTGCTAATATGCCCACAAAATATTATTTAAACACCGACATTTTTTCTTCTACCAAACAATGCAAATTAATTTAACAACAACATCCGGTCGCGTACGTTTATGTACATGAATTTTGATCATTTTTTAAGTGAAACTAATTAATCAAAATTAAATATTCAATGAAATTTAAAATGGGAACTACACGATAAATAAGCTCTGATAACCGCTTTAAAGGAGGAAAAAAATAGAAATTGGAACGAGAAAAGAGTGTAGTTTTCAAGTAAAAACGAAACTGAATGTATAAAAAAAAACACTACAAACAATAAGGCGCCAATAATCATGTTCCGGTTGAGTGAAAACAGCACAGGTCAGAGAGTGAGTGAAAGACCGTTCTTAGTACATAGTTTTAAAAACATGTAGGTTGTCTGAGAAATTTATTGATACACATTATTTTTACAATTAAAAGGCTTCTTATAGACCTAAATATAGGGTGGAAAATGTAAAAGTTTAAACTGCAATCAAATAAAACAGTTTGAAACTTTGCTAAATTTATTTATTTTTTTTTTTTTGTTGTGAAGTGTAGTTGTTCCAGTTAGAAATGGAATATTATTTCATTCATATGTCCGACGCAGATGGCTTCATAGTACCTCATTCGATCGAACCAATTTTCCAGAACGTTTTCGAGTGTATAGGGTCGTATTTGAACAATGGCATAGCGAATGTTGGCAATCAAATGCTCAATTGTCTCTACTTGGTCGCCATAACTCCTTTCTTTAACCGCGCCTCAAACAAAATAGTCCAACCGTGTCAAATCGCAGGCAATTTCGGCTGATTAAACGGCCATCAAACGTTTGATGCAATAAATCGATTGTGGTATGAGATGTGTGACAAGTTACGCCATCCTGTTGTTGAAACCAAACATCGTTCATATCAATACTATAAAGAGCGGGTACCAATAAAATCGGTTATCACGGTGCGTTAGGTGTCTCCAAAGATCGTAAAGATTGATCAAAGGTATCTAGGCCAATGATGCCTCTGCTCCATAAGCCGCACCAAATAGTCACTTGTAAAGGATGCATTGGCTTCTGTAAGACCACGTATAAGCTTTCTGAGCCTCAAATGCAATTTTGCTTATTAACGTACTCACCAATATAAAAGATGATTTTTTTTTTTTGTAAACTCAACATCGTCTTGGAGTTTATACATACACACATAATTGGCCATTACAACCCTTCAGTCAGGATTACGGCCTATCTTCTCACATCATGGAGTTTGCCGTTGGCTAATCTAGCGTAGCGAAAACGAAGCATATGGTCATGCGGCTTCAACTCTTAAACCAATTGAAATTTGTAAGACGTCTTACCGAGATCATTTCGTAAAATTCAACGTAAACTTCGGCGTGAAGTATTCGATTCTTGAGAACGATAACGAGTCGATTTTGATGGATTCTCACGAACACTCTTAGTCACAGCTTCAATATTTTTGGCTGTACGCCCTGTACGAGCACGCTCATATCTTGGTGCATCAACAATGAAACCAGTTGGTCCTGCTCTGCGACCAAATTTTGTACAACATTTTCGCTCAATTTCCGGCCAATTGTCTTTGTTTTGGAAATAAATTTCCAATAAATTCCAAGGTTGCTCAAGCCTGAATCGATTCATTACGTTCAGTGGACATAATCTACTGAATTTTGTGGCAGAATAGAAGGACATAAGAATTGCCAGATTCTAAATCGGTTGATGGTTCAAATTTAAACCGATAGATGGGCCCACCCTATATTAACAAATCTTGTAGACCGGTTGATATGGCTAACGTTCCGTTGGTCTATGTTAAGCAGGTAAAAATTGAAGTAAAATCTGCTCAATGAGCTGATTATCTCTATTTTCACCAGGATATTTCTATCGAAATCTTTTTGCAGAGCCTTATATTTTGACTAGCCAAACCTTACATCCTATCTAATACACGGAATGTCTTTTGATCTCAATATTCTTGCTTAAAATATTGTCTTATCTTCTCTATTACAAGCATACATACTCTCATAGCCATAATATCCTTTTAGACAGGATATAATTACAGCCTAGCTGCTCATGCCTTTAGACCTCATTAGATTACAACCTAACTGCTTATGCCACCCATGTTAGGATCTTGGGTTAAACATCGACCACAAACTAAGGATAAGAGAAGTATTTTCATGACAATTATTTAATTGTTGCCAGAAACCAACTGAGTGGAGATCGCCAGACGAAATATAAACTCTTTTGAGATGCCCTAGCTGCGGACCCTCGGGTTCTCGTTTAGTAGGCATTACTAGATTGCGGCAAGTCTATTTACCAGATATTCTCAAGTTTAATTCACTTATTCGGTAAACTTTCCAAAGTGGTTTCTTACAAAATTTTCTTTTACAAACAGTCTATAAAGTCAAGTTGCTGCACTTCTCAGACATGCCACATAGTGGAGTTTAAGCATGCAGTAAATTATTCATTCATGCTTTAAATAAAAGGGGGTTATATTTTCAACTCAATTGTTATAATCAAGGCAGTTATACAATCAACTACTAAAACCAACCAACAAAACAAAGGGAAAAAACTAAAGAAAATGAAAACAATAACTACTACTACAACAACTACAATAAACATTAAGAACAAAGGAAATTGAAAAATGTGCAACACCCTATTAAAATCCTTAACATTTTTTAAACAACAATTTTCATTAAAAAGTGTTCTTTCGTGCGTTCTTCTTCCTGCTGCTGCCACATATTTTAAGCAGAGAACAACATGATTTCAGAGGGGAAAATAAGGAGTTGAAGAAAAATGCTACACCTCAACAACTACATGTCTTACCTACTTTGCTGGTAAATAATAGGAGTAGTAAAAAGCATAAGTTGCAACAGCAACAATAACAAGTTTAAGTCATATCACGCACATGTTGTATATGATGATGACGATGATGATATTGTATGTACGTATGTACGTATGTATGAATTTTTGTTTCGGGTAAGTGAATTATTGCGTGTCGTCTACTGATTGTGTTCATGTTGTAAATAATGACATACAAGCTGACAGTATTGTTGTTGTAGTTGTTGTTATTATGATTGCTATTAAGCAAGTTTTCGGCGTTCAGCATGTTGATGATAACGTTTGCTTGTTGGCTCTCATAACACACGATGTCCTCAGGTAAGGATAAAAAGGAAAGAGTTCATTTGTTTTCCTTTCGTTTTCCAATTTTTTTTTCTTTCTTTCTCCTGTCATATGACAGCAACAAAATAAACTCCGTTGTTTTTTTCTGCTTTGTTTTTGTCAGATAAACATCAAAATTTACGCTTACATCAGTGAATCAAGGAAGAAGGAAGAGGACAAAAGTGGGAAGAGAAAGCATTCGCCGGGCTGTTATTTTACGGCATTTATTTTACAAATTTTCAGGTATTTTAAAATGACCTACATTAGGACTCTGGGGATCTTGAAAGGACTTGTAACGCAAAGAATTAAAAAGGTTTCAGAATTGGGATATAGAGATATCCTATAGGGATACCCTATATGTATAATGCAATAGCTCGGATATTGTAGTATTACCACCCCTATCCGCAGCACTCACTCAATTGATCGTTACAACCCTCTAGTCAGAATTACGGCCTAGCTTCCCACACTGCCTATGTAATACGGGTTGACTATGACTATGTAGTCGCCGTAGTCTTGGAGGTAGTGTGTTGGTTTATTAGACATGATGCTTCGGTTCAAACCCAAGGTCAGACAGCTCCCACAAAACGAAATAACAAAATTTCTTCGATGTCTTTCTCTCAGCAGATTTCTGGCAAAAACTCCGAGAGTAAAAAAATGACATGAAAAGTTTATCAAAAATCTGTCGTTGTAATCCTGACGGAAGGGTTGTAATAATAACATCATGTATGTATGTATGGTTGACAATGAAGAGAAGGAATCAATAAACCTGATAGCGATCATAATAAAATGTGGACTTGGAACAACATCTTCTACTTAGTTGGTAGACATGTTGACGAAACATGTTGCGAACAGGGTAATAACAAGACTCAGCGCCACAAGAGCATGAAAGAATAGAATCTACGGTCATGTAAACATTCCACCTACAGTCAATCTGTATTTACTTATTGCCTACAGAATACTTGAAGTCGCTCTCGATCCTCCTGGTTTTACAACAAAAATACCAGACGTCCCCCGAGAACGTCGTTTAAGTATCCACCGACAAATCCACTTCACACAGCTAAGTCTTGATCTGTGGAATATTTTCAAAAACAATTGAATCCAAAAATTGGCCCAACACTACACTATTACTGTAGTACCAAAAGAATGCTTCTGTGTCAATCCGCTAACAGAATATATTGATGTATGCAGATTACGGAAAAGTGGTCATATTTTGTAAGAGAAGGGGAGAACGGGAGACTTTGAACAAGATAACGAGACATTCGACGGTTACCTTTATATGGACTCGACATGGGGACATTAAAGGTAGAAACAAAGGTAACACATTTACCAAGGTGTATACAATAGAAAATTTAAATTAATTCAGACGTGCGATTGACATACAGAGAGGCAAGTTAAAGATCTGTCAAAAACTTTACTCATTCTGCATGCTCATTGTCGAGAATTCGCCCCAAATCTAGGACCTTATTTTCCTAACCTAATCTACTCAGTTTCCCCACACAGTCACACACTATATCCGATTTAGCCTCACAAGAGCGGGTGCTCAAATGACGCCTTTACTGTCAGACAGTGTTGCTATGTCCTGCCTTTTGTATCTCCTTTCCAAGTTGAATTGAGCTCATTTTTTAATGACATAGAACTCCTGCAAGTTTACCCATGGATTTGGAATATTTCGTTCTGGAACTAAAAACTTCTACTCCTGTTCCGAGATCCATTCTTTGCCCATATGAATACCACAAAATATTTCTCCTTTTAAGAGAGTATGCAGCTGCTAGATTAATCCAATAATTTCTGTTACAAAGTCTCTGGTCTTATGCACGGGACAGTTAAGGCGGGAGATGTCATACAACTGCATGCATTTATATGGGGACACAGACTTCTGGGCACACATGGAATCCTCTTATTATAAGGAAGCAGAAGCTATAATGATAAGGACAGCAAAACATTTTCTTTGTTATTGTGTGGGACCTGAAATAAAGTATTTTTGGGCTTCCAGAATTTATTGGCAGAACGTGTTGTAATTTAAGTAGAGCCCACACTTACGCAATAGGCATTCATCGAATATTCCTCTTGCTTTCTAGGCTGTATAATGATAAAAAATTGGCTGAGCAAATTTAGTCGTAAACTCCAGACTAAATAACATGATGTCGGCATTCGAAAGATTTTCAGTATGGTTGACCATAAATATGTATGGCCATTCAAATGAATAAATTACAGGATATTCAACGTATGTACATATACATATGTAAGGTTTACATACTAGGGTATATTAAACGTAAGTCTGGGATGGAATGGCTGGTCGAAGTGCACTTCAATTTATATGATCCTTCGAGACACTACTCAATCAACTTTAGGAAATAAAGATGGGGCGTCCCAGAGCCAGAGGGAAACCTGAAAAGATTACACGCATGACACTAGAGTGAAATCTACAAGAATCCAGAAGCTGTAATCAACCAAAAGGCTCAGCAAAGGACAGCAGCTAACCCTGAGAGATGGAGATGCTTTGTGAAAGCTTTATGCTTCATAGCTTTGGTGGTAAAAGTCGTTCTATTCATCCTTTTTTTCCAAATAATAACTTCCTAAGTAACGTCACTTGCCTGCCGTCTTTCCTTGTCGAAAGATTTTGTCAATTCCGTTATTATTGATGACTTGCCACGTACACTCGAACAGTAATTTTCCTTGATGCTTCAACTCTTTACTGCCACCCAGTAGCTAAAATAAATATTTTTTTCAAAGCAACAAACAAAACCTATACAGAAAAGAAAACGAATAAAAAAACGCTGAAATAAAAGAGAAAATCAAAAACAAATCCAAATCCATGATGATTGAAATATGTTTCAGTGCCTTGTATCTTTTTTTTTTTATTTTTCTGTTTCTCTTAACAATTCGTTTAAACACTCTTTATAGCCTGTCATCGAAGTAGACATGTCTTGCATAAAAATTGATGAAATCAACACTTGAACAGTTTGTTGTTTCAAAATCAGCAAAAAAAAACAGAAGAAGAATAACCAGGCGTAAAATCCATCATGCGTAAGGAAATAATAAAAACGGAGAAGAAAAACATGAAATCGAACAAACTATGGAAGATGTTGTTAAAATGAAAATCAACAAAGAAATGCCTAAAAAAAGCAAAAAAATGCAAAAACAATAATAAGTTTCTACTACTGTACAAAGTATTAACGTAACTCGCAACCGACATACGAAAACTTTAAAAAAAATTCGCTTGTAACCTATGAAGCCAGGATATGCTTCTTATTGAATTTTCATACCCAAAAAGTATCAGTTCCTTAAGGAAATAACCTTCCTACGGTGAGAGGATATGATCCCTTGGGTCTTCGAACAACTTTATGACAAAAATCAATCTTCAGAAAAGCCGCATTAAGCATAAGTTCTTTCCAACCGTACATTCTTAAACGATCCTGCTGAAAAGTACCACATCAAAGACACAGCTGTCCACAAATATTATCTAAAATGAGCTGAAGCTGTAAGAGATTCCGACTCAAACTATACCTCGAACCTAATCGCACTTAACCCGTTTTGAAATCCTACATCAACATAAGCTAAGACCATGCAATAAATAGTCATGTGTATAGACAACGCTAGTCAAAGGCAGAGTAAGCGAAGAGTTTGTCTTCTCTACGTCATTACAGTCTGAAAGTGATAGTCTTCTTGCATAACCACCGTACCAAAGAGACACAACAGGCAAGTTTTAGGTGATATCCTGCACAAGAACGTGGAATAATTGTTGCAATTTTCTGAGATGCTGTCAGTTCTGGGGCTACCTGTTTTGCTGACAGTATTGCGGTCATGGACGTAGAAACTGTGGAAGTCCTCGAAGTATAGACCAGACGACTTATCGCGCAATTGGGGTTCGAAAGAGACCCTTAACAGATAATTTTGATAAGACTTTCCCAGGCTATACATCCTCTGTTAACCGTTGACCGCCATCTAAACAAATAAGGCACACAATGAGATGCTCTGAAGTCTGGGACGAACTGTTTTGCTGGCAATATCGGGACCAAGGCTGTAAAAACAATAGAAGACCCCGTAGTATCGACCAGATGACAGAGAATTTTGGCAAAAGATTTACAGACGTTCTCAGGCTATACATTCACTGTTGATCGTTCGCCGCTAATTGCGTATAAAATCATTCTGTTTTTCAACCACGAAGAAGAAAGCTTGTCATCGAAAATTATTAGGAGCGATGAGATTAACTGTCAATTCAATTTCAGTGTAAACATGAATAAGAAGACTTAGCGATTGAGGCCCCAGAGGAGAATCCACATATAATGTCATTACACTCACTCTTAATAGAATCCGCGAATAATATCATACACGTTTTCATAGTTACCGTACTTTATTTCTTCATATACGGTCAAGGTCAAACCACTACTGTGAATGACAAGCGCTGCAGGACTTTATTTATTGGCTTTCTTTAACCGCAATAAGCTAGATTGGAACTAGAGAACATCTTTTGAAAACAAGATGGAATATCGTTGTATACTACGTCAACAGGACTCAGACTTTTTAAGTTCCCAAAAACTATATCCGCCTAGAAAACGGGAAGTTCAGTTAAGAGTGCTGAATCTTCCTGGAGGCGTCCTCTTGGCGATACCATTATTAAGATGTTAAATAAATACAATCTGAAAGCAAAACTTAAGTCAAAAAAGCATTGAATATATAAGCATGCCTTGAACAACTACAATATGCTCTTACCGCGAAACAAATAAGAGTGAAAGCCGGCTGACAAGGCATATAAGTGATGGCATTTTTTTCAGGGTTGGCGGGATTATCCTTTTCAATGTTGATTGTTTCAACTTGATTTGATTTTTTGTGTTCGTTTTGCTTTTAAACACCCTTAAATTGAAAGTAAAACCCCGAAAAAAAACGTAGAGGCACTCAATAAGAAAAAAGTCTCACCATCAGAAGGGGTTGTTCTGTGTTCACAGTTCTACTGTGTGTAGCAGTTTGTGTAAATGATTCTTGAACCAGCCTTGCCATTACCGTTCATCATCAATTTTAGAACAAAATCTGTCAGTCAGTCAGTCAGTCTTCCATTGTTATTTATTTAAAGTTGCTTTAAAGAGCATTTTTAATACTCATGTTTACTGTTTTTATTACGTTTTTTATTTCCCTTCTTTTTTGTATACGAATTACGGTTTTGAACTTTTTCAAGAAATTTGATACTTTTCATTGGGATCTTTTAGAGAATTTAATGCCGTTGTTGTTATTGTTTACATTTCCATAAGAAATTTCATTTTTTCATTTAGGGAATATAAAGAAAAACGCTGTTAAATCATTATGAATTGAAGATGAACGAATAATTTGAATCCATGGACGTTGCTTACAATGTAAGAAAATCATTTGGAATTAAAAAAAAAAAAAAAGAACAAAAACAAAAATCTGCTGAATTGATTAATGTTCGGTGAACAACAACACCGAGGCTTTATAATTTCATTTTGTCTTCTGTTTATTTGTTAAAATTTTTATAGCTTTTCAGCAGAGTTTCAGTTTACATGCGGCATTTTGTTCACACACACTCAGAGAGAATATAATTTTGATTAAATCAAGATTATCGAAGAATTTAAATGCGTTTGACGAGGCAAACAAACTGAACGAAAGAATGAAACGGTTTACAGATGCCAAAAGCATTTTGAAAAACATGAAGATGTCATGTTATTAACTGATGTTAACAAATCCCAGAGGTTGTGTCATGCAATTAAATGAACATAAAACACTGGCATGTGGATATATTCAAAAAGGCCATTTGCTTGATGGCAGCTTTCTTTGAGAGCATAATAAGAAAGAAATTCTTATTTGTCTCTTCCCCTCTCTCTCTCTCTACGGCTACATATACTGTGCAGGATACATTATATAGTAAAACATTTGGCACGAATATGTCCATCAATCATACTTATTCCTCTCCATTTAAACTTACTACATAGTTTTAACATATAGTATCAGATTCGTCTTTAATTCTATTTTGTAAAATAAGAAAGATAAGTCCCAATTTTTTATTTAGTGATCAAAATACCACGTTCACTGAGTTGCGTCAATCAGTGGTCAATCACCACAAGATCTCAACATTAGAGGCATGACCAGTTCATGGAATTCATAGAAGTATTCCTTTGACTTTTAATATTAGCATCGTCTTTAGTTCTATCTTATAAAATAATAAAGACAAGTTTACCGTATTACGTCAATCACTGGTGAATTACCTTTAGACCTAAATATTAGAGGCATGACCGGTACATGGATTTCGTAGAAGTATTCCTTTAACTTTTAATATTACTATCGTGTTTAATTCTTGTAAGATAAGAAAGACACGTTTCGATTATAGTTTATGTGTTCAAAATACCACGCTTACTGAATAACATCAATCAGTGGTCAATTTCCATAAGACTTCAGTAGTATAGACATGAGCTTTTTATGAAACTATTCCAGCCTGTTCAAATAGAGGTGGGAGCTTTCGTGCAATATTGTAAAACAGAACACGCGTAGCACCATTCACCATTGAATGTCATTAAAAGCAGTCCAGATTGTCAATCATATTTTCGTCATGCATCAGCTTGATACACATGCTATTTGTGAATTATTTGATTTCAGCGCATTCGTCTGGTTGAGCATAAAACATTATTTTAAGCTCGTTTATCCACTTGTTTATGCGTTTATTCGTTATGGAAGAGATCACCCGAAACGATAGACGATCTAACATAGTACGGTACGGTCGACGGTTATTTGGTTGTTCAGTAGGGTCAATCATTCGCCTAGGGAAGCGTATTGGAAAAGCTACAGGAATAGTTTCAAAGGCGATATAAATAAGGCAAAAACAGACATCCTGAGTACAATTGCACTAAGCCGTAGGATCCGTAAATGAATTATCAACGCTTAGGTGTATATTATCAAAGGACAATGCGGTACCGCTTTCATATATGGAATTGGGTCCTGAAAACCCGGGATTTACTTATAGTACCTTATTCTCCTGGCTGGGGAAATGTGAATAGGAATACAACTGTTAACGGAGATGAAAATGGATCAGAGCAGATAGACAAAAAATGTCACTACGGACAAGGTATCCTGGAAGGTGAACACTTTTGAGTCGTGTAAATTAACTGGTCCGTAAGAAGTTTTTCCCGCCAAACTGCAAAACTTATATGACAGTATTCTACAGTTACTGAATGATATTTTTGGAATACGTTTGCTTAAATGCTACATACCTAGAAGGGGAAGAGGGTTCAGAGTGGTTTTCATGCCGAAAGGTGAATAGAGCTGTCACTCAAAACCAAAGGACTTATGGTCAATCAGCCTATTGCCTTAACTGATTAACTTTCATCTCAGTAGTGCGTTTGATACACGTGGATCTCAGAATGGGTAAATTTAGGATATGTCTGTTGAGAGCGCCCTTCACGAGGATGTCGGTTATAGAGAAAAGGGTCTGCAATACAGAAATCTTTAGGAGCTCAACCTCTTTTAGTTGAGAGGGCAGACCATATACTCAGCAACAAAGGAACACCTACAGCCACTTTTGACAAGGTTATGTTGACAGTAATTTTGAAGAGCAATAGACAGATACATAATGAAACTCCTAACATCTAACATCTTTATAATATCTTACCTCTCTACGGTAGTGTTTGATCGTTAGTTTCCCTATACAATGATGGAATTTATGACTGCCTAAACTGCACGCAGTGAAGTGGAACTCATTTAGGTTGCTCGACTTTCTGATGAGTTGTTAGGACGCCTGGAGCATCAATGCACTCCTAGATGGATTAAATGGAGGAGGAGTTCGAAACAACACAAGAGCGATTGTTTATGTAACGCTGTATTCTAGCTTAGAATGCTTGAATTTGTACACAAGTACTTAAGCCTCTGCACTTTTGCCACGTCGATTTAACAATACTAAAGGCGTCTGTTTTAAATTGCTATGGTATGTAACCTGCCTGTTGTAATCTCAAAACTAGGGACAATATGATCCATATTCGGTCAAGCAGTTAAATTCCATTTCATTGTTAGTTTGATGATGGTCGTTTTCTGAAGTTGGTCAGATAGTTCTATGTTACTTCACTTACATCTTACATAAGTAACAAGGTTTTTAATCTTTCCATCGTAATACCGTTACAGCGGATACCGTTTTGTTCCACTTTCCAACAGCTCTTTTTATAAAACAACAATCGACGAATTTAGAAGAGATTTTCAAAATTATTTAAGACCCCCCATCCCTCCTTATAAAAATGTCTATAAACAAATCATTTTTCTCAACTCCATTAACACTCACTTGAGATTGCCACTTTTGATAACACAACCAGCTGTTCAACAGCAACAGGGTGTCGCGTCCCTTTTCAATTATCGAAATCTTATTAATCTGGCCACCTAAAGCGTTTAAATTTTCAATAAAAACTATAGACTTCGAAGCAATTTTTATGAACGCAAGATAGTTTTAAAAACTACCGACTGATTATAGATGAAGCATAAACAGCATAAGCAGCATAAATAATTGATTAAAAATAAGGTGATAAAATGAAAATATTTCAGAGAAATGGGATCTAATGCCACCTGTAGAGTGGCTATAAAAAGTCTGTATAAACAACACCATAGGCCATCGAAGACAGACATAATTTTTCGAGTGTAAAGTTTGAATTTGTTTATGAAAGATGATGGGTGCGTGTCGTTTTTCTTTTGTTGGGCCTTTTAAAAAGTTATTAAAATTAAAGAATTTGTTGAATAAACATTAAATTGCATTTAATTCTTGGAATTTATATTGAATATCGAATACACCAGGCACTCGAAATTGAATTGATAGACAAAACGTTCAGCTACAAAGTTCAAGTTCATTATGAAATCAATCAAAACAATTTCTTTCTTTTTTTTCTTTTATAGAACAAGAACAAACGGTTGTCTATTTGAACTTACAGCAACAACAACAACAATAACACATGATTCGTATTGCCACAAAGAAGAAGCAAAAAAATTGTGACAACAACAACAACAACAATTAAAACATTAAAGTTATTTTAATTGTTTACAAATAGGCTGTGTCTCTGCCTTGCTGCCCCCCCCCCATTCATCACTGGTCCCAGTGGTTCGTTCTATAGAAAAACATTTTGCTGGAGGAAAAACAAAAACAAAGAAAAACAAAAATAGATATAAAACTACGATGAAAAACTCATTGAAAAATAATTGTGTTGCATGCATGTCTCATTTTTATTTTCAACGAAAATTTTTTGTTTCTCTTTTTATTAACGCTGTTGCTGTTGCCACAACTGTTGTATACGTTTTTTATGCGTTCACTAGCATGTGTTATATGCCAACACACAAGTGCTTTTTTAAAGGTTCTATCATAAGCAGAGGCTTAAAAGAATAGAATGTTTAGGAAGCAAATTTTCACCATTTGAAGCGTTGGTACTGGCCTTCAACTATTCGCGAAGACTTGTCGCATATGTCTGAACAGAAATGTGATCGCCTGTGACAGCCTCAGCTGTGTAACCATATTCCTTCATGGTCCATAGGCATAAAAAAGTACCTGGTGGCTTAAATATCTTTAACAACTGCTGTTTCATGAATGTTTTATTTTGAAAGACAGTGCCAACTACGATCTGTGTTCTTAAAAAAGTAATAAACCATTTATTTCTAAAAAAGTACCAACATAGGTACTCTTTGAAAAGTACCATACTACATATTTTTTTAAAAAGTACAAAAAAGTACGAAAATATATGGTTTTATAAAACTCTTAACTCTGTATTCTTGGTAAGTAATGCAGTTCGTTGAAACCTTTCAGGGACCACCAATACATCATTCTCTTAGAGTAGAAGAGATCATTTGAACTACCGACTATTCCTGTCAGCTGCCTAAGCCTACACATTTTACCAATTTTGTCCAGCACAGGCAATAGTAGCCGCCGTAGTCTAGTAGTTCGCTTATTAAACGAAAAGCCCGGGTTCGAGCCCCAGGCCAGACATCAAAATGAAATATGAAAAAAAATATTTCTTCGGCAACTTCCTCTCAGCAGATTTCTGCCAAAAACTCTGAGAGTAAATAAACCTGCCATGAAAATGTTTCTCAAAATCTGTCGGTCGGAGTCGACGTTAAACTGTATGTCCCGCCACTCAAGTATAAAATTAAGGCACACAACATGAGCGGTGTGAGAAGCTAGGTCGTAATCCTGATTGAAGGGTTGTAATGGCTAATTATGTATGTATGTATGTACACGCAATAGTCTATACGATGGTGTCCATCAGGCTGCTTATCAGACTTGAGAAATAGCTGTAAGCGTCGCAGCTTCTATCTCTCTTGAAAACCTCATATCAGCTTTGCCGATAATGCGGCTTTAAGCGTTATGAGTAACCCAGGTAACCTGTTTTCATGCAAGTGAATTGGGATGTACAGCACCCTCTCAAACATGATGTTTGATCATACCGGTATGAACGTAACCCTGCTGCAATATTTAATTGGTGGTTCTGGGAGGTTCTAAGCCTTGGCCATCGTGGTGATTTTAGTGGGTGGAAGGCCCATGTTTCTTACGGCTTTCAAGTGATTTACATATATATGTACATAATTGGTCATTACAACCCTTCAATCAAGACTACTACCTAGCTTCGACCTCGCACCACTTATATTGTGTGTGTTAATTTTATATAGGCGTGGAGGGACCTACAGATTAAAGTCGACTCTGACTTTTCTCTTCTAGTATTTGTCTGAAATTTGCTAAAAGGAATCTGTTGGAGATGTCTGACCAGGGGTTTGAACCGTTTATTTCAGTCCAACAAACTGATTTTCGCTTTCAGGGCTTATGCCCTATCCAGCAAAAATCCTATCAATCCTATTAAAGTTTCCTATCCGGTTAGAGTCCCTACCAATCCGTTCAATTTCGTTTTATAGTGCGCTAGTCTGGGATATGGAAAGCTGGAAAATAAGTACCACAAGATTGTGATACAAGAGTGTAAGCTTTGTTTCCAAAAACCTACTCTTTTATACAACCTCTGGCCCAAAAGTAATGCGTCCAAATGAATTTATATTCATTGATAGTGTGCAACATACTCGTGCATACATCTGCACACCCAGCAAGCTGTCGCATAGACGTGGTTGTATGTTGCAAGCGTAGCACATATTTTATTACGCCGCATGAGTAGTTGATACGGATGCCTTTTTTTTTGTTTCAATGTTTTATTTTTTTTTTTTTGTTGTTCATGCCTCAATGCATAATGTCAGTCATTTTTATTTAAATGCACATTTAGAGAGTGCTAGCAGACAGTTAAATTAATGTTTCTTTTTTTTGTTTTTATTTGTGTTTTTGTGTTCCTTTAGTTTATGCCACATTATGGTGCATGGTTGGCTGCATAGTAGTGTTACGTCTGCTGCAAAGTATTGCTTAATTCTTTTGGTTACTTTTTTTCAATGTTTTCTTCACTTCTTTTTAATTCTTTTTTTCGAATGCATTGTAGTAGAATTGTATGTGTTAGCAGTCTGAGTAGATTTCAAAGGCATACATACAGAGTGCGTTTGATAAGTTCAAGATACAAAATATCAAACGCTTGAGGTATTCTTTTTTAAACAAAACTATGTAATGAAGTAATGCAGATGGTAAGGGAAAATGTCTCCTGTATTCGTATGTATTTGGAAGTAATAGAGTATAACGAATCTTATTTAATTCCTTGCCACCTTTTTTTTCCTTTTTTTTTTTTTTTTTTTTTGAAGAAGTTGCCTCTTTCCTTTTGCTATTATTGCCATGATTAAGTGTATATGAATGTAAGTGTAAACACATTAATTATGGTTTTTTGCTTTCATTTCATTTTATGGTAAATTACCGAAACAATTTTCTTTCATTCTCTTTATGCCACAGATCTGATCTTTGTTTTTCCTTACAGCGGGCCGGATATTTCGTTTGATTTTTTCTTTGAATGCTTTTCGTTTGGACGTGTTTCTTTTTTTATGAAAATTTTTGGTTCAATTTATGACCTGCTTTTAATAAGCTGCCGGCAATTGTTTCGTCCGTCTGTCTGTCTGTCTATCTCTCCGTGTACAATATCATCAGCATCTCTCGTTTCTCTCTTAAGACTGCCAGGTTTTCTCTCTTTTTTGTTTTTACTTTGGGCTTCTAGTTTTTGTTACTTTTGTTGGCCTTTTTTTAATATCTTTTCCTTAAGTTTTGTTGGTTTCTTTTCTTAAGTAGAAAACCCATTTATTTTCTCGGTTTTTGTTTAATTTTTTTGTTTTTATTCTTTTATTTTATATCGGGTGTCGTTTGTTATATGTATGTACTCGTATGCCTCTCTATAATTATGTGCTAGAAATGACAGCCGCCAAGTTAAAAATAGAAATAGAAAACCAAAAGTAGTCGGCTTTTTTACAAAAGAGTCGACCTACCATTGATACCCCAAGAAACCACAAAAAGTGATTGTATTGCAGCCATTAACTGAAACTATACACAGTTTTTTTTTTTCGTTCCCATCATCATCATTAAATTATCAAAAGAAATTCAAAATTATGAAAAAGAATTAAAAAAAATACAAGAAAAAAATTCTTAAATCTTTAAACAATGTTTTCAGAAACTAAACATGTTTAATTGCTACTTGCTTACATAGAACAGCAAACAAAATAAATCTTAAAACTTAAATCTTTAAATTATAAAATCTCTATGGCAACAGCATAAACTTTATTACATTCAAATACCAACATAATTAATCTCTTTTGTTCATCGAATTGTAATGAAGTATTATAGAGAACCTTAAATTTTCTTTATACTTGATTCCACTAAACATTTAAGAGATAAAATATTTGGATATATAACTTAACAAAAGGGATTTGAAATAGCTATTAATGCCATGAAGTCGCCTTAGTCTAGTAGTGCAGGTCAGCCATCTCCAACAAAACGAAATATACAAAAAATTTTCTTCGGCAACTTCCTCTCAGCAGATTTCTGGCAAAAACTCTAAGAATAAACAGAATTTTCACGAAAATTTTCTCAAAAATCTGACGTCTAATTTAAATTGTACATTCCGCTAGTCATGTATAAAATTAACACACACAGCATAAGTGTGTGAGAAGTGTGATGTGAGAAGCTAGGTTGTAATCCTAACTAAAGTGTCGTAATAACCAATTTTGTATGCATATATGGATTGAAGCCGTCATGTGTTGAATATAAATTTGTTCAAATGCCGGGCACAGCTTCTCTGGGTAAAGCACATGCAAAATGTTCAATTTTTCATGTCTCTGGCGCATAAATCAGGCTAAATTTGACTGATCAGGCATGGGTTATGTTGGCTTTGAGGATCGATGTGGCTTGAGATTTATTCGCATATACTTGCGGCTAGAAGTCGCCATGGTCTAATCCCAGGTCAGACATCAAAACGAAAATATTTCTTCGGCGACTTCCTCTCAGCAGATTTCTGGCAAAAACTCTGAGAGTAAAAATTGCCATGAAAAGCTTCTCAAAAAAAAAAAGAAATCTGTCGTTCGGAGTCGACTTTAAACTGTAGGTCCTGCAACTCATGTATAAAATTAACGCACACAACACGAGTGGTGTGAGAAGCTAGGACGTTGTACAATGGGTCAATTCGACCTCCGGGTACTGTACTTGTCACAGTTGACAAGTAAACGTCCTCTAACCAAACCTAACCTACTTGCGGCTAAAGGAAACCCCATAAAACAAGTCTAACAGAGTAAAATCATACGATATCGGTAGTCACAACACCTCAAATCGCCCATTTGGAACAGCCAATGTGATTCTGTTGAAACCGTTTGAAGTCAAAATAAATTAATAAACATCAGCGTATGAAGATCATCATTGACAGTCATACCGCCAGCCCAAAATTCCATACCATACAGTGACTTTTCTGCAATGCATTTGATCTCATATGGGTTGGTATCGTCCCAAAGAACACAATTTTAGTTGCTCACGCAGCCATTCATCCAAAAGTGAATGGAGTGAATTCCCGGGTTCGAGCCCCAGGCCAGACATTAAAAACGAAATATGAAAAAAAAAATTCTTCGGCGACTTCCTTTCAGCAAAACCTCTGAGAGTAAATATAAACCTGCCATGAAAAAGTTTCTCAAAATCTGTCGTTAGGAGTCGACGTTAAACTGTAGGTCCCGCCACTCAAGTATAAAATTAAGGCACACAACATGAGTGGCGTGAGTAGCTAGGCCATAATCCTGACTGAATGATTTTAGTGGCCAATTATGTATGTAAGTATGTATGTATAGGGCCCCTACAAATGGAGTTTCGGTTTTGTGTCGATGCCTTAACGTAGCTTTTTCCTTTACAGCTCTTTTCGTATCAATCTCTTGATTCCATTCTTGAGCGTTCTTTGTTATGTCACTAGTTCCTCGTCCAAATGGGTTGTAATAACTTTACTTAACTGGTAAGTGATATAAACTGTATTGTGAACATTTTCTCATGAACAATTTTGATTTAAAAATTTTCTTAGCTTGATTTTAAACAAAAAAAATTGTTTGCTTAAATAATTTATTTTTTATTTGTTGGGATTTTATTTTCTTTATTTGTATAAAATTCCTATAAAAATTTGCTGCATTCAGCATAAGCTTTTTCATAATCATTGGCCATAAATTATAAACGAAATATCATTTCAAATCAAATTAGTCGAAATGTGTATACACTGAGTATAATAATTATTAATCGGCTAAGTCGACTGTAGCTTTTAAAATATTACAATAACAACAAAAATCTCTTATTATTATGGCCATAATTTACATAAATTTCCTTAAGATTTAACGCAATAAAATCAATAATTTATTGACCTTAAAAGCACCAGCACTTATTCGTTCGGTATGTAAAAAAAATGTTTTTATCACTATAAATTCTGAGCTTTCGCTACAGCATTTTACCTGTGCACCACTAGATTGACTTTTTAAATCATTTTTGAAAATTTTTATTAAAAAAAAAAAAATAAATTTCTTTACACAACTCGAATGGGACCGGGGAGGGTTAAGATTTTATACTTGTACTCGTACTACAAGTCATTTAAATAGATTAGGTTTATTATAGGTATGTATACCTGTCCGTATATGTGCACATGTAAATATCATAAATTTTCTAAGACTATTTCTTTACTTTTTTCTATTTTTTATGGACCTTAATGGACATACTCGTACACAGCCAGTTGTGTATTTGGCTTAAAGCTATGCACTGTAGTATAGTAGAGGTATTCAAGCCAATAAAATAAGTGGATGTATTAGTGTGTAAGTGAGCGTAAGTGTGTGTTAAAATATATGGTATTAAGGTTATTAACAATATGTAATATAAACAACAACATTAACATTAACATGAACATAAATAAGCTTTATGTGGCACTTATAACTATCATTACAACAACAACACCGGTGACGACAACAAAAACTATAACAATTTACAGTAATTGTGATTATAATACGACCACGACCACGTCCACGTTAATAACTTTGTATCCTGTTGCATATGACCGTACAATACACTGCCCCTATAACCGTATGTACACTCTTGTTGAAACGTTGTCATCATGTACGTTGTACACGGCTTTAATGGTGTCACACAGTGGATATATTTTTAGTGGCCATAATGATTTTACAACCATAATTATGATGTTTTTTTTTCAGTTGGCCACTTCTACTCATTCACTTTTTTTTTAGCAATTTTATATGCTGAACAGTTTTAGTTCAATTTTTTTTGGGGGGATTTCAGTTTTTATTCCCCAATAAAAGTATGTACAATGAAAGGGAAATTTGTGAAATTGTTTATGTCCTTAGTGTGGGAAAATAACTTTTATTTTCGTTAAGACACAATGTCCCTAAGTTTTCTTGGTCTTTTCTTTTTATGACATGTCTAGGGCACCTTTGGGACTTTTTTTTACTTTAATGGTTAAAAAATTTTACTCTGTAAGGTACTTTGGTTTTTTTCAGGGCTGTGCTTTAATCACACAAATGTTATGTCAATCGAAAATATTCCAAAAAATAAATTAAAAGTTTCCCATTTTATGGGGATAGAAAAAGTATATGTTTGGAAGAGAAATATTATATTTTGTACTAAAAATTATTACTGCCTTTATGGACATATAAAAAATACCTTAAAGTGAACCTATTTACTTGAAGCACAAATAAAAAAGCAACTTAAGAGTTGGTGCCTTTACTAAAAATATTTGAATCAAACGGGCTTAAGACCTGGTTAATAATACATACCAATTTGATAGCCTTTCTACATGCCCTCCATTTGCTGTTATTTGGCACACATAGGAGACTGAAAAGCATCCTCACAATTGATAGTCCCGCAAGGAGACCTATCATCAGTTTACTTGTATTCAAACTTAACGAACTTATGGGCTTCCGCATATCAGGATTGCTTCTAACTCAAGTACCCTAAAACTAGATGTCGTACTATACCTCGAGAAATCTGTATTCGCACCATTACAGTTTAAAATAGTTCTGGGAGATAGATGAGATGAGTTCAGTTTTAACCCCATATTTAGAGCCGTATATACATTTACCCTTAGACCAGAATTATCGATCCGGTCACAGAGTGATGCAGTTCGTAGTAATACATGTGCTTGAGATAGAGTCTACATCACTGTAGAGGCTGCACTGCACATTTTCTGTTCAACTACCATTTGGAATAGCAGATTGTGAATATAGGCCAATTATATGATTAATCTCTCACAAAAATGCCAGTGATTTGGACATATTGTAGAAGGAGGTATTAATGATATAACAAAGAAGGCTTAAAAATGTAATCAAGAGATTGATAAGATTGAAGCAACGTAAAGACGTTCGAACAAAACCGAAATATGTTCACTCCATTTATTGAGGCCTTATGAGAACCATGGGAACATGTAGAGGGTCTTTCAACAGGCAATTCCTAACTATGTCAGTTGGTAACTGCTATCTTGTTAATGGTGTTTTACCAAATGTTCACAGACGACCATAGGCAACAACAGCGCTATTCGCTGAATGGACTCCGAAGCTCATAATTTCATTGAAAAATAATTTTCAGCGATGAGGCTCAATTTTGAATGAATGGTTACGTGAGTAACCGAAATTGTCTTCTTTGGGAAGATAATAAACCATATGAGATCCAAAATCCATTCCGAAGAAGTTACTGTTTTCTGTGGATTTTGAGCGAGCAGTATAGGTGTCGATAACTGCCAATTTATGTTGACTTGAATTAAACGATCTGCACACCAACGACATGTGGTTTCAGCAGGACCACATTGATCGATTTGTGCGATTTAATTCCAACAGACTTGTTTTGTGGGGTTTTCTTAAGCCGTTGATATATGTATGCCAATAAATCACACACTACATCGGTCTCAATGCCAACACAACTCATGAGTCATGACTGATCAATCAAATTCAGCCTGCTCTCTGAGCCGAAATCATTAAAAATTAAACATTTTTTTTGTGCTTCTTCCAGAGAAGCCATGCCAGACGTTACTATATTCAATACATGATGGCATGAATCCATACATACATACATGCATAATTGGTCATTACAACCCTTCAGCCAGGATTACTACCGAGCTCTCGGTTACCATGAGTGGTGGGACCTACACATCTTACAACTCCGACCGACAGGTTTTAGAGAAACTTTTCATGGCAATTTTTGTTTACTTTCAGAGATTTTTGGCTAGAAATCTGTTGATAAAAAGTCGCCGAAGCAATATTTTTTCAAATTTCGTTTTGTTTCAGATGTCTGAACTGGAGTTTGAACCGTGGCCTTATGTCTAATAAGTCTACACACTACCAACTAGACTACCAGGACCTCACATCTATAAAATACCCACTTATTACACGCTTTAGAAGTTTAATCGGCTTTCTTCCAAGGAACAGGACAGTTCTCGTCCTTTATATTGACAAATAAGCTCATAGAACTTTGAAAATTATGCAAGTGATTAAGTGCTGACCTAACAGAGTTCCAATCTAAAATATAGATAAAGAGCCATAATAACTTTAGGAATTTAAATTTCTTCCATTTGAATTGGTAACAAAAAATTCTGTGTTTCTCTTGGTTTTCGATGTATATTTCATCCAAAAAGTATTGTTGAATTGAAATAAATGTTTTCATTGTCAGTTTTATCTTAATTATCTTGACGTTGTGTTGTTGCTTTTTTCCATTTCGTTTTTTGTCTGAAATTTGTTACCAAATCTTTTCTTACACAGTTTTCCAATTAAGTTGGTCGGTTAGTTGGATATTTTATTTGAATTTTTTTATTGATTTTGTTTTTCAAAACTTTCTTTTTAATTTTTCTCTCTTTTCTCTCTACGTTTTTTTGGGTTTAAATGAAAACTTATTTTCTTTTTTTTCATCTCTTCGTTTACAGCATTTTTCTCTTCAATTTCTCTTTTTGTTTTTTATCTGTGATAATAAATCGTTTATTTTGATGGTGCTGAGCCATAGTAACCATTTAAGGCTACATTGGTTGCCCTAGGGTGACCAGAGTGGGGAAATTAATTTACATACTCATTTAATATGATTTTTTTAGTATTCTACTGCTTGGGTTTTTTTACTGTGTTTTAGGAAATGTTTTTATTTGCCTCTCTCTGCTAACCAGAGAGAAGAGGAACCACTTTCGTGAGTTACAAGGTGTGCAGAAGGTTATATTGATTGATTCTTATCTTTAATTTGGTTGCTGTCTTTAAGCATTTTGTAAACAATATTTATTACAAATATTTATTAGCCATACGACAAACGTTATCTTTATATTGTTGTTTTTCCATCCCCCCTTCCTACTACTTTTTATTCGTTTTTCTAAATTTGTAATGCAAATTATGAAATTCCTCTTCTCTTTTCTGCTTTCATTGGTATTCAACGTTGAGTTCTATTCCCATGGCAAATAATGAAATAATGAATGAACGACGATGAAAAATTAATTGAAAAAATATGAATTAAAATCGAATTGGAATAATAATAAAAAAAAAAATTGAACGTGAAATAATAATAACAGCAATAAAGAAATGCAAATCAATTGTATATTAAATCAAATTCAATTCATTCATTCATTGTAATTCATTCATTCAATAACTTCAGCATCCAATGTGGCAATATTCATTATTAATAATACCGCCAAACAATAATAAAAACAAAGAATTTTCTTTCTTTTTATTTTTATTTTCATTGTTGTTTATGAATACATATTCAATTTGAATTTTTATTGAAATTGAAATTGTTTTAAGTAAAATGCTGGAAACATGAAATGAAAACAAAAATTATACATAATAATTCAACTTCACCTGAGAAATGTATTAGTAAACCATCATATTACCGGGTAATGGTGATGGTATGTGAGGCTACTACAGTGAAAACCAAAAATTTAATCGCTTTAATTCGAAAATGTTTCTAAATCCTCTAGATTCTTTGTGCGAGAGTAGACGAACATCGTCTTCATAATTCAAATCCTCGATTTGGCATGAGAGACTCCATTTTCTGTTCTCCTAGAACAGACTTCGCTCATGATATTTTTACGAAAATGAAGAATATAGACACTGGTGTTTTGCTTTTACATCGCTTTACATTAACATTTTAAACAAAAATACAAAATACCATTATAAAAATATAGTAAACAAGTAAACAAAAATACAACAACAAACCCCAGCATAAAAAAATGGTAAACAAATAAACAAAAATTCAACAATATACACTACAAGAATAAATGTAAACAAAATACACAAACAACAATAATAAAACAACGATGTTAACATTTATAGAGATCTCAAGAAGGCGAAGCCAAGAACATTCGCCCTCAAAAACATTCATCAGATTGTAACAATATTATCCTGCACGTCAGTGAATAGCTGAGGTGATAAGGGACATCTTTGTCTTACTTCAAGATCTAGGACAGTGCGTAAGACACTTCATGTTATTCTCCTTCTATCAAAACAGACTTCGCTTTTGATATCATCCAGCACGATGGTGAATAGCTTCTCCAAGAACTAGGACTGTGCAACCTTTCATGGGAAAAGGCAAAAACTACAGCAGTCAACCGATTAAGATGGAAATGCTTTGTTGAAGCCATATGCTTCCAAGAGGGGTAATGAAAAAAAAAAATTCAAAAGTGTTACTTCAAGTGCATCTGATTTTGATTAGTGGCCATTCTTGAAAAAAAGTCAATAAATTTTGCTTCATGGAAAAGAAATTTATATTGCAGAAGCTTCTTTAATCGTTCTTTATCTCTTAAGACTACTTTCATTTAAAGAAGAAAGATAGAGTAAGATCCCGCTTAACGATCTTTCAGTGAAACGGCAAATGAAACGGCAATGAACCAACCAATAGCAGTGCACTATATAGCGACGGTGTATACTATTTATGTATCTTTTCAACGCTCTTTTGTTAGTCTGTCCAGAATAAAGATTCGAACGGTATTTTCCGAAGTCGCAATCATAGTATGTATGTACGTATTAAGTTGCCTCCTTTAATGCTGTTTCTATTAGCGCTGGAACTTATTGGAACGTATCCCACGCGTTTAGCGGGTTCTTAATGTACAAAACGTCTCAATAAGTCCTTGATTTTTTTTTGGTCTGATCATTGTGTTTACGAACCTGGAGTACTTGGGCTTGTAATCAAGTATTTTAAGCCACTGTATACAGGCTGGCTGGCTGTATCGGAACTAGCAGTCTGGAGGTCGTATCCTACTATAGTTTTGTACAAGCCTAAAGCCTATTATAACACGTTAATAACCCTTTTATTCAAAAGAATATACCTATCTGAGGTAGTTCCCAGTATGCTTTCTTGGCTAACACCATCAAAAGCTGATCGAATGCGGTTGAATGCCTTAAAAGAACAGGATATACTAATGCATATACCTACACTTTTTAGTGAAAGACTAGAAATTCGCGGTTCTCTTAGAGCCAGAAAGTATTTTAAAGCATTGCTCGTATACAATTTTTCAAATTTATTAGTACAGGGACGCTTCTAGAGCGGTTTAGTACATTTGAAATCGTAAGAATTTAGCCCTTGCAACTTGTACGACAAGAAATATTTTATATTTAATTAAGTATGGTTGAATGTATTCATTATCATCGAGAGCCTACAATGACTTCATAATTTTAATATGATTTCCCACAATCCCCAATCCATTTATCTTAACAAATAAAAGTTTTGTGGTTTAAAATCAAATTTCTTACATTGATTTGCAAACTAAAAACAAAGAAACAATTTACTTGGCAAATTTTAATTTGATTTTGGGTCCCTAGACCTCATATTGTGACAAATTTGAAGTTTGAAATTGAACGAGGCAGTGAAAAAAGGTTTTTTTGTTTTCAAAACAATCTATGGACCAGAGAAACATATTTAAAGCAACAAAAACTAAACACATTTTTTTAAAATAAGAGTTTCTTTATGAAAACTAAAGGCTTTTTTTGAATCACTCTACATGAGGTAAAACTAACGGTAAAGGAGAAAAACTCCATATTTTTTTTATTTGAATTTAACCCCAATGGTCTGTTTTTATTTTCTCTGGCAAACAATAAATAGGCAACAAAAAATAGAAACAAAAACAGAAACTGTATAGGACCGATGACAATCACAGCAAAATAGATAGATGCTATGCAACATATATTGCAACAATACCAGGTTAAAGTAACGCAAAAACAAAAATCAATTGAAATATGTGTGCTTCAAACGATATACAAACGTTAGTTGCAATGAAAACTAACAATTTTCTTTAGAGTTTGACTTTTGGCAATAGACCCAGCATGGCATGGCATGGCATTGCATGGCAGTTTAAACGTTTACAACATCATCGTTTGCATCATATGGCTGTGATGGCAAACGAAAAAAAAACGTTTCTTTGAAAACCTGATATATACTCGTACGTTGCATGTACCTGCAGCATTGTTGCAAAAGAAATCGAAAAAAAGAAAAACATTAAATGACAGAAATGATCTCTTTTGTATAAAAGAAATATTGATTGAATTTGTTCCTCTTTTTCGCTTCGCCTTTTCATAGACACAAAAATCATGTATGAAACTGTATGAAACCGTGTGGAAAAGGCAGAAAAGAAGAAAGTCATCATATGATCCCATTAGCGAAATAGTTGGCTTTTTGGCATACAAAGTTTTAGTTTCTGCTTTAAGTCGTTAGTTGGCTGAAGTCAATATTTTTATTAAATGTGACAGAATATACATGTATGCTAACGTATAGTAAAGCTAAGCAGAGTAAAGAAGTATAAACAACAAACATGTATTGAAAGGAGAAATATTTCTTAACAGACTCGATACTATATTGCAAGAAAACTGTGTCTATTTCTCTAAACGTATAGAATGGAAGTCGCCGTAGACGAGTAGTAGTGTGTTTGCTTATTAGACGTGAGGCTACGGTTCAAGCCCTAGGTCAGAAATCTCCAACAAAAAACTAAATATAAAAAATATTTCTTCGACGATAGCAGATTTCTGTTAAAAACCTCTGAGCGTAAAATAAAAAGTTACCTTGAAAAGTTACTCCAAAAATCTGTCGTTCGGAGTCGACTTTAAACTGTTTTCCTTCGATCAGTCTAACTATCCCCAACTTAAAGGGGTTTCTTGCTCATTTAATATACCAACACTGAAGGAAAAGTAGATTTCAGTGTTGCCATATTTTTTTAGGTTACTTATAAAGATGTGGGCTGAAGACTTCTCCTCAATAGCAACATCTTCTGAACAATCAAAGGTTGTAGAAAGCATCGTTATCCCTAGAGATATTTAGAAAAGTCTAATAAGCTCATCGAATATCAATACGCTCTTCTTGAGGTGATCTACTGCCATTACTTTCCAGAAAGTGTTTTAACAGAGCAATGTTGTGTACATATGTACTTGGGACCACTAGCCGTAGACACTAATATAGGAGAATATCTTTTTCATCGACATATATCAACAAAAATGCAAGTCATCGACAAAAAATGCATGTTGTCGACCAAAAATATGCAAGTCATCGACTAACACTGGAAGTCGTCATCCAAAAAATGCAATTCTTCGACCAAAAAAGGCAAGGCAATTCATAGTCTAAAAACTGCTAGTAATCAACCAAAAAATTTTAAGTTATCGATCAAAAACTGCTAGTAATCGACCAAAAATATGCAAGTTATTGATCAAAACTGCAAGAAATCGACCAAAAAATGCAAGTTATCGATCAAAAATGCAAATTATCGTCAGAAAAAATAGAGGTCGTCGACCAAAAATATCAAGTCATCGAGAAAAACTGGAAGTCATCATTCAAAAAATGCAAATCATCGACCAAAAAAAGCAAGGCAAGTCATAGTCTAAAAACTGCTAGTAATCAACCAAAAAAGTGTAAGTTATCGATCAAAAACTTCTAGTAATCGACCAAAAATATGCAAGTTATCGATCAAAAACTACAAGCTATCGGCCAAAAGCTACAAATCGTTGTTACAAGAAATGGAAGCCATCCACAAAAGAAGCAAATCATCGACAAAAAAAACTGTAATGCAACAATGTTGTCCGCTTTATATAGAAAGCATGGCTATCCCTGGAGAAAACGTTTTATTTCTCATTTGAAGAAAATAAATAGCTTCGTCGCTTTTATTTCCAGTTCTAAGTAACGTCTGACCCTAAGAAAAGCTGTTTTGAAATTCTTGATAAAGTGGCCATCCACCCTACTAGGTCTACTTCCACTTCCACTACAAGTGCATTTTTTATCCGATTTAGCTGCATTTATGCAGAGCACTTTCCTTTTGTTCCTTTTAAGATAACAACTAGCTTCGTCTCCTGTATCTGCGATCCTAGGTAATGCTCGACTGTAAGGAAACCTGTTTTGGGAGTCCTTGATACCATGGATATATTGTTAAATACCTACACCAAGTCATATTTTTGCACTATGTTATCACACAGGGCTGTTGTGTATGCTCAATTGATTTTCTCTTATTTCAACACGAGAGTTTGATGGTTGTTTGATATCAGTGTGTGTCAAATTGGTGTTGCCTATACGATATTCACAGGCTTTCACTGTTAAACTAAAATATTGAAGCCTTTGTCTCCCATTTAGTTTTTTTTTATAACAAAAATATGATAAATTTTCATTTTATTGCTTAAGTTCATTCACTTTTGTTGCACTATGATAAAGCATTTGTTGCAAAGATGTTAGTTTTTTGTTTGAAAAGTAAATTTTTTGTTTTTAAAAATTATTGTCCTGCATTAATATGACAGTTTGGTAAAATCTTCACGGTATTCTTTGTTTTAAAATAATAAGAAAAAAATGTTGCTTTCATAATACTTACATCCATGTTGGTACGCCTTGCAAACCGTGGACGGTGGTAGTTGCTGCATTTAGCACAATAATGCTGGCCATGATTATAAATGTTGTTGTCGTCGTCGCCGTCGTCATTGTCGTCATTGTAATCCACAATGAAAAATGTTTTCTTTTAAGGAATTCCATTTTAAACTTTATTATGTTTCTGTTTTTTCTTCCCTTGTTGTTGTTTTTTTTTGGTTTTGTTTCTTAAAGAATCTCTAAATTGGAGGGAAGCTGTACAAATTTGTGTGGAGTTTGTTTTCTTCCTGTTTTTCTCTGAAGAGACACTGGGTTTGGTGTCTTAAAAGGTCTTACATATGATGGCTTTTTAAATTATTTTTTTAAGTAGAGCGTAGGGTTATTTTAAAGCCAGCCAAGCCAAACCAAGTTAAGTTAAGCCAAGCCAAGCCAATGCTTAAGAATTTTTATTTACGAACGTAATGTAACGCACTTTGCTTTTTCCTTTTTTGTTGCTGCAAAGTGTTGCAAGTGTTTTTAAGCATGCAGTTGCCAAAAAATATAGAAAGAATAGATGAAGAACTGAATAAAGAAATGGGGGGAGTGGGAAATAAATATTTTTGCACAATTTCTTTGGTTTTTTGTTGTATTTCTTAATGGCGTTGTAGATTTTGTTTTTGTTTTCGTATTTTTCTATTCGTTTGTGATTGTTTAGCTTTTGGCTTAAAACGGACATCCGCTTATGACCACAATCACATATTATAGTTTCCGTTTATTTGCTGCTGTTGCTGGTGTTGATGTTATTGTTGTTGGCTATTTGTTCCTGTCCCCATTTAGCCATACTTTTTTCCAAGTTTCTTTTGCCAGATTCTTTTACGTTTACGTTAGAGATCATAAAACATAATTAATCACTAAAGGACTTTATATGCTAGCCACAAGTACGTTTTTCTTATTTTCTTGTAGTTTTTGTTGTTTTTCTTAAAAAATGATTCGTTATTATTTACTTCAGTTGTATGTTAGATTTTCTTTTTTTGTCTTCTTACAACCACACGACTATTTGAAATAATTTTTCATCTTTTTTCTGTCTTCTCCGTTTTTTAAGGTTTTTTTACGAACTTTTTTTTTTTGTTATTCTTTAATGGACATTTTTATTTCCTGTTTTGTTTACTAATGAGATTTTATTGCGTTGACCGAAAATATATTTAAGTTTCACATGATATTTGTTTGTTTGTTTACTTCACTCTGCATCGTTATTTAAGAGATAGACACGCCGCCAGTCTATAGTAACGTATTAAGATCTATAAAGAGAGAGAGAGAGAAAGAAAAATAAAATGAAAATTAATTTAAAGAAAAAAATTAATGTTTTATTGTGCTTTTATTAAAACAAAATGTAATAAAAAAGAAGAAGCAACTCAAAATGGATTTTTTCTTAAAAAAGAGCCCCGTCATTACAACCATCATGACATTACAAAAGAATTGGAGGCCTATTCAAGAGATGGAAAATAAAATACAAATAAAACTCACAAATTTTTTATAGCACACTTTAAATAACCGTTATTTTTATATTATTATTGTGCCATAGTACTGTAACCTTTCAAAATTTATAGAGCATGCTCCTTCTTCTACAAGCGTATTGGCCTAGCCAACTTCATGTTACTAATCTAATGAATCATTCTCCTCAGCACAGTATCAACCTTATGAGTTGAAAGCAACCGCCCTTTTAAACAAGTACACTCTGATTGTTCCTAGTTCATTGGAAACAATAGAGCTTTTAAAAAAGTACACTCTGAGCCAACAGTCTACTTGTCAAAAGATCGATTACCCAGCACAGATTATTCCTGGATAGTTGGAAATGCATTCCGTAGTCTAGTAGGTAGTGTGTTGGCTTGTGGGATGCAAGGCGACGGTTCAAACCGCTGATCAATTGAAATTGTTTAAAAATAGAATGACAATCGCTTGCAGCTGAGTATAGTACACTCTACTCCAAAAAGAACTTTTGCCAATAGGCAATGAAGGCCCTAAAAATTGTTGCCTTTGGGAAGATAGCAAACCACATAAGACCCTACAACATCCTATGCATCTCGAAATATCAAAGCTTGATGGGTATCTTGGGCTGGCGTCATCCACAATCCATATTTCTTTAAGTATGAAATTGCCGTCGTCTAGTAGGTGGAGTGTTGACTTATTAGACGTGTGAGGCCACGTGTCAAACCCCAGATCAGTAATTTCTAACAAAACGAAAATGAAAAATATTTTTTCGGCTACTTTCTCTCACTAGATTTCTGGCAACAGCTCTAAGCGTAAAATAAAATTGTCATGAAAAGTTTCTTAAAAAAATGTGTCATTCGGAGTCGACTTTAAACTGTAGGTCCCGCCACTTATGGATAAAATTAACACACAATATAGGTGATGTGAGAAGCTAGGTTTTAATCCTGACTGAAGGGTTGTAATAAACAAATAAAGTATGTATGTATGTATGTTATCTGATGCATGGTTAAAAATTTCCCACTAAAAGTTTTGATTTCCTCATACCCTTTTGATTTCAAGGAACCTTTATCTCACTTAAGAAGGGTTTTCGGTTCAATCAGCGGCATGGAAGCTTCCTTCTTTTCAAGCTCATTTATGTGGTTATTGCCAGGAAATCTTGCATGACATAAAACCCAGAATAGGCTAATATCGTTACCGAGTTGATTTAGTGGGTGTAGGGCAATGGGTAGTGTGTTGGCTTATTGGCACGTGACCTGAAATCTAGCATAGGGTGACTCTTATATCGCTACCGAGTTGATTCAGTTGCAGTAGGGCAAGGGGTAGTGTGTTGGCTTATTAGGCAAAAGCTTGTGGTTCCAACCACGGCTCACAAACCTCAAACTGAACGGGATATGAAAACTTTTTCTCACTAGATTTCTGGCAAAAACTCTGTTGAGAGTGAAATAAAATTGCCATGGAAAATTACCATCAAAAATGTGTCGTCCAGAATCGACATTGAACTTTAGCTTCCAGCCACTCATGGATAAAATTAACACACAACATGAGTGGTGTCAGTGAATAAGTGCCACCGACTCCGTATTGCTTTTATATCTTCAGGAGTGAAGTGCAGATGAGCGATATACAACATACACCATGAGTGGTATCAGGAGTGAAGTATTATAGGTAAGCGACCCATATTCATAGAAACTATTCTGATGATGGAGTACAGTGCCATAAGGTCAACCTTTTCTGGCTAGAACTTCATTAAATGTTGTTAATTTAGAGGTTTTTTTATTCACTTTTTGTAAGAAATATACGATTAAATTTCTTTTTTGTTAATTTTTTTATGAGTAAAACTCAAAATAACTCTTCTCTTTATTCTCTGTAAGCTTTTCTTAATAAATTTTTGTTTAAATATAGTTGTAGACAATAAATGTTGTCCATAACTTTTCAACACACACAGAAAACAGTTATTTATGGTCAACTAATTTTATTAGGAACATAAAATTACTGGAGCCATTTATCGCTGTGTAATAATTTTCTCAATTTTATATGGAAAAAATATACACAACCACTCGCGCAGACAGAAATTTGTTATTGAAAGACTAAACTTGAGTCGATAGTTAGTCATTAAAACTAGAGAGATAATAATAAGAACAACAACATTTAACAAAAACGTTAAACTATGTTGAGTATGATATTACGCTTGACTTTAGAAATTCCTAACAGTGGGTTACAAGGGTACATTTCGATGAAAGAAATTTGTTCAAATTACGTACCTAAACTGAATACAACACTTGTTCAACAGGCAAAAAAATCTTTAAAGGATGAAATAGCAACAGCATGCAACATGCAACAATATTTTCATATATATTGTTTCCTTTACTTTCCTTACCACTTACTTAGCCGTATATATGAGTGGTGCGTTTATAAAAACAAACATAAAACTTTGGTTACCCAGGCGCTAGTCAAAAACCAAAATATTTAAAATAAATTTATTTTACTTTACAAACAAACACACACATAAAACATGAATATTTTGTATACACTTCGATGTACAACATTAAAGAAAATCCATGTTTTAGATAAAAGAAAAAATGAAAAAAAATTTCACTCATAAAATATTTAACATGACAATTTCTTCGTTGCCATAAAGAAATATTATTAACTCAACTCTTTGATGGGAAAAATAAAAGAAGCTAAACGACAACACAACTGGCTGTTCAAACAATATTTTCAATTTCTTTTTTTTTTAATATTTAGTATGTACATACATATGTATGTATGTGTCTCTAGACAATTTTCAAGAACTAATTTTAGAGCCCAAAACGTCTGGAAAACATAAAAGATTTTTATTTTCAAACTGTTTGAATTCTGTCAACGGGCAACATTTTCTAAATCAAATTAGTTTTGAAAATTAAATAAAAAAGATTGGAAAAGTGCAATAAAACGAGATAGATTACTTACTAAATTGATCATAACAATTCTCTTAGTCAGGATTACAACCTAGCTTCTTACATCACTTATGTTGTGTGTGTTAATTTTATACATGTGTGCCGTAATCTAAAGTTTAAAGCCGACTTTGAACAACAGATGAGACAATTTTCATGGCAATTTTATTTTCCCTCATAGTATTTGCCTGAGAGGATGTCGGCCGATAGAAAAATTTTTTTCATATTTCGTTTTATTCGAAATGTCTGACACGGAGTTTGAACAACAGGTGTTCCTCTAATAATCCAACACACTGCCTATTAGACTCTGGTGACGACCAAAGATTATTTCATGTAAATGTTGATGCTCCCAATTTGGCATTCTCTGTTTTTTTTTTTTTTTTGAAACCAACACTCAAAAGATTACCCCTATTCTGGAGTGGGTGCATTATGTTGAAAGACAGGAAAGCTAGTTTATAGGCGACAGGAAAGAAGGGGTAGAGCGCGACAATTTTTTAAAGATCAGTGCGTATATATCCTCGTCACTTTTTTTTCGAGAATTGATTCTCATTTTCTTTTTTCAACTGTGAGCAATCATACATACATACAAAATGTCTGACAGCCAATCAGATAGTCACAAACACACAGAGTGTCTAGTGGGAGTCGAATCCACGGTCTCGGCGCTTGAAGTTTAGCACGCTACCCACTAGGCCATCAGGGCTCCCCCAAGTGGTAGTTGTAATGTTGTCTTTCAAATCTGCCATTGTAGCTGATTTGTCCCAGTTTAAAACAGACATCACGTTTCTCCACAAAGAATACTCTAGTGATTCATTGCACAAAAATCGTCACTTAATAGATTCACGTACTCTGCTGCATGTGAAAACGTTTCGTTGAAGCCACATTTCAACCAAATATAGTTCTTCTATTATGGAAAAAATTCAGTGATTACCCCACAGAACTTTGTTACATTGTCTACAGCATTGCGATTTTTAAAAATTTTCAACAAATACGGCAAAATAATGCCACTGACATCCAAACTGTAAAATCCCAGTGCATGCTTCAAGGTACATTGGCAAACCCCGTATTCATTAACCCAAAAATGAGAATCGATTATGAACTTTAACAGTTCATAACGACCATCTCGTTGAAGCTACATCAGTCAAGCTATTTGCCATTTATTTAGTGTGTTTTTTCCAAATCACTACGGACGTATATAGTATTCAACAACACGTGTAAATAATACAAATATTTTCATCAAAGTGAAGGTTCTGTTCAGACAATGTACAGCGCGCTTTGGCCATTTTACGATCGCAATAATTGTCTTATCGAGATGGCTATCCGCAATAGGGTGGATGAATTCAAGACCACTTGTTCAGAAAACGAACGACCAACATATTGGCGTACATCGACATACATAGACGTACTTCGACGTCCATTGACGCACATCGCCGCACAACGACTTTCTTCGATGTACAATAACGAGCCTTCAAGATAACCGCAAGAACATGGCGTTTCGCAGAACACAACTTGAAGAATTTAATTGAAGACATGGCAGACTTTTGAACGATGTTATATTTCACACATAATGACCTAAATAGGTCTTTCAAAGGAATACAAAATGTTGATGATATCCCATGCACACGTTGGTTTATTTGTATTTAGAGTTCCGTGGGTATATTTACCCGAAATTTTGATCAATCTGAGACCTTATTCCTACTAAAGGGTTGTAATGACCCATTCTGTCAGTATGAGTAGATCACAGTTTATGTAATCCCTGCCTGATTTTCTCATAGAAATAGAGAATGTAAATAAAATTAAAAAGTCTAGTCATTTAGGGTGTGAAATGTTTCTGGATATCCTTCCCCATTGTATTATTGTATTGTTTTTATTATTGTTTTTCTTTATCTCTCTCTCTCTCTCTCTTTCTCTTTAGGAATTTTCTTTTATTATTTTAATTTCACTTTAATCGGTTTTATTAACTGTTACCATTTCATATGGAATTTATTGTTAAAGAAGAGATTAACTAAAGTGCTGTTTAATGGCAGAAGGATGTTGGCAAAAAAAAAGGAGACAGAGAAGACAAGGAGAAAAAACATAAGCCAAATGAAAATAAAAATAAAAGGAACTAAAAAAAAACTAAAAGAGCTGGAAATATAAAAAGTTAAAACTATAATCCGCATGAATTGAAAATAAACATACAGAGAAAGGCATAAAACCGGATGTATGTAGTAGCGGAAAAATATTAACCCATTGAGGCAAAGACACAGGCAACAAGTAGGATTTTTTTTTTTGTAATAATAGCTCAAAAGGTCCGTCGTAGCCAAGTAGGTAGTAAATACACTCAGGGTTTTTGACAGAAATCTGCTGCTGCAGGTTCCAAATGTCTGATCTGGGGTTTGAGTCGTGGGCTCAAGCCTAATAAGCCTACACAGTACCTACTAGACTAAGGGCACTGTGATTCATTACTTGCGATAAAAACCGAATCAGGTTAGGAAAACCTAAATCAATAAACTCATGCATATCTTCTGAGTTTGGAAGGTTTGATAACACCATTCATCACATTTAAGATATCCAGATCGGTTTAGAAAATGAGAACGAATCTGTCTTTAAAAGCGAGCACTGATCGACAAGCGTCTACAACAAGACTATCTGAAATTATTTAGAATTGTGTATGGAAGTTTCCTTATGCCAATGAATACAAATTCTCGATAAAAGGTTACAAGCTTTCTGCGAAGAAATATTGTTTCCAACTATGTTTCTCTTGCCTTTAAGGGTTAATAATTCTTGCCACACACACATCCGTAAGATAAGCCTTCCAGTAGAAAATTGAAAAAATAAACCAGGGTGCATAGGAATTGAAAGAAAACTTCAAGCGGAAAAAATCCTTTTTCTACTTTCATCGCACGGGTTTTTTTCTTTTTTTTGCGTTCTTTCTTTGATTGTTTTGTTTTCATTACCCCTTAAAGGAGCCATTAGAAGAAGGGACGATGAATGAAATCAAGAGAAAAGAAAACTTTTTCATTTTATTTACAATTGATTTGATTTTGTTATTATTTTTATCCTTTTTCTGTTTTTTTTTTTTTGTTTTCTTTTCATCTGCAGCTTCACTGATTATCCTTACAAGTTGTTCTTATGACCAATGGTAGGTTTTTCTTTCTTCGTTTTTTTTTGTGATATTTATTCTACCTACACCTCTCTTGAGTTCTTCACATGAGTTTCAACAATACAATACCTTTCGAACGGTGGTTACAAAATAACAACAAAATCTCATATGAGTATTGGCATCAGTAGAAATGGCAACATAAGCGTTATATGGTTATAGTCATGGCCATTATTTTCTTTTCAATTTATTCATTCATTTATTCACATGAAGGATTCTTTTTTTTTTTGTGTGTTTTTTTCTGATTTTTGACTTGTTTCAATCGAGCCTTTGATTCATTCATACGGACGATTGATTTCATTCATTCGCTCACATGCATGCTATACAGCCATAATCAATTATTTTGGGTGCTTTTTTTTTCTTTCTTTTTTTAACTAAAATTGATTGATATCACACAACTTTATTCAATTCAATTAAATCATTTTCTGTTCTTTTATATCAAATAAGTTTTAGTTGTAGATCGTCCTGCATATTCACATTCAAGGTATCTTTTTAAAAAGTTTCAATCTCAATAGCTGAACTTTTAATTTCCTTTCTTGTTCATTTAAATTTGTAGACTTTTGTTCAATCATTTGAAAGAAAAAGTATTAGAAATATAGAATATATTCCATTTAGAATCGTTTGGCTTAAATTTGTATGTTTTAATCCTTCAAACTGCTTTAAAACCCGTTTTTTAGAGAAAAACAAGCAATTCTGATTTTCCAAGGCCATAAAATCTAAAGTATCCGAATATGCCAAACGATATTTGGTATGCGAATGTATTCAAATGTTATGTATAAGTTCTCCAAGTTTCCACTCTATCGGATTTAAAATAGAAATGTTGTCCACATATCCTTTATTTATGCCAACTCCGAGCTCTACTTATACTATGCGGGATTATCAATACGACAACTGTTTTTGGCAGAAATGATGAATATATGATGCTAGCACTCTAGATGATCCCAAAAAGCCAAATAAACTATCAGTAAGCCATAATTTTTCAAGATTACTCGCCTCCTTCTATGAAGTATAAAGATGTGAGACAAGAACACACCTATATCAGGCATGCTAAAAGGAAAAGGAACGATATTTGGTATGCGAATGTATTCAAAAGATGAGTATAAGTTCTCCAAGTTTCAGCTTTATCGCGTTTAATATATAAATGTTGTCCACATATCCTTTATTTATGCCAACTCCAAGCTATACTTTGTATTATGCAGGATTATCAATATGTCAACTGTTTTTGGTAGAAATGATGAATATATGATGCTGCTACTCTCGTTGATCCCAAAACGCAAAATAAAATATTAGAAAACCATAGTTATGCAAGCCTACTTGTCACCTTCTCCAGAGCATAGGGATGTGAGACAACAACACACGTACCCTAGACTGCTAAAAAGCATAAAGGAGGTTAAGGTAAGCAAGGTAAGCTTGTGTATTCAGTATTGCTTCTGAAAGAATATGTACTTGTCCTGTTCTTCAGTTTATAGAGATTTGAGACAAGAACACACGCACATTAGACTGCTAAAAGGCGTAAAGGAGGTTAAGGCAAGCTTGTGTATTCAATATTGCTTCTGAAAGAATATGTACTTGTCCTCTTCTTCAGTTTATAGAGATTTGAAACAAGAACACATGAATACCATTCTACTAAAAGATATAACGGGGCTTAAGGTAATCTGTTGTAGTCGGCATTGTTTCTTAAAGGAAATGTCGGGTAATTACAGTCTACAGCCGTACAGCTTCAGGAGGGTGGTTATGGAATGTTTGGAGGCATTAACTCCACGTTCAATAGTTCATATATTCCTGGGAAGTTTTTTTGAATTACAGAGCGATAACACAGGCTGAGGAAATTATGTAGATATTGAGAGGAGTCAGCCTCAAAATTTCAGCAAAAGGTGGTGCTATCGTGTAGAATTCATAATTTCTTCGAAAGTATTATTGACGTGCAGGTGATTTCAGTCTTTATGAAACTGTTGTACCATGCAACATGAGGCAAAAATAAAATATGTGTCACATGATGATTTTATTACTCATCTTTTAAGCAAAAAAGATGAAGTAGGCAGGCAAAAGGTCAAAGGGAGCTTCAAAGGCAAAATTTTTTATATCAAAAAAATGGAAATGCCCCAAAAATTTTTAAAATTCCAGGTTAAATTCCTGTCAACACAACAGCATTTAAATACAATAAAAACCCGTTTAAATTGTAGGCCAACATAATTGAATTGTTAGCCAAGCATTTAATTTTCTTTCGTCTTGGCAATAATTACTTGCAGCTTTTTTTCTTTCCGCTTCTCTGGGACATAAAGTCTACTTAATACTGATGAGTTCATTTACGGGGTTAAATCTGCAAGTGAAATCAAAGCAGTGTCAGTGCCAGTGGCAGTGGCAATGGTAACGGCAGCTGCTAAAACTTAAATCCCCCTTTATTTTTTTTATATATTAATGGTCCTTAATTGAATATATCAATCAATTTATTTAAGCGTATTGTAGCCATTTGACTTGAAACAAAAACGACTACGACGATGACGACGACAATGACTACGACAATAACGACAAAAATAAAAACAAAATCTGCCAAAAGATTAAGTGACATTAACAATGAATACGTCAACAGCCAACAAAACAAAAGCAAAAATACACTCATCTGAGGACAGAGAAATTACAAGAAAAAAAATTCCCTCCATTTGGAAAATAAGTAGAAAAAAAAAGGAGAAAAAGAAGAAGAAGAAAAAAGAAAATAATCAACTCAAAGAACAATGAAACAATTTTAATGGCATTTACTGCAATTTTGTTACACACAAAAGCATAGAAAAAAACAACAACTTTCTCTTAAAAAAGCATTTCCTACACAATACCAAAGTATTACACACAGCGTGAACAGTGGGCGACAAAAGAAAACATACAAAAGAGTAGTTGGAAAACAAAATATCGAATTTTTTAAATGAAATGCTGTTGTAACATCGTTTAAATATTCGCCACCTCTTCTTTGCGTGGAGCGCATAAGAAATGTTCATATTTCCATACCTCTGGCTTATAAATCAGGCGGAATTTGACCGAAGGCATGGGTTATGTTGGCTTTGAAAACCACTGTGATTCATTCGCATACATCCGTGACATAAAAAACCCCACAAGAGCAAATCAAAGAAGGCACAAATCTCAGAGTCTATCAGTTCACATCACCATGCACTCAAATCCTTCATGCACAATATCCAATGTGGCATGAGCTGTGTGGCACGTAGAGCCGTCCTGTTAAAACCACATATTGCTAGTATCCAGATCATTCAAAAGAGGCCAAAATTAAATAAAAATATATTAAAATAATCATTGACGTATAGTGCCAATGATGGTCTGCCAAAGGTCCTTCTTAAACAAGTAAGAACAGATGAACTTCCGATGAATCAAAAACCATTTTCGGAATGTATTGGAAGCTCATGGATCTTATGTGTATTGGCGTCATACTCTTCTATACTATCCACCTAAGAAGACCTCTCACCTCAAGGAAATGGGAAAGAATAAGATCACAAGAAACCAGTCAGCCAGTTCATCCACGTACTACGAAAAGCGGTAGGATTCAACATTGCGATGTTCCGCAACACTATACCAATTACTCGTAGGGCGTTGTTTCTAGGTGACGACTGGTGGCAGTTCCACTATGCCTAGGGCTTGCTACAGCAGACCAAAACAAAAAAAAGATTAAAGAAACCTAAGCAAGGAGTCGTAGTAGTCTAGTTGGTAGTGCGATGGCTGATTAGACGTGAGGCCAGGGTTCAAACCTCGGTTTAGACATCTCGAACAAATTTCTTCGGCGACTTCCTCTCAGCCGATTTCTGGCAAAAACTATGGGAGTAAATAAAAAATTCCCATCAAAAATCTGTCGTTAGAAGTCGACTTTAAACTGTACGCCGCGCCACTCATATATAAAATTAACACCTTGCAATATAAGTGCTATGAGAAGCTAGGTCGTAATTGTAATGACTAATTATGTATGTATGTTGGTAAAGAAGTCATAAATACTCCCAAGAGGGGCTATATCGTCATCTCTAAAGTTGTTCGACAGAGGGTGTAGATATAAAAAAAGAACTCAGCAACTAAAACCACAGCATAGCGTTTCATTTAATACCGCAATCCATCCTTTACACTCGTGGCAAAATCTTTTTTAAATTTGATGTTGATCTTTACGATAACTCTTGTCGTTCACTGTATATAAATCTGTTGAGCTTTTTCATTTTGTCTTTTAATGCCTCCTGCCATTTATAACAAAAAAAAAACTTTTGGGCACTTTCCCCTTCTCTCTGTACTTTTTTGCCTTGCGGCATACGCTCGCATGATTTCTTCTTTCTCGCCATCTTTTTTTTCGGTTTTTTGTCGCCATTTTAACGAAGTTAATTAGTCTCATTTACAGTTAGACGAATACAGACAAATAGAAATTGTTACATTCTGTAACCGTTACATGGTTTTTGTTATCGTTTTTGTTATTTCGCCATTTAATGAATTCAATTGAATTCGATTTTTAATTTATTCCGTTTAGTTTGCGCTAAGGTTAAAGTACCTTGTTATTCTTCTTGTTCTTCTATTTCAATGGCTTAGAATAAATTGGTGCTCCCCCCGCCACCATTTGTTTCGCTTGTTTATTTTTTTGGTGTCAAGGTAAAATTCATTGGTTTTGTATTGTATGACGAGATAAACAATTTAATTGAAATTCTAATAGAAGGAGAATCCAATAACGTGAATGCGTATAAGAAGCGAGGCATGTAGGCTTCAAGGTGAACTTAAAGAAAGGTTGGTGCAGTGGGCTAACCGTACAAGCGAGACGATTAGGTTTGTTTTTGTAAAAGGTTTGGTGGTATAGAGAGAGCTGAGATTGGTACACATATCTAGCATTGTGTAAGACCAGAGCCAGTTTTTGGATTAAATCATTGAGCCATCACCGATGCTCGAGAATTTTACGATTCAATTCGATATCTAATAGGTGTACATGCCTCATAACATGTCTAGCTTATCCTTGGAAGGCTGGTATTTATTTTCACATGTGAAAACTTTGTAAACGAAATTGAATCTCCAACAGCATTGTTGCCACTATTATAGTTCACGACCAAACAATTCATTTTGAACAAATTGTGGTTAAAGTGTCTGCCTTTTAATTGCCGCAATGTCTTCTTTAATTTTTTATTATGTTTTCCATTGACCAGTTTCTCCCATGTCAATAACAAACATGTAAACGAAGCCATTTGCCAATGTCACATACGTAATAAAAACACGATTCATAATTGCTGTCTGTCTGTCTGTTAGTCTGTCTAAAAGCTGTCTGCTGTTATCGCCAACATTTCATGTAGCATTTAATGTTTTCCATACAATTTGTTTGCCTCTCTACTATATACTCTCCATATAAAAAAGATCGTTGCAGAGACATGACCATTTGTGTTGTGATTTCCAACATATTTTATGCGCCATTAATTTTGTTCACATAAAATATAAAATTTGTGATGGATTTGCTTATCACAAGGACAATTTGGTTATAAAAAATAAAAATAAATCGGCTCTTAATGTGGTCTTCCAAAAGAAAAAAAATAATCGTAAAAATAAAAAATTTATTTCCAACAATAGTTGGTGTTTACTACTCACCATCATAAAGTTTTAAAAGAAAAACTAGTTTTAAAAAATAAAAATTCTTAAAAGATTTTTCAAGTAATTCTGTCATAAAAAATTATCTTCCAAACACAATAAAAATGTGTTTACCTTTATGGTTAAGCAGCTATTTACTGGCTTAAAAGCATTTGGAGTAAAAAATGAATCAAAACAATACCCATAATATGCTTAGGTGTTGTAAAATGAGCGCTTTTATCCATGAATACTTAAAGGTAGGGAATGGAAAATGAAGTATGACGGAGTATTAGCGTTGCAAATATTGCTTTACAGAATGTAATCGGGGTTTTACAAAGTGCTGGTTGATCCCATTTGGGACCATTTAGAATGTACTCAAAGCATCTCAATAAAGCTCTACTTAATTTATTGGCCAATACGAACCTATAGCCAAAATATCGGAGCAGCTTCTTACACCACCCACATTTCTGTTTTAATTTTTTCCATAAGGAAAGGCACCTGCAGCATAACGGTCACTCACAATGAAAGACTTAAGCTTTTTAATGGGAATTTTATTTATTCTGAGAGCTTTCAGAGAAGACCAAAGTCATCGACCAAAGAAATGCAAGTCATCGACCAAAAAATTCAATTCATCGACCATAAAAATGCAAGTCATCGACCAAACAAATGCAAGTCATCGACCAAACAAATGCAAGTCATCGACCAAAAAAAATGCCAGTCATCTACCAAAAAATACGTCATCTACCAAAAAAATGCAAGACATCGAACAAAAAAATGCAAGTCATCAACAAAAAAATTGAAGTCATCGATCAAAAAATGCAAGTCATCTACCAAAAAATGCAACTCATCAACCCAAAAAAATGCAAGTCATCAACGAAAAAATGCAAGTCATCGACCAAAAACTGCAAGTCATATACCAAAATATGCAAGTAATCAACCAAAAACTGCAAGACATTGACCAAAAAAAAATGCAAGTCGTCAACCAAAAAAAATGCAAGTCATCAACAAAAATACTGCAATGCGACCATTTTGACAGCTTTATATAGAAAACTTTTTGTTGCTCATTTGAAGAAAACAATTAGCTATGTCGCCTACATCTCTGGTCTCAAGTAACGCCCGACCATATGGAAACCTGTTTTAGAATCCTTGATACCATGGCTATCCACTTCCCTTCAAGCACGGAATATAACTTTCTCAGCCAACTTCATACACATTAATTAACAAAGATGGCGTCTTAAAATATGGCGGGCACAGCCATTATTGGGTCTCCATACTTAATGCATTCAACCGAAATTGAAATGAAGGATATGAGAGTGAGACTACCTTTTTCTGCTGTCTATTTAGTGGATGTGGTGGACAGGTCCTAGCAAGTACATTATTATTTGATGGCTGAGCTTTATCATGATTACAGGCTCTTAACAGCTTGAAATAGATTCAAACGTGATTGTGCTCTAATGACGTAAATGGCTGGGTGTTCACTGTTGCATACTGCTGGGTTTTCTCGTATTTATACTTCTCTTTCAATTACAATTTTCGATTGAAATCCGTCCGTGAGCTATAGCAGACAGCGAGGAATAACTTTAGGTTTATCTGGAGAAGGCCTATTTATTTTCCATAACAATTGAATATACAGCTTCTTAGTAACACAAAAATTGCTTTGGTTTTTTCTTAGAGGCCTATTTACCGCATTGCAAGCACTGAAGGAAGTCGACAGTAATTGTGTAGCAATTTTCACTTTTATTTTAACAGACACAAGGGTGGGCGGTTACTAATCATGTCATGTCGTCCAAATATCATATACCAGCACTACTAGTCTTAAAAATATTTCGTTTATGTTTTTTGTTGTTCGTTTCTGGTTTTGTTTTTGTAAATTTTATTAAGCCACTTAACAAACGAAAGGCTACAATGGCCAAGTACTTCTTCAACAACTTGAAAATAGTTTTTGTAGCAGCAGCAGCACGACAAACAAATTATCAGAGTCTTGAAATTTTTAAGTGCCTCTGGCAGGCCAGCCAGCAACACTATGACAGTGCAGACTTGTAACATTAAAACGAAGACTTTAGCTATTGTACAACAACAATAACAACAACACCAAATATAATAGTAAAAAAAGAAAGAAAACTAGTGACACATTGCGTTGGCTGTTAAATTACGCATGTTACGCATACAAAACGTTGCAGCAGCAGCAGTCCACTCGAGTAACTCGAGTGAAGAGTGAGTGTTTCATGTATATAATGTGATGCAAGTGACTGACGACTGACTATTTCCATAAAACACAATAACAAAAAGAAAAAAATCAGAACTTCTGTATGCAATTGTAATGTAATGTGGTGGTGTGTGGTTTGTAAGATTTAAAGTGTTAAAATGAGTTGACAATTGACATGACAGGCATCATGCGTTACATTTTATTAAAAAGTTCATAATTTTTGTAATTCCTTTTGTTGTATTTCTTTTCTTGTTTTTGTTGTTGGTGTTGTTGCTGTTATTATTATTGTAAATAAATGCCAACATAATTTAGTAGAAAATGAATAGAATGATTTAATATGATTACAATCTCAAGTAAATTATGAAAAAGGGAATGCTTACACCCTACCCTCAGTCATGAAAGGGAATGAGTTTGGTTTACTAATAAAATGTTATAAAAACTTTGAGATCTCCAGTGATCTGTCAGTAGCTGTTGAAATAAAATTTCTTGGCAAGTCATCGGTAGAATTGTAATACGACAACCTGTGGATATTCAGTCTCTTATCGATTACGAAAAAGCATTTGCTTCTATTTATACACACTGTATGCGAGTTGAACTGAAAATTAAAGGTGTTTCACAGAAGATCGTCTCTATAGTGAGCAGCAATTTTAAAAGTTTTCAGTATATGTACTATACTTTAGGGAACGTTGCAAGGACATATTCAAAAAATTGCCATATCCAGAGACCAGAAAGACGCAATATGGATTCCGCTATTATCGCAGTTTAACCCAAAAAATAAAAACAACGAAGCGGAAATGAGGAAAATATGGAAGAAAAACAATTGCAAAAAAAATATGTCAGGAGTGAAAGAAAAGAGCGATAATACAGGAGTACGAGAAATATAGTGTCATCTTACAAACCCAATAATCCAAAAATCCTAACGGAAGAAAAGTATTCTGAGCCTTCATCTCTGCGCACCAGGGCAAAGATGGGGAATGATCTCGACGAAATCAAACTCCAACACATTTTCACATTTCATAAACTGGTCTTTGCTCTCAGAATAGAAAACCCGGTTGCAAAACCTTTTTCAATTCGAATAGATTCCATCCTCGAACGCTCTAGGCGGGAGCGCTATTCGGGTCAATCAGCATTTAAAACCGTCATCTGGTTAAACGGTTCATATGGTCCTCGCGTTTCGCACCATTTCTTGTCAGCTCACTTAAAACAAATAATTCAGAATACAGCATACTTTCATATCCTCCAATCGCAGGAGGGTCTCTTTGTAGATTGACACCAGGTAAAAGGTCTATTCAGTGGTTTCAAGGCAGCTTCACTATCATTCAAAGTAGCTACCACTTCACTATCCGTTCTTAGACCATTTCTGCAGTTTTGGTAATCGTGACCATTTTAGACTGGCAGATGCTACATTCAGTACATTCAATACATTCATTCTATCCCCAAAGTTGATCAAATTTGTTTGTCGCATCACAGTGTAGCAAAACTATTGTTTCCTTTCCGAAAATATAATATATGTATCAGGAGGTATATGTTGACATTATATACCCTAAGCACGTAGCCTATAAGCATACTAAGGGTGCCTAAATAGCAAACTATGAAAGGCTTACATGGTCGGACATATGTAACTTAGGAAAATTCCTATAAAATACTTTTAGAAAAATCCTTTTCCTATCTTCTATGGGATGAACTTTCAAAATTATTATCAACAATGCCTGAGGAGTACTCTCAATGGCACCTGATTGCCCTCTGCTGACCCCATTCGTCCCTAAGATCTCTCACACTATGCAGAATTAAGTGAGACCTAATATACCATAATCTCTCATTCTCTTTTTTCTTTTATTTTCGGGAGGTAGATAGGCCATACAACTTTCAGAGAAAAGCAAACAGCTCTTTCTTATTGAGATGCATAATGATCCATCATGTCTATATATCAACCACATTGCATGCTTATTCAAATGGGTTGGAATTGAAGATGGCTTTTTTGTTAAAGGTAAACAGGTTTGTATGGCCATTGTGAAGTCTTTTGAACTGATACCGCTACTGCTAAGATAACTGAGGTATGACGGAGTAAATAGCAGGGACATTCGAATCCCGAAAGTTAAAATTTAAGCACACTCTTACTAGAACAATCTTATTCCAGGAACATAGGTCGAGACTTTCTTCAATATCTATCTATAGCCTGGAGATACAACCCAGAGGTAGCCAAGACAAACATTACGTTGCTTGCTTCGGTTATTGACCAGATTAGGGGTGTCTTATATGCATTGCTAAAAGATGAGGTTGACTAAGCGCTTAGAATGAAATGCTAAATGGTCTCTGAAACTAGCGTGACATGTCAAATTTGGATACCAAATAATAGAATTTATACCTTCTGGAGGAAAGAAACAACATCAACTTATCTGGATCAATGCGAAAGCCTCTTCCAGAAACTCATTCCAATTAAGACTAAAATTCGAGTGAAAATTTAAATTAAAACGTTTAAAGCATACATTTTATGATCAAAATGCTTCTTCATTGCCATTTGAGAGTTCCTACTGAGAAATTTTACCAGCGAGCGAACTCATCTGATAATTTAAAGATTTTTTTTATCGAAATTTGTTTCCAATTAATCATTGATTATAGAAACAAATGGTGATGGCTAAGCTTGACTGACTACAATACGATTTTAACTTCAAAATTATTTGATTTCAATTGTGCTTGAGTTTGTTTTCAAATGAAATTATGTATGTGGTCTTATGAACACCTACATACTTCACGATATAATCGAATCTAATCGATTTGATTTGATTTAAATTCTATCTTAACTTAGTATAGAGTGGTGTACAGTTGCTCTTGACATTCAATAATATGTTCTCTAGCTTCCATAAAAGTTTTTATGTCTTAAGGCTGTCCCTTAAACTTTAGTTAACTTTCTATACAATTAATACAAAAACATTATGAAAATTATCTACAGGAACACCCTAATTTTTTTGGGCACACCCTTACAATTTTAACTGTTGAAGGAAATTCAAAAAAATTTCATTCATTTCATTAAAAAAGAATGTAACGGTAGAGGGGAAAGAAAAACTTTCATATGCAAATTCATTCCAAACGTTAATGGAGTGTAAAGGAACAATTTTTCTATTCTTCTTCGCTTTTTTCTCCATTTTTTTTCCTTTCTTTCTTTTGTTCTTTGTGTTTAAAATTTAAATAATTTTCTCATTTATTGTGAACATAAATACGATGAGAGTTTTACACAGACAGACTGCTAACAGGTTTGTCTTTTTATGGGAACTTTAGTGAATTTGCTGTTTTGTTGAAATTTTATAAAAATGCCGCATAAGTACTTATTAAGCTCTCGAATTTATCAACAACAAAAAAAAGTACCAAAAATTTAAACAAAACAGTGATTATGTTTCTGAAAAAAAGATAAAAAAAGTTAAAGAGCTTGATCCCAAGGAATACAAGAGATATGTTCATCATTGTTTTTGAATTTCAAAAATTAAGAAGCCCTAGCGTTGCTAAAGGAGGTGAAACATCGGTTAACAGAAGAAGAGCTCCAAAATGCATGAGTCAAGAAACTGTTTGATTACCAACGTCGAGACGCGGAAAACTATCTCGGATTAACTCTATTGCAACAGAGCCAGGAACTGTAGCCGCATATGATGAGAACTCGAAACCTTTGTCGGCATGACAGAAGAATGGCCATGTCACCATAATTGTAAGCGCAAACTCCTCACTGTAGAGGCGTATCAAGTTTCGCGCTGGTATGGACACTTTGTTGAACTTTTCTAGTTTCCCAGTAAGACACTCGCCACCAAAAAGAATTCAAGCCTGACAGAGGTCGCAGTTATCTAGAGCACGTAGAGAGGTAAGGAAGATGGCATTGCCAATGGTTGACTTCAAATTATCTGCATAAACTTTACAAGTTACCCCACCACTACATCAAATACTAGAATTGCATTGTTCGAAGCACCGATAGATGGTAGCCCCATTATTCTAGAACCTGCTACAGCAGTACTACCTGCTCAGCTGGAACGATAAAAATATTAACGATACGAAAACAAGGCAGTATAACAACAAACTGGATCTTATGGCAACATCCTTTGGAACACGAAAAGGAAGACGCAAAAGTAATAGCAGCCAACCGTATAAAATGGAAATGCTCTGTGGAAGCCATATATTGCTCCCAAGAGGGGTAATGGAAAAAAAAATATAAAAAAACTTTACACGAGCAATTTCGGTATTCAAGATTTCCCGATTGGCAGGCCTAGTGTTAATATATTTATTGAGACTGATCGTTACACTACTCTAATAGTCCCCAGTCTATCATACATACATACATAACATACATAATTGGCCATTACAACCCTTCAGTCAGGATTACGGTCTAGCTTCTCAACACCACTCATGTTGTGTGCGTTAATTTTATACTTGAGTGGTGGGACCTACAGTTTAAAGTCGACTCCGAACGACAGATTTTTTTTTGAGAAGCTTTTTCATGGCAATTTTTACTCTCAGAGTTTTTGCCAGAAATCTGCTGAGAGGAAGTCGCCGAAGAAATATTTTTTCATATTTCATTTTGATGTCTGACCTGGGATTCGAACTCGGGCCTTTCGTCTAATAAGCCAACACACTACCTACTAGACTACGGCTACTACAGCTGCATAGTTACGGCTAATTAAAGTGAATTCTAGGCACATGGAAGGAACTGTAACTGACTTGGACAACTATTTACACCGAAATACCCTTAAAAACCACTGCATGAACTAGGCTGCAAACCAGTGTATGTATAGCTTATACTTCTATAAGTCTGTATGGTCTGCACGATCACAGGGTAATCCGGGTTAGGATATCTTTCACTGACTTGAAAAATATTTAATGCATGCAACCGACAAGGTTTTCTAATTATTATTAACGAAAATCTAGAATTCTAAGCATCTGGTAACCTTGGAATCAAATGAATTTTTGAAAAAAAATTTTTTAAAATTTTTTGAGAGTGAAGTGCATAGGAATCCCACGCTTTCACTTTTGTTTCTCAAATAAATAAAAAAACTTGCATACATGAAATGAAATGCATGTCTGTATGTGTGTATGAGTATATGTATGTTGATAGCATACATATGCATGCATAATTGTAAAGTTGCTGATGTTGTTATTGTCAAGTACTTGAATTTGTAACAACAGCAGGCTAACATACTCATTTTCATGCATAAGCAACAACAGCAGCAATAGCAACTACAACAACAACATGAAATTATGCACAAGTTGTTAGACGTGTGCTCCTTAAAAACAAAACAAAAAAAGAATAAAAAAATAGAGAAGAGTGCTACTATTTGAATAAATTTTGTTTATTTGTCTCGTTTGTATATTCGTTTGCTTGTATGTTTCTCTGTTTGTTTACTTGTTTGTTCACGTATGAATCTGTGCTCTTGTTTATTTGCTAAGAAACAACCATGTGAGCCTGTGCAACTATGCATACAGTGGCGGATGATATTATAGGGACACAAGAAAATTTCAACATATTTTTACATTTACATCATTTGACATCAACTTCATGTCAATTAAGTCGTGAGATATCTTAGGATCCAAAAGCTGTTATTGATCAATTGATCAATTGTCCCTATTATTTCCTTCACCACTGTATAATGCATGTATAAGTGTGATGTAAATAAAGCATTACAATTGCGTACAATGAATAGGAATTTTCATTCACATACTCATTCGTATACATTGTTTACGTACAAGTGTACACATGTATTCATTGTCGTACTCTTTAAATGTCATGTTGCTGCTGCTGCCGTTGCTGCTGCTACTATTGTTGTTTGTTGTAAATCAACAGCAACAATAAAAGAAGTGTACGTATGTCTATTTACAGGTTAACATGAGTGTATCTGTGTCTGTTTCTGTTTTCTTTGTATTTAAATGAGAATCAGGATGATTTAAATTAATTTTGTTTTTCTTTGTCTCTTTGTTGTTGTTGTTTTTGTCCATAAACTAATCATATGTATGCATGTTTAAAAAACAGAAGTTGTTTAATGTTTTTCTTATTATTGTTGTATTTTTTTTTTTTGTTTTCTTTTGTCAGACAATTGTCAAATGTAACAGAAACTTCCTGATCTTATTATACCATTAAGTGAGAAGTGCTTTATTTTGTCGTTAATTGCTGCTGAAAAACTCACACGCTTTTATTTAATACGGCTAACATTCTGTTTGTTCATACAGCGAAGTTTACTGCATTTGCAAAAATAGTTTTTAAAGGAAGAAAAAAATATACAGATGCAGTATTGGATATTATGTTTCAATCTGTCATCAATCAATCAAGTAACTTCAATCAATCATTATAGAATGTATTGAATATGATACAATGATTAACTCTCAATAAAGGCATGTTGGAACATGAGTTGAAAGAATTATGTTCTCAAGCGCGGAGAATGAAAAGTATTCTGTTAAGGATACGTAGCTTATTGGGTTATCCAGTCTAAAATCACCCCCTCTGTGATGGACTCCTTGTAGCGTTGAGATGTCTTAGCAAATGCTATGAAATGAAGACAATTTGTAGTACAGCTAGGGCAGCTAACTGATCAGGGTAAAGGTATTCGCCGATGCCAAAAGAAGTTCACAGAGGTTTTAAGTCCACAGATTGATTCCCAATGGCAAGTACACGTCCTCAGACATGACCAAAACTTATCCATTACGTAGTTCGATACTCATAGTGAGAGCTTATACACGCCGTAGTCAATTTCGGTCGGTAGGCGTATATGTTTTAGTAAATAAAGAACACACAAAAGCTGTTTATTCAAACATGGCCTCTCTTTTGGAAATGCGGAATGGTAGTGATATTTTTAATTGAACTACTGTGCAAGAAATTAGTAAAATGATCAAGAAATTTTAATTTTAAAAACATTATAGATGTGGCCTTGTTTGTACATCATCATAATCTATGTTTCGCTTTCAACAAATCAGTTTTATTAGAGGCATTACGTTGGGTAATTTAAATTTATCGACCCTTAGCAATAGGCACTCTCTTGCGGCAGTACAAGTACTGCAATGGCCTTTCAATGCAAGTTGTTTGAATCAAATATTCTTTATCGATGAAGCTCACTTCTCACTCGATGGCTACTTTAGCAAGCAAAAATGCTGCAAATCTTGCTCAATGAAAGTCGACTTCGAACGATAGATTTTTTGAATTTTATTATTTTACTTTCTGAGATTTTGCCAGAAATCTGCTGAGAGGAGGTCGCCACAATGAATATTTTTTTCATATTTCGTTGGGCATGTTTGACCTAGGGTTTGCACCATGGTTTCACGTCTAATAAGCCGAAACACTGCCTACTAAACTACGGCGACTACAATTCATTAAAAAAAAACGAACAATCAGATCACTTACTACTTAATTGGCCATTACAACCCTTAGTCTGAATTACAACCTAGCTTCTCAAACCACTTATGTTAACTAAGCTAACATTAACACAGTGTGGTAGGACCTACAGTTTAACGTTGACAAATTTGAGAAACTCTTTTTTCAAAGAAGACTGCTGAGATGAAAACGACGAAGGAAGAACTGACTGCTAAGACCAAACCGAATATGGTTACTTAGGGGACATTGTATTTCGTGTATAATGGCAATATCTAAGCATTCGAATGAAATAAAAGTTTCATTGCCATGATGGCTTTATTATGTCTTTTATTTCAATTTATTTTTGAAACGAAAAAATTGATAAATTTGCAACAAGTTGTTGATATATTTGCTGTAGATTTAAAGTTGTATACCCAAGATTTGTTTAATTTCCATACCATAAATGAAGACGATGAAAAATTCCTGAAATTAATTAAACATTTTTTTAATCGCTGCTAAGAGACTCCTTATAAAATTACCTCCCAGCTGGAGTTAACACTCACCTTAATTATGTAAAATATTATTTTTTGATGGCTGTATTGATACACCTACAGTCTATCAATTCAATATCAATTGCCATAAATTTTTCTTTCGTTTTTTTCTCTTTTTTTTGCATTCAATTCAATTATTTGTTGATTAATTTCAGTGGTTTTTCTGTCAAAAGAAAAATATGCTTTGAAAGTAATTTATTATTATTAAGCGTGTATGTGTGTGAGTGTATGTGAGCTAAAGATAACGGAGAGTGATAGACATGACACCCGCTGTTTTAATAAACTCAATTTGCCTGTCAATGCTTATGCTTGTTGTTGTAGTTTATTGTTGCCATTTTCTTAGTCAATTTGATTTTATTGTCAGATGACATGTTGTTGCACGATGTTATTGTTTTCGTTTCACTTTTTTTTGCTGTTTATCTCATCACAGATTTACACATACACACACATTTAGGCACTCTTATGCCATTAGTGTGAAAGCCGAAGAGTTTATGTCATACGATAGAGAGAGAGAGGGGGGCAGAGTTTGTTATGTGCATGACAATGGGTGTTATGAGTGTCACTTTTATATCACTGACGTTTGTCTCTTGCCATTTATTGTATAACAATGTATCATAAACACGCATTTAAACTCAACACATACACATAGAGACACATGTATACACTGGGTTTCCATACTCATATATCACACGTACGGCAAAACGTTTCTTAGTCGTACTCTCTTCCTGTCATACATGTGTTACCCATACTAGTGTGTTGTTGGAGTCTGTGTTTTTTTATGATGGGGGCTCTGTCTGTCTGCCATTTTGTTTATGGTGTTCTCTTGTTGTGGAAGGAGGGGGAGGGGGCCAAGGACAAGTGTGTGTGTGTGTGCCATAAAAAAGGTGTCAAATTCAACTTTTTTTTTGTTCTACTGCTTGCGCTGCTGTCACACTTTGTTAAATCTCTTCAGCCGCACGTGAGTTTTTTGTTTCACGACTTTTCAGCTACAAAATGTAGCTGCCAGTAGTAGGGTGGCAACAAATTGCAAACAGAAGCAGCCATAAATGTCACCATCAAATAATAATTTTGCTGTATTCTGCTTTGTCACAAGCAATTTCTATTTCTTGTCTTTGTTTTTTTGTTGCTGTACCTTTTCCAAAAATGTCATTTTGACATTTTATTTGTTAAATATCTGTTACCTGGTCTTAAATGTTAAGTTCCAACTTATGTTGGATTTTTTTCATTCCTTTTTTTGTCAAACAGGGGTGTTTTTCTCTTCAGGTTTTGTGTGTGTATTCTTACCCTAAATGTCATTCATTCTTGTCATAAGGAAACAATTACGCCACAATTTTAGTGGCTAATTTAGAAAAGAGAAAAAAAATAAAAACTACACACAAAAACATTTGTTCTCTTGTCGTTTTGTGTGTGTGTTGAAATGTTTAAAATACTTCTGCTGCTGCTTGTGCTTGACTGAACAATGGTGCAGGGGCCATAAATTACAAGCGTTCTTTTAAATGATCCATTAGAAGCGTTTAAACAAATTGCTGATTGCCATGGGAACATTTTTTCCGTTCTTCGAATTTGCTGCTTAAGAAATTTAATGACAAAAAGATTGAAAGAAAGAAAAAAATGTCTGTTTTTCATCGCGTTTGAAAGGCAATTTATGGTGAGAAAACATGTAATTGGGTTTCTAGAATTTTAGAATTTTTAATGGACGTTGCAGTTGCATAAAAAGGTCATAATTTGCAATTTGTCACAGCTAATTATACCGTACAGCTGAGAATATAGAGGTAGATTAGGTACGCTAAGGGAAGAAGAAGGATAAAAGATCCTTAAAGACGCACAATAGTGTCATTGCAGAAAAAGAAATCCCCTCAAATGAAAGGTACTTCTAATCGGAAAGTGGAACAAACATATCACAGAGAGAAAAGAAGAGCCCATATTAAGGCCTAAGCATTCCATGAAGATACACAGAAGAGTAGTAAAAAATCTTGTCGCTACAGTTCAAGAAAGATATGCTCATTGTATACTATAATGGTTAGTACCTAAAGGACCATTGTTTGTAAAGGCGAGAAGAACTTGAGAACATTTGGTGTGTACTTGGATAAAGCTTTGAAAACTTGTAAAATGTTGATGCTAAAAGCTGTGTTCCATTTTGATCCATTGCAAATGATAAGCAAAATCAGTTCCATGTTCCATATAGACAATAGCTGATGCGAAATTCATCAGAGGTTATCCTCCTCAACTACAATCCCTATGTACATATATTTTTTTGTAGTAATAGTAGTAGTAATAGTAGCAGTGGTAGTGGAAGTAGGAGTAGCAGTAGTATTGGTAATAGTAGGAGTAGTAGTAGTGGTAATAGCTGTATTAGCAATACCAGTAGTAGTATCAGTATTATTAGTAGTAGCAGTAATAACAGTAGTAAGAGTAGTAGTAGTAGCAGTAGTAATAGTAGCAGTGGTAGAAATAGCAGCAGTATTAGTAATAGTAGCAGCAGTAGTAGTAGTAGTAGCAGTAGTAATAGTAGCAGCGGCAATACCAGTAGTAGTACTAATAATAGTAGTAGTAATAGTAGTAGTAGTAGAAGCGGTATTAGTTGTAATAGTATTAGTAGCAGTATCAGTATTAGTAGTAGTAGCAGTAGTAGCGGCAATACCAGTAGTAGCAGTCGCGTTAGTATTATTAGTAATAGCAGAAGTAGGTACTGTGATTTTATTATTGGATAAGAGACCATGGTTCCAACAGTTCCTCTCAGCAGATTTCTGGCAAAAACTCTTGAGAGTAAAATAAAATTGCCATGAATAGTTTTTCAAAAAAATCTGTCATTCAGAGTCGACTTTAAACTGTAGATGGTGCCACACATGGATGGGCATTAACAGACAGTACAGAGAACGAAACATAGGAATACTTCATGACAGTCAGGCCGCAATGCGAGTATTTGACTTCATGATATTGACTCGAGAGTAGATTGCACAAGCTGAATAAATGGGTCACCAAATACTGGGCATTAGTTCTTGCGGGAATTCAGCACAATGAGGGAAGTGCTCACAGCGTAGTAGGTAATATCCCATTTCGGTAGAGTAGATACGGAAGCTTACAAAGCTAAACGCATCTTACATCAGGTGGTTGGAGAAAGGTTTAACAGATTAATACTTATACTTCTCCTCTACGAAGAAGGCATGAATCCAACACAACAGGAGCCACCATTTCACACCTTGTATAAAGGAATTTTCAAAGAAAGGGCCGGTATAAGGTGGAGCATGTTAAATGAAGGAGAAAATAATTAGCTCTGCTTTATGGAAAGAGTATGGAGATATTCACCTTATTACTACGACTGAAGTAATATTAACGCGAATCGTAATTTCTTTTTAAATCCCGCAGATTAATTATCCTGTTTGATATGTATGTTTTCTTTAGCGTTGTATTCTTTCTTGGAATTTGAAATTTTATTTCAAGTCGTTTGACGTTTTTTCTTTTCCTTTTGTGCTGAAATCTGTCATACTTTACTTGACACCAAACACAAACAACCGAAATTTTAATCATAATTTTATTTGTTAAGACAACATGTCCGGGTTTCCATAGCAATTTATTCTTTCCTGTGTTGTCATATTTTGAGGCAATTGCTTCTTACATTGCCTCTCCCCTGTTGTTCTTTCTCCGTTATGAATGCATGTTTGCATGTGTGTGTTAATTTTCTTTAAAATTTTGTATAGAAAATCTTGTGAGAATTTCGAGTATAAGTTTCACATAAAATTCGTATTTTTGTTTTTGTTTGTTGAGAACTCTAGTCATAGTGACACTTTACCGTATGCCAACTGTCAACAACAATGCTTCTTTCTAATGCCAACAAATTATTACGATGACACAAATATTTAAATAACAACTACAACAACAACAATAACTCGAGTTTTAATAAAAAATAGAAAAAATTTAAATAAAAATTTCCCAAGCATTATTAAAAGAAACAAAGCAACAACAACAATAACCAAATGAATGAATGAATGAATGACTTAATGGCTGACTGGTCGAATGATTTCTCTCTGCATTAGACGAGTGTATCATCATCATCACACACACCCCACAAAAGAAAAGAAAAAAGTACCCAAAACTGAAAATGTGCCACAAACAAGCAAAGTGCATAAATTAATATGAAAAATAAAAAGAAGAAATAAAAAAATAAAAACAAAGTAGGAAAATAAATTAAAATTCTTAAAAAGTCTTTCATTATTTCAGTCTTTAATTCCATTTTCTATTTTTCTTGTTTTTTTTTTTTAATTTTTCCACTCACATGCCATCACTTTAATATAAAAATTGTGTTGTTTTATGACATTTTTTTGGGTACTAAAATGTTTACAGAAATATGCATAGGAGTGCGTGCGCTCTACATTCATCGTTGGTGGCATTGGCTAGAGAAATTTTCAAATCTTTTCAAAATTTTTTTTAAAACATTTTAATACTTTATTGCTACTTTAAGAAAATTTAATTATTTTAGTTAAGCTAACAACCTATTTTGCTTATCAAATGGAATGGAAATTCTAGAAAAGGTGAAGCGTCCAATGCATCCTGAAAAATCACTGGTTGTTGTGAATTTTTTGACTGGCGGAGTCAATATTTCGTCCTATATTACCTTGATCGGGCCATCACTACCAACTATCTAGTACTATAGGCCGATGATTACCAACTTATTTTGGTCTAAATGGGATTATGTGGACAACAACGACACTTACATACGTTTCAACAGAACGACACTTGGTACCAGACAGCTTATCCCATATTGAATATTCTGTTATTCCATTATTATACCACAAACTTTCATTTCCCCTGATCCTAGAACTATCAGGATCTGCTGATAAATCCACTTAGATCTTCAATCAAAAGATGTTTTCTCCTTCTACTACATAAAGCTAGGCAAGAGAAATAATTTTCTATTCTTCCTTGCCTCTGCAACTTCTGCAGAATTCATTGGCAATTTGAGCTCAAGTGTTTCTAAAACGAAATGACCGATAATGACACAGATAGTTTAGAATTTCAATAGATTTTCGAAGTCGCCGTAGTCTAGTAGACAGTGTGTTGGCTTATTAGACGTAAGGCCACGGTTCACAGGACAGACATCAAAACGAAATATGAAAAAGTATCAGGTTTCTGGCGAAAACTCTGAGAGTAAATAAAATTGTCATGTAAAGTTTCTCATAAAATCTGTCGTTCGGAGTCGACTTTAAACATTGTCGATTCAACGCTTGTAGGTTCTCAATGTGGAGAATCTACTGAAAAGTTCAATTGATAGGTTCACGGCAGCCGAGTTAATTACGTAGGAACATAGTGCTGTGACATCTAATATCGCTCCAAGAGATAACATCTATCTGTATATTACATTGCTTCATAATAAATAAATGTCGTAAAAATTTGGCAGGTGATAACTGATTATGGAAGAGTGAAAACTGTAGCCAAGTAAGCATTGATATTCAGAAATGTCTTGTTGGCTGTGTGGCGAAATATACATGCATTCATATACATGACCCATACTCAATAGAAGTGTTGCCAAAGAGATTTGCAGAAAGTTCCAGCTTTTTAATCTTTAAATTTGTGGGTGAATTATTTGCTTCAATTGCTTAATCGTTTAGACTGCCTGACCACTGCAGTATTTTTCAAGCAGACGTCATGGTAATTTTGAAAGCGGCACAATACTTGTTGAGTAGCAGAATTTTTCCGGAAAATCTTTTAATTTACTAGATCAGCTAGGCTGCGATTAAGTCCCTAATTAAGTCCCTACGTCTGTCCTTGTACATGTATGCTGGGGATTTCTCAGAAAAATTTTTAATCATTCAAAGGTAACTCTAATATGGGTTCCGGAACATAGAAATATCTTCTGAAATTACTTTGCTGACAAGCTGGTCAAGCAAGGGCCGCTATCTATGATATGGTACAAGGGTATAGGTACTCCGATTGCCTCAGTAGATTTGAATATTGTCCACTCGTTCTACTAGAAGCCTCAATCTCGATGGCTGCAGAAGGATAAGTGCAATATTGCTAGACTGTGCTGGACACGTATGGACAGGAAGAGGATCGATTCACTTCTGGCCCTAAATTGCATGGTTATCCATCCCAAAATTATGGGCTACTGTCCTTTTGTTAGGCATGCCGAAAGTCTTGCCATTCCAACGAAAGACTTCTGCAAGTGCTGTGGGTCTGAAGAGGAAGAAGAGGTTGTCTTTCACTTCATGCATGAGTGCCCTACTCTTGCCATAAAGAGATGGAGGTTTTAAACCTTTCATTTTCTGACATCGTTGACCGAGCTCTCTAATAAAAAGTCCGCTGCAATAGCAAGACTTATTTTGAACTCGGGATGGTTTCCTTTAGGCAATTAAGCCAGGGTTTTACGTGAGTATCGCCGCGATGTCTTACCCCACGGTGGAAACAATACGTCTACCAGCACTCCCACGCACAATGATGCAACCCTGCACAATGCATTATTACATCACCACACGTGAGTAAGTTTCCTTTAGGGAATGTCTGGTTCTCGGGTATAATAGATCATGGTAACACAATGGGTGTAAATGCGGGCCTAAGTTCGACCTCTTCCTAAGCTAATCTAATCGCTTCAATAGAGAATTATTTATAAGAAAATTATGAAACTATCTTTAAATGGTTAACAAACTTATCATTCATACACCAAACACCTGAAGTAGACAAATTTTATTTAAATCCTTGAATAATAAAATATGTTTAATTTTCAATATTTTATTTTATATGTTACCTTGATTATAATAAAACCATGATTTAATGTGTTCGAACAGTACCTGTAAATAGAAAAACATAAAAAAAATTTAAATTAATTTTGAAATATTTTTAATAGACTTTTAAAACACACTTAAAACATAGACTTGCAAGGCCTTAAATAAATTTTAATATTTTTATTTTTTTTTTATTCTCCATAAAGCCTGAGCTTTAAAATTTAAGTGCTTCAAAACGAAAAGTATCATGTTCTTGAACGAAAAAGTTCTTAATTTTCCATTTAAAACTCACAAATCCAACAAATTTAAATGGTTTTTAAAGAATTTATTTTTTTCTGTTTAACAAAAAATCTCTTTTTAATGACTGCTTTTAAATGCGTTCAATTTAAGAAAACATATATATAAAAACAAGAACAAGAAAACAAATGTTGCTGAAAAAGGGAAGGAAAACGTATTAAAAAATTTTATTTTAATTTCTCGTTTTTGTAATTTAAAGAAAATAACCAACCAACCAACCAACCAAACAGCCAACCAACCATTCAACTCTTAAGAAGAGGATGACATTATCATTTTGGGTCATTAAAAAACCTTTTTACTAACGAAAAACAGATACAACGAACTGAAGACAGACAGAAGAGAGTCAGGCAGAGATGGTTGCAGGCAAGAGTAAGACAAAAACAAAAACAAAAGATAAGAGGAGTAGAGAGAAAAACTGAACAAAACATTTCAATTTCTGATAACAAGACCATTTAAGAAAATGACCCCTTTTATATTTCACATTACAAAAAAATAACAAAAGAAACAAGTGGATGTCATATAACAGTAGGAGTATTAGGGCGGTTCGGAACTAAAAAATATTTATAAAATTCATATATACACCATTATAGTCTACATGATTATGCATCGAAATTTATTTGGACTGCATCGATTTCAATACGCAGGAGATGGTTTGGTTGTGCAGTTAAAAAACATGATGAATTAGCATGAAACCTGAGAAATTCATCAAAATTTTTGAGCTGCAAAAATTAAGAAAATTCAATTGCGGGATTACATCCTAAAAGATCTCTGATGCTCTCCTTTCTCCAACAAGAAAAAAAGTGTAGTTTAGCACATTTTTCAAAGAAGCCCCTGTTATTAGGCAACATTATCATATAACATATAAAAGTATCGATAACTTGCATTTTCTATAGTAAATATGTCGATGACTTGCACTTTCGATAGTGACGATTCCGCAACCTCGAAGCTCCACAAATCCAGAGAGTTCACGCCAAAAATCCATAGCCTCACGGTGATTTATCCATTTTTCGGTTGCAAAAGAAAATTTAAATAAAAATCGCATAATCCTGTGATTTCGATGAAACTTTCATTGCACTACAACGAATGGTCCCCGTCAACTTTACGTTTGTCACAGCAGTCGATGCTCTTGAGAATTTCTTCAACTTTTTCACAAATTTCAGACAATATTTTGACAGAAACTTCGTGAATGTTGATTTTCAAAAGAGATCAACATTAAGGCAATATCCATGTAGACGGTCAGTCTAATGATGTCAAACCGCGTGCTTTGATGGCCATTTGAGGTTGCAAAAACGTCAAATACTCTTTCTGAACACTTCTCATACATACACAATTCAACATTACAACCCTTCCGTTAGGATTACGACCTAGGTTCACACACCACTTATGCTATGATTGTTAATTTTCTCACATAAGTGACGGAACCTACAGTTTAAAGTCTATTCCGAACGACAGACTTTCTGAGAAACTTTTTCATGGCATTTTTATTTATTCTCAGACTTTTTGACTCCTGAGAGGCAGCCGCCGAAGTAATATTTTATCATAACTTGCTTTGTTGAAGATCTCTGAACTGGGGTTTGAACCGAGGCTAGACTACGACGACTAATGGCAAATACCTTCTCATTATGTCGAAACAAAAATAAAAGAAAAACGTTTGCAACGTTTTGCGAGCTGCAGCCGAAAGTCAATTGTGAATGTCTTAAATTAATTTTTACTAATGATGACAATTTTTTCTGGGAATTTTGCGAGCAATAACATCTTTTTAAAGCCATACACTATCCAGTTCATAATCTTCAATTGAATGACAAAAAACCGGTTCTAGCGCTTCGCCCGGCAATGGCTTCTCCAGATTTAATGAACACTCACTTTTTCCCAATTGAATAGCTACTTCGAGCTGTATTTGCAACAATTTTATTCGTTGCCGTAGCTACAGAAAATTGTTTTCGAAAAATCAACAATAAAAGCCTGTTGATCTAACTCCTGATAGTCATAGCTATGGCATTCCTTCTTACTAAAATCGAGGCATTACTGTTCCATATCGAGCTAAATTAATTGATTTAAAGCAGATGTTGGCCAAAGAAATGTGAAATATGCGGTCAGTCGTATTCCGTCATAGTCCGTCATAATCCGTCACATTCCGTCATAATCCGTCATATTCCGAAAATAGTTGTAAAACCTTCTGCATTCAACAACAATGCTTACTAACAACCCCTCGAAGTCTTAGGCACAATAAGGAAGGTATAAGAAGTTCGATCGTTGAGCACTTCTCAATCTTAAGTGCTGAAGCTGACTGAAACTTCTATTATGCTCATTGTTGATGTTAACCTTTCAGAGGAGACAAGGAACAGGGAACTTCCAGAAGATATTGTTCGTAAAGCAAATGAAGTCTCTTAAGTTTTAAAATTTAAGCACCTTTATGAACAGGTTTTTGTGTTGTAATGGTCTTACATTATTCATCTCAATAAGTATGAATAATTATGAACAATTTGAACCTCCCTACTGTCAGAAGTTTTTACTTTTTCCTTGTAAACTTTCTTTGTTTATCTTTTGAGCTATTCTGGTCTGGTCCTTCTTTATTTACCTTAAAATTTTAGTTAATGCGGTGATTGTGGTTGTATTGTTGCAAATTTTTTATTTCGTTTCATTTTTTTTTAATTTAATTTAAATTGTATTGTTGTTTTTGTAATTTTGTTATTATTATTGTTCACTACATTTCAATTATTTGTTGTAGTTGTTGTTCGTGTTGTCGTTGTTCTATTTCACTTTAATTTCATTTCTATTTGTTATTAATGTCCTTTTAACTTTGTTATGTTGTTACTGTTGTTGTTGTACTAATTTTTTTTTCTTTCTTTTTGTATTTGTTTTTTGTATTAGAAATTCCATATCATGTTCTTGCTGTTGTTGTTATTGTTATTGTTGTTCCTCAGTGGTTTGTTGTTTTAAACTCTAGACAGAAATTCATTTAAAATTTATGACATTACGAACTGGTTACATATGTACGTACATACGTCTGTATATTGTCACAGATTAAAAAACCAAAAAAAAACAATCATGACTTATACACATACTTACATTATTATATACATGTTTATATGTATGCATGTATGTATATACAGTCACATACATAGAAAACGGAATGAAGGTATTAAGACAGAAAAGAAAGGGAAATGAAAAGGATATACTCGCATATGATGAAAAATGAAAGAGCAAATACAGAGAATTGGAGCAGGGGAATTTAGGAAAAAATTTTAAATATTTTGGCTTTAAAGAAACCAGAATTTAAGAAAAGGAGTATAAAAGTGAAGTTAACGTAGTTTAGTAGGTAGTGTGCTGGCTTATTAGACGTGATACCACGGTTCAAATCCCAGGTCAAACATCTCCAACAAAACGAAATATGAAATAATATTTCTTCGGCAAATGCCTCTTCCCAGATTTCTGGCAAGACCTCAGAATGTAAATAAAAAACTGTCCTGCAAAGTTTCCCAAAAAAAAATCTGTCGTTCGGAATCGACTTCAAACTGTAGATCCAAGCACTCATATATAAAATGAACATACACAATATAAGTGATGTGTGAGGAGCTAGGTCGTAACCCAGTTAGAAGGGTTGCAGTGACCGAATTGTGTATGTCAATGTATGTACGTGAAAAATGCTATTTTTCATCCTGCTTGTAAATATCTTCTATAGATAGGGTCTTCTTTCATTTAAAAATCGATGTCATCGATATAGGTTCTGCAAACCCTAACGAGATTCCTTATAGGGTTATCCATTTCGTGCTTTCAAAACAGTTTTGTTCGAGATGCCTGAAATGACGTTTGAAGCACTGGCATAAAGCAACACACTCTCTGCTACTCCACAGATACGTATGCATTCATACATAATAGGTCATTACAAAGCTTTAGTTAGAATCACAACAAGTCCTTTTGTGAGAACACAGGACTGAGTGGGCTTACAAAGTAAATTGTTTTTAAAGCATTATACGTCCCTTTAACAAATCCAATCGCCAGAATCTTAACAGAGCGTGTTTTCATAGTAGATTTTGAAATTTTCCTAAATTTTAGATTTTAATTGAACAGATTTTAGATTTTAACAGAACAGATCTCTGTTTTAACAGAGAAACGGCACTGTTTCTAAGGCAGAGAGCAGAAGAACATTAGATTTTTGTTGAACAGGTTATTGTAGTCGGTATGCGGGAAATTTATATGAAGTCGCTGTAGTCTAGTAGGTAGAGTGTTGAGTTAATAGACGTAAAGTCACGGTTCAAACCCAGTTCGGGCGTCAATAATTTTTTTTATTATTTTTAATACATATCAAATATATAAAATTTATTAGTATATATATCAACTAGCTGACCCGGCTCACTTCGTACCGCCCAAAATAGATTTTTTTTATTGCCCAAAACAGGTCACATTATTCATATACACCTATCCCCCGTTTTACACGGAAGATAGGTTCCATAAAAAACCGTGTAACTCGAAAAATTCACTCTTATATGGAAAAACCGTGCTAAACGAAAATCACTATATAAAAGCCCTTTTTGTCAGTTTTTAATATGATGAATAACAAACACATTGAACATTATTTGCTCACCTTGAATAAATTTACGCTATCAATTATATATAAACACTAATTAAAAACAAAGTTTAAAAACAATGATGCTCTTTGTTTTGGTATTTCAAACAACCTAGCTTATACACACGTAAAATTTAGTTTTGATCATAAAACGGGGAGTTCCCATCTTATCTATTTCCATCATAGACATAGACTACTAAGAATTCGTAACTGTAACATACAATTTGTAGTGTTGTATTTTGACAGTAAAACAATGAAAATGTTATTCAAAAACCGTGTAAGATCGAAAACGTGTAAAACGAATACCGTGTAAAACGGGGGATAGGTGTATTTATTTTAATAATTTATTGTAATAGCGCTGACGAAGTTGTAGTTGTTGTACTCGCTGCAAAACAAAAACTAACAGACATATATGTTATATAGGTACATATGTAGTTATAAACAATCGAATTAGCCGACTTATAGGTATCTCTTAAAGGGAAGGGTTGCCACGCCCATTTTTGGTGAGTTCGTCGATATCGACTTTACGAACTTACCCACCAAATTGCATTCATCTACGACCACTACATATGTACCTAAATATTCAATTTTAACGATTTGCCACACCCTCTTAACATTTAGGGATATGAAAAACAGATGTTGTCCGATTCTCAGAAATACCCGATATGCACACAAAATTTCATGAAAATCAGTCCATCCATTTCGGAGGAGTTTAACCATTAACACCGTGACACGAGAATTTTATATATTAGATATATTAATATATATGTATTAGATAAAATTAAAACAAGAAAAAAAATTACAAAGCAATCCCTCACACCGTCCCTCACAACGTCCCTCACACCGTCCTTCACACCGTCCCTCACACCGTCCCTCACACCGTCCCTCACACCGTCCCTCACACCGTCCCTCACAAAGTCCCTCACACCGTCCCTCACACCGTTCCTCACACCGTCCTTCACACCGTCCTTCACACCGTCCCTCACACCGTCCCTCACACCGTCCCTCACGCCGTCCTTCACACCGTCCCTTACACCGTCCCTCACACCGTCCTTCACACCGTCCCTCACACCGTCCCTCACACCGTCCCTCACACCGTCCCTCACACCGACCCTCACGCCGTCCTTCACACCGTCCCTCACACCGTCCTTCACACTGTCCCTCACACCGTCCCTCACACCGTCCCTCACGGTCACACATGTATGAAATACAACTCATATGTATGGGTCTCTGTTGTAAAGTCAATATTAGGGCTTCGTGACCGCGAATTGTACCCAAAAGTGGTTCTAAGTAAAAGTTCTACTCTGTTAGGTACAGTTTCTCCATTCGTTTAGAGTAAGCCCATGAAAAGTCAAATGCATTATAAAAAGAATTCATTCTTTACAGGTTCGTCTTGCCGATACTTGCCTGAGATTTAGAATTTATATTCACAAATAACGTCCCTTTGTTCTTCTCCAGCCTATTTCCCCAGTATCGAGACAAATACACTTTAAGAGTGTATCGATCGCATATAAACAATTTACTTCTTAAGAACTAGTAAAGGGTTGTCCACTAGAGACTTCTGAATAGTGTTTGCCACCATAGAACATCTTGTTAAGGGTACAGCTGTCAAATTGGTTGTAATTTATTCGGTCTGTTCCGCAAAAGTAGCTCAGATAGGTTGATGATTATTAACTATTTTTGGCCTGAATGGAATGGTATGGACACCAACAATACATAATTTCAACTGCACGTTGCCCACGTACCACACTACTCACCCCATATTGGATATTTTACACGAATGATTTGAGGGCTGGATCATCTCACGTAGATATGCTGTAAGCTAGCCACCGAGATCGTGCTATTTGATCGCATTAAACTTTTTCTTTTCAGCTGTATGCGAATAAGCCACAAACTACAGCGATCCTCAAAAGCGAACATAACCCCTATCATCGAACAAATTCAGTCGGATTTATGCTCCAGACTCATGAAAAATAAGACTCATGAAAAATTAAACATTTCGGATGGGCTCCAAGCAGAAGTGCCCTGGCGAGCATAATGGCTTCAATAGGTCCCTCAAATGAATAAAAAAAAATTTCCATGATATCTCACAAACACTTAAAGGCTCATCATGCTAATGTAGGTCAGAATTTTAATAATAATTTAATGAAATCATAATAATTCTTCTTTTATGAACAGCGTACTTGACTTAAAGTTCTTATGGAGAAGGGAATCAGAATTTAGATTTTCGTGGTTGCTTATTAAAGAGCAACCAACATTAATCTGCCTTGTCCACTCTGACAATATGTTTTAAAAACCATTTTTATCTTCTTATCTGTCTGCCTGTCTCTTTTCGTACAGGTTGAGGTTGTTTACACTGTTGTCCTGTTTTGTTTTGTTTTGTTGTTTTGTTTTGATTTAACCATGATGCCATGATTACTGCTTTTAAGTAATCTCGTTAAAAGTCCACAGAAGAAGACAAGAAAAACTTGCAACATTTAACCATAAAATGTTACCAACAACCATCATATCTCTAAGGTAACTTAACTACAATACGAATATTTTTTCTGTTTTTTTTTGTATTTTTTCGTTTAATATTCTAGCCAAAGGCCAAACTTTCTCAATGTTTTTATTTTATCCACCACAGGTTTTCTTCTCTGTTTTCTTCTCTTTTTTTTTATTTTTAAGGGGCTACAGCTGTTTTCATATTGAAATAAATACGCAAGATAAAAGGAATTAAAAATAATTGAATTCCTTATAAAGCTGGAGGAGTATTTTATAATAAAATTTAAGAAAAAAAATTGTTTCGTCTTCATCTCCCTTCACAATTTTATTTCAAAACGACTGTCAATTTATGTTTTTTTGTTTTTATTTCCACGAATAAATAAAACAGAATTTTATATTACAAAAACAACAAACGAAAAACCCGTACAACTTAAGAAATGTAACAAATAAAGAAGGCCAGGGGTATAAACAGTGTGGTGGTGGTGCAGTATGAAATAATATTTCTGTTGACCCAAAAGGCATGTTTTTGGTTTTGTAATGAAATTTATTTGTAATACATTTTTAATGTCATGGCTCCAGAGGGCTGGAGTGAGTAGGGGGAAAGTTGTATTGGGTGTTTAATTTGAAAATGTGTACCTACTTCCCTCATAATTTTCTGATCAAAAGAGTTGCTTAGTCTTTGAAACGAATTACGCATATTTCCTACATACTTTTCTAAAAAAACAGCGTATTCCAGTGAGCGTATCCTGCAACAATCAAACCAAAACGTGATGAGATCTACCCAACAAGAGGGTAAAATTTCTTAAACAGTTTTCAACTGGTCTGAATATGATTCCTATTCAACCGATTGAGGTCGCTCTCAAGAGATATCAACTGTTAGCTGTGGGGGATGGTATAGCCAGAGCCATAAAATATACCGCAAATAATGCATTTTGTTGAGAATCCTAAGTGTTACAAGCATGATTTTAATACTAGATCTCGACAAGCCTAATTAGACGGAATCTTGGCTCTAGAGGACTAGTAGATATAAAGGACAGCTTTAATCGTAGGCATTAGGCTGCACTGGATATCTTTATAATAGAACCGGCAATGCTTTCATTCATACTGAGCCATTACTACTTGGCCATTACAATCCTTTAGCTCAGATCACAACCTAGCTTCTCACATGTGAGTGGCGGGACCTACAGTTTAAAGTCAACTCTGAAGCACAGTTTTAATTTACTTCAGTAGTTTTGTTCAAGATGTCTGAGCTAGGACTTGAACTACCACCTCCCATTTAATAAGTCAATTCAAAATCTAGTAGACTGCGGCGTTTTCACCTAGCCAAAATACGATCAAGGAATGTATAAATTTGACTACAGAACTTTGGTTCACATAGGCGTCAACATTTTATTGACAGCCAAATGGCGTACTAAGACACAAGTTCTCGAACCGTTTCAAATTGAAAGAAAGCGAATGACTAATTCTCAAGGTACGGAATGGTGGGTTCAATATCTGTGCATCTTGTTGCCATGAAGTGGTCCCATTTGACTGCTTCGTCACCATGGGACAGGTCGAGAATGAACAGATAAATGATTCATAACACATAGCCAGTGAAGCTATGTGAACTGTGAACTTGAAAAATGCATGTTATGAATCGGTGACGTTAGGACACCCTGATATGGAGAGGACCATGAGTCGAATAACAGTAAACTGAAGGGGACAATTTTATAGATGCGCTTACACACCGCGTAGTTGTAACGAATAACAAAGAATGCAGACAGTAAAAATCATATCGAAAGACTGGAACAATTACTACGTCATTGCTCTGGTTTTGAGCGCATGCGAACTAAATATTTTAAGAAAATCTCTTACAAGATAAATTTGAAAGAAACTGAAGAATTATGCTCTAGGTGGTTTTATATAAATTTTCGAGACAAGTGTCTATCATTAGTGAGCACACACCACGGTGACGGGGCGACTTGAATGTATGCCTACAATTTATTTGAATGTTGGTCTCCAGAATTCTATATTTTTACATTCCTAGCTTGTCTTCCAACATGCCTTTTTGCATAAATCCATAGTTTTTGGACCAATGCTCAAATCAGGTTGCCGGTGACAGTCTGACATGATTTAATATATAGAATGACTTAATAGACAGCTCTTATGGTTCCACCTCATACCGAATATTACCTCAGAGTCATAAATTATCGGATTTGGCATTAATTCGTATCGCTGACTGTGGCTCACATATGATTTCCTGAGCCTCAGATTATTCTATCTGAAGCGTATCTATTTTTCACCGGCAGTAGAGGGATTCAATTCAAAAATTACTTCTTTTAATGCCTTTCGTTCATGCAAAACTATCTGTCAACGTATTTTAGCTTCACTGTGGTTAGTTTGAATGCATCCTTATGTTTGCAAACATTACAAAATTTTTGGTTAAAGGACTCACATTCTCATGATACGGGAAGTTTTTCATGGAATAAAGGATTCAATTTGTTCTTTTCAAATTATTTTGACGGACCTAATCAGTCTTTATCAGCTGTGTATATGTGTATAAATCTACACGTATTCGCTTCATACAAATCAATAGTTTTTGTGACAGGGCCCTTGTGCAATCCATTTTCAGTAGCTTATAAAGGATAAGACTCGAATGATTCTACCAAATACGTAGTAAGCATAAACCATCTCTCCTTTGTTGAAATCGACGGAACACTTAAAATTAAGTTCGGTTATCAATCGGTCATTACATTCAGTGTCAGATTTTTCCCATGAAAATGCTGTTTAAGTTATTAAAGACACAAACCAAATATAAAAGATTCTACTTCATATATAGTAAATCCCACATTTATACACCCAATACCTTAAGTTACTCCAAAAAAAAAATGAATTTTCCAGAAAATCAACAAGTCAAAGAGCATTAAACATTTCCCTTTTAACTTTTCATTTCGTCTTCTTCTTATTTTGCTTTTCATTTTTTTCTTTACAATTGAATTAAAAATTTATGAAAAATAAAATATTTTTCTTTTGTTTGTTTGTTGTTGCTGAAGGATTTTTTTCGTTTTTTTTTTGGCATAAATAATATGGCTTATAAAACACTTTTACGAAGTTGGCTAATTTTCTTCGTTGAACTGCATTTTATGCAAACATTTCTTAGCCTGCATAATTATTTACGTTTTTTTTTTGCATTGTTTGCTGAAAATAAAAATCCTTTTAACAGAAAAATTAAAACTAATAAAAATGGCTGCAATAACAACAACAACAATGACAAAAAATATATGCTTTCGACAGCAGCTTAATACAAAACTAAAATATGTCTCTGTGGTAAGAGGAGGAATGTTATCCAAGCAAAGTGTAAAGACAGACAACAGTTTTAAGACTCTGCTTTACAAGGATTAAGAAAACAAATGAAAGGACACACATACACACAGGACAGTGGCATGCGTTAGTAATAGAAACTTAGTTAGTTAGTTAGTTTTCTGTAAAAGAGGACAAGAACATATAATAGTTATTGACACTTCACTGGTACTCTGGATTAGATAGTCTTCTCAAACCAGATGAATTTGGAGCGCTCTAAACTTTTATTGAGTCATATATCAAATTTTCCATTAACAACCGGAGATTGGTAACCGATATTTGATAAGATATTGTAGAATCAATGAACACTTATTCAGGAAGAGAATTGGCTCGGACTCTACATATTGTTACGAAAATGAAAAATCAAGATACTAATATTTTGCTTTTACATCGCTTAACATTAAAATTGTAAACAAAAGCTACCAAAACAAAACAATGCAGTAAACAAACCTGTTTACAAATTATCGTACTACTTAATACAAAAACCAACATTAGCATTGAAAAAATGGTAAACAAGTTAACAAAAATACAACAACAAACACCAGCATAGAAAAAATGGTAAACAAGTAAACAAAAATACACCAACAACACTACGATAATAAACGTAAACAACGATGTTTACATTAATAGAGATTACGAGAAGACGAAGCCTTCAAGCACATTCATCAGACTGTTTACTTTGCCATAGAAAAGACAAGGCAAAGCAGGCGACTGAGTTAGTGAAGTTCAGTCTGTCTTGTGTGAAGACGCGGTGCGTTTGGAGATAGTAATCGTGGTTTGAAGATCTCCGTTACAAAGATCTGTCGAATAATTGTCTAGTAATTGCTACTGTTTATGCAAAGGGTGTAAACAGAGTAATAACAAAGAAAATCCATTGTTGTTGTTTACATCAAGTTGTGAACAGCGGCACATAGAATTGTGCGAATAAAGAATTTTAATTAAAACTAAACACAAATTTATTTTTACTTTATTTGCAATCTACGAATTCATATTTTAAACGTTTTTATAAGGTAAAAACGTAACAATATATATAGATTCTGTGGTAACGAGTATAAATCATCAAAACATATACTTGCGATCTTAACTCGGTCCAGCAGAAAAACTGTGCGTTTATCAGGTGTTTCATTCAAAAATTTGTTAGGGCACGTCTAGTAAGTCAACACACTACCTGCTAGACTGAGGAGACTTTAATATCTAAAGAATTTTTTTGTTTTTTTTTATTTCTCTACTCTGGCAAGTTCTAGAACTATAGCTGGTCTATCTGTTGTTGTTTAGCTCCTTTGAGAACATGTATTTGGTATAGTACTGAGAAACTTTCTGTCTATTCTTTCTCAACCTGCCTTATAAATAAAAAAGAATCGAAATTTCTAACTAGGCCCACTGTAGCTTATAGCTGAGACAGCATTGGCAAACTACGTCAACTGCTTGTTTTACATTAATGGGTTAAGTAAACATGGTTTCATATGAAATTGATTTTTAAGAGGTGTGTACAAACAACTTGAGTTGAACTTGGGCTAATAAATTCATACATGTTGGTAGCAGGCAGCCAACAGCAAACAGGCATTTATAATGAACTCAACAACAATGGAAAAAAAATCACGACCAACTACATCAACGCTATCATCGTTATCATCATCAAAATAGTCAACAATAGAGGAAATCAAAGTTGAACAAGAAATAAAACGTGGAAAAATAAAGAAAAGAAAAAAAACTGTGTTGCACTAATTTATTCATGCAACATAATTTTCAAGTGCCGCCTTTTGAGTTAAGAACAGTACCTTTTTTCGTTTCTTATAGTTGCTTAGCTTTTCTTTACTTATTAATATTTCTTAAAAGTTGAATATACTATGGTAAGCAAGCAAGTTCTGGAGGCAATAAAGCGAGTCCAGCTGTGAAAAAAAGAGCGTCATCGCTGCTGTTGTTGTGTTAAAAACAGAATAAATTTCACTCCATCTATTGTTTTTCTATTATTCAGAAGTTTATTTAAAAAGATTTTCTTTTCGTTCACTCACTCACTCTCTCTCTCTCTCTCTCTTTCTTACTTTCTACTTGAATAGCGTTAGTTCAGCATAAATTATAATCAGAAAAAAAATACCATTAATGGTACCATCTTAAGTTGCCACATACAACATACAACAGCGCTTTTTTTAATTCTGTTTTCCTTATGAAATTTATTCCTTGGAGGGCCGACATAAGGCAGGATCTGCCTTGAAGAAGCGTAACACTGTTAAATGCATGATGAAGTAGATTAAAAAGAAAAGCTGAAAGAAATTTTCTGTTGGACAGACATAAATGTCTTGCTATTTTTAAGTATAAGAAGACTGTCAGGCAGCCAAATAATAGTTCCAGCATTAAATGCAATACAATGCCGATACAATACAATAAATACACCATTTCCATCAGGAAAAATTTTAAAGTAGAAAACCGGGATATAGTCGTCTTAATCTAGTAGGTAGTGATCAAACACCAGGTCAGATATGTCGAATTAAACGAAATACGAAAAAAATATTTCTTCGGCGACTTCCTCTCAGCAGATTTCTGGCAACAACTCTGAGCGTAAATGAAGATTACCCTGAAAAAGTTCGCTCTAAGCATTTTTCAGTTGACTCCTGTTAAAGTTCAAGGAAAGACTCCAAGCTAAGCTAAGCTTGGTAAGCACTATAGGAACTCTGCATGAATAATTTTAATGGTAAGTTGAGGTCTCTCGACTTTGAAGTGTAGGTCCCACCACTCATGTATAAAATTAACACCCACAATATAAGTGGGTTGAGAAACTAGGTCGTAATCCTGACTTAAGGGTTGTAAGGACCATATATGTATATATGTATGTATAACGAGATGAAGGATGTAAATATATCACTGATGGAACTGATGCTTTTTACATAAGCAGTCGAGTGCCTTTTCAATACGGACGCGATCCAATTACACTTGAGCTTCTGTATTTCATCTTCAATACGCTCAAAGTCGTCCATTTGACGAAATTGTTGGTTAGCCAGCAGTTCGTTAACTTCCTATGTGTTAGTTAAGTTGTACCCCAAGTACTTGCACCACAGATGTAACGATTAGACACAGCAGTTGAGAGATTGTTAGATTTCACTTAACATGTATGCTCTTGGACTGCAGTTCGAGCTTTAATTCCCTGAGGTACACTAACCAGTAACTATGGGAAAAGAGTACGAAGTTATACAAAGCCCCGCTTTACATCTGTGCTGAGTTCAACGGAAAATACAAAATCCCTGGAATACGACGTCTGGTGCTCGGTGGTGGAAGTCATGTAAAGTGTGTAGGGTGTTGCATTGGACTCCTTGCTGGCATGGAATAGATTACCATTAAAAACTACCTTTTTAATAAGTACTTTTTAAAAAGTACCCATTATTGTAAAGTTCTTTTCTTAAAAGTAGTTTTTTAAAAGTACCCTTTTTAATGAAGTACTCTTTTTAAAAGTACTTTTTAAAAAGGTACCCGTTCTTATAAATAACTTTTCTTAGAAGTGCTTTTCAAAAAGTGCCCATATCTTTTATTAAAATAATTTTTTTGTCATCCTTATAAAGTACTTTTCTTAGAAGTACTCTTTAAAAAGTACCCATTCTTATAAAGTACTTTTCTTTAAAGAACTTTTTAAAAAGTTCCCATTCTTATAAAGTACTTCTCTTAAAAGTACTTTATAAAAAGTACCAATTTTTCAAAAAGTACTCTTTTTAAAAGTGCTATATTGAGTGAGTGCTATTTTGTTGAGAAGTTATTTTGTTGAGAAGCTAGGCCGTAATCCGGACTGAAGGGTTGTAATGGCCAATTATGTATGTATGTATTTTAAATAATAACTGCAATAGGCTGAGAAATCGTTAGGGCCACAGTGTTTAAGTGACATGAACTTTCTTTTCTTCCACTATCTTTAGCCTGCAACTACAATTGTTCCACTTGCTTGTCTCCCATACGAATCGCAGTCTATACAGTGTATGTTTGTATATGTTGTTGTTACATAAATGTATGTTCTATTGTTATTATTATAGTAGTTGTTCTGAGTAGCTATTGTGCTGTTTTAGCCTGTGTAATTGTTATTGTCGTAGTGGTTGTCAGTTGTTTGTTTAGCAGCGATGTGATATGACATGACGCCCAGTTGACTCACTCGAGTTGACTGAACACATATCTTTGAAGATATTCCATTGCTTTCTCGACTTCGGTCGACTCTTTCTTCCATAAATGAAGTTTTTATTCACTTGGTAGCTGGCTTGGGATATGGCTTAAAAAGCAAGGAGCCGGTTGCTAAGAGAGCATATCACACTAATGCTGTGTAAGAAGTTAAAGTTCACAACAAGTGCACGACGAATATTATAGTCCCGCCACAGAACACAGTCAGACAGGCATGTGAGAGAAATAATACATCATTCGAGCAGGTGGCGCAGAAAGGGAGGTTGCCTAATAGAAAAGTATTGAGCTAAACAGTAAACAAATAAAATTGTTAGGCAAGTGGGGGACATTTATGAGACGATTGGAACATTTTTAAGGCAATAAAAATACGACATTATTCAACTACTAAGGCCTAAGGCCCTCTACAAGCAATATTCAAGTCTCGATTGAAATGTAGGTTGCATTGCTTGGCATACCTTCCCCTAATATTTTTCTCTTCTATTAACAAGTGTTAGATGCTGGTGCAACATTTTGTTTATTGTCTTTTTATATTTTATTGCTGTTGTTATTGTTGTTTTTGCTGTTGCAGTTGCCTTTTTACTAGCTTGATGACAGCAATGAGGTCACAACACATCTTTATACAGAGAGCTGTTGCTCAAATTTTTTTTCAGTATTGGATTCTCCTTTATACACGTTTCCTTATATTTGTTACAATTGTTGTTGTAGACGTAATATTAAAAAAAGAGTCTAGAAAAAATAGACAAAAGTTGACTGTAGTGTCAACAAAACTAGATATTCATATAGAAAAAAGAAATTGTTAGTGTTGTTTTGTTATTGCTGTTGTTGTTAGCAACAACAACAACAACTGCTGTGATAATGACATGATGGCTGACTGACTGGCTGGAATATTTATTTACAGTTCGAGGCAAAAGGCATACAAATACACTTGAGGACAGACAGGGAAATGCAAACTATAGGCCAAGTTAAGATAGGTCAAGCTAAGATAGGTTTCAGTCAGGATTAGAACCTAGCTTCTCACACGACAGCTGTTGTGTATGGGTTTATTTTATCCATGAAAGTGGTGAGACCTACAGTTTGAAGTCAAATGATTCCGAACGACAGATTTTTGTGAAACTTGATGATTCTCGTACTCACAATTTAAAATTTTTATGAATAGTTTGTGTACCACTGCATTTGGAGTCACAATATATATAAATGAAATATATAAGTTGTGATATATGTATATATGTATGTATGTATGAGTGGGTGAGTGATGTATGTTTTAAAAAGAATGCACTGCTACTCTTGCATGTCAAACAATCACTTTTAGACAATATTTTGACACATTAACATACAATGTACGCTCTCAATGAAAATGAAGATAAACAATCGCATCCACAGAGAGCGAAGAGAGAGAGAGAGAGAGTTAGTTGAGCCATAATAGTGGTGATGATGATGATGTTACTGATGCTGAACAAACACAGTCATTCATTCAATTACACTCTTATACAAAAACGCATACACACACATGCACATGCATAGATATTGTGTATACACAATGGCACAGCCATTGTAAGAGAGTGTATGGCTTTGCATAAAATGAAAATGTTTTCCTAAAGGACATTAACACAATTACTTGAGTAGAGTAAACAGAGAAACCGAAAGCCAGAGAGAGAGAGAGAGACAGAGACGCTTATAAACGGCGGCAAGTTGCCACTGAAAATGAAATGCTTGCAACATTATTTTTTAAATAAAAATTGCATGAGTGTAAGGGATATGTGTATGTGTTTTCTTCTTATTAAAAGTTATTGTTTATAGGCTTGAATGCTGCTGCTCTTCTCTGTGTGTATGTGTGTGTGTGTGTCCTTTAATATTTTAATTTAAAATGTAGTTTTTCTGTTTAATTTTTGAATTTTTCATGCCTGCCATTTGCCATTCTTGTAGCCTTGCTTTCACTCTCTGTGCATGTCTTTTGGAGAGCAAAAAAGGATTTCTTTATCATTATCATTATTGTCAGGCCTTTTAAGTTCATATACTAGTACATGACATGAGTTGTTTTCCATTCCCTCTCTCTCTCTGTATGTGTGTAAATAAGGCTTTATTGTTGGCTTTTTATGTTACAACATTATGTTGCTACTCTCTATGGGTTTGTACTTGTCTTAATTCGTTATAGTTGCTGTTGTTGCTAATGCAGTTGCTGTTGTTGCTGCTGTTGCTCTTGGTGTTGCTGTTGCTTCATGCTCATTTTAGTTTTTAATATCATAACCCGTTAAAATTTAATTTAGAGTTCTCGTTGGCATGTTTACATTTTTATTAATTTCAACAAAAACTTTTCCATGTTAAAGGCAGCGTGGTGGGTGGGGTAACCTCTAAAATATTTTGCCAGCAAGAAAGACCAACAAAATGCTAACAAAGGCTGTGATACTGATATAGCCTTTTGTTAAAGCAACAACCGGAAAATACAAAAGCATCGTTAACAAGATGCCAGTTTTTCGTTTTTAATGACGATTCTTTAAAGTTTGAAACCTTGAACCAGCCTTTAGACGGTTTAGTTTGTTTCTCATTCCGGCTGAAACATTACAATATTTAAAGCATGAAGTACGTGAAGAAATAATCATTAAGTACCACATATTTCATGATAAGGATAGCAAGGTTAGAGGACGTATACTTGTCATTGATACAAGTACAATACTCGAAGATCAAATTGACTCAAAGTAAAGGGATCCCAATCTATCAAACAAAACAAAAATTGCGCCGTTATGCTTCCCTGTGTCAATATAAAGTCATAAGACTAGCCTATCTCGCCATAACGTAATAGTGGAACAGACTGAATATTTGTTTTCAAAAAATTTCAACACAATTAATATCGATATTCAGCAACCAATGAGTAGAAGTATGTTAACCATCTAACAATGAGGGTCTACCAAGCTCCCTAAAGAGTAAGTTGCCGCTTAGATCAGAGGTTACATTGTGCTGCAAATGATCAAGTACCCTCGCATCTTAACGCCACGCCTGTAAAAACTATATTGATAGGCATGAGATTTTAAGAAAAAAGACAATCAATTTACTTGTCCTTGTCTATCTATCCTATCTAAAAGATACTCAAGGCAATGTTAAAATCCTTAATATATATTCCATGGCCAAGGAGACCAGCTCGAGTAAAATTTTCAAACAGAACTGATAAAAAAGTCTAGAAGAAATAGAAGCTGATGTTATCACCTTCTAAAGTCTTCCTTCCTAATTATTTATTTAAGTCGCCGTAGTCTAATAGGTAGTGCGTTGGCTTACTAGACATGAGGCCGTGATTCAATCCCCAGCTCAGACGCCTCAAACAATAACGAAATACAAAAAAATATTTTCAAGACGGCTGCTTCTCAGTACACATCATAAGGAGGTCAAGCAGAACTAATTTTTAGAGAGAGAGAGAGAGAGAGAGAGAGATCATAACTCGATTATCAAAGTTACACACCACTGTACCCAATTCAACAACCACCATTTTGTTCAGGAGTGCTTACTAAGCAGCGATGGATGGTAATAGTTTTGTGCAATGGCCTGCCGCAGTAAAAGAAACTCAAATAACGCAGCGATATGTTAAGAATATAGTCATATTCGGCTCCAGTAGTTTTTTTTAGATCGATTAATGTTGGATCCATCATCTTAAGAGGTATATCCTTTGACGATGGGTTATTATGGATCTGTTTTAAGAACCTCTCCTGGAGAAAATATATGGCATATATGCCTTTCACTGACAGACGGCGGAGTTGCCTGATTATCTGTTAGTAATTCTAAACTAATCTGACTGTGGTCCATCAGTCCTCAAATCGATCGTATTCTTCTGAGGTGTACCCAGAAAGGATTGATTATTATAAAAGACGTTCAGAGATGTCTGGTGTATTTGTAAGTTGCCATAATCTAGTAGGTACTGTGTTGGCTTATTAGAAGTGGAGCCCCGGTTTAAATCCCAGGTCAGACATTTCCAACAAAACTGCGACTGTCTCTCAGCAGATGCCTGGCAAAACCTCAACGAGTAAATAAAATTGCTTCTTAAACATCTGTAGTTCAGAGGGTTTTTAAACTGTAGGTCCCGCCACTCATGTATAGAATTAAAACACACAACATAAGTGGTGTGAGAAGCTAGGTCTTTATCTCGTTATCCTGACTGACAGGTATGAAATGAACAGTTATGTATGTATGTATCTAATGCATGCATAAGCTGACTGTGGTCCATTAGTCCTCAATTCGATCGTTTTCTTATGAGGTGTACCTATAGAGAATGGATCATTATAGAAGTCGTTTAGAGATGTATGGTATATTCGAATCTACATGACTTCCATAGTGATCTATATGTAGACATGAGGATCCGCATACACCAGACGAATAGACGGAAATATCGTAAGTGGTTAAAAAAATGCTTCAGGTGAAGTACTCGCTAGATATGAGCTTAAACTCTTTCCTATTAACCCCCATACGGTTCTTACTTTAGAGAGGAACCATAAGGTTTCTGCGCGTTGTGGTCATTATGCCAAGGAGCTACAAGTACCATCTGTTGATGATTGCCAGAGTGTTGTTATTGCTTTACTACAAGCGCAGCTGGTACTGAAAATCTTCAATATTCTCATATGATTTTCCAGCTCACAAATGAATTTTGACTTTAGGAAGGCAAACATCCAAATTTTTCTTTTTTAATTCCCGATTTCAAATCAAATTTGTTGAGAAAAATTTCCCATAAACGGATTTCTCTTACCTGTAACTTAGACAGCCTTTGGCGTTTTGTGTGTGGCATTAACGAAAATCGTATTTTACTTTGCTCAACTTTTTAACGCGTTGCTACTCAACACTTTTTATTCAGTTTTTCTTTCCTTTTTTTTGTTTTTTTTTTTTGTGTTTTTACCTTCAAGTTGCCAACTATAATGCCGGTTGTTATCTTGTCAAAATGTTAAACAAATCTTTTATGAAAAAACAAGAAGAAAAAAGAAAGAGATTCTAAAAATAAGAAAGACTCGTAAAAATAACTTTTCATACTTTTACCACAAAAAAAAAAAACAAAAAACCAACAACAAATTGAGGAAAACTTATGCAATTTTCTTTAGTTTTAGATTTTTTTTTTTTTGGAATTTGTTTGTAAGATTGTGAGACGGTGCGAGATGGTGCAAAAGAAAATTCAAATAATAACATATTGTTGAATTCAACAAAATGTGGCAAGCAAATACATACGTACATACATACGTATGTAAAGCTATTACTCCGGCTCTTATCTCGTAAAATTATTTAGAGAAGCAGCAGCAGGAAAAACACTCGGTTTGAATAAAAGATAACAACAACAAGAAATAAACGTTAAAAAGTTTAAAACAAAAGCAAGCATAAGCGCTTAAAAGGGAGAGAGATAGAGAGAGGCAATAACAAATTGTACAAAATGTTTATGGGATTGGATAAAACGTTCAATTTGTTTAAGTTACCCAGGCATACGTCGTACTCGAGTTTAGTACATCGTTTATGAACGTTACAGACAGGTACATATGTACATGCACAGCATTTGTACGATAAAATAAAATACTTGTGTGTGATTATCTGTTTGCCAGCCTCGGAACAACAAGAAGAACAATTATTTCAGTTTTAATAAACAGGATAAGGATCGTCAATTTAAAGTTTTTTCTTTTGTTGTTTTTTTTTCTTTTAAAATATGAAATGAGAAGAGTTATTCAAAAGCCTGAATATGATAATGATTGTAATCAAGACAGGGTGGCGTGGCTTGATGGATCATATATTTACTCCTGAAATTTATATGACGATCGTAAGTACCTTTTTCTTATTTCTACTTAGCAGCAGCCAGTGGTTTAATCTTCTAGTTGAGCTGCCTTCTTTATATCAGAACAAGTCCTAGAATACCTCTTTGCGCTTAAGGATACATCGATCAAAAACTGCAAGTCATCGCTCAAAAAATGAGAGCATCATCGAAAAAAATGCAAGTCATCGTCCTAAAAAATGTAAGTCATAGTTAAAAAACAGCAACTCATCAACCAAACAAATGTAAGTCATCGGCCAAACAAATGCAAGTCATCGTCTTAAAAAATGAAATTTATCAACCAAACAAATGCAAGTCATCGTCTTAAAGAATGAAAGTTATCGACCAGAAAAATGCAAGTCATCGTCCAAATATATGAAAGTCATCAACAAAAAAAATGTAAGTCATCGACCAAAAACTGCAAGTCATCATCCAAAAAAATGGAAACAATCGACCAAAAAATGCAAGTCATCCACCCGAAAAATTCAAGTCATCGTTCAAATATATGCAAGTCATCGACCAAAAAATGCAAGTCAAATATATGCAAGTCAACGACTAAAAAAGTACAAGTCATTGTACAAAAAATGCAAGTCATCAACAAAAAACTGCAAGTCATCAAAAAAAAATGCAAGTCATCGGAAAAAAATGCAAGTCAGAGGCGAAAAAAGTGCAAGTCATCGACCAAAAACTGCAAGCTGTCAACTAAAGAAATGCAAGCCTTAGACACAAAAAATGGAAGTCATCCACAAAATGCTCAAATCATCGACAAAAAGACCGCAATATGACAATTATGCCCGCTTTATAGAGAAAACTTTCTGTTGTTGACATGAAGAAAGCAATGAGTTTCGTTGCCTCTATCTCTAGCCCCAAGTAACGTTTGACCATAAGGAAACCTGTTTTTCAAATCATGATACCATGGCTATCCAGACCACTAGCCACTTGAAGAAAACAACTAGCTTCGTGCCTATATCTTCGGTCCCAAGTGCCACCCCACCATAGGGAAACTTGTTTTGTAATTCTTGATACCATGGATATATAGTGGGATACCTGCAACAAGTCCAATTTTTCCACAATATCAGTCATCCAGACACTGATAACAGAGTGAATTTTTTAAGATCGATTTCTCAAGTTACAAAATTATTTTAAATATACCAGTATTTGGCTTTTATTAGGAGCACCTTAAGCTTCAATTTGTTATAGTAGTTTACGAGTCATGGAGAAATCATGAGCTTCAAGAGCACCCCTTTCCTGCTTTGAAATGTTCTACAACGTTGCCTTCATTTTACTTTAAAGTGTTGTTATCCTAGAGGCTTTCGATATTGTATGTTCTGTTTCGAGTTGACTAGCTTTGAATCTGATGTATTCTCGAGACAGATGGATATGAATTTTCTTCTTGACAAGGCATTGGGCAAGTCCCAGAAGTTGCGTTTTGTACATGGCCAATCGTGAAAATCGTGGGAATTCATTCAGCTCTTGAATCCAATCAGTGTTGAATAACATGTCGTAATCTCCGTTAGGCCACTTCTCTATTCCTGTGTTCTTTACGGCCCTGGATTCTTGAGCTACTAGAAACCATACCTAGCTAACGTGTGTGTTGATGTTGTATATGAAAATAATCTGTCTTGTCTTGTTTATATTCCACCAGTATATCCTAGTTAGCCTAATCGCTGTAGCTTAAAAGGCTTTTCGACATTTGTGTCATACTATTCAAAGTTCATGTCATTTCAGACTCAGTTATTAAGCTGCTTACCCATACCAAAAGTGTTATCTGTTGTTTGGTTAACAAAGCCCTTCTTTTTATCACTGTGCTGACATCATGACTCTATTTTAGGGCAGCTGCGAGGTAAACAAATTCTGCCTGTACCATTGCCTACAAACATGACGTCTGTATCGCAGCAGTTGCTTTGGTCATCAAATTTGCCGAAGAAAATACAAAAAAACAGCGGACCCTTTTATATCAAGGATAAATTGTTTGTTATAAAAATTGAAAAATCTTTTCGTTTTCCCAGTTTTCATTTCAATTTTCCATTTTCACTCAATTTATCTTGAATGCTGACATTGTTTTCTATTTTTAATTCATCATTATGTCCGTAAACAAATTAAATTTTATTTCTTTTATTTTATAAATTCTGTTTTTTATTGTTGGCATTTTTTGTTGTTGTTGTTTTGTCATTTTTTTTTTAATAACAATTTTTTAAACAATGTAATCCGTAATACAAAACAGCAAAATAGGCATCACCCTTCGATTATCAACATCATCAACAACATCAGTTTCTATGTTTAACAGTCAGGCATACAATGTTTTATCATTAAAATAAGCTCAAAGGAGGGTCGTTTGAAAAGGCTACGCACTCTGTGAAAACGTACTGCCTAGTGGTATTGTGCTAATGGAGTTCTTTTCTTTCACAAGACGTAATTATTAGATGTTATGCATTCTCAGGGAGGACAGATAGCTTTAAGATAAATCACTTGAAGGTAAAATTGCTTATTTTCTACTGTATTTGAACCTGGGATGCTTGGGATAGTGTTTAAGAATTTGGTATTTAGTTCTTGTCACAATCTAATCAGACAGAAATAACATTATTGGTGCTCGCTTTAACCGAGGAACCGCACAATCTACTCTGAAGCACCGTCATTAATGGTACCTTAATTAGATAAGCATTGGGGGACCCAAGCCAAAGGAACCCACAATCGTACAAATCAATAAAAAAAAACAGCACTTCCACAGAGTACAACTCATGCAACAGCGTACAGCACACAGCACTAAAAGTAGATTACCGACCTACCAAGACCGAGTACGTCCAAATTAACGAGCCAAATCGCCATCACTCAGGGCTGAGTTTCTCACAACTAAAGACCTACTGCTACCCACCGTATGGGTCTTCGGTCGCTACTGTCATGTCATCTGTAAGCGCCTGCAACATTTGTACAGCATGATCTGCGAGAAATACCAATGCGAAGCTGATGTTAACAGCACAATCAAAAAAGTAAGAGCACTACTTGGACGAATCTGAATGGAGAAGTTTACATGTGTCCAAAAACGAACCAAGCTTTCAATACTCAATTCATATACTTATAGACTCTGCTTTATTATTTGAAACGGACACCAGAATTATACCAACCATCGCCTTAGTATAGTATAGTGTGTGGGCTTACTAGACGTGAGGCCATGGTTCAAATCGCAGGTCAGACATTACCGACAAAAGGAAATTTTGAAAAATATTTCTTCAGCTACTTCCTCTCAGCAGATTTATGGCAAATTCTCAGAGAGTATATAAAGAAGTACATGAAAAAGTTTCTCAAGAAAAAACTGTCGTTCGGAGGCGACTTTAAACTGTTAGTCCCGTTGTTGTTGTATAAAATTAACGAACACAATATAAGTGGTTTCAGAAGCTAGGTCAGGAGATAGGTCCTGATTGAAGGGTTGTAATAACCAATAATGTTTGTAGATATGTAAAATATCGACCGGAATCACATAAAATCTGCAGGTATTGACTAATGATTGTTTCGTATTACCAACGGCGACCTAAGAAACTGCACCGAGGAAGAGGTACTTATACTGAAGGATGGATCGAGTGAAAACCTCGTAATATCATTAGGATATTACTATAGCGGAACCTTCTACAAACTTAGAAGACATGAGCGAACAAATGCACTGGTTTTAGGTACAACGTCGAAAGCTATACCATCCAGTATCAGGGCACATATGGCCCCATCTTGAAAGCAGGATAGGGTATGAAAAAGTGACCGCTATGATGAAATCAACATAAACTTGAGAGTACAAAGTAGCCGTTTGTGATACAGCATGAAGCGATGCCACTGATCAGTAGCCATCATCAGCACTTCGCATTAAAGCATGACTCCCTTAAATTTGAACCGCAAAACGGTTAGAAATTTTTAATGAAATGAATATGGTGATCGATAGAGAATCAAATGAGACAAGTCTGCATGGAGCCAAAGACGAACACCTGCAAATAAAAGAGACAACTCCCTCTCTTTTTCATCAATCAATCTTTAATATTTGCGGCAGTTAAATGTAAAGTGAAATTTCTCCAGTTACCTATTAATCACGCAAACACTTGTGGAAATAGGAGACAGAGTTGCCCGTAGGGTCCAATTTAAGACTTGATTGGTTACATTCATTCTCTAGAGTAAGAGGAATGATTCGTTAATGAGAAAAAGCGATATAGGCTCACTAGAGTCAAAGGCTACCAGACATGGTTTAAGCGTGGAATAAAACATATACTGCCGCTGCTGTGGAGATAAAATTAAAGAGCAGTCCCGCTCTCTCTCTGGTCATCACTTTACTAAAAATTGTTGCCCAGCTAACAAACATTTATTTGAGGACTCAGATATCAAAACGGATAGCATTATGAGCTTAATAAGAAGCACAGCTCATTAGAGACTCTTTCAATTAGAAGCACGTGTTAGAGCAATGGGAAAGAGAGTCCAATTGTGTAAAACTTCATCTAAGCTAACCTAAGGGCAAGCATAATTTTTGGACTAATTATTGTACTGCCCTCGTTATTTAACGCAAAGAAAAAAACAGCAGATATTGGTAAGCAAATGAGTTCCACTCGATTATGCGATTAAGCATGACATGCTTAATTTTGTTTTTTTATTTAATTTTTTTGCCGTTATTGTTGTTGTTGTTCGCTGTTGATTCAAAATATTCCTACAAAATATGGCTTGTAATAGGAATCAAGAACAACAACAACAACAATAAGGCTATTGTAACATATTAAACTGATACGGACTGCCTGCCTGACGATGACGATTTTATGTTTTTTAATCTTTCTGTGTAGTAGGACTGACGAAGAAGAAGAAGAAGCAGACGAATATGGTAGAAGTTGAAGGCATTAAAAGTAGCTTAACAGCCTAACGATACATTTGAAGTCAACAACAGTAAATATGGAGGCCAAGGATGATGATGATGTAGCCAAAGCCAACTCATCTTGGCAGCATAGGTTATGCTGTTTGCTGTATCTATGTTTAGCAACACTTTTCTCGAAAACAGTCAGTCAGTGGGCTGTACTGGCTGCTGGGCTGGCAGTCATCAGTCGTTTACAAAAATCTTTGTAAAGATTGTAAGAATGGGATTGGATTAATGGCAGTGAATGAAAAGGAAAGTGAGAGAGTAAGGGGGAGTGAGAGAGAGAGATGGTAGAGAAAAGTGTGTTAAATAAAAAAGGATGTTGCGTTCGTTTGTATTCTTTTTGATTATTTTTTGTTGTTATTGTTATTGTTGTTTTAATACCCAAAAGATCTTGTCAACGTGAGTTTTTTACGTATAGGGATTAAAATAACAACAACAACAATAGCCATTCTAGACCTATAACCTCTCATATGTAGTTAAACATAACCTAAGAACAGGCAATACAACCAACCCTGTGCTAATTTTTGATTCCTTTTTTTGAGAATATTTTCCTTTATGTGTGGCTGTGTCTGCCTGCATGTATTTGTAACTGTTTTGAATAATTCTTGTTTTTAATTTTTCCCATAAATTTACAATTCGTTACGTTCAGTTTTATTTCATTCTCTTGCGTTGTTCGATTTCATTTTCGAAATTTTTATTGTGTTCACTTTTGCCTACTTTATTTTTGAAATTTTGTTGATTTCAACAAAATGTTGCATTAAAATGAAATGAAAAGGTCTCATTATTTTTTTTCATCATGAGCGTGTAAAACATGTTGTTTTACATGCCAATTTTCAAAATTGATGAGTTTTTTCTTTATATTTTCATTTCGACGTTTTTTTGTCGTCATTAGTTTGTTGGCACAGCGAAAAAAAGGACGAACTTGTTTTGAATTCTTTTCTTTTTTTTGTTTTTTTTTCTTGATTAAAAATTTTTACCAAAAGCGACTTGTTTTTAAAATTCTAGAGGCTTATACAGGATAAATTTGTTCAACGAAATTAAATTAAAAACTAGTCAGAAACGTCGTAAAAACCTGATTTTATGGCAGACAGCTAATAAATATTGGAAAATATTGTTTGTTTAACTGGCAACTGCAGGAAAATATGCATCAATATACGTACACTTTTCGTAACAGTGACAAAAAGGAAAAATAAATTAAAAACATTAAAAATTAAGGGACAACAATCTCCTCCCAATAATTCATTCACAAATAGCCTTGTCACTTGGCACACAAGACAGGATAACAACCAGAACCATCATCATAAAAAGGTTAAGCAACTCTACAACTTGAAAATGAGTAGGATTCATCATCATCACTACAACGCAATACATTTTCCCCGACAGTTGGCAGCTCTATTAAACTGATCCGTGATGTGCTGGCTGGTTTTGCAAAATGGCAAGCGACAAAACAGTTTTATAAGAATGATGGCGATAACAAAATGGCGTTTTAGAACTAGTCAATGTAAGGCGGTATACATACTTAAGTGAAACAAGCAATTGCGCCACAAAAGCTGTGGAGTACAAAAGTCATGTTAAAATTTTGTATCCCCGTTTCCAAAATACGATATCTAAACCCCCTATTGAGCCTTGTTTTAGAACAAAATCAGGAGAATATAACACGAAGCTTTCATTGAGAATGCAACTACACAGGACAAAGTGATAAGAAATCAGTTATCGAAATGTTGAACGTCGCCGTAGTCTAGTAGGTAGTGTGTTCGCTTATTAGACGAAAAGCCAGGGATCGAGCCACAGGCCAGACATCAAAACAAAATATAAAGAGTATTTCTTCGGCGACTTTCTCTCAGCAGATTTCTGGCAAAAACTCTGAGAGTAAATAAAATTGCCATGAAAAAGTTTCTCAAAAAATCTGTCATTCGGAGTCGAATTTAAACTGTAGGTCACGCCACTCATGTATAAAATTAATTAACACTCAACATAAGTGGTGTGAGAAACTAGGTCGTAATCCTGTCTGAAAGGTTGTAATGACCAATTATGTATGTATGTATGTGTGTAGTTCACCTGTTGGAAGTATCATATCTTTAGCTATATAATGCTGATATTGCCACGTTCGGCTACAATCTCATGTGTGTGATGTGTGACAACGAAGATACTGCATCGAGAATACCAGAACTGAGAGCTGCACTATCGTAGTGCAGGGTATCAGCGTCTGTTTCGACATTCTCCTCATAGACCTTCAGGTGGAAGAATGGAATGGGACAAACCGGAATCAAGTTAAATATAGGGCGTTAAAAGTAACTACCCTGCATAGTGGCAAGGTGGCAAGATACTTTGGACAGTGAAAAAAAAGGTGGATGGCTAGACTAATCGGCGATATGGAGTCGACATGGTGGTTCTCAACTCAGGATTATTTCAGAAAACATTTATGCAGGCTAAGTAACGGATGGAAGACAATGTCATTGACAAGTAAGAAAACGGTTGCAAGTTGTTCCTTTACGACACCATTGTGAGAGCACCGTGTAGTTTTACACGTGGTAGGTTGCGCCTGTTTGGGGTTATTAAGGCCAACAAGAAACACATACTGGAGAGTGCTAGAGTAACAACCGAAATATTTGAGGGGACATACTATTGCACCACATATGGTGTGGAATGCGACGCGTCTTTATTACGAAATTTCGACTTATATTGTGCCAGGTAAGTGGTCATAGTAGTGATATTACTGGCAGTGAGTCTACAGATAAACTGGGAAGATCAGGGTCAGCTATATCGTAATGTTAGGTGGGAGTATAGTGAATCTACTAATAAGCTTCTTTTTTGGAGTTATCGAGTTATCGTGCATAGGATCGGGTCGCGAGAGCCTTATGATCAAGTCTCAATCGTATTTTCGTATTTCATTCTTTTTTTATACTTTTCGTTTAATTTCTGAAGGTATTTTGCAATGAACCAACAGGGTATCCAAGTGGAAGCCAATTGCAGATACTTCAGTACAGCGTTACGCAGGGAAGTCGTCTCGATTCGAGCTATAATTTCAACCAATAATTGTAATGAAATATGGCCAAACATTAATCACCTTTAAAGCAAAGAAAAAACTTAGCAGTCATAATTCCTTATAAATGCGATGGAAATTTAAGAAACAAAGTGCCTGTCACTATGCCTCTCATTTCCTGTTGCTATTCATTGTTTATTTTCCACATAAATTATTATACTTCCCACTACCCTTTGAAACTGTGAAGGGATTTTATGAAACTTTTTTAAATAAAATTCTTTTAAAACCCTTTTACCAGCATTAAAATTCAAGACTCCCTACCTAGTAGACTCAATGGCTTCAGTTTCAGCACTTGTCTTTCATTTTATTTTTCTTTATGCTTCTTGTTGCTGCTACTTATTGTTGTAAATACACTTGCAAAAGTTGTCCTGGCTGTCATTACACTGCGTTGAGCTATTTTTATAAGAAATAATCTGTCTTAAGCTTTAATGATGCCGCATTAAAGAAGGAAAAGAAAAGGAATTCCTTTTAAATAAAACAGTTTATCAATAGGCCACGAAAGAGCAACCAACCCTTTTACATTAAATATCTTACACTTGCAACAAACACTTTCGGTTTCTTTTGAACTCAACGGGATTATGTCTCCTCTGTGTAGACGTTTGCCCTGTGGTATAAATGCAAATGAAAATATTACATTACGTTACGTTGTACATTGTAAATGGAAAATGTCAGAGAAATCAGATGAAAAAATGGTGAAAATAAATCCGTATAATTATTAAATGAAAATATTCTGTTTTTAAAATCACATCATTTCATACTTTTTCACCCGGTATACCCCACGAACTCGTCCTTTGCCCTCAAACTGTTTCATTCATATGCATCACCAGCACGGGCAGCATCAATGCCACTACCACCAACATGATCATCATCATCATCATTGTCCTGCATACATGAGCGCATACATATGTATATTTTAAAATTAAAGTCAGTTGTAGCAAGTAGTAGTTGTTGTTTTCTGTCATATTTTACAACAACAACAACAACTATAATAATGTTGTTAAAAACATCACCGTTCGTTCATTCATTCGTTCGTTCAGTCGTTTATACATTCTTGAGTGTGGCATGCAACATTAAAAAACTAGTGGCATTTATGTACTTTTATACGTTTTTTTTTTGCTTTCTTTAATGTTATGTGCTGATACTTACTCAGTTGAAAGTGTGTTGTTGCATGTGGCAATTATAATATTGCTTGCGCTACTAATTGTTTCTATCTTTGTTACGTCTTCTTCTTCTTCCAAGCTTCATTCATCTCCTGTTTGTATATTGTATGCCACTTTAAAAGTTTAGAAGAAAATGTTAAAATATTTAAGGGCTGCAGCACAGGGAAAGATGGCACGAGGAGAAGATCGGAAGGAAGATCGGGGTACATGCCACAAAATTGTATGTATTACAAACTAATTATGTTGCCATCATCAAAATTATACACCACAACACAAACAACAAAAGCTAAAGCAAATAAAATAATGTTAAGTGATGGAAATTGTTATGTACACCAATGTCTCGAAAAACGCAGTTGTAATGAAACAAATTTGGTTTTGTAATCTCGATAGGACTGAAGTTATAAAAAGATTATTTTTTACATCAGCCTTGGTAAGTACCCAGTGATATAGCATCGAGCTTATTTCGGCTTCAACATTTTCAACAGAATCTCAGGAAAGAACTAAGGACTCAAGTGTAGTACTGCAGTTTAGTTTGTTTTTGCCAATGAAGTTTATTCCGAAATTTTCTAAATTTCTGCCTGTATTGAGCTTCCTATAAGCATGGTACCTGTTTGGCAGCGCCCCTAACAGAGTTTGTCATTCCTTTTAGATGCTACCTAAATATACGATCACTAGTATGACAATCCCTTAGAAGCCTTATGTCCGATCTGCTAGGTCCTAGTAATTTATCAGGTATTCCATTAGGGACATCCGTACCTTGGCAGTCGATAATGATCATCTTATTGAAGCTACATCTTTCAAATTATCTTTTAGTCTCTTTTACCAAACTACCATGAACGGCCTTAGGTAATGGTGAGTGTTGGCTGAATGGGCTTGGGAGGAGTTTAGCAACTGAACGTATTTTCCTTTGAAAAAATGATCACCAAATCTGCATGAATGGGTGCGTTAGGAAACAAATTGTCCTGCCACGACTCAAGACATCCAAAAGCGTTCACCGCATTCCAAAAAGAAAACACACAATTTGGTGTGGATTTCGGGATGGCGGCGTCATTAGCCTATACTTCGTTGAGAACGACGAAGTCGCCCAGACCAGTACTATTAATTTCGAGCACTGTAGATGGATGATTACCAACTTCTTTTGGCCTGCATGCCAAAGTCTGGACCCCACCGATATGTGGGCTTTGCGTGTCACACAGCTCATGCCACATTAGATATGCTGCTCGAGGGATTCGAGGGCACAGTAATCACATGTGTAGGTGATGTGAACTGGCCCCATCAGACTTTATCTTGTGTGGGTTTTCTTAAGTTGCAAGTGTATGCGAATAAGCCACAAACTATGGCAACATGATGGATGCCATCGATCAAGCAGAGACTGATTGTTTGCTGGACTGTACCTGGAAAATAAAACATTTCCTACGAGCTAAGTCCAAAGGAACCGTGATAGACGTTTGAACGATGTCATATTTCACACATAATAGCATCAATAGGGCTTCAAAACGAATAAAAATTTCGATGACATCTGTCACACGCTTTGTGTTATTTCAATTAAAGATAGGAAGTACTTAATTAAAGACCCTTAGTTCCCATTTTCAATTTCCAAGTCTTTAATTAAATTAAGTATAACAGTAAAAGGTGCTGCATGGTGGGGCTCTTGAACGGGAGAGAAGGTTTCTAAGTAATGCAGGCGCAGCTTCATTCCCAGCCACTTCTCAATAAGCAGGTAGGGGAACTTAGGCGATTATATGAAAATAAAATCAAAATCCTTATTCAAGACGTATGTATCTACGCATAAATTGTAATCGGTACAGCTAAAAGACACAGGATTTGTTTCTAAACTCTTATGCCCAGTCAAGCGTTTATATACGTCAAGGTTTATACTTCAATCATTAAGCTTGTGACCTTTGTTGCAAGTGTAAATTTTAATATAACGAGGCATGAATATTTTTCATTTGCTTGTCTTGTGTTACATTTTCACAATATTGAACGTGGCAAAGACACAGAGAAACGACAAGAACCGTGTTCATGCTGCTGCTGTTGCTGTCACCGCTAAGGCCGCAAATTTTGCCAACAACGAGTATAACGATATTGATAATTATGTTGTTATGCTGCAGATATTGATGTTGCAAATTATAAATGTTTAAGTTGTTGTAAACTATTGGAGTTTATGTTTTCTTTTCTTTTTTAACAGAGGTTTCCTTATTTGGTTTTCATTTAAAAGGGTTTTTTTCGTTCGCTCGTTTCGTTTCATGCAACATACCCAAGCAAATGTGTAAATAAAAAGAAACGAAGGAAGAGGCAGACACAGCATGTTGCTAAAATAATCTGAGCTACTGGTAGCCAGCCATAAAATACTTGAATGATAATCATGATCATGATGATGATGTTTGGTTTGCCTTTTTTTCTCTGGGTTTTGCGATAATTATTACGATGAAGAAATAATTTAAATGTCGGCTGACATTTCCATAGTAAAAAGGAAAGAGTAAAAAAAGGATTTCAAATGATATATCCTTTTTTTCTCTAGGATAATAGTTCGTAAAACATATGTATGTTGTAGGGGTTTCAAATGAAATGTGCCAGATTTTGTTTTTCTTTCTTCTTATTTTGCTGGAACTTATTCAAATACTTTATTTAGACAGACATTCAATGCAACATAAATGGGCGTTCTCAGTGCTTGTGTTTCATGTAAAAAGTATCAATAATAAGTTGTTGTCTGCTGCTTAGTTCTCTTAGTTCTCCTTTTTTTCTACCATGTTGCATGTAATTCTGTCTTTTACAACATGTGTTGCTGCCAATATTGTCCGCATGTCGGTGATATTAAAGTACGTGTTAGATTTTGTACACGAGCCATTACAGATGTCAGTTTATTTTCCCTTGAATTTCTAAACATCACTTGATTTGTCATGTATACAGCATTGCATACGGCATAAGGGTGACGAGAAAAAAATCAGCCGTAATTAGTTCTTCTCATCGTGTAGACAAAACCATCAGCAGCATCAGCAGCAGGCTGTTACAGACACATGTTTTCCTGGCTACCTATTGAAAGTCTCATCAAACACTTGAAGTCTTAAAAATGTTTCTTTTTTGTTTTTGTTAGCATTTTACCGCCACTAAAGGAGGCATTTAAATGCTGTTATTAAAACCCATTTCAAGTTGTAATAATCAAGGCAAATAGAAAATGAAGGGCGTAAATCTTTTTAATTTATCTTAAAGGCTCCCTTAAAAGGAGTATAGCCAGCATAGCAATTTGAAAAAATATTAGTTTTCTTCTGATGCCCAGTATTGTATTGGAACCAGCAAAAGAGGGAGTAAGCAATAGGAAAGAGGAAGTATTGTTAGTGGTTATTAGTTCTCAATCTACTGCGTAAATTTTTTCAATATTGTTACGAAAATTAAAAATCAAGATACTGATATTTTGCTTTTAAATCATTTCACATTAAAAATAATAAACAAGTAAACAAAAACACAACAACAAACGTTACAAGAATAAACAACATGTTTACATTTATACTTTTCACTGTTTACCCTGGCATATAAAAGGCAAGGCAAAGCAGACGAGTGGGTTAGTAAAAGTTCAGTCAGTCTTGTGTGAAGACGCGGTGCATTTGAAGAGAGTAATTGTGGTTTGAAGAACTCCTTTGCAAAGATCTGTCAACAATTTTCTAGTAATTGTTATTGTTTATGCAAAGTGTGTAAACAGAGGAATAGCAAACAAATCAATTGTTGTCGCTACATCAAGTTGTGAACAGTGGCACACAGAATTGTGCGAATAATAAAGACTTTTAATTAAAGCTAAACACAAATTTATTTTTATTTTATTTGCAATCTACAAGCTCATATTTCAAACGTTTTTAAAAGGTAAAAACGTAACAATATAAAAAATATTCGTGGCATGTCAGAATGCCCACGAGTAAAATTTCTGACAAATAAAATTCATTCAATCCTTACTTAATAACTTTCGTTAGAATGACAACCTAACTTCTCACACCACCCACGCTGTGCGTGTTAATTTTATACATGAGTTGCTGAATCTACAGTTTAAAGCCGATGCCGAACGACAGATTTTTGAGAAACTTTTTCATGGCAATTTTTACTTCATTCTCAGAGATGTCCAACTTGGGGTTTGAGCTTCTAAGACTAAGCAGGCTTCAAGGTATAGGCGAACAAACGAACACAGCCAATAGATTACTCATTTTGAATATCTCACTACTTTAACCAATTTAATATCATTTAACGCAAGAACTTCCATATGATTCGAGCTAAATTGGGGACATAGTAAACGATTTAGTAGCTGTTTATCGAAAGAGTCAAAGTAGTAATTTTAAAAGTAATTTTTCTCAAATACAATTTAAAGATGTCAGACGGTATTAGAAATTTAATTTAAATTCTTTAATTATTTTTCAATTAGAGTCGGGGAAAGAAAACAAATAAAAGTTTTTTTTTTCTTTTCTTTCTTTTTTTCTGCTACAAAAATAAAGTCATTCAGAACAAAATTTGAAAATGAAAATAATGGAATTGAAATAAAGTTTTTGAATAAAAGTTTGTCACAGAGCAGCGCACACACACAGAATATTTGCCATTCTTTTTTTTCGTATTAGAAAATGAACTTCAATTAACTGAAGTACGTAGTATTTTCGATGGTAAAACTAATAGACAATGACTTAATCTATGATGACACATGACGTTGTTAGTTTTCTATATAGGAGGTGAAGTTTGACTAAATTTCTCATCTTATAATGTTAGTATCCTTTCTTCTGTTTTAGCTGCATTCGTACATTCATTCCAGACATTCATGCCAGATGTGTTTAATGCATGCGTTAATATCTTACAACCAAAGAGCACATATTAAATGATTAAAGTTTTGTGAAAATATTTAAACGAAGTGCCATAAGGCCAGACTATTTTAAGTTAATTACGATTATTTCCTGGCCTTCCAAATACTTTCAAAAGCGTCAAGGACTTGATATATGTGAACATCGATTGATCAGTAATGCTAAGGATAATTGTGATCTTAAATTGTTGGGCTACCATTGACACAGTTTCTGATAACCTTATCAGTTTAGTTACGTCGAACTTCACTCCAAAACGTTGCATCAATCTTTTCTCCTCCGCCTCTTATATTCTCCCTTTCCTAGCTCTTCTCCTTTTCCAATTACCCTATCTCCTTCACTATTCTCTCTCTCTCTATGTCTCTCTCTTCTAGTATGGATCATTTTTACTTCTGGAAACCTAATGACGAATACTCGCCCTCAAACCTAACCTAACATTGCAGGAACCTAGATTAGTTCAGTAAGGATTTTTTCAATTTTTTTTTTTTAATTTAAAGCCGATTTTCTGTTGCAACATATTGTGTGATAAAATAAACAGCCTACCTGTAGACAAGGAATCTTTCAAAGATTTTATACCACATACCTGCAAAGAAATGGAAAAGAAAGAGAAATGTAAGTTAAAAATGAATTGTAAGGATGTCTTTAAATACGAGAATATTTAATTATTTAAATCCACTTAGTATTGCATTACTTTGGTTCTCCAAATGAATATCGTAAGAAAGTAGGCTCCCCAAGATAAACGTTAAACAATAAACGACAACGAAGCTAGGACCCACTAAGTAAGTAAGTTGGCTGCAGTTAGATTAACAGGAAACCGTCTATTATAATGACGAAAGGCAATAATCGACCAAAAACGACTAGCTTTGATCAGATGAGGAAGAAAAAACCTGGCAACCCATCCCCATAATGACGTGAATAAAACCCCTGGTTGGTGATATCTCGAATGAGCAAGATATTGTTTCTGTGATTTAGGGTTGGTGGTTTCGACACGCAAATCCATGAACTTTAGGCATTAGCCCATGAAGTTAAGTTAGATTAGGTTCAACTGGCAGTCGGCTAAATGGACTGAGCTTATTTGGCTCCTATAAGGTACCATTGCAACCGTAATATTAACTATTCTATCGTAAAATTATAGCTTCTGATTGGCATCTCTATACTATCTCGAGAGTATTAGGAAGGCTTGATTATTATTTTTTTTTTTTAATCGATTTTGGCTAGACATATTTTGTCACTAAATTCTAGGTGTCCAAAAATTCTTCTTTTCATGTTTACAAGCGCGGGACAATGACAGAGAAAATGTTCTCTTCTGAAAAACTAATTTTAAGTCATGCTCGCTATTTCTTCCAAAGACATCCATCATTCTTGGACAATGTTCGATAGGGTTTACACATTCTCTAGTGATCTAATGGCCACTTTACATACATACATACATAATAAGCCATTACAACCCTTCAGTCAGGATTACGGCCTAGCTTCTCACACCACTCATGTTGTGCGCCTTAACTTTATACTTGAGTGGCGGGACCTACAGTTTAACGTCGACTCCGAACGACAGATTTAGAGAAACTTTTTCATGACAGGTTTATTTGCACTCAGAGTTTTTGCTGAGAGGAAGGAAGTCGCCGAAGAAATATTTTTTTCATATTTCGTTTTGATGTCTGGCCTGGGGCTCGACGGGCTTTACGTCTAATAAGCGAACACACTACCTACTAGACTACGGCGGACGCTTTACTGTCAGTATATATAATCACATGACATACTCTGATACCGAATAAGCACCGCAGTAAATTTTATAGTCATTATTTCAGCCGGAAGTTACCGAGGTCTAGTAGATAGTGTGTTGACTTATTAGACGAGAGCCCATGGTTAAGCCCCTGCCTCAAACATCTCGAACAAAACGCAATATGAAGAAAAAAATATTTCCTTCAGCGACTTCCTTCCAACAGTCTTCTGATAAAAACTTTGAGAGTAAAATAAAATTGCCATGAAAATTTACTAAAAGTTTCGGTTCAAAGCCAATGTTTAACGATAGGTCCCTGCACTCATACAAAAAAAATTAACACATACAACATTGAAGGTGCAAGAAGGTAGGTTGTAATCCCGACTAAAGAGTTGTAATAACCAAATAAGTATGCAAGTACTCTTTGTCCTTGAAATCACTATAGTCTAAAAGGTAGTGTGTTGCCTTATTAGACGTAAGGCCACGGTTCAAACCCCCAAGAAATATTTCTTCGGCGACTTCCTCTCAATAGATTTCTGACAAAAACCCTGAGAGTGTAATAAAATAGCCATGAAAAGTTGCACAAAAAATCTTGTCGATCGGAATCGACTTTAAACTGTAGGTCCCGCCACTCTTATATAAAATAAACAACACACACAGCATAAGTGGAGGGATTGTAATGTCATTGTGTAATTGTATGCACACAATGTAGTTTTTATTCTTGGAAGGGTAGATAAAAACTAAGAAAATGGCGTTGAGTAGCTTGAAGTTCATACATCAATTTTTTAAAAACTTTTCGTATGAAGTTCAACAGCCAATATTAAAAATCGATTATGACCTTTGACCTCCCAAATCTCATTATAATATTAATTAAGATTTTAAAGTGCTAGTCTCTTTATTAGTCTTTAATATGCCAACATAAAACCCTCTCGTATGATATTCTTTGTTTAATTTTAAATCAGACTTAAAAAGCTTTTAAAATCCTGAAATTCTAAAAATTCCTTTTGTTTTCTTCTTTGGCTGTGTGCGTGTGTGATTGTGTTTTCTGCTTTTAATTTATGAGACACATTCTTAAAAGCCTCTTGTTGTAATTTTTGTTTGTTAATTTATTACTTGTTTTTGCATTTGTTGACCATAATAAACCTACTGTTTAAACTACTGTGTGTGAAGTAAAGTATCTTGGGCTTTACGTATGAATGTTACATACATTGGATTGGTTGGCTTCATTTGGCTGTGTGTGTGTGGGTTTTTTTGTTATTAATTTCGCAATAATAACCACCAACTAAGGTGCCACAAAGTAACGTTGTTATGGCACACACTTTACGAAAAAAAAACTGGCATAAATGATGGTCATTACAAGCAAAAAAAATTGTGTTTTTTTTTAAATTTATTTGGTATGAAAATCAACCGCAAAATGTGAAGCAATTCCATCTCTTTTTTATTTGTTTTTTGGTTCAACTTGTTAAATCTAAACGATTGGATTTATTTTTATTTTTGCTTTTATTTGTTGCATCTTATTATTGTTGTGCTGTGTGGTGAAAAATGTCTTCACATTATTTTCTTGAAAAATACAAAAAAAAAACCAACAACAACAACAAAAAGATGAAAAAAATAAAGATGAACCTGAATAAGAAAAATGTGTTGTGGAAAGAAAGAAATCCTGGGTAGTTTTTTTTTTATATTATTGTGGTTATCGTTGTTGTTGTCATTGTATTTTATTTGCATGTTATAATCACCTGGAAAACAAAGACACTTGACTCAGACAAAACCGACAGACACACAGACAGACAGGGGGATAGACTGAGCTCAACAGCAACTACAATAAAAACAATGATAACAATATTATCAAACAACCACATGTACTCTCTCATACACACACACACACTGATTTGCAAACATTTGAAAAAAGAATCTCTTCAAATAAATCATGTCAATATTTAGAACAGCAAAGAATCATGAGAACATACCATAGGAGAGGCAACAAATAAAAAAAAACAAAAAAAAGTAAAGCATACACTACTGGGCATTAGAATAAGTGCAATACTGTTTTCATTTAAACGTTTTTTTGGAATTATTTTTTGCTTCGTTTTCTTCTTCAGATCATCTTAATATAAACCCCTTGTGAAGTCAAATTCCTTATGAAGGCACATCGTTACATGGCCATAATTGCTGTGCCATGTATTTGCTCTTAAACACAGCAAGAAAAATAGTTCATTGGCCTAGCTTTTGAATTTACAAAAAGTTACAGACTTACTTATTCAATTGGCCATGACAACCGTTTAGTCAGGATTACAATCTAGCTTGACACACCACCCATGCAGTGTTTTATTCAGGAGTGTTGCGACATATTGTTTAATTTCGATTACGAACGCCAAGTTTCAGGAACTTTCCATGGCAATTTCATTTTACTTTCAGAGTTTTTGCCAGAAGACTGCTGGGAGGAAGTCACCGAAAGAAGCATTTTTTTCGTACTTTATTTTGTTAAAGATGTCTGAGATGCACTACCTACTAGACTACATACATATATACATAAATTGTCATTATAACTCTTCAGTCAGGCTTACTACCTAGTTTCTCACACCACTTATGTTGTGTGGTCGACGTCGAAAAATAGATTTCAGAAACTTTTCATGGCAATTTTATTCTATTCTCAGAAGGTTTCCAGAAGACTGTGTTAGTGGATGTCGCTGAAAGAAATATTTTTTCGTGTTTTGTTTCAGACGTCTTAGCCAGGGTTTGAAACACAGACTTTCGTCTAATGAACCAACATACTGCCTAATGGATTACAGCGACTTAATAGTTTGCAAAAACAATTTCTACAACATGGCACTGGAATTTCAAAAGGAGGATAGCTGAAGGCATCTGCCAAGAAGATGGGAGAGGCATACTTAATTCACATATGACCCCTCGCAATACTACAGACGTCTATTTTCCAAAGTCCTAGGATCATACACAGCTTCTAATGAAGTCACTTAGACTCGTAATAACCATTCCACATTCTACCGCATGGTAGTGGTCACCTTGCTTTCTCATTCTACGGCATGTATCCCGCAGAAGCCATATGTCTAAACTACAAAATGACTTCAAGAGAGTCACTATTGCAATACGAAATCTGCATCGTCCTTACGGAACACAATCTGCTTTCTTTTGTTAAAAACTGGCGCGTATATCAATGAAAAGAAAGCAATTTTCTACTAAATGGGTACAAATTAAGACATTCGCCATTGAATTGAAATGCTAAGAATTTCCTGAATGTCAAACCAATCTTGGCTATTGTTTACTTGTTTTTATCTACATTTCATTACCAGTTACATTACAAAGCATAAAACTTTAATGAAAACAAGAGCAACTTGGACGGACTGTAAATATAGTTTCCTCAAGGAGCTGATGTTTTTGAAAGACAAGTATCCATTATGAGGTGCTACAACTAAGAAAAATCTTAAATTCTTATCCCAACTGCTCAAATATTTAGCATTTAAATGAAGAAACCAAGAAATATCAACTAAAACAAAGCAACCGAAAAGCTGTTGTGCTACTTCATGATAAGACAGGATCATAAATATTTTCATGCTATTCAAAATTATATGCGCTTTATTGATTCTGATACTTGCGGCATGCCCGAAAATGCTTTAAAAACCATGAAGACAATAATGGCCAACGGGAACTTAATTAAAATTGATTTCGAGTAAGGAAAATTTTTGTTCAAAACTTTATCGAAAAAGCCAAAATGCTTCTTCCTGGTGTCCCTATTTTACACACGCTCAAGCAGCATTAACCCAGGCAATCACTGGGCTGAAAAGTATACTGTTCAGGATCAAATCTAATCTCTCTAAAGCTAACTAGCGCTATACAACTCTTGCTATATCAGGCACATGTATGTACGTACATATGTAAGTAAATATTCCTGAATCCACATGTTATACTAAAGAGGTCCTTAATGTACTCGATTACAAAAAGCCGAGGAGGTCCATGTTAAAATGTCGAAGGAGGTTTTTAAATTTAAAAACCGTAAATCTTCAATATTTCAATTGCTTCAATCACTTCAATCACAAATGCTTCAATCACTCTAGCAAGCACAATGAAAAAATCCCGTTCCTATCGTAATCACCAGCAGTGTGTTTACCACACTCATGCAAACATTTATAAAAAGCCGAAACCACTTAAATGCCACACACATACAACTCTTATAACGACATTCATATTTTACTCCTTCACACGTACACACACACACAAACACCATCCAACAATATGCTCTTTAGTAAGAATTGTCTCAAAAGAAAACTTTTAAACACTCGCCCCTATTACCCTTACGAAACCATGTTAGCTTACCAGACATATTAAGGAAGAGAATGAAAGAAAAAATTGAAGAAAGAAAGAAAAAAATACCCAACTAACTGTACATCTGGTCATAATAATATGCAAAAATAAAATGCATTCCTCTGTTTATATTACGAAGTTCAAATACTTTTTCAAACACAAACACACACGTGTACATGTACTCCTACAAGCAGTACATATTTTTTTTCTCTGTTATGTATGTTTATAAACATTTTGCATTTGATAAAGAGAGAAATTCAAAAAAACAGCAACAACAACAACAACAATATTCAATAGAGATCAGCAATAACAAAAAAAAAAGGAATTTAATAAACGAAGAGGATGAAGAACATGAGAGAACTTGAAAACTAAATCTACAAAACTTTATTAAACAACCATCGTATGTATTTGACAGTGTAGATTGCGAGAGATATGATATGAGAACATACCCACATACAACTATATATTGTATGAATGCATGTGTGTGTAAATGTATTAGAGAGGGAGTACATTTTCAAAGAGAGAAGGAATGTTTATTATTTTGTTTCGATTCTTTTTTGGAAATTTAAAAAAAAATATTTTTTTTTTAATTTAATTCTGTATTTTGAGGAGAAAAGAATGCGGATTTGAAAAACATTTTTAGTAAACAAAAATTCAATATATGGTTATCCATTTAGTGGTTTCTCAAGCTCAAGTTTGGCATGGCTGTAAACTATTAAAAAATCTTTCATCTGAAGTATCGTCAATGAATGTGGAGAGTTTAACAAACGAAGAACTCATAAAAATAGTTAAAACTTGCAAAAATGCTTTACCGTGGGATTGTGGTCATCGTCATCAACTTAATATGCAAGGAAATGGCAAAATTATAAAGAAATTCGAAGAGACTGCAAGCATTACAAATGTTATCAGACCTGTACGTATTGCTTATCGTCGTTTCTATGGCAATTTCAGCAATTTGGCTCATTATGGCTCATTATTTTGTATTTGGTTTTATACTGCCCCAAAAAAATTCAATTCATGCAATAATTAAACACCGCTGACCACCTGATACGCCATAGATATGCTGCAACAACAGGCTTGCAATGCCGATTTTTTGAACAATAATTTCGTCTATAATGAAGAGGATGGTTACATCAACTAGTAATGTGATCGTATAGGAAACTCGGAAAACCTAGAAGCAATTGTGGAAAAGGCATTGCATCTGACGAAAGTGCCTGTCTTGTATACATTATGGTGTAGAGGTGACACTGCGCGTTTTATTCTGCATTTGAAGATTACAAACTGGAGGGCGTGTCATTTCTAAAAGACAGTGGCTTGGCTCATTATGGCATATTTTGAGTTTGGATTTGCACCGCGATCCCCTATAAAGTGCAACTCTTGCCGCAGTTTCGAATAAAATGTTCTTCAAAGATGAAACTCACATATGGGCTCGGAAAATCCAAAAGTGATTGTAGAAAGTCGCCGTGGTCTAGTAGGTAGTGTGTTGGCTTATTAGACGAAAGGCCCGAGTTCGAATCCCAGGTCAGGCATCAAAATGAAATATGAAAAAATATTTCTTCGGCGACTTCCTCTCAGCAGATTTCTGGCAAAAACTCTGAGAGTAAAAATTGCCATGAAAAGCTTCTCAAAAAATCTGTCGTTCGGAGTCGACTTTAAACTGTAGGTCCCGCCACTCAGTATAAAATTAACGCACACAACATGAGTGGTGTTGAGAAGCTAGGCCGTAATCCTGACTGAAGGGTTGTAATAGCCAATTATGTATGATTGTAGAAAAGACAAAAAAAAACTGACTGCTTGCGGCGCATTATGATTTGAATGTCTCATTGGGTTATATTGTCTATGGAAAATATGTCACCCATAATTCAGAGCGCTAAGGCATTATGGCAACCAATTTTATTAGCCTCCAATTAAAGGTTATATACTGAACGTATGTGGCTTTAATAAATCACACAACACCATAGAATTTGGTTTTATTCCATTAAAAATTTCCAGAAGAAATAACTTCATGACTTGCGTCAAGTTATAGCGAAGATACCGCTAGAAATATATTAAAACGTAATCAGAAACTACCTCAAAAGGATATACTACTACAATCAATCCATTAGCGCACATTTAAATGACACGTTTGAACTCGCACATGATGGCAGGGCAGACTTCCATAGAAATCATAGCGTGCTTTATTTAATTTTACTTTTGAAACCCTTAAATGGATAACCCTTTATTTGGTTCCATTTAATTAAGAAACATACATTTCAATTCGAATGCAGTATAGGACACAAAATATAAAATTGTCTTTAATCGAATACACAAAACAGAGTTGGAGGTACAGTGGTTCACAGTTTATTTCGTACAGTTGCACGACAAAGTATTTTAATCTTATAGAACACAAACAACAATGCAAAATAGAAAACATTTTAATTACAGTAAAGGAAATAAATATCTAAAGTCATAACGTCAATCATGTACGCCAATCATGTTTTATGCTTGACCAATATGGTCGAGAGCATTTTCGTGCGGAAGACAGGGAAACATTAAATTTGATGCCTAATGTCGTCACATTGATAAGTTGATTCTGGACAATATCTGATGATGCGGTACTGGTATTAGCAAATACAATATCGAAAGACTTATTGACGGATATCCAAGTGCAAAAGACAGTCTCGATGGGAGGAGGGTTGAAAGTCAAGATCAGACGTATCAACTTATCCCTAATACATATAAACCCTTAGTTGGAGACCCAATTTTTGACTGGTCATAGTACCTGTACAGACTTGGACCTTTATATGCCGAAACTGTGTGGATCAGAAGGGAAATGCGGACCGTTTTGTACTATATTCCCAGGCCAAATCTGCTTATAAGGGACATGTTAAGTTCAAGCATTCTATAGAGAGTTCTAGTACAGTCAACGTATGGCTGAAGTTATACTAGAACTCCAAAGGTTGCAGATACATAGCCGAAATTCTATGAGAGAAAGCTTTAAAACTAGCCAGTGCTCCACGAATTAATACGTAACGGCAGTCCCGCAGAAAGATAGTGGTTGAAGGGTGTAGGAGGTGTGTTTACAACTTAGGCACCAGCGATGATGACTCGCAGTCGCTTTTGATGAAATCTAAATGTCTTTTGAAAATATCCGTCTTCTGTTTAAAACAATACAAGAAGACGCTTGATGATGGATGTTGTCTTGGCTTCGCAGTCTTGCTTTCGCAGGGACGAGAAATTCAATAATAGTCTGCGATCAATGGCTGTCAAACACAGCTTGCTTTCGTTTTATTTCATTAAAATGAAAGATTAAACTGAAGGATTAAACTGTTGACAGCAGAACTTTTGGCCTTTCAGTTAAAGGTAGGGAAATTGACGGAATTATTCAAATAGCCTCTTAAATGCCAGATAAGTTATGTCTTGTATTGTAAATCACGACAAGTTTGACACTGTGAGGAGATTAGTATGACTATTAGGATAAACGGGAAATATAGTTTGAATTGTCAATGCCACACTTTTTACTCGGGAGACATTTTTATTTCAAGTCTGGCAGATTATCACTAAAGTCGTGTAGTATTGTGTATGTAGCCTTAGATGAATGTAGCGAATGCTCGATTTCGTTGTTAATCTTAAGATTATAGTCAGTGTCAATAGCTTTATTAGAATATTATATATGTATGTACATAGATAGACATTTTATTAAATGTATTTTTAAATGTTTCTTTCAATATCTACCTCTTTCTTAAATTTTTAAAATCTTCTCTAACCTGACATTTTGACATGTGATACACAAACAGTTTTGTTCTATTGACACTCAATTTAAAATCTTCTCTTGTAATTAATTTTCATTTTGTTACTCTCAATATAGCTTTTAAAGAAGTGTCATTCACATTTAAACGAATCTAATTCTTTATGTGATGTTTTTGTTGTTGTGTTTACATACAAAAAAATATATTAAATTGAACAAATTCCCATACAGACATCGTGACATCGATATCTATTAAAGCCAATGCAGTATGATGGCATGTGTAACAAGAAATTAACAATCAACATTATTTTGTCACCTGTCAAACTAATTTCATTCATTCGCTCATTCATTCATTCCATTCATTTGTTCGCTCTTTCACTCATTCATTTCATTTATTTATTTATACAACAACAGCCATGCCATGTATGCATGCAAGCATGCCACACTATGCTGGCAGCATCGTTGTTGCACGTTGAAATTCATTTTTAGATGGCTTTAGCAGATGCGACTGTAGCCAGAGTAGACGACTACGACTACGATGACACGGGTGCATAAGTATTTAGGAAACATAAAAATAAAAATGCATAGGTGTGTTTGAATGTGTAGGTATCTTACAGTGAAGCCAATGGAAATCGAACATGACCATGTATAATGAAAGAAAATTTTTTTTGCATTAATTTCTTAAGGAAACAAAACAATTTTCTGAAACACATTAAAATTTCAGATATTTTCTTACGGCCACACGTTATTTTCTTGAAGGAAACAATAAAAATGATGGAGGACCTATTACGCGAATGCATTTTACATGTGACTTCAAAAACACTTCATATACTGACATCTGTTTCGAATTTTTACAAATGACTTGTCAATTGTAACTTGGACAGAATGCGAATGCATTTTACATGTGACTTCAAAAACATTTCATGTACTAAGGTCTGTTTTGAATTTTTACAAATGACTTGTCATATGACTTGGACAGAATGGGAGTTCATTTTACATGTGACTTCAAAAACACTTCCTGTGCTGAGCACTGTTTTGAATTTTTACAAATGACTTGTCACATGACTTATACAGAATGCGAATTCATTTTACATGTGACTTCAAAAACACTTCATGTCATGCGATCTGTTTTGAATTTTTACAAATGACTTGTCACATGACTTTGACGAAAGCAAAGTTTTAACCGCATGTCTAGATTTTTGTATACCTGAAGTTCTCTGAAGTCCTTAAGGAAGACTTCTGGCATACGATTACGAATCTCAAAACCGCTGAGTTCACAGAATAATTGAAAAAAATATATAAGTTTTCTTGTGAGGCTTATGGCATAAAGAATCTAGTCTCTGTACAATTTTTAGTGCTGTTGAGAAGAGGATATGCTTCACTTTAACTGAGTGCCATTCTAAACTATGAAAGCCTTTATCGATTTCCAACAAAACTTTGACGAGTTAAGTCATTCTGCTATCTTATCGTTCAGTTGTAAAGCCAGATGGCCTCCACGATGACGTCATGGGGGGAATAAAAAAGGCTAAGGACGGTATGGAGATTGGGTTGCATATGCTGCCACACTAAAGACAAAACTTTTACTAGCTACGTGGAATTATTTCTGTAATATTATCAAGAAACTTGGATCAAGGTTAACAGAGATTTCTAGGTATTACAAGCATTTCTAATCCAATGCCTACACTGGTCACTGGTCACAATCGGAACTACTGACATGTAAAAGTGGAAACGGGACAGAAATGAGCAAGCGCTTCGTAGACCTGTAGATGACATAATCCAACATGCTATCGATTGGAGTCCTTACGGAAAATATTTAAGAAAATGCCCACTTGACGTAAACAGCTTGATGCTGAAGTAACTCCCATATTTGATTAAAATTTGCTAAACGATTGTCAATGCTTACACTGTTACTGCCAACATGCATTAACTGCGCACTACTACGAAATCAGTCCTTGTATTCGAGCTCTCACCCAACAACGTAATCAATGATACGATGAGAACTGTCGCAAGGCAGTTGCAGCGAAAAACACCGCATTCAAGAAAACGTTGCAGTCACCTGTTAAGTTCTGGTTAGCCAAACGTATATATCTCATTATATGCTAAAACATTCCGTGGACGTTTGGTTAACCAGGGCTTTACGCGAGCCATGTTCAAGAACTGTAGAGAGACGCGGTTTTCTAGCGAGACAGTACGGAAATCGAGATGTAGAAATGACGCTAGAAGCTGTTATTGATGGATTATGCGTCTAACCGAAGGTTTCAAGTTGAAAGCATCTTCCTGTAACACTGAAAACGGGACGGTCTACTGCCAAGTAAAAGTGAAAACAAAACAGAATTTATCAAGTGCTTCGTAGACCTCTGGAAGACATAATCCAGCTTGCTATCGATGGAAATTCTCTCGGAAATCAAAGAAGAGTACGTCCACTTGACTTAAACAGCTGGATGCCGAAATATCTTGAGTATTTCATTAGTATTCGCTGTACGATTTTCACTGGCATTCACTGTACTTATAGTTATAAAAACAACAACAATAAAAAATAACAACAACAACAAACAAATGGATGCATGTTCGTTTGTTTACTTGTTTATTTGTTGTCTTCTAAAAAAGAAAATCGAAAAAACGAAAAACGAGAATTTCATACAAAACTTTTCAACGTTCAGATCAAAAAATGTTCAAAAATTAAATGAGCAACCGAGCAATAAAAGAGAAATAAAAACAACAACATCGAGTACAAACATTAGAAATATAAACTATTGACTTTAGAAATTGTTGCTGTCATGTTGCAAGATAGATGTATGTATAATTGCACGGGTGTACGACGATGTATGCGCCACAGTGCAGTGATTCACTCACTCACTCACTTACGTTTAATAAGTTCTATTTTCTATTTTAGTTGCATGACTATGTATGTGTGTGCGTGCAAGTGTTTGTGTGTATGTGTATGTGGCTGTCTATTTATCCTTGTGCTCGTCTTCTTAACATGGCTATGTGTCTGTCATATCTACTTTACGTCTGTCCGCCTGTTGTCTGCCATCCCGTAAGACTTGATGTTTTTCTCTACTAAAGTATCATGCTGCCATGCAACGTGTGCACAAGCAAGGGCACGGGCATGGGTGTAGTATGGCCATGTAAGTTTGTCTTATAGAATGTTTGGCTATTTTGTTAGTATGTATGTACGAACGTTCATTAACTTAAATCACATTATTTGATTTGATTTCATTTCATTGCAATGTTCTCTTCATTTCTCTCTCGCTCTCTGTTCTTTTCACAAACTTTTTCATTTTTCCAAAATGTTTTCATTCTCTAAGATTTTCATCTAATTTTTCTACCTTTTTACGTCTCTTGTTCGTTTACTCCTGCAGTTGCATTTCTTTTGGCAGTTGACTTCCAGAAAAAAAACAAAAATTAGTCTTGAGTGTGCAAGAGTCAAAAATGAAGCAAAAATATTTTATTCATAACTTTAATGAAAATTAACATGATTACTTTTAGCAACATTTTCATGCAACAACAATTATTTGAAAAAAGCAAAACAAAACAAAAACTTTTCTTTCTAATGAAAATTAGATTTCTTGCTGATTCTCTGTATTGGATTTCAAATCAAAAAATTTTAACATTTTCTTTCATTTCATTCATTCTGTACATTTTACGAAGAAATATTTAATGAATTGCTTTAGTTTGTATTCTCCAAATGCTCTTTTGTTTGAGAGTGAGGTAATGAAATATTAATGAAATTAAGAAATTATGCACATAGAAGGCAATTATACATGATTTACTCAAAAGGAAAAAATTAAATAAATTTTTAGTAGCAATGTAACGGGTGTGACATTAAATTCGGTTTCTCGAAGAAGTGCTGGCTTCAAAGTTTGAGCAAATTGTCTTGATCTGATACTATTTAGATGATAAAAATTGCATAATACTCGCACTACAGCTAGTCATAAGTAGGACACTGATATTCTTAATATTCATCAATTTTAATGAATTCTTTGGCATGTAAAATCGCGCCTTGGAAATTGACTTAATTAATCTCGGCTTTATATGTTTATTTCAAATATCGAGTCTTACAAAGGAGAAGTACAAAACGGATGTAAGTCCTTCTACTGAGGTCTTGATGACCTAACAGACAGGAGTTAAACCGATTGAAGTCCGCAGACTACTCAGACGATATCCGTGTGGAAAAAACCGTTAAAATTTATAATGTAATGTGCGTAATTATTTATTTTCATTGAAAGGACTGTAACGGGTGTGACTTAAAATAGACATAACACAATGTTGTATACAAGGCCTGCACAAAAATCTGCGAGAAAAGACCAAGAATATTTTTTATAAAACAATTAATTTTAGTTTAAAATCTGCCTTTTAGGTTAAGTTCAATAGCTAAAACAAAACTCTTTTAATAATATATCAAATGTAGCGGGTGTGACTTTATGCTTTTTTTTTAATAAATCTTGAGTAAAGAGTCTGAAAAACATTTTCTATGAAAAAATAATTCAGCATTTTGGATTTAACTCGTTATAAAGGGTGCACGTATTAACATACGTTGTAACGGGCGTGACATAATGTTCATACTATTCTAAAAAATAATAATTTAAGCCATAAGCATTTCACATTTGTTGAAAACATATATTTTGAAGATATTTTAGTTGTTATAATTTCTTTCCATAATTAATGCATGTATGCGTAAAAGTAACGGGTGTGACATACGATTTAAAAAAATTCTCAAATATAGTAATTTAACGTTAGCTTTTACAACATCCTTCAATAATTAATGCATGAACACGTAAAAAGTGCAATCAAATGTGCAACGGGTGTGACCAAGAGTAGGGCCCTTCTAAGCTTTTTATCGGTAATAAAGTGAATATGAATCTGCAATTGTTTACAGTACATATACAAAAATCTTGCAAATTATTTAGGCAAACAATTTATAGGTGATCTAAAACCTCATTGATATGGAAATACTACCCAAGTCTATTTATAACATTTTGCTAATTTATAGTTATTTTTACAAGACCTTCAGTTTTGATTGTAGTAGTAATATAATTGCCTGCCAGTATTAATTAAAGTATCCGATACAAATATTTACTTAAGTGAATTTAACTTCAATTTTCGTTTACATTTTTATAAGAATTTGTAAATTTAAATTTATTTCCAATTTATTTTCCATTTGAAAATATAATCAAACATTTATGGAGAAAAGCTTTTAATCTTTATTTAAATTAATTAAATTTAATATGCTTTTCATATTGCCGTAAACAATAGCAATACCAACAGCAACAACAACAGAAAAATTATTTGAAATTTATTTTCTTTTCTTTTGTTTTCCGGAATGAAATTTACACTGAAATTAAATTTCAATTTTAAATTGTAACACTTTAAAAGAAAGGAAGAATCGATTCTGTTTCAGATACTTGGCAGCTTGTTTAGTTACTTGCCACATAACATAACTACTTGCCTACCATAACGTAGGTACCACACATCCTGACGACCACATCCTGTTGAGTAATTTTCTTCAACATTCATACATTCTCACATATGATTTATGATTTTAAATGCATAATAGACTAGAATTTGTTGTTGTTTTATATTTTGTTGTTGAAAATTTGAAATATCCATGCTTGCAGGTGAAATGGAAAACCAAAATGAAAAAGACTGAAAGGCTCAAGCAAACAACAGTAAAAGAAAGGAAATTAAGGAAAAGAAAGAGAGGTCTTGTAAACAGAGGATTAAATTTAAACTAAAGGTTGCCAATGTATGCAATGAAGTCAAAATAATTTGCTGAAAATCAATAATCAGATCTCTGGTTATGGTCTGAACTAAGTATGCCTACCAGAGATCAGCAATGAATCGTTTTTTCGCTACTCATAAGTACTCATGAAATTATGAGTACGAGTAAGTCCACAGGATTGAAATTCCACTATTCCGGTTCATTCCTTCTCACTACAACATTGATTTATAAGTACAGGTTGCAATGAGTACAAGTATAACGTTACATCAAACTCATAACATTCAAAATATGTTTGATTCGTACACCTACTCATTCGGATTCATAAATTTAGAAAAATACTTCTTATAATACTCATAAATGATTCGAGTGATTCGAATCATTCATCAAAATTTTTAGTATTAGTTGTTGTTTCATTTACAAAAACAAGAAGAAAGAAAAAGACAAAGACAGCAAGCAAAGGAAACACACAACCTTCTAGTGAGTATTGTAGTGTTCGTAAGCGAATCATAGTTATCTTGTGATTCTTGTAAATGTTGAGTAAAGGAGAGTAGAAATCAACTACATTATGCGTATTGTTAAGTATGAGTACGATGAAAACTTTGAATATGAGTAGTATGAATATGATATTAAAATAAGTATGAATGCGTATAAGATCAGAAATTATGAGTATGATTCGATTCTAATCTCTCTGATGCCTACCACGCTAGTATGGAGTTCGGACAGTATATAGAAATTTAAATTTAAATATGACCAACAACCAGACTGTTATTCTAATCACTTACAACACATATTCACTACCAAAAAGCCGCCTTCGGATTACTTTGCTCTTGCACTGATCAGGTAAACAGTTTTCACTTCACAAAAGCATTCAACATATGCCTGCTTTGGTTTTACAGCCAGTCAAGACATCAGTTTCAAGTAAATATCCTTGAATGTATTTTACGTAAAAGCATATGTTGTTATTTCCTAGAACATCAAATAGAGTTGTTTACCATGCGGCTGTTCTAAAGGGGCACAGGCAAAGTGTGCCTTTGATAACGACTGTGTAATCTTACACAAATTCTTAGAAACCACTTGTAGGACTCATTAAAAACACATTTTCTCAGCGGGGACTAGACGGAATTTTTGTTTTAAGCGTGTGAGCATTTCACCACACGACTTAATAATTCTATGGTTTGTTAAAAATCTAAAGTGTGTTCAGTTTACGATGTATTTTACATGTGGCTTGAAAACATTTCTCACTTCGTCTAAGGCAGTGTCGCCTAAGATCAAGATGGAAAAACAAGATCAATGGTTTGGCGGTGGCTAGACGCCAGTATTTATTTAAGCGCCAATTTTCTTTTTTATACAGTGAGCGTCAAAAGAAACTGTACACTAAGGATAGAATTCTAACAATCACCAAACTTAACTTTTATCACTTAAGGAGAGCGGCCGAAAAAATTTTAAAATATTTCGAAATTTTTTGTAATTTTTTTTTCAATTTTAAAAACTGGCAATGAAATAAAATTTAAAATAAAAATAACGGTAATTTATTAATGTATAGTTTTTTTAATGTCCACTTTCTTTAGACGCTCACTGTACTTGTAGTCCCTTTAAGAAGAATAGAGCTGTCATAAAGCATCTGTATCTTCTTACCCGGTTTCCGTTTTTTTTTCAGTTTCATTAAACAATTTATACCAGCCTATCGATTGGTCTACTGCAGCCTGATCCTACATTTGTAGGGCAGCCATATATTGTTGTCAAGAAATGACATCTTCTGTAACTGTATTATTAATAGCTAATGAAATGTCATATGGCCCAATTATCTATTTGAAAAGGGGAATGAAGTGTTTACAACACAGTAATTGTTAAAAGGATAAGCTTCTGAATAAAACTGTGATTCATAGTTCTCAAGTATCTTCTATTCGCAGAGATGTCAACTAGCTTAAGTCCTGCCAGCTATATTACAGGGATATTCTGGTCGGAACGGTTGCGATTATGAAGTGTAGATTATATCTTTTCCTACAGCGTGTTTTCCTATACAATGGCTGATGTTTACTTTCATATTTTTTTATTTCACTAATTAGTAATTCAAATTTACATCTCTCAGATATTTATTAAATTAAAAATTTTTATTTTTTAAAAATTTAAAATTTATTTTTTAAAATTTAATTCAATTTAAGCAAACAAAAACAGAAAAGAAATTTAAAGAAATTTTTAATAAAAATTAAAAATAAACAGAATGACAACCACAACAATATTATGATTAAATTTACCAAAAAAGAAAACTTTTTTAATCTCGAAAATAATTAAATTATTCTTAGAATAAAACCACAAACGGCAGGCGAAAATTTGGAAAGCAATTTCTCTTGACAACTTAATTTACCTGGAAAGTTTAATGTTACAACAAAAACAAACCCATATCCAACAAGGATATTCAAGGCAGTATTAGCACACCTCTTTTTGGATCTATATACATATATACATAGAAAGCTCTAATTTTCTCTATGTATTTATAACTGAGAAAAAGGCCTATAAAGTAAAGTATAGATAAGTCTGATCGTATTGAGGTATTAAATCAAATAAGTCCAGCCCTATGCTGTATGGGGAGCAGTTTGCTATCACTGCGCTATTAGAGATATGGAATTTGTTGTTATCAAGTTCAAAACTTCATTAGTACGCAAAAATTCCTCCAAATTCTTAAATATTGTACATACTGGCCATATGATTTATGGATCCTTTCAGTCCACTTCCCACACTTTACCACGCCAAACAGCACGTCATCTTTCGAACACTTTGAAGTATTGTAGTGTGATACTCCAATTCCTATAAAATGACATCCACCATACTACAGAGGCGTTCATTAGTAAGGATCTAACTGTTGGTCCCTCACTCTATCAAAAATATCGTACATCTCTGGAGGAGATACATTTCAGCGATTACCCTTATAAGAGTTTCTGCAAAGGGGAACATTAAATTAAATTAATAACTCCGACGTAATTTTAAGGGCTTGTACAACAGGAAATTCAAATGAACTCAGACGTAAGATCTGACTTGGGATAAACAAATGATTCCTATTTGTAAAGGAAGGTGATCAGTAATCAATGACCGGAGACTGAGACAATCTAACAACGACTACTGTAAACGCGAATAATAATGAGAAGAAGAGGACGCCACAAAATATCTGCTCTCTGCCATTGAGACACTTGCGAATGTAAGCGAGGATTCTTGGGCAAACAAAATTTATTGCCAGAATCTGCCTCATTTTTATAAAATCCATACCTTAACAACACCGTCATGGTGGTTATGAAAAGGCAAGAGGTATAGTTGAAAAAAATTATTTTTCAACAGAACGTCGCTATGAGTGATTTAATTCCAAAGCAAACATTGCAGGAAGGTAATGTCTTTAACAATAAATCTCATTTCTTACCCGGAAATTAATTCAAAAAAATGTAAATTGTCGTAGATAGAGCTTGGGAAACTGTGAAGTGGCTGTAGAAAAGCCACTGCATCGAACTTTTGTCTTCGGTTTGAGGTTACCGTCAACTCAGAGAGTAACTGCTGAGATAGTGTTACTCTCTGATGTGACGGAAATTCTTTCGGTGACTTTCTCTCAGCAGTCTTCTTTCAAAAATACACAACGAGGTTGATGTGAGAAATTAGATGTTGTAATCCTGACTTAGAGGTTGTAATCCTGACTTAGAGGTTGTAATGAGCAACTAAGTTAATACTTGGGCGATATGCTATTTCAATAGGATGGACACTTACAACATTGGTGATGTGAGAAGCTAGGTTGTAAGCCTGACTTAGAGGAGATATACGTTGTTATTGAATGAATATTGAACGTGTCTCATTCAGGGAGTATGGGATGACTGTACGTAGTGCCAATTCCAATAATCTTTCAATTTGATGAGGTCCTGTAGTCTGAACCTCAATATGTTATTAAGGCCTTAACAAAGAACGAAGTTAAGCGGTTAATCAGGCAAAAAATCTTTGCGGTTATTAACGTTTCTTTTTTTTCAAGCTTTTAATTAATAGACCTCGAAACGAATAGCTGAGAAAAAAAGGAACCTTCAACTGATACAGGATATAAATTATTATTTAAATTCAGTTGAATTTTTTAATTGGTATTGTTGTTGTTTTTTCTGCTGTCATTATTTAATTTCCTATTAAATAATTGCAGTCTCTGCCTTCCTGTGGCACTTGTACTGTGAGTTTCAGTTCAATTGTGTTCATAAATTATGACAATAACTTGAGTGTGTGTGAGTGTATGTGTGTATTTTATTGAATTTATTTACGAGTATTTTATAAATAATTGTGTGCTAAACTTACCTTTTTTTATTTTTAATTTTTCATTATCATCATGGGTTTTTTTGTTTGTTGTTGTTGTTGTTGCTTTATTTAATTAACAACATATGCCCAGATTTCTCTCAGCACGATTATTATGAACGTAATAATGGTGAAAAGGTTTTTAATTTTGCACACGTTTTTTTCCCACAACAATGTTGTTGTTGTTGTTATATTTTTTTTTATTACATTAATTAAAAATGCTTAAAAAATATGAACAAATAAAACCCAGGGAAACGAATAAATCCAAGCTCGTAGAGTATCCTTGTTAAGGCCATAAATCACTTGAAAAATTTTTGGTTTTCAATACAATAACGATTGTAACGCGTTTTGGTTTCAATTTGTTACGATTTTTCTTTCCACGATTTTTTGCACATTCTGTAAATATACAAACAAACAACAACAATAACAAAAATTATAATCAAAAAGAAGGATATTTTTCGAACAGGATAACGAAAGAATTCCAAAAAAAAAAAGGAAAAAATTTTAAAATATTGTTAGAAGTGCATAATAAATACAAATAAAACAATTGAAAATAATTGAAAAATAAAACCAAATAATAATAATAATTATTGGCCACAGGCTATTAAAGTATTGGCTGACTGACTGAGCAGCTGGCTGTTGTTGGATGCTGATGCTCTTGATAACCCCGGTTGTTGTGCGTTTTGTGTTAATGTTTAAGTGTTGACGATTGCGTGTTGCAACTCAATTTGTAGCCACGTTTAATTTTTTTTAAATACAAAAACCAAATGCAGCAACACGACAATAAATTATTATGGTTTGGCCATAATTAACCGTTAGAAAAATAGTAAAATAGAAAGAGAGCGAGATACACTAGCAAGGGATACACTAGCATTTCGTTGGCAGTTCATTTTTCATTTGCTTATAATAACAGTGTGTTCGATTTCCTGGAAATCGACGCAGAGAATGTTTATTTTTATTCCTCTTTTTATTCATTTTTTTTTTATAAAAATTCCATGAAATTTAAATTTTTGAAATTAGTAGACTCGAGGAACGAATTTTTTCCCCTTTCCCTTTCTTCCTATTAATACTTTAAGAAACACCAGGACTATACCAGAACTTGAACACGCATTTCCTTATTATGTTTATGTCGCGCTGTCACAGTTTCATTAATCAAGTTTAAGTTTTTTCACTTAAGATAGAGCTTGCTTAACTAAAACTGGATGTGATAGGATTACATCTGTCTTATAAAGTTTTGCCCCTGTGAAGTGGTTAAAAAGTTATTTTTTTAGCAAAAACGCAAAAAAATGTAAAAAGAATTCCGTCCAGTCCTTAAGTCCATACCAAAAACAAACGAATCCCATCAGCAGTTACGCTCTGAGTAGATGGTAACTTCAAAACAGAGTCAAAAGTACGACGCATTGGCTTTTCTACAGTCACGTCATGGTTCTCCGAGCTCAATATACAACAATTTAAATTTTTTTGAATTAAATTTCGAGTCAGCAAGGACACACATACATAGTTGTGTCATTAGAACCCTTCAGTCAGGATTACGACTTAGCTTGTCACACCAGTTATGTTGTGAGCGTTACTTCTATACATGAACCGATTCCGAACGACAAATTTTTGAGAAACTTTTCATAGCAATTTTTTTTTACTCTCAGAGTTTTTGCAAGAAATCTGCTGAGAGGAAGTCGCCGAAGAAATCTTTGTTTATATTTTCGTTTTAGTTGGAGATGTTTTGACCTGGAATTTGAACCGTGGCCTCATGTCTAATAAGCCAATGCACTACCTACTAGACTACGGCGACTTGTGAAAATGTCTAACGGGTTCAAATTGCAAGGTCTCGGAGGTACTTTTAAATCCTCAAATCGCTCGTAACGATGGCCTGATGAAACTACATGTGTTTGATATCACTATCATCCGATTGAGGTCAATAGAAGTTGGTAATTCTTGAAGAAATATGAGGCGATAGTGTCGCCAGCCCAAAATCCACACCAAAACAATGAGTTTTCCGGAAAGCCATTAAACGTTCTTGGTTCTTGTGTAGATTGATGTGATCAGATGCAGACTCTGCAGCAGCTGATAAAGGATGAATACACGCCATTATTTATGGCCAGAGGGTAAAGAAAAGCACTGACTATGTTCAGTCTGGCCGACAGAGCGTTTCCAGATCGCTAAAGTAGACTAGAGTCCTGTTATTATTTTGACTAATATTAGTACTTCAGGTCATGCAGAGTTAATTTCTTAAGCATATAAAGTCCACAGTGCAACTACTTGCATTCAATAGATTCTCTTATTAAATATTGATTCATCCCCTCGCCCCCTTCAATGAGTATTGATTACACAATTTTTTGCAGGCAGCAATGCATTTAATTTTCTTGCGTGTTTGCTAACCAAACAAAAATAAAAATGAAAATGAAAAAAAATCGTTGCTCTTTCAAATTCAAAATTTATCGCTTAATTTCTACGACGTAGTATTCTTTAACACTCTTCTTCTTCTTTTTGCAACTCAGAGATCCTTTTAATCCTTTTGTTATGCTTCACAAAAATGAAACGAAATTAAACAAAACAAAGGAATGGAAACAACATTGCTGCTATGTTGTTGCACTATTGGTGTTGAAATTAAAAAAAAAAAAAATGCACAACACAACACAAGAACAAGCTTTAAAAAAAATAAAGGAGACCAGGACTAAAGCCATAGCACAGGGGTGTTTAAAACGGCTACCCCAGTAAGTTTTTTGTTTGCAACTGCACGTGTTTGACTCATCCTGTCCAATCATTCATCCTTTGCACATACATACATACGTATGAACAACGGTTACTCTTTTCATTCTTCCGTTATTCCAGCAGGCAAATTTATCCGCTTGTTGTTTGGTTACGGGTTTCTGTTTTCTTTCTCGTTTTTTCCAACGAATGCAATAACAACAACAACAACAACAACAGCAATAAGAACCATCAGAATTTCTTTTCATCCTGGTGATGATGATTAAAAAAAAAACGAAAAGAAGAAGAACAACAAGAAACTGAATCCTTTTCGATTGAAAATAATAACAACAACAACAATAACGCTTTTAAGAAAATTCGTGGTAATCGAAGAATTTAACAGAAAGTTTAAAAATGCAGTGGAGATTGATTATAAGAAATCAGATCAACTGTTCCAAGTAAAAAATAGGGCAGCTTCTCGAGCAACGGAGGAGTAAAAAACTGGAAAACTGTACATAACAAAAGGAAAGTAATCGGGTCATTTCTAGTAGGAATCAGGAAGCTAATCTAATCCTTGCTGTGTACGGATTGTGTGCTGAGAACTTGAAGAAGTCTGTCTGGAAAGTAATGGGAATGTTTCTGGTAGGGATGAGAGAGCTAGTCTGATTCTCAGAATGTAAGGATGTTGTACTGAAAATTTGGGGAAGTCTATCTTGTTCAATATATGCAGCTATTGTCTGAAATAAAGGGTATCGCCACCTTTGAATTCTAAGGTGTGTGCAGTATTTTCCAATATTAGTGGTTAAGAACTTTAAAAGCTGTCTTAACTGAGACATGAAGAAGAGAATGAAGAAAAGCAACCAGAATGTATTGGAAAGACCAGGTTCCTTGCTAGCAATAATTCGGAAAGAAGCACAAGTCCCACGTGATTTGAGTTCCATATGGTTGGGTATTGGTTAACCGATTCGTTATAAAGATAATCCACGATTGCAACTTTAATTTGATGACTGCGGTTGTTTGAGATATTTAAGCCACAATATTTTAAACGTGGCTCTCTTAGAATCTTGTTGGAATATTAACTCACATACGAAGCATAATAAGATAATGTGAGGTTATCCTATAAAAAAACGACAGAATGCGGGCACTTATGAAATTGAAATATGCTTGAGGTTCAACGTGAATACTGAGAAATAACTGCTCAAGGAAATGTCAGCGAAATTTGAAATTATTTCAGAAGCCAGTAGAAATTATTAAAGACAGCCTGGAAGATTGTCTTCAAACCCAAAGGAGTTAATTTAGTTAGTTTAGTTATCTCACACTAAGGGTAAATACCTTATCAGTCTGTGCTCTTTTTCAAAATGTTAAATAGCTTAGCTATGCAGACGAAAAGTGTAAAAAATCATTTCACAGGCTTCATGATATGCAGTACAAGCTAGACCACCTTTCTTAACGTCTCAATATATTTGGTTTCGAAATAAGTCTCTTAAAAACCAAAGAAATATGGATAAATCCCAGATGATCTAGTACTTTACATCTTCTATGCCCACCAGTTTAACTCAAGATCGAAAAGTTTAAAAGCCTTCGGTCAAGATTACGACCTAGTTTCTCACACGACTTATATTGTGTGTGTTAATTTTATACATGAGTGGCGGTATCTACAGTTTAAAGTCGACTCCGGACAACAGATTTTTGAAGAAACTTCTTTCGACGTTTTTGCCAGCCACCACTCACCGATAACACCGATATTTTTCTCTGTCCCATGACTATTGAAATACCAAAATATTTCTCTGAACATTAAGGCCTATAAGGCGGCGGCAAATCATGTCCACATTTGTAAAATTATTTTCAATTCTTTCATCTGAAGTGAAAGATCCAAAAATAATCAAACAACGCATAAATATTTTTAAAATTTATAACAAAGGTGGTGATTTAAGCGCGAACAATTTCTGAGATTTACAAGATAATTATGCTCGTCATAGTCGACTCACTGTGCAAAGCAATTGGCAAGATTATAAAAAAAATTGGAGAAAATTAGAAGCGTTACAAATGTATCAAACAATTGACTAATGCAGTCAATCAACGATTGACAAACATTGTCAATCAATGATTGACAAATGTAGTCAATCAAAGCGCACACCGCTGAATATATCGGTGAATACTAATTCGAATTTTTCGTTTTAACAATTGAGGTTATTTTATAGCCCATATTTTGCATTTGAATATGCACATCCATCTCTATGAGCTGCAGCACAGAGAATAGTAGCAACGATTGACCATTTACTACGCCGTAGATATGCTGTTGTATAGGCTTTACATGTAAAATTTTCGTATAAAACTTTTCTTTTGTGATGAAATTCATTTCTGATACATGGTGCCTAAGAAAAACTGGGATTCTTTGGGAAGTGATTGTGGAAAAGCATTGGATTTCACAGAAAAGAGAGGAATTGGACTATAAGCTAATCATATTTGTTTTGCCTTCAATTAAAGATTATGAACTAGGCTGTATGTGGTTTTAATAAGCCTGTACTACAAGCCACAATATGTGCTTTGGATTTCACAAAAGGCTGAGGAAATGTGGCTGTAAGTTAATCAAATTTGTTTTTAATTAAAAATTATGAACGCGGCTGTATATATGGTTTCAATAAGACTATGCCATACGTCGCATAACACGGATAAATTTAGCTTTATTGCATGCTTAATTTCCAGAATGAGTACCTTCACGTTTTGGCGGCATCAGTTGACAATCAAAATCATGCGACTTGCTGCCATTAGAGGAACTACGTCAAGGGCTATAGGTACACTTATAATACCCTGAGGTTTGAGCATTTCGAAACTATCCAAATACCACTTAAAATATGCCGAAAAGTGTTGGAAAACCACCTCAAAAAGATAGACTGGCTGGAAACAGTCCAGAGGCATCAGTTTCTGTGCTTTATAGTGCAAAAATGTTTACTTTTGGAACCTCTAAATGGATAACCCTTTATTTAATAAATTAAATTTAATTAAATTTAATTTAATTTATTTAATTAATTAAATTGATTTCCTTTTTCCAGACAAATTTAAGTAAATCACTAGCCACACAAAATCCTCAAAAGCTCTGCAGTGGAGACTACTCTGCTTATGGCCACTGTGCGGCATGTTATTATTATTTATTATAGTATTATTGTACTATTATAGTTGTTCTTGTTGTTATTGTTTATTTTAAAGTTTTTTTTTTTTTTTTGTTTTCAATTTTTAATACATGCTGGTAATAGTGGTGAGTGTGATGATGCTGTTGTTGATCTCCGTAAAACTCTGGCATTTTTAACACTCTTATTGCCACAGCCACCGCTAGACTACACAACACTACAGACGATGATGATGATGATGATTTTTGTTTCAATTTCTGGTTATCCTTTAAAACTATTGTTATGATTTTTCTCTTTTTTTTTTTGGTTTGTTTGTTTGTTGGTGTTGTTGTTGCAACAACAATGAAATTTTATTTAAATTTTGTTTAACGTGAGAGAGTGAGAGAGAGTATGTTGCAAGTAAAATGCACAAAAACAAACACGATTTTTAAATCCATAGGCCTTGTATTTCTTTTAAAAAAAGGCTTTTCACAGTTATAGGGTGTATATGTGTATGGGTGTGTGTGTGTTTGAAAGAGAGATTTTATAAACTGAATACGATACTGTGTGTTATTGTATGGGTAAATGGGTTTTTATTGTATTTTAAATGAACACAGGGGTAACAAAAATGTTATCATGTTTCAACCTTATCCAGTCACACGTACATGCATACAGTCGAGCACACATACAAATTTTCACTTCTCTTGCAATCATAGTGTTCCGCATAATGTTTCACTCACACTCTATCTCTCTCTCTCTCCTCATCTGCCTCTTTGGCAGCATTCGAAAAAGCCCAACAATTGTATAAACATTTGTAAGGCAACAACAATAACAACAACAACAGCACATCTCAACAGCAGTAACAACATATAAAATGCAGCAGCATCAACATTTTACAAACAGGCACACAACTGAAGACACAAACGCACACACAAGCAACCATTGACTCAGACCCAGTGTCAGTCAGCGAGCCATGCCAGCCAGTCGGTAGACGTAAAATTAAAAAATAAAAACAAAAATTAAAACGAATTAAACAGAAATTCGTACAATAATCACCGGAATCCTCATGCGTATATTTAAAGCACACACACGGACACACACACACGTACACGCTTACGCACGTTAAACACGAATGAACGTTTCGTTTAAGAGCATACAAAAACCGAAAAAAAAAATATTATAACACGGACGCGACATGCGGTAATTAGTGTTGCAACAATAACAACTAAAACACGATCACCCAAAATAAAAACACCAGGCAATACAACACGATTAAAAAGCTATTAAAACGTTGTTTTTGTTGTCAAATGTATATTTTTTTAATAACAAACGCGTTTTAATATAAGCCAGAGAGAGAGCAAATGTTGTTTGTTTGTTTGTTTATTTCGTAGCGAGTAAAAGACAAAATCGCGCTTAAATTTTGTTTTCGTTTTCCATTTTTAAGAATTTATTTCAACTTATTTTTCTTTTTCTTTTCAGCAAAGGCTTGATTTGATTTTGGAAAATATTTATTCTTCTTTTTCTTAATTCATTTTCTCATTCATTTATTTTATTTTAATATAATTTTCATTGGTTTTCATTTTCAATCACATTTTCCATGTTTAGTAGACGTTATAACGCTTTTCAACCGCACAACACAACCGTTCATTTGCTCTGTTTGTAAACAACTAAATAAAACTTGTTTTCACATGTTTGGAATAATCGTCATCATCATGATTATCATCATCATTTCTAAGTGTGTGCGCGTGTATGTGTTTAAGTGTTGCAGGGAGTGGTGAATTTCTTTGCTTGTTTGGCTGCTAAACATTGTCGTACGGCAGTTTTTGGCATGTCTCTGACCAAATGAGTCTGTAATACGCATGTTGCCGCAACATTTAAACAAGCAACATGCCTTGATTCATATTGTCTTTGTGTTTTTGCTTGTTTTTATAAGACATCTAATGGCATTCCTTGTAAAGGCCAGGATTTATTATGCAAAATAGGATTTATTTGTTCGTAAACATGACGTTTTAAACAAAAACAAAAAAAAAAATAATTCTTCATCATATTCAGGCTTAAAAGAAATGAACTTAAAACCATAACTTATAGTCGAGAACTAAAAGGCAGCTGTCGTTTGGAAATTTTCAAAGCCAAAACTGTTTAAAAACAAAAGGGCACTGTCATCAGCAATGAAACTATTACAGTATTTACGGATTGGCTAAATTAGGCCTCACACTCCAGTTAAGGCATGAAGTGTTACACAGTGTTGTATTTAAGAGAAAGCAGATTGATATCCTAAAACAAAACCTCATTTCAATAACGGCTTATAATGCTTTTGAAATAAAGGCTAGGACTAGAAAATCGTCAATGTCAAGTGGAGAGCCATAGGATTAATCAGTGATTTAGTTTTGTAAGTTTTTTTTTTAATTTTCTTTAACGAAAGCAAATTTTAATCAAAATTTGAGCAAACTGTGAAATTTAGTTTATATTTGACAGCCATTAATTGCAGACTATTGTGCTATTTAAGGAGAAAAGGAAGAATAGATGAATTTTTGCCTTATTCTTCGGATCACCGAATGACTCTTCATTCATTTTACGTGACACCTTATTTTTTGGCAATGATGTAGCCGTAATCTAGTAGATAGTGTTTTGGCTCATTAGACACGAGGGCGCGATTCAATTTGATAAATATTTATTCGGCGAAGTCCTCTCAGCAGATTTCCGGCAAAAACTCTGAGAGTAAAATAAAATTGTCATGAAAAAGTTTCTAAAAAATCTTTCGTTCGGAGTCGACTTTAAACTTTAGGTCCTGACTAAAGGGACCAATTATATAAGTTAGTTAGGAAACCTATTTTACCCTTAAAGCTCCTGGACTTATTAAGCCTCCCCAGTAATTCCATTGTTCTTGAATTCGATATTTGGTAGTAACTTAGCCAGTTTACAGCTCTGTAGATTGGCTTGTAGTACAGTGCATTCTTTCGCTTATTCATTCCTCTGCTATAGAAACCACCAACAACATCATGATATTGATTTAGAGACAGTCGAGAATACTATTCCTAATGTCTTGGAAAGTGCCCATTAAAGAGGAGATATTATAGATCCGCCATCTTGTTTTGAGTTCTAAAAACTCCAAAAATCTGTATTCCCTATTTTTGAAAGGATTACAGAAAAGATAATATTAACCAGGAAGATTATAGAAAAATCAGCTGCCGCCTCATGTTAAAAAATAGTGCAATAGCAGCAATGAATAAATTTCTTCAGCACTACATACAACACAACAATCCATTATATTATTCAAAATGTCATTATAGATAGCAACTCTATCATTCTAGAACTTGCTTGAATTGTCCAATTACTTGCTTAACTTGAAAAACTTGTAAAACGTAAACAAAGTAAAGAAACATTAAGAATAATAGCTAGTATATAGCCCTGCAGGTATAGAAAACCCTTTCAAAACTCGTCTTTCAATCGATTGCAGTCGGTACAAAGAAGCTTAGGAATGTCTACATGACCTAATCTAATAAAATTCAACGAATTTGTTAATTTACTGTGTTGTGTGGATGCAAACTGACTGACTACATTAAAGCCAAAAATCATACAAAAACTTCAAATGTTTAACAATAAGTGTTTCAGAGATCTTGGCTCTATAACTTCAGTAACACGGAACGTAGTACACATGCTGAAGCATATAAAAAGAAAATGAAGATGTTTCAGAACTACTGTTAGAAAGATGCTCAATATCATATCAGTAATGGTGGTAGAATGGAAGTCATAAAGCTGAAGAGACCGTGATCGAGTAAAGGCCACATGCAAATGCCCAGTACCCATAGAGTAGGAGAGTGTGATCTTATACAGGAAGGCCGAAAAATAATAGCAATAATAGCAGCAAAACATGTTGGATGGCTTTGAAAATTATCAAAAGTGTGCAGTGAATGAAAAGAAAGAAAAGTTAAACCAATTTCGCAAAAAATAAGGATCTATTAGCCATAGATCTGTTGTTATTTCTTACACGTTTTAAATGGAAGAAGAATAATTCGTAAATTATTTCAAATGTTCGATATATTAAATGTTATCTCCTCTTGCCATGCCAAGATCTCATTCCATTTTTACTTTATTTCTACGCCTTTCCCCTGCTTAATTCATAGCCTCTCACAAAAACACTTTAAACTTTTAAAAACAAATTCCATACATTACAAGTATGTACTCCTTCCTACTCACGCACTTGAGAGTGTGTGTAACAATTTATCACAACTTATCAGAAACACAAATTCTCTCTCTATCTCTCACTCGCTCTCTTTCTGAACTCGATAACAAACAACAGATTTATATTTCAACAACAAGTTTTTTAACCATTTGTAACGGAATAATAATGAAAATAAAATGAAAATAAAAATAAAAGAAACTTAACCTCAATAGATTAATTAACGGCCATAAGTTTTAAATGTTCGTTTCGAGAAAAAAAAACACAGGAAAAGTTCAACAGAAATGATTATCCTGACATTGCCAACGATGGCAATAAAATATAAAACTTAAGCGTGTCATTTAAAATATTTATCATAACTGTTACAAGAACAACAACAACAATACAAACACCAGCAACATTTACTACAAAGGCAAACGCAAAGTAACGGGAAAACTACTCAATTTAAATATGGCAAACGGAAATGTAAAAGTTAAAAAGTGTCATTGTTTGAGTGTGTTAAAGACAGCAAAATAAAAGTGTGTAAGAGAGAGAGAGAGAGTGAGCCGCATAACCAACTATAATCAATCAAATGCAGATGTGTTGCTATTGTAAACAGAATATATAAACAAAAACACACACATACTTATGCATTAGCTTAAGGAAACTGTTTTTATTCTGGTTACACAAGTTAACAACAATGTTGATAACATACTTTGGCAACATGTTCCTAAACAAAATGTTTAAAAATTTTACTGAATTCACCACATTTGGGAAAAACTATTGTTGCGAGTGTGTGGTGATAGGGTAAATATGTGTTGTTAAATGCTTGAAAATGTGTCTGAATGACTGTTGAGTGTGTGCATGTGTGTATGTATGTGTGTAAAACATATATAATCATTATCATCATTATTGCATCTTAATAAAACATGAATCGAATAAACCAAAATAAACCACAACACATTTTAGCATTTAAAGCATAAAACTGGGTTCATAAAAATAACAACGACAACAATAACAAGAACAATAACAAGGAAGAATAATAGAAAAACCGAAAACAAAAACACAACCAAAGCTCATTGATTATGAACACGAGTTATTTTGGTCAATCGTTGGTTGGGCTTCTATTCAATAAAATTTCAAAAACTCAATGACTCTGTGGGTATATTTTCTCACAGTGCATATGTATAGGAATAGGCACGCTTGTGTGAGAGAGTGTATGTCTGAATTGTTTAGTCCTTATTAACGTGTTGCCACCTAAAAGAGAAAATTAGGTTAAAAGGAATTTAATTCCTTCGGTAAATTTGTGTTAATTATTAAGGAAAGTTGTTGCATTTTCTCAATAGAGGACCTTTTTGGGGGATTATTTTGAATTAATTTCACTAGCAATGAAGTAAATCGGTGTTAAGCTCTTGGTCCAGACACTCATGTATAAAAAATTAACACACACTACATGGGTGTGCAGCCCTTGCGCTGACCAACTTCTTCCTTTTCCCTGATTTTGGTGGAACTTGGTTAGTACAGGGACTGAGTTCACCCGCGGCATCACAACGGGCCGCTATGCGTGCTCAAATGAGCTTTGTGATATCAGAGCTACCACTCCGACCTAACCTAACCTAACCTACATGGGTGCTGTGAGAAGCTAGGTTGTGATCCTGGCTAAATGTTTGTAAAAACGAATTAAGTAAGCCTGATCCTACCCATGTTTGTAGATAAATCGATAGCACTTCGATAGCACTTTAAAGATATGAAGTATTCTTTCGAGCCTATTCAGTTGATACGAATCTAAATATACCCAAGTCTTCTAGGTAGGATTGTTCTAGTTGCCACCCACTACTAGCCTAATAGCGAATATGTTCAGAACCTCTTCTTGAATACCCTCCTCAATATTGACCTTAGGGTTTGAAGGTTTCTGTTCAGAGCCTCCTCCTGTATCAATATTTACTATCAGGTTTGAAGGTTGCTAAGATATCACTTACAACGTATATGTAAGTCTGTCGCATGTGGTAGTTAAGCGCAAAGCTCTGAACACCACAGATAGGATAAGAGGAGCCAAGTTTGACACTAGATGGAGCCAATCGCGACCTGAAAATTTCAGAAACTGGGCGAAACCTCATTAACTGTTCTCTGGACAGAATCCCATTTTCATTGATTTTGTAAATGCTTTACTAGAAGGCTTAGTAACAGGGCTGACAAGAGTGAATGTGGGTGAGTCGATATCAAATAGGGGGACAGAAGAGAAAAATTCGGAATCCATGGGTAACTCAGTGTACGCTATCTAGAGAGGTACTCAATTCAACTTGGGTAGAAAGCAAAAAACGTGATACATAGCTAAAGTCTCTGATAAACAGGCCGCCATCAGTGCACTCGACTCATAAGAGATAGATTTGAGAAGAGCTGAATCAACTTAGCAGAGGACCTGCTAGATCGTTACCATATCAGTAGCCATGCCTGGAATATCCAACCTTCACCGTTTTTTCAGACAATAGACAACGAATAAAAACTGTGGCAACACTTTTAACCAAATCTGTGGCTACTAAAAGGCTCACTAGTGTAGCCGAAGGCCTAACCACAAAAGAATGTCATTTTAAACGTTTTTAACCACATCCCAGCATATCCCCATGGTATTAAGAATTACAGCCCAAAGGTCAGGGAGTTAATGTTTAACCGCCCCAAGGGCACAGATTACAATACCAATGATGATACCAAAAACCATAAAACCTATTCAGGTAGCAATGAAATTTATTGCATACTCTCCATAATCAAAGATTGAGTAATGCATGAGTGAGAGAGCGAGAGCGACAATGTGGGGGTCAAACGCATCATCATTTACTAACACCGGCCATCATTGCCTAACGGGAATCCATTATTGCGAAACCAAATCATGAATCCTTTAGATTTGAATGCTGAAATGTGATTCAAACATTGTTGTTGTTGTTGCTGTTTTGCTTAATTCTAGCGGTTGGCATTGTTTTTGTTTTTGCTTTTGAGTGGTAAAAATTCAAAATTCGTTTTCTAGTCTTTTAAATTGTTTCAATGCTTTCGAGGTATAAAAGCTGCTAAGAGAAGCTGCTCTAAATCCAGTAACTTCTGGCGTTTTTTAAGTTGTGTCGGGACCCAACAACAACTATGGTCATGTGGTAGTGTGGTAACATTTTATAATGGTTTGATGCGGCTAATACCACACAAAAGACAACATCAAGCATGTACAAACATGTCTTCACTAAATACGTACGTACTATATACCGTTCGAGTAGAGTGAGTTGATTGTGTCGAAATGTTAAGTCCTTATGGTCATGTTTAGTTGCCACTGAATTTAAGATAACCAGGACGTTTTAATAGCATGTCAGAGCAAGAGGGCAAATGTAGTAAGTTTGTTGATAAGTAGGGGATTTGGTGAGTGCTTTCAATAATAGAGGGTCCTTCAACATCGAGTTTTTTTTAAAGTGCTTGCTCATAAAAGAGACTTATTGCCTTGTTGAATGGCTATTATAACACGAGGCCATAGGTTGAGATTAGTGGAGCCCATGGCAATAGCACATACAGTCAGAGTTTCGACCTAGCTCCTCACACCACCTATGTTGTGTGTGTTAATTTTACATACATGAGTGGCGGGATCTACAGTTTAACAAACGACAGTTTTTTAAAATTTTTCACGGCATTTTTTATTTTACTCACAGAATTTTTGCAAGAAATCTGTTGAGAGGCAGTTGCAGAAGAAATATTTTTTTAGATTTCGTTTTGCAGAAGATGTCTCACCCGGGGCGACTACTCCGGCAAATAACGTAGATAAATGAAATATGCATTCTGAGAGGCATTAATGTTCCACAAGTTCTAAAAATGTGCTCCGATGATCCATTTTCATCGTCACAGAATCTAAATGTCAGGTTCGAGGCAACCCTTTCTAAAGTGCGCTGTGAAAAGGCCGGTTATCAAACCTCAGGTTATCATACCTCAAGATATCAAACCTCAGGTTATCAAACCTCAGGTTATCAAACCTCAGGATATCAAACCTCAGGTTATCAAACCCCAGGTTATCAAACCTCAGGTTATCAAACCTCAGGATATCAAACCTCAGGTTATCAAACCTCAGGTTATCAGACCTCAGGATATCAAACCTCAGGTTATCAAACCCCAGGTTATCAAACCTCAGGTTATCAAACCCAAGGTTAGCAAACCCAAGGTTATCAAACCCCAGGTTATCAAACCCCAGGTTATCAAACCTCAGGTTATCAAACCTCAAGTTATCAAACCTCTGGTTGGCAAACCTCAGGTTTAATAGACTCATGAATCAGATCTCCACTTATTTCAGTTTCCCAAAAAAAAAAAGATTTTGATTGTCTCATATCTATTTGGTTTTTCCTTTCCTTGACCACTTCACATGATGGTTGTAGCTTCATCAATGGCGTAAATCTTCCCCTCTCTATAGGCTCATCTGCTTGCTCATTGCCAAGAATTACCACTTGATGTAGACCCCAGCAGACGGTAACCTTATTTTGCTTACCAAGCGGATTCAGCTTTTCCAAATAGGCTCAATTAACAGTCGATTTAACCTCATAAGAGCGGAATACTGGAATGGTGGCCTGACTGTCAGATAGTATTGCTATATCCTGTCTTTTATATGTACTTCCTATTCAAATTGAATTGAGCACATCTTCTGATGGTACAGGCTTTCGCTTGGATATTTCCCCCTAGGCTCGAAATATTTCATTCTGGGACCTGTTCCTCTTCCAAAAGCCCTTATTGATCCATCTGTATAGTGATTACTTCCTTCATTTTTGTCACGAAGTCTCGTTGCGCAGCACTTCCCAAAACCATAGCGTCAATTGGTTAGGTCCAGTGCAAAAGTTATGAAGGAAGCTGTCAATTAATCGATTGATATTTTCCAGATATTATTTACTAAACATAGGGTACATCCCCTAACCCCAATACATGTATTTATTGTGTTGTAATAAAAATTATAAAATTCGAAAAAGAAACTTGAACTTCAAAAACACTACCCGAGAGTTTAAAATCATAGACATTTCTGTACATACTTATATGTTAACTTGTTACAACGAAGGTGAGACTTTCAGCAATGGAGGCGTTAGCATATGAGAAGTCTACCTTAGGTTAAGGCGGCAGGATAATATGAATAGATTTGGAAATAAAAAGAAGATTAAACAATAGGATATAATGAATTAAGCCAGGAATTAATGAAACTTTTCGTTAGGACACCTGCACAAATTCCCACTCTTATGGGGGAACTAAGCCATCAAACATGACCCTTTTGTTTCAACAATATTACCGCCTTGGTACTACCTTATGAAACTCTAAAAACGGCTCTCTGCGGCTTTTCTTTTTGGTCATATTTGTACTTCATGTTATGTTCTCTTCATGCATTGACTTCTGCCACGTTTTGTGGTTTTAACCCACAATTTTTTTCAATGTTTTTTTGTGCAAGCATGGGTGGCTGTTTCTCTCATAAAAAGTAGGCTGTTATAGTTTGGCCCGTGAGTTTTAATCATGTAGTCCATGTCTCTCTAGCTTTTTTGTTGTTTTTGTATTTTGCTTTCTTTTTGTAATTTTTGATGTCAAACAAATTGTCGTCCATCGTCGCTTTAATTTTTTTTTTCTGTCTTTTTGTCATTTCATTCCAGGTCGTATTTGACAAGCATCTATCCATCCAACAACCTGCTTTGGAGCAATCCATTGATGCTTTTCTTTTGACACAATAGAGACACCAACCAACCAACTACACACACACACGCACACCGAGACACACACAATGTAATCCCATGGAGAATTAGTGGAGAGAAGAAAAATTCTTTTGTTATTTAATCGTTAGTTTTTTATTAGAGCGACAACAACAAAACGAAAAAAAAGAAGAGTGAAATAGAAAAAGAATAGAAAAAATGTTTTGTGGATCATGTTTTATGAAGAAGACCAAAATGATGTCATGGCTTTTAGGACAATGATTTGGATTATTAACAGTGGTGTTAACGAAGAGAGCAGCTTTGTTTTTGTAGTTTATTGCAGGAACACACTAAACAAAAATTGATCGTTTTATTTCTGTAGTAAATAATACAAGAGAGTAGCTGTAACGAATAAATCGTTCGGCAAACCAAAACAGGAACCGTAATCAGGCAGAAAAGGATTCTATTGCTAAGAAATCCTGAAGCATCTCGACAAGTAGACAATGTGTTCGGAATATTATTAACGTTTTCAAGGAAAATTACAATGAGAACCTTATATATTCATCAAACTGCTGCACAATACATAGCGAACTTCACGGTACGGAGAAATTTCTATTGTAGAGGCTCTTTCGTAAAAATTTTTTATTCATTTGAAAGAGGCATTGATGCCATTATGTATGGCATCTGCCCGAGTTCTACCATTTTGATAAAATAATTTTTTTATTATTAGCACGTGTTGTTGAATGCTATTTTGCAATGGCCGCTATCAATTGGTAAAGTACTACGACCAGACGATCTACATTGACTTGAATTAACAATAAAGAATAAGAAGGAATAAAATAATTTGAAGAAGGCGGCGTAGTCTAGTAGGTTGTAGTATGTTGGCTTATTAGACGTGAGGCCACGGTTAAAGCCCTAGAAACGAAAAAAATATTTCTTCAGCAACTTCCTCTCAGCAGATTTTTGGCAACAGCTTGAGAGTAAAAAAAAGATAATTGCCATGAATAAGTTTCTCAAAAATAAACCTTAAACCTGTAGGGTCCGTCACTCATGTATAAAAATTAACACACGCAACATAAGTGGTGTGAGAAACTAGGTTGTAATCCTGACTGAAAGATTGGACTGACCAATTACGTATGTATGTTCCGGAGATTTATTGTCCTCAGCAAAACATTCAACTTAAAACAGTTCCTATTCTGAACAAAACTTCTCGGAATTTGCAACGTCCGGTCAAACGCCTAACTTCCTGTTTCTGTAAGCCGTACGATTTCAATTGGGATCAGGCCTATGCCTTAGCACAATACATACATATATGACCGCAAAAATAGCCTTTGTTGGAGAAAGTTTGGTGAATAATAGGAATTTTTCAATTCCTTGATGTTCTTAGCAATACGGCCTATCTTATGACTTTTTAAAGCCGGCTATACATTCCAAACACCGTAGTTTGGATGCGAGAGCTTTAGGCATTTAATGCTGATTTGTTAAGCAAAATTTCCTTTAGCAATGAAGAGGATTTTTCACTTGCAGGTTACATCAACAAATAAAATGGTGATCTAGGAAAGACAAGCCATTGGAGCCGGAAAAAGTGGCTGTTTGGCTTACATTTTGAACTGAATTTTTTCAATCATGACTCTGAAAGAACCGTTAACGCCAATTTAGAAAGCTATGGTCGTATAATAACCATCTTTATTGTGTCCTGCAATCGAAGATTATGAATTAGACAGTGTGTGGTTTCAAGAGGATGGTGCCACGTACCATAAAATACGAACAATTTTTTCAGAAAGAATCATTTTATGTTTCATTGATGTCTACTGGCCATTAAGTTCATATACTTTGATGGTATTAGATTTGTTGTCGAAATATCGACCGAAATGTGCAAAAATGGAATTGAATTCGACCTCAAAACGACAAACTGCTTTAACTCATCCTGTGGCGGTCACTTAAATGACACGCGAGTTGCAGTAGTCTAGCAGCTAGTGTGTTAGCTTATTAAATGAGAGCCCATAATTTCAATACTAGCTCAGACATCTCAAAGTAAACGAAATGTGAAAAAAGAATATTTATATCGGCGATCTCCTCTCAGCAGTCTTTAAGCTGTAGATCCTTCCACTCTTTTATAAAATTAACACACATATTGGTAGTCGCCATAGTCTAGTAGGTAGTGTGTTGGCTTATTAGACGTAAAACCCGGAGGCCAGACATCAAAACGAAATGAAAAAAATATATTTCTTCGGCGACTTCCTCTCAGCAGATTTCTGGCAAAAACTCTGAGACTAAATAAACCTGCCATGAAAAAATGTTTCAAAATCTGTCGTTCGGAGTCGACGTTAACCTGTAGGTCCCGCCACTCAAGTATAAAATTAAGGCACACAACATGAGTGCTGTGAGAAGCTAGGCCGTAATTCTGTATGAAGCGTTGCAATGGTCAATTATGTATGTGTGTATGGGAAGAAGCTAAACTAACCAATTAAGTTTCAAAAAAGATATGTGTTATCATGGACTAACTGCTGGACGATATCAAAATATTTGAAAATCATTAAGAATCACGTTCCTGTGGACCACTTCAAATATTTGATGTCAATATTTATGGAAGTATTTCCATTCTACTAAATGGTTTACCAAACAACAAACGTGTTTTAAAAAACTTTGCCGCTGTTTACATAAACGCAGCTGTAATTCCCAGAGAAGAGAACATGAAGAGTGCTTATCAACAAAAAACACGACAAAAAAAAAGAAAGAAGAAATTCCCAACAATGCTGACCCTAAAGGATAATTGTACGCTTAAATACATGTATAATACGTACGTATGTATATACGCGATGAAGAGAAATTCTTTTTAAAATGTCTTGCTTTTTCAATCTCTTATGATATCACCGGGTTGGTGTTTCTTTTGAGTGACGCTGTGTTGTGTTGATTTATTTAATTTACTGTTGCTTTAATGTTATCGATATAACGAATATTTAATTGTTTGTGCATGTGTGTGTGTCTGATCTCTTTAATAATTTCTGTACATCATCATTATTTCTTATTATTCAGCTTGTGGAGATGTATCTGCTGTGAGTTTATATTTTATAAGAGAGACGGAGAGAGTAATTGTTATTGTTTAAATGCAACTACACGATGTGCTTTATCATTGTCATCTATTTTCCAATTTTTTTTTATGTTTTTCTTGTCTTCTTGCTCTCTTTTTTGTGTGTTTGGTTTGATTATTTTAAAAACGTCATCGTAATTATCATCAACACCACCAGAGAATTGTTAACAGCACCGTTACATGAGAGTCATTGCTAACACACCAATATGTCAGTCATGTGTTATGTACATATACGCCAAAAGCAAGGAACAGAAATTTCATCTTCAACGATAATATAATTGTTGTTATTGCTGTTCTTTTGTGAGAATGTCGTTTTTTTAACGGCATCACCACTCATCTTAGGTTATTGCATTGCAGCACATGGTTTATTGTCCTGTAAATGCAGCAGTTAAGTGTACGTATGTGTGTATGTGTATGTGTTTGTAATACGCTTCCTTTGCTATGTTTTTTTTTATCATCACAGTTCCAGTGATTATCACCCTGTTCTTTTTTTATTTCACATTTCATTGTTAAACTCATTAATTTAATTCTGTCTGTATTATAAACAAACGTAGGGACAGTCAGAGGACAAACATTACCAAATACATACAGAAACAAATAAACCAACCAACTTACAACAACAACAACAACAACCACAGCAATGACAATAATCCAAAGGAAACGAAGCGCATAGAATCAGTCAAAAAGAATTATTCAACGAAAACCCTTGCATTGCATTCAAGCAATTTCGTTGTTGTTGAAATCATTTGTAAAAATGCATGACTTTCAATTGCCCTACGGTTATACAGGAATACAAAAAAACAAAAAACGTAAAAGAAGAAAAAACTCAGCAACAATAACAACAACAACAAATGTATAAAAAATGAACCACATTATTATTATGAAACATTTGCTGTTGTTGTCATCGTCATTTTTTATCTCATCTTTTAGGAATTTGTCTCTCTCTCTCCCTCCTAAAACGCTCTCTCTTTATTTGTTTTTCTCATCTTGTTATCCATTTTAGGTTTTTCTCCTTCTTTTTTATTTTTTGGTAAACAAACCCTGGTAAACAAATAATAAAAATAAATTTTTGGTTGAATTTATTGTTACTAAAAACAAATCCTTTCACTCTCTTTCCTTTCTCTCTCTCTCTCTCTATCTCTCTCCCTATCTATGCATACATTTATCTCGTTTTCCCCCTAAAAATACCCTTTTTAACTTTCATCGTGTGGTTATAAAGCAAACGAGTTGTTAAAAGCCAAGCCATAGTGCGTTGTTAAATGTTGACTGCTTCTTCGCGCTTCATGTCCAGGTGTCAAGTGCTTTAACTAACTGCTGCACAACTGCACATTCACTGCATTCTCAAGTGAAGGATATTTTTTTTCTTGTTTTTGTTTTTGTTTTTGTTTTTTCCATTACATTCGTTAGGGTTTTCTCACTTTTTTTGTTGTTGTTGGTGTGGTTGTTGTTTTAAGAGGTTTTCATTTAACTGAGTTTATTAGAAATTTTCCACATGAAATAATGAGGAATTGCTCCATAGAACACATATATACATACATACATACGTACATACTCGCACACTGACTGACGTACTTACGTCCTTCATGCCATCAGTCATTTCATTCAGTCATTTATAGTAACCGACAAGTGGTGCTGCTTCTTATTACAGTTTTTTTTGTGGTAGAGATTTATGAATATTTTTTACACTCAAGGAAATGAGTTAGTAATTCGTTTGTTTTTTCAGTTCACAGAAGAGACAAAAAGTTTCTCGTCGTTTGGGAAAGTGTCTATTAAGCTGAGAACTACATGGCTGGACGTCTGTCGGAATGTGATGGCTTTTGCATGAGTTGCTAGGTAATGAAGAGAAACATCTCCTTTATGAATTTTCCGCTCTACAGAAGCTTAGAATTACGAACAAGTATTTGAGTGAAAGCAGATTTCTGGCAAAAACTCTGAGAGTAAAAGTTGCCATGAAAAAGCTTCTCAAAAAATCTGTCGTTCGGAGTCGACTTTAAACTGTAGGTCCCACCACTCATGTATAAAATTAATGCACACAACATGAGTGGTGTTGAGAAGCTAGGCCGTAATCCTGACGAAGGGTTGTAATGGCCAATTATGTATGTATGTATATATTTGAGTGAAGAGTCCTACGAAAGATCTTCGGTCCAGTGCGAGTTGGCAATGATTTCCGTATCTGATCCAACAGTGAGCTGTATGAGCTTCTCAACCACATGGACGTTGTACAGTGTGTTAATATCAAGCGGTTGTGTTAGCTCGACCATTTCGTTCGAATGGAGGAGGATAGTCCGGCGGGACTGGTGTTTGATGTGGAGATTTGCGGATGTCGGCGAAGAGTGTGACCTTATTTGCATTGGAAGGACCAGATTGAGAAAGCCCTGTCATTGATGGGTGTGACAACTGGTCAAGAAGTAGAGGCGCCTGGAAGGATGTGTTAAGGCAGGCCGAAATCCGTTAATCGGGTTGTTAATGGCCAGTTAATTAAGTAAGTAGTATGATCGATACTTAGGCATGCCACTAACAAATCTGTTACATTTTTGTAGGAATACTTCAACACATTCAATATTCTTGCATTGCAATTAGCCTGACTTGCAGAATATTCTAGCCTATGCTAGCAAAAAAAAATGAACCAAATCTTTCTCAGCTCTTGGCAGGAATTCGATCAGGCACCTTGCGTGAACAATTACTCGAATGGACATGTATCTTAACGATTGGGTGACCTATGTATATTACCACTATGGGTGTGACTGTTTTGAATGAGGACCATAGGTAATATGAACTGTGAGTTTATGTCCGTACTAAGGTGTCCGTACTAAGTGCATAGAGCATAGTCTTAAGGTACAAGTAGGTAGGTAGGAATAGGTAGGCGTGCTCTGAAAGAATTTGGGGTAGACATACTTAAGCCCTCTAAGGCTCATTTTGATACCACAATTGTGAATTTCTTCTAGTGTCTGAATTATACGCAGCTTCTGATAAAGCAACTGAGACTCCTAACGTTTATTCCTGATATACATATCGTTCAAATCGCCTATATAGTAGACACGAATATTCTCCTTCTCTTTCCTCTATAGTGACGGGTGATAGCATACAAGTCTAGTAGCCAAGTGTAGCAGGTAGCCAAGTGTGGCTTATTACACGTGAGGCCACGGTTCCAGCACCAGATCAGACATCTCCAGTAAAACGAAATATGAAGAATTATTTCTTCGGCGACTGCCTCTCAGCAAATTTCTGACAAAAACCCGAAGAGTAAAAATAAAATTGCCATGAAAAGTTTCTCAAAAAAATCTGTCAGTGTTTGGAGACAAACGCTTTAATCATGGCCTTGCCTATGTAAAGGTTTGAGCAATTGAAACTATTTTCTCGAGTGTACAGCATGTTTGTTTTCATAAAATTTTCTGCAATCAGAAGTAAAAAAGGCAGAAATTTTTTTTTTTAAAAAATAAGAAAAAGTACGCGTAGTAGTAGTAGTAGTAGAAGAAGGCGAAGAAGAATATTCATTTCGTAGTTTTCTGTATAGAGTCGTTGACCTAAATTTTGACACAGCTAAAGAAGAAGAACAAGAAGAAGATCGTTACAGTTTGATAAGTAGTAAAGCATTTACTTTTTACGTTGCTCTTCTCAAAAAAAAAACGCAGTAAGAAACTACTACAACAACAACAACAACTAACTACCAATACATATACATACATGTACATTCATATACGGCACGAAATATAAAAGCTGAGGTAAATATTATATGGAATGCTCCCTGTATTCTATTCTATGCAGAAGAGAAGGTGGTTCTCTCTTGTATTTAAGGCCTACAATAAGCCTCCAGAAAGGTATTTATTTTAACACATACATACATGGATACATGTGAGTGTATGTATGTATATAGTATGTGTGTTTAAAAATAACGTCTTTATTTGAAAAAATAGTAGAACATTTTTATGATTTTATTATAAGATTATATTTTTGGTTTGCTTGTGTTGTAGTTCTTATTGTATGTGGTGTAAACTAACATGACCACAAACACACAAACACACTCATGCTCGTTGGTACCTTGAGAAACTTTTCTACTTGAACATTAAACTAACACACTCTTATACTCTCAGAGTCACTCACTCACTTACTGACAACGGCAATACACCTGCCTGTATTCACATTCACAGGTTTAAGTTGATTTTTAATGAATAGACAGGCTGACAGGCCTGCCATGCCAGTGTTATAAGGAAATTGATCATAATCTGATTTCACAAAATATTCTAGAAATAATTGTACAGATTGACCATAAACAAATAAAATAATAAAAACAAGAAAAACTAGAAGAAAATAAAAGCATATGAAATAATCAAAAGTAGAGAAAAGAAAATAAAATGAAAAGTAATTGAAAATGTGGTTAAAACTGAAATGGGGTTACCATTACGTAATATAAATGTAGCGAAACTATTATTAACAAATATTTGTTTTAGTTATTAAAATGCTTTTCTTTTTTTGTTTAACTACAACGAACATTTAAGGATTGGATCTTATGTAGGCTATGCAGTGTGTTGCGATTTAAAAAAATATTGTGGGTGAGTGAAAGGGAAGGGAAGAGCACATATACGCTTTTTCCCATTGGTCCTATAAGAAACATAGGCTCTGAACAAATCGTGTGAACATTATACTGCCCTGACCCAATGTTATCTGCTCAGCCCAGGACCGATTGTTCTTATTTCCGATTTAATTTGCCTTTTTCAAGTATACGTAGGCCTTCCCCTTTTTGACAGTTTTGCGGTCCTGTGCTCTATGCCAATATATATGGCATTACTTGTGATATCACCTTGAGCTCTTCTAAAACTGTACATAATCCATCATTATTTTGTTTCATAATTTCTGTAGCAATGGGTTGTTAATTGGATAACATTAATATATGATTTATAAATTCTAGATACCCTGAGAGCCAGCAATAGAAGTGTATTAATATCCTGGCTAACATCAGTCACCCTGGTATCATAACCTTCCTTGCCATTACAGATTATGTGGAAACTATAATAGGGTACTCTAGGCTTTGATCCTGAATGCTCAACACTCAATGTGTCCTGACAATCGATATAGATTTTGTAAAGTGGGAGCCAATTGTGTCCTCCATAACGACTCAGATTTGTCTTGATACACAATATATTCCACGGCTGGCTTTTCAACAATTATTTTAGTGTCAAACTTAAGGCCGAACTTGGAAATCAACTGATTCGAAAATACTGGACATTAATCTTCGCAGAAGAATTGATACGTTTTATTGAATACATGGTGGAACAGGTAACTGTCGTAAGAAGATTTTATTGTTATTTTTGCAATACCACCAAAATCTTTGAGGCTTTCTAAACACTGGTTGCCTTCAAGGTTCTTTCTCCTTTAAAATAGAGTCTGGTTGTGGATAAATTATTGGTGAAATTATCTGAGGTCGATCATGGCTGCCAAGGCTATGCCGACAACAGCATTCTAACAGTAAGAGGCGAGCTCGGAGAGACCCTTATGGTATTTTCGGAAAGATGACCTGAGATTGTAAACGTATATTAATTGGCTAACAAGTTAATTTGTTTTAAGTTTATTGCATTTGACTCGAGAATTAGAGAGGAGACACATCGAACAACAGATTTGTCCCATGGTATAGTGACCTTTCAGCTCTTTCCCTTAAAATTGTGAATTGCAAAGAAACTAAGTATTGAACTCCCTAAAGAAGGGGAGCATACATACATACATAATTGATCATCACAACTCTTCAACTAGGATTACGGCGTAGCTTTTCACACCTCTTATGTTGTGTGTGTTAATTTTATACATGCATATACACAGGAACTACAGTTAAAAGAAATTCACTGAAAATGGAATGATTTTGTGATATTCGTGTGATAACAGACTGGTGGTGGTTTAGGAATCGTACACAGATTGCAATACCGGAAACCCAAATGTGGGGAATATATTACAGATAAACACCCTGCAGATGGAGACAATGCCCTAGATCGCTTAATAATTTACTACCTTTATATAACAATACCAACAATAAAATTGCAGAACGTATGATCAGCTATTATATGATCAGCTGGTGATTAAATTAATAAAATAAAAATTATTAAAATTAAAATATTTTTAATCTAAAAATTTGTTCAATTCACTTAATTGCTTATAATTTGACAATCTTTACGTTTCTTTACATATGTATGTATATTTTTTTTTACCAAATTTATATATTAAAGTCCATTAAAAAAAGCTGCTTAAAAATCAATTAATAATCGACTGAATCGACTCCACATAACGTATATTATCAACGTCTATCTTAATTACCCAGGCAGTACATGGCATATTGGCTTTTAATTTTGTTTACAAAAATCCATAAATAATCACAACAAACTTGTTGCAGTCCATGATTAAGCGTCAATGCTTAAGTGCTATAACTCTTTACCTACACACTCAACGATAATTTCATAAATCCTCTTCAGATTTGTTAAATCAAGTGAAGTTGAAGCAAAAAATGAAAATAAAACAACAAAACAAAAATGTAAAAATTAAACAAAAAATATACAGAAAACAAAGTAAAAACAAAAATAGTATTTATTGAACTGCAAAAATTTTTAAAAAATACAAGCTAAACTGAATCGAAAGGTAAACATATGCACTGCAATTGCCAATCGTGTTGTAGTAAATCGAAGGCTATTTTATATGCCATAAAGAAAATATGCACTTAAATTAAAAAAACCATATACAATCTCTTAATGGTGTGCAAATAGGAGGGATGTATGTAAAGTTTTGGGGAATGTTTGATAGAATTTTTCTTTTACAAGAAAAAATTTCCTGACTATGAAGATTCTTGGATAGTTCCTTTCATTGAAAACTTTCCTCTAAAAACTTATAAAACAACCCTCGTTATCGGATTTGAAACTTTTTTTTTTATTGATACTCTGAATTTTATTTTGTGTAAATAAAAGAATTTCAATAAACATGGCATTTCTATGCACTTCTCCAATATACATATGTAGGTATTAAGGGGTAAAAACTGGTAGTTAATTTGCACTCAATAAGGCCAAGAGCGCATTATTGGCCTTTTAGAAGGCCTTTTAGAAGGTTTTTTATTAATATTATAAAACAATTGTTTCTAATCTTCAAAATGATTACCAAAATGTTTAAACATTCTGTGAAATCACAAAGGATTGGGGAAATAAGTAGGGGAAAGGCCCATTTGCCATAATTTTTTTTAACGTAAAAATACATATTTTTTGGATTTTATATTTGGAAAGTTGTTGTTTCGTCGAAATGATTAAAACATTGTGTGAATTCAAAAAGGAACGTGGAAATAGGTGGGGCTAAGGTCCGTTTGTTAATATTTTTTAACGCAAAAATACATGTTCTTTGTACTTTTTTTTTCGGAAAGTAAGCGATAATTTACTACAATTCAAAAAGTACTTTGGCACTTTTTCTAGAACTTTTTTTGAACTTTTGTTAGTACTTTTGGTACTTTTTTGTACCTTTTAAAAAGTACTTCAATTACTTTTCTTCTTTTACTTTGGTACTTTTTCTAGAACTTTTTTGTACTTTTGTTAGTATTCTAGGTACTTTTTTGTATCTTTTAAAAAGTACTTCAATTACTTCTTTTTGGTACTTTTGTTAAAGCTTTTTTAAATGTCAAGGTTTTTATAGCTATTATTATTATCAGGGATTTAGTGTACTCATTGGTACAAATAGAGGAGTCTTCAGCCTAGACAACACTGTGTTCATTTTTTAAGACGGAAACTAATTTTCTTATTCATTCCCCTAGATATACATATATGTACATATGTATGTATGTCTGTACATATAGCCATTCATACGACATAAAAGTAACCATTTTTAGGAATTTGAAAACAAATATTTATTTTTTTAACATTTTTCTTTTTCTAATTAGAACCTGATTAAATAGCTTTTTCTTAAAAAACACTTTCAAATATGTTGCAAATTAATTTACGTTTATATTTATAAATTAAAAAGAATTAAATATAAATAAGAAAATTATTTTTAATTTTTTCAACTAAATTCCAGTCATCAAAAATGTTGTCAAGCCGAATAGGCATACTCATTCAGCACAGGCAACAAATACGCATTGTATTGAAAAAGAAAACAAAAAAAAACCAAAAAAAACCCTCAGCAACAGCTTAACATCATTATTACCACCTATCAACATGATTATGATATAGAAACCCTTTACGACGTTAATTCTGATTAATGAAGATGCGTAAAACAAAACAGAGATCAATCACACCCACCGACAAAGTGCATATGTAAATGCCAATAGTATAAGAGAGAGAGAAAGAGAGAGAGAGAGTTTATGAATGAGAGAATGAGATTAAAAGCAAAAGTTATTTAATAAGAAGAGAGCGGCTAACAAAAGCATGTCTAATCATGTCTAGAGAAAACGATGGAAAAAATATTCTAAATGTTGTTGTTATAAAAAAAATTCACATATATTTTGGGTGCCTTATAAAACCTTATAGCACAGTTACAGTTATAATGATGTTAAAATGTTATTTTATTGTCTTACCTGTTTCCTGTTGCTTTTTCTGCTTTGATGAAAAAAATATTTTTTTTGCTTCATTTTAGCATACCTTCTAGAATACTTTTATAATGCACAAACACACGCACTTACACTTACACTTTCGCTTATGCATTTAACACTTCTTTTTTTATTACAAAAATATTGAAAATAATTAACTTTTTTGATATAATTTTACACTCACACTTACACAGACGCATATTTAACACTTTCCACTTATTTTATTTAAATTATTTCATAAAGATTTAAACGAATTTTAATTTTTTCACGACAATTAAATATTTCCGATGCCACTTGAACAAAAGACGCGAGTTATACTGACAAACAAATACAGCAAGTAAACTTAAGTATTGCCATCTTCGGATTTGTCGAATTGGTAGTCATATAGTACAAAAGGAGACATTTTAATTAAAAAGTACCATAACAGTTTACATATCTAACTGACCTATATGCCCTTTTTAACATTAAAAAGCGAAAGAATAGTGCGAAACATTGTAAAAAGTAAGGCAAACAGGTAACACTGTTTACACACATAATAGATATTGCAATTTGGAAAAAGAGAGCCGTGAGCATACGTCATTAAAAGAGCATGATATTGATGAATTTGAACAAGAGCAACAACAACAACTGCATTAGCCAAAATTTTTACACACAAAATTTTTTGTGTTGCCGTTTCCTATTGTGCGTGGTACGGTGGGCTGCACAAAGATAACATGATTAAAATGTGACTGTAGTTGTGAGAAGCATGTCGATAAGCCAGAGAAAAATTGTTAGTAATATTTTCAAGTGTACTTATTAAGCTAATAGTACGTATATGGTGTGGTAAATATAGAAAATATATGCGGCGCTAAATCCCTAAAGACGGGGTATTTAAAGGCTGGTTCACCCATAAGTTTCTGAAACATTTTTGGTTCGGACAAAATTTTTTTTTTATGTAGTTTGACGTTTAATTTCTCTCGCTCTCTGAGAGAAACGTCAAACTACATATAAAAAAAATTTTGTCCGAACCAAAAATGTTTCAGAAACTTATGGGTGAGCCAGCCTTAACTTGATAAATATTCTTCCAAAAATTTAGATCATTTGTTATTGTTATTAGTGATTCGTACGGTAATATTTCGTTGGGTGTATAATTCCAACCGGAAAAAAATCGAAGCTGACAAGAAACTGAATGCATTTCTACTCTCTTTTTTATGAACATTGTTGATGGTCGTGTGGTATGTGTGTAAAAAACAGAAGATGCCGACCACCGGAGTAAATAAAAATATTTTATTGAAGACAGTTACTACGCACAATACCACACAATATTTGCGTAATGCGGTTGTTGTTCTTGCTTTTCTTAAAATTGGAGAAACACTTATTCAAGTTCACCAATATCATGCTCTTTTAATGACGTAAGCAATTATAATAGCATTGTTGTTGTTTTTTTTATGATTTACTCACGGCTCTCTATTTTCAAATTGGTATGTCTATTAAGTGTGTAAGCAGTCTCCTCTTGCTTGTTGGTTTCTCAGTTAACCGTTTACATACGTTTACGTTGAAAATAATTAATTGTCGCGAAAGAATTAAAATTCGTTTAAATCTTTATGAAATAATTTAAATAAAATAAGTCGAAAGTGTTAAATATGTATCCGTGTAAGTGTGAATGATAAATTATATCAAAAAATTAATTATTTTCAATATTTTTGTAATAAAAAAAAATTACTAAATGCAAAAGCGAAAGTATAAGTGTAAGTGCGTGTGTTTGTGCATTATAAACGTATTCTAGAAGGTATGCTAAAATGAAGCAAAAAAAATTTTTTTTTTCATCAAAGCAGAAAAAGAAGCCGAAAACAGGTAAGACAATAAAATAAAAACTTTAACATCATTATAACTGTAACTGTGCTATAAGGTTTATAAGATACCCAAAATATATGTGCATTTTTTATAACAACAACAATTAGAATATTTTTTCCACTGTTTTCTGAAGACATGATTAGACATGTTTTTGTTAGCCGCTCTCTTTTTCTAAATAACTTTTGCTTTCAACTTCTCTCATTCATAAACTCTCTCGCTCTTATTCCCCTCTCTCTCACTATTGCCATTTGCATATTCACTTTGTCTGTGGGATTATTCAATAATAAACTTTATTGATATCTGTTTTGTTTTACGCATCTTCATTAATCAGAATTAACGTTGTAAAGGGTTTCTCTTTCATAATTATGTTGTAAGATGATAATAATGATGATTAGCTGTTGCTGAGGGAGTTTTTTATTTTTTTGGTCTTTTGTTTTCTTTTTTAAAGCAATACCTATTTATTGTATGTGCTGAATGAGTATGCCTATTATGTTTAACAAAATTTTCGATGGTTAAGGAACTTAATTGAAAAATTAAAAAGATTTTTTTTTTTAATTTAATTTTTTTAATTTATAAATACAAACATAAATAAATTTGCAACGTATTTGAGTGTTAAAAAAAAGCTATTAAATCAGTTTCTAATTAAAAGATGAAAAAAATATAAAAAATCATTTGAAACGTTTTCCAATTCCTAAAAATGGTTTCTTTTATGTCGTAGGAATAGGAATGGATATTCACAGGCGGGTACCGAATGTCGGTGGCGAACTTTTATATGTATGCACATATGTATGTAAGTGGAATGAATAAGAAAATTACTTTCCGTCTTAAAAAAAGAGCACAGTATTGTCCAGGCTGTAGACTTCTCTTTTTGTACCAACTAGTGTAATAAATCCCTAATAATAATAACAGCCATAAAAACCTTGACTTTTAGTAAAGCGCTATCAAAAATACAAGAAAAAAGTAATAGAAGTACTTTTTAAAAGGTACAAAAAAGTACCAAAAACAATTTTAAAAATCTACATCGATTACTTCAGTACTAACACACAAGTACAAAAAAGTTTTAGAAAAAGTACCAAAGTACTTTTTGACTTATAGTAAATTATCACTTACTTTCCGAATAAAAAACTACCAAAGAACATTTTTTTACCTTAACCCGTATATGACCAATTTTTTTCTCGTAAAAACATGAATTTTTTGTATTTATTGGAATCTAAGTACATATATGGTATACCACACAGCTGATCAATATCGTTTTAAGAATGGGGCGATAAGCTCAAATGGGTTAATATTCCTTTTATAATTTTCTAGACGCCGTAGTCTAGTTGTAGTATGTTGGCTTATTAAACATGAGGCCATGCTTCAAATCCCAGGTCAGACAACTCTAACAAAAAATTTTTCTTCTACGACTGCCTCTCGACAGATTTCTGATAAAAACATTGAATGTAAATAAAATTGCCATGAAAAAGTTTCTCAAAAAAATCTATCGTTACGAGTCGACTTTAAATTGTATAAAATTAATACACACGACCGAAGTGGTGGTAGAAGCTAGGTCGTAATCCTGACTAAAGGTTTATAATGACCAATTATGCATGTATGTATATAGTCTGGAGTAACATAACACTCTTGTACAATGGGTCAATTCGACCTCCGGCTACTGTACTTGTCTTAATTGACAAGTACACGTCCTCTAACCTAGCATAACACTCTTTCAGTTAGCAGTTCAGTTCAATGAGTTAAAGAAAAAATACTCCCTGTAGTGTTTTCTTTGAAAAAGGCCTATCAGCCAAAAAGCCTTGGCTCGCTCACCGCCTAACATTACTTATTAAATGGAAAAGAAGAAATATTTTCGTTACATTATTAGGTAGCACTGTAATGAATATCCTCTCATACCATCGACTATCATTTACAAGCTATAAATGCACACACACACACCGTGTTTGTTGCTACAACATCATCACCAGCAAGCAACATTTGCCGAATCATCAACACTATTCAGCCAGCCACTGGTTATTTGTTGAATCATTATACTTCTATAGGTGCTGCACGAACTAAGTTAGTGAGCCAGCTTGTAAGTGAGTGAGAATAACATTTAATATGTGTGAGAGGTATTTTATAAACGCATATTTATGCATAAGTATACATTGCTGTGCATATGCTTTAAACTTATTTGTGTTCCTGTAATCTATACACGTGTACACATTAATTTGTGTATTAAAATTGTATGTATGGATAGGTATGTATGGATGTGTATGTGTAGGTTTAATTGTTTACAAAATAAAGCTAAAATTCATGAATCAATGAATCATTGAATGAATGAATGAATGAATGAATGGATGGATGGATATGCTAAGCAAGATGTTCAATAATTAGACAATAAACGCTGAAAGATAAAATTCAAGCATGTGCATGCCAATGCAGTAGTGTATGGATATGAAATAGTTTTAATTGTTAGAATAGATACCCTACTGGGGGGTACTTAATGCAACAGAATTGCCTAGCATACACACGACAGGGCTGATATTCTTAGATTAGGTGAGATTTAGTTGGTTAGGTTAGGTACACTTGTAGAGTAAGTTTCCGCATTGCCAAAAAATAGGCCAATCAGTCAAACATTCCCTATAGGAAGTCATCTCGCCTACAAAATAAATCTTTCTATTGCATTGGTCCTTAATTTTGACAGTTCAGTCAAATATGACGTACTATGCACCTCCGTTTCGTCATAGCAAGAGCCGGGCACAGACACATGAGATAAAAGATACATACATACATTACATTACAACCCTTCAGTCAGGATTACGGCCTAGCTTCTCAAAAAAGATAAAAGATAGTCTCTTCATATTCCTTGGATTTAAAGATCATGTAGAAACTATTTGAGGATTATAAAATTTGTCGACATACCTTTCAATGAGCTAGAGGCGCAGTAGTAATAATATGATGGGTGGCCTTGCGATTTCAGGCAAGAAGACAACTAGATTAGACAATCATTTCAGCAGAGCTAAATATATTATACGTACATACGTTCATGATGCCTACAAAGTCAGCTCTACCTGAAAAACGACCCAATTCAAATGATTCAATGGGGACACCTATGCTCTGTAACATATATCGATATGCGGTTGTGAACACTGTACCATCCGCGACGAGCGCAACAGCAAAACAATTTGCGACCAATTCTCTTCGTCCTGAAATACTTATAGGTGTTACCTTTGAATGATACGATATGTTCCTAAGAAATTCGAGGCTTTTATCGATGAATATGAACGTCATGAGAATTTAGAATACCCAGTTCCATTGTGGTCATTTGAACACTTATGCGCCCGATGCACGCTTGTGTACAATGCTCTATCCATGACCAACTCAACAGCAATGCTATTTGTGACAATTTTTCTTCTTCTCTTTGTCCGTGTAGCATTACATAAGTTATCTCAACTATATACATACATATGTAATCCTCGTACAGTTTCTACAATTCGTTTTTGTTCACCTAGAAAAACTATTTCTTACAACATCATGAGTACATTTTACATGGCTCTTATAACAATTCACTTGGCATACCATAGTAGTTTATCGATTTATGATTTTCGTATTTTATGAGTCTTAAACTTTTGTTGAAGTAATTAATTCAAGACGTATTTACGATAAGAGTTTTAATAATAATAAAATAGAGAGACTCAATAAAATACAATTTTCCCCAATATATTCTGCATGAGTAAGCGTGTGAGTGAATGAATGAATGAATGAATGAATGCATGAACGAATGAAGTTCTACAATATGCCAATGGAAGTCCATCATTATTTCTGCAAATATGTAGTTAAACTTTAAATGGGGTTTTTTGTTTCATACTTTTCTTATTTCATTTCATTTTATTGGCTTAAGGACATCAGATTTCTGTGCAGAAGAATGTTAAAATTAATCGAAATTAATTGCAAAGAAAGTTTTTTTTTTTTATGGCACACCACTAATCTGTTTAGAATACAATTTGTGTTGGCTTTTTGTAAAAGGCCTAAATATTGGTTAAATTAATTGCTGGTAAAAGTTTTAAACCTACTTACAGTTATAAGATTATAACCGCCTAAATTGAAAGGAGAGTCTTTCATGGAGAATTAATTTCAATAAACTAATCGGCTTAAGAAGGATTTGCCATGTTTTGTTCGAGTAAATAATCTTCAGAAATAAAGTTTTTTATTTTGAATGAATTGTATGAGCCAGGTTAACAATTTGATGTGTAAATAACTTATCGCTGTGGCCACTTATAAGTGCTCAATAAATGCAGAACTGCGGCACACGCACACAAATATTTAAATCAACTAAATTTTGCACAAAATAAAGCAAATAAAGGCAGCTACTTTCAAGCCAGGTCGCATCCTTGTACATACATACATACAAACATACATAATTGGTCATTAGAACCCTTTTAGTAAGGATTACAACCTACACTTATGTTGTAAGTGTTAATGTGTGTATAAAGAGTGACGGAGCCTACTGTCAACTCCGAAAGAATGATTTTTGAAAATTTTTTCATGGCAATTTTATTTTAACACTCAGAATTTTTGCCAGAAATCTTCTGAGAGGAAGTCGCCGCAGAAAGATTTTGTCGTATTTTGTTGGAGATGTCTGGGGCTTGAACCATGGCCCCACTTCTATTAAGCCAACACATTGCTTACTTGACTACAACGACTTCAACATCCTAGTACAAGTTCTATTAAAATGTAACTCACATTGAGGTCCCTGAAATTGTTATGGCAACTGAAATCTGCCAAGTATTATGATTGAAAACCTTCTGCATTAGAACCCTAGTGTCACATAGCCCCATAGGAGCTGTACTGGTGCTTTCCGGTGCCAGGAGTACAACTCACACATGCATTAGCTTTTCTTCCCATAACAAGTGATTTCGTTTTAAACTCAAACTGAAAGTCGCTTCAGAGAGTGTTCTGAGATTATGGACTCAATATTGCAGAGAACGTATTTCTAACTCATCGTCTAACTCATCGTTGTAAGATCCTTGATTATGTTATTTCTTTCGTGATGGGTGATCAGTTTCATTTTTCTTACTCACTCTTTCTCACAAAGGGTTTGAATAATATGACGAACAGATTCAATGTGTGTGAAGATGAATTTGAAAATCCAAGACTTAATCCATAATTTTTAGCAGCGCCGCATTTAACGTTAACAGTGCAACATTTTCTCTTACCAGATCAATATTTGCCCTTAACAGAGCACTGTTAACTGTTTAACAGCATCAATTTAAAAAAGGTTACATTTTTAGGAACTAATTTTAGGGCATATAGTAGGTCTATGAGTACTATATTATACTCAAAGAAAGGTTCTAATATAATCAGCAATATAGTCCCATATCAAGTTATATGGTATTGAGAAAATTGGCATTCAAAATATCAATTTTTTGCTAGAAAATTCTCTAGAAGATCAGTGACCATTTTGGAACATATAAGAAATACAGGCGATATGCAAATGGTAGTCTATAGGGTCCTCTTTCCAACCGTGGTAGTAGGAGAGCTGTACTAACTTAGAGAGTTGAGATTTTCAATTTAAAAAAAATTGGTTTTTGGCCAAAAATATTTGAAAATTCTCTTAAAGATCACCACTTTTTGCGTGTGTGTGTGGTAGAAGTATTTTGAGGTCCGAGTGATGTGCTAAACACCCAAAACCGTGGTACATGAATGATGCTCTTGATAATTATGAACAAATACGAGCCATTAGCACAGTTAGTTGGTGAATTTGTCAAGGGAATACGATTATGAGAGCATGGAGAGAAGGAGTTAAAAATGTTCAAGACAGGATAAATCCTCAGGACAGTATTTTTGCGCATTTAGCAGTATTGTAAGGGATCTGCATAAACTGTTTATGAGGCCTTGTATTGTGAACGACTGGATTGTCTGAAGGAAGCGGTTGTCAATCAGTGGTCAGTGCGGGCCATTAGACAAATAGAGTACCTCCAAGTGGTGCAAATTTAGCTTAGAAACTGTCTGTAGTCGCCATAGTCTAGTAGATAGTGTGTTCGCTTATTAGGCGTAAAGCCCGGATTCGTGCCCCAGGCCAGACATCAAAACGAAATATGAAAAAAATATTTCTTCGGAACTTCCTCTCAGCAGATTTCTGGCAAAAACTCTGAGAGTAAATAAACCTGCCATGAAAAAGTTTCTCAAAATCTGTCGTTCGGAGTCGACGTTAAACTGTAGGTCCAGCCACTCAAGTATGAAATTAAGGCAAACAACATGAGTGGTGTGAGAAGCTAGGCCGTAATCCTGACGGAAGGGTTGTAATGGCCAATTATGTATGTATGTATGTATGTATTCCCTTCAACTCAAAATTCATTTTGAATCAGCTCTCGAGAAACTGTTTGCTGATAGAAACTCTAAAGTATGATAGGCTCCAAGCAGGCGATTCGTACCGTCCTAAGCTATTTCCTTATTAGGAGTATTTCAAAACTGGCATTGCTTGAAATGATGTTGTTCACTGTACGTAGCGTTTATAAAACTTTTTCGATCTGTGTTTTACTCATAAAACCATAATCAAATAATTTTCGAGTAATAAAAAGGAACACAGCCAATGATATGGCAGTCGTACGCAGGCAATGTCGCTTCTATAAAAGAAAGACAATAAAATTATAGAAACAACAACAACAATAAATGCATTTATAAAAAAAATTAAAACATAAAAGGAAGACGAAGATTTATATGAGAATTTTAATGCATTTCTTTAATAAAACATAAAAAAATATAGAATAAAAGTATGCCAGGGTTGGAGCGCTTGTACCACTAAATGTGTAGGTTCGAAAGTCTTACGTTTTAATGCATTTGAAATGTAATTTATGACTTTTTAATGTGATTTCAAGATTTATTCGTTTTTTATTCAGATTTTTTCATTTAATTTCATTTTTATTAACTCCGATACACATTCATCTTCTGTAGATAGTATTTCGTTTTGGAAATATTGACAAATTAAAATAGAAAATCATCATTTTTTTTGTTTCTTATTATTAAAAAAAGACAGAAACAGATTAGAGATGACCCAACGATAAATCAATTGGGGGAAAATATTTTTAAAATTAAAATTTAAAAGAAAAAATGAAATAAAAAATTAAGAAAAAATTATGAATTTTTTCTTTAAATCTTGTTGTGCTCCGTGATATACAGCGCAGTTTAAAATTCCATACATAACACGCCAATCAATACAGTTGGATCTGATCTATGTATTTCTGTTGCTGGCGTAAAGCTTCTAAACTGTATTATACAGTAGCAGCACCTTTTTCATAGCAGGTTTATTTACTCTCAGAGTTTGTGCCAGAAACTCTGCTGAGAGGAAGTTGCCGAAGAAATATGTTTTTTTTTTAAACATCATTTATTTGATGTCTGACCTGGGGTTTGAACTCGGGCCTTAAGTCTAACAAGTCAACACACTACCTACTAGACTACGGCGACTTCAAGTTCAATCAACTATAAACTTCAATCTGTATTTCATAGCTTGTATACGACCTCAGATTGAAGTCAGAGAAATAGGACATAAACTATATCAACGTTCAACTTTGAATTGGTATACATAGTCTGCGATTAACGCCACTATGTTTAGCGATCCCCATACAGCAAATGCCAAATATTTGAATTATGAAATGTATAATCACATTATTTCGTCAATCGTAATATCGTTATGGTAGACCTTGCAGATATAAAGGGAAACCTAGGCGCAAACAATCTAGCTAAGGCAAGTATTAATTTTGCTTGCACTTTGCCTTTCTTTGCACTGAAAAGTGAGCAATCTGGGCCACGAAGGCTGGCTAGACTATAAATACTCCACTTTAGCTGAGATCACAATATATCATCAGTTTTGACTGAAATTCACGTGTAAGACTCACTCATGATAACTAATGGTCATTACCTCATTGGTAGTCATACCAGAAAGCTGGGTCTATGGCATCATGAATGTTATATTAAACTCTACTTTCTTTATTGCAATCCTGAATTGTCAATACACAGAGTTTCTGAACAGGAAAACTCTTCGTTTGTTAACTGATAAACTTCTGGACATCGGTAGGCCCTGCGAATTCGTTAGGACTATGTGTGGCTAGGATAGTTAGATAATCGATTCATTTCTTATATACATTATTGCCAAACCGTTGTCAGGTATAATTGTGGCGTCTTGCCTTCATTGGAACTCGCATTGATTTGAGCTATATAGATCAACAGATTTTCATAGTATTGCCTGTTCTGATATCGTCAATATCAGTAGGATCCGGTGTACTTTTTTTTGGAACCCAATTGCTTAATCTGAGAGAAGTCTGCACTTAAACATAGGCGAGTATAGGCTATAAATACACTCTTCCTCTTGAACTGACATACAACCGCAGCGGAATTCATGAGAAGGTAAGCGAAGACATTCCGGATACTTATTACGCAACTACACGTGAGAAGAGATCAATTTTCTAAAAGGATCAGTTCACTGCCTATGATAATTAGATCTCTGTGCGTTGTATGTTAAACGGTATCAATTCGATTAGATAACATTGTTTTCCAAAATCACTCCTCTGGCATCACTAAGGGCCATTATTCCTACTTCCCATTAACGTTGGATTTAGTTAAAGCTAACTTTAGCTAAAGTGAACTTTAAAGTCACCTTTAACATCTTTTACAATCTAATGATAAAATAAAGTTAAATTTTTCAAAAATATGGCAATGACGGAGCAATGTCGATAACACTGCTCAACGTTTTCGTTTGAAACGCAGTGGCAACAACGGGATTCTTTTCTTTTTGTTGTATATGCTCACTTTGTTTAAATTTGAAGTTGCAATATTGAAAATAATTTATAATATGGCAATTTAAAACAAAAAATTAACTTTAAAAGTTACTGGTAGGGGAGGATCTTCCCTTTAGCTTAACGCTCACTTCTATCTTATTGTCCACTTATAATAATGAAAAACAATGTATCTGCCCGTTAAAATTCTCCCTTTAGTTAACATACATACATACATAATTGGTCATTACAACCCTTCAGTCAGGATTACGGCCTAGCTTCTCAACGCCACTCATGTTGTGTGCTCTAATTTTATACATGAGTGGCGGGACCTACAGTTTAAACGAACGACAGATTTTTTGAGAAGCTTTTCATGGCAATTTTTACTCTCAGAGTTTTTGCCAGAAATCTGCTGAGAAAAAGTCGCCGAAAAAATATTTTCATATTTTCGTTTTGATGTCTGACCTGGGGATTCGAACTCGGGCCTTTCGTCTAATAAGCCAACACACTACCTACTAGACCACGGCGACCTTTAGTTAGCAGCAAGTTGTAATTATGCCCCTAAGTCGCATAGAATACAGGGAATTGTACTCTTCTAACCGCCATACCTAACCTATCCTTATTGTCGAGTAAATAGGCCTGCACTAACGATATGAAAACATTTAAAATCCAAACACTTTTCACAAATTTTGCTGGATGCCCAACAAAATCTCCTCCTTTTAATTACTTTTAACTTAGAAAACAGGCCTCTGGATCAAAAGAGAAACATTTTGTATTCCTTTTCAATAATAAATAGGCCTTTGGTCACAACAATAGAACATTAATGAAAATATATGTACTCGTATATTGACTATCATAATTATTTTCATTTTAAGAAAAAACATTTTTTTTTTGGCCTCCTTTGTATCCTTTAACTCACCTCTTTTAATTCATTTTGTTTTCTTCTGTTAATAAAAATTTTATTCCAGTTGTTGTTGTTTTTATGAGACTGTCAGTAGCACAGTCTCCTATTGGCCATTTTTCATAAACATTATTTCAATTTCTCTCTACCCTCTTCGTTATTCTCTTCTTTTGTTTTGTTATGTTATGTTTTTAAGGCAATTTTCTAACCGAAATCCACATTGCAAAAGATAATCAAGAAAAAAAAGATACGAACAACTTGACCTAACCTGATTCTTAGTGTTATTCCTGCTGCTACTACTACTGCTGTTGTTGTTGCTGCTGCTGCTCCTGCTACTGTTGTTTGGCCATTTATGACCAGTTTGGCCTACTGATGACAGCTGTATTTCATTTTATTTTTTCTCTTTTCCTTTTTCTTTGTTTTCTGTTTTCAAACGCTAACCTAAGGCAGAGAAGGTTTCATATCGTATGCCTCATTGGACATGGATTTTTTGTAATTTGTTATGCTGCAGTGTAAAGCAATGGCAGTGTACTAGTAGTAACAGCAATAACAATAACAATAAAAGCAACAACAACAACAATATAATATCTTATTGCAATTATCTTAATTACAACAATCATTGTTATGTACACCTTCAATGGGTCTATAAAATAGAAGCGAGTGGAGAGTGTCTGTCTATTGTGTGTTTTTCTTTATGGGCCAGGCCAAGCCACAAATTATTTTTTCTTTATTAAGAAATCTTAATGCAATGTGTATGTGTGTGTATGTGTATGTGTTTTTCAAAAACTTCCTCTACAAAATCAACTGTAAGCCTCTTACAGTCGACGTAACAGTTTTACTGCCTGTTTTCCATTCAGGCGGCAAATGCTGCAGTTTGGCTATTACAAACGTTGATTATTTTATGATTATATGTACGTACGTACTTATACGCATACTCAAACACTTATTAAGCCAACACAAATTTGCCAGAAAAAAAATGCCATTGAGAGGCTTAAACGAAAGGATATACGAGGTGTGTCACATGAGAAATATTTTTGAAATAATCTTAGATTTGGATTTATCGATTAGCTTGCTTGGTAGAGCTAACTGCAGGTTTTCAATTGATCCGCTCCGAGAAGATGGTCCTTCATAGCACCACAGTGCGTTGTTAAATACACCCAGCAGGAAAATGCCCGTTGTTGTTGTGACTTGCAACCACAAGTCTATAGTCTGAGATATCCAACTGCCAAGCTACGACATAAGATATGATAGGACAGGATAGAAGGGAATTAAGGGTTTGTGGAGAGTATCATAGCGGCACATGATAGCACATGAAGCAAAGCGTCCGATTATATGTTCCCGACAATAAGCATCAATGCTTCGTTCTAAAACAAGCTGAATACCAGTCGTATAGCTTTTAAAATATCATATAGAGGTAGCTCCGATAACATACCGAGGAAGGGTGAAACAAATCAGAGTAGTCTGCAGTGATCCAGAGGCGGGTATTAGCAACAAATACAGCCTTCCTCTTCAACGGAACTACAACCTCAACGGAACAGCCTTAGAAGGTAAGCGAAGGCATTCCACGAGCCTACATATTAGGCAGTTACACGTGATCACAGATCAGATGACATGGATCTCCAATTCAAATATCTGATTGATACGCTTCCTAACAAATTTTGGTCACATGTTTTGTCATCAGCCTATCGTTCGTTGTTTAAGAGATAGCCTAACGGAGCTACACAACTACTCGAGGTGTTTCTATTGCATTAAGTCGATCAAGAGAACCTAACTATAATGCTTCTTCTACTACAATGGTTACTACTTCAGCCTGAAACACATTAGTATAGTCTGGAAGTCGGAGGAGTATTTTAAGGGCAAATCCTTCGAAGAAAATTCCACAGCCTAGCTTAGTAAATAACCTTAGGAAAGGCACCTGTACTAAGCAGATCTTCTCAGTTTATCAAGGTGTTTCACGTTCCAATTAGTATAGAGGTCCGTCCATCAGAAGGCTAGGCAATTAGGTTCGATAAACATCGAACAGATCCAGCAAAACGCATCAGGATGATGCCCGCATCTATGGTAATTGCCATACTACAGTAGTGGGTGACACAAGGTACTTTGTGAGTTCAGTAGTTGATGTGTAGACTTTGTACTTTCTAGTAACAACTATGTAGAAATGACTATCAACACCTCTTTTGTTTTAATTTGGTGTAGCAGTTGGGCATTTTACAAATGTTTCTTCAGTTAGAGGTTATGCTGGATTCTTATCGATAAAAACCAGTTGCATTATCAACTTCGAGAATCCGTTATGCAATGTATACCCCAACGTACAGAATTGTTGAACATGGTGTGGACAACACACCATGATTTGTGATTTGATGTTGTGGGATCACTGCGCAGTACTTCTTAAATAGCGATGAAAATCGATATGTTACGGTCAGTGCGACAGTAAACCATTCACACAATTCGAACTTCGAAAAGCAAGACTACAGCTGTCACTGGTGAGAAATAAGAATCTTTAAATACTAAATGACCGGCATTCATTCATCAAACCAACTAAACATTTTTTTTCACTATCTTTAATTTTCTGTCCTTTTTTCAACTTACAAAAATCCAAACATTTACAAAAAATCACCCGTTAAGGTGTCACCAATATTCGAATGAGAACATCTACTGATCTCGTGCGCGAGTTTCAACTGCAATGATTGAAGAGTCAACAGAAATATGTATATACGTAAACATCCGGGACAAGCAATACAATAATATATACTTTATTGCCATGTTACTTTGCAGCCATCCCTCGTATTTTACAAGTAGCTGAGATTTTTTATTGAGTTTAGGAATTTTCGAATAAATACACAACATGGGGAAATAAATTTTAATTGCTTTAAATGCGTTTATTAAGAAAGACTTACTCATACTCAGGCTCTAGGCTTAATAGCGGATAACATTTCAAAAGAAACATACTCTAAGAAATACTGAGAAATACTCATAAGACAAATATTTGTTGGTATTTTATTTGTTTTTTTTTTTTTTGGAGGATTTTTATGAGGATGTGTTTATATCTTTCGAATGGTTTTCACGATAATTAAGATAACAATTATTGGAAATTAAAGTCGTATACTAGGCATTTCAAAGAAGAGAGAAAACGATCTTCAAATGAAATACTCAGAGGAAACTCAAACAGTGGCCGTAGATTAAATTGGCTTTTAAATTTAATTTGAAGATGTATTTACAAGTGGTAGTCTGGTTAAGATTTTAAATTTAAATTAAAAGTTACTACCATGCAATTCATGGTTAGCAAGGAAACCTATTGCAGACACAAGCAAGTGTATGGGACTCATGAAATACTCGTACTTCAAAAGCAATTCGGTGTTCCACAAGCTTTAGTTTTGAATAGAAGTACTAAACTGTGAGGGTTTTACGATCTTATTAATATTCCAAGACCTATACTATATTAATATTCCAAGGTCAACCAATTTAATAATTAGTACTGATTGATTGATTAATAGCTTTAATATTAGAAGCCCCTTAAAGATCCATTTGTACACGTTTATAGTTTGAGCTTGGCTAAGGCCATTAGATGAATTCGTCATAGCCTAGTAGGTAGTGTGTTGGCTTATTAGATGTGAGGCCACGATTCAAATCCCAGGTCAAACATCTCCAACAAAGCGAAAGAGCAGATTTCTGGGAAAAACCAAGGAAAATTTTTTCTGAACAAAGCCGATCAATATTATTTTTTGGATAGTCCAGCATATACCTAACGTTGTTATTACATGCATATGTACATAATTGGTCACTATAATCCTTCAATTTGGCTTACGAGCGAGTTTCTCACACCATTTATGTTGTGTTTGTTAAATTTATACATGAGTGGCGACTCCGAACAACAGATTTTCGAGAAACTTTTCATGGCAATTTTATTTACTCTCAGAATTTTTGCTACAAACCTGCTGAATCTCATTTGCTTTAACAAAAGCCATTGCCTCTCTGCGAGCATGCCCTTCTATACTTCTCATAACACTCCCTGGAACAGTTCTGAACCTATCATCGGGGGGCGTAGGCTATAGTTTCTTCAAGCACATCTGATCCGGTACCGAACAGAAGCTTAACATATTCTCACTGGCTAGCTGATCTAGTCCCATATAATGCTCGAGTCAACCGTCTATAACCCGACTGCTCAAATTGCTTTCCTCAAGCTCATCTACCTCTCATTACTGTGACTTCCCACATGACCTATGAGCGAATAGTAGGTCAACATAATCTCCTTGCCCAGCTGATTCAGTGCCAGACTGTACTCGAGTCGAGACAGATTTTTGAGAAACTTTTCATGGCAATTTTATTTACTCTAAGGATTTTTGCCACAAACCTGCTGAAACTCCTGAATCTCATTTGCCTTAACAAAGGTCGAGTATGCCCTTCTATACTTCTCCTAACACTCCCTGGAACAGTTCTGACCCTCAAGTCAATCGCATAATTGCTATGTCTCGTCCATTGCAGATAGTGAGCATGCTTTCATATAAAGACAGGCGCGTCTTTCATATAAAGACAGTTTCCCTACAAATTGCTAGCCAAATCATGCAGCTGCTAGAGGAAGTTTGTATTTACAGTACGTCAAACTCATCGTGTAGGCGTATCTATCATTAGACTGAAGATAGATGACTTCATGAAACCTTAAGTAATGTGAGATGCTGTATGATCCTTATAGAATCAATGAAAAAGTATAAGTAAATGCATTAGCATACAGTACAGTACAGTAAGGGCTTGTAGTTGGGAGAGCATGTCAAGATTTTAAAACATTATGAGCATTAACTCACTCTGACGCTTGTGGTCAGTTGACCAACCGCTTTGAAACTTAACCCTTAAACTCTAAGCATTAATCAGTTTTAACAAAATTTTGCACAAAATTATTCTAGAAAAACTTCAACAATCTGTCATGGTTTTCTGTTTCTTTTCTTTCTTTATAAAATTCTGCTCTGATTTTAGATCCCAAAAAAACAAAATCAATGACTTTTAAATTCAAGAACGAAATATACAACAAAAGAAAAATCGATTTTTCTTTTCACAATTTTTCACATTCCATCCAATGCGTTCTTTGTTCAACGAAAAACCTCAAATGCTTATACACAATAAATCAATAGCGTTCTCTAACGGTATTATTTAATAAACCTCTAGTGGTCAATAAATGGCCAGAAAGAAAGAATGAAAGAAAAAACCAACAAAAAACAACAACAATTTTACAACAACTTTGTAGAACAAACAAACAAACAAACAAAACTAAGCGTTTTAAAATACAATAATAATAACAAGAGAAACCATAATCATGGCTTAAATCGTCTAAAACCGCCAAAGCAAGAACAAAAAAAATGTTAACAAATCCTCCACAAGTTTATGTTGTTGCTATTGCTGTTGTTGTTGTTGTTGTTGTAGTTGCTGTTGTTGTTGTTATAGTACAAGTCACGCAATTAAAGTATTAGAAGTTGCCTTCCTTTTTTTTTTTTTTTTGTTTTTCCTCTCCCGATACAGATTTATTTGCCATAAATCTCGATAATAATGGAAGCAAAAAAAAACTATCGAAAATCGTTACAAATGTTGCAAACATACCTATGTACATACATACGTACAACCAATAGATATCACGATGTTGTTCGTGCAACAAGCATAGATACAAACAAATTAATATATTGGCAATACACATTACTACATATATATGTATGTAAGAGCCACACAGCAAAAAAGAGAAAAACCTCAAAACCACATAAATATGTTGTAAAAATTAGTTGCAGCAACAACAACAACAACAAAACAAATCAAAGAAAAACAAAACGCTGAGTTAAATGCAACAAGAGCTGGCAAATAGTAGACACAAAACATAACGAAATGAAATGAAAATAATGAAAACCAAACCAAAACCAAACCAAATCAAATCATAACTGGTATCCTTGTATTCATTAGCAGGGGTAGAGAGAAGGGAGGTAGGAAGGAAGGAGGCTAGGAGTGTAGTAGTAGTAGTAGTATTTGTCATAAATCATCACCCAAAATAGGAAAATTTCAATGAATATCACAACATGAGATTGAAAAACAAAGTTTTTTTCAACCTCAATGAAGAAAAAAAAACATACATTTTTTAACCTACGCATTCTATGGCCAAAGACTAAAGTCATACATAATGAGTAGGGGAAGGTAGTCCAATAGAAAAAATTTTAATTATTTTCTTGGTCTACGGTTTCAATACTTACTTAGTTAATTGGCCATTAACAGCCAGTTTGTCAGATTTCGAACTGCTTTAACACATCCTTGCAAACGCCTCTGCTTCTTAAGTGCCTTTGCCAGTTGTTCACTTCAATCAATGGCAGGGTTTTCTTATTTATTTTGGTCCTTCCAACGCAGATAAGTTCGTCTTTTACGTCGACTTACGCTAATCCCCATATCAGTTACTTGCCTTGTGGAAGCATCCTCTTCCACCCGAACGATATGCCCGAGTCAGCCCAGCCTGCTACATGTCGTTGAGAAGCTCTTACAGCTCATTAGTTAAGCGGATGCGGAATCATCGTCAACTCCCACAGATTCGAAGAGCTTACCTAGGACTTTCGTTTTTTACATCTACTTCCCCTAATCCACGCATCAATTAACTGTTTTGAGGAAGTATCCACAGCCATCCGAATGACATGGCCGAGGCGCTAAATGTTAATGCGCGGCACAACGTCCATGTCGTTGAGGAGCTCATACAGCTCATTATTATATATGCAGGATGCGGACATTATCCCCAACTGACAGAAAGCCGAAGATCATAGATAGGGCTTTTCTTTCGATTACTCTCAAGGCTGTAGCATCTTTGCTTAATAATGACCATGTTTTTGCATTGCAAAGAAGCACATGGAGCACGAACGATACGATAGAGTTCTCTGCTACTCAATTGCCTAATGAGACCACAATAGCACTTCTTCACCAATTATACTATTGTCGGCCGAAAATCTGATATCCGATACACCACATGTCCCTACTTGGCGACAACATATACTTCGTTTTGCTTTATTTACTGCCAGATCCCCCGTATTTTTACATTTCGGAGAACATTTTTCAAGACAACTGATGTAACCTGACCTTCCTCTGATGTTCGTTGTTGATACATATGCTCTACGCTAGAAGTTCAGGGGGCTTCTTGAAGCCTCTTAATGTTTAAAATTCGAAAATCATGATAGAAATTTGTTCACCTTCTTCTGGTGTTTGCGCAGACATCCTGGCAATTTTTTGAATGCATGGATGGTCTGTGGTCTGACAAAAATCTTTTGCCTCAGATGTTCGAGTACATGGTAATGTGAGATAAGATGGTCAGGGGTCTTCTCTTCTTCCATGCCATTACAGTTTCGGCAGGAATTCTTATATCCTTTAGACGGTGATCTTGATCCAGAAAAATATTGTGATGGTGTACTATGGTAAGAGAGGACTATTATTAATCACTTAACTTACTTGCTGAATTGTTCTTTACAATCCTTCAGTCAGGATTGCGCCCTAGCTTCAAACAACACTTATGTAGTGTGTGTTTGAAGTCTACTCCGAATGACAGATTTTTGAGAAATTTTTCAAGGCGATTTTTATTTATTCTCAGATGTGTATTGGTTGAGGGAGCACTGGATCAGTAGGCAACTCATCTGAACTTTAAAGGAAAAATCATCTTCAGATTTGAGACCCATTTCTGGATGAATGGGTACTTGACCAGACAAAATTGTCGAGTTTAGGACGACACCAATCCCTATAAGAACCAAAAGCGTGCAAAGCATTCTAAAAATTTTTATTTGTATTCTCCAAGGACGTTAAGGAACAGACTATCCTTTTCAATGGCGCTCACTATAGGGAAACCTTCCTCCATATGGCATTCCTGTTTTAACACAAACACGAATACATGCATTTCCATTTACAAATCATTTATTCATCCAACCATACGTTTATAAACATTTTTTGCATCCGTATGTAACTATTTAATGCCCATAAAGCCAAGTAATCATCTGCTGCTTAATATTGGGGGCTTGAAATAGGCTCTGTTTGCCATTTGTATGCATAAATAACAATAATAATAACGAGAGCAAAAAACGAAAGAAATAAAAAGAGAAGAAGGAGATGTAAAGTTTTAATTACAAAAAAAAAACACACACGTATTAACAGGCAAACCAACCAACAACCACTCACAGACACATACGAACCTGAAACAAAGCGGGCACAACAGGCTAATATCGTCTAAAAATTGAAAAAATGAACTCAAATTACAAAAACTCCTCTACTAACTAAAGGAGTTGCATTACGAATTGATTTGAGTTACACAAAAAAAAAAACAACCACAATAAGCAGCAAAAATAATATTTTCACTGCAAATCGAAATGGAATTTTGTTACCACCCTAATGTGCATACATTGTTGAATGTAAAGCAGTCAAGTCGATTGGTAAAAATTACTGCCGCTTGCTGTTGTTGCTGCTGCTACATTTGTTTCGACATCAATTTTTAATTCAATACAATTCAAGCGAACAATGGGAATTGCTTCCAATAAAACGGGCCACACAGCAGCGAAGAGTCAAAGCCAACAACTGGCAAACATTGTAGTTCTAACAACAGCAACAGCAAGTTTACAGTGTCTTCTCATGAACTAAATAACATTCAACATTTTAGTTGATTTGGCAACAAAAAAAAGAAAATGGAAAAATCCAAAACCGATGCAAGTACAACCACTCAATTGAAGGCGGAATGCGAAAGAATTAATTCCTCCGCTTGCATAACCATTGGTATTATTGCCTTACAATGATTATCGTCCCTCATTTGTGGTTACCACTGGAGGGTGAGAAAAGGATAATGAACTGCCGATACGGTAAACAGTAGAAACCCTTTGAACACTTCGATGAATATGAATATGCCTTTGGATACGGTCTCTTGAGTCAAGTTCCAAGGCACTTGGTAGAAAATATTAATGCCAGTCAAGCCTAAGATATTGACTAGTGACTATGCTGGCAATTGATCAGAATATATCCGTGTGGATAACGAAGTCTCTAAATGTGCTGTCACCCTGCTTACTTTGGTAACTACAAAGGTTAATGGTGGCGAAAACATTGAATCATACATCAGTCACCGAACATCAAATACATCCTGTTTTACGATTACGATTGCTAAGCCTGCCAACCTTTACCAGGAAACGCTTACAATAGAGAAACATCCAGTCTTTACCCCTAGTCCGGCTCTTGAGGTTTACAATGCTTCTCAAAAAGTCTGTCGTTCGGAGTCGACTTTAAATTGTACATCCCGCCACACATAAAAATTGTGTTGTGAGAATGTTCGTCGTAATCCTGACCAATTACATGTGTATATGCAGCCTGGCCACTGCAGTGCCTTACAAGCAAAGGTCATGGCCATAATGATACCAGAGCAAGGGTGTTAGAATTTTTCTCTGATAATAGTTTAATTTACGCGGTTAGCCAGGACTGTAGTTATGTCCCTCGTAAGCATTGCCTCCCTGTCCATAAGGTAGCCGAATCGCACGCAGAACATTGATCAGGACCAAACTTGTGGATGAAGTGACGCCAGGCTCATAATTTTTCCTCAATGCCTATTGCCCTGACAAACCTCAAGATGGTTGTCAGCGCCATCAATGCCAATTCCCTGCCCAGTGCATGGGTTCCTTCTGTGATGCATTAATGCCTCACACATTCAAAAAATGCGTTTCCATGATTAATTCTCATTGTCAGAGAATCTACATATTGGACTCAAGACAATCCCTATTCTGCATATGTGTACACTGTGGCTACAGTGCCACAACCAAGCAACCAGTTGTCAACCTTAGGTTAATTCCTGATAATCATGATATTGAATCAGATCTCTTCATATAAGAATTTCCCAATAAAAGTTTTTTGATTGCCTCAAACCTACTTGGTTTGAGGAGAGTCTTCACCTTTCTCTCATTATATTTAATTGTGCATCCCTTTCCAAATAACCGCCACTACTCCAAGGAAGGCTTCTGGCCCCATTAAAATGGTTCAAGATCCTCTCCTTACAAGTTAGTGTACTTGCTCATATTGTCAAGAATTTCTTCATGACCTGTTTTCTCCAGACAGTCCCATAAAATCTTCGATTTAATCTCATAAGAGCCGATTACCCGAATGGTGGTGAGTTAGCAAGTATTGCTATGCCCCGTTTTTTGTACTTCCTATTCAAATTGAATTGAGCACAACTTTCAGTGAGATAGACTTCAGCTTGCAAAATACCCGCCAGGTTTCTCATGGCGCAAATATTTTATTCGACCAAGACTTCCTCTTCTATGGGACGATATTTCATTAGCTTCCCGGTAGTCCTAATACATTTCCAGTTAGTCTTTTGGCTTGGCTATACATATATTGAGAAATGTGAACTTCTAAGCTTTACCAGCTGTCATGTGGCATTCAGCGGTGCATTATTTAATCGATTTGTCGCTATCAAGAGAGTTTTGCAAGCACCGAAGCAACTGGTAGACCACAAGATCCAGACATAAAAATTTCACTCAATTTTGATTGTCACGAGTTATGAATCATGATTTTCTACCTCCACGAGAACAAAATTTTAATTCTTTTTATTCGCTGATTGTACTCCATATGTATCAATACATACATATGTACATGCAGTATATGATCATGATGCTACCACAGCTAATGAGGTTGTGGTCCATAATACTTTTGATCTAAACAATACACTCACACAGAGCCTTACAACCAGCTATGGAGCATGAATGGTTGTAAACTGGACAAAAAGCAGAAAAAAAGAAAAAAACGAAACTCAACAACAGGAAATTTTCAAGACACAGATACCCTCTCTGCAATTTACGTAGTAAACGTCTTGCCGTTGAAGTTTTCCTAAAGCAATGTTTGTTTGTTGCTTACTTTTCACATGAACTGGTCAGCCATCAGCTGTATTGCCGTATTGTCTGGTGAAAAGAAGTTACAATTTTTTTTAGTTGAACATTCAACGCCAATGAATGTATACTCGTCGTAATCTATTGTACAGAAATATCTGTACGTGAAGTACTTTTTGTACATTTCTTTACATTTTTTGTGATCTTTTGACAGGCTTAACTAAAGCAGAATGATGCCACATACATACATACAACAACGTATAGAAATTCCTGTTTTAATTGCACGGTTTTATAGAAAAATTGTTGCCCTCTGCATACATATATACGTGGGTAGCCGATAAAGTTTATGGTCAACTTTGGTATTTCATTAATTTGTTATGGCGGCAAACCTTTGTATTTCATGTTTCTTTTTGCTTTTAATCTATGTTTGATTGAAAAAATGCATGAAAAATATGATTTTTTTCAATCAAAGATTTGCTTTGTGGTTCTTAGTTTAACAGCAAACATTATGAGAAATCTTTGAGAGTTGAGAAGTTTATAAAGATTTCAACGTTTCATTGTGTTAAGTGGGGGAAAAATATGTCCAAAGGAAATAAGCAAAAAAATTCTTAAGTTTTTAAAATATACGAGACTATAACATGTAAACGACTGCCTAACACTACAAAATTTAAAGGTCTACAGCTGCAACATTTCCTTCTATGAATTTAATTCATATCTTTCGTTGAAATACTTTCCAAAACTTTTAAGGCAAGGTATCTAAGGACGAAAAGTATTTCTTAATTGTACCAAAATAACATAAACAGAAAGATATTTAAAGGCTCTACAAGTGGCGAAGATCAATGATCTATGTATAGAAGTTTCAGAGATCGATTCATCCCAATAACCAGGTTCGACCCTTCCCGTATCACTGCCCTAACCTGAGTGCTACTTTGAGTGCCCTGATGTTAAAATCAATATCACTTTATTAGTTACTCTGTTGGGAATTGATCTTCTCGCCTCATTCTATGAAAATTCTGCCATTTAGTGCACCAAAGTATTCATAAGCGTCCACGACTGCGTTAACCTGGGCGGTTATACTGCAGATTAACCTTTGCAATGTCGTTGTTGGAAGCGAATTTATAAGCTATCCTCGCCAACTTTATTCTCACGATTCCATTGCAATTACGTGAGAGCCCTATGTGATGTCTAGTAGGCGCTGTGTTGGCTTATTAGATGAGAACCCCCACCTCAAATATTTCTATCGTGTACTTCCTCTCCGCAGTCTTTCGGGAAAAACTTTGAGGATAAAATACAATTTCTATGAAAAGTTTCTCAAGTCTGTCGTTGGGAGTCGATATTAAACAGTAGGTCCCACCACTTACGGATAAAATTAGGACATACCCAACATAGATTATAATAACTAAGTCTCGTAATGACGAAATAAGTAAGCTTATACAGAAGCAACAGATTATGTACAGTAAACATCGCCACCTAGAGTTTTGTTAATACCGGCTTCGGAGTTTTATAGGACTATGGGTTTAATAAACGACTTGAACCATTGTGCTCTAAGCAGTCTGGGTCAGTCAGCAGACATTCACACCTCCATTAGCTGATCAGATCTAATCAGCTTTGTTGATACGTGAATTGAATTGAATGAATAATTTAATCTTTTCTCAAGAGGTTGTTATTGAGAGTGTATGCAAGGTACGTCTGGTCAATAAGCTACCTTCGAGTGAGTTCATGGTAACAGTGGCGAATTTAATGCCTCAAAACACAGATTTTTCACTGTGGTATACAAGTTTGCCTTTAATAATGTGATTACCACAATTATTATTCTGTGTGGATCACAGCGTTATTACAAATTCATTCCATAATGATCTAGGTTAGCTGGGATAGGTTTAATTAGCAGTCACTTCAAAAAACATAGCTAACATGGGTCATGTAAGGCCCCTTTGTAACACAGACAGTATCTATTGTGATGTATACCATGCTAATGTGTTGATTTAATTGAAGCTTCCCCATCTGCTGCCTCCAAGAGTGGTTTCATCAAAATTATGTTCTATTTCCATACAAGTTCTATTGTATGACTGTTTAGGTAGGATACCATATGCCCTGTGCAACGTATATGCTTTCAGAGGATTTCGGTTTTTATTAGAATTTCGTCAGCCTTTTGCAAAAGACCATCAATCGTCATCAATCATCATCAATCTACAGCGAAGAATGATGTAAATACGCATAGAAAAATATCAATGAATCAAAAATTAATACTTTTTCTCTATCTTTATCTAACAAAAAATGGAACACAATATTTATGTAGGGGCCCTGTGCCTCGTCAGCTTTTGCAAGAGACCATCAATCATCATCAATCACCATCAATCTACAGTGAAGAATGAATGTGAATATATAAAAATATCAATCAATCAAAAATTAATATTTTTTCTCTATCTTTATCCAACCAAAACGGAAACACAATGTTTATGTAGAGGGCCTATGCCTTAAAATTTTACTCTTCATGGGTCTACTGCATACAGAATAATTTGAATAAGAACGTTAAGAAATTAAACTTGAAATTAAATTGAGACCCCAAGCATTCAAGGTTATAAATTTTGCAAAGTTTTTTTTGGGAGTGTTTCGAACTTAAGTTCGATCTTCAATTCGTATTTCCAATAATCTAACCACGAAGATCCTTGCCCCTAAAGATAAGGAAGTAGCAATGAACATCTTAAGAAGGTTTGATAAAGAATTTGAAGAATTTTTTCAACGTCTCGTTCCTGTTCTCAAAACACAATGAACATGGTGGATAAAGGTTAGATATAGTTGAGGCTGCATCGTTCAAATACCGGGGAGCTGCATTCAGAATTGTTTCCAATTTAATACGTGCTGTGAATATTTTTTTTTTAAGTTTTTAAGCAAATCTACTCCCTTCCTTACCTTAAAAGCAGTCTTGTGCCACACTTCAAAAAAAAAAAATTCATTGCAAACATGCACTTGAAAATACACATGAGTTGGGGGTAATACACGATGATGCTACTGTTTAACACTCTTGCCGCTTTTTAAACTTAAATTGTGGTTTTGTTGTGTAAAGAAAATTTAATATCACTGGCTGTGGTTTTTTGCAAAACAAAAAAAGCAGAAACCGAAAAAGAAAAGAAGAAGAAAAAAATCCAGTAAATGTTGCTTAAATGCTAATTTATTTACTGGAGCATAATTCAGACATCTTGTGGTTTAAAGCAATTTTGTTAACTGAAACAAGTAATCACAACAACAAAAAAAAAAAAAACAGAAAAAATTTAAAACAAGAATGGCATCGCATATACAAGGCATAGCGATACCAACAAACACTTGATTGCAACCAACACATCATCGATGCATCGATAGATGGATGGATGTATCGGTGGATAGATGGTGGTGGCAAGTTACAAAATACTCAAGCAGCATGTGTGTGGTAAGTTCATTTTTGATTTTTTGTGGTTAAAAAGCTGCTGCTGTTGCTACTGCTATTGCCACTCTGATGTCGCTGTTACCACATTACCTTTCTTTTGCCCGGACATTTTTTAATTTTAATATTTCGTTATAGTTTCCCATATGCCAACCAGCCAGCCAGCCAGCATATTCATATGCATCAGCATAAGCATCTTCTTCATGGCAATGATGATGATGACTGCTGGTGATATGTATTTGCCATAGTAAATGTGGTTGCACGGTATTGCCACGTTAATGATTTTTCCCAGCGTCTGTTTTTTTGTTGCTACTATTGTTGGTCTTTATTCTTGTGTATTTGCTTCAAACACTCATTTGCTTGCCACTACCATTTGTCCTCGATATTATGAAAACTATCATCGTTTGCTACTCTCTCTTTCTCGCTCTTGCTCAGGTTATAGCTGTCGGTGTTGTCATCAATGTCACATGCAGCAGTAGCAGTAGCAATGAAATTCAAGTAAAATTCCAACATCGTCGTTAATGCCAGCCTGGTTGTTGTCGTCGTCGTCATCGTCATCATTAAGTGTGGCATGTGTTTATTGTGGTGACACAAGGAACACAAGTAACTACAAGCAACTGGTTTACAAAATTCTATTTACAAAATACCCTACACTACTACACTTTAGGGACATCAAAAGGAGGACCAATCAGTAACTTTTGAATCAAGAAATCCGAAAATTCTCTCCATTTCGATGAGATCTTCTATCACTGTCTTGATACCCTCTCTATAAGATATTGCCGCTATCTTCTTGTCTTCCTTAAATTGTTTTCCAATTTATTTTAACTGCTAAACAATGGCAAGAAGGAGGAGTAGGAAGTCGTGTTACTATAATCATTTCAAATCAAACATATTTGGTGGTAAAAACAGAAGCGGCTGAAACTTTAATTTTAGGGGAGGGTCCATACCCACATGAACAAAGTTCTTGGAGAACGCCAAGAACTGTTTAGTACCCTGCGGAAGATATTAATTCAAGTGGTAATAGGAAATATTATTATAATAATCCCTCCCCCCAAAGCTCCGCTTATGTAAATCCACGCATGTTTGTAGTTCCACTAGATGTGATTCATAATATTCACGTTAACCAGCGCTCAACTACCGCAATGCATGTCTTGTTGTTTACGAGAATCTCAGTCTCTGGTATCTGAAAACCTTTATTAAGACAAAAATATTACAACGAAAGCGAAATAGCGACAAGCGAAAATTATATCTCGCATAAAGCGTAGAAATTGCATACACACATGCAGTAAAAGTCAGAAATTCTACTGAACACATGTGCATGTATTGGTTAGGGGAAAGATTAAAGAGACTTTCTTAAAGAGACACCAGTATGTATAGTATGGTATATATGTTCAGATAATCAAATCGCTCGATCTCGGTTGCCAGTTCAAATTAGCTCTACGTGAGGTAACCATGCCCTCAAATCGCTTGAGCAGCATATTCAATATGACATGAGCTGTATGCAATGTAGTGCCGTACTATTTGAGCCACAGGTTGCTGGTTTTCAGATCATCCAATTCAGTCGAAAAAAAACTGGTAATGAAGGAGCTTTAGAGCTCGCCATCTAGCCTGGCCAGACAAATATAAATTAATGACGCCGCCACCCCAACAAACCCTGACTTTTTTCAGATGCATTTAGATTGGTATCGTCTCAAATTCGCCAATTTTGTTTGTTCACGTAACCATAAATCCAGAAGTGGGTATTATAGTGATTTTTCGATGAAAATTAGGGTTGGTAAAGGCTCCAGAGATAATTCAGCGAATACACGTCGTCGTCTATAGCCTTCCATTCTACATACATATATATTTGCCCTTTACAACCCTTAAGACAGGATACCGAGCTATCTTCTTACACAACTTATGTTGGTGTGTGCTAATTGTATGCATGAATGGCGGGGCCTGGTGCTTAAAGTTGATTGCAAACGACAGGTTTTTGGAGAAAATAATTCATGGCAATTTTTTATTTAGTTCTTGACAGAAATCTGCTGAGAGGCAGTCGCCATAGAAATGTTTTTCAAATTTCGTTTTGTTGGAGATGTCTGTCCTGGGGTTAGCACCGTGGCCTCACGTCTAATAAGCTGACGCTCTATTAGACTACGGCGACTTCAACGACATATAGTGCTAGTAATTTGATCTCATAACTGTTTTGTTTGTTCACGTACCCATTCATCCAGAAGTAGATCTCACCGTGATTTTTCGATGACAATTAGGGTCAGTTGTTAACGGCTCCATAGCCAATTCAGCGAACACACGTCGTTGTCTATGGCCTACCATTCTACATAACCCAATTGGTCATTACAATCCTTCAATCAGGATTACGACTTAGCTTCTCACACCACTTATGTTGTAGGTGTTAAATTTTTACAGAAACGTGCCTACAGTTTAAAGTCGACTTCGAACGACAAATTTTTTGAAAACTTTCCATGGCAATTTTATTTACATTTCGCCACAAATATCCTGAGAGGAAGTCGCCGAGGAAATTTTTATATTTCGTTTTGTTGGAGATGTCTGACCTGGGGTTAGAACCGAGGCCTCATGTCTAATAAGCCAACACATTTCCTACTAGCTTACGGAGACTTCATTCTTCCCTTCTTTCCATTGTGATTTGTCAAAATATATTAAGTAAAGATTTAGCTTGGCGGCTGTCAGCGGTACAAATTCGGAGCTCCTTGCTTGTTTAAGTCTCATGATGTTTAAGTTTGTTTAAGTCTCATGATTTTTTTTTTTTTTTTTTTTTTTTTTTTGCGGGAAGGAGGGGAAATGCTTTATGCATTCATGTAGGCCGTCACCATACATGGTATGTCGGACTCTCCCATTAGGTATACCGACTAAGTCTCATGATGGCCTGTTTCTCAAATCACCAACGTTGTTTATGTTTATTCTATCCATGAGTAGCGAAAGCAGCAGTCTTCACCCCGTACGGCAGGTTTGAGAAGCTTTTTCGCGTCAATCTCTTCTACCACAAGAATGCGGAGATGTTTACCTAGAAGGAACAATTTTTTTAAACTGTTGTAAAGACAGATCAATTTATTCTAAAACAATTACAAGAGAAAAACAACAACAAAGCAACAGTGAGATTCTGGATGTTGCCAAACCAAAAATAAATGACGATTAAATAAATTCGTAGTACCATGGAAGTTAGTTGTAGACAATAGCGCGACATATGTACCCTTTGAATTTTTTAAAATTCTGAAAATTATTTGAAAAATTATTCGAAATTACTTTCGCCCTTAACCAATATATAAATTTAAGTTTTTACATGTTCCTTGTATTGTTGACATGCATCCTTTCAAGATACACTTGTTTTTGGCCAATCAATTTTATAAATAAAACCAACAAACAACAACAACAAAAAGAAGAAGAATACAAGCAATGTTATCAGCAGCAGCAACATCATCAGCAACATAAGTTGTCATAACAACGGTGTAAAATTGGTTTATTATAAATGTTCAGTTGGTTGCGTTTAAAGCCATAAAAGAAGCGTACCAACAAACTTGACTGCAACACAACAACAACAACAACGGTGTATAAACATTTTTGTCCCCGAATATGCCCTTAAGCTATGTGATACAAAACAAAAAAATTTCCTTTTTTTTGCTGCCCCAACTCTTAAACAAAGAATGTCTTGTTCACACAACTGTTCTCGGTGTGTATGGCCTGGGGAAGAGTAATTTGTTTCATTAATAAACAACAACAATAACAAAATCCTGTAAATATTTATCGAGAAAATATGCAAAAAAGAAAATAAAAAGCATTTCCAATAAAATAATAAAAAAAATAATTTCTTTAATTGTCGGCTTACTTAACACGACAGCAAAATATGTGCATATGTATTGTCGTCGGCCATGAAGAGGGAGAAAAATAAAAAAAAAACTTCGAGATTAAATTTCACAAGACAACACTGGTTGATGGTTGATGGGTGTTGTGTGTGTTCTGTGTACTGTAGTGACCCAAATCAATGTTCAATTAAAATCAACATTTTATTAATGAAACATACAGACAGACGAGCAGACATACAGACAGACCAGCAGACATACGAACAGCAATGAAATACAGCTTTGATTGAGTCATTATTTTATGGATCTGATGATTACAATTCAAAAAAAAAAACAGCAGAAGATTAAGAAATTACAACTTTTTTTTGCTTCATTCGAAGAAATGTTGACAAAAGTCACGTTGCAGACTTTTTAAAGTCAATAAATTCAATTAAAATATGACTTTTTTAAGATAAAATATTCCAAAAATTAAACGAGAATGTCATGGAGAAATGATTTTAAAAACTGGTTTAAAATCCTATATTTTAATGGAGGCAAAAAGTGAATGTGATTCGAGCAAAAAAGAAATACACGAGCTTGTTGGATGCTTATTTTGAAGTGGTGTAAAGCTATGCAGGCAAGTACAATACCCATGGAGGCTATTGGAGAGGTAGTAAGGAAAGAAAAGAAGGAAGGCTGAGCTAGGCTCAGAAGTCTCAACCCCATTATAAATATAAGTAGAGCATGAATGTCAGCTTCCGATAGTGCATTCAATCCATTAAAGAATCCTTATCCCTGATTCTGATTTTGGTGGAACTTGGCCAGTACAGAGACTCCGTTCACCCGTGGCGTCACAACGGGCCGCTATGCGTGCTCAAGTGAGCTTTGTGATATCAGAGCTATCACTCCGACCAAACCTAACCTAATCTAGCAAGGGCTAGACAATTGCAGTTGCTCTATGCTCAACATTCCACATACGGTAGTTTTTTCACTGGGATGTCTTTCAGATTCCAATTAGCGCCCTAATGTTTCTTAAGAAACATTGTCATCAGTTTTAAGCCAAACGTTTTAAGCCTAGCAAAGGTCCCTAACTACATAACATCATATATTTATCACGCCTTTCTCTTCCTCACCCACAAGGATAGCAGATTGAAAGTTTGATACCAAACACCTCACTACACTTCGGTAGGGATCTCAGTCTATATTCTCAGTCAACTTATGGCCAGAAGTCGCCGTGGTCTAGTAGGTAGTGTGTTGGCTTATTAGACGAAAGGCCCGAGTTCAAATCCCAGGTCAGACATCAAAACGAAAATATGAAAATATACCTTCGGCGACTTCCTCTCAGCAGATTTCTGGCAAAAACTCTGAGAGTAAAAATTTCCATGAAAAGCTTCTCAAAAATCTGTCGTTCGGAGTCGACTTTAAACTGCAGTTCCCCGTACTCATGTATAAAATTAACTTTCAATTTCTTTTATTTGCAATAACATTATTTACATATAGTTCTTAAATTATTAACAATGAGTTCAGGATTATATCCTCTACAGCATAAAAATATTAGTAAATTATAAACAAATTTAATGGGCGATATAATGAGTTTTGGAGGATAAAAGTGCACAAAAACCTATTTGAATTTAATTTTATTGTTTAGATAAAAACTTACTGGCTACTTAGTACTACTTAGGATGGAACTAACTCATTAATATAATGATATTCCGAATACGAACAACGTCGGTAAAAATTTTGTAATAGTCTGTCAAGTTTATTTTCTACCAGCTCAATTTTCGCTAGAACATGAAGCCGATTAGTCGAAAAATACCAAGAAAGATTAAAAATTAATTTTAAAAGTTTATTTTGAGAAACCTGAAGTTTCTTTATGTGACATTTTGCTATTTTAGCCCAAACAGGGGCAGCATAAAACATCGTCGGATGGAAAATGGATTTTAAAATAAGTTTCTTGTTATTAATGTTCAGTTTTGAATTACGATTGATAAGCGGATATAATACACGAGTTAGTAAATTCACTTTATTAACTATATAACCTATATGGTCCTTGAATTTAAGTTTTGGATCCAAGACTACACCCAAGTACTTAACGTTGTCTTCCCACTGAATTAAATCATAATTGAAATAAATACCATTCTGTGGTACAAAGCATTCTTTACGTTTTCTTGTGAAATATATTGCCTGTGTTTTGCTACTATTTAATAATATTTTCCAACTATTAAAATAATTAGATATTTCAATTAGGGCTCTTTGCAAATTGGATATAATTTCATCAGCTAATAACCCTGAACAAATGACTGCTGTGTCATCAGCAAATATAGACAATGTGCAATAGTCCAAACAGGGGAAATCCGCCGTGTACATATTATACAGTATGGGTGAGAGGCATGATCCTTGTGGGCATCCACTATTAACTTCAAAACGCCTAGAGCTGTGTGAGCCCACATGAACTTTAAAGGTTCGACCATTGAGGAAACATTGAACTATTTTGATTAGTTTTGGGGGAAAATTTGCACGAATCATTTTATAAATTAGGCCCTCGTGCCATACCGTATCGAATGCTGCTTTAACATCCAATAATAACATTCCTGATGATTTCTGAGATTCAAAGTTGGAATATACCAAATTTTTTATTCTAATTATAGGTTGTACAGTGTTATGTTCCTTTCGTATAAAATTAACGCACACAACACGAGTGGTGTGAGAAGATAGGACGTTGTATAATGGGTCAATTCGACCTCTGGGTACTGTACTTGTCACAGTTGATAAGCACACGTCCTCTAAACTAACCTAACCTATGGCCAGGTATACCACAATGCCTGAAATCTAATTGGGGTTAACCCGATCCGGTCAAAGATCCCATATGAAGTTCTTAATATCACGAATCAATGGAAATTCAGGGCTGCCTGACTGTCAACGAAAATCTCTTAAGAATATGCATTTGAAGAAATGAGACTAGCTCGGCCTCAAGAACCTTCATAATAGCAAATATTTCTCCCCCAAGAACAGTCCGAGAGTCTTATAGAAGCAGATATCCAGCTTCTACAATTCCGTGAAGATAAGTATATCAGTTCCGGCTGGAAATTTTCCCCTGTACCACGCCCCTACCCTGAATGAGAATCTTCAACAGATGATGGGTTAATCTAGATATCCTTCAACCAATATCGGAAAATACCACCACGGAAGCTGTTTCTAACACCCTGATTCTCTTGAGCGTACTACATCATATGTGGCACATCACCTTGCAAAACATCTTAAATAGATTCAGGTGCAGAATATTATCAAGATTCTTGATTTCTTGTAGGAAAAAAGATTTTAAAAAATTTTGGAACTGGATTAACCTACCATGACGTTACCACTGTGGTGGCCTACTTTAATGAGGCTGGAAAGCGAAAAAAGTTTGATGGATGAATACTACACTTCTTCCGCCCTGAAATCACCATTTACGTATCACTGCTGTGTTGCAGATAGTCTGGCCATAAGGTGTATCGGATAGGAAACCCCCATATGCGGTCCACGAAAAATTTGCAATAAATTTCACTCATTGCTCAATACTTCCTGACTTGAAGAGAGGACTCATTCGAGTGCTAGGATTTCTGCAGACATTATGACTGAAAGAAGGAGAAAGTCGCCGCCTGCCATTTAATGGGTGTCTGCCTAGCACTTATGTGGGCATGTGTTTGAATGAAATGATATGATCTTCATTCCTAAGGAAACTATCTGAAGACGGGATAAAAAAGTCTGGGCGATAGCTAATCCAGATCTGACAAAAGATTTGTTGGGTGTGAAAGTGAATCATATATTGAAAGCTGCTTTCGTCATATCATATGTAACTTATACAGACAACAATTGGCTACTAAAGGAAGCAATCGCTCACCACTAGGCCTGGCATAAAGCGCAACCAAATGATTTATTCTTTCTTTCAAATACGAAAATCAATAAAAAAAAATATGTGTTCTTTAGCAACATTTTTAATTAAATTTTCAAATTGGTTTTCTGGCGCATGTGCAACACGAGCCAGTTTTTAATAGCACATGCAACTTAATTTAAATACCAGCACTTAAAACATTTACGGCTGCCTTCCACTATTTATTTTACTCATTTCGTTTCCTACCAACCAACCAACCAACCAACGATATTTAAAAAGCAATTCTTGGCATAAGGCTTCTTTGTGTATTGTTCCATCGCTTTTTTTGTTGTTCTCTGGGCTCAAGTGCCTCTTACCGGCAAGTGGCAAGAGAGACAGACGAACAGACAACCAAAAGCAGTCATTCAGTGCAATTTATAGCGATTATTGTTTGTATATTAATTACGTTATTAACATGATAAACTACCAATTTTCTGGAGAAGACATTTATTATTTATTCTTTTCATGACCAATACCTACAAACACATCTATACATATATATCTATACATGCATTGCTATACATACATTAAATGAAATGAAATGTTTTATGGGCAATGCAACTCGAAATATGAATCCCCGATCATAATTAAGATGCAAATGATAATGAAATTGCTGGTTGCTTTGCTGTATACATACATATATTTACGTGTATAATGCATAAACGTATGCATACATGAGTTTTAAAAGTCACGGAGGCGTATCTTTAATACAAACCTCGTAATTATGAAATATTCATGGTGATTTATAACTGGTTAAACTCTATTAATTTGTCAATGAATATTTAATATCCAAAATATGGTAATAATTTCAGATCGGAAATTTCAAACTGCCACACACAGAGTAATTTAAATTGGGTGGAGCTTTACAGCAGGTCTACGAGAAAACTAGATTTGTTGTAGAGGCTTGTCACAATAGGCTACATTGTATGAATTGATGTCTAAAATAATAATAATAAAAAATGCAGCTTCAGAAACAAATTAAAACTGTTACTGAAGTATGAGCAAATAGAAATTTGTTTGAAAGATGCAGAGCATGCATGTAACAGCAACACTGCAAGTAACAGCAACACTGGCAATGTCTTAAGTCTGGATTACATAAAATAGTCTACTATACCAGCTTACTAGCAGTCGTTTGGAAAGTATTCAGAGGGCAAGGAGTATCCCTGAAAATAATTCAAATCAACTAATCTGTGGACAAGAATGCAACACGTTAAGTGCCTCGCAATGGAAACATCTGTCAATCGCTTCATACTTTATTGCTGTAGAAAAAATCACGAATGACATCTGGCATCAAGTGCCAAATAATACTGCTACGTGCAGTACTTTTTACTCTCCATTCAAGTAGAATTGAGCTTATCTTTTGATGGCATAGACTTTCGCTTTGGAGCTACTTGCGAGTTTCAGCAAAGGCCGTAATTCTACGAGCACATAGCAAACTCTGACCAACTGAGCTGTTTTTAAATTCTTCCTGCCTGCCTATTCAATATCTCCGTGATCACAATTGGGGTGAACATCATGGTACATATCCACCGCCAAGATATTCTTGTAAGTCTTTGGCATATCATTATAATGTCCTTGACTTTCTTTAAAATGTTTTCATAGACTGCTCATGTATAAGTCTTCCATGTAAGTTTGCTGTTCAGTCTAATTCCTGATATTTAACGTTCCTCAACTAGAAGCTGAAAATTTTACCATTTAGGGTACCACAGTGCTTTCACAATACCCCATGAAATGTTGTCAAAAAGAAATGTCTTCAAATTTTCCTCTCTTGCTATAAGATTTATGTGGCATGCATACCATTGACAGTGAATGTCCGCAGCAGACAATTTCAGACAATAGTTTATCCACAAGTAATCTCCACATTTGTAGCGAAAGAACCTCACCAGCTGAGCTATTTCTAATTGTGCCCACCCGTGCAATTTCATCTCTTGGGTTTGTTTCCACAAATCATTGTTATACAGCCTCCGTCATCCATCTGGATACCCTCATACGTAATATATTGGCTATGCCTTCGTGAGGTCGCATAACATCAAAATCGTAAGTACTCATCAACTTGTTATTCAAGAACTTTTCAGTGGCTTCTACTAAATCTACAAGAGCTGTGCCAATAGATATGCCTGCCCTATATGCGTATTGCTGATAATGCAATACATACATTCATACATAATTGGCCATTAAAACCCTTCATTCAGGACCACGGCCTAGCTTCTCACGCCACTCATGTTGTGTGCCTTAATTTTATACTTGAGTGGCGGGATCTACAGTTTAACGTCGACTCCGAACGACAGATTTTTGAGAAACTTTTCGTGGCAGGTTTATTTACTCTCAGAGTTTTTGACAGAAATCTGCTGAGAGGAAGTCGCCGAAGAAATATTTTTCTTTTCATATTTCGTTTTAATGTCTGACCTGGGATACGAATCCGGGCTTTACGTCTAATAAGCCAACCCACTACCTACTAGACTACGGAGACTTCGTCTATTTTAAATTCTGCACATCGTATCTATTTGTGACACAAGTGCAACCATCACACAAATATATAACGTATATATGTATGTATCGCCTTAGTCTACCTATTAGACTATGTTTGCTTATGAGACAAGTGGCCGTGGTTCAAATTCCCAAGCGGATATCTCGAACAAATAAAGCGACTGCCTGTCATTCTAAGACAAAATGAAATTTCCATGAAAAATGTCTGCTATTTTCATTCGGATTCGATAATAAGCTGTGTGTCCCATCATTCATGGATGAAATTCATATACATGGTGCTGTGCGAAACTGGCTTGGGAGGCTGAATAAAGGGTTATAAAGACCAATTAGTAGATATATCAGCGAGGATAATATTTGAACAGATTTTCAAATGAAAGCGTATTTAACTTGCTCTAAACATGTGAAATGACTTAAAGAGACCTTTTGAAATACTTAATACTGGCCGACTATCAATTCGAATACAGCTTTTGTCACCATTTCAATTTTCGTCATATCCCTTAATCTATTTTACTTAGTTGCAGTCAATGGAATGATCAGATCATTATTGTCGGAAATTAATTTGAAGTTTGCCTATATTAGGCACTGACCTTTACCTAACCTGGATTTATTGTCTTTTCAGTAAAGCCACTACCAAATGCATAATAAAACTAAACCATAAAAATATTCCATTAATTCCAAGGATTTAAAGAGAAATAAAATTCAATAATTTTATTTAATGCCATTAGTAATCGTAATAAATTAACTAAAGTTCTGCTTAAACACGCACACACACACATACTAGCATTTCTAACCTCATTTATATTATCAGTTTACCTGATTAAATTAAATTTCACAAATTTATTACCTTTTTACCAAGGAAATACCCTCACTTTGGTTAGTAAATTCGAAGCCAAAAAAGCAAAAAAAGAAAATTCTCACAAAGTACTCCATGAAAAAGTGGAAAATCACTGCTTTTCTAACACACACACACACGGACATAAAACTTTAAAGGGAAAATGTTAAAAATGGAAGAGAAGTGCAAAAGTAAATCTTATTTTGGTTTGAAAAATATTTGAAATCAATAGACCACATCACACAAGATTAATCACTTAGTAATTCAGGATAAAAGTAATGCCAAGAAATGCTCTCTTCTCTTTTAATACCGCAAATAAGTGGAAATAAAAACTTATGGCAGCACATTCGTATACGTATGTATATGCCAACAAATAAAATGTTGTTTGGTTGCTGCTTGGCGCTAGATGGCTGGTTGGTTGCCTGGTTAGTTGGGTTTAGTTGGGAACGTTCTATTTTGTGTGACCACAATCAAAAACTTCCCTCAATTGAAAGCTATAAAATCGACCATTACGACGTACATATGTACGTACATTCTATACATTCATGCAATCACTGTAATAAGGATTTTTATATGCGAGTCTTGTGTGTGTATCTGTGTGCGGGTATATGTATTGTTTAGTTGGTGTTACAAAAAAAGAGTTAAGGACGGACAGACACAAAAAAAAGAACTGTATCCAACTACTTACATATGATTACATCTCAAACATTACGATGACAACGACAACGACATCGGCAATGACTATGACTGAGACGTGTGGATATATAATGGAAAAGTACCAGCAAAAATCCCTTTAGACAACTTTATACCTTTGATTTAAAAAAAAAAACACTCATCTACTCTCTCTCATCCGTTTTTTATTACAGCTCAGGGAAGAGAAATCAAAGAGATTATAAGGGGCCGAAAATGGAGTATTATTATTGTCGTATGGAGATAATGAAACAATCTATTGTAGTAATCTCAACCTACTAATGATCTCTTTATAATGTCTGTCTCAATTCTGGTGCCCTGAAGAACCAAATGATGCTAGCAAGCATCAGAGCAAATACCTCTCCGTTTAGTATCTGATAATCCCTCACATATATTTTCTTCTGAGTTTCATTAACGCCGTACTGGTTTCAAGTATATGTTCTGGTGAATCGTTCTCCTCATCCTAGGATCTACATATTGGGATTAAGGCCAATTTCTATTTCATAGGATTGTTCCTTGAGTCTACAATGCCCCGTCAAAAGACCGATTACTATCATCACCGATTACTATTATCTTGCATAGTCTGATGTAAAACTTAAATGTCCTCCTACTAAAAATGCACAGTAGGAGTTTGTCTAAACCTAGTTGAGAATAGCCTGCAGCTCTCTCTGTATCTTCTCTTTCGCCAAGTATGTCATATCAGACTACTCTTCTTTCTCTGAAAGATTATGGCCCCATCAACGGTGTGGACGCTGCCTTCTAAGTAAACTCGTCTGCCTTCTTATTGCTTTTCATTATTTGCCCACATGACCTGGAATCCAACAAAAGATAACTGCCATTCAGCTCACTCTGATAGTCCCATATATATCGCAACCATTACGCTTTTGGATGGCGTTTTATAATGCCAAAAATGCGTGCGTATAAGCCCCATCAGTCTTAATTCAAACCAGATATCAGCAATGAATCGTTTTTTCGGTACTCATAAGTACTCATCAAAATATTGAATATAATGAGTCAACAATTTTGAAATTCAACTACTCTGATTCATTCGTGCTCACTACAACATTGATTTATAAGTACAGATTACAATGAGAATGAGTACAACGTTGACATCAAACTCATATAATTCGAAATATGTTTGATTCGTATGCCTACTCATTCAGGTTCATAAATTTAGGAAAATACTTTATAAAACTCATAAATGATTCGAGTGATTCGAATCTTTCATCAAAATTTACAGTCTTAGTTGTTGTTGCATTTACACAAAAAGAAGAAAGAAAAGACAGACAGCAAGCAAAGCAAACACACAAGCTTTTAGTGAGAATTGTAGTATTCGTACGCGAATCATACGTATTTTTTGGTTCTTGTAAATGTTGAGTAAAGGAGAGTCGAAATCAACATCATGCGTATTGTTAAGTATGAGTACGATAAGTACTTAAATCTTTGAATATGAGTAGTATGAGTCTGATATTAAAATAAGTATGAATGCGTATAAGTAGCAGAAAGTATGAGTATGATTCGAATCTCATCTCATCTTTTTGAATACTCATTGCTGATCTCTGATTCAAACCCAGTAATCGTGGAAAAAATGTCATGTTGATTTTCGTATTAAATTAGAAGCTTCATACCCTCGAAAATTAATCCACCAAGGAAGTTGCCATAGTCTAATAGGTAGTGTTATGAATTATTAGACCTGAGGTCGTGGTTCAAACGACATATTTCATTCGGCAACTTCCTCTCAGCAGTCTCCTGAGAGTACTCTCTGAGAGTAAATAAAATTGCCATGAAAAATTTCTAAAAAATTTGTCACTCGTAGTAGACATTAAACAGTAGGTTCCGCCACTCATATATAACCTTAGCACACCATAGAACATGGGTGGTGTGAGAAGGTAGGTTGTGATCCTGACTAGAGTTTTAATAGTTCTGTGCTCAAATATGCGAAGAATTTTAGACAAGCGTCTGTTGTTCAAAATTTACTGATACAGGATATTTGAGCCCGGAATAGGGTTTCTATTAATTTAGTATGTGAGCCATAGGGTTGTTGGCCCCGCTAGGTATTGTTGTTCCTCCCAAAATATCTACTTACGTATTGTAATATTGCCTTTCTTAGGCACTTTGAATTGAAAATTATTTCACAAGAAGCTGCTAAGGGGAGTCTGTTTGATGAGGGACATGTTCTTAGGAATTAGAAATAGGAGAACAAGCTATCCAATACTGAAAAGTTATTATCTTTCAATAATTCCATAGCTAGTTACCTTGCCTGTTGGACATTCCTGCATTACCTGCCGTTTATTTCATTTTATTTGTAAAGCATTGTGAATATATTTTAACGTCTTATGGTTTGTTGCAACTCCAATGTGGCATAACGTCGTTGAATTCTTTTATGCTTTCTCACACATACACTCTTATATATACTAACAGTTTAGAAATGGATTTTCTATATGAAAATAACGTGTATTGTTGTTGTTGTTGTCATTGTTGTTTACTTATCCCTTTCTTACACGCTCATATTTTCCTGCTCAACACTTTTTCTTTTACAATATTGGAGCAAAAGAAAAAAGAGAAAAAAATGTTAGAAACGTAAGAAACGTTAAAAAACACTTGAAAATACGTGAAGCAAACAAATAAAAGACACCTAAAAGACCAACTTGTAGGAGTGTAAACACTTCAACTTGATTTTGTTTTCCTCGTTTTAGTTTTTCCCCCCCCAAAAAACATTAACAAGCAACTACCAAAACGAACAAAAAAATAAAGAAAATTTGTTTGAATAAGTCTCGTATGTCTGTTGGAGTTTTTCTTCAAAAAATTTTCTTTTAAAGAAGTTTTCAATGTTATACACACACTCACAGACATACACCCTCATACCTTGTTTGAATTGTAGAAAAACAAACTCGTGCAGGAAAATGCATCAGTGAAAATCATTAGACCGATAAATGAATGAGTAAACTTTTACCATATTGTGTCACCACCATCACCAAACGGACTGAGATGGCGGTGCTTTATGGAAGTCATATGCTCCGACTGGTCTTAAACTGTAATGGCAACTTGCTTCGGATTTGCCAGAAGGTTAGCAAACAGAAAGTTTTTAGGCTGCGCATTATCCCCAGTGTAATGCGAGCCATTTGATGATTAAATTCAAGTTTCACTGTATTGAAACTATATGACCTGAATAGGCCCCCCTGTCTTTTATTAAACTTGAGACAACTTTGTACAGTTTGTATGACAGCCACTGTCACCATCATCTGTCCTCTGCTGTTTTATCTTACCCAATATCCTCCGAAAAACATCAACAAAAACAGCAGGAATAGCAATTAAACCAGAGAAAATTATGTTCTTGGAAATGGTGTTTAATCATCCAATCATTATTATTATTGCTTCAACATGCCACAACACGAAGAAGAAGCGTTGGTAACGAAACCTGAGCAATCGAAAAAAACAGAGTGAAATCGAGGAATGGATGGCAGACGGAGGAAAAACTTCTTAAACCTCAAACAAGAGATTCAATGATTTTTTTTTCATTATTGTCGTTTCGTTAATAATGTCGTTGTTGTTGTTGTTTTTATTGTTGTTTTTGTTTAATATGTTGACTGCCACTGTTGATAGTGGAAATGCTGGTGCTGGTTATACCGTACATACGTACGAGCTATTTGCCAGTTTATTTGGAGGCTTCTGTTATTGGTTAAGCAGAGGCAAACCCAGGCTAAATGCATCGATGCATCAATTCCTTGTGGTGTTTAAAAACTTTTTTCTGTTTTTCTTCATTCCTTCGTTCATTTCTGTTGTTTTTTTATTTTTATCTTGCTCCTTAGACTATGATTTCATGGGCTTCTCTTCGTTGAAAAAAGGAAAATATTTTTTCGTGTTGCTGCTTGTGGTTGTGGCTGTGCCTGTGTCTGTGTTGGATGTTGTGTTCAGTTGTTCAGTCGTCGTTGAGTGCAATCTTGTGTTCAATTTAATGGCACAATTTCAAATCGAAATTCAATTTCCTTTATTGAATCTTTGCAAAACAATATGAACAATTGTTGTTTTTTTGGTTGAAATGGTTTTTTATCCTCGCCAGTTGGTATTTCTATTTTTATTTTTTCACCTTCGTTTTTTTTAATTTTTTTTTTTTGTGTACAATGATATCGCGTTTTTATTTATTTGTGGGCTGTACGAATAGATTGTTTCATTGGTTGATGGTTACGTTGTCTGACTTCAAAAGTGTTGGTGTGAAGTCTCTGAAGGTGACTAAATTTCGAAGTATTTTCATAAGCCGGTAATTAGTTGTGGAAATGGAAGAGAAACTGTAACTGCAGGATATTTTTGCAATTTTTTTTATTTTAATTGAAAAAAAAACAGACAACCATGATATTTTTATTATAAATCAGACACAACCGTAGTGCCGAAAGATAACCAAGATTTGATTGCTTGATTTAATTGATTTCGCACCAGTTATTCTTATTGTTGCACAAAGGCTTTAGAGGATCGCTTAAATAAATTAATTAATCAGGATTACAACTAATACCACCCATGTTGTATGTGTTAATCTTATACACGAGGGGTGGAACCTACAGTCTTATGTCGACAGATTTGAAAAACTCTGAGTTTTTGCCAGAAAACTGTTTAGAGTAAGTTTTTGCGTTTGAAACTTTGGCTCTCCTTTAAGAATTCAATACATTATGTAAGGAGTCGCCATAGTCTAGTAGGTAGTGCGTTGGCTTATTAGACGTTAGGCCACGGTTCAAACCCAAGGTCAGAAATGTCTTCGTCGGCTTACTCTCAGCAGAGTTCTGGAAAAAACAAAAATTGCCATGAAAAGTTTCTCAAAAAATCTGTTCTTCGGGGTCGACTTTAAACTCTACGTCCCGTTACTCATGTATAAAATTAACAAACACAATATAAGTGGTGTCAGAAGCTAGGTCGTAAGCCTGACTGAGGGGTTGTAATGATCCATTATGTATGTATGCATTAGCGATTCAAATGACGACTTAATTGGAACATCCTTTTTCAAGGAAGTTCCGCAATCTTACTGCAATCTTACCTCACTCAAAAGGCTACGGTGACTTTCCCCCAGTACTGTTGCCCTTAGAAATTAAATTAATTTAATTGATGCCCTAACGTAACAATATTTCCTTGCCTAGTAGCTAACAAGCATCCAGATATCATCTTCTGTAATGAATTAATGCCTCACAATGTGTTTTAAGTATGTGTTCTGGTGATTAATTTCGCCTATGACAGATTCTGCATGTTCTGAACAAGAGTTGTTTGAGTTTACAATGCCCGGATTAAAGGCCGATTATTATCCTCAAGCAGAAGCAGCAGGACTGAAGCATAATTCAAATCTCTGTACACGTAATCACCTAACAAAAGATTAGATTGTCTCAAGCTTGTATTGCTTAAGAAGAGAAGGATATGCCCTTCCAAACTCCTCTTAACTTTCTAATCCTATCAGAGACGTGGAAGCTCCCCTATTAACTGGCCACCTAGCTCGTGCAGTTTGATCCTGTTTGTCATTTTCCTATGGTGTTTTCTTAAGTCAAAGGTGTTTGCAATTAAGCCAAAATAACTCATGGCATCGATCTAATTTATGCGCCGGAATTATGGAAAATTGTACATTTCCAATGTTGATGTCGCCGTAGTCTAGTAGGTAGTGTGATCCCTTATTAGACGTAAAAGCCCGGGTTCGAGCCCCAGGCCAGACATCGAAACAAAATATGAAAAAAAAAATATTTCTTCGACAACTTCCTCTCGGCAGATTTCTGGCAAAAACTCTGAGAGTAAATAAACCTGCCATGAAAAAGTTTCTCAAAAATCTGTCGTTCGGACTCGACGTTAAACTGTAGGTCCCGCCACTCAAGTATAAAATTAAGGCACACAACATGAGTGGTGTGAGAAGCTAGGCCGTAACCCTGACTGAAAGGTTGTAATGGCCAATTATGTATGTATGTGCACGTAACCCATGCCATCAGTCTAATTTATGGGCCAAAGTTATGCAAAATTGTGCATTTCAGATGCTTTCCCTCTGGAGAAGGCGTGGCAAATATTTGTACGATTTGAATAATGACATTAACAGGTCTCTCAAGCGAATGAAACATTTGCTCATATCTCATACACACTTAGTTTTATTAAAATTTAAGGATAAGAAGTCGCCGTAATCTAGTAGATAGTATGTTAGCTTATTAGACGGGAAGCGGTCGTTCAAAACCCCGCTCAGACATCTCGAGCAAAACGAAATAAAAACTATTTTGCTTCGGCAAACTTCCTGGCAGACACAAACTCTTGAAAACTTACTAAAAAATTGTCGTTCGGAATCGATGTTGAACTGTAGGTCCTGCCACGTGTGGATAAAATTAACACACACAACATGGGTGGTGGGAGAAACTAGGTTGTAATCCTGACTAAAAGATTAAAATGACCAATTTAGCCGGTAAGATAGGAAAAGCTTAATGTAAGACCCTTTGGTGTTGACAAACTTGGCTTATTGCCTATTTTTTTTTTTTTTTTTCAAAAAAGGAGGCACAGCCTGACCTTCCATTAATGCTCCTGGATTATCAGATTTTATAGCAAAACTTTTTAAACTCTACACCAGGCCATGTGTTAATTTTGATCGTCAATTTAAAGTTAATTTCACATATTGAAGTGCAATTATTTCCTTGATGGGAACAACAATTAATTTCCATTTAATGACGCCTCTGGTCATACGATATCAATTGCATACAAAACATTGATATCCACCACTTATGTATACTCATATGTGTGTTTGTGTGTATAAGTCTACACATACTCATGCATGTACTATATAGAGATGTATGGAGTAACAAAACCTATTTACTTATGCCACATGGATAACAGAAACCCATTGTGCTTGTAATACATTTAGATGTTGTAGATGATTACCCACATTGATACTTATGGTATACAACGAACAACAACAACAACAGCAATAGCAATGACAATAACTAAATTGTTGTACAAATACAATTACGAGTATTGTTGTTGAATAGAGTATAACGAGTGTATGAATAAATAAATGATGGACGATTGTAGCAATGGAGCAACATATAAAACTGCAGCTGATGTTGCAACATACTAGACAACAGCAATGGCGGTGTGTGTGTGTACGACTTAAACAATTGTTGGCAACATGAATATGATATTTTGTTTTGTATTGTATGTTGTTGTTGTTGTTGTTGCTGCTGCTGAAAACAGAAACAACAATTGACATTGACATTGGCCGAGACAGTATCAAGAGTTACTCATTTGAAAGAGGCCACAGTCAATGTAATGGTAGTTTTGTTTTGTTGTGTTTCTTTTGGTCTCGTTCCTTATAATTGTTCTTTATGCTCCCATTTTTTTGTGTTTTTTTGTTTTTGTTGTAACTAAACTTTTTTGTTGTTGTAGTTTTTATTGCATAAAACTTTTTACTTCTTAAAGTGTATTTGGATTGGATGTGTTGGTTTGGCCATGTTAAACATGTTTTAAAAACGATTGGCAACTTCAACTTTTTCTTCATGTTCTTCATCTGCTATGTTTTCTTCTTCTTCTTCTTGACTTCTTTTTTTCTTTCGTTACTTAAAGTTTTATGTTATTTGCTGGCATGTTGCAAGTAACAGACGACCAATACTCTAAGACTCCAAAGCAATAATTTCCAGCTGTCGGGTTTTTATCTCCAGTAAATGTTCAAATTCTAGTTGTTGTGGTTGTATATTAGCGTCCGTATGTATAGGTAATTGTGTATGTATTTGTGTATTTTGTTAAAGCCATTTATTTGCTCCATTAGTTTGTGTATTTTTTTGTTTTTGTTTTCCTATCATCCAGTCATGCTGGATGTCAGTTAGTTATTCAGTATCTGTTCTTAAATGTCTGCTCCATCAATGAAGCATAATTGTCCTGTTTTTTTTCTGGTTTTTTTTTTATGTGTATGTGTGTGTGTTTTGTTTTGTATTTCAATTTTGTTACGATGTTTTTTGAATTGGCTAGAACGTTGCCGGTCAATTGCAAAGATTATATTGTATCCTGGTCAATTGACAATCGTTGATAGGTTCAGGTATTAATTAATGCCCTTACGAACTTTGTAATTGTAAATGAAAACCGAAATTACTTTTGTTTCATGAGTACAAAAAGCATTTTAGGTGTCTGCAACATTTATATTCACATCTTCATCGCACCGTATTAAATTGTAAACACAGGCAAATGGGAGCTTTAATGGGGCTACTTTCGAAAAGAATGTGTTTAGATTCCACATCCTAAGCAGCATGCGTATGAATCAAGCAGATCTACATAGACAGCTTTGGTAAATTTAGTGGAGAAACATTAAGGAGTCCTTGAATGTATATTTCTTAACATGGCGAGCGCATTTAATAGCACTCTGCACAAGACCATTAATGGGTCATTAATGATGAAAGAGGCATAGTGCTTATGATGTTCAGAGGTCCTATACACTCGAAAATCTACACAATAAATAAAACAGTAAGGCTCAGCGCACCAGAGTACGCCAACAGAATGCTGTCCTTTCACCATTGAAATGCATACTGATTGTGGATGAACTCCCAACAAATCAATGTGAGGCGGGCATCGCTTGTCAGATATATGCAGATGATACAGTGTGGATGACTAAGGGTTGGTGCTTGAATGGTATGCAGAAGACTTCTAGGGAAAGCACGGAGATGAAACCCACGTTCGGACTCTGTCGAGAACCGACATTAAGGCTCTCCATAGATTCATAAATAGGTTGAGAAGTGCTAGGGCATTAAGGTTTTAGTCGTGCTTTCTAGTGTGTTTGTGGTCCATCCTGCTTCTTCCGTCTCTTATATCCTCCCTTTCTTCCCTTTCCTACCTCTTCTCCTCTTGCAATTTCCCTATCACCTTCACTATCCCCTCTCTTTCTCCTCCAGGATTTATTTAGAATGGGTCATTTTGACCTATGGGCATTATACTTGTCCTAAGGACAAGCTCACGTCCTCAAACCTAACCTAACCCAACCCAACTCAGGAATTATGCACTGTATGTATACCCTTGTATAAGGGGGGCAATGAGACTCTTTTTTGAATTTGGGAACTGGAAACTGAATGAAGTAATTCACAAGCAACGTAGTCTGTTGTGGGCAGATAAGTCACGAACGGATCTTGGAACAGAAGCAGGCAGTTTTGGTCCCAGAATGAAATATTCCGAACGAATGGGGAATCTTCTAACAGAAGCCTATGCCATCGACATATTTGTTCAATTGTGACTACTCCGAACAAGAGAGCTTTGAAACTTTTCATGGCAGTTTTTGTTAAAAGACTGCTGAGAGGAAGTTGCTGGGGTTTGTTGGCTTGATTTTTATTACCAGGTCTGTAGTATTACCAGGCTGCAGCCTTACATACCAAAATGCAAAATAATAGAAACAAACGATGTAATTTGGAGTTGTTTTATAGAAGCCTTCTTACACAACAGTATGATAGTATCCTGAATTTGTTTAGCATGCTGGGCCTTAATAAACCAGAAATCTGCAATAAAAAGGTGTAACAAATCGAAACCTTATTCGAAACCAAATCTGAAATAATATTTCTTCGGCGATTTCCTCTCAACAGATTTCTGGCAAGAGCTCTGAGAATTAATGAAATTGCTATGAAAAGTTTCTCAAAAATCTGTCGTTCGGACTCGCCACTCATTTATAAAAATTATCACATACAACATAAGTGGTGTCAGAAACTACATAGTAATCCTAATTAAAGGGTTGTAATGACCGATTATGTATGTATGTTTGTCAGTCGTTAGTTGGGGTATCCTGCTCAAGGATACAACAAACCCTAAGTATAACGACAAGTTGTAATAATGGCTTTTAGAGTTGTAATCCCGCTGGCTAGTATTGTCCATCAAGGGATTGTTGTAGTACTTTATAGGAAAGGGTTGATAAAAGTGCTTTCAAATTTCATTCTGCCACTTACTTTCTTAGAATTTTTGCTACACCGAGTAAGTGCTGCATAAAAGTATGCATCAAATCCTTTTAAACTGTAACAAATAAGAAAATGATTCATTTATTCAATCATTCATTCATTAATTCTTAGAATTTAACGTCTTAAGAGTAAAAAGTCAAAAGTTTTTCTGTTCAAAAAGCGCATCAAATTTAATTAGACAGGTAACCGTAGTAATAGTCATACTCATACTCATTTAGATACGGGAGATGATAATGCTTCTGCTATTGCTGCTGCTGATGATGGTTATGGTTGCATCAGCATGCTGGTGATGACTATGATGATGATAATGCACTACAAGACAGACAGACAGAAACAGACCAAATGAACAAAGAGTTTCAAATAAAATCAAAAGGGAAAAGTAAGAAAAAGAAGTAAAAGAAAGAAAAGAAACTTAAAAACTTAAAAACATAGAATACAAGTGAATATTTGTGTTTTAAAAATTCACATTAAGATAGTGAAACGTCATTCAGACAATTACAATCATGTCTGACTGAATGCACAACAACAGATGATGATGATGACGATACTCGTCTCGATGATGTTGAAGAAGGTGTACGTACGTACATACGTACAGATGTATCATTTCATTCATTATCAGGCAAGAGTAAAAAGATGTGGCACTGAGTACAACTCTTTTTTTTTATTACCTTCTCTTCACTTTTATTTTGGGCTGTGATGTGATAAGAGGGACTGAAACTATTAAAATAAATTTAGTTTTCTTGTTCAGATTTTTTAGTGGCAATTAAATTGTGATAAAACATATATATACACACATCACAAGGGAACTCCTATACTTATGTAATTTTCTTCTTCTTGCTGCTAATTTCAAAAGATGAATTTAAAAATTTAGAAAAGTAAAGAAGAAAATAAGGTTGTTGAACAATTATGGTTGACTCTTAGAAATCTTACTTACTTATGTAATTGGCTTTGACAACTCGTTCAACGAATTTCAGGCGCCATTTGATCTCATCAATTGACGTCAGGGCTTTTTCAATTTGATTCTTCCAATGCACAAAGTTCATCATTTAATCTGATTTTCGCGAATCCCAGCATTAGTTACCTCTCTCGAGGGAGCAACTTCATCCTTCCAAACGTCAGAGCAACCGCAAGATGTTAATGCACTGTATCCACGTTATCGAGGAGCTCATACTATTCATTGTTTGATTGAATGCGGAATAACATTGCCAACTCACTAGTCCGAAGATCTTACGCAGGACTTTTCTCTCGAATGCTCTCAGATCTCACACATCTGCGCGTAACAGCGGTCATGCTTCTGTCCCTTAGAAAAGTAAAGGGAGTACGAGCGACATGTAGAGCGACTCTGTGATCAAACCACAGCAACCATTGGAATTCAATGCTAGCATTTTTCCTTTGAAAACCCCAAGATTGGATCGATGGCTCCTGTATCCAAGCACAGACAAATGAATGAAGGGAGATAGATCCCTCTTAAGAGAGGGCTCCATAGAAAAAGGATGTACCAAAGACTGTTGGCAGTACAGAAGTAGAGGTTGTCGAGCACAGAATGGAATATTGAGAATTCACGGGTAAATAATTTTGCATCTTTTAAGCGAAAGATTAGGCCACCTTGGACGAAAGATACACAGAGGATGCAACATACTAATACCATGAGATGGTCGGACTGTTATCCTAATTCCTATGAACCTTACTCGAAATTAGTACAGCAGTGCCTGAATTCGGTAGACAGGGGATATAGGGTTGAATCACAGATGATGTGGGAATTTATGGCAATGAATCGCCGTAGTCTAGTAGGTAGTGTATTGGCTCAAGCTCAGATATCTCGAACAAAAACGAAATATGAAAACATATTTCTGCGGCGACTTCCTCTGAGCTGTCTTCTGGCAAAAGCTTACCAAAAAAATGAGTCATTCGGAGTCATTTTTTCAACTGTAGGTCCCTCTACTTATAAATAAAATTAACATCCATAACATAGGTGGTGTGACAAGCTAGGTTGTAATCTTGACAAAATGGTTGTAATGATCAATTAAGTTGAGTTCCCCTGGAACCGAGGGACCTTGGCAAGCAGAAAAATAGAAAGTGCTGGACCTCAATTACGACCAGGTTAAGATAATTTATCGGCATCGAAATGTTCTGTTGAAAGAATTTGCACAAATAAGACAGCAAGGAGGAGTATTTTCTTGGAGTCAAGTTTCTGCTTGCCTGCAAACTCATTCCATTCGGGTTAGGAACTGGGAGGAGGATAAAACAGTTTGAGATTCCTTCCAAAAGCGATAACCAGCCAATTATTTTCCCCAAAACCGGACATTGATGCCTTTGATGACCTCCAGGGTATTATAACAAGAATGCTTTCTTGTTATTCATTAAAGAACATAGTGCAGATATCAGAGTGCAGTTGTCTCATATAAGAGGAAATCTTTGTTCGTAAATTCTGTAAGTTGCTCTTCAAAACTTCGTGGAGATTGTATCACCACTTGTATGCATTTTTCTAGCGTGTTTTCAATTTTAAAAGGATTTTACAATCTAAATTTCTTTCGATTTCTCATTCTATTCATCGATTTCACTTTCATGTTCCCATTAAGAAAACAAAAGAAATTCCGATTAAAAATTAAAAACTGGTTTCCTAACAGGAATTTTTCTCTCTTAGTGCAACAAACCATTTTAAGCATGACAACTTCAATGTCATTTGATTTCCTTCTCATTGCTATACTCAAACATTCAACAGTTCATTACAAAATTAATCATACGATGTCAAACTATCCATTATACGTAAATCCCAGTATGTAAGCAAGCAAGCAAGCAGTTGAGGCATCATTCTGTGATTAAGAAACAGGCAACCATTCAACAGAACAATACCTTGTTATCCCCATTGTTTTAAGGACAGAAAAGAAACTCAAGACAAAAACATCGAGAAAGAAACTGAGAGAGAATCCCATAATATTGCAGAACACACACATGCACACATACCCACTTACCTTTTTGCGGGTAATTTGACTCTGTATTCACAAAATTTTTTTAACAACACCAACCAACAACAGCAATAAGAACAAGCACCGCAACAAGTAAGTAAAAGTTCAAGTATTTCTCTTGAATGAATATTATCTCGTCTTTTGTGGGTGTATGCTTGTGTGTGTATGCGTGTGTAATTTTCACTTTTATGTGGTTTCGTCAATTTCTCATTTAAATTCCTCTTCTACTGCTCTTGCTGCTGGGTTACTTCAAAACTTTTTCTCTTGTTTTTTTTTTGTTTTTTTGTTTACTGCCTCTACAGCAATTTGAAGCAGAAGAAGACTTAAAGTTCAGGGAGTAAGTAAGTTGCCACTACAACACTATTGTATTGTTATACACAACATATACACAATGTGGCAATGTGTAGCAAATGTTGTATATCGGTTTTCAACTGTCAAAGGCACAATTTAAACTTTTCTTCTTTCACTCAACATAACACACACGCGTACACACATACACACTCATTGTGATAATTTGTAGTTTCAATGTTGTTGCAGCAGCAGCATGAAATGACGCTCCTTTTGCACACCCATATATGTATAGCATAAGTATGCCGCCTGCCAAAGTGGCAACAATGCAACCGTAAAGAAAAAGTTGTTGTGTTGTCTGCGAAGACGACAACAAAATTAAGGCTTAATTGATTACATTGTTATTGTTGTTGTTGTACTCATACACACAAAGCAGACAGTCATACTAAAAGTCTTTATAACGGCTTGACAGACGAGAGATATTGATGTCAGGCACCTCATATGGATTCATATGGTTCAGTGTGTGTGGTTGGTTGCTTGCTTGCTAGACAAAGTTATGTTTAATAGAATAGTTTTTCCCGGTCGTATTATTTGGATCTTAAAAATCCTTCCTTTTTTTGTTCTACTGTTTTGAAACGTTTTGAAACTTATAATTTGTGCCACTCTGTGTTGCCACACTGTGGGTGTTTTTGATTATAGACTGAGAAAAAGAGATAAAGTGTTGCAAGAAAAAAGAAAACATTTTTTTTTTTAAATTAATTCTAAGGAAACAGGCAATTTTGTTGTTAATCAACAAGTTGACAAAAATCCACAAGCATTTTATGCAACCAAAAGTACTCTATCAGTGAGGCATTTAAGGCCACTACATAGGCATATTAATGGTGATTTTTCTTTTGGCCTAACAGCATACTATTATCTTTCTAATTTTCTTCAAACAGAGGAGCAACTGCTTGTTATCGAAAGGCCAATCCCCTATGAGTTCCTTAATACTAATGGCCACTGCACCTGGAACCCAAACAAAGGACACAAACGGAGAACAGAGCATGCTTTCGATAGCCCCACTTATTATAGTAAATCGTGGTTTAGCAATCAACCTAATTTAGACATACAAGTCCATTGCGATGCCACCTCACCCCAATTAAGCAAGGACACAGCCATGTAACCAATCCATGTTGAAAATACTTTTCAGTTTAAATGACAGACATAAGACAACTCCTTGAGGAAAGCATCAGAGGTCAGGATTACCTACCGCATATTGCAACCCTTCAGTCAGACGCGTGTTAATTTAAACATGTGTGGCGAAGCCCACAGTCTAAAGTCGACTTCAAACAACAGATTTTTAAAAAACTTTTCATGGCATTTTTATTTACTCTGAGAAATCTGTTGACAGGCAATCGCCGAAGATATATTTCGTCATATTTCGTTTTGTAGGAGATGACTGACCTGAGGTTTGAACCCTGGCCTACCCGCACTATCTTCTAGACTACAATTCATTAAAAAGGAATCACACACTAACTACTGGACTGCTGGCGCCATAGAAAGTGTTTTATACACTCCTCTTCATTTTCATCCAAGTTGCGGCCGGAGTTGTATTACTTATTGACTAATCACAGATCCCAGTAAGCCCACAGCGCTCTTAATATCGTCATAATGACCCTCAGGCGCCCATCTACCTTTTGTATCCTTATCTCTTTTTATTTAGACAGCATCGACTAACTTTTGGAAGCTGTACTGTTTGAAAAAGATTTCGTCATCTTAACATCAATCTGTACTCTGGTACTTATTTGTCTATTTTAGGTGGCATCCTTTCCATTACAATATACAGAGATGATGTAATGTTTCCTATGTTTACATTCATATATGATTGAACTTTTTTATCGCGTTATTTCAGCACCTTTCTACTTTCAAAAATGAAGATCCTCCCTAAGATCATTTACAACCAACCAACAATTTGTTGTTTTTCGTATTATTTCAACATTTTATTCCACGTTAAATGCTTTCCAAAGAAAAGACCACAAAAGAAAAGAAAAGAAAAGTCCACTTTAAAACTAAAGCCACTGCTGCTGCTGTCTGCTTGTAGTACCTCATGAAGGGTTCCTTTAGTATCGCTACTGATTTCCGCATCATATACTCCAAAACACACTCATTCTACACAAAAACCCATATGCTTTCTGATGCCGTTTAAGCTGTCAGTCATGCGCATAAATACAATAAATTACAAAAGAAATCCCAATTAAGACTCCCAAAATGTTATCGCATATCGCGCATTAATAAAACATACGTATAAGGCACCCAAATGGCAAATGATATTACAAAGAAGGGCTGATTGCAGTGTTAATTGGCTCTCTCACTCTTATGCTTCTTTACAGCATATGGCAATAATGCTCTAGTCTGATGAAAATAAATTACGATCGCAATCTCTTGTAAAATGTAAAGCTTAAACGTGATCATTGTGATCCCATGAAGCAAGAGTATGTGTGATAAAATGAAAGGCAAGAAGATAAATGAGCTTTTCAACTGAGCCAGAATATGAAGAAAATAAAGAAAATTTGTAACACATTTCATGCATTCAAACTGATTACAATTTCAATTGATCTTTCAATTTATGACTGAAGCAATTGTTCGACTTTAACTTCGTTTGTTATTTTAGAAAGAGTATAGGGAGAGGATATGCAGTGCAGACTTTTATTAGCTAATCTACACGCTGATTGACTGTGATGTGCTGCGCCCCTGAAATGGTAATTTATTTATGTGATATCTGTTTCGCTTCTACTTCAATTCAAAGCCTCGAAACTATATTTCTTATCAGCAAATGCTAGCTTCGTATTTATGGGTATAGAATTATACTCCCTACGTACATCGTTGGTCACTATAACCTTTCAGTCAGGATTACGACCTAGCTCTCACACCACTTATGTTGTTTGTCTTAATTTTATACATGAGTGGCGGGATCTACAATTTAAAGTCGACTTCGACCGCCACATTTTTAAAAAACTTTTCATGGCAATTTTCTTTTACTTTCAAAGTTTTTACCAGAAATCTGAAGAGAGGAAGTCGCCTATGAAAAAATTTTGTATATTATCGTTTTGTTGCAGATGTCTGACCTGAGGTTTGAACCGTAATAAGCCAACACACTACCTAATAACTAGACTACGGAGACTACATTTCGCTTTATTATTAAATTAGTCAAGAAATTCCCAGTGTATGTACGGGATTAGTACCTTTAATGGAAGTGTAAGCAAGTCCTGTTCAAGCTTATATGAGTTTAATTTCATGGATCTCCTGTAATCCTGTACCACACAGTTGGCGATCATATACTCCATTAACTCCTTTTCCTCCAAACAGAACCTACAGATACTAATGCCGAATTGGGAAAGTAAAGGTCCAGAAGTGTCCTCGAACTTCTTGTGTTCAATTACAAAACGTTTTCGTACTCCTAAAGCCCTTGCTATGATATCAAAGTAATACGATTCGGAGTTACCAGATTGTGGAGTGCTCTGCAGAAATGTTCAAGACGTAATTGAGGAATTGGCAAGTTTAGATTGGAGTGGTTGCTTTGATACCAAAAGCTCACTTGAGCACGCAAAGCGGCCCGTTGTGACGCCACAAGTGAACGCAGTCCCTTTGCTGGCCAAATTCCTTCAAACTAGGGAAAAAGAAGAAGTTGGTCAGCGCAAGGGCTCCACGGAATTGCCAAGAGCCTTAAGAATAGATTGACCATCCGAATTGTATTTTATCCGTATCCAGGAGTATCCAGAAGTGTCCTCAAACTTTTTCTATTAAACTACAGAATCTTTTCGTACCTCTTAAGCCCATGTTCAGATATTAAACAGGAAACTGGTTGTTGAGCGCTCTGAATTACTGCAGAAATGTTGAGCCCGTAACTGCGGAATTTCCAAGAGTCTTCAAAACTGATTAACTATACGAGAGTATTTTTACCCGTTCCATATATTTCCTTTTCAGATACTATTTTCACTTTTTTAGTAATGCTCAGATTTCTACTTGTCAGATTGAAGGATTTTTGTTCAAAGTTATTGATCTATATACTCAGGGTCTCACTACTATAGCCGCTATAGCTTAATGTATTTCACATCTATCGGTGTACCACATTTGTATCACATTACATAGCTATTTTGGTCTCCACTATTTCCTGTTTGGAGAGACTGCACTTGCAATATAAATCTTAATGAAAATGAGCACAGAGGCTATATGCAAGCAAAATTATCTCATGTAGGGTTCGGGGAACTCAGAACAGTATAATCCTGGAAGTGACCTCATAATTTAGAGCGCTATAGCCTGCATAGGATAGTTGATATGTATAACCAATTACGCTTGAAGATTATTTACTGAATTATTAACAAGGCAATGCCAAGAGCCACAAAGCAGAACTCACATGAGAAATTATCACACAGAGAAATTTTATGCTTTGTTGATGTAAATTGGTCATGATTTTTGTAGCGATTGGACTCGGTTAGACGTATCCTGTAAAACTATGCCAATAATCGTATCTACATGGGTAATTCTCTACAGCTGGACCATTTTAAAAGCAATATTTGTCAAGTTACCGCCGAGATACCGTCAGAATTAAGCGAAAATGCTATCGAAAACTACTTCAAGAGAATCACCTACTGGAACCAGTACAGAGGCGTTACTAAAACAGCATTGTCAAGGTCCAAAGGTCCTTTGTCAAGATCCAAAGGATTATAGTGAAATAAAAGCATCATCGAAATCATGTCTGGAATTACTTACTAAATTGGCCATTACAAGCCTTTAGTCAGGATTACAACCTTGCTTCTCACACTACTCATTTTGTAGGTGTTAATTTTATCCATGAATAGAGAAACCTGCAGTTTATCGTAGACTCTGAACGACAGGTTTGAAGATTTTCATGAAAAATCAATTTACTCTCAGAGCTTGTCCCAGAAAACTGCAGAGAGGAAGTCAATGAAAGAAATACTTCTGTTTGTTTGAAATGATTGAGCGGGGTTTTGAACCACAGGCTCTTCTCCAATACGCCAACACACTACCTTCTAGACTACGGCGGCTTTGCGTGTGTTTTATTGAATTTTACTTTTGACACCGAAAGACTGATGATGATCAATCACGAAACTCTAGCTGTCATACACTTCAGTGTGTCAATTTAAGATACGCTTCATGGTTTTCTCACATACGCAAGGATTTGCTTTCGAACACTGCCATCAGCCAGACAGAAACAGTTTGGTTGTTGCTTCCAAAAATGTACTTTGATTTCATAGATTTTCCGCTTCTTTCAATTCCTTATAAAAATGCCACACAGATTAGTTTTATACACAAACCGCAAGACAACATAAAAAAGATTCATTGCTGGAGTTCCTTAAGCAAAAAGAAAAAGTAAATGAAACACTATGGAAGAATTTTAGTATTTGGAGCAACAGTGCTTGCTCACTCACCTGAGGGTGTTATTATAGAGAAGACATAATAAATACATTTTCATACCTGCTGTTTTTCATTAAACAGATGAACACATGAAAAGAAATGTAAAAGAGATGAAAACGAGGTAGAAAAGAAAAAGAAATTCATTTAAACAAGCATTCCTTTAAGGAATATGAAAAACGCTTCTTGAGCACATGTTGCTGTTGCTAGTTATTGTGGCATGTATGAGAGCATACGCACATGCATATGCCATTGGGTGCATAACGAATTTCTTTCTTTCCTCGGCATACACACAGACACACACAAGACAGACCCTCAATTATGAGATTAACTACAACTAATACCAGAAGTATTTCATTATTTTCCTTACGGAAATTAAAAACACAAACAAAGGCAGGAAAAATATGTTGAAATTGAATTTCTTAGAAATTAGAATCACACACCAGGCTGCTTGTAGAAATTTTCATACTTCATGGTATTTCATTTATTGGATTTGCTCATCATAATGCTTGCTGTGTACAGCATATGCCCCCAAAAGAGAAAACATATTTCAAATATGTTCGTAAAAAAAGAGGCATTTTTTCCTCAAAAGAAACTTCTTTTGCTTGCCACAAATTGGCCTGTTACAGTAACTTTAAAAAGCTTACACTCGTGCAACGGCATCCAATTAAATTTTGCTGGGTGATCATAAAAACGAAATCTTCTATTGGAAAAAGCCTGACTTCAATGCTTCTTCCCTCAGTATTTGTGTGATGATGGTATGGTGTACTTATGCTGTAATTGTGAACAAAAGCTGGGCAGCTTTAAGTCCAGCAATTGTCAAAAGCTTTATATTGACAATAAATTTTGAATGCGGCTTGAAAGAGCAATAAAGACCAATGCAATGTAAAATGATTTCTTATTGCATGAATATTGCCAGTGAATGGTGATTGGTAGTGGTGGTGGTTTCACGGTATTGCAAACATGTGGTGCAAGGTTTGATCTTAATTTCTGTTAAGTGTTATACCCACTTAAACATTAGGCTGCAGCAAAAGTCTTCTACTGTTCAATTTCAATTGAATCCAACACCAACAACAGATGGTGTAGGATCGCCGTAGTATTATACCTAGGTCGTGTGTTGGCTTATTAACAAACGTCAAACATCTCGAACAAAACCAAATATGAAAAATGTTTCTTTAGGCGACTTCCTCTCAGCAGTCTTTTGGCATGCAAAAACTCTGAAAAATTGCCATAAAAAACTTTCTAAAAAATCTGTCGTCCGCGGTCGATTCTATACTGTACGTCCCGCCACTCATGTATAATATTAACACACACACACAGCGTAAGTGGTATGAAAAGCTAGTTTGTAATCCTAACTGAAGGGTTGCAATAACCAATTCTGTTTGTATGTATATGGGGTTTCAACTCACTTTCATTTTTGTATCACCGAAATATTCTCAGGTCTTACAGCTATCCTAGAGCCATGGGCTGATGTCCGATCATCGTACTCCGATGTTCCACGTAGTTGTATATAGGCTAGCCTGACTGTATCTTCAAATAGTATTTTAAGGCAAAGTATTGTTGTAAAGGGTGTTTTTTATAGAGGTATAGAACTTTAAGTTGGCATTACTTTTTAAGATGGCGACCGAATTAACAGCTGTCAAGTGATTTATTCTCAGTTTGGTTTGGCAATTCATCATGAATAGACTCACGCCTGAACAACGCTTACAAATAGTGCAATTTTATTTCGATTTATTGAAAGACACGTTTTGGACCTGTGAATTGGCTTCCAAGATCTTGTGATTTAACACCGCTAGACTACTTTCTGTGGGGCTATGTAAAGTCATTGGTCAATGCGGTAAAGCCACAAACGCTTGACCATTTTGGAAGACAACATTCGCCGTGTTATTGGCGATATACGGCCATAAATGTTGGAAAAAGTCATCGAAAATTGGACGTCTAGATTGGACTACATCCGCGCCAGCCGTGGCGGTCATACGCCAGAAATCATATTTAAAATGTAATGCCACAAGATTATCTTTCGGATAAATAAAATTCACGTCAATCGAATAATCCATCGTTGTTTTATTGCAACTTAAAGTTTTATACCTCTATAAAAACACCCTATAGTTTAAATGCTCAACCAAGTACCCTAACTTCGAATACAACAGAAGGCAAATAGTTTTGTCTTAATTCAAAGACTTGATTCTACATGCGAATAATTTACCCAGAAGTGCTTAGCTTACATCCCTACGGAAGGAGATAAAATCAACAATGAGTATATGGTAGAGTATTGTTTTCAATGAGCATGATTCACTAGACCTAACACAAGAAACTGACAACATTTTCCCAACGCGAGTTCTCAAAAACTACGACACGGCATATGAAACTAGTACTGGACATTAATGTCGTGAGGCCCTCATACAGAAAGCATTTCTCAGAGCTCAAACGTGCCATAAGAATATGCAAAAGGAAGCACCTTGTGGTGGTAGCCTAATAAAGATGCTGTAGATGTTTGTAGTTCATACAACCTATATTTGAAGTCATTATCTGTTCAGGCAAAATGAATACGGACACAGGGGAGTTGGATAAGATACAGAAACCAACGTGTGTTGGCATGTTGGGGATTCTGTTGGATTTAACCATGTGTATTGTTAGCTGATAAATCGAACTGTACCCTCTACAGTACCATTCAATTCTTTTATTTTTGGGAAAATAAAGAAGAGTAAATAGTAAAAAGGAATGCAACAATTTGGAAAATACATCCTCTTTAATGGAGCCCACTTTGAGAGGGAAGAATAGATCGAAGACAGATAGTGAACAGATTTCGGAAGCTTTCAGTTCAGAGCGAATTTGTAGAACCTTTAAGGAAACTCGGGTGTATGTATCGACCACAAGGCTACTTGTAAAATTGGCTCCTATGTAGTTGACTCCAATTTAGTTTGAGTCTGTCTAGGTAAGCTGTAAGCCAGCCAAGTCAGAATGCAAATGGCTCAAGACCTTTCTATGCAGTGGGAAGAGGAATATACTAAAATACACTTGGCGAAAGAAAAACCAGAGAGACACATGGTTTGAGACAATTTAAGCATAAGCTGGCTAATAAGGGGAAGGGATTATAGTATTTCTTTAGACAATCCAGTAATCTTTCTGCCCGGACGTTTAAGGCCGACTAAGGACATCTTCTTGGACTAGGAATCACAGAACACATACTTGCAATATGTGCGATAATAAAGCATTCCCAGCTATGATAAACCATTTTAAAGAAAACATCACAGTGATATTTTAACATTGTTGATGGGTTTCGTTTAGTCACTGACAACGCTTATTCGCGATATTCCGGCAATTTGTTTGGGAAAACAATCTTCCACTAAAAGGGCCAAACGACCTGAATTTCTTGTCAATTAGAAAACCTGGGGGGGATATAGATTTCTGAAACCATTCATTGGAAATAAGATTATTTTTTTTTACTACACCGTATATCACTGCTGTGCCTTGTAGCAAATTGAATTTAATGTTGCACATATCTGTTGCAAATCTGATTACCTTAAATGAAAGCAATTTTTTGTTAAAAAAAGCAGAAATATTTGATTCCTTTCTTTCTCTTTTTAAACTTATTACACAACGTATGCCAAAACATTGACAATCATGATGACTGCAAAGTTGCAAGTCCAACAACCGCTGCTATAAGTTATGCTGACATAAAATAAAATGGTTTTTTGATCTCCAGCGACAACATGTCTAATGTCAGTGCCTTCATAAAGATTTCTTTAAAGAAATTCTTGATGTCTTTGCTTCTTTTGTTTTCCTCTTCTTTCAAATCATATAGAATGACTTACAGATGTGACGTTCCACAAATACTTTGGCAACCATTAAAATATTGAAACAGAACAGAACTTCAATTGAACTTTTGCGGCACATACTTACCTAATGACAAACAACAGTAAATCTGGAGAAATAAAAAAGTACACTCAGACTAAATACAATGACATTTGGTGGAGCAGTAAGAAATTTTAAATGCAACACAAAGAATGTATAGGGGCAAGACAACAGAATGTGTGTGATAAAGTCGATCTGTTAGGCAGGGCACTCTGAAAATGGTGTAACTATAACGTAATGTATCAGTATATCCAGTATCTGGTATTTTAATTGAAGTCAGTATGGAAGTATTTGAGGCAAAGCATAGTTTATCGTTTTTTCTAATCTCAATTTTCCCTCCAAGTATAGAAAGTCTCACTCTTATTTACTAGTAAAGCTAGGTTTATTTACAACATATCAAATCTACCTTTAGCGCAGACTTCAGTCCACAACATGAAGTAAAATTGAAAAATAACAATAGGCTCAGAAGTGTCAAAATCGCTTGAAAATATTCCAGAATCTCAACTTAAGTCTACGATTTGCTCTGTAATTAAGTCACTGCTCTAATAGCAAGAAAAACTAATGTGAGTAATCTAGTCCTTCACCAAAACTATATACTACAGACGACGGTATATAAATGTGTATAAGCACTGAAACTCTACCATTTAATAAAGGTTTTAGTGTCGTCTGTAAGGAATCCGCCACAGATTATTGGGACATTAGTTTCTCAGGGTTCTGTGTGCAAGCTGTAGACGAGGTCATATATAGACGAGGTCATATAAATCAGAAGCAGAAGCAAAAAACACAGAAAAGGTCGTCGGTCTGTGCTTACAAGAAGAGAGCGAAAACTGTCAAGGCCAGATGCAGAGCGATATTAATGGTAGGAGGACTTTAGCAAAGTAGCTGGTTGCTACTGACGATGATAGCATATTTACAGTTTCTGTATGTGTGGATCATCAGTATGGGGCAGGAATTAAAATAAAATCAAGAGGCCTTGGTAGCGACAAAATTTATCACAGAAATAGAACTGTGGGCGCTGCACTATCTGTTAAAAGAGAATTCTGAGGCCATAGATAAACTACAGCCACAAGTGGCAAGAAAAAATCGTTGCAAAGTTACCGAAAAAAGACCAATACACTACTAGACCTCCTTTACTAATGGGGAATGAACTCTGGAGCAGTTGATGATGGACCCTAAACTTCATCGAAAAATCATTTTCAGCGCTGAGGCTCATTTCTACAATAAATGAGTGGCTACGTGAACAAACAAAATTTTAATATTTGAGACGACACCAATTCAGATGAGATCTAGGAGCTTCTAATACATCCATTCTTTGAGAACGATGTTGGCATTATCAAAGTTTTATCTGTAATTATCAACCTCCGTTGGCATGAAACTTATGATCAGTACACCAACGACTTGTGGTTTCAACGGGAAGCTGTTCAAATTAGATTTTATACAGGAACGATTTCAAAGCATGGTAATCTCACATGATGTGAACTGGCTATCGATTTCATTCCGTTTGACTTTTTCTTGTACAGTTTTCTTAAACGATGCTCAAGCGACGCTCAAGCAGTATTTAAAAGGTATTCAAGCAGTCTTCAATTTGATTTATGCGTCTATGTCGTAGAAATTAGACATTTTGAATGCTAACCACCCAGTGAAGCCGTCTGGACAAGACAGACTCCGATAACGTTTTGTGGAGGCGATTTTTAAGCATTAGACTGTCGCTATTATGCCTTCAAAATACCAAACATCTCTTGCTTTTCCCCACAACCTTATCTGAGTTTCATAAGGATGCATTGAATAGGTAGAGAACATCCCCTGAGTTTTATATGCACATTAAAGCGTAGTAGGAGCTAATTTAATAGGTAGCGTTTTGGCTTTAAACCCCGGCTCAAACATCCGGAACAAAACGAAGTATGAAAAATATTTCTTCGGCGACTGCCTCTCAACAGTCTTTTTGCAAAAACTCTGAGGAATACTCTGAAATCAAATTGCCATGAAAAAGTTTCTCAGAAATTTGTCGTCCGAAACCGACTTTAAACTATAGGTCTCGCTACTCATGGATAATATTAACACACACAACATGGGTGGTGTGAAAAGCTAGGTTGTAATCCTGACTAAAGGGTTGTAATGACCAAAGGAGTAGGTGAGTAATTAGGGCCCTTATTGTACTGTGCTAGTAATGCTGTATGTACCTAGCCTGTAGAGAAGAGGATACTAACAGGGCTCCAGTTATTTGATCGCGTTACCCTATTTCTATTGTTCATTTCATTTTAAATTATTTTTGAAGAATTTTTAAATTATTTTTTTCAATCTATTGGAGAGCATTTTTTATATTTTTTTTATTGTTTTTTAAACCCTTTTTAATTCCAGCTTCCACAATTGCGCTTCAGTTTTGTAAACATTTATTGTGCAACATTCATTTTGTTTTTTCGAATTCCAATACCATATATCATATGCCCTAAGCTGTATATTCTTTTTTGTTTTCAATTTAAAAGAATACTTAATGCTTTCTTTGTTTAAACAAAAAGAAGCAAAAAAAACGAAACGAAACCAAAAATAAAACTTAAAAAATTTCTTTTATATTCACATTGTTGTTTTGTTTTAAGCCAATATGTTCAAATATAAGCCCAGTTAAGCGACAACCAGCAGCCAAATAATATTCTGTAACAAGGAAAAACCAACAAATAAATCAGTTAATGGCTCAGAGTCAGTTTATTTTCTTAACTGCTCTCTCTCTCCTTCCCTCGCTCTCCCTCTCTTTCTCTCTCTCTCTCACTGTGTTTGATTGCTTTTATTACATAAAATACGAATATTTTTCTTTTACTACCTGAAATAATAAAATAAAAGCCAACTTGTTGGTCTTAACATAACTACACATACATATGCACGCGTGTATATAAACTTGGTCAATAAGTAATACTACGAGTAGCCCCAAACAGGATGTCATTGTTTTGGTAATTCTTGTTCTTTTTTGTGTTGGTTTGTGTAAAGTATTCCATTCCATTATTTTTTATGAATTTTGATGATTTACAGCACGAGCGTTCCATTGTTGTTATCACAAACGTACGTAAGAATAAGTGAGTGACCATGCCAGTGACTTTATCACTGATTACGTATGCAATTCACAACGTGTGTGTCCCTTGTATTGTTGTTGGAAAAACAAAAATTTCTTTCAATTGCCTGCCTGCCTATGTTTATTTTAGTCATTCACCTGCCGTATTTTATTTACAATTTGTGTCACTTAAAAGTCATTAACATGACATCAAACTAAAGGTGAGTTTAAGCATTTCGAAACCAATTTTTTTTTATGAAAATCCTATGAATTGTTATGAACAAAATAGACACAATAAATTAAAATTTATCTAAAAAGGAATTAAGTGTCTAAATAAAGTTCAAATTAAACAATAAAACATTCATTTCGAACGGAACGAGGTCTTACCTACCGCAGTCAATATGGTTGAGCAACGAAGGTCCATAGGAAAAACTAGTAAACATCAAAATATGTTAAAGAATTCCCTAAAAATCTTAAGACTGACACAAAGCCGTCTCAGTGTCATTTGATTTGTGATTTTCTTTGCTTCAGTCTCCAGTTTTCTTCAGTTAACCAGCTATTTGCATTACTGTAGCAAGTTCTAGAATGTTAGCGTTGCCATCAGTCGTTGCCAAAAAAAACTATACCAGTAAAAATGTATTGCATTATTCGATAGGGTGTATTGGTGAGGATGTTTACTCATTGTGTTACAATGTTCTTAATGCTGATGTTATTGGCTCTGAGCAATCATTTGCCAGGAATCAGGAATTCTCTGGTTTGATTACTTGAAGGGAGAATGAAATCGCATAATTTTTAAGACTCTAACCAACCTGGATGAAAATTTATTTATTTTCTATTTTAATAACACGTTACATAATTGGGGCTCCAGTCAAGACTATTTTAGACTTGAAATAAATGGATAAACCTCAGGCCAAAAGATGAGTCAATGTTCTTAGGTTTCTGCTATTTGCGGAGCTGTCAACTAGCTTAAGTCATACCAGCTATACAGCAGGGGTTTTCTCGTCCGATCTGTTCCGATTATCAAGTAAGGATTGTATCTAAAAGAAATGCGTACATACATAATTGGTCATTACAACCCTTTAGTCAGGATTACAACCTAGTTTCTTACACAGCTTATCTTGTGTATGTTAATTTTATTCATGACTGGCAGGACCTACAGTTTAAAGTCGACTCCGAATGACAGATTTTTGAAGAACTTTTTCATGGCAATTTTTGCCAGAAATCTGCTGAGAGGAAGTGGCCGAAGAAATATTTTTTGTTTGAACCGAGGCCTCACATCTAATAAGCCAACATACTACCTACTAGACTAAGGCAACTACAGCAAGAGATGGTGGAACATTTAATTCTGATCCTTTCCTGGTTTTATGGAATTACAGCCATTAAGTTGCCGTAGTCTAGTAGGTAGTATGTTGGATTATTACTAGACTACGGTTACTTGATGGTTTCATGGTACATATTTACTAATGAAAAAATTCTTTTAGTTTACTTCACTACCCATAAGATTCCCAAAATATCTGCCGTAAACTCGGCATAGCCATAGTCCTGTATCTTATAGTAACTTCGGCCTAGAGTGCAATGCATAATTCCGCTAGTCTGAAGCTAATTGTAAACTTGTCCATTCCCAGAACAAATAAACTTATTGCAACTCCCCAGATCGATTTAAATTCATCCGGGAAGATTTTAATCCGGTATTATTTTATTGTGAGCCCATCAAAGCGAGTTTCTTACAGATATGCACAGCAAATTCTTTGCCCATTTTAATGGCATGTGAATCAGATCGTAGAATATCATCACATCATATTAATTTAAAGTAAAACGTAAAAGCCGCAGTCTAATTACTTTTCGGTCACCAGTTTATTAGGTTTCCAGTTTAAGATCACTCTAAGAACCTTGGTCGGAGTCACTAACTGTGCACCAGTCATCAATTTCAAAACTTTGTCCAATACACTGCCCTCAAAAGATACGATCCTTGATATCAGCTTAACAAGAATACAAAAAGCCTTTCAGAACCTCTCTTAAATATTTAAGCCATGGGGAATTTTGATATAGAAAGAGACCTAAGTATTTGGTCCTTCTAGATAGTTTAATATTCACTTCAATGGAAACCTCCATGTTTTTCAATTCCATGAGGAAAGGCTAAGCTTAGTCTTGACTAAATTTGCACCAAGACCGATACAATTAGACTAGCAGCTTAACCTATCCGTTTTAAGTGCAGTACATACCCTAACTTATCCTGCTTCACATGCACTATAATACGCAACAGGCGTACTCGTTGCGCAACCTGTATGTAATAACCCAAAAGAACATAAAAATGCAGTGAAACTAATTCTACTTCAACTATTGTTGGCCTAAAATATGTATTCCTTTCTCTCTTAGTGCTACACCAACAACAACAACAATAACAACGAAGGGTGTTAATTGTTTTCTCACGTAATGGGCTCTTTGTTTTATTGCCACCGCTTTGTTGATTTTTATCATAAAAACTCTTCCTTTTTTGGTGTCTTTTTTCTCTGTTTTTTTTTTCTTTTCTCTCATGGACACAGAAACATCCGTGCGGGCCATAAAATGAAACAGTCAAGCAGAGGGACAGAGTGTGAGACAGTCGGAGAGTTGAACAGTTGGAGAGTAAATAAAATAGACAATTTCACGTACAAAACGTTAAAGAACATTAAATGCCATTAAAGTGCATCATAAAATGAGATGTGAGGCAGGCATACAAATAAAATGTTAAAAAAAAATATACATATTCTGGTCAGCAAGGGAAAAAGGCCAACTGAGCAAAAACGTCAACATCTTGTTAAATAGGCCTTTAGTAGGAAAAAATAAAATAAAACTACAAATTTGAATCAATTCAGTATTGTAGGTTAAGCATATCCTACGAGGTGTATACAGCATAACGAAAATTGGCTTTGAATCCTGGATGTCTCTAGTGTTGGTGGTGAGGCATTCAAATATGATCCCGGATGTCGGGATATACAAGGTAGCAACTTAGCTGACGTTCGTGCAAAAACTGGCACATCTACTAATTCTAACGAAAGGCAAACAGAAGATCTCACACAGACTTCATTCACCTACAATGGAAGGCTGAGCAATTATATCCGATTCCAGGGCCAAACTTGTCTCTTATGGATATACGAAGGAAACGACTTGCATTAAATCTTCTTACAATACAACCTAGGAATCTAACAGCAATCGAAGCAAAACACAAGCCAAAGATCTCGAAGTACCTTAAAATACCTTCTGCAGAAGCCTTTATGGTGAGGTAGATGGGGAGACCACTAAACGTCTTTCTGGTCATCGTCAGGCACTTGAATAGACGAGCAAGATGACCAGATTCTGGATATCGTACAGTATTCGTCAGGTCGAAGGTCATGCATCCAACAAAGCTACCGATTATATGGATTCTGGCGAACAGCAAAGGAGCTCTAAAAGCTTTGAGTGGTTTTTACTGCACATCCATTCTGATTAGAAGCTGTCAGACATCCCCTTACCTGATGTCAAGATACTCTAATGGTACACTTGCTTAGGTAAATGCTCATACAAGCAACAGGGCAAATCTAATCATTGATAGGCTAACTAAACAGGCCCTAAATTTTGTCCCTTCCTTTTGTCCTTCTTTTAAAAGGGAGGTAGATTACATGCTAAGGAACTAGATGAGACAGGCAGTCTTGTTGTGCTCTAACACACTCTGTGATCATAAGAAATCATTTCCTTTGGCCAGCATTAACGAACGTGATCTGTGCATGCTGAGTGGAGTGAAATACCGATGGCTGTCGCATTTACACTCATGCGAGAAGATTACTTCTTTCTTATCAATATTTTTGTAGGACCTGCATTAAGCTGAAGGTTGATGAAACTATCGCCCACATCCCCACCTGTAAGTAGAGCAAGCTTCCAAGATAGCTGCTGTCTGTGTCTGAAAAGCTTAACTGAACTGAAGTCTATGGAAGCTGGTAGACTATAAGGTTTCATTAGAAACTAATATTGGTGTGAGAGGGCCAACGAGTGTTGTATGGAAAATTTATTTCTACTTTATGGTTTGAGTGGAAATCTGTCTGTAAGAGCATAAGCTCTTTTCCAATGATATTTCTAGACAGCTAGGTCCCAAAATGACGTAGATCGTATGATAGCATACCAGATCTTGTTGGAAAGGACAGCGCTTTTGTTCAATGTTAAGGTACATACATAGTGTCTAACGGTTACTACGGCAGTATTCGAGTGGTGATTATTGATGTATTTATGCCTCTTCTATATAGTCTAACTAACTTAACCTTTCGCATGCCACTCATGTATAAAATTAACACACAACAACACAATTGGTGTGAGATTAGATCTCAGCAATGAATATTCAAAAAAATGAGTAGATTCTAATCATTCTTATAATTTCTGATACTTATGCGCATTCAAACTTATTTTAATATCATACTCATACTACTCATATTCAAAGTTTGAAGTACTCATCCTATTCATACTTAACAATACGCATGACGTTGTTGATTTCGACTCTCCTTTACTCATCATTTACAAGAATCACGAAATAAGTATAATTCGCGTATGAACACTACAATACTCACTAGAAGGTTGTGTGTTTGCTTTGCTTGCTGTCTTTGTCTTTTTCTTTCTTTCTTCTTTTTTTCTTCGAATCACTCGAATCATTTATGAGTATTTTAAGTATTTTTCTAAATTTATGAATCTGAATAAGTAGGCGTATTAATCAAACATATTTCGAATGTTATGAGTTTGATGTCAATGTTGTACTCATACTCATTGCAACCTGTGCTTATAAATCAATGTTGTAGTGAGTAGGAATGTATCACAGTAGTTGAATTTCATTACTGTTGACTCACTCATGCTCAAAATTTCACGAGTACTTATGTGCAGCGAAAAAACGATTCATTGCTCACCTCCGGTCGTCATCCTGAAGGGTTGTAATGAGCGATTATATATGTATGTATGTACATTACTTCCACAAAACTCGCAAGCATTTTCCAAATCTCTGTTCCATAAAAATTAATTTTTTTCGCTTTACATTTATATATAAATTATGATGTAATTTTCGATGTAAATATGTAAACAAAATTACCTTAAATGAAGTCACTTATTTATTAAAGTGTGTTAAATACCCTCCCCACATTAATAATAAAATGACAAACAAAAAAAAAAAAAAGAGAAAACAACAAAATTAGTATAAATTCCTCTACGCATAAAAAAGATCAAGAATTTAAATTAATTTCAACTGCTAAACTAAATGAAAAGAAAATGAAAATGAAAACGAAAAGCAAGAAATCCAAATGACTGACAACTATGAATAGCTAAATTAGTTAAACATGACCATTTTATAGTCGTAATTTGTTTTTTTCCTCTCTCTCTCTCTCGTGTTTATTTATTAAAAAGAAATCCACAAATTATACTCGAAAGCAACACATAAAAGTGAACATTTTTAATGCAGGGGAAGAGTGTTAAAAAATAAGACATAATGGACGAATTTGAAGACACTCTATAATAAATTATAATATTTTGTAGGGCGGCTGAAGAACGATTTACCGATCACTAACGAAATAGATCACTAGGACTTAATCTTGCGCCATTAGTTTTATTTCGGAGTCTAGTCGGATTCGCCACCCTCATGTTACAATAATTGAATACTCCAGAAGTTGACAAGCCTTCATATAATCATCAATAATGGATATGGCATCCTTGCAACTTAGCAAATCTAGCTCCATGTCCGTTTCCAATAGCCTTTGGGGATTTATAAATGTTTGCAGTAAGTATACAGCACTTGTAACATAATTTCAAGGTTCATAATCGTATAGAAGAGCAGATTGGAGATATTTGGGGGAGAAAACCCGAACCTTAGTTTTATGTTGTATTTGAAGTTATTTCCACTACCTTCTGTAATGCTGGAAATGCCTGATTCGATGGTTTTATTCGGTCCATGAAAACTGCTCTGTGAGTAAATAACCCCTTTTGGAATAGTCGAGATCTTCAACTCGGGCATGTATACCTTGTGTAATGGCAATCAAGCAAACCCCTGCCGCATTAATCCTAATGGAAGTGTTTAGCAAATTTTCACGCTGTACTAGGCTTTTGATACGAAATAGTACGTTAACATGCTCATGAGATCAGCCATGCTTTCATGAGTTAGCGGACGCAAAAAGGGCCAAATCCTTAAGAGTTTGAAGTAATTTGAAAAGGTTTAGAGAACATAAAAGACAGTCACCGTTTGGCTGCCACACAAACTGTCCTAAACAAATTTTAATTGATTGCATAGCCTAGTAGGTAGCGTTCTGGCTTATTAGACGTGAGACCACGTTTCAAATCCTAGGTCATACATCCAAGCGAAAGATGAAAAAATATTTCTTCGGTGACTTCCTCTCAGCAGATTTCTGGCAAAAACTCTGAGAGTAAAAATTGCCATGAAAAGCTTCTCAAAAATCTGTCGTTCGGAATCGACTTTAAACTGTAGGTCCTGCTACTCATGTATAAAATTAACGCACACAACATAAGTGATGTGAGAAGCTAGGTCGTAATTCTGACTTAAGGGTTGTAATGGTAAGTATGTATGTACATATGTATGATTGATGACGTTGCCACGTAGCGCAACGCAAATGAAACTTATCAAAGTTCAATCAATTTTTGAATAGAAATATATTAAACTGGAATGCCAGCAAGCCTGCAGAAATAGTTTGAAAGTCTAGATTTATAGACAACAAAATCCTGTTGAGTGTTTGATGGGATTGGAAGAAAATTATCCGATATTTTCGTTATCTACCAATCGCTATTACTTTCCACATGACTTTTTGAATGAAGCTGTAAAGAAGAGAAGCGTTCAAAAGACATGAACTTTTTCACACAGCCAATCCTTTCCAAATGTCAACCTCAGCCAATGTCCTTCAAGAGCTTGGTGTCCCCCGTCACGCTTAAGAGGCTCTGACGACCGACCATGGACGGTATTGCCTTTATACTTGCACGGCTTAATTCCGTAACTTTGCATGCCTGGAGGCGATGTTGGGCCAACACCAGGATCGGACGCTATTCGCTAATAAACGGAACGTCTTAAATAAATCTTATTACTGAATACAGCGGCTTTATACTCCCTAGAGGAGTAAAAGGAACACATATACATTAAGAAAGTTTGATCAGAACTAGCCAGCATGAAAAATTAGTTATATTGCTGATCTATCTTTTATTTTCATTCAGATGGCAATTAGCAAATCCATCTTCCCAAACGATTTCTGTTTTTACTTATTTTATTTTATTGATCCAGTTCTTCAACTAATCAGATCAGCTTTAAGTTCTGGAATGATAGGGTTGCCATAGAGTCTGTGTGACCTTTCCGTGATGCTCTTTGTGATGCTCGCCAAATTCCATTCCTTACCACTACTTCCTAATGTAGAGTGCATTTGTAAAAAATCTACGTTTCGTCAAAATTTCAATTTTATTTTGATGTCATTTCATAGGTTTTCTTTTCATTAGTTTTTCTTGGTTTTATACTTCACTTTATACAGCATAGATGGTGTAGATGAATTTTTCTTTTTATTAAAAACGCAAAACAACAAAAGCAACAATTACAACAACAAAAATATAAAATTATACAACTGCAACAAAAAGATAATGTAGACAATACAATCATAGCAATAAAGGCCCTCACATAGAAGTGGAAAGAAAACCACCCACATCCCAATAACATCACAGGGCATTTTTTTCATTTTCATTTTTATTTTGATACATTTCACAGGCCATTGTAACTGCAGAGGAGGAAGTAACTGGAGCATTACGATCCATTTGTTCAAATAGTAAAATCAAACCATTCCTATGTACGTACGATTGTCTGTCCATGACATCATGACAGTGTTTATTGTCAAAAGCCCAATGGGCATTAATTTGTTTCCATTGCTGCTTTCGTCTCTGTTTCATGATCAGAATGATCGCCACACCACAACCGCAAAACCACCAACACTAGTCAACACTTATAATACTAGGCCCACTATGTAAAGCTACGCCATGCCATCTCATGCCATGCCATTCTTATGCCACGCTATAGCAGTGTATAGTGATCTTCATGAAAGAGAGAAAGACTATCGTGCCATCGTGTCATAATCTCATTTAAAATAAAATAAAAAAAATCCATTCATTCATCCATTCAGTCAGTGATTCTTTATTTGCTTGGAGTTTAAGTCATATTTCCCTTTGGAAATCAAATGAAATTTTTATTTCCATAAATCTTTCGCCTTTTGTTGTGGTTTCTTTTCTTTCTTTTATTTTTTTTTATTGTTGTTGTTGCTGTTGTTGTCATAATTAATTGTTGTAAACAAATTTTTCTTTAGATTTTAAAATTAATTTCCTTCTCTAAACGATAATGATTTACTGATTTTGTTTCTTTGGTTTGGTTTGTATGAAAATTAATCAGCATCACTTTCAGAGAGCTGCTCTGCATGACATTAAAGTGGAGCGTCTAAGATTACCAATCCCATTCTGAATGGTATTTATTTCAATTATTAACGGATGACTTTATTTGACAAAATATGAGAATATGGAAACACGCTTACAAAATCAGTCAGTGATGGGAGCCATAAGCAATTGGTGTTAAAATCGATGACGTCGATAACATGCTGCCCACCGTATGATACCATCTGTTTTCCCATCTGGCAAATTGTGGATTTTACAAGAGAAACCTTTTTGAAGTTAGGAGCACCGAAACCAGCCAAGTCATCCAGTCTTTGTTAACTTTTCTAAAGTGATGCCATTCTTCAGTTAAGACATGCTGTATGGAATTTCCATAGGTTTCTTGCTCATATCTGCTCTTACCAACTACCATATCATACTTCCATCCTCAAGACCACAATCAGCTGAACTTCCATATCGTACTTCCATCTTCTAGACCACCTAAATCGGAACTACCATATCGTACTTCCATCCTTAAGGCCACATATGGCGGAACTACCATATTGTTCTTCCATCCTCAAGACCATATTAAGCCGAACCATCATATAGTACTTCCATCCTTAAGAATATATAAGCGTATCTGCCATATCGTACTTCCATCCTCAAAATCACATATGGCGGAACTACCTTTTCGTCCATCCTCAAGACCATATTAAGCGGAACTACAATATCGTACTTCCATCCTCTGGACCACATTAAGCGGATTAGATGCCTTACGTATAACTCATTGGCGTAGTGAAACATCCAATCGAAATATTATGCCTATTGTATCGTGAGACTATAATTCCTGCTTAATACTCGTCAGCCATCATGTTAATTTCAAGGGCTATTGGTATTAACCCAAAGCAACTCTGGCTAGACAGCAACTGGCGATAATTTCTGGGTGTCCAAAAATTGTTCGCCTCAATTTGTCCAACTCCAGACAATGATGGAGAATAAATCAGTGCTCTACATAGTCATTACAGTTCCTGCAGAAGTCATTGTGGACCTATGTATAGTTTGTTGATTACATTGGGTTCTCCAACTGAGACTTCCAAATTTTCAATTCATAAAATTAGTTGTCATTCATACATACATATATAATTGGTCATTACAACCCTTTAGTTAGGATTACAACCTAGCTTCTCACACCACTTATGTCGGGTGTGTTAATTTTGTACAAGAGTGGCGGTATCGACAGTTTTAAAATCGATTCCGAAAGGCAGTTTTTTTGGAGAAACTTTTCATGACAATTTTAATTTTACGCTCAGAGTTTTTGCCAGAAATCTGCTGAGAGGCAGACGCCGATGATATATTTTCTCGTATTTCTTTTAGTTGGAAGTGTCTGAATCGCAACCAATTGCATCAATCTGATGCCAGATCGGCTTTCTGGATCAAAAGTTCATTGCACAGATGTTCGTGAGGACTTCTTGCTACAAGGATAGCTCTAAACAGGGAGAGAGGACAGTATTGGGGTTCTATATAGAAGAGCCTCTATGTAGAAAGAACCTTCTGTCTACCAGACTTTCAGATATCCTTGAGGATTTCTTGCTATGTGTATGACTCTAAACATGGAGATAGAATAGTAGAAGGGCCTCTATATAGAAAGAAATTCCGTCTACCAGACCATAATATGGTATTTTCAAGCGAAAGTCAAATCAAGAATTCAGCGAAATATACCTTGTAAATAAAAAATTATGGCCGTGAAGATCAATGTCTCATCAAATTCCATGGGACTTAGTGCTTTCAAACATCGCAACGGTCATTTGTTGAATGTAGTTTAGAAACAAAAATAGGCTGGTGAACTATGATGATACTGAATACACAAAACTGTAGGACGTATAGGCGGTCATCTAAGGATGCATTCAAACTGAATACTCAGGTTATAAAAAGATCATCATACAGCTTCAGTCAAGGTTCGATGAGATGTCTCAACTGGTCAAAGGTTTACTGAAACAAATCAGCCATGGACTTTCCAGTAAGATTCTGTGCTAGTTCATATGGCAAAACGACCCAAACCTGGGTCCAGCATTAGTCTTCCCTAATTTGAAATTGTAGGACTAAAAATTATGAACAGTTTTAGACGACAAGATTTGCCACAACATTGCTTATCTTCAGACACACTTGATTCGTGCTGTGGCCAATTTTCTATACGTGATGATGTGCGTCGCTCAATATATTGAGTTGCTGTGACTCATTGCTCAAAAGAGCCTAGAATCTATAAAAATTATTGCATTTCTTTGGTTTTATCACTCTCATCTTATGCCTAAAGCATTTGAAATTTTCAAAGCAATATTTTGTTGTATTGACTAGTAATGACCAACTATTAATCATCTTGTGGACAACGTAACACTGATAAAATTAAAATAAAAAATTGGGAAAATGAATATTATTAATCCTCACTCTCTCCCTCTCTCTCTCTCTCTCTTCGTTTTGAGACAATCTTATCGTCTATGACGTTCTAATGCATTATTTCATCGTTTCCATTACTGCCCCACAACACAATAATCTTTTGTTGAATTAATTTCAGTTAATCCCACATAATCCATAGAAATTGGAAGTAAAAGCCAGCCAGTTAGCCAATCAGCCAGAAAGTGGCAACAAACGCGCAACAAAGTCGCCCAAAAAAATTATCACACAGAATAAAAGAAAGGAAATCTCCAAATGGATGACAAATCGTCAGACATTAATGGATCGATTTCTAAAGAAAATTTTCAATTCAATTAAAATCAACAAAAATATCAGATTTGTTCTCATTCTTTTGCTATTGAGAAGAAGAAATTCGATTAAAACAGATGTAATAAATGAGCTTGGATTCTGGTGACGCCACTTATGCCAGACTGCAGGTGATGCTTTTCTTAAAACCATAAAACATTTGAATTTGTTTTGTTTGAGGCAGGTCTAATTTAGTTAAAAAGAATAAAACAGGCCATTAAAGTACACAATTTGGAAGCCAATTTGATTCAGCTTCTCGCAAAATTTATTTCATGGGAGTCTCTAATAATGCAATAATGATACGGTCTATTCATCCTTTAGATGAATACTTCATAGCGAATCCGTATCTCTATCGTTCAAATAAAGAATCTTTCTTTCCAATGCTCTTGTAAGTAATGTCCTCATTTCCCTACTTAAAACTAAACAATACATTCTTTCAATCTTCTGAATTATTCGGATAAGTTGTAAAATTTCCTATCCATCTATGTCCAACAAACTGCTTACTGCATAAAAGTTAGACTAGGCCTATGGCAATTACACTTCTGTACAGCCCATGTGTAATTCTTGGGGTGAAGTCCCCTGTCCACCTTTCGAATTTCCTATCCGGGATAACATCCAAGTACTTGGAACTTGTCTAGGTATTGGTCTGATATTATTTCGGCCTGAATGTTATTGAAGGCACACACAATGTCAATACATACTGCTTTAAATTATATTTTGTTATCTAGGGACTCTCTATATAGTGATCGATTTCAAGTAGAACAGTCTCCTTTGATGTAAGTATGTGGTCTAAATCTTAGCCTTTCATCAGACATTTTACTCTTCCACATGGTATGGAACATTGTTTTGAGCAATATGAAGGTCAACTCGTATAAAAAGTCTTTGTGACTAGGTATAGCTAGGATTCTCACTATATTTTGTATTTCTATAGCCTTAACTGGATTTATATTTGCTAGGAATATATCTGCTGTGGCCTCTTAGCTGTACAAATATCTAGAATATTAAGAGAGAGAGAGAGAGTCTCGGCAGTTTAGATCTGAATGTTGCACCTAAAAGAGACCTGAGTGCCGTCTGGATGTCAAAGAGAATCGAAATGCTAGTACTAACAATCACCAACTGGTAGGAAAAAATATACGCAATCTATTTTATTCTCACTTTAGAACCGTCCGTCACATATCTCAAGGAGTAGAATTTTTCAAAGAAGCATTCTTCCCTTATTGGAATTGTACAGTGCAGGATTCAGATTCAGATTTGAAGTCACGGTAGTCTAGTAGGTAGTGCATCGGCTTATTAGATGTAAGGCCACGCTTCAGACCCCAAGTGAGTCCAACAAATCTTTCGTTTGTTATCAAATTTATGAAAATTTGAAGCTAAACATTCAAAGTTATAAGCTAATACATTTATTTCATCTAAATATGATTCAGTGGGCGTGGCTTTACTGGGTATTAGATAATAATATAAGTTTAGATTCTCAGCTTTCGTTTGCTATCAAATTTATGAAAATCGATGTCAAACGGGCAAAGTTATATGCTAATATATTTAATCCATCTAAACATAATTTAGTGGGCGTAGTACTACTGGGTGTTAGAAGAAACTATAAGTTTAGGTTCTTAGCTTTCGTTTGCTATCGAATTTATGAAAATTGATGCTAAACAGGCAAAGTTATAAGAGTTTATATTTAATTTGCTTAAATATCTTAAAGTGGGCGTGGAAAATATAATAATATTTTTGCTTCATATGAAAGTACACGTTTTTACCTTTCATTTGATACCAATTTTATAAAAATTGGTGCATCCGTTATAAAGTTATAAGGAGTTAAAAAAATACTTTGCCAAACACTCCCTTGCTACACAATTCTGTTCGCCTGGTAGAATACCAGAAATTTTTGAAATGAAATTTTCGCAAAAAATTTGTTCTGTTGTTGTTGGATGTGTAAAAAAGTATTTTCTTTAACTTCTTATAACTTTGTAAGTAGGGCACCAATTTTTATAAATTTGGCATCAAATAAAAGGTAAGAACCCGGACTTTATTTATCTTATATTATTTGCCACACCCACTTATTCTTCTTCTTCTTATAAGAGTTTACATTTAATTTACTTAAATATTTTAAAGTGGGCGTGGCAAATATAATAATATTTATGCCTAAAATGAAAGTACACGTTTTTACCTTTCATTTGATACCAAGTTTATAAAAATTGGTGCCTCCGTTATAAAGTTATAAGGAGTTAAAAAAATACTTTGCCAAACACTCCCTTGTAAAAAAGTGTGTAAAAAAGTATTTTCTTTAACTTCTTATAACTTTGTAAGTAGGGCACCAATTTTTATAAATTTGGCATCAAATAAAAGGTAAGAACCCGGACTTTATTTATCTTATATTATTTGCCACACCCACTTATTCTTCTTCCTCTTATAAGAGTTTACATTAAATTTACTTAAATATTTTAAAGTGGGCGTGGCAAATATAATAATATTTATGCCTAAAATGAAAGTACACGTTTTTACCTTTCATTTGATACCAAGTTTATAGAAATTGGTACCTCCGTTATAAAGTTATAAGAAGTTAAAGAAAACATTTTGCCACACAACCCCTTGCTACGCAATTCTGTTCGCCTGGTAGAATGCCAGAAATTTTTGAAATGAAATTTTCGCAAAAATTTTTTTCTGTTGTTGTTGGATGTGTAAAAAAGTATTTTCTTTAACTCCTTATAACTTTATAAGTAGAGCACCAATTTTTATAAAATTGGTATCAAATGAAAGGTAAAAATGTGTACTTTCATTTTAGTTGTAAATATTATTATATTTGCCACGCCCACTTTAGGATATTTAAGAAAATTAAATTTAAATACTTAAAACTTTGCTTATGCAGCATCGATTGTTATAAATTTAGTACCAAATAAAAGCTAAGAATCCGGTCTTCGATTTTCTTACATACATATATACATATACCATATATGTTTATATAATAAGTAGTACATCGCTAATTAAGAACATACATATTAACAAAGAATAAAAATCCTAGCCGAGCCCCAAACCAATTTATTTTGCAAATTCAAATCTTTAAAATTATTCATTTTTTACCAGGCGCTCAGAATTCATAGCAAATGAATTTTTTCCACAGGAATTTACTGTTTAGATTGCCATCTACATGTCATGTCATGTACGCATAGTGCTTTTGCTAACGACCATGTCTTTGCTAAACACTTTATACCACTAGTAGCTAACAGATGGCAGCACATGTTTGTTTTGCGTACAATTGAAATGGAAATAAGCAGTAATAAATACTAAAGTATTTATTTATTTATCATTCTAATCAAAGGCCTATTTCACGAATTATAATAAACAAAGACTAGATTTCACCGCTTATGTTGAATTAAAAATTTTTATTTTTATTTTATTAATAAATTTTTGTTCTATAATTACTGCGTATTATTAATTACTACTACTATGATTATATTTATTTATATATTGTAATTGACTACAAACTAATTATTATTAGTAATAGAACATATAATTTATACATATAAAATAAGTAGTACGTAGTAATATTATAATATATATGCGATATAATGTACATAAAATACATACATACATAATACACGATTTTTATTTTAGATTACAGCGTTTTATTTATATCAAAAAATATTTTCGAACTCTTCGAAAATTCGAAATTCAAATGTTGCGAAACTTCGAAATTCGAATTTTTTTGAAATTCAAAATATTTTTTTATACATAAAACAAAACAAAAGAATGAGAATACATAAAACCAATAAAAAATATTTCAGAATTTTTCGAATATTTCGAAATTCGAATTTTTGGAAATTTCGAAATGCGAATTTATTAAAAATTCAACATCCGAATTTGATAAAAATTCAAAATATTCTTTTTATTCGTTTTATGCATAAAAAATGTTTTCCAATTTTTCGAAAATTAAAAATTCGAATTTTTCGCAAATTTGAAATGCGAATTTATTAAAAATTCAAAATTCGAATTTTTTAAAAATTCAAAATGTTCTTTTTATTCGTTTTATGTATAAAAGAAATATTTTCGAATTTTTCGAAAACTCCAAATACGAATTTTTCGAATATTTCAAAATTCGAATTTTTTAAAAATTCAAAATATTCTTTTTATTTGTTTTATGTATTAAAAATATTTTCGAAAATTCGAAATTCTAATTTTTCGAAATTGGAATTTTTGGAAATACGAATTTTTTTAATTCAAAATATTCTTTTTATTCGTTTTATGTATAAAGAAAATTATTAAAAATTCGAATTTTGAAATTTTCGAAAATTCGAAATTATTTTTTATAAATAAAACGTTTTAAAATTTTTAAATTAATGTAATTTTAAAATTAACATGATGATTTTATGGTAAAGGGGTTTACAATTAAAACTACTTTTAAAGACTATTTGAGCTTTTTTAAAACCTATGCACACAATGTTTAATTTCTTGTTTTTTAATTTAATTTTCTAACCTTAACAAAATCCATTAGAAATGTTTTGAATCTCAAGTTTAATTTGTCCATGTGAAAGAGATAAATTGACTGGAGAAATTCTACACTTAAATTAACGATTAAAATAAAAATAAAAAAATTATAATTTTTAGACACCTTTTTTATAAATGAAGAAAAAAAAACGAATACTAATTATGGATTTTAATGACGACGACAAGGGCGACGACTTTGGTCTATTTTTTTGTTGTTTGTTTTTTAAATTTTACAAACTAATTAAAATAAAATAAAAAAATATTAAAAATTTATGATCTTCTCTATCTAAAGGTTTAAATAATTAAACGATGTACATGACTTGGATTGATTGACTGTTGACGTGTAACCATTTGGCCATTTTCGCCAATGGAAATGGTGCTCGTGTTATTGTTATTACTGCTGCTTATAATATTATTGTTATTATTGATGTTATTGTTGCTGCTATTGTTGTTATTATTATTGTTATTGTTTGAGCTGGTAATATGCAACAGGGATGCGGTGGCCTTTACACGTCTATGCAAGCCACGTTTGCCCTAGAATAGACACAGAAAATAAAGATTAAAATCAAATTTTAAACCCCAAGCATACTCTAACTACACCACTCACCTGTCGCGCTTTGTTCGATGATTTCGATTCTTCAATTAAATTATTTGGCACTTGAAATAGTGTTTCGCCACGCGTTATCAGTACATTCGTTAAGCGACAGCACTGGGCAGCCATTTTCACTTGATCCTCTATGCTGTTCTTATCGATCGGATGTACAAAGCGTGGCGGAAAGAATGAAGGCGCTATAATGGTGGCAACATTATGTAGATTCATTTTATTTAAATGTTTCTGTTCAATGACGTGATTCAAAAAACGCAACAGAGAGCGCAGGGTATTGCGATTTTCGTGTGGCAACATTTGGCAAATGATGGCCAAAGCTTTGGCTTGATCTGTGGGCGGGAGTACATGACACTGATAGAATAACTGTATAAGTTCATTGGTAAGCAGGGGTTGGGGTAGTTCGCGTAGCCAACGTTTGAGTAAAGCACTCAAATCGTGTACACTAGCGGTGCTTAAAAGCTGTTGGAATTTTTTTGGTTTCTGATAGAAACTCGACTCGAGTTCCTGATAAAGTAATTCAGTCTAGAAAAACATGGAAAAATTAAATTAATTTCACTCCATATTAAAATCATAAGCCTCTTACCTTTTGTTTGTGTCCAGCGACACGTAAGATACCCTCTTCACGGGCACCACGCTTGCTTAATTCATCCAGTATGCCCTCCAAGAAGAGAGGCACTAAATTTGAATCGGTGCCCGTTATCTGTTGATCACGTCGTATGAGAGCATTTAGCGATACGCCAAATAGATTGCCCTCTTCTTTGCGTCTACGTTTAACGGGTTTTCGCTTATCTAGCTGGACATGATTTCTATCGAATATGGAAGCCAATTCCAACCAAAATAACGGTTGTAAACGCTTCAATTCGGTTTCATTAATCGTATCAATATCGGAGTAAAATTCCAAAGATAAATCACTGCTATCGACAGTATCCTAACGGGAAAAATAAAGAAAATGAAAATATTAAGAAAAGTTTTCTAGATCTACTATTTTTTCTGGACTCACCACTCCATCTTGACTAGAGGTCTCACGGCACATACTCTCAAAGCTAATACCATCACGGGAAGAGGGTGAATTTTGTACACTTTGAGGCGGTGTATCCAAATGTATTTTACTGATTAAAATCTTTTGTGGTGAACTTTCCGGCGATGAGCTATTCGATAATCTTTGATGATTCGATAGACACTCATCGCTTGAATCACCCGAAGAGGTGTTATTATCACTTTGTGAGTCTTGGGCCATTATTTCACCACGGGCACGTCTAAAACAAATAAGAAAAACATCATTGATTTGTGTATTCCCTTCGATTAAGTTGACATTTTTTTGTTTTACTTACCCCACTGAACATGATGGATCCGAACCGGAACGATTTCGATTCCTCGGTATGTGTATGGTGCCAATGCGTGAAAAGCCCAACAACTCAACGCCATCGGGCGCATATAGTGGTATATCACAGCGTACATGAGAACCACGAAAAATATCTGTAGAACCTTTAAGGGGAGCACTTGGTGTACGGCGTAGTTTTTGTTTTAAATTTTTACCTGAAAACAAAGGCGAATGGCCATTACCATTTTCCGCGGTATTGCCATGATCAAAGATACTAACAAAACTCGGTCTGAAAGCATGCAGAAGAAACATTGAAAATTGTTATTTTCAATAATTATTTACGATTAGAAAAAAAATTTTAAACAAATAATAAAAAATTCCAAAATAAAAATTCAATTGAATGAAATAACGTAACACCAGCAGATGACGTTACGTTTTTAGAGTCACGTAAAAAGGTAAGGAGTTAAATTAAATAAAAACTAAGCAGTACGCTAGCTCCTAAAAGACTAAAAAAAACAAGAAAATCTCAATGAAGAAGACTTTCGATAAATTTTGAAAATTCGAACTTAAGTTCGAAAATTCAGAAATTAACGGAAATTACATATTACGAGCGGGTAAAGCAGTCGCAACATAGTAGTGAATAAGGGCTGCCTAGTTGTCGTTACAAATGCAGATGCGCTCTCGAAAGCAATAAGAAGCTAGTAATGAGCAGGACCTTCATCTAGCGTACCATATACCTCCACTTCAAAAAAGGTAGAGGAAAAAAGCTATTCAGCTGATTCAAATTACTTTCGACATAGAAAATTCAATATTTACAGACACAGTTTATCTTAAATGCAGCGATATAAACTATACTGTCGAAACTGTTAAAGAGGCCCTTTAGAAAAACAGCAAACAAGCGTTCAGATAGAGTATATCTTCGCCTCAACCAAGCAGGAGCTGCAATAAGTAAGTCTGTAAAGTTAATTAAAACTACTTGCATTGGAGAAAATATTACAAATGATTTGAAATGCTTTGGTGTAAACTTTGATGTGGAACCCACCCAGGAAGTCACATCAATTGCACTACAACCTGAAGGGATCTTTATCTCAACCGATAATTAAAGTCAACATAGGGAGTGCAGTAGTCATAGGATATATGTAATTTACATGGGCATACCTCTAGAATAAACATATACTCTAGTACTCCATACACCTAAAGATGCACAGTCTGGATACCCTTCAAATCGCTGTTTCAAGGATAATCATAGTGAATGGGATCAAAAAGATACTTTACTGGTACTTTTTCGCGTAAATTAAACATTATTAAAGTATTTATTTTCACAATAAGTGAAAATATACTATTTGTGAAGAATTTCGAAAATTCGAACTTAAGTTCGAAAATTTCGAAATTGCGCAAAATTTAATATTAAAAGCAAAAATGAACGGAAATCTCTTTAAAACTCATTTTATATATGTATTTAGTAAATATTTTGAAAGTATAAGCCAGAAATATACATACATATAATGGACGTAGGCAAGAAAATACTTTTTAGAAGTCATTTGTTTACAAATTCGATTTAAGAGGATTGCTAATTGCCATTTTTTCTTAATTGTAAACATAGTTTTTCTATTTACTTACATGGATGTATTGCCCCAAACTTCATCGCCTTGTATGGAATCCAAAGAATCGGGTGTAGCACTACGTGATCTGGTGCCAGTGCTTGATTCCTAAAATTGAAAACAAACGAAAAATATTGAGAAACCAACAAATATAAAAATTCTTTGTATAAAACTTACATCAAAATCTCGAAAGACATCACGTATGTCGGGCTTACGTTTTTGACGATTTTTAGTGCGCCCTCTAACAGTTTGATTTAAAGTGCGCACACGCTGCTTAATAGCATCAGCATGTGGTTTCGATAAAGAAGCCAAAATAGGTTCCAATTCGGAAGTTCTTAGCTCCAAGCCCTTGAAATTAAAAGAAAATAAAATAAAATTAAGGAAATTAATTAAAATTGTATTTAATAAATAAAATCCCACCACCATTATTATTATTATCGTTTCAGTAACGTAGTGAGTTTGTTGTGAAGTCATTAAACCTTCATGGCTGTCACCAGAAAACTGTCAAGTCTAATAAAATATAAAACGTTTGTAAGTAATAAACTGCTATGTATGGTATGATATGAGCACTTATGGCAGCAGATCATTTAACATGAATTGTCTAATTCGTCAAAATTCCAATTGTTTGTGTGTTTATTTTGAAGGCAGTTCACAATACAGAAATTTTTATTTATTTTTAAAACAAATCAAATCGCAATTAAAAATACCAATAATCGAGTAACACGAGATCTGTTAAAGGTGTCAAGTTCTTTTCAAATTAAATTTACAAATCAATACAACAGCCAAGGCTCTAAAAAATAAATCGCACAACAAAATGCTGTTTTTCAGAAGTTTTCGAAAGCAGAGCCTAGAATAGCCACGAATACATTAAAGCCTTAAAAATTTCGAGTTTTAGATACTAAATTAAGTTTTTTTTTATATATTCATTAAAGTACTTTTACTAACTACTTCTTCCTAATGAAGAAATCAATCATTCCCCTACCCATAAAGGGGACACTTTTCACTTGAGAAATTTGTTAAAAATTTTTTTATTTCAAGTTCCCGTTTGCTCTTATAAAAATTATATTGTATGCCATATAAAATGAAATTTTAAAATAAAAATAATAGCATGCCAGTAATAATAATAAAAAAATAGGTACCTGTTCAAATGGTTTTGTTAGTTGTGGAAAACCGGCCGCAATCAACCATTCAGCTTCCAATTCCCCTTCTGCAAATAAAAGGAAAATGAGAAAAAAGCCAAGAATGTCAATGAATTTCTTGTAAATAAATCATAATAAAATAAATATAACAACAACATAATTAAATATATATTGCAATATAACAATAATTCATAATTAAAAGTGGTTTATGCAGCGCAGTATCAAAGCTAATGCAAAAAAGTACCAAAAGTTTATATTTGGGTTCAACCGGATGCTTTCCTGTGCTCAGCAGGAAGCTACGACGTTTAAAAAGTTATCTCCCACGCACTTCTGTCCACATTGCTTCAGAGCCTCTTACAATTGTCGTAAAGTATTGCCTAAGTACATACATACACAATTGGTCATTAAAACCCTTCAGTTCGGGTTACGACCTAGTGTGTACTAATTTTATACATGAGTGGTGGGACCTACAGTTTTAAGTCGACTCCGAACGATAGATTTTTAAGAAACTTTTCAAGACAGTTTTATTTAGCTTTTTCCAGAAATCTGCTGAGGCGAAGTCGCCGAACAAATATTTTTTATTTTGTGTTGATGTCTGGCCTGGGGTTTGAACACTGGGCTCACGTCTAAGAAGCCAACACACTACCTACTAGATTACGGCGATCATATTGTGATCTATTGTACTTCCCTTCAACTTTACAGGCTATCTGCCTAATAATGTCTCCTCCAGGTGTATTGTCCTGTCGAACATCAACATGCTGCTCTGTGTTGATAACAACAATTCCCTGCATAGCACATGACATGCACGTAGAAGTGTTCGCTTCAGGGTTGTATTAATGCCATACAAACTCCAAGAATATGTTCCGATGATTCATTCTCATCGATCGAAGATACAAAAAACAGAATAAAGCAGATATAGTCAGATAGTACGACAGTCTTATGGGATTGGGTCTGGAGAAGCTGAATCGCCTAGGTAGGGTAAAAAAATTTTACCCTCTACTGAGTCCCATGTAATAAGGGAATTTTCCACAATTAGCTAGCAGTCTAGCTTGCGGGCAGGGGACAGAACCTTTTTATATAGATGAACGGATGTTTCGAAAAATATGCTCAACGAAAAGCCAGATAAAGAGAGGCAAAGGCTCTTCTGAAACCAAAAGTTTGAATCGGTTGAAAATTTTGTTGTGAAAGTACAATAAGAGAAGATCTGAGTCATGCATTAGACTATCAAGAAACCATAACCCTTCTATGGAATGGAAACTAATATTTGGAAAGGTATCCACAACGATAGGGCAGACAAAGCGAGACAAAGGCTCTTCTCACACCAAGTGGATTTCAGTCAGTGAAAACTTTTGTTTTGAAATTACAATAATAAGAGGATATCTGAATCATGCATTAGACTATCAAGAAAGAAGCTCTGAAGATGATTATCGGTCATTTGCAGGGCACTGTAGGCAAAGTACAATCATTTCGAATGGAGGTTGCCTCGAGTCCAACATGCAGGTTCTGTAACGAGCCCAAAATTATTGGAATATGAGTGGCATTAATACAAGCCAAGAAGAAACACATGCTTACATATCAAATGTTATGGATGGAATTGTCTTAACAGAAAAACATTAAGGTTTGTCAGAAAAATACTCTTTTAGAAAAAAGAATATTACATAGTAGGGACTATCTAATGAAATAAGAGCATTTGGCCAACCAATATTCGTCAAGTTATCGCCAAGATGTCACCCGAATTATCCGACAAAGTAATCGGCAATTGCCTGAAATCATCGACTGCCTCTCTGAGAGTAAATAAAATTGCCATGAAAAGTTTCTCAAAAATATGTCGTTCGGAATCGAAATAAAACTGTAGATCCCACCACTCATGTATACAATTATCGCACACAACATAAGTGCTATAAGAAGCTAGTTACTGATCCTGACTGAAGGATTGTAGGAATCCAGAAGGGATCATTTAAATAACATTGTATTACGTGCAGAATGGCAATATGCAGTCCTAACATTAAACGTGTGTTTTCTTCAATTTTACTTTTGAATACGATGTTCAATATTATTTATAAAAAAGTACCAATATTTACTGGTACTTTATTCTTGGTACTTTACTTCACTATTTATATGCTGTTACAAGTTGTATGGATTCAAAAAATATTTCTTACTCACCTTCATATTGTGTTTCCGGCTCATTGTTTGGTGAGTGTGTATGCAATAGATACTCATTAAGGAATTCACTATAATCCTGATCCGATGTATTATCCAATGAGGTATTGCTACTCATTTTATTGCTATTTTTACTGATATTTGGAAAATATGGCATTTTGACTGTGAGTGTGAGTGTGTGTATGTTCTTACGTTAGATTATCTTAACACTTTTGATTCCTGTCGCTTTTTCTTCAAGGACTTATTTAAACTTTGTTTGGTTCTTTTTTATTATGATAAAAACTTTTCTAAAATATTGAATTTCTTTTCTTTTTTTTTCTTGTTTTCAATTAGACAACAAGACTTGTTGTTGGTCTTGCAAATAATAAAACGTTAATAAAACATTGTTTGAGGTTTTATGATCGAGTTGTGGTGTTTCCTTTTTTTGCTTGTGATTTTTTCTTTCTTTAGGTGCTGTTAACAAAGCTGTGTGTTGTTGTTGATGGCGACAATGATGCTGATGATATTGCTGCTGACATAATGTGCCTTAAGCCGCTAAATGCACCGGAAGATTACAGCACCTCGTAATGTGACAATGTGACAATGTAGCAATTGATTGTGATGCAACTGCTGTTGCTATTGCTGTAGTTTATTGGTGGTTTGATCTGAAATGAAAGCAGAGTATTACTAATGATTTGTAAAAGATTATTTTTATTACAACAAGTGTAAAAAAAGTTATAAAAATAGCCACGTATAGATGTGTCACTGTAAAGTTTCAAAAATAGATCACCTCGTCACTCTTTCAGAAGTGCTAAGCACTATGCTCTGTATGGTTATTTACATGCGTAATTAATCGAATAAACTTATGATTGTTGGTCTATAAGATACAGTAAGTGTAGTAGGATACAGTGAAGTAGCCCCCCACCACTCTGTCTTATTTCATTAATAAAAATATATGAATGGAGATACCACTAAAGGCAGAATAGATATGACGAAGCGTCGTTACAAAAAGGGGGTCCACGGTTCCATTTCTGGCAACATTGTGTTTGAATGTCTTGCATTACATATAGTGCAGTATGTAATCTGCTTTTAAGTACATTTTTGCCTTCTTTCTTTAATTTGGAGAACTCCATTCAATTATTAATTCCAGCTTAGACAAAAATCTGTTCAAAATAATAAAACTTTGGTTAGGCAACCTTAATGAAGAGTTGGACTGATGTCCTGGTTAAATTGCTTTAATGGAAACCCAAGCATTTCAAATGCAACTACAGGCTCTCGTACTACAAAATCTATTAGGAATCCTCCTGGGCTCGCTGAGCCCCCAGAAAGAATAATATCAACCATGATCGGCTTTTGGGAAAAAGTAGAATTCAATAACTACTCCCGCTAAGCCTAATATAACAATCTAATACGCGTTCACAGATCAACCATAATCGGCTTTTGGGTAAAAATAGAATTTAATAACTACTCCCGCTAAGCCTAATACAACAATACAAATACGCTTTCACAGAAATTGTTGTTCTTGGCAGTAATAGATGGCAACCCTGTTATTTTAGAAGCTGTTACTGTAGAAGTCGCGTAGGTAGTGTGTAGTGTGTTGGCTTATTAGATGCATGGCTACGGTTTAAACCTTAGCTAGGAGATCTCCCACAAAAGTCGAAATAAGAGAATAAATATTCGGCGTAATCCCGACTGAAGGGTTTTAATGACCCATTATGTATGTATGTATGCTGCTGTAGAACTAAGACCTACTTAGATGAAAAAAATTTATAAAAAAAAAATCAGAAATCAGGAAACAGAAAAGAAGAAAAAAAGAAAATTGGAATATGATCTAGCTCCGCAATGAAACTAAAGGAAACGAAGGCAAGGCCCTAGAACCAAACTTAATTTTATCTTAGGCTAGGATTTTTATTTCGTTTAATGTATAACATGTCTCTGAGACATCTAAATCCACAAGGTGTTTTTGGTCTTCCTCTTTTGCGGCTTCACAAAAAAGTCCAAGATAAGAAATGAAATACGGGAAATCAGTGTTCTCAGTTTAAGAAATGTGTAATCAATGTACAGACATTTGCTTTTAAATGCGGTTGGTTTATTGGCTCCATCATTCGATTCAAAATAACCACATAAAAGATAGTGTTTTCCTGTTAAATCGCGTGTGTGGAGAGACGAATTAACATCAGTTCTCGTACAGATCAATTATTCATTGAAAACTTAACAAACTCATTACAATCTTGTAATGTATTTCTGTGTATAGTCACGGAAATGTTTGCATTTTAAATACTAAGAAATCTTCTTGCGTCTCTACGAAAGGCTCTGAATTCATTATAAAAATAAAGGTTCGTATCATAGCGATGAACACATACGATCCATCTAAGAGATAGAAGTGAAACCTGATAATCGCTTTTGGTTACGGAGTCAAGCAATTGCATTTCATCATTACAAAGTGCTTGAAGAGGGCGTAGTCTAGCAGATAATGAGTTGACTCATTAGATAAAGAGCCCGCGGTTAAAACCAACTCGATCAAAAGACGATATGGAAAACTAATTATTTTGGAGATTTCCGCTCAGCAGTCCTTTTCAGAAACTCTTGAGAAACTTTTCATGGCAATTTTTTACTCTCAGAGTTTTTGCCAGAACTCTGCTGAGAGGAAGTCCCCGAAGAAATATTTTCATATTTTCGTTTTGATGTCTGACCTAGGATTTAAACACGGGCTTTTCGTCTAATAAGCCAAAACACTACCTACTAGACCACGGCCACTTCCATAACTCTGCCTCTTAAAAACCCAAAAAATTGCGCAGCTGAAATTGCCCTGTGTGAAGCCGGTCTAAGTACGCTTGTTGAAATAAATTAAATAAAGTATGTCAAATGTTATTAAATACCTTATTTTCCTACATTATTATTAAAAATAAAAATAGTAGTAGGCTTAACAATAACAATGTGGGTCACTTACAAAACGCTCTCCTCAAAACATTGGCATTTAAATATGCTTCAGCAGCAACAGCAGCAGAAAATCAACTCAATGAACATGGTTAACGAATATGAACATTATTGGGCTATTGTGTCTAATTGCCTTACAGTCTGTCTGTTTGTCTGTCTGTCCGCCCGTCTATTAGCAGTGCATGTTGCATTTCCGTTCACAACATATTTTATTTAATTTTTTTCTCTTCTCTTTTTAATTCAAATTTTTGCTTTGCCTCCATCTGTTGTTGTTGTCTGTTTCGTATAATGTGTAGTGGCGGTGGTGTTGTTGTAAAAATTTTAAAAGCGTTTCTAATGTGCTTCATTTTACGGATTGTTATTATTAAAGAAGTAAAAAAAACCGAACAGAGTGTGTGTTTTATTTTAAATTATTTTAATGATCGAAGAAGAAAAAAAAACATTTTTTTCATCATCATCAACAGTAGCGATCAACACCGTTTAAATTAATGCCCAGCTCAGCTGCGGTATGTATGGCCGTCCGTCTGTTCAGCATTTGCTGCTCCCAGTGTAATTATCACAATTAAAGCAGAGTAAATACTTGTTTGTATTCTTACCGTTTATGTTGCAGTTATTTCTCTCTTGTGATATTTATTTTTTTTTTCATTTAATTTTAATTCTTAATTGTTTATTAAACAATTTCATAAGCATTTCGAAACGATGTATCCGTTGGTGTCTTTCTTTTAAGGGTTATTAAGGTTGTGGGAAATGTAAGTCTTAAATAGAATGAATGACCTTGATCAAGTAATTCAGCACTTGGTTTTAAAGGCATTAACTCGCCACTCATTTTAATTCCATACATTTGGAATTGAAGGTGTCTCTTTTTATATTTGTCTTGTTGATCCTTTAGAGTCGTGACAATGTCCAACAAGGATATCAAACAGTCCATATAGGAAACCCTTCCGATTCTTAAATAAATCCCGATATGACGGTAAACTTCAGTTTTGTCCAAGACAACAGGAAATTAACCTCCACCTACTGATGGAAAAAGTCAGATGTGAGCTGACAGATATTTTTCTCTTTGTCGCCGAAGTTATTCGATAATGCATTGGACTACGAGAACCATAATAGTGCGATGAAAAGCCTTGCGACTCAAGTAAAGAGGGGCATCAAACCGCTTCCTATCCAGATCAGTCTAGGAGAGTGTAGCAATACTGCACGAGCTCTTGTGCTTTATTTCACAAACCCGGAACATTTCGAAAATTGAGAGCTATATATCTCCCTTGTCCTTTTATTATCCTTCGAATTCCTTTTAGAACCCTTTGGATTTTATTAACAATAGATAGGTGGCCTCGGACACAGACAGAATGGAAAAAATGGAAGAAAATCTGCAAAACGGGTGCACCACAAGTCTGCTTAAACTCCAAAGAATTATGCTCAGTATAGCTTTCGAGGGTATTACGGGGCTTTGTATCATGGGCACATATACAAGGCTGATTGGTCTTGGGCAATGATGAGGAAGAAGGAGATTGTTCTTCACTTTTGCTTACATGACCGACACTATGTCGAAGGCGAAAAATCATGATATCATAACAATCATGTTGAAAAATTTTTTGTCTCATGTTCTGTTCGAACCATGCAGTTTAGCTACTACTCCATGCCATTATTTTCTTGGACATATATTGACTTCGATGGTCATGTAAAACGAATTTCGCATTAAAAGAATATCGTTGGTCTCATGTAGAAAGGCCCTAACTCACACATTTTTCGAATTGATTTTTTTGTGATTCCAATGTGTATTTGTGATTCCAATGCATTTAACACAAGTACACATTGGAATCACAAAAAAATCAATTTCGAAAAATGTGTGAGTTAGGGCCTTTCTACATGTGACCAACGATATGGTTGGTTTCACGAAATGTTTCTCATGAGTAAAATCAACACACACAATATAAGTGACGTGATAAGCTCGGCCGTAATCCTGACTGCAGGGTTGTAATGACCAATTATAAATGTGTGTATGTAGTTGGATCCTGGTTATATGGAAAGGTAAAGATGGACAGCCTAGTAGGTGGTGTGTTGGTTTATTAGAGGAGATCTCGTAGTTCAAACAAAACTGAAAAAACCTCCTCTCAGCAGTTGTCCGATTTTAAATTTTCAAAAATTTGCTGTTCAGAGTAGACGTTGAACTCTAGGTCCTAACGCCACTCATGGATAGATATTATCACACACAACATGGTTGATGTGTGAAGCTAGGCTGTATCCTGACTAAATGGTTGTAATGACCAGTTAAGTAATTATTATATGGATTTGATTGCCTTTTTGTTTTGTTTATATTATTATTAATCAAGTTTTTCTTAGCTAAGCATGTGATTGGCCTATTGTAGCAAGTTCTAGAATATTAGGGTTACCATTTGTCGAGCGTAATTATTTTAGAATCTAATGATCTGGTCGATTATATATATTTCCTTTTTAAACTAACAGTGTAATTCGTTTACTTGCAAATTATTTCGTAGATTTTAAAATACTCCTACTGGGTATCCTTCTCCGGCTGGTCATTGCAATTGTTTCGGAAAATTTCAAAATAAATTTCATTTGATTTATTGCCACTGCATAGCAGACAGTAAAAAATTAATTTTAAATTCATTGTATATTGAATTTGCTTTAATTGTTTAATTGTCTCATTATCATGCAATTTTTCGAATTTTTTTTTCCCGATTTTTATTTCAAATTTAATAACGTTTCTTGCAAACATTTATCAATTTTTGGAAATCTTTTTAATTTTACGGTTATTTTTCTGTTTGTTTTTTCTTCAAATTCAAACGACGACGAGGAGTTTGTTTGTTTGTAATGAAGCAACAGAAATAAAATCTCTATTTTGGTGCTGCTGCTGTGCTGCTGCAAAATCACAGCTGTCTGCACATTTAGGTTATTTAGCGCAAATTAACCAAGTGTTAAATAAAAATACAACAACAACAACAACATAAAATTAAAAGAAATAAATCTTTTTTAAAAAATTCATAGAAATATTCATCAGTTATTTTGGAAAAACGCACTGAATTTATTAATAAAATAATCGTTTGATTGTTTTTTTTTTGTTTTTGTTTTACTGTTGCTGTCTTGTATGTTTAACTTCAAACTAAAACCGCTTGAAGTTGCCATGTTTATGCTGAGGAGGAATACAACTATTGGGGTGCTGATTGTGTTACTCAATCATAAGAAAAGAAAATTTTAAAAGGCACGCTCCAAGGCAACACCTTTGAAAAAATTTTCTTTCTTACAAAAAAAAAAAAGAAAAAAAAAAAAGAAAAAAAAAAAAAGAAAAAAAGGAAAAAAGGAAAAGAAAAACGAAACGAAATAATTAAAACAAAATAAAGAAAAAAGCAACATAAACATTTCAAATGCATTAAAAAATAATTAAAAACACAACAAAATAAATTTAATAAAGCATGATACAATGCAGCAATCGATACTCATTTACTGACTCCGACTCTGACTATGACGGATGTTTTGGTATGAGAGACTCCTTCAAACCAACGTTTCAACAACATACCGCCAGATCACGATCGTTTAGATTTCTAAAGGGTTTTACACTTTCGTAGAAATACAATCACGCTTGTAATTAAATTTATTGTTGTTGATTTTTTCTACATATTTTTCTAATTCCATACAGAGTAAACCTATACTACAGTTGACAGGGCTATATTGGACTTGTGAAAACGTTTGTAACACTAGAATGTTGAATTTTCTTGGAATGCATTTTCTTTAATGAAAAGATGAACGTTTATTCATAAGGGTTTTACTTTGTATACGATAGACCCCACAGATAGGGTGACTGAACTATAAATTGCTTACAGTGCCTAGGACTGTAGAACTCAATCAGTGAAGAAAGCTTAAAACAGCAGAACAGCATGTGTGTGAAGATAAATTAAAATTTAACTAGCAAAGACACGAACCAAAAATTTTAACAGAGCTAATGTTAGAGTTAACAGAACAATGTTAAGTGGTTAACAGAAAACACGAAAAATAGTCAAGGAAGAAATCACCCAAATATACGATATCAGGGACTTGTTGCAGATATCCCACTATATACAAATTGTAGCCTAAGCTGTCCCTAATAAAACGCAATAAGTGGTATATCCCAAATAATTTTGGAACTGAAGATATTGGGCTTCAAATATTCACTCTGTTAACAGTGTCTGGGTAGGATGATGAATGATGGATATTGTGGAAAAATGGGACTTGCTGCACATATCCCACTATATACCACTTTTTGGGTTTTATTAGGGACACCTTAGGCTACAATTTGTATAAAGTCAGATATCTGCAGCAAGTCCCTGATATCCTATATTTGGGTGATTTCTTCCTTGACTATTTTCTGCCTAGTAGGTAGTGTGTTGGCGTATTAGACGTGAGGCCTCCAACTAAACGAAATACGAACAAATATTTCTTTGTCGACTTCCTCTCAGAAGATTTCTGGCAAAAATTCTGAGAGTAAATAAAATTGCCATGAAAAATTTCTCAAAAATCTGTTGTTCGAAGTCGACTTTAAACTGTAGTTGCCGCCACTCATGTATAAAAATTAACGCACACAACGTAAGTGGTGTTTCTCACACTGACGAACTCCTAACTAAAGGGTTGTAATGACCAATTATGTTGTGTGTGTGTATGTGTACTTGAGCATATACAACGAAATAAGGCGATGACTTAGAAAGTGCTGATTAGCAATCTGCATCAAAGCTTCGCATTTAAAACATGACTTCCTTAGCAACAAGCTTAAAACTAACCTAAAAGTTAAATAAATTTAGTGATCGATCCGGTGTCTATAAACAACAGCTCCATGAGACTATCGAGCCAAATACGAGACATCTACATCGAGCCGGAAGCAGACAGATAGGAAATTAAATTTGCCAATATACAAAGACAAAATTTTGAGAAACTTTTAATGGACATTTTTTATTTACTCTCAGAATTTTTGCTAGAAATCTGCTAAGAGGAAGTCGCCGAAGCAATATTTTTTCGTATTTCTTTTAGTTAGAAACATCTGACCTGGGGGTTCGAACCATAGCCTCAGTCTAATATGCCAACACACTATCTGGATATTCGTTTTGTTGGAGTTGTCTGATCTGGTGTTTGACTTGTGGTCGCACAACATATTGCCAGCTTGACTACGACGACTACGATTAACACACACAATATAAGTGTTATGAGAAGCTAGCTAAGCTAGTTACTAATGACCAATTATGTATGTAAAATAGAAGAAATGTTTCCTTGTACCTACCAATTAATACAGTGACATATGAGAATATTTGCAACGGCAAGAGATATCCTAACAGTTTAATTAAAATAGATAATGTGTATGCCTCCTGCTCACTTTAGGCGTGGTGAGCCTGGCAATCAAGAATTGAAATTCTTCTTTAGCCCTGGATTTCTCAGAAGCTAATAAATACAACTGCATACAGACAGCGTAACAGAAGTAAAAAGTATGATCCTGTTCAACTGTGATGGGTTTTTGTTAGCAATGGGCTGCCTTCGCAATATTAATATCTACAAAGCCCTGTTTAATATCAATAAATTCTTGCTCAAACAACCTGCATAGAACAAATACTTTGTACTGTAGTGCATCATAGAGTCGTTGATTAACTACTGTGTGTTACTTGTTAGTACATATTGAATTCTTATTTTTTTTTATCAAAGGAACCCAAAATAAAATCCAATCAATTATCTATAATTGCAACAGTATTTAAGCTGTTGTTTTTATTATTTTTATACAAAAAGTTACAACATAACAACAATTACAACAACAACAAAATCTTTGTTTTCTGTGTTGCTGTTTTTTTTTTCTCTATAAATTATTTGAACACCAAAATATAATTAAAAACCCCAACAACAACAACAAAATATAAATAAAAACATTTAAAAGTTATGAAATAAATACCGCCAATACAAATGCTTTCAATGGTGTACAGCGGCACCCCTTGCAACAAGAGGTCTAACTTTAGGTCTAACAAACACCATGAGCAGATATTAAAGCTAACTGGTAATAACGTTTTAACGATAAAAAAAAAGAACTTAAAAACAATTTCAAATATTTTTGGTTTTTTTTTCTGAGAACAATTGATTTTGTAAAGCTGTTAACGAAGAATTTTTAGCGTTTGAGGTATTTTCAAGAACACTTTCCACATCATCCTCAAGAGGTGACTGTATGATCGAGTTCCAATAGAAGGATTTTTTTTTTAAATTGAAATTATTATCCTTAAAGAAAGATATTCAGTGGCTAATAAGAGTTGTCCATATATAGGATCATAATATGTTCCAAACATGGAGAAGAGGTCGTACCTGACGTTGATGAGTAGAGAGCAGGTGTGGTCTCAGTACTTTATGTAGTTTTAGCCTTACACACATACATAATTAGTCATTACAACACTTCACCCAGGAATACGACCAAACTTCACACACCACTTATGTTGTGCATATTAATTTTATTCATAAGTGGCGGGACCTACAGTTTAAAGTCGACTCCAAACAACAGTCTTTTTGTGAAACTTTTCATGGCAATTTTCTATTTACTCTCAGGAGTTTTTGGCAGAAGTCGCCGTAGTCTAGTAGGTAGTGTAAAGTAAAGCCCGGGTTCGAGCCTCAGGCCAGACATCAAAACGAAATATGAAAAAAATTTTTCTTCGTCGACTTCCTCTCAGCAAATTTCTGGCAATAACTCTGTGAGTAAATAAAACCTGCCATGAAAAAGTTTCTCAAAATCTGTCGATCGGAGTCGGCGTTAAACTGTAGGTCCCGCCACTCAAGTATAAAATTAAGGCACACAACGTAAGTGGTGTGAGAAGCTAGGCCGTAATCCTAACTGAAGGGTTGTAACAGCCAATTATACATGTATGTATGTAGTTTTTGGCAGAAATCTGTTGAGAGAAATTCGCCGAAAAAATATTTTTTGATGTTTCGTTTAGTAGTTGATGTCTGGCATGGGTACCCTTGGAAATACCCAACTTCTTCGATGAGTATGGTATAATTCGGACAGTGCAGGGATTGCTCTTACCCGCTATTCGCGCTCAAGTGAGCTTTGGTAATAGAAGCTATCACTTCAACCTACCTCCCTCCCTACCTACCTACCTTAGTCAGCTAATGACAAAGAATTCTGCAATTCGCAGAATCTGATCATAGTGTGGTTATGAGGACAATAATCCTCCTTCGAAGATTGGATTTTAAAACTGCGATTGTTTTGAATTATGGCTCTTTTAGTACCCTAGATCAGGCTACACGGTGTGGAAACGATCTTCCACCCTTTCTGGCAGAAGGAAGAGTGGTAATTTCTACACAGGCGGATATAAAACGTAAGGGTGTGTTGGTTTCAGAGTATTTTCGACTGAGTGTGCCAAATTGACTTCGGGATCATTACAGTGTTTAACAGGCACAAACACTCCTTGCTATCAAAGAGATTGCAGCCTAACTATAACGAACTATAGCTTCTATGAATTGATTCAATATCTAAACAGATAGCCGGTTCATGGTTGAGACCTTGAGGGAACTTATCAAGGTTTTTGAGTGCTCTTCTGCACACTCAAAACTTCGTCATGACAATCTGCTGACTAGATGGGAGGCTTGGAACGTCTGCCGAATAGCCATGCAGAAATGACCTTGTATTGCCAGTAGACGTTCAGGTCCGCTAATGAGTATGTGACCTTACTTGTCTAAATTCTTCTTCACATTTTTTTCTTTTGTTTTAATCATTGAATTAGAAGTGACACAACTAAACTTAACATAACTTAGAGTCGTAGTTGTAAATACGTTTGATGTCATATTTGTTGTAGTGTTTTGCAATCGTTTACACTTCAACTTCTGAAGTAAAGACAACAAATTATTTAATTAAACTTAAATATAGAAAATCAAGTACAACTACTTTATTTAACTAATTATAGTTATAAATAATACATACATACATACATACATACGTATGTACATATCACATGGCACATATGCTGCTGCCACAACAATTATTTTCATGTTGAGGCAAACAAACGACATGTTGCACACACAAGTAACAGTACGAGTGTACAATAAAAATTGAAAATAAAAATGAGTGAAAAAATTGAAGAAAAAAAAAAACTACAAATAAAATCACTTAAAAACTTAATAACCATAATAAGTTGCAACAAATAAATAATTGAACGATTTAAACACACAAAAAAAGACAACAACTAACAGCAACAATAAATAAATGACAATGACAAAAATAAAAATCTAAAATTGTAATACAAAGACGTTTATTTGTTCGGCTTATCTAAAGTGCTATAAAATGGAGTGCAGTCAGTGTGTGTACCTGTTAAAAAACAATTATGCACACACAGTGGTTTTAGAAAGATACGAGGGAGCATTCAAAAATACAGAACTAAGAAAGCAAATTTGAAAAGAATTTTCTTCATTTATCATGATATGCCGGAACAGTATAGCTTATGAGCTGCAATTAGCTTGATAAACTTTTTCTATTGGCATGTAATAGCTTCGTTCATTCAGTCATTGTGTCTTGCTATCAAACACTGCATATGGGATATACATATTTGTTGCCAAATCTTTGATCACCACTAAGCCACTTTTTTTTTTGAGATTTTGAGTCCAGCAGAAGGAATTCAAACTTAAAATAAGTGATTGCTTGACTTTGACCATCGTATGACTTATTTTCCTTCAAATGCATTCTTTTAACCCATTTCAGCTCTTAAACCCAGGCTGTAAGAAGTTCTCGTAGTATTCGTAGCGGATATCTTTCCCCTTTTAAAGATCATCAAATGAAAATGTCATTGGCTTCTGGTAACATGACTCTTTCAATTAAGTTCGCTGCTTTGACTGTTCCTGTATAGCGCATGTGTGCTGTGGTGAGCCCATTTCCAACCATGCTTACGAATGAAAGCAAACAACTTTGGTTTTATAGCCTTGCAACACAGTCTAACGTTCTGTTAAAACATCTTCACGATACTGCTTTTATTCGCTTGTAAATAAACGAGTCATAGCTTTACTGTTTCCATGCATAAGACAGCCAGCCATTTCAGCCAGCTCTGGGACCTTCAGTTATTCAATGCTATTTTGAGAAAATTTTTTAAACATTCTAGTATTCTTCTTGGCTGTGCATACGGATATATTTAGGATCTGCTGCTGAATTTTGCATAGACGCAAAAGTATATACTCTTCTAGCGTGGAATCTAGATTGGCATTATAATTGGCTTTGAAATTGGCTTTGAAATTGATTCACTCCTCGTTCTTTTAAGAATCATTTCCCACAGTTTATTTTCATACCTTTGCTATGCCTTTAGTTGTATTACTCAAGTTACTTCTGCTGAAGTCATTGAAGTACTGCAGATGGTGTGAGAGTCATAGGGTTGCCATCTGTCGATGTCTCAAAACAAAATCTTAATATACTGCAGCAGGTACCAGGATGATATATCGTTACGTCAAACAAAATTAAAATTTTTCAGCTGAACCGCAGCAGGTCGCTACCTCAAAACTAAATGAAGACTCTTATAGATATGCAATTGAAGATTCTAGAACAATAGGGTTGTCACCTATCATTGCCTTAAAAAGTTTACAATTTTTTACACACACAATTTTGATTTGATTGTGTTTTCTTTTTTATTCGTTCAAAACAAATCGAAAATGTATTGGGTTAGTTATAAGGAACTTTGTTCGTTGAGTACTAATGTTTCTCAGGTGGCAATGCTGCGTGAGTTTCCTATGCTGTTCATAATTGATGCTACATTCTGGTTAATTCTGCTTGACTTTCTTTGGGTGGCAAATGAAGTCTCATAATGCTTCAGTTTGGATGAAAAATTGTTAGACTTCGGCTATTTTGAGCTTGCAAATGCTGGGTACTTTAACCATGACACAAAATAAAGCCACATAAAGGTGCCAAAGTTTTTCCACGTTTAAATATTCACTCAGCTCGGAGTGGTTCAAATTCACCTACCGGATCATGACAAGGAGGCTTACATCACACTGGGTAACACAATGGGTCATATCATGACAAGGGGCGCTACCTCACTCTGGATAACACAATGGGCCATATGGTCCACCGAGTTAACTTGCCTGTGAACGGCAAGCTAGCCACTATCCAAACCTAACCTAAATAATCCCTGAGATTGTTAGAATTGTAAGAATTCAAAAATGGAATACAAAACCAAGGGTCAAGGTGAGGTTTAAAACCGAACGAGTTTTTAATGGTTGGCCAGTTTTCAACAAAATAAGTCTTTTCAAACCACTTCCACTATATATGTACATAACAGCAGTTCGATTACTTTTAAGACTACCCTCGCATACACTTTGGTATTTATTTTATATGGTCCTCCACCACTATTATAAGTGCAACAAAATGGCAAAATGGTTAATTGAACTGTTCAAGCAAAAAGGAAAAAAATTAAGAGAGGCTGATAAAACTTGAATTTTTTTTCTGTTTGTTTGTTTGTTTGTGCCACTAAATTTAAGGCAAGTGTAAAATGAAAACAAAAAACAAAAAACGAAAAAAATCTTAATTTAGTTGGCTGTCATTGACTGCAATTTGAAAAACAAACAAACAAAAAAAAAATGTTGAAATACTTTTAAAAATAAAATTTTAAATCGAATACCTTAAGATACAGTGGCAGGCATAATAAATGGAAAATTTTAAAATTCTGTTAAATGAAAGCCAGTAATTGTTAGTCCAAAGAGATGCCTCTGTTAAGTTTAATTCAGATGAAAATAACAAATCATTTAAAATCAATAAATTTTTAATGTTTTTTTTTTATAATTTTTCAAAGTTTTTGCGTTTATTGCTTTGATTTTTCGATTTACTGAGGCGTAACATGCAACAAATGGTGTAAGATGAAGCAGATGCATACATACATATTTATAAACTAGACTGTATTGTTTTTAAAGTAGTAGACTCGTATTAATTTACAATTTATTTGTTCACTCCTTAGTTTTTTTTCTCTTAAAAGTTGTTTAAAAATTATGGAAAAAAATAATAGAAAAGGTGGCTTACACTCGTGAAAAAATCATAGTAAAAAATTAAAATTCTCTTAAATTTTTCCTTGGGTTTAAGTCTTCAACTTCGACATTCATTTGCATGTCGTCACAGCCAATCTGTATAATTTTTGTCATCAAGTCATCGTAATGATTTTATATTTTTCATTGCATATGTTGATTTGCTTGTTGGGCTTTGTAACATCAAACAACAACAACAACAACGTTTTCATTGGATATTAAATTTCATTTGCGTTATCGATATCAGGTCTGGTTAAGCTATAAATACAGCAACAACAATAAACAAGAAAAGAGAGAAAAACTATTGTATAATCACTGATCTGGTAACGACGACTACTCGTCTATGAAAATTCAAATCAAACAACGATACGGAAATAAAAATTGCAAACAAAAATAAAAAGTTTGTGTCATATATTTGTGGCAGACAAATGAAATGAATGAAACGGGAAAACGTATGCCAGTTAGTTTCAGTGGCGTACCGACATTTGGGATATCTTCCATGAATTTATTGACCTTTGACAGTTAAGTAATATATTCCATTTCGATTCCAAAATCCGTTCTTCAAACTGAAAGGCGCTGCAGTGGTCAGTTAGACTTATTAAGTAATTTATACATGCCCCTATAATCATCAATATATGGCTGTAATCTGTAAACTTGAAACTGGATAAGAGCACGACGCATGTTCGGTGATGATAAGCAGTAAGCAAAATAAGTCCTACGGGCAAGTAGGACGAATTGTAAGTGATATTACAGAACCTATGATAACCGATAATAAATTGAACTTTAACCGGTACATAAGTCGTAAATCCTATTCTCCTTAATGGGATGTCTATCAGGAATGGAGTACATACATAATTGGCCATTACAACCCTTCACTCGGTATTACTGCCTAGCTTCTCAACACCACTCATGTTGTTTGCGCTAATTTTATACATGAGTGGCGGGACCTACAGTTTAAAGTCGACTGCGAACGACAGATTTTTTGTGAAGCTTTTCATGGCAATTTTTACTCTCAGAGTTTTTGCCAGAAATCTGCTGAGAGGAAGTCGCCGAAGAAATATTTTCATATTTTCGTTTTGATGTCTGACCTGGGATTCGAACTCGGGCCTTTCGTCTAATAGGCCAACACACTGCCTACTAGACCACGGCGACTATCAGGAATGGAGTATCTATTGCTTAAATACATACATATATAATTGATCATTACAACCTTTTAGCCATTATTACGCCCTAGCTTCTCACACCACTGTTCTGTTGTGTGTGTTAATCCTTTTTATATGAGTGGCGCGACCAACAAAAACTTTTTATGGAAATTTCATTCACTCTCGCCGAAGTAAAATTTTTTATATTTTGTTTTATTGGAAATGTCTCGTCTGGGGTTTGCACCGAGGCGCCTAATAAGCCAACAAACTATCTACTAGACTACTTCGACTTATGCATGCAATGTATACCTCACTACCACATCCCTTGAGTATTACACATGTAATGTTCATTTGGATCAGATTTGAGAAGCACATCAAAACAAAATATATTGCCACGGGATTCCGCAGGTTCATACAACTCTGACTCCCAGTCATGGAAGCCTTTTATACTTATTCTCCAGGACATCTTTTTAAGCAAAATAGTCGCAGGAAGTGGATCCCATCACTAATGTACGTTGTTGGCGATTTATACCTTCTGGAGGCATATAAAAATTTTTCTGGTCATAGAAAAATATTTGAATTAAAATATAAAAAAAATAATTGCTAAACTATAAACCAATCAAAACTCTCAAATCATATTAAAAATACTGTCGTATTACTATTAAACTAGTAGTAGAGGCAAAAAAAAAACAAAACAAAAGAAAATAAAAATTTTAATTAAATTGAAAAACAAAAATTATATGAAAACTAGAGACAGATAAAGAGAGAGAGAGTGTGATTTCTTAATTGTTTAATACCATATTATCTTATCAAATTTATAACACAATGACATATACAAACGCCCGTCACTCATATACTGACTTAGTCAGTCAGGCAGTCAGGCAGGTAACACAGAGCAGCATAATAATACAATAAAAGATTAGCAACAAGTGAAATGATGCCTATGCCGTGCCTGCCTTAAACCATGGCTGCTGGTAATTATTTGTCGCTATTATTTTAATTTCAGTTTTATCTTTTCATATTTTTTTCTCTCCTGTTTTTCTTCATTTTTATTTGAATTTCATTTTCAATTTTTTTTTTCTTGCAAAGCTGAGAGATTTTTCTGCTTATTGTTAAGACTTTTTCTTTGTTTCACTAGTTTAAGCCAAAGCCAAGAAGAAAAGTAAAGAAAAAAAAAATAAAAACATTTCATCTGATTAAACATTGTCATCTCTTGTCTCAAGAAATACTTTCTTTTTCTTTTCGAATTATTTTTACTTTTTCTCGTATGTAGTCTTTGGATTTGTCTGTCTGTCTGCTGTTTTTAACACTTATTTTTATAAGATTAAAACAAAAGATTTACTTTTCAAATGGATTGTTGTACGAGGTTGAGATATAAGCCAACTATTATTCGGTTCAATACTTGCCATTTGGCTTTTCACTATAAATTGTTTCAGTATAAAAGCAAATTCGTGACATGTGACAATGCCAAAAATGATTAGAAGATTTCTTCAATAGACTAACAAAGGAAGAACGCTTGCAAATCCATTATTTTTTTTTTTTTTACCAAATTTTGTGTCGTGTGAGATATGAAGTATCAGACAAAGTTTAGAAGCTGCACTCCATTGGTCCATTAATAACTGCAATTTGACCACACCGGAGAAATTTTTGTGGAGTTGCATACAGTATCTCATGTATAAAGACCAGTTGGACATAATTCTTATCCGGGAAGATAACATTACACCTGACGCTGATGTGTGTGAAGATAAATTCAAATTTAACTAGCAAAGACAAAAACAAAAAATTTTAGCGGAGCTAATGTTAGAGTTAACAGAGCAATGTTAAGCGGTTAACAGAAAATACGAAAAAAAGTCAAGGATGAAATCACCCAAATATACGATATCAGGGACCCAAATAATAGTCAAGGATGAAATCACCCAAATATACGATATCAGGGACCCAAATATATGATATCGTATATTTGGGTGATTTCTTCCTTGACTGGTTTTCGTATTTTCTGTTAACCACTTAACATTGCTCTGTTAACTCTAACATTAGCTCTATTAAAATTTTTGGTTTTTGTCTTTGCTTGTTAAATTTGAATTTATTTTCACACACATCTGACGCTGGTGATATAGCGATCGGAATGCTGGAAAAGTCTATGGTGGCGCATGGACCACCTACGGTGCAGATGCAAATAACATTCTTAGGCATTCTTTCATCGCTTTGAAGAAAATATTTCATTCGCTTTTGTAAATTTTCTGTTTTTTTTTTATTTTTATTAGCCAAATATTTAAAATGGCTAAAGTGCATGGTACAAACCTAAGCAAACTGCTTTCGAATCTGGGAAAAGACAAAGAAGTTTATAAAATTCACGCCCAACAAAATATTTCTTTCGGCGATTACCTCTCTGAGAGTAAAACTGCCATGAAAGTTTCTCAAAAATCTATCGCTCAGAGCCAACTTTAAATTGTAGGTCCCTGGGATTACAGAAGTTTTACAGTGAGTACCAAAAGGAAGCTTTCACTTTCAAACTAAAGAAAAAAATAAATAAAAACTTACCACAACAAAATGTTTAAGAAAATTTTACAATCATACCTGAAATGAAATGAAAAAAAATTTATTAAAATATTTAATTAATGATTTAAAGAATAAAATTAATTTTACATAAGATGGCAATCGTTCATCCTAGGACGAGCTAGGATAAATGCGAGTTGATATATTCTTTAAAGAAAAGAAAAACTCTAAAAAATACAAGTAATTTAAATGCCAATGTGGTCTATAGCCTCTTAATCTGTAATAATTTAAATCCGAGCAATAGCATGATTTGCATAGGAACTAATGTGGCGAAATATGCTCACACTAGCGGCCTTTGTTCCACGCTTGTCATACTGAAGGCATACACAGGCACTCTTCTCTGGCTATTACAGAACACAGTTGAATCCACTTGAGCAATTACATGACTGGAGATAACCTGACGAGTTGCAGAAACAGTTTTAGGATATACACAATGAGTTCAGGCTGCTTGAAGTAAATCCCTGATAAAATTCTTTGCAACAATGCAAATTAAGTTATGTTTAATTGAAAGCCGTCCCACAAAGCATAATTCACTTCTGTATAATACTGATTGGGCATAATCCGCCTTTTATTTTTACTCTTGGCTGACATTTCTTAACCATTCTGATAGTTCTATAAGGGTATCCAAATTATCTCTCGCTAAACACATTCTGTCAATGAATTCTGGGTGCCAAGTGCTGAATAACGACAGAGAAGATGTTTTGCGATCTCCTTTTCTTCCTTGTTATTACAGCTTCTTTTCCAATGAAAGCAAATGAAGACTCACTACAGAAATGATACTGTAGCATATAGTCTAGGTAGTGTATTGGCTTATTAGACGTGAAGCCATGGTTCAAACCCCAGGTCAGACATCCAGTCCAACTAAAGACGGCGACTTTCTCTTAGAAAATTTCTGGGTAAAACTCAAGAAAATCTGTCGCTTATAATCGTCTTTAAACTACATGACCTACAAGTCCCACCACTCATGCATAAAATTAACACACACAACTGCAGGGGTGTTGAGAAGCTAGGTCGTAATCCTGACCGAAGGATTGTAATGACCAATTATGTATGTATGTATTATAGCTGGTGCAGAAGTCGAAAGTGTGATCAACAGTGAAGTCAGAGCAAAACAGGCACTGAATGCAATTTCTTTAACAACCAAAATGATGGCAGTAGACGTGACAGGAAGATATATTAAGGGGATGTTTGAAGCCGTACAGTTCGCACAACCCAGATTTTGTACAGAACAAAAATTTACTACATAAACCAAAAACGTCCAACCAATTTTAATGCCTAACAGGCTCTGCAACTGTTTTGTCTGTTTTTAATTTAATCGTATAAAACTCGCTTAATTATCTGTTGATAGCCTTTATAATTCTTTTAAGATCAATATCATTTGAAGGCCGTTCTATGACTTTAATTTTGATAAAAAGAAATTTATTCCACTTTAAATATTTTAAATAAAAATCCAAATTAAAACAAAAAATTCAAATAAAATTATTTAAATTGCAATCGATCGAGTGTGAATTCTTAAACACCTACAAAAAAATCAATTCGTGTATGAGTATGAATAAGTATGAGTCAGTCGTTTTGCTATTGTTGGTGGTGGTATGCTATTTAGCGAAATTTGCATTGAAAATTTTAAAATTTATTATTACGAGTAACGGCTTTTCAAAAGTGAAGCGAAAAAAATAAAAAAATTTGTTGCTATTAACACACCCACTTAACCATAAATGGAAGGGAAACATTTGAAACGTTCAATACGTTAATAAAACATCAGCCTTTATTACCTATACTCGTTAACAAGTTCAGTGACAGTAATTAGCAACAAACAAAAAAATTTAAAAAAAATGAAATATTAAATCAAATAAAATAATTTTTTTATTTATATTTTTCTCTCTCTTTGTCTTTGGTTTGTTTGTTTATTTGCTAATAACGTAAACGTGTAGACAAACATTAACAATAATATGACAACAATTGCTTTATTTGGTCAACAACATTTGAACAACAGCAATAGCAACAATAGCAAACATTAAAAACCATAGCAAATGAATTAAATAATGAAAATGAAACCTTTCACTTTCATTTCATTTCATAGCATTTCATAGCATTTCGTTCATAAGAAAGAGTTCATGATCGAATCTATTAATTGAAAAATAAAATATAAAAATTTTTATTTTATTTGAGACAATCACAAGCTTAAAGCAAACAAAGATATGTATAATAAATGTTACCAGACTCACAGCACAACACAATAAAACTAACAACACTGAGTTGGCATTTGCAACATGTGCTCTGATGCATTCGATTCAATCACAATTCATGCAACAATAACAAGGCAATGTCATTAACAACGCACGTTCGTTCTTCTTCCCAGAGTTTGAAGATGTTGCTACACGATGACAATAACGCTGATGACTCTGGTATACTTAGACGTACAACCTGTAGCATATGACAGTAACTACAATTGAATTCATTTAATAGAAGAATAACAAGTTGAAATGTAAGAGAAAACCATACCCAGCAAACATTTTGGTGTGATTTGAGAAACTTTTCATGGCAAATTTTATTTACTCTCAGAGCCGAGGAAGTATTTTTTCTTATTTTGTTTTATTGGCTGCTCTAAGGAACATTACGTCGGTCTGGCCTAAATCACGGATTGTTCGTGAGTGCAAAAGGTCGCTAAGGTCCTTTGGACCAGACCGAATCCCTCTATGCTGGGTTGCGGGTCACACCGGAATACTCGGTAAAGAGACGATGAATGCTCTTGCTAGATAAGGTGTACTTTCTGAGAGCTATTTGATAGTAGGTCTTGATCCCCCATTTTACTACCACTGCGGCCCCATCAATTGATAGGTAAGAGGGAAGAGCAGAGGCAATGGGGGAATTAATCGGGATGTTATATTTCTAGGTGTTTATGGACAGCTATAGACAGTATTAGAACAGGTTGGCTGCTGTTCTTAGATAAGGCCAGTTTGAGTTTAGTTATTGGGTTTATTACGGGGCACTGCGAGATTAGATTGCAGACAATTATTTGGAATAGATACCAACCGTACTATTGCAGGGTATGTTTCGACGAGTACCGCCGTAGTCTAGTAGGTAGTGTGTTCGCTTATTAAACGAAAAGCCCGGGTTTGAACCCCAGGCCAGACATCAACACGAAATATGAAAAAAATATTTCTTCGGCGACTTCCTCTCAGCGGATTGCTGGCAAAAACTCTGAGAGTAAACCTGCCATGAAAAAGTTTCTCAAAATCTGTCGTTTGGAGTCGACGTTAAACTGTAGGTCCCGCCACTCAAGTATAAAATTAAGAGAAACAACATGAGTGGTGTGAGAAGCTAAGCCGTAATCCAGACTGAAGGGTTGTAATGACCAATTATGTATGTATGTACATATGTATGTTTCGACGAGGAGGGGTTGGAAACTATCGAACACTTCCTCTGTAACTGTCGAGACTTTAATAGGTTGAGTTTGAGAGATCTGGGCAAGGGCTTCTTCGAAGGTTTGAATTTTTTGTCAAGTGACGACATTAAGGCTCTCCATAGATTCATTATTAGTTTGAGCTCGTTGAGAAGTAATAGAGCTTCAATGGTGTAGTCGCTCTCTCTTGTGTGGTTTGTCTTATTCTCCCTGTCCTACTTCTACTCTCATTTTCCCTATCTCCTCTATTATCCCCTCTCCTTTAAGACGTATTACAATGCGTCAACTAGACCTCCTAGTATTATACTTGTCTCAATGGAAAGTATGTACACGTCTTTTAACCTAAACCTTTGTTGAAAATGTTTGATCTGGGGTTTGAACCGTCACGTTCACGTCTAATAAGCCAACACACTACCTACTAAAATTAACACACACAACATAAGTGGTATGAGAAGCTAGGTCGTAATCCTGACTGAAGGGTTGTAATAACCAATTAGGTATGTAGTGAAGGTTTCAAATATTTAAAAACTGGTCGGTATTGTAAAGAAGAATATGCCAATGGAATTTGGAAAAAAATAAAACCGTAATTGCCTACAGATTTTATAGTGGATTTGTATAATCTTGATAAAAATGTTTGCTGGGTTATTAATCTAATAGATTGATAACGCTGATGACAATGACGACAATGATATACGATGAGTATTATATTCTGGCATTAGACAGTTTATTAAATTATCTGTTAGTATATTGTTTTATTGTGTTATTTTTAAAAATGGTGGGAGTTAGTGGCTGTCTGTCTGTCTGTCTAAGATATCTAAGTATTCGAGTGTGAGTTTTTTGAATTGTCAACTGCTATTGCTAAATGTTGCAACAACTTTTGTTGTGTTCGCTTTTTTGCTTAAAACATTTGCATAGAAAAGCAATACAATGTTGCAAATATAAAATATTGTGCAGCAGTGCTATGACAACAAAAACAAAGTAAAGAAAATTGGTTTAAAAAGAAAACAATGTAACGTAGAGATGTAATTGATATACAAACGTATTTGGTTAGCATTGTTAATAAAAGGAAATATTTTTGTAATGATATTGATATTAATATTTAAACACATGGGTATGGTTATAAAGCACATGCTGTTAAGAAAAGTAAATTAAATTTTTAAGTTTTTTAGAAAAAAAATTCTTGTTTTTTAAAATTCAAAACTTTTAAGAAAACACAGTGGTTAATATAAGTAAAATTTTTTTCGATAAAAGATTTTTAAAATTCAAAAATGATTTTTAGAATTGTTAACAAATTCTTTATTCTTCTAACGGCATTAAAACAGTAAACCAATGGGCCATTGTTATCAAATTCTATAGAAAAATTATAAACATTTAAAATTTCTCTATTGTTATAAAGTTCAAGTCGTATACGATATTTTAAAAATGATTTTCAACTTTAAACCAAAATAACAATTTTTTATTGTTAAAAAATAAAACTCAAGTCGACTCAACTAAAATATAACCTTTCAAAGCCGTGATTGTGGAAAAGTCTCTTTTATTATTATTTTTGTATGTTTTGTTAAATAGTATATCAGGTTAAGGTTATTTAACTTTTTTTTTATAGCATTGTTATAAACAAATTTTTTATTAAAAATTTAAAAAATAAAATAAAAAAATAAAAAAAAATTGTTTTTTTATTAAAATGTAAATTAAAAATAATTCTTTTGTACAGATTTTGATTTTTTTTAATTTAAAAATACAGCTAAAAAAATACTAACCGTTACTATTAAATTGTTAACAAAAGAAGAAAAAATGTTTTTTTTTCAACTTTTTTTAGTTGCCTTTCAAGCAATATTTTTATTTTTTCTACTGTTATAGCCCGTAACCAAATTGATTGATTTTTTTCTTCGTTCGTTTTTTGTTAAATATTGCCACACATAATTAACTTATAAAATATTCGAGCATATACTATACATACATATGTATGTATGTAGCCATATGAAATAACAAAAGATTTCCAAAAACTATTTTTAAAAAACTTCATATTTCATGTCAACATGAAACGAAATGAAATGGAAGAAAAAAAATCTCAGCACGAAACTCTAGCCTTAGGCTTCAAAAATTGTGAAATTAATGGTCAAGGCAATGATTCAAAGAAATGTATACAATTTTCCTTTATTTAAAATTAATTTTTAATTCAAATTTTAAAATAAAAAAACAAAGTGATGGCAAGTAGGGAGCTGTTGCCCCCTTTCTTGCCAAGTCCACATCAATACATAATATTTTCTAGTCCCATTTTTTATATGTGTATATAGGACGTCAAACTTTCTGTCTGTAACAATCTCTGACCTCATAAAACTCTGTTAAGGTCCTCCCATACTCGTTGCTTACATTCCCTGTCTGCACACACTAACATTACAGGCTCATATTTAGAACATTCTGTACATGAGCTATTCACATTAGTAAGGTACCCTTTGGCATGACTGAAGTCATGAAATCTGTCCGTAAGTTGTAAACTTCTTTCGGACATTTAAGTAATTCAAACTACACAGTATAAACAATTTACTGATCCAAGTAACAATGGAAACAATGGAAAATAAATGAAAGATTCAGCTCCCGCGCTATCCAATTTCCTCCGTGAGTTCGGCAGAATTTGTTCAGTGCCCGTGTCATCATAACGGACCGCAATGAGTGTTCCAGTAAGCTTTTGGTATCAAAGCTACCTCTCCTACCTACCTAACTACCTAAAGGAAACATTGGATAAGGTATGGCATAAGTTTTATACTAACAAAGATGCTAGACTAAGTGTTCACATCAGAGGAACAGATCAGAAGTCGTCATAGTCTAATAGGTAGTGTGTTAACGTATAAGACGTGAGGCCATGGATCAAACCCCAGGTCAAATATCTCCAACGAAACGAAATATGGAGTCTCAACAGTCTTCTGCCAAAAACCTTGAGAAGGAATAAAATTGCTTTAAAAAGTTTCTCAATAATCTGTTGTCCGGAGTCGACTTTAAACAGTAGATCCCCCCACTCATGAATAAAATTAACACGAACAACATAAGTGGTGTGAGAAGCCAGGTCGTAATCCTGACTGAAGGGTTGTAATCACCAATTATGGATGTACATATGTAAAGTCATCCTATACTCGGTGCTTACAGTCGCTGCCTGCACACAGTGATATTGGAGTCTCATTTTTAAAACATGTTATTGGTATTGTGACTGATGTACATGTGTGACGTCACGTGTCCGCACAATAAATAGTTCAGTCGGAGGAGTAAATTCAAAACCTTGACGGCTAATGGACTGCATTAAACGTGAAGTTCATTACTCACTGAACTCGGCTCCTGAAAGGTTCATGTCATCGCTTCTCATGTGGCATATGAACCTTCTTAATGGAGTCACATGTACACCTAGAGCAAATTTACTAATCATCGCACTGCACTTTATTATGATTTTGACTGCTCTTAGTATTAAGTTAATTACTGACTGAAATCGCCTCTTAAAAGGTTTATGTCATTGCTTACCGTATGTCATATGAACGTTCTGAGTGGAGCCTCATCTCAACCAAGACCAACTTTAATAATCATCGCACGGTACCTTGTTCCATTGGTCTCAACGAAAAAACGAAATAGAAAAAAAATATTTCTTTCGGCGACTTCCTCTCAGCAATCTTTTGGCAAAAACTCTGAGAGTAAATAAAAATTGCCATAAAAAGTGTCTCAAAAATCGGTTGCCCCGGTGTCGACTTTAAACTGTCGATCCCGCTACTCATGAATACAATTAGTCCACACAACATGGGTGGTGTGACAAGCTAGATTGTAATCATGACTAATGAACACTTAAGTAAGTAAATAAGAATTTACTTTCCATGTTGTTTATATTTCTTTTAAATTTGATTAATCTTTGTAACCCTTTAATGATTAATTATTTCATTTCATTTTTTTTATTGAAAAAAAGTACTTTTTATACAAAAAAAAAGTATTAAAAAAAAAGTACTTTGATTTATCATTTCTTTTCTTAATGGCAGAATTAAGCTGTAATTTTACACACAGAAATATAAGAAATAAAAACCGAATGAAGCAGAAAAACAATTGCCAATAAGTAGGTTTTGAGGTCTTTTAAAGTATTTCTTACACATTTATTTTTCTTCTCTTCTGTCTCTTTTATTTTTATTTTTATTTTTTTTTTTTGTAATTTTTTGTTCAATTTATCATTTTGTCAATAATTTTTAGGTTTGCTGGCCAAGTTTAAAGATACGGAAAGTAGTCAGAGACAAACAATACTTACAGTTATTTTTCTGTTTTTTTTTTTGTACGATTGATTTAAAGTTCTGACTGGTGTGGGTTGTTGCTGTGAATGCTGATGACGATCATTAATGATCATGATTGTGGCGCTGTGTGTTCATGCCGATGTCATTTCAGAAGATTTAACCAAAAATTCTTAAAGTTCATAAAAATCTTAATCATGTACCAGGTTAAGTACTTAACATAATGGGTGTGCCATTAAGACAATATGTTTTGTTTTTTGGTGTCGATGATGTTAAAGGAAATAAATATTTAAAGAATTCATTGGACCACAAACACAAAAACGTGTTAAAGTATTAAGAAATAAATGAAAACAAAAAAATGTGCAACAAAGAAAACGTGACAGAAATTATGTTAATGGCTTCTAAAAGTAATAAAATAAAAAAAGCCAAGAAAAACATTTAAAGAAAATATATATTTCTTATGCGATATATAATGTTTATTAAACAAAGTTTTAAGCACAAGAGAAAAATACTAAAACAAAAAGAAACAATGAAAGTGTTATTCTAAGTCTTTCCTTTCTCATTCATTTGACAATTGGCAACACTTCCTTTAAAGGCGGGAAAATGAACCAAGTCATCATGTTACTAATTAAAGATTATTCGTCAAGCCTATAGAAATTCGTTACCCTACAAACTAATTAAATTTAAAATTGTTTTATAAAAAAATATAAAATTATTCAAAAGGTACCAAATAAGGTACTTTGTAAAAAGTTTTTAAAGTGCAAATCCCTTGGCATTAGGTTTGCAAAAAAAAATTAAAATTCATGCAAATAACAAGAGTAAAGTACTATTTTTTAAAGTACCAAAAAAGTACTATTTTTTAAGTACCAAAAAGTATTATTTATTAAAGCACTTTTTTAAATTTAAATAATAGAAACATAACAAAATACCTTTACGACTTAGCACAGAAAAATGTTGGGTAATAAACGAATTTTCAAAAAGTACCAAGTACCAATTTGCTTTGAAAAAAGATATTAAAACTAAAATAAGCTTCCCTACACTCAAACCACATTATGTAAAGTTGGTCAAAAATATGTTCCATATATCATACAAACAGGAAGTGTAAAAAAGTACCTTTTTTAAAAGTACCTAAATTTAAAATTTGAAAGGGTATGTTTTATAGAAAAAGAGAAATAATAAACCATAAAGTACCAAAAAAGTACTTTTTATGTCCATTTCCCGAATAACATGCTACCAAGGGCTGGAGAGTTACAGATATAGTTTTCAACTCCTTCTCACTGATATGTCTCCCAATAGTCAGGTTGTGATCTATCCCAAATCCTTGTCAGCAACTTATTCTCGCAATGCTCTGTAAGAATTCCTGTTACCAGTCTCAGTTTGGATTTATCTTAATCCAACCGCAAGTCTGTTCTACCACACGCCACACCACCACAGACCACTGTTGCATATATGATATTCTGAACTATCCTCCCAAGGCATCTGCTCCTTTTGCATGACTAATCTTTCGATAAGTGTGAGAAACTTGGTCGTAATCCTGACTGAAGAGTTGTAATGACCAATTATGTTATGTAATCTTCCAATAAGTCCGTAGAGATAGTAGATTGAAGGATTAGAACCAGCCTCCAAGGTGCTCTCAGAATAAGAAATTAATCTAATGAGAGCATCCGTAATCTCGTTCCCGGTTATGTCCCGAAACCCGGCAAGGACAGATCCAATTTAGTCCAGAGGCTCTTAAGGAGGCCTTACATTCTTTCACCAGACCGACCACATCAGCCTCTGTTAACCCCTTGACTGACGACGAAGGTCTTATAAGATTCTGCATTTCTGCAGAGCCAGTAACGGCCTCAAGAGCTTTAAAAATAGCAAAAACACTTTGCTTATCTTTGCCATCATACAATCGTAAACACTCGAATGTATCTTAATAAATTTTTCTAGTAAACATAAAGTACTTTTTTACAAGTACTTTTTTGGTACTTTTGGAATTTTAGAATTTTCAAATTATTATTTTCTTTTTATTTTAAGCTGCATAAACTTAAAAAAAATTAAGAATTAAGCATGAATCTAAAAAGTACTTATTTTAGCACCTTTAAAAAGAATTACTCATAATAATAAAATTTAATTGAATTTTTAAGCCACCTCTTGTATTTTTAAACAAAGAAATATTATTTTAAAGCTTATTTCTTTTATTTTTATATTCTTACGCCATGAATAATTTGAACTGCAAAAAGAGAGAGAGAGACTGTTACATACATGAGTTTAATCGGTATCTTAAGTATGTCATAACCCCTTAAAACTCTATTAAAATTACATGTTAGTGTCAGTAATATTTGATGTCTTTATGCAAATTATTGCTGTGTCTTAATACCATCCATCCATCCATCCATTCATCCATCCATCCATCCATTCATACCACTAACCTGGCATACATCTTTCTTTGGATTTTCTTTTCAAGTGTCGTAAATAGACAAAAGAAAAACCCACATCAACTTGCACGTATTCAATTTGGCTTTGTTTTGCTATATGGGTCTGTCTGTCGGTGTGTCTGTGAGGGAATTATTAATAATAATTTATTGTTATTTTCTTTTTTTTGCTCTTTGTATTTTGACTCCCCCCTTTATTTCTTGTATTAAACAATTTAATCTGCATAATAATCTCGAGAGTTAATAAAAGCAAAAAGCATTAACGAATTACGTTTAACTATGAATATATGTATGAATATGGCTTTAAGTGGAATATTAGCGTGAAAATTATGTTAAAAAGTTAAATCACTGTGGGAGAATATCATATTTTTGACAAAAAAAAGAAATTAATGGTTTCTCAATTAAAAAAAAAGTTGGTACTTTTTTCAAGTACTAAAAACGTACCCTAATCAGCCCTTTATTCTTTTGAAAAACCCGCCAATTAAACTATATCAGCTGTATTTTCAATGGAATGCAATGTTTTTGATATTACAAAACAAATATTTTGTTTTAAGAAACTTTAAAAAACCCCGAAAATAGTACCTTTTTCAAAGCAAATTAGTTTAGACCAAATTAGTTCAGTAGAGTTTGATACCAAAATCAGATTTTAGATTGGAATAAAATTAAAAAAATTAGTACCAAGATAAAGGTACTCTTGTAAAAAAGGAAAGAATAAAAATTGTAACGATAAAAGTACTTTCTAAAATATAATCTGGCACGTTTTATTGAATTTTAGGTACTTTTTTCTTAATACTTTTTGCAGGTACTTTTTGTAAAAAATGTAAAAATAGTAAATAAATAATATAACTAAAGAAAAATCCAATTATGGTACCTTTTTATGCTACCAAGAAAGTACTTTTATATAAATGTCACCAATAGTACTATCATTATCGTATAGAGTACTTTAGTACTAAGGTCATATGATTTATTGTACTTCTCTCATACTTTATTTTATGGGGTATTCCTATAATATCTCGAATACTAACGACCTGACAAATGTCAGGAAGTATATCCGCGCATTTGTTCCAGGGATGCATTACTGCTCCACGTATTCTAAAAATATGCTTCGAAGATTTATTATTATAGTCACAGTATCCATATGTTGGGTGCGAGACAACCCTCATTCTAAATAGAATGGGGAGCCTTTACAACGGAGTCCACAGTGCCGTGTGTAAAGAACAGTTACTAATCTCAAGTTATTCCAGGATAGTGGGATACATAACTGAAATCTACTGCTATTGCAGTTTCTTAATAAAAGTTTCAATTTCTTCAAACCTACTTGGTTTGGGAAGAGTCTTTATCTTTCTTTATCTTCCCTACTGTTTAACATACCTTTCCAAGTATCCGCTCCCTATATACAGAAAGGTTTTGGTCCTATCAGCGACGTGAAGGCTCCCCTCCACGCAAACTTGCTTGCTTACTGTTTGCCAAGAGTTCCCATACGATCTGAAATCCAGTAGAGAAGGCAGAGCCTTATTTCCCCTATCTAACCGATTCAGTTAATACCGACTGTCACATACTAGTTTCGATTTAAGAGGAGAGTGCTTGAATGACGAGGCAATTGCCAGATAGTATCCCGATGTCTTGTCCTTTGTACCTCCTATCCAAGTTAAATGGAGACAATCTATCGACGGCATAGACTTCCGCATGGAACATATCTACAAGTTTTCCCAAGGACTAGGAATATCGCATTCTGGCAACAAAATCTCTTGCTCCTGTTCCAAAACCCGCTCTTGACCTATCTGTATGCCAAAAATAGTCCTTCTTTTAAAAGAATATGCAGCAGCCAAATTACTCCACTTACAAAGCCTCGTTGCAAAGTATATTCCAAAGTCAAAGAGTCTACTGGTTTTGTTCAGGAGACAGCCAAATGATTCCATAGTGACTCGTCAACCTAATCATAGACTCGAACGCGTTGGTATTCACCAACATGTGCAGTGGACTGAAATTCTCCAGTCGCTATAGGACAAGTTCTCGTGTCTCCTATTGTGCGAACCCACGCTCTTGTCTCTGTATCTTGTCTGAGCTATCTTCGAATTTGTTCTATCTGCTCAGACAACTGCCCCATTAGTCACGGTTGGTTTGACCATCATGGTATACATCTCGTGAATAATTAATAGGTTGCATCCACAGCAATTCCCTGAAAGCCTTCTGCATGCTATTATGACATGTCGGGCCTTTTCTTGAGATGCTGTCTATAGAAGGCATTCATGTCAATTTACTATCTACTGTCATTCCTAGATATTTGATATTACCTCATCCAGAGTCGAATCTTTTTCCATTTAAGAAGAACAACTAGCAATATCGTACCTCTGGTTTGGTACTTTTTTATAATAAAAGATTTTTCTGATTTCCAAAATATCTTATGTAGGGGGCCATTTAATACTTTGGCGATCGTATAAAAAACTTTTGAAATCAATTTAACGGTTATGCGTGACAGGCTATTATTTCTACTCCAATTTGCTTTATTAAGACCACAAAAACGAGGGGAAAAAATTTTTTGTTTCATTTTATTTGATTTTGTTTTTTTGAGACGCTATTATGCAAAAAAAAAAATGGAATTTTTAAAAACATTTCGTATTTCTTTTATGATTTGATTTGATTGGAACGGGCTTGTGTAATATTTTTATGGATGGTGATGATTGTAATCGTGTTTGGAGGTGTTACAGGTGATGGCATAATTTAACAGGTTTTTTCGGTTTGTTTGGAAGATAATAAAAGCGATTAAAAATCGATAACAAATTCGTTTGTTATTATAAATAATTTCTCAATAAAACATAACGGTTCATAAAGGTCATTATAGTTTATTAAGACACAAAAATGAGGGGAATCAAATCATCATTGTGAAAACAAAATATTCACGCGTGTTGAACTTTAAGCCCCCTTTAAAGCAAAGAAGAAAGTACTTTTTCATCTTGTAGCGATAAAAAAAAGTACCAATAAATTTATGGATTTCTTATAATCAAACTCAACGTATAATTTTTATAATCTTTTCACACTCCTATGAGATTATGTTGTGGAATTTCTAAATATTTCTTTTAATAACGAAGTAATACAGTGTGTGGGCTTTATCTTTAAATCCTTTAAAAGAATTAAATAAACTTTGAAAAACAGAAAAAAACAAAAATTTATTCATTCTATTCTACATATTGCCACAGCATTTAATTGCTAAAATTGTAGCCCAAAAAATAAAAAAAAAACAACCGAAAACATTATTCAAAATTATTCAGCACTTTTTGCCAATGTTGATTATATTCACAAGTAATTATTGTTCTACCTCCAATGCTTAAATTTGTACAATCCAGGTATGCAATTAGTATGAACAATATATTCTATTTATACGAGCATATCGTATATGTATGTATAAAAATAATAGATTTAAATTGTTGGAAAAACATAGAATTAACAATAAAATAATAAATAATTGCCAAAACAAATTTATTTATTATATGGGGAAACAATACAGTGTAGTAATTTGTTTTACCTTTGCTATGTAATTATATAGAGGATGCTCATAGGTAGAGGAGACTCTAAAATTTTTAAAACTCATCAGAGGAATTTGAAAAAATCTCTTAAATGAAATAAATTTTGTTAAACTCACGAGTTATTTTGTTTTCCTAGCGAGTTTTAATTTTACTCGCGTATTTTAAATTTCAAAGATAAACTCTAAAATATTTGAATTAAATTTGATAAGTAACCCAAACTTGCGACTTTTATTTTCTATCCGGAGTTTTATAATACCTTTCGTATTTTAAATTATAAAGTTAGACTTTAAAATATTTGAAACAAATTTGATAAGTAAGAGAAACTCGCGAGTTTTATTTTCTCCCGGAGAGTTTTTTTCCCTCGCGAGTTTTATTAAATTATTAAAACAGTTTAAATAGATAACACAAATGTAAAACGAGTTTAACCTGAGAGTTTAATTTTCCCTTGCGTGTGATTTTGCCCCCATGAGTTAAATTTTTTAAGAACCAAGCATGACTATTTTGACAACCAACGCTGTTAAATACTTAAAACTTGCGAATTCAATTTTTTCTTAGTGGGCACAGTTTTTATTCAATTCTAAGGTTCTGGCTCCATCAGGAGTGAGGAAGCTCTACTGCTGTAAAGCTCTACTATCTGACGTTGTATTCCACAAAAGGGGAATTTCCTGGCCTAGCGCAGAAAGAGATATACTAATGTACAGTAATGTACATTCTCTGAACTGACCTTGTCTTACACAGCTTTTATCGGTTTATCCATTAAGTGGCTTAAATCCCTCAATCTGGCAAGACAGTCGAAGGTCAATTACTTTTCATCTGAAGTGCAGTTCATTTAATGAAAGTTTTGCGATTTATGAACATAGAATTTGCAACGACCGAGGGTCACGTGAATATAATTAAAACCCACGATATGAACATGTGCTGCTTAAGAGCATTAAGGGGTTATTATGGCCGCCTTAATTGACCTTCAGTGTGTGCAAGGAATTGGAAAAATTATAAGGACATTTGAAGAGACTAGTAGGTTAGGTAGTATGTTAGCTTATTAGACGTAAGGCCAAGGTTTAAACTCTTGGTCATACATCCGCATCAAAACGAAATATGATCCAATATTTCAACGGCGACTTCCCCTCAGAAGACTCTCTGAGAGTAAATAATAACTCTGAGAATAAATAAAATTGCCATGAAAAGTTTCTCAAAAATCAATCGTTCGGAGTCGACTTTAAACTGTAGGACCCACCACTCATGTATGAAATTAACAATTAATAGGGTTGTAATGATCAATTGTGTTATGTTATGTGTCCATGAGCCCCACAAAATGATCGATTTCAGTTTTATTGCATAAGAAATTGCCAGCATGAATAATTGACGTTCTAACGACGGCCATTGATTTAAAGCCACATTGGTTTTGGGCCACATCAAAGATTGTGTTTACACAATAAGCAAAGCTTTACACCACTACACTCTGTGTAACAACCCATTACACTTTCTAGATAATGACAGTTTACAGCTGTATTATTGTAGGGGCTTTGTGGCATAAAAATACTGGAATTTTTAAATAAATCCCGTAAATACAGACTAATTTTAACTCCAAAACTTTTGTAACAAATATAGACTGTGATTATCCCTACATTTTATTTTGCAAGCCAAACAAATAACAAAATCTCGTTCTAAAACTATTATAATCCCCACAAACATAATAAATATAATTGAGGGATAGAAATAAATATGTGTGTACGAGTGTGTATTGTATGCGATGTGTCAATTATTAATGCCTGTCTGCAGACAATTGAAAGCCATAAAAAATTGGTTTCAGAAAAAAAAATCGTACGCAAAATAAAACATGAGGAATTAAAAGAATTTTTGCTTTCAAGAACCGCAAGTGGATTTGAAATTTTTGTGTTGAAAAATGATTTGAAGTTTTTTACAAAAAATTAAATTTAATTTTAAAACTGGCCATTTGGGAAAACAATAAATAAATCGAATTGAATAATAAATTGAATAAAAACATTAACAAATTAATTGTTTTTCGTTTGCACAAAAAACAAATTTCTCACAGCCTCTATTAGAATGACATAATCGTGAAAAATGCAATAAAAACTACGATGAAAACAAAATTTGCATAAAAAACTAGACGATAAACTGTTGATTTTCATTTGTTTTTTTAAATAAAAGTAAAAATAAAAAAATAAAACAACAAAAATTAAATAAATAATTGCCTAAATGCCAGTCGATCGATGTATCAAATCAAATCAAGTTTTAATTTCCAATTAAAAGTAAAAAATTAAAATTAAAATGACACAAATTAAACGAAATAAATTGACAAATTAATGAATGAAAAATCAAATGAGTTGAGAAACAAATACAGAAAACAAAATTGATTTCCTGCAATTTACTAACTACAGCGCCATAAAATTTTAATTTAATTGGCAAAAAAAACAAACAAACAAACACAACTTTGGTAGGAAGTCTCTGTCGACTACTATCGTATACTCGTACATCACTGTTTATGGCGATTTTGTTTTTAATTGACTCACATTTATAGGCAATTTATAGTAAAACCTTCGCAATATTCATGTAAAATATTCATCTCTTTAATGTCGGTCACAATATTTCCTTAAACAGTTTTGATTTGATTTTATTTAAATTGACGTGTTCTTGTTTTGAAGGCCTATTTTATGAGTTAAAAAGAGTTCTAGCTCAAAGTCCATAGCCAACAGTGACTTTTACGCGTTGTCCCCCTCATTCAGGAATGGGCGCCTGTTCGCTGACGATGATTTTTCGAAGAAAATTAGGTTCAGTTTCCAGCTGCTGCAGAACCCAGTCAGCCAATACACATAATTTTCCTTCATTTCCATGTCCAGGCCATCATGGTCAACGACGAACAGTATAAATCCATGATTATCAACTTGAACTTTTGGCTTGAATTGGATATTCTACACACCAACGATATTTGGATTCAACGCAGTCACAGGCAATTTGAGGACATGGTCATCTCACGTGGAGGTAAACTAATCACTGAAATCGAGTGATTTGACCACGTGATACTTCTTCTAGAGCGATTTTCTTAAGTATGACACTGAAAACCAGAGCGAAAACACGAATTCAATCATCGACCTGATATCAAATAATGATAGAATAGGTGGATATTACACCATTGCGAAAGAGTGAGCCGCATGAAAGAAGTTAGCATCAAGCTCGAGACAGTCCCTGGCGAATACTACAGAGTGATGGTTATCAACTCCTTATGGCTTAAATTTTATGTTTTATACATTAACACTGTCACACAGCTCAAGGGCACATTGGAGCGATTTGAGAGCATAGTCAACTCACATGAAAGTGATGTGAACTGATCACTAAGATTGAACGATTTAATCAAGTGAGACTTCTTCTAGGGGTATTTTCTTAATTCGTAGGTGTATGTGAATAGGCCGCAAACCCCTGTGGTCCTCAAAGCAAGCCCACGTTACTATTAAAATTCAGCATGATGCTTGATAAAGTACAGAAGAGGAGATAGTTGCAGCTTCGTTAAAATCAAAGCTTACTCGAGCATCTACAGCAGTAATACCACATGAAGCGATGCTTCAGAAATAAACGAACAAATCTCATTAGCCCATCTCCAGAACTAGAACACGGACTTTGAATTGAAACATAACTTTAAAATGACACTGAAAACCAGCCTGAAAATGTTTAAAGAATTTAGTGATCGACCTCATAACAAATAAAGATAAGATAGGTGGACATTAGACCATTGAAAGAGAGTGATATAAATCAGCATCAGGTCTGAGATAGACGACACTGCTGAACAAAGTGGACAAATACAGTCTGTGCTGAGGTTAACCATTTGTATCTCCTTCACTCCCTCCATATTCGCCGTAACAATTGCTGGATTTCTGTAAGTAACTTAGAATTTTTGCCCAGTAGCAGTGGCAAGTGGCACAGGGTCGTGAATAATTATTTATTTTTAAATTGCTTTTGTCTTTGAGAGGAAACCCTTTTAAACCAGTAAAACGTTCTCTTTTATTGCGCCGAGGTTCTAAAGCTTAATTTATTTTTTTTCTTAATTTGAAACCAAATAGGCCTTTCCATAATTAATGTTTCCAACGATTAGAGAGTATTTACAACATTTTACTTGTTTGATGGTGTTCTACTCAAAAAAACAAGGAAAACAACAACAAGACGAAAAAAACTCATTAGTAAAGATTAAAGAAAAAGAATCTTAAAAATTAATTTAAAAACACCACAAGGCGTTTTTCAAAATTGAAAATTAAGAAAGAAAAGCTTATCTGGTATATTAACAGAAGAGCTTGCCACACACGTTTACAGATAACTTTTTTTTTTTCTTAAAGCACTAAGACAGTTCTAAGCAGCGTCTTGTTTCAAACAAAAAAAATAGACAAGAATTTTTGATAAGTCTGTGCTGTGGCAAGTGTAGGTCCAGTCCAGCCTTTTTTTTGTCTATTAAAAGTAATCGCTTTTAGATTAGAATTTGAAAACAAAAAAAAAGCAGAAAATGTTTTTGTAATCATTAAACGCTTTAATATTTGGCTGTTTGGCTATCTGGCAGTCCGTATGTCTGTTTTTTGTATGGCAGAGCTGGAAATTATCACCAAAAATAACGTTTGAAAGCAAAACATAAATTTTTTTTTAAGTTTTTCTTTTTTTTTCGGTGTAATTATGGGAATTATGAAATGCAGCAGCAGCAAAAGCAATGTTCGATAGTGTGGTGGTCTAGTGAATATTGACCACCATTAGTCGGTTTGTTGGTTGGCTGGTTGCCTGGTGAGCAAGTTGGTATTTCAGGTGGCTTTTTTTTTTTTTTTTTTTTGAGGCTGCTAGTGTTATAGTAGAGCGGTGTCTGTTGTTGTTAAAAAAATGTAGGTTATTCGGTAATTTAAATACCTTTAAGATACACATTAAAAAAATTATAAAAAAAACAGAAAAAATTATAAAAAAAAAACAGAAAAAATTATAAAAAAAAAAAGTTTCAAACAAAATATTTATCAGCCGCTCGTAGTGGAGTTTAAGAAAACATTTTATTTCTCTTTCCCCATAAATAATAAATTGAAAAACATGTTCTACAACATGTTGTTTGTGTCATAGATGGGCACTTTGCAGTACCAGTAAAATTTCAGTAAAAATTGATTTTTACTGATTACTGAAAAAAATTTCAGTATTCAGTAAAATTTTACTGTTAATGCAATCTAAATTTGAATGAAATTTAAATAAAATTTAAATGAAAAAAAGTAAAATTTTACTGTTAATGCAATCTAAATTTAAATGACATTTAAATGAAATTTAAATGAAATTTAGATTGCATTACCAGTAAAATTTTACTGAATACTGAAATTTTTTTCAGTAATCAGTAAAAATCAATTTTTACTGAAATTTTACTGGTACTGCAAAGTGCCCATCTATGGTTTGTGTTGTGTTGTATTTTTTTTTTCTTTCTTTTAACTTTGTTCATAATTTTTGTTTTTTTTTATACATTTTGTTAATGTTAATTTATTAACATTTTTTTTACAGAAAAAAACCAAAGCCAAGCCATGAGAACCTTTTTTCTTTTTTTATATTATAAGCGGTAAGCTTTAGAATATTTTTTTTTTATTTAGAAAATATTTTTTTTTTATAGTGCTTAGAGCCCCATCGCCAAGCTTTTATAGAAAATTAATCATTTTCTAATTAAATATTTAAAATTAAAAACGATTTTTTTTTCTTCTTCTTTGTTAATCTGTGTGTAAATGATGTTTCAAATTAAAATATTTTTTTTTTCTTTTTCTATGATTAAAAAAGAAAAGATTAAAATACGAAGAGTATATAATTATTTCAAAATCAGGAGGTCTTACACCTCAATCAATAATTTTTCTGAATCAATCATTTCTAAAGAATTAAATCGAAATTTATAATTAAAACAAAATGGGGGGCTTTAGAAAAAAGGCCTAAGGCTAGCTTTTAATATAAAGCTTGCAAGTTTTATTTTTTCGGTTTTGAATCAAAAAACCTTATGCATGTGTAAAGGAATAGAAAAAAAATTTATTCAAAGAAATTTTAGAAAAAAAAAATTTAATTGTTCTTGAGGATAAAAGTCAAAGGAAAATGTTTTTTAATTGCTGTATACCAGCGTGCAAAACTTGGCGCAGAATTCCTTATAAAATCGCGTGGCCCGCAAGGTTTAAGCATTTGTCATAGCCATTTATTGGTGGCGATAGCATCGAATATATTCGAGAAGACTTTATACGCTTAACTTACTTAATTGGTCATTGCTACTCTTTTAGTCAGGACTACAATCTAGTTTCTCACACCACGCATGAGTGGGTGTGTTAATTTTATCGATGAGTGACAAGACCTCAGCAAATGATCTGGCAAAAACTCTGAGAGTAAATAAAAATTTGCCATGAAAAATTTCTAGGGAATCTGTTGTACGGGGTCGACATTAAACAGTACACCACATGGGTTGTATGATATGCTAGGTTGTAATCGTAACTAAAGGGTTGTATTGATCAATTAAGTAATTAATCGTTGACTATATGCATAGTAGAAATCAAGAAGCTTACTCCTCTTCTACTTTCTTATTCTTTTCTAACTCTACGACTCCAGCAAAAGTTATTTACAGTATGTCCAAGCACAGTTCATTCCGCATCAGTGCTAACACTGTAATACCCTTGTAATGGCTCGAACCGGCATATTTATCGCGCTCCTTTAGTGTGTCGATAGAGTTTCCATACATTCCCCATCTACCCTCAACGATATTTGTAAACTATAAACGATTAAGTGGTCTTCAAAGGGATTCTTAATGTAAAGGCTTCATCTGATAGTTCGATCGCGCTGCCACATCTGGTATGTTGATCCATTCTGACATTTCCCATCTACCCTCAAATATATCTGGCCCACTATCTTCCCTGTATCCAAAGCAGGCCACGCTGAGTTGGCAGAATCTATTATTTCATTGCAAACTATAAACCCTCAGATCTTGATGTAGCGGCCTCATCGGAGAGTTCGATCGCGGTGCCATTTTTGGCCAATTTGTTCATTCTGCCGTTTCCCATCCACTCTGAACAATATCTGGCCTACTGTCTTGCCTGTATCCAAAGCAGGCCACGCTGAGTTGACTGAATCCTTTACTGCATTGTAAATTACAAACTCTCAGGCCTTTAAATGGGTTTCTAACGTAGAGGCCTCATCGGAGAGTTCAATCGCTATGACATATTTGGTCAGTTGATCTATTCTGCCGTTTCCTATCGACTCTCAATAATATCTGGCCAACTATCTTGCACGTATCCAAAGCAGACCCCACAGAGCTGGCAGAATCCAAGGCTTCATTGTAAATTGTAAACCTTTAGATCTTCAAAGAGATTTCTAATGTAGAGGCCTCATCGAAGAGTTCGATCGTAGTGCCATATGTGACCAACAATTTATTCAGCCGTTTCTCATCGACCCATTATCTTGCTCGCATCCAAAGCACACCATGCAGAATCCTTTACTGCATTGTAAACAATATACCTTCAATTCGATCGCAGTACCACATCTGGTCAGTTCAGCCATTCTGCAGCTTCCTTGAATACCACTGTACCACGGTACCCCCATGTGATATGAATGCCATACCTCTCCGCCACATAATTGAGAGATTCGCAACTATCAGAAACGTACATAGAGGTCGTTATTAGACATGAGGCCACTGTTCAATCCACAGGTCAGACATCTCCAACAAAACGAAATTAGAAAAAATATTTCTTCGGCGACTTCCTCTCAGCAGATTTCTGGCAAAACCTCAGAGCTTCAAAAAATTGCCTAGAAAAGTTTTTTAAAAATCGGAATCGACTTTAAAGTGTAGGTCCTGCTACTCATGTATGAAATTAATACACACAACATAAGTGGTGTGAGAAGCTAGGTTGTAATCCTGTCTAAAATGGTTGTAATTTAATTTTAATTTTAAATGCTTGTAAATTATTTATGTATGTATGTATTTTTAAGGCTGTGTATGTGTGCTTGTATTCTTTCCAGAGATTTTCAATCCTACTACCAACACCCAAGCCTACGTATATAAGCCAATAGTTTTGCCTGTGTGAATAAAAGTTTATGTACATCCCACTCAATAAATAGGCCACCAATTGCAAATTTAATTGCAATTGAATTTCATTAAACAAATGCTGCTAATTGCATATGAAGTATTTTTAATATTTTATTAACTTTATTAACTGAAATAAAGTGTTCAGTAACAGGAACTGTAAACAGTTAAATGTTTAAACAAAAAAAAAAAATTAACACCACCACTGGTAGCAATAATAACAAACGATTACAATTAGCATCTTAAGCCAAAGCAAAGCTGCCAGTTTGAAGCTGCTGTCATACAGTGTAATTATTTTATCACATTTAATGACGTGAGCGTTTCTTTCTTTTCACAATTCAAAAAAAAAAAAGTGTTTTTATTGTGGGTGTATGGTAAGTGTAAGTCATTTGTTTCATACAAATGCTATTTTTGTTATTGTTGTTGGTTTATATTAAGTAACTCAAATTATTTTATTAACTTGTATAAACACAGCAACCAGCTATAATGCTATTAAACGCGACTGCAACAAGACAAGGTCATCAATTCTATTTATTATACGTTAATATGGTACGAGAATACGTCTTTTAATTCTTTTTTTCCCCTGGTTTTATCACAATCAAACCACATTTTCATAACGTTATTCAAATGGTTTTTTTCTTGCTTTATATGTTTGGGTTTTTATTGGTATACGATTACAGTGACTGGTAAAAAAATAAAAACACATGAAATAAAAAAATAAGTTTTTTTTTTTTTTACAATTAAAAATAAAAAAATAAAAAACATGGCCTTGAAATGAATGAAATGACGTTAGAGAAATAAGCAATTGTGGCCTGTGTGTTTAGGGTAAAAAGGTGGTGGGTGAGTTGATTGGGAAAAGGTTATGAATTTCAAATTTTAAGATTCCAAAAATATTGCTTTATACATTCATATGTAAGCCTGCTGGCTCTGTAATTTTCCTATACAGCTACCGTACTTTGGTTTCTCTTAGCGGTGGCCAATTTGAAAATCACAACAATTGTTCTGCCATTTCCTTCTTTAAGCCTGAAATAATACTCGCGCTTATGTGCATATGTTTTCGTTGCGATAAATGTAAACCAGTTAAGCAAATAAAGCCCTGAACAATTCACAGCTTACAGCTGGTTTCTTGGTTGGCTTTACATGCAAACTGTTATCCGCAGTTCTTTTTTTTTTTTCTTTTGCTGTATTTTCTTAAGCCGTTAACTACCTTTTCTGTCTGTAAGAAAAAAAAAAACATAAAAATATGGCCTGAAGGGGTATGCGAATGTTACCAACTCTATGGTTGGTTTGTTAACCAATATGCTGCTGTAATGCTTATGATCTTAAAACAGGCAACAGATTTTTTTTGTTTTTGTTTTTCTAAGATCACATACGCCAAATATGGTTAAGGAATTTGCATAAAAAACACTATTTTAGGGGCAAGTGTTGAATGATTAATGCGGTTTTAAAAGCAATTCTGTTCCAAAACAAAACAAAAACAAAAAAACAGAAATAATTTCTGTTAATGGCTAACAAATTTAACAATTGTTCAGCATAACTAGCGTTATAAACCAAAAACAAAAAATATTTCAAATATTTTCAGAAACTTTTCAAAATTTTAAGAATTTAATTTGAAAATGTAAATAATGCACGCGATATTTCTTTATAAAGTTCAAATAAATGTTAAATATTCCTCAGTTCAATAAGGAAATATCTAGGAGTGGCCTCAGAACAGTCATCTCATGCAGAACAGAAATGTCATGCTATAGTGTCTCTGAGCCTCTTCAAGGAACTGCAGGCTGTAATAAGGAAAACGGTAAATTAGTCCGTAAATTTTACAACATACATCCATAATTGGTTATTTCAACCATTCAATCAGGATACGACCTAGCTTCTCACACCACTCATGTTGTGTGGGTTAATTTTATACATGAGTGACGCAACCAACAGTTTAAAGTCTACTCCGAACGACACATTTTAAGAGAAACTTTTCATGGCAATTTTCTATTTATTTTTTCTATTCTATTTTTATTTCTATTTTCTGTCAGAAATTGCCGAAGAAATATTTTTTCATATTTCGTGTTGATATATGAACAGGGGTTTGAACTATGACCTCACGTCTAATAAACCAACTCATTACCTAGTATACTACGTCTACCTACTTTGCAAAACTCTGTCTAAATGAATCTCGCCGCATGAATAAATTAAATTGTTAATTGGAATCCTTTAGCCAGCATTACAACCTAGCTTCTCACAGCACCCATGTTCTAGGTCTTAATACTTACAGTCTAAAGCCGACTCCGAACAATAGATTTTTGAGAAACCTCTCATGGCATTTTGATTTACTTTCAGAATTTTTGTAAGAAGACTGCTGAGAGGAAGTCGCCGAAGAAATATTTCTTCACATTTTGTAGTGTTTGAGAGGGCTGAGCCAGGAGTTGAACCACCAGCTCACGTCAACACATTATCTACTAGACTAGGACGCCTTCAGCACATATCCCGATACTCATACGCCTGAGAAGTCGCCCAAGAAATATTTCTTCACATTCTGTTGTGCTTGAGAGGGCTGAGCCAGGAGTTGAACTACTAGCTCACGTCTAATAAGCCAACGCAATACCTACTAGAGTATGACGACTTCAGCACATATCCCGATGCTCATACGCCTCAGAAGGGCAACAGGAAAAACTAAAAGTGTCGGAATTCGAAAGCATAGCTGTGGTCTAAAGGCTGAATCGTTGTTAGTAAATAACACTTTAAAATGACAAAAACTTTCTGAGTTACAACGCAATGTATTGCCTAACTACAACATACTCTCTGAGTATTGATCCTCATTCAGAAAAACTTCACGTAAATATCTTCCCTCACGCAAGCCTGAGATGCTTTAGTTCAATTTTCCATTACTCTGCAGAATAAATGAGGCTGAACGAAGCTTTGATCGAAGGCATGGATTATATTGGTTTTAAGGAACGCTGTAATTTGTGACTTAAGAAACCCTCACTAGAAAAATTTCAACGGGGTCGTTGACCAGTTCACATTATTTCCACGTGAGATGATCATGTACTTAAATCACTTATGAAGAATATCAAATGTGACTTAAATTGTGTCACACGTAGTGCCATTGCATACTTAAGGAAACTTTACAAGAAAATGTCTCACGAGTTTAAATTAAACGATCTCTATGACCGGTTAACATCATTTCCACGTAGACGACCATGCCCATAAATTACACGCGCCACATAGCGCTGTTGTGTTGGAATTACACGGCGTTGGTGTGCAGATCATCTAATTCAGGCCAAAAGAAGTTGGTAATCATCGACCTATAGCGCTCGCTGTTGACAGTGATAGCCTGATCAACCTTGTTCTCAAGAAAATATGGAACGATGACGACGCCAGGTCATAATCCACACCAAACAGTGACTTTTTCGAGAAGCATTGGCCGCTTTCAGATCTCATGTGTATTAATTATCGTCCCAGATTCGACAAATTTTATTTCTTGCATTCAGAAACAGGCCTCATCACTGAAGATTATTTTTTCATGAAAATTAGTCAATTGCCAATTGCTTCAAACCCCATTCAGGAAACACACGTTGTTGTCTATAATCTCCCATGATAATTTAGCAAAACAGCCTCAATAGATGAGAATTAAACTGACAGATGTAGCTTCAACAAGATGGCCGCTGTGAATTGTCAAAATTTGAAAGTTCGTGTTGGAATACCCAATGCAACTGAATATACGCTAAGCTTAGTTTAGTTTTTCCATTTCTAAAGTGTGTGATTATTTAATTTTTGAAAATTATTAATTAATTATTTTGAAAATATAAACAAACAAACGAAAGAAATAACCTGAATAACCAACCTGTTCAAACGATAAATAACAAATTAAAGGAAAGGAAAATAAGCAAAAAAACAATTGTAAACAAAAAAAATTGGGAAAGAAGTTGTTATATTTGTACGCATTTGAAATGAAATGAAATTTCCACAAATTCAATAGCCAGCCGTGTTATGTAAAAACAAAAACATTTTTTTGGCTTCAAATTACACACACGATAAATGAATATTTATTGGCTTCGATTTGATTTAATTTGCATTTAAAACAGTTTTTTTTTTTTTGTTTAGTGTGTCTTTAAATATAGAAAATAAATCAATAATATGGTATTTATTATTATTTAAAAATTAATTTTATTTGTGCTCTTTTTTTCAAACTTATTATGTAAGATTTGTTTTTTTTCTTTCTCTATTTTTCTTTCTTCTTTTGGATGCGAAACCTAGTGCTTGATTTGAAACTAATTTTGTTTGTCTCGATTATTTTTAAAACCCAACAAACAGGAGAGAGGGTTTATTGGTAGTTTTCATATAATTTCCACGTTTATATTTGTAGTCTTTTCACGCCATATTCTAATAGATAGTGCGTTGGCTTATTAGACATAAAGCCACGGTTCAAACTCAGACATCAGACATCTAGAAAAAAACACAGAAAAAAAAATATTTCGCCGGCAACTTCCTCTCAGCAGATTTCTACCAAAAACTCTAAGAGTAAATCAAATTGCAATGAAAAAGTTTCTCAAAATTCTGTCGTTCGGATTCGAGTTAAAATTGTAGGTCCCGCCACTTCTGAATCAAATTAACACATACAACATATGTGAAGTGAGAAGCCAGGTTGTGATCTTGACTAAAGGGTATGATTGTGTTTGCTTTGCCTTGTTCTTTCTTCATTTTTTGTAAATGCAACAACAACTAAGATTGTAAATTTTAATGAATGATTCGAATTACTCGAATCATTTATGAGTATTGTAAGTATTTTTCAAAATACATATATGGATCTGAATAAGTAGACGTATGAATCAAACATATTTCAAATGTTATGAGTTTGATGTCAACGTTGTAGTCATACTAATTGCAAACTGTACTTATAAATCAATGTTGTAGTGAGTACGAATAAATCAGAGTAGTTGAATTTCTCTTACTGTTGACTCACTCATACTCAAAATTTCATGAGTACTTATGAGTAGCGAAAAAACGATTCAATGTTGATATCTGGTATGTATATATATGTATGTATTTATATATATGTATGTATGTACATGTATGTATGTATATTTGGATGTATATATGTGAGACAGTTGAATTCCATCTGTCGTACGAAATTTTTTAAATGACTTACCTTATTTGATTTCAATATTTTCAAATCCTTTAAATGGAAGAAATGTTTACTGATCAGGAAATTTGAAACTGTAAAGAATAAGAAAAAAATTTTATTACAAAAAAAAATAAAAGCAAAACCAAATTTAAAAACTTAAACACATAATTATAATAATAAATAAAACTTTAAGTCATTATGAAAGTTTGTTTTAAAGCAAAGGCAGGGAGATCTTTTGCCTCACTACTCTAAACCTGAACTAAATTTCGAATCTTGTTTTATATTAAAAATACAAAGAAGGACCTTGGATACTGGTAAATCAATACCTCAATGTCAATCAATATGTCAATGTCTCAATGTTAGGATCATTTAGATTGTCTCTTTAACTTCTTAAACAAAAATGTCTATGAAATCCCAGTAATCAAAAAGGTAGAATGAGGGCTTACCAGAGAGTTCTTAAAAAAATTCAACGGCCACATAAAATCCTATGGCGTCTAATACATACATCGTCATTATTTTTTTGAGAACAACGTTTACCAGGCCATCACTATCAAAGTGAATTAACACGTTGACTGCCAACTACGAGATAACTCGTAGATTGCATTCCCCTCTTGGGTGTCAACTACCAGTTATTTCGTAGTCACTAAACCTGCCATTTTTGTGTAGCTACGAATAAAATCGTATAATATCAGTGCTAGTATCGATAAATGGGTTCTGGGAAAAGAACAAAAAGTCAATGTTGGCTTGCGTGTGCAGTTTTCTGTAAATTGCCGCTGCAGTTAACGTTTTAAATGGTCTAGACACCAATGACATATATTTTCAATAGGACAGTTCTATTTGCCACACAACTCATGAAACATTCGATATTATGCACGAGTGATTTCAAAGCATCGTCATCTCACATGATTGTATGATTTGTTTCCGTTTCATTTTTTCTTATGAGCCAATAAACTACATACATAGCACATCGATCCTTAAAACCAACATAACCCATGCTATCGTTCATATACAGCCTGATTTATACGCCAGAGTCATGGAAATTTGGGTATTTCAAAAGTGCATCACCTAGAGGAGCCATGGCGAACACTTGAACGATATTATGATCTACACATAATAGTGTCGAAAAATTCAGTACTTTAGTACTTCTTTCAGGACTTTTCCATTTCAAAAATACCGCAATATCCCCGCGACACATTCAGTACATTTTTTATTATTACATATGTTATGTATTGCGCTTTTCAACTATTAATGCATTAACAACATGTTCATTCAACGTAATTTTAAAGGTAGAATTAGTCTTTAGCACCGGTTAGCCAAACGTAACAAACAAACGTGTACGTTCATTTTTAGAATACGAAAAGCAATGAGAACGTATTCCGAACCGTAATGTAATTTCGGTCAGCATTTACATTGCTTTTGATATGCTAAAAACGAACGTACGATTAACTACGTTCCGTAGACGTTTGACTAAACGGAACTTTTAGGTTCTGTTACGTTCCGAAAAAGCTGTTTTTGTTTTGTGTATGAGAAACGTGTACAAGTCGTTAGTTTTTCTATTCCATTCCGTATGTGTATTAAGTATACATAAATATTCTTTTTTATAAAAGTACCACTTGATGCAAAAAAGTACTCTTTCAGGTATAGTTCAGTACCATATCAAAATTTCAATTTTGCAATATCGACACATAACGTCACCAATTGGTCTCGCAAGCGGAAATAAAATTTTTTGATGGAACCTCATACAAACATTACAACCGTTTTTAGTCAGGATTACAACCTAGTTTCTCACTCCACTTACTATGTTGTGTGTGTGTTAATTTTATGCATGGGCTGCGGGACCTACAGTTTAAAGTCGACTTCGAACGACAGATTTTTGGGAAACATTTCCTTGTAATTTTATTTTCTATCAGAGTTTTTGCCAGAAATCTGCTGAAAGGAAGTCGTCCAAGCAATCTTTCTTCATATATTGTTAACCTGATCTGAGGTTTGAAACGAGGCCTCATGCTACCTACTACCTATTAAACTACAGTGACTACATGATATCTCACACACACTACATAAAAGACCCGATACGGTGGATTAAAAATTTCCTTTTAACTGCTGTTGTGCAACCCATAAGTCGTACTTAATTCCTATCAAAAACAAAGAGTGAAGTAATGTTGTAAATAGGCCTCTTAACAGAAAACTGTTATTTTATTTCTGGAATTAAAAATTATTGGCAATTATCTACGAATGTTAGCTATTAATAGGAGTGCAAAATAGCTTTAAAAACTCTAAGTAAAGCGTTGAGCATTTAAAACATTTCCGGACTAGAAAGTAAGTGCGTAATGGTAAGTAAATCTTTCTTTATTTGAAATACAAATTAAAAAACGTTTAAAACATTAACAATTTAATGTAAAAAATTTGTTCAGAAAACAATAAAAACAAAAACCCATATTGAAATATTGAGAGATTTTTTGGCAACATTGTCATTATTTGTAAGAAAAAAACAATAACAATAAAAACAAAGAAAAAATAGTAAAACAATAAAACTGTGTAAATCCAAAAGGCTTTCTTTCTTTTATTCAGCCTTAACACAACATTAGTTAAAGACCGCGAAGGAAATAAAAATTTACACTCATGTTGTAAGTAAAAACTGCTGCTGCCTGCCTGCATAAGAAAATAAAAAACAGAAACAGAAACAAAACAGAAACCTCAATTAATCGGTGAATAATCATTATTTGTAAATGCGGACCTGGTCTTAAAACAACACAGAAACACAATAAAAAACAGATTTTTTTTTACCAAAGCATTTACAAACGCAAAAGTCAAGTGGCGCATGCGTGCCATTTGACTTTGCATTGCCTTGCCTCTTCCTCTTTGATTTCAGTTTTAAGCTTAAGCTCAGCTACTATAATACGTATTCGTTCCTCTTAGTATTGGCCATTTGTTTTCTTTGTTTTTTTTTTTGTTTTTGTTGTTTCTTTTAAACCATGATTTGACGTTTAAACTGTAAAGTGAAAGAGTCTTTTAAACACAAATTAGCAGTCATTCATGTAAATTTCTATAGAATTTCATTTTCCTTCTTTCTTTTATTCTTTCATGTTATTTTTCTTTGTGGTTTTCTTCCCTGTTGTTTTAAAAATTAATTTTTGTTGCTTGTCTTTGGTTTTTTAGATGTTTTTGGGAAATAAAAATTTGTCATTTGTTAACTTGGCTTGACTTGGGGTTTTTTTCGAATATGATTCACATTCACGGAGTCATTAGAGTGGATTGCAAGCTTTAAAGTTAAAAAGAAATATTAAAGAACATTTCGTTACTCCACACAGCACAATAAATACTAGAACAGTTTCCCACTTAGTTTGTTGGAATAACTAGGTTACAGTGAAACTGGGTTTTGTAATTCCCATGTTTGATTTAGATTTGAGGAGGTTAGTGGTTTGAAGAAATTAATAGCAACCACAGATGATAAATTAGGTTGCTAAGATACTGCGCCAGTAGTTCACAGATTGATACATTCAAACAACCAGTCTGGGTACTAATAGCAGTGAACTAACCACGGCCAGGTACCGATTCCGTAAGAACAGGGTTTCTGGTTATGATAGGACCCCTTATGTTATGCATACACAGTTGGTATTTCTTGTTCTCCATATTTGCAGTTTAGTCTTCTGCCAATTAAGAACGCTCCATCAAGGAGCTTACTAAGACAAAGTCCGCTTGATAGATTCCTTATCGAAAAAGATGAGTTGAATCAAGCATAGATGGGCACTTTGCAGTACCAGTAAAATTTCAGTAAAAATTGATTTTTACTGATTACTGAAAAAAATTTCAGTATTCAGTAAAATTTTACTGTTAATGCAATCTAAATTTGAATGAAATTTAAATAAAATTTAAATGAAAAAAGTAAAATTTTACTGTTAATGCAATCTAAATTTAAATGACATTTAAATTAAATTTAAATGCAATTTAGATTGCATTACCAGTAAAATTTTACTGAATACTGAAATTTTTTTCAGTAATCAGTAAAAATCAATTTTTACTGAAATTTTACTGGTACTGCAAAGTGCCCATCTATGGAATCAAGAAATGGCCATCGGTCGTTGATAAAAAAGACTGAACTAACGCTGTAGATACAACGCTTCAACAGACCAAGATGTTTAGTTCTTGGTTATTCTACCCTGTGACTTACTTACCCATGGGAAAACTAGCTTAAGGTATTTGTTGATATACTTCCACCTGACTGGCCCTGCATTACGTCAGAAAGTTGCAATGAAAAGGTCAATTTTAAGAATGATTAGACACGCACCTAGAGTAGAAAAAGTAAAACTGTTATGTCCGCAAATAGATCAACTAAGCGACGAGACTGTGTAACTAGTTTCGGTATAACGTATCGTAAAACGGCGCTAAGAAATTTCTGTTGTGATCTGGAGCTGCAATATTTAATACCTGGTAGGCAGAATGTTACATCAGGATGCCAAGGGTGCTGAGTTATACCTCCTACTGTAAGGCAAAGCTTCTTGTCTTTGAATAAAAATCAATCCATCATGATAGACTCCGCATAAACAAAGACTGAATCGAGAGATGATGATCAAAGAATATTGAACAACACAGCTGTAATGATTAACATGAGCATACGCCACCAGAACGAATATAATTCGTTGATATGTTGTGACCCCTATAATGATGCGAGCATTTTCCGAAATCTGTATCACGACGTAATGACTACCCATCCGTAAGAGATGCCACTCGACGCTGGTATCAAATAGCTTTTTAAGCCCATAAAACACGCCCACCATGCAGAATTTGTCGCAACTCGGCACTCCTCTATTTTATCTGAGGAATCTTAGAGTCTGAGCGGTATTTACTATACCATACTTCGTCTGCAGCTAATCTTCATACTGCAATTCCAAGCAGGGCGAACTATTTATCTGACATTATTTGCTCATAGGATTCTGCAGAAATTTACATAGTGGTTTCTAAACTTGACAAGAAGGCACGCCGTGGAATTTTTGCCAAATAGTTTCAATTTACGATACATCTCCTCGATTTCGGGACTACTGTAGTATCAGGCCAAGATAATGGCTATAAACCATACAGTGGAACTGCATCTGAATAAAGAATCTCCAAATTCTAGCCAGACGGCAATCAGATCACTTTCGTGCGCAACCTTTACATCTAAACTGGTTCTCATATGACGTTACTCCTTTGATAGACTCTCGCGGTAGTTTCGTGTTATGCTAATGTGAGTGCTTCGTCACAGGAATACTATATATCGGGTTGCTGTTAGAGCAGACACCCTGCTATCGACCACCAACAGACACATGCATACATGAACGGCTTTTATCCCTGATTCTTGATAGATTAACAGAGCTATTGGTTCCAAGGATTTCCAATGGTTTTCAATACAATATGTAGCTCGGAATTACCGAAAAGCAAATTACGATATCAAATTTTAAATAATAAAGCCTTTCATTATTTTCCTTTTAAAAACGGTAGACTTCACAGCAAAATATTTATAATTCTTTGCCAGAGAAAATGTTTGTGCAACTGTATTAACACAATATATGTTAAAAATAAAAATAAATAAATAAATAACAATTGCAATAACAAACATTGTTGTAATTGGCGGTGGAAGAAAAAAAGTAACGACAACGTCCATTTTCATAACGGCATATAGAAAATTGCAAATTTCCGTTAAAAACATTACCAAATACAACAACAACAACAATAATGATAGATTTAAATAAAACCAAGAATGACAGAAACTTAAAAGAGTTCATTCATCGGAGATAAAAAAAATGCACGAAAACAGACATGACGTTACAATTTTTCTTTCTTTTTAAAAAAACAATCGCAAGACCTTCAAAAACTTCAAAGCACTAAAAGGCGGTTCCCAATTTGTTTGTTAAGCTTCATATGTTTTAACACTTTTAAGCACCTGTCATTTGTAGAATAGTCATGCATGCAATGACATTCAAGATGATCTTGGAAGAGGAACAAAAGCGAAAACTAAAAACAATGGAAGACACCGCCAATACCACCATAATTCTTTTGCGAACTCATGCAGTGGCCGGTCATTAACTCAGTAACCACTTAACAATGGTGAAATTGATTTCAAACACTGGGAAAAAAAAAGACAGATTTTATTGAGAATTTTCTAGAAAATCTTGCAAATCATAGAAGTTGTTTAGGATTATCAATGGAACAAATATAAATAAAAAAAAATCCAAGGGAAAGTTTATTTGGTAGTACATCTGAAAAGACTGCGTCCTCAAACTACTGCATCTGTATACAGACATGTCGAGTTGACTCATGTTGCATTGATATTACACAAGAAGAAATTGTGTCAGCTGTTAGAAGCTTGATACCCCAAAACGTCTCTGGAATATACTGACTGGTTGTAGTCAAAGTTTTCTTAAACCTAAACACGAAAGAAATGTAAAGCCAGAGGAAATGTTTCTAAGACTGTGGGGTGATCTGCCAAAAATCCAAAAAAATTCGTGTTGAAGCGTCAGTCCATATGGATCCCGCGTCCATTAGTCCAACGTAGTATAAAGTTGTAGCATGTCCTCATTGCTTTCCGTGTTGCCATAAAATGTGTAACCACGTCTGATAAAATTTCAAATGAACCTGATGTCTACAAAGAGGATTACATATTGCTTTCTCATCAGCTAAACACCCGGCTGACCCTCTTTCTACCTAAAAAGTATTTCATTCATGGGTATGAAGTGTCACCGCATTTGCTAATTATAATCAATTGGAAACACTGAGACCCACAGATCCTTTATATCACCAGATCACTCAATTAGACCGAGTTCCCATCGCTGAACCAATATATGTTTTTGCGAAGCTCAAAAGATCTCACACGATATCAGAAAGTGTTCACTACCGGGTTAGAGGACCACGCCCTTAAATCTTTAGTTCATGTGTAAATTCTTCAATACACGCCAAAACAAGTTGGTAATCGTCGTTCTATAGTGTTCGTCATTGAGAGTAATGGACTGACCAAAGTCGTTCTCAGAGGAGTATGGGTCGATGACACCACCAGTCACCAAACAGTGACTTTTTCGGGATACATTGAACGTTCTTGGATTTCATGGGGATTAGTGTCGCCCCAAATTCGACAATTTTGTATAGTCATGTACCAATTCACCCAGAAATAGGCCTCATCGCTGAAGATGATTCTTTCATAGGCGTTAAGACTATTTTATATAGTCATGTACCCACTCATCCAGAAATAGGCCTCATCGCTGAAGATGTTTATTTCATAGGCGTTAAGATCAATCGCGAGCCGTTGGCTAGGATCGCTCGCCCATGGTGGTTTGGCAAAACGAAATGACATTCAATTTGACAGCTGTAGCTTCAACAAGACGGCTGTTATCAATTGTCAAAATTCGGAGGTTCCTGTTAGAATACCTAGTGTTATCAACATGTTCATACAGCTGTTTACATGAATATAAAACAGAAGCTAAGACTACAACCTTTCATAGTTGCTGCCGAGGCATGTACAAATTGTTTCAAATAATACCAAAAATTATTTTTACTAACCTTGATAGGTGCCAAGCTATTTATGGTAAAAAAACATTCTAAAGACTACGATAACAATAGCCAACCATACCCCATTATCTAGACGCCAGTATTAGTAGTAGCTCAGTTTGATAATGAAGTTTAGTTCACTTGCAAATTTTTGGCAGTTTATTGGTTGCGCATGAATAGTTTTTTGCGATTAATTTCTAATTGAAACAACAACAACAATAACAACTCATATGGACTTTGACTAACTGAATTTATTTATTTTTTCTTTATTCGTGAACAAAAAAATATGTATTTCAGCACCACCTTTATTCCCACAATCATTCTCTCAATCATTTCAACATTCATTCACCAACACTTTCAGTTCAATACAGGTGAGTATTTGCTGTCAAAGGTGCCTGACAGCAATATTAATAGCAACAGCAACAGCAGCAGCTAGCAACTAGCAACTAGCATTGGCGAATAAATTGCAAAAATATTGTACAATAAAGCTGCAATAACAATTGGAATTTTTGTCTGTCTATTCTGCCATATACATGTGTGTCTGTCTGTCTGCCTTGGTATGTTGTGGACAATAACGGCTTAAATAATTTGAAAACTCATTATGGGTGTAACCGTTGTTGCATTGCTCGTGTGCTGTCGTTATCGTTATTGCTGTTAATTTCACTGTTAGCAAGGCCCCTGCCTATTTTTTTCACGCCACAGCATGTTTTGTTTTTCTTCTGTTTTTCTTTTCTTTCTAAGATTCTAATTTTTTATTTCCTTTCTCTTTTGGAATTTCAATTCTCTTGTGATTGTTAAGAGTTTTTTTTTATGAAATATTTTTTGTTTTTATTTTTCCAATTTGAATTTCACTATCGTTTTACACACATTATTTTCCCATTTTGGTCCCAATTGTGCTGCTGCTGGAGGTTATCAATTTCTAAATTGTTTTGTTTCATGGCCAACTAACAGGGTGTTTCAATGAGATGTCGGAAATTCTTAAAGGCATTATTTGCAGAGTTCAGACACACTGTATACCACACAGCTGAAATATAACTGTATTATTTGAAAGAACTTTGTTAGACATTCACTGTTAATTCCAGGATTACTTCGGATCTTTCAACACGGACTTCCGAACTTTGACAATTGATAACGGCCATTGTTGAAGTTACAATTCTTATATTAGTTGTCATATATTCAGTCTAAATACATACATACATAATTGGTCATTACAACCCTTCAGTCAGTATTACGGGCTAGCTTCTCACACCATTCATGTTGTGTGCCTTAATTTTTTATACTTGAGTGGCGGGACCTACAGTTTAACGTCGACACCGAACGACAGATTTTTGAGAAACTTTTTTATGGGAATTTTTTGTTTACTCTCAGAGTTTTTGCCAGAAATCTGCTGAGAGGAAGTCGCCGAAGAAATATTTTTTTTTCATATTTCGTTTTGATGGTTGACCGACCTGGGGTTCGAACCCGGGCTTTACGTCTAATAAGCGAACACACTACCTACTAGACTACGGTGACTTCAAATATATTCATATATATTCAGTCGGTTTTACCAAATTCAACAACACTGGCAAATAATAAAGTGGTTATGCTGTTCTGATCGGGCAACGTACAGAAATCGAAATCATCGAAATTATCATCAGCGATGGAACTCATTTCCTAATGAATGGGTACTTAAGCAAACAAAATTATCGAATTTGGGACTATACCAATCCATACGAGTTCCATGACCGTTCAATGCATTCCGAAAACGTCATTATTTGGCGTGGATTTCGTGGTGGCAGTGTTATCGGTCCATATTTCTTTCAGAACGACGTTGGCCAGGCCATCACAGTCAACGACGAGCACTGTAGATCAGTTATTACCAATGCTTGTCTTGAATCATATGATCTGGATAACAACGACATGTGATTTTCTACAGGACTCCACTACGTCCACATAAGTAATGTAACATTGAATATTCTGCACGAACGATTTGAGAGAAGGGGTCATCCCATATGAGGGTGAAGTTAACTGGCGATTTGACCTCGTTAGACTTTTTATGGGATTTTTCTTAAGGCTCAGCTATATGCGAATAAGTCACAAGCCACAGTGGCACTCAAAGCCCACATAAACCCATGCCATGTCATTAAATTCAGTCGAATTTATGCACCATAGTTTTGGTGTATTAAACATTTCGGATGTGCTCCATCCAGTAAAGCCTTGGTGGACATTTGAATAATGAAATATTCCACATATAATGGCATCAGCAGGTCTTAAAAACAAATAAAAAATTTCGTTAACATTCTACACACAGTGGAATGGGTTTGTGTCTAGGCTATTCAATTTTAAATTGGCGGATATTTACACGATGTTATATTTTACACAAACGCTGTAGTCTAGTAGGTGGTGTATTGGTTTATTAGACACAAAACTGTGGTTCAAAATGTCAACCCAGACATCTAGAACAAAACCATATTTCTCGCGGCAACTAGCTCTCATCAATTGTCTGCCAAAAACTGTGCGAGTGAAATAAAATTGCCATGAAAAAGTTGCTCAAAAATCTGTCGTTTGGAAACGATTTAAAATTGTCGGTCTCGCGTCATTCAAGGATAAATTTAACACACACACAACATAGGTGGTGCGAGTCTTGACTAATGAGATGTAATGATCAATTAATTATCACACATAATAGGAATAGGAACAGGTCCTCCATACGAATACGATAATATCTCACAAACACATTCATTTTATTAGAATTTAAAGATAGAAGCACTTAATGAAAGATCCGGTAATGAAGGATCCGTATCACATTTTAAATATGAATTCTAGAGACAGTTTTGAACAATTTTTTTTTTATTTAGAAATATTATCTCCTGTACAAACACCCTGTTATCTAGACTATAGGGTACACTTTTAAAGCCATTTACGTGACTTAAATGATTTGTTTGATTATGTATTTGAAAATTAGTTTCGTTAACAATTTCGTCAAATTTAACAACAACAACGACTGGCGTTTTTCTTTCTTTCTTTTTCTGGTTGCCAGAATTATGGTAATTTCAACAACTTTTTCTGTGTGTATTAAAGGAAATTGTTTTCCTAGAATAGGAAAGTTGGAAAAAATAATTCAAGAACAATTTGAATATCATTAAAGAACGCTAATGGAGAACGTTAGAAATCACAAATCAGAAATGATCTCCATTAGAGGAGATAATAATAACGATGGCAAGGCGGGAGAACGAAAAATTGTTGAAAATGAATTTTCATTTTGCTGCATAACAATAACACAAGAGGTTGAAATGAGAGGTTGATGTCTATAATGAATATAAAATTTTTCTTAAACAAAAAAGAAGCTAGGTTGTAAGCCTGACTGATGAGTTGTAACGACCAATTATATAGGACAAAAGAAAATTATTTAAAATTGGAATAAAGGACTCTTTCGACATTTTTGTGATTTTCAAAAAGTACCACAATGCTGTTATAGGGTCTAAGCAAGCCTGGCTTACTGCTTAACATTTTCTTTTAAAATTCTATTGTTTTATGGCCAAGAACAGCACAGCATATAATTGAACAATTTTAAATGGGAGCGTTTCAATATAATTGCGCAAACAGTTTGGCTTAATAGACAACATTAAGATCTGCTGCTGCTGCTGCTATCTGCTTGCTATCCGTTGTTGGCCATGTTAATGCAGTCATTATGGCTGTATTTTTATTATAAACTTTAATTAAATTTATTTTTATTGTCTTCAACAACTTAACAATGATTATTAAGGAAGTTGTTTAGCACACAATATTTATGGCAATTGTTTGTTTATTAAACAGACAGACATACATACACTTTTGAATTTGAATTTCCATTTGCCTGCAGCCGCAGTAAAAAAAAAACGTGTCAAACGCCAAAAATTCCAAAAAAAAATGTGTGTTGTTTTTTTTCTCATTTCTTAAGCAGACATGAAAAGCGTGTATTCATGTCTACATGAGCAAAAATAAGCAAATATTTATGCAAAAAAATTTTATTAACAATAAACAACAAAAAAAAAAACAAAAAACTACCAAAAATATTTCCATAACTGACCAACACCCCAAAAAGGCCAATAACAACATACAAATAATATGACTGCAGCAACAACAGCTGCTTTTGCAGTCATTATAATCAAAAAATAATTGCAATTCACTCTTGAGGAATTATAAACAATTTTTTTTAACTTTAAAAACAATAACAAACATTGTGTTTAAATAAAATGCTTTGAAAAGAAAAACTAAAGCATTTCGTTTTTAATCTCAAACACCTGTACAATTTCGATTATTAAGGGTATTCACAGTTTAAAAATAGTCGCTATTAAAAAACTTTTAAGTTTCTATCGGATCCAAATCACGATACGCTTATGTACTCACAATAAAACGGCAGTTAGTCCCCTACAGAATGTGTACACCACACTCAAGATTGTCCGAAAATGACGGGTTTCTCTGCAGGAGATAGCAAGGCATTCGACAGTTTCTCTCATATCGGTTACTGAACACAAGGCTAGCGTAGATAAAAACTAAACTGATGCACTTGCAAAGCGGGTTAGTTTGATTTTACCTCTGTAAAAGAGTAAGCAAATGATCTCATATAGGAAAGGAAATATGGAATATGCAGAAAAAAAACTGCTTTAGAGCTATCCAGAGTTCATATTAAGTACTTTTTAGCAGTTACAACAGAATACTGACCTTAGAGTACATAAGACTAGTGACAGAGAGTAGTCGTATAGAAGCTGTAGTCTCTGTTATGAATTTTTAGTATCTTAAGCGGACTACAAAAATATTGGTACTTTAAGGAAAAAGTACTTCTTTTAAATTTAAACAAAACAAAATGTATTAGAGATATCATCGTAATTTTTTTAAGTTTGAAAGACCTATTAATGACGTTTTATGTGGAATATAACAACCAACACTCTGGGTGGAGCGCAACCGAAATGTCCGATTTTCCATGACTCTGGATCAAAAATCAGACTGAATTTGACCGTTGACATGGATTATGTTTCTTTTTAGAACCGCTATGGTTTGTGGTTTATTCGAATAGATCTGCGTCTGACAAGAAAAAGTCTAACGAGGTCAAATCACACGATCCACATAACATCCACGTGAGAAGATCATGTCATTGCTCGTGTAGACTATCCATCCAATGTAGCAAGAGGTATGTAGCACACAGTACTGTCCTATTGAATGTATATATTTTTGGTGTAAAGCTGGTCGATTTTAGTGTTCAGATCAATTCAGATCAAATGAAGTTGATAATCATCGACCTATATTGCTTGCCGTTGACACTGATGATCTGTCCAACGTCGTTCTCAAAGAAATATGAACCGAAGATGCCGGCAAACTAAAATTCACAACAAACAGTGATTTTATCAAGATGCATTGAACGTTGTTGGATGCCATGTGGTTATCGTCCCAAGTTCGATAATTTTTGTTTGTTTTCCAACCATTTATATAGAAATGGAGCTTACCGCTAAAAATAATTTCTTCGATGCGAGCTGATCCAGAGCCGCTTTAATTTTATTATTTGGACGTGATTTTGATCGTGTTATCCGTCTATGGCGATTTGGCAAAACAGACTGAATACATGACAGCTGTTTTGAAGTTGCCGTCGTCTAGTAGGTAGTGTGTAGGCTTGCCATGGTTCAAACTGTTGCTCATCTCTAACAAAACGAAAAAATATTCCTTCGGCCACTGCCCCTCAGGAGTCTTCTAGAAAAAATTTTGAGAATAAAATCGGGAAGTTTCTCAAATCTATCGTTCGCAGTCGACTTTAAACTGCAGGTCACCCACCACTCATGGATAAATTTAAACTAGGTTGTAAACCTGACTACGGTTGTAATTGTCATGTGTTGTTGAGGAATGCTATATTATATATATATATATATATATATATATATATATGTATATATCCATGGTGATTTCACTAAAAATACTGAATAAATGACAACTAATTTAAACAAAATGGCGATTATCAACTGTCAAACTTCGAGAATCTCTGTTTTAGAAAGACCCTATACTTTATTCAACATTATTTGTAATGCAAAAGCAATAAATTTTCAAGGTTTTAAAAAGTTTTCAAATTTTGGTACTTTTTCCTATAAAAAGTACTTTTTTATCGAATTTTTTTTTTTATTTTTTTTCAGTTAATTTGTATTACCATGAGCGCATAATAACGAAAGGAAAGTTTTAGAGCTTTATTATGAGCTGTAATATGCAAATTGCAATTTATGAGGAAATATATGGCGGCCCTTACTTAAAGGCACGAGCATGAGAGTGTGCGACTATATCGGAAAAAAAGAAAATTTTCTTTCTTTTTTATAATTTATAATAAAAGAGAAATTCATGTCATTGCTTAGATGTAGATTCACAATAATTTTCTTTTAAAATTAAAATGTTTAAATTCATTCAAATGGTTTTTGTTTTAATGTCTTTTTGTAACTAAAAATCAATTTCCTTGGTACTTTGGTACTTTTCTTGGTACTTTCCTCGTTTTGCAACATATTAAAATTTTTAAATTAAGATTTCTCTCATTTTATAATACATGTATGTATGTAATGAGCATATGCTACTACGGCGAGTAAATAAGGTGCGGCGTTCAAAGTCTTAAATGGAAATCATAAACTTTTAAACGAAATAAATAAATAAATTTTATTTCTATTTTATTTAATATGTTTTCTTTACTGTTTTTCTGCTTTTTTGTATTTCATTTGTATCCAGAAAAAAATATACACTTCGAAGCCTATGTGTAGCCAAAAGCGTCTGTTGGTTGGTTATTGCATTTGATTTCGCATTACACTTGGCTGAGCAAAAAAAAAACCAAAAAAAAAAAAGAAACTCTTCGTTTTAACTTAATAATAAAACATTATAAAATCAAATAAAATAAAATAAATACATACAACAAAAAAATAAATATTTTAAGATAAACCCCCTCCCCCCTCAAAAAAAAGCGATCAAATTACAGATTTAGATACACAGCTTTCGAGCTGATAGACTTACAGTCAGACAGAACGCGATAAACAAATAAACAAAAAAAGGTACCAAAAGTAGTCATCAAATAAAACGATTTTACACTAAACAGTGAAGCAAAATGTTTTAAGGGAATTATCAAAACAAAATATATTTATTAGGTATGGTAAAAAGCTATTTTCATTGTTGCCTTAAAGGCGTGTTGGGAAAACTTTAAAACCGTAAACTGCAAAATAATTAAAAAAAAAATTAATATTAATTGCTCCACTGTGCGTTAAAATTTCCATTTTTTTTTAGTTTCTTCATTTCTTTTTGGCTTAAAGTGTATTTTTGAAATATTTTTTCTTCTTTTGTTGAACCATATCACAGAGTAACAGTATTTCTTCTAATTTTATTTCAATTGCTTTTCTTCTGTTGCTTTTTTTCTCCTTTTTTTTATTGGCAATTTGGCTTCAAACTCTTTTAAAAAGTGCCAAACCGTAATACAATAAAAACAAATTCATTACATTTCAAATGGTAAGCAATTAAGAAAGTTATAAACAAAAAAAAGTCGACTATTTGATGAGCTACACTGTAGTAATTTAAGACCAAAATCAAATGCATATACGAGTGTATGCATTACCAAGCTTCTTATCTTCAGATTTTTGGTACCTATTAGTACGACAGTCCCCCTTATTAACGAACGTACTCTCTACTGATTTTAGTAAATCATTATTTGTCTGATTCGGTGATCTGTAATGGCCAAAAAGTACCTTTTTTGGTACTATTATGTTAGTATCAACAAAAAGTAGTCAAACGAACAAGTTCCTCTAAATAATACTCTAACCTACGATTAGTTAGTAACTTACTGAATAGGTCTACTACCTATCTTCTTACACCACTCATGTCGTGTGTGTTATATGAGTGGGGGGACCTACAGTTTAAAATCGACTCGAAACGACAGATTTTTGATAAATTTTTCATGGCAATTTAATTCTACTTTCACATTTTTTGCCAGAAGACTACTGCGAGAAAATCTCCGAAGAAATATTTATTCATATTTCGTTGTGTCTGATCTGGGTTTTGAACCACGGTCTCCCGTCTAATAGACAACTCCGACTTTGTGATAACCACGATATCATCTACTTAGTAAATTCCCAGCAGTTTCCATTTCCTAGGATATGATGTCAGGCATATATACAGATCGTGCAGAAGTCATTGGACATACAGTCAAGCCACTGCACCGACAACTATGCTAAGCATGTTGCTTTGGAGTTTGAGCAGACTTTTCATGCGCCTGTTACCTAAACTTATGCAGACTTGATGCATTATCTTGCCCGTATCCATAGCTGACCCGTGCAGCGTTAAGATAGTCTACAACTGAATTGTTAATCCTAAGCCTGCAGAACTAAGCTGAAAGTTTGATAATTGTTCCGTATCTGACTAATACTTTCACTCTTGAGTTTTCGGTATCCATATGACGATCTGATCCTATAGAAAGACTCACTGCAGCCATAGACCGCCATAAAGGTCGTTATGTTAAAACCTAGTGCTTTGACAGAAGCTTGGGCATCTGAACGTGTGGTAATATGTGCATGGTACTTACAAGTACATTTTCTGACGATTGATACTAGGGCGCGTGGTTTCTTTTTATCGCGTTCAGCTATTCACGGCTATATGCGTACTGAAAACAACGTCGAATGTATTTAAACTACTGCTGCTAACCCCGAAACTCCCAAGCAATTTACCCACACACAGTGAGTCAAAAATATTCACTCCAGCCCGTGTACACTTAATTTTATCAATAATATTTAGCTTTATCGACTAGTCTATGGCCACCATTTCTGAAAAGATGTAACCGCAGACAGCCCCATTCAATTCCAAAGCATGTGTAAAGATTTGTTTGGAGTTGCACACATTTTTTCATTTCCATTGCACCTGAACTTCCTAAAGAAATCAGAGTGTGGTATCCAGTACGTCCGAAATCTCGAAAGACTAATATACGATCAGTACCATTTACAAGCCACTTGTGGAAGTTGACTAATATTAGCTGCCGGGACCCTTACATTATTGGTACAGCGGGAAGAGGCAATAAACTGTCTCCAGCGATGATGTGGATTTAGTAAGCAGTGCACTAGTAATAATTGTGCAGTAAAATCTTTGTATCCTTTGCATCAAGTTGAGTTGATAGTTGTCTTGCCATACCAAAACTGTTTAGGTACGCACTTTTTCATTGGTAAGGTACTTTTAGGGGCCTTAAAACAGACTCATTATGATAAATGAAATAAAGATATAATTTTTAGGCAAAAAAACCCCATCATAAGGACAACAAAGTATGAAAAACGAATCCTAAGAATTTTCTGAAAAAGTACCAAAATTAAGTACTTTTTTTGCAAAATCACAAATCTAGAATTTTTGTGATTTCTTATTGAAACAAAACTCTACTTCCACCTTCTTTTTTAAAGTAAAAATATTCCATTCCACACTATGTGTACCGCATTCCTGGGCTATAGGGTGATTTGAAACAAATTAGAAAACGGAGTTCGAAATCTTGAAATAAATCAACAGACAATCGCATTTACAAAAAAAATACAAAAACAAAAAAAACAACAACTGCCAGTATAGAAGAAACAAAAGAGACGAAATCCATTTGCAATTGGAAATGCAATTTTTTTTTAAATTTTTATTTTCCTAAATAACCAGCAGCAGCACGAATGAAAAGTTTTTTTGCAGTTTTTCAAAAAAAAAAATATTTTTTTTGTTTGTTTTCTATACGAAAATTAAAGAAATTGTTTCGCTAGAAAGAAAGAAATCTGTGCTCTTTCTTCTGTTTTTGTTGGTTGTTTGCCGTTTTTGGTGCTGGCTAATCTCCACACACACAGACACAGATGTGGAGCTTTAATAATTACAGCAATTGGTTGTTAAAACTAAATTAAGGTAATTGCAATTATTTTATATCTCCTAGCAAATCTTTGATTAACAAAACAAAAAAGCAAAGAAAACAAAAAAAAAAAAAAAGAATTCAAATAATTACTCTAATCACACAGCAAACAAATACACTACAAAAGGAGATATTTCCTTAAGATACACGCGCTCGTGTGTACATAAGTACATAAGTAGAGTAAGTAGGGCTCTGGACTGGCCAGGTCAATATTTATAAATTATTTCCGACATTTACTATGACTGAATAGAATATTCAAAATACATTTTAAAAATCCACTTTAAATATTGAGGAGACTCTTAAAAAAATTATTTAAAAAAATTATTTAAAAAAATTATGTAAAAAAATTGTGGAAAAATATAAAAAAAAAATGCTTTTAAGATGTTGCATCAAGTTTGAAGACATAGACTGGATATCTTAGTCTTCCATCTTTTTAATGGCGTAATAAACATTTCATATTCGCAACATATAATATGAACGTGAACCTCTACTTGATGTTTTTTAAACGGCGTTAAAGACAACTTAATTTTTGTAGTAGAGTTGTAGTTGAGTTTTAGTAGAGGGTAAAGGTGAAGCTTTAATACTTAAAGTTAACATTCGTTTTTTATTTGAAATCATAAATTCGTGGCAGAATATAAAAATTAAATTTGTTAAGTGGTTGTTGCAATTTTGTTGCAAATTTTAACACACTCTTATGCTACTTGAAAAAGCCAGCAGCGTTATCTAGGTAGTTATCTGGTAGTGTTATCTACTCAATACTATCGTTTCCGATCCTGTAAGCAAGGAGGAATTCTATAATATTCGTGATAAGGCAGTTAGTGAAAGCAACCGTGGGGACATACTAGTGTTAATCAGCGATTAAAACGCGAAAATTGCTTTTGATAACTGCAATCTAATGACAGTTATTGGCTCCTAGTCACGTGATTAATTATTTAATCGAAAAAAGGAGAGCTTTTTTGGTATGTGTGCGATGCATAACTTGGTAGTACTTACGGAGCAACAGATTATAGTTTGGACACACCAATACAGGCTTTCTGAATGATGGGGTGAACTGGAGAGCATTGTTAAATAAAAATTCCCCAGCAAGATTATACGCCTGATTGAGTGTTTATGCCTTAACGTATCGTGCAGATTTTAACTCGGCAAACTACTAAGTTGTACGGTGGAAGTTGGAATAGGTGTACGTTAAGGCGGTATTATGTCACCAGGGGACAATGTGGATTTTAAAAAGACACCTAAATGATAGCGACTTGATCTTTAAACGTTAGAGATTCGAAGACAATTGGTCGATTCACACGACTTTGTGTCGTGTATGTTGTATTGAATATATGTATGTACTTGGTTGTATGTGAACGCACAATGATATGCTGTATTGTGTATATTGTATTCCAAATGTCTTATTCTTATTCTCCTTCATAATTTATCAAACAATTTGATAGCACAAAACCAATACAATTTCCGAAAACATATGAAAAAAATGTGTATAAGTGTACAGGATTTTTACATGAAAATTATCAACAACAAGCTTACACTGTTGTATAGTCGTCCAACAATACATTCAATACAACGATACAAGGGCTTGTGTGAATTGCCCAAATATTTCTTCTGCTTTATAATTTTACAAATTCTTTATCAATACAATTCCGATGCAGTTAAACAAATTGACATTCCAAGCTAGTGAGCTGGAATAAAATTTAATGGAATATTGAACATCCATCAAAATTATATGGTGGAATTTGTATGGAGATTGTTAATAAATTGCAGCACGTGTGTAAAATCTTAAACAAAACCTTCTGCTCTCTACTGAAATCAGGCCAAGTTTAGCAATTTTTTGTTAAATTATTTTTTTGTAAATAAACCATGGGTGAAGCGTATCCGACAAAAAAAAATTAAAAGCCAATAATTTAGCAAATTTTGTAGATGGAATTAGTAAAAATAAATTAAAAAAAGCATGACAAACCATATATGAAAAATTGCCCACCATAGTGCAGCAGTCAATGTCAAGTTTAAAATAAAAAACAGAAAAAAATTAAAATAAAAATTGTTAATTTAATTGAAGACACTTAATTAAAGCCAACAAAAAAAGTGTTAAAACATACTCAATTATTATTATTGATGATCAGGGGGTGATGATAATGATGACAAGTAATACAATACGAAGACGTTTATGTTAACCAAATATGGTTTTGGCTTTTGCAGATACACCAACGCCGTTGAAGAATAATTAAATTGATTTAAAATCGATTCAGACAGGGTTAAAATAATAAATATTAATCACATGAAATTGATTTCATTTTAGAATATAATTTTCAGTCATAATGTAATGCAAATAAAACAAAAAAAATTAATTCTGCGTCTGAGCAGCATTTCTGCATTTCATTGTCATTGGAATTGTAAATTAAAACAAAAATCATAAAATATTTTAAAAGTGTGTTTTTAAAGACACACCTTAATTTCGCTTATTCGGTTTCCATTTCAGATATTTAAAATTTTTGCCAATTGATTGTTTTTCTTCCTCAGATTTAATATTGGCCTAGTCACCCAAAAAACGTTGAAACAAAAACAAAAGTGCTCACACTTTACTGGGCATTAACGATTTTTAATCTGTTTTTATTGTTTTTGATCACGTTCAATAGCATTTGCAATGCAAAGAAAAATAAATAAAAAAAAAATTTAAAACTCAGTTGCTGCGCATTGCGAGTATGGAACAAAATAACCAAAAAAAAAAAATTAACAAATATTTCCGTAGTTTATGGACTCCAAAAAATAACATAGAAAACCTGAGATTAAATTTCGATATTTATTCGAATTTTCGAATTTGGTTTTTTACTTCCCTTTTCTTCACTATTCTAGAACATAAATCATGGATCCCATGATCCCCGTTAGATCTCTTTCTTTCTTTAGGAGTCTCATTTCCCTAATGATCATGCTTAAGTGCTTGTCAACAATTTCATACCATCTCACATGTAATGGAAATCGAGAGCTGTGCTGTATGTGTTAATTTGATAGCATTTGCCGAATAAGAAAACTTTACGTGTGACAACATTAGCTTCCTAATGAGATGATGAATAAATAATTTTTATTTCTTTCATTCTTTTTCTAGTTTTTGTTGTTTCTTTTAACACTGAATGAACTGCAGCAAAATGAAAATGTTCTTTAAAAACGTTTGTTGCTATAAAATGTTGTTGTTTTTGTTAACAACATTTTTGCTTGCAACATTTTGACTTGAGTCACAATTTATTTTCCAGGTTCACATAGGTACAGTAAGTAGTAGCAGAAGGTGGTTCCAGACATTGTCAGCTGATTAACATAAAACGTGCAACACTCTCTGTATACAAATGACATCAGTTGGCAAAAGCCAACCAGCAAAAGTAACAGCAGCAACAGCATTTGCAATTGCAATTACAATAAGAAGACTGTGAAAAGCTTTCTTTTGGATTCATCTCTGAGAAATCAAAAAAGAAAAAACTCCATGGGAGGGAGTGAGCAAACACCCCAAAATAATAAAAAAAAAAAAAAAAAAAAACTTCAAATCATGGCAAACAATTGAAAATAATATTAATAATGTTGTTATTGTATTTTGTTGTTGCATTATTTGCTAATTTTATTCGCTGCTTTTTTCACATTTCATTTCGCCTTTTTTAAGTTGATTTTCCATTACGAGACGAGGCGGCTGGCTGTGGCTTGACTTGACTTTTATAAGCAATAATTTTATAAAGTCTCACATTTCATTAAAAAAAATTTAATTTTCTCATTTCATTTCGTTTCGTTTTTTTTTGTCAAATAAAATACAAAGTGTGCACGACACAATAAAACTTATAAATTCATAAAGAAACATTGAAATCAAACGCTACTATGGGAGCTCACTTAGTTAGTGAGTACTGAAGGAAGAATTGTCTTCTGTATTTAACTTAAAAACTTATTTGCACACTTACTTAGTTTTATGGATTTGAACAAAAAAAATATAAAAAAATCAAAAGAAAAACTACAGAAAATGCTGAATATTGTTATGGGAAATTGAAGACGTTGCACTCACTGCTAGTTGCTATTGTTTTCTGGTAATAAAAAAATATCAAATTGGTTTTGGTTTGAGTCCAAGCTAAATATATAGAATGCTGCTATTTTAGGTTAATTTATACAAGAAAAGCTACGTACGCAAAGTTAAAAAGAAAATATTACGGAATCCAAATCGTCTAGATCTCAAATCATTAAAACTGTATATTACAGCATATTTTTTTGCCTATTATATGGTTTAAGTCCAAACTAAATATATAGGTTGTTGCTATTTAAGGTTAGTTTACACGATAAGGGCTTTACGTACATATGTGAAGTTAGGAAAAAAGTATTACTAAATCTAGATCGTTTAAATCCTATTTCATTGAGTCTGTACATTATAGCAGATAGTTGAGTGACATACATTTTTTTCCTTAGTTTTTGGTTTGAGTCCAAGCTAAATATATAGACTGCTGTTATTAACTGAGTCTGCACATTAAAGACGATAATTTCTAAAATAATTTGTATAAATAAGGTAACGTGTAAAGATAAGTTCTGTATACAGAACCCTGCAACAATGGCAATACACAGCACGAGTGGTGTAAGAAGCTAGGTAGGAATCGTAAGGTTGTAAAGACCAAGTAAGTAAGTGTCTGAGATATCATCGAAAGTTTTTATTAGTTTGAAATGCCTATTGACGACGTTATGTGTGTAATATTGCATCGCTCACATGTGTGCCACGGCTTCCCTGGTGCATAAATAATGTTGAATTAGAACTATGGCATAGGTTATATTAGCTTTAAAAATCGCTATGGCTTGTAGCTTATTTGCATGCACCTGCGACTTAAGAAACCCCCTTAAGAAAGGGTCTACTGCTGTCAAATCACACAATCTCGTTGGCTAGTTACCTTCACCTCCATGTGCGAGAACGAATCGTCTGTGCAGAATATCCAATAAGGTGTAAGCTGTGTGGCATGTATGAACTTTTAGGCAAAATCATCATTAAATTGCTTCCGAAACGATTGTAAAATCAACTTTGCGGCGACCTAACCCAGGATTAAAAAGGACTTAATAATTCCCTTTTGGTACAATGGGTCAATTCGACCTCCGGGTACTGTACTTGTCTTAATTGACAGGTACACGTCCTCTAACCTAATAATTCCCTACTAGCAACGTTTGCGGAAAGAGTAAGTAAGCAAGAGTAAGTGAGTAAGTGTCTGTTAACATTCCTCGATGACACAGCTGAATTAGATGCACAGAAAAGCATTTTTTACGACTGCGATAAACAAATTTTTATTTCAAGCTGAAACACTATATTACGACATTAATGTCACTAACCGATGAAATTCAAAGTGATTTTAGTTTCTCGGGCCAATGGGGGCACACTTAGAGCCCCAGATGTGATATCACCAGAACCTAATTAGAAGGCGTACCAAGGCAAAAGCTCAAACCATCTCCCGATTTTAAAACCAAGACAACAGATAGATGCTCACAAGCAGTATCACAATCTCGGGGGACAGTTTACATCACTGCCACGTGAGATAGCCTTACCCTCAAATCTCTCTTATAGACTACCCGGCATGGCAAAATAAATATACCACGTAGCAACGTCCTTTTGAAATCATATGGCGTTGATATCGAGATCATACAATTCATGCCAAGAGAACTATAGTGCTCTCCATGGAAGAATGGCTCTGCTTTTCCAAACTCCCATCAAAGATTTTTCGGGATAAAATGCAATTGATCAAGACGTAAGACTACCGTTCAAACCGCAGGTCAGATAACAAAAGGAAAATATAAAAAATCCTTCTTCTGCGACTTGCCCTCAACAGATTTCTAGCAAAATATCTAGGAGTAAATAAAAAAATTGCCATGAAAAGTTTCTCAAAAGTAAGTCATTCAGAGTCGACTTTAGACTGTAGGTCACCCTGCCACTCATGCATCATATTAACACACACAACATAAGTGATGTGAGAAGCTAGGTTGTAATCCTAACTAAAGCGTTGTAGTGACCAATTATGTATGCATATATGCGTGTATTGCTAAGTGTACAAAGGAAGAATTTATGACAATACCAAGCCACTCTTTTTTAAATAGGTTTGCTGGGTGGTTTCCAATCTATTTGAGAAATTTTTTTATTTTAAAATTTAATGTTTTGGAGACATTATTTCTCTTTCATTTTACAACACTTGTAAAGTAAAAATCTGTTTCATTAACAAACCAAAATAAAAACAAAGACAAATTCAGATTCAGATTTCTATTGCGTGCTTGAATGCCAAATATTAAATGTTTTGGAACAAATGTCTGTAAGCAAAAGATAGAAATCTTTACGAGAAAGAAAACATCATCTTACAACAGAAAACAGAGATTTTTCTTTAATAATTTTTAATTTCTTTCTTTTTTTTACTTTTAAACTAAAACAAACACTAACGAAAAGAAATAAAAAAAGGTGAAATAAAATAAAATTTCAGTTAAAATTAGAGGAGAGCATATAAAACACACTTGCCTATACAGTCACTACAGTAAGTAATACGATCTGCAATAACGTGGTTAATGATCAATGATGAATATTTTTTTTAGTTTTTTTTACTGTGCCTTTTGGGGGGATTTTTGGAAAGCCAAAAATAAAAATTTTACTTTCAAAATAATGTTTTTTTTTATTTATACGAAATTTATACACTTTCGTGTATGAAAAATAGAAAATATTGTGCTTTGGAAATAGAAAACAAAAATAAAACAAAACAAGACGAAAACTTACTTTTAATTTTTGGAAATGATTTAATTAGCGGCAGTTACCAATTCAAAAAAAGGGAGCTGCAAGAGAAAAAAAGAAAAGAAAGAAATAAATAAAGATATCGTTGTTAAAAGAAAAGAAAATATAAAAACAATAATAAAATAAATTCATAATTTCATTTTCAAAAATTAAACATCACCTTACCTACCCCCCTCTTTAATAATTCTTATCAATTTCACTTTTTTTAAGACACCTGATATAAATGCCATTTAAAAGTGAAAGAAAAAAATATTAAAAATTTTGCACGTTTTCTTGTATAAACATTTCAATTTTTCGATGATTTTTGTATTACGTTCTTCGTGGCCGTATTTTTTTTTTTTTTGTTTTTTAGAACAAACAGTAGTGGAAGTAAAATTTTTATATGAAATACGTGCCTCCAATTATAGTAAAATTTCAACCTTTTCTTATTATTATTTTATTACAATATTTTTATGCATAAATATATACATAATTTTTATTGTTTTTAGAAAAGAAAGCATGGCTTATAAACGTTTTGGCAAAAATATGAAAATTCTGAACAAAGAAATAAAGAAATTAAAAGCACTTAAGTTTTGCTATATGGTATGGTAAAATTTGATAACTTCGATAACTCATTTACCTGCATGAGATATCGATAACTAATTTTTTATGTTACTATCATCGATTATTTAACGCCATAAAACGTTTTGGCAAAAACCTAAAAATTCTGAACAAAGAAATAAAGAAATTAAAAACACTTAAGTTTTTCGCTATATGGCATGGTAATATTCGATAACTTCGATAACTGCACAAGATATCGATAACTTATAGTTTTTAATAAAAAATAAAGAAATTAAAAACACTCAAGTTCCTCCAGATGGTATGGTAAAATTTGATAACTTCGATAACTCATTTACCTGCATTAGATATCGATAACCAATTTTTTATGTTACTGTCATCGATTATTTAACGCCATAAAACGTTTCGGCAAAACCTAAAGATTCTTAACAAAGAAATTAAAAACACTTAAGTTTCGGTATATGGTATGGAAATATTCGATAACGTCGATAACTGCACAAGATATCGATAACTAATTTTTTGTGTTATCATCATCGATCATTTAACGCCATAAAAACCTAAAAGATCGGAATGAAAATTTGCAGAACAAAAAAATAAGGAAAGTACTCAAGCACTCAATTTACTCTAGATGGTAGGTTATCGATAAATTCGATAAATTATTTTTTAGCCGCTTGAGTAATATCGATATCGATAACTATGTTTTAAAAGCTGAAGTCTTCTCATCACCGATTGTTTAGCGCCAGATCAACAATTCCAAATTGTGGAAATTTATTCCCAAAGTTCTTAGAACTCTTCCTTCCTTACAGTCATAACAAACGGCCTAGTGATCAAGGTCGATTAGTCGCCGTTCTTTGTATGCTGGCCCTTGTGGTTCGACTACGTAAAAAATTATACATAAAAATTTTGGATTATTTACTTCATTGACCCTTTAATCAGGTTAGCGATCTAGCTTTTCACTCCACCCTTGTCGTGTGTGGTCGTATTATCTATGAGTGGCGAGAACAACATTTTAAAATTGACTCCGAACGTCAGATTCTTGAGAAACTTGTCATGGCATTTGTATTTTTACTCCCAGGGTTTTTGCCAAAAGACTCTCTGCCTTGAGGAAGGCTGATGGCGAAAAATTCGGCGATCTGGAGGGAAGTCGACTGCCGTCAAAATCAAAAAATAATACAAGGAATTCTATGAGATAAAGACGCATGATAGTACGCCTTTATCGGTTTCTGAATTCGGATTTGATACAATAACTCAAAGAGGCCGAAACTGAAAGAGAACGAAGGACGACAAGCTGTCGACAAGTATATCCCGCAATTCCAGATGGCATACCATATACAATATAGCATCAATAACACCTGCCAAAGTTTGTATTCGGTAATCAGTTAACATTATCGGGATATTTCGAATTTGATAGCAAACATGTACTAGCAATAGATGATGGGCCGCAGTACGCGAAGGATCAACTCCACTTGGAAGTGTAATACAACTTCGGGTGTTCTTGAAACGAAATGTAAGCCAGTTTTGATCGAGTAGTTAGACACCGAATCGAATGGACACTGTAAAGTAATCAGAAGATTAAATTAGGTAATGGAAAGAGTACACGACCATGATAGCAATAATGTGCCTATTCACGTCGAACAGATTTAAGTGGGCGTTGAAAATAACCAAGCACGACAAACAGACAACAACAAAACACACACATTGTACGGTACACAGAATTACAAAGGCAAACACGCAGAAATTTAGGACAAGGGCGCAAAGGAAAGTTAAAAAAACCAACAACAAAAACAACACTTAAAAGAAGACACTATTTCATAATGAATTTCCATTAAAATTTTAAATTTTTCGATAAAATTGTTTCGTATGAGAATTTTCACGTAAATTGATAGATTTTCTACTTCTGCTTATTGCGAAATTGTTTTTTTAAGTGTACATTCTTTAACTACCGTGTTTCCCAGTATCTGATTATTTCTCGAGGGTATTTTGCAATTACATTGTTTGTTAATCACACTTGCATGTTGGTGGACGGTCGGACCGTTCATTCAGGCGTCGTATACAATTCTCTTTTTTTTCATTTTTTTTACACAAATTGTATGCAATCTTTATTTAATAGAGAAACGATAAATAACTCCCAACACTGCTGGTGCTCTGCTACAATTTCTTTTGCAAACAACTGACTATTCTACTCTAATTATCAATAAAATCATGTTTAAAGTTTATGGCCAAAAAAAAACAGAAGAAAAAATATACCGAAAAAACAGAAGAAAACAACTGAAAGAAAACAGAAACAGAAACATTAACAATAACAATAACAATAACAACAAAAATATGGATTATTAACAATAATCATGATAATGATTGTGGCTGGTAGTGCAGCCAGGCAGTTAGCCAGCCAGCCAGGCAGTCAGCCAGCCAGTGATGATAATGATGACTCTGGCGTTGGTTACGTTACTACTACGAAGCAAGCAAGCCTGGTGGCATGAACACAAATAGAAGGAAATCAAACGGTATTCACTGGTTGCTGATTTATTTTTATTTTCTTTCTTTTTGAAAGAAATTGTTTTGTTGCGACTTCAAATGCTGTTGTAGCTGTTTCTGTTGTTGCCACTGTTCTTTGTGGCCGTTACAATACACTTATAACGTTTTTATTTTTTCGGCCAGTTACTTTAGGTATTTAGTTTCTATTTTTTTTCTTTTTTTTTTTTGTGTTTTGTTGGCCAAGTTGCATGAAATTGTTGCATGAAAATCTTTTTTGACCAGTTTTTCCACATTTTTCTTTACTTCTCCTTATTTTTTCTTTTTTTTACCAGAAGGAATTTCCTACAGCTGTTGTGTGGAATGTGGCAAGTGTAATTGAAAAATTAATTATTTTTCTGGAATGAAAATCTTTTGAGATTTTTCTGTTGTATTTATAATTTAAGTATTCAAGGCATAAAAGTATTTTTAATCTAAAAAAGGCACTCGGTTAAGCAAATTTTGCAACATTTTCATCGAAATGGGTCACCTTGACCTCCTTGTCAAGTACACGTCCTTCATCGAAAGGATTTAATTTATAACTACAAAGGTTTATTTTGGAAAGTGGATCACCAGGAGACAACATCACTTCGATTATACATGTGAAGACAATTAAATGACAAATCCAACACCATTTCGGATGAAACGCGTACTATCGGAATACTGTAGAGTGGGAATGGTATTCGTACCAAAGGCAGGATGAAACTCCATCGCCATAACTAATGGAATTTGCACTTTCCTGGTGAAGACCATGGAAACACCTACTGATGTTTATAATACGCCTAGTCTTGGTTGGAGAACTTCTATCCAAGGAACAGTATGCATACAATAAGGGAAGGTTTTTTGAGACTGTCCTGCATAGCCTCTTGTGTCTAATAGAGAAATCGCTGGCATAGAAGGATACTGGGCGGAGGGCGTTAAAAAATTTGAAACTAGAAATTATATCCGCACTGATGAGCTGGATATCTAAACTACTTTGTGGAAGAACGATCTACCCGATGCTAGGGTCGCGCACATTGCCAAGGGGATAGCAAGGTAAAATTCACAAAGTTTAGTGATGAATGAGTTGCTTGTGGTACAGGAACAGATTGGGTGTAGGGCAATTGCCGTTGCGAATGACGTTGTTCTTACAACTTCGAAAGCTTTGTGGGTGGTATTAGAGATGGAATGCAACTTGCTTTGAGGAAAGTCAAACTTCGTCCACTGATTTTACACGGGATGGAACTTAAACTCAAGGAACAATCGCGCTACTCGGGCCATACTTCAGAGAGAGAGAGAGAGAGCTGTATTGGAAATCACATTTTCTTAAGCGTAATAAAGACCTCTACTATCCCCTACTACGTTTCTTTCAAAATATTACGAAAAAATGAAATCTGGGACCTAGGATATCTCATAGGATTTATACAATTGTCCAGTTGTCAGCCAATCTTAAACCACAGTGGTCTTGTAAATTGGAAATCTATTGACAACGCAACTAATTTGACCTTATACGATGGATACAAAGGGGTCTGTGTATATAATTATTAGTGGTGCCTACGCCTATGCTCCTTCCGCTTGAGCTTCACTGTAGAGTCTTGACTTCTAAGATTAGTAGACATCTCTGGACGATGGCCTAGATCCAATTTGCGTTACGCGAGAATCTTAAAAAATTCTAAAAAAATGTTGAGAATATAACAATACAGCACAGGATACATCGCGACGAAATCTATGGTTTAACAAATAATTGTGCAGTGCCACTTAAAGTGACAATTATGACAATTGCCATTGCTAGCAAATATGACAATTTTTTACTTTGTTTAGATGGCCAACTACAATAGGAAACTAAGGATTTTTAAGTTTTTTTTTAAGGTAAACGGAAGTCCTGGAAGTAAATCCATGTGTGACAATAAGTGACAAATATTACAATCACCAAAACATATAAAAAAAAAGCCAGAAGTCAAATATGACCACTGTCACTAAAAGTGACAAATAATGACAATTTTCATTGTCACCAAAAAGTAATAGCAACCACTATGAAGGCATAGTTTCGTATATGGCTACTAAAGTCTTAAAATCAAAATGTCACAAGTGACAGTGACAAATAAAAAAAATGCCATTTTGCAATAAATAATGAAGACTGAAAGCATTTACTGTCTAATGACAAACAAACAAACAAAAAAAAAAGCGCGCAGTTGATTGCATTGACTTTGTTTGGCTAACACTTGATGATGACGATGATCATCTGTGTGTGTAAGAAAATGACAATGATGAAGCATCATCATTTCAATAATTCATTCATTGTGTTTTATTTTTGGTTAGTTTTAACAGAGTGACATTAGCGGTGACTGAAAGCTTTCCAGAAATATTGTAGAATATAAATTATTTCTACTCCATATGCTGCCATTGTTCATTTTCCAAACAAATCCATCCATCCGACCGTTCATCCATTTTACCTGCCGACGGTCGGTCATGGCATAAAATAAAACCACACTTTATAAGGTGATGCACTGATTTAATTTTCAGTCTTTTTGGCATTTTATTTTCTTGCTCCCTCTACTACGTTATGTATGGAATGACTGACGACCACTTTTTTGTTGTTGTCGTTTTTAATGTCATCCTCTCTTTGTATGTGCCTGTTCCTGTGCCTGTGCCTGTGCTTTCGGATGATAGTACGCGCATGATACAGACATAAAAGATGGACAAGTTTCTCAAATATGGACTGGCCTGGACTGGACTGGATGGTCGTATGGACAGAGATGGATTGTTGGCTGCTGCAAGTTGCCCTGACAACCTGTAACTCTGCAATAGCAATGGCAGCCAGGTATGGCAACATATTGGGCAACTTTTTTCTTTCTTGTCTTCATCATTTTGTATGCAGAATGCAACTTTTTTTTTGCCATCATCAAAGCTATTGTAGTAGTTGTTGCTAATGTTGTTGCTTTGTTGCATGTTATTTATGCTGCATCATGATATTGTTGTTGTACATACATACGTATTGTTTACTGCTTTTATTTTTTTCTTTTTTTTCATTCTCGTTTGATTGTTGTCTCTCCTTTGTCGGCTGTTACAATAATATTTGACATTTGATGTTTTGTTTTTGTTTTTTATGCACGATAACAACAACAACAATACCAACAAATAAAATGACAACAATAAGATCAAGTATACAACCTGCTATTGCATGTGTGATGACAACCTGTGTAGCGAAGGATGATCGTCATCGTCATTGTCATTATTGTCGTCGTTTGACGTTGTATTTTTTCTTACTCACGTCATTTTCACGTAAAAGCGTATAATTATAGCTTAGCCTGTAGCAAAAGAACTTTAAAGTAATGAATTCTAACAAAGTCTTCAGAAAATTCGCAGGTTAAACGATTTATTGTCCTTGCATTACCAGATTTCTGGTGAACTATTCAGGGTAAAAAAATGTTTAAGTGTAGCAAGCATCCCTAGAAAATATGTCCTTCTCAGATTGTCAAACTATACAGAGTGTTTCTAAGGGAGATAGTGAGGCATTCAACTGTTGCCCTCATACCAATCGCTTGATGCGACGACATTGAAGGTATCAACAAAGTCGAAGTACATGCGATGACTGGTATAACGGAAAATTCAATTAAATTCATACGTGAGGCACAGAGAGGCACACAAACTTCACTCATTGGCAGAAGAAAAATGGGACGATGAGCTAAATTGCAGAGAGAGAAACCAGACAGATCGGATCCAATAATGGACAGATACAGAACAAAATGTTTGTTAAATCTGACTAGAGTCTGCCCAATTTTTCAGTGAAATTTTGTGGATTTCGAGTATTTTTATTAGACGAGTTTTCCGATGTTGATCTTTTTCTGATGTTTCCAAGATCAACAGATTTTTTGCATAAATTGTGCTTGTTTAGAACTTCCAGCAGAAAATTTGTTGTCTTGTTTGTAGAAAATATGTTATTATGTCGAATTTAATGTAGAAAATGTTTAGGTTTGAAGAATTTTCTTTAGAAAATTAGTCACCATTTGATGAATTTTCGATAGAAAATTCTGTAGGAAATATGCCCATTTGATGACTTTTCTATACTAAATTTCTTTTTGATGAATTTTCCATTCAATATTTTCTCATTTGATGAATTATCTATAGTTTACAGAATTTTCTATAGTAACTTTGCCCACTTGATGAATTTTCTATGGGAAATTTGAATGTTTGATAAAGTTTTAATAGTAAATTTGTTAATTCAATGAATTTTAAATATAAAACTTGATCATTTCATGAATTTTCTATAGCTTGTAGAACTTTCTACAGAAACTTTGCCCATCTGATGAGTTTTCTACAGAAACTTTGCCAGTTTGATAAATTTTCTGTAGAAAATTTGTTCATTTGATGTATTTTGCAAAACTTGAAGAATTTTCTATAAAAAACTTTACCATTTGATGAATTTTCTGTGAAACTTGACCTGTTTGATGAATTTTCTATAGCAAATTTGCCCACTTGATGAATTTTCTATGGCAAATTTGCCCACTTGATGAATTTTCTATGGCAAATTTGCACGTTTGATAAATTGTTTATAGTAAATTGGAATTTTCAATTTGAAATTTGCTCATTTGATGAATTTTCTACAGCTTGTAGAAATTTCTACATAAACTTTGCCCATTTGATGAATTTTCTAAAGAATCATTTCCAGTTTAATAAATTTTCTAAAGAAAATTTGCTCTTTTGATGAATTTTCTATAAAAACCTTATCCATTTGATGAATTTTCTATGAAACTTTGCCTGTTTGATGAATTTTCTATAGAAACTGTGCTTATTTGGTTAATTTTGTGTAGCAAATTTGCCCGTTTGACAAATTTCCTGCAGCAAATTTATCCATTTGATGAATTTTAGCAAAAAAAAAGTACGATTTGATAAATTTTTCTGAAAAAAACTTGACTATTTGAGGAGTAGATTACAGAAAATAATGTAGTTTTATGAGTTTTCTTCAGAAAATTTGTCGGTTACATGGATTTTCTGTGAAAATTTCCTCGATATTAGGATTTACTATGGAAAAATTTTAAATTTTATTGATTCTCTAGAAAAAACTGGTCAAGTTTTATGGATTTTCTATAGAAAATTATGTCCGATATTTCGATAGAAAATAGTTTAGTCAGATTTCTTTAACAAATACTGACAAATTTTTCACAAATTGAAGATTTATTTACTTTTCGATTGTCTATCATACAAATTTCCAAAAATTGATTCCTTTAAACAACTGCCTATTGGCAGAGACTTAGTGTTGCTGCTGTTGAATTGATTTACGATCATTATTAGTTTCTTTGTTTAGCTGAAAGAGTTCAATCATGTCTGTCCTCCTTTTGGTCAGGTGAGATGAATCATCATCAAATCATTTAGTTTTGTTTGTTAAATTATTTCTTCTTTCTTTTTGTTGCCATCATTATTTTATTTGTTTTATTATTATTTTTGTATTCTAAAATTAATGGTTTTTGTCTTGTTTTGTTTTTCTGTGGTTTCACTCCTCATCAATTGCTTCATCTATTGATATTTCTTAATGGCCTTTGGCTGTGCATGAGTATGTGAAGTTTTTCTTTCTTTCGTCTTCGTCTACGATTACTTAAGATCCACAGCCATCCAATGATCAGTTCGTTGTCTAACACAGATATATATTGGCAAACAAATATTGATGATTATAATGCCGATAATAATGATGATGCTGCGGCTTAATGATGGAAAATAGAAGATGGGATATGAAATGTATTGCCCAACTGGTTAAATACAATTGTTTAGTGATTATGTGGTAATCATACACAGACATTCTCCACTCATCCAACCATCCATCCAAACATCTATTGTATAGGACTGACTGACTGACTGGCTGGCTATAAACTAATGGTCATTAAGATAATCGCACATCACACATCATATCACAATACATGCATCTTTCTTTGCAGCGGTTATTTGTTTAAACATATAAACATCATATTATTTTTTGTTTTCTTGTTGTTGTTGGTATTTTGTGTAAATTAAATTAAAAAATTTTGTAATAAATTATGCATTCGGAATTTATTAGTAAACCTTTCACCCAATTTCATTAAATTCTCATTTAGTGAATGGTGTGTCTTCTCATGTTTTTTTCCATGAATTTGTAATTCTGTTCAAATATTACATGAAATACTGGCTTGCCCTACCAAAAGTTTCAATCAATATAAAATTTATTAGTATGACTGTCTAAAGTTCAATTGTATTCGGAGAGGTAATTTGGGGTTTTGTTGATTTTTTACAGTAATTCAATGGGTTTCTTTGTTTGACGTATATTTTCCGGCAATTTGTCGGTTTATCGGATTTTCTACAGAAAATTTATCGGTTTAACGGATTTTCTACACAAAATTTATCGGATCTTCTACACAAAATTTATCGGATAAATTTATCGAAAATTTCAATAATAAATTTGTCGGATTTTTTATAGAAACTTTCTTTTTTAAAATCGATCAGATTTTCTATAGAAAATTTATCGGATAGAAAATTTATCGGATTTTCTATTGAAAATTTAGCAGATTTTCTATTGAAAATTTATGGGATATTCTACACGAAATTTATCGGATTACCTATAGAAAATTTATCGGATTTCCTATAGAAAGTTTATTGGAATTTCCTTCGAAAAATTGTCGAATTTTCTATTGGGAATTTATCGGATTTTCTATTGAAGATTTATCGGATAAATTTATCGAAAATTTCAATAATAAATTTGTCGCATTTTTTATAGAAACTTTCTATTTTAAAATTGATAAGATTTTCTATAGAAAATTTATCGGATAGAAAATTTATCGGATTTTCTATAGGAAATTTATCAGATTTTCTATTGAAAATTTATCGGATTTCCTATAAAAAAAAATTATCGGATTTCCTATAGAATATTTATCGGATTTCCTATAGAAAATTTATCGGACTTTCTATTGCAAATTTATCGGATTTTCTGTTGGAAATTTATCGGATTTTCTACACAAAATTTATCGGATTTATCAGTTTTCTATTGAAAATTTATCGAATTTTCCACACAAAATTTATCGGATTACCTATAGAAAATTTATCGGATTTCCTATAGAAAATTTATCCGAATTTTCTTCGAAAAATTATCGAATTTTCTATTGAAAAAATTTATCGGATTTCCTTTAGAAACTTTCAACAAAAAATTTATCGGATTTTTTATGGAAAATTCATCGTATTTTTTTTTATTACAAACTTATCGGATTTTCTATAGAAACTTTCTATAGAAAATTTATCGGATTTATCATAATTTGTTGCACTGATTCTTAAGTCCTCTAAAGGGGAAATGTATTCTCTGAGTTTCTAGGTTAAAAATAAAAACATTAACGTTCACATTATGGCATTTAAAGATGTAATTCTTTGTCTATGCTGTTATCGCGGTAATAACCATTTAACGACAATTTTATATCTCTACAGTGGCACAGCACAGGTACTCTTGCAACATTCTGTAGAAAAACACATGCTGACTGAATGGCTGTTAAGCAGGCACAACTGCTTAGCAAGCAGACTTAAACGGTAAGTGAGTGAATACATTTGATTTTTTTGTTTTTGGTGAGCATTTCATTTAATGGGTGTGTGTGTCCAATGAAATAGACGACGACGATGATGTTGCAAGCCAAGTTGCGCAAAAATCCCGTTTTCTTAAAAGATTTCTTAAACCTGTTGCTAACACCACAATACAGCGCAGTACTAAAACAACAGCACATTAATAAAGTTTAAAACAAAATAAACAAATAAAAAACATAAGAAAATAATGCTGCTGCATGTTGCAAAAGTATTGATGAGTATAGGACTTGCAAAAGGCTGCTCTTCGCCTCCGTATGGCGATACTTAACTTAAAACGTTTAAAGGAATTAAAACATGTAAAACAAAAAAATGTTGTAGAGACATACAGACATACATACATACAGAGAGATATAATCTGTTATTTAAACTGAAATAACTGTTGTTTGCCTGCCAATATGTCTATGAAGTGAGTAAAGTTTAGAATTTCATTTTTCACTGTTGCCTGTTGCGCCTGTTATCGTTCAACTTTATGTTGCTTTTCCTGTCTGCTGTTGCTGTGGCTGTTGCTGTTGCTTTCATCTGACAAATTTTTAGTTATTGATGCTGCAGCAGCATCAGCATCAGCTTTATTTTTCCTTAAAACATGATTTATCTTGTTTACAATTCAGTTCAGACATTGTTTCCTAAGCTGTATAGAAGTTGTTGTTGCTTATGTTGTTGCAATCAATATGTTGCTGTGATTTTTACTGTTACTTATTAGATGTTACATACCTGAAATTAGACAGATACAAAGATATTATTATTAGAGATGCTGACCAACAGATATTATTACAAATTAATAAAAATGAATTAAAAAATCAAAGAATTTATCGTAAAGCGTAAAACATCGCTTGCTGGCTGGTTGTTGTTGTTACAAGACAAGAGATAAACATGAAATCTAATGAACAATTTCTGAAAATTTTATATCCTGTAGTAATAAAAAATTTATATTCTTTATTTGTATAAAAAATAAAAATAACTGTTAATGAAATCGTCACTATTATGATAGAATATAATGAAAAATACTGTTTCTATAAAGAAAAAAACCTTTAATACATAACAATTATTTGTATCTAAAAGATAAATAAATAAAATTTTAAAGGTACAATAAACTGTATAAAATATTTGAATACTTTAGTACTTCCACATGTATGTGATAACAGAGTCCAATTTAACTAGCAAACACAGAAACCATAATTTGAACAGAGTGAAACAACAGCACAATTCTAATCGGTTTTCTTGCCAGGAACACTCCAAAAGATCTGTGCATTTTTTACACTCTGAAATTGTTCCACAATAGGAGATATGACGTAACCCGGTATTTTCTCAGCAAGACATTGTCAAGCAAACTTTAAATTTTTTGTATAAGTTTCTCAATTTCCAAAACCATTTGAGGAGCGCACCAACGTTCAAGTGTTCCATAAGGATGCTCAGCAGTATATTAAGTCGTTCATCGGGCTAATCGTTTATCGCAACAGAATCGCTCATTGCAATTTTCCACACTGTGCAATTCTTTCGTAACAGGAGATGTGACCTAACCACCTAATTTCTCAATTTAGTCTTCAATGTTGTACTCTGTAGTCAGACTATTCACTTGAGTCGCTGTACCAGGTAGTGTGTTGGCTTATTAGACATAAAGCCTCAGTTCAAACCCCAGGACAGACATCTCAATCAAAACGAAATATGAAAAAATATTTCTTTCGGCGACTTCCTCTCAGCAAATTTCTCACGAAAACTCTGAGAGTAAATAAAATTGCCTTGAAAAGTTTCTCTAAAATGGAGTTTCCACTCAAGTATAAAGTTAACACACACAACATAAGTGATATGAGAATCTTGGTCGTAATCCTGACTGAAGAGTTGTAATGACCAATTTTGAATGTAATGTATGTACTCGCTTCCTCATCTTCGATCAGTTAGTTATATAATGCGTACTGTTGCATATTTTGAGTAATTGCTTCAGGCTGGTCCTTGTTGTTGTATGCTGTTGTCACCGACTACCAGTAACGACTATCAGTTTAAATCCATTATACATCAATACAATCCGTTTAAGATAATCAAAATCAATTACCCACTTCATGCGAAATTACGTCCGATTAGTTAAAAAACGATCGCTACATCCACACCACAAACGAGTAAAAAAATTACAAAAAATATCGCGATTTATAAGAAAGTTTGAGCACCCGATGCGTACTTATATATTAATGGTGGTTGTAATTAATTGCTGCAGGAATCTAAATTTCTGTTTTGAAAGACACATAACTGGGACGTCCAGATCTTGTTCAAAGTAGGTAACACGTGATACTTCGTAACATTTCTGGAAAATTTGCTGTGAATGTAACTTGACTGGAACCAATAGATTGAAGTCGCCGTAGTCTAGTAGGTAGTGTGTTCGCTTATTAGACATAAAGCACGGGTTCGAGCCCCAGGCCAGACATAAAAACGAAATATGAAAAAAATATTTCTTCGGCGACTTCCTCTCAGCAGATTTCTAGCAAAAACTCTGAGAGTAAATAAAATCTGCCATGAAAAAGTTTCTCAAAATCTGTCGTTTGGAGTCGACGTTAAACTGTAGGTCTCGCCACTCAAGTATAAAATTAAAACACACAATATGAGGGTGTGAGAAGCTAGGCCGTAATCCTTACTGAAGGGTTGTAATGGCCAATTATGTATGTATGTATCAGTAGATTCAATGACTCTGGCTTATACGTCTGATGCTAACTGCTCTTATTCTTCTAATATGAGTTCACCTACAGACAGTTTGCACGTACACCTTAAGGTGGCTTAGGCTTAAAGGCTATTCGTTTATGCATCAAAGGGTAAAGCCAAAAGTCTCTTTAGAACATTGGTTTTCAAGGCAAAAAATTTTCTATAAGAAGTTGTTTTGAAGGCAAAAAATTTTCTATAAAAAATCGTTTTCAAGGCGAAAAATATTTTTTATGCAAAAAAATTATTTAAAATTTTGATAAGATGTGGTAATTAGAGTGATAGGGCAAAAAACACGATAACAGATAAAGTGATAATAAAGATTGATAGTGATATAAAGTAAGGTTATTAAAAAATTAAAAATATCTTTAATAAAATAACAACGAAATAAAAAAAAACTGCTTAAAAATTAATTTAAATATTATTTCTTATCAGTAGAAAAAATTGTATTTCCTTTAAATTAAATTGAATGTGCCCTCACAATTTAAAATATAAGTTACCGATATGAAAACGCTCCTACATTTCCCCACTGAGTTCATGTCAATGAACTGCAATGCAGTTTTAATAGCCTTTGAAATTTTCTTTTTCATTGTTTGTTTGTTTTTGGTTTTTTAATCAACAGTGTGTTAAATTAAATGAAACATCTGGTCATGGGTATAAGAGTATCATAAATTCTTAAAAAATAAACAAAAAAACTTCCAGAAACCAAAAATATCTGCAGACCTTAATATCCACAATTAATTTAAGGAAGGGGAAGAACAAATATCTGCTGGAGATAAAGAAGTAATAAGGAAGAGCTTTTCTTTCTTTACTTCTCGATTTTGTTTAAACAATGTTGTTAAACAAACAAAAAAAATTTGCTGTAAATTCGGATCGACAAGTGAAATTCACTGGAAGCCTGTTGAAAACTTAATAGAGCCTAAATGATAGCACTTAGAAGTTTTATAATTCCTTTTATTTTTTCTGTTTTATAAACTAAAAGGTAAAGATAAATAGGTTTTCCATTTGAAAACTAAAAGAAAAACTATATTGAGAAAAAAAAGTTTTTTCTATAAAAATCGCGCAGGAGTCGCATTAGTCTAGTAGGTAGTACGTTAGCTTAACAGACGAGAGCCCTTGGTTCAACCAACCCGTGACTTAGGTATCTCAAACAAAACGAAATTTTAAAAAGTAAGACTTTCGGCGACTTCCTCTGGAAAAAACCAGAAAAGTTTCTCAAAAATCTGTCGTTAGAAGCCGTAAAGAACTGTAGGTCCCTTCACTCATGGATAAAATTAACACACACAATATGGGTGGCGTGAGAAGCAAGGTTGTAATCCTGGCTAAGGATTGTAGTCGCCGTAGTCTAGTAGGTAGTGTGTTCACTTATTAGACGTAAAGCCAGGGTTCGAGCCCGAGGCCAGACATCAAAACGAAATATGAAAAAAATATTTTTTCGGCGACTTCCTCTCAGCAGGTTTCTGGCAAAAACTCTGAGAGTAAATAAATCTGCCATGAAAGTTTCTCAAAAAAATCGGTCATTCGGAGTCGACGTTAAACTGTATGTAGGTCCCGCCACTCAAGTATAAAATTAAGGCACACAACATGAGTGGTGTGAGAAGTGAGAAGCTAGGCCGTAATCCTGACTGAAGGGTTGTAATGGCCAATTATGTATGTATATAAGGGTGGTACAGGATGTTAAATTTACACCACCAAGACAATTTATATTCTACACATGTACACATAAGTCCACAATAAGGTGACGGAAATGCTTTTCACCTTTCACGAAGACCGAAAATTTGTAAAAAAAAAAAAAAAATCTGAAAATAAAGTGAAAATAATGTCGTCTCATGCAATATTTTTGTTCAAAATCAGTGAAGTCGACCATTAAGAACAATAACACCCCACCGCAATAATAAAAATGAATTTAATTTCTTATCTGGAATTTTAACTTTGTTTTGGCCAAAAAAAACCCCCTGAAAATAAGTTATGGCGTCAAACAGGTAAAAAAAAATTTAAATACGAATTGTACTCATACAAGCAGAAGCCAATACACACATACACACTCAATAATAAATATTTACACAGAATTTTAATTTGCATTGCGTACGAAAATACAAAATCCAAAAACAACTGAAGGTTCTTTACGTTCTTCTTGGTATCCATCGGTGGTGTATTATTTTTAGTGGATATTTATTTTAGTTGATCTGTTGACATACAGAGATATATACAAAAACAACAACAGCAATGTTAAAAAAAACTACATGAATTTAAACAAATAATGCGACTTTACAAACTCTTAAACAAATAATCAACAACGCCATCAGAGTAAAAAAAAGCGTAAAAAATGAAAATTTTGTATTCAGAGACACACCTTAAAAGAAGCACCTCAACTCATTACCTATCAACTTACCCCTCATTTAACGTACATATGTACGTACGGTACGTACCCTATGCCATATGCCATATTTCTTAAAGTGTAAGTAATTTTTCATTTTGATACACAATTTTTATTAGGAGAGACATTTTTATTTTACATTTCGTTCTTAAAAATCGCTTTATAAATCATAATTTCTTTCTGTTTTTTTTTTTTGTAAAGAATTTTACGCCATAAATCTCATGGCAGTTTTAAGCGCGAAATATAAACAATCTTGAGTTGTGACAGAGATTAACTTCGGATGTGGTTTACAAAAGCAAAGAAAAATTAAATTGAGAAGAGACACGATAAAAACAAACGAAGCAAAGGTGAAAACAATGAATTTCTTTATGTTTTATGATCATCTCGATTCCAATTTGAGGTGACCCAAAAAACCCATGTAAAATGGAGAAAAAAACTATTCAAAGAATTTTGAGTGAGATAATCCTCAACATAATATTTTGCATTCTGGAAATAATTTTTAAGCCTTTTAGCAATTTTTTGTATTCACAAAATATTGCAAGAATAATTTTTCGTTTAAAAATTATTTTCTATGGAAAGTTTTTCGCTTTAAAATAATTTTCTATTGAAGGTTTTTTATCTCAAGCAGTTTGCTATGGATAGTTTTTTCCTCAAAAAATTTTCTATGGAAAGCTTTTTATCTCAGGCAATTTTCTATGGAAAGTTTTTTATGTCAAGTAATTTTCTATGGAATGTTTTTTATCTCAAGCAATATTCTTTGGAAAGTTTTTATCTCAAATAATATTCTATGAAAAGATTTTTGTCTTAAAAGCAATTTTCTATAGAAAGTTTGACGTCTCAAGCAATTTTCTATGGAAAGTGTTTTATCTCAAATAATATTCTGTGAATAGTTTTTTGTCCAAAGAAATTTTCTATGAAAACTTTTTTGTCGCAAGAAATTTTCTATGGAAAGTTTTTTATCTAAAGCAATTTTCTACAGAATGTTTTTTCTATCAAGCAATTTTCTATGGAAAATTTTTTTCTATCAAGCAATTTTCTATGGAAAGTTTTTCGCTTTAAAAACAATTTTATTTACACATTGCTATCACGGATTGTATTTACGCATTTGAATATTAAACATTTAATTACGACAATAATCTCCGAAAAGTAGCGCTTAATACGGAACAAATCAATTGACGAATGACTTAATAATATGAGCGTTACTTAATAGTAATGACCAAATGATGTGTAACAAGACTTATCTAATACGAATAAAATGGCCATTATATGAGCTAATCCACCATGAAGATTCGTCATAAAAATCCTTTAAGTACGAATTTAAAAAACAAATGTTTTCATTAATACTTCCAGAGTTATATTTAATCGCCCGAGGAAAAAATAATAAATAAAAATGTTAAGAATAATGGCCACAATAAGAATAAGAATAAAAACAAACGATAAAAAAGGAACATACTGTACTATAGTTAATTATACCAATTGTGTAAATACACTGAACAAAAAATGTTTGCGATAAGCAAACGACCTTCTCAAGTATATGTATTTGCATACAGACAGAAGACGCTGCTAATTTATAAACTGCTAATTATGGTTGCCATTATCGTTATCGTGTTAAGGTTTATTTTTATTTTTATTTGAGAAATTCAACTTTAAAAAATGTAATAAAACTTAATGTGCATGTTAGAAATGGTGTAAACAAATGTTCCTGTCAAGCGAATTAAATCGTATTTTGGCTTAAAAGAATCACGAGGTATCAATGAAAGAAAAGGAATTAAAAGCAATTTCAATGGAAATTTTTCAGTGCCATTAATAAAGTTCTTCCTGCTTAAATGGTACAGTAGCAGATATCTGGATGATAATGTTATCATCAGTAGCAACTTGGAAAGGACCACTCCTATGAAATATTTTCAGTAATTCTATAGAATACGGGGTGCGACATCTTGATCAACAAGTCCTATTGTTTTCAAAGGGTCTAGTCCGCTGCTTTTCCTGTGGTTCTGAATGTTCTGTTGGAAGTTCTGTTTCATATTATCGGTAGATGGCTCCATCAGGAAACACTATAGCTTGTTTGAAATGTAATATTTTAAGTTTCACTGTGCTGGGAGACATCATTAAAATCACGTTATACTATGTTCAGACATGCACTTTTATTGAGTCAATATTCGGTTTATTGAGTACAATATTTTAAGTGTTCAGACTTAATAATATACGCAGATTAGTTGCTTATTCAATATTCATTTGACAGCTGGTAAACAAAACAGCAGGTTGTTTCAACAATTTTTTTTTGTCATTGACGACATTTGAGTTGTCAAATATCAACAGAAAGTGTTCGGATAATTGTAATATGTCCACTGAACATACTTATGACAGTGCTGCATTTTAAGCTTTACTCAATATTATAAAAATTTGCGTATTTATTGCGCAATAATTGATTGAAGCTTTATATGAAATATTGAGCTCAATAATGGCGTTAATTACGATTTACGCAATAAAGATGCATACCTGAAGGCCGTATTAATGTTTGAAAAGTTTTTGACATTTAAAAATGAGTGAAAATTTAAAACATTTCCATCGTATTTTGCTTTTCTATCGATAAAGAAAGAAGTAAGAATTTATAAAGCTTACGTGGACGATGCAGTACCTGGAAAAATAGCTGCGCAATAGTTTACTTGCTTTTAATCTAATAATTTTGACGTTTCGCCCTAACTCTGGTCGACCAATCTCACAAAAAGTTGATGAAATCATAAAAAATTGCGAAAGACAGTCACATAAACGGCATGAACGTTGCTAGTGCAGTACGGTCTGAAGGACCATTAATGGTGTGTGTCTGGTGGTTTTAGAATGAAACTATTAATCATGAACTCCTATAATCTTGTTTAAAAAGAGATTTAATTTCAACCGTCAACAATTAATAACATTTAAAAGAATCAGTTGAAGTCATCGTGTTCTAGAAGGTAATGTGTTGGCCAGTGGTTCGATACTCTGCTAAGACATATCGAACAAAGTGAAATATGTCTTCTGGCAGAATAATCTGAGAGTAAAATCTAATTGCCAAGAATATTTCTTTCTCTAACTTGCCATTTGAAGTCGACATTAAACCGCAACTCATGGATAAAATTAGTACACATAACAGGAGTGTGGTGAGAAGATAGTTTGTAATCCTGACTAAAGAATTGTAATGCACGACTAAGCGAGTAAGCGTTTAAACCCAAAGTTAAACTACAGTAAAGGAGTTCTAAAGCAAGTATTTCAACTGAAACGCCTAGTAATGATCAACAGAAAAGGTGTTGTGTTACATCTGGACCAAGATAAATCAGAAAGAGCTAGAAAAAACGTCTTCATAAAAAAGGTTTCACACGACCTGGAGACTGCTGAATGCAACTGGAGCAGTTTTTCATTTCCTAAACAGATTGAATAACGGGGGGTTTACATCGAAAGATGGCAAAATCTTATCGATCACAATAAAACACATTTAATTTAGTAATCATTTACGAGTGCTTCATAAAGTATTTCCAATAAAAAAATCTAACACTTCCATTTACAAAAGTCCCCATATGCCAACGACTGCCAATAGAACTTAAGTGCCAGAAAAGATATTCAAAATTCTAAAACCGAAAAGAAGGCGTGGTCTTATTAGACAAAGGTTTATTTTATTGTATAAATTGCTCTTGAAAAACGTTGCTTAAAATGCTTGTCATTCTGATTTGGCATTAACATGTTCGTTCGTATTCGTATTCATCAATTATTATTTAAAGATTTGCGCGTAATAATTAAAAACAAATTATTCAATGGAACTGGTATTTTAAACGGTGACTAATATTCTAAATTAAAAATTGCTTAATAATACAATACATTTAATAATAATAAAAAATAAACAAAAAAACAAAATTAATTTCGTTTTAGACATAAATTAGTTAATTAATATGACAAAAACGAAATCAATAAGTGGATAGTTGATAAACCTGATTTTATTGTATTATCAACGAGCGTTGACAAATGGGGGCTGGACATTAATCAGTGTGACCAACAATGCATTTATGACCCCTTTTTTACAACCCACACCAATACCTTCCCATCGTCTTACTATGCAGCGTTCCTAAACAACTTGTTTTTCTAGATAAAGCAAATTCTTAAATGCTAGGGTTGCCATCTCTTATTGCTTTGAGACAACATACATACATACATACATAATTGATCATTACAACCTTTCAGTTAAGGATTACGACCCAGCTTCTCACACCACTTATGTTATGTGTCATAATTTTATACATGATTGGCGGGATCTACAGTTTAAAGTCGACGCCGAACTACAGATTTTTTTGAGAAAAATTTCATGGCAATTTTATTTTATCAGAAATGTGCTGAGAGGAAGTCGTCAAAGAAATATTTTCCGTCATATTTCGTTTTGTTGGAGATGTATGATCTCACTAAAAGGTTGTGTGTTTGCTTTGCTTGTTGTCTTTGTTTTTTTCTTTCCTCTTTTTTTTTGTAAATGCAACAACAACTAAGACTGTAAATTTTATGAATGAATCGAATCACTCCGAATTATTTATGAGTATTATAAGTATTTTTCTAAATTTAAGAATCTGAATGAGTAGGCGTACGAATCAAACATATTTCGAAAGTTATGAGTTTGATCTCAACGTTGTACTCATACTCATTGCAACATGTACTTATAAATCAATGCAGTGTAGTGAGTACGAATGAATCAGAATAGTTGAATTTCAATACTGTTGACTCACTCATACTCGAAATTTCATGAGTACTTATGAGTAGTGAAAAAGCGATTCATTGCGTATTTCTGGTTTGAACCATGGTCTCAAATCTAATAAGCCAACACACTACCTACTAGACTGCGGACTCATCTCTCCCTCGCATCTTCTTACCATTATTTTATGCAGTTTTATAAAATAACTGTGGCAAATTCTTAAACAATAGGGTTACCATTTCTTATTGCTTAAAAACAACCCATCTCTGAAGACTTAAAAGACCCAGACCTAATTTGAAAGCTGTAGCAGCAACAAGTTGAAATACAGTTTTTTGCAGAACTTTGTGGAAACTAAATCGATGTAACATTTGTAAATGTATAGCAACATGTTTCAGCAACATTTAATATTTAAACATTTTTTTTTTACTTGTTTGCTTGAAAAAATTCTTTCTTAAGCCTTCTTGTAACACCATAAAAAAACCGCCCTCTATTGTGTTGTATTTTTTTTTTTAAGTTCCATACAAGATTGTAAATTTATTATCAACTTTGATTTGTAAATATTTATGTTAGTATTGTTCTGGAAAATGTTTACAAACTGCGTTATTATTCTAGAATTATTAAATTTGCAAATAACCAGAGACAGAGAGAGAGAGAGAGAGAGCACAACTGATAAGATTGTAGGCCATATGAGGCTTTATGGGAGATAGTGGCAAATAGTGGATGGAAAAAAATTCAAATAATTCTTGATTATTTGCCGCAATTACGAGAAGACAATATAAAATAGATTTATGAGAGTCGAGCACGACAATAAGAAGGAATGAAGATAAATTCAATATTAAATGGAAAATTAATAAAAGCGATAACAGTCAGTTGTAGGATGATTTTCCTTGTAACTTACATGCCTTTTAAGTTTGAGAACGCATTTGAAGACTTGTATTATCGTTTCTGTTATCATTTTTCATTTCGAAATAATGATTCATTTGTAAAACAATTTTCTTAATAAATTTTTATCAAAATTTTTCCATTCAAAAAGACAAACCCTTATGTTTCTTTTTTAATAAACTATTCTTATATTATCTTTTAAAACAAAAGACTTTCAAGTGATTGCTTCTTAATCAAAATTAAAAATAAAATAAAAACGAAATTAAAAAGAATTTCGAAATAGCACTTGAAAAATATAATCATTATCTATAATTTATCACACAGAACAATAATAATAAGAAATTAAAAAAATTGTTCTTTTTTTTAATAATTTGTTAACAATTAAATATGTATTGCCTTATAAACACAAGGGAACAAAATTATTTCTCTCGTATTAACAATTCAATTCAACTGAACTCGCATTGATAAATAGATTGTAAGTGTTATATGACAGCAAACAATGACTATTTTTGTTTTGACGTTTAATCTTGTTTTGTTGTATTTAATAACAGAATATGTATACAATATTTAACAACACTCGTAAATATAATAATTATTGTTATTAAAAGTAACACTTTTAAAGTGTTAATTTAATTGTATAATAAATAGAACAACGTATAAAAAAAGTTAAATAAATAAAGAAAACTAAAAAAAAAAAAAAAAAAAAAAAAATTTAATGTTTATTTATAAGACGACAAATAATGTTTCTCAGTTTTTTATAACATTTTACTGGCAGTCATAAAACTAAGGTCATTTAAAAGTTAAATATACTATGAGACAGTCTACAATCCTATAAAAAGCACAGGAGCTCAATAAACTTCTTCATCGCATGCCCTCTACCTTATTGTAACTTTACAAAATCTTCTGGGTCTTTCTATTAGCTTATCATCAATAGCTTTTATTCGTTTGAAAGAACCATTTTGTGTGGAATATAATTTCATTCACATGTCACCCGCGGCTTCCCTGGGTAGAGCGTTTCCAAAATATCAAATTTAGCATGACCCTGGCGTATAAATCAGGCTGAACTGCACTGATGGCATGGATTATATTGACTTTGATCACTGTTAGGGTTTGTGTCATATTCGCATACATCTTCGACTTCAGAAAAGAAAATCCCATAAGAAACAGTCTAACGTGATCAAATGATATAACCTCGATGGTCAGTTTCACATGACCTGCACATAAGTTAAGCATGCTCTCCAATCACTCATGTAGAATATCCAATGTAGTACGTGTCAGTGTAGCCCGTTAGTGCTGGCCTATTGAAACCAGATATTGTAAGTGCCCAGAAATTGGAAATCATCAACCTATAGTGCTCGCCGTGATGGCCTAGCCAGCGTTGTTCTCCTAGAAATATGGATCGATAACGTCTGTAGCCCCAACTGTGATTTCTTCCGGATGCATTGAATGCTCTTGGATTTCATATAGATTATTATCGTCCCTTCATTTAGAAATGGGCGCCATCGCTAAAGATAATTTTGATGAATATTAAAATCAGTTACTCACTGCTCCAGAGCCCTATTAATGTACACAAGGCGTTGTCTAGGGTCGTTTACCTTAAGTTCTTGGGCTAGTTGAATTTTGTACGGGTGCAGTCAGGGCGGAAAAGGTGCCAAGTTGTGGTCTACGAAAGCCCCAGATCTTGTGGGAGACGCGACGTCAATTGCCTAGTATACTCCTGCACGCTCTTATGGACAGCGACTATGTTTTCCGCAGATTTAGAATTTCGTCATACGGCGATACGTACATAATTGGTCATTACAACCCCTCAGTCAGGATTACGGCCTAGCTTCTCACACCGCTCATGTTGTATGCCTTAATTTTATACTTGTGTGGCGGGACCTACAGTTTAACGTCGACTCCGAACGACAGAATTTTTAAGAAACTTTTTCATGGCAGGTTTATTTACTCTCAGCGTTTTTGGCAGAAATCTGCTGAAAAGTCGCCGAAGAAATTTTTTTTTTCCATATTTTGTTTTGATGTCTGGGCTGGGGCTCGAACCCGGGCTTTGCGTCTAATAAGCGAACATACTACCTTCTAGACTACGCCGACTAGCAAACACACGTCCTTTACATACAGTCCAAGGTGATTTGGCAAAACAGATTGAATAAATAACAACTAATTTAAGAGATGTAGCGTCAAAAATGGCACTTATCAAATGTCAAAGTTCGGAAGTCTCCGTTACTTAATCACTTTAGTCAGGATTACAACCTAACTTCTCAAACAACCCATTGTGTGCTGTGTGTGTTAATTTTATACATAAATGGTGGGACCTACAGGTTTTAGAAAATTTTTTTATTTTATTTTTAGAGTTTTTGTCAAAAGACTGCTGAGAGGAATTCGCCTAAATAAATATTTCTTCATATTTTGTTTTGTTTAAAATATTTTAGCTAAGGTTTGAACCACAGGCTCTCGTCTAATAAGCCAGCAATGTCAGCTTCAGATTCAGAGCAGCAAAAACATTTAGAAAAATAATGTGTCTGCATATTTTTGCAAAATGCATATTTTTGCATATTTTCCAATAAAACTGCATTTAAAAGAGTTATCAAATATTTTATAAGGCTTTGTTTAAAACTTGCTAATTTATTAAGCAAATTGCATACTTAATACAGGCATATTTTAAAAGCATATTTACAAGATATCTACATATTTTTTAAAAACTTTATATTATTTCGTATGTATTTCCGTAACATGTTTAAATGATTAAATATTTTTAATAAAGTCTTCTACATATTTTAAAACCATATTTAGAGAGCATTTTTATTTAGTTGCAGAACTTTTTTAAAAAAAGTTGCAAACATGTTTTAGCATATTTCTAATAAAATATTTTATGATAGAAAAAAGCTCATAAGATCTTCAAAAACACCTGCTAAAAACTGCAATAAACTACAATTAAAAAAAATATTATAAGCATTTAAATAAATTATAATATAATCATAATTATTTATCGGGCATATTTTAAGCATTTTATTAACGATTTAAAATGCTTCACATTGTTTTCCTTTTTTTCGTATTTAAAATGAGTATTTCAAGTTTATCTAATAGGAATTGCAAATACATATTTTTGTATTCAATTTTTCAATATTTATTGTGCAAAAATAATAGAAAACAAAAAATTCTTGTCGTATAAATAACACCGTATATATCGATTGGATCTGTGTTTAACTTGAAATCAACTTGTCAATAAATATTTGTTATACAAATATTTGTTATTCAAATATGCTTTAGAAATATACATATTTTTTCTCTGCTTATTTTTGCTTATTTTTGTTTTCGTCTGTCTGTCTCAGAGAGTACTTGTCAAGGTCCTTTATTTAAAACAAATGAATTAGAAAATTCAAATTGAAGCCAAGCTTTTGTGGAGTTTGAAGTCTTGAACTGACTTGAAAATGAGTTGAAATTTATACATTGTCGCATTCGTTCATTGACTGACTCTGACTGACTGACTGACTGTGTTAACAATCATACATACGACAACTGCTTTAATATTTGTTGAAAAAACCAAAAAAAAAACATTTTTTATTGAAATTTTATTTTAAATGTCATTTTAATTTTATTTTTTCATTTTTATTTTCATTTTCTGTTGTGTTTAAAATACAAACGATTGGCTTGACTCGGTGTTTTTTTTTTTTTTTAATTTTATTTTTTAATATTTAAACAGCGTCTTGTTTGTATTGCCTTGTCGCTTGATATGAGTAACTGATTGAATGAATGACTGACTGACTGATTGACTGAGTACAGGGGCTGGTTGTGACTGGTCTTAATGAATACAAAAACACAAAATAAAATTATTTTTAAATCTTTAACTGGTTTCTGGGTATTTTACACATTTGCAAGTTATTTTATTTGATTCTTACGAATGAACACGTTTGAAGGAGGAGCACACAAATCGCCGCATTGTGCTCAAACGAAAACAACAGAAACGCATTTGGACTGTGACAACCAACACACATCAAAAAGTCACTTTAAAATTGATGACGGTCGGTTTGTGTATTCAAAAATTTGACAAGGTTTTAGCAAATCATTCCAATAAAAGCATCTTCAGAATGTTGAAAGATTTTTGTCAGGGATAGCTCAACTCCATAAAATACAAGATATTCCTTTGATACTTTAAATAATGGCGAGTAATTTGTACCACTCTACAGATCATGTATTTGAAGAATACAACCATCAAACTCGATGATCTTTTTAAACCCAATCGTTTAAAAAACCACAACTAGACTATAAAGTCGCCCTAGTCTAGTAGCTAGTATATTGGCTTATTAGACGTGAGGCCTCGGTTCAAACCCCAGGTCAAACGTCTACAACAAAATGAAATTTGAAAAAATATTTCTTCGGCGACTTCCTTTCTGTAGATTTCTGGCAAAAACTCTGAGAGTAAAATAAAATTGCCATGAAAAGTTTCTCAAAAAATCTGTCGTTCGGAGTCGACTTTAAATTATAGGTCCCGCCATTCCTATATAAAATTAACACACACAACATAAGTGTTCTGTAGCTGATTTATATTCTCGTTGCCATCACTTTTCCCTTACCCGCTACAGTCCGGAGTGTGAGGGTGGGTTAGGTGAGGGTGGGTTAGGGTGAGGGTGGGTTAGTGTGAGGCCGGGGACGTTCGAATACAAAAAAAAAAATCTGACTAAAGGTTTGCTACGACCACTTGTGTACGCCTGCGTAATAATTGTCACTCTGCACACATCATCCCCGAAGGATTCAACCAGCAATCTCGATGACCAAGCAGAAACAGAAACCAGAACAATTTTAAACAAGGAATACCATTCGAACGCCAGGTCAGGCATCAAAATGAAATATGAAAAAAAAATATTTATTAGGCGACTTCCTCTCAGCAGATTTTAGGCAAAAAAATCTGAGAGTGAAATAAAATTGACATGAAAAGTTTCTCAACAATCTGTCGTCCGGAGTCGACGTTAAACTGTAGGTCCCGCCACTCAAGTATAAAATTAAAGGCACACAACATGAGTGGTGTGAGAAGCTAGGCCGTAATCCTGACTGAAGGATTGTAATAAAGAATTATATATGTATGTATACCATTCGAACGTAAGAGGAAGTCAGAAGTACTGGAGTTTAAAACCAAGTCGTCCTTGTAAACAAACACCAAATTAACTTCATGAATTTTAAGACTCAAGAATTAAGACTCAGGCTCTGCCCTAGTAACTCGTAAACATGTGCGATTTTTATATTCCTTTTTCACACCTTCTTTCTAAAAATATAAAACTCGAACACAATAAATAAAAAAATAGTATGAATTTTTATACCAAAAAACATAAGAACCGGTTCTGGTTTTAAAACAAAAATTTTTTTTCGCTTCAATTTCTTTGAATTCCTTAAACAAAAATTTATCAAGACCTTGTTTTAAAATGAAAAATAAAAACAAAAATTAAAAAAAAACCACAGAAGAAATAATTTGCATTTTGATTTTATGACAAATTTTTATTGTTTATTTTTGGATTTAATTTTTAACTTAATTTTGTTAAACTTCAAAGAAATACTCCTCTCTCTACCCAGCCTTGAAGTGTCTGTTGGTTGAGGAGGGTGTTCGCTTCTCAAAATTAACATTCATTTCATTGATTTATTTCTGTATTTATGTATGTTGTGTTGGATCTCTACAATCTTTTCTAACACGTGTTAGATTTGTTACCATGATTTTGAAAATTAAAACCAAATAAAAATAATTTAATCGATTGTCAGAGAAAGAATTTATCACCATTCGTGTTGAGTTTGATTTTCTCTTCTTTTTTAACGGTTCACCAACCAAAAAAGTATTTAAATTTTATGGCATTTTAAGCAATAACTTTTGACACATCTTACAGTGTGATAAGTTAGAAAAAAATACTACTGTTATGTCTTTTGACATATGATGTATTCTTTTTGTTTATAGAAAATAAATAAATATAATTAAGCGTCTTGTTTGCATCAGAAAATAAAGTTTTTTTATAATTAATAGCCACAATTCAAAATTAATATGATTTCGTTATGAAATTTATTTGGTTTGACATTCTTTTTCGTTTATTTCCGAATTCCAACCAGAATTCTTCGGGAGTGTAGTGAAGCGCCATAACAACTACATTAGGCATCTGCACGGCCAATGCTTTAAACAAAATTAACAACGAAAAATGTCTGCATTTTTCCAGCGACAATAACAGGGAATGTGAATAATGTGTAGCTACGAATAAAATCGTATAATATCAGTGCTAGTATCGATAAATAGCTTCTGGGAAAAGTTTTCCGAAAATTGCAACGGCAGTCAACGTGTTCAATTAGTTCACCATAGACATGAACCATAGGCAATAATAACATTAGCGAACACAAGTCGTTGAATCGACTCTGACCCTAATTTTCATCGAAAAATCATCTGCGATTAGACCCATTTCTGATCGAAAGAGTATCTGAACAAAGAAAATTGTTGAATTTCGGTCGATACCAATCATTTATTGGGTTTTATTAGGGACACCTTAGGCTATAATTTGTATACAGTGGGATACGTGCAGCAAGTCGCATTTTCCACAATATCCATCATTCGCCATCCTACCCAGACTCTGTTAACAGAGTAAATATTTGAAGACCGATAACTTCCAAAATTATTTGGGATATACCACTTATTGGGTTTCATTAGGGGCACCTTAGGCTACAATTTGTATATAGTCAGATATCTACAGCAAGTCTCTGATATCGTATATTTGGGTGATATCTTCCTTGACTATTTTTCGTGTTTTCTGTTTATCACTTAACATTGCTCTGTTAATTCTAACATTAGCTCTGTTAAAATTTTTTGTTTTTGTCTTTGCTAGTAAAATTTGAATTTATCTTCACACACATGAAAATAAGCCATTTTGAATGTGCTCTACTAAGAGAAGTCGTTGCGGACATTTGAACGATATTATATTGCATACATAATGTAATCAATATTTCTTTTTAACGAATAAAAAATTTCAATGATGCGCTTAATGAAAGACCCAAGAAGATTTTGTAAAGTTAGAATGAAGTAAAGGACATCCAATCAACAGTTCCCAATGCAAGAAGTTTATTGAGTCCCTGTGCTTCTTATAGGATTGCAAATTACGTCGTTGGTGATCTTCAATTGGTCTTTCAAATGAATAATTTGAATTTCTGGGAGTGTGATTGGGATTCACTTTATTTTATTTAAATTTAAAGATAGACAGCGCTTAGAAACACACCCTAAAGAGTGTACTGGTACTAATGCATGATCGGACATACGTATTTTGTGAGAATGGGAATCGATGTAAAATTTATTTATAAATGAAATATGAAAGAAATGTTTAAAATTTATAAATAATAGTTCGGTTTATTTACCATATTTTTTATGTTGCGCTTAGGCCTGAACAATATTTTTTAACTTGTGTGGTGGTACTGACCTGCAAATAAAATATTAAAAAAAAAATTATTAGTTTAAAGGAATTATAAAATGATTGTAATTTAAAAGACTAAGGAAAGATATAAATCGCGGTAGATATATGTACATAGGGTTCTAGGATAGCATTTAGTGTTTTTAAATTCCTTTCCCTTTTATTAAGAAACATTAGAGCTGTAACATATATTTTATTTTTGCCTTTCCAATTGCTCATATTTTTAATTGAAATAAAAATTTTATAACTTTGCTGTGTATTTTGTAAAGACAAAAGACAACTTAAGGCAAAAAAAATATATATTCTTTTACGATCTATTCTTTGGTTACTTGAATTGTCGTCGTAATTTTCTCAGCAAAACTAAGTAAAACTTTAATAAAAATTTCTCACATCGTTTTTAACAAAAAGTCATCAAGATACGAGCATACACAAAAACTACAACACAATAAAAGTGTTGAAATCTTTTTAGCAGAGAAGTATAAGACAAAGAAAAATAATTTTTTTTAATAGAAAATTCAAGTGGTCCACCAAGCCCGCTTGTAACTCATATACCCAGGAAAAAAAAAACAAGTAAAAAAGCAACAACATGTGCAACATTTTATCTCTCTATGCAGCAGCAGCAGCCAGCCAGTTTGCAAAGCGTTTTTTTCCTGTGTGCCTCGATTTATGAATGAATTTTCAAGATGTGTACGTATGTGTGTATTTTAAAAGAATATTTTGTTTCCATTATTTTAAAATAATTGTTTTTGTTTTTTTCCAGCAACTTTAAGAAAAAAATATATATTAAATTACGAAACAATATTGAAAATTTTATTTTCAAGTGTTTAAAATAAGTATATGATGACCGAGGGACGTTGGTTCTTGTAAAAAATGAATCGTTTTATGACATCCATATAATCATCGAAAGCACTTTGTTTGCTTAACGGGAAAGCGTGATTATTTTCAAAAGAAAAGAAAGCCCAACAAAAAAATTTCTACCGGAAGTGAATTCTATAAAAAAAATATAAAATAGAAGAGGAACAACAGAAATATTACGTTAATTTCACTTTCTATAAACAATTTATTGCTGATTATTATTTTATTTTCCAATTTTATTTCTTTTTTTTTCCTTTTTTGTTAAATTTTTTTGTAGAACAAAGAAACTCTTGAATTGTCAATATTTTTCGTATGAATAATGCCAAAACAGAAGCAACAACAAACAACAACAAAATGAAAAGTGAAATCGATCAAATATAACAACAAAAAAACCCAAATTGTTTGCATTCATACACTGGAAAAAAATTTAATTGTGTCACGAAAATAATCTGAAATATTGAACCTTAAAGTGAGAGTGTCTAACTCAAAAGGCGGGGCGTTCACTAAGCGCTTCCTGCTTTTGAAAAATTAAAACAAAGTTTATGTGAATCATCTTTGAAATTTTTTCATTTGAAAGGCCTCTTGATACCATTAAGTATGGAATATAACATCCTTCGAAATGTCCGATTTTTCATGACTGGCACATAAATCAGGTTGAATTTCACCGATGGCATGGGTTATGTGGGCTTTCAGGACCACTGTGGTTTGTAGTTTATTCGTATACACCCGCGACTTAAGAAAAACCCCACAAGAAAAAGTGTAACGGAGTCACATCACACAATCTCGGTAATTAGTTCACATCACTTACACGTGAAATGACTGCGCTCTCAAACTGCTCATGCAAGTTATTCAATGATGATGCATGAGCTGTGTGACACGTAACGCCGTTTTATAGAAACCCTATGTCATTGGTCTCCACATCATCGAATTTAGATCAAAGGAAGTTAGTAACCATACCTCCATAGTGCTCGCCGTTGACAGCGATGGCCTGGCTAATGTTTTTCTCAAAGAAATATGGACCGATGACGTTGCCAGCTGAAAATCCTTACCGAAAATCCTTAACGATGCATTTATATGCTCTTGAATCTTATATGGATTAGTATCATCCCAAATTCACAAATTCATCCACACAAATTCATTCACAAATTCATTCATCATTGCTGATTTTTCGTTGATTTCGATTGCGTTACGTTAGTCAAACTGAACACCCATTTTCATAAAAGAATTTTATTATTTACATGTGTTGTCCGAATGCTATGTCCATGATAATGGATGGTTTGATGATGATTGATGATGATGATTGATGATGATGATTGATGATGATGATGATGATTGATGATGATGATTGATGATGATGATTGATGCTGATGATTTGATAAAGCATACTCAATTAAAGGCTCCCGATTTCATAGTTGTAGCTTCAACAAAAAAATTCAAAAGTCTCTGTCGGAAGATACTTTATATTCACAAGACCTTCTTGTGGTGTTCGTTAATGAAGTGTTTTAGGGTGGAAAACATACATACATACATACATTCATACATACATACATACATACATACATTCATACATACATACATACATATATATAATAGGTCATTACAACCTTTCAGTCAAGATTACGACCTATCTTCTCCCAACAGTTTAAAGTCGATTCCGAACGACAGATTTTTTGAGAGACTTTTCATGGCAATTTTATGTTCAGTCTCAGTGTTTTTGCCAAAAATCTCCTAAGCGGAAGTCGCCGATGAAATATTTTTTCATAATTCGTAATACTAAGCCAACCCACTACCTACTAGACTACAACGACTTCGGTTTATCATATCTGGCCCATAAATCGGGCTGCATTTGCTCGATGGTATTAGTTATGTTGGCTTTGAGGACCGTCATGATTTGTGGTTTACAAGGCAAACTACACGGTCTCAGTTTTTCATATTTCGTTTTGTTTGAGATGTTCGGCCTGGGATTTGAACCGTAGCCTCACTCACCTCCAATAAACCGACACACTACATACTGGACTACATAATAGACTATCGAACACACTTTGGACGAAAAAGGCCTATAAGACCAGTTAGAAAAACAATTTAGAGAATAGCTGTTGGGAATTTTATTCCTCCGACCTATACCCTAGAGTCTAGACTTTCCCTCAGCTAACTACCAATTGTTTCGATCGATTCAGAGCAGATTATCACTTGACTTGACTTTGACTTTTTAACTGAATATCCAAAATTGACTTGAAATTGTTTCTTGGCGTCCAAACAATGAGCAGTTCCTTTGGCCATGGCGACGGTTCACAACAAACACTTGAAATCTGTCAAAAATGCTGTCATGTTTGAATTATGTTGCCATAAATTTTAAGAAATTAAGCGAAATTTATGGTTTTTCTTCTTTCTTTGCTTTTTATTGATTTTTTTAAATACATACATATGTGTGTATGTACGTATATATGCATGTATATTCATAATAATTCTTCTATTTTTATGTTCCTTTCTTTTTTTTATTTTTTTTTTGTGCATCACTTCCTTTCTATAACAAATTTAAAAAAGAATTGCTTCGTGTTTCTTTGTTCCTTAATTTAAAGGAAAAGCCTGACAATTTCTTTCAACTGCAACCATTATTTATGATCTAAAAAAAAAATGTCATTCATTAACAAGAAGTGTAGAGCAGAATAGAGTAGAGTGGACCATAACTAAAGAGGCCGTCCACATAATGGCAACGGCTAGGCCATCAAACAAAATCAGCTTTATTACGCCATGACATCGTCTCATCATAACAACAAGACGACTAAAGGACTAATGAACACTTTTTTGAAATTGTAAAGATCCCTACCAACATACACAACGTGAGGTCCGACACGATATGGTCGCCTTGTTGCAACTACAAATATGTACGTGTATGATCAATGGCCTGTTTGCAATTACGACTGGTTTGTTTAGCAAAAGCCCACTTTAAAGCTGAGAAAAAAGAAGTGGAAAGAAAAACAGAGCGTCAAGTCAAACACAAAGCGTTCGCTTTTGCTTGTTTACCACATAAATTGTAGGTTTTTCTTCGTTTTTTTTTTGTGTTATTGTTGTTCAGATTGGTTGCTTAATAAAACATTCCGTCCGGGTGAACCAGTTTTAAAAATGAAAATCACTTTTTAGCAGCAATTATTTCCGAAGGTTGATTGGAGGGCTGCTGGTGCTGCCTGCCTGCTGCCACTCGCTTTTTATTTTTTTCGATTTTGTTTTTGGTTTTGTTTATTGGTTTGAAGGACAACAACATCAGCATCAGCAATAAAAAATTATGGTAAAATTTTTATCATGAAGTTCAAACATTTCCGCTGCAACTACATACATATGTACATACATCCAGCACTTGCTTGCAACAAAGCAATTACAAGCCAGTAGGCTGATTGGAGAAAAATTATCTCATTTTGAATCGTTTTTCTTTGTTTTTTTTTTGTTTTTGTTTTTAATTTTTTAAGTGGCTACTGCTGCTATTCAGTATGCATTTCTATGATTTTTTTTTTGTACATTTCAAGTCGAGGCGGAAATTTCAATTTGAAATGAAAAGCATTGGTTTGAAGTTTCATGTAGTTTTACATGATTTTTACTTTTTTTAAGCACACAGACAACATAGAACACATCAATAGAGAGATTTAGTACCAGAACGACATTGCAATTACAGAATTGTCCCTATTGCCGTCATTATGAAAAACAAATTAGGGCCTTTAATCGATATTTGCCTGTCAGCTTCATACTTTCATAAGCCACTGGATGATATGAAAGCATTTTAAACTTTAGATCTCCATAATTCATCTCGAAGTTACTTAGAATGACCCTTTTACTCGGTTATTTTTTCCATTTACGCTTTTTTAAAAGACATAAAGCGGACATAAAATACTTTTTCACTCCATAAAGCAATATCTTGCTTTGTTTCAGTTTCCTTAATCAAATCGTTTCCAGCTAAGCAGATGATTTATTCCGTGTATGGCATATTCTAGAATGATAGAGTTACCATCGTTTCTTAAAAACAATTGGTCAATTCACACAAACCGTTGTATCGTTGTATTCACTGTATTGTTGGACGACTATACAACAGTGTATGCTTGTTGTTGATAATTTTCATGTAAAAATCCGATACACTTATACAAATTTTTTCATATGTTTCTAGAAGTTGTATTGGTATCGTGCTATCGAATTGCTTGAATGCCAAAAAATTATGAAGAAGAATACGGCATATACAATACAGCATAGCTTTGATCGTTCACAAACAACCAAGTGTATTCAATACAACATACACGATATAAAGTCGTGTGAATTGACCAAATGCCTTCTGTAAAAATGTATTGGATTTCGTGTAGGGTGTAGTAATGACAAATATTAATTATTGAGTCTCACACTTCGAAATACCTGACCTTCAGAAGATATTTATTGCTGGCATTATCCTATCAGGGATGTAAGAGTTGCACCCTGTTACTAGATAGACTTTTATAATAAGAAAACCATGATTTGTCACGACATTTGTCATTAAAGATTTCTATAGGAAGAGTTTCTTCCAAATGGACAAACAAAAATCTTCATCAAAATATTTGAAACAAATGTAAGTGGATCACATGGTTTGAAACTTCTTTCGAACTCGTATTATAAAAGGATTATATCTAGACCAAACTGCCTTACTAGCTCCAATAGCGTTATAAAATGGAAACTCTTAGATTTTTGAATCCAAAAGTTTTTTAGGCAGGCTAAGCTGACATTACAAGGCTTGTTGATGTTAATCCTTGTGATTCGATATTACAGAAGTGTTACAGACTTCTTTTGATTAATCGCCCGCATGTTTGGCATGGAACCATGAATGCAGGATTGACTTTATCAGAAGTTTGAATTGTTGTGGTTGTTTTGGTCCAATAGGACATAACTTTCCGTCTTTCGCTGCAAAGTTATACAGAATCATGTGGTCAGTAGACCGACGATATACATATTTGGGGATATCATTAGCCCTTTGATTAAAACCAAAAAAAACTAGATCTATCTATCTCCCATAGCAAAAATTAAGCTAGGTCTGTAGTAAGTAGGCTGTCACCAAATTTGAGCAGTTAAAACCAAAACATAAATTTGTTTTTTGTTTAATTGGTGGCTAAGGGATTAAATGATCAATTTAAAGTGAATATAAAACTCAGCGTATGCTAAGGTCTCGCGAATTCAGACATTTACTGACTCACTTAGTAAGGATTACAACCCAGCTTTTTGCTTCACATACTTGTTATACAAAAAAGAATTCATTGTCCATAACATGTTGACCATACCCTGTATTTTTTACAAACGTAATGATTTATATACAATATTTTTAGTGGGTTTTTTTTATTATTTTTTAACCTGTTAAACGAGATGAATATTTAATTTTATTTAAATATTTTTTCTTATAAGAAATAAACAAAAAACAAAAAAAAAATTAAATAAAAAAACTACACACAGAATATTCTTTTGTTTTCATTAAAAAAAAAAATAAAAGTCTTGTTATAATTCAGTGTTGATTTTGAAAACGTGATTTTTTTATGTAAAAAAATGAATTTCGTTTTTGTTTTATAGCAAAAGGGGCTTTTTTGTTTCAATGAAAACGAAACAGGAAATTTCAAGTTCTTGACTCGATTACTACAATTTTGTTTGTATTCCATCATAGAGACAGGATGTGGCGTAGTTTAGATTAAATTAATGTTTTAAAGATTAAAGAAAATTGTTTCTATAAAAAAAACACCATGTAAGTATGAAATGATTTAAATTTAATCTTATTTTAATGAAAATAATCGTTAGAACGAGAGCATGTATTAAACGCAAAAAAAGAAAAAATTAAAGTTCTTGATGAGATCATTGGAAGATAGATCATTGGAGTTAATGACTTGAATTACGTTTTTTGTGAAATTGAAATGGAAACTATGATACTTAAATAAGAATTTAGCAAAGAGTCTCGTGCAAGTTATGTCCTTAAAATAAGATAAATACCCTGTCGATTTGGTTTGTACACCCTGGCAAGATTAAATCGTCAAGCATCGAAAGTATTTCTGCAGACTTATTGAATTCTAAACCCATCAGATTGGATTCAGACCTGAGAAAGCCATTATTGGCCATCCATATGCGAATATATGGGGTGCCTAGATTGTCTGATAGGCATTACATTCGCTAAGACAGGAATAACCTCACTATCTTGGATCGATTTTGAACTCATAGGACTCGCACTGTTGTAAGGATATGTGGCACAAAATGTTGACATTCAGCAAGTTTAAATATTCATGAGCTGTGTTGCCTTTACATAGCGGCTGGAGGCATCTAGTTGCCTAACACTAGAATGCCCATACAAATAAATCCAAAAGGAAACTAAAGAATGGATAACCCAACACGTACATACATATATAGAGCAGACAGACTCATTTTAAATTAGACAGCATCACCAAAGAGAGGGTGAACGTATTGGGGACATCGTCGAAGTACGTGACTTGCATGTGTGTGAAGATAAATTAAAATTTGAATAGCAAAGACAAACACCAAAAATTTTAACAGAGCTAATGTTAGAGTTAACAGAACAATGTTAAGTGGTTAACAGAAAACACGAAAAATAATCAAGTAAGATATCACCCAAATATACGATATCAGAGACTTGCTGCAGATATCTGGCTATATACAAATTGTAGCCTAAGGTGTCCCTAATAGAACGCAATAAGTGGTATATCCCAAATAATTTTGGAACTGGAGATATTAGGCTTCAAATATACCCTATGTTAACAGTGTCTGGCTAGGATGCCGGATTATGGGTATTGTAGAAAGATGGGACTTACTACAGATATCTGACTATATACAAATTGTAGCCCCATGTATAAAATTAACGCACACAACACGAGTAGTGTGAGAAGCTAGGACGTTGTACAATGGGTCAATTCGACCTCCGGGTACTGTATTTGTCACAGTTGACAAGTACATGTCCTCTAACCTAACCTACAAATTGTAGCCTAAGGTGTCCCTAATAAAACCCATGTGTCTTCACACATATGTGACTTGCAACCTCATAATAGTCCGAAGTAATGTTTAAAGCTGTTCCACCACTATAACCCGAACACCTCTACACCTCTAACACCTCAGACACCTCTAACAAAACAAGTAAAGTCTTCTGGTAAAAGCTCTGAAAGTAAAATTTCTCAAATCTGTTGTTTGAAGTCGACATTAAAATTGTACATCCAGCCACTCATGCATTAAATTTTATAATTTGAGAGCTCCGTGCGCGTTGATATTAATACGCTTATGAGTATTTATGCTGGAGCTGCAAAGAAAAGAGATTTTAAACTGCTACAGCCAGTGTGGTCAGATAACCAGCGTCGCTGGTATACTCTCTTTTTGCCGGGCTGTGGCTCGCCGGTTGTCCGAACCTAAAGCGTACTCACATGTATAAAAAAAATCCATATCAGCTTTTGATCTAAAAGAAATCTACAAAAAAAAACACATTCTAATGGACCCGAAAGTGATACAAATACCGTGAACGGAGGCTAAACGAGGGACAGATACTTAGCCGAGCTACATAAACACAATGAGGAGAGCTGACAGATGTCATTGGAGCTCTACGACCCACCCACAGGAACCCATTTTGGTTTGATGTCCGACCTTACGTCTAATAAGCCAACACACTACCTACTAGACTAAGGCGACTTCACTATTTTGAAATTAAATAGTAGGTCCTGTCGCTCGTGCATTAAATTGCTACACACAACCGAGGTGGGGTGAGAAGCTGTGTCGGAATCCTGGCTGAAGGTTTGTAATGACCGAATACGTGAGAATGACTTCATGAAGCCTCCAAAATTTCACTTCGAAATCAAGACCTTCGTAGTCAGTATGGACAGTCAACCGTCAACAATGTTATGGCATCAGTACTTTAGCATACGTATGTTACAAAATACATCGACGATCCTGTAAAAGGGAAAACCTAGCAACAGCGACTATTTATAAAGAAAGGAAAATAAAGTCGCATGATTAATTATTTGCGAGGGATTATAAAATATTTTCTTTTTATCGACAAAAGACAGAAAGTGTATGAGATATTCTTTAATGCCACAATTTATAAAGCTTTTTAACATATTCCCTTGCCTCAGTGCTTAGTTTTCATTTGAGAAAAAATTGTACGAAATAAAACTCAATTTATATACGGATTCGAAATAATTTCTTACTCGATCGATCATATTTTATTGAATGAAAAAAAGGTGGAAAAAACAAAAAACATTGTAAAGGAGTTAAAAAGGTATGAATATGAATATGAATACGAGTATGAATAAAAATTACAATTTACACGTACTTTGTTTAGGCAAGGAGAAGAATATCTTCTAACAGAAGACAGAACAAAGAAGCCAGGCAAACATACATACAAGGCTTGAGTTATTTGTAAAAAGAGTCGATGAATACCGCCACAGGTTCCATTTGAATTGGCGGCATTTTTTTCACTCTCCCTCTGTCTCTGTGTGTATTGATAGCAATTCCTAAACAACGAATGGCAATACGAAAATATGAAAAATTATTACAATAATCGAAAACTACACAAAAAAATACGATGGAAACTTAATAAATTATGAAAGAAAAATAAAGAATAATTTTTTAGCAATTCGACAAACAAGCCATCTTAACTAGAGAGAGATGCAGAACTCCTTTTATATGTAGAAATCTAAATAAATTACAAATAATAACGATGATAATGACCAGTTTCGAATGTAGGAAATTCTTGTAAAATGTAAACTAAAAACCAAACGTATTCCTCTATATAATCATGCCGCTCTTCGTCTGTATTGTATTGCACCAGCATCAGCACACAGCACCATTACAACATCCCATGAATGTCTTTCGAAGATGATCATGTTTTTTTTCTGTTGCATATTAAACACATCATATGTGATCTGCTTTTTATTTTGTATTGAAAAAAAAAAAATCGCCAATAAAAGAAATAAAAAAGGAAACGATAACGATAGAACAGCAATTCTTGTTTTCTTTTGTAAATGGAAGCGCCCTTTATTATTAATTTAAGAAAACCAACAATTGACCAACCATGATAAACGTTAAGTGGCTGTGCGATATTAAAAGAATTGAAATGTTTCTCGAACTTGTTTAACCAGTCATTAAATTTACTTTTTAAGGGTGTAATATCTTCCCTCTATGCTATTCATCCTGTCCTGTTTGAGGGGAATTTCTTAAGACCAATCAAGCCATCACATTGATAAGCCATCAAATTGCTGGCTTAACCAAAGCTAGGATAGTAAAAAAACACTTCAAATGGCGATTGCAATAAACAATACCAAAAATAAAATTTTAAGAATCATTTGAAAATGGACTTGAATTGGACTTAGGCTTTAAGGACTAAATGGTTACTTACTTCACTTGCCATAGAATAAAAACCCCGAAATTAATCGAGGGAAAGATAAGTTGTCCCTTTCATAGAAATGTTCAACAGAGAAAGAAGCCTCCTTCGACCACAACTGGGACCGGATATAAAGGCATCGAGATAATACAGGCTACAAAGCTAGTATAAAGTCATCGTCCAAGAAAATTCAAATTTTAGTTCAAAAACTGCAAGTTACCGACCAAAAAAGTGCAAGTCATTGACCAGAATAGTGCAAGTCATCGACCTAAAAATGCAAGACATCGTTCAAAAAACAAAATGCATCAACCAAAAATATGCAAAAAATTCAAGTCATCGTCCAAAAACGAAATGCATCAACCAAAAATATGCAAAAAATGCAAGTCATCGTCCAAAAAACGAAAGTCATCTACCAAAAATATACAAGGCATTGACCTAAAAAATCATGTTATCAACAAAGAACTATAAATCATCGTCCAAAAAATGCACATTATCGTCCAAAAAATGCAAGTCATCGTCCAAAAAATGCAAGTCATCGACCAAAAAAGTGCAAGTCATCGTTCAAAAAATGCAAGTCATTAGCCAAAAAAGTGCAAATTATCGTCCAAAAAAATGCATGTCATCGACAAAAAAAAATGCAAATCATCGTCCAAAAAATGCAAGTCATCGAAACACGATATGGAAGCCATCCACAAAAAAAGCAAGTTATCGAGAAAAAGACTGCAATGCGGCAGTTTTTTCTTGCTTTATATAGAAAACTTTTTGTTGCTGATTTGAAGAAAACATATAGCTTTGTTGCCTATATCTCCAAGTAACGCCCGATCGTAACGACAACTGGTTTGGATTCCTTGATACCATGGCTATATTGTCCACTAGGTTCATTTCCCCAACAGTTCCATTTTTATCTGATTTAGACCCATTTTTACAGAGCACTTTTTTCTTTATTTGAAGAAAACAATTAACTTCGTCGACTATACCTACGGTGTCCAAGTAAAACCCGACCGTAAGGAAAGCTGTTTTTGAAAGGATTCCAAGGATGATACCATGGATATATAGTGGGATACTTGCAGCACATTTCACATTTTTCCACAATATCGATCATCCTCTTCAGACAATTAGCTTTTTTGTCTAAGTTTTCCAAATTTTAAAAACAATTTCCGAATTATCACGGAAGCTGTTCTACTCAGGAACGCATGGAGTATAATTGTTAAAGAACGGAATAGAGATTCCATTCCCTGACATCGTATGTTTGTAGCTTCTGTTAAATACTTAACATTGCTCTGCTACCTGTAACATTAACTCTGTTAAATTTCTGGTTTATGTCTTTGCTAGATAAATTCGAATTTCATAGAAAAATGTAATCAAAAATGTATCGAAAACAATTGACAATTTTTCTGTAAAAACATGAAAAGCGTTTGAAAATCTCTGTTTCAAAATGCTCCAGTCTACAGTGCCTTAACTAAGCAACTTTGCTTCTTAAGTAAAGCAAGTGTTCTTGGTCTCTATCATACAGTCACACTTCCTTCCTTTAGTTTCTTATCTTTTGCTGTACAACAGCACTCATAAAAATCTTGGAAAAAAGCAGAACAAACAAAAAAAACAACTACAATTCGAAAAACATCTTCTACATGGCCATCGACAAGTGTTTCTATGTGTGGCTCATTGTTAAAAGAGTAAAATTGTTGTTGATAACCACTTAACCTTCCAATAATTGTACTCGTACGTACAATGAATAACAAGCAACAACCAATAACAACAACAACAAACAACGACAACAAATGGTACGCAACGAATATTACAACGTTGTATCAGTGCCAGATGATAGATACAGAGCAGAGCTGTAATGGAGATAAAACAACACAGTAGAGTAGTTAGTAGAGATCAGTCCGCACCACTGCTTGCATTTACATGCAATGCTGGAAGGCAACGTTGTTGGCCTTTTTTTTAAGAGTCTTAAACAAAGAAAGAAACGCATTTGCAAGACGTGGCTGCAAGTTGCTTATCGCTAGTGTGGTGCTCTCTTAACACCCCATGCGACTGTGATCAAACGACCAAATGACCCAGAACAATTGCTTGATCATCATGTGTGCTCAATGTTGCAGGCATGTTGTTTATGATTATGTTTTCGGTTTGATTCGTTCCGTTTCGTTTCGGTTTTGGTTACACAGATGATGGGTATCATCATCGTCACTGGTGTTTAGTTTAATAATTTCTGTAAATAAAATCGTTTGCGATGGCAAATGATTTTTATTTATTGTTATTGGCCAACGTACATACATATGTACGTACGTACTCGTTGTCTTTTGCAAAGTGTAAAATGAATGAATTTGTATAGCAGATATGCATGCATATAATAATGTTGCAACATTGTTGCAAGGTGATAAATTTTAATGTATTTTTCCTCGTTCTCACTTTTTCAGTTGATAAAGAACAAAAAACAACAACAACAACAACAAGAAATAGAATTAAAATAATTAGTTTTGCTTAGCAATAAAACTGTGCGTTTTTTGATGGAAAAAATTGTCCGTGGGAGTAAGTTAGGATAGAAGGATGTGGCAACTTTGTTGACATCAAAGTTTACTTAAAGCGATGCCTCTGAGCATGCTGACCAAGATTAAACTGTCTCGATTCTCACAAATCTGGCGATCAGTTTTATAATTCGCTGTATGACATCTGTGGTATATTGGCGAAAAACTTGATCAAGTGATTTTTAGAGTTTCTTTGATTTAGACAACTTTTAGGGGGTGATTCAAGCTATGTATGGGCTGCCATTTGGCCCGTGATCAAGTCATTAGCATCGGACTTCCTATCTGACTAATGTCCTTCTTATGGATTTTCTTCTTCACCAAGAATTTCTAAAAAAAAATTCAAAATTTATATGTATGAAGATAAATTCGAATTTTAAAATCCAAGACGCAATCCATAAATTTTAGCAGCGTCACTTTTGCCGTTAATAGAGCAAAATTTGTGGTTAATAGAAGAAAATTTGTTCTTAACAGAACACTGTTAGCTGTTTAACAGTATCCATCTGAACAAGCCTATTCGTTTAGAAGCTAATTTTAGGACAAATACTAGTACCATATCATACTCAAAGGAAGATTCCAAGGCCTCTTAATATAATCAGCAAAAAAGCCACATATAAAGTGATATGGTATTGTGAAAATTGGTTTTGAAACTATCAATTTTTTAATTGAAAATCAAATGGCCATTTTGGAATGAGAAATTGTACACCAACTCGACTCTATGCAAATGGTAGTCCAGAGCGCCCTCTTTCGAATCGTGATCGTTGGATAGCTGGAATATTTTTTATTATTATTTTATTTTTATTATTATTTTTATTATTTACAAATAATAACGATCATAATGAGAATTAACCTTTATGTCAATAGTCTGCAATAATTGCAAAGTAGAAGATTAATCTACTGATTGTCACTGGTTAACAGTTAACAGTGCTCTGTATAGCAAATTTTGATCTGTTAACATCAAATATGGCGCTGCTAAAATTTATGGATTACGTCTTGGATTTTGAAATTCGAATTTATCTTAACACACATATAAAATTTTTATTATTTTTTTTCTACTAATATTTGTAGCGTACACCCAAGCCTATTAGTTTCAAAATTTTTGTTTAATTTATGTTTTCTGGTTCAAAACATTTTTAGAATATTTAAATAAAATTCTGTTTAATAACCCACTTTCTAATTGGCAAAATAACAATTAAAATGCGACCATGTTTGGAACAACACAAGCGAAGCGCTGCTTATTTGAACGCAATTGGATTTAGAGTTTGACACCAATTTCAAGTGGACAATTTATATTGAATTTGAATACGACAATTGAAGAAGACATACATACATATGTACATACGTAGAAGCAAAAGAAACATAAAACGTGAGTACGTTTTCTAATGAAGTTGAGAGAAACAAGTACAAAAAGTATGTAATTTTTTAACAAAAGAAAAAAACATTCAATTTTTAAATAATTGAAAGAAAGAAACAAAATTTATTAATTTTTTAAAAGAAATTGAATTAAATTTTAAAAATTCTAAAGTGTTTAAATTTCTTTTCTAAATGATACACAGGCTTTAATTTCATTATAATGCTAATGGATCATAACTTTATGTACGAAATCTTTTGTCATCTAAATGATCGCCATTGGATTGATAGCAGCAGTCGATCATTTTTATTTGACGAACTCTTTTTCGCTTAGTTTGGGCGGTATTTTGGCAATAACTTGAGACATGTTGATTTTAAAATGCTCCAAAATTAGGAGATTACCAGCGTGGACACTGGCCCTATAAAAGAAGTCTAAGGGTGTCAACTCACATGATCGTGTTGGTCCGCTGACATTGCCAAAACTAAAACAAATGTATTTTTTTTTTTTTTTTTGACAACTTCTTACGCAACAATGTCAAACCCGGTGATGTTGTGTGGCCCTTTTTACGGTCTTGTTTGAACTACATATCGTGCAGCTCCTAAGCATCAATATCAGGCCAAAACACTCGGTTATCATGCAGTCGTAGTGTTCTGATTGAAGTGTAGCGATTTTCCAGGGTCAGTTTCAAAGCAAACTATGTTGCGCACCAAACAATCACTTTTCCCGTGGTAGTACCACTTTTATGTAGTTTTCTGAGCCCTATATGCGACAACTTTACTTATTGCAGTAACCGCCGACTGTGAAATTGTCTTCATTGCTGAAGAAAACTTTGTTTGAAAAATCGTCATTGAAGGCCTGCTGCCCTAGAGTCAAATCTGTATGTCTACGGCATTGTGAATGGTCAGCTGGCTTTACCCAATGCGTAAATTGGATTTCATATGAGTTGGGGTGCCAATCCAAGCCGTAAGATAGGCTGAATTGCTGAGAAACCCATGGTATCGACCAATTCCAGTTATCAGCCACAGTTCCTCTACCAAAAGCGTTATTTTCGGATGCTACACAGACGTCAACACTTTCTTTATAATCCTGAAAATTCCTTGTACACTTTATGACGATGATTATGATGATCATGATCGCCCAGTAATATTCCAAAAGTAGCTATGTTTGTATCACCACTTTTATAGAGAGTTTCAACGATTTTCAGGCGTTTTTCGATTGCTCACGGACCAGAACATTCTACAAAATAAATGGCACTTCAGATTATAGATGTTTAACACGTTGACTGCTGCGGCAATTTTCAGAAAACTGGCCACCCAAGCCGACATTGACTTTTTGTTCTTTTCCCAGAAGTTGTTTCTCGATACTAGCACTGATATATTACGATTTTATTCGTAGCTACACAAAAATGCCAAGTTTAGTGAGTACGAGATAACTCGTAGTTGGCACCCTAGAAGGGAACGTAATCTACGAGCTATCTCGTAGACGGCAGTCAACGTATTAACGGATGACAGACAGCATTGTCGTCGTACCATTGGTTTTAAAACCACTAAATAGATAACCCAATATAGCACTCTAGTGCCATCCTATATTTAATTCCCCTTTAAAATAGTTTAACTCTTTAGCTGATAAAATAAAAAAAAAACGAATTAAAAATAAATATTAAACAAACGAAGAAAATGCTAAGCAATCTCTAGAAGAATAATCTCACACTTCCTATTTTAATTTTTGTTTTTTTTATTTTTTTTTTTATTATAAAACGAAAACATTTAAAGTGTGAAAAATCTTTTTTCATTTTTTTTTCTCATTCAAAAATAATTGTTTATAAACATTAAGAAGCCAGACACACTAGCACTTTGGTTTTTAAAATAATTTTTTTCTTTGTTTCAATTTAAAAACGAAAAAAAAAACCGAAGATAGTCTCCCAAGTTGTTGCTGCCGCGCCATCAACCACTTCACTTTCTTGTGCAGACGACAAAAGCTGTCAAACAGCATGTCATCATCGTTCATAACAAGAGCTACAGTTGGCTAGAGAGGCATATATACTGGAGTAATAGGTTGGTAACATCAAATGGAAGTGAAAAAACAAAACCAAAGAATAATCTTGATTATAAGTTATCAGTGGATAGCTTTACAGTGTACAGTGTAGCTTCCTTTTAAAATTAACTGCTGGCCTGACTTCAGCTGGGATTACGACCTAGCTTCTCACACCAATGATGTTTTGTGTATTAAATTTATGCATGAGTGGCTTGGGACCTACAGTTTAAAGTCGATATCGAACGACAGATTTTTGAGAAACTTTTTCATGGCAATCTTATCTACTCTCAGAGTTTTTGCAAGAAATCTGCTAAGAGGAAGTCGCCGTAGAAATTATTTCATTTTCTTGGATATGTGGTCGCCGTAGTCTAGTAGGTAGTGTGTTCGCTTTATAGACTCAAACCCCGGGTTCGTATCCCAGGTCAGACATCAATACGAATTGTGAAAAAAAAACATTTCTTCGGCGACTTCCTCTCAGCAGATTTCTGGAAAAAACTCTGAGAGGTAATAAACCTGCCATGAAAAAGTTTCTCAAAAATCTGTCGTTTGGAGTCGACGTTAAACTGTAGGTGCCGCCACTCAATTATAAAATTAAGGCACACAACATGAGTGGTGTGAGTAGCTAGGCCGTAATCCTGACTGAAGGGTTGAAATAACCAAATTATATCTGTATGTAGATATGTCTGACCTGGGGTTTCAACCGTGGCCTCACGTCTAATAAGCCAACACACTACCAACTAGACTACGGCGACTTCTAAGGACTTTGGTACTCCTTCATTCCTTATTTCTCTTAAAAGAGAAATTAAAATCCACAAGAAATTCATTTAAAAATTCACTTTTCAATTCAATAAAATCTCTTAAACAGTTCTACACACCTTGAGCCAAAGTTTGTTTACCTCTGTTATGATATATAAAAATATGGCTTCAAAGAAACCAAACCAAATTAAAACAAAAACAAAATCGTTACATTTGGTTTACTCTGCACCATAAACCAGAGATGTTTATGTGCACTGCTGTAGATATAAGAAATTATTAACACTCTCAACTTCGTGCACACATCCATGTATACATGTGTATGCATGCAGACAAGTATGTCTGCTTCATTAAAGAGATGACAATTTCTAATAGCAATAAAATAAAAAAAAAAAAAAATAACAACAACAAATATAAATGAATTTATTATGGCGGCTAAGGAAATGGTAATGATGACACCATCAACATCATCTTCACTAGACGAGTTTGTAATCATTGATATTAAAAGCAAATATTTACATACACACACATAGCCAAACTCATTTAAACATGAATTCATGTAAATTAACAAAAACATGTTAACATGTTGTTGTTGTTGTTTTTGTTGTTTTATTTACAAGATGAGCACATATCGTAAAGGCAACGTAAAAAGGAAAAGAAAGAAAATCAAAAAAAAAATAAACTTTAAAATTATTGAAATGAAAATCATATATGTATGGTGGGGGAGAGAAAGAGTAAGAGAGTTTTGCTGTAAATTTTACTCTTACAGAGTGTATATATGTGTGCGAGTGTTTATTTTCTTATTTTAGCAAGTGCGGTTGTTAATGATTTTCTTACACTTGTGGGGTTTGTTATACAAAAACAACTTTTTCTCTATTGTACTGCAATGTACAGTGAGCGCTATAAGTGAGTCAACACCCACTATTATTTATTATAGTTTTCTATTATGTTCTTAAATATAAAAAAAAGTTCCTTATCATGAATTGTTGTTTTTGTTTTAACAATTTATAAGTAATAAATAAAGGTTTTTATTTTTGGAAAATTATTCGACTATTCTAAGAAAATGAATTATTTCAGTTGTGTTTACTCACTTTTGGCGCTCACTGTATGTGCGTACTAAGTGTGTATATCGTTGCCATTACAGTTTATATGTCTCTTTAGCACAAAAAATAAAAACAAAAGTACAGGAGTTACATGCTTTATAAACAAGAGGAAGATGATCTCTATCAATCATTTTTATTACTGGTTTATAGCGTACGTTGTTGTTGTTGTTGTTGTTGTTCTCGTTTGTGGTTTTTACTACTTTTTTTTGATTTTGTTTTTGTGTAGCCATATTACACTCATTTGTCGTTGCTACACTTTCTTTATTATCATCTCGACTCATCTCTGTTGCTCTCTGTCTCACTGTCACTGCCACTGCTACGCACTTGTTTATACGTATAAATCTCGGTTGTGTGTTTTCTTTCTTTCATAGAAATCAAATTTAAAGAAAAGCAAAATTTGTTTTTGTTTTTTTTGTTTTGTTTTGATTTTTTTATGAATTAAAAATCCGGAAAAACCACACACAGACCCAGAAATTTACTCAGTATGGGATATGCGCTGTTAAGAAAATAAAATTTGTTTTTGTGTTTTTTCTTTCTATGTTTTCGTAAAAAGTGAAATTTGTTTTAGAAGATAGTCTAGGACTTATAATTTTTCTCTCTCTTTTATGCTCACCTAGCTTTTCTAAACTACAAATATTTGAAGAACATTGACATTTTTATTCAATTTTAAAATTATGAGAGCAAAGGGATAAATGATTTAAAATATCCTTTTCCATTAAAGACGGGATATCGAACGGGTCAAACATGTCATAGGCCATGAATATTTTTATGTGTGTGAAGATAAATTCGAATTTAAAAACCAAAGACACAAACCCACAGTTTTAGCAGCGCCATTTCTTGCTTTTAACAGCGTAAACTTTGCTCTTAATAGAGCTCTGTTAACTGTTTAACAGTGGCTATAGTAGATTATTCTACTACTTTGCAATTATTGCAGACTATTGAAAGAAAAAAATTCTATTGCAAGTATTACTACCAGGTAAAACACTAAATAACTTTTTTACACCCCGATGCTAACCTGAGAACAACTCAGAGGCTTAAAGCAAAACTGAATTTTTAATGAATGAAAACGAAGTAAGAAGAAGGAAAAATAAGAAATAGTAGTGAAGGAAGCAACAATCTGCTCTTTATAATTGTAATGACCACCCGTTCGATCGTCGTTTATCACATAAAATAACAACAACAAATATTGCAAAAAGAAGAAAAATATTAATAACCAGGCGCATAAAAGCCAACATCTTCTCGTTGTATATGAAGGAAGAAAGAAACAAAACTCCTGAAACCACAAGCTACAATGAAGCATAAGAGTCTGTAAAACTTGTGTATAGTTTTATACCAGACAACTGCAATGGAAGGAAACAAGTTGAAATTCGTTCATTAAGGAACATATGATACCCTACTACGTGCATTAAGTGTTGGTTTAAAGGAACATGTTGTACAATATTTAGCGTATAATTAAAGGACTCTAAATAAGCGGATTGAATTAGACCTGTGCCGCTTAATGCATTCAAGAAAGAAACATTTGGGCGCTTATCATTTGGTAGTTTTCCTTAGTAATGCCGAAGATCGTCAACAGTCAACAGAATTGGAACAGAGATTGAGGACAGTAAAATAGATAATTTGAACGCAATGCTTAAGTATCTCTACTCAACAGTGCACAATAAAATACTGGGCAAGCACGCATGAATTCGCCTTAGTCTAGTAAGTAGAGTGTTGGCTTATTAGACGAGAAACCACTGTTAAAGACCCACCTCAGGCATGTCACACGCAAAACAAAGTATGAAAAAATATTTCTCCTACGATTTCTTACTTTCAGCAGTCTTCTGAAGAGTTAATAAAACTTTTCATGAACATTTTCTGAAAAGTGTAGGTCCTCACCTCCACTCATGAGTAAAACTAACACACACACCATGGGTGGTGTTAGAAACTAGGTTGTAATCCCGACTAAAGATTTTTTAAAATTTCCAATTAAGTACCTATGTATGTAAGAATCCATACTTCAAACATATTGCAAGCGTGCCACCTCAATCCTAAATTCAATATACATAGTGTAGGGTATAATGATGCTACACAATGTCAATAAGAATCAATAGATTGTAGCTTTTAAAACGCCAAATGTAATGATGAATCTCAAGTACATACATATGTACGTATAGTATAATCAAGAGATGATGACCATAAAACTAAACGAAACAACAATAACAACAACAACAACAAATTGTTATAATTTTTAAAAGCAAATCCAAACACAATAAATAAATAAATGAATGGAGCGCGAATGAGGGGGCAACTGGCAAGAACTCATTGATTTGTAGTTCAAGTCTAAAGCGAACTAGTTTCGATTGTGTTTTTATTTATATCTGCTGCTGCTACTACTTGTTGCAGCAGTAGGTTTGTTATCTTGATATTGTTTAATTTGTTTTTTCATCATAAATAATGTTCCTTTGTTGGCTTTATTGGCTAAAACAAGTTTTGCTTGTATTTTTTCTGTGTTTTTGTTTACTGCAAATAAAAAATCTATCCTACATTTAAAAAGAATTGCTTTTGAAAAATTATACACTTTTTTCTCTTACTTTTCATATTAAAATATATATTGTAATAACAGCAACAACAATAATAATAATAATAATTGTGTAATGCATAATAAATTATACAAACTTTTTTTTATTTTTTCTTATTCCTCTTAACCCAAGTGTCTGTACTTGTTGCATAAATTAATATACAGACACGGTACACTGGATAACAGAGTAAATGAAATTGATTGAATCGATTTATAAGTCTTTTTGACTCTGCAGTTCCATAAAGAAATCCCTGAAATTTCAAAAGCGGCTCTGCGTGGCTTACTGAAGATATATTCTTCCATTTAACACTCCTTAGAAATGAGGATTTTAACTATTTGAGTAGTAAACAAAGCAAATGGAAATTTGGTCGGCGACACCCCAACATCAAGCTTATTTATGAGTCCAACTATTTTCAAATGGTTATTTAGTGATTAATGCCTAGTGCCCTACTTTCGCTAGCTCACAATGCATTCCTCCCTACTCTATCGATAGAAAAGCAAAATACAATGGTAACATAACTTTTTCGAATATAATTACACCCGTTGTCCAGTAAGTCCTGCTTAATACTATGCACTCTTATTCCCTATTGAGGTCAATATTTCATATAAAATTTCAATTAATTATTACGCAATAAATATGATTAAAACTTAAAATACAACACTGTCATAAGTACCTTCAGTGAGCATATTACAGTTTTCCGAACACTTTCTGTTGTATTTGACAACTCAAATGTCAACAACGACAAACAAAAAAAAAACAGCTGCTTTGTTTACCAGCTGTCAAATGAATATTGCTTATATTATATCTGAACACTTAAAAGATTGTACTCAAATAATCGAATATTGGTTCAATAGAAGTGCATGTCTGAACATAGTATAAAGGGTTGTAATGATCAGTAAGATTACAAGAGTGAGATTATAATCATCGCCGTAGTCTAGTAGTTAGTGTGTTGGCTTATTAGACGTGAGGCCATAGGTCAAGCGTCACATCTGACATCTCAATCAAAACGAAATATGAAAAAAATATTTCCACGGCGACTTCCTCTCAGAATATTTCTGGCAAAAACTCTACAAATTGCCATGAAAAGTTTTTAAAAAAATCTGTCGTTCGAATATAACTATAGGTCGCGCCACTCATGTATACAATTAACACACACACAACGTTCTGTGAGAAGCTAGGTTGTAATCCTAACTGAAGGGTTGTAATGACCAATTATGCTGCTTGTCATTGAATTGTCAGGATTATAAAGAAAGTTGTAGAGGTTGGCAGCGTTAATACAGATGAAGTAAAGCAGGTGTATCATTGCAATGTATGCCCTGTTGAAAATACCGCTACTGTAAGGCAATGTTTGGCGAATTATCCTAATTTGTGCAACGTTCGGCATTCACAACAATTCCGGCATTTTTTGCTTTTGGATTTGCCCCTCCATTTACATATAAAGACCAACTCAGCAGCAATTAAAATCGGTTAATCAATTATAACGCCCCCAAATATGCTGAGCAATAGGCTTTCCACACTGATTTTTTGGGAAAAAAATTTCTTCAGCGATAATTCTGTAAGTGATTGGCGCGAAGCAATTGTATTCAAAAAATGTAAGGGTTTGGCGCGCATTGTGATCTGTAGATGTCATTGGGTCACATTTGTTTGAAAATGACTCGGGGGGACCTTACTGTCAATTGAGAACAACATGGCCGTATGCTGATCGTGAGTTTTTAAGCATACAGTATGTATGCTTCAACAAAACGCTGTCGGGAGCCATGCAAGTTGGCAGAACGAGTAATTTAACGTTTTGGCAAGGTAAATTCCCTAGCAGGATCATACAATTTGATACCCTTTGACTTCTTTTGTAGGACTACATCAAAGGGCGCTTCTAACGTTGTTGCATTTGAACATTAACATTCCTAAAGTTATAGCCAAGATATCATCCGAAATGTACGAGAAAGTGTTCGAAAACTAATAAATAAAAGGATTGATTGCTGCGGTATACATAATGGCCAAGGTCCAAGCATTATAATGAAATAAAAGTTGCATCGAAATCATCGAAAACTATCTTTCCTTGTAGAATTTCAGACTGCCTTTATAGGCATGAGTTCTGGTACGTTTCCCATTAGGAACTCTGCTCTGTAACTATACAGCGATCATAAGGTCTCAGTCTCTTAACACGTAAGAAATAAAACATATTCCAGACTGCCTTTATAGTTATGGGTTCTGGTACGATTCCTATCAGGAACTCTGCTGTGTAACTATACAGCGATCATAAGGTCTCAATCCTTTCGCACGTAAGAAATTAAGCAATAAATAATTTTTGTAGCCTGGTGTTATAATTTCAATAGCATTTATACGCGGCTGTCTATTTACAATAATTCCCCAAGCACAAGTTCATAACGATTATTATTGACGTATAAAATGGTAGATTTACGTTTAAGATACAGAAGAAAAAAAATAGAAATGAAATATGAAAATGCAATTGGAATTAAAAAGAATAACGTACGTAACGTAATAAATTTTAATTAGAAAAATTGCAAAACATACAATGAATGCATTTAAATTAAAATAAAAATGTTTAATTTGTTTTTTCTTTTTATAAACTTTCCTTAGAACTGATGGGTGGAGGTAAGGCATGCATAAATTTAAAGGTATGTAAACATGTCTATGAAACTGTAGCATCGTATTTATAGTATTGTATCCTAATACTGTATTAAAAATTTAGAACTGCTTTAAGCTTTTAAGATCCGAAAATAATTTCAATCTGCAGAGGTTAAGTTTTATTATTCTTAACAATTCTATAAGAAAGGAATGCTCACTAAAAAATTTGTGCCAACTGCTAAGCTATTATTTGTTAAGAAGCGTGAAGTTCGCAAACGGATTGTTTAAGTGAGGGTAGTTTTGGTGGATTTGTGAAAGATTCTTTGAAAAAAATTCTATCGAGTATTGCAACAGAAACTTCTGAACTCTGACAGTTGATTACCAATTTGTTGAAGCCAAAATTATTTGGGATATACCACTTAACATAGGTTATATTTGAAGCCCAATATCTCCAGTTCCAAAATTATTTGGGATATACCACTTATATATCCAAGAAAATGTCGTATTTTTCGCAAGCTGTATTTCTTTGGTAGACGATTTGTATGTTGTAGGTAGATGACTTGCACTTTTTGAGTGGATGACTTGGATTTTTTTTTTCTTGTTGATGACTTGCATTTTTCTGGTAGACGACTTGCACTTTTATAGTCGATGACTTCCACTTTTTTGCTTGATGACTTGCACTTTTTTGCTTGATGACTTGCATTTTTCTGGTAGATGACTTGCACTTTTCTGGTAGATGACTTGCACTTTTCTGGTAGATGACTTGCACTTTTTGAGTGGATGACTTGCATTTTTTTTGTTGATGACTTGCATTTTTCTGGTAGATGACTTGCATTTTTTTTTGGTTGATGACTTGCATTTTTTTGGTAGATGACTTTCACTTTTATAGTCGATGACTTGCACTTTTTTGCTTGATGACTTGCACTTTTCTGGTAGATGACTTGCACTTTTTGAGTCGATGACTTGCATTTTTTTTTGGTTGATGACTTGCATTTTTTTTGGTAGATGACTTGCATTTTTTGGTTGATGACTTGAATTTTTTTTTTTTTTGGTAGATGAATTGCACTTTTTGAGTCGATGTCTTGGAACTAACACAGTGTGAACATAGGGAATATTTGAGCCTCAATATCTCTAGTTTCAAAATTATTTGGGATATACCACTTATTGAGTTTTATTAGGGACACATTAGGCTTCAATTTGTATATAGTCAGATATCTCCAGCAAGTCCCTGATATCGTATATTTGGGTGATATCTTTCTTGACTATTTTTCATATTTTCTGTTTACCACTTAACATTGCTCTGTTAACACTAACATTAGCTCTGTTAAAATTTTTCGTTTTTGTCTTTGCTAGTAAAATTTGAATTTATCTTCACACACATCAAAAATACCAATCAAACTCAAACGATTATTAAAATGAAATGAAAAATTCCTTTAATTTTTAGAAATCTCTTAAAGTATGTGACCATAAACTAAAAGGTTTTATTGTATACAACTTAACTTTTATCTCAAACGATAATTTAGAAAAAAATTTCTTTTTTTTTTGTTAAAACGCCCGTAGTTTTAAGTGTGTTTCACTAGTATTTTTCCATCAGGTTATGGTTAAATGGTTCCCTTCCTTTACAGCCTCATCGCATGTAACAGCCAGTACAACAACAACATTAACGATCTGTAAATATCTAGTAAGTATGGCCAGAAAACTAAACAAGCAAACCAACGAAAAAAAAACAAGTTTTTTAAGAAATAAAATAAAAAAAAAAAACAAATTATACTGTCAGCGGCGTCTATTTCGTTAGCAAGTGAAACAGAAATAAAAAAACTGAAAAAAACTGAAAAAACTATCAATTTCACTTTCGATTTTTAAGCTGAAATTATGTTTGGAAGTTGTTACCAAAGGCAAGCAGAAGCGGGACAGAGAGAGAGAGAGAGAGTGAGAGAGCGAGAAAGAGGGATAATAAAATGTTCAAATGAAATGAAATGAAATTCCTGCTGAAAATAAAACATAAAATTATAGTGACACTATTTTTAGCGACGCCAAAACGCCACAGAAGAAACATGTCAAAGGCAGTTACATTAGCCAGTCAGATAGACAGACAGCCAGAAATTAAAGTAAGCAGACCAGGCAAGGCAAGCAGACTGTAAGAGACAAGTTGCTTTAGTGGTGGCTAGACAACGACGATGACTCTAGAGCAGACAAAACTATTTAAAGATTTACGAGAAACTATACACCATAGAAGTTGTTGTTTCTGTTGTTGCTGTTGCTGTTGCAGTCAACACAGAACAAAGGTTATAAAATGTTGCAAATAAATGTTTTAGATTTGTGTTGTCGTTCGTTCGTTCGTTCAACACTGCCACAATTATACAAAAAATACTGCCACAGCTATAGTGCGACACCGTATAAATGTCTCAAATGGCAACAAAAACAACAAAATAAACGACCAGCAGACAATCTAAGAAAAAGTTAAACAAATAAAAAAAACAGCAAAGACAAACAACTCAAATTGCAACATGAGACACAAATATTGCCAACTTATGGCAACTTGCAACAGAACTTGAAAAATAAATCGACGAGAAGAAAAAAACTTATTTACAGAGAAGCTGCAGCAGCAGCAAAAGAAAAACAAATAAAAAATCTCTGTACGGCAAACATGACTATATGATGCCCTACAAGTAAGACGACTTTATTCGCCTTGTTTTGAGCCAAGTTATCTAGGGTCTGCACATTGAATATGGGATCATTCTCAGACTATACATGCTAAGCAACCGAAATAGCTTCTTCACTGATGGTGTCAGCACTTCATGTACGCCCAGTGTCTTTATATCTTTTATAGCTTAAGCCCCAGTACTAACCAGTTAGTGATTCAGCACTGCAGCGACTCGTCTTCGTCACAGTAGAACTTAAGCAATAGATTTGAGATCCTGGAAGTACCCCTCATTTGGTGGCATGGCGGAAACCAGTAATGGCACTTCAGTATTTCCCCACAATGGATATTGACCTCAAGTCTCCTTACCCCACTGTTCAGGTGTCACCTTTTGAAGTCAAAGCATCAATTGTGTCCACAGCCAATATTTTGGCAAAGATATCCGGCATCCGATTTGCTCGTATCTCCAAATCCAAGTAATTTTCTTCAGAGTAACGAGAAAGTTGGGCTTTTGTAATAACATGGACATGAATGCGTAGAATTCTAAGAGGCTTAAGGTTGCCTCTTCGAGAGCGTGTTTATTTCGTGCCTAATTTTGGACAGAAACCTCACTGCTTTTAGTTTTGTGCAGAGTTGCGTCTGTATAACTGAATATTCCCTTCCGGTATCCATTCGTTTACTTAATCGTTGCTGTGTGACCGAATCTTCCTTGATCGGTTAGGCTGTATCTCCTAAACTGAGCAGAGGATCTATTGATGATCAGATATTCTACTTCCTATGAATGAACTCGACTTGCACAGCGGTCTTCTCTTGTACATTAAATTGGGAGGCCTATTGGTGATCAGATATACTACCATGAATTTCTACTTCCTATGAATGAACTCGACTTGCACAGCGGTCTTCCCTTGTACATTAAATTGGGAGGCGTTAGATACCAGAGCAGAGGACTTATTGGTGATCAGATATACTACCATGAATTTCTACTTCCTATGAACGAACTCGACCTGCATAGCAGTTTACTCTTGTATCGTTAAATTAGGAGATGTTAGATAAAGCAAAGTCTTGAGACGTGTCGTAGGGAAGGACTTCCCATACCCTGTGAGCCCAGACATGCAAAACTGATGCATCAAGTGATGCAGATTTGATCCGGAATATTGCTTCTATTAGAGAAATAGGTGACGAATAATCTGAACTCTTAGGAATTGAGGAGATTTTAAGGCTCATTGTGGGGTATATTAGACTTGGATTTTGACCTACATCATAAAGTCTAACTCATACATACATACATACATACATAATTGGCCATTACAACCCTTCGTCAGGATTACGGCCTAGCTTCTCAAGTCTAACTCATGCCGTAATTAAAGCAACGCCAAGCATATGCTGATTGGGTGCTAGAGCACAAGGCTTCCAATATGCATTTCTCTACGTCAACAAACAAACTTGTCGTATATGGGGCTCATAGAACCCAAAAGTGATTGTGTTAAAGCCATCGTATCTGGCAAAAATGACCGCGTGGTAAGCAATATGGCCTGGAGATGTCACGGTGCCGTATTTTTTCGAAAATTACCCTAGAAAACTGTTATCGTCAATATAGAGCGTTATGGCCGTATAATAGCAGACTTTCTTACTCTGTAATTGAAAATTGGCAAACTGGACGGTGTAAGGTTTCAACACGACCGATTATGGCTTCATTGCATGAGAAGTTTCCACGAAAAATTATTTTCACGTCTATTTTTATTTTTCTAAAATACAACCTACACAAGCTAAATGCCGATGTCTACTTATGACTCATAATGATGTAGGGAATTTCAAAATTGCCATCAAAATTATATTAAAGAAAACGAAAAAAACAAGAAAACAGCAAAAAATGCCCAAAAAAAATCAAGAAACTCTTCATCAGCTTCTTTGTCTATGACTGCGACTACGACTAGCTGACTGTTGACAAGTATTGCTGTAAGAACAAGAGGAGGTAATATTAGCAGGAAAACAGAAACACAAAGATGATCGTCATTATCATTAATTATTTACAACTTTTAACTTTTATTTGTATGTTTTACAACAAACATTTGGTTGTCAGTTTTTATTTTTAGACAAGTTTCAGTCAGTTTTAGTGTCTGGCCAAATGACAGACTCTACTTTGGCTCATCATATTTATATCTGAAATTGTGTGTGTGTGTGTTTGCTCTTCTTTAGTTAGGGCTGGCAACAACAAATGTTTTGTATGTTTAAATATAATTTTTTTATTACTGTTGTTGTTGCTTTCAACAGTCTGTCTGTCTGTCCATCTGTGTAGCTAATGAAGATCGAGTGGTTGTTAAATTTCATTACCTTTGTCTTGATCATAATCTTCATTATTATTGTTAGTATTAGCAGCACAAGAATCTTTTTTTAAGTCATAATTCTTTTGAGCTCATTTAGAGACATTTTAACAACCAAGACATAATTGTCATTGTCATGTTTTGTCATCAAGCAATCATGTCACAAACAACTGTCATTAGTAGGTGACAAAAGTCTGAGAATAATTTTTTTTATTAAAGGAAAGTGTTTTTGTAGTCGAATGTGAAATTAGTTGTTTTACACACTAAATGACCTTTGACACGTACTTGCTTTTTGTGACATGTTGCAGTGATTAATGTGTTTGACTACAGAACAAAGCAATCAAAGTTAAAGTAGATAAGAAGAAGATAAGTCGCGTAAGCGCTAACTTCACAGAGATTATATTGAAGGGAAACTGTCGATCTCTTATGGCATAGTTTTCGACAACTTTTGTGCACATTTCTGGCGATTTCTTGACAAATGCTGATTTTAAAATCCTTCAAGGTAACCGATTTAACTGAGCAGACAACATCTTTGTCATAGCCCCACAAAATGAAACGGCCTTACAGTGTCAAGTCGCATAATATCGGAAGCCAACTGCCAATCGCCAAAACGTGAAAGTTCTCATGCAATACAGTCAAAGTCGTTCATGTTGTGCAGCTCGTAGCACCGTTTTGTTTAAACCATTGGTAGGTAGTACAGTTCATAATTTTCAAATCTAGGCAAAAAATTATATCATGCGACAATTAATGTCGAAATATACTTTCCAATGAAAGTGTACTGCAGACCATAATTAGCACCAAAGAGTAATTTTTATCGATGGAATGGCTATTCCACAATCACTTCCACGTTCCCAATATATGATAATTTTAAGGTCAGATGTAACCCCCAAGTAAGAAATGAGGTTTATGGCTGAAGGCATTATTGCTCAAAAAATCATAATTGAAATCCTGTTAATCCAGTACCACATCAGCATACATATCTACAGAATTGGTTTGTATTGTTTAAATGTTTAGAGATGCGAATTTAAATGCAAAATACTCTATAGCGAGCCGTAAGAGACGCACTATTGCTGTGGACTTTGCGGAATCGACAAATTGGGATTATCCGCTTCACTTCCTTTGACCGAAACAATATTTTCGGCACTGCGTACATGGCAATGATGCACAAACCTGACCTCATCTCCAAAGCTGCCAGTGTCTTCAAATTCAAATTCAGAGCACACTGTTTTCGAATGTGCACGCTGGCAGAGCTATCGCTCTGTACTGACGTCGGAAATTGGAACAATCACGGCCGCAAACATTGTCGGTGTTGTGACTTCGAGCAGGGAAAATTGGGCCTCAGTGGCGAATTACGTGGAGCGCATTCTAAAGCTGAAGAAGAGAGATCTTGAGGCTGCAGAACAGGCAGGCACGTCGGCATGATTGATACGGACACATGTGTCAAAGGAAACTGACACGGGATCCTGGTCTAAAGGAATAGTGGAGACACGTGAATGTCTCCTCAACTTTCGACACGCAATCCGGACGCGGATATGAGACCTAGGGGCCAAATGGCCAAAAAGACTCCACTCCGAAGTAATACCACCGTAGTTCCGGAGTGGGCACAACAAGTCCACGAGACGAGGGGGAGAATTTAGTGGGTGAGGGCCCCACACACGGAGGATGTGACGACTTCCTCTATGGTGCGGTTAGGAACATTCACCCCTCCTCGGCGTAAAAAAAAAGTGTCTTCAAATTTGAATCTTAATAGTTGCTTGCATCATAGACTGATTATGACGATCGTAAGCACTTCATAATTCTGGAAAACTCTCCACATTTGAGTCAGTAGTCAGTTTCAACGACTTTCCTTGGTTGCTAAACGATTTGACAAACGCTATAAATGAAGTCGCATTTAATCGCCCTAATCTTGTAGGCTTATTAGACCTAAGCCCGTGGTTCAAACCCCAGCTCATGCATGTCGAACAAAACGAAGTATTATGTAAAAAATTTCTCTCTGAGAGTTTTTGCCAGAAAACTGCTGAGAGTAAATAAAAAATTCCATGAACATCTTCTCAAAAGTCGGTCTTTCGGAGTCCACACGTTAAACTGTAGATCCCCCGCCACTCATGGATAAATTTAACTGACACAATAAAGTGTGAGAAGCTAGGTTTTAATCCTAACTAAAGGGTTGTAATGACCAATTAAAAAAGTATGGAGAAAAGATATTTAATAGCTGGCAGCCCTGATGGACCTTTGATTTTGAAAGCCCTAAATGGATAACCCAACAGCAAACATCAGAGGCAGATCAAACAACGCCACCGTTTCCGAAAGAGTTCCAACAAACAATTCAAAAAATGAATACATTTTCACAGAGGTGAATGACAGATGGCAACCCTAACATCCTAGAACCTGTTACAGTAGACAAATCATTTGGTTATTAGCGATAATAGATAATACTTTGCAACAATGTTAATATGCATAGCATAACTAAAACGTTTTTAAGGTCTTTACCGACAAACTAAAACGATATTAAAGTTATGCACTGGGGTTTAACTTTCAAAATTTATAAAAAAAAACTTATTAATCTTTTATAATTAAAAAAAAAATAAAAATAAAAAAATTAATAATCAAAATTAGAATAACAAATGAAAAAAGATAAGCAATCTAAATAAAGTTATTGTTTTTGGAGGAAAAAAAAAACTGCTGCATAATAACGTTTAAAAACCGTATAAATTTTAATAAAAAAAAAATATTTCAAATTTTTACGAGCGTTTAGTTTAATTTGTTGGGTTTTTCTATAATACCATATACAAAAACAATAACAACCTGGTAATAAATTAATTTACAGTTGACGCACTACACTACCAAATAGATGTGATAACAGTGATAACGCACTCGAGCACTCACTAAATGACTCACAAATACTCATTGGATTTCATTTAAAAAGATAGGGAAACAAGAAAACGGTTTAAAACCATGAGATTCAAGAGAGAAAACAATATAACACAGTTATTTAACAGAATATGTACTTCGATCATCGTTTTAAATTTAAAAACGTTTAAAATTTTAAATATTAAAAAAGCAAGAGATTTTTTAAAAATATTTATACTGGGCGCCACTTACCTTTTTTTTTTCAAATAAAAAAATTGATGGAAAATTAACGTAGAAAATATGATCACCGTGAGAGATGATTAGAATCTGGAAATAAATTTTAAAGAAAATTAGAAAATTAATTACGAACATAAAATGAAATTAAAACCAATTTTTAATAATATTTTGGTTTTGGTTACATTTTATTTTCCAAAAAAAAAAATTATTTTTGTATAAATTATTCCGTTTTTTCCACGTCTTGCATTTCTTATGTTTAATTTTCTATTTTCAAAAAAATGGTTTTTAAATGCATTGCACGCACGTCTCTGTTGGTTCTTTATAAAAAACAAACAAAAAAAACTTGATTTGTTATTCAAATATTTTCCATTTTGTGTTATTAATAAACTATTATTTTATTATAGCAAATAAAAACTAGATAACATACAGAAAAAAGTACTGTTAAGTTATAAATAATTTTCTTAAAACGATACTGAAACCTCAGGTGACTTTAAAATTCCAATACAAATGTAATAAAAATACAGAAAATGTAATCGATTCTAAAGAAGCTAATAAAAAAAAACAATAATAATAATAAATAATTCAACGCCAATTTGTCGTACAGTCCTTCTACTACAACTTACTAGCCGGTATGCTAACACAATGAACTGCATAAGTGGGGGACATCCCCGAGTGATTGTCTCGGTAAAAAAAAAATCAGAAAACAAGGTATTGATTATACATAGATTCTAAACTTTTCCACAGAATTTTTTTTCTCATTAAAATATTCGCATAAATTATTGACCAAAACATTTTTTATAACATGATACATTTTTTCCAATAATATAACATTTTAAAACTTTAAAACTGTTCACTTTAATCTACTTAAAATAACAAAGTTTTTCAGTAAAAATTAAAGTATTATTTGCAAAATACTTTTTTATAGCATGATATATTTTTTAATCGTTAAATAATACAGACCAATAAAAACCCGACTATTCTTTTCTAAAGGTTTAAGTGCGCTGATTCCGAATACGATTCCGTAGATTTTTTGTATTAAAATATTTTCATAAATTATTTACCAAAATATTTTTTTAAAGCATGATACATTTTTTCCAATAATATAACATTTAAAGCTTTAAAACTGTTCACCTTAATTTGTTTAAATAACAACGTTTTTTAGTAAAAATTTAAAAATTATTTGCAAAATACTTTTTTATAGCATGATATATTTTTTAATCATTAAATAATACAGACCAATAAAAACCACACTATTCTTATCCAAAGGTTTAAAGTGTACTGACTACGAATCTGATTCCATAGAATTTTTTTCTAATTAAAATATTTCCATAAATTATATACCAAAACATTTTTAAAGCATGGTATATTTTTCCTATAAAATAACATTTTAAAGTTTTAAAACTGTTTATATTTTAATTTTTCTAAAGCTTCTTAAAATAACAACGTTTTCAGTAAATATTTGAATATTATTTGCAAAATTACTTTTTTATAGCATGATATATTTTTCAATTATTAAATAACCCAAGTCAACAGTTGACAGACTATACTTTTCTAAAGGCTTTCAGTGCGCTGACTTCGAATCCGATTTCATAGAATTTTTATTTGAATATTATTTGCAAAATTCTTTTTATAGCATGATATATTTTTCAATCATTATATAAGAAACTACACTATACTTTTCTAAAGGTTTTTAGTGCGCTAAATCCGCATTCGATTCCATAGAAATTTTTTACATTAAAATATTTACGTAAATCAATTACCAACCATTTTTATAGCACGATACATTTTTCCTCTCCTCGTTTTTTTATAAGTCAACTAAAATGCAATGAAATATTAGGAGTATGACACAGAACCAAAATTAAATGGGTTGGCTATGAACTTGTACATCACATTAGCTGCCAGGAATGTTTCATAGTGTTAGCTGATTAAAAGAATTTCAAGGCGTTAAAATGTACGGAAGTTAAAGGTGGTGACAATATTTCACCATTAAATCGTGGATGTATTTTCCAGCTTTCAAGCAAGGTAATGATGATTTACTAGCCCAACCTTTGAAAACCGCACACACAAAAAATAATTTTGGAAAATTACAAATCAAACGCAAGATGACCTTAAAAAGTATATTCATTAAGTGTGACGTATTAAGTAGTTTCCGTATGATGAAATTTCATAAGAATGACTCAGTAGTAAGACAAATGGGTGCCTTTTATACGTGTCTGGAACATTTTTAAGTGATGACTAAACGATCTAGGCATAGAAATAAAAAAAATCACATACGAAGAGGAGGTAATGAATTGGATTTAAAATAATCCTGAGGGCAACAAGTAATTTATAAACTTAAAGGCATAAACTGATGACGTAACTTCATTCTGAAAGACCAATCAATGAATTCATGAAAAAAAATTGAGAAAAAAATTGATGAAAAATTTAAAAAAATTGATGAAAAAATTGAGAATTTTTTTTAAAGGATAAACAAAATTGTGATAAAGCTCTGTAGCACAAAGTACAGAGGATTCAAAAGCAGACTGAGGGTATGTCCATCTGATTTATGTGAGTGCCCTGCACTTCAAAATGCACGTCATCAGTTTTTGGGTAACAGAATGTTTGTAAATCTGGCCATAGTGGTGAATGTACCACCAACAGAATTGTACGGTTTCATCCGAAGCTTAGGATCCATCACTGACGGATCATGACATGGGGGTTTATCTTTCACTGGGTAACACAATGGGCCATATGGGCCACTGAGTGAACTTGCCGTGAACGACAAGCTACCCCCTAACCTAACCTAACATACAGTCAAAGAAAAAAGTTTACATACACCGCGTAATGTAGACTTTTTCCCCATTATTTTTATCAAATTGAAAAAGGTGTTGTAGCATTATTTAATAATATAAAGAAATATAACCTAATGGTAATCGCCGTAGTCTAGTAGATAGTGTGTTCGCTTATTAGACGTAAAGCCTGGGTTCGAGCCCCAGGCCAGCCATCAACACGAAATATGAAAAAAAAATTTCTTTCGCGACTTCCTCTCAGCAGATTTCTGGCAGAAATATATGTACCTGCCATGAAAAAGTTTCTCAAAATCTGTCGTTCGGAGTCGACGTTAAACTGTAGGTCCCGCCACTCATGTATAAAAATTAAGCCACACAACATGAGTGGTGTGAGAAGCTAGACCGTAATCCTGACTGAAGGGTTGTAATGGCCAATTATGTATGTAATATAACCTAGAAATTATTGGAAAAATCAAAACAAAATTCGCGCGAAAAAGTCTACATCCAGGGGTGTATGTACACTTTTTTCTGTGACTGTATGTCCTTCAGAGGAAAGAATTAAAAAATTGGTGTCTGAGTATTAAAACTCAGTTTAGAATACAGCAAATTTAAATAATTTTCGCCTTCGGACAAAAAAAAGAGAAGAGAATTATAAAAACAATATAAACAGTACTTTTGTTTATTTAGTCAAGTAGTTTCATAACTCAGCTTAAAATTATTAATTAAATGACGCCAATAAGTTTAACACATAAAAAAATAATCTCTGTTTAGTTTGGTTTGGTTTGGCTACCAATTTGTTTCTATTTTGCTATTCACTGCTGTCACATAAATTCCATAGAATGGACGTGTTGTGAAGTTTAAAAGCCAGTAGCCAGCCAGACGATGGTGATGATGGTATTTCAACTAGAAACCCATTCTTCTTTTTTTTGTATTTTCTTACCAGTATTTAGCATAACAACTAGCAAGAGACTGTATGTATGAAATGAAATTGGCGAAAACAAAATAAATAAATAAACAATTGATAAAAATAAAAAAATTTTATTTATTTTTTACAGAAATCGTAGAAAAATTTTATGCAAAACACACAGCAAATCATAGGAAAACAAACGAGCCACGTTCATTTCAAAAAAAAAAAAACAGTCTTAAAACCAACTTATTGGCTGTGTGCAGAAAGAGAGAGAGAGAGAGGGTGGTACCATAAGTTTATAAATGATTATAATCGGTCATAAATAAGAATGGGTTTTATTTTATATTGGCCATGACTGTTTTATTTTTTGCAACTGCTGTTGCTGTTGTTTAGTTTGCCGTCTTTGCAAAAGAATATTTTTAAACAAGATTATGGCTTTATTGTCGACTGATTATTCATTATTGTGATATGTATTGTGTTTTTGTCTTTTAGTTTGGTTTTCTGCATATTTTTTTACCACCTTACAATCGACTTCGTGCTGTCCAATGGACAGGTAAAAGTTAGTTTACAATACATATACATTTCTAAACAGTCTCTCTGCAATGTTGTTCTGTTGTTGTGTTAGTAAATGGGTGACCAAGGCCAATTGGTTCTGGTACTACTGGTTATTTCTTGAAAATTGTAATTAAATTTTATAATCCATTGCAAATGTATTCGTCGTAGTCTAGTAGGTAGTGTGTTCGTTTATTAGACGTGAAGTCCAGGTTTGAGTCCCAGGCAAGACATCAAAACGAAATATGAGAAAAAAAAATATTCCTTCGGCGACTTCCTCTCAGCAGATTTCTGGCAAAAACTCTGAGAGTAAATAAACCTGCCATGAAAAAGTTTCTCAAAAAATCTGTCGTTCGGAGTCGACGTTACTCAAGTATAAAATTAGGGCACACAACATAAGTGGTGTAAAAAACTAGGCCGTAATCCTGACAGAAGGGTTGTAATGATCAATTATGCATGTATGTACTTAAGGGACTGTATGGAAAAACTAAGAGGGAAAATAAGGTTACCCTGTTGTGGGCCTCTTGCCGAAATTCAAGGCAATAAGCAAAGCAGACGATCTTCCGAAGAGGGGGCTAATAGGACCAGAACCCTTTTGTATATTGGGAGTGAATGTTTTAAAAAGTATACTGAATGAAAAGGAGGATAAAGAGAGGCAAGGACGCCTCTTAAAACGAAAAGGTGTGACGGAATTGAAATTTTTGCTAAGCAACTGAAAGAAACGGATTGGGACTATCCAATAATAACCTAAAGTTGGTAATCGAGCTCTTTACAACGCACTGTAGACTCAGGGTATGCTTCTTCAGAATAGTGGTTGTCTGTAGTCCAAAATTCTTGCAAACTAAAGAGCATTAATACCTCCAAGGAAGTGCTAGGCAGGGAATTCTCATTGTTTTAAGTTTCACTAAAGATAGATTTCGAAAGGCTGATATAATCATAACAAATTTAATTCTTACATAACTCAATCTAAATGATTTATTTTATAATTCTAAATTAGTTGTAAATATTTAAATTTTATATATAAAACACATATATTATTCAACAAAGAAATATTTATAAAAAAGTTTACAAAAAATATGACATAAAACTTAAAAATTTAAAAATTAATTTTAATTTTTAAAAAAATTTTGAAAACCTCACCTGAATATTTATTATTTCTGCAAATTCCGGGATTAAGACGATTTATAAAAATCACATAAAAATTCGTTGTTGTTGTTGTTTTTATAAACAAATTAAAACACTCAATAATTTTTTTATTTATTTACGCGAAACAATTTTTTAAAAACTATTGATTTTTTATTATAATGCGTTGTTATAACAAAAATATGTATAAATTTAAAAAGTGAAAATATTGAATTTAACACGTTTTTTTATTTTTTATTTCTTTCTTTTTAATGCTGCTTCGTAATTTTTTTTTTTTTAATTTTGTTGACGCTTTACAAGACGCTGGTGTACGAGTATATTTTATTTCAAGTTGTATTGTATTTCATATGCGATATAAAATAATAAAATAAAAAAACGAATATTTTTTGCTTCACACTTGTTATTTTTATTCTTTTTTAATTAAAATTTAAATATTTGTTGTTGTAGTAAGTAATGGATGATGTTTCTGTGCAAAAACAAAACAAGTAAAAACCCTTTAAAACACTTTTTTTTTTCTTTAAGCAGAGCAAAAACAAAAAAATAAACACAACACAACATAAAATTGTCAGCAACAATTTTGTTTTATGCTCTCTACTAATGCTCTCTTGCTCTTGCTTTTTTTTTAAGTACAAAAAACAATAACAAAATTTATTTCGTATATTTTTTTTTTTGTTTTCTTTTTGAAGCTTTTGTTTTCTTATTTTATAACACTTTTACACATACTACCTATACGTTAACAAATGTTATACGACACTTTTTTTTCTGTTTTCTATCAAATCACAACGACATTTTGGTTTTTGTTTTTTTATTTTGTATTATAAAGACTCTCTTAAAGAAAAAAAAAAAGAAGAAATAAACACACAACCGTAATAAAACACCAACAAAACTTCTACAGTTTTATTTTATTTTACTTTTGTTGTTTACGTTTTCTAGACCAAGAGGGTGGTGAGGAGTTTTTCTTGGTTTTTTTTTACAGACACACACGCTTTCTTAAAACATAAAGAATTTTTGGGGGGAATATATATATAAAAGCCAGCGTCTAGTTGTTGCTTTTCTTTACAGTTCTTTTTGCTTTTTTTTTTGGTATTTTTGGTTGTTTTGTTTAGTTTTTTCCTTTTATTTTAAACAATATCGATCATGTATGGACATTTAACTGTAAATCGTTTACAAATTTTAATAGAAAATCAAAAGAAAATTGAATTTCTTTATTATCTTTCTTTATTTATTGCTGTTGTTTACTTGCAAGCGTTTCCTCTTTTAGCATTTACACTTTACTTAACCTTACTTTAATTAGAAACACTTTTAAAACTTTATTTCTTTTCTTAATAAAAATTTAAATTTCATTTCACATTATTTCTATTTCTTAATCATTTTTATGTTTTTTTAATAAATTCGTTTACTTTATTTCATTCTTATTTCCTATTTAACATTTATTTCTACTTTAACGTTTACGCGCTTATAACAACCAAAAAGTACGACTCTTAAAATACAACTACCAGGTCTCTATATTTGTTCATTGATCATCAACCAGTCGGTTTGGCTCTTTTATTTTATTTTTTATTTTTCGTTTACTAATTCATTGCATTTAACTGGTAACAGTAGTAAGAAATATAAAAACAACACCGAAAGACCGTATATGTGTGTGAGAAATAAAAACTTCAGCTGTCTTCTACTCTCTGAAAGAGTATGTACTACTCTTTTCATTTGCTGTTGCGTATGCAGTATGTTCAGTGCAAGTCATGGAGGTAGATATGATCATTGTGCTGCCAGATAAACAAAAATAGAATGGGAAGGAGTTTAACCAAAGTTTAACGGAAAAAAATCGGATTAGGATATATATCCTATATTTACAGTGGTGGCTATTATGTTAGCACTGTTTATACATATAATTAAATGATATTTCTTTTGTTTATGGCCGAAATATGGTTCATTTTTTTTTATTTTAAGATGTTTTGGGTATTTGTGCCAAATAATTTTGAAATCTTTATGTACAAGTTCTCATTTATAAAGAGCAGAAAATAATGTTAAAGATGTTTTCATAAAAAATCTCTCTCTCTTATTTTAATTGTTTAACACGCTCTCTCTCTCTCTCCACCCTCTCTGTATTTATTTTGATTTGACTGAGAAATGTATCTTTTCAATTTTTCCTTTCCATTTTATCATACTTTTTTTTCTTGTGTTTTATTTTTTTCTCGTCTATTATACTTCGTATTTCATTTGCTTAAGTTGACCGTTTATTAAGTGCGTCATCTGACATTATTTTGTTTTATAGCATAAGCTCGTGTGTGTGTGTGAGAGAGAGTGTTTATATTAAATTGTATTTGTTTGAATAGAGCGAAGCAAAGTTATTGTAACTCCATTTAACTTTTTACACTTGTTTCGTTTTCAATTTTTGTTTTCTTCTTTGTTTTTTGCTCAATTTTGTCTTTTTTGTTGTTTTTGTTTTTTCATCAATTTAGTGCTTGTTTAGTGCATAGGGAATATGGGAAAAATATAAAATTCAATGAAAAGCAAAACAAAACACTTGCAGTTTTGTTGTTGTAATTGTTTTTATATTTTTTTATTACTCCATAATTCTTGTTTGATCTTACTCTAGTGTCTGTGTATGTGTGTACCTGTATGAGTACGTAAATGACAGTCTGTGGAGATGTAATAATTGATAAAATTTTGTTGTTGTTGCTCTATAAATTTTATTTGTTTTTGTAATAATGACAATATGACTGTGTCTTCGTTTTAAAATTCGGCTGCTGAGTTATTGTTTGTTACACAGACACATACACACACAACTTGTAATTTTGTTCACATTTCTTTCATTGCATTACTCCCAGTCATGGTGTTTATCTATAAACGATTGGAATTCGATTTTTTCAATTTTGTTTCTCTTCAAAGTATACACTATTGTTGTTGTTGTTCTAGCATACGAGCAACATTAATTGTCATTTTGTTTTGTTTGAATTAGTCGCTGCTGCCTTGTGTAGTTTCTGTTGTTGTTGTTGTATTTTTATTGTCTTAATTGAGTTACACGTTGTTTAGCTCAACGGGAGTATTATTTGTTGGCATTGATTTTTTTGGAGTCTCTTCTCTATTGTTATCAAACGGTATGCAATAGAGTGTATTATTGATGGCATTTCATTAAGTGCCATTAAGGTGACCAACTGATTATGTATGAATAAATTATAAGAGTCATAATTAGTATTTATTTTTCTGTCTGCGACAAATTAAAATTGTTTTTGAGAAATTAATTTAAAAATGAAAAATTCTTTTTCAATTGATTGTTTTACAAATCTGTGTCTAGAGTTGTGTTGATGTTAGTGGACGTGCATAGGTGGCGTTAAAAATGATGGCTTGGGTACTAAAACAAGTTCTTAGCCACTTTTGCGATCGCGTAATCCATTAAAATTTTGACGCTCATCACTAATAAATGCCTCGTTTACAATTTTTAGCCAATAAAGGCAGAGAGAACTAATCAAGCCGTAAAAATTTATCTCTGATTTTCATTTAAATGCTACACAACGTCCTAGAAGGCGAATTATCGAAAGTGTTCTTAAAATAATAAAAACCGCATAGTTGGGCCACCATGTAAGCTCGGTTTCCACTGATAGGAAGCTAAGCATTACAGATAGTCAGTTTAAATTAAGACTGGATGCATGCCAAGCTAGCACGAACAATCGCGATAGTCTTATATTTGGTAGATAAGGTATCCTCCAAATGAATTACCTCCCCACAGTCAAATATTTAGTTTGTAGCTATGCTGTCAAGCTATGGATACCGTAACTTAACAATTAATCAGATTTGGAATTGAATTTGGCGGCGAATTTATGCTCCATTAGAACATATCATCATTCCTGGTCTTGTTCCATCAAATTCAGCTTAGAGACGTCGTTTTACCATACTTGAGAGCCCGTATTGAAGATCATGGAGTTGGTCCTTCAGTCTTCGCGGTCATTAATGGTTTATTCAGAGTAAACGAAGAGTCAACAATGAAAAATGAACTCCACTTGAACAGGTTTTCTGGTCCGCCAATCATGCCTTAACATTGTAATGAAATGTATTCCTAATTCACAGCCCAATCGTAGCTAAGGAAATCTTTGCGCATGAATTTCACACTAAGTTGTCCCGTTTGGTATCATTCTGGCAAATTTTTTCCGCAATTCCGGGTAAGTTCCTATTCACAGGAACCCAAATAATAATACTGGAGACCTTCGCGAACATATATTCGACATTAAAGGCCAAGGACCTAAAGGCCATGGACCTAATGTAAGGTTCAAAAAGAACTTTATTGCAGCCTGACCTGGCTATCTATGCTTGCATAGACATTTCTCCAAAATACACATTATGTCCTGCTCTATCGCTAGACTCATCTGGCCCCTGATGGATAGAGGCCGTACCAACCAGTTACTTGGACTGGGTTGTGGCATCATCTCAATAACAGTGACCATGCTTACAGGTCACTGTGTTATGGATAGACACGTGGAGAGAATGCGGCTCCCATTTAACAACTTCTGCCGTGGGTGCAGATCCGCTGAGTAGGGACTGACACTGTTATCCACTATCTTTGTTAATGCCGATGTCTTGCGAGGAGAAGATATAGGTTATTTGGCTCTCCAACCCTTGTCAGCTTGACGGAGATATCGTCCATTGATGTCACGGATATAGTCTCGTTTATCAAACTTTCTGGCTGGTTTTCCAGCGCGAGGTAGTCGTGATTTGAATGTGCAGACCTTGCGCTGACTGACTTCTCCCTCCTACGTTAGGGGGAACGTGGTCAGTACAGGGACTGCGTTCACTTGTGGCGTCACAACGGAAATCACACTACCACACTAACCTAACGTAATCCACCTAATAACGCCACCCGGACCTAATAACGCCACCAAGCTGCATACATTGATAATTTTTTTTTCGCGGGAAGGAGGGAAAATGCTTTATGCATTCATGAAGGTCGTCACCAAACATGGTATGTCGGACTCTCCCACTGGGTATACTGACTAAAAACCCGCTTGTCTCCTCACCGGGGTATCATTCCACCTCGGAACCACGGTTGTATTACTTCGAGGTGGACCCCTTTTTTGCATCTATGCCAGTTCCATCATTGTCAGCCTGCGTCCTGGCTCCGCTCTTTTTATATTCTACTGCGTCTTATTCATCATATTTTTTCCTCCGCAGGACATAGTGCTCAAGTTGTTTTACTGTATTCCAGTTTTCTCTGCTGGTTGTCATTTTCAGTACGACGTTTGTAGCACTAATAATGTCGATTTCAGCCTCGAGAACCTGACGTCTTTCGGCCCAGCGACTGCAGCCGAAGAAAGTGTGTTCGGCATCGTCTAACATTTCTCCTTCCTCGTTGATGTAGAATGGCGAGCGACATTTCCCCATGCGATGCAGGTACTCTCTGAAATATCCATGACCGGTTAGCATCTGGGTTATGTAGTAGTCTACATCGCCGTTTTTTCTGTTTTTCCACACTTGCTAGTCTGGAATCAGTTTATATGTCCACCTACCATGTTGTTCATTTTCCCAGCCATTTTAAGAAGACTTCATGCTGTATCGTTTCTATGCTCTATGACTGAGTCGTGCTCTGTCTAACGTTGAAAATCATCTGACGCTCAATTGCTTGAAGGTCTATGGGAACCATTCCACCTATTATTAAGGCAGCTTGCGTTGATACCGTGCGATACAAGGATGTGACCCGTTAAGCTGCTATTCTCTGCGCAGTTAGTTGTTTTTTTAGCTCTGGTCCGAGTTTTCAAAGTAGAAGCCATAGCTTCGTTATATTGTTATTATGGTACGTCTAATTCACCTAACGGGGCAGGTGTGGCAATATGTTCTGTCAACAATTGGACAAATTGGGGAGAACAATATGTCACAAGTTGCTGTATATAGCCAATGGGTCCCTCAGGGTCAAAGCAAAGCCATCAAATATATAATGGAAGGTCTGAAGCTACAAAAGCTTGGCCATCCCTATAGAGTGTGGCAATAAATGCCTCTGTCTGCGATAATAGAAAATTGTGAAAGTCGATGTCCAAGCCGCTATTGAATCTACATAGGCGAGGACGTGCAGTCTGTTGTTTTCATATCTAATGCAAGCACGAAATGTTCTTAGAACCATAAAATAGTCCCAGATTTTTTGTGTTATAAAGAAGAAGAAAAATTGTTTCTTTAAAGCCTTTCTTTTCTATACAAAACTGTAACAGTTTCGGCATCTGTTGGGATCGATTGTGCAATCAGTGTTAAACAAACAGGATCTTAATTTTAACGCCTCCGTTTTACTATTCTTTTCTTCTTATGTTTTATGACCCTTTGCATTATACCATATATGGCTATAATAGAGTGAGTATTTGCGTTAACAAAACAAAATAATATTGGTAAAACCAAACAAAGACGGTTAACGCTTCATTTGCGAGTAAACAAACAAAAGAAAAACGAGTCCAACATTTAAATGGATTTTTATGATACTCAGTGAATTGAAAAGGAAATAGAAGAAAACCCTTCAGAAAAAGAAAAATACGACATAAAACTCTAGGAATTTTATTTTTAAATACGTATTTATAAACTCTTTTCAGTTAATCTGCCTTTTAGCCTTCACACACACTCTTTCTCTCTCTCTCTCCTGCTTGCTATCATGTATGTCAGTATGCTCGTCAGTATGATATGAAATGAATAGGAATACAATACAATGATCATTAAATACTTATAAAACGGACTTTGTATGGTCGTATCTATAATTATGTATTATGATCATAAATTGAATATAAAAAAAAACAACAAGTAGTAGAAGAAAAAGTTGAAGAAGAACAAGGATTATGTTTACAACAACAACTACAACAATAATAACAACACTTTGCATTCACATTTAATACCTGACTGTTTGATTTTATTCTTTAGCCAGGCTTATGAGGCTTATTGTAGGCCGGCCTACAAAAGAGGTGCTGTTTGGCTGGTTGGTGTTAAAGGATAGCATTGTTAAGACAATTGCCATGGTAATGTTCTGGTTGTTATTGTTGTTGTTGTTGTTGCTGTTTTTTCCATTCGAATTTGTTGCAAGTGTTTGTTGTTTAGCATACTTAAGAATCACCGACACGTCGTATTAATCCATTTATCAATCACTATTTAACAAAATGTTGAAATAAATATAAAAATGGAAAGAAAACAATAACAATTCCAAGAATTGTATGCATTTTGATCGACTATTTAAAAATATACAAAACGATCGAATTGGTTCAGAACCATCGTCATCATCACCAACTCGCAGTACAATATTACAGCAAAACCAACAGAAGTTTGAAAGAATTCATTGATATGCCTTAGAATTTGAAATAGATTGCATGATTATTAAAGAATAATTATACCTTGAAACTTAAGCCTCTTAGCTTCTAAATTTTGAATGTTTTAAAAAACATTCCGAAAATAACAATTCACTCCTTTGCAAACTGCATGTAAAACAAACAAAAATTTGTTAATAAGAATTTAAAAATGCCAGCATAAGATAAATCCATAGAACTAAGCCCCGTAAATTCTAAAATTTGGAATATTTTAAAAAACATTCCAAAAATAACAATTCACTCCTTTACAAACTGTATGTAAAATAAAAAAAAATTTGTTAATAAGAATTTAAAAATGCCCGCAAAAGATCAGGTTAAAAGATGCGTACTCATATTTATTTATAAACACTATCAAAATTCAGTGGATGCAACATGTTGAACCCTGTCATCAATACTCAATATTATTGGTCAACAACACGCCATCAAATTTCATATACGAACACTGTAAAGTGCTCCTTTACAGTGAAGGTTCCTTTCATATTCAAAGGAATTGATTAAAAAAGGCATACACACATACACACAAATAAAGAAGACAAATGTCTGTCATATTTGAGCATAAGTTGCCCTACATCATAACCATCAAATATTGCCTAATGATAACCAAGCAGATAAGGTTCAGAGTGCACTTGATAGAGGAATGATTAAAATCTGCAATAGATAACCATGTTTGTGTAGACCTTAGCTTCATAAAACTGGAATCATTTTCCCTTACGAAGAATCCTATATTGAAGTAACCCACAGGAGAAGTGACGTCACCGCCAAGTAACTGAAGAGAAATCTAACAATTTCTCTCTGGCATTGGAGGCAACGGAAACGGGCCATAAGACTGCGCAAGCAATAAACTAAGCACTGTGAATACCATATAATAACACAGCCTTCTTACATGGGCTGTGTTTAGAGGGGCAGAGTTTAGCGGGAACAAGCAACTAGAAAACTAATCAATCCTGGAAATAAAACCCTAAAGCAGTCCCGGGAAACCTAGCGCTGGCATTAAAGGAGATTTAAATCTGCTTCAAATTTATAATTAGGTTTGGAATCTCTAGAGAATTTCCACCTTCAATAACAACCACAACTTACTTAAGTATTTGTTCATTACAACGCTTTAGCTAGGATTACGACCTAGCTTCTCACACCAGCCATGTTGTGTTTGTTAATTTTACACGTGAGTTTTGGGGCCTACACTTGAAAGTCGACTTTGTACGACGCTTTTTGAGAGACTTTTCGTGGTAATTTTATTTTTATTGTCCGAATTTTTCGCAGAAGACTGCTGAAAGGAAGTCGCCGAAGAAATATGTATACATCCGATGTCTGATTTAGGAATTGAACTACAACCTCGCGTCTAATAACCCAACACACTACCTGCTAGACTAGAACAACTGACGTTCTCCCGTCCCTTAAAATGAGAGTTCGGCCTCCCTTCTAATAACCGAATACACTCCTTCTAGTTTACGGTGACTAACGTACTCCTGTTCATTATTATGACGGTTCGGTCTCAGTTCTAATAACCTAATACACTCCTACTAGATTACAGCGACTAACGTACTCCTGTTTCTTATTAACAAAAAAATGGCGACTCATAATCCGACAGTACACACCGAAAGTTTACTGCTCAATTGAAAAAGACCAGAAAAATTGCATTTGAAAAGGTGTTTACTCGACATAGGAATAAGCTCTGTATTTGTTGCCAAAGCCAGGGTTCCGCATAATATAAGTACGAAGCAAGGCAGTGGCATACAAAGACTGTTCTTTACTCAATTAGCTACAGTGACTAGGGTTTCTGTAAAAGCAGAAATTAATTTCGAATTTCTATTAAAAGTGAGTTACTCTATCGAATCAGTATTTCAGGATGTTGCAAACGACAGGATGTATGAAACATACAAATGATGACGTTGCAGGGTATGATGACGTTGCAGGCTATGAACATTTAATTTAATTTTAGTTGCCTTTTTCTTAATGTCCTTTACAAAAACAAAAAACAAAAACAAAAGAAAATGGTTGAAAAGAGGTTTTATTGTTGTACAATGTCTCGAGTAATAATGATGGCAACAAGTGTTTGGTTTCTCGGCTCACTGAGTTCCTTCCACTTGACTTCATCGATGACCGGAATAATTCGTCATTCGTTTAAGAAAAGCAAAGGCTATGTGGTTGAGATGTGGTTGATGTTTTTATTCTTTATAACACACACTTGAAAGAATAGAATCGTTATCGAGGAATAGAATCGTTTTCGATTAATTTTTTAGACTCTTCTTTCTTTATATGATAACTTAACCTTCCATGTAATAAAGCAATTATTTGGCTTTCATTTTATCCTTTTATAGCTCTGCAACGTACTCATAATGTAGGCATTTGTATTCTATGTTCATACCTGTAGAATTCCATTATCATGATAATTTTGTTTTTTTTTTTGTTATACTCTTCGCATGCTTCTTCATTAAATAACCACAAATCGACCTTTAATTTTTATCTTCAATATCTTCTCTTTCCCCCCACCCTGTATGCAGTTTATGCAAAGAAGGGCCCCTCTATAAAAGTACTTCGATTTAATTTATGAGTACGTTTCATTTTTTACTTTGACCAACTCAAAGAAAAGAGTGCCATGCCGGTATAAGGGTTTTTTGTAGAAATTATGAATTCCAGCTGTTATAATGCAAAAGAAGAAGAACAACAACAACAAATTATTATAACCAAGCCTGGTAATAAATTGTATTCAAAAGGCAAGAGGTGAATGAAATAAAATTCAAAAGTCACTCGCTGGTAGGCTTCTTAGCCAAATAGATTAAGTAATCCCTGACCTGGCACAATGTGAATAAATAAAGTTTTAATTATAACAGAGATGTTAAGTTGTATTTTAAGTTGTAGCAATGTTTGTGGCACATTAAGCAGGTCAGAAGCTAGGTTGTAATCCTGACTGAAGGGTTGTAATAATCAATTAAGTAAGTTGTAGCAGATTAAGAAGCCATCGTAATCTAGTAGGTAGTATGTTGGCTTATTAAAAATGAGGCCTTGGTTCAAAACCCGGTTCAGACATCTAAAATGAAACGAAATATGATGAAAGCTTTCTCAAAAATCTGTCATTCGGAATCGACTTTAAAGTGTAGGTCTCGCCACTCATGTATAAAATTAACAGACGCAACGCAAGTGATGTGAGAAGCTAGGTCGTAATCCTAACTGATTGGTTGTAATGACCAATTAAGTAAGTTGTAGCAGATCAAATGAGATGTTTTTAAATGTATCCAATTAGTATTCTAATAACGAGGCTTCATCCTGTTGGAAGGCCCTTACAAGGCTCTCGGACTGCTACTTACTTAATTGGCCGTAACAACCCGTTTAACGCATTTCAGCCTGCCGCAACACATCCTTTCAAGCGCCTCTGCTTCTTGCGCGCCTACGCCAGTTGGTCACACCAATCGATGACAGGGCTTCTTCGATTTGGTCCTTCCAACGGATGCAAGGTCGTCCTCTTCGCCGACTTCAGCAGATTCCCGCATCAAATACCCGTCTCGCCGGAGCATCCTCCTTCATTCGAACGACATGGCCGAGCTAGCGCAGCCGCTGGATATTAATATGCTGTACAACGGGTATGTCGTTGAGGAGCTCATACAGCTCACTATTGAATCGGATACGGAAATAATCGCCAACACGCACTGATCCGAAGATCTTACGTAGGACTTTTCTCTCGAACACTCTTAAGGCCGCTGCATCAGTACTTAATAGGGTCAATGCCTCTGCGCCATAACGAAGCACGGATAGGATGAATGTCTTGTAGAGTGTTAGTTTTGTCGCACGAGAGAGGTCTCTGCTCCTGAATTGCCTATTGAGACCATAGTAGCACCTGTTGGCAAGAGTGATCCTGCGCTTGATCTCCAGATCTCTCATTTTTAGCGGTAACGTTGGAACCAAGATAAATAAATTCCTTGACTGTTTCGAAAGTATAGTTATCGGCCGTAATCTGAGAATCAATATGCCGCATGTCTCTACTTGTCGATAACATATACTTCGTTTTGCCCTCATTTACTGCAATTCTCGGACTCTTAAGGCGTGGAAAGCTTTATCACTGGCGTTAATTGGCTCGTAAAACAACATTTTATTTCTTATCTTCCTATTTCTATCCTTCTATTTTACTTCTGTTATTTATCGCTCGGGTACATACCTAGATTGCTAATTTTTCTAGTCAGTCATTACGTCACTTCTCCTTTAAACCCGGGCTAAAATAAAAATATTTTCTCAGGCAAGTTTATACACTCGCCCAACAAAAGTATTCCAATACATTCGAAATGCAGAAATACTTTCAGTTGTTTAATACCCGGGCAATAAATCAATTCCGATATGTTGTCTCAACTTTTGGATGGTCTTTCTCTGCGTCAACTGTTTTACGCGTTGTAATCGATCCCACGTTTCGAAATATTTGATTTCAGATTTGAGTTTAGATTGGCTGTTTATTGGATTTCTGACCAAAGCAGCATATTTGTTAGTGCCACCCCACATGAACTTTATTAAACATTTTGTGTTTTTTACGGCCCATAATTGTTTATTATTTTCTATTGAGAATAATTTATAACCTAACGGTATCTATTTATAGCGTAATTAAAAGCCTCGTGCCTCGTATTTATAAAATTATCAGTAGGGAATTGCTTTAACAACTACAACATATAACAACACAATCGTATAATTATCGGTATTTGTTATCGGTTTCGGATATTAATTAATGAAAAACTGAATGGAACAGATACATAAATGTGGCAATAGGGGCTCAACGGCAATCTTATCTCTCCTCGTCGATCCCATTTCACACAAAACCAACTAAACCAATAAACGTAACAAATTAATGAGTATGGGTGTCGTGCGGTAATAATTAATTGTACGAGTATTAAAAATTTTTATTAATTATTTTATATATTTATGCTAGAAGCATTACAAAGGAATAAGCACTACATTCCTACATCTTTGCATATGGGCTGGTTTATCATACGCCAAGAGTATGGCTAATAATATTTGTCTCCTAAATAAATTTAGCGATCTGATGTCTGCTTTATATATATATATACTCCTCTAGAGAGCATAGGGCCGTTTGGTTTCGGTAATAAGAGTTATTTAAGACGTACAGTTTATTAGGCTATAGCATTCGATCCTGGTGTTGGGGCTGCCAACATCGCCTCCAGGCTTACAAATTACCGGGATTTAGCCGTGCAAATATTAAGGTTATACCGTCCATGGTCGGTCGTCAGAGCCTCGTCAGCGTGACAGGTGACAGCCCTTAAAGGACAGTGTGTGAGGTTGAATTTTGGAAAGGAGTGGCTGTGTGAAAAAGAAGTGTCTTTTGAATGCTTCACTTTCCCATTAGTCCCCCAATGTCTGTTTTACTGTCACTAAATACGCGAATGTAAACCGGCATAGTCTAGTAGGGCGTGTGTTGGCTTATTAGACGTGAGGCCACGGTTAAAACCCCAGGTCAGACATCTCCAACAAAACGAAATATGAACAAATATTTCTTCGGTGACTGCGTCTCAGCAGATTTCTGGCATTCTGAGAGTAAATAAAATTGCCATGAAAGTTTTTTCAAAGAATCTGTCGTCCGGAGGTGCCACGACTCATGCATAAAAATTAACATGCACAACATAAGTGGTGTGAGAAGCTATGTCGTTATGCTGACTATAGGGTTATAATAACCAATTATGTATGTATGTAAATATGCGAATATCTCCACTCGGTATACTCTGATACCAGATTCTCATATCGGCAATCATTGTAGCTATTATTTCAGCTTGTCTAGCATTGAGTCTTCTTACAGGACTTTCTGAACTTCAATAGCGATAACGGCTATATTGTCGAAGCTATGTATGTACATCTGTCATATTATTTGTTTTTTATTTAGTTTGCTTCACCAAATGACCATGGGCCATCATAGACAACTACGTGTATTTGCTGAATGGGCTCTGGAGCAGTTGGCGATTGACCCTAATATTCATTAAAAATTCATCTCATTTCGGAATGAATGGAAATTTGGGCTGGCGTCAGCGGTCCTTATTTCCTTGAGAATGACGTTGACAAGGTTGCGTACTATAGGCCGCTAATTGTCAACTTGTTTTGCCCTGAATTGAATAGTCTAGACACCAACGACATGTAATTTAAACAGGACGTCGTAATTAGTAAATAATTTCATTCTAATTGCCTTCATTTAACAGTGATTGTCATTTTAGATTTCATTTTTTGTACAATAAAAAAAAGAAAAAAATATCCTGGCAAATATTTCAGAAACCAAGTAGAGATAATCCTTCCTTTGTCATTGACTGTGCTATGCTAATGCATATTTAATGATAAATCTCCCGTTGGATTACGTGACTAATAACCACGCTGTCAATAAGGATTTCCTTGTTTACCAAAAATCAAGAAAAAAAAGGAGAAAAACAAACAACTGTCCGTCTGGCCACTACCATAAGTCAATAAGGGATTAAAAATTCCAAAAAAAAAAGAATTAAAAATAAAATTTTCCCATAAACCCTATTAAAGGAAGACAAAATTAAGAATTTTAAAGAAAATCCTATACAAACACACATGCAACATGCATGGGTAAAGAAAACCACAATTTCAAATAAAAAATAAATCCTTTAGTAAACACTTACTCATGCTCATAAAAATCAATTTTTATCTCAAAATGATGACTATTTTCCGCTGAAACATTTCGGTGGTTATTTTCTATTTACAGTTGTAGTCTGACCATTTAATTTAATTCTAACCACTGATAATGAGAAAAGGTTAGTTTTTCAATATTTTTACCTGAAACATTGGTGCCTTAAGGAGTCATAAATTTCTAAAGAAACACAAAATGTCAATAAATCGATAAGTTAAACAATTTTATCGATTTTTTCTTGTGTCATAACAAAGACGATTCCTTAATGCATTGCAGGAAATGAGCAGTATGTACTCATAAATTAAAACTAAAGACAATTAGCCGTCTTTTTTTTTAATCATTAAAGCTTAAAATAATTATGTGACATAAAATTGTTGAATTTGGGACGATAATAATCCATCTCAGATCCAAGAAAAAGTCACAATTTGCTGTGGATGGGCTTTGAGTTGGCAGCGTCAGAGTTCTTTATCTCTTTGAGAACGTTTTGGGACAAAATATCACTGTCAATAGTGAGTTCTATAGGTCGACGAAAATAATATTTTTCTGACCTGAATTGGATGATCTGGTCACCAATCATGTGGTCTCAATAGGACGGCTTAATGTGACACTCAGCCCATAACAGGTTGGATATTTTGTACAAGCGATTTAAGGACATGGTCTTCTCAAATGGAGGCCATGTTAACTGGCCGAAATTGTCGTATTTTTCTTGCGCAGGAATATGCGACTAAGCCACAAGCCACAGTGGTCCTCAAAGCTAACATAACCCATGTTATCGGTGAAAGTAAGCCTGATCTATGTGCCAGAGTCAAGGGAAACTGGACATTTCGGCTGTAGTGAACCCAGAGAAGCTGTGGCGGGCATTTTAAGGATGTTATTTTACACCGATAATGGCATCAATGTAGTCTAATAGGTAGTGTGTTGGCATATTAGACATGAAACCACGGTTCAAACCACAGCTCACACATATCCAACAAAATGTAATATGAAAAAATATTTCTTCGGCGAATTCCTATCTCAGATTTCTGGTAATAACTCTGAGAGTAAATGCAATTGCCATGAAAAAGTTCCTCAAAAATCTGTAATTCGGTATCGGCTTGAAACTGTGGGTTCCGCCACTCATATATAAAATTAACACACACAATATAGGTGGTGTGGGAAACTAGGTCGTAATCCTGACTGAAGGATTGTAATGAGCAATTACGTATGTTTGTATGTACATATGTATCAGAGATCAGCAATGAATCGTTTTTTCGCTACTCATAAGTACTCATGAAATTTCGAGTATGAGTCAGTCAACAGTATTGCAATTCAACTACTCTGATTCATACGTATTCACTACAAGATTGATTTATAAGTACAGATTGCAATGAGTATGAGTAAAACGTTGACATCAAACTCATAACATTCGAAATATGTTTGATTCATACGCCTACTCATTCAGATTCATAAATTTAGAAAAATACTTATAATACTCATAAATGATTCGGAGTGATTCGATTCATTCATCAAAATTTACAGCCTTAGTTGTTGTTGCATATACAAAAAAAGAAGAAAGAAAAAGACAAAGACAGCAAGCAAAACAAACACACAACCTTCTAATGAGTATTGTAGTGTTCGTACGCGAATCATACTTATTTTGTGATTCTTGTAAATGTTGAGTAATGGAGATTCGAAATCAACAACATCATGCGCATTGTTAAGTATGAGTACGATGAGTACTTCACCAATACTTTGAATATGAGTAGTATGACTATGATATTAAAATAAGTATGAATGCGTATAAGCATCAGAAATTATGAGTATGATTTGAATATACTCATCTTTTTGAATACTCATTGCTGATCTCTGGTATGTACATAGTATGTAATGGCACCTATAGGTCTTTCTAATAAATAATGTTGTTTTACTAGCATTTACTAGTCTTTAATCCTTCCGAAAAAGATTAAGACGTGGTCAGGGTTTTCAAGAACTTAATTAACTTCTATACAAATAACTTACCGGTCATTGAAGCCTTGAAATTCTTATTCTTGAGAACGACAAATGCCCTCGACAGTTGCTTATCTCTTAGTGAGATAGCTGAGCACAGTTTAATGGCAAAAGGAGTGTCAATCAGTCAAGCGTTAATAAAAAATTTTCCATTTCTTGTGTTGATTCTCTAAAAAATAAAAATAAAAGAAAAATAATAAAAAATATAATTTTTATGGAATGGAATTAAATAAATTAAAATAACAAAAGAAAAAAGCGAATAAAAACACAATAAATTTATTAAGCAAACCTTGACAAAGTGTTGTAAGACTTGGGGTACCACAACCACAATAACAGTTAAGAAAATTTTAAGATTTAACCTTTAATAGGGAAAACCCTCCCTCTTCCCCACGTGTATCTATCTATCTTAAGTGTCAATAACAATTTGAAATATGTATTTTGTTTTTATTATTTTGTATAGAATAGTCATAGACAATCAAACAAATCATGGTTAATAATTAAAAACTCATTTAATTATGATTTTTATAAAATATTACAATACAAAGTATGGACAAAAACCCAACAACAACAACAACCATAAATAAATAATTATTTAATAAATTTATTATACAAAAAGACTAATTAAGATACACCACAGAGTACAAATAAAATAAAAAAATAAAAAGATTTACAAGCCACTACAAGAATAATAACAACAGGTATGCAGAACAAAAAAAAACGAACCAACAACGAACGATGAGTATCAAAATTTAAATATTGACTGGATTTAATGATGCGACAAGTACTCGCGTACAAGTCTGTATACAATGGACGTGGCAGTTATCTAAAGGAATCAATTCAAGAAAAAAGCACCTTTCGGTCAAGTTTGAAAAACAATTCGCCAATTTTAGTTCATCTTACTTATGCATCACTAAGACTTAACTTATCGTTACCGTAACGTAATGGTGAAAGTGCCTAACCAACATTCACCATGATTTCTAATTTTAAAAATTAAGAGGATTTAGTAATCTCCCTACCGTAGTCTAGTAGGTAGTATATTGGCTTATTAGGCGTAAGGCCACGGTTCAAATATGTCTACGGCGACTTGCTCTCAGCAGATTTCTGGGAAAAACTCTGAGTAAAATAAAAAATTTCCATGAAAAGTTGCTTAAAGATCTGTCTTTCGGAGTCCCGCCACGTATAAAATTAAAGGCACACAACATAAGTGGTGTGAGAAAAAAGGTCGTAATCATGACTGAAGGATTGTAACGACGAACTGCGTTTATACAGGGTTTTTTTTATAGAGGTATAGAACTTTAAGTTGGCATTACTTTTCAAGATGGCGACCGATTTAACAGCTGTCAAGTGATTTATTCTCAGTTTGGTTTGGCAATTCATCATGAATAGACTCACGTCTGAACAACGCTTGCAAATAGTGCAATTTTATTTAGAAAATAATGGTTATGTGCGGAAAACGTATCGCGCACTACGTCCATTTTATCGTCGACAAGATCGTCCATCAGAGCAGTTAATTCGATTAACCATGGAACGTTTTCGCACCACGTTTACTCTTATTGATAACTCGCATCCCCAGAGACGCTGTACGGTGCGTACAGAAGAAGCTATTGCTGCTGTAGAGTGTAGCATTGAGGAAGACCCGAATGAGTCCATCCGCAGTATAGAGCCATGATTACTAACTTTTTCATTCCTGAATTGAATAACCATGATGTCCAGGAGATGTGGTTTCAACAAGACGGTGCAACATGTGACACAGCTCGTGCCACAATAGGTTTATTGAAAGACACGTTTGGTGACCGCCTAATTTCACGTTTTGAACCTGTGAATTGGCCTCCAAGATCTTGTGATTTAACACCGCTAGACTACTTTCTGTGGGGCTATGTAAAGTCATTGGTCTATGCGGTAAAGCCACAAACGCTTGACCATTTGGAAGACAACATTCGCCGTGTTATTGCCGATATACGGCCACAAATGTTGGAAAAAGTCATCGAAAATTGGACGTCCAGATTGGACTACATCCGCGCCAGCCGTGGCGGTCATATGCCAGAAATCATATTTAAAATGTAATGCCACAAGATTATCTTTCGGATAAATAAAATTCATGTCAATCGAATAATCCATCGTTCTTTTATTGCAACTTAAAGTTCTATACCTCTATAAAAAACACCCTATATATTGTAAGCTCCCTGCCACCCAGAAAATATAACACAACAACGAACATCATACGAAGGTCAAGCAACATAAAGTCAGCACTTGAGGCAAAGCAAGGTTAGGATTATTTGGATTCTTTACTAAGTACAGGGCGATTTTAGAGGGTCATCATAAATATGTATAAATAATCGCCTTTGAATTGATAGCAGCAGTCGATCCTTTTGAAGTAATTTATGACCACATGGTAGCACATTAGGGCATTATCTTGACAATAAAATGAAAATGTTAGCTTTAGTATGATTCAACGTTATCTCAGGAGACGAGCTCTTTGATATCAAATATTATGGTCTTGGTGGCCAATTGATGTTTCCAAAACGTGAAGTTATTCCTTTGGGAACCTTTCATCCAACAAAGCCAGAATCGGTTGCGTTATGTGACTGACAGTATCGTTCTGTTGAAACCACACATCGTCCACGGCTTAATCTTCAATTAGAGGCCAAAACAAGTTTGTTATCATACAGCCGTAGTGCTTTGAATTGATGGTAACGGATCACTACACCTCTAGATCACAATGCAGTCCAAACAGTCATTATATCGGGTTTTCTGCAATGTTGTATCTAAAATTACTTCTTTGTTCGCCTAGGCAAGACGGCTATAGAGTAGGCAGGTCTACAACGATAGTTCATTTAGATTTAGTGGGAACCATACCCAATCAGAAGTCCCTGGATGTGAAGGCGGTAACAATATGTGCTTTTCTTGGCATAGAGGACGCCTTTGATAACAAGTACACGTGTTCAAGAGTAGGACATTACACAGAAGACGTATAGAACCTATAATATCCAGATGGATGGGAAAGGTTCCATGCAACCAAAGCGTTATACTTTCAAAATAGTACCTTGATTACATTATATTTGAGAAAACTACCAAAAGGCATGAGCTATTCTTTAAAGATACTCTCCTTATCCTCATTTACAACATTCAACTGCCTTGAAATGAAATTTGAAGTTTTAGATTTACAACGATTGCATACATTTAAAGTTCTGCATGTAAATTATAATAATTTTATCTGTAAGTAAACCAAGTACGTGTACAATAAATAAACTCAAGGTCGTACAATTCGTTGGTTTTTATTCAACGAAAAAGAAAAAAATTCAAATTTTTATTCTTTCCTTCACTCATACTTCTTTATCACTATACTACGCGTTCTTTTTTTATTATTTTCTTATTAAAAATTTAGTTTTTTTGTTTGTATAATTTTATTAAGATTTTAATTTTACAAAAGCAATGAAAGAACAAAAATTCTTCTTTTCATATTCAAAAATTGATTTACGAGCCATAGTTGTCACAGAGACTATGGACCATAACTATGTATGTTCATAGTATAGTATGACCATGTTATGCCATAAGTGAGCACCAGTACAACAATCTATTGTTCAATATTATTACTATTTGTTGTTTTTGTTGTTGTTGTTTCTATGATTCTTTGATTTTTATTGAATTGTTAACGTTTTTTTGTATACATTCTTCAGCGTCCTTCTATGTTTGTTCGAATGAAGTGTTGATGAGTCGTAAATTTTTTTGTTCTTTTGTTTGTAATTTAAATAACATTGTTGTTGTTGTTTTTTTTTATACAAACTTATGAATCTATAGAATATTCCCGTCTTTGTATTTGCTTGTGAAAAAATTAATTTTTTTTTATTTAAATTCTATAGTCGAACCTTAAGTTATTCGAAAGGTCGATCGACCGTCCATCAACGCTAACATGGCAAATAATACATGAAAACATCTTAATGAAGGAACTCATCAAAGACTTGTGTGATGTTTGTTTATGACACTAGCGTTACAAGGGAGTGGTAAAGTTACACAGAGGTATTGTAAACAGAAAATAGAACCTGCTGCCATCATTTAGGAAAACAAAAGAAATTAAGCAACGATTTCCGTATTCGGCATTGAAAGCGTAAAATATCAAGCATCTGAAGCGGAGACGATAGAAGGGTTATAGACGCCCCTATAAGAATATTTTTGCAAATTGGAAAAAGCATCTTGGAATTTAACAAACCCTAGGTGGTCTAACATACCTGCTTGACGAATTTCCAGCAGTGGACAGCGTGAGAACCAGGAAACTACATGAGTTCAACAAGAGAACGGTTCGTATTCTAACAGAAATTCTAAAGGAATACTGCGCTATTGGCAGTGAAGCTGATAGACTCGGTCTGCCACCCAGGATTATTGTGGAAACTGTCATGGTATGAAGGAAATTAAATCGGTATAAGACTTTTTATGGGAGTGCCCTGCACTTCAGGGCAGACATCATCGGTTTTTAAATGACAGAACGTTTAAAAATATGGACATGGTGGCAAACGTGCCACTGAGAGATCTGGCCGGTTTCAACCGCCACGTGGGTTTATACCAGAGATCAGCAATGAGTAGTCAAAAATATGAGTAGATTCAAATCATACTCATAATTTCTGTGGTATTTATATACATTCATACTTATTTTAATATCATACCCATACTACTCATATTCAAGGTTTGAAGTACTTATCGTACTCAAGCTTAACAATAGACATGAAGTTGTTGATTTCGACTCTCCTTTACTCAACGTTTACAAGAATCACAAAATAAGTATGATTCGCATACGAACACTACAATACTCACTGGAAGGTTGTGTGTTTGCCTTGCTTGCTGAGAGATCAGCAATGAGTATTCAAAAAGATGAGTAGATTCGAATCATACTCATAATTTCTAATACTTATACGCATTCATACTTATTTTAATAACATAGTCATACTACTCATATTTAAAGTTTGAACTACTCATCGTACTCATACTTAAGAATATGCATTATGTTGTTGATTTCGGCTCTCCATGACTAAACATTTACAAGAATCACAAAATAAGTATGATTCGCCTACGAACACTACAATACTCACTAGAAGGTTGTGTGTATGCTTTGCTTGCTGTCTTTGTCTTTTTCTTTCTCCTTTTTTTGTAAATGCAACAACAACGAAGACTGTAAATTTTGATGAATAATTCGAATCACTCGAATCATTTATGAGTACTAAAAGTATTTTTCTAAATTTATGAATCTGAACTGAATGAGTAGGCGTATGAATCAAACATATTTCGAATGTTATGAGTTTGATGTGAGCGTTGTACTCATACTCATTGCAATCTCTCGTTCATACCCACCACTGACGAATCATGACAAGGGGGTTTACCTTACATTGGGTAACATGGAGTGAAGTTATCTATGAATATTAAACGAGATGATGAAGCCCATCCATACATACATAACTGGCCATTGCAACCCTTCAGTCAGGATTACGGCCTAACTTCTCACACGAATCATGTTGTGTGCCTTAATTTTATACTTGAGTGGCGGGACATACAGTTTAACGTCGACTCCGAACGACAGATTTTGAGAAACTTTTTCATTGCAAGTTTATTTACTCTCAGAGTTTTTGCCAGAAATTTGCTGAGAGGAATTTGCCGAAGAAATATTTTTTTTCAATTTCGTTTTCATGTCTGGCCTGGGGCTCGAACCCGGACTTTTCTTCTAATAAGCGAACACGCTACCTACTAGACTACGGCGACCACTGACCTTAAAAGACGTTTTTTTTATATCGTAAATGCTGCAAGAAAAAATCATATGTGCTATATATGACGTCACATGCCCACGTCCGAGCATATATTGCAAGAGCTGTTGAATACTATTTAGAAAATAACGGCTAAACACTTTTGCCGCCTTTTGATTCATTTATGGCTTTAAGTGATTTATTTTAATTAAGATCTAAATAAATAGGCCTTGACTACTAAGTCTTAGTCATTTCGATGTGATTGAAACTTAAGATATGAAATTAAAATTAATTTTATTATAAAAATTAATTTCGTTCCAAAGCTATAAATCCAACGCCTACAACCGAAATGGAGCTATTAAATGTTTTAATTTCAATACTTTACAAAACTTTATTACATTTAAAGAAATTAAAACTTTTGTTCTAAAAAATTTAAGTTTTTTTTTTGTGATACTCACACAGCCAACCATTAAAGTTGTAAACGTCAGTTCAAACAGTCGGCTCATTTAGATACAAAAAAAAGAAACTTTAGTGTTTAAGGAGGAGGCTTAAATAGTAAAACAATGAAATAATTATTCATTTTGTTTTTGTTTTTCACTGAAGAAGTTCTTGGAAAAACATTAAAATCGTGTTTAAGCCGCCTGTTTTAAACAATAAATTCGAGAGTTGCGGCATTCGATGACTTCTTGTCCAAAAAGAAAAAAAAAGAAGAAATTGTAACAGCCTCTGTTGGTTTTCAATTTCATGTTCATTTAGAAAAATAAAATATTTTATCGCTTGATGCCTGTCATTAAACTAATTTGGAGTCCAATATTCACTTTGATGGCTAGACAAGAAAAAACTTGATGTTCCAACATGCTTCATGGAAGGAGTTATGTTAAGTATTAAAATGTTTTGTATTTTTTTTTCTTCTATTCTTTAAAAGTCTTTTTGAATGCTTTTCTTATTTCAATCAATAAGAGAATTTCATTTTTTTTCAGTTTTCTTTTGTATTTCATATCAGAAAATCAAATCTAATGAACAAAATAGTTTTAATGTCAGCTTTAAAAGCCCACACTTGTGTAACATTTATTATGGATCAGCCATAAAAAAACGGTATTACACAACAAAATCAATGAAAATGAACATTACGGGGAATGTATCCTCTATAACAGATACGAAAAAAAAAGAACAAAATAAAGTGGTTTCAATCATTAAGCATTATGTTTTATGGCAGAGTGTAATCTGAAAGAAGTTCGACTCCAGAGATCGGCAATGAATCGTTTTTTTCGTTACTCGTAAGTACTCATTAAATTTTGAGTGGATGAGTCATCAGTATTGAAATTCAACTACTCTGATTCATTCGTACTCAATACAAGATTGATTTATAGGCATAGGTTGCAATGAGTATGAGTACAACGTTGACATCAAACTCATATCATTCGAAATATGTTTGATTCATACGCCTACACATTCAGATTCATAAGTTTAGAAAAATACTTATAATACTCATAAATGAGTCGGAGTGATTCGAATCATTCATCAAAATTTACAGTCTTAGTTGTTGTTACATTTATAAAAAAAGAAGAAAGAAAAAGACAAAGACAAAGACAGCAAGCAAAGCACATACACACAACCTTCTAGTGAGTATTGTAGTATTCGTACGCGTATCATACGTATTTTGTGATTCTTGTAAATGTTGAGTAAAGGACAGTCGAAATCAACAACGTCATGCGTTTTGTTAAGTATAAGTACGATGAGTACTTCAAACTTTGAATATGAGTAGAATAAGTATGATGTAAATTAAGTATGAATGTAAATGAGTATGATTCGAACCTACTCATCTTTTTGAATACTCATTGCTGATCTGTGTTCGACTCATGGATGACTCAATTTTGATTCATAAGCGCAGCCATTAGTAATGAGCCATAATTTTAGATGATGGATCCTGAAATTTATGTATAAAATTAACACACACAACATAAGAGTTGTGAGAAGCTAGGTCGAAGCAGGGTTGTAATAACCAATTATGTATTACGTATGTACATATATCCTCGATCAAAACGAGCCTGTGCATCCATTCACGTTATTGAGTATTGGTCTTAGAAAAGAAAGAAATCACCGAAATAGTGGGATATTTAAAAACGCCAAGATCATGTAATTCACATGCCAAAAGAGGCTTTAAATGATTGTGTACGAGTATATTGCACTATGGCTCGTGCGATGCTGACCTGTGGTTTTAAAAAATTTACTGAGCAACAAAACTCATCTAAAATTAATATATTATGCTTGGCATACCTTCTCATTTACTGAAACCTGTAGCATTGCATTAATAGCGGGATTTTTTAATACAAAAAAGAAGTTTTACATTTCCTTTATATTTTTTTTAAAACTAAAATTTGTGTATCCATCCACCAAAGCAGCTTAATTGTTTAGCTTTGAACTAATCGCTCCACATGTTCTTTGCCATGGCATAAGAAAGCCTGGCTAACATATGGGTTAATGGTGTCTCTTATTCAAATACTAGTTTGTACTTAACAAATGCATTTTTGTAACATTTCTCTGCCATTCATTAATTCATTTCTACATTCATTCATTCATTCATCCATTTGTACATTTTATCACTTTATCTTCTCTATAATCCCAGATATTTTAAATCAATTTTAAAAAATCTTGGGTCTCTTAATTTTCCATTTTTTAAGACGAAAATAAAATAAAAAAAAAAGATTTTTCTTTAGAAGTTTAACCGTGTTCTGTATTGTTGTTGTTGGCATTTAAAAAATTTTACGTTTCTTTTCTATTATTTTCTTATTGTTGTTTTTTTTTTTTTAAATAAATTTTAAAATTTATTATGCATCACAGATTCATTCTCGTTAATCTTAAAAGATGAAAATGTTTTTTTCTTGGCTCTTACCGCCTTACATCATCTCGTAAACGTATGGTTGGCTAGAAGTTTATATCATATTCATAAAGAACACGCGGAGAAGATTGTGTAATGATGATGATGATGGCGGTAGGTGGAATGGAATGGTATAATGGAAGCGAGTGACTGCATTAAAGAAAAACTGGTTAAAAAAAATTATATTAATTTCCTGTTTCTATTCACGATAAAGGAGGCTTAAATTTAAATAATGAATGAAAGAAATCACTCCCGCTTTATAAGCTGTGTAAGACAGCGAAAGGTCATTGATTTCATAACGACCTCAAAAGAAGTATGTAATATGGTTTGAAATTATGAAATTCTTAAGATTGAAATCGAATTGTTGTAAATTGGGTGGGCGTTGTAACATTAAAACTGTGTTTAGATGCTTGTTATAATCCACAAGTTTATTGCCTTCTAATTGCATAACGTGTTCGATGGAAATTAATTGATAACTTTTGTTATGGTTTTCAATTAAAGAAACAATTTTTACCAGAAAAAAAAATTCAAAAGACAGGCAGGTTTATATACTCTCAGAGTTTTTGCCAGAAATCTGCTGATAGGAAGTCGCGAAGAAATTTTTTTTTTATATTTTTCCGTTTGATGTCTGGCCTGGGGCTCGAACCCGGGCTTTACGTCTAATAAGCGAACACACTACCTACTAGACTACGGCGACTACAACAGAGTTTAATCACCTTAAAGAACTCCCTTGCATGAGTCTACATACAACCTACTTCTATAATCTCTTAAATATCTTTACTTATGGACTTAATCACATGATTGACCAACAAATTTTAGAAAAGTTCTTAAACACACCCTCAAAATTTCCTACAAAAAAAAAATATTGCCTTTTAAATTCTTATTTTTTAAAATCCCTAAACGGAAATGGAATATTTTGTTATAAAATGAAACAAAAACACTTTGTTTTTCGAAATAACTTTGAGTCTAACGTTCAAAATCTAATAATTTCACTTAATTTCTCACGAATACAAAACTCATACTTTTTTACCCATGATGCCACATTAGAATTTATTATAAAATATGACCTGCCCGTGTAATGCGTGTCTAAGTGTCTATAAGAAGACAAGAAGAAGTTTTCATTTAAGCCAATGTGCAAGAACGTTTAAAGAAGTTTTTGTTTTATTTTGTTATTCCCTTATCCGCTTTTGAAAAGGTTTCAAATATACAACATACAATGGAAAGAATCTAATTGTGGGAGTATTTAATTATACACGAGTAAAGAACAATAATAGAACAAATACACGCATTTCTTAGAAACAAAAATTAATGGTGGTGTTAACGTCTAGTGTGTGTACGCTACTTACGGTACAGGCAGCTTCTTTATGATATTGAATATGAGTTCAATTCAAGATTTTTGTTGACACGACATGTGAATCATTAAGTATTGAGGGTATGATAGCCTACTTTTTAACACGTTAATCGCCACGATAATGTCGGACATATTTGATTGACGTCGTCTTCTACCAAATCGCCATTTGAGACATATATGTATGTCTGACTCAAGGCTCTTAGTAACCACAGTTATCATTGTTCAGTTCTTGTCATGATATGGAAGAGTTTGTTTGGTTGAACTTTTTAAAATAAAAATTAATGCAACAACTAGATTTACTTGGGAGTCTGGATGGTTTCCTATGGGAAACATTTGGGTCTTGGTTTGAATATTGATTTGCGGTAACACGGTAGTTCCTTACCCTAAAAGGATGCTCCGACACTTAACATTGATTTGATTAAAATTGTAAGCTCTATTAAGAAAGCATATTCGAATTGACTTAGAAAAAGATCTTATGTAGCATTTTAGGCTGCCGTGATATGACATATTTGTCTGACATGGCTCATGTAGAACTTCTTAGCGTCAGACACATATGACTGACATGGCGATTAAAGTGTTAAGAGTAATATTGCCATAGTAAAGTCCTTCTTAAAACTGTTTTCTTCTGATCATATTACATACGTACATATGGTAGAGCACACTTCGTAGGAAACACTTCCCAGAGAACATTAGCCAGAGTTTGAGACTTTTTGGAGTCATTTAAATCTTAAGTTTGTGCCTAAAATGACTACCAAACAGAATATTGACATCGAAGAATGGGCCAAGAATGCTTGTTGCCCATTGAACGAGATATTAATCGATTTCCTTCCTGTGACTTCCTGACCACATGGACATAAAAGATAAAAATTTAGCCGACGTCCCTCTGACAGCAGAAACAACTATTAATTCGAATTATCTCACACTCTACAGAGAACACGATTTCTGTTAAACCTACTTAGAATCCATTATAGAAACACTACAACAATGTCTGAAAAACTTGTATAGATAAGAGAGCAAAGGAAACTACTGAACATCATCTGAATAATTAACAATCTAACACAGAAAATGTTTGGCCATTTAGAATGCATTGACAGAATGTAGTTGAAGCTTTTGTGGTAAAATCCTCACATTCATACATACTAAAGGGTCCGCCAAATAACTTTTTTTTTTGAAAATGCTTTAAAAAAAACTACTGAATATTTTCTCAAATTTATTTTTTTATTTGAAAGTAAAATCCTTCCGGTTAATAATGGAAAATAATTTCATTCAAATGGTTGCCTCGGCTGGCCATGCAGTAGCCTACACGATCAGTCCAATTTTTAAGCACATTATCGATTGTGTGCAGCTGTATTTCACCAATGGCTTCACGAATATCGTTCCTTAAAGCGTCAATTGTCTCTAGCTTGTCGGCGTAACACTTATCTTTGACGGCACCCCACAAATAATAGTCCAACGGTGTCAAATCGCAGCTCCGAGGTGGCCAAACGACATCAGCTCTGCGGCTGATAATGCGATCTTCAACAACAGGGCGCAAAACTTCGAGTGTAGCTTCGGCTGTGTGGCACGTAGCGCCGTCCTGTTGAAACCAAATGTTGCCAATATCCTCCTCTTCAATTTTTGTGAACAAAAATTCGTTCAACATGGCCCGATAACGATCGCCATTGACTGTAACGGCCAATGGCCCAATTATGCCTCTGGACCAAAATCCGCACCAAACAGTGACTCGTTTTGGGTGCGTCGGCTTTTCAATGTATGCGTGCGGGTTTTCTGTGCCCCAAATGCGACAATTTTGCTTGTTTACATACCCGCCAAGATCAAAATGAGCTTCATCTGAAAAGATGATTTTTTTTGCCAAAATTGGCATCTTCTGTAAGTCGATCGCAGGCCCACTTAGCGAAGCGAAAACGCATTGGATGGTCAATGTTCGTTCAGCGGAAGGATAAATATAATTATGTGTCAAATCAGACATGAGCTAACTGTTACCATTCACGAAATAAGCACTAGTTGAAAAAAAACGTTAGATGGCGGACCCTTTACATAATTAGTCATTGCAACCTTTCAGTCAGGATTACGATCTAGCCTCTCACACCACAGTTTAAAGTTGACTCCGAACGACAGATTTTTGAGAAACTTTTCAGCACAATTTTATTATACTCTCATAGTTTTGCCAGAAATTTGCTGAGAGAAAGTAGACGAAGAAATATTTTTTTAAATTTCGTTTTGTTCGAGATGTTGGAGACAGGGTTTGAACCGTGACCTCACGTTTAATAAGCCATGTCACTGTCTATTAGACTACGGCGTCTACAAACTGCACCTAATGTGCATAATATTCCACAAACGTTGTGTTAATTCCAATTAGATTGTGTTCTATGAAATCAAAGAATGGTAGTCGTCGTAGTCTAATGTTCCCACTAGAACTAGATGAGAGCTTCGTACTTCGCAAAACTTGGCTCTGAAAGGTGTGAAGTATTTGGAAAAAATATTTCTTTTGTCATCAGTCTACTGGCAAAAGTTTTGAGGAAAGTATTTAAACATTTTTTGTTCGGTTTGAACATTAAACTGCATGCCCCGCCCATTAATTAATGGTAATGTAACAGAACATGAGTGCTATCAAAACCTAGGATCTAACCTTGCTGTAATAGTCAGCAGTATACGTTGTATGCAAAATTCAACGACTTTTAATGTCTTAATAAAATAACTGATTTCAAGCATTATTTATTTATACAATTTTGATTCATTTACACCTCATTTTTAAGATCCTAAAAATATTTCAAGAATGTTACCAACATTACCGGAAAACACATAATGCCTACGTAGAGCTTTAACGAAGACAAATAATATTTTAAACTACAGTAAAAATCGCTAAAATGCATACAAATTACTTAATTAGAAAGGTAAAAATAATTAAAAATTAAAATTTATTTATAATTTAATGAGTTGCAACGTAAATTCTTCTGGCAGTTAAAAGTAAATTTTCCATCTTGAGACAAAACAAACAAACCAAACCTTAGGTCAATGAACTTGTTTATTAAAATTAAAACCACGACTAAAATAAGATACAAATTAAAATTGTTAAATTGTATTGAAAAAAAAAATAAGAAAACATCTAAAAAGGAAAGCGAAATTACTTTTCATGCACCTTAAGCGGTGACCAAATAAATTTCCTCTTGGAAAGAAGCAAAAAAAAAATGAGAAAATTCGTTACTTTTTATACCAGACGTTATGAATTCCATTTAGTCTTGAAAATTGTCTTGGTCTTGTGTTTAACATTCTTTTTTTCTTCTTATTGTTATTGTTGTTGGTATTGCTTGCTATTGTGTCTCTCATTTGGCTAAAAGAAAATTGACCCTAACCTTCAAGGTTGGTTGCACAATTCTCACGACAAATTAGTTGTTGTAGGCAACAAATTTTGAAAAAACCAACAACAACATTGTTAAAAGGAAAAATAAAATCTACTCAATTGTAAAGTTTTCTTTTCATATTTTGCTTCTCCTTCTTCTTTTTTTTTTTTTTTTTTTGTTCAATATTTAATTATGGACACATAGACAGACATGACTATCTAACTATGGTTACGTACGTATGCTTGGAAAATATTAGTGTTATGTTGTTGTATTTGTATTAGAAAATTTATAAGAAAAACCACCAAGTGAACTGAAATTGTAAGAAAACCTGCAATTGTTTAAGGCAATGTTGCTCATCTGCTGTATTGTATTCTGAATATTAAATGATTTTTCATTTTGTTGTTGTTGTTTTGTCTCAGTCTATAAACACTGTTGGAGACGCCAATGGTGGACTAGTGCGACAGGCGTCATAAGTTACTTTGAAGTAACTTATACTCTTATTCGTACGACTTAACTTATACTATACAAGTCGCTCATCTTCCCGGTGCTTCTTTACTTTACAGATGCATGGACACTATTAAGCACCGATGTAGCAGCCTTGAGGGTATTCGAGAGTATAGTCCCATGTCAGATTTTCGGTCCAGTGGAAGCTGGCAAATTGATTCCCACATTCAACCTAATAATGCAGTTGTATGAACTTCTCAATGACATAGACATTGTGCAGCGCATTAACAATTAGCGGCTGCTCTGGCTCGACCATGTCATTCGAATGGAGGAAGATGCCCCGGTGAGACATGTATTTTACACGGGGATTAGCGGAAGCCGATGAAGCGAACAACCTGGTCTACGTTGGAAGCACCACATTGAGGACGTCCTGTCATAGATTGGTGTGATCAATTGTAAAAGCATGAATAATATAGGATTCCGTTGTAGTACCGATAGTGTCTAATCCGTGATTCGACTATAACTACAGCTTGACAATTTCCAAGCGTCCAGATAGTTTTATAAAAGTGTGGATTTTATCAAAAACCCGTAACTAAATACGTTGGTCTCAGTTCCGAATTGCCTTATATGTGTATGGGAGACTTGAATTTTTACGTGAATTTGTTACGTGACCGTAGTAAGTCAGTGAATACTGGATTTACGATCCATTATTACAATGAGATCCCTCTTTTATGAAGTCACCGCAATACAGTAGGTAATCTGTGTGGCTTATTAGACGATATGCCGTGATTCAACCCCTTACTCAGATATCTCAAACAAAACGAAATATGATGGAAAATATTTCTGTCGGCGACTTCCTCTCAGAAGTGTTCTAGCACATCCTCTGAGGGTAAATAAAATTGCCGTGAAAAATTTCTCCAAAGCCTATCGTCCAAAGTCGAAATTAAACTATAGATCCTGCCACTCATATATAAAATTAACACACACAACATAAGAAACAAGGTCGGAATCCAGCTTGAAGGATTTTAATGATTAATCAAGTAAGTAAGTAGATAAAGCCCCTCCATTACATTTATTATAAAACCAGAATCGAAACGGTGGTAGTCTGTCAAAGATAGTAGGCAATGAGACAATAAGACGTAGAAGTTATAGGAGCATATGTTACCATGATTCTAATTTAAAGGGCAAAATAGAGGACTACATCCCCTCCGAGTGTACTTGCTTATCGCGATCTAACCAGACAACTTTACCTAACCAAATATCGAGTTTGTTGATCAACACACAGCATCAAACCTTTTCACACGATACCATTGGGAAATTGTCTGAAAATCAGGGGATAGTAAGTCATTCATGCTACATCTAGTAACATTTGCCTCAATATTCTATGGACTGGTAAGATGAGACTGAGGTACTCACTTCTAAGTATTTTACAACGTCGTGAAAAATCTTCACTGATGATGGTAATTTGGTTCTACAGCAGCACGCTTTCAGTTCGTAATATGCTCTGTCGGAAAAAGTTATAGTAAGTCATTCATGCTACATCTAGTAACATTTGCCTCAATATTCTATGGACTGGTATGATGAGACTGAGGTCCTCACTTTTAAATATCTTACAACTGTCCCTTCACAACGACATGGAGAAACTTCACTGACGATGCTAATTTGGTTCTACAGCAGCACGCTTTCAGTTCGTAATATCCTCTGTTCGAACAAAGCATTGCTTACAAGCAATATCGCTAGACTGAATTGATTCTATAAAATTGTCTTCTCCTCGTTAAAAAATACACACTAATCTGCGTGTAACTCATCACTTTTTATTGTAACACTTAATGTCACTTGATCATCTCTATTATGTTTGTTATACTCCTACCACACCACTTTATTGGGTCTAGTAGTAGTATGGCAAACGTCGCATGCGGTTAAGCAATTGTGACGTGTATTGAGGAGCAGTTCTGCTACTCCCTCTTTCTTCCACTGTGTGTGTGTCTGTCTCTCTGTCTCTTGTGGCTTAAACTTGTTGATTCGATGTTGGCCGTGTAAAATTTCCCATCATCATAATGTTTTGCGGTGGTGTTAAACGACCTTTTTTTTCCATTTGCATTTACAAACACCATTTGCTTTACGTAATTAAAATTGGAAAATTATTCATAATTTGTTTAAAAATGAAAATTTATATGATGTTGTGTGCTGAAGTACTTGTTGCTTACTGCTTGCTGATAGCTGATGGTTCAATGCCAAAATAAATAAACTTTTCTTATACAATGGTGTTCTTATCATGAATAAAAATTCGTTTCGGACTCAATTAAAAATTTTCATTGAAAAACAATTTAAAATTTTCTATTTTCTTGAGAAAAATTATTGTGTAACGCTGACTGCATTTGAAACTGTTTTCCCCTTCTTTGATCATAATTTTTCTAATCAAGTCCACTGCTTTGGTTGTTCCTTTGTCTCATTCATGTTAGGCTAGGTTGGGTGACGAAACCGCAACACCACATGTTGTTCCCACTTTGTGCTTCCACATTCACTCTATTCAAATAAAAAGACCCATAAGATAGAGTCTTCAAATTCAAACCATCCAGACTCTATTTTATACCGTGGAATATCCTTTATCTCAGACAGCTCCGTCAGGGATGTCAAGTATTGTGTCCTCAATAATCTCGTATGAGTCCGTGGAAGCGCTAAGCAGTAACGTTTTAAGTTACTTTCTCCTCCTCCAGATGTAACCACTGGGGTGGCGCCTAGCTGACGGTCATGCCTCCCTATTAAGCAATGTTCATATGCCCAGTTGGTCAGTATATTATCCTATACATACGTATATACTCTGCTACTGCACAGCCACTTAGTTGCTATGTGGATAGCTAACGCTTCCGCCTGGTAGACAATACTACAGTTATTCGGTAATCTGTACTATCAACCGGTCTCATCTTCAGTTAAGTCCATAAGAATAGCAAATTGGAGCATTAGAACCAACAAGCATATGAACAATCGTGCGCGCCTGATCTCGTAAGCCCTTTATTTCTGAAGGACGCAACTATAACTGCAAGATAACGGAAACTGATGCTAACCAGTCCAAAATTTCTTATTGGGTCCATGCAGTTGCGAATCATTATCGTCAATAAAATCATAAGAATTCCCATTTGAAGATACGAGACCAAGCAGGGTTTCCAGAGCCTTCAAAACAACAAATATCTCTTTCTGAAAAAGCTACGGCTATCCATCCCGTTAATAATGAAACTCTAGTCCGAGATCCTCATAGAAAACCAGTGACTAAGAACAGAATAAGTAAGTGCCCCATGTGGTTTCGAAACATCAGTAAAAATTAGTGTTCCAGCCTGTATTTGGAGTTCTTTTTTCTTTCTATAAAGGGACCTATCCGGGGTGAGAAGCCTTAATCCAGAGATAAACACAGCCTAGTTTGGGTCCGTGGTTTCATTGATAACCTTCCTCCTTATAAGAGACGAAAAGACTTTTGAAATATCAGAGGGACGGACCGATTCGCTTAAGCTTATGATACCTTGCACAATGCTTGACGGAGATACATACATAATTCGCCATTACAACCCTTCAGTCAGGATTACGGCCTAGCTTCTCACACTACTCATGTCATGTGCCTTAATATTATACTTGAGTGGCGGAACCTACAGTTTAACGTCGACTCCGAACGACAGATTTTTAAGAAACTTTTTCATGGCAGGTTTATTTACTCTCAGAGTTTTTGCCAGAAATTTGCTGAGAGGAAGTCGCCGAAGAAATATTTTTTTTTCATATTTCGCTTTGATGTCTATCCTAGGGTTCGAACCCGGGCTTTACGTCTAATAAGCGAACATACTACCTACTAGACTACGGCTTGACGGACATAGCATAGGCTAAACAATACTATTATCAGCCTGAGGCTGAACCTTATTCAAGGCCATACTAAATACCAGATCGAACAATCGGCCTCCAATTTGCAACAGTGAAGTTGTGACACTGGTATAAAGCATTCAGATCTCCTCTTAATCCTTTTCTAATCGCCCTACAAAATATTTCAAGTATTTATTGGAATCAATGGGTCAATTCGACCTCCGGGTACTGTACTTGTCTTAATTGACAAGTACACGTCCTCTAACCTAACCTGTTGGAATCAAATATGATTTCTTTTTCGGTCTCATTTTAGCTTGATTGGAAATATGTTGATGGAACTAAAAGTAATAAAATACAGGAACATTTTTCCATAAGTTGTTAGCCCCCTCCAATTCGCCAACTGTATAGTACCCCTGCCTGAAACCATAGCAATCCGGTTACCCTGAGCAACCGACAATTATTTACAAATAACTTCAGAAGTGAAATTTCATTTCAAATTTATTTTTCATTTTCATTTCAGTTCCAATAATTATACAATTCAGCTGCTTAAAAACCAAATAAAGATCTCCCCGTACCTAATAGAAAAGTAATCATGGTGGTACTACAGGTTAAGCGAGGCGATGAGAATCTCTTTTTATACGAGACCAGTATCAATGAGAATACCACGAATGTGATAAAGGACATAACAGCCATTTATAATGGCCGTTTGAAAATCGAACGTATTTGCATGGAAATGGAGGAGTTGGCTTCACATGGCACTCTACTGCCACCGGAGATGATGGGCCTTACCGATGAGCAAGTGGAAGAGTTAAAATTAAAAGATGTTTGGGGTGAAAAATGTATACCATCGGGTGGCTTTATATTCAACAAGGATCCCATAGGACGCCGTAATGGCCAACAGCCCAAAGAGAATATGCAGGAAGTGTTACGTAATGCTATGAAGGATGTAAAAGCTATGATTGATAAGAAATTAGTTTTAAACAAGAAGCCTTTGAATTTGAAGATTATTGGAGAAGCTTTAAATCTACTTAAGGGTGCTGTGACTATTGTTTATCCCATGCAATTACCGCCACATGATGTTATACGCATGGAATTCACCAACACCGAGGATTTGGCAGGTACACAGGCTTCAAAGGAAGTTATTGAGCCCGCAAAGGCTCAACTATGGTTTGCAGGACGTTTGGTATTACAAGACAAAAAATTAGCCGAGTTTATAGGCAACAATGATAAGACCCGAGTTGTTGTCAAGTTGAATAGCCTAGGTGAGGGTCCACCATCCAGGGAACCGATTATCACCGAAGATATACGCAAACGTATGATGGCCGATGCCTATAGGCGTCAGGAAGAATTGAAAAAACTCGAAATCGATGATGATGACAACTATTTGAATTCTAGTTGGGCCGATGGCAACAGTTTGAAGCGTCAGTTTCATGGCTTGGAAAATGTACGTTTTCGTGTGGGTCCATGAGAAATTTCTGCTTTTATTCTTTTCAATTTAAAATAAATTCGATTTTTCATTTAAAAAAAATTATCGTGTGTTTAATTTGAAATGCTAATGACCAGGTTAATTAATGAATTTCAAGAAAAAAACTTGAGTTTTTCCAACAACAAAAAGTCACACAATTATAATAATTTTCTTTAAATTGAATTTCAGATTAAATTAATTGGCATGAAATAAAAATAAAAAAAAATAGAAAAAAATTACCAGCCAGCTGCATAATTTCACAATACCATGATGCTTGATTTCATAATAATTTTTCAAACTCCAAAACTAACATGTTTATTACGGCAATAAATTGAAGAAACAAATAATTTTAACTTGGGTCATACGTAAAAGGTTTCTATTATGCTTGTCTGTCATTCTGTCTCTTTATCTAGCTGACTACTCACCTATCCAACCATCCAGTCATCCATCTTAAATGAATACTTTGCTTGTAATTGTATTCAAGCGTTCGTTATGACAGATGCTCTTAAACAAAATGAAAATTTAAATAAATTTTCGTTTATTCACTTGAGCAGAGCTACATATTTAAGCGAAGCAATTTAAATGCATTTTTATTGTTAATGTGATGGGGTTCATACAGATTTAAAAAGGTACATAAAACGATGCCTTTTAAACGATGCGGCTTAAATGTCTATGAAAACTATATGCCAGGGAGCAATAAAAAGCAATATTGACTACACTTCCATAGCGATAGTTTAGGGCAAATCAGATTACCTCGTATATCACTTTCTCTTCGTTAGTTATTCTAAACTGATAGCATCGTTATATTTAATCGATAAAAACCAGAATGGACAAACTAGGGACTTAGTGAGACAATCTAGTAGTAAGCAAACACCAACTTAGGGGCATGGCACAGGAAAATCAGTTTCGTACGACTAAAACCTTATCAACTAAAGTTACACGAGTTGCATATATACATACGTAATTGGTCATTACAAGCCTTCCGTCATGATTACGACCCGGTTTCGCACACCACTTATGTTGTGTGTGTTAATTTTATACATGAGTGGCTTAAACCTTTCACGACAATTTTATTTCACTCTCAGAGATTTTGCCAGAAGTTTGGCAGAAGGAAGTCGTCGAAGAAATATGTTTTCATAATTCATTTTGTTGGAGATGTTTGACCTGGGGCTTGAAGCCAACACACTACCTATAAAGCTACGGCAACTTTCATATGTACATACACTGCGAAATACTAAAGATAGCGCGCGGGTAATACCGCCTAGTTTCTTGTCAGCATCATACAAGAGTTCTGGCTAGCAAATAGATTGTACGATGGACTGAATGAAAGAGTGCAAGAGTAACGCAATGTAAAATTTGAGTAGAATAACACTCATCCATAACATGAACAAATTTATCGTTCTTATTAACAGAGAGGATTTCGTTCATAAAGATTGTGTGCGGAATAGCCTTCGTATCATTGATTAAGCTGGCAAACTCTGTAAAATTGAAATACAGTGGATTATAAGAGGTAACCTAGAAAAAATTTGAGATTGTCATACTACGACAGGGCCAGTCGTCCAATACCTACTACCGAACAATACCTATTAAAAACGGAGAGTAAGAATAGGTTGAGCTCTCTCCTCACTATAAGCTGTTCGACGACTTTTATCTGAAGTGGTTTGCCTTTTATGAATAAGAGTGTTACATGAGAGATTCAAATATGTTATCGAGCATAAACGGGTGATTGTGGTGTGCATTATCGATTTACGGCGCAAGAAATTTGCAAGATTATGAAGAAATTTCTTTCAGAGCTTTATGTGTGTTTTATTTAAATTTACTTTAGAAACCCAAAAATGGATGACCCTATACTACATATGATCTAATCCTCTTTATCTATGCTCAAAAGAGTTCAAATTCTTTTTTATTTTTTTTTTTAATACAGGAAACTTATTAGTCTGTCAGTTTTGCAATATAAAATTATTTCATACTCAGAATAAAATAATAATTACGCTTAATATTCGCTCAGCTGGCTGGCTGGCTACCTACTTTGGGACTTGCTCACTCATAAATCTATTGTGGTTTAAAGTTTTTAATTCGAATAATAAAAAAAAAGAATTAATTTAAGAAAAAAAAAATTCAGTGAAAAAAAAGAGGATTTCAGCTTATGTAGTTTTTGTTTTTGTTTTTCATCTGTTCTGTTTTCTTTTCTTATTTTCTGTATTGTTTTAGAATATTTGAAATTCATTATTTTTATGAATTTCAAAGTCTCAAAGTGTTAAAGATTATTTAAGAAGACAAATTTATTGTTTTGGTCTTTATTTTTGTTGTTTTTGTTTCTCCTTTTCTAAGCAAAAGTTATAAAGCTTGAAGGTTATTCTAATGGCTGGCTGGCTGGCTGGTTGGCTTTTATTGTCTATTCATAGATGATTTCAGCGGTCACAGATGGATGTGTCCCCCCCAAATTGTGTAAAAAGTAATAAATTTAAAAAAACCCAACAACAACAACAAAAAGACCTATCAATAGTTTTATAAAATATGACAATCATGATTTATATGAGCATTAAAGAATGCCTGAATAAATATTGTCACTGCTAAGCCACCATGCCATGAGCAATACAAAATAGAAGAGCAGTGAAGAAGAAGAAAAACATGGTTTTAATCTCCAATTTTTATCTTGTCTACCTTAGCAATGTACATATGTATGTGGCTCTATGTGATAAGAATTATGCTTTATTTCTGTTTTTTTTTAATTATTTTTTCAATTTAACTTGACCCACTTTGGGTTATTTTTTTTAACAGGAAATTCTTGCAGATTATTAATACAATAAATTATAAAATAAATTAAATGCCACAGATAGTAATTAACAAAAAAAAACAAAAACAAACAAATAGAAACCCATGCAACTAATTGTCAAGTGATATCAAAACAAATGCCGGACATGTAAAGAAATCAAAAAAAAACACAAAACAAAACCAGGCTATATCTACAACAATCTATTCTTATTAAGGTTTATTGTTGTACAATTTTTTCCAATTAACTTTAGAAACCTAATGGATTGTACTTACATGATAAGGCAAAGGTAAAACAAATAGTGTTGGCCAAGGACAAAAAAATATTCATATGATATGTAGCACTCCACTGTAGAGGATTATTCATTCTTCGGTGATAAAAATAAACTTAAATAACATATACACATGAACTTGTGTTTATAATGTATGGATCTTGTCAATATGTGCACTGTTTAGGTGCCTTTATTTATTTGCCTTTAATTAAACCTTTCCTATTTGTTATGTTTTGTATATAACACCATTAAAATGTCCGCCGCGACTTTTCTAGATATAGCGCATTCGCATTGTCCTATTTTCCATTACTCTGGCGCATAAATTTAACTGAATTAAACTGATGGTTGTCTGTACATCTATTGGGAAAAGGTTGTTGGTAAACACATACCTCAATTGTGTGTCTACAACGGGTGCTCTCGTTACAAACGACTCGAAAACTGACGGTTGTGTTAGATTTTAGGACCGCTCTAGTTTGTGATTTATTCGCATACACCTACGACTTAAGAATATCCCAAAAGAAAAGGTCTAACGGTATCAAACCATACGATCGCGGTGGCCAGTTTCACATCGCCTTCACATGAGATAACTATGCCCTCAGATCGCTCGTGTAAATCCACAAAATAAGGTACGTGGTACGTAGTAGAGGTCAGCAATGAGTACTCAAAAGGATGAGTAGATTCGAATTATACTCATAATTTCTGATACTTATACGCATTTATACTTATTTTAATATCATACTTATACTACTCATATTCAAAGTTTGAAGCACTCATTGTACTCATACTTAACAATAAGCATGATGTTGTTGATTTCGACTCTCCTTTACTCAACATTTACACTTACTTCTTGTTTTTGTAAATGCAACAACAACTAAGACTGTAAATTTTGATGAATGATTCGAATCACTCGAATCATTTATGAGTATTCTAAGAAGTATTTTTCTAAATTTATGAATCTGAATGAGTAGGCGTATGAATCAAACATATTCCGAATGTTATGAGTTTGATGTCAACATTGTACTCATACTCATTGCAACCTGTACTTATAAATCAATATTGTAATGAGTACGAATGAATCAGAGTATGTAGTTGAATTCCTATACTGTCGACTCACCCATACTCGAAATTTCATGAGTACTTATGAATAGAGAAAAAACAATTCATTGCTGATCTCTGGTACGTAGCACCATCATGTTGAAATATGTCGTTGGTGTATAGGTGATTCAATTCAGGTCAAAAGTAGTTAGTAGTCATGGAAATATAGTGCTCGCTGTTAACAGTAGTGGCCTAGACAACATCATTCTCAAAGAAATATAAACCGATGATGCCGTCAACCCAAAATCTACATCAAACATTTCTCTTGGATCTCATGTAGATTGGTATCGTCCCATATTCTACAATTTTCTTTGTTTACGTACCTATTCATCTACAATAGGACCTCATCTCTGAAGATGATTTGAAGGTAATGGTTCTTTCCGGAGGACTTCCGATAAATATTGCTCAATGATTTGTCACAACCATAATGCATACTAGACCATAATGCACTTGTTTCAGATGCAATGTCTTTTCCATAAACACTGCTGGCTTCTCAAGACCCATATGCTATAATTTTGCTTGTTGATGTAAACACCGATACACTTTTATTCGAAAAATCAGCATTGAAAGTCTGTTGTTCTAGCACCCAACCAGCACATGAACATAAGTAAGGTATTGTGAATGGTCAGACGGATTGAATTGTTACATAAATTGGATTTTATAAGGATGGAGATTGAAATCTCAAGATGCAATATACCAATATAATGAGCCGAGTTTGGTGTAGTGGAGTGTGGCATTCAGAGACGGTGAAAGAGCTGCCATAGCAGCTTCTGCAAAAACGATGAAAATAGCATCGTTACAGCTAATGGAACAAGATCCTGTTCAATAATTACTAAGTTTTTTCTGCCCAAAATGGAAGGATTTAATTTGGTTGACAATATGGTTGCAGCAAGATGATGCCAATTGCCTCACACCAAATAATACCATAAACCTACTGAAAGCAATACTACTACACTATTATTTGTGAGGATACAGGGAGTCTCTCTCATAGGCAAAGACAATTCTGTCACAATTCCTGCCCGAGAATGTAAAATTGAAGCTGCTATTAATAACATACCGATGTAAATGCTTAAAAAATTATACAATTGGAGTTCAGAGACAGAGCACAGAGTGACAGGCTGTGTTAAACAAAATGTTAAATAGATTGCAAATAAAAAAATTAAATAAAAAGGTTTCTATTTTATTTTGTCATATTTTACGCAATTTTTTTAAATCTAAAAAATGTCAATAAATAAAAAAAAAGAATTTTCAAATATTAAACAAACTATACATGACAATATATTTTCTATATCACAAGTTCAATAACCAACCTTTCAAAACGTAAACCGTAGGTTGACCTATCGTTTAGTCACTAAAAGGTGACATTGTATGTCGAAAAAAAAATTAAATAAAATGAAATAAAAACAAAACATATTATAATGTACACGTAATACTCGTAAATAATTAAAAGCGATTAGTTTTTAAAAGGTTCAGGAACCTTTTTTTACATTTGTACTGTCTGTCAATGTTGATGTACTAGTATCTGTACATTTTGCTTATTTAAACAATTAAATTTTTATTTATTTTTGCTGTTGTTGTTGTATTGTCGTTAAAATTTTATTATAAAAGTTTTTCATTTTTTTCTTTTGTTTTTGTGTTGTTTTCCTAAAAACTTAACGTAATTTGTTGAATTGTTTCATTTTTTTTTTTGTTTTTCTAAACTTGAACTTGTCATCTTTATGGCAAATGACACATAATTTGTCAATTATTTATATTTGTTGTTGTTACTAATTTGGTTTGTTGTTGTTGTTTTATTTTCTTTTAGTTAAAATATTTAAAAAATTACACACTCGCATAATATGTATTTGTTGAAATTATTGTTATTGTTGTTGTTGTTGTAGATAATAAGCCATTAAAGGTAAACGTACTTTAAAAGGTTTTAAACTGAAACTGTAATATGACAAAATGTTTTTCAAATTGTATGACGACGATTGCTTTCTTTTTTAATTTTTTTTTTCACGTTATAGATGAGTTTTCTTATGATAGATGCACAAAAAAGGCTTTTTTTAATTAATTTTCAGGTTGCCACACTTATTGCTAGTGCCCTGAGAATAACAATCCTCAATCAAGTTACTTTACGACATGCTAAAGTGAGTTTTGAAAGCCTTTCCTCTGAAGCAGCACTTAACTCTTGCTATAATCGGTTTAAATTCTGTGAACTGCTAACCTAAGCAGACATGCTAGAATCATAGGTCCCTGTTCCACACAATACTATTTGATTATATTGCCGTAGTCGCCGTAGTCTAGTAGATAGTGCGCTTATTAGGCGTAAAGCCCGGGTTCGAGACCCAGGTCAGACATCAAAACGAAATATGAAAAAAAAATATTTCTTCGGCGTCTTCCTGTCAACAGATTTCTGGCAAAAACTCTGAGAATAAATAAACCTGCCATGAAAAAGTTTCTCAAAATCTGTCGTTCGGAGTCGACGTTAAACTGTAGGTCCCGCCACTCAAGTATAAATTAAGGCACACAATTTTAGTGGTGTGAGAAGCTAGACCATAATCCTGACTGAAGGATTGTAATGGCCAATTATGTATGTATGTCAGATCTATAACATATTATAAACGCCGACGAGAGAGAAAACCTTCAGCGAAAAATAGCAAGAATGATGAGGAACTACTTCTCCCCAGACCTCGATGAGCAACACATTCAATAATTCGTTTAATGTTACCGTTAAAATGTTATAGAGACGTAGAGGCGTAGAGACGAGTTTTGGCAACATTTTTAAAACCTTTTTTGTGTCACCTATCTGCAGTGTAATGATGCTCATTTACAACGACTACGTCAGTGGGAATTAAAAATCTATTTAAAAACTTTATTACGTCAACTAATCCTTCTTTAAAATCCTGAAAAATATGGCTGCCCAAATTGTTCTTTAAAGTGTAAAATGATATTTCTTTTGACAAAATATTTGTTGCTAACATTTGTACATTGACGCAATATGTTGTACACATATCCCATATTGTATATACGGAAATACTTTTGTGGAGAACAAAAAACAATAAACATGACTTTGGAATTTCGCATGCCAAAATACACAAACACACACACGCACACACTTAACAGTGTATTCCTGACAACTGCTTAAAATCAATATTGACATTGGCCAGCTTCATTTACATGCGTAAATTAGCAGAATTTAAATAAAGAAACATACTGTGTGTATGTGTTATTTTTGTGATATTTTTTTTTTCTTAACGAAAATGTGTTAAATTCTTATGGTTGTTGATAAAAATAATACGAAAATTTATTGCCAAAAATAAAAGAATTGTTTATTTGTTATGAGATGAACGTAAATTGAATTTACTGACCAAAATGGTATTTAAAGAATTTTTTTGAGAGGGGGACTTTAAATTTAATTTTAAAAATATTTGACATGATTTTCAAGAACATTTTAAAGGTAATTATAAATAAATGCTTTTTTTAAATGAATAATATTCGTGTTGTTAAGGTTTAAAAATGAAACTTAGGCTGTTGAGTAGAAGAAAAAAGTTTGTGTCTTAAGTCTTTTGTTTTTTTTTTTTTCTATAAAACATCTTAAGCAGGGCGGCATATGATGTTAAGCAATACATGTTCTTAATTGCCAATAAATATAATTTAAAATGTCTTCTTCTTTATTATTAAACCCTATACGCCTAAATATTTCATTTTCCCCTCCCTTATTATATACTGCGATTAAATAAATTCTATTCGAAAACAACAACAAGAAATTTTTTTAAAATATTTTCTAATTAATTCATCAATTTATTACGTTTATAATCGCTGTTGTTGTTGTTGTTGTTGTTATTGTTACATCCATAGTCGGCAAAAATATTGTACTTTTTCATTGCTAATCTTAACACCTGCATCTTATAAAAAACACGACAACGAAATGCAACAAATCGAGGTGTGTTTCTTGCATAGTTAATCATTCATTCATAAAAATGCCATCCATCTCGTTGAACATTTGCATTAAAAAACATTTTTTTTTGTTATTTTTTTATTTTATTTTACAACGTACTTGTTAAACTATTTGTATACATTTAGATCTTCCTCCTTCGTACAAAAATACAAATAAAAAATAAATAAATGAATAGAAAAACTGATTGTATAATTTAAATATTTTTCATATGTATCAACTAATTGCCTTAATGTTAAATCAAGTTAAGATTTTTGATCGAGACATGTTTAACGCCTTAAGCAACTCATGAAAAGGTTTATAGTACAACAAAAAACTGAAAATGTATACAAGGTGAACTTTTAAAACAAAAGACTTAAGCTACAAACGTTTTTTTTTTCAATAAGCTCTTCAGTAGCAGAGATCAGCAATGAGTATTCAAAAAGATAAGTAGATTCGAATCATACTCATAATTTCTGATAGTTATACGCATTCATACTTATTTTAATACCATACTCATCAGAGATCAGCAATAAGTATTCAAAACGATGAGTAGATTCGAATCATACTCAAAATGTCTGATACTTACTTATAAGCGTTCATACTTATTTTAATGTCATGCTCATACTACTCATATTCAATGTTCGAAGTACTCATCGTACTCTTACTTAACAATGCGCATGATGTTTCGACTCTCCATTACTCAACATTTACAAGAATCACAAAATAAGTATGATTCTCGTACGAACACTACAATACTCACTAGAAGGTTGTGTGTTTGTTTTGCTTGCTGTATTTGTCTTTTTGCTTCTTTTTTTTGTAAATGCAACAACAACTAAGACTGTAAATTTTGATGAATGATTCGAATCACTCGAATCACTCGAATCATTTATGAGTATTACAAGTATTTTTCTAAATTTATGAATCTGAATGAGTAGGCGTATGAATCAAACATATTTCGAATGTTATGAGTTTGACCTCAACGTTGTACTCATACTCATTGCAACCTGTACTTATAAATCAATGTTGTAGTGAGTACGTATGAATTTGAGTAGTTGAATCCCAACGTCAAAAAATATTTTTTTCATAGAGGGCACTGTTTGAAGGCAACTATATAATCCTAGGACCTGCTAAAATTATTCAATCCGTGTTAAACTGGTACCAGAGATTTCTTTCAGACGGACATACAAAACTCACACTTCCACACGCGAAGAATGGGTGACTGAATTTGCCATCGGTTACGGTGATATGACGATCATCACCAATGGCTCAAAAATTGATTGTGGACCTGGATCTGGGGTCTATTCTGATAGACTGGCACTGAAGGGGTCATACGGATTACCTAACCAGACCAGCGTATTCCAGGCGGAGATTTTTGCTATTGAATAAGCTGCACGCATGGTTAAAACCTACGAACCTACCTCTTTCGAACTTGATTATATGTGTGGATAGTCTAGCAGTATTCAAAACGCTGTGATCCCATCTCGTGAAATCAAAGGATGCCAAGAGTTGCATGGACTCTCTACACCGTATACGTAGACCAACACCTGCCTCTACTGAGTTCCAGGCCACTGTGAAATGAAAAGAGGGACGAACCGGCACAGAAGTGATAGAAGATGTCTGAGGAGGAGACGATAGAAGGTATATGATCCAACATACCTGGTTGCCGAATTTCAAAACATCTATATGAAGCAGTGGACAGCGGGAGCAAAACTAAAACTTAATTTTGTGTGTATAAACGAAAGTATTTATTAACTAGCCTTTATGTCAACTAGCCTTTGAAGCAAAGAAAAGTCTATCCTATGGAAAAGGAAAGGAATAATGCCTATTGATTCTAAATGACATTGAAACGATCTGAAACAAGAAAAGAAACTTAAATCTGATAACATACTATCAAGAAACCACTGGAACTATGGTCTAGGCTAGACTAGAGATAACTATATACATAATTAAATTGGGTACAACATATAATCAATGCAATGGCTTCAGATCGTTTAAATTAAAATCAGCCTGATTAAACTAACTTCAAGGCCACGTTGTGCGCTTTACGATAACAAACCCCTTAAAGTGTTAAAAAAATTTCATACGTAAGTAATAACTTTTAAATTATTCCAAAGGCGTAAATAATAATATCATACTTATTTATTTATTTTTTTTATTTTATTTTATTTTCTTATTTATATTTACCAAACCGATTTACAAACAAGTACCCAGGTACTCTTTATGAAACTATTTTGCAGTAGGCACACGTTCATCGTATGATTAGAATGCATCCACTATTTATGAAGTGCAATATGGTGACTGCTCCCCTAAAAATCTATATGTTACGAAATGTTACGAAACGTTACGAAATTTTAAGGTTGAATATAGTAATGATAGAATGTTAATGAAAACTATTACGAATTTAGCGTTGAATAGATAAGAAGATTAGTTTTATTCAATAAAGAACTCATCTTTAGATTGCATCAAAATGAGACAAGTACAAAAGAAACATTTTAAGGACTTTATGTCGACTTCAAGAAATCCTTCGATACCATCAAACGAGCTGCTATATGGAAAGCATTGAGTAATAAAGGAGTACCCCAGAAAATAGTCAAAATAATTAAAGCTATGTACGAGAACGCAGAGCTCTTAGTTCTTCACAACGGCAACATCAGTCAACCGTTTCAAACAAACGCTGGAGTCAAGCAAGGATGCCTACTATCACCTCTGTTATTCACCATCGTGCTGGATGAAATCATGAGCAAAGTCTGCTCAAAGAGAAGAGGATTAACATGGAAACTCTCACGCCAACTCGAGGATTTAGATTATGCAGATGATATTTGTCTTCTCTCGCACAAGGTCTCCAACATGCAATCAAAACTCGAACACCTGGAAAATTGGCTTGCAACGTTGAACTTGAGATAAATATCAAGAAAACCAAAGCCATGAGTATTAACATCATGCTACAGGGCCAAATAGTCGAGTACGTCGATAGCTTCTGCTATCTTGGCAGTACTACGACAACAAACGGCGGCGCAGAAGTAGACGTGGATAACAGACTCAATAGAGCGAGAGCAGCATTCGGGCGACTGCACTCCGTATGGAGAAGCTTATATACATATGTCTAGGCATACCAAGCGAAGAATATTCAATGCCTGCGTAAAGTCAACGTTAGCGTATAGTAGCGAAACTTGGCTTATATCTAACACCATCACGCAAAAACTTCAGGTATTCATTAATAAATGCCTGAGAATCATATGCAGAATATTCTGGCCCAACACCATTAGCAACGCAGATCTCTGGACTCTTACAGAGAAGGAACCCATACAAAAAGAAAAAATGGGGTTGGATCGGCCATACATTGAGAAAGAAGGCCGACAGTATTACAAGAATGGCTCTAGAGTGGAATCCCCAGGGCTCACGAAATCTGGAGACGCACGGTCCTTCAAAAGCTAAGGCGAAATGACCTGACATGGGAAAGAGAAAAAACATCAGCGTAGAATCGTGTCAGATGGAGAGGCTTTGTGGAAACCTTATGCTCCCTAGAGGAGTAATGGAAAAAATGGGGCATCAATGGCATAGCAACTGAAATGAATTAAAGGATATTATACAATAATACACTCGTCTAAGCATCTACACAGCGAAAACAAATATAGATGGATATTTCAAAAACATGCAGAGGTCCATAAGCAATCTAATTCAATACGTGATGCGATATAGTGGATGATGCTAATGTCCTAGAAGAACTGGGACGCTGCCAACAAGCTTTCTACATAGGTTAATGAAGCTCTATGAACAAATGAATATATCTACAAAGCCTTAACGGTAAAAACAAGAGTAGTCTTTAAACTGACCACCCTGTAAAGCAATACGGATGGAGGGTAGATATGGTTTCAGGAGATGATAATTCACGAACCAATATCGACAAGGTTTCTATAAAAAAGCATAAGAAAAGTAAGAAAAAAATCCTGGCAACTAAACCATTTACAATTGAAAGTAAAATTGAAATTGCAACACATTACACCATATTCTCTCAGCAGATTATATCATATACTCTCTAAACTAAACTAAGCGCGATGAGAATACGAAAAAAAACATTTCGATCTCAAGGTCAAGAGATGCTAGAATTAATGTTGGATGTATATCATTAGGGTGAGACTAGTTGTGACCTATTGGGCGTTTATACATATACGCAGACAAGTTGATCTTGAACACAGCCCATATAGAGTTGGATATGACACACAAACGTTAACTTGTTGGCATTTACTATGCTGACGCTAGAATCTCTGTTGTAAGTCTATTGTACATAGTAGTTTTGAAGTCCAGAGCCAAAAACGAACATAATAAGGACAATAGAAGGTAAGAAAAAACAGTTTAATACCTCCCTTTTCCTCTACGCACAACCATTCTACGAAATGTTGTGCAGCTACACTGAGTTATATAAGTAAATATATCAATTTGAGAAGCTAGGCCGTAATTCTGACTGAAGGGTTGTAAAGGCCAATTATGTATGTACATATGTATGTATGTATATCAATTTGAGAGTTACATATTTTTTAAAAGAAGAACCATTTTATGGTATATTCCATGCGTAAGTTTTAGCAATGGAAAGCTACGCACAATCTAACTTGAATAGGAGTTACAAATGCCAGGACATACCAGTCAGTCCACCCTCAGAAGTTTTACCTGCTATAAGGTGAACTCAACATTTGTAATACGAATGTTAATTAGCTAAGCAAAGGAAAATTATGATCCTACCAAGTCATATGCTTGGTAGTCAAAACCGCTGATGTTGCCAAAATTTTGCTATGAAATATGAAGAGGAGTTTAGTCACGGCGAAAGGGAGGATAGGGAGAATAGAAATCAAATACTCTTCTCCACCCAGATGGTTTTGACGGTCTAATGGCTATCATACTGTTGTCCTTACAAAATCCATGATGTTGTTCAGTCTCAGTAAGAATAACTCTCTGTATTGTAGTTGACATCCAAGCAGGTTTATCCTTGTGAGATACATTAAGGCTACACAGGTTCCATGTACAATGTGTTCTAATGATTTATTCTCCTCTACAAAGAATCCTTTAATCTCAGGGTCCATTAATGTCTCTCAATATTGTTGTCATTACAGAATCCAAGATGTTGTTCAGTGTCAGTAAGAATAACTCCCTGTATTGTAGGTGATATCCTAGCAGGTTTATCCTTCTGAGATACATTAAGGCTGCACAGGTTCCATATCCATCATATGTGTTCTAATGATTTGGTCTCCTCTTCACAGAATCTACGTGTTAGGCTTGAGGCGATCCATATTCTGTAGAAGTTTACTTTGTCCGAACACTCGGTCAATTACTACAGTGAGCGCCATAAGTGAGTCAACACCCACTATAATTTTAAATTTTCTATTATATTCTAAAGTATAAAAAAAAGTTCCTTTATCATGAATTGTTGTTTTTGTTTTAACATTTTATAAGTAATAAATAAACGTTTTTATTTTTTGAAATTTATTCGACTATTCTCATTTACTTTTCTCGCTATTCTAAGAAAATGAATTATTTCAGTGGTGTTTAGTCACTTTTGGCGCTCACTGTATATCCTCAGGATAGTCTGATGCATGACTTAAGTCCCTTCTCATAGTTATTATTCAACAAAAGTGGAGATTTTCACAAACTCATTTGGCTTCACCTCTCCTAACCTTCTAAATACCTCTCACGCGGATAGTGGATACTCTCATCACCGCACGCTTATCTGCCTGCTCATTGCCATGAGCTTTCACATTTAGCTTCTCCAAACTACAAAGTTCCATATTAGTCTCGAACTAATCTCCGACGAACTTACGAGCTCGGATGGATGCCTAACTGACCAAGTTGAACTGATCGTATCTTTCAATGCATTCCAAAAGGAAGTTTAGCTTGGATTCCAATTTCTATCTTGATTCAGATGAATACCACAGAGCATATAATCTACTTAACAGAGCACATAACCAACAAATTGCTCCCTTTATTCTTATCTCTCAGTCAAGTTGCGACATATTTCCACAATTCAAGGCGAATATTTATTTTCATGTCGAAATAATGGATTTAGCTTTACTGCACCCCTTATGTTATAGTCTAGGCTGTTAAAGCAAAAACCTGTTTTCGTTTCGAAATTATGTCACGGCTTTAGAATGTTTCGAAATTTATCTTTTCAATGAACCCGTAAAATGAAATTCATTTATTGGGATAAACGTGCAGTTAAAAAATTAAAATCGTGAATACAAAATAAATAAAATTAAATTGAAGATTGAAATTTCTTTTTTCGGTTATAAATAGACTTGCTTATGACGATCTAACTACAGTTTTCCCAATAAACTTTCTTTGAATACAAGGAGAAAAAACCATCATAAAATGGCTCATTGGAAATACCTTAGCATTGTAGCTATAATTTTGGCTGTGACTGTAAACGCTGCCAATGTTCCTTATGATCCAGCATTTAGTAAATACATATTTATTTAAAAAGAATAATTAAATAATATCAATCTATTCTATCTTGTATATCTTGTGTTTATATTTTCAGTTGAGGAAATCAACGATATCGTATTGACACAAAAATCGAATACCCTGGTTGCACTGGTGGCACAGGATGAAATTAAATTCGTCTCGACTGAAGGGAATGCTCCCAAACATCTAAAAGAACACCGTGATGAGGTTCGTGGTATGAATTTGGAAATTGTTAGAGCCAACTTTATACCTCTCAATACTACGGATGTTTGGCAAAAGTTGTCTGAAATTGGTGAAACACGTCGTACATTTTTGGTAAATTTTTTTTTTTTATAATAATTATTGTGTTTGAAATAATTTTTGTTCGTTTTCTCTTTATTCCTAGGCATACTTTACAGCCCAAGAGGATAATGTTAGCGATATAATTACTACGGCGAATAAGAAACCTGTAGGTCTACTGGGTAAACTCTTAGGTGATCTTGGAATTAATGTGACTGAATCGGGTTTACTGGCTTTAATTTTGTCTTTACTTGGCATTGGTACAACCATTACGGAAGTGACCACAATGGAGTTTGAAAATGCTGGCTCTTTAGATATCCCATATTCTACTATTTCTCCCACTTCTGCTTAAATAAATAAAGCTTAATTATATTCATGGCATTCTAAAATGCTTTGCAGGCACTAACTAGACTTGTTTTAATAAGTAGAAGATCCATTACAAGGACAACATTGCGTGGAATAGAGCTCTCAGATAATTTGGCAAGACAATTTTGCATAGATCTGGTTAAGAAATCTATCAGGCCTCCCGCTTGGGTCACTTTTTCGTATTGATCAACCAAGATATCAGATGGAAAGTGGATACTGTATGACGGAATATTAGCGAGTCAACAAACCACTAAGTTCCAGACTCGACAATTCCAGGACAAATGGGTAATGGATCTGGGATAAAGCTTAATTATATTCATGGCATTTTAAAATGCTTTACAGACACTAACTAGACTTGTTTTAATGCTTGGGTCATTTTTTTGTATTGATCAACCAAGATATCAAACGGAAAGTGGATACTGTATGACGGAATATTAGCGAGTACAGAATCAACAAACCACTAACCTCCAGACTCGACAATTCTAGATCAAATGGGTAATGAACCTGCCGGGTGTGGGAAAATACGAAAAGCTTATGACTGCCGAACACATTGCCTGTCTCTGTTTCAGTATACAGAGGCAGTCTCCAGACAATAGCTAGAGTCCTTTAAGTCTAAGAAGAGAAAGCGTCTTTTGAGATTTCGAACCTGTAGAGATTTATGTCGAGCACTAATGGATTCGGGCATTAATTGACTCGAGCCTTGGTTGGTTCTGGATACCTTTAGTCAGTAAAAAAACAAAAGAAAAAATTTAAAAAGATGAGTTAACAATTAACAGAAAGGAAATAAAAAGAGGAAAGAAGAAAGGAATATTGTCTACTGCTCGATTTTGTTTAGTATTCCTCCAAAACTGAAGGTACACACAATAGACCTCTCTGATTGGAGGTGCAGTTTTAAACTCGGCTAGCTGCCTAAGCTAACTATGAAGATAAAGATATACAGATACTGTACTACTCGTATCAGTCTTCTTGGATGGATTCATTTCAACGATTGATTCTGGTGTTTTCCATTTTAAGAGTTAAAGTTCAAATGTTAACACTAACAACACACACTTAAATATTTGAAAATCCAAAAGAGTTTTCTTTAATTTTATACCAAAAAATATGTGTATTTTAAGTATCTTAAAGGAATTTACTTAAAAGCAAATAAGAATCACTTTAAAAGTGAATAAAAATAAAAAAAAAAAAAATAAAAACTAATACATACATATTTCAATAACTCAAATAATAATTGCGTATATAGAATAACATTTAGAATGTATTTATTTAAATAGCAACCGCATTACGACGTTCCCTTTCATGTATCTCGACATGTTTTTTCATGGGTGTCAATTGTCTAAATCGTCGATCACAAACGGGACACTTGAAGGGTTTCTCGCCGGTATGGATACGTGTATGAACTTTTAATGTGTTCTTTGCAGCAAAGGTGGATGGGCAGTACTCACAGGCATATGGTTTAATGCCTTTGTGTATGGATAGAATATGTTGTCTTAAATGACTTTTCGATTTTAACACCTTCTGGCAAATCTCACACTTTACACGAAAGTTATTATGTGCCGTGGCTATATGTTCGTCCAGTTTCATTTGGGAAATCTTATGTTTGCCACAAATATGACAGGGAAATTTCAATTCATCTATGTGAGCATCATTCATGTGTACTTTCAAATTGTAAGATGTTTCACAAGCTATCGAACATAAGGGACATATGAAAAGACGTTTATTTGTTGTAGCTTTTAAGGGTGCTTCCTTGTCGGAATTAGTAGTTGAACTGTTGGATGTGGATGCCATGTTATTATCTGTGGAATGTTTAGTATATTGGGATTCCTCTTGTCTCAGGAATTCATTTGATAGTCTTTCTTTTTGATCTGGAAATACCAGGTGATTATGCATTTTTTCATAATGTTTGCGACGTGTGGTCAATTGACGAAAACTACGATTACAATGTTTATATTCACATTTGTATTGACGCAATGATTCATTGTGATCCAGACGCAAGTGACGATACAGATTACAGAATTTCGTATACTTTTTATGACAAATTTCACATTCAAAGGCTCGCTCGATACCCAAATGCATTTGCCTTATGTGTGCTATATACGTATACTTGTGTATGTAACTGTTTTTGCACATGGGACATTTATAGGATTTAACGGCTTTTGGTTGACCATCTTCTCCGTCTATTGATAGGGAAAATAACATATCATCAGGATGTTCCATAAAGTCCGGTGGTTCCTAGAATTGTCGTTGGCAACAGAACAATATGTTTGAATAATTTTTATTAAAAATAATTGCAAATAAATCTACAATTATAGTTGAGTATAGTTAATTTGACAGAAACCATATCTTGTGCAGTTTTACCTACAAATAATGAAGCAAAACCGTAAGGCAGGCGTACAGCGAACTGTGAACTGGTTTCACATAATCACACAAGTCGTATAAAAAATCTACCACTAATATCTGGCATATTCCTAAGGAAGAATGGTATACAGATCTATACAGATCTTCACAGATGGGGGGACACCGGTATAAGATTCTCGAACTTCACTTTTACTTTAGATGTGATAACAACTCTAGCATATTTTGGAAGGGAATATTTACTATTTTGAATGCTATTAAAGGCCATAGCTGACCCTACATTCTCAACTGTGGATTGTTACGTGATTTTCCTTGACTTTAAGCTATTGGGAAGGTCTGGTTTAATCCACGACGGTTTCATAATTATAAGGACTTCAGAAACGGCATTTAGACAGATCGGATCTATCTTACATATCGGCATAGGGATAAATATAGACTGACTGGCGACAGGGTTTCTTACGATTTATTCGAGATTAAGTTGCTGACAAAGTTCTGAGATTGATCTTTGCCGTACTAATGAAGAGGAGTTGAAGATTATAGAACTCATGCTGTTCAACAGCTCAGCCTTTGGTAGAAGAAAGTTAAATACGCTGGGCCTGGGATTCTTGAAGGATTTAAAATCTCTAAGTTTATAAAAGTATTGAGGCAGCAAAAGATGCAGCTATATCATCTAGTTTCTATTCTTTCTATATTCATCTCTATCTCTCTGTCTTTTCTGTCTTTTACATTTGTTCTTTACTAGAACGATCACTATAGGCCTCCTAATGTAATCCCTGATATCACAACAATACCCGCCCTCACAGCGTGGGACATATTCCAATTAAAAGAAAAAAATTTCATCTTTATCCCAAACCAGTCTTGTTAAATAATTTTTTTTTTTTGCCTTAGTAAAGTTTTAGAATACAAAAAAAAAAACCGAACCTAATATTGGATTTTCTTCTTACCGTTTTTATATGATCCTTTGCTAATATTTGATTTGTTACACTTGGCAACACTAATTCCTTACAAATACCATCATCATCGCCGTCGTCATCATCATCGTCCTCTTCAGTTTGCTGTTCAACTGCATTACAATAATTTACATTATTTGCAACACTTTCTTGCACATCTTCCAATTGCCAATCATTGATCATATAGTCATCATCATTATCTATAGGTTCCGATTTTATTTGTATTTCTTCAATAACTATATCCTGTTTTGTTTTTGGAATTTCTTCCTTTTTCTCTGTCGTATTCAACAGTTTCGTCATGACACTATAGGAATGCAGTACCATCTCTTTGAAATCATTTACGTGTTTGAAGTTTTCATAACAAGAACGACAAACATACTTTGCATATTGATTTCGATTACTGTTGGTATTGTTTGTTTCCTCCAAAGGGTTCACAATGGAAATCCACTTGTTAAGGTCTTGGGTACGATCAACATGATAAAAAGTGGGTTCATTGTTTTGCATTTCTGGTTGCTGAGGTTGTTTTTTGAATAGATGTCGTAAACATGCACGGCAAAACTGTTGAATGTTTTCACGATTTAGGGAACCCATTTTGCTATAAGCATTTACATTGGGTTTTTATCAAATTTATATGAATTTAGGAAAAAATTCTGTATTTCTTTTAAAGAACTTTCAATAAAATAACTCTTTTACGACAGGTAATTAAAAAAAAAAAACATTAAAAGAATGTAATAGTGTTGCCAGACTGGAGCTTTATTAAAGACAATGAAATAAGAATTGGTGTAATTAACATTACACATTGGGAAACAAAAGAAATCAAATCTATCCAAAGGAAATAGTAAAATTCATCCAAATTAGTAAAAGTTCATCCAAATTATATAGAATTTGGACTAGTCCCATCAAAAACTTCTATATATAATTTGAATTAAACTTGGAATTTCATTCCCATCTTAAACAGCCCTTGATGAAAATTAAACATCTGGCAATACTGAATATAAATATGACATTTAGTTTTCACAACTCTCAGCTTTCATATAACATTTCATTCATTAGTTTGTTTTCAATCGTAATTGCGGTGGAGAAGTTTTGCTTGCGTGAATATTTTTTTTAACACAAAATAAATTAATAAATTAACCTTTAATAATTAAATAAAGCATTAAAATAATTACTCCATTATTTAAAGAATTAGAAAAAAAACATAAATTATGTCAGAAGCAGAGGATGCTAGTGAACTATTATTCTTCGACACATTCTCACATGAATCAGACGCGGTAAGTGACAACACAGCCACCAATTTGGTAAAAGACGAAAATATTTGTTAATCTGTGTCTCGTATGGTAATAGGATATTAATCTGGATTTGGTGCAATTTCCGAAGCCGGTATTTATAACTCAAGTACGCATTATACCATTAGGAGCTCGTGTTCAAGCGGACTTCCCAGGTGGCGTGCGTTTGGGTGCCACTAATCCTTCGAAATTTGACATTGAGTTCTTTGTAAATGATTTGGGCATGCCGGGTGCTTCAGCGTTTGAGAATTTGGGTCAGCTACAGTACAATCAAAACGATTGTATTCATTTGGAGTGCACCCAGGAGAAGATACCCACAGACGGTTTGGTCTTAAGGGGATGGTATAGTACCATAACATTGGCTGTATATGGTATATTAACGAATTCCTTAACGGAAAATATAGCCAGTCCACCTCCGGCTCCTTGTGAACCCGAAGAAATGGATGAAATGCCTAATATAAGTGGAGAAGATGTTAGAAATGCTACAATAGCAGATGAAGAATTAAAGGAAGAATGGAAAGAACCTTTAAGTGGAGAGTTAGGTGCCCATGGGCTCGATCATGAGGACTTGGAGTATGATAATGTAAGGGTGCGCCCTACGGAGGGCCATTATAGACGTGATTCTGGTGAGGAAAGAGAAAGGCGCTTAAGAAAATCCTCCAGATCCTCGGAGAGATCGCCTTCTTCACGTAATCGTTGTCATTCCGAAAGCAATGAGTACATGAGGAATAGAGAACGTGAACGTGAAAGGGATAGAGAAAAACCTTTAAGAGATTGGTCCAGAAGTCCAGTTTATTCCCGTCATTCGAGAAGAAAACGTTCGGAACGTTCACGTTCGGATGTAGAAGAGCCACCAAAATGGCCTAGAACGCCTCCAGCCTCTATAGATTCTCCTGTAAGGCCTAGATCTCCTGACTATACCGATGAAGAATCCACTAACCATTATAAAACTTTAAAAACTAGAAGCTATCGCAGATCTTCAGAATCTCTAGCTGCATCTGCAAATACAACAGATAATCCAGAGCCATGTGCTATAGAAGATGATGAAAATCCTGGTACTCCTGTCGAACAATACGAACCTATTTTAAGTGACGATGAAATCATGGGTGATGATCAGGACAATGAGTCCAACACAAATGAAGAGCCCTCTACAAATGCTGATGAATTTGAACAGGAATTACAGAACTTGGCCTTAAAGGCTAAACCTGCCATAATAGATTTCGATCCTTACAGCCAACCTGTGCAGAAATTTTCTTGCGATATTAAGCAGCAGTATCAAAAGGATGTGGAGATAATAAAAAGCCTACTAAAGAAATACGAGCTGCAATCGAAATGCGAAAGCATTCAAGCATTTATGGATGCTTCGACCACAGTAGAGGAAAAAGAAAATTTTGTTTTCTTTAGCGAACAATTAATAACTCAGTTGTCCTATATAAGCCAAAACTATAAGAAAAGGCAAGAAGTTTTTTCTGCAGTATTGGAAAACCAGGACAATTTGAACCTCATATCGAAAATTTGCATTATAGCTTTAGATTTTGAGGCTGCCTGTAGTCAACCGCAACCGGCTTTTAAAATACGTCATATTAAGACTGGAGCTAGGCTAATGGAACTTTTAGCGCCCTTCAGCTTACTATTCGATCATATGCTGAACAAGGAAAACTTTGATCCTTTTATAGTTGTGCTGTCACTGTATCATCAGAACTACATGGCTTTATCGATTAAGCTTTTACTATTGAAAACCATCTACTCTCTGTTAGATTGCAAGCCGGCTTTAAATCATTTTCTTTCGCCTGTTATTAATGGCTATCAACTTCTATTGGATTTGTTGCAGAACTCAAAATTAACGCGTACAAAATATTTCTTACAATCAATTATAAAGAAATTGCATTTAAATGAGGCACTTTTTACCTTAAAAGAAACGTGCACACAAATGTTTGTGCTTACCAATTATGAAGGGAATACTTTGGATTCCTATCAAACACTGGGTGCCTGTTTACAACAACTTTTGGATAGTTTACAGGAAAATTGTCTATCCTATCAGCAGCCAAAGAGATTTTTACCAGTTTCGAAAAAATTTGAAATATCAATTGATACGGCAGCTCAAAGAATGTTTGCGAATTCGTTAAGAGCCTATTTCCATCGGCATTCTTTGGCAGAATCTTTACTTTTGTTGATAGGCAATTCAAGTTCATTGCCTTCCTCTCTATTGGCATGTGCTTTAGATTTGCTACGCTCAATGATACAGTGTAGTGTTGGTATTGATTACCTAACAGAGGATTGTTTCGAAGTTACCCAAATGTTAGTAGCTATTCTATTGGGCTCAGATGAAGTGCCACAACAAGAAGTGGCAGCTGGTGATGCTATGGATAATGAAGGTAAAAATTAAGAATAAGCTATGTTTAGTTCAATACTTATTAATTTATTTGTTTGTTTCCTCAAGAAAAACCCTCCTCCGAAACCGTGGAACCAACAATAAAGGAAGAATCTTGTAAAGCAAATGAACAGTCAGTTGATCAATTAAAAAAATCACCAAGCGGCGAAGAGATAAAAGCAAAAGAAGATGAAACTAGTGAACCAAAGGCTGAATCTACAGCGGCTGAAGATGTAGTTTTACCGGCAGCAGATGACGACATAGCTGTGGTATTAAAGGAATCAAACCAGAATAAAGAACTCGAACAATTGGGCACAGAGTTAGCATTTAAAATACAAACACGCTATCATTTAGATGCAATTGTATTCTATTCAAGCGTAAGTGAAGCTTACGATTCCAATAAATTGGCAACACATTTGCATGCCTTGTATTCGCAAACATGTAATACAAATGGCCGCCATTACACCGTTGAAGTGTTGGGCCTAAATAATCAATTGCAAATTTTTATGGATCTGGTAAAGCATGAACAACGTTTGCAAGCTCAACGTCAATTAACCTCGCCTGGAGCCAAATACAAAAGTCCTGTCTTGAGTTATGCCGTCGATATGATCGATTGTTGTGTGCGCTATTGTGAAAATCTCGACTATTTAATCGAGTTTGGTGCTCGTATATTGGAATTGGCTAAAAATCATGAAACATTTGAACCTTCTGTTTCGGCAGTTTTACAGGAAATGTTTGTCTATCTGAAACCCTTAGAAGCCATCAATATTTTTGCTTACGATGACATTACACCTTTAGTTGAAGTTATAACGCGATCATTAGAGTACATCACTACATTTCCTGGTGATCTAATAATGGGCTTAAGAATACTGCGTCATTTGGCAATAGGCCCAGTATCGAAAATATTTAAGTCTGCCGATACTGAGGAGCTAAAACATCGTTATGTTGCTTTGCAATTTTATGCCGCTGATGGTATGCAAACTCTAATGCAAATATTAGAAAAACTATGCGCATACTTCGAACAACCTGGCCTTCATAGGCCGGCTTTAATGACTATACAGGGCGTTCATTGTTGTCAGATTATTTTACCCGCTTTGCAGGTAATGCGCGAAATGTTATCATTTGCCATACAATGCAGAGATGTAGAATTTAAAGACCTGACGGCTATAGATCACCTGATGCGTACTTATTATTTGATGCATTACTTCCCCGAGTCTAGTCCTGCTGCCATAGAAGTCGAAAAGTCAAAATATGAAATTATACAAACACTGTTAGCCTACACCCAACCCAACGAACAGGATGAAGAATTGTTGCACAAATCATTATGGACTCAAATGATAAGGGAAATTTTGAAGAACATTGATGGACCATCTACATTCATACCGGGTAAGTGGATTGATTGATTGATCTCTCACTTGGTCAACAAATATGTATTTTGTTCCTACTTCTAGGTCTTCTCGTCTTAGCTGAGCTTTTGCCTTTACCTCTACCTGTACCGCTGCCTCTTATAGATCCTTCCAATAATGCTGAGACGCTTAAAGCACAGGCTCAGCATTTAATCAGAGAACGTAAACTTTGGTCTGCCCACTTACATCCCCAGGGAGCACAAATAGCTCGCCTCATCGAAGCAATGGCACCCTCCTCATTTCCACAATTAAGTGATTTACTTGCACGAGTTTGCTTGCAATTGGCTGATTTGGCGCCCAATATGACATTGCTGATCACCAAGACCTTAAGTGAAATGTTAACCAATGAATGGTCGGTATCTGGACAACAGCCTACAGCTCACTTGGCACGAACTCTCCAATTCTTTGCCCGTCTCAATGCTTATCCGGCTTTAAAAATATCAACACTTTCCATTTTAGCCGGAAAACTATGGGATTTCCTAAATGCTTTGTTGGTAATGAAAACTTCTACGAATGTTGGCATAAAATGCCAAATTGCTGTCCATCGTTTATTGGAAAGTTTTCTAGATTCCGAGATATCATTTATAGCATCGTCTAATACCTTCGGTAGCAACAACAACAATAATCCTTTACTAAATTTAGCTACTGCTTTACCCAATAAGGAACTGATATCGAAAATTGTAGAGGCAATATTTACTAATCTAATGCAAGTAGATGTTACATCTGAAGTTTCGGCAATGGGTGTTCGAAATTTAGTGATTCTAACCGAGCATGAGTAAGTTATAGATAGTATTTAAGCTAAGTAAACACATTTAATTATTTTTTATTTTTTCCATAGCATAACCTTTTATCATTTGGCCTTAATATTGAAGCAAAAAGCTACTGAATTCCAAGAATGGATATCAAAGATTATAAACTTAAATGAGGCTGGTACTTATAATTCCAATATCGAATCCTTGGTTTTATTAATACGTTCCTTAACACAAATTGAGGAACTAACACCGCAGTTTTCCTCCTTACCATCAAGAACCTTAAAACTAACAGGCCAGGAGCTGACTATGATTATTGGTTTTAAAGCGGAAGAAACTAAATCAAATGTTATTGAATCAATTGGCAACATATTTGAACGTTATAAGGATGAAATAAATGAAACTTTGCTTAACGATATAAAACAACTGAAAGACTTGGTAGCTAATACGGCTGTCAAAGCTGATAATGAGGATGATGCCATCACAACTGAACCTAGTTTACCACAAGCTGAAAGTATTGTAACACAATACGATGCCAGACCCATATTTACCACTTATGATCCACAAAATGATCACAGTCAATTGAGGGCTGAACATTGGTTACACACTTTAAATATTGATGCTCTGACCGGCGAAGATTTTGCAGCTCAGCATGAGAGAATAAGTTGTGATTTAACCGAAATGGCTCAAAGCTGCTTATCACCCGAATGCAATCTCTCATCGGACTGTAAACGAGTTTTGCATCTGTCGGCTTCGCCACAATCTAATCGTGAACGCACACCCACTGCTCCTTGTTTCCGTACAAGACGTGTTGAAGTTGAGCCGTCTACTGGCAGGCCAGAGAAGAAAATCTACATAACCTCTATGAGGGGTAGAGGTTTTCCTAGGCCACCACCATCCAGAGGTGATCTGTTTCGTTCGCGTCCACCTAATACCTCAAGACCACCTTCGCTACATGTTGATGACTTTTTGGCTTTAGAGACATGCGGCGCCCAACCTACTGGTCCAACTGGTTATAATAAGATTCCACCGCTAATGCGTGGCTCGCGTGTGGGACGTAATCGCGGCTCTCGCATATCGGCTGTAGCTGCATATCGTAAAACGAAACTATTACGCACCAATTCACCCTCCACTTGGAATGAATCAGGTTCACCGCATTACCGTTCTAATCCAGATTCACATTTCTCGGGTGGTATGGGCGATGGACCCCACTATCAAATGAATCATTTTACCGGAAGAATTAGAGGCCGTGGCTTACGAGCACGTCCATATCTACGTTAGATTATTAACCAGAAGTATATTAAGCGTAATAAAGTTTTCTTTTATGTTCACATTAAATACAAAATATTAAATTTTGTTCAGATTTTAAACTAATCTTAATTACTCTTTTTTTATAATGTTTCAATTTTTTTGTTTCTTTGTAAAATCTTTATAAAGGAAAAGCAATCATAATACGTAAATAAGGTTGGTTTTTTTTTGTTTTTGTTTTTTGTTAGAAAATACCTTGTATTTATTTTAATTTCTTATCATCTATTCCCATATGCATTTGGTTTGTTTGTATATGTGTGCGATTATGTTTAAATTATTGCAGTTACGTTTGATTTAAATTTCCTCATTGCTTATGTATATGTATTGTGTGCTATTCAGTAATTATTGTATGCAATCTAACATCGTGTGCATCTAAGGGTAAAGATTCCTCATCCACAATCTGTTCACGAAATGCTAAAGCCATTAATGTTGTTTTCTTATTTGGATAGGTGGTTAAATGTCTTCTCAAATATTTATCATAGTAGCCCATACCATGACCCATGCGACCACCGCTTCGTGTAAAAGCAACACCTGGTATAAGGAACAAATCGAGACCATAACCTAAAAAAGGGTTAAGATCACTAGAAGTTATTAAAAAACACACAAAAACGCAACCAAAACAATAAGCAAAACAAGCCTAACAACAACCAGAAGTGTGGTGATGAAGAAACCAACCGCTTACTCGACTTGATGGACTTTCCTTAGGGGTGCTGTTTATTAGGCAGTGGGTTTATAATTAAACAGAGAAACTAAACGCTGTATTGGACAGTTATCGGCATTTATGGTCTACACCTTGATGGTGGGTGGTAGGAACCAAATCATGTAGAAAGACAATACGTAACAATTTTACCTCTAAAAATATTGGATTAAGTTCCACTCATTATAAAGGCAAGGTTCTAATGAACTCATCTATATATGAATCAATTAGGTTTCATAGTTACCAAAAAAGAACAAGAATTTTCAATTCAATTTTCAAATCTATTCTAAAATTGTTTGATTTCGAATAGCTATGCTAAACATAAACATGGCCAAGAGACATGTTCTAAACAACCCTAAAGCGTTTAGTTTGGTAAGAAAAATAGCACCGTTTTGTACCCTTTTTAAACGCTTACCATTTGTCAAGGCATTTTCGCGACCGTCCTTTGGATTTGGCTGTTTAATATTCCATTTGGTTAGCGGTAACGTTTCATAATCTTGTAAATCCTTTAGACGCACCATTTCCATTTGGCTACCCTCATATGTGGGCACAAAAACATGCTTTTCCAAACGAAAACATTCACTTAGCAGCACACTAGTGTCCACCTCCTCAGGAGTACTTAAATAAATACTAACGCGTTGAGCCGATCGAAATGCTTCACTCTGTAAGACCTGCAAATCGATTTAAATTGCAAAAAAAAAAAAATAATGAATTCAACGCGTTTGATTAATAATAACCTATGCTCTACCACACATGGTTGCTTTTTACCTTTTCGGTTATGGCCTTTGATTGTCTGGCCCGGGATTCGGGTGAAATAGATTTTAACACTTCTTTTTTCATACGGGCTCTTAAAGCCGCCTTTAAAGGATTTGTCAAGTTTTTGGCCATATTTACGTGTGTTTACTCTATGACTGTCTTATTTTGACTGTATGTAGTTAAGACAAATAGTTTTTTGAGTTCATATTTTTTTAAAGAAAAAACAATTTCCAGTGCGGTTGAGACTGGTTAATTGCTGTTGCTGTTGCTGGTACTCATAGAAACTTTTGTGCTCAATTTCTATCTGAACGCTTCTCTTATTTGTATTTAGAAAGAGAACAAAACTAATTCTTATCAATATCGTAGTTATACATTGTAGTAAACTATGGTGGTGGTGGCATTAGATAAGAATAAAAATAAACAATAACTCTACATGTGGTCATTAGAGGTCGGTCTGCATTTTCAATGTTATTGTTTGAAGAACAATTTGAGAGATACGATTTATCAAACTGAAGATATAAATGTAAATATATTGAAAGTATCTGAAAGATGAAAAATCTTAAAATGTTCCTGTAAGTGAAATAACTTCTGATTATTTATCGGGAAAATAATGCCAGTATCACTCGATCTTAAAAATGAAATTTTTTGCATATTTTCGAACTGAAAAGGGATTTCGAAATACGATGTAAAAAGAGAAAGGTGTATGGAAACTGATATTTTAACGACTGAAACTTATACGAAAGAAAACGCAAAACGAATCAACAGCCTTGGAGTTAGAATCCTAGTAATTAAGACTTAGAATTGTTCCTCCAGTAAATCGAATACATATTACTATTACCGACCTGAGCACCAATCGGCCAAAGATGGCCACTCCAGCTAAAGCTGTTCCAGAAAGATTTTTTGCTGTAGAAACACAAACACTAGCGGCCAACAGAAAGCTGTTACAACAACTAAACTTCGAGTGGATACACTGTGATACAAATAGAAATAAACAAACCAATGATAGAATCCCCTGTTTTCTTAAGTTAAGCTAGAGCTACGACAACACTATTTGATGGAATTGTACTCAAAGCTTCATAATCAAATAAGTATGTCAACTATTTTGTAATGACAGTCCCAGACGCTGCCTTTGGTTCTGATAAAACGCAGACGGAAATAATTGGGAATCGGATTTGGATACTTAACTCAGAAGTGATCCTTTGTCCTACACCATGGCTAAATTGTAAAAATTCTAATGCTAGAAATGTCTCAATAAGCCTAATACCCTCGTAGTAAAACCACTACAAGAGATTCTGAGAAAAAACAACATATAGGTTGAGATGCAATTACAATTACCAATCTTAAAACATTTTTTTAATAAAATTATTAATTTTTGTTAGCCTGAGGTATTTGTAATACAAACAGTTTTTTAAATCTATTACAATTCTAATTCTTTATTTAAAAAAGAATAACAACAAAACTCCAATGCCGATAATTACAGTCTTTTAAAGGCCAGGTTACTCTGTACTCCCTTACACCTTCTCGCTATCATTTTCCCCTCTTTATAGCTGTTCAGTTCAGTTCTTTGCAGCTTCATTTGGTTTAGTTGTGGTTTCTGTTTTAGTTTTTAGATTCTTCAATTGTTCTTTTTGTTGTTTATAGAAGAACTCTTCTTCGCGAGCTGCTTCCATTTTACCAAAACTGCCACCAGCTTCACGTATGGTGCCACCACCACCGCCACCTTTGCCGGCGCCACTGCCCAATTCACCGATTTGAGACATTTTACAGAGTCTATAAATGCAGAAGTAGGTCAATAATTACATAAGATTGTATTAAAAGAAATTCTTGTTGTGCCATTTATTTTATTTTCAATACTCACTGTATTTGTTTGGGATATAAACGTTGTGTTAGACGTCTTACTGTTAATAACATACTGGAGTCAAGGTTTATTATTGTTTTGTTTTTATAATATTTGCTATTGTTTGTATTTTTTTTTTTATTCTTCTCGAAAACAACTTTTAATTTCACAAAATTCTTAAACTGTTGCATTGATCAACTACTGCGCACTGTAGATGAAAATATAAATGTGGTGAATTGATTTCGTCTATTTTTTTTTTTTGACTCATTTGTTTATTTTTATGATTCTGAATGATGACCAAGTTACCATGAATTTATGTGAAATATGCTGAAGAGGGGAAATATTTTGAAATGACGGAAAATTTCCTTGAGTTTCAAAAATATTTAATCAGATTAATTTTATAAAATTTGGAACATTAATTTCACAAGATCAATTTAATTGAAAACTTATTTTGGCATAACATAAGAAAAGAAAAAAAAAATAGTAAACGAAAAATCATATATTTATAGAAAATCAATAACAAACGATTTCTTTTTATATAGAAAATTGATAATTGGCAATTTTCTGAAAATTTAAAATTTTCTATGAATTATTAGTGGGAGAATTGATTCCATGTAGATCCTCACTCATTAAAGGCATTAAAAAACCCTGACCTATTATACTGAGCCTTTCGCTCTAAATACCTAGGCAGGAAACTTTACATCATCGTATACTTTGCAGAAAAAAGGCACGCCTGTATTCCCAAAACGATCTTTAACCCTAAGATGTTTCCTCTCCAGGTTTATGCTCCAATCTATACTATAACGGTGCAGTGTAGGATATATTAGGTTGGGGATTCACTTCTACTCCGCTATAATATGTTCACCCTCCGTCTGATCTATTGATCGATCAGCTCGCAGAAGTGCTCCCTGGGAGTTCTTACAGAACTCTATGTACGCATTGCTCCACGTACTTTCGCTCCTGTTATATTAGCTTTTTAGTTTTCCAAACTGAAGACTAGTTACCTTTTTAGTAACATGTTCATCCTCCGTCTGATCTATTGATCGATCAGCTCGCAGAAGTGCTCCCAGGGAGTTCTTACAGATCTCTATGTACGCATTGCTCCACGTACTTTCGCTCCTGTTATATTATCTTTTTAGTTTTCCAAACTGAAGACTCTATTAGGTACCTTTTTAGTAACATGTTCATCCTCCGTCTGATCTATTGATCGATCAGCTCGCAGAAATGCTCCCTGGGAGTTCTTACAGATCTCTATGTACGCATTGCTTCACGTACTTTCTCTCCTGTTGTATCAGCTTTTTAGTTTTCCAAACTGAGAACTCTATTAGTTACCTTTTTAGTAGCTTTCGAAGTTTTCAGACAAGTATGTGAGAGAAAGAAAATCATTCATAAGTAGCAGAGCAGCAGTTCTTACACTATCCTCTGCATAATTTCCTATTTTCCCTTTCTTTTTTGCGGAAATTTTAACGTAATACATACATACATAATTGGCCATTACAACCCTTCAGTCAGGATTACGGCCTAGCTTCTCACACCACTCATGTTGTGAGCCTTAATTTTATACTTGAGTGACGGGACCTACAGTTTAACGTCGACTTCGAACGACAGATTTTTTTGAGAAACTTTTTCATGGCAGGTTTATTTACTCACAGAGTTTTTGCGAGAAATCTGCTGAGAGGAAGTCGCCGAAGAAATATTTTTTTCCGTATTTTTTTATAATAAAAAACGCTTTAGTTTAGTATCACTTTTAGTCAATTTGAAATTCAATTATGAAGTGTAAGATTATAAATTAATTAGTAATCATTAGATTTATGCTTACACCAAAGCCCCTAAATGGTCCCATAAAAATATATGTTTTCGAAATAATTGGCTACCCTCAATCGCTTTTAAATTAAGGTGGCCAGTTTATATGAAAATTTACTAAGTATGGAATATATTTTTAAAAATAAAAAGGTTTTATAGATCTTCATCAATCTATAAGGATATTTATTGATTTTATGAAAAACACTCTATGAAAAAATATATATTGCTATTGATATTAAAGAGTTCAAAATTTGTATAACGATAACGAATTATAAAAATTCCCTATTCAAATTTATATGTAATGAAATCGTTACAAAAAATATAAGTCAATTTTACAAGCAATAGTATTTAAAAAATATAAAGAAAAATATAAAATAGATAGATATATAACAACAGGTAGATAGATAGATAGATAAAATAGCGAATTGTTAAAAAGTTTCCTTCAATGTTCTGAAATCAATTTATTTCTTTAAGTCAGTAGTAGTATTGCTTTCCAATTGCTTAAATTGACTTTTATTTTTCAGATCCGTTTCATTTTTAATTTGATTTTCTTTCAAAAGCTTAGAAACACATTCAGTTTGCTGTGGAATTGAATTAGTTAAAAATAAATCATATATAAACCCATACGCAAGAAATATTATGTCATTTTTGTAAGTAAAACGACAATTTTCAATTCAAACTGCCCCGGCCGTACTAACCTCATTGAGAAAGAAAGCTTCTTCTAAGCTATTCTTGTGCTTATTTGTAGAACTAGTCTCACGTAGTATAGATGGCCCATCGCTGACATTTAAAACCTTTTTATATTCTTTCCAATCAGCAGGCAATTGATCTTCACGCTTGAAATTATCGCCTTGTTTGCGTATTTTCGCTATCAGATCAAGATTCTGATTGGAAAAATATGTCTCCTCTTGTATGCGACCTTGTGGCTTCTCTAAACCGCCACCTATCACTAATTGAGACTCGTCACGCAAATAACGCCTCTGTAGCGTAAAGCTAAAAATTCATATATTCTTAAATGTTAAATGTATCATCATATGGAATCAAAATTTACATACCTTCTGTTTATTATGCGCAATTTTTGCAAACTGCGTGCTAAACGGCGTAACATTATGAAAACGAACGAAAATTATTTTAAAAGTTGAAAAAAAAATAAAAAAAAATTTTGACAACAATTTGAGTTTCGTATAACTTTTCGAAATTCAAAATTCTGTAAACAATAGGGTGTTTTTTATGGCATTAAAAAATATTGGTTTCAATATTAAACAAATACAAATAAAATTATTTTAATATCTATAATTCACCAAAGTGAATAAATAATTTATTTGTAAGTCTTTTTTTTATAAATCTTAATTTTTTTGTCAGTTGACAATTTTATTTATAAACTTATACAATTTCAAATTAAAATAAAACTTTAAAATTTATGCTTTTGAAAAACTAGTATTTCGAAATTATAAAAAAAAATTGAAACAATATTCGCATACATTTTATTAAGATCTTTAAGCAAATGTTTCTTACGAAAATGGTGCGCGAATTCCTTAATTCTATGTATGTAAGACATGAAATATTCGTTAAATAAAGTTACTGGCAATTTATTAACTTTCAGTAAAAATTCGAATCATCATCAAAACTATCAAAAACCACAGCAACAACTGCAGTCAAATCAAACAAGATCGGGTAATACAGTTCATAAATCCAATAAAAAATCAACTAAAAGCAAAAAATCAGTTGCCAAAGTGGACTCCTTGATTAGTAGCAAGGATGCAGCAGAAAAAGAACAATTTGTACATCCGAGTACTTCAAAGACTTACGGTAACTATAATAACAAACCGAAAACTACCATCAAACCCATTACCCAGACGAAAGTCAAGTCTGGCAGTTGGAAACGATCGGAGAAATCACTGAATCCTTATAATTCAACATTTACAAGCAATAAAAAACCGAAAACCTTACGTAAAAAATCACCCACATGGTTACAATTTCCGAATAGCAAAGTAAAGCTACAGGATCTAAATACACCACCCACTAGTAATGAACAAACATCTGCATGTAGACCGGGTACTTTATATTCTGATGTATTATTTGGTGCGGGTTGTTCAAATTTAGTCAAAATAAAAAATATTACACCACGTCGTTCCAACTGTACGGCTCAGAAGAAATTAACAAAAGCTTTACAGAAGTTTGTACCAAGTGAGCGCGACACATCGGATGAAGATGAAATTAAAACTAAAAGACTTTCTTTTCCATCTTTGGAAAATGTGAACAGCAAAATTTACTCTCCCACCTTAACCAATTCAACAATATGTTCTGATGCTGCCAAAACTACTAACTCCTTAGAAACTATCTCAAATCAAGAATCTTCCTTAACAACAGATACAACAACTACGACCTCAACACCACCATCTTCACCCACTAAAATTAAATCGTATGATGAAGAAGCCGATGTTGTTATACTTTCTGAATTGAATGGTGCCTCGACTAGCGATAAGGATGTTTCATATGGCCATTACTTGGAGCAACATTGTCATCATATGGAAAATGGTAAAACTGAAATTGCAACACCATCTAACCACGACAAACAATTTCTTGTTTCGTCCATTTGTGATATACCCAAATGGAATTTTATAGATGCCGACATTGGCTCAGATGCGTTTCCCAAGTTCCTGTGTCAATTCGATGATGAAAATTATTTAAAGGCTGAAAAAATGGCCTGGCTTGGTCTCAAATTAGCTTTAGGGAATAATTCGCCACCGAATATTTACAAATTTTAATGTGTTAAGATTTTTTCTTTTTTTATAAATAAATTTATGAAATGAAGGGCATAAGAATCGCTTAAGACAGAGGGTAATTACAACAGGACAATATTGAAGTTATGCATCAGACCGTCTAAAAATAGTTTGACTCTGAGTGGGACACTGTAGACTTAAAGAACAATTTTAGAGAACGAGGATCGGTTGTAATCCAATATAAAGATTTGGTAGTGATGAGTATGAATCATTACCAGAAGGAAATATCAGAGTGCATATCAAATGCTGGGTTTGTTAAGGCCATAGGTTTTCAGAAGGCTTTATTGGAATACCAGTACTATGTCACATCTACAAGGCAATAATAAAGCACTTTGAAATACTACCGTCAATGAAAACATTACTCTGCCTTGACCAAAGGCGTCATACTTGTTTTTTTTTTTTAAGAAATAATTTTCATCTGCAGTGGGAAGTTGGTAAAATGGCTATGAAGCTACCCAATGTTCCTTAGAAGGTAATTTATTTTAAGTGGTGCAAAATAATTCTAACTTTAGTAAATTCGAGTCTTTGGCACCTTCTGTTCAGAGGCATGGTAAATTATATTTGTAGAGGCCTACAGCCTCTCTCTTGTTTGAAACGCCGTTTAACTTTAATATTATTTTTAATAACTTAATTACAACAAACAAATTGTATACATTGTACTTACCGCTAATTTGATTATTTGTGGCTCAATAACAATATATTATAGATAATTTGTAATATTTATTAAAATCACATTCACTTCAACACACAACACATTTTAACCAAAGTAACATTTTAACAGTTTCCATGACTTTAATTAATTTTAACAACCCTGTCTTTAGTCCAAACACAGCAATTGAATTGCTATCGGCTGTTTGACATCTTTAATTTGGCGGCTAAATTAATAAACAAAACATTGCAATCCATTTCCACATAAAAACAAATCATTACAAAAGAGTGTGAAAAAATAAATAGAAAAATTGTTTAAAATGTCCACACATAAATACGTAAATCATTCTCAAAAATACTTATTAAAAGCTTTTGATTATCAAAAACAATTTTCTCATCTATATTATTAATTTTCAATATTAAAAAAAAAATAGAAAACAAAAAAAAAAAAACAATTATTCATTTATTGGAATCTGTTTTTGACTGGGATCAAGAGTCTTATGATTGTGATTGGGTACGGATGTGCAAACTGTGATTGCTCGAAATTTAAAATTATATTAAACAAAAAGAAATAAGAAAGAAAATTACATTGAGTAAAAGATAAAAAAAAAAGAAAAGAAGGAAAAAGGAGAATTGAGTGAACGCAAACAGTTTTCACTGCCCTTATCATGGATGAGGACAGTGATAATAGTGACTTAAATAACAACTGGCAAGTTGTCTCTTCGCCAATAAGAAAAATCAACAAAAGGCGTCAAAGTGGTTCACCAAAGGTGATCGAAAACAAAAAACAATTTGTTGTAAACAACAACCAACAACAAACAAAGTTAAATATAGACAAGAACAATGGTAATGCTTCGTCGAATTCTCACATTCCAATCTTAAAAAATAACGATGCTAGCACAATAAAACAATCACTAATAAATGTAAACAACTTATCAAAAACAAACAATATAAATCGTTATGCTAGTCTTGATGATGAATATGACTCTACAGACTCTGTTGATGAAAGTGAAATGAAAGATAAAAATGAACCAAAACCGCCACCTATATATATTCCATTTGTCGCTGATGTAAATGGAATGATTAAAACACTAACGTATTTAATTCCTTCTTCTGAATTCTATTATAAATCATTACGAGATGGTCAAATTAGACTTATGATAAAAACTGTTAAGTCTTACCGAATAGTTGTAACCCATTTAAATGACAAAGAAATCAAATTTCATACTTATCAGGTCAAACAAGAGCGATCATATAGAGTAGTTGTAAAGAATCTACATCACTCTACACCTATCACTGACATTAAAAATGAAATTGAAAATAATGGCCATAAAGTAAGAAATATAATCAATGTACGCAGTAAAATCACTAAAAACCCTCTGCCGATATTTTTTGTTGATCTTGAGCCATCTGTAAATAATAAAGATATTTATAACATAACACATTTAAATAACGCTATTGTTCGTATCGAACCTCCAAAAAAATCAAATGAACTTGTTCAATGTCATCGATGCCAAGAGTTTGGACATACTAAGACCTATTGTCGTAAACAGGTTAATTGCGTCAAATGTGGACTAGGTCATCTAACAATTGAATGTACCAAGAATACTGAAACACCTCCTCGCTGCGTTAACTGCTTGCAGAATCATCCAGCAAATTACAGAGGTTGTATTGTATACAAACAAATGCTAAAGCGAAAATTAGAGAATAAAAATTTATACACAGGAAATGGAAGTAGGCAATTTGTACTTAATACTGAAGATTTTCCAAATCAATTAAACCAGAATAGTTTTTCACATATAAACGAACGTAATATGTCGTACTCTGAAGTACTTCGGAATCAACAGCAGACTGCAAATGACAATTCTCTTCATAAACTTGAGAGTTTAATTCAAAACCAAATAGAGCAGACTAATAAGCTTATAAGTATGATGCAAGTTTTAATAACAAAATTATGCAGCCAAATCTAAGAATTGCAATATGGAATGCCAATGGGCTTTCCAACCATACACAAGAGGTAGAAATATTTCTTAAGACAAATTTCATTGACATCCTTCTGGTTTCTGAAACTCACTTTACGGATAGATCATATTTTAAAATAAGAGATTATGATTTGATAATTGCTAACCACCCGGATAATAGGGCTCATGGAGGAGCTGCTATACTTATAAAGTCTTCAGTTAACTACGAACTTTCTGATGAAACAAGAAAACCTTATCTTCAAGCTGCATGTGTGAAAATTTTATGCAATTCAAATTATATTTCAATATGCGCTATTTATTTTCCGCCACGATATGCGGTGAGATTAAATGAATTCCAGGAATTATTTGGAAACTTAGGACATAGATTTATTGTAGGTGGTGATTTTAATGCCAAGCATAGTTGGTGGGGCTCAAGATTAATTAATCCTAAAGGAAGAGAATTGTATAGGTGCATTAATATGAATAATTATTCAGTTTTATCTACTGGTAATCCTACTTATTGGCCTTCAGATCCATCAAAAATACCAGACTTGATAGATTTTGTTGTGTATTCTGGTATTCCTAGTCACCTCCTTCAGATAAACGATAGTGACGATCTCAGTTCTGATCACTCACCAATTATTCTTGAGTATAATACATTTCTTCACTGTCATGCAAAAAAATACAGAATAATTAATAATAATACTGATTTGAATTCTTTCAATGCTTGGATAGACAGAAATATAAATCTTAATGTACCAATCGAGTCAGTCACTGAACTAGATGATGAAGTGGAAATTTTCAACAATCTTATTCACGAAGCCGGATTTTTGTCCACACCGTGTAATGAGACCACGATGGTACAAAGCCAACTTTATGTTACAAATGAAATTAGAAGCATGATTCAAAATAAAAGAAGATTAAGAAGAGTTTGGCAACTAAGTAGGAATCCGAACGATAAGCGTAACCTAAATAAAGCTACGAAGGATTTAAAAAATCGCCTATTACAATTAAAGAATGAAAGCTTTGAAAAATTTGTAAAACATCTTAATGTTTCTAAAAATAATGAATACTCTCTATGGAATGCGACCAAATATTTAAAACGCCCAGTTAAACGAAATGTTCCTATTAGGAAAGAAAATGGATCATGGTGCAGGTCAGATAAAAGCAAAGCCGAAGAATTTGCCTTGCATTTGCATAAAACTTTTCAGCCTAATGATATTGACAACAATAATTACACAGAAGAGATACAAAACTTTCTTGATAGTCCATGTCCAATGGATTGGCCCATTAAACACATTAAACCTGAAGAAGTGCGAGAAGAAGTGACAAAACTTAATTCTAAAAAATCACCTGGCTATGATTGTATCACTGGAAGAGTTGTTCAAAACTTGTCAAAAAAAGCAATCTTATATCTCACTTTTATATTTAACTGCATTTTAAGACTAAATCATGTACCTTCGCAATGGAAATGTGCTGAGGTAATTATGGTATATAAACCTGGAAAGCCTGAAAATGATGTAACATCATATCGTCCAATAAGTTTATTGGTAACATTCTCCAAAATATTTGAACGAATATTCCTGAAAAGAATGCAGCCAATACTAGAAAAAGTCAATATAATCCCAGAATATCAATTTGGATTTAGAGCAAAGCATGGTACACCAGAGCAATGCCATCGTATAATTAATTATATACGAAACTCTTTAGAAAGTAAAAAATATTGTTCGGGTGTATTTTTGGATGTACAACAGGCTTTTGATAAGGTTTGGCACGAGGGGCTGTTTTTTAAACTCAAAAAACTTCTTCCAACACACTTCTATCTAATATTAAAATCATATTTAAGTAATAGACACTATTATGTTAAATACAATAGAGCTTACTCAGAAATTTTTAAAATCAATGCTGGCGTTCCTCAGGGGAGTGTTCTGGGGCCTGTTTTATATACAATATTTACTTCTGACATGCCAGTTATAGATAATATTTTAGTTGCAACGTATGCTGATGATACTGCGGTACTAGCAGCAAGCACTGATCCGAGTGATGCTTCTATACAACTACAGGAAGAACTTAGAGTGATTGAAAATTGGTTAACTAAATGGAGAATAAAGATTAACGCTGTGAAATCGTCACACGTAACATTTACTTTACGCCGCGGAAATTGTTCAAGTGTATACATCTATAACAACCAAATACCTCAACACGAAACTGTCAAATACTTAGGTTTGCACATTGACCGCAGACTAACTTGGAAAAGCCATATTAAAGCAAAAAGACTTCATTTAAATCTAAAATATAAACGTTTACTATGGTTACTTAGTGCAAGATCTCAAAATCATCTCAGCCTTGAAAACAAACTAAGAATATACAAAGCTATGCTAAAACCAATTTGGACATATGGTATTCAATTGTGGGGTACAGCCAGTAATTCCAACATCGAAATATTACAAAGATTTCAATCGAAAACTTTAAGATCATTTGTAGACGCCCCATGGTACATATCAAACAAAGCAATTCACGATGACTTAGAAATGCCGCTGGTTAAGGATGAAATCAAAAGATTTAGTAAAAATTATTTGGACAGACTAAGCAATCACAATAATCTGTTGGCCATAATGCTACTTGATGACACCAACGAAGTTCGTAGACTCAAAAGGAAGCAAATATTAGACTTACCTTTCTGAACAAATGGAATGGATGTAAAAATTTTGTATATAATTGTTGTACATATTATTAACTAGTATTATAAATATCACTTAAAGTAGATTTAATTATAAATATATATAGTACGTATATATATTATAGTATATTGCTATTCCCAAGGGAGTATAGCAATGAATTTTACTTTTATTATTTACTTTATAAATTTTACTTATTATCTTTTTTGATAGATTGTAAATAAAATGAATGAAAAAAAAAAAAAAAAAAAAAAATCTATATGCCCGACGTTTGGCTGAGATGTCAGTGCTAATGCAGCAACGAGCTATTGATCATTGGGGTTCATCAGTGCCCATAAAAAAATTATGTGATTTAAGAGAAGACGATGAAGAGGAATGTATTATAATTGGCACCGTTTGCAAGCAACAGGCCCATAAGCCAAGCATACTCAAAGAAATATCAGAAGAAAACCAATTAGCCCCACAGCCTCCCCGTCAAAATTACTCTGATTCAGAAGACAAAATCATATTAGAGGACGAGTTGCAGAGAGTACGTTTACATGGCAAGGTTAACACCGATGATCTAGCTACAGGTGTTATTTGTGCTGCGATGGGTGTAATAGAAGAAGATGGACGTTTTGTTGTTCAGGAACTGATATTTTACGAAAGTGGCATACAAAAACCTTTAACGAAAAAAGGTAGCGGGGAGCGTCTTTTAATATTGGTATCTGGTTTAGATTGGATGCAATCCCATAATTATGTAGACTCGTTAAATCTATTCCAGTACTGGTTAAGAGGAAACTTTCAGACGGAAAATAAATCCCTTAAGACACGTTTAATTGTTGCAGGCAATTCGGTAAGAAGTTGTGAGGAGAAACGCTCAACTTCATTACAAAATAAAATTTCCGATTCGAAAGATATTATAGATGCCGTAAAGGCTTTGGATGATTGGTTTAATTCTTGGTCAAGCTTTTTACCGGTGGATATTATGCCTGGACCTTATGATCCTGCTAATTTCATGTTGCCTCAGCAGCCTTTTCACAAATGCATGTTTCCTAAAGCTTCCAGACACGATCAGTTTCAAAGCGTCTCTAATCCTTATGGGTGCAGCATAGATGACGTCTTAGTTGTTGGCACGTCTGGCCAAAATGTTAAGGATTTAATACGCTGTACCACACAGGAGAAGCCCTTGGATTGTTTACGTTCTACTTTGAAATGGGGTCATATAGCACCAACTGCCCCCGATACCTTGGCTTGTTATCCTTATATTGATTCGGATCCCTTTATACTAAAAGAATGTCCACACATCTACTTTGCCGGTAATTGTAGTGAATTTGCCTCAGCACTACACGAGGGATCTAAGGGTCAAAAAACCCGTTTGGTGTGTGTTCCCAGCTTTGGCAAAACCCAAAGCATAGCTGTGGTGGATTTAGAATCGCTAGATTGCTATGAAGTCAGTTTTAATTGCTTAGAAGATGAATAAATCATAAACTTTAAGTTCATTTTGCTTTTATTTTAAATAAAAATACGATTTATTTTTAACAAACTTAACAAATTACTTGCGACATACAATCTTTAATGTACAACTGGTCCCAAGGGTTCACCTCTTATATTGGGAAAATCTAGTCTCGAATCAATGGTTTCATCAATTTGTCCAATCACTGCAATATTATCTCCACGAATAATATGTAGACCCAAAACAATCTGTTCAATGCCGGCAGTTGTAGAGAACACCCTCTCGTGGGACTCGTCCAGTATCACGTTTATAGTTTGATCGAATCCTTTAAGTGTTCCTATGAAATTGCGACCATCTGCTGTTATTATCGATACTGTGTGGTTTATGTATTGTTCCAAAGCTGAGGCCATTTTTTCTGGAGTTTGTTTACTAAAAAAAATTAAGACTGACAAATCAAAACGTTTTTTTATTTTGTTTTCTAAACAAAACTTTGAAGACGAGTAATACAATGGCTAATCTAATGTGGGACGTTATGGAATTGAAATGCGTGTAAACAAATTATATGTTAGGGATGACACTTTATAGGGTAATATTTTAATATTGTCTATAGCCAATGTCAAATAATGAGTTCAGCCACCATACTGGTACTCAACTATGTTATTTAAAACCTAACTGGGTTGCATTCTATTTTACAATGCAATAACAGGGTTGTTAAAGCACATATATCGGTGAATGCCTCCACTAACAGATGTAAAAATTACTTATTCTAGACACACACCGTCCAAAGTACGATATACAGTACATGTATTTATGGTAATACAGTACCCATTTCGGATAACGGCACTTTGGTGAGTTTCGATTTTATTCACCACACCGAGTAAAATTCACCACATTTTGTAAAAACTCACCTCACTAGAAACTCACCACAACTACAAAATTCACCACACTTCAAAACAAAAAATTTACAAAAAAAATTAAATTTTTTTGATTTTCTTTCCAACCAGCAAGCGAGCGGGCACAAAACATTCATTCATTCCACCCACACACACCACAAATTATATTTTGTTTTCGTTTTGTCCGAACCGGGCCTCTTTTTTGGCACACACAACCACACACTCCCACCTTTTTTTACCTTACTTTTTCTTTCTTACAAACATTATTCATTCACTCACACAACACACACCAACGCCGTTATGTTTTTTTAGTTTTCGTTTTGTCTGACCTGGGGGTTGAACAGTGGTCTTTGGGGCTACTTTAACTTGTTGTACTACCTATTAGACAGACAGACCACAGTTGTTCATAAACAAACGGGGATTAATTTTTACTTAATAAACCCAAAAACGGAAAAAGAATGTGCGAATTATTTTTAAAATAAATATTTATTATTTGAACACAAAAACGAATTTGATAAAAAAGTACTGAAAGCTTGGCAGGGGTGGGTGCTTGCGGTATTTTTGAAATGCAAAAAGTACTGAAAAAATACAAAAGTACTGAATTTATCAACACTGAAACAAATAAAACTCCTATTGATTTTTATTTATTACGGTCTTCTTCGAACATCTGTGAGCTAGCTTAAACAAAAAAAAGTATTGAACACAATGAAATAAAATTGTTACACTTCCAATCTAAAGAATGAAATAAATGCTAGACAATAATAAATAAATAAGCCAGCAGAGTGGAGAAAAAGTTAAATAAAAATTTAAAGAACTCAATAAGTAATACGTTTTGTATAAAGTGAAACGAGGAAAATTGTGTGACTTTTTGCTGTAGGTGTAAAGGAAATAAAAAAGAAAACGGAAAAATAAAAAGAACAAAACGAACCGAAAAAAGGACTTAAAAAGAAGCAGAGAAAAAAACGACACACTAAAATTTTACAATCTTTTTGTGTGCTCTTTTAATTTAGATTCTTTTTTTATTAGTATTCTGGTGCAAAGTGAAAAATCAAGTAGAATCAAACGTAGTTACGCGATTTAATTTACCGTAAAAAATCTACAAAAAAATATATTAAATACACCTTAAACACATAATTAAAAAAGTATAATTAAATATAAATTTAAAAAAAATTGAATATTAATTAAACAGTATTAATTAAACGCTTAAGATAAAAAAAATTAAAAAGTTAACGTATGCTTCAAAAAAAAAAAAAAAATTGAAACGAAAAATCCAAAGTTTCCAATACAAATTATAATTCCAAAGACAGATATTTTTCAAAGCATAAAGCATAAAAATACACTTAAAGAATCTACTTAAACATTTATGTTCAACGCTCTCATAATTGTTAATTGTTTCAATTAATTTTTCATTCAATAATCACAATAAAAAAACGTAATAGGCGAAGGAATTTATTTTATTTCTTTTCTTCTCCTTCTACGTACTGTTTTTCATTGTATTCGTCCTTTTTTCTTCGTCCCGTTATCGATTTATGTATATGTGTGAAAAGTAACAGTAACAACAAATACACACACACACGCAGCAGTGAAGGTAGCAGCAAACTTTTAAGCAGAGTTTCTGGCAGAATATCAGCAGAATCAGTTTCTCAGCAGCTGTATTCGATATAGAGAGTATTAAAAGAATGTAATCATTTTATAATTTTCAAAGATATTCTCTCTAGTTGTCTGTACTAAATTTTATCATTTTATTGACCTAAATAAAAAGTTAAACACTTAATGATAAGGGGTAGGAAATGGAATAGATTTTTAATGATGTCTCTTCTGTTCAGAAATTTCCTATGACAATGCAGAGATAATATGGCTATGTCTAAACGATAATGCATTGGATCTGGGATTGAAGCTTCGGAATTATTTCTAATTTATTTGAATAAGCCCGAAATTTTACAAAACCCCAAATTGCAAAACCTTACATCACAATAATCTTGGTGACCGTTTGACATCAGAATTTTCTGAGATAACTTGTTTTGAAAATCGATTGCTACACTCGCTTTGCTGAAATTATATGTCGTTCAGACTTATGCCATCCAATTGAGGTCACAAGAGTTGCGCTATTATGTTCTTGTAACAAATGCCGTTCAGGCTTCCTGAAATACTAGCCTTGAAGATAAGGCAAGTCAAAAGTTTTCAAGAGACCGACCGGTACATTGATGCACAGTTGTCTTACTCTTCATAGTCGGCTCAGTTAATTTGATTTTTTTAAACACTCTTCGAAAGATAAATACATTTTTCGTCTACAAATTTTTGAAGTTTGCGAAGTTGCTTCAGTATAACTTTTCAAATTTTTATAATAAGATTGCACAATTCCAAAAGCGTTGTCCTTTAGTAAAGCGCTCCATTTTAATAATCACTTTAAACATACATATATGACAGTATAGTGGGGCAAACAAATTTCTAAATCCTTTTATTGGCAAAACAGTGTCCTTAATTTTACTTCGTCCTGAATACACGTGTGCTGTGTGTAGATCATTGCATTCTTTTAAGATTCTGAACGTTAGCACTTCTTGTTGAAAGAAGAGATTTTGTTGTTGTCATTGTTGTTGTTTTAGTTGAATACTGTATGTACCCTAATAAATTCATACTCCTGCCTTCATATTGTTTTTCTTGCCCTACATGAAGAACATCTTACTCAGTAGCAACTTAGACAGAGACGTAGCAGTAGTAGCAACGCAATTAGCAGTACAAGTGACAGTGACTTTTCTATCAAATACTAAAAGCAGTAGCAGCAGTAGTTGTAGTATGAGCAACCAACAACATAGCATTCCTACAAGCAAGAATCACTTAAAAATTGAGACGATTATTAGAAATAATTCATGAGAAAAAACCAAGTGAGAACTAGAATAAAGAAAAAAGGTTATAATAAAGGAAATTGATATTGAGAGTCCTTAAATCTCATTAAGAATAATAAAAAAACACATACACGTCAGATACTCAATTAAATATAATAAAAAAAAATTTAACACTAAAAAAATATTAAATTTATAAAATTTACCATACGTTCTAAAAAGCAGTGTCTTGTTTAAACAAATTGCTGAATATTTGTTAAGGAATTTTATTAAATATTAAATTTTTATTGAAGCTTACATTTTTTCGCTTTTTTTTATCTCCTAGTGCGTGCGTAAAAAGTAAAAACAAAATAAAAAAATTCATTTTTATTTAGAAAAAAAACAGATTTTTTTGATTAAAACGCATTCCGGTGTACTTGTGCGTGTGTGTGTGTGTTCTGTGTGTCCACCTTAATTATTGCTCTAATTATTTAATGTTGTTGTCGTAGTTGTTATTGTATTAAAATAAATAAAAGAAAAAAACAGAGCGTAAGAGAGAAAGAACACCGAATAAAACAACTTTAAAAACTGGAACAAACATCAACGACGACGTGGTTGCCAAATTTCTTAATTATTTAAACAATTTGTAGTATTTTACGACTGCAAACGCAACCCGTTACAACCCCCAAACAATAAAGTAAAGTTTCTCATCACCCTTTCTTTCATCACTCTTTACGAGCTTTCAAAACAAATCTACACAAATGGTAAGTAAAATAATAAAAATTAAGAAAAATAGGTCCTGCGAGACCAACTCACTTAAATAGTACTTAAGATTTTAAAACTAATGACAACCGATGTGGGTTGTTTTCAAAATGAAATTGTTTTAATTTTAATTAAAACTATTAATGATATAGGGTGTAGTAATAAGGAATCCAATAGATAAACTCTTATTTCATATATAAGTATGAATAAGCCTCACAGATGGCGTTAGAAAAAAAATTAACATTGCACCATATGTTTTTTAGAACGACGTTGTTCAGGTCATCACTGTTAATGACGAGCTTTATAGGTCGATAATTACCAACTTATTTCAGTTTGAATTGGATGATCTGGACACCAACGACGAGTAGTTTCAACAGGACCACGCTATATGCCACATAGTTCATATTATATTGGATATTCTGCACAAATCATTTGACGACATGGTCAGCCCACCATTAGGCTTTCTCTTGTGGGGTTTTTTTAAGTCAAAAGGGCATGGGAATTAGCCACACACCACAGCGTTCCTCAAAGCATACATAACATATGTTTCAGCTGGACAACGCTACACGCGATCACATTGCGTATTCTGCACGAGCGATATAATAACATGGACACCCCACGAGATCGTGCGATTTGACCTGGTTTGACTTTTTCTTGTGGGATTTTCTGAAGTCACACATGCATGCGAATAAGCCACACACCACAGCGGTACTCAAAATAAACAGAGCCCATGACATCGGACTGACTTACTTGCGCGTCAAAGCATAGATGGGCACTTTGCAGTACCAGTAAAATTTTACTGAATACTGAAATTTTTTTCAGTAATCAGTAAAAATCAATTTTTACTGAAATTTTACTGGTACTGCAAAGTGCCCATCTATGCGTCAAAGTCATGGAAATGCGATCAACTGATTAATCGATCACGAACGGATGTGCTGATAGGAGTAACGTAACACATTTTATACTATTATGAAGCAAGTGCAGGAGCTATAAATACTCGTATGTCTTCATATGGTGTTCGAAGGTGGAGCTATAGGCAATTATTTGGCCTGAAAGGAGTATATCATCATGATATTGATATTATCATGTCAGTACACTTATTTTACTAGGGTACTAGGTCAAATGGTTTGGTTAAAGCATTATTATCTGTGCTGTCTACTCAGACACTTTTAATATAGCCTTGCCAAAATCAACACGTTTGAGAGCACAGTTCAACGTTGTACACAGAAAAGGCGGATACAGATAATACGGATATACATTGCCTCGAACGTAGTCCTTCTGAGTCGATAGCCCGGACTCCATTTTTTACAATTTAAAACTTTACAGATTTTATTTTAGTTAATAAAACTACATTTGAAACAAGTTTCAAGATTTCTCTCCATTATTTTTTTCTGTATACCACAATTTATTTACATATGAAAAAACAAACTTGGTTGGATACCAATGAAATCCATTTTTATCTTTTTAAATCATTGTAGCTCTCAATATAAATTAAAATAAACTTTACGCAATAAAAGATACCAATTCTGTAACCACTTACTTGCGTCATCTAGTTGGCAAGCCAACGTCAGTCAGTGGTTCAAGTAATATAAAAAAAAACAACAACTTAACTTTTATTCATTTGTTGGTCTGTTCATGTATTTTTTTGACAATCATCTAAAGTATAATTGACAGTTGGTTTTATTGTAAATAACCCAGTAAATGTTTTGTATTTCTCTCTTTTTATTTAATTAAATAAATAGATTGGCAATTGCAAATGAATATTTTCCACATAGGGGTATGTATTGTTGTTGGAAGGAACAGATAGTAAAAGAGGGGATAGTAAATGAAGGGAAGCAATATCCCTTCTTATATAGACGATTATAAATATTCACTGGGTGTGAGATATGGCCCAATTATTTATTATTCCAGCTTTGTGGCTTCTCAGAATCTCAGTTATGTTAATTTCACAAAGGAGTTCATCTGACTTCCCAAAAAATACCCGACTCAGCTAAGTCGTCACTAAGCCTAAGAGGATAGATTAAAGTTGTACATACATACATGATATCCTATCTAACGCCCCTATCTTAAGGATAGACCGAATGTTGTTGCATGTGTTTCTCCTATCTTCTTCTTCTTCTTCTTATACAGTAAAACACGGTTATAACGAACTCGAAGGGACCGCACAAATTAGTTCGTTATAGACGAAGTTCGCTATATCCGTAATAAGAGAAAAAAATTGTACGTACATTTAAGTACTCATTTGCGTATATACATATATTATTATTTTTTATTATTCCTTAGTCACATGGTTGTAGTGCACTTGTTGTGTTGGGCGGCAAGAAACAAAGCTTAATATTTTCAAAAACCATTGAAGGATGAGCGGTGCAGTTGTCTAATATAAGGACCACTTTTCTATTTTGAGCAGCAAATTTTCGATCAATTCTTTTTAACCATCGGCAAAAAAAATCAGCCGTCATCCAAGCTTTATAATTAGCCATATAGTCTATTGGAAGTTCTTTCATGTTTTTAAAACATCTGGGTCGTTTTGATTTGCCAATAACTAGTAGTGGCATTTTTTCTGAACCATCTGAGTTGCAGCAAACAAGAACCGTAAGACGTTCCTTCGACTTTTTTCCCCCATGACAAGGGTCATCTTTGAAGCATAATGTTTTATCAGGAAGGCAACGAAAGAATAGTGCACATTCGTCACAGTTAAAAATGTCTTGTGCAGCATATGTTTTTAAAATATCAGGAAGCATTTTGTCTTTCCACTCATTTGTCATTTGAGGTGTTACTAATTTTGATTCTCCACATACTGTCCTATATTTTATGGCGTGTCGTTGTTTAAAACGTTCAAGCCATCCTGTATTTGGACAAAAATCTAAATTTAACTCCTTTGCTAGAGATTCTGCTTTTTCTTTCACCAAAGGTCCGGAAATTGGAATGTTTTGAGCACGACATTGTGTAAACCATACCAAAATTGCCTTTTCTAGGTCTTCGTGCTTAGCAAAGCGAATCTTTTTACTGGAATTGGAATTGGAATTTTTTCTTTGTTTTTAATAATTGTGGATAATGTTGATTCTGGTATTTTAAAATGTTCACATATTTGTTTTTTACTTTTGTTTGCTTTGTCAATTTCACGATTTTTTATAGATTAGGTAAATTAGGAGTGTTTATAAGAGTTCAAGTTCAGCATTTTTAAAGAGTTGTCAAAATTTTTTGAGTTCGTTTTAAAAAGTATAAATTTATATGAAAAATCATTGAAGGGTACAGAAAAAGATGTTCGCTATTAGGAAAGTTCGCTATAACCGTGTTCGTTATAAACGTAGTAGTTTGTATGAAAAACCAATGGTTCGTGCTTGGGACTTTTAAAAACTGTTCGCTAAAAGCAAAGTTCGTTATAACCGTGTTCGCTATAAACGTGTTTTACTGTATATAAAAATGAATGTGTGTTTATTTGTTTGTGGGTTTGTTTGAAGTCTATAGATGGCTAAATGGCTGAACCGATTTTCTTGAAATTTTCGCAGTATTTTCCTGTATGTCTGGAAGGAGTTATAGGCTAATTTTTACGTTGAAATAGGCAAATAAAATAAAATAAAATAAAATAAATAAAGAAGTATGAGTGTTATTGTCTAACAAAATATTACGTATACGTCACCCGTCAGCTCTATGTAATATTTTATACACGACAGTAATTGAAAACTATATACTATATGTATATAAATGAATGTTTGTTTGTATGTAATTAATAGAATCGTTAACTATGCATTTGATCATGTTATGATCTTCAGCAAAGTTGTTGCGCATGAGCAGGGGAAGGTTTCGAAGTTGGTACGACCAATTTAAGACAGGTGGCACCACTGAAAATTACTCAAAATGAATTAAATCGTAAACTGCATTTGATCATGATATGTTCCTTAGCAAAGTTGTTGCGACATTGGTCGACCTACACCTCAAGCACGAAAGAAAAGAGCATTACGAGCCTCAGAATAAGACGAGCAACGAGCATTGAGACTTCAAAATCTTCGAGTATATGCCGTTGAAACCCGTTCGCATGAATCACTTGAACAACGAGAAGTGAGATTAGAAACTGATCGAAAGCGTACAGCTCAGGCCCGTTCGTCGGAATCATCTGGACAACGGGAAACAAAATCAATAAAATGATTCAATATTAATTGGATATTTGTGTAATGTCTTTCCTTCAAATTTATTTTAGTTAGCGCCGCAGCAACGCGCGCAGGCTACAAATAGTATTGTAATAAATGTAATAGATAATATGGGACGGGCCCCTATATATCTTGAGAAAAATTAAATACTTAAAAACCGAGAAATGTTATTAGACACGGTTTCTAATCCCTAACGGAGGAATGAATCTCGGTTGGGCCTCTTTCGATAAATAGAGGCGACTTAAGTATTTCAACAGGGTTATCTATGAACCATTAAAAAACTGACCCTGACAATTCATTATACATTATTAATTAATGTGTTAGAATCGGGAAAAAGCGATTTCATCAGCTTGTTGTCGTCATTGATATGCGTTCACGTAATTTGAAGAATTCAAAAATAGCTTTGTGCCCTCGTAAAGCTGTAGTCGCCGTAGTCTAGTAGGTAGTGTGTTCGGTTATTAGACGTAAAGCCTGGATTCGCACACCAGGCCAGACATCAGAACGAAATATGAAAAAAATATTTCTTCGGCAGATTTCTGGCAACAACTCTGAGAGTAAATAAACCTGCCATGAAAAAGTTTCTCAAAAAATCTATTGTTCAGAGTCGACGTTAAACTGTAGGTCCCGCCACGCATGTATAAAATTAACACACACAACATGAGTGGTGTGAGAAGCTAGGCCGTAATCTTGACTGAAGGGTTATAATGGACAATTATATATGTATGTGTGTATGTATGTAAACACTTTAGGAATTCTGGTTAATGGTATAAACAGCTACAGCTTGTAGACAAACAAATCAAGAAAAATATATTCATATTTATGTATTACATATACATATCTATGTACATATGGTATATATGTAACTAATTACTAATTATTTGCTAACTGCTTAATAAGTACGTAGCTGTCAAGAATAATTTCCTTTTAACGAATTTATGATGGCACCTATTACATACATTTAACGCAACCAATCTTTCTGACCTTTCTCTTATCAAAGCTGATAAAAAAAATGAGAAGCTAAAAATTACAATAAAAATGTATAACAAGAAATATATTAACATTTTTTTATTTTTTTTTAAGAAAAAATCCAATTAAACTTTGTTTAATGCTTAGCCATGGAAATGTGATAGTCATTAATATGAAATCTTTTTAATAACCTAGTATAACTTAAAATGAAAGCAGGACTCTTAAATACATACATACATATGTATATACATAAATGTATGTATATAAAGTAACAGGATAGAAGGAAATATTTTTTAAACAAATTATTGCCACCACAACAATATGGCTGAAATAATCATTTTTGTACAAACATTTACACATTGCCAACCAAATACACACATACATATTTATATACATATTTATATTGTATGTAGCAGGAAAATCAATAATTTCATCCCACACTGAAGTGGTAACTTGTGTTACTGATGGTTTTATTCGTTTCTATTCTTTTTCTTTTTTTTCTGTCTCTCAATATCTTTATATCCCCATTAAATAAAGTTACAAAAAATGATTGAAATTATAAAGTTTTATTTAATTTTTGTTTGTTGATTTTGTTGGTCTCTTCTCTTCTCCTCTCTTCTTTTTTTTTTATTATTAAGTTCCCTTATAAATACAGTTTTATTTGATTTACAAACGTCATCGATAATGTGTTTTTGTCGTACAAACACGTCAAACCCAGTTGTCAACCTGTTTCACGTTTATTTAGACAGAATTCATTATAAAGGCAAAAGATAAGTTTGTTTTTTTTTATTTGCTGGGTTTATCAATGTTCCCAGTAAATGTTTGTCAACCCCCTACACCGCAATCTAAATCTAGATAACGTGGAATATTAAATTCGGTTACAATTTCAAAAGCAATTGATTTAGCGGAGACAAGACCCATATTGGGATGGAATGGCAAAAATGTTGTTTAAGAATTAAATTTCCTTTGTCTTAATTAATTAGCAAGAATTTTACTGTTTTCTGAATTTCCTAAAGTTACTCCTACAGGCTCTTCCTTAATTTAACTGTTGATAATCGCTCTATTTTTGAAGCTACATCTGAAGCTACATCATCATGAACAACACATGCATATAATTAAATTCGTTTTATCAAAATGTGTGTTAGCAATTGATCCCAATTTTCATCGAAAAATCCTCTTAGAGATGAAACCCGTTTCTGGCAGAATGGATATGTGAACAAACAAAATTTAGGCAGTAGGGGAGATCTCAATCCAATCCCAAGAGCATCCAATGCATCGTGAAAAAGTCACTGTTCGGTATAGATAGATAGACACATGATTTCGACAGGACTACTGCGCTATGTGCACACATAACTCATGCTACATTGAAAATTCTATACGAGCGATTTGAGGGCAGAGATCGTGAGATTTGGTAGTCGCCATAGTCTAGTGGGTAGTGCGTTCGCTTATTAGACGCAAAGCCCGGGTTCGAGCCCCAGGCCAGGCATCAAAACGAAATATGAAAAGAAAGAATATTTCTTCGGCGACTTCCTCTCAGCAGATTTCTGGCAAAAAAAACTCTGAGAGTAAATAAACCTGCTGTGAAGAAGTTTCTTAAAAATCTGTCGTTCGGAGTCGACGTTAAACTGTAGGTCCCGCCACTCAAGTATAAAATTAAGGCACACAACATGACTGGTGAGAGAAGCTATCCCGTAATCCTGACTGAAGGGTTGTAATGGCCAATTATGTATGTATGTATGTATGATCGCGAGATTTGACACCGTTAGGGTTCTCTTGTGGGGTTTCCTTATATATGTACGACGTATATGAATAAGCCACAAACCCACATAGGTCCACAAGGCCAAAATAACCCATACTTGGTAATATTCCGTCTGATTTATGCTCCAGGATATCAGATATTTCAGATGTACTCCAACCGAAGAGGTTGCGACAGATATTTTGAAAGATGGCTCTTTAAAAAATCTGTCAAGTGTATGAGGATGACGCTGTAAATAGAAAAACAGCAGGAAAATGGTTGCCTTAGTTTTGATCTAATAATTTTGATGTTAAAGATGCATTTCTCTCTAATTGTCCCACGACTTAAAAGTCGATGAAAACATAAATAAAATTGAAATGACCAGCACATACTAAATAGCGTGTTTGTTATTGATCTGAATAAGGTTACTATACTTATCATAAATTATATTTCTATTTAATTAAACACAACTGTTTCAGTTCACACTAGAAGTTGTTAAAAAAAAAGAATTTTATTTTATTGTTTACTCTCTTACATTTTACATACGCATTTAAATTATAATTGATAACAGTACAAAATAGTTCCAATACAATACATATATTATTGACAACAATAATAATAATATATGTATTGTTGGTTTATCGAATAGAAAGGGGGTGGTGCTGATGGTGGTAATGGTGTTTCTATATTCCAATTACTAGTGTATGAATAAATACTCGTTAGCAAACGCATATTTTTTAATTAAATTTTCTCTCTCTTTTTTTTCGCTTTTTTTGGCTTCTGTAGTTTAACCCAGTTTTTAACCTTTGCGGTTGCAGTAAAAATGGCCTGAATTTGGTAGTTTAGCATATATGTATGTATGTATGTACTATACAAACAAAATGAAATGAAAGGTGTTGTGAAAATAAATTTATTTTAACGCATGGTTTTATACTGCTTGAGAAAATGAGATTTTAAAAATACTGGATTTTATAAGGAATACAAAGTGAAGTTCGACTGAAGCTGTTACAAATTTCATTAGGCCTGTGTACCATCGTTATGTATGCACTAATGAGAATATTACTTCTGTTAGTGAAAATTTGGGGTATAATCTGAATTTTTAGATCTCACGACGATCCCAGCAATTGGACCGATCTTACGTTTGATTATGCCGTATTTGGCATTTGGTTTTGCACTTCCATCATTCGTACTTACTTTCTTAATTGATCATTACAATCCTTTAGTCAGGATTACGAGCTTCTTACATACCTACATATGTATGTTGTGTTTGTTAATTTTATCCATGAGTGACACAAACTGCAGTTTAAAGTCGACTTCGTAGGACATATTTTTGGGAAACTTTTCATGATAATTTTATTTACTCTCAGAGTTTTTTTTTTTTTCAAGAAGACTGCTGACAGGAAGTCATAGAGAGGGCTAATCCAGGAATTGAACCGCAGACTTGCGTCTAATAAGCAAACACACTAAATACTAGACTCCGGCGACTTCATCCATATAAAGTTCATCTCACGAAATACGATATATTGGCTGCCAAAGAGACACAGTGAAACTCATTCCTAGGAGCACTCGAAAAATCCAATAGTGTTTCTCGAAATCCATTTTATTCGGAAAAAGAGATTGTTTTGTGGGTATTATGGTGTGGAAGAACCCTTACCATGAATTTAGAGTGTTATGGCCATATGATAACCAAATTTGTTGGACCTAAAAATGGAAATTATTAATAGGACGATATGTGGTTTCAACAAGACGCTTCAACAGGCCTTACCACAGGAGCGATTTCACGTTATTCAAAATCAATTGGTTGTTAATATCATTCGATTTGTAGGGCTGTACTGTGTCTGCTCGATAACCCCTAGCGTTGGAGCAGCTTAAAACCAGCATTTGTTGATTCCATGTTTCCACGCAAAACATGTGTATGAAAACTTACTCAAAATAATTGACTGTTGCTGTGAAGTCGATTATAATAGCAAGTTCCAAGTATTATAATGACGTGAAAGAGCCTTTGAAATCATTGTTTTATTTAACTTTACCATTTACCTTTAAAATGTATTTAGGAACAACCTAAATCCATAAACAAAAAACGAAAAATTTCAAACAAAAAATTCCAAAGCAAATCCAATACAATTTTCCTATTTCCATTTCCGATTTCCTATTTAGTTTCTTTAAATTTAAATTTCTTTAGAAAAATAAAATATTTTTTGTTGTGAACAGCATTTGGGTGTAACAATTTGATAGACAGACGGTAATTTGCTTATTTGTCTCACATGGTTTTGAATAGTGGAAAAAAATTGAAAAAAATGTTTATAAAGGCACTGGTTCTGTTGCTTGTCAATGTACAACACAAATGTTTCTTGTTCTTGTTCAAAATATTGTACGTGTATGTCACAACAACTGAACTGATTTGTTTTGTTTAAACATTTTTTTTCTATGCCGATATGCACAGAAACAAAAAAGAAATAGGAAAATAATAATTTGGATGAAAATAATAAAAGAAACAAATAAAGGAATAACACCCACACATAGATCTAATGACACAAATACAAACATATGGATAAATAAACAGATGAGGGTATTATATTTTGGACAGACAAACAAGACTTGGTGTCTACTGTAAATATACATATGAGCACGTACATACATACATGTGCAAATATTTAGTATATATAAGAATACATATAAACATATGTACATATGCATACATACATTGTATATATATTTAAACAAATATTGGTACAATATGTTTTTATAGTTTGGTTTCTAACTTATATTGTATATACACCATATTGTATATACCATTGTTGTATCCAATCTACAATGACCGCCATAAGTGATTCAACACCCACTATAATTTTAATTTTTCTATTATGTTCCTAATTTTTGTTTTAACATTTTATAAGTAATAAATAAACGTTTTTTTTTTGGAAATTTATTCGACTATTCTCATTTACTTTTCTCGCTATCCTAAGAAAACGAATTATTTAAGTGGTGTTTACTCACTTTTGGCGCTCACTGTATATTATGCATATATATACACCATACAAACATTTAAATATTCCTTTATATAGATGGAAAAAAATCAGTTCCCTTTTTCTATTGTGTAAAATGCCCAACAAAAACTATATTCGGATAGACAACAAAATACATACATACTCATATGCACACATAAACATAAAACTTGATTATTATTTTTTATGTAAAAGTTGAAAAATTAAGAGAAATTGTCTTATAATTCAGTTCAAATGTGTATGTAGCAGGTGGAGTAGATGGTTTTTGTCATTTTTGCATTTCTATTGTTGTCACAAGCCATACATGACGTATGAGTGATCTATTGTATGAAATCTGCAATTAAATATTACGTATACGCTTAGGGGCCCCTTTTTGTAAAGACAAAATAACGATAAAAACTTGAAGAAAAAAGCAAAATTTTATCATAAATTATTATAAATTAACTCATAAATACTCATAAAAATTATTTTTCTTTTATAAAAATTTTTTAAACAAATTTTTATGTAAATTAAGTTTCGTAAACATTTTAAATTTTCCATATTTCTCCATATAGGAAATAACTGCAGGTTTATTTTTTCTTTTTTATAATATGTATTTTTATTCTGTAGTTAGTTCTATGTTTTCTTACACTTTTCTGAACATGAAAATGTTTTTCAATCTTTTTTATCTTTGTAATTAGCAATTAAAGTCTAAACCTTATTATCAGCACTTCAGTGGCTAAAAGTTGATTTTCCTTTTAGTTTTTTTTATTATAAAAAAGACTTTTACATTGCCCTTTATGTTAAGGATAAGACAGCAAGATGCAATTTCTAAGATTACATTGGTTTAGTGGGCATTACGTTAATGAGCTCATTGCATTGTTTAGTTTAGAAAATTGGGGCCATTTGATATTGATTTTGATCAAGATTATGTTGATGATGGTGGTAACTTTTTTCAACACACACTTATTGGTTAAGCGCCGGCATTCTCATGAGGGTATAATTTAAAAGGCATGTCTTCTAATGTTATATAATGTGGTAAAAAAATTATAAAAGCATTAACAAATTGATTGCTTTTAAATTTCTATCCAATTATTTTTCAGTACAAAACTATTCTTTTAAGGAAAGATTTCATTATGATGAATACAAATGTTTTAGGAATTTTATGAAATTAATTAAAATAAAAACAATGGAATCGATCATCTATTTAAAAACCTTTATACCGGATATTGGTAAGCATAACCAGTAATTCCAGTGCAGGTTATACAAAAGCTAGCTGCATCGATCAAACCAATGCCATATGCCTTAAAAGTAGCAAGCGCCAGCATACTGGCTGCCTTTAATGAAGTTGATTGAGATGACCTTTTATTCTTCACAACGGAAGCATCAATTAACAACGGTACAGCAACGATGAAATAAAACAAGAATGTCAAGGACGATATCAACTGCTTACCATGATGTAGGAAGTCTAGATAGAAGAGAAATATTATGGAGTTTCTCACACTAAAACAGGATTTAAATAATGCGAATGATAGTTGCCAAGGTCTTAAATATGTAAACTAAACTAGAGGACCAGATAGCGCTTGATTGTGTTCTATACATGCCGGTGTTCACTTTCACACAACACAGTAAATTTTGCATATGCTTTGAATAATATAGGTTTGGTTCGTCTACAAAGTTGGGGCCTTATCCATACTCAACCTGCTGTTTGTGACTTGTTCGGCAGCGCTATTTGCTTACACTAGACTGTACCTAAAAATCATAAACAGCCTAACGTCATCAGCAATATGGTACTTAAGAATTAAAGCAATGAAAGCCCCGTATAAAAGAAAATTAAACCTAGAAAAACAAAGTGGAATGACCTTATCATCAATAGGAAACCCGGTAGTATTACAAAAATTAAGACCGAGTGGAATCCTTAAGACCAATCAAACAATAACTAGGAACTACAATACTTCAAGAACTTCTCAAAGCTATGTAAGAAATTGGTAACATAATATCAGCTTTGTGGCAGCATTATACTCTCTGGAAGAGCAACAGAAGAAAAATAGAAGAAAAATATTACAAGTTTAGTTAAAATGATAAAGGATTTGCCTTTAGCTCTTGTAAAACTATAAATTAAAAACATATTCTCTACCATTTTTATTTTCTACCCACACACAATTAAAACACACTCAAGAGTGTCATCTGTTTGAAAAGATTCTTATAAAAAATTTTTATTTAAAAAAAAATACACTTTTTTTTTGCAATTAAAATAAAATCCATTCATGACATGCCATTACCTTCACGTTTTTATAACGAACAACTATTTTACCATGTAATTATTGTCATTGACTTTTAGTTTTACTCTCTTTAAATAAATTTATAAATAATTTATTTAGTACAAGGACCAACACAAACACTACACATGCATATATGTACATGTACATATGTATACATATACACTTGTTCTCTGGAATAAAAACTTGTTCAACGAAATTAAAAGTTAAACTCTTAAACAACAAATGTTACACTCATTGCATTACAATTTAAACCTATAAAGAGCAAAATACTCAACAATACTCAATACTAAGTTGGTGATGTTTCAAGCAACAACTTTTAGCACAAGAAATTTTTATTCTTTTTTTTGCATTTTTATTTACCCACAAACATTTGCATTAAAAATTAATTTTCTTTCTCCTACCTTTTAAGGGTTAAAAGAAGAACAAAGTAAAACTGCATTACAAAAGCTCCTTGGGGTATAAAACTTAAACAAAAAAAAATTAAAATGAAATGAATTTTTATTCTATAGAAGTTTATTGTATTCATTCATTAAAAAAATATAACTTGTGGCATTAGACTCACGTACTTACAAACACCCCTGATACACTTTAGATGCTATTGTTGATGAAAAAGTAAAAGTTAAAAAGTATTTCTCAAAAGAAAAAAAAAAAGAAAATAAACAAAAACGGAAAACGAAACCCACTTTATATTCCAACAACATTTACATCAGATCAGATTAAAATAAGTTGTCTCGCTAGATAATGTCAATGATACTTTATAAAGAAAAAAAAAAAAAAAAAGAGGAGATTAAAAAAAATAATCAGGATAAAGAATAATGCCTTAGACATACTTTTCATCAACAACCGCATCAAGTAGCTTGATAATGATGAATTAAATTTTTCTATGGCAATGGCATAATATTGAGGTTACTAAGCTACATACTAGTATTCTTGATGATAACACTGTGCTACATAAAAATATACGAAGTGGTTATATTTTTCTTTTTTTTTTTTTTTTTGCACTGTTACCTACTCTCAGGGGATGTCGCCTACTAAAGCAATACATTTTGTTTGAATACCGGAAAGTGCGTTAAAGGAGTAGGGAAAAACAGAGCCGTAAGCGTTAAATTGGTGTTAAATTAGGTATTTATTTGGTTTTGTTTGTAACACATACATACATACATACATACATAATTGGCCATTACAACCCTTCATTCAGGATTACGACCTAGCTTCTTACACCACTCATGTTGTGTGCCTTAATTTTATACTTGAGTGTCGAGACCTACAGTTTAACGTCGAATCCGAACGACAGATTTTGAGTATCTTTTTCATGGCTGGTTTATTTACTCTCAGTGTTGTTGCCAGCAATTTGCTGAGAGGAAGTTGCCGAATAAATATTTGTTTTGTTTACATATTTCGTTTTGTTGTCTGGCCTGGGGCTCGAACCCGGCTTTACGTCTAATAATCGAACACACTAGCAAGCGAGCACTCTTAAAGATAGCACAGTGCTTCATGCGAAAATATACATGGGAGCTTATACAAGAAATCTTTTTTATAAGTTACCTCTCCTGTCATGATTGGTACTATGATTGATTAAACATGATAATTAATTAAGCATTGCTTGATAATAAATCAATGATGATAAATCAATCATTACTACTACCAGGAGAGGTTACGTAATCAAGCAATGATTGATAATATATCAAGCATTGTTTGATAAGCATGCTTAATCAAGCATTGTTTGATAATAAATCAATCATACTGCTAACAGGAGAAGTTACGTAATTAAACATTGATTGATAATATATCAAGCATGCTTCATCAATCATTGTTTGATAATAAATCTATCCTACTACTACCACGAGAGGTTATGTAATCAAGCGTTGATTGATAATATACCAAGAATGCTTAAACAAGCATTGATTGATAATATATCAAGAATGCTTAAACAAGCATTGATTGATAATACATCAATCATACTACTGCCAGGACTGGTCACGTAATCAAGCGTTGATTGATCATAAATCAAGTGTTGATTGATAATAAATCAAGCATTAATTGATAATAAATCAAGCATACTAAGCTGCATAAAAATATATAAAAATGCTCTTTTTAGAAATCTGTTTTATTGGGGCCCACGCCTAACTTCCACATGTGTGAGCAATTTCATATTACACGTTACTTTTGCCCTTAGCAATGTCATCTGCAAAAATGTGGCAATTTTTTTAGATTTGGTTCTTTAGGATCTCCTATATTCTCTATCTTCGCTTTCAACGTTTCTCAAGTTTATGCTTTTTGGAAAAATACAATTCAATTTCCTAGTTTATGTTTTCTTGTTGAATCCAACTCATTGGAGAGTTATGGTTATGAGTGCTGGTAGAGAGTTAGTGAGATTCAAATCAAGACCAACTGACCATCGGTTTGAAGTATACATTCTGTGGTTGGTGTTGTCATCGCTGTTTTTGATCTCATTTCAGTGTTTTCTTGTGCTGACAACTTATTTTTTGATATGTCCTAGCCATCTGTGAGCAGCTACCTTATGGATTTCATTCAAGTCGTGTAATTCAATTTGTTATTTGTGCCTAGAATACATGCACATCCATCTTATGATTCTATTTTGTTTGTTAAAGGCTTATTTACTGATTTATATGTATTTAAAATAAAATCCCTATAAATTTCTATAAGTGAATGTGAATCTGATAAATCAAGGCTATTAAAAGAAAACAAAAACTAAACGAAATGGTGTAATAAAAAATCCACTTAAAACTTTAAGAATCTATGGCAACTGTTTACCACAGAAGGTAAAAATGCGTTTTCTTAAGTTTTGCCTGTTAAACTTAATAATGGGCTTAAGTTCACAATATAAATGTCATTTTATGCAACTGCATAAGTATATGTTTGCATGAGAACGTATTTGTTTATATTCATATGAATGTCAATGTGATTCCCTGGCAGCCAATCCACCTGTTGCTAAATAAATAAACAAACAATAAAAATGCATACGGAAACATGAGCCGTACAGTACAGGAACAGTATGAATGTATGTATGTATGTATGTAAGTGTGTGTATGTATATAGTATATTTTCATAATGAGGTTAAAAAGCAAGGACGTTATCACATGTATAAAATTTATATTCTTAATTTAAAAACCAATATTTATTATGAGACTCAAGCCTGATCAGTGTTATTGAAATTAAATTAAGGTTATGGCACATTAATAATGTTTAACTTAAATATTCATTGAAGTTATTAAGGGTAGAGATTACCAAACCGAAAGCTAAGAAGAGGGGTAAGCCAAAGATATAATCCTAAGGGTTGGAAATTAACTCCTCCTTTATATTTTAGAAAAATTTACAAAGATTGGCTATATTGTTTAGGAGGTTAACATTTTGTTTAACAATTTCATTCTTTATAGATTTCAACTTTTTTGTTTTTTTTGTTCTTCTTCTAACATTCTGGATGGTTTGTTTTTTTTTTGTTATTTATTTTATGGTAGATACAGGGCAGTCATGCGTTAGTGACTGGAGGTTATTTTATTTTTATCTGCACGTATAAATTTGCCATAGTTTTCAAGGACATTGCTGTTGTTGCTGTTGTTGTTTTTAATGCTTATGTTTACTCTATATATTGTTCTTATTTACAGTTTTATAACAATCCCTATATACACACGTACACATGTAGGAGTTTATGTATGCATATCGGTTACTAAGCACAGTTGCTCTTAATCATTTCAAGTGGAGAGAAAAATTACTAACGGAAGCAATGTACTATGGCAACATGGTAAATAGACAAAAAAAAGAATAGAATACACTCCTACACTAAGCGAAATTTTATTTATATTAAATAATTGGCTTCTAGTTATGAGGTCTTCTAGACCATCGAAAATCGAGAAAGTATAGGTAGAATATTTGGCATGTATACCTAAATTAAAGCTTATCATAAGTATTCCAATAAACGAACGATATAGGAATTTCTCTCAGTGTAGTTTAAACAACAGGTTCTATTAGCCAAACACAACAGACGCAAAGAGTGTTAGAGGAATCTGGATTTAAGGATACTTTATGGTAGATGTGCGTGTCTCTTTATATACATAGTATATTGGCTCCGTTTATTTTTTGCCTTTATTTTCTTCTTATTTTCTGTTTTTATTTTTTCTTTTTCTTGTTTTTGCCCATGTATTGGTTTTTATTTTAACCATCAATTGCTTTCTCACAACTGCCAGAAGGGAGGGGGACAATTTAATCTTGTGGATTGAAATATTTATGAGCAGTTTTTGTATTTTTCTTTTATTTTTTTATTATTATTATTATCGAAGCACTTTTTTATCTTGGGTTTTGTTTAAAATTTAAATATTTATTATGCAAAGCAAAGTGTTGGCTTGTTGATGGAAATTTATATTGGAATGTAAATTGTTTTTAACAGAATATAAATTTATTATTAAAGTTTTTAATGGCAATTTCAATAAAAGGTTTAAATGCTGATGATGATGATGATGCAGTTGGAGTCTAATTGGAGTAGAATTTTGTAAAAGAAGGTAGCTGGAAGAAGATGAATTTTTTGTTGACGCAAATAAAGTGCTTTGGAAACTAAAATGACCACCATCAATTTCGGTCCATTAGTATTCAAATATGTAATCCTCTGACAAATTTTATTATATTGTCATGGTCATTGACATTTTTTTTTGAGCTTTCTGTATGCACTCAGAAGTCATTTACAATTTAATGATGAATTAACTTATGAAAGAAGGGAAAATTAAAAGGCTTTAAACGGTTTATGAAAATTAAGAAAAAATCAACTCTGAAATGTTATTTTAAGTACAGTAAGAATTCACGAGTTCTGTAAATAAATTTCATCTATTCAAAGGGCCCTTTTAAAAAGTCCAGCAGGAACGCTGCCCATAGAGAATGACACTGTGTAGGAACGTCAATCAGTACAATTTATTAAGAAGAGTAGAAGTAAAAAATCCAACAAAAACTGTCACATACATAATTGGCCATTACAACCCTTCAGTCAGGATTTCGGCCTAGCACGACACCACTTATGTCGTGTGCCTTAATTTTATACTTGAGTGGCGGGACCTACAGTTTAACGTCGACTCTCGGGCTTTACGTCTAATAACCGAACACACTGCCTACCAGACTACGGCGATTCAGTCGTGTATGAAGGAACGTCAATCAGCACAATTTGTAAAGAAAGAGTAGGAGTAAAAAATTCAGCAGAAACTGTCACCCATATAGGATGACATCGACAACGGTATATGGCAACCCTATCATCATAATATCCGCTAAAAAGCAAACAAAACGAAGGGAAATCGAAGAAGAAGGTAGAGATGCTTTATGACAGTACAAGGTTCTTTAAAAAAACTGAAAGGATAAAAAAGTGTGGCCTCGAAAAGTCAAGTCAAGGCAAACTTATTTATTTTGACATCTATAAAAACTCTTTTCAGCATGTGATAGGAAAAGGTGTCTTTTATCTTACGACTTCGCACAGTGGTTTATTGAATTACTAGCTTACAACTTAGCCAATAGATTGTCTGTAAGAGTTGAAAACATTATTGCATCGTTTCTTACTATTTTCTAAAAGACCTAATATGTATAAATTTCTCTTGTTCCTATAAAGAGTGTAGCGCCTAATATATAAATCTTCTATCCACTGCAAGTGGCTTCTTCAGCTCATTCATCGATTTGTGTATGCCAAATATGTAGGGAGTAAGGCACTTAAAATATTGACCTTCTATCCCCTGCAAGTGACATTAGTTCATTCATCGATTTGTGTATGTATGCTGTCCTTATTTTCCGTCCAATTTGTAGAATTTCTTTTGTTCCTGTAACGAGTAAGGGACCGAAAATATTGATCTTCTATACACTGCAAGTGACATTAGCTCATTCATCGATTTGAGTATGTGTGCTGCCTTTACTTCCCGCTATCGGTGTCAGATGTGACTTGGGCGTCCCCTCCAAATGTAACCCTGGTGATTCTAGTGAATTTCAATTCTGGGTATGTCGGCGAACATGCTCTACACATTCTCTCAACTTGCGAAACTTTATTTCAGTCAAGTTTCTGTACATTTTGTGCCCAGTTTTGTATTGCTGATTGTAATTGAACAAAATATGCGCTGACTCCATTTAAGCCATTTGTTGAGCAGATCTGGATTTTCCTCAGACTTCAAGCAACATTCCATGATTCACATCTGTACTAGGCAACTGAGCATACACTGCTTTTAGAGATATTAAGTTAAGCGCCGTAGATACTTTCACACTCGGTATAGTTGACCATAGGCTTCTCTGATCCTGTTAATAAGGTTCGCAACGTCCTCACGTTTATTGTAATAATGGCTGTCAGATAGCAAAATGGAATGTGAAGCTGTTGATATTTCTCTTTTTAAGTCTCATGGCTTTGGTTTATAATCAAAGGTCAAAATCTAATACGAAGGCTTTAATCATACAAAACTATGTATTTAACAGAATAACAAAAAATAAGTTCTTTCAATCTCCTTTGCAAAACACCAAGCGCAGGGCAGTAACACTCATCAATTATTATAACGAAATATAAAAGATTAATGCTCTATTAAACAAATGATACCATTTAAATATTTTTCCCTAGAGAGCCTAAGAAAAACTTTTCAGAAATTGATTTCCAATTTTGAATAACAAAGGCGCCATGGGATGATTTACAAGTGTGTTGATGTCTTGACGAAGAAATTAATTGAATATTGTGGCTCTCTTATAGATAGACAGACACACTCTTGAGATTTAAAGCACTTAAACATTTCCCTCATTGTTTTCATAGTTGATTTATGCATAATTTGTTGTCTTTTATGGTTTCAATTCTTTCGAATTGAAGCAAATTTATAAATATTTATACAAAATGTTGTATGTACGTATGTATGTGTTAACTATGCTAAATACAACAGTTTTCTTTTCCTTGTTACTCTTTGTTTTGTACGCACTTAGTTGCACTCTTCATTTGTTTTTTTTTTTCATGCAATTCTATGAAATCATCTTTTTCTCATGTACGAGTATATTGTTTTGTTTATCATTAGATTGTTTCTAGTGTTTATTGTTGTTCTTACATAATAATATTAAATGCAGTAGTGTGAATATAAGTATGCATACCCTCTCTTACACATACACATGTAAATAAACAATATTGCATCATCACCCTGTAAGAAAAGTAAAAACAAATATTTTTCTTCTCTATGCTCTTATACTCCCTCCATTTTTTTTCTCTTCACTCAAGAAGATTTCCATTTTTTTATTGCTGTTTTTCTTGCTCTTATTTGTTTACATTTAAAGCTCATTGTTTTTTTCGTTTCTCATTTCCTTTTTGTTTTCTAAGCGAAGCACTCCTGGTTTTGCGTCTGTATGCGTTTGTGCATGTTAAGAAATGTAACCAAGTCTATATGCATTCGGTTGCAACACTTATGCGTGTTGTTTTACATTGTTTGTGTTGTTTTTGTTTTTCTTATTTTATTTGTTATTTATTATGAATAGTCATGAATGCCACTCAGCCATTTCCGGTGCATTTTAAATATATCTTCTGAAAGATACAGAAACTGATGAGGAAAATATCGTGTCTGTCATTTGTAAATAAATGAAAATAAAAATAAATGGCTAAAGGAGTGTATTATTGTTGTTGTTGTACGTAGAAGTTTTAATGGCTTAAAAAATTAAAAAAAAATATTAAAAGCTAAACCAGGTATAACAGATTACAGGTTGAATTCTTTTAAATAAAAAATTCTAATAGAATTGGTTCACGCTGTTGTATAGCCATTAAAAAATTACGAAATGTTTATTCATGCTAGCACCAGTTAAAAGTTGTAGCGCATATATTAAGCTTACTCACAACAATGGAGTATAGACTAGAACCCTTTTTGCCTCTACGTTATTGAAATTTCTATGGAAGCCATTAAGAGGAAGATCCTAATGTCTCTAATGGACTTCTAATTTGCAGTATTCAACCCGATTAATATGAGTATGTGACTTTTTTAATACTAGTCAAGTATGTAGTATGTTTATGGGGTTTCTGGACACTTTCCATATAAATTTGAGAGCATGCATAGCTGTAAAAGAATTAAATCATAAGCAGATCGTGAGCAGATCATAAGCAGATAGTGACCAGATTGTGATCAGATATAAAGCAGATCACGATCTGCTTATGATTTAAGTCTTTTACAGCTATGCATGCTCTCAAATTTGTATGGAAAAAGTGATCCAGAAACCCCATAAGCAAACTACTTAGTTAGTACTAAAGACCTTTTACAATTACAAACTAATCAAACCTCGTGAGTTATATTACACGACGCTATCTTTCATAATGATTATTTAAACGTAACATCATTGCTAGCAGTTCACCGTTTATAGGGTCTATGCCGGAATCTGACATCTGGCACTTGTTTTAGATAGTCTATAATCGTTTAAATAACCTTTAATGTTAGTTTGTCTGCTATATAGGAGCAAAGCTGAGTGTACAGATTGCCTGTAATCAAATACCCGTATCGACGTCATGCAGACTTCTCCAAGCTAACTTCAGTATGTATGTACAGTGTATCACTAAAGTGAGTATGCAGCATGAAAATAATTATATATCTCAACTTTTTTCCCAAAAATTTGGACTTCGTAAAGGAGTACGAAACCAACGATGAAAATTTCTGGAAATCAGTTATATTTTCTGATGAGATTAAGTATAATATATTTTTGGCTCAGATGGGTGTCAAAAAGTGTGGAGAAAAGTGAACACTGAGCTCGATCCCAAAAATATGGCTGCCACAGTAAAACATGGTGGTGGATCGGTTATGGTATGGGGGTGTATGGCAGCATCAGGTGTTGGAAATCTTGTGTTTATCGAAGAAACAATGTATAAGACGGTGTATTTAAACATTTTAAAAAACAACTTGCATCAAAGTGCAGCTAAATTGGGACTAACAGGATCATTTGTATTCCAACAGAACAATGACCCTAAACATACAGCCCATATCGTTAGAGATTATCTTTTGTGTAAAACGCCAAAACAACTAAAAACTACTTCCCAATCACCCGACCTTAATATAATAGAGCATCTGAGGGATTATCTCGAAAAAAAAATCAGAAGACATGTCATTACAAGCAAAGACACACTTAAATCTGCACTACTTGAGGAGTGGAATAAAATTCCACATTCGGTTACCCAAAATCTTATAACATCTATGCCATCGAGATTGAAGTCAGTTAAAAAGGCAAAGGGCTATCCAACAAAATATTAAATATTAGCCTGACTTCAAAAATTGAATCATAGTGCCAATTTTTGTGAACTGCATACTTACTTATGTGACCTGAATTCTAACCATTTTGTTAATTATATTGTTATTAACCAGTAATGAATTATAAACATTTTTGTTCCTTATTATTTTTCTAAAGTTTATATGTAAAATAAATGAAAAAATATAATATTTGTGTTTTTATTTCAAATCTTAAGCAATTTTTCCAATCATTTCAAATATATGTATATATCGCTGCATACTCACTTTAGTGATACACTGTATGTATATATAAAACTCAGCTTATGGTTGTAATTCTGTATTAGATTTTGGATTATTTCCACTTTCTAATACCGATTATTTACAATTGTATTTCACATACAATCAATCTGTCAAATTGTTCTAAATACATATTCTTCATCGTAAACATTATATGCCCATGACGTATGAGTAATGTGAACCGCACAGTGTTAAATATTGCGTATACGTTCAGAAGTTTGATTAAATTATGCCTAGTTTTAAAATTAAATTATTATTAATTATTTGTGAACGTTTTAAGTACTAAATTATATAAAACGTGTTAAAATTAAAACATTTTAAATAATAATTTATGTTATCTTTACAGATGGCCAATGCTGGTGATCCCAAATGGCAAAAAGATGCTGCCGATCAAAATTTCGATTATATGTTTAAGCTACTGATTATTGGCAATTCGAGTGTGGGTAAAACAAGTTTTCTCTTCCGCTATGCCGATGACAGTTTTACATCCGCCTTTGTATCAACGGTTGGCATTGATTTTAAAGTGAAAACAGTATTTCGCCATGACAAACGTGTTAAACTGCAAATATGGGTGAGTTGAGTAAAAAAAAATACAATGAAATTCTCATAACTTGTTAGCCATGCTATGCCGTATTTAATGGGTCAATAGGACAAGTTGTAAAGATGGAATGTGTTGGTTGTTTAACATTTATTACCACCATAAAATAAACGCGTCATACAAATTGATTGATTGTGTTGGGGGTTTTTTTCAACCTTTTTTTTTTCTTGTATCTCTTTTATTTATTGTCTCTACAACCATAAAAAATTCAATGAATATTTATTCATATACAATGGCGTCATTGTTGTTGTTTTTGCTTTTTTGATTGAAAGAAAAATTATTGCAAAAATAAAGGTGGTCTTTCAATAATAGCAGAAATGATTTTAATTGGATTTCACTTTACATGGATATTAACAAAAACTATTGTATGTATATATTATGTATACATTAAGAGGGGAGTGTAAGGTTCGTTTACTAAATATTTATGAAAATCTGTCTTTAAGCTAGGAATGAGATTTAACGCATTAACTGGCTGTTAATGTTATGGGGATTTAATACCACTGCATCTGTACTGGACTTAATATTAATATGTTTCATTGTATTTTTAGGACACTGCAGGCCAGGAGCGTTATAGAACAATAACAACAGCATATTATAGAGGTGCCATGGGTTTCATTTTAATGTACGATGTTACGAACGAAGACAGCTTTAATTCCGTACAAGATTGGTAAGCAATTGAAATGAGAGAATGAGAGAAAAACGAATAAGACATCAAATATTTTTATTTAATTTTATAAGGGTAACTCAAATCAAAACTTATTCATGGGACAACGCACAAGTCATATTGGTGGGCAATAAATGCGATATGGAAGATCAACGGGTAATTTCATTTGAGAGAGGCCGCCAATTAGCCGATCAATTGGGTGTAGAATTCTTTGAAACATCAGCCAAAGAAAATGTTAATGTTAAGGTAAGTTTTCTTTCTTCAGTTGAAAAATGTATAGAATTTATTTATTAAACTTATTTGTGATTAATTTTTTTTATAATTCAGGCTGTGTTTGAACGTTTGGTTGATATTATTTGCGACAAAATGTCTGAAAGCTTAGATGCAGATCCAACGTTAGTAGGTGGTGGCCAGAAAGGCCAAAGACTGACCGATCAACCTCAAGGTACACCCAATGCTAATTGTAATTGTTAAATATATATTTAAAACATTAATAATAATTAAAAAAAAATTGAAAATAAAAAAGAATAATATTTGTTTACCTAAGAAGAAATTCCTTAACCCCCCATTAAGAAAAATATTTAGAAAAAAAATAATTAAAAAAAATAAGGAAATATTAATCATTGTAACTGAACAGAACAAAAACAAAAAACATTTTTTGTTTATTTATTAAAAAAATAATAATTTAAAAAACAATACACTTATCTACACACATACACATAAAAAAACACAAATTTAATTATTTCAAAAAAAAAAATAAAAAAAATTAAACATCAATTTATAAAAAAGTAAACCAGAAAATGAATAAAAATAATTATACATACAATATTTACAAATTATTAAATAATACTATAAAACAAAAGAAATTATATATTATATAACAATAAAAATAAAATTAAATAAAATAATCATACTATATATAATTAAGTTAAATTTAAATAAATAAATAAATAATAAAATAATAAAAATTAAAAAAAAAAATGTTTAATATTAAAAACAAAAATTAAAAAAAATTGTCATTATAAACATTATAATTATTATGATTATTAATTATTATTATTATTATTAATTATAATTATATTATTATCAGTGTATGTCATGTATTTGCAGAATTAAATTAAAAACAAAAGAACAAAAATAAACTAAAAATAATATAACTAAATTAATATAAATAAATAAATTAAAAAAGTAACCGAAAAAAAATAAAAATTCTTTAACAAAAAAATATTGAACTTATAAAAGAATAATTAAAAAAGAACTATTAATTTACAAAACAAATACGAACATTTAAACCATATTAAAATTATGTATTTAATCCAGTAACTTTATAATGCCACCCCCTAATACAGTAAAGGCTAAAATTATAGGATATTTGTTTTTAATAAATTATAACAGATTATATTTCAATTCACACATTTTTGGAAATCAAGAGCTTCTCTACAAAGCATAACAAATTCCAAAATGTATACAAACTTTATTGCAACCAGTAATTTGCTGAAAGCCATAAATAAATACTTGATCATTTTTCACAACCATAATGGGCTATATACAGAGCATATGGTACACTTTCAGGCGGATTGATATGCACATCTTTTAAATAAAATCATTTACAATTAAGCATTTCGTATTTGACTATATTAGCAAAGCATGGATAGTTTCATTTGCCATAACAGCTGTTGTAATTTTTAAATGAATATTGTCGAGACAGTTCAAAATACACTTAAGCAATCATATCAGCCTGTTGCGCGCTCTACTTTAAGAGGTACGTACCATATTGATTTTAAGAAGTCAGGAACCTGTGCAAATATACTTAACTTTTTATAGGTTACTCCCCCAAATTGAGTTATTTTCGGTATAGTGCAGTTCATAAAATATGTATTGAACTTACGAAGGTTGGACAATAGCATAAAAAGTGTTTCGTCGTTAGAACATTCTCACCGCATGTCCTAAAGCCATTATTGTATTCCATGCCTATGCAGTTGAGATGTATTTGATCCACAGAAATCTATGTGATGTTTTTTTCTTACACATTTGTAACCTGGTTTTCTACAAACTAAAAGACACAAGTTTATGTTTTGTAATCCTCCATTGGATAGAATTATTTGCGCAGGCAGAAGTCGCTAAACGCCCTTTTACAATAACGAACCGTTTTGGACTTTTAAGAGTTGCATGCACTAAACAGAACAAGTCTATGTTCTGTTATTCTCCAGCTGCCTAATAACTAAGCACCCATATATGTACGTATACCATACTGTACCTTCAGTTGAATATGTGTTTGTATAGTGTAGCTGTCTAAATCGCGATTCAAATTAGATGTTTTTTTTAAATTTTGCCTTGAGGCTTTTTCAATTTCTAAGTTTTACTAGTAATTTCCTAACTCAAAATTTTATTTCTTCTCTGCTGGAAATTGTTTAAGGCATTTATATACATATAAAAATTACGTCTGACTTAAAAAATAAAAATTCTTAAATCTTTAAAAATATTCTTGTTAATAATTAGCAAAAAAAAAAGTAGATAAGAAAACTGTATTAAATTTCTTTAATTTGCTATAATTTTCAACCTTTACTGTTACCTAAAGATCAATGAAAGTAATAACGGAAAAATATTAAAATAAATAATGTTGTTATATATAAATGTATTAAATTAAAAGAAAATATATCATATTATATTGTATTTATACTTTATTGAAAAATAATTATTATTAAACAAAATTATTATGTATTATTAATACGAGTAATAAAAGAAAACAATTTAATAAACATTTATTATGATTATTATGAATAAAAGAAAACTTTGTTTAGAATGTTTTTAACAACAAATGAAAGTCTTTTTTGATTATTATTATTTTTATTTATTATTAAAACAATAATAGTAGAACAAAAAAAAAATAATAAATTTTTACTTTATACACCTTTTTTTACTGCTTTTTTAATAAAAGAAAAATTAAACAAAAAAAAAAAAATTACAACTGAATATACAAAACAACTTAAACAAACTCTAAGAAAAAAAAAATAATTAACAAAACTAGTGCATTTTCTTCAGACTCAGCTTTTTTCTAAAAATTAAAACGAAATAAAAAAAAAACCAAAACACAACTTCGTCTATCCAAACATTAAATTCCAATTAAAACATGAAATTCTGTGAAATCTAATTTTTAATTAAAACTTTATGCTCTCTTTTGTCTATTTTCTTCATTTTAATTTTTAATTTTTTTTTTTTTTTTTGATAATAAGAAAAATATTTACTATATGCTAGAAAAATATATCATAAAAAAACATACATACATATTAATATTTAAAATAATAAAATGTATTAAAAAATAAACAAAGAAAACTAATTAAATATTAATTTTTCTTTTTTGTTAAAAACAAATTATTATTCAACAATTCTCATATAAAAAAAAATTCAATTAAAAAAAATTAACGAAAAAACAATAGAAAAAAATTAGAAAAAATATTTAAATTGCATTAACTAACTGAGAATTACAAGCATAGCAGAAATAAACAATAAAATAAAAACACAAGCAGACTTACAATACATATACACCTTCACATACATACCTACATACATACACGCATAAAACATATTTATGTATATTATTAAAGAAAATCAAGTAAAACAACAACAACAACAAAACACAAAAAATGTCTTGAATAAATAAATTAAAAAAATGTAACAGAAAATGTCTTAAAACAAATATTTATTGGATCTAATTAAATAAGAACAAACAAAAAAAAATAAAAAAAACAACTGTAATGAAATGAAATAAACGAGAATTGAGAGTAAAAAACAAAAAACCAAGAGAATAAAATATACCATTTCATATTTAGTCAAAATGGCATTGTAGTATGAATTAAACTGAAAAAAAAAATCTAAAAAAAATAAATAAATTTGAATGTTGCATTGGATGAAATAAATAAATTGATAAAAAAATAACAAATTACTCAGGATATTTCTTGGAATTTAAATTAAAAACACAACAGTAAGTAAGACTTTATAAAATCTTATCGTGAAATAAAAATTTCATTATTAGAGGCCTATTTATGGATTTATAATTAAATATAAGGATGAGTATGTGGTAACAATAAGAAAGAAACTTCAGAGATTTTTGACATTGACAAAACTGCAATGATTACTCTGACTTTGAATATTTTTTAATTTGAAAAGATTTTTTAATATCTGCACAGGAAACATAGACACCATTTTTTCTACAACCCAGTAACCCAGTAACCCAGCAGCAGAAAAGACGTGAATGGAGTTTCAGGTTTAATAGTAGTCAGGAGGGTCCAAAAAAGATGTAGCAACTTTTTGATTCCAAGGCCCTATGGCCCAAAAGATCTTGTGTTTAGTGTAATGATGTATTGCTCTTTGCGACTCTGAAGATAAGAATAGGGGTGGACATATGACTTTATAATAATTCATCTTTACTTCGATGTCAAAAAGGTTAGACAATTTTGATTTATTGATGTCATCACAAGACTAAAGTTGTCAAAAGAAAATGTGAAAAGGAAAAGGAATACACAATAAGCCTACGCTGTACCTTAGAAAACCGTGTAAACCGAAATCCTAAATTTCGCTTTGTACATACATACATACATAATTGGCCATTACAAGCCTTCAGCCTAGATTACGGCCTAGCTTCTCACATTTCGCTATGTAAAACCGTGTAAATTAAAAACAAAGGGCCTGTTCGTAAATGCATTACTGCGCTGCATATTATGCGCATTATGTTCATAAATGCAAATCTTGGCAGCACTGCATATGTCAAGTGTTCGTAAATGCAACATTAAATCATATTATGCGCAAATAAACCCAAAACACTAATCATAAAAATGGCTGATGCATTGAATGAGTGAGAGAGAGAATGAGAGTTTTAACAATAAGTTTATTTTTTTCTTCCTTAAATGTCTTCTTTTTTGCACAAAGTACACTTTTTTGTGTATTTTACAAAATTTTGTCATTTGTTTTATCGTCCAGTTCAAAAATCAAATTTATTAATAATTTTTCCATTTCTGCAGTAATTGTTCGTTCGTAAATGCAAACAAATAAATCAGCAAAAAGAAGCATCAGCAACATGTGATTAGCAGTGTGAGCGCAAAATAATCATATTATACAGCGCAGTGATTAATTTACTAAAATAGGCAGAACTCAGTCATTTATTTTAACGTAAAATAAACATAAATAGCACATATGTATGTTTATTTTGAAAAATATAAGAGTAGCTATCTATTCATTAAAATACAAATATATAAAAGGGTACTCCTGTATATGGATATGTTATTCATTTTACATACAGAAACTAGAAACATAAATATTTAAAAAATTTTACTAAAAATTTAATTATGTACTGTTATCACTGTCATGGGATATGTATAATCTTTTCTTCCTCGATAATACTTTATGCGATTCTGTTTCGGTGTTAGATGAATTAGGAACGATTTTATATTGGCGAGACTACGTAATGAAATCCGTAATTAACATTTGCCTTTGGTTTTTGTTTAAATCCTTATAGACCTCCTCATATTGAGCTAAGCATTTACATATTAATATCTCGCTGGAATTGGAGAGCTCGTTCAACATTCGGGTCCTTTTTTAGAAAATGATTTCACAATTTTCGCCCAAATTAAAATCCTTCGCGGATGACTTTTGCGGTGAACGCGAAATCGTGTAAAAAAGTGCCGTGTAAATCGTTAGATAGGTGTACTGTGTTCCACGGTGCGGGCAAGTTGACAAGGTAGAATTTTTCTACTATTATTCCTTTAAGACTAGCAGAAAATCTATCCATCTCCTTTTTCAGATACAGGGGTTTTTTTCTGACAAATGTATTTATTTTTATATAAAAATTTTATTTATTTTTATAAATAAATAACCCTTTTTTAATTAAAATAACCCTTTTTTAATTAATTCACCATAGTCTCTTAACGTGATTAAAAATCACCCTTAACCATATTTGTATTTATATTAAGCTGAGCTAAGTGTTATTCGAAATTAAAAAGGTTGACTGCCGAAAACAAGACAGGAACAAAACCGAATTGGTTCTGTTATTATTCGTTTAGTTATTATGCCTTTAATTTATTTAAAGAGTATAATTTGTATAATTTTTATTCGAGTGATATTTTTATTGTTAGTTTTGGTTTAGTATCTTACTGAAGTTTTTCCTGCTATATAGATGATTAGTCCCAGAATGGTATGGTTGTCATCTGTCGTTGCTTATAACGATAATTTTTGTGAAAATATGTTATCTTAAGTGTAGAGTTGCTGAAAATTGCTAATTGTGGACTATTCTTTTCCGAGAAGTGGTGCTGACTCCTCCGCCTCTCGAGAGCCATTTATGTTAAAAAAAATAAAGTAAATAAAGAAAAGTAACCCCTCAACTTTTCGTTTTTCCTACTCTCTTCACTGTTCAATTTGAATTTTAAATTATCCTACATTAAGTTAATCTATTTAGCTAAACTACTCTTCTAACTTATTAAGAAACACTCTCGTTTAGGATTTATATTAAATGGATTAGGATTTCATTTCTCGGTTCATGTAATTGTCTGCAAAGCTTCTAAATTATTTTGCCCAATAACAATAATTTGTTTCGTTTATTCAAAGTGTATGTACGTTTGGCCAGATTACTTACGGGGGAGAAAGAGCTTATTATGTTATTTGCTTAAAATTACAGACATATGTACCTAGCCCCCTATAGACATAAACAGAATAAAATTCCGGTAAACCTCCCAGAAAGAAAAATCTGAGTGCATTACAGCTGCTGAGCAGAAAATTTTCTTTTCTGATATCCTGAAGAGCAATAGGATTGGAGAAGGTATAGCTATAGGTAGGTATTGGAGTCAGTATAACAGATCGTATGAATGTAGTACAATGACAGCTCTATCCCACAATAATAACAATAATCAACTTAGGACACTGGTCTCTGGATACACACGTTCGGAGGGTGAAAATACCTTACAACGATTTCTGCAGAATTAGACAAGGAAGAAGAGAAGACCATAGAAAATCGCTTTGTTGACTATCGGGATGGTTGCAAATTTGGAATAGATACTATAGGTATCACAACGTAATGTTATAAAATCTAACTAAAAACTGCTGCCAAAATATGATATAATCTAACCTATATTAGTCGCAGTAACCTAGTACGTAGTGTGTTCGCTTATTAGACGTAAAGCCCTGGTTCGACTTCCTCTCAGCAGATTACTGGCAAAAACTCTGTGAGTAAATAAACCTGCCATAAAAAAGTTTCTCAAAATCTGTCGTTCGGAGACGACGTTAAACTGTACGTCCCGCCACTCAAGTATAAAATTAAGGCATTCAACATGAATGGTGTGACAAGCTAGGCCGTAATCCTGACTGAAGGGTTGTAATGGCAAATTACGTATGTATGTATATTGGACCCTAAAGCAGCTCCCACGGCAAATTCATATAAGGTAGCCGCAACTCTACAACAAGTACAACAATGCAAAAACAACAGGCATTTTGTTTTTGTAAAACGCTCCTTCGGCTGTCAAAATAGGAAGAAAAAAAATTGAAGAGAAAAAAAAGTTAACAACAAAACACACACGCACAACAAACACACACAAATTTTGACACTTGGAATAGTATCAGCTGTTTAGTCAATCCCACCTATTACATGAATTCGCCTAGGCAGCTCCGTTTTCAACACTCTCCATTGAATAACGGTTGTTAAGTTATTTTTGTTTTTTTGTTTTAACAAAAGTTCTCTACTTGACAACACAAATAAATCCTAGCCTACCGGTAAGCCGGTATCTATGGTTAATAAACAAATTGCTTTAAAGGTTTAAAAATATTTATATTCAATTCAAACCAATAACAAAGGAGTAAATAGCTGAATCGCTTAATACTTTAATTTATTGCTTCAAAAAATAAAAAATAAATTTATCACAGTAAAAATTGTTAAATTTTTAAATTTGTTAAAAAGCAAATCAAACAAAACAATTTCACAAAAAAAAATTTGTGAATTTTGATTGAAAACAAATTTCATGTAAATAATTTGAAATTTGAAATTTAGAATTTTTTTTATGAATAAAACAAAATTTTAAATAGAAAAATTTGAAAAAAATGTCCGAACTTTTATCAAAAGAAAAACAATTTTTGAAAATAAACGAACACTTGGATAAAATGGCTTTAACAGCCTCTAATCAAGACAGGAATACCAACAATGCCACCGCAAGTACAGTGGGTAAAAATATTAAGCCGGATGGACGATATTTAACATATCAAAAAGCTAAGGGTCAAAGTACTCTCTTGAGAAAACAAGGGGCAGGAGGTGGAGATGGTTTCGTAGAAGTCGTTGAGAATACGAAAACTATAGCAACAAACAAAATTTCAGCTGGAGGTGGGGGAGGAGGTGGAGGTGAAACATTTCGCAGCATAAAACGTAGTAATGGTAAATAAAAATAGCTAAGTATTTACAAAAGGAATTTTTAGTGTTAATACACACTCTCTTTAGATACTTATCCTTCTCCTCGCAATAGCCGGCTTAAGCCGGCCACTCAATCTCAAACTCAGAGTCGCAGTGTGGTGCCAGCAAAAAATTCTACTTTTACAATTAAATATCGTAATGCAAAATTTGTGGAGAGTCCTTCTTTAGAAATTCTAGTTAAAGACGAAAGCTCAGCATTGAGATGTCAAAAGGACTTGGACTCATTTCGCGTAGGCAGTGTTAAATCACTACCTGTGGATGATGCTCATTCTATAGCGTCCGGTCGACATTCTCAGACTGGTAGTAATGCAACGGTAAACTCAAGGAAAAACTTAAGTTCAGAGGGATTAATAAAGTGAGTAATTAAGAGAATTCAATGAAATGCAGAGGAAACTTAAATTCTTCCTTAATTCCTTAACTTAGATTCCTTAAATCCAAAATTGTTATACTCGAAGAAGATCATCAGCGCATATCGTTGGAAATGAAAAAACAAAAAGAACTGCTCGAAAAAACTTTGGAACGTACAAAGATCATAGAACAGCAAAGAGATCAAGCCATTTCAAGATCTCAAGCACTCAGTGAGCAATTGGCAAAAAACGAAAAACATTTAGAGGATGCCAACAAACGTTTAAAGGATCGTTCCCTGGACATAAGCGCTTTACAAAAAGAGCTGGAAACGACTAAAAGAGAACTAAAGATTCTCACCCAAAGCAATAACAATCTAGAGAAACGACTTTTTCGTTCGAATGAAGAATTAGAAAGTGCTCGCAATACGATAAGTGCTATGAAGGCGAATGAACGCGAACAAAAGGAGTCTGCCAGATTGGAATTGGAAGCAAAAGATAAACAAGTGAAAAGTTTAAAGAAACAAAGGGCCGACCTTTTGAATGCCTATAAAAAACAATTGTTTTTAATAGACAATCTGAAAAGACAAAATGTTTGCCTAGAACAGGCCAAACTGATATCAATGTCGGAAAAGGAATTCACCAAACTCTTAGATTGGGATATTAAGAATTAAGTGTTTTGCCCTTGTTTATTATTGTTGTATCGTCTGTAGTAGTAAATAATTAAATGCGTTTCAATAAATCTCAAAATGTAGTAGACATCACAATGTTTCATGGAAAAATATCATCAACCACCACCTTCTGTTTTTTTTGTTAATTTTTTCCTACTCAATTAATTTTCAATTATTTCGTATAATATCCTTAGAGACCAAAAACATTTGATAGCCATAGCCAATAGTGTAAAAGTGTAGCTGGTAGTAAAACAGGAAAATTTTGTATAAAAACCTGAACATTTGTCAAGGAAATCATCAGTTTCTGTTTGCTCATTCAACAGTTCACAGCTCATCTCAACTCAACAGTTAAATCGACGTGTTTACTTGCTCAAAAGAATCTCTAAAAATGTTCGCCTTACGTTTCTCAGTCTTTGTCATTGTCATTGCTTTCATCATGGCCGTTGTGATGTTGAATACCAGTGAAGCTGCCTACCGTAAGCCACCCTTTAATGGTAGCATTTTTGGTAAACGTAATAGTGTTGGTAAGTGTTAAGTCGCCTTTAAATATGTACTTCTTTCATTGATAAACCGTTTAATATGATTTTTCTTCTGCCTAGAATATGATAATGCCAAGGCTGTAACAGCTATGTGCGAAATAGCCATGGAGGCTTGTCAATCATGGTTTCCTCAAGCCGAAAGCAAGTAATTACTTCAACAACATTTAACAACAACAGCAAATCCTTTTAATTTTGGGCTAACGATCATGGCATACAATTAACTTATACCCATATATAGTATTATAAATATAACTTGTAATTAATATACATACATAGACATTTATTAATAAATTCAAATTTATAAATTCAAAAATTAAAATTTTAAACACTTTTCTAATTGTTGGAAGATCATTTTATGGTGAAGGTGATTATAGGAATTAATGTAATATCTCAAAGCTATCTCATATTGAATAGGCTCTTTAAATTCTCTTGCGATACTTAGTCATTGTCATAAGATCTTTAGTTCACTTTCTTAATAGCATGCCAGTATAACGAGTAAATATTTCTGCTTCTTTCCAAATACAAAGTGTAGTAAAAATAACATTTTATCGTAAATAACATGTGAGATTGTATATGGTGAAGCTTTACTTAACAATAATTTGAATGATTCCACTTACCAAGAAATTGGGGGTTTTTCCAATACAAATTTTAAACAATTTGTCCCAAAAGTGTTCAGTTGCTTGTGTACGCTCATGATATTGATAACATTATCAGTTCGGACCTCTAACAATATGGATCCAGCAACATTAGTGCAAAACAAAGTACTTTATGTCTTTAAGTAGACAGTACTTTATGTCTTAAGTAGATTACCGTGATACCTTCATCGTTCAGTGAATTTATTTATCTCGGCCCCGCCTTTAACAAAAAAAAATATGTCAATCTAAAGATCGAACACAGATGTTATTATGGTCTCATTATGCAACTGAAAGCAGAGACTTTTATCGTGCAACGAAACCGATGCTCGCTCATCCTACCCATGGTTCTCTATGACAGAGACACGAAAGCTGTTTCCCATCGATGCAGCAACCTCAAGAGTATTCAACGATATTAAATCAATTCCTCTGCTATTGACAAATTCTGGATGTACTTATGTACACACTTGCTTTCTTCAGGCAGTCCAGTTGTTGACAGAATAGATTCGACTTACAAACTGGTTTACTGGGCAGTAACTCATAGCCTTTCTGAACGATGAATTCTTGCATTAGCTTGGCGTTCTCGTGATAAGTGACTAATCAGTTAACACCGGATTTTGAAGTGATTCAACAGCATATATTCCATCGATTCTTGATACTTTTACTGTAGGTGACGTACAGAGAAGTTCTTTTCGTATCTAGCTTCATTCAAGTCTATTCAAAATGTCTAGTTCTCCCTCATAATCTTTATTACCTTAGTAAAGTGATATAAGGCGTCAAAAGAATGTACATATATTACAGCTGTAGTCTCATTATGCTATCTGTCGTATGTAGCAAATTTTGCAAAGTTCTCCCTCAACACATTTATTACCTACATAAAGGTATGTAGGGCATCAGAAGAAAGCATTTTATTACTGTTATCTCGTTATACTATCTGTAGCTTTAACTCTAAATATCCTGCTAATCCAACTGGAAGTTCAACAGATCGAACACATGTAATACAAATATAACACCACGTTTGATACATTTAGGTTTTATTCAATCTATATAAAAAAGTTGTGATTTGCTTCATTAAACTTATGGTAATTGTAATTTGATTTTACTTAAAAACAAAGCAATTTTTTAATCTTAAAACTAAATTAAAAATTAAAGAAATTAAAATAATAAAATGAAAACATACAAGCGATATAATTGTGTATAAAAAAGGAGATAATTCTGAAGATAGAGATACAATAATAGAATCAGTTCTTTGTTACAAGTTGTAAAAAAAATTACAACTTTTTTTAACTTTTAAAAAATATACATACATATATAAGTGTGATAGTTACATAAAATCAAAAAAAGCTACAGCTACGTAACTTTATTTAAGACTTCTTTGAATTGGCATACTTTACAAAAAAATCACATTTACATACACTAATAATACGCAATATTTAAAAATATATATATATAAAAAAACCTAAAGTGCAGATGTTTAATGGAAACTAAGATATGAAGTTGTAAGTTGTAATATTCATAAAATAAATTAATATTGCATCTGTAAATAGAAATCGTTCTAAACGTTAAAATTGTATTCTATTACATAACGTAATAGCGTGTGTTACTTTTGAAAATTGTTTGTTTCTTGGTATAAAAAATGTCTAAAATGATTTAATAATTACTACTTAAATAATTTATATTAATTTCGGGGCACTGTGCGGCGTCTTTGGCGCAATTCACTAATATATTTACGTAAATATGTCATATAATCTGTCATAAATGTAGTGTAAGCCTAAAATTAAAAACAAAAATTAATCATTATTAAAGAAAATTTTCAACAATAAAAAAAAACACATCATACCGTATCCAAAACATAACGGGGTATATAGCCTTTCAAATCCAAACAAATGATCCATTCAAATATACAGACATCCGGTTTACCTTCGATTTCATGCATGGCAAAACCTGCCACTAAATTTTCCCCCCTTGTATACTTTGTATGGGCCGGTACTTTATCATACTCAACACTAATGGCTGCATTAAGCCAGACTTTACCCTTTGTATTGAAATCTTTTAAGGGAGAATGTGTTGGCTTAGTATTTGTTTGTTCATCATTAGTTTCATCTATATTGTCTTTAGCATCTTCGAATTCATCATCTAAGGGTGGTGGTTCATTAAAATTTAAACGCATTGCTTCGCTAAAATCTTTGGCTCCTAAGCTTTTACTGAGTGTCTGAAAAGCCATTTTATCCTTAGGTGAAGTCATGCTGGTGCCATTTTTACAACTACCCACACTACTGGATTGACCATAGCCATTCAGGTCATCCTGATCGGAAAGAGTAGAAACACTGCCTTCACAAGAATCATTAAGCATTTCTTCGTCATCTGATGTTTCAGTTTCGGCAGTATCCTCACGCATTTTCCCATCGATAAATAAACGCCAACAGCGTAAATTAACAAAATCTCGTGCTTTAATCATGCCACCACCGCCACCTGCTGTAGCCTGATAAGTGATATCGGTATAAGTATTAACTTTCTAGTAAAGAAACAAAGAAACAAAATAAATTTTAATTTCAATTTAATAATTACAGATAATTTTTTCTGCTTTACATACCCTCACAATCTTTGATTCCAATATTGTGGGATTCCAAAGCGGCGCTTCTTCAATTTTATAAAACAGTTCATTGCATAAAGCTTTGGCGGGATATTTTAAACGGCCCTTAACAAATAGTTAAAAAAAACAGTTTAAACCATATTTGTGTTAAGTTCTTTTAATACTTACCGTTAATTTATAAATTTTTCCTAACTTTTCTCGATGTATACTACTTATGGTGTCACCTTTTTTAGTAACTTTTTCAAATTTCCAATTGGGGTCCTGTAATAATTCGTACGCCTTGCGTAAACAATTCAAACCCATTTGATGATATTCTTCATCCTGTGAAAGAGTAAAAAAACAGTACAAAGTTTTAATGTTAAAATTCCAATGGAAAGACAAAAATACCATCTTCTTGTCGAATTGAAATGCCACTCTTGACTTCATAAACTTCTATTAGCATTTTATGTATAGAGAGTTTTAGTTTTAAAGCAAATTTAAACATTTAATATGCAAATAAATTTATATATGCCTGTGACAAAATAAAATAAAATTTAATTTATTTTCAACGTAGAATCAAATAATAGATGTGGATGCAAAATTGGAAGACTACGTAGAAGAAAAGAAAGGGGACAGAACAGGCAAACTTTAACTGAAATAAACAAGAAATCACTTTCGCTACAATATGCATACACTTAAAGCAATCAGAAGTAAATGATATTCAGACTAGCCAAACTTCTTAAAACACATTTACAAACATTTCTGCTGTAAATATCTACAGAGTCGGACATTCGACATACAGCCTCACAGCCGTATATAGGAAATATGTATGTACCGCGGATATTAGACTTAGATAGACCTATTGCTTTTACTACTCATAGCAGTTGGTCTCATTGCCCATTTATTAATATGTTTTAAAATATCTTAAAGTTGTCATTCTTATAAATTACAAACTCGTTCTGTCCAAGTTTTATTACCCTACTAAATTCTGAGTCCTAACAACACCAACCCCCATACATTCAAAAGTGCTGCAATTTCAATCGATCCGTAAAGGTTTGTCAGATTAGGTTGAAAGAACGGCGTACAACCTTCACTCGGAGACCTATTGGTCCATAGTGAAATATTCCAACCCTATACATTCAAAAGTGTTGCACCTTCAATCTATCCGTAAAGTTTTGTTAGATTATGTTTGAAGAACGGCGTCCAACCTTCACTCGGAGACCTATTGGTCCATAGCGAAAAATTTCTTCAGAAACAAAGACCATAATAGAAGCAGATTATTCAAATATTCTGCAGATATTCCTCTGGCAAGTAAAATCCTTTCATGAACAGTAAAAGCTCCTTTAGCTTACATTCGTTCAGATCTATCAGTTCATCATGTCTGCCTATGTACTAGCAGACAAGGATATAATACGTCTCATTCCTCTCCCACTCATCATATTCCTACACATACTTAGGACAAGCGTCGTATGTCTAGAACTGAGCTTTCGAAACCCTGCAGTCCGATCTCTATATGCATACGCGATTGCTGGTATTTGTCAGTATCTTATTCGAAAACAATATTTAGTTTATAAATTATAAGAGACTAGTTTTGTAGTTTAAATAGTAACATGGAAAATGGTTAGCTCACCTGTTCTTCTTCCTCATCACTATTATGTGCAGAATCTAAAGGTGAATAAAAATCTGCAACACTTTCTGGTGGACGTCGTTCATTTTCCGTAGATAAAAACGGAGCCATCAAAGGTGAACGATCCGAGGTATTTGTAAGAGCTTAGAATGTAGAAATTTCATTAAAATTAAATATGTGTGTAATAATTTTTAAATAATCTCTTACCTGAAAAATAACGTCTGGCATGACGTTCTTGCGGTATAACACGGCAATCTAAAAACCATGCTTCGCCCCATGCTAATACGAATGAGGATAATATGAGTATAACAACAAATACTTGCTGACTGGAATCAACCCACTAAAATAATAAAAAACTGGTGTTAAAAAATAAAGATTTTAGAAATAAAAACCTCTGAATACTTACATCAAATACAAACACTTTCGATATTAAAAATAGACAAGAACCACTGGTAGATAACTAGAAAGTAGAGAAGATGGGAAATATTAAACAAATGTTGCGGTGATGCAAAAAAAAGAGTCTGGACATACCGCTATTATAAGCCAATGGTTTATATAAAGTAAGGCATAGAAAAATAGTAAAACCATGAAACGACAAATAGCCGCCGCTACAACATCGAATAGCGATTCATTAACTGTATAGTGTAGAATTTGTTTTTGTAAAGCTTGTAATATACTATCACCGTTTATCTATAAAACGAAGGAAGATAAGGATTAAAATGTAAAGTTAATGACTAATTTTGTGATGATTCATCAAAAATAAATTCGATTAAATTAAATTTAATATCATTTCACTAACCATAATACATATTAGCCATAGAAGCGATACAAAAAATAAATCAAATGTAACAAATAAACAAAAGAATCTTCGAACTACCGACATACGACCATCTTGCATATAACCACCCAGGAATTCTTCGGTAATAAGATTTATGGAATGAGTGCGGGCTGAAAAGAGCGAAAAGTTTAATGAGTTACAACAAGAAAATCTGTTATTCTACTGAATACAATAAACTTACACATATCAAAATTGGAAGGATTGCCACCACTTCTTGATTGCATGAGACGCGTTTGATTAATTAATAATTCGGCAGTATTTCGTAGATCATCGGAACTGTTTTGAGACATTGTTATTTCTTTAATCACTTATCACAACATTTTCTTCTTCTGTGGTTTTGGTTGATTATCAATTTAATACTGAAAAGGTTTTCATTTTAAAAAATGCAATTAATACATGACTAATAATTAAAGTTTATTAAAATAGAATTAAGAACTAATTATATTAATAAAAAGAAAGTATTCCAATAAAAATTATCAAATTGTTTATAAAAAAAATTAATAAGATTTCTTAATTAACCTTTGATAACTTTAACACTTTTAAATCGATATGGGCAAGCCAGACTTTAAATATTTCGTTATATTATTAATAGCAAATATTTAAATTAAATTAAGATAAGCAATGGAAGTAAATGCAAAATGCATTCGGTAAGTAGAAATATTTGCAGAGCAATGAACTTTTATGAAATTTATTTAGACTATATTTTTAATCATGTGGGATTAAATTGTGTCTAAAGGATAACGGAGACTGAGGGCCAAACACTTATTTGTTTTAATATATTTAACTTAGACCGTTATCTCGCCCTATGAGAAATGATACAGTAGGGTGATAACTCTGCCAATTTTGCTGGTATAAAATTATTTGTGAGATTCTTACAGCTGAAGAAAACAGCATTGAAGTAAATTTTCTACAGTCCAGTGAATAGATTAAAGAATTGTCATAAAATTTTGAATAAAATATGTACATTAAAAATACATTGTGTTATGTTCCTTACATAATGGAATCAATACGTATTTCAATTTCAATGATATTTACACAAACTTCTTATTTACATTTAAAGATGTTTTCCTGGTGGAACACAATTCATATAATATACAACGTAGTTTAAAAGTAGATTATTGTTGGTGATCCAGCAGACAAAATTTAAGCAGTATAGATACAAATTAAGAGCTTCTCTGTGAGGAAGCAGCTCACAGTAGATGGTTCTATACAAATTTTGCCCAGCACATAGTAAAATATTTCTGATTGCCAATACAACCATGACAACCAATCCCGCCTCAACTATGACTAGTTCAACGTAATCATTTGTCCATAACCACCACAGCTTGTATTATACGTATATGTATATATAAACGCATCAATTTTGTTAAGATTCAGTAGTAATTCACAGATGAATATTGAATAGTTCACGGGATTTTCCTGAGTTAACTCTTCTAATACATGTATCTTCTGACACCTGTAGTTATTTATAAAACTTTTTTCTAGTCATACCAATGGCTTTTTTATTTTAATGCAGATTTCAACAACTTTCTTATTACGGAATTGACTGTATTCACATTCTTTAACGTCCGGATTGAGTTCAGCTATTGATCGAATAAAGCCTGTATAATTCGATGTTGCCTGTTTGCTAGTGTCCTTTTTTCACACCCAAACAAGCTATCACAAATCTCTTGAACAATTAATTTTAATATATTTTACAATACCAATTAGCGAGATCCTGAGTTACTTACAGATCGCTAGTTTTAGAATACTTTAGGTAGATACATACATACATACATAACTTTATATACCGGTAAGGATAGTATATATTTGTATATATATATAATATATACATATAGTTTATTTCTGTTATACCCATATTTGAATACTTGTATCTGAATATGTGATCAATCTTTTGATAATATTTGATGCTTCATTCCTATTGGTAAAACTAAATACAATTTTCCTAAGTAGGGTGCAAACAATAGAGGTCTCCCGTATATAAACATATATGTTAGAATGTTTGTGTATAAAATTGAAAAACAACAACAAGAACAACAATGAAAACTAATATTGCCTGATAACCAAATCTTAAGAATATGTGTGTCAGTGAGTAAACAAAGCAAAATAACAAAAAAAAATATTTAGAAATAAAGAAAACAAAATTTCTATTTTTACGGAAATTAACACTGTTTTTGTAAAATGCATTCACGGTTATTATTATTCACTTATAATAATTATTAATAAACACTACAGCTGGAAAATTCATAATTTTTTGTTTTGACCACTGGGCTTTTAATGTAATGAATGACGCACAATTTTCTTTCGTATTTTTTAATATTTTACCTTTTATGTAAAACCGCCGGTTTTAAACACTTATTTTTACTTTTTTTAACACTATTTTCTTAATTTTTCTAATGAACAACTTTAGGAATTAATAAAATTAATTGTCTTTGACTTCTAATGCATTTCTTTCGACCAATTACAAGAAAAATGAATGAAAGTAATGAATAGTAACGAAAGTTGAAGAGAAACCATTTTTTGACATTCTAATAATATTAGTTGGAGTATTGCCAGATTGATAGAAAATTGTTTAGTACTACTGTACTGTTTTTTAGAATAAAAAATGTATAGCATGAGATGACTTAAAAAAATAGAATTAATATATGTAAATAAAAATAAATAATAAATTTAATTAAATTAAAAATAATAAAATAAAAAAGAAATAAATTATTAAAAATATTGCGTTCGAGTGCACATTCATTTATTGTTCCAAATAAACATTTCATCTACTTTTAAAAATTTTCTGTTTTCTCTCTTTTCAAAACCCAGGCGGTTAAAAAATCACCCGTTATAGTGGTTCTACTTTTCTTTTTTATAAATATACAATGCACATACAAACATACATATGCGTTTTTTAATTATTTTTCTATAGTTTTTCTTTTATTAAAAAATAAAACAATATTTTCTTTAATTACTCAAATGTAATGAAATTATTTTGATATCATCATAAGGTTTATCTGTTTTAGGATTAGTCTTGGAATTACAAATATTCTGGCAAACTTCCATACCCTTATAGACGCGACCGAAAACCGTATGTTTATTATCCAACCAGGGCTACAAAATAAAAATAAAATAAATAAACTATAATGTCTTATATTAAAAGAATAACCATACCGTTGGTAAAACAGTTATAAAGAATTGACTGCCATTTGTATTTGGTCCAGCATTAGCCATGCTCACTGTATAGGGTCTATCATGCTTAAGGGTGGGACAGAATTCATCTTTGAAATCATGACCCCAAATAGATTTGCCACCAGTACCAGTGCCAGTAGGATCACCAGTTTGTATCATAAAACCTTTTATAACACGATGAAAAATGTGTCCATTGTAGTAACTAAAAAATAATTCATTAAACTTAATGACCGATAGAAATATAATTTCATTTAATAAAATATTACCCATTTTTGGCATGAACGCAAAAATTTTCCACAGTTTTGGGACATTCCTTGTAAAACAGTTTTATATGTATATCACCCATAGTTGTGTGTAGGACCACATTTTCATAGATTCTTTGAATACCTGTAAAAGAGATTGAACTATTAATTTTACACTTTTACAATTTAGCATACTAATTAGAAACCTTCTTCTGTTATATAGGAAAGCATGTAAAAAATTGTAAATATAGATTACAAATAAGATTTTAAAATAAAATACCATATAAAATATTAGCCAGTGTAACACTTACCTTGTCCTTCAGGCACAGCAATGATATCTTCCTTTGTAGGTTTTTCATTAAAGACATCACGATCTACATCTTGTAAATCAGAGGGCAAACGACGACTATACATATAAAATCTTTGTTTTCTGCAAGCAATATTTTAAGCGTAAAATAAATTATGATTATTATTATAATTTATAAATTTAACTTACTTGTAGGCTGTGCAGAATAAAGTCGGGTCATTTGCAGAATTTTGTAAAGCAGGATTTTCACTTGCTTCTTGTTCCAAAGTTATGGCGGCTTTTAATCTTTTAGCTTTACCCTGAAGATAACAAACGAAAATACAAAACAAATTAAACAATAATTTTAAATTTCCTTTCCACTTACCTGAAATAGTGCTATTTGTAAAGGTCTTATATTATCCGTTTTACCCAATATATTAACACATCTATTGGTCTCTATATTAATAACTTTAATGCCTACCAAAGTGGGGTATAGCAAAAAATGACCACTGGCATCGAATATAATATTGTTACTCATATTGAATTCGGATTTTTCCAAGTCACGTTCAGCAGCCATTCTATAAGAAAACGTTAATGCTTTTAAAATTTAAAAAAATAAAAACTATTTTGTTTTGTATACCTTCTACCAAATTCCATATTTGGTAAGGCATGTGGTGTCTGTTGCATTTGCGTGTAGGTGCTTAAAGCCTCATCGAAAACCCGCACAAGTTTTCCAGTTTGAAATTTAAAGACTCTTACTTTACGATCTGTAGAGATGGTTGCAAAACGCTGACCATCGTTTGATATCGTAAGACCGGTTACTAAAGTTTTACATTTAGCGAACTCAAATAAACCTTTAAACGCATATAAATCGGAAGTTAAATATTAGAAATACTTTAAAAGCCCCGTTTACTTACTGGTGTCCAATTTGGAATCGAATGTAACATGTTTTTGAGGAAATTTATAATCAAACTTTGAATTTTGCCAATATTCCAAAATGCCATTACGATCTACAGAAATAGCTGTATCCTTAGGTACATTATAACAAATGGCTATTACAGGGGCCAAATGCAATTTATCTAAAACATGCAAAACTTCGCCATTTCCTTGACCGTCGTATATATGAATTTTGTTTGAATCTTTATCGGATCTGTAAAAAGTTTAAAATAAAGAATATAAACAAACTTTCTTTTAATATAACTGGAAGAAAAACAAAACAGACTGTATGAAGTTTTAAATCATACTTACATTGCCAAAGTTTGTACTGCATCCCCGGGCGAATGAATCCAACAACTGCAGCCGGGTGTAAAACCCAATTTAATAATATTTATCATATCGAAATTAATAACATCAAATACTTTTGCACACTTATCAGCTGACGCAGAACATAGTAAACTACCACCAAAATTTGTACTGAGACTGTGGATAGGCACTAGAAAATATATTTAAATTAATTATCTGTTAGGTATTTTGAATAGATTTTTAAGATTCGAAGCCTTTTGCTATTCAATTGAATTTACGTACACTTCTTCTGGTTTAAATAACAAAAGATTCCGAATATTTCACATTTTATTATGAAAAATTCAAGAATTTCCTTTATGTACTTACTTAAGTGACTACGAAAATGTTTAACAAATTCGATGCCCTCTTCCATTTTTTTCCAGAACTTGATATGACCATCTATGCTGGCGGTAATAACAAAATCCGTTTTTGTCACTACCAGGTGCGTAATCACATCGCGATGCATATAACTCTTTTCATAACACTCAGCATCTGGTAAGTTCTCCAAATAAACGTGTTCATAAAGCAGGACTGAAAGAAAGAAAATGAATAGAAATTTTATAATCGTACAATAAGAGACACTACAACTAGCGGTAGGATATTCTAGAACTCCATCAGTCTTGTGGAAAAAAAAGGACAAGGTGGTAGGCATATGCGGAACCCGGTGACAATACTATGAAGTGATCTGAATCTTTTAACATAGCGCTTGGAACTTCATGCGAAGCCCTTACGAAATACGTTTGCTATCATTTTCTTGATACAACACACAACAACGGTTACCGGCTGCTTGTGGGTAATTAATATATTCAGAATATCCAATCTTATAAGCTATCGAATTCTACGTGACAATTTTAAGAACAAATTTTATCTTTATAAAATGCGTGCCTATTTATGTTTTCCGAAATTATGGCAACATGTCAGTGATCAAATATTTGCGGTAAAGTGGAGCCTGTAAACAGATCGGATTTGTACTTCATACAGCATCATCATGCAGGGACCACAGGATTGTCGTTCACTGGTAATAACTTTGTTTTGGTTTGAATGATTTAATATTTCTCTATATCTCTTTATAGCTGCAGTAAAATGTTATTTCTAGAGTTATAGAACAATTAATAATTCGAATCAACAAACCTTTCTTCTTTTTGGGTTTAGAAGCAGCCGACTGTTCGGTGGGCAATGGACCTATCCATCCTGCATCTTCTTCATCATCTTCGGGTTTCTTCTCTTCTTTGTCATCATCAGCTGATCTTTTTAAATCAGATTTTTCTAATTCTGAACTCATTTTTCAATAATTTATAACTAATAATATTAACACAATTTTCTAAAATTCACGTTTTGCTAGTAAACAAATGCTGCTTCTTCATTTCCTAACAGTTACTCTGCATTGATAACACATATTTTGCCACCTTTACAAAACACAACCCTGTTTGATTTACGAATAAACAGACAAAAGAGAAAATAGCAAGAAAAACATTTTACGAAGACAAAAACAAAAAATTTAGATTAACAACCACAAGAGAAAAATATAATAAAAAGTAGAAAGGAAGTTTTTTTCGTAAATTTTTCCAATTAATTTCATAAATTTACAAAAGAATAGTGAAAGCTCTTGAGTGTTAACATATTAAAATAAGTCAGAAGTTAAAATGTCAGATATTTTAATAGAAGATACTTTAAACGATGGCATTGTTATTAGAGCGCCAGTTGAGCACCCTCGCATAAGAATCAATAGATGGCGGGTAAGGGAAGGCTTTCCGGTAAGTGCTTCACAAGTTATACTACTTTACGAAGCCTTGCCGCCCGAGGGTGTCGAGGAGGACAAGAATAAAACTATACACAAATTAAAAGCCCTACGGGTTGGTGTGGTAAAAAAGCGTCTCTTCAAGGATGGAGCAATTGTTAAAGCAGAGTAAGTTGCATTGTTTATTATGTATATCGATTTAAAAACTTTGACTGTGTGTTGTACATGCTTTTGTTTGTTATGCCTATTCATTTATTCATATTATAGTACTCCCCTTTTGGAACTCTCTGAATGTATCCATACAACGGTGATTAAAGACATGTGCGCTGATTGCGGTGCCGATTTGCGCCAAAACGAAAATGTATGTATACAAACTATTATTGTTATTATTATTAAACAATATGAATGTGTGTAAGTGTTCATTCAGTTGGGGCATAAGAGAAAGTGGATATTGTTGTGGTTGTGATTTGTTGTGTTTTCTTGTACATTTCTTTTAACAACCTAAAGGAAACAACAAAACTATAAACATACAATATGCAATAAGAAAAAGAGGGGAATTTAAAAATATTGCAAGGCGTTGGTAATTGTTGCCAGATTTATCTTTATTTGCAATATTTTGATGATTATGAATGCTAGAAACGTTTTAATGACAATCCAATAGTTTTAAACGTTTATTGGATTTTTTATATTTTACCCTTTTCCCAAAAGGAAGGGCAAAGTAGAAATGTTATGTCGATTATATATTTTATATTTCAACTAATTTCATTATCCGTGATTACATTATCCTCTTTTCAGGGTAATACTTCAGAAGCCTCTGTACCAATGGTACACTCAATACCTGATTTAAAGGTAACACAAAAATTAGCACAAAAATTGGGTCATGATGATACACGTCGCTTATTGGAAGATCGTAAATTGGTATTATTAGTTGATTTGGATCAAACGGTTATACATACCACTAATGATAATGTACCCAATAATATTAAAGGTATTTATCATTTTCAATTATACGGTCCCACCTCTCCGTGGTATCATACTCGCTTAAGACCGGGAACACCCGAGTTTCTAGAAAGAATGTCAAAATATTATGAACTGCATATATGTACGTTTGGCGCACGCAACTATGCCCATATGATTGCCCAATTACTGGATCCAGAGGGGAAATTTTTCTCACATCGCATTTTATCTAGAGATGAATGTTTTAATGCCACTAGCAAAACGGATAATTTAAAGTATGTGTGTTTATATTTATAAGATATTGAAAGTAATTTGAAATTGTATTGTTTAGAGCGCTCTTTCCTAATGGCGACTCTATGGTCTGTATCATAGATGATCGTGAAGACGTTTGGAATATGGCTTCAAATTTAATACAAGTTAAGCCGTATCATTTTTTCCAACACACTGGCGATATCAATGCTCCGCCTGGCTGTTCTAAACACGAATTAGACGGTGAAGGTGTTGATTTTAAAGGTAATTTTAGAAATTGTTTCTTTTATTTCAAGATTCCATACTCAGGCTTTTATTTATTACCTCAGATTTAGAAAATTTAAATTCAGAAGACAAGGAAAAAGCTAAGAAGTCTGCTGATAACAGTGAAGCTAAAGATAAACCTTTAACTAATGCAGAAAATTCTGAAGAAACGAATAACTCTGTAAAGGACAATACTGAAAGTTCACAAAAAGAAACTGAAAGACCAGAAACAGAAACAGAAGACGAGAAAAAACTTGAAGAAGTAGAAGCCACCGATCCAGAAATCCCACTAAAGGATAGTGTTAAGGAAACAAATGAAAATAACGAAAAAGATACTGAAGACTACGTTCCAGAAATGAAAAAGTCAAAACCTATAGAAAAAGAAGAGAACACAGACGAAATAATTAAAAACGAGGTTGATGATAGCAATAAAGTGGACGCTGAAAAAGATATACCTGCAGCAACAACAACGGCTAACATGCCGAAGATAAAACTCTCAAATGATACGGATAATAAAATAGAAATTGTAGATCCAGACGATTATCTCCTATATTTGGAAGTTATTTTAACAAATATACATAAGCGTTTCTATTCCATATATGATGAGACCAAGGATATACCCGACTTAAAGATAATCGTACCAAAAATACGTTCCGAAGTGTTGCGTGACTGTAATTTGGTGTTTTCTGGCCTAGTGCCTACCAATATGAAGTTACAACAGTCAAGAGCTTATTTTATAGCAAAAAGTCTGGGAGCAGAAGTATCACAGAATATCTTGGAAAATACCACACATTTGGTAGCAGTTACAGCGGGTACTTTCAAAGTGAATGCTGCGAAAAAGAATCCTAAAATTAAAATAGTCAGTGCTAATTGGTTGTGGAGTTGCGCAGAACGTTGGGAACATGTTGACGAAAGACTTTTTCCTTTAGATCGGAAAATTAAAAGCAATAAACGGCAACCGCCGGCTCATTGCCATAGTCCTGAACATGTTATTAATTATAGTGAGAAATCGGAAATTTCATCATCTAGTATGGCACAACAGAATGCTGCTGAATCATCGAAATTCATAGACACAATAAATCCTTTGCTTTCATTCTCCAATGCTGATTTAGCCGACATGAATAAGGAATTTGATCAGTTCTTCGATTCAGACAGTTCATCTGAGGATGAAAATGTTAATATTGGTAAATTCTTCATATTAAATTCTAATTAATCTTTATCTCAGAAAAATTAAAACCAATATTTTTCTCGTATAGAAAATCCTCCCGTTGATAAGAATCTAAAGAAACGTAAGCGTGAAGAAAATGAAGAAGAAAGAACACGTAAATTTTTCACAAGATCTCCTGAAGTTTCACTATTAAATGCTACTGAAATCGCTGCAGCAGAAGACAAATCATCAAGCGAGGATAATAAAGATGACGAGGAGGATGAAGAAATGCCCAGTGAAAAGTTTAGAAGAGGTATAGTGGTGGTATTAAACAAAAATTGAATAAAATTGAGAATAATTTCTATTTACATTTTCGTAGGCGGAAATTTACCCTCTGATTTGGAAATGGGTTCCGATTCAAATGACGACAGCGATGGTAACAATCCCGATGAAGAAGACGATGGTGATTGGAATATGATGGGCGCTGCTTTAGAGAGGGAATTTTTAGGACTTGAAGACTAAAAATATGTTCGAGATTACATATTTTCTTTACACTTTGTTGGTTTAATTCATTCTTTAAAAATTCAAAATTAGCTTTTAACTATTTTATAGATCTTTTAATTATACAAAAAAAAGTGTAAAAACAAAAAGAAATTGTATAATTTTTCAACTATTTTCTATTTTCTACAATTTTATTTGTGACTCTTTGCATAATATATATATAGTGATTGTTTGTGTGTATGTCCTGTACACTAACTTTTTTGTTATTTAATTAGTTGCTAATAATAACATTATATATATGTATGTATATTAATTGAAATTCATTTTATTTGCTAAAAATATGTAGAGTAGAAAAGTTAAACTTTATTTCTAATGCTAAAATGATTTTAAAATTTAAGATTTTATTAAATAAGAACGCATTCAAGTAACAATAACGCAAGTTATGTTTTTTCTGTTCCCTGGCGCATTTGTTTAAAACGGCTGACACGTTTTTTGGGTGCATGCGCATCAATAAATTTTACATTGGGCAAGGGTTCTGGTTCTGTTAAAGGTTTTTCCACTACATCATTCATAACCTGGCAATGGCAAATAATTGCATATAATTTCATGATAAAACTTAATTTAAAATAATCAAAATTATTTACCTTAAAATAGGCACTGAAACCCTCGTCTTCTTCACCTTTTGTGCCCTTTTTCTTAGATTTTTTATTGCCACCCTTCGGCTTAGGCTCTGTAGAGTGAATTTCAGTTTCAACAGCTGACTTGTTTTTCAATATAGGTTTAGCTGCTAACGTGGGATTTGAAAACTAAAAAATAAAATACAACCTCATTCAAAAGGAAAAACAATATTTTAAATAATAACAAAAATATTCACCTCTGCTCTAGGATCTATAAATGCTGCTTTCCGTTCTGTTTCCTTGAGAACAGGAGCCTTAACTTGATCTTCTCCCTCATAGCTGTTTATAAATAACGTAGAAGGCATATTCTCTTTTAATGCCTCCTGTGACTTAACATATAAATCATAAAAGTCCGCTGGACTGCCGGGTGTGTCTATTGGTTCATCAGTAGCGTTTACGATTCTCTCTTGATTGGAATGTTGAAATTTAATATACAAAGTATTACATTCGCCCGTAGAGTTTTGTAAAATCTGTTCCACCAGGTCAAAATCTTTTTCGCTTTGATTTTCCGAAACAAATTGTAAACTCTTCTCCACTTTAGCCTGTATTAAGTCTTTTTTGTCCAACTTAGGCGTACAGCATATATCAATTTGTTTTTGATTGTCATGATCCTCATCATCATCATCATTTAATTTTATAATATCTCTTACAGGCTTCTCCAATTTGGGTGGTAACATTTGGTTTACAGTTTGATTCTTATGGAATTCTAGTGTTTGATCCTCAGAAGCAAACGATATACGTCGCTTTTGTTGAGTTTTGTTTTCAACATTCTTTAGCGATTTCTTAACTTTTTCTTTCTCAGGATTTTCTAATTTTTTACTTTCTATATCATTTTCTATCTCGGATTCTTTTTCCGTCAGTTCAGTCTTACCAACTGTTTCTTCGGCAGTTTCCAACAATTCCTCCAAGTTTTCCAAAACATTTAATAGACGAATTTTTTCATCTAGTTGCTCTTGGCTTCTCAAAGGTAGAACTTGCAACTTTTGTCTTATAATTTCTATTTGATACTCATAAAAACCAATTTGATCTTCTGCAGTCAGGAATTTAGCCTGTTCTTTTATTAGCAAAACTTCTTCGGGTAGAGGTTCTTCTTCTGTTTCATTTGCTTCGGAATTTATTAAATTCGTTATTTCTGGATTTGGTTGCACATTGTTATTAGTGATTGGGTGCAAGTTATCTTCTATTTCATTCTTTTTTATTATATTCGATGTTAAAGTACTCTTGCCGTTATTCTCGTCAGAGAGATCTTTCTCACGAGATATTCTCTTTTTTTCGGGAGGAAGTTTCATTTCGCCTGACATTAATTTACGTATAGTCTCATCATTTACCTCTTCTACATCGAGAGTATCAAGCTCCTGTTCCAATTCTTCCATTAATTCAGCTTCTTCAAGCATTTTTAAGATTTCATGATCGGGTTTTTCCTTAGACTTTTGGGAATTTTTCTTATTTTGCTTTTCCCTTTCTTCACGTTCCTTTTGTTTAGCCTGTTTCAAACTTAACCTGTGCTTTTCTTTCCATAACTTTTCGGCTTCCTCATCGTAATCTTCTATTATATCACGTTCCTCTCCTGTAGGCACAACACCTTCAACGTAGGGTTTTTCTAGCTTATTTCTATCAAAAAGATAAAAAATTTATCTGAAATTGCAAGACACAAAAATTTCAATTTCAGCTTACTGCCATAATTCAGCCTCCGTTTCCAATTTCTTTAGGTGATCTTTAGCCATATTGATGCGCAGTTCACATATCTCTTTCGCTTTAAACGTGGTGCATTTTGAAAAGTATCCCTGATAATGCCCCACCAATACTTCATTGGTGTGTATTAAATGGCCAGGCATAAGAGCCTTAGTGCCAACAGGAACCATAACATCTACGCTTAAACGTTTACTGAACATTGTCATATTCTCAATGGCTGTCTCATTTTCCTTGAGATATGTTTGCCAACGATCAATTTCTTCTTCATTTTTTTGCAAAGCCTTTTAATTCAAAATATAAAATTTCAATTTAATATAAAATAAATGTTTATAATCTTTGCACAAAATACCTCCTTGAGAGCATCTTCACGTTTATTCATGTTCAATTAAAGGAATATTTATATCGCACGTTTAACCCAAACAAAAATAAAGAACCGCGGCCTAGGAACAATAACAAAAATATAACAATCAGCTGATTCAATATTTACTGATAATGTTGTCAACTTTTAAAAATTGTACACTATTTTAAAAACGCAGATAAGGAGTTTTCGGAAACTGTTTATTATTACCACAAATTATTATTTTATACAGAAATCAGGTGTAACATAAGTTTTTCCATACCGTAGAGAAGATACTCTAATCGTCGAAAGTCCATAATTTATACAGAAAATGATGTAAACAATCCATCCTTTTTTCCAAATTTCTATGTTACAAAAAGAAAGAGCTAAATAGACACAAAATCGCTGAATGCACATATGCTGTTTTTCTTGTTATTATACAACACTTTACGCATTCGACGTTTTAAACACTTTCCAACACTGCATTGCTGTTTGTTGATACTTTTCATTTTCCCACACCACAAATATTTTTACCGATTAAACTAATTTGCGTAAAAGATTAAACAATAAACATTAATATAAATAATCAACATGTCTGGTCAATATCCTGGAGGCTACAATAATCCCTTAGGCGGTCATCGCGGCCAATTTAATCCACAACAGCAACAACAGATGATGAATCAAATGCAAATGGGTACGGCAGGTGCTGGTAATATGATGACTGGAGCTGGTGGTGGTCCAGGAGGTGGCATGATGGGTATGGGTGGAGGTGTTTATGGTCAAGGTGGCATGATACCTCAACAGCAGCAGGTAAACACTATGCAACAAGGTATGCAAGGCATGGCTGGTACAGTGGGTGCTGGCGGTTTGGGGCCGAATGTTATAAACCCAAACGTGAACATGCAGTCACCACTACATGTTCAACAGCAGCAACAACAACAACAGATTTTAATGCAAATGGGCCCAACGAGCTCTCAGATGGTAATGGGTATGCCAGGCGTAGGAATGGGTCCATCTAGCGGTGGCAGTAGTGCGGGTGGTAATCCACAAGTTGGCAATATAATGCAACAACAGCAGATGCAAGCGCAAATGCAACAAAATGTAGGTCTGCAACAAGGTCATCAAATGCAAACAGTTCCAGGAGGACCAAATATTGGTGCAATGATGGTACAACAACAGTCGCAGCAAAGTCCTGTTGCTCAACAGCAAACAGCTATGCAGCAACAACAACAAGCTCAACAATTACCACAAACTTCTGGACCGCAATCGCAACAGCAACAACAAACTGTCCAACAACCAACTTCCAGCAGTATGCTCATACCTCAGCAACCGCATAAAGAAATCAATATTGTAACTTTATCCAGAGTTGGCCAAGAAACTGTACAAGACATTACCTCTCGATTCCAAGAAATCTTCACAGCCCTTAAGGTAATACAACCCACAGCAAGTCGTGATAATGGCACCGTAAAAAAAGTCCAAGAACATTTTCGTACCATACGTTTATTATTCAAACGTATGCGCTTAATCTATGAACGTTGCAGTGATGGTTATCCTCAAGGTAGGGTACAGAAAGACATAACTTCGTTTACTCTTATTTAACTATTAATTCTTTTCAGGCATGGAATATACACATGTTGAGAGTTTAATCCCTTACAAAGATGAAACCGAACATCGTAACTTAGAAGGCACTCAGTGTGAAGAATATCGCAAGGCTTTGCAAGAGAATCAAGAACTAATCGAGACAGTTAAATTAAAAAACAGACAATTAAGAGAGATTATCGAAAGGACACGTATTATTGTATGGGAAATTAATACAATGTTAAGCATGAGACGCTCATAATTTAGTATGGAGGAAAGTAAATACATATGTAGGGGAATAAATTTAAGTTGATTTTTGAAGAATAGCAACATTCTTAAAGTTTAAAATAAATAAAATTTTAATAAGCCTTAAAAATAAAACGATCTAACTATATTTTGTTTAAAACGGATATATAAAATATAATTTCAAAATATTTTCGAATTTAAGCGCTTAATTTGCAAGCACGCGTTGTTATTTATTAATTTGACGTGACAACTTGCTCCACTGTTTACACTCTCTTCTATTCACTTCATAATTTTTGTGGTCATCAGCTGTTAAGCTGTTTTTGACGCTCTCTTTAATCATTATTTGTTTATATTTCTATGAAGCAGAAACACAAACAATTCCAAGATATTTTAGTGAAAAAGCGGAGAATTTTCTTCTAAAACAAAGAAAAAATATTTAAAAATAATAAAATAAAGACAGTTTGAAACATGGATCAACCTAATGATTATTTCCGTTACATATACAGTTCATCGTTGCATGAATTGGTTCAAATAAAAATGTGGGTATACAGACACAAATGAAAAATAAAATATGAATCATTATTAATCCTTTACATATAATATAAATTAAATTTTCAGAGGCACCCTGGAGGGGAAAAAACGTCAACCAGATTTTGAGAAACTTTTAGAAGATCCTATATTACGTTTTTCCGGTCTCTATTCCGAAGAGTGCCCGTCTTTTCAAGTGCGTTTACAAATTATCAATCAGGGCCGTCCCTATTGTTTGCCAGTGACCACTTCCTATAAATCGTTTACGAAACGTTGGAGTTGGAATGAGTGGGTAACATTGCCTTTGCAATTTTCAGATTTGCCGCGTACAGCAATGCTAGTGCTCACCATACTTGATTGTGCTGGTGCTGGTCAAACATCCATAATTGGTGGCACTGCCATATCGTTATTTGGCAAGAATGGTATGTTTCGTCAGGGCATGTATGATTTAAGAATTTGGCTAGGCGTTGAAGGTGATGGTAATTATCCATCAAAAACGCCGGGCAAAGGTAAAGATTCTTCAAAATCACAAATGCAACGTTTGGGTAAATTGGCCAAGAAACATCGCAATGGCCAAATACAAAAAGTCGATTGGCTAGATCGTCTTACATTTCGTGAAATCGAATTGATTAATGAACGCGAAAAAAGAATGTCTGACTACATGTATTTGATGATCGAATTTCCCGTTGTGGTTGTGGATGATTGCTATAATGTAAGTTTTAAATGTCATTAAAAAAAACAATCACAAGATTTAATGAAGTTTGTTTTCAGTACTCGATTGTTTATTATGAACCGGAAGGTGACAAGAATTACAAATTTTTAAGTAAACCAAAATTGGTTACCGTGCCGGATTCGGAAATATTACAGGTAATAAATGTAATTACGTATTATGATACAACAGACGATCACGACTTAATGGTAGGTGTTTATTTTTTTATATGTCCCAATTCATTGTTAGGTGTAGTGTAGTAGCTTGTAGAGTATATACATATATAAATATAAAAGATAAACCTGTTGCGTGAACACATACTGCATACCTGTCACAATACGATGACATGTATATCCTGCCTTCTTTGAATTAAAACTTAAAAACTCCTAGAAGTTGGGAACTTATTTCAGATATACGATATACAATTGCTATCAGATCGAAAACAGAAATTTCAACTAAATTTCTTTTAAATCTAACTTAGGCAAAGGCTCTCGACAGATTCATTAGGGTTTGGGCTGGTTGAGAGGTGCAAGGGCTTCATCAGTGTAGTCGCGCTCTCCTCTGTGCAATTCCTCCGCTTCCCATTCTCCCCTTTCCTACATCCTCTCCTTTTTATCTTATTCCCTCTATTATCCTTCCCTCTTTAAGGACGTTTTACAATGGGTCAATTCGACCTCCGGGTACTGTACATGTCTTAATTGACAAGTACACTTCCTCTAACCTAACCTAACTTAGGCAAAACCACTGTAACTTAGAATATAAAGTAAATTTAAAATTTCCTTATAGGTCTAGACTTTTATGAAAACAAATACAATTTTTAACACATACTTCATAAGAAACCTATTTAAAAAGTTAGAACAGTTTTTTTTACTAATGTTTTCGTAAAATTCGAAAATTCAATAACAATAGAAAAAGCAAACACATTTAACCTCTAACACAGGGTTCAATGCCATTCAATACTAGACTTAAGCAAGACATTGAGTAAACCTTGACTGTAACATTGTTGACCAATCGATAGACAAAAAGAAAGTGGAAAAATAAAAATATAAACCAATTTTCTTAGACTCACAGCTATTCTGTTTACCCTATGCGTTAACAAAATAAAAATTCAGATTATCTTACACTTTTTACAAACATTTTGGTTTGTAGGGTATGGCTTAAAATCCATAGAAATGTAAAAACGTTTATACTGCAAAGCTAATTGCAAGTTTATTTTTTAGAATATTGCCTTAAGACAACTAACAATGAGTTTCATTTAAACGCTGCAACAAAACGGTTTAGCAAAACGAGCTTTAACGAGTTGTTATCTCTATATCGATGCTATTATTCATATAAAATTAAGAAGTTTAAGGAAAAATGTTACGAATATTTAAATGGGCTTATGCGTAAAATAAAAAATCGTATAAAATGTTTTCGTAAATGTAAATTTGGCAAATGTTTGAAAAAATGTCATGTAAGCTGTAGTACCACAATTTAAAACAAAAAATAATGAAATATCTTACAATACAATAATTTTTTGTACTTTGTTTTCTATTTTTCATTTATAGGAAAACTTGGTGGAACGAAAACATCATCGCTTGGCACGTTCCGAAAGATCAAGGATATCAGATCGTGATGCTAAACCTACTGCCAGGTAATAATAAAAATAAAAATCTTCTTTTAAACATTTAAAATCGAATTTTTTATTTATTTATTTTCCAGCATACGTGATCAATTACATACCATTGTGTATCGTTATCCGCCTACTTGTGTTTTGAATGGTGAGGAACAGGATTTACTATGGAAATTCCGTTTTTATTTATGCTCTCACAAGAAGGCCTTGACGAAATTCTTAAAGTGTATCAACTGGGAAACACAAGCTGAAGTTCAGCAGGCTTTAATATTGCTAAGCAAATGGGCTCCTATGGATGTTGAGGATGCTCTTGAGCTATTAAGTCCATGGTTTAAACATCCACAAGTTCGTAAATACGCCATCAGTCGTTTAGCTCAGGCGCCTGATGAAGATCTTTTGTTGTATCTATTGCAACTGGTGCAAGCCTTGAAATATGAAAATTTTACCGATATAATGGAGTCGCACAAACGTTTCTTTCCCGATAGTGATGTAGTACGTTCACTGGATGATAAGTCGACACTTTTCGATCAAAGTTCTATAAGTACGGAAATAAGTGCAAGCGTTGCAGCTGGTGCTAGTATATCATCGGTAACTCAACGTAGTGCTATCTTACGACCAAATGTGCAAATTGAAAGATCTTCCACTATGCCTATGAACATATCGGTGAATTCTTCTTTGGCCGATGATAACGATACATCTATGGGCTCTTTAACATCAGATACTCTTATGAGCGATACGAATACTAATCTACAGTATTCCACCATGGCCAATTCGGCTACAAATTTGGCTACATTCCTTATTCAAAGAGCTTGCAAAAATCCCACTTTAGCCAATTATTTGTATTGGTATTTATCCATTGAAGTGGAAGACCAGGAGTCTATACGCAAACAAGATGAAAGTGTACACGAAATGTACGATATGGTTTTGAAAATGTTTATGAAAATTTTAGAAAAGGGTAACTCCCGTTTAAGGGAAATATTTTTCAATTTGAGAAAACAACAGCGCTTCATAGACGAATTGGTAAGATTAGTGAAAATTGTTGCCAAAGAGCCAGGCAATCGCAATAAGAAAACGGAAAAATTCCAAAAGCTTTTAAATGAAACGGAAACATTTAAAATAAATTTTACAAATATCGATCCCATACCGTTTCCCTTGGATCCTGATATTTCAATAACGAAAATTGTACCCTCGAAAACATCACTGTTTAAAAGTGCTCTAATGCCGGCCAAGTAAGTTGTTTATTGCTTTTGTAAATTTGTAAAGAAGCTTTATAAAGTTTCATTTCTGCCTTACAGATTGACGTTTGTTACTTCCATAGCTAATTATGAATATGTGGCTATATTTAAACACGGTGATGATTTAAGGCAGGATCAATTGATTTTGCAAATGATTACTTTAATGGATAAACTCTTAAGACGTGAGAATCTCGATCTCAAATTGACACCCTATAAAGTATTGGCCACAAGTTCAAAACATGGTCTCCTACAATACATAGACTCGTATACCGTTGCCGATGTTTTAGCACGCGAAGGCAGTATACATAATTTCTTTCGTAAACATAACCCATGCGAAACAGCACCTTATGGCATCCTACCCGAAACCATGGATACTTATATAAAAAGTTGTGCCGGCTATTGTGTCATAACATACTTATTAGGTATGTATTTCGAATTGTTTATAAATATTTATTTTTATTATTTAATGAAAAAAAACCCTTTTTATATACAAGGTGTTGGTGATCGGCATTTGGACAATTTGTTGCTAACCACTAATGGTAAACTGTTCCATATTGATTTCGGTTATATATTGGGTCGTGATCCAAAACCTATGCCACCACCCATGAAACTAAGCAAAGAAATGGTTGAGGCCATGGGTGGCGTCAGCTCTGAACATCATCATGAATTCCGCAAACAATGCTACACAGCATATTTACATTTACGGCGCCATGCTAATGTTGTTTTAAATTTGTTTTCGCTTATGGTTGATGCTTCAGTACCTGATATTGCCTTGGAACCCGACAAGGCTGTCAAGAAAGTGGAAGAAAATCTACAATTAGGCTTAACCGACGAGGAAGCCGTCCAACATTTACAAGGCCTTTTAGATATATCGATTACGGCTGTAATGCCCGCCTTGGTTGAACAGATACACAAATTGGCTCAGTATTGGCGCAAGTAAATAAATGTTAGCCTTTATACATACGTAATTAGTTTAACCTTTACATACATATATATTTTAATTACACAAAGTCGTAATGTATTTAGTGAATAATTCTATATACTCATAATAAATATTTAATTGCTTAAGTACTAAAGTATATTTAATCATCATTTTTAAATTTTCCCGGTAATGGGTCTTTAATATCACAATGGTTGTGAAATGGCATGCAGGAGTTATAACCGAATGACGAAATGACAACAGAAACTTACAGGACCTAGGTTTAGGTATAGGTTAGAGAACGTGAACTTGACATTGAGAAAAGTACAATACTCGTCCTAAATGAGAGAGAGAGGATAATAAAGTAGATAGGGAAAAGGGCAGGTAGGAAAGGCAGCATAAGGAGACGGAGGAATAACACAGAGCAGCTCAAACTAATAATGAATCTATGGAGAGCCTTAATGTCGGCACTAGACAAAGAGTTCAAGCCCTCGAAGAAGCCCCAGCCCTGGGTCCTCAACCTACTAAGCGCTGGACAGTTACGAAGGAGGTGTTCGAAAGTTTTCAACTCCCCCTAGTCGCAACATCAACAAGACATACATAAGTAAGCTAAGATTTTTCAGTCATCTGCCAATTTAGCCTAACCTGAACCGTTCAATGCACCTAATGCAATGCATCTAACCTTCCGAAGCGACTGGCTTTGTCTTTTGAATGGCAATATTGGTAAAGGATCGCATGCTGCTGTCTTCTCTAAACATCTGCAGATATCAGAGTTAATCAGGCTTTCCGGCACTTATCCATACAGTAAATGAATTCTTCAAACAGGTCACATTATCAGTAAAAAGACATCATCAACTTATTGTTACATTTAATTCATGTTTTATTTAAGATTATTTACTTAATTTTACTAAAAAAAAAAAATAGTCATTAAATTAAAATTCCCATTTAAGAATATTGCGAAATATGTTATAAGAATTAAAAATTAATTTTAAGCCTAGTTTCCTTCTTGTTTACTTTAAAGAAACTGGTTTTAAAAACCTTAAACAACAAGGTTGTTGAATTTAAAGCCAATTCTATTCGATAAAAAACTTACAAAAACAGGCCTTTACGAAAAATATAAAACAAATATCGATTAAAATTTTGTTTTTAGTTTTTCTTTGTTGTTAAAATTCATATTTTTTTGCAAAATAAAAATTTAATTAAAGGATGTGTAAGAGATCTTTAAAAATAAAAAAGTAATGAAAACGAAATGGAAATAAAAAATAATTTTAATGATTTTAATTCTTAAATAAAATATTGACCGCAAAAAGGGAATATATTTTTGTGATAAAATATGTAAAAAATTTTACAACCTTTGAGTTGTTGTTGGAAAAAAAAAGAATAAAACGCTTAATAAAAGACTTTAAACTTTAAAAAACGTTTGTAGAACAATTAACTAAATTACGAACTATACCCATATCCAAATACAATTCGGAAATTAGCTTAACAAACATGGATCAAAGTAGTTTCCTTAAAAATATTTGATTTTCTTCGACCACTATCTGTACGATTACTTTCCTCAGATACAAATTTCGGGGCTGTTCCCATAATTATAAACATTTTCCCCATTATATTTGGCTTCTTGCTTGGTGTATTAGCTGTCAAAAGATATTTGACGTCTTGCTTTAGCACTATTATTGCCAATATCCGTAATCAATTGTGAATGGGCTTTTACTGCCGAACCATTATTGTTGTTTTTGTGACCGCTGCCAGCATACGGGCTCATGTTGCGCTGATCTTTACCTGTGAAATTCTTTTGAGCTGATCTTCTCAGTTCACAGTCAACATTTTCACGTAAGACCACGCCGCATAGGTTGCTTTTCGAGGAGCTGTTTTGTAGATTAGTATTGTGTTGTATGGATTTACTGGCACTGCGTGGATTTGAAGTTTGTGATGATTCTGATATCAAAATATCCTGTGATATTTGACCCAAAAAGCTGCTTTGGGATATAGTCATGCCATTGGTAGAACCACAAAAACCCGATGATGTTTGACTGACAGGGCCAAAGGAATCAAAGGAATTATCGACATTGAACAGACTACTCGTGGAGCCTTTAAGACTTAATGACTGCGATAGGCTTTGCTGTTTAAGCTGTTGATATTCTTCACGTCCTATATAACCAGAAAGACGTGTTGACGATTGACGTTTGGTTTCTTCAATTTGTATTTTAGCCTGTAGATAAATATCGTCGGCTGAAGAGCCAGCAGTTACCGGGTAAACATATTTTTTGGCCAGTCTGAAATAAGAAGAAAAAAAAATAAATAATATTGTTCTATCTACTCCAAACGAGCATTATGTATGGACGTACCTTAATAAAGTTTCACTATTACTGGTGCTGTTCTTTTGGTAGTACTCCTGAAATATTCTCTTAACAACTCTGGCCAATATTGCGGCATATTGTTTGAAACTTTCATGTTTGACGGTGATTTTTCTCTCCTGCAAGGCCTGCGAAACAGCCCAAAGCAATTTCTTCTTTTGGTTTTCCGTTAAACTACTCGATAAAGTCGTGTTCTCCGAGTAGGCCTTTTGCAGTTTAGCGCCTAATAGAGATGATATTGAATTAGTGTGCTGCAACTGCTGACTACTATTACTGCTGCCGGTGGAATACAGGGATGAATTAGAGGCTGTAGTAGATGTATTGGAAGCACAAGGTAATTGTTTGTGTTTTGTTGAGGAACCAGCCCCAATACAAAAACTCTGACTTTTAATTTTAAGTGCTCTAGGCGTAAGGTCAGTTGAGCTATTGGTCTTAAAGAGTTTGCTACTTTGTAGCGTTAATTCATCGTTAACGATATCGTCATTATCATCATAACGATTACGTTTACGTTTAAGTAACATGTCCAATTGTGTGGTTGTACTGGTAGCATTTGGAGCAAAATATGCACTGGCAACAGATTTGTGTTCGTTTTGCTGTTGTTCCTGTTTGACGGGGCTAAAAAGCAAAGCTCTTTTTGACTTCTCAACGCGATTAGCTAATTCGGGTTTCATGGCAGGTGGTTTCGGTAACGAAGTTGTTCTTTGTTGTACATGTTTGGCAGGGCTCTGGAACAAGGCTCTTTTTGATGTCTCACGTGAAGGGCCAGGCTTAACAATATCATTGCGAAATAGACGTTTACGGGCAGATGAACTGGGTGTTTTACGAGCTATAACAAAAAAATTAAGTGAATAAAATAAAAATTATACAGTTTCTTCTTCCAAACTTACTTTTCTTCTTGCTGCCACCAGGTGTCATACGCTTTGGAGTAGCCTTACGACGATTTTTAACTTTCCTAAAGACATCAGAAAAGAATGAAAAAATTAAAATACATTTTCTTGCTTAAGTAATTACAACAACATACTTTTTATCTAAAAGAATTTGTGGTCCTACTAGAGAGCTAGTTTTCTGTGTAGCTAAATTAGCCGAAGAGAATATTGCACGTCTTTTGGCCAAATGACTTAAACGATTACCCGGTGATTGGCATAACAATCTGGCGACAAAAGTGAAAGATATTAGATTTTTTAAAGGTCTAAAGAAAAGCCACAAATACATACTTAAGACGGGTGTTACGTTTTTTAGCCGATGAGGGTGAATTTTGATACGATGATGCAGTTTCAGCGCCTATAAAACGTTCCATAACAGACAAACTTAAGTATTCGTTACTTTCCGAGGCCTTATTTAAATTGTAACTGAAATAAAGAAAGAATAAGGAAAACTTTTAATACAAACTTAAGGTACAAAAAACACAATTTTATTAATAATTACCTTAAGCCATGCTGTCTAACATTTAATATATCGCGCCAAGGCATAGTTTTAGTTTCTTCTAAACTATGAGTGGGACGGAATAAACTGGCTGGTCTAGTAGCTGTTGCCACATTATTTCTACTGTGCTTTGAAGATTCGTCTTTAATGTCATTGAAAAAATTTAAAATTTCATTTTTCTTCGATAGCACAGTACTAATCATATCCACTTGAGGTATAGTAACGGAGGGTGGTGGCAAGACGCCAGCTAAACATTCACGTATACGCCTTAACATTTCACGCTCTCGGCGGCAATTGTCTTTAAAGAGTGTATACGAGTCCGATGAGTTGCCGCTGATACCAAAACCACTGCCGTGTGTTAAACTACAATCCATTGTCTGATCATCATGGGCAAAACTCGATTCCGTGGGACAATTAAGAGAATTATCAGCCAAATTACAGGTAATCAATGCGGCCGATTGTGATGCATTTAATACTGTGGAGCTGTTTGCTGTTAAAATATTTAAATTTTCTGTTTGCACAATTTTCTCCACTGCATCAATATCATCCTCCTCCTCAGGCTCAGCCTGTACCTCTTCTTCCTCTTCGTCATCTTCACCAAACAAATCTGGAGACTTTTCGTTGCTGTATTTTTTTAAAATGAAAGAATCAGAAACTTGCTGTGATGAATTGAGAGAGGAGGACTCCATTAAAGTGGATAAACGACGTTCTACTAACACAGGCTCGTTATTACAGTTTTGTGTGGTTTCTTGTGTTTTCGTTAAACTCCTAATTTTGCCATTAAATGACAATTCAGATGAGGGATTATAATCACTAATTATGGATTTATGGCTTTCGGCACTAGATCTTCTTATTTCCGTTTTGGCACTATCCCTAGGCAGTTGTATGTCTACGGCATTACAACTGTTTTCATCTACAATGGTATCATAGAATTTCGAAAATAACATTTTACCAGGCGAAAGCTTTTGTTGGACAACTATGCTGCAGTTCTGCTGAGGTGACTGTTGCTTTTGCTGGGACAGTGGGCTGGGATAAATTAAACGTTGCAATTTGCCGAAAGGACTTGTACCAAATCCTTCAAATGATGACTCTTGGCTGGAATTGAGCGGTATGCCAAACATTAATTCACGTTGTTGCTGTTGTTTTAAAATATCTTTCTGGGCGATATTATCCAAATTATAGTTAATTTCATTCAGGGAAGGCAAAGTCATTGATTTTGTTGAAGACATTGTTAGAGAGGTAGTGGTTACGATTACTTCGTTATCGAACGACGGTGGTTTCATATAGTATAGGGTACCATAATCCGGATGCTCCTCCACGTAGTACTAGAAAATAAAAGAGTGTATTAATCTTATTTCTGAGATCGTATACTCTTTTCATTTAGAATAGGAACCGAAAAAAGAAGACGCACAGTTAATATGTACTTCACTTTTACCTTAAGTTTCAAAAAAAGTTACAACCCGTTTGGTAAATTAATACTAGACAAGGATGTTGATTGTTTGAAGACAGAAAGCAAAGTGCATTTTATTCATACAATTCGTTCGCCTTTTATAGCATTTCAAAACACACATACATAGGCAGTTCTTAATATACATATCAGTGTTGCCACCTTGTGTGTAATTACACATATTGTGCAGTGTTACCACCAACAGCTTTATGACTTACACACAACTGGCATCGAAATTACACATATGAAAAAAAATTACACACAAAATTCTGTTGTTGTAAATATTGCATATATACAAACATAATTGTTCGTTACAACCCTTCAGTCAGGATTTCGACCTAGCTTCTCACACTGTTAAAAATTAGCGATTAAAGAAAAAGGTAGGACAAAAAGTAAAATTACACACAAATTACACACGAAGCTAATTACACACTTGCTACACACACAATTAAAAATTACACACAATATCAGTGTTGCCACCTTGTGTGTAATTACACATATTGTGTGTAATTTTTAATTGCGTGTGTAGCATGTGTGTAATTAGCTTCGTGTGTAATTTGTGTGTAATTTTACTTTTTGTCCTACCTTTTTCTTTAATCGCTAATTTTTAACTGACAATTTATTAACACCGATTTGTTTTGTAAATTTATTGCAATTTCCAACATTAGCTTGCAAAAACAAGCACCTAAATCCTTCTATATTGTGTGATATTTCTTACTAAAATAGAAAAATATTTTTATTCGCTTGTGTTTTAAATAAAAGTTAGAAATGTTATATGTATATTATTTTAAGTACATATAGGTAGTGTGTAGGCTTATTAGACGTTAGGCCCGAGTTCAACCTCAGGTCAGACATCAAAACCAAAAATATGAAAAAAAATTTCTTCGGCGTCTTCCTCTCAGTAGATTTCTGGCAAAAACTCTGAGGGTTAATAAAATTGCCATGAAGGGCTTCTCAAAAATCTGTCGTTCGGAGTCGACTTTAACCTGTAGGTCCCGCCACTCACGCACACAACATAAGTGGTGTGAGAAGCTAGGCCGAAATCCTGACTGAAGGGTTGTAATGAACAATTATGTTTGTATTTATGCAATATTTACAAAAACAGAATTTTGTGTGTAATTTTTTTTCATATGTGTAATTTCGATGCCAGTTGTGTGTAATTCATAAAGCTGTTGGTGGTAACACTGATACATATAAACAGAGTTGTATTAATTGAATAATGATACAACAGGGTTGCATTTAATAAAATCTGTTAATAGCCCATTTACACTACAGCGAAATCTAGTAGATTAGATTTCAAATCTTGCTCAAAATCTAGATCGTTTACACTGGATTTATTTGACAGTAGCAAGATTTCATTTTAATAACAAAAACAGCTGACTGAAATTTAAAAGAAAATAATATTTTCAAATTTAGTTTAATACCAAACAAAAATGAAAAATATAGGACATTTAGGCCCCGATTATGGTTCACAACACATAAATGTTGTGTTGTAACAGAGACAACACAACATTTATTACTTTCTTGATTATGGTTTACAACATCTAGATGTTGTGTATGTCACAGTGTTGCTCTTCAATGTTAGTATACTTTTCCTTCAAAATACAACCCTGAGTGTATAAAACTGCCAATTGAAAACAAAAATTATTACGTTAAAAAAACAAAAAGCCTACATAAAACACAAACTTTAACTCTTGTTAAAACATGACAATTAAAAATAAAGGCTAGTTTTATTAGCGTTTATATTTTATGTATGTATTGCAATAAATTCATTTCAAAAGTACTTCAAATTAAAATATATAAATATAAAAAAACCTTCCACGGCAAATTCACATGAATTCGCCTAGAAACCTTCTTATCACATTAAAATTTATTTAGATCACATAGTTACTTAAAGCTAAAATACAAATTCATAAATAGTTTAAAATATCAAGTTTTTTTTTTGGTTAAAAGGAGTTTGGCTTTTAATAATTCATTTTGTAATTCAGCCTTTTCCCTATTTATTTCTAGCATTTTTTATTTATTTGATAATTTTTATATGAGCCCTTCTCAAGATGTTTTAACGTAAGCAATATCTCCTGTAGGTTCTTTTCTTGCCTTTTTAAGGTTTTTATACGCTCATCCCCTATCTTATTTTTTGTATTTTGTAGCTTTTCGACAACTGCTGTTTCCACTGGTTAGTGCTAGTTGAAGGCCCTTCAATTTCGTGTGACGATTCGTCTTGAATTTGTAATCCCATTGCAGATCCATTTGGATTTACTTTCCAATGCATAAACACCAACTCTACGGTGCTCTGCTCCAATTTCCTGCTAATTTCCGTCGACGGACTACCACCTTGAAAGTTTTTTTTCTTTTGGCAGAGAGTTTTCTTTTCAAATTGGCTTTATAATGAGTCCATGCCTTAAAAATGCTACAATTCATCTACTAACCCTTTGCCATTCTTTTGAAACTCTAACGGGTGGGCCCAAGTCATTTAGCTCCAATGAAAATTGCTCCCACGTCCCTTTGTGCTGATTCTTATTTGCTCCAAATGATAACTTGCCAATGTCAGGATTTGCTGTCATGAACTCGACCAGCTTTTCCTTCTGCTTGTTAGTGATTATTTTTCTATAAAATATTTTCAGTTATTTATAATTTTTAAAATTTCCACAAAAAATTATATGCACTGTTTTATACATATACTTATAAATTTTTATACATTTTCTTTTTTAAACTGAATGCGGCAACAAGACAACACCTAATGAGCTGTTGTAAGTTTTTGACAGTTCTGACAACACTTAAAAACAACTGTTGTAAATCATAATCGGGCTATGTGAACACACACAACATAAAGTACAACACTAGCGATAGATGTTGTGAATCATAATCGCAATTTTAAAACTACAACACTAAATTTACAACTGTTGTGAACCATAATCGGGGCCTTAGTATCGTTTTAGAATGAGCCACAACAAACTTTTCAGTTGTTATGCTGGTGTGAAAACATTATAAAGCTAACATCCATAAACAAAACTGATCAAGGGTCCGCCAAATAACTTTTTTTTTTGAAAATGCTTAAAAAAAAACTACTGAATATTTTCTCAAATTCTTTTTTTATTTGAAAGTACAATCCTTCCGGTTAATAATGGAAAATAATTTCATTAAAATGGCTGCCTCGGCTGGCCATGCAGTAGCCTACACGATCGGTCCTATTTTTAAGCACATTATCGATTGTGTGCCACTGTATTTCACCAATATTGTCCTTTCACGAATATTGTCCTTCACGAATATTGTCCTTTAAAGCGTCAATTGTCTCTGGCTTGTCGGCGTAACACTTATCTTTGACGGCACCCCATAAATAATAGTCCAACGGTATCAAATCGCAGCTCCGAGGTGGCCAAACGACATCAGCTCTGCGGCTGATAATGCGATCTTCAAAATCAGGGTGCAAAACATCGAGTGTAGTTTCGGCTGTGTGTCACGTAGCGCCGTCCTGTTGGAACCAAATGTTGCCAATATCCTCCTCTTCTATTTTTGTGAACAAAAATTCGTTCAACATGGCCCCAAAAACGATCGCCATTGACTGTAACGGTCATAGAATTGATAGATTTTTATTAAAGTATCGTACAACCCCGACTTTAACAACTGGCCTAACTCCAGCGGATATAATTTTTCAGTACAAACCCCGAACCTTGCTTACAACTTTAACTTTTAATAAATCAGATTTAACATTTGGGAAAATTCAGAGTCAGTCTAACAGAGTAGTTAAACGGAAAATACCATGTTTTAAGGAGGGGGAAGAGGTATGGTACAGGAATGTTTATTCAAATTTAGTAAAATGGGTGAAGGCAAAGGTCATAAAGAAACTGAGTAGCTATAGATATATGGTGTTAATTAATGGTGTGTTGAGGCAGGCGCACACGGATCAGATAAGAAGGTATTTTAGTCAGAGTAGGGATATTATATTAGTACCGTCAGCCGAATGTGAGGCTGTGGAAAAGAAGAACTTGGGTGATGAGGAAGATAGAAGGGTTGTTACGCGAAGTATGGCTAAGAAGAAGATTATGTTAGGGGGGAGTGAATTTATTTAAGTTGGGAGGAATGATATGTATTTATAATTGAAACTCTCTTAATTATTAAGATCTCTTATTATTAAGTTCTCGCTACTATGTATTATTATAGGTAGTATAGGTTTAAGAATATAATTATGTCAATAATAAACTAGTCTTTAAGTAGAACTCAACCCCGCTGGTTTTAATTATAACAGTTTTGTATGGGAAATCTAGTTAAAATCAACTAGATTTGGCTCGAAATCTCATAAGTACTAGATTTCGCTGTAGTGTAAATGGGGTATTAAATTCAAATGTAAGATTCAAATATGTGATCAAAATATTAATATGAAAATAAATGATTATAATTCAATAAATATAAAGTGAATGATAAGGTTATACATAAAATAAATTAAATAAATGAAATTAAATAAATATAATAATATTGAGCTGCTTCCAGAGAATATTAAATTTTCTCTAACAAAACATTGTTTTTAAAACAAATATGTACACGGTATGAAATCTTTGTTCCGTTGTCTACATACATACATGTATGTATTGCCTAAGAATATGAAAGAAAAATGTTGATCGCTTTTCTATGACAAGAAGGGTTTTGTTTTAAACAAATGTTATGTTTTAAAAAATACCCCGTGTCTATAACACGCAGACGTATTTGTTTTATAAACAAGTGGTGAGAACACACACAAAGGCATTAGCGTTTAGAAAGTAATTGGGGGGGTTATTTATACAAACAGTTGTTAATGTTGGAAGATAGGCTATCTAATTTGAAGACATGTTATAACATGTCAGCCTAGGGTTTCTTTAAAGGCATGACAAAACACAGATGGTTACGTTATGAAGAAAACAAGTATAATTGATAACACACATAGAAAAAGAAAATTAAATTGTTAAGCTTAAGAAATTTAATATCAAAACGTAAAATTTCATTACAGATACCATAAGTACATTATTTTAAGAAAAAAAAAGTTTAAGAAAATTTCGAAAAGAGGAAATGCCTTAAAAAAACGAAATAGAACAAGCAGAACGAGCAGTGACCTCTGATCCACGTAATAAATAAAAAAGAAGAAGAAAAAAAAACTTCTTTGATTGTATTGTAAATACGAATAAGGAATACGCAGTCCGCCTGAGTATCAGTCGAGATTGGTTGTAGCGTCTTAAGAAGTTGCAGTTAATATTAAGCTGTCCAAGGTTCTGAAGCACTGTGGCACTAAGAAGAACAGAATTGCTAATGAACTAGCGCCTCATGCGATTATAGAATATTTGCTAGCCCAGTAAGGTAGCCCTACGTTTTGGCTAGGTAGCCTCTTAGAACTTAAATAAAATTTGTTACTCAGAGAACAGATACATCCGCAATTTATATAAATTATCTGGTAATAAAGAGGAAGCCAGATAAACATACACAGGTTATTCAGCTAGCGTTTCATTAATTGTTGTAGTAGGATTGCGATTTTATTGAGACTGGCTGGTGAAATGACTCTCTCTCTCTGTTCTTTGTTTCTTCATTCCTTTTATCTTTTTTCAAATGACTTCACCTTCCATTTCACTCCTAATTTTATTTAATAGATACATAGTTGTCACTATTTTTCTTTTATTCGCTCTCTTTTTCATATCCTGCTTTCACATGTTTTCAAGTTACATGCGTTACCGAATCCTACTCACAATGAATCGATCTTTTTTAGTCTTGGGCGATTTTTCTAATCTTTTGTTTTGCTAGTTGAACAGGTGGTGTAGGTCTGATATAGCAGATTTGAGGATAATGGACTAGCCATCTGTCTTTGTCTGGATAGAATGCACCCACTGATGGAAATGAGAAACTTTACTCAATAAATCATTTAGGTTAGAGTTATGATTCCATTCACGACATATTTACTGCCTTCTAAAAAATGTCCGTTCCAATTGACAAAACATAGTTAAAATAGATTTTTACAGGCTTCAAACGAAACGACAACAAATATAACTAAAAACGGTGGTTATTACTTGACGTTTGGGGCTATAACGTGGATGCAGAGGTACCTCTTGAACAAGTGTGACCTTATATTACCTTAAGAGATCACAATTTCTATGTTATTGGCATATTATTTATTATTATTATTATATTATTCAACCCTTAGGGCTTTCTATTAGAGAAGTGAGAAACTGTGTGTCTTGAAAACAATGCCATCCTACACACATCAAGGCTGACTCGCCTATAGCTCTGACATCTTAGTATACATCTGCTTTCCGGTACCATCACTTCTTGCCTATGGCAAATAGCTTTAATAGTGCTAAACGTGCGGGAGTTCCTTTGAGGCGTGCGAAATGAAAACTTAAAAACTAATAAACGCCTCGAATAAAACATACTACAGATGTTGTAAAGAAATCAACTTGAGGTTTTGTTTGAGTCTTTAATACTTATGTATGATAGAATATACAAGCACTTGGAAAAGCTATTCAGCCATGGACTTTATCAGTAATTTAACAACACATATAAATTTCTGATTGAATAATTGGGAAGATTGAAACAATTTCTATTTGTTAAACCTGTTATAAGAGGTTTTACTGGTTGTTACATTCCACAGTATTACCTGCCTTTACAGCTTATTAAGTCAAGTGAATACTCTGAAGACTTCTTCGAACTTAAATAATTAAATTCTAACATAAGGGCTGTTATTTGACGAAATATTATTAAAATGAATATTAGTTATGAGGTGGTTGTGGGTATGTGAGGGTGTTTAATGTGTATGGTCGAATGACTTTAATATGAACATTAATTACAATGAAATCATTGCTGTTTTTGTTTTAATGGCCAAAACTTACCCCACTACCGGAGGAGGCTTCCAATTCATAATTATTATTATAAATGTAATTTGTATCATTTAAAGAAGTCATTATTTAGGTATCTAAAACAAAAATAAAAATTTCATTGAAAATTTTTAACAAAAACTCCTGACCAAACTTTTCAGAGTTTATAAAAAAAAAAAGCAAATGCTGTAACGCCACGACAATGGTCTGTATTAACGCAAAGACACTAAACGTAGAAAATAGCAAAATAATATAAAGAAACTGGAATATTTACCTTAATTTTAGAAATGTTTTAACTTTAAAACTTTAACAAAAAGTTAAAATATTTCATTAAAAACCACAGCTGATAAAATGTAAAAATAGAAACAATAGAGAGGGAAAAAATAACGCGCGCGCGTTGCTGCTGCTTTTAACCAAGAGAGAGAGAAAAAACCTAGGCGCACTTCACATAAAGCTTCGCGACGTCGCAGCAGCAGAACTTGAACGAGAAAAACAAGGCGTAACACACTCTGATTTAGAATATAAATATTTAATGTATTTTTTATAATATGCACATTATTTCGGTGTTTATCTATGAGTTAATAATTAAATTTTATATAAAATTGTTTATTTGGTTAAATTAAATCCTTTTAAAAGGATTACTTTCACACTTCTATTAAACACAACCAACTACGAATGCGATCACAGAAAACTATAAAACTCTGCTATGTTGGCTTAGCTAAATATAAAGAGTTGTATTTTTTCCACAGTAATTCACTTTGAAATGATAGCACGAAATGTACCATAACATTGGGTTTAAAGTATTAAAAGCACGGCAAATTCATATAAGGTAGCCGCAAGTCTACAACAAGTACAACATTGCAAAAAAAAAAAAATGGAAAAGAAAAAAAATTAACAACAACACACAAACGCACAACAAACACACACAAATTTTGACAGCCCAAGACTAGTCAGCTGCTTCCTCGGGGTCACTTGTTATGAATTCGCTTTGATTAAAAGCTTATTAAGTTTATTTTGGAGCATAAAAAGAATATAGATTTATAAACTTGTATACTTTTTTAAATAATACATATGATTTATTATATGTTTTATTAATTAGGATTAAATATACCGCCTTTTTTTTTATCAACTTTAAAGAATTTGAAAAAAATTACAAACTTTCAATGAAATTCATTTGCCAAATACAGTGGTATACAAATATATTCACACATCACACAATTTTCTAATGAACTGGCCTACTTAAAAATGGAATTCATCATATTTATTTGTCAATTCATTACGAGTTATTAAATTTTTAAAAACAAACAACCATTATATAACTAAGTTTCTTATATATATATTTTTTTTTATTAAATTAATATTTTCTGTTTGAATTTTTAAAAATAGAATTATATTAAATAATACATTATCATTTCAACGTCAAATCTTTAAAGCTTAGCCTTAAATTGTTAATAGTAAAAGACTTCATTTCTTATCATTTAGAAAATATAACTTAAAACTAGTATTTTGAAAAGTATAATAATATTGAAAGTCGATGACATATACTGACTAGAAATTAGGAAGTAAATAGATAAATATATAAGTGTAAAAAATACTCTTAAAATTAAAACAAAATATGTCTATATAAATAGATATTGACTTAAAAAATAGGTGGGATTTTTTTTTTGTTAAACTTGAAAAAATTTAAAAAATAAATTTCATCTGCTTTTTAAGTGGAATGAATACTTAGGATAACTAAGATTAGAAAACACAAATAACTTAATTTTATAAAGGGAATAAACAAGGTAGATTTCGTAGTAGATTACTTAAATAGTTTACATATTGAACTTGGAATCACAAAGATTTTGACCGGATAAACAAATATTTTAACTGAGAATTTTTAAAAGAATTTGAAGGTGAACTTAAAAACTAAATATGTATACATTTTAAAACAAAGCAAATTGTCTAGTGTCTTTCTTTGTCTTTTCCAAAGACTATATTTACCGTTCATTTATATTATCTCAAGATATGTTTTCTTAAAGTGTTTGTTTGTTTTTGTAGTTGTAGAAAAATTGAGTCTTTGTTTTTAATAGGTCTCCTAAAAATATTGTTTAAATTTAATCGTCAAAGAATAATATTTCCAATATACGTTTTTGAACGTTTTTACGTCGTTCCTTGGACATTTTCAACAACTCGGTGGTGACTAACTCTCCGAGTAAATGTTCCGAACTACGTTGTAATGTGGGCTGAGGTGTTGATGGTACTTGAAATTTATTAAATTGTTGCGAAGGACCAACATTACTGTTGTGCTGTTGTTGATGCGTGTGATGGTGTTGAGGCAACTGTTGATAGAGTTGGAAAAGAAAATCCGCATTCGATGAAAACATATTTGATGAGGGCGTTTGTGAATTGTTACTGTGATTATTGTTATTGTTGTTCGCATTGTTTACACTGCTATTAGAGTGAGAACGTTGTAAAACGGCAGCAGCAGCAGCACTGGATGTAGAAGCTGACATGGTTTGAAAGGGATTTTCGGCGGTGTGATGTTCATTCAATATAGTCTGGGGTTGTAGCATAGAAGAGCTATTGTCATCCGTATCTTCGTCTTCGGAATCGTCACCGAAATGGGGATTATTATTGTTGGCATTAAGATTGTTGTGGGAATTGTGATGGCTATTGTTGTTGTTGTTGCTATTATGCAGCTGAGGTGAAGTAGTGCTGTTGTTTAATTGGACTCGCGGTTTTTTCGTATTGTAATTAATGGAGACTGATGAATCTAAATCATCATTGTTGGTATCGTTAAAGGAATGATTGTTAAAATGATGATTACTATTATTACTACCGCCACCAACGCTACTACCACCACCATTACCGGCCACAGTAGAAGAGGAGTTATGGACAGCCGGTTGAACTGTTGAAGACGAGTGTCCTGCACTCGCTGAACCGTTGTGGTGATTAGTAACTCCTAAGGGTGATGACAAAGGCGATTTTATAGATGATGACGATGAGTGAAGGCCGGAATTGCCACCGCAACCATTACCAGATGAGCCGTTCATAGTGCCGCCTCCCACAACGGCTGACAAAGCTGAACCTGCAGCTTCTCGAAAATGTTCGTTATAGTTCTGTGGTGAATCTGCTGCCATGGCGGCGGCTACCGACTGTTGATGCATTTGTGTTTGTGATATCTGCTGTAAATGTTGCGATGCTACAGCAGCAGCAAAATCTCGAAAAACCTGATCAGCTTCTAATTTTACACGGCTATCACCCTCTATGACAGAAGCTGCTGCAGCAGCCGAACTTAAAGCATTCATAGCATGCTGTTGGTCCTGAAAATGATGGCTGTGTTGACCGAAATGGCCCATGCTCTTCATACTACTGTTCGACTTAGAGTCCATATTATAGTCATTAAAGTTGGAGCTATTGGCCGAATGTGGAGAAGTTAAGAAATTTGGTACGTTTCTATATGATTTTCTTGGCTGTATGTGGGAATCTAAAAATTTCATTTTCTCCAAATAAGGACGTGACAAATGCTCATAAACAGGTGGATCACCTTGTTTACGTTGGCTAACGTAACGTTCTCGTAAATATTTCCAACGTTTTTTACATGTCTCCACTGGAAATAAAGTTCATTTGAAATTTTTTTGAATAAACATGGTCACCTTAAAAATAATATTCAACTTACCGTCGCTTCTCAACTTCATGGCTATGGAAGACCAGGCCTCATCTTTTGTTTCATATTTATTGGCCGACACTGGGCCATTGCCATTGCTGCCATTAAGATAATATTTCTGGCGATTGTAAATAACAGCATGCAGGGCCACTTCATCAATTAACTGTTCATCCATCATATTGGCGAAATTAAACAATTTAAGCAAAAATTTCTAATAACTGATTTATTTTCTACCACGCACCGACTTTAATGAGAACAAAATTAAAAACGCATCAACGACACTTCATCGATAATTAAAGGTCTTTCTGTCTCTTCCTCTCTTACTCGTTTTGTTTTAATTTAATTAATTACAACAACAACAAAAACACATACATTTGAACACTATGAATACAACACCAACAACGTTTTCATCTATTTCTAATTCTTTTTTTTGGTATGACGGCTCACATTAAAATAAGACAACCAACATCATATTGATTTGATTTCGTATACACCTTTTTAACACTAATGAACGATTTATGGATTTGTTATTGTATTCAGTTTTGTATAGGTATTATTAATAAAGTCTTAATGTTTCACTAATTAATTCTGAATATTAAATATACAACAAAAAAAGCATCTTTATTTAACGGGCTTAAAAATTTTCCGTAACAAAAAAGAAGAACCAAAACAAACTTGTAAATTAATATGAAGTTGGATGCAGTTTAAATCTAACGGAGAGTGTTATCAATGCTTAGTGAGTGGTAAGAGATTAAAGTAGAAAGAGAGTGAGAATGATTACTTTAGCGGGACTAAATAACGGATGCTTAGTATTTGAATATAAAGAACAAAATTTGCAATTTTAAAAAACTGTTTAAAATGTAAAGAAAAGAAAAAGTTTGCATAAAAACGGCTTTAAATGCTAAAATAAGCTTAATTATGTTACAATCGAATATGAATAATCGAAAAAAAGCTTACAAGGGTTTAAAGTAGTAGAAAGAGAGTGGAAATGATGTGAAATAGGAAAGTTAAAAAAATTTTCGGTTACAATTTCAAAATTCGAATTTTTTAAATGCAATAATTATTTAGTAATTTTTATTATTATTGTTTTAATCTAGAGCTTAAAATTAAAATAAATTGAAAAATAAATTAAAATGAATTTAAAATAAATTAAAATGAATTGAAAATACATTTAAAATTAATTAAATTAAACTTAAAATAAATTAAAATCTTTAAATACTATTTTAATGAGAATTACAATTAAGTTTTGCATGTCTAATAGTCTTTATCGCCCGTAGTTTCTACTTCATTTGTGGTTTCAAAGCCCATGGTTTGATTCGATTTGTTGGCAAACCATTTTACGAATACTGCACGATTACTAGCTGATGGATCTAGGCAAAATCAAATATTATTATTTTTTCAATTGAAATAAATTAAAATATATACAAAATGCTTACAGTTGTGTTCATGTTCTTTATTACAATTCGAGGGACAAAGTCTAAAATGGACATCAACAGGGCTTTCGGCAATAATCTCTAGACGTGGTATATTAACGCTGTTGTCTTGAACGCAGGCTGTTTCTGCAATTGTTTTATTTATATTATTATTAATAACTGTTGTTATTGTTGTTGTTTTTGTAATCACTGGTTGTATTTTAAATTCATAAAATAATTTTCTTTTATTGCAATCGTGATTATCTTGTGACTGTTCTTCCCTAACTTTCAAATCTAAAAAGTTTGTAGGGTTTGAGGTAGAAAGTGTAGGCGTTAATGTAGTGGTAGATGTATGTTGCAAGAGAGTTGTTTTGACGATGGGAATGTCAGTAGAAAAGGGATTAAAGGTAGAAATTGGTATTGCGGTAATGTTTTCTAATTTGCTTACTTCTTTGAGTGGGGAAATTGATGAGATATGCACTTCAGGGGAATTTTTGGGAACTCTAGAAGTTTCTGGAACTGTGAAAATATCGGGAACTGTGAATACTTCTGGAAGTTCAGAGGTATTAGCAACCGTGACGTTTTCTAGAACTTTGGTAACTTCTGGAACTTCAGTAAGTTTTGCAACTAAGGAGTTTTCCGAAATGGTGGAGGTATTTGGAAGTACAGAAGTTGTCCGGTCTTCGAATAATTTTGTTAAAGTGGAAATTTCCGAAATTCTAGATATTACCGGAACTATTTCGTTTTTATTATCTTCACCAATGGGACTCTCTGTAAATGCTGGATGTTCGTCAGCTGGTCTTAGTTGTATAGGTGGTGAAATTGTTGTTAAAACCATTGATTCTAACACAGAAGCTTGTCTTCGTTTTAAAACAACAGTCGATTTATCTTCTTCTTTGGCACTCATCTCTTCAGGAGTTTGCCCATCGACGTTCTTATCCGTGACAATATTGGTTACAACGAATTTTGGAATAGCAGTAGCAGTATCAAAATTATAGTCCACATTAATATCAGTGGTAAAATCATTTCCTGGATTAATAGTAACGTAATCAAAATCAGTAGTTTGTTCAGGACGATCTTCCATGTGAATAGTTCTACTATGGACTGGTAGAAATCCTTCTGCACTAAGAAAATGGGGTTCTACTGTATTTTCATCATCCAATAAAGTTTTATTTTCTCTTGTTTCTGAACTCAGTTCCTCATCATTCAGTAGTATTTCCTTATTCAAGAAATCAATTTCATTTACAGTAGAAGCTTCTAAATTCCAAGGACTTGATGTGGAGATGGTTGTAGCAGCCCTACTGTCAGCTGTTATTATGCTTTTATCCGAAGGCATTTCTGTGGTTGACTGTTCCAAAGCTTGGGATATCATATTCTCAGATGTTTGTGTAGTTCCTAAAGGTATCAGATTATTTTTGTTATTTGCTAAGGCTTCGTTCAGTTCCATATCTTTGGTTTGGTCTGCTCCCAATGTAGTAGTAGCGGTGTTTACATGTGTGCTTAGTGTTGTGGGTGTTAATGCCCCTGCTGTTTTGTTCTGTTTTATCAGTGCACTTCTAGAACCGCGTGTAAATTCTGAAGCTAGTGTTGTGACTATTGCTTGATTTGTAGTGTCTTGGCTAAGTGTTATGGCACTTGGTTTACATGAGTTGGTGTGTGTCTGAGCTGTAAGAATATCTGTATAGAATTAAAAATTTTGAAATACGAGTATATATTCAAAGTGTTTCCATATAAAGACGAAGATTTTCTTGTGGGTTCCTTTAAAAGAAATCCTTAATTTCTGAACCCTAAACTTAAACAATTGGAAATGGTGTAATTAACCTACTTAATCTTACATACCTGAGGGCACAGCTTTATCATCTTCGTTGTGGATTTTATTCATTTCCGGGCATGGTATAGTTAGTGCAGCACTGTGAGGTTGTACAGAAGTTGATAGAACAGTGGTAGAGGTCGAAGTGGTGGTAATATTTGGAGTTGTAGTTTCTTCCGGAATTATGGTGGACTCTTCGTGAATAGGTGTAGATTCTTCGGACAGTGTGCTAAGTTCTTCGGCAATGATTGTAGTTTTTTCTGGTTCCATTGTTGTGCTTTCGGAAGTGGCTATAGTTGGATCAGTTGTGATTTCTTGGATGGGTACAGCTTCTGTTAAAACTATTGGGATTTGGAAGTCATTATTTGTAGGTATTTCATTATCACTGCCTGAAATTAAAGGCAACGATTCTTTTGATTCATTGTCCAAAATAAACGTGGTGGCCCAATTTAGAGTTGTTGAGTCGACAGCTTCAGTAGTGAATATTTCCATTGGACTAAGGGTCGTGAATTCTTGTGAACTTTCTTCTTCGTCTTCTACGGATACATCATCACCAAATTGGAAGTGTTGAAATGGAGTGGTTTCCTCAAGTGGTAGTGGTGCAAAGGTTGTGTTTATAACAACAGGGTGCATAGTTGTAGGGTTATCATCCTCTGGCTCACTTTCACTTACACTTTGGTTTTCACTTTCACTCTCACTGTTATTGCAGCCACTCATGGTTAGTGCTTCTAAAGGAAATTCTTTTTAAAGACAACAAATTTTTATTCTTTTTTTCTTATGAAATCGTTAAATATTTTACCTTCTTTCGATAACTCTATGGGATATGAATTATCCTCCATTGAGTCCAAATTAAATTGTGCTGGATATACTTTGGGATGATAGGCTAAACTATTCGATTTTGGATATACTAGCTCAGCTATTTGTATACAATCACATGGTACTTGTTGTGCAGGCAAACAGTTATTCTTTTGCAAATCATAGAACTGGCCATTGGGACATCTGTAAAATAAATAGGCTTAGAATTTGGACTTTAACCGTTTTACTGAAATATTTTTTTACCTTAATCTTGTTTGCAAATACATGCCATTATCTTGTCGCTCGCAGCTATAGTACAGGGAACAATCGGTGGGTGAACGAAATATGCCCGTCTCATAACAGGGTGGAAATTTATTGGCACAATATTCTGGCATATAAGAGCTGCGTGGTGAAATCTGGGTAGGCGTACACTTGTTACCACTTATACATTTCTGGGAGGTCGGCGAAAAGATCATGTAAGGTGGGCAGGTATAAATTTTTGCCTGTAAATCTTCGTCACATTTGTAGTAGAGATGACAATCGGAGAAGAGTGGAAAACGTCCGACTTGCGAACAAGTGGGTATATATTCTGGAGGCGGATGTTGAACGCACTGACCACTTGTGCTATTAAAAATCTAGGCAAAAAACGGAAAATTTAAAATTTTTTCTTAGATAAAATACATTTCCGAATGGGCTGTCCTTGCATCAAAATGGTACTACAGAGGTTTCTTATAAGTAGATTGGTTTAGGAACAAACTAAGGTTAAATAGTGTAAATCTACTTAACTTACAAACTGACATCAATGGACCAAAACTCTTGATTTAAAAGAAAATATAACACATACATAACTGTTCAATGCTTAAGAAGCAAGCTGAGACATACTGATTTAAAGAAGAACCGTGCATTAGCTCATTTGGTTCTGAACTGAACTAAAATCTCAAACTATCATAGAATCAATATAATTCACTAGGTCTAGTTGTAGGCATGATATCCATTTGTTCTATTGATTGAAATATAATACTTTAATGAGCTTACCTGTAAATTCTGACACTTGCCAAATATCACACAATCTGGCTTACAAACATAATAGTACTGTTTCTCCTCTGGGTGGGCCTTCAAACCTACAAATTGATTTGAGCAACGTTTATGCTGAAATAAAAAAAAAATATGAATTATAAGCCTTCGTACCATAGTACTATGCTTGAGAGATTACTCACATAATCTACCAAAACAGGAATACCACCACCGGGGAAAGGTCTCAGAATACCACGACGTTGATCATAATAAGTACCAGGTGGTGTATATAAAGAAGATGTATGAGGGAGTTGATAAGGTTGGGGATAAGGTTGTGGATATAGTGGACTATAATAATCTGGTCCTGTATAACTGTAATCATCATTCTTATAGGCTGTAAACTTTGGCGTTTGGTAACTATAGTTGGGTGGTGTTATGTGGCGACCAGAAGACATTTGAGCCAATAAGGCATTGAGCAATAAAAAGCTGAGTAGATAAGTCATGTTGGGTTGCTATTTTCGAATTGGAAAAAATATTAGTTAAAATTAGATTAAAATTGTTATTTTTTCTATCAATTTATGATTTTAATGTTCTTGTCTATTATTTCCGAAAAAAATTAAATTTTTTAATAATTTTTATTTATGTATTGTATTGTTTTTTTATATTAATTTTTAATATCTTTTTGAATAATTTTTTTTTTATTAATTTTTAATATTTTTTTTTGTACTTTTTTTTATAATTAATAATTTTTCTTTTAATTTTTAATATATTTTTTTACTTTTTTTTTATTAATTTCTATCTTTTTATTTATTTTTATTAATTTATATTTATATTGTTCAAGTTTTTATATTTAAATGTTTTATTTTTTTATACAATATTTATTTTTATATATTTTATTTGATTTTTTTTTAATTTTTTTCTACTTAATTTTTAAATTTAACTATATTATTGTTTTTTTTTATGTAGATTTGTTTAATTTATTTTATTTTATTATTATTTTTAATTTATATATTTTTATTAATTGTATTGTATATATTGTATTATTGTTGAAGTTTTTATTTTAAATGTTTTATTTTTTATACAACATTTATTCTTATATATTTTATTTATTTCTTTTTAATTTATTAACCTTTATTTTTTAAATATTGAATTTTATTTTATTTTTTTATATATTCCTTTAATTTTTTTTATTTTTATTTATTTGAAATATTTAAAAAATATTCTTTTGTATTCCTATTAATAATTTAAGTTTTTTTATATACTTTTTTAATTTTTTTATATCTTTTTTTAAAATTTATTTGAATAATTTTTAAAAAATAATTTTTTTATTACCTTGTATTTATTTTATCAATAAACTGTTGCCTTTAGTAATATTATTTCTTTTTGATTAATTTTTATTGTCCTTTCATTTATTTTTTAAATGATTTTTTAATTAGTTTTATTTTCTGTAATTTAATATAATTTTTTTTAATATTTTTTATAATTTTATACTTTAAATTGCAATAAGTTTTTTAAACAAAATTGTAAAATTTGTTTTTAATAATTTTTTTGAAAATATTTTTATTCTTTTTTAAAATAATATTTTTTTAACAAAATATTTTTTTTATTTAATTTTTTTTTAAAAGTTTCTTTTCTTAATTTATTTTTCTTTAACTCTTCACCGTTTGAGTTGTTATTATACTCATACTAAATCGTTGTGTGTTTAAAATCCGCTTCGAAGCGTGGGTTTAAATGCATTTTGTTACTCAAACTCCACTGCATATATCAGCGTAAGCCAGCTTTTAGTTTAAAACTTTGTTTTTGACTCAAATTTCAATTTTTGATTTTTCATTTGCTTCTTATATAACTCAATACAATGCATGTATTGTCAAACAATAGCGTTTTAACTCATTTATGCACGTAGTTTAATGCAAAAACCTATCAGAACCTAGACAAGAAGAAAGAAATTCTAATAAGAAAGTGGTCACTCGTATTACATACCAGCATAACCCACTCAAATTTCAATTGATACAGAATAAGAGTGTAAATTTGCAAACGAACTGGGTTTAGGTTATTGTCATTAAGAAAGTCAAGTTCATGGCTACTTTTTTTTTGAGAAAAAAAAAAAAACATATTCTGTAATGGAAATTAAATGCTTATTAAACAGTTTTATCATTCATATGTAATATGTACTGCGCTTTACTGTCATTTAACGGCAAATCTTTTCATATGTGACCGACGTTAAGTGCATACTAGCTTGGCTTACATTATTTCTTTTGCTTTTGATTTTGTAATGAAGGGAACAAATATGGTAGAGGAACCGTTCATAATCCGAATAAATTCAATGATGATGTTTGCCACCGTTATACCGTAATATAATCAAAGAGAATCTTTGAAAACGCTAAAGAGAAACATACGTATTAATGGAACGAAGCATATATTCATATATCATATACTCCATGGAGTAGGTTAGGTTAGGTAAGTTAACGGATCCTACATTTAGGTCCATTGTGATACCACAGTCAATATTCAACGTGGGGATTAAACACTTCCTAGAGGAAACCAAACCAAGTGAAAAATAAATCCTACTATTGCAGTATTTTTTATATTAGACAGCTCGTCCAAGAATGTGGTTCTTTTTATAACAAGAGAACAGCACAAGAGAACCACATCTCCTGTAGAAGTCACTTGACGGAATGCCAAGTCTTTCGGCATGTCTTCCAAAAGGACAGTGGCACGTAAGTACCGGCATTATCCGATGGATGGCAGTGCGATTTAAGGGTAGAAGTAAATTGGTAGTCAGGAGATTAAGCTCCCTATACAAAGAGGCCAGACATCAAAACGAAATATGAAAAAAAAAAAATATTTCTGCGGCGACTTCCTCAGCAGATTTCTGGCAAAAACTCTGAGAGTAAATAAGCCTGCCGTGAAAAAGTTTCTCAAAAATCTGTCGTTCGACGTTAAACTGTAGGTCCTCCCACTCAAGTATGAAATTAGGGCACACAACATGAGTGGTGTGAGAAGTAATACTGACTGAAGGGTTGTAATGGCCAATTATGTATGTATGTATAGAATGAGTGAAATATTCCATAGCAAATGCTTACAAATTTCCCATTTATGGAAATATTTTAAAATGTATATTAAAGACGTATTTTCATGTTGACGGAAGTGATATAAATCTTCCGGCTTTTTTGCAATCTAAACAAACAGAAGCTTAAGACAGATGTCTGACGCGTGATCATTTCTAGTAAAAACAAATAAAAAATACTCGTAATGAAAAAAAAGTAGAAGAATTTAAAAGCCACACTCGACGTAAAACTTTATTACATTTTTATTAATCCGATTTGGACGGAACGCAGTCGATTTGGGGGTTTGGACAATACTTAGCGTTATTGTCCACAATCAGTTCACTTCATATTACAGGAACTGTGTACTTGGAGTACTGGAACACTAGAAGAGGGCTGTGATCAGACCCCAGTTTGGTAGTCGTTTAGATCTTATTAAGTATAGCAAACTGGAACTGAAAAGCCGAACGGATTTCTTTACGGTTTATAGGTTGAAAGCACATCTAAAGCGGATGGTAATCAGGAATGTGGGTATTTACAATTATGCTTATAGGTACCAGAAACAGCAGAGCATATATTATGCGAATATGAAATTCTTTATAGAATTAAATGGAAGTGTATAGGGCCGAAGTAGTCGCCGTAGTCTAGTAGGTAGTGTGTTCGCTTATTAGACTTAAATCCCGGGTTCGAGCCCCAGGCCAGACATCAAAACAAAATATGAAAAAAAAAAGATTTCATCGGCGACTTCCTCTCAGCAGATTTCTGGCAAAAACTCTGAGAGTAAATAAACCTCCCATGAAAAAGTTTCTGAAAATCTGTCGTACGGAGTCGACGTTAAACTGTAGGTTCCGCCACTTAAGTATAAAATTAAGGCACACAACATGAGTGGTGTGAGAAGCTAGGCCGTAATCCTGACTGAAGGTTCGTAATGGCTAAATATGTATGTATGTATGTATGTATGTACGTATAGGGCCGAAGTCTAGTAAGTAGTGTGTTGGTTTATCTGACGAGAGCCAGTGGTTAAAACCCCAGCTCAGAAAACGAAGAACAAAACGAAATATGAATAAAAACATATCTTTGGACGACTTCCAGCCGTTCAGCAGTCTTTTTAGTAAATCAAATTAATATTAAAAGTTTCTCGCTTGTAATACCGCCATTTGAGGGTAAAACTAACGCATGGGTGGTGTGAAAAGGTAGGTTGTAATCCTGACTAGAGAGTTGTAAGGACCAATTAAGTAGTTAAGCAAGTATAGAGCGACAGAGAGTCACAATAGGGGATATTTCTATTAATAAAGTTTCCTTAATTAAGAAAAAAGAAAATTAACCCAATTAAATAATTTTTTTTTAATTTATAAAATTTATTAAGTTTTTAGAAAATAATACTTAAACAATATAATTTTTTATGAATTAAATTATTGTTATTTTTTTTTATTTTTTTTATTACTTAAAGTTAAAAAATAAAAAAACTACGCAGTATAATTTTTTAGTTTATTGAAATTAAATTAAAAAAAATATATAATTTTTGTTTTATAAAGAATTATAATTTTTTTAATAAATGTTTTATGAATAAAGAGCTATATGATAAAATAAAAAAATATGTTAAATTAAAATGTTTTTTAATTGAAATATTTGGTATTAATTTATAAGAAAAAAAATTTCTTTTTATTTTTTTTGGTTTCATTTGTGATTTGGTTTTTTCTTTTTAATCACAGATTAAAACTGTATGAGCTTCTATGTTTATTTTTTATTTTATTTTTTTTTTTTTTGATTTGTTATCTTTGGTTTTGTTTTATTAAAAAATGTTTTTTTGGTTTTAAATAATAAAAAAGGGCAGCTTGTCATAAATGCTATTGTTTGGTATTAAACTTATTTAAAATTAAAAATTAAAACTTAAATTTAATTACTATTTTAAATTGTTTTTGTTTTTGTTTTTTAATTCTTAAGTCCATGGGTTTTTCATGTTGGGTTTTACCAGAGTTAAGTTTAAAATTCAGACATTATTGTGACACTCATTCTGATCATTTTCACTACCCACCTCCATATTAAGACTGCGCAGAGATCTAAGGGTAGTTGAAAAATAAAATAATTAATTTATAATTAATAAAATTATTTTAATCTAACTGATGGTTAATAATGTTAATAATAATATACAAATCCATTGACTTTAGTATTAAGTAAACAGTGTAATAATCTTGTATGAAACCTATACGATGTGTTAGGAAATATTTACGCTTATCATTCATGCAGTCTAAAATAAGAAGATAATAAACCAGGGAAAATACGTTGGAATAAATCAAGGACAACTTGTACATCAGAGGAATAGTTAATACGATAAACCTCAGGCAGAGATATGACTGTAGAATCTTAGGCTCTAAAAAGCAAACATTTTATTGTACAGTTAAACTCCGCTTAAAGCTGCTTCGCTGTTTCAGTATTACGCGGTAGTATTGGGATTCACCTAAATCGCACACTGTATTGACACTTGTGGTAATGCGTGGCCATGCACCAACCAAAAGCGGTGCACTATATAGCGACGGTATCTATATATCTTTTTCAACGCTCTTTTGTTAAAATAAAGATTCCAACTATATTTTCCGAAGTCGCAATCACAGTACGAACCCATCCTAAGTTCCCTCGTTTAACGCTGTTTCGTTTAGCGCTGGAACTCATTGGAACGTATCCCTCGCGTTTAGCGGAGTCTTACTGTATCTGACTGGTCTGACAAGCCTTTAAATAACTTTCATCGGAAATGTTATTTTGCGAATAAGAATCGTTTACAAGGGAAGAACATATAAAAATAGCTGAAATTTACTACAAACGAAGTGATTCATAATTTGCAAGGAATTGGAAAGAAAGAAATTTGAAGAGAGTGAAATGATACAGACGTAGCTGGCTGATCATTTACAATCCTATATTGGGTGCTAGAGTACTAGACTTAAAGAAAATTTTCTTCAAAAATGAAGCCCATTTCTCACTTGATGGGTACGTCACCAAAGCAAAATTATTGCATAGTATGTGACTCGGATAATCCAGAATTAATTTATGGAATATGAATAATGAATTGATGTAAATTTGTAAATGATATAGGCTTAGTATCTGAAGACTTTTAATTAATAACGACATAAATATTTAAATATTTTATTGATAAAATTTTTTGTCTTGTTGAGTGTTTTCTTTTTGATACACTTTATAAACGTGCATATCATCATGATAGTAGAAAGAAATATTTTGAAACGTTTTTATTATGTGCGGAAATAAGAATTAAAATATAAATGAAAATAAGAATTAAGAAAATATATGAAATCAAAACAAAACAAAAAATATAGATAATAAAAATTGGTGGCTTATTAGTCATTCTTAACGTTGAAAATATCTTAAATAAAAGACTTTGTAACTGATTAAATGAGTGATGAAGATTTGAAGGATTAGTTATTTTCGATTCCCTTCACTTAAATTTTCAGTATAAAAGTGATTTGTTCTAACATGTGCAATATTTATCATTATTTTTCAAAAGTAATTTGACTCTTTGTATTATTGTAACACAAACTTCTTATACAGGCGGTGTGGAATATAAGTATGTTGATATTTATTGGATTTATTAATCAAATTATATTTCATACTTATGGTAGTATTCTTATATATTTTATTTTATTTCGTGCTTATTAAATTAAGTGTTCTCAAATGTTTTGGAAATTTGAGCCACAATTAAAAAAAAATATATATATAAACAACTAGTGACTGCTTTTGTTTTAGTTTTATGATTTCTGTTTAATTTGTTCATTTTTTCAGAGAATTTCTTTAGAATTTTTATGTTTGTCTTCACATACATAGTTATGAGTTAAATTTTATAATAAAATAGCATGCGATTAATTAATAAAAAATATATTTTTTTTAATTTTTTATGTGATATTTAGTTAAGCTTTATGCTGAAAAATTTATAGGGAAACCAGGGCCTATTTACAATATAAAGAGATTATGAACGCTTGACCCCAGGAATATAGAATTTCATTTAAGCATGTTGCTATTCAAATCCAATAAATTTATTGGTAAAGATGAAATCGTTATTAAATAGAAATTTACCACATTGTCCATGCACACATACAACCTATTTCCCTTCTTCCACAACTATGTACTGTCTTTAGATGTACAATTTCTCATTTAATCTTTAAAAACCAAAGCATTCGAAGAATTTTGACCATCTTGTGGTCATGGGCTTATTAAAATGCCCCTTACCGTCAAAAACTATATATATGTATGTATGACAGTAATAGGAACCACAAAATTAGAGAGCCACCACAATGTTACAAGATATGAATCAAAAGAGTAATTGACAAACAGAGTCTGCAGATTAAATTTAGAAACACATCTAACCAGGAACATATTTAACCAGTTTATTGAGGCCCAATGTTTGTTATATATGGTCTATGGACCTATACGTATAGAATGTGTTTTGATACTATTTTTTAGACTTAGTTATAGACTGATATTTGCCAAGTTCATCACAGTGATTATCACATTTAAAAAATGAATAGACTTTAATCTAGAATTTAAATAATCTATCGAGGAAATCTGCCGATCCCTTCTGTTATCTGGAAGGTCAGGCACCTACTATGCAGGAGTAGAACTTTTCACCATTATACTCAATATATGATAGGCTAGGTTACATTGTCAGCCTGCAGTTTTTACATGTGTCCTATAAGCTACCGTTGTAATGCTGATGCTACTTAGAACATATTTCTTTATTTACCTATAACTCCTAGATGGAATTTCTCGATCAAGCTGATAACTTTATGAAGGAGTGGACTAGTTGTGTCAATAAAATCTTCGGTCTTTCTAGGAAACAGTAGATGTTAAACCTGCCCGCCTAGCACATGTTATAGTATATATTGGCAACCCTATCATCCTAGGACCTGCTATAGTACACCAACACAAACATTTAAAACTTTTTCCTAATGTTTGGTACATAAGGTAATCTTTCTAATAGAAAATACATTTGAAATCGGTTGGTAGTCGTCTAGAATTGTTACTTTTGAAATTCTTTAAATACTAGGAACTTATAAACTTTTTAAGGTTATGTAGAATGAATGAAAATCAATACGAAGCATATGATTCTGCATAGTTTCTGAAGTAATAACAATACAACTAGTATGTTAGTCAATTCAAATGGTTATATTTTACTGTGTTGAGGGTTAAACAGACATCTATTATTACTTTACGATTAGTATTTGAAAGAGTGGTAAAAATTTCAAAGAATATGGGTTTCTTCTGACCTTGCATAGGGTTCTACTATCCTCCCTTTTATATGAGTGATCATGTTTAAGATAAATTGAAATGTTTTTGTAGCTGAGCATTATGGTGTATGATAGAGGCTTGTGCAGTAGCTTGTACAAACCTGGAACGTTCAAATAATGAGGGATCCGTATAAATCGGTTCACTGGGATCTTCAAATTGATTGGGACCATTAGAAGTGTTATTGGAGCGCATGGGATTCATGACAGGCAGTTGGCACATGCGTGCTAAATTTCTGTCAAGTAAATGAAAAAAAAAAATGGGAAATGAATAAAAATTTTTGATTTGACAAGCCTTACGACCTAGGTATTTAAGCGAATAAACTAGATAACAAGCGAAATATTATTTTTCTTATGAAAACAAAACATAATTACCCACCCAGTAGCAAATGTCTTATGCAGACTGCCACCAAACATGGATACATTAGAGCGGAAAGCATTTGCTGTACGATTTGATGAAGATGAATTGGTGTGATTGGGACTAGTCGTACCGCTAGGCATATGACCGATTTCACTAAAACGCTCATGCGTACGTAAGGATGATGAGTGGCCCAGTGAGTGTATAGGTGAATGACGATCAGCTAAACGATTTTTTGACATGGTTTTCCAATAACGTCTATAGGCTAAGCCAGATACCAAGGTAATGCTTAACAAAAGTATCATTAACAAGATAATAGCAGTTATAAGGCCATGATATTCGGAAGGTGTTAGGCACACAGTTTCCATAGGAGCCACCAATTTACGTGGATATGATTCGTTTTCGATTTCCTCGCGAGTTTCAAAGACCTAAAGGGGTTTGGAAAGAGTTTTTGAATACAAATGAATTACAATGGATTATCAGAGTACTTACCTCTATCATTTCCCTAACTTGCTCGGGTTCTTCGGATTCCACATCATTAGTTGAGTCTGCAAGAATAAAAATAAATTAAAATTCTGATTTGTTTTCTTCAATGTTAGATTTCTTACTTTTGTTAGGCTCTCCCAAAGTGGCTGTAACGGTAGTGGCATTCAATTCTGTCATTTCATCAATTAAACGTTCAGCTATGGGCTCTAAAGTATCGTCGGTTGTATCCTCCTCTTCAAGTGTTTCTTCCTGCAGTAACTCAGTTTCATTTAATGAGCGTCTTCGTCGACCAAATGAAGGTTCTTGCCGGCCCGAAGGTCCAGGACAATAAGCCGGCTGACAGCCATCACGGCATGTGCGTACAGTAGCCTCGAATACCAAGAAATTTGATTCTGGTATTTTGAAGGCATTAAAGCGTGCCTCCAAAGTATCGCCATCACGTAGTTTATCCAGTTCGGGAAAGACATAAGGATCCACAGGACAGCTAACAATGCATACATTTTCAATATTCCAAACGCTTCTTTATTTTCTACAACAACTTACCCAAAACGATCTATTAGTTGTATACTCCTGCCCGAATAAGGATCTCTGGCTACCACATTTGTGGCAAATATATCCGTGGCATGATTATAACCATCTAAAGCCTCCAAACGGAATGTCAAGGGATCTCCCACTGCTATAGTTGTTGTAGGCCTGCCCTGATACAAAATACTGAGTCTTACCTTCGAGCTTAAGGTATTTTCGGCTGGCAAATATTCTATGGGTATGGGACTGCCGGATCTATAGGAATCGGAAAGACTTTATACAACATCGTATAGTTTACACAAAAACAAAATGTTTTCAACAAACCGTTTCCATTTTGAACGTATTTGTTGTATATTTTGTTTTTTTTTAAATGAAATTTTCTAAATACTTGGATTAGTCTAAAATTTCTACTTTTAAAAGCATATTAATCATTTAGATATTGGCAATCATGCAGTTAAGCTACAGTTCAGGCTTTAAGCATAGAAACTACTTATAATAGCTACTAAATAAGGAAGCTTTTTAAAAGCTTTTATTAACCAACATTTTGAGTTTAATTCTAGCCTAAAGGTATGTTATTAATACTACTACTTCAGTAAAGTTTAAGCTACGCTTTAATGTTGCAATAAGCTTTTGAGAGCTTGTTTAAAAGTTTGAGAAGCTTTGCTGTGGACTAGCAATGGCAGGTTAAAAAATGTGAATTTTGTCCCATTAACTCAAGATTAAAAATACAAAGTCGCAGATTTTATTGAAATGTTCAATAGGTCTGATTCTAAAATGGGTTGGCACTTTGATTTCAAAATAAGTATCCCGTAATGGCGAATTGTTGGGTGTTTTGTTATTTTTGAGTAGAAAACTATTAACGGAACGCCGAAATCGTTTGCTTGTTATCGTTTTGATGCCCTTCACTCTGGTCGCCCAAACACCAAAAATTCCTTGAAAGCAGCGTGGTCGTAGCTAGGCAACTAAGAATTTATCACCAAACAATTAACAATCGTTTGAAGAAAGCCGGATGCACAAAGAAGCTTGATGTTTGGACGCCACATGAATTAACAGAGAAAAATTGGACCGAGTTTTCATTTGTGATTTACAAATGCCAATGACATCATCTTCTTGTATTCGTGTAAGCTGACTCTCACCGTCCATCGAAATGTGTTTTAAATGAAAAGTCTAGTGATGGAGTTAAACATTAGGAACCCTTGATAAACCTCGAGGGAATGTTTCAATCAAAAGTTTACGCCATTAAGAGATATACTCAGCTCAACTTGGCTACAAGGAATAGAGAACATGAGTGACGTATAGCAATGATATGCCAGAAGAACTTTCACTGACCGCTAAACGGTTCAAAATCTTTCTGTGGTATGGGAATAGGAGTTTGAAAGAGTATTCTCGCCGAAAGGGAAGATGGAAAGAGTTGAAGGTTTTCTAAAGACAATCTAAACTGTTGCTATGTAATTATAACAGTAAGAGATTCTACACCTTAAGCACACTCTGTAGGAGTAGTTTTAGAATAGTAATCGGCTTTGTGGCAGTGCGGAAAACCAACCACTAGATCACATGCTTGGCAACTGTGCGGCTTTAATGCATTTGAAAAGGTGCCATTAAAAAAATTTTTTTCGAAGATATTCCAGATCGCAGTGCGTTACTAGTTCTTCACCTTAACTGGCGACTCTCGTGTAGTGTGTTAAATAAACGAGAACTCTATTCAAATAAGGAATCTATTCAAACACGGGAATAGATTCCCTTGAAACTATTCAAATAAGGGGTTTGTGATCTGTGGCGCTATATTCTTAAGTAAGGGCACATTGATTGATATCTGAAACAAGATCCAAAGGGGCACCATAATGAGATAGACATCGATTATTGCTTGATGAACGAAATATTCGTGCTGTAGTTGGACATTTTGATCACCATTTATGTGGCAATAAAAGACAATATATTTGCTAAGATGTATCCAAATTTGAGCAACATACGTATTCCCTGGTTTGTGAAAAATTTAAAAAAATTCATGTAGTTTCTACGAAATCGCAAAGAGATGGAGCAGGATTGGCAATTTTCTGATAATAAGTCTGTGACAACATAGATGACGTCCTCTCAAGGTATGTATATAAATATGTCTAAAAATTCGAAATAATTCGAATTCGAGGTAGGTGTATTCGGTACTGGTACAGATGAAAAAAATTTGTTACTACTCTTTGCTTCAACCGGGAAACATAGAAATCCACATATAATATTTGGAAGGCGTTCCTGTCTTGACATAAAAACCCCTACTAATTGTCACAAAATTATTGTGGGATTTTTAATCGATAATATTCTATACGATCACTCAAGATCAGAGTGTCTTTAATTGGTTGTTGGCAAAGATAATTATTTTTGACCCACACCTATTATAGGTTGGGTCATGGATCCGAATGTTCCACAAGAAATTATTCGATTATTATAACAATCTGTCATCTTCTTTGAGAGATTCTTCTCGATTGATTTATGCATAACTGATAACCTTTATATTAAACTATCATAACTGCGCTTAGCTATTCCAAGCTAGTTTTGTAAAGTAGAAAAAATTGTTTATATTTTCATGGTATTTCCCAAATTATGACTTCAACATAATTTTCTTTATGAGGCACATACCCAGCTCCTATGTAACCAGAAGTAACCACAGCTTCGCCAGGGCCACGGAAAACACAAGTGAGGTTATAACGTTTATCGCGGCTCGTTTGGACATTGTCAGAGAATTGTACTACCACAATATTGGTAAGGGTATCGCCATACTTAAAAGAAAAATAAAAAATATTAAAATTTTGTACAAAAAAAAAGTGTTCCAAAAAAGCTTACACGTTGGGTACCACAGTCCGGGTAACCTTGAGGACCACTAATGCGTAAGACATTTACAGTGCCGCCATTGCCGCGGAAGAAACAGCTATTTTCGTGAAGAGAAAAACGTTTTAAAAATTTTTATTTTTGAAAAAAACTGAATAATTACCGATCATAGTAGCCATAGGTGTAGATGCGACCCATAAAACTATCAGGGGTTCTAATGGTAAATTCCATGCCTTCCTCATTACAGGTTTGAGTTACTAAAAGCATTATTTTTTAACCACATTTTTAAGCATCAAGTTCTTAATTCTTTCACGATATCTTACCATCCATGCATTCACCATCACTGCGTCCCATGCTGCGTTCATAGAAATCATAGTTGGCCGCATCAAATGAATTGGGATCATGAACATCCAATTCTCTAGAATCACGATCGCTTAGCTCACAATTGGGTACATCGCGATCATCATAATTAGAGGCCACCGAATCTCTGTCATAAAAAATTGAAAAAAAAACAAAATTTTTTTCTTCTTCTTTTCTAAGGAGGCCTTCCTCACCTATAGTTAAAGCTTCGACATACAAAATCTCTGGACTCTACACATTCTCTTTCGCACTGTATTAAACTGGGCACTACCAATGATCTCCGTATGAAGTTACGTCTCATTTTATGACGTGCAGCTACTTGTTTGAAGTTATCACTTTCTTCACAGCGGGTCAAGGGTGGACGTGGTAGACCCACTGGTCCACCGGGTCCACCGGGTCCATAAGGTGATACTGCATGGGGATGTGGTGGCGGCAAGGCTCCCGGTACGGGCAAATCATTTGGCAAGGGTGTTAAAGAACCGCTACCTACCGCAGGACCTGGTCCACCTCCACCATAATAGGGCCGTTTATAAGGATTATCATAGCCTACATAGCCACCACTTGCAGCTGGATTTACTACCGGTCTACGGCCTAAAGGCCTTTCAAAGTCGCGATCATAGGGTCCATAACGATCGCCATAACGTTCGCCATAACGTTCCTCATAGTCCATATCATAGTAAGAAGGCGGTGGAGGGGGTAAGGGTCTCTTGTAGCCTTGAGTACATAAAACAGAATTATTTTGTGTGGAATAAAATGTTTTGCTCTTCCTTTTTAATCGATTAGTTTATTAATGGTTTTAGTAGAGCCTTACCTGGTCTTAAGCCACTTTGGCTAGGGCCTCCAAAACGATTGCCATATTTATATATGTCAACCGGATAACGATCCGTACCTATTGGAAAACGATTAGGCGATGTGGGCGGATATTTATTGGAAGTTTCCACTAAAGGTGGCGGTGGTGGTGGTGGATAACGTTTGGCTGAGTCCGGTTCTGGCCTACGAGCACTGTGTATTATTTCCTCAGGTGGATAACGGCCATCCGGGCCATAACGTGAAGAGGATACGGCTCCCCTTGAACCCTCTGGTGTTAAGGGATAACGTGAATCGTACGAGGAAGGCCTAAATCTTCTATCGGGAAAACCCTCAGGGGCATCGCGCCCGGTAGAACCACCTAAAGGTTCGCGTGCAGGCGGATAACGGGAAGGATAGCTACCACCATAACGTTCATCGGGATAACGCCTGTCTGGCATATAAGGCCTATATGAGGGCATATCATCATCGGGAGTATAGGGACGGGTATGGGGTAAATCACCGGGTAAGCTGTTGTCTTTAATGGGTGGATAACGACTGCTGGTGGGCCTGTAGATGGGATATCGTTCTCTAGAGGGATAACGGCCTTCATAAGGATAACGATCTTGGTAACTACCTTCCGGGTAACGATCAGCGTAACGGTCTTTGGGAGGCATAATATCATCATACGGATAACGGGGTGGTATACGTTCTGGATAACGATCGTCATAGGGTGCCAAGGGATAACGATCCCTATCCCTATCCCTGTCTCTATCGCCTAAAGGTATATAACGATCTCGATCGGCTGGATAACGACCCCTATCGCCCAAGGGGAAACGATCACGATCGCCAGCACTAGGATAACGATTACGATCTCTATCCAAAGGATAACGCTCATCTTCATACAAACTGCCACTGGGTGGAAAACGATCACGATTACGATCACGTTCACGATCGCGGTCGCGGTCACGATCACGATCACGGTCATCGTTATAGTCATTACCTGGATAACGATCACCTAAGCCAGGTCTGGGTAAACCAGGTCCCGAACCCGGATAACGATCTTAAGTAACCAAAGTTAGTGAGTTAAATAAACGTTAGTGGCAGAGTTAATTCCATTAAAACAAATAATTAAAGTGTTGGCAAAAGGAAAAATTTGTGAAAAATTAGAAATTAGTTGTCAGATTAATAAATAAATTTTTTTTTTAATTATTTTAACATTTTAAAGCGCAACCTACCATAATCACTTGGTTCTGGATAACGATCATAAGGAGGACGACCATAACTGGCCTCAGGCCCGCCAGGTATATCATTGGGTGCACGATTGTCTCCAGTGCCACCATAACGATTGCCGCCACCATAACGATCTTCATTTTTATTGGGGTTACGCCAATTATTGCCAGGTCTATCAGATGGACGATGACTATTCCCATTACCACCCGTACCTGCACCGCTACCACTATTGCCACCATGACCATCATTGTCTGTACCAGAGCCAACCACATTAACTAAAATCCAAAAACAAATAAAACACAATAAACCGCTTAAGACTTTGTGTTCTTTAGGTCATCATAGTGCTGCGCACTCTTCATTAACTTACGCATTAAATTCTCGTAATAATCATAGTCAGCATCATAGATTATACGCATGCCATCCTTTTGGTTATAACGACTCAAACGGCACGTACGAAAACGGTCACTGTATACTGCTGATCTGCAAATTAATGGCCGGGTTGAGTTGCATAAACATGTTCCAGTATGTGTGTATGTGTTTAATAATTACCTGCACTGGAAACTCGTTTGCCTCAAGCACTCATCCAGACATTCACTTAATGAGCGTCCTGTTATTTCCGAATGAAATTCTCCACCCAAACGAGAATTGCGGTAACGTTGAAATGCGGTATCTGGTCGACGACCACTAGAGAAAAGATGCGATGTCACTGAATTATCCGGATAATCTGTTGCACGTTCTACAAAAATAAATTGAAGACACAGAAAAGAAAATAGAAACTCAGAAAACTTAAAAGTGTCGGTTTAGAAACGTACGCACAAGTTTGGTAAAAAAAGTAATAGAATCAAAGAAATGTTTTAAAAATTAATTAGCATTTGTATGTCAGCATTAAAAATAAGGGGAAGCATAGCCACAAAGCACATTTGCCTACAGAGGAATGTGGTTACAAAGTTGCAAGTCAAGTATGTTATGAATACTAGTATTATTTCGGATGAACACAAATTCTTCAGTACATCGGATTTTCGAACTACAGTACTTTACTTACTTACTTAAGTACATATGTAAGTCGGTCTGTTCTAAGTTAAAAAGTAAAAGCATCCTCCATTTTATTCAAAACTCAAAATATTTTTAATATTTTACTACGAAAGTTATATTCTTTTTTTACAGTGAATGTTAGAAAAAACTGTTACGTTTACAGAAACTGTTAAGTTTACAGAAACTGTTAAGTTTACAGAAACTGTTAAGTTAACATAAAACTTTTCCTCAGCATAGATAATCATGTTAAAAGATCAGGATTTTTTCCACAAATATACGCTTCATAAAACGAGAAAAATAGGATAAAAATAGAATAGTGGGGGACTAGGGTCTAGTGGGCTAGATAGCCATGTTTGCGTCGGTTAACTTTTGGGTCCGGAGATATAGCCGACGAAGCTAACTTTTTTTATGAGCAATAAAAGTGCTTTATATATATCGATAAAAATTTAATCAAATTTGAAAAGGTGCGCTTTTGGACCTAGTAGGCTGGATAGCTAATGGACCAAGGATTCCAAAATAGTTTTCATTACTAAGCGACGAAATTAATATAAGAGCTGAAGCTAGTATCTTTATCGTCGATCACAAAAATGCAAGTAATCGACCAAAAAATGCAAGTCATCGAGCAAAAAATGCAAGTCATCGACCAAACATGCAAGTCATCGACCAAAAAAATGCAAGTCATCGCCAAAAAATGTAAGTGATCGACCAAAAAAAGCAAATCATGGCCAAAAAATGTAAGTCACCTACCATAAAAAGTGCAAGTTATCAACCAAAAAATGCAAGTCGTCTCTCAAATGGAAGCGAACAACAAAAAGCGCAAGTTATCGATTGATATAGAGAAAATTTTTTAATAACTTCAATAAAATAGAATCCCTTTCCCTCTCTCTCTCTCTCTCCCTAGGACCCTAGTCCCATTTCAAAGATATTAACACATTAAATATAATTAATATTCATTTATGCAAATATTTTCATTGGGATTCTTTCCCATCGCTCGTCCCAATTACTTACGGTTATCCAAGCATACAAGATCATAGAAATGATGTGTTGGACTTGAACTAATGCTGATGTCATCTTTTTGTGATATGCTATCCTCCTCAGATAAAATGCACTGTTTCGTTTGATCATCGAACTCCACCGAACGGCAGAAATATCTGGAAGAGTAGATGTTTTGTTTGTATTAAAACTTGTTTTTGTTTTTGTTTTTTTTCCTGGTTACATGGCCTGACTTACTTTTCAGCACGCAAGCACATGGTCTGGCATTCTTCCAAAGTCATGTTATTGAAAATATCAACCTCAAATGGTCCGCCCAAACGTTTGTTCTCCTCTTTAACAAACACAGCCAGGCCATCACAGCGACGTTCAGCATTCAGGCAAGTATTTTCCAAATAATCAGAATTTGGATCATCTTCCAAAAGTTCGGGATGAGTGCGACGTGTAAAACTTTAAATAAAATTAATTGGATAAGTAAATTATTTTTTTCTTACAACAAAAAAGAAAAGAAAAACAAAACAAACAATTACCGGCTTAAAGTACATGAACGCATGGTGGAATCAAAATTAGCAGAACGGCATACAAAGGAAAACTCATTCAAACACTTGTCCTCACAGTCGGAACGATTAGCGGCTGTTATCTTTTGCAACAAAAAGAAAAAGAAAACAAGAAGAAAAGAAAATCAATATAAAGTTTGTGTGATAATATGCTTTTAATTTTACTTCTTTTATATCCGATATGGGCAATTTTAACTTCTTCCTGGGATGCCGTTCAAATACATAACTACGACTGGGGCATTCTCTTTCGGGACGACTGGCTGTAAGTGTTGCACATATTATTACACAATTGCTTAAATTTTCTTTTATGATATAATTTCGCTCTTAAAACTTACACGTCAAACAGATTTCATTGAAATGCACACTGTTGGGCACCAGCATTAAACTGCCAATACCTTCTGGACCCGCCTGCTCAGATGTCAAATAGCATAACGACTCTTCGTATTCCATGTTGCCGCCAAATGCCGTTATTCGACTGCCTGGCTGAAAATCAAAACTGGTACAGGTACGCACTAAATTATTGGTGCCAGTGCGATCACGTAAGCAAAGATCTTGACATTTCTCCAATACACGAAAGGGTGGAGCTGTATCACGTACGACATCATCATCGTAGCCTTGCAGTTGTTGGTTGGGTAAACGTTCGTATAAGACACGGCCCAAACCGTTTTTACAAGTTGTTTGAGCTGTTAAAGAAAAAACCGGCAACAATTTTTTTTGAAGAATAGTGTTACAAATTTAATAGAGTAGAGGTTTTTATTTTTCTTTCGCTTTGTAAGTACAAAATTAAAATTTAACACGATGACAAGTTAATAGAAGACAGTGGTGTATATGAATTATTTTCGAGAGGGGGGATACATTTAGTTTTCTCTTAATTAAAGCTTAATTAATCAAGTGTTTTAGACAAGTTTCATTTATTTATTTCATATAAGTTGCCTTATGTGATCTTCAGCTCCCTAAAAGAGTGAAACTTGATCTAGAACTTTGAAGTTCTTGGTGGTTCTATGGACGAAAACCCTTTCAGTTTTCTTTACACGAGGCATTCTCAAGATTCGCTTTAAATTTTTAAATCATGAATGTGTTAACATGAACGTCAACTTAGCTGCCGGTCCACCTATTTTTCAATGCCTACTTGGAAGTATTCGTGGTATTTTACATGATAATTGGAATTTATCAGTAGGGCTTTTCGCCTAGTATTTTACGATGTCAAACTTAGGAAAACACTCACGATAAAGACAGAGACACTACACTGCCTTTAATACTCTACACGGGCACATGTGTTTAACTACATGAGTATTATTGACGACAGTGTATAAAGACATTAACCAACACGAAATAGGAAGAGTCCTTCTCAAATTATTGAATAGCGAATGGGGTTAAATCCTGAGATCGCTATAATATTTTGTTCGGAAAGCTCTTGCGCGATCTAGTTATTAACACAACGGGAACAATTACCATCAGAAAACACATGCCGCTCACATGTGATATCATGGATCTAACATTGTGAAACGGACTGCCAGTAAAAGATAGTAAGACCAAGTTGATGGTTTCACTTAATAGGGATTTCATTGAATGCTGGCACGTAGAGGCATGAACAGTATTACCAGTAACAGTTTGGAGATAAAATTAATGATAACATTTGCTACAGTGTAATAGCATGGTTGTCCCCCAGAAGCAAAAAATGGCATTGCACAAGACGCTTATACTGTTCGGGCTGCATGCAAGCAGATTAAGCTTTTCTTGGAGTTTTTGAAAAAAACATTGCTTCATAGAATATACATATAGGCCTACACATAGACAAAGGGCAGACATAGCAGAGATCATGAACTCTACGAGCTCATGGCGACATAGATAAACGTATTGGAGTGTAAAAACTGTGGTGGCTTGGTGAAAAGATGTCTCGTGAATGTATCTGAGGGAAGACGATCTTTAAGACCTGATAATGTACGAGCCTACATATAGACAGAGAGTAGACATCATATAAATCTTGAACTCTATGAGCTCATGGCGACATGGTTTGACATAGTGGAGTGTGAAAACTGCGGTGGCTTGGTGAAAAGATGTCTCAAGAATGTATCTGAGGGAAGATGATCTTTAAGACCTGATAACAGTGTAGACATCATATACATCTTGAACTCTATGAGCTCATGGCGACATAGTTAGACATATAAACTGCGGTGGCTTAGTGAAAAGATGTCTCAGGAATGTATCTGAGGGAAGGTGGTCTCTAAAACCTAAAAATATATGAGCCTACATGTAGACAGAGTGTTGACATCATATAAATCTTGAACTCTACGAGCTCATGACGACATAGTTAGGCACAGTGGAGTGTATAAACTGCGGTGGCTTGGTAGAAAGGTAAAAAGATGTCTCAAGAATGTATTTGAGGGAAGATGATCTTTAAAGCCTGATAAGAAAGGTGGGATAATTCCCTGATACTATTTTTACTACCCCACCTATTTGGAGTCCCGAATAACGTCAGTAATCGCTATTTAGCTTTGGGAAAGTAAAGTCCTTTATATATAGTTTTTATATTTCCGACATTATCAGGAGTTCGTGCCTCGGGAAATGTGCATTAAAAAAGTGATGTTAGAAGTTAGGTTGTAATCCTTACTAAATAATTAGAATTACCAATTTAGTAAGTAAGAAAACCTGGTTAAATACAAGCATATTGTACCAAAAAATCTTTGTGATTATGCTCTATGGATTTGTAAGGATTCGTAAAGAATTACTGCTGGAGAGTTTTGTTATGTTGCTAGGACCTTGCGCTAACTGTTTATCTTTGCTATGACTTTCTTCAAAACTGTTTTGAGGGTAAAAAAATTAACCAATCAAGCAGTCGCCGGGAATCTCTTGGTGAAGTTTTCTTTGAATAAACCGGAGAAGTTATACAGCGTTAGGTTTATGAAGCCACTCGAGAAATTTTGAAAAGTCAAACGTTATAATTTTTAATGTCTATTCGATTATAAGTTTGTTTTCCAATTTTTTTTTCCAATTTTATTCCCCTTTTATCAACTACGCTCCTGTAAAACATTTACAAATGCAACGTAATACGCGATTATTTTCTATTTTAAAAGTTCATGATACACACTTACCGTAAATCTTATCCAATCTTAAGCTAGCAATAGAAACTATCAATAAAATTATTGTATATTTATCGGGTTTCATCATTATTACGTATATTTTCGATTTGTTTTCAGTATCCTCCTTCTTTAGTTGTTAGAATTTGCACAAAAAAAACAGCTACAAATTTGATGCTGTTTAATAGGCTCCTAGGGAATAAGGAGTTGATGAAAGTGATGGCTTAGTTATCAGGAAAACATTTTTGCAAACCTTAAAAGTTATGCCATCCGAAGTGAAATAAAACTGGAAAATATTGAAAAAAAAATAAATTTAGAAAAGAATTCAGATCACATGATTTTGTTTTAAGTGACCTTAATAGTTATTGGATAAATAGTTTTGAAAATAATAACAATTATTATTACTGAAGAGCATATATGTATGTTGGTACAAAGTATTACGCATTTTTAATTAAGTTCATAACGTGCTGCCAGGCGTGACGTAGAGACCAAAATTAAAATTTAATTTTTTTATAATTTTTTTAATTTAAACTTACCGCCACTATTACCACTAAATATTTATCACATGGAAAATTTGTATTTTACCAAAAAAATAACTATTTTTCTCAATTTATTTATTTATTTTATAAATAAAATGACAAAAAATGCAAAATATATGCTCGTACTTGTTTATAAAATCAGATTTTTAAAATTTTTTTTACCACACCGGAAATGGTATCCGGTTCTTTGATGTTGTGTTGGTTTTTATATTTCACTATGTATTTTACTCTTTTATTTTCAATATTTTTAGAATTCTATGTTTCTATTTCTGTTTATGTTTCTGTTTTAGTTTTTCCAATTTAAATTTTTTTTTTAATTTTTAACCAACTTTCCTCGTTCTTATTAACTGTTTAATTTCATTCTAATTCCAGTTCTGTTTTCATTACAAATTTAAGTTTTAATTACTGTTTCACAATCAATTTTTTTTAATTTTATTTCACAATCGTTGAATTGTGAATTTGGGTTTTGCCGACATTGGCATTCGTCTCATTTTAGTTTTCCGTACAAAATAAAAAAAAAATTCTACTGTTTGCTTTTTAATTGTTATTTAAATTTGTTGTTTTTGTTGTTGTTGTTTTTCTACAATAAAAAACAAATTAAGTTCTCATATTTAGCTAGTGAATACAGGGGGTGCATAATAAATTAAATTTTCATTTAATGCAGTAGAAAGTTTTTGTTGCTTGTCGTTATAACTTATTAGTTTAAGCCTGGTATGCTTCGCTGTCTAGACAATGACAGCTGGTAGCTTTTTTTTTTTTTTTTTTTTTTTTTTTTTGCTCGAACGTCCCCGGCCACACACTAACCCACCCTCACCCGACCGCGGAGGGCTCGTCCCCATTACGTAGGGACACGTACACACTACAGTCCGGACTGTAGCGGGTATGGAAAAAGTAATGGCAACAAGAACATAAATCAGCTACAGAACTTAATCACAAGCTGAATAAACTATTAATAAACATGAACTACCTATAACTATAATGAAAATACATTTTTATATAATAATTTACAAATTAATGCTAGCATATAAGCTACGTTTTAAATTACAAACACTACAATTAAAATCAATCAAATCGTAATATACGTTAAAATCATTGCATAATCTACGAAAAGGAAAATTACATCCGTAGTTAGTTCTATAGAAATCTAAGGAAAGAGGACGATAGTGCCGAGAAAATCTTGCAGGAATACTGAAATTCAGGTTACGAAGCAAAAACTCAGAATCGATATCACCTCTAACCAGATTAAAAACAAAACAAACACCTAAAACAGTTCTTCTACGTTCCAAAGTTGGAAGTTTTATCAAACCTAATCTATCCTCATATGGCGGAAATCCATTGGCATAATCCCATCCTAAGCCACGTAAACAGAATAATAAAAACTGCCTCTGCACAGACTCTATTGAATCACTATGACAACGATAGTATGGATTCCAAACAATAGACGCATACTCCAAAATAGGTCTAACAAGTGAAATGTATAGCAATTTAGTTATATAAGGATCAATGAATTCCCTAGCCCATCTTTTCACAAAACCAAGAACAGCCCGAGCCTTGCCAATCATCATACTAATATGATCAACAAAAGAGAGTTTCATATCCAATAATACTCCCAAATCAAGAAATGTAGCCACAGTCTCCAAAGGACAAAAATTTATCACATAAGTGGGCGAAATCACACCACCACGAGAGAAAACCATGCATTTGCATTTTTTTAAGTTAAGATCCATTAAATTAACTCTGCACCAAGTTACAAACAAATCAATATTCCGCTGAAGAACAACCTGACCATGATCATCATCAAAAGTATAAAATAATTTAACGTCATCAGCATACATTAGAATATTACAATCAGAAATAGCACAAGGAAGATCATTAAGAAACAATAAAAACAGTAAAGGACCCAAATGGCTACCCTGCGGAACACCAGAAGTAACATATACAGTCTTAGACAATACATTCCTAAACAATACCCTCTGAGTCCTAAGGGAGAGGTAGGAGCCTAGCCAACGATGAATAATATCGGGAATACCGATTAATGACAGTTTAAGAAGCAAAATACTATGGTCAACCCTATCAAAAGCCTTACTGAAATCAGTATAAATCACATCAGTCCGAGCGCCTGCAAGAAAACCCCTGAAAACACGTGTAGTAAATTCAAGAAGATTAGTGACAGTCGACCTACCTTTTAAAAAACCATGCTGGAAAGGGGATATTAAAGATTTCGTATTAAAAAAGAGATAATCCGTCACGAGTTTCTCCATCAACTTGGGAATAGCACTGAGTTTGGCAATACCCCTGTAATTGGAAATATTGGACTTATTACCCGACTTATACAAAGGAATTATAAACGAACTCTTCCAAACAGATGGAAAATGACCAGCCCTCAGAAGCCCATTGAATATAAAGGTCAAAGGACCACTCAAGACAATAGCGCACTTTTTTAAAATACAGGCCGGTACCCCGTCAGGGCCAGGCAAGTATGTAAGTTTAAGTCCAGACAAAGACTCAAGAACAGACTTCTCATCAAATGAGTATATATTAGAAATAGAGACACTTCCCACTGAATAAGGATACGAAAAGCTGCTGCCCTGATCATGGCCCAAGTCCAACTGCCTATAAGTAGACTGAAAAAAGTCAGCAAACATATTCGAAATATCAAGGTAACTAGAGGATGATACGCCACCGTAAAACATCTCAGAGGGAAACAAAGATGATTTACGTTTAGCTCGAACGAAGTCGTAAAACGACTTAGGATCACTAGCGAAGTTCGACCTGACTCTAGTCAAATATTCCTCATAACAATAATGATTCATTCTACGATAATCCGCACGCGCCCTAGAGTAAAGAGCATAATCAATATCAGTACCCGATCTAACAAACTTTTTAAATAACCTCGATTTTCTGTTCCTCAACTTGGACAATCTAGCCGAATTCCACGGAGGACCAGAACGCTCCAAACGACTATTTACAAACGGAACACACTCCCTAAAACATTTAAATAATACCTCATAAAAACCATCTAAGATCCTATCAAGTGAAAAAGAGTCATATGGTGGTGAAATAAGTACAGACGACCAATCTACAGAGGATAGTAGTGTATTCAAACGACTAAAATCCGTACGATGGAAATTAAAACGCCCCTTTACACCAAATGAGCGATCAATTACAGGAGGTAAACAAAGATCAACTTCGATAGAAAGTAACAACGTAGGATGATAACCATCCTCAGGAATAGATATAGGATCAATGCGAAATAAAGAAGAAATACTTGGATCCTCTAAAAATACAAGATCCAAAATTCTACCCATTGAATTCAATACACCGTTAACCTGGAAAAGACCTAGATCACACATAGCGGACAGAATTTCATCATAGAATGGAACTGAAGAACATGGCACCAATGAGCCAGTCTCAGGTGAAAAATTCCAAGTTGTATGCGGAAGATTAAAATCACCAAGAACCACTAAAATTCCCTCTTGCCCCATTAATTCAATTACTCCAGAAATCAAATCGAAGTGAGCCCTATAGATATGAATGTCAGAACAGGGAGGAATATACGAGCAGGTAATGTATATAGACTTTCCACGGTCATTGACCTTAACGCAAATGAACTCAATATCCTCAGAAGGACACAAGTTAATCAATTCAGAGGTATATTTAGAGCAAATGGAAATAAGAACACCACCACCATTTCTAGACTTCCTATCCCGTCTATAAATGTTAAAATTACTAGACATAATCTCAGAATCAAAAATATTGCAATTTAGCCAAGTCTCAGTAAGAGCAATTCCATCGAATTCAAAATCAAAGCTACTATTATAAAGTGAAGAAAGTTTAGACCTAAGTCCGCGAACATTCTGATAAGCAATTTGGAAATTAATAGACGATTTCGAAGTTAGTTTTTTTGAGAAATAGGACCAGGCAAGTTAGCACCATTCCTACGATGGCCCAGCCTGAGTACGAATTCCCGTACCAATACACCCTGTGGCCAAAACGCAGGATTAACAATTTCATCAAATCTGTCATCGGCAACATATAATTTAAACGAAGACATACTGCTATCCAAAGATGGCCTCATCTTATAGCAACCAAACTCAAAAGGTACCCCAATCTTCGATTTAACGAAACATTTTATATCCTCGACTGAAGTGTTACAAGAAAGCCGGGACACAAAAATAGTCTTCTTAGGTTTAACTACAACCAAGTCCCTTGGAGCAGAAGTAGATAAACTAGCGGACACTACACCTGAATGCGAAATAGAAGGCGATTTGGAAGATGCACGAGAAGTGACATCATCCAGAGGCAAAGGTGAAGGAGACGGAGTAAACTTAGGACTCAATTCAACCGAATTTGCAGACTTCGGTATGGCACTGCTAGCTGACTTATCAGCAGTAGGTGGACAAATGTCAACAATAGGAGTAGCATTTGTCAATTCATTTATTGTCGCAGTCTCCCCTGGTACAGAAACCTGCGCCACATGCCCAGGAGCCCCCGATGAAAGAGGGACAGGAACCTTTTCAGACTCAAGCAATTTATCCAACAGGCCATACCCCGAAAACAACTGCTCAAATCGCCGAAATTTAGCAGAAAGAGATGCAAACTCAGCGTGCATCTCAGCAAACTCACGACGAGTTCCTACAAAAAACTTATAAAACTGGACGTCCACCACCTTACACTTAGGGCAGCACCAACGCAGACCCAATGAACTATCCATCAATTGGTCCGTGGTGCGAGGCTGCAACCCAATACATTTGATATGAAACAAACCGTCACACAACCAGCAAGAAATCTGGCGTTCACCCTCTTTCTTTGCAATACACTTCGAGGCACTACAAATATTCATTTTAATAAATTAAATAAATAAATAGACTAACTGAGTAACTTATTTATATATAAAAAAGAAAATAAAAGATATGTAATAACAAAAAACAAAAATAATAATAAATAAACAAGAATTGCAAGCAAAGCAGTATACACAAGACAGTAGCAAAAATAAAAAGAAAAAAAGTAAAAAATCCATCCTAATAAAGGCTTCTGTTGACAGAAGTTCTATATTGCACAAAAAACTTTGCTTGTTTGGTAGTGAAGTGAGCTGCAACCGTTTACAATTTAACTGAACTAGAAATCAAAGCTAAACGACCTTAGATAACGACGTCTGTTTATTGAATAGGCTCTAGAGCAGTTGACATCTGACCCTAATTTTCAATGAAAGATTAAATTCAATTATGAGGACTATCTCTGGATGAATGGTTACGTTAACGCAATAAATTTATTGAACTTGGGAAGATTCTAGTCCACATGAGCTGCAAAAGCATTCAATGCGCCCAAAAAAAAATCTGTTTGTTAAGGATTTAGGGCTGGCGGCGTCATTGGTCCAAATTTCGATGAGAATGATATTGGCCACTCCATGACTGTCAAAGATGAGCACTATAGGACGATGGTTATCAGCTTCTTTTGTGATTTCAACAGATACCGCTACGAGCAACACAGCCCATGGTGGTGATGTGAACTGGTCACCGAGATTGAGAGATTTGACGCGTTTTTTTAGTGGCAGTCGTGTGCGAATAACCCACAAACCCCAGTGGTGTTTAAAGCCAATGTAACACATGTCATTGTATTAGTTAAATCCGATATACGCGTATGCACGAGAGTCCGATTTTGATTTTGATATTCACCCAGAGAAGCCATGGTGGACATTTGAACAATGTTATTTTCCATACATAATGGCATCAATAGGTTTGTAAAATGAATAAAAAATTTCAATGATATTCGAAACTCACTTTGTGTTATTTAAATTTAAAGATAGGAAGCACTTAATAAAGTTCTCTACTACGTTTATACGTAATTTAAGTGCTACATGTATATACTATTTGTGAAGGAAGGCAACGATAGGTTCAAATAAATTTTCGAGAATCGTTCAACATGTAGGAGGACCTCAATAGTACTACTGTAGGTTTCGTTAATGTGGAAAGAAATCGTGGAAAATACACTCAGCAGGAGCTTGGTATTATATTTTAAAATTGCTGAGGGAATGGATGGAAATGGAATCGGTGATCGGTCAGATCTTGTCTGCTCATAATGCAATGGAGGTGAAACTACTGTCGTTGAAGAACTAGAACATGGTGAAAAATTTTATTTAAGCAGTCAAGGCATCACTACGAACAGCTTAGTAAATACGCAAGGGCATTATAGTAAAATAACCCTTGTGACGAAAGGAAAATAGTGGAAGAAAAATGTCATAGAAAAACATCGCAGAATAAAGCCACACGACAGTTGCGAGGAGAATAAGAGGTTCCTTTACAATAAATGTTGGTCATGTTTTTTTGGCTTTGTCATATTAGTCATATTCCATGTCGTCTAAAAAGGTGTTGTTGTATTAATGCTCTCTGGATTTTATTATTAATCCTCTCTAGAAATCTTTAAGCTTTAAAAGGTATTGAAGGCTTTCCATTTATAATATTCATCTAGGGTATTCAAATCTGAATTTGTTATCAAATATCTTAAACACTGCACTACGTGTCTCTCGTTTAAACGTTGTGTTAATTTATTTTGAGTGTCATTTCCTATAACATATTTAATGGTCCTTCGAATCACTCATTAATTTTATTGTTTTTACTCACATATTAATATTTTTCGATTAATTTATTTATTTTACTTAAAAATTTGATATACAATCGTCATTCGCAGTAATGGCATATAAAGATCCTTGTAATAATTTTTTCTTTAATTAAATTATTATTATTGGTCCTTCGCATTGAGAATTTCTCATAAACGGGATTTAAAAATATTTTTTTTAATATTCTCTTAATAATTTAAAAATATAAAAAGTTTTTTAACCAAACTTAATTATTTTGTTATATTGGTTTTTTTCTTATGTAATTTATTATGATGGTCCTTCGCACTAGATTTTTATTTTTTTAAATAAAATATTTATTTTATATTTTAATTATTTTATCTTATATCCTTTTTTTTTATTAATTTTAATTTAAATCATATTTTCTTTCATAGGTCCTTCGGACCATAGAAGAGAATTAATATAAATTTTATAATTTTTATTATTTATTTAAACTTTTTAACATTCATTTCAATTTCTTATATCCTTTTTGTAACAACATTTCTCACTTACTTTTCTTTAATTCCTTTTATATTTTATATTTTTTTTTGTATTTTTTTAGATACAATATTTTAGTTTTTCTTTATTTTTTTATATGTTTGATGTATGACCTTGTCAGTCCACTAGGGTTTTTTTTTGCAAAAATTTTTATTTTTAATTTATTTAATTATACACTCTATAGATAGATATTTCAAGGATATTAAAACTTAATATTATTGAAAAAAAAATTCTCTCTTTTTCGCTTGAACTTTTTTAAATACCCGATCGAATTAAAAAGCCCAACTGATCATTAGAGAATTTCGCGATGTACTGAAGTTATTAAGTACCATCAAAGTTACTATCAACTTGGAAAAAAATCAACATAATGTTGGTAACAGTATAAAAAAAAAAACAAAAAAAAAAGAATCAGAAAAAATCCATAATCAAAATTATTGCCATCAACAATGAATGTCTCGCTAGATGGATGGATGGATGGTTGGTTGGATGAGTGGCAGTGGCTGGACGCAGCAGCAGAATTAACAATTGTTGTTGAATATTTAACAATAAAATATTGTTTTTGAAACAACAACAATTGCAGTACGGTGTAGAACAGAACAAAAGAATATAATCCATAAGCAGTGATAGCATCAAATAAAGTTGATGATCAACTGAACATTACCGCTGCAATACCACTACCAACGACGACCATTACCACTACCACCCACACCTTAGCAACGCCATCACTACCATTGCTACTCTTTCAGAGAAAATCAACGTAAAACTCCATTAAAGCTGAGTTTAATTAGATGCGTAACGAAAGCAAAAAAAAGAAACGATTTTAAATATTAAAATAAAATAAAAAACAAAGCAAACTAAAATTGAATTCATGAATAGTTTAAACATAAATTCAACTGCTAAGCAATAGGCTTTAGAATTATTTAATACTAGTTGTACGTTTTATACGATATAAGGTCTGCACGGGTACATTACTACACTATTTTTTAGTGTTAATAAACAAATATTCCTGATCACTTATACTATTGCATTTATACACATACGCCCTCTCTTACTCGCTTACTGGCCATGCTTTAGTCACTGAAGCAGTTCCACCTTTTTTGTTTTTTTTTTTTTTTTGAAAAGCAATACAATAATTGTTACCTCTGCTGCTGTTGCTGCTGCTCTTGATGATGATTATTGTCAATATTACACGTCCCCCATTTGGCACCTGTAGCACCACCACAGCTCGCTTTGACTTCTTTTTTTTAAAACGGCAACGCACACGACAATTCCCTGTAACCGAATCTATTAAAATCATTGAAATGTGTTTCAACAACAACAAATACAAGAAAAAGAGTGCTGAACTGAGTTTTGGTCACAAATGAATGATTTTTTGTATTGAAACTGCTGTGGCATTTAATTTTCAGCTTAGGCCGCTTTATTACCAAACTGTGGTAAATAAAACGAATTTCTATTTACAGAATGTTAGGCAGGATTATAAATAAAACAGATATTGGAAGGATTTTTAAAAAGGATACGTAATTTAGCTGTCTATCTAAAATGGTTTAGATCTAGCCGCTATATGCGGCCTGAGCATGGTAGTGATCAATGTCTCTCATTGGTGTATCAGCGAGAAAATTAGGATCTGCACATTACTACACTTGTGCAGACCGCAATGATTACAAGGGGAGTGAAATTTATGTTGTTGTACTTGCTATAAACAAAGGATAGCTTAGCTAACTTGGTGTCTATATCGTCAAAATGGAGTCAAGTTTTACTAGAATTATTATATAGTTAGTTAATCCTGATCATTATATGATTTGAATAGTAATAGATTTTTCCAGACGATTGTTAAAGCCGTATCGATTGATTAAAGCGTATTTTCTGGGGTTCGTTGTGGATAGGAAGCTGTCTTGGAAACCAAACACCATTCATAGAGGAAAAATACCTCAATTGCACTTCACATTTATAACGAGGTATTGGAGAAAAAAATGAGTGAAGCAATCTATACTGCAAAGGTCAAGCCTATCTTAACCTATGGATATCTATATTGGTGTGAATCCCTCGGTGGAATGGTGCCTTGAGAACCTACGTTGGTACTGGCGGTAATTTTGTGCCTTAATCCCTTTGATATTTATTGGAAGTGATTGATGACTAGGGTTAGTAGGCGGTTCTGGGCGACTGAACAGGAATGGGACAAAAGAATTTAGGACTATCGGGGAAAGTGATTGCATGATTACATCCATTCACGATAAATTCAGCGATAGCTGTAAATTGAATGGAACTGTGGGAGACTGAATTTTTCGTAATTGATTGAAATAGTGCAGTCCATAATGATGTCAAATCACTGCAGTGTCTTTCAGGAGAAAGTATTGACAATAGAGGCTGCGGCCAGGATACAAATATCTCTAGGCGAGATATTACTTTATACTTTCTGATAGTCAGGGGGCTGTCAAAGCTCTAATATCCAACGTTATGAACTATCAGACGTTGTCCCAGGTACGTCAATTACATCCATATCATCTGAACATCAATCATGGAATTTTTCCACTGAATTCTTTACTTTGGGAATCCCTCCATGCGAGCTTATAACTGGCGGCTTCCGATAAGGGGCGGAACTGCATAGAAAATCTGACTAAACCTAGAAGAGGGCGCATGAAATGTCTGTATAAACTTTATAGATACACGCTTGGTGTGTTTGCTGAAGTCATTACTGGGCATTGCATTACTAACACACATGCAAGAAGTATTGGTCTGGGACTCTTGGAAAATGACTTCTGTAGAGCTACAGAGATGAGTCTAGTAGATAGTGTGTTAGCTTATTAGACGTGAGGCCATGGTTCAATCGCCAGTCAACAAAACGAAATATAAAAAAATATTTCGTCGGCGATTGTCTCTCAACAGATTTCTGGCAAAAACTCCGAGAGTAAATAAAATCGCCATGAAAAGTTTTTCAAAAATCTATCGTTCGGAGTCGACGTTAAACTGTAGGTCCCGCCACTCATGAATAAAATTAACTCACACAACATAAGTGGTGTGAGAGGTTAGGTCGTAATTCTGACTGAAGGGTTGTAATGACCAATTTTGTATGTATGTTGATGTGTAGAGATAGGGAACATACCCAGCACTGTGTTGGTGCCTACAATATAAATGATCTCGAGGAACTGTCAGGCAGTGACATTGGAGTCGCTTTAACAAAAGATTTGAGTGATTCCGAGATTAGGAGAATTTGACATTGTACAAATCGATTGTACAGCCTGGCTACTTTCTGGCTCTCAATGTCGAACAAATGTATGTATTGAGGTGATTATAATAAGAAACGACGTACTCAAACTATTTAAATGAAATCTTTTCGTTGTACTTTTGAAACAAAATCTTCCAAAAAAAATATCTTTTTAAGGAAATAGTTCAGCTATATTATTTTCATCCCTTTGATTACAATTTTATTTTGGCTTTTATTATTTACTTGATTACTGATATTATTTGCATTTTTAGAGCATTAAATTTTAAATTGCTATTAAAGCGTTTAAAGCCCCCTTTTCAGTCATTTGTTAACGCAAAAATGACAAATTGTTTAGAATATGTTTGGAAGATGCGCGCTTGGCTTAACAAAGCCTTGACCATTTCATTGAAAATCCATAATTCTTGTTATTTCGTTATTTCGTTTCGAATTCATTTGACAAAACATTTTTCCTCTACCACAATAAATATAAATTAAAACGCTTTAATATTATTATTTTGTTGTGTCATTTAAACATTTTTCAACTTTAACGGGGGGGGGGGGGGGCTATTATTTGGAAATTTAATATGAAATGTAAGAATTGAATGAATGACTGAATGAATGAATGCATGAGCATGATATCATTTTCACATTTCCCAAAATAGGCCTTTGGCTTATTCAACTGCTTGTTGGAAGTCGATCAAATTAAGCAGAATTAAATACATTTCATTTAAAGACTGTTTCAAGTCTAAAGTCTGTTTTAATTGTAAACCACTGATTAACTCATTAACTCATGATTATTATGAAATAAACGATTGTTATCGATTGGAAACCAAAAGCAAAAATTTTAGTTTTCTGTGTATTTCTGTTACACAATAAAAATTTTCAATTGAAAAACTTAAGAAATAAAAACAACTTTCATAAAAACTTTTTGTGATATGGAATGACGGAAAATCGATTAATTATTTACACCGAAAGTATGTAATTGAGGAAATAAAATAATAATTAAAATAAAAGTAATTCCGATTAGACTTAAAGTAGGCTTAACATAGGCTTAAAATAGTTTTTTTTGGGTGATTTTACTAGATTTGTTTGTTGTACATGAAATGTTTTTAGTTTAAGAAATATGTTGTTAGTCCCGGGATTCTGATGATAGTTCGTGACAGATCCATCCAGATCATCGACATATAGAGTCTGCACCAAGGTGCTTTTTTCTCCTCCAACATGTACCCTGGAGGTAAAGAATAGTCTCCTCTTTTTTCTCATCTCTGCTGTGACCATTTCTCATTTTCTGCGCCGTTTTACTCGTGTGCTAAGCCGCCAATCAATTAAGCTCATAAGAGATTTTTAAGAGTATTTCCAAAATCGAGAGTTCGATGATTATGCCACGCGTAGCCAGTTTCCACATGAGATGGACATCTGTCTTATTGAGATATTGTGACAGTATGTCGTCTTGAAGTTTATCATATAGGACTTTACTGCTTTGACAACTGTCTAGGTAGGTAGGTAGAGGTGGCTGCCCATCCAGGAAAAATTTTAGAAGGACTCACTTAGGCCGCATTGAACCTATTGTGTTACCACAGTTATCCGCTATCCCCTAGTCTCAAAACCACTCTGAGCTCCTGATGAAGCGATTTAGACTGCCAATGTCAATCCTTGACAGTTCTTCCAGATCATCCATGTAGTAAGTACCCAAGTACTTCATTCTCCTTTGGCACAGAGCCGGGCATGTACCCAGCAGGTGTGGGATAGTCTCCTCTTCTTCCTGATCTCTGCAGCTTCTGCAGAAGTCGTTAGGGAAGTGTCCAAGACCAATGCGCCTCGCATGCGTACCCATAACGCAATGCCCCGTAATGACGCCGACGACTACACTGAGCGCGCCTCCTTGGAGTTTAAGTAAACTCATTGTGCGCCCCTCATCCAGATTTTACGAGCCGTTCTACCCCTGTCCGAGGCGGCCCGCCTGTCGTTGACGAAATCGACGACTGCATTATAAATTATGAGCTTGCAGGTCCTCATAGGGTTTGATACCTGTCTAACTACGGTAATATCTCGACTGGAAATTTTTGTGTCCTCACCGCAGCTATCTATCGGTAATCGGTTAGTATGTTAATGTCCTATTTGGGGATATTTGAATTCCTAATAATTTTTTGAAAAGTCTGTATTACCAACACCTCCGCCTGAAAGTCGTTTCAGTGATTCGCAACCTTGTAGACCGGCTATATCGATCGGTTCTGAAAAAATACACTTCAAACGGTTCCGTTGGATTTGGAGCGATCGGTGTAAATTTGCACGGAGGCATCTGCTGAGTTCACCTATCAATTTTCTTAGATCTCACTTGTCCTAGTGGATACACAATACCTAAAGATTATTTTATGTGAGGTTAGGTAAGAACAATAGCTAATACTTGAGCACCTGGAACATAATGATACCACCGCAACCCTAATTAGATATACCACCACCACAGAACCAACTTCTGTTTTTATGAAGCCCAAAATACTTTCCTGCCTTAAATCCACGCCGAGTCGTGGGCGCTGTTTTTCAAATTCAACATTTTTCAGAATAAGCGCCATCCTACTGTGCATGTCTTTCTATGAGACATAGTATGGAAATCATAGGCATCAGAAAGGCTATATCACGTCATTCATTCTCTTTAAAGAATCAACGCATTTGCTATCAAAATGAGAGCATTATTGATTGGCAAGTCGGCTATCATTCTTAGCCAAACAGGTCTATTCCTAACTCCTGCCGTTTAATAAGATGGACATACCCAACCCACTAGTTTAAATCTGTTTTTTAGTATTGTATTGTAATCGGCCCTTTATGTAATTCCAACTAAAAAATGAAATGATGACAAACCATTTACATGTTTGACAAATTAAGTGCCAAACGTTTTTTTTTTATTATTATTTTATAACCTTTATTAAGTTCATAATTATACGACAACATGATTACCATGTTTTATCCTAAAAAAAGAAGAGAAAAAAAGAATTTTATGTAAATGACCCCGTCATTGAATACTGTGCGATCGTAGCGAACATTGAATAGGACAGATCATTTACCTTGAATAGGCGTTTTTCATTCAACGCCCGCTAAATGATACACCCATGTGTTTAACATTTCAAGTACTTCCGTATTTGACAAAAGCCCTGAAAAAACAAAAACAACAACACAACTACACTACTTTGACAAATGGAAATGAAATTTAAATTTAATTTTCATCTAAAATTGGATTTGGGTTTGTCTTCAATTGACAAAATGGAATATCATTTCAATTCGTACCTGTTTTTTTTTGTTTTTTTTTTTTGGTTGTGAAATAGAAAAATAGAAAAAATTCTTTGAACTGTTAATATTCAACTATTTCCGCTTAGTTTAGTATTAACAATGGCTCTGGAATATCACTAAAGTCGACATGCACGATACCACAGGTCACAATTTCAACATGACAATCAACAACGTCCAATACAATTCGTCTCCATACATTTAAATTGATTGACATTTGATGGTTACCAAATGCCAAAAAAAAAAAAAAAAAACAAATGAGTATCAATCAATATTGAAGAAATGATTTGAAAACAAATTAAAAGTACCGTTTGTTAGTTCCTGTGCTTTTTTTTTCAGGTCGCATTATGGTTGCGTTAGAATAATGTTTATTGATCATTAAATTTCCGAATATTTTCTAAAAGACCGAAACGGAGTACAAACATTTTCCCTAAATTTAAGAACATTTTTTGGGAAAGTACTTTTTGCCCTCTTTGGTACTTTTTTTGGTACCTTTTATTAGCATAACAATTACAATGTACGAATAATTTAGTGACTCATATCAAGATTTTCGGAAATAAAAGAATTTTTCTGAGCCTTTTCTAAAAGACCAAAGCGGAGTACAAACATTTTCTCTAAATTTCACAAAATTTTTTGGGAAAGTACTTTTTACTCTTTTTGGTACTTTTTTGGTATCTTTTATTAGCATATCAATAACTGTGTGAATAATTTAATGCATCATATCTACTTCTAATGAGTGAGTGATATCTACTTTTAATCGTTTACATACATACAACCCTTTAGAGCGAATTACTTACATCCTGGTTCCCCATGTTATCAGCGTTAATCTTATTCATGGATGATGAGTCCTATAGTTTTACGTGGAATCAAAACGACAGATTTAAGAAGTTTTTTTTTTGCCAATTAGTTTGCTTTCACAGCTTTTGCCAGAGATTCCCGAGCTGAATCTTCGAGATCTCGCGCTTAACTCTCGTAATCTCGTCTGGTAAGCCTGGCTTCTTTCACTACCCGTGTTGTCAGTGTTAATTTTATTCATGAGTGATGGAACCTACAATTCAACGTTGAATCCGAACGACAGATTTAAAAATATTTTCTTGGCAATTAGTTTGCTTTCACAGCTTTTCCCAAGAATTTCGAGCTGCACCTTCGAGTTCTCGCGCTGGACATCTCGTCTGGTAAGCCAAGGTACTAGTTACCAGGCTATGGCGACCTACAGTTAAGAGTTTGGGATTTGAAAATTCTTAGTGAATTGCCTTTCCTATCATCCTGCTGAGGTTAGAAACTTTTTATTCGCTTAAATATATATGTAGTATACATAATTGGGTACGTCCAAGCTTCTCACACCACTTAAGTTGTGTGAGTTAATTGTATACATGAACGATGGAAGCTACAGTTTAAAGACGACTCCGAACGTCCGGTTTTCAGAAATTTTTTTGTTACAGAGCGTTTTTGCTAGAAATCTGCTGGGAGAAAGTTGTTGAATGAAATATTTTTTTCATATTTCGTTTTGTTGGAGATAATTGACCTGGGTTTGAACCCTGACCTCAGGTCTAATAAGCCAACTCACTACATACTACCTGACTAATGTGTGGTTAAAGACATTTTACTCGCTTCACCAGAATTTATTGTGGTTAGAGGTTAAATTGAGCTCATTATGGGCAATTAGCTTAATAATTATTGATAATGCAGAGCTATCTCAAACAGTCCCATACTATTGGTTTGGTTGAGGTTAGGATATTGCTCTACAGCATAGTAACTATATAGCAAGAGGTTAATTTCTTTATTGCGATCACATATGAATCAATATTGGGACTCAAATTGGGTAGAATACTTAGATTGATAACATCCATACGTCATTGGTCATTAGAACCCTTCAGTCTGGATCACGAGCTAGCTTCTTACACCACTTATGTTGTGTGTGTTAATTTTATAGATCAGTTGCGGGACCTACAGTCTAAAGTCGACTCCGAACGACACATTTTTGAGAAACTTTTCATTACAATTTTTTATCACTTCAGAGTTTTGTTGGAGATGTTTGACTTGGGGTTTGAACCGTGGTCTCACATCTAATAAGCTTACACACAACCTAATATATTTTCATTTGAATGGCAACTTAAATGCTTCTTTTTGTTCGTTATTAAAAATTTGTCTCATTCCTTAACAGAAGGCCTATTTACAGTGTTATAATCTTTGGTAGGAAATCATTTCTTAGCTTTCTTTTATATTTTTTCTACTCTGATTTTTATTGGCATTCTTTTATCGTGTGTGTTAAAAGTTTATTGGCTGTCTATTAAAAATCTTTCAGTAACTGTCGGTATCAGTTTGACTAACAAGTCCCTTTGGGACATGCTGTCTATTATTCTTGAGAGATGTTTTATGTTTTATGTTCTGTGTTTTCTGATTTTTCTTGTCTGTATTGAATTAATTTATAAATTTTAAATAAATTGTATATTTATGAAGTTCTTTTATGCTCAAAAGCGGAAATCTTAAATAAACATCTTTATTTAATCGCTTTTTTATAAAAGCATGGAATGGAATCTTTTTTTTTGTTTTCTGCAATAAATTTCAAAATGCTGTTGTTGTTCTTCATTCATACATACATACATACATATGCGGTCGTTGCATCAATTCAAGTTCAAGTGTAAATTCTCGTTTATTACTTGGCATTGACTTGGCTTGGCTTGACTTGGCTTGTATGTTGTTGGTAAACCATAAGACGCTAATAAAAGATGGATATGAAGTTTTATTTTTTCTGTTTTTTTGCTTTTGAATGCAATTGTTTCTCATTGTAGTTGAAATTGTTTTTCAGAAAATGTTGCCTTTTTGCACGTGATGGCTGGTGTAGAAACATGCCTTGCTGCTGTGGTTGTTCGTCTTAACAACGATTCAAACCGAAGAAGATACAGTGGTTAAGGGAATATTTCACAAATTACTACAAATAATTGAATTTATTTTCTCATTACACAGAAGTTTTTCTGCGACTATTTGCATTTGTTTGACTCTTTTTAGAATATTTTTTTCCAATTACAAAAAATGTTTTTGTCCCACTGTCCCTACCAAATGAATAACAAGAAAATTTTTGTATAGAATATATGTACATTTTAAAGTCTATGTATTCTTTTCATACAAAACATATTAATTATTCACTTAATAAACGATTTATGGATCTTTAACACATCAGTGGGCAAAAGAATCTTTTTAAAGTTGCGTTACAAGTACTTGCTGCAACAACAACAACAACAACAACAAGGATACATATATAGCAATTAAAAAATAAGTAAGAAAACGGTGCGTAGTCAAGAACATTTGGAAGATACCCTTCACTTCAATGGCTCTTATGATGTTAAGTCGACGATAGTATGTTCACAAAAATGGTACTCTCTACTGAGTTTCAGATAATATGGAAATTCTGCGCAATGAGCCTACAGGCAAGCTTGCGAGGAGAAGAGCTTCCACTCAGTTGATAGGGCCAGGATATAGAGAGCTATCAAGAATTGTGGATCTAAAGCAATTTATTGGAAAATTATAATCAGAGGAGAGAGAATTTTATCGGTCTTTATATAAGGCACCGCAGACTCAGAGCACATACACTTATTAAGATGGGGGACTGTCTTGAGCCCATCATGTAAATACTGTTACGATGGGAATGAATTATGGGAACTCGTTGTTGCAACCTGTGGGACATTAATGAATTCCAGAAGGATAGACTAGAGTGCTTATCACATATGGGTAGAAGTTTTTAGCACAATAGGCTTGGAACAGACTTTATAGGGATACCGTATAAAGTATAAGGGGAATACAATAGATTGTATTGTCGCAGTACTAATACACTTCTTTACTACAATACTAATCATAATCCAGAAAAAATTTGAGAATAGTAATAGGCTTTCTATTCTCTAGGTTGCCGTAGTCTAGTAGGTTGTGTGTTCTCTTATTAGACGAGCCCCAGGGCAGATATCAAAACGAAATATGAAAAAAAATTATTTCTCCGGCGACTTCCTCTCAGCAGATTTCTGGCAAAAACTCTGAGAGTAAATAATTAAATCTGCCATGAAAAAGTTTCTCAAAAATCTGTCGTTCGGAGTTGACGTTAAACTGTAGGTCTCGCCACTCAAGTATAAAATTAAGGCAGACAACATGAGTGCTGTGATAATCTAGGCCGTAATCCTGACTGAAGGGTGTAATGGCCAATTATGTATGTTTCTAACCGCTTCTTGTATACTTATACTTAATTCTGTGATAAGGAAAATTGCAGGGGCTTAGAAGAGTCATACTTACTAAACAGCATCCTGAGATTTGTCATAGCCACTGGTCCCGGAAAACCCGATCTTCACATCAATGCAAAACAAACAATTTATTGAACCTGCATTTACAAATCGGATTACTCTGTGAACAAAGAAGACATTTTCCATTAAGAGAAGCCATATCTGTGGTGCTCTGGTCTTAGTCTAATGCGAACCCATGCGAAAAGGCTGAGTATATAATGATCAATCAATCAGTCGTAGCAATTCTAATGTTAGGGCGAAAGTTGAGACTTCAGTTTCTTTGCTGTGGTCCGATTTTATTGACGTCTAGGGAAAGATTGCTGAATTTTGGGTTGCTGAATTTACATCGATACAGCGATTAAAGATCAAACACTGGTTATCAGAGTGAAAGTTCATCCTTTCTTTACTTGCATGAGCGCTAGTCAATATAACGTTCCAGTATTAATAAAAATTTATTCGCTATTTTCGATCGGTTTTTTTTGTAAATTTTTACTTGCTGTTACAAATAGCGTGTTAAAGTGTTACAAACATTTTAATAAACCCAAATGTATGCAATGGACATCTGCTGTGCAGGCTATAAAAACTTGTTGCATTTACAACAGCAGAACTAAAAAAAATATCATCAGCGTTAAATCATCATAATTAACGGAAGTGCTAACAATTACTTGAGACACGTTATTTATCTTAACGCGTAATGCACTATGAAATCTAAAATAAAATTTTGTAACTGGTTTACAACTATAAAAGGCCGCAATTAAAAAAATTTAAGTAAAATTTATGTGAAATCGTATGAAAAGCATTGAAGGGCATAAACGTCAAAATGCGAAAAAAGGAAGGGGATTAAAAGAAATGTTCTTAATGAGTATTAAAATATGAGTATTGGGTTGTAATAAGTTTAGTCGTGAGGATATGTGCTCATTGATTCTTACTATTTCTGAAGTGGCGGCCTTGTGTTTCTTGTGATGTTAGTTGCTGATGTTACACTCCGTGTTGGGATTAAACTTTTAATTTTTCAAATTCAAAAACAATATTAATTTAAGAAAGTCTGAAACCTTCTATACCACAAATTTTGGCATTCACTTTGGACTTTCTCTTAAATTCAAATAGGGATTGTAGGGGCCTTTAGTTAAAGACTTTAACTTTTGAACTGAACCTTCCAAAAAAAAAATCTCATACAAGATTTCAACTGTAAGGAAAGAAAGAATTGACATTTTCTGAAGAATTCCGAGTATGTTTGTATATTTGTTTGACCATATTGCCTATTACCGCTTTACATACGTGACCTGTGATGACTATACATGACATGTCGTACTTGCTGTAGTCTAGGTAGTGAGTTGGCATATTAGATGTGAAGCCACGGTTCAAACCCCAGATCAGACATCTCCAATAAAACGAAATACATATGAAAAAATATTTCTCCTGGCAAAAACTCTGAGTTTAAATAAAATTGACATGGAAAAGTTTCTCAAAACAATATTGTTCGGAGTCGACTTTAAACTGTAGGTCCTGCCATTTACATATGTATAAAATTAACACACAACACATAAGTGGTGTGAGAGGCTTGGTCGTAATCCTGGCTGAAGGATTGTAATGACCAATTGTGTATGTATGTATGTATCAGAGATCAGCAATGAGTATTCAAAAAGATTAGTAGATTTGAATCATACTCATAATTTCTGATACTTATATGCATTCATACTTATTTTAATATCGTACTCATGCTACTCATATTCAAAGTTTGATGTACTCATCATACTCATACTTAACAATACGCATGATGTTCTGGATTTCCACTCTCCTTTACTCAATATTTACAAGAATCACAAAATTAGTATGATTCGCGTACGAACACTACAATACTCACTAGAAGGTTGTGTTTTTGCTTTGCTTGCTGTTTTTGTCTTTTTCTTTCTTCTTTTTTTTTTTTTTGTAAATGCAACAACAAGTAAGACTGTAAATTGTGATGAATGATTCGAATCACTCGAATCATTTATGAGTATTATAAATGTTTTTCTAAATTTATGAATCTAAATGTGCAGGCGTATGAATCAAACATATTTCGTATGTTATGAGTTTGATGTGAACATTGTACTCATACTCATTGCAACCTGTACTTATAAATCAATGTTGTAGTGAGTACGAATGAATCAGAGTTGAGTTTCTCTTACTGTTGACTCACTCATACTCAAAATTTCATGAGTACTTATGAGTAGCGAAAAAAACGATTCATTGCTGATCTCTGGTATGTATACATGATATACCCTCAAATCACACGTTCAAAGAATCCAATGTGGTTTAAGCTTTGTGGCACGTAGCATTGTCCTATTAACAGCTACATGACGTTAGTGGCCTCATCATCCAATTCAGGCCAAAAGAAATTAGTTATCATCGACCTATAGTACTCGTCGTTTTCAGTGATATATTGGCCAACATCGTTTGCAAAGAAATATGCACCGATGAGCTCGGCAGCCCAAAATCCACATCAAACAGTGACTTTTTCGAAATGCATTAGATGCTATTGGATCACATGGGAATTCATTTCCAAAATTCGACAATTTTGTGTATTGACGTACCAATTCATCCAGAAATGGGTCTCATCCCTGAAGATGATTATTTGATGAAAATTAGGGTCATTTACCGATAGAGCCCGCTCAGCGAACACACACGGTGTCGACTATGATCCTCCATGCTTATATGGCAAAACAGTCTGAATAAATGAGATCTATAGGGTCGTCTGAGTTCCGAAGTCCCTTTTAGATGATTCGATATTTCGTTTTTCCTTCTTCAAATAATGTTCCTATATATTCCACCCCTTGAGCTTTAATTATTGTGTTCTTGATTTGAAATTTAAATAATTTATTTTACTATGTTTTAAACAATTGAATTAATAACTTTTGTTGTATTTTTTTTTGCTACTGTACATAATTTTATTTGCAAATAAGCAAATGAAAGTTCATTGATCTCCAGTGAAATGATTTGTACAATCATAAAGCAATGAACGTACTATTCTAAGTACGAGTATGAATTTTTTTTTAGATTTTTTTAACATGAATTATTATAATAAAAGTTGCGTGTTTTATAAAATTAGATCATCACTAAATGATATAAAATTCATAAAATAAACAAAAAAAAAACTAACTACTGATGAAATATAAAATTTAACGTCTGTTTTACAACAGAATAGGCCAGGGATGGGAGTTAAATCAAACTTTTTTTAAATCTAAATTTTTATTTTAGAGAGTAGAGTTTTCTAATACTTTTCAACTATAAAAGGCCATGGTGGTCAGCTCTGATTTTATTTAGAAAAAATAATTTAAGTAGAATTCATTCTAAATTGCTATTGAAATATTTAATTTTCCGCCATTAAAATCTATATTTGAAGCGTAATATTGTGTGTGTGTGTGATAAATTATATAAAAACCATTTTTAATGTGCTTATTGTTATATATTATTATGTGTACTATTATGTTATTAAATAAGTAAATAAATAAAGTTGTTTTGATAAATATTTTATACGCCATGATTCCACTACAAACTCCTCTTAATCATTCATAGTCCTTAGAAGAGCAAAATAGGAGTACGATGTACTTAAAATCTGTAAGAAAATGGAAAATAAATTTTATTATTGGTTTTAGTCCTTTGAAAGAAGACCTTATTTAGAGTATTTAGACCTAGCTTCTTAACCTAGCTTATGTTGTGTGTGTAAATTTTGAAATGAGCGGTGGGACCTACAGTTTAAAGTCGACACCTAACAACAAATTTTTGAGAAATTTTTCATGATAATTTTATTTACTCCCAGAGTTTTTGCAAGTCGGCGAAGTAATATTTAAATTTTGGTATGTTTGTTGGCGATGTCTGACCTGGGGTTTGAATCGTGGCCTTACATCTAAAAACTTAACACACTACCTACTAGACTCTGGCGACTTCAAAATATTAAATTATTTCTTCTCATGTCCTGTATACGCTGTTATATGCGGATTTTATTTATATGACACACAGGAATTTGCTTCGACGAGTTCGATGAAAACATATCTTAACAAGATCATAGTTTTCTCCACAAGTGAGTTCATCCATATTATTCTGGTCATTTTGTTCATTGGATTGTTAATCGCAGCGTTCCATGTAACCCTCCCACTGTAACTTTGTGCACCGAAAGTCAGTGGAATCTCTAGGTTAACCTCATGTTTAATTTTACTTACTTACTTAATTGGTCATTACAAGTCCTTAGCCCAGATTACAACATAGCTTCTCACACCACCCATGTTGTATTTGTTAATTTTATTCATGATCGGTGGAGCCTATAGTGTAACGTCGACTCTGAGCAACCGATTTGATAAACTTTTCATGGCAATTTTATTTACTGTGAGAATTTTTTATATTTTAAGTCGCCAAAGTAATACTTCTCATAAATCGTTTTGTTCGAGATGTCTTCGCAAGGGTTTGAACTCCAGGTTCTCTTCTAATAAGCCAGCACACTACCTACTAGCTTACGGCTACGTGGATTAATCATTTGGTTCCTTATTTCCTACCACTAGGCATCCACATAGTTTGAATCATATAATTTGCATCGAATCTTCCTTACAATCGAAAATAGTTCCAAAATTTGTGTCCCTGGAACTCTGTTTCCTTTATTGCCATTTGGCTTTCAGTGAAAAATTTTTAGATTTCAAAAAAATACTTACACTAGTGAACGATTCAAAATTGAAGCAGAAGAATGGCTTCGGACGAAATTCCAATGGCTTTTGGGCGCGGCTTATAAAAAATCTCAAACAGTATTTAAACTCACTGGATTGTTCATACCAACGATCAATTTCGTAAGCAGCATCGGCAACATCTAAGGACTTGAAAAAATATGGAAATATTTTTTTAATTTAGTGAAGTTACAATGAAAGCGTCAGAGCGATGATTAGAAGCTAGACTGAAGTAATTTTAAGGCATTTGTTGGTAGTTCGACCTTATAGTAATTGTTTACTTTAACCGATTTAAACGTATATGTTTGTCGCCTGTCGCCTGTCGCCTGTCGCTCAACGCTTGCATTGTGTTTAGGTCTTAACTTACATTATAATAAACCATATTACCGGTAAAACACCAATAAAATATTTGAGCAAATGCTGAAACCATATACATCTGAAATTTTATAGCCACCATGGGTTGATCCTCGGCCATCATGGCTTCAAAGGCAGTTAAACAGATCATAAAAGTACTGGCGGTCATTTGGGCCACATAATTGTAATAATAAATGTTATTAATGTGGGAAATTAAACTGTAATGAGAAAATTTTAAATATTAGGGGACCTCCAATGCATTATTTTATAAAGTCCATAACATACTTAATCATATACTGATGAAATTTAATGGCCTTATGTAATTCTTCCAAACGATTTTCACCGGGCAAAGAACCCAATTCGCGTATACGTATGCAAAACAGTTTCAAATTCAATGTAGTCTCCGTAAATATTTGACATCCGATGTTATCGATTAGAACGATTGTTAATAAAATAAACATCGTAAATAAACACTGAAAGATATAAACACTCGAATACAAAATGGGATGTTCTTTCTGGTCCTGCCATTCGAAGGGAAATTTAGCTCTATACGGTGTACCATTGTTACCCATTAAAATGGGTGGCAAACAAATGGCAGCGGAAAAAAAGAAAATTAACACAATGTATAGGTAAAACGATGACACTTCGACTAAGAAAAATATACGCTGCAATCTACGCATTTTCATTAGATTGGGAGATTTTCTTAGATAAGCAAAATGGGCGTACATTTTACAAAATTCACGCAATATATCCTCAATATCTTTGGTGTGATATGCGAAAAGTAAAAGTTTGAATAAGATTAAATAAATCTGCAAAAATAAATTAAATTGTCCAATAGGCCTTTCCAAGTTTCGTAAACTGTACCAACTTACACCTATTAGGACTACCAAATCCTCACCAAACGTTAACACATCTTTGTAGGCATCTTTTAAGTCGCATGTAATACTTACCGCAGCTATGGCAAACAATACTAGAATGATAACGTAAAACGTCTTATATACAAAAGATTCGCCTTTCCAGAATCGAGGTAAAATGCCCACGAGCCTAAAAATTTAAAAATCTTCCAATTTTATATGTTCCCACTTCCATATCCTTAAAATCACCTCATATAGTTCCTCATATGGATTATGGCAATTTTACGCGGCTTACTTTGATATAAAAACACTTGGCGGGCATCTCTGATAGGCGCCATTAGAGTTTCCAAACCTTTATTCTCCATACCAAAATATTCATCTTCATCGTCGTTATTTAATTGTTGGTATCTTCGAATGAAAATGTTTGCCATGTTGAATGTCTTTGAGTTTTACTGCAAGAATTCTAACAAAACTTCCAGGTTTTATAGGATAATTTTCAGGGGAAGAGCTTAAGAAAGGGTTGGGGTGGGTACATATATAATTGTAGGACTCATTTTAAATTATTGTTTATATTCTAAGGCTTAATCGGCAATTTAATTAAAATTATAACTTTTGATGCCAATTTATAGTTTATAATTGTTAACTGTCTTATTATTATATCTTCTTTAGATACAGGGTGTTAAACTAAAAATCACACTTAAATATTTATTACGCACATAAATGTATTATTGGAAATTAAAGGTCTTTAGTCAGTATTACATCCCGGTACCCGTGTTGAGAGGCATAATATTATGCACCTACAGTTTAATGTCGAATCCCAAGGATTTTTCATGGAATTATCATCATGGAGGTGTCATTATGAAGTCATCGTAGTCTAGTAAGCAATGTGTTGGCTTATTAGATGTGAGGCGTGGGTTCAAATTCCAGGTTAGGTGACCTCCTCTCAGCAGATTTCTGGCAAAAACGCTGAGAGTAAATAAAATTGCCATGAAAAGCTTCTCAAAAATTTATCGGTCGTTAGTCCCGCCACGCGTCTGTAAAATTAACATGCAAAACATACAAGGCTTGAGAAGCTACATAGGTCGTAATCCTGACTGAAGGGTTGTTATGACAATTGTGTATGTATGTAGACGTCGTAATGAATTTACGTTTCGCTGCAAAAATGATGTCAATTTAAAGCGATCAAACAGCATTTCAGACTAGTTTCAACGTTTCTCGTTTTTCAACGTCTCTAGGTTTCAGGTCATGTACTATTCAATTTTCCTGCTTCTGAGCGAACATTGTAGAGAATTGTCCTTTATGAGTTTTTATATGATTGATTGATTCTCATCTCAACATCTGAAAAGGTGTTCTCTTTTATTAAATCAATGACAGGCCACACACATCTTTCTGGACCCAGATCTTGTACGCGATCTAAATACTTCAAAACTCATACATGAGAGTTCTACTCCATTTGCGGTTGGATATAATGGTTATAAATGATGGCTTCCTTTCAGGAAGGTCTGCTACCTTTACTAATCTAATTGGTGTAAATAGTATGGAGTTTAGGTGCAATTAGTTTTTGTCACCGTTTTAATAAACCGAGTCACTTGAAAGCTTCTTTCGATAGTTGAAAAATATGCTCATTCCAGCGGACAACACACTGAATTTTCGTGTTTAAAATATCTAAATTTGTTGACACCTTAATATTTACACCACGATAGTGACAAATGACGTAATACATCTTACTATCAAACTTTTGAGTTAACAAACAACATATACCCTACACACGACACCAATTGGATATTGACTGTAGGTCAGATGTGAATAAGTTATTCAATGTCCAAAGAGCTTGGTCTATGATCGAAGGAATATGAGTGACAAATGTCGTTGCCACGGTGCTTAAACAAAAACTTGTTTAATTGAGCAGTTTTATCGACATTGCGCTGGCACTGCCATATTTTTGAAAAAGTTAACTTTGTTTTAACTGCCAGTTGTAATAACGAAAATAAGTTAAAGGTAACTTTACAGTTCCCTTTAGCTAAAGTTACCTTTAACTAAACCCAAGTTTAACGGCAAGTTGTAATATTTTAATGACCCTGTATCTGTATCTATTGTTTATCTTTATTATTGAATTGATTTTGTTTTTTATTTTCCTTTTTCAATTATTTATTAATAGCATATGCCGTATTAATGTCTCTCTAACGTTGATAACATTTGTATTCTTTTCACGAATTCGATTTTTTATTATTTCATTCTCTTCATTGCAAAAAATTAAAACGAATTATTTTTTTTATTTATTTCTTCTTCTAGATGCGGCAACATGTACTACAACATGTTGCTCGCCTCTCATATCAATGTACAGAGAAACACAAACAATATTGCATATAAGGCAACTAAACAACCAACAACATGTTACACGCCCACTGGCAATTACAACATGTGGATAAACGATATATATACATACATATACGGCAAGTCATACAATACCTAGTGTCTGTCTAGCTAGTGTGGAGCGTTGTTAAATACAATACATATATTGGTATCTTAAATTACAAAATTATATGGTTGTTCTGAATTTTATTGCATTGCAATGTAATTCGAATGAATGAAATGAATTCATAGAATGAGGTACCGGGTGTTAAATAAGCAATTCAAACTGTAAATATTGAATTGATTTATTTATTAGCCATAATACAACTTGATTTTGTTATAATTTATACCGCCTGGTGGTAATAAAAAAAAAATGATAACAATGTCGAGGATTGTAGTTGTTATTGAGAATTTATTTAACTTTTTTTTGCATTAAAAAGCATATGTCAATAGGAAGCAACAGGATCGTAGCAAATAATTTTTATAATATAATGGGTGCTACTTCGCCTTCCTCAGTTAGAACGTTATTGCAAACAGTTTTTAAATTGCAACAATCTGGATAGTGCTTATTGGGATCAGTTTTTTCTGCTACACATCCTTTTGGTGGTACATAAAGTCCACAACTATAAGATAAAGGAAAATGTTACAATGTAGTACAGTAGTTTCTCGATTTAACGAATAAAATAAAATGAATTTTTCGTCATATCCAATATTAAGTTATAAAGGAAAGCGTCCTCCATTTCATTCAAAACCAAAAGTATATGTAGGATTTTTAATATTTGACGACGTAAGTTATATTCTTTTTTACAGTGAACGTTAAGTTAACAGTGAATGTTAAGTTAACAGAGATTGTTTAGTTAACATATAAGGTACTCAGTAGAAAAAACTCAAAGTAAATGTAGTATTTTTAATATTTTGCTACGAAAGTTAAGTTGTTAAGTTAATAGATACTGTTAAGATAACATGAGGTTCTCAGTAGAAAACATTTATGTTAAATGCCATGTTCACTTCATCGAATGTTCGTTAAATCGGTAAACTACTGTGTTTGAATATAAAAAATCAATTAACATACCTATAAATAGAAGCTCTGCTATCTTCGAAGCAGGTAATTTGCTCACAGAAATTTGGAGTATTATAGACTTCGCCAGGTGATAAGATTAAACCGCGAAGAACACATTTGCCAGGATGTGCTGAAAATATGAATTCATTAAATTGTTTCTATTTTACGTATAAATGGCTCTATAGTTGCAAAATAATGGGAAAACTTATATTTGTTCTCTACAAAAATATGTATTCTGTGCACGTTAGTTGATCAGATTGGTCAACAAATAGGAAGAAGGGGTTGTGAGGTTATAAGAAATATTTTTTTTTTTTGAGATCAGGGTAGCAGGGTGCCTATTTTTTATTTCACGGAAGGTCAAGATGTTATACATACAAAGATACATACATAATTGGTCATTACAACCCATCAGTTAGGATTATGGCCTAGCTTCTTTAACCACTCATGTTGTGTGTCTTAATTTTATACTTAAGTGGCGGGACCTATAGTTTAACATCAACTCCGAACGACTGATTTTTTGAGAAACTTTTTCGTGGCAGGTTTATTTACGCTCAGAGTTTTTGCCAGAAATTTGCGGAGATGAAGTTGCCGAAGAAATATTTTTTTTCAATTTCGTTTTGATGTCTCGCCTGGGGCTAGAACCTGGGCTTTATGTCTAATAGGCGAACACACTACCTACTAGAATACGGCTACTGATACATGAGGAACATTTGTATTTCCTCGTGTTTCTCACACTTTTTTTCAATCTCTTGAGTAATGGCATGTAGACGTCCTTTTTGCTTTCTAGTATTTAATGTATTACTGTGCGGCTGCAATCATTACCAGAAGCAGAGGCAATCTGTCTGAATTTGATCAATGCCATGGGCTATTGTGGCTTTAAGGACCGTTGTATTTTGTTGTTTATTCGCATACACCTGCAACTGAAGGAAACTCCAGAAGAAAACCTCTAACGATGTCAAATCGCATGTTGTCATTGTCCAGTTCCCATCACCTCGAAGTGAGATGACTACGCTCATAAATTGGTCTTGTAGAATATCCAATGTGCAACCAGATGTCGTTGTTATCCTCGCCGTCCAATTAGAAGTGATTGCGTTGCCAACGACTTTCTCAAAGGAAGATGGACTAAAAGAAATATGGATACCAAACAGTGGTTTTTCGGGATACATTTGATGTTCCTGAATCACAGAATGCTGTCTGTTCACGTACCCAGTGATACAGAAATGGACTTCAACGCTGAAGATGATTTTTCTATGAAAATCAGGGTCAGTTGCTAGCACCCATTTTTATTCTACAATTTTATTATTTGTACGTTTTATTGAATGTTATATTCGTACGTCGTGATTTGGACAGATGTAACTTCAAAAAGTTGGACGTCATCAAGATTGCACATCCGACTTTGTTGCGTGAAAAGGAATTATCATTAAAAACTTGAATAATATTTCGTGAATCATTATCATAAAAGGATCTTTCCAGTATCTTCTCTCTAAAACCAGTCGCGTAGTCGATAGATATGTTCAGACCAACCATACCCAAGATTTTTGCATGACCCTACCTTCAGTAGTGACATGCTGTTATGGCGTTTAGTATCATTATTTATTTATTGTTTATTATTTATTGTTCTAAAGTCCTTGTTGGAAGACTCTTTACAAGTAACTTATAAAAGATATCGATTTTTGGGATTCTAGAAGTTGTCACCGTCGTTTTGTACATTTCTTAAGCTTTGCTTTCTGTTGAGGGAATCTGTCATTCTCTACGAACTCTTTTTTTTCAGATGCCAGCATTTACAAGAGAACTCTATTATTATATTCCTTCAGCAGCTGGATTCACAAGATGAGTTGACGGTTTGAGAGGAAACGAAATTGTGGAGAAAACATTTCGAAAACATCATGTTTTCTACCCGAAATTAATTTCTAATATTCATAATATACCTAGAAAATAAGGATATAGCATTTGAATATCTTTATCTTTATCTTTGAAATCTTTATCTTGATTTTAAGATGAAAATATACAATGTGCACATGGGACAAGTGACGTCATATCTACTATGCATCTATTGACTGCAAATAAAAATCATGTTTTCTACCCGAATTTATAAAATTAATTTCTTTTATTCATAATATATCTAGAAAATAAGGATATAGTATTTAAATGTCTTTATCTTGATTTTGAGATGAAAATATACAATGTGCACATGGGACAAATGACGTCATATCTACTATGCATCTATGTATTATCTAACAATTTCCAGTTGTTGTCCAGAATGATAGGACTATTCTTGATAACAAGCTAACAAGCATTTCAATAAATTTTAATGGCAAATTTAATTTTTACATTATATTTTGCAACATTAGCCATGCGGAATATCATGTATGTAGTCTCTTAGAGTAGAAATTCTTGTAGAAATTCCAAATTGCTTGTTAAGAAGCAGGAATTATCTTTTGCGTATATTAATGACTGATTCATGTTTCATCCAATAAAAACATTGGCGCCAGACTTATGCATTCAATTATTAACCTGATTTGATATAAATTCCACAATAAAATCGGGTTTGTTGACAAACGTCATACAAAATTTTTTTTTCGAAAAATAAAAGAAATTTCCAGATAATAAAGCCATGTGTTTTAAGACAACAAAATTAAAAAAAAATTAAATTTGGAGCAAAACAAAGCTTTGAAACTGATATGTAAAATGTAAAATATTTTTTTTTTTTTTTTTTTATTAATTAAGCTGGTATTTTAATATGTGATAACAGAAAAAAACCCAAAAACGAAATTGAATCTCATCTGTTTTTTTATTTGCAAAAACACAGAGGCAGAGATAATAATTTATTTTCATTGTGGCTTTTATTATTTTGTTGACAATTTTATGAATTTGCAAATGAAAAATAAAAAAAAAAAAGAAAATAAAATCAAAACAAAAATATTTCTTATATTTTTTTATTTTAAATATATATATAAATTATATATATATTATATATATATATAATAAAATCAAAAATATTTCTTATATTTTTTTATTTTATTTTATTAAATTTTTTTTTGACTTAATTATTTAATAAAACGTAGCATAGCATCTAACATTTATTAAGCTGTGCTGAGATAATTAATCAAATTAAAATCAAATTCCAATTAGTTTTGCTTTTTATATGTTTGTTTTTCTTATATTTTCGTTTTAATTTAATTTGTTTATAAACAAGCAAGTTTTTTTTGTTTGGTTTTATAATCTCAAAATACAGATTTAATTAATCTTCATTTGTTTATTTCATTTCATTTCATTTCTATTCAAAATTTACCAGAATCTTTATAATACTGTATAGAAGCAGCTGCCCGGCACATTGGAATCGAGCAGAAAATCAACGTTAAAGTGTTAAATACTCGTATTTGCATGTCGCACTTGCTAAGCTTGCTAAGAGTATTTTGCAAAACTGTTTATGAAGATGATCAAAATACGACTGAAGTCATCGCTTTTGGAATTTCTTTATGAATATTTATTTTGTATCTATTTTATTTCAATTTCTTTTATTGTTGTTGTTTTTTTCTATCTACTTACAGATCCCCTGCAAAGTTAGGCTAGATAATAAATGTTGTCTATGACGTTGTATTTGTTTTGGGGAATTCTCAAAAAACGTAAACGTTTAAAAATGGTATGATTTTTTTATGGATTTGTTAATCGAAAAATTATTTCAGAAAAAAAAAATAAAAAAAAATACAAAAACAAACTAATTTATTAGGGAATGAGATGTTAAAGAACCGCTAATAGCAGTGGAATAGAAATATTGTTTTAATTAATTGATGGTAAAAGTAAAAGGCTTTATTTAGTGACGCAAACCGATCTTACCCTAGAGTTATTCCAAAAAAGTCCTGGAAAGTAGTTAGCTTTAGGTCGTTTGACAAGTACAGTACCCGGAGGCCATATTAACCCATTGAACGAAAAGTCCTTAAAATGGGAGGATAATAGAGAGGATAGGAAAAAGAAGAGAATTACACAGAGCAAAAAAAAACACAAGCGAGAGCGCGACTACACTAATGAAGCCCTAGCACTTCTCAAGTATTTAATTTCAAAGTATTTGAATCAGAGCTGACAAGATGTAGGGACTTAAGTGCAATCTATGGTGTGGTATGCAGTTTATGGTAAAAATAAAAATCTTTATGTAGTGACGCAAGAGATCTTACCCTAGAGTTAATCACAAAAGTCCTGGAAAGTATTTAATTTCAAATCATTTGAATCAGAGCTGACAAGATGTAGGGACTCAAGTGCAGTCTATGGCATGGCGTGCAGTTAATTTTAAAAGTAAAGGGTTTTATTTAGTGACGCAAGCGATCTTACCCTAGAGTTAATCCAGAGAGTCCTTTGGCTGGAAAGTATTCAATATCAAATCATTTGAATCAAAGCTAGCGTGATTTAAGTCCCTAAAGCAGCCTTCTGGCAAAAGCTCTGAGTGTAAATAATTGCTATGAAAAATTAGTTAAACTGTAAATGCCACCACCACTTGACTTTCTTCAGTCTTAAAATACTTGTAATTTCTTTGTAATTTTTCTTACTGTGCTATTGTTCTATAATAGTTGATGTGACTTTTGCACTCACTTTCTTAGCTTGATCTTCAATACAGTGAAAGGCATCCGAGGTTATCGACGCTTATGCTATGAAATACTCTTACTTTGTTAGCCAGAATATTCATTTCTAATCACCATTGATTTTGGTTTTCCCATTAAATGCGCAGTTTTTTACATTCCCGCACAATACTTGATCTCTCATGCCTGAATATTATTGCTCTACTACTGCTATTAGACTTTCAAGGATATGTATGTCCTTAGATGTCAAGTGTGTCAAACTATCATTGCCCCAGATCATACATTTCATGATCGCAAGTACCCTCCGCTTGAAAAAATGCATTATGGTCTGGTAGCCGAAGGCAAAGTCTCATATCTCCAAGTTTAGAACTATCCGTTTAGCAACAAGTTTAAAGGGGATCTGTGATGTATTTTAGAAGAGAATCTCAGTCCCCTCATATCTGCATGCTTATAATCATCTGTGTAGCGACAATAAGTTGAAGTCGTCGTAGTCTAGTAAGTAGTGTGTTGGCTTATGAGACGTAAGGTCAGGGTTCAAATCCCCGGTGAGACATCAAATCGAAATATAAAAAAAATTTTTTTCCGGCGACTTCCTCTCAGCAGATTTCTGGCAAAAAAAAATTGCCATGAAAAATTTCTCAAAAATCTGTCGTTCGGAGTCGATTTTAAACTGTAGGTCCCGCCACTCATGTATAAAATTAACATACACAGCATGAGTGGTGTTGAGAAGCTAGGCCGTAATCCTGATTGAAGGGTTGTAATGGCCAATTATGTATGTATGAATATATTCCACTTTGGTCATATGATTTTTGGCTTTGGGTGCTTCATCTCTCTAAAATCTAAAGAAGATAAGCTGTAAAATTTTTCTATAGATACTCTTATTTGCATCGCAGCAATTATTTCTCAATAGCACATCCCTGAAACTTACAAAGTTTTTGTAATATTACAATTCCTTTCTAACAATGGCCACAGTATAATTTAGAACAGGTTTAAGTACGCTTTTTGGAATGGAACTTCACTTTGAACCTATGAAACATATGGAAAATTCGGACTTTCGTTGTCTAATTTAGCAATTTCAAAATTTTCTATACAGGATAACATCTATTTCATCTGGTTGGATATTTAAATTCCTTTGTTATAAAAGCAAGGACTATCATAAGGCAGTATCATCGCTTACCTTGCCCTTAAACATTTTGCAATCCTATCCAGGTTCACAATCAGATCCCTTTGAGATGTACAATTGTATGCTATGTACCTTTGCATAGATTGTTTGAATTGGTACCCTTAGAAGAAGTAACAAATCGTCCGCGTTAAAAAAATTAAAAGAAAGAAAAATTGAGACCATGTGGGCGTTTGACGTTCCTTACGTTCTACATTCTTTAAAATAACGTCAGGGAATAATTAATAATAAAATCATACAAATATTGTTTTTCAATTGTTGTTGGTACAGTGACTTAATACCAAATATTTAACTTGTTCTAGTTTTGCTTGCTGATAACATTTCTTTAAGTTGTTGTTTTTAATATTTGGAATTTTTTTATTTTTCTTTTAGTTTTTTTTGTATACATTTTCTAAAAGCCACCAAAAAAACCCAAAAATTTTGTTTGTTTGTTTGACCTGTTTGGGTATTTAAATTTAAAAGCGCAAACCTCTTAAATACATCAGCTCAGTCTACAATCAGCAATCAAAGCATCAACTTGAACTATTCAACATGAAATTCGTTACCGTATTATGCGTTCTTCTTGCATTTGCATCTATGGCCTTAGCTAGGCCAGATCTTTCCGTTGGCAAATTTCTACATCCTGGTAAGTTAGGAAAATATTTTGAATATTATTTACAATATTTAATACAAAGCATTTTTTTTGTAACTAACAGAATATCCCAATAAATGTGTGATGGACGAAATGATTATGGATGCCGGCACCATTGCCAAACATCCCTCTAAATGTGCTAAAGTCTCTTGCCATAATGGCAGTAATGCTTCCATTGTTACATGCCCTGCCATGATACCACCTGCTGGCTGTGAAGTTAAAGAACCTATGAATCCGGAAGCCAATTATCCTCAATGTTGTCGCAGAAAAATCGTTTGCAAGGACGGCAAAGTTTTCAGCAGTTAAACTTACGAAAGAAAGGAAGTGAAAAAGTCCAAAGAATTTTTAAAAATTGTTAAAAAATCCAGTATTTTTTAAGAATTTAGTTTTGTATGTTAAATAAGTCATCCGCTTTACTATTTATAAGTTACTTAAATTATTAATTAAAAAAAAATTATTTTGAAAAAAATGTTATAAAAAATAATTTGAAGTGTTTTATAGGAATCAAATCTCAAATCAAAGTCTACAAAGCAATTTTTAACAATGACCTTCACTCTAACAGATAAGTGTATTTCTCAGCAGAATGATTTTAATTTTCAGAAGGTCCATAAGTTTGGAATTAAATTTTTAAAGATACGGTGTGGCAATTCATACTACATCCGGACCTTTGAGATTTACTTTCAATATCTGTGCGGAAAATTGTAGACGAGCTGTTAATAATTTAATCGTATTTATCCAAATGATTGAAGACTCCCTAATATATACGTGATCCTGCATACATACATAATTGGCCATTACAATACTTCAGGATTACGCCCCACTTTTCACACCACTTATGTTGTCTGCGCTAATTTTATACATGAGTTACGGGACCTACAGTTAAAAGTAGGCTCTGAAGCACATATTGTTGAGAAACTTTCCATGGCAATTTTATTTGCTCTCACAGTTTTTGCCAGAAATGTTGAGAGGACGTCGCCAAAGAAATATTTTTTCATAATTTTGTTTTGATGTCTGACCTGGGGTTTGAACCGTGACCTCACGTCTAATAAGCCAAAATATTACCTACTAGACTACGGCAACTTCATGTACTTGATCTTAGACAAAGTAAAATTGGAACAATGGCAATAAAGCTTTAAAAGCGTTGCAACACTTCTTGCCCCTCCTAGATAGGAAGGCAGGTGTGGATATGTCCGAAATTAAAAAAAATTGAAGTGAAAGATGGTAAACCACTCGGTACCTTCCATACTGCAAATATATTTGTCTAAAAAGCTCAATTGTTGCCATCTAGATTACAATAAAGTTCTAGTCATAAATCTTTGCTAAAGATTTAAGTTTAGTTAAGTTCTGAAATATCCATGAATTGTAAATTCCTCCCAATTCCAGGAACCCCTACCCCCTTGATGGTTCCTAGTCAAGCTAAGGAAAATAATAGTCCTGAAAAACCATACAATTAATATTTCGTTTTTATAGTTCTAACCTCAGCAAGAAAGAAAAGACTTTTACAATTCAGGTACTGATTGCTCAGCAGCTTGCTTGGTTCCAAAGTTCAACTCTCGCTGTGTATGTATATGCCGCACAGTGTATATAAGTCAAGAGGAGTTGGACATATAACAGTGTAAAGAGCTGTCAGAGTCTAATAGCCCAGCCCAGCAGGACTGCAAAAATCAATCTTCCAGCAAAAACTCTACAAATAAAAAAATATCATAAAAGAGTTTTTCTAATCTGTCATTTACAGTCGACATTAAACTGTAAATCCTAATATTACAGACAAAAAAAGGCATTTACAATGCAAATACTGATTGATTAGCTAAAATATCGGCTGAAATGATGCCAAAATTATGACAAAATGACACCGAGGTCTTGTAGGTACTGTGAACACTTACTATACTAAAGCCCATGGTTCAAACCCTAGCTCAGACACCAGGAACAAACGATAAAATAATTTCTTTCGACGCCTTCCTCTCTCAGCAATCTTTCGACTAAAACTCTGTGAGAAAATAAAATTACCATAAAAGACTTTCTCAAATCTGTTATTTAAAGTCGACGCTAAACTATAAGTAAACAGATACAATATGGGTGGTGTGAGAAAATACGTCATACTCTTGACTAAAGGCTTGTAAAGGCCGATTGGGTAAGTATATATAAGTATGTAAGTATATAAATATAAATGAGAATCCTCACAAAACGTTAGTAACAAAAAGATATAAGAATATAGTGTTCCAGAATTTCTACTCAATTTGGTTTGAAGGATATTATAATTAGAATTAAAAAAATCCCCTTTTTATAGTAAACCATGTGACAAGTTTTACAATAAAATATCTGGGATTTGTTTTAATCAGATTGTATTCTAAACAATGACTTCAAGTGACAATAAATTTTTAATACGTCACGTAATTTTATAATTAATTTCAAGTCATAAAAATATTTTCGAACAATAACAACGTCTGTCTGTCTGGTGACTTTAATCGTGAGTTCTAGAGAAATGTGTATTGATTTACAAGTTTTATTACGTATATATTCAATTACCAGTATACGATAATGTTTTGTTGTTTAATTTTATCTATAAAACGTTAGATTTACTTGTTGCTGTGAAAGTACCTTACGAAAAGTTGCAGGAAAAATGTTGCCCATAATAAAAAGTACATACAATAAAAGGTCCTTTCACAGTTGAACTTTATTTTTAGTGGCTCATGAGGTTTTTTTACTAGATCTTTTTACTTCGTTCAAACAATCCAGTTGTAAGCGGCAAAGGCCAGAAACGATGGTTACACAGGTAGTAGACTTACCCGAAAGTGAAACATTTTATTCCAATTTTATCAATTCCAATTTTATATCCGTCAACTCAGGTAGTCGTGTATGACACTTACATATTTCGTTTAATATGGTTGGATTTCATTGATTTTTTCAGTTCTTTACTTAGATTTTTTTCTCTTCAGGGAGAAAATATTAGGCAGGCAGAGAAAGAAAGAAAGTCAATTAGTAAGGTTCTCCACTATTACACCCAACAGATAACAAACCTGTCACTCTAAGATTAGCAGAAGTAGAACAATTACTTGCTTAGCTGATAAAAGAAACGTGAATGATAGAACTAAAGCAGAGAAATAGTAGGAAGATCTCTCCAGATGTGTTGTGCCTTTTCTACGTCCTTCTACGCTGGTAACAGCTGAGATTTCGAGAGCCAGTCACTGTATCTATACCACTATTGTGTGTTATCATTTGCTATACGACTATTGTCAGTTATCTTTTGCTTAGGGGAAGTCCTTAGATAAGAATTTAATGCAGCGGTTTGCCTTTTTGAGTAATTCCGTAACTAAGACGAGTGTCGTCCTTAGCCTGCTGTTTACATTTTTCTCTACCTAACTCCACTACTAAATATGACAAGCTTTTTACTTTACGCTTGAAGCATTTGGAATCTTCGAGATAGCATTGTGACAGTATTCTCATTATTTGAAATGTCTTATCTTCTCTGGAAGATATGCAATTTTTCAAACAAAGCACAGTTTCGGGAATTCTAATTCCGTACAGAGCCTCCTGAAACATTGAGAAACTTCTAATTCATACACATGTCAAAAATGATAGAAGGCTTTGGCGCTGGGACCTTTCTTGGCAATCAAGAATACATTTCACACCGTTGCTCATTTTGCTCATTTCCATCCATCCATCTTCCATCTTTTTTGCTGCAAAATTTTCTAATTATGAACGCAATACATACAACGCATACACTACGATCCTTCAGTCGGGATTACGAACTAGTTTCTTATACCACTTATGTTGTATGTGTTAATTTTTATACATGAGTGGCGGGACCTATAGTTTAAAGTCGATACCGAATGACAGATTTTTTTGAGAAACTTTTAATGGCCCGTTTTAATTACTTCTCAGAGTTTTTGCCAGAAATCAACGAAAGGAAGTCAACGAAGAAATATTGTTTTCATATTTCCTGTTGTTGGAGATGTCTGACCTGGGGTACATGTGTGGCTTTGGCACTGGGATCTTTAGTGAGGATGATAAGTACTAGAGATCAGCAATGAGTATTCAAAAAGATGTGTAGATTCGAATCATACTCATAATTTCTGATACTTATACACATTCATACTTATTTTAATATCATACTCATACTACTCATATTCAAAGCGTTTGAAGTACTCATCGTACTCGTACTTACTTTTTACGCATGATGTTGTTGATTTCGCCTCTCCTCTACTCAACATTTAAAAGAATCACAAAATAAGTGTGATTCGCGTACGAATACTACAATACTCACTAGAAGGTGGTGTGTTTGCTTTGTTTGCTGTCTTTGTCTTTGTCATTTTCTTTTTTTTTTTTAGTGCAACAACAACTAGGACTGTAAATGTTGATGAATGATTCGAATCACTTGAATCATTTATGAGTATTATAAGTATTTTTCCAAATTTATGAATCTGAATGAGTAGGCGTATGAATCAAACATACATATTTCGAATATTATGAGTTTGATGTCAACGTTGTACTCATACTGAATGCAACCTGTACTTATAAATCAATGTTGTAGTGAGTACGAATGAATCAGAGTTGTTGAATTTCAATACTGTTGACTCACTCATCCTCAAAACTTCATGAGTACTTATGAGTAGCGAAAAAACGATTTATTGCTGATCAGAGTACATGTATCAAAAAAGATAGAAGGATTTGGCGCCGAGATCCTTATTGAGGCTTTAGGCATAGATCCTTGACAATACACAATACACTTCAGAGTGTTGCTAATCTTGCTTATTCGCAAGGAGTTGGTCTACCATTTTCGCTTCAAATTATTATGAGAATGAACAGAATGAATCCCATAACTACAGGATTAAAGTATGGACAACTATAGCCGTTGAAATCCTCATACCTAACTTCGAGGAACGTGAAACGTTGCAACATCCTTTTTTCAAATTGTTTTGAATTTACTTTGTCTAGGGCCCACATAATTGTATAGCATTCAGTTGTGTTTCCTTAAATTTAAACAGCTCATCTATAACTTTCTGTATGGATATTAAGTAGGAATCTCAAAGGCCTGACTAAGTGGCCATAACTTACTTTTATAAATTACACTCCATACTTATGGAAGATTTAAAAATTTAAAGAATTTCTCTTTAATTGCAAGCGTATCCTTTAGAGCAAAAGCTATAGCTTGGAATTCTTTCCTAGACTTTGTTCGCCTTCCATTTGTTAGATATAAAACACACATACTTTTTTCGTTTAAATCTTATAATATTTTATATTTATTTTTATTAATAATTTAAGTAACTTATAAATAATAAAGTGAAAAACTTATGTATATATTTAACATAAAAAAACTAAATTCTTAAAAAATACTGTATTTTTGTTGAACAACTTTGAAGTCCTCTTTTTGATAAGTTTAACTGTTGAAAACTTTGCCATCCTTGCAAACAATTTTCCTGCGACAGCATTGAGGATAATTGGCTTCCGGATCCATAGGCTCTTTAACCTCACAGTCAGTGGGTGGTATCATGGCAGGGCATGTAACTATGGATGCTTTACTGTTGGCATGGCAAGTGATTTTGGCACATTGAGTGGGATGTTTGGCCACTGTGCCGGCATCTAAAATCATTTCGTCCACTACACATTTATTGGGATATTCTGTTCGTTAATAAAAAATATTTTTTTTTTAAATTAATTTTTGTAATTAAAATTAAAATTTTTTTTTTTTTTTGTAACTTACCAGGATTAAGAAATCTGCCAATGGATACATCTGGCCGAGCTAAGGCCATGGAGGCAAATGCAAGAAGAACGCTTAATACGATAACGAATTTCATGTTAAAAATATCCAAGTGGTTGCTTTGAATGCTGATTACAGACTAAACTGAAGTATGTAAAGTGCTTGAGATTTTAAATTTAAATATTCAAACAGGTGAAGCAAACAAAATCTGTAAAAAAAACAAACAAATTAAAAACAAAATCTTAAGAAATGCTACTGATAACATTTCAAAAATGAATCGCATATTTAGTTTTTAATTAATTTTTTTGGCAGTAAATTGTGTAACTTAATACAGTATTGTTGGTATGATATTTAAGCCACTCGGGCACAGTGGTTAAACCGGTATAAAATAGTGAAATAAATAAAAATCATCTTCTAGCTGCTTACCTGACTAAACGTGATTAAACTTTAATTATGGCAAAGTTATTTTTTTTTTGTTTTAAATAAATTCTTCTTAACAATTAAAAACCTTTTCTGTATTGTCTTGAATGTGTCTTGTTATTCTTGTCTAGTGTTATTCCACAATTGTACTGGTTTTATGCCAGTCTGATCAGTGATATTTATTCAAAAATCAAAATTAAAATATTTCTCTGTCGTAGTGCTCTAGAAGAGTTTTACGTCATTTATTAGGGGCCAATAAAAATATTTTAAACGTTAAATAATCAGGTATTTTCTGAAAACAACAAACAAAAAAACGATTTTTTTTGCAATTAAACTTTTATAAACAAAAAAGTTTATTTACCTTTTGATCGCTTCTAAATACATATGTTTTTCTTTTTTAATTCTTTTTACATAAAATAAATAAGAAAAACAAAAATCCCCAAGACAGCAAATGTAAAAGAAGACGCATTTTATTGTTTATCAAGGTAAACGGGAACAATCTTGTTAATAAAACTCTTTTAAACGCGTCAAAAAAAAAAGAAAAATAATTTGCAACTGAAGTTAATTTATGATGGCGCCTAAACATCCACCACTCTTTCCCTTTTATTGCTACTCTCACTAGTTCGTTGGTTATAAAATGACGTAAGCACAGCCAGTACTTTTAAGGTATGAGTTCTTGGAAAAGTAATATTAAATACAGTTTTTGAAGACAATTTCTGTACACCTACAAAAAATGGGAGTGTTAAATACTATGAGCATACAGTGAGCGCCAAAAGTGAGTAAACACCATTGAAATAATTCATTTTCTTAGGATAGCGAGAAAAGTAAATGAGAGTAGTCGAATAAATTTTTTAAAAATAAAAACGTTTATTTATAACTTATAAAGTGTTAAAACAAAAACAAAAATTTATGATGAAGGAACTTTTTTTATAATTAAGAACATAATAGAAAATTTAAAATTATTGTGGGTGTTGACTCAGTTATGGAGCTCACTGCATGTGGTAAAAATCTGTAGTACGGAGTCAACGTTAAACTGTAAGTCCCACCACTCATGTTTAAAATTAACGCACACACCAAACTGAAGGGTTGTAATGGCCAATTATGAATGTATATGTGGTTAACCCACTCATATAGTGGTCATCCCATTGGAATTTAATTCCTCCGTAGACAATTTTACTCGTTTCATACCTATTTCGAAGAAGAAATCAGGCAAATAGCATACCTGTTAAATTTCGATTACGATTAGTAATCAATTACATTACTTTTCAAAAAAAAGTAATCAAATTACTAATCATTACGATTACTAATCATTACTTAACAGGTATGGAAAATAGTTAACATTGTTGTGTAATATCTGCAGATCTACATCATCACAGTAAAGTTTAGTCGTAAAGTCGCATGTAAGGTATCTTTATTGCAATTTGGCCCAATAGAAGAAATTTTCGTAAGCGCATCAGTGACAAGAAATTCAGTGATTGACAGAATTCTCAAGACATATATGGCGACTATCTCTTGAGAATTCTGCAGGAAAATATAGTCTAAGCCGCGTACCTACTATTGCAAACAGTCATATTGCACATCTGGGGCTTAAATCCCGGATTGTTTCTTTCGCTAAATAGCCCTGGAATCATAAACATACGCGTCAAAATGTTTAAATAATTTGCCTCATTGCCTAGTTAGAGCTTCACTGCGTTTAGCTTATGGAGTGGGAAATTTTCTTTGCTTTCTTTCTCTAGTGAATCAAAAAAGATTCACTTTTGGTTGATGCAATCAAATTCGCTTCTTTTACCCCAACGATATATGAATCAGAAGTAATCTGAGACAACTGGAAAAACATAGAAATTCTAGTAGGGAAGTATTCTTGTCTGACCGTGTTAAGATTTTGGTTTGGAGTCCTGTGATCGGCATGTAGCATTGGGTCTTTAGTCTTAGTCGATGGCCAAATAAAGGTCAATCAGGCTTTAGAAAGGTTATATTTCAAATCTTATACTGCGATGAGATGACTCTTAAATATGTATGTCGTTCGGGATCGATGTAGGCCCCCGCTAATAAATAAAATTAACTGGCACAACCTGGGTGGTATGCAAAGCTAGGTTATAATCACCAATAAAGTACGAACGTTTTTTAATTGAGTTTATATTGGTTCAAACATACATTCATATACATACATAATTGGTCATTACAACCCTTCAGTCAGGATTACGACCTAGCTTCTCACACCACTCATGACGTGTGCCTTAATTTTGTACTTGAGTGGCGGGACCTACAGTTTAACGTCGATTCCGAACCACAGATTTTGAGAAACTTTTTCATGGCAGGCTTATTTACTCTCAGAGTTTTTGCCAGACATCTGCTGAGAGGTAGTCGCCGTAGAAATATTTATTCATATTTCGTTTTTGATGTCTGGCCTGGGGCTCGAGCCCGGGCTTTCACGTCTAATAAGCGAACATACTACGTACTAGACTACGGCGACTACACTATATCGGTTCAGCCTGCATGAAATACGAGGGCAGTTCAATAAGTCAGAGGTTAAGTTAGATTATGTACTTCGTACCTAACACACGATATAGTATTGCCCTTCCGGAGTTTGAAATATAGATTGATTGTGGAAGTCATAGGCACAATGTAAGAGTTCAGTGAAAGATCACTTGGGTGTGAGAATATGGCGTGTTGTGTTTGCTTACAGACGAACTCTTGTGACAACGTCACAGGAATGCTTCGTGTTTTTGTGATTGTGTATGAAACTTATATCGACCACAAGACACCAAAGATCATACAGAAGGTAAAACCACGTGCTTCTTCAATCGTAGATTTGTTAGCCTATAAAGTCATAGCACCGATGTTTGGAATGCACGTAGTGAGTTATAAATGCTACATTTTAATATTTTTAATATATTCCCATGTTGCGAACACATATAACATTTTTAAACTAAAGACATCATTTCCCGCTTAGATAATTGTGAGTGCAATAAATCAAATTGTTGGTGAGATAAGTTCTTGTATTTCTGACAAGTCATGAATAACAAACTATTTTCGAAAAAGTTTAAGAATAATTAATGAGAAATGTTTCCATGAATTATAAAGGGGACACAAAATATTATATATGGCGAAATGTAGAAGAAAGTTAAAGTGAATTAATCTCACATGCCACGAATAATAAACTGTTCTTAAATTACTTAGGGGGCTTATAGTTTTGAATATTCGCTTAAAGTCTTTTGGTAAAAACTGATGATTTAAACTGGAAAATGGATGTATATAAATAGCTTTAATTTGTTGCCATGCCATGAATACCAAAATAATTTAAATATATTTCGTTTTGTAGTCTTGAATTATAAATTTTTAAAGAAATTTATTTTTGTTCTTATATAGGTATGTATATAGAAAATTTTTTGACTTCGTGACATGTCACGAATAACAAATTTATTGTCTTAAAATCGAAAAAATGCAATTTTGTTTAACATTTTTAGAAAAAAGTGTTGTTTTTAATAAAAATATTAACCTTAATTATGTAAGAAAACAACCGAACTGTTCGCACAAGTCACGAATTCAAAATTTTTATTAAGTTTTTCTTTTTTTTAATGTAAATTCCTTTGCTTTAGTGGCATTGCCTAAAGCCTATTACGTTAAAATACCAACTAACTTTACTGCTACGACCTAAATCAAGGAAATTTTTAATTCAAATTCTAACAACAGGCATTATGTGTCATGGTTATGGTCAATCTTAAAACTCTAAACATTATTCAGAAGTAAAATAGAAAAATAGACATTTGAACAATTTACGCCTTTCTTAAGATACGAAAGCCATGCTTGTATATGCCACAAACAAAATGAAACTGTTGTCTCTGGTCACACAAAGTTAAACATCAGGTTTTATTTATACAAGTGGCAGCTGAATAGAGCAGCACTTACAGTCAGTCATATACAGTGTTGAGGCTGCTGCTCATGATGATGATGATGATGATGATGCTGATGCAGATGCTGATTGTGATACGAATATATTGCACAAATACCCAGTCAAACAACCAACCAAATATATGTGTACACAGCAAAAGTCTTTATCGTACGTACTGATGGCGGCAGTGGCATCTATATTGGTGGCCCGGTTATATGGTTGGTATTGCAGTTTTATGGCGTTTGTGAAGTGTTGTATGCAAAACTACAACAATTTCTTTCTTTTGAATTTGTTTATGTTGTTGTTACAGTATTTAACACAAATGCTATTGCAGTTATGGTTTTTGTAACTGTTTGTTGTTGTTGTATGTTGAAATGATAATTACTTTTGTTGTGTTGTGTTGTATGTTTTGACAAAGACAAGACCAAATGGAAAAAAAAGTGGCAAAACGTTTAATGTGGCACGAATATGTCTTGGGCAAAAATAAAGTGTCTTACTACCGTATACTTAACTTTGGACACTGGCCCAAAGGGGTGGACATTATACCTGGCATTTTGATGAGCCATATAAGTGACTTTGAAATTTTAATTTTTACTTGAAAATTTATTTAAAATTACCGGGTATAGTTGTTCACGGTAATAAAGGCTTATCGCATGTGTTAAAGGCAAATAGAAAGAAAAGAAAAAAATAACAGAAATAAACTAAAAAAAGAAAAAAAGGGGCTAGAGTAGGAAGAAATACAAATTTTTGGATGTGAAAGTATTTTAATTACGTCGAGAAAATTGTAGAGAAATCGCTTCCTAAACTAAAGGGTGGGCCATTTAAAAGTTTAATTTTAAAAATGCATTGAAACAAAAACGTTTTAAAATTTTGACAAATTTATTATTTTTATTGCGAAGTACAATTGTTCCGGTTAGAAATGGAATATGATTTTATTCAAATGGCTGCAGCGGCTGGCCTCACAGTACCTTATTCGATTGAATCAATTTTCGTGGAATTTTTCGAGTGTATGGGGTCGTATCTTGGCAATGTCAACACGAATCTTGGCCTTCAAATACTCAATTGTCTCTGGTTTATCGGCATAATACTTTTCTTTAACGGCGTCGTACAGAAAATAGTCCAACGGCAACAAATTGCAGACTCTTGGTGGCCGATTGACATCACCAATTCCGCTAATTAAACGGCCATCAAACGTTTGACGCAATAAATCGATTGTGGAATGAGATGTGTGGCAAGTTGCACCATACTGTTGAAACTAAACATCGTTCACATCAATACCATGAAGAGCAGGTACAAAAAAATCGGTGGTCATGGTGAGATAGGTGTCGTCATCATAATTTGCAATGAAATATGGGCCAATATTGCCTCCGCTCCACAAGTCGCACCAAACAATCACTCGTAATGAATACATTGGCTTCTGTAAGACCACGTGTGGGTTTTCTAAACCCCAAATACGGCAATTTTACTTATGAACGTACCCACCAAGATGAAAATGAGCCACATCTGAAAAGATACTTGCTTACTTACTTACTTAACTGGCCATAACAACCCGTTTAACAGATTTCGGCATGCCGCAACATATCCTTCCATCCTCGCTGACTTCCGCAGATTCCCGCATCAAATACCCATCTCGCCGGAGCATCGTCCTCCATTCGAACGACATGGCAGAGCCAGCGCAGCCGCTGGATATTAATACGCTGTACAACGCCTATGTCGTTGAGGAGCTCATACAGCTCACTGTTGAATCGGATACGGAAATCATCGCCAACACGCACTGGACCGAAGATCTTACGAAGGACTTTTCTCTTGAACACTCTCAAGGTCCATTTCTCTACGCCATAAAGAAGCACGGGTAGGATGAGCGTCTTGTAGAGTGTTATTTAAGTCGCACGAGAGAGATTTCTGCTGTTCAATTGCCTATTGAGACCATAGTAGCACCTGTTGGCAAGAGTGATTGTGCGCTTGATCTCCAGACTGACATCATTTTTGGTGGTAACGGCGGAGCAAAAAAAAAATAGATTCCTTGACTGCTTCAAAAGTATAGTTATCTGCCGTAATCTGAGAATCAATACGCCGCACGTCTCTACTTGTCGATAACATATACTCGTACTTTGTTTTGCCCTCATTTACTGGCATACCCATCTTGGCAGACTCCCGTTCAATAGCACTAAAGGCAGCAGTAACATCTCGCTTGGTACGCCCTATGATGTCAATATCATCAGCGTTCGCAAGTAGCTGGACACTCTTTTAAAAAATAGTGCCATTGCGATGAACTCCCTCCTTTCGCAGAACACTCTCCATGACGAAGTTGAAGAGGTCGCATGATAGGGGGTCACCTGGTCTGAAACCTCGCACGGTATCAAAAGGTTCGAAGAGGTCCATTCCTAGCTTGACGGAGCTCTAGGAATTGCTCAACGTCATTCTGCATAGCCTTATCGGCTTCGCAGGTATACTGAGCTCAGACAAACACGATCCCTTATGGGGCTATCAAAAGCTGCGTTATAGTCGAGAAAAATATGGTGTGTGTCGATTTGTTGTTCGTGGGTATTTTCCAGGATTTGGCGTAATGCGGAGCATCCGAAAAGATAATTCATGTAAATGTTTCTCACTAATTTGTCGTTCGGAGTCAACTTAAAACTACATATGTAGTGTGAGAAGACAGGTCGTAATCCTGGTCTTTGTTACCAGAATTGTTCTGATTGGCTTACCTAGCCCTGTGCTATGCGCTGTTGAACAAATAACCAATGTCCTGGAAAAATTATAGGCAAACTATTTGTTTTGTTGACACACTTGGCTAGCCTTGATTTGAAAATAATTGCCAAAATAAATTAAAAAATCACAGTTTTGGGCAGTTCTTACTGTCCATCAAACTTCTATGGGGCGTGTTTCATTTTAATGCTAATCCCAAGGCATTTAAATATTTTTATTGGTTTACTAAGGCCTTTGTTTTAACCATTCCAATAGGTGGTCATTTAAAATTAAAAATTCCATGTTGAAAAATTAATAGAAAAACCAATAAAAGTATGTATGTATGTTTGCATTTGAGATTCTATAGATTTTTAGCGCCATCAGATACTTGCCGCTTTACATACATGTTTGCCACAGGTTCAGCTGGCCATAGTAATGGTCGTAGTGATGCTAATGTTAGAGGTTGTAACTCTTATGGTCACGATTTATTTTTTTTTTCCAAGACACATTTCTTGTCGCATGTTGATGTTGTTTATTTGGCTGTTATGTTATGGCCATTAGGTGTACACAGTTCGGCTAGGCTTTATGGCAGAAAACTTGAGAAGTGTTTCTTGTATTTAGAATTCGTAGGTGTATTACTTTGGGGATATTGCAATACCATAAAATGATGTATTCTATAGATTTATTGTGTTTTCTGCTTCTTTTTTTTTGTAGTTGTTTTTGAAGTTGAATATCATCAATTCATGCATATGTACTGTAAGCCAGCCGGCAGAATATACGATATTTATAGCATGACCATCATCTACTTGCATAAGAGCAGGTTATGAGGTGATTGCTAAGAAGTATTTTTAGAATTTCTAGTTGCAGTAATTAATTATTGCCATGTGCAGATATTCTTTTCTGTTTGTTTTTAAGAAATTCTATTCTGGGTGGCTGAGAGTGGCTTCATTCGTTTCGTATTATAAGTCATGTTGTTAAAAATTGTTTGGCAATAAATTAGAAATTGTCACGTTGTTTAAAAAAAAAAAATAATGCTTGGCAGATAGTAACGTAATCAGATATGACACTTAGGAAGGTAATGTCATGTGTCTAATGCGATATTAAGATGAGCTTCTATCAAGTGGTTAAATGATTGTTTATGGTCTCCAGCTATGGTGAATAATTAAGATTTCCAAATCCAATAAAAATACCAGACCTCATCTTTAATGGTCCAGGTTTTATATAGCACAACACAATAACGTCGGAATCCTTACTGACTTTCTCCAGTCGTTTTATAGAGCGGTTCAATTGGACTAGGCTTTGCAGAACTGCAAACTGATGAGAAAATGGCAGATTATGTTCTTTTCTTAATTCGCATAGCCAATTGCAATACATACATACAAACCTTTAGTCAGGATTATGACGTAGTTTCTCACACCACCTAACTTGTGTGTGTTAATTTTATCTATGAGTGGCGGGACCATTACTTTCAGGAGTTGTTAACAGAAATGTGCTGAAAGGAAGTCGCAGAAGAAATATTTTCTCATATTTCGTTTAGTTGGCGATGTTTGAGCTGGGGTTTGAACCGAGGCCTTACGTCTAATAAGTCAACAGACTACCCACTAGACTATCATCTGTAATAGCAATATTTATTTTGATGTCATGATGATCTCCAATGGGTAATATTTGCTCGGTAGGGTCATTTCTCTAGCTTAAATGGGTATTAAATTAGTTTCTGGCACCTAACCTAAGCTACTCTAAACTATAAAATCCCAATTCAATCTGTCATAATGGTTATAAAACAATATATATAAGAACATATTTAATCGGCCTGTACACAAAGTTACATACAACATAGAGAGCCCTTAGATCTGTAGAAGAGAGTCTACATTTGTCGGATGGATCAGGAGGAGATGGTGAAAGATTCAGAGGTTACTCTGCTCTCGGTGTGAAGACATGGGATGTAGAAGGGAACGACTACGTTCACGCTTAAGAAGAAACTGGTGTTTCAACTAATTCGAACGAATTCAGATGCAAGATTTTTATTCCCCTCTTGATCGGTATAAATATCTCAGCCATCCTTTCTTCGAAGAGAAAATATTAGAAAATGAGCAGACAGATAGCGGTCAACTCTTGTTGAAGTCACATTTCTTAATTTAGTTGTCGTCTATTTAACGAAATCATCATGATCCGATAGACCCGGACCGTAGGCAATGACATTGCTGGCTATGAAACCCATTTCTGGATAAATGGGAATGTGAACAATCAAAATTGTCGAATTTGAGACGATACCAATTCAAATGCGGTACAAAGGTGTCCAAACGCATCCTGGAAAAAGTTACCGTTTGTTGTGGATTTTGGGCTGACGGTGTCATCAGTCTATATTCCTTTGTGGAACAGCGTTGGCGAGCACTAGAGGGTGGTGATAACAAATTTGTTTTGTCTTGAACTGGAAGATTTAAAAATCAACGACATGTGGTTTCATGTGGTTGTGTGGTGCTGCAGAACTTACGTTGGATATTCTGCACGAGTGATTTGAGAGCATGATCATAACACATGGAGCTGGTATTAACTGGCCAAAGAAACCATGCGCCGTAGGTAGTGTGTTCGCTTATTCGGATTCGAGCCCCAGGAACGAAGTATGAAAATAAAAATACTTCTTCGGCAACTTCCTCTCAGCAGATTTCTGGCAAAAACTCTGAGAGTAAATAAACCTGCAATGAAAAAGTTTCTCAAAATCTGTCGTTCGTAGTCGACGTTAAACTGTAGGTCCCCACTCAAGTATTAAATTAAGGCACACAATATGAGTGCTGTGAGAAGCTAGACCGTAATCCTGACTGAAGGGTTGTAATGGCCAATTATGTATGTATATATGTATGTATGTATGTATGTATATATGTATGTATATATGTATGTAGAAACCATGCGATTTGAGAGCGTTAGACTTTATTTTGGAATTTTTCTAAGTCGCCCATGCATGCGAGTAAGCCACAAACCACAGAGCTCCTTAAAACCTCTGCTAATTACTGTTTGAACAATTTATGTGGTTTTCTCATGTTTCAAATTCTACTAAGCACCACTTCTCTCATACAGATCCTCTCTAGTACAGACGCTTTATTTTTAAATCATCTTCTACTTGGCTTTTAATTTCTAATTTCCAGCAATTCGGAAAAGATCACAACAAACACAGACACTTCAGAAGCCTGTTCGTTTACCCAATTTGGGTTTTGTTGACAATTTTCCAATGCAACAACACATTATCTTGGACGCACTTGCAATAAACAACAACAATAACAACATTTATGACCATAATTGTGAAAAAAACAATGACAACAACAATAAATACAACAAAAAAGCGATAGAAAAACGAAGAATTTTATTATAACTTGTGTGCAACATGCGTAGGTTTCATGCCACACACACGTATGAGCATTTTTCATGCCACACACAAAAAACTAGAGAGACACACACACAAATGCCTTTCAAGCAAAGACATGCCTTTTTACCAAATCGAGCATAAAAATATTTTGTTGTTGTTGAAATTTTTGTTATTTTTCTACTGTCTTTCTCTACGGTTTTGTTTTTGTTGTTGTTTTTTTTTATCAATATTTTATTGGTTTTTACAGTTAAATTGTTCAACTGATGTTGGCAATAAAAATGCCAGCCACCATTATTTAAACGGCAGCAGCACTGTAACAAACAAACGGAGGCAGCAACTAGAAATATAACGATTAATTTCTCATTTGTCACAATTGATTGTTGTTGCGACATTAGGTTGCAGTATGCAGTTATTGTTATTGTTGTTGCTGTTGTTATTGTTCAAAAACAAAGGATTTTTTTAATTTTTTTTTCATAACAAAACTACCAAAAAAGGTGCAGTGCTGATCATGTGAAACTTTAATTGTAAACAATGACAAAAGCAACAACAGCAGCAGCAACATCAATATAGTCATGACCCCAAACAACTTAAAGCCTTCCTAAAAGGCCTTAAAACTTATGCTTAACTTATGCTACTCTGGGGAAAAATTTAATAAAAAAAAAAATTTATTTTAAATACGTGCCCCAAAGGGACATTTTTTAGCTTTAAACCAAACAGAATTTAATTGAATCATAATCATGGTCTAGCAGAAAGGATTTTATGGTCAGAACTTTATTTGGTCAGGACTTAAGCAATTGCTGCTGCTGGTGCTGCTACTGCTGCCTCTCAGAACCCTTACATGGTCAGTAATAAGTCAACATTTATGGCGGGTGTAGAACTCTTTGGAGACCATTACAGTTTATGTTGCATAACAAAATGCTTGATTTTAATTATTTCTTTATAAAGATCTTCGCCAAGATGAGCACGTAACGATAAAGCGCTGAGCTATTCGTTCGTGTGTGACCAGAACAACTGAAAATTGTTTGAAGGCCTTTATAAGTGATTCTAATTTTTTTATGGTAAACGATGATATTAAATGGTGCAATACAAGACTGTGCATGTGGCAAGTTAAAGATGAGGACTGTAATTGACTTTAGAATTTAGAAAAATATTTCAAATTATATTCTTTTAACCTCTTGAATAAACTGGCTTTAAACGAATTAAACCGTAATTTAAGGAAGAAAAATTTGATGTAAAATTTTTTTTGTGGAATACATATGTAGAATATATATGTAGAATATATATGTAGAATACATTGCGTAATACATATGATTTCACCATTCTACACTACTTACAAGCTCGACGCAAGACAAATTGGCGAAAAATATTTTTGTATGGAATACATACATATGTAAAATACATATGTAGAATACATTGTAGAATACATATGATATCATCATTCTCTACTATTTACAAGCTCAGACTAAAAAAAAATTGGGGGCAAATATTTTTTTGCAGAATACATATGTATGTAGAATACATACTTGGAATACATAGAATACATATGTAGAATACATACATTCATATGTGGAATACATATGTAGAATACATATGTATAATACATACATATGTGGAATACATATGTAGAATATATGTGTAGAATACATCGTAGAATACATATGATCTCACCATTTTCCACTACTTAAAAGCTTGGGCGCAATCGTTTTGAATAAACAACTGGCTACTGGCCTCTATTAGGAACTGTTATGGTAGTGTGTCAGAATTTAGAGGGCATCCACGGAGATATACTGTAGTACCGCCTTTGCAATCTCATTGTTGAAGCTCAATGTATGTGCTTTTCATGAAAACTTTCTGCTCAGAATATCGAACTGCATTGGCCTTTGGATTGTATTAACAGTTGCGGAATATTATTTATAGGGTTTCACCAGAAATAAGGAATTATATGGACGCGAAGCCACGGTTCAAATCCTCAGTCGGACATCAAAACGAAATATGAAAAATATTTCTTCGGCAACTTCCTCTCAGCAGATTTCTGGCAAAAACTCTGAGAGTAAATAAAATTGCCATGAAAAGTTCCTCAAAAATCTGTCGTTCGGAGACGACTTCAAGCTGTATGTCCCGCCGCTCATGTATAAAATTAACACACACACCATGAATGGTGTTGAGAAGCTAGGCCGTAATCCTGACTGAAGGGTTGTAATGGCCAATTATGTATGTATGTATGTAGAAATCGTTCGTAAAAATGTGTAGTGTGTTGTTCTTAGTTAGGACAGATATTTCGCAACCATACTTTATAAGGTCTAACTTACAAGTTGTACACTTGGTTTTTAAGATGCATGGGTAAGTTACCAGACATCCACGCCTTCCTCAATGAGTATATGGCGTGATGGGCTTTGTTGACGCGATTATCCTGGGTAATGTTGTTGAGATTAAGAACGAAAGTATTTGCCTTATTCATTCATATTAATTTAGTATGGAAAATGTTGCCATGAAGTCGCCGTAGTCTAGTAGGTAGTATGTTGTCTTATTAGACGGGAGTCCGGGGTTCAAAACCCAGCTCAGCTTAGATATTTTGAACAAAACGAAAAATTCAAAAATATTTCTATTACCGACTATCTCTCAGTAGATTTCTGGTCATTATTTAGGAATAGGGCTACAACCTAGCTTCCCACACCACCCATGTTAAGTGCGTTATTTTTATCAATGAATGGCAGGGCTTACAGTTTTAAAAAATTTGAAAAACTTTTCATAGCAATTTTATAAACTCTCTGAGTTTTTGTCAGAAAACTGTTGAGAGGAAGTCGTAGAAAGAATATTTTACGTTTTGTTTTGTTGGAGATGTCCGACCTGCGGTTTGAACCTGAGGCTCTCATCTATTAAGACTATATATTTATAACATAATTGGTTATAACAATACTTCAGACAGGATTCTGACCTAGATTCACACACCACTTATGTTGTGTGCGTTAATTTATACAAGAGTGGCGGAACCTACAGTTTAACATCGACTCCGAACGACAGATTTTGAGAGACTTTTCATGGCAGGTTTATTTACTCTCAGAGTTTTTGCCAGAAATCTGCTGAGAGGAAGTCGCCGAAGAAATATTTTTCATATTATCGTTTTGATGTCTAACCTTGGGTTTGAACCCTGGGCTTACGTCTCATAAGCCAACACACTACCTACTATACTACGGCGTAAGCCTTGTTAAACTAGAGCGGCTTCTTCGAAAATTCCTTACAACTGCTTTACTTTAAGTAAAGTATTTAGCGCCATTATAGACCAATTGCTTCCCCTTTGAGTATTTATAGTATACAAAAAGAGCACCAATTTTAAAATTCAATCTTCAACATCTAGACAAAAAAAAAAACCTTTTCAATCGATTAAAAAAAGTATGTATGTATGCTATTGCGTAGGCTCTACAGAAACATTGTTATTCGCTACATTACGCCAACCATTTTTGTAACATTTCTCGCAAATACTAAATATGGTCTGGCGCCCCACACTGTTTAACAATTACAAGTTCTTTCGTTTTTTTTTTTTTGTAAATAATTATGGAAAGGAAACCTGTTCAGTGGAACATCTGCTGCGCTTCAACAATAGCTCAAGGTCCTGTTTCTTAGAAAAAAATGAAAAAAAAAAATTTGAAACGATGAGGAATACACCATATATTCTACGATGATCATGCTTTCAGCGCGAATATCAACATTATTTGAAACTGTCAAATGGTAACTTTATAATTAGAAATAAATACTTCTTCTAATGCATTAGAGCAGAGAGGAAAAAAATTGAAAATTTTTCTTATTTATTGTAACGTTATTTGGAATATATTGTCGGCTTATGTTGCAAAAAAAATAAACAAAAAAAGGAAAAAAACATGGAATTAAATAGAAAACAAGTCTAGTTTTCACGTCGATCTTATGCAGTTGATCCTCTTTTCAAGATGTTACCGTTTATTTTATTTGTGGCACTTGTCAGTCCTGTTTAATAAGAGACATACAAGAGCGGCTTCAATGGTCAAGATCAATAAAGCAACAACAACAGTATTAATACTGTGTGTTTCACTGACTGTTTGTTTGTTCTCAGCCAATGCATATGAAGCTGCTTAAATACTTACCAATCGAAGTGTGAATATTTAACGAGGGTAGTTTATAAAGTGAATTGAAACCTTCTAGCCTACGAAAGGCACCACTTATCTTTTCTAAGTCAATTATGAGAGCTGCACCTTGATACTATGGAAGTACATATGTTATGCTTAAAGCCAAGAGACCATCAAGTTGTCTTGAAACCATTATGAAGAAATAAAGTGTCACGCTTTTCAGCTTCTCAATAATCTTTTGGGCAGTAAAGCACTTCTATTATGTATTTGATCATATAAAGTGTATTATTCTTATTGGAATGATCTTTTGACAGTTTTTGATTGACTTCAGTTCTACAAATTAGTCACGAAAATACCACGATAGTACCACTGTTGATATCTCAATGAGATGGCGAACCGATATGATGTCTGTATCACATGGGTACCAGGACATAACGATATTCCTGGAAACTGCAGAGCGGATGAACTGGCCAGGAAGGGCACGACCATCGAACTCTCTGATGAATTCTCTATATTGGGGATCACTTTGGGTACCTGCAAACTTATAATTGCAAATGCAACCGTAGATCTCGTCAACATAATGTGGGCTACTTCGGACAAGGGCAAAGCGGCGCAAAAGATCTGCCCAAGGCTGGATAAGAGGCGTACGGCGACTCTACTAAGACTTCAAAGAAGTAGGTTTAGCACTGTTGTCGGGTTTATTACGGGGCATTGCATTATAGGAACGCATGCGAGGCGTCTTGGTCTTGGACACCTTGCGAATAATTTCTGCAGAAGCTGTGGAGATGAAGAGGAGGATGAGACTATTCTTCACCTATTGTGCACATGTCCGGCACTTGGTCGGAGCAGAAAAAGCTACCTGCCTACTACATGGAGGATATACGTGAACTGTCATGTATGGATTATGGCAGCTTGAGTCGCTTCATTGAAAGCTCCGAATGGCTCCTAGAGTAGGAGAGATGGGAAACTGTGGTATCACAATGGGCCCTGTGTACGGCCTTAGTGTGTCCCCTCAAGACTCCATCGAGAGACAGTCACTTCTACTTACCTACTTACCATTGTTGATAGTACCAGTAGATTATATGATTTCGGAAGACGCTAACGATACTGAGTAATAAGAGCGGATGGTGTAACTTGGCAGCTTTCTTAAGAATATTCCCTTCTGTGGTAGTGATACAAAAGCGGGTATTATCACGCGCAGCAAGCTGATACACATAACATAATTGGACATTACAATCCTTCAGTTAGGCTTACGACCTAGCGCTCACATCACTTATGTTGCTTGTGTTAATTTTACGCATAAGTGGCGGGACCCACAGCTTGAAGTCGTCTCAGAACGATAGATTTTTAAGAAACTTTTCATGGCAATTTATTTCTCTCTCAGATCTTTTGCCCCAAGTCTGTACAATGGGTCAACTTGACCTCCGGGTACTGTACTTGTCAAGTACACACCCTCTTTGGCAGTAGTCTGCTGACGGACACAACGACGAGATGTCTGATCACGTCGACATGTCTGATCTGGGGTTTTAAACTGTGGCTTCACGTGTACTTAGCCAACACATTACCTACTAGACCACGGCGAATTCATAATGCAGATACTCACGAGGAATTTCCGCTCAGATATGTATGGCAACGAGAGATGTGCTCAGTTTTAGTTGTATACAAAGTTCACTGAACAGAACATATCAATATTATCTAACAGTCGGCACTTAGTTCCTAAAGCTTTAACTCCAAGTTGGTGTAAGCTGATTTTGGTAGATAAGGAAGGCTCGAAATTAGCATAGGACTGTTTGGCTAAGCTGAATCCGCTAGACAGGGAAAAGATAGTCACTCTTTAGTGGATCCTAGGGCATGTGCGATATTCAGGGCAATGAGCACAACACGGATGAGGTCAGAACCTGTCTATGGAATGAGAGCAGGAGTTTGGAAAGTAGAAAGGAAAGTTAGAGAGAGTCTTGAGAAGTTGGAACTTTTGGCAGTCAGTTAAAGTGATTATAATGATAAATGTTTTGCATCAGACTTATAAACGATTGAGTTGTGAATTGATCACAGCACTAGGTGACATTAAATCCGACTGTCAAACTAGTACTAAGATGTTATTAAGATGCCACAAATCTGTTGCACCTGGTATAGCATTCTATTGTATTTATATGCGTTGATTCACGTGATACCCAACCACCGAGAAAGAAAAGGACAAAGACGATGTCCTTTGATAGAACTAGGTTCCTTGAAGGAATGATCTATTCCAAATCAAGTATTTTTCTAATTTTTTTTGGATTTGTAATCCTTCTTGGTCGTCTAGATATTTAAGAAACCACCCACGGTTTGAACAAACACCAACACATGGCAAAATGCCTGGCATGAACTGCAATTTCATTCGAAACAGCCAATTGGCTTTACAGTTGAGTTGTTAGTTGACTGGCTAACCAAGTGTGTCTATCTCTCTGTGTCTGTGTACGACGCTTAACATGCTGTTGTTGGTTGTTGATAGTTGTCTACATAGTGCTTTAAGTAGAGTATTTTCATATGTAACAGTAGTTACTGGTTTTCCTGAATATTTACCATAGATTTCCACCTCTTCCTTTTGGTTTGCGAATTCTACGTATAACAACGTGCGACTTAAGCCTGGCTTTGTGGATCTCTCTGCTCTCTCTCTCTCTCTCACTCTCTGTATTCATTTTGAACTAATTTATGAGGAATTTAATGCAGTTATTTAATACCATCATTTAAAACGTTGCCAGGCGACTCGGCAACGCGATGCAATGCGATGCGATACGTTCAAACGTATCAAACAGCAACTTGTTGACGGCCAACAACAAGATTTTCTTAGCTTTTCTATAGTGTTTTTTTCTGTTGTTCTGTTGTTGTTTTTTTGTTTATTGTTTGTCCCAAAAACGGTATTCAGAATATTTATTTTATTTTCTTGATTATTTAACGATCAATTCAAGTTTAAGCATAAAAACTAGAACAACTATTATGTATTGAAAGTTTATTGCATAAACAACCAATAATCAACCGCAATACGGACCGCGCATATAAGCGTACAACCTCCACATTATTATTGTGGTTGGCTGTCAGCATCGAAAGGTAAGAAACATCACTATTGTTATTGTGTGTTGTTGTCGTTGTCCATGTTACCTGTTCAAATCTTATGACATGATCTCTACATACGCATCAGTCTCGAGACAATCTTAAATCATTTGCAGAATACTCGTTCACGTTCATGTATGCAAGTACTTTTGTGTTTATTTTTGGCTGCAGGGACAACATTTACAACATTTTCCCATAAAATCTGTTAAAAACTCATTTGTCTTAACATGGCCTATAAATTGTTTATGTTCTAAAACCAAGCTTAACAAACACTGACTGACATGCTGATATTGTTCTCAAGTTATGGGTTTTTTTCTAATGCTCAGTCATAGGACACCTTGTCTTCAAGTAAAATAAGACACAGAAAAGGCTGTCTGTGTGTTTTCCTTACCAGCCCATTACAAATTTTCCACTGTGACAGTGGCTATGAAAGCTTAGATGTTAAGTTCTTGCGCTCAGAGCTATGCAGTTTTTATATAGGTTTTGTAGTCACCAAAAATACACATGTTCTCTGGTGAATGTCACTTATCCAGTGACATGGTGTGGAAATCTCAAAAAAAAGAGGACACATTTCTGTACAAAAAAAAAATGTTTAAAAACTTGTTACATGAAATAAAAAAAATTATAGGCCATGTCGCTGCATTAACAGATTTTTTAATCAAAACTCTTCAAGTATTTTGTTTATCATTTAAAAAAATTATTCGCAGTTCAATAAAAAATTCATAAATTTTATGTGAAAAAAAAATATTTTTTCATTAGAGGCCTATTTACCAAATTTTAGGCAATAAAATTAATTGCACTTTCTATAAGAAATTTTCTTTAAAAATTATTATTTGGATAATAAAATTTATTGTTTTTTATGCCCACAGGCCTATTTACATATAATTTTAATTATGCAAAGCAAATGTCTGCCAATTTTAAATGAGCATTACAGCGGGGTTTTACATCTCGCTCGAGTGAATGTGCTTAGTTAACAGTTATTGACACAATTAAGTCTCAATAGTATTGTGATTGGAGGCCTATTTAATACAGAAAAAGAAAACATAAATAATATCAAGTCATCTAACAGGGACTTTGGAAGTGACACCTGTTAAATTAGTTGTCACTTATTCAGTATGTTTTGTCAAATCACCATGGGCATATAAAGCATACAACCATATGTACATACATAATTGGCCTTCACAACCCTTCAGTCAGGATTACGGCCTACCTTCTCACATAACTCATGTTGTGTGCCTTAATTTTATACTTGAATGGCGGGACCTACAGTTTAACGTCGACTCCGAACGACAGATTTTGAGAAACTTTTTCATGGCTGGTTTATTTACTCTTAGAGTTTTTGCCAGAAATCTGCTGAGAGGAAATCGCCGAAGAAATATTTTTTTTTTTCATATTTCGTTTTGATGTCTGGCCTGAGGCTCGAACCCGGGCTTTACGTCTAATAAGCGAACACACTACCTATTAGACTAGGGCGACTACAACGATATGTGCAAATAGTAAAATTATATCATGAGAATCGGCATTCTGTTCTGGCAACGTACCGCGTGGTTAGCGCATTTTACGACTAATGCAAGAATTGCCGCAAAACAATCTCAGTTGTCCGAGAGAGAATACAAGAAGCATACGATTTAGCGGCACCAACAAGAACTCTTACTTTTGTAAACTGGTTCAGTAACTGATCGACTAGCAACCATACATACGTCTACAAAACGCATGATCGTCTATAATAATCGCCGTTGATCATGAGAGTTTGCAGAAAGCTACTGATATAGCATTGCCAAAAAGAATTCGAGCTTTTGTAGACCACTACATATAAAATATTGTATCGTGACTTGGTCCTGGACGTATATTTACAAAACTTAACAGACCCAGGACTAAGGGTAAACAGCGACGTGCATTCGTTGAATCTGCTTAGTTGTAAACAAACCATCTTCAGCGATTATGCCCATTTCTTAATATGAGAAGAAATATTTATCGAGTGTGAAATGACCCAAATACCTTTGGTTAAATTCATGCACGTGCGCTCCACTCAGAAAAGTCGTGACAGAGTCGAGACAGATGTTACATTCCATACTCAATGGCGTCAATAGGCGTTTCAAATGAATAAAAAAATTTTGATTCGTATTTGTTTTGGGCTCAACATTCAGATCTAAAATTATTAAAATCTTTTGCGACTCCACTGATCAACATTTGCAGCTATATTGCGTCAGTCATCCAATGGTATGGTAAAGCTGATGAACTTTTAAGAACAGGCACAATTCTCTGGAAAGTCTAGACTCAGAAAAAATATAGCCTCATAGTAACCAAGTAACCTGTCCTAAATTTTACTGTAGGGAATGTACCAATCAGCTATTTAAAGTCGATAATAGGGAAGAGCCAGCATGCGAAAAGACTCATATATGTAAATGGTTGTAGGTCGGTTGAGGTTGTAGATCTGGCTTGATGCAGACTGCTTTCTATAGTTTAAAGTAAATATCATTACTTGATTTTAAATCGATCACTAGATCAATTAAAGTTTTAAGCTGGTTTGACTTTGACTTAGCTTGACACTGAGAGTGATGACGTGATTCTGATGTTCCACACCGATTAATCGGGACTTGTTGGTAAGCTTTGAAGCATAGTTTGCAAGGTATTTTAATTTTACTTACTGAACTTAATTGGTTATTACAAGCCTTGTGCTGTGTGTGTGTGAATTTTATACATGAGTGACGAGACATGCAGTTTAACATCGACTTCGAACGACAAATTTTCTGAAAATTTTCATGGCAATTTTTATTTACTGTCAGATTTTTTTTTGTCAGAAGACTGCTGAGAGTTCGGTTTGCATATTTCGGGCGAATTTTGTTTCGCATTTCGTTTTGTACAAGATGTCTAAGCTGGGACTTGAACCACGGGCTCTATTCTAATAAGAAAATACACTATTTTTTGTGTAATTTTAGTCTAAGTTTTTGGTTTACTCCAGTACTGACACAGATTTCAATCTCTAAATCGTGATTCTTATACCGTCAAGTGGTTAAGAACCTGTTACACATGATAAAATATCATGGGTTTTACTCGCAGTGGCATTCATAAAGTTATGAAACATAAAGGCAGGACATTGGTATGATAACTGGTTTACTGCATGAGTAATATCCAAGTCTCCTAGTTTTAAACGATAACAGTTAATGCTTATACCCAATAAAATCTAACTAGAAAAATAAAAAATTAAGAAAATCCATATTTTTTGAAAACACAAATAAGAAGTAGTCCACCTGCTTAAAACTTTATTAATTAGTTTCCATATTGAAAAAGAATATGAGAAAGTTTTCAATACAAAATTAATGATATTCCTGTTCAAAATTGTTAAAAGAAATTGCAAAGTAAGCCATTAAAGAGAGTGTGTTATATGTTTAGTTAACACTGTGCTACAAGTAGCAAATGCACCATGTATTGTTATAAAACTAGTCCATGATTTCTTAAGGCTTTAATAAGAAATCGAAGAGATCGACAAGAACTCTTTGCAGATTTATACACTTAAGGCGGTTATACTGTTCTAAAATTATCTGTATTTGTTTTTGTAGCACAGTGTAATTTTCTTTTCAAAATCATTACAGATACGATATGCATTTAAACGCCTTCAACGTTATTAAAAAAATTGACATGAGTTTATAATCCAAATCTGATGTTCAATTTTATTGATTAATTAATCAAGATTTTTAATAAATAAAGAAATTAGAGAAAGTGATGCAGTGGACAAACACCGCGCAATATTTTCTTTAATATGATTTTTTTGGTAGGAATTGCTTTGTACTAATCAGTCATTTCTTGATTGGAAATCAGAAGTCTGCATAAGAACTCTCCAGGGAGTTATAACATTCAAAAACGCATTCTTAACTGTACATTCTACCCTCTTTAAAAGGCTATTCATGGCGTAACTGAGGCAAAATTAATTCGATTGCATAGACTATTCGAAGAACAGAATTCCAACTACTGTTGGTTGGAACAAAAAACAAAAACCAAAAACAAAAGAGAATTTATTAATTATTGCAAATTACGGTAATTTTCGCTACAAAAATCATTAACCAAAAAGGTTCATAACATTTTAATGTTTATGATCTTAAATCGTTGGGCTTGCTAACACACCGACCATCAATGTTACTGAACAAATGACTTCAGTTGGTGGTGTTGTGGTTAAAACGGTTTTTAGTACCTTTTTTTCTATATTGTTTAACGAGGTGTGGTAAATAAAATTACTTTACGTGGCGTTTAAAAAATGTTAAAGAGAATAGCAATAGCTATGTAGGTTCGCAGCCTAATTGAGGATGAAAATATTTTCTTTTTTGGTTTTCGAATTTTTAAATTTCTAGGATTTAACTCCGTGTGCACAATTGAGACTAACTAAATACCAAAGTACCATGCGGAAGAGCCGCATGGAAACAACATCAAAGTGTACATTATTTGGGATTTGCACGATTCCCTTCAAACAATCCGTTCAAGAAGATTTCCGACCAAACTACATCAACAAGGAATATCAAAAGAACGTTAGGCGGCCTCATTTTTAAAAGGTAAGAGTAGCATTTGATAAGAAAAGTTCCTCATCATTACACCCAGTAGACTGTTATAGAGGACGCTATTTCTGGCAGCAAAAGATGGCAACCCTATTAGTCTAGAATCTGTTACGATATCTAGTTAAACAATAAAACCTTCTGCAAACAACGTCACACATATTTTTAGGGTTTTGCAGAAGTTTCCTTCCAAACAATTCAACCAAGAAGACACTTGACCAAACAACATGAACAACGAATATCAATGAAAGAAAATCAAAGAAAGAAATCAAAGTTTCTTATCATTACATCCGATAGGTTTTCACAGAGGACGCTATTTTTAGTAACAATATGTGGCAACCCTATTAGTCTAGAATCTGTTACGATATCTAGTTAAACAACGAGAACACCTGCAAACAACGCTACACATATTTTTAGGGTTTTGCAGAAGTTTCCTTTCAAACAATTCAACCAAGAAGACACTTGACCAAACAACGTCCACAATGAATATCATCGGAAAATCAGGAGGTCTTACTTTTTGCGTAAGTGTAGCAATTATTGTGCAAAGTTTCTCATCATTACAACCAATACATTTTCACAGAGGACGCTATTTTTGGTAACAAAAGGTGGCAATCCTATTAGTCTAGAATCTGTTGCGATATATAGTTAGACTACAAAAAACAAGAATAGGAGGAATAGATGCATTTGCCTTAAAGGAACCAAAAAGAACTACAAAAGTAATCCTCAAAAAGGGGAACGTTTAGGGTTAAGATCAATATTAACTGGAGTTAAGGCCTTATTTAACTAAAAAGGAGGTGTTGTTGTATCAATATAAAATGCACCAGTTTACTTAGTCACTGTTGCAATGGTGAAAAATGAAGGCAGCATGGTTCAAATACTTTTGTAACATGTCTTATTCACTAGCTTTAGATCCTATGGATTTTTTTTTATTCAACAAAGAAGGCAAGAAGCTAGAAAGGCAATTCGAAGCTAATACTAGAATAAGTTTTTCAATTTTTCTCAAACTTAATAAGTTTTCCTCGTATTTTTAGGAAAACAACAAGGCACGAATATGTTGTATGGAAAATGAAATATACTACGGTTTTAAATTTATGATGATTTATAACGCCATCCACAACAATAGGAACCTTTCGAAGAGCAGCACAAAATCATGGAACATATGCTAGAATAGAATAAATAGAGAAACAAAAAAAAAAAAAGAAGAGAAGTATTGTAAGTAATAATGAAATGAAAAATAATCAGTAGAAAAGAGTTATAGTTGAGTGATTTAACAGAAAACAGGAACTAAAAATTTATTCTTTAGATACATACATCGAATTCTTTTATTCTTTCTAACTTTTTTTTTCAAACAACAACAATAGACGCAATACAACAAAACAAAAATTCACAAATGATTACCATTTAACACGCAAGGGGTGGTCAGTTTTAACTGCACAAGCCATTCATTCATTCTGACGAAATTAATAAAGAAATACAACAACAACAACAAAATTTAATTCCAAAAATTAAAAAAAAGAACACGGCAATAGTTTATAAACCAGCTTTATGAATCCATATGGTGTGTACTTAAACCACTTATTTTATTTTTTTCTTGAAGTCGCTTCAAAATTTTATGAAGACTTTGATCTCTGAATGACTTGTTAAGCCATAAAAAATTAAATTTCTCCTCAAGGCCTTTTTTTCATTTGAAATCTAATCTTAATGTAGATCAAAATTCAACAAGATTTGAGATAAATAATCTCCCATTTAACATCAAATAAAAGCAACATTAATCTGCAGCAAATGGAAAATTAATCTAAGCATTCAGCCATCAACTATAAAAGCCAAATACACAGGGAAATAAAACAAAAAAAAAAATTTCAAAAATAATTTGAAAAAGATTTTTTAACCAAGACCTGGGAAAAGTACATTTTTTTATTATGTATTATACATACATATGTATGTACTTACATGTATATAGGGTCTTTCATTTACCACTTCTTATATTAAAATAAAAAAAAAACGAAGTGTGGGTAAGATATTATCGAAATTATTATTATTCCTTCGAAAGACCTCTGGAGATCATTATGTGTGGAACATAACATCGTTCAAATGTACGCCATAGTTTCCTTGGATGGGGGGCATCCGAAATGTCACGTTAGTATGGCTGACTTTGACCAATGGCATGGATTATGTCGGCATTGCAGACCGTTGTGATTTGTACTTATTCACGTAGATCTGTGACGTAAGCAAACCCCACAAGAAAAAGTCCAACGAGTTCAAATCGCGAAATCTCGCGATCCAATTTACATCACCTCTACATCAGGTTACCATAGTCTCAAAAGGCTCATGCAGAATCACATGTTGTTTGTGTGCATTAGAGATCAGCAATGAATCGTTTTTTCGCTACTCATAAGTACTTATGAAATTTGGAGCATGAGTGAGTCAACAGTATTGAAATTCAACTACTCTGATTCATTCGTACTCACTACAACATTGATGTATAAGTACAGGTTGCAATGAGTATGAGTGCAATGTTGACATCAAACTCGTAACATTCGAAATATGTTTGATGAGTTGATGAATTTAGAAAAATATTTTTAGTACTCATAAATGATTCGAGTGATTAGAATCATTCATCAAAATTTACAATCTTAGTTGTTGTTGCGTTTACAAAAAAAGAAGAAGGAAAATGACAAATATAGCAAGCAAAGCAAACACACAACCTTTTAGTGAGTATTGTAGTGTTCGTACGCGAATCATACTTATTTTGTGATTCTTGTAAATGTTGAGTAAAAGAGAGTCAAAATCAACAACATCATGCGTATTGTTAAGTATGAGTAAGATGAGTACTTCAAACTTTGAATATGAGTAGTATGATTATGATATTAACGCATATAAGTATCAGAAATTATGAGTACGATTCGAATCTACTCATCTTTTTGAATACTCATTGCTGATCTTTGGGGTGTATATCATTCAATTCAGGTCAAAAGAAGTTGGCAATCCTCGACCCATAGTGCTCTACATTGTGTGTAGAGCTTGGCCTGACGACGTAGTCACTTTTTCGGGATGCATTATACGCTTTTGGATCTTGGTGGCCAGTTCACATTGTGCTCAAAAAAATCGGCCGTTCAGAACATCTAATGTGGCATGCTTTGTGTGGCACAAAGCGTCATCCTATTAAATCCACACCTCGTTGGTATTCATCATTGGTAATCATCGACTTAACAGTGATGATCTGGCCAACGTTGTTCTCAAATAAATAGGGACTGATGTTGCCGCCAGTCCATAATATATACCAAACGTGGATCTTATTTGAATTCCAAATTTTCCAAGTTTTGTCTGCTTACATTCACCCAAAAATCGGAAAGAACGCACAGAAATTGGACACGTACTTTTTTAAAGTCATTTCATGTAAATGTTACTAGGGTTCCAGGTGATCTACCCTAGAGCTTAAGTTTTTGACACTTTTTCCAATTTTCGGCAGGTATTTATTCCACTGTAATGTCGTTCTCTAGGTTAGAGTTGTGGCTATTGCCTATGTACATTTTACATGTAGTGGTGAACAAATTTTCTCATTGCATCTCACTCTTTATGAGAGGTGACGTTGCGCTGCATCAGCTGCCTATGATGTTGTTCTTCCTGGCGAAAAGCAGTGAATTACACAAAAATTGTAATTTTTGCACTTCTAGGTTAGGATGTCCCCAAAAACCCTGGGGTGATGCAGAAATTCTAAGATCGAATTGGAATTCTGCGCACTAATAATCTTTAAAGTAGTACAGTCGGTTGTCTGGGTCAAAAATCTAGGGATTAAAGCCTCTTGATTATTAAAAATTCAAAAAAACTTTAAGCACTTTGGAAACCATTTTGCTAGGGTTTTCAGTCAAGCACTTTAATTATTTTATCACAACATTGTGGGATTTGTAGTTCAAAATTCTGTGTGATAAATCGTTGTAACCTATTGGGACGAGTTTCAACTTTAGAAATTTGGCTACTTCCGCCGAATAAAAAAAACTGTTTAAGCCACATCCATAAAAATAAAGAAATTAACAGATAGGCCTATTCCTAGGCGAAGATAGCCATTGTTAGGCAAATATAGGCATAAAATATGTCCATGTTTAGGAATGTTTAATTAATTTTCTTAGCATTCTGTTTTTCTAATTTTACATTTAATCTAGTGAGTGAAGTTTCCACTTAGAAATGGCCGTTAATTCAGTCCTTGATGTTTTATTATTGCTTGTGCACAATTATTATGTTATGACAGCCTTTAGCTATTGTAGTGTTAAAGCCAGATCATTGCTAAGCATTGAACGCCTTTTATTCCCCTTTTATGGCCTGAAGGCAATATTTCTTTCAATTTCACGTTGATGCCTTTTCTATCAATGAGTCTTTTTATAGTTTAAGTGCAGCACTTTATTTAAGTTGAGTTTTAAAGTACGTTACAGAGTCAATACAATAAAATTCTTTCCATTATATTGAAGTTTCAAATACTATTGTTATTAATTGCAATAAAATGAAAAAAATATCGGCAGGCTTTCAAGAGAAGTTCAACCTTTAAAGAAACATGACAGAAAATTATAGGAAAAATGTATAAAGGAAAATCAAACACAAAACAGTAGCAATTTAATGAAAATGTTTAATCTGATTAGCAATGATTTGCTGATAAATTCGATTTGATGTTGGTTTTTATGTCAAAATATTTGAATGGAGAACACTGTAATGAGTTATCGAAACTAATCGTAAATCGTTGTGCTATGAATGCAACGTTGGCTGAATGGCAATAGTAGATAGAAATTAAGGATATGGAGGTCGAAAAAAATGATTTTAAGTGTAACAATGTAACAAAAATATTAAGAAGTAGTGCTATAATCTTAAGAATATCGATATGGATGCTGATAATATCTAATGGCTGGGTAAACCTTACAATGAACTGGATTTGATGATAATCTATACAAATATATGCGAATACATGGTTGTGATTATTTCCTTATGCTAGTTTGCTGTTATACACTCTGTGTGTTTTGAACCAAAGTATCTGTTGTTCACTTGTGATTTCATAATATTAGAGATGGAATTAGTTTCTGGCGTTATCGGGTATATCGAATTCCAAAAAACTCTTTCTCTTGTCAGTATCTACTTGGAGTGAGAGATCGGCAACTTGACTGATTTTTCATTATATTACTTTGCTTGTTTGATACTTAGTTTCACCTTAAACACAGTTTTCGATCATTTTGCTGAGGTGTTCGTACAGAAATACTAGCCTTTCTGAGCGAGGGCAAATTGACATCAAATATCAATAAATGTATGGAAGAAATTTAAGCCCTAACACGTTGTTTTTTTGCAAAATTATGTCTCTGTATTCGAAGTTCTAAATTTTTCGTTATAAGACGGGATAGCCCGCATACATTTTGCTGGTGCAGTTTGGACAGTTCGGGTGACAAAATCCATGAGTGTAGCTGCTTCTAAAATGTTCTCTTTTAACTTAAGTAGCTTCTTCTCTAGTATTTCTTAAGGATTCCCATTACGTTGCTAGAAATTGCCGTAATTTGGTAGTAGTAGCAGTAGTATTAGTAGTAGTGGTAGTAGTAGTATTAGTAGTAGTAGTATCAGTAGTAGTATTAGTGTTAGTAGTAGTAGTATTAGTATTAGTTGTAGTAGTAGTATTGGTAGTGGTAGTATTAGTACTAGTAGTATTAGTAGTAGTAGTATTAGTAGTAGTAGTATTAGTAGTAGAAGTATTAGCAGTATTAGTAGTAGTAGTATTAGTTGTAGTAGTATTAGTAGTAGTAGTATTAGTACTAGTAGTATTAGTAGTAGTAGTATTAGTAGTATTAGTAGTAGTAGTATTAGTAGTATTAGTAGTATTAGTAGTATTAGTAGTAGTAGTAGTAGTAGTAATAGTAGTAGTACACTGTGAGAGTAAAAAAACTTTCCACGAAAAGTTTCTCAAATACAAATCTTACTTTCCAAATTGACTATGAACTGTAGGTCGCACCACTCCGAACACATGTGAAAATTAACGCACGCAACATAGGTGGTGTGATAAGCTAGGTCGTAATCTTGACTAAAGGGTTGTAATGACCAATTAAGTAAGTAAGTAATGGAACTGAAATAAAGCAGCGAAATAATAAATCAGAGATGTGTTGATTGCACGGTCTGGATGAGGCATCCAGCATTATAACTTCCTTAGAGCTGGAGGGAGGAAAATAGTCTTGAGTGGATTTACTATTCTTTGAAGAGTAAAAAGCCCTCAGTAAGGTAGTGGTATCGGATCTTATCTTAAATATTAGCTTTAGGGTTTTATGGGGAATGTCATCAACTCTTTAGCCTTTGTGTCATCCGCATGTCCTCATGTCCTCATGTTGAAATGTTTTTTTTTCCTCCTGGATTATTTTGTTGCAATCCCAAGTGCTATACAGTGTCATTGTGATACATTGTACTGATACAAGTGTCAAATGAAGCTGAACTCTACCTTTATTTGAGTATAAAATATGGCCTAAACCGAGCAATTCGTTTTTACACATTTCAACACTTTAACACAGGCTTGTAACGGTTAAAGGAATACAATATTTTGTCTCTTCTACTGTAGACAGCCTTATGAAAACTGTATTTATTGGGGTCAAAATGAAAACATCATCTGCGAACCTTTTTTTTGTGGTGCTGTTGTTGCCATAAAACTAAACAATAAATTTACACTCTAATTTTTTATCGCTGCAGCTCACACGCAATGCTTTGTGAAGGCCTATTAATGATCATTATGGATACACATATGCAAAGGAAAGAAGGGAAGAATCTAGTACTTTATGCCACATATTGGACTGTAGAGCAACAATATTTGTGTGAAAAATATATCAAAAGCAATAAGAAGGCAAGGTATAACTGTTTAACTTGCATCGTGGCATAAAGGAAGGAAGGAAAGAAGGAAGGCATACACAACCCCAGTAAACAATTAAATGTAAAGCTTACTAAGCATTGAAGTCCCGAAAATACCAGAGGGAAATGAGTTTACAATTCTTATATAAATGTTTGTTTTTGTTTTTCAAACTGATTTTCAAACGCACTCTTGTGTGTCCGTCTCTCTGCCAGGCAATACTACTAGGCTACTCCACACGATTGCTACTATTACTAGCACTTGGTTTTGGACATTTGAATGCTTTGAATGTGTCAGTGTTGTCGTTGTAACTGTATTTTATTTTTACTACATTGTCTTCTCTTCTTCTTGTGTAGCTTACTGGTTGCAACTTGACTTCTTTAACAACTTGCAACACGTTTAGTAAGTACTATCAAGCAATAACAACAAAATTACTTCATTTGTTGCAGTATTTGCTACAAAGAAAATTAAAAAAAAAAATACAAAACAATTGTGGTTTATTTGTATCATTGTGGTGGCATGCTTCATGGTTATTTTGTATATTTTGTGTTACAGTTTAGTTCTTGTTTTTGTTTTTGTTTTCTTTCTTATTTTTTATTATTATTTTAATGGTGCAACAATTGTTTTTATTTTCTTATGACATCTGTATCATGTTGAGCGTCATTACATCTGTATTTGCTTTTGCTTGCCACAGTTCTCTCGTGATGACTCTAGAAAAACTACACTGATGATGCCACAAACGGCATAAAAACGAGTGGTTTTATAAATATGGCACAAAACTATGGGGGTTTCCAATAGCTATCAATAACTTTTAGTCTATTTAACCCATTCGTTAAGATATTTCAATTGATTTGATTCGTTGGCTTCAGGATATAAAAGGACCTTTCGAAGACGCTTTTGGAATAAATGAATAGGTTGTGAAACATGCTGAGTAATAAAACCATAAATATGGCTGAGAAAATAAGTTACCTCATGAGATAAAAGTAGAATCAATCATAAAGAGTATTTACTCGTCCTACAGTGGTGATTCTCAATCGTTCATTGTATTGTGTTGTAACTTGGAATAGAGTTGGATGTTAGGAAGCTTTATAAGAGCAAGATGCAGACCGTCAACTGCTCACTATAAGTACAGTTATTGATGTACTTAAAACCGCCAAGCTCACTATGCCGATAGCAACATAACCCCTCAGTCAGGATTACAACCTAGATTCTCACATTACCTATGTTATGTGTGTTAATTTTATACATGAGTGGTGAGGCCTACAGTTTAAAGGCGTTTTCTTATTTTTGGTTTGAATTCTAACCTAGGCTAGGCTAGGCACTACCGACTAGATTACGACGAATTTTATGCCAAGCTTACTTGAGAATGAGGTTAGTGGCTATTAGCTGTCCCAACAAGGGTAATAGACGCTAATCGACACCGGGATAGTTCTTAGATTTGTGGTCAGAAAGGGTGACTCCAATGGTAGTGATTGAATCACTATACCCAGATGACTATCAATTTATGGAGGAAAACATTGGCTATAGGCAATAGAATTGGCGTCCCTATAGCCATCATACGCTCCCGTAATACGTATGGGCCATGTACTTTAACATCATTATGCTTTGCTTGGTGCGATGTGCCAGACACCTCGTAGTATTTTTTACTGATACTCGTTGTATTAAGTATCATAAGACATCTGCAATGCATCTCCTCCATCTTACTATTATTTGTTGGGTTGATTGTAGCAAAGAGGATGATTAATCCACTGAAGTTAATCATAAAAAGTTTTTGTATTGAGTTCGTGTGTTGGGTAGATCAATTTTGCTCACTTAGTTCTACTGTTACTAAAGAGGTAGCGCTCACTGCGTTATTATGATGTTATCCCCTGTGGAGGCCATGGGAACCCATTATTTTATGCTTTCTTCCAGACATGAACTTTGATTGCTCACGGTTGCAGTCGAGCACTTAAATCGCCAAGTTATTCTACCTCTCTTTGCGTATAAATGTATTTAAATCAGTGCAGGTATATGTATATCAATTGAAAAGGTAAGACACGAGAAATTCGATGGCCGAATATATATTTTGAGTCACTCTGTAATTTCTAAAGAAAATGAAATATTTATTCTATTCTAATGGCATCACAACGGGCCGCTATGCGTGCTCAAGTGAGCTTTGTGATATCAGAGCTACCACTCCGACCTAATGGCAGACATTCTTTAGAAGAAAATTTAGGCTCAAGGTTTTCATTATAAGGTCATGGAAAGCAGTCCTACCTCTTTATCGTCGGTTGGGGTTAACTGAAGACGTGATGAACCACAACTAGCATTAGTATGGCATTTTGAAATCATATCACGAGCACAGTGATGAATGTCTTAAAGAAAAAAGAAGGAAGAAGGAGATGATCGAGGCTATGCAGTCCGTCGCAGTATTTTAAGCCGGTAAAGGAAGTTACGCCAAACCAACGTTGTCGCCTCACTGCGAACGGACTTTATCCCAATCAAATCTAAAATGATTAAAGTTTTTAGAAACTTTCGTGACTAAAAGGATTTTGAGTCCTTACTCTCATACATATTTTATTCGAGTGTCTAGCTTAGTGGGATTTAGTAGAACCCTGATTGACATAATTTGTGGGAGCTGTATTAATGAGAAATCGCCGTAGTGTAGTAAGTGGTGTGGTGGTTTATTAAACATCAGGCCTCGGTTCAAACTCCAGGCCTCGCCAACAAAACGAAATATGAAAAAATATTTCTGCGGCGACTTCCTCTCAGCAGATTTCTGGCAAAAATTCTGAGAGTAAATAGAAAATTGCCATGAAGAAGTTTCCCAAAAATCTGTCGGTCAGAGTCGACTTTAAACAGTAGCTCCACAACACACACAACTGTAAGTGATGTGAGAAACTAGGTCGTAATCCTGATTGTGTAGGGCACTTTAATGTCGTTTAATACCACTTACAGTGTTGCTTGTTGTTTAACAAATAATTTCCCATTTAATATGACAGATCGTCAAATTGTTTATTGATTTTAAAATACCACACTTTCAAAAACATTCTCTACAATACTGAGATACTCTTCAAATGGCCAATGGAAACTATAAGCCCAACAACATTAGGACCTAAACAACTGACAGTAAAATGATTCTTTTTTTTATTTTCTTCTTCTTCTTTCTCATTTTTCTTTTCAATTCCCATGACTATTGCAGTTGATCATGATCATGAAGAACGGTAAGTATAAACTCATGATGTGTGTATCATAAAACACACTGCAACTTGCCAGCCAGCTAATACAGCTTGCTACCGAGACCTGCAATTGAAAACTATTGGGAAATGCACAACATTAGCACAGTGTTGCTGCTGTTGTTGTTGTGGTTTATCAACATTTTTTCCAAGAATAATTAACACAACTGGTAGAGCTAACCTATTGGGTTTAACAGTTACCTACACCGACTGTGTGTGTGTTTCTCAAAACACTCGCTGTTGTATGATGATGCCAGTAAAAGGCCAGACAGATAGACGAGACGTTGCAAGTATTAGCACAAAAGAAAAAAAAGTTGAAAGTTAAAGAGACAGTTTGTTTTATGATTTCGTTGTTGTTTTATTTGTTTTGGCCTTCTATGAGTCGCTGTTTCCAGCGATTATTAAGTATTAATTAAATGCTTTCAGTGAATTACACACTGACACAATAAATCTCATAAAACCGAGAAGAATTGAAAGGAGAAACGTTAAGGGTTTACGCTGTATAGACATTCTTTTAAACGCATCACTACAGTTTTAATTCTATGAAACTGTGTAGTGGAGGCACAGCATGTGCCATGTAGAGATACCGTTGCATTAATGCTACTGGCTTTCGTATGTATTTTGCAATTGCAATGGCAATTTTGTGTAGGCATTTTATGTTGCCACATTGTGTTTTGTGTCATGACATTGCGTTGCATTACGTTGCATTGCATTGCATTAGAAACGTATTGCTAGCTTAGTCTTTAGTGGCATTACATTTGATTGCAGCAGCACTTGTTTGTTTGTTTGTACTGTTGCTGCTGCCTATTGGCCATTACCTTATGTGGTACAAAATAATTCAATAATTGCGTCCAGTTTAAAATTATTTTCAAACATTCCAAATACTTACGACAGATTCATTGGATTGGCTGCACTGAAGCAACACACACAAAATAAAGCATTGACTAGCAATTGCAATTGCAATTGCTGCTTTTAAAGAATTTTAATGCCCTACACGGTAACATGCTGTCTAAAAGCACTTTAAAAACGATTTCCTTTGAATGGTATAAGAAAGGTTTTTAATATTATGCAGCTTGTGTTCTATGAAAACACCATGTTTGTAGAAATAAATCAAAAACGAGAAAAAACAGAAAATATTCGTTTCAAACACCAAAAACACATGGAATGGATATGTTAGGAATTACGAACAGGCCAACAGAATAGAAAAACTAGCACAAATAACTGAAACTGCTGACCGTATGTACAATATTGTAAAAAGACACAGATTTGTTTACATAATATTTTATGAGAAAAAATTTAAAAAAACAGCATCTTTATGCACTGGAGTTCATGTAAGATTTTCCTTTGAATGATCCGAAAATTCCCTGACAGATAGCCGCTCTTAATGAACGAGAATAGCATTTGTGAAGCTAGGCCGTAATACTGACTGAAGGGTTGTAATGGCCAATTATGAATGTATGTATGTAAATAGCATTTAAGATGAGGTCCTTGACCGCAGCCTGTCTGTCCACGTATCGTACATTACGTGTTCCTCGCAGGATCTTGCACCTGAGTGCAAGCATTACTTTACTTGCAATGACCATGATCTCCATTTGGAAAGAAACTTTAGTAGTTAGCCAGTATATATGAAAGTTAATCATCAGAATCTCAGAATATATTTCTGGCGTTATACTCTATCCAACATTTTTAAATCATGGGTATATAGTCACCGTAGTGTAGTAGGTAGTATGTTGACTTATTAGAAGTGAGGCCACACGGTTCAAATCCCAAGTTCTGTCAGATTTCTGGCAAAAATTTCCATGGAAAAATATCGTTCAGAGTCGACTTTAAACTGTAGATCCCGCCACTTCTGAATAAAATTAACACACACACACAACATAAGTTATGTGAGAGGCTAGGTGGTAATCCTGACCGAAGGGTTAGGTTAGGTTAGGTCGGAGTGGTAGCTCTGATATCATAAAGCTCACTTGAGCACGCACTTGAGCACGCATAGCGGCCCAAGTTCCACCAAAATCAGGGAAGAGGAAGAAGTTGGTCTGCGCAAGCTCTGCACACCGAAGGATTGTACTAACCAATTATGTATATACATATGTATGTGGGTACCACTGGAAACATTTGGATTGCCAGACAGTCGTCCCCAATTTATGTAAAGCTTCTCGATGCTGCAGTATGGCCCACAGTCTAGATTGACGCAGGATTTATGTGATTAAGGCTTATATCAGCAGATCATTTAAATGATTAACTGAAAGTTTTAGGAGGGAGTCAATTGACTATAGGGTGGGCCATCTATTGGTTTGAATTTGAACCATCGGTTGTTTTGAATCTGATAATACTTATGGCATTCTATTTTGTCGCAATATTCCGTATATTATCTCCACTGAAAGTATTAAATCGATTTGCGCTTGTACAACGTTGGTATTTCTAGACGGGCCAATGAGAAACTGCACAATGATGTTGATTTTGCCAAAAAAAAAATCATATTGTCGGATGAAGCAAAATTGCCGTCTTTGGGGCTCAGAAAACCCACACATGGTCTTACAGAAGCCAATACATCCATTACGAGTGACTGTTTGGTGCGGCTTGTGGAAGGGGCACATCATTGGCCTATATTTCTTTGAAAATGAGGACGGCATAATCGTTATGATCTATGGAGACACCTATCGCACTATGATAACCGATTTTTTTGTAATCGCTCTTCATGATACTGATATGAACCATGTATGGTTTCAACAGAATGGTGCAATTTGCCACATGCCTTATGCGACAATCGATTTATTGCATCAAATGTTTGTTGTCCATTTAATTAGCCAAAATTGTGATGTCAATTCGCCACCAAGTCGCTGCGATTTGAGACTGTTGGACTATTTGCTGTGTCTCGCCGTTAAAGAAAAGTATTATTCCGATAAACCAGAGACAATTGAGTAATTGGAGGCCAACATTCGTGGTGTCATTGCAGAGATACGACCTCATTCAATCGAAAAAGAGTAGGAAATTTGTCCGATTGAATGAGTCATACTGTGAGGCCTACCTCGGCAGCGAAATAATTATGAGCAATACAGCTGCCGTCCTGTCATTTTAAATTACAAACGTAGTAGTTGTGGATTGTTTTTATTGTCCTGTGCGTAGGGTATTCGTTTGTTTTGGTTATTTATTTATTTTATTTAATAGAGGACCTATTTCCTTATGCAGATTTATTTAAATTTTCTCTTTTTTTGTATTAAAAAATGCGTAAGAGTTTAATGGCTATAGTTCTACAAGTCATGAGTTTTTGGACTTTTAGCCTCAATTTCAATTGGGACAAGTTAGATCGTAGGGATCGATCTGACCATTAGAATTGCTAAAAAAAAGAGGAAATGAAAATGCCGTATGTATTGGTAATAATGCAGAGATAAAACTTTCTGTTTAGTATGCTAAACAAAACTTTTTTGTTACACAATTTACGAATTACAGAAGAAAAAAAAAATAATACGAATTAAATTTGAATATCCAAGAGACAGTAGTATTAAGTGAAGGTTGATTATTTTGAATTGTAAATGTCTTAAGAAAGAAAATCTATTTAATATATCAGGCTCATACGCTTTCTTTATTTATTTAATTAAAGAGGAGCCATAATTTTATAAAATGGGTATAAAAGGACGCGTACAACAATCTGGATAATCAGCTTGCAGCATACTTGGTTCACCCAATTTGTAGCCAGGCGGCGGCTTGACAGAACTACACCTATGGAAAGACAATAAAGATTATCAATATTATCAATATGGTAATACAATACCTTTAAATCGTTAAAGAACTTACGTTTGAAACTCTACCCAGCTATCGGAGCCACACAACATTCTTTCACATTTATTGGGCACTTGGGCCTGCTCGCCATTGGATAAAATTTTATCACCAACCACGCATTTACCCGGATATTCTATAAATAAAATTGTTTTTTTTAAAGGAATAAAAAAGGACATTTTTTCATGTCAAATACTTGGATCTTTGTAAAGTCCCCTTGACACAGAAGCTGTATTCAGCTGTAAGAGGCTATAAATTATGGTGATTAAAAGCAACAATTTCATTGTTTCTTCAAGCAGATGTAAAACAAAACTGTTGTGTAGAAATATTTAATTGCTGATGAAAACTGAGCAACAAATTTTTTTTGTAATGCAATCCAAATGTTGTTGTGTAAAGTGTTTGCATAAACAGTGAAGCTGAAGCAATAATTTTAGCTGCGCTTCACTATGGCTAAGTATGCTACACACTAAGAAAACCAAAAAGGGAACGTAAAAAAGGAATATGAAGAGAAAGACTAACAACAACAAATCATGAGTATAATCTGGAAGTTACCAGAATCAAAATAAATGCGGTATAAATCAAGCAAAAGGCAGTGTTGCCACTTGAATGTTTTCACAAAATCTAAGGTACAGTTTTGTTATTTAAAAATTTAAACAAATGAGGGATTTTATAAATAAAATAATAAAAATTGCTAAAAGTAAAGAATTTCTTTTGTTTAATATTGTAAGTTTAAAAAAAAAACGCAACAAATATGTGAATATAATATTGCACAGAGGCCTATCAGTCTAAAAAAAAATTTCAGACAATTTTAATATAATTTTCATTATTGTAGACCACTGTAAGATTATAAATAATTTCTTTTGAAAGTAAATGCCTAATTAACGAAATTGATTTGTATATTCTGTTCTAGGAATTATAGAACTGATAAGCAGTAATCACAGAAAATATTTTATTATCAAGTGAATTAAAACACAATAGAGCTGCACTCAAATGTAGTACTATTAAGTCCAGATTAGCTTTTGTTGAGATTTACTTTAAAGCTTTATTGTAGTGTTGTTTTAAATATTTTTCTTATAAATAAAAATAAATTGTTTCTATACTTTATTTAAATAAAACAAAAATTTGGTATACAGAGAATATGGAGGAGAATGGTATTGCAAAAGCTAAACGAAGCAAAAAAAAAAACGTTTTTTTTTTTTTAAATTTACTGGACACGAAAGTAATTAGACCATTACCAAAACAAAATAAATAAAAACTGCTTAATGAATAAGTTTCATTGTTTAATTTTAATCCAAACAACATGAATAGATTTGTTGTTTAAACATGCTTAAAGAGGCCTAAATAATGGAACACAAAAATGTCTAGAGAAATTGAAAGCTTAAAAATTTGTAAATTTAAAATTATAAAAGCGTGTATGTGCGAGAAATATAGTCGTCGTAATCGAGTTGATAGTGTGTTGGCTTCACACCTCAAGTAGGTTCAAACCCCAAGTCAAACATCTCCAGCAAAACGAAGTATTAAAAAAATATTTCGTCGGCGACTTCCTCTCAACAGATTTTTTGCAAAATCTCTGAGAGTGAATAGAAAATTGCCATGAAGAAGGTTCTCAAAAATCTGTCGTTCGGAGTTGAACTGTAGTTCCCACCACTCATGTATACAATTAACACACACAACATAGCTCCTGTCAAAAGCTAAGATCGCAATTCTGGTGGCATTATGTGTGAAACATCATTCAAATATTCCTCACGGCTTCTGTGTAGGTGGAGCATATGATTTTGTTGGAACTCGTTCAGTACAGAGACTGCGTTCACTCGTGATATCACAACGGGCCGTTATGAATGCTCAAGTGAGCTCTTTGATATCAGAGCTACCAGTTCGACCTAATCTAACCTAACTGCTGTGGTTTGTGTCTTAAGAAAACCCCACAAGAAAATATCGTACATCACATTACCACTACAGGACATGACCATGCCCTCAAATTGCTCGTTTAGAATATTTAATACGCCATGAGCTGTGTGGAACATAGAGCCGTTCCGTCGTAAGGGGTATATTGGACGCTTTGGGATCTTATGTGTATATGTTCCAAATTCGAGAATTTTGTTTGTACCAAAGTACACATTCATGCAGAAATGGAGTTCATCGCTGAAGCTGATTTTTCTATGGAAACTAGAGGCCATTCAACAAACGCATGTTGTTGTCTTTTACCTTCAGTTCTTATGCACATAACATAATTGGTCATTACAATCCTTCAGTTAGAATTCTAACACTACTTATATTGCGTGTGCTAATTTTATACAGCAGTGGCGGGACTGGCAGTTTAAAGTCGACTCCGAACGACAGATTTTTGAGAAACTTTTTCTTGGCAATTTTATTTACTTTAACATTTTCGTCAGAAATCTGTTGAGAGGCAGTTGCCTAAGAAATATTCTTTTTTATTTCGTTTTGTTGGAGATGTCTAATCTGGGGTTGGTCCTCCATGGTCCCCCGCTTCAATAAGTCAACACATACATACATATGTACATACATAATTGATCGTTACAACCCTAGCTTTTCAATGAGCCTACACAGTACCTACTATACTAAGGCGACTATTTGTGTATTGTATCGGTCCAAACGGAGAAATGGATCCCACCGCTGAATATGATTTTTCAATGTAAATTAGAGCCAATTGCTAACTGCTCCAGAGTTTATGCAGCGAACAGAAGTTGTTGCCTTTTATCTTTAGTTCTTGAGAACGTTAAATTTTGAACAGATGCTGGACCAAATTTCTATATAGAATTCACCAAGTTGTGGTGTATGAAAGGCCAAATTCTTGTGGAGGGCGCGAAATCTGTTGTGGCGGATTTTCCAGCACACAGTCACGAATAGCAGCGATGTTTTCTGTAGATCATGCTTATCGTTGTGTGCATGTAAATGAGACTTCAAATGTATGATATCAATAGGTGACAGCCTTTTCAGACCAGTCGGATTAAAACCACCGCTAGTCTCCTGACCCACTGTAGATAATAAACTGATCAGAATACTTATCATCGCAATACATTGACAATTTTAATTGTATTTTGATGTGAATGGCTATGAAAATTTTTATACGCTTTCAAGTACGATACAATGTTTCTTTAATTAAGAAGAAAATTTCTGCAATTAAAGACGACATACAATGTCCTTAATAATGCTTGGCTGCTTGCGTTAATTTATTACAGGTTCAATGAAAAAAAAAAAAAAAAAATAAAAAACTGTACCAGGCTACGTTTCTTAGTTTTAATGGCCTCTACTGCGTACAGTGCAGCATCTTTATGGCGTTCAGTTCATGTAGCAATTGCGGAAAGCTTAAATAATTTGTTTAGAAATGAAATTCTTGGTCAACTACTTAAAACGTCTCTAATAATGGTAATAATTTCAGTTACCGTTTGTAACAATTTTTTGTTTTGTTTTTCAATTCTTTTTTTTCTTTCTTTAAACGGCAACATAATGTTGAGCATTTTGTAAAGCCATGTTGTTTTGTTTTGCTTCTTTACGTCTCCGAACGGACTAGCAATTGTTTGTTTGTTTTAACACGGGTGCGTAATTTATGAAAACATTTGTTGTTGTTTTGTTGGCTGCCTATGCTGTTTTAATTTTTCTTGTCTTTTCATTCAAGTCTTAACTGCAAAATAATAGAAGAAAAAAGAAAATAACAAAGAAAGTCAAGCAACAGCATCTTCCACAGGCTTATCAACAGTTCAACTAAGAACTGGGAATAACAGCAACATGTACCATCATCACTAAAGCTAACAGCTGTTGCTGTTGCAGTTACTGTTTGTTTGATAAATAAAGAAAAAAAAAATAACAAGAAATTGTCGCACCTGTATGTTGGCCACAATGACTGTTCACTGCTCGTTAATAAACAGCACACTTTTCTTCTTAAGTTTTATTTTCCAGAAAATTAAGAAAATAAAAACGACTGGCATAAGACGTAAGTAAATCGCATTAAACAAAAACAAAAACAGAAAAAAACATTAATTTTTTCTTCTTTCTTTTAAATTAACGTACAAATAATATTATGCCAGCAGGTAATAGTTTTAGAAAAAAAAATGCAAATTCAAGATGCTCTTTTACTATTCGCATGTTACATCCAGTTTTGGTTTCTTCTTTGGCCGTTCAATAAATACTTTTATTCCTGACACCGATGTTGTGTGTGTGTGTGTGTATATATTTATTATATTGCCTAACACTGTTTACTGTTACTTAACGGATGATATTTAAACCATGGTTCTGGTTAATCGTGGTAATACAAACAGGGGTACACATACAAATTATTTTTCAATTGAAAAAGAAATTTGGATGCAACATTTTATTGCAAAAGAGACAAGATACGGCCTTTCTGGAGCTTCTCCATTTAGCCACACACAGATTCCCAATATTCATCCTCGGCAGCTCAATACGATCATCTCAAAATTGAAAGCCTATTTGATTCCTCAGTATTTGACCAAAACCATTGCGCCACACATTAGTAACTGCGATGAAATATCCCGTAATTACTCCAACAAGCATTCTGTCTTGGAGTTTTTCAGACTTTACGTAAGGCATTCATCTAACCTTGGACAGATTTGTTGCACTATCTTCCAGTATTCGAAGCTGCCTAAAGTAGAGAACTCACCAACAAATTCAAAAGCTCTAGGGAATATCACTATATAACTGTACACATACATACATACATGATTGATCATTACAAGCCGTCAGTCAGGATTACAATCTAGTTTCTTACACCACTTACTTATGTGGTGTGCCTTAATTTTATCCGTAAGTGGCGGGAGCTACAGTTTAAAGTCGATTCCGAATGACAGATTTTTGAGAAACTTTTCATGACAATTTTATTTACAAAGTTTTTGCCTGAAATCTGTTGAGGGGAAGTCGCCGAAGAAATATTTTTTTTTCATATTTCGATCAATAAAATACGCTTTTATGCCTTTGACAGTGTTATCGCGATCACTGCTAAGTATAGCTCCTTGAAATACCACAGTTATTCATTTTTCATAGTCTACGAACCATTCAGAACTTTTCCACTCTTCTACTCTGACTTCTAATGTTCATTCCCCATCAAATCAATGCGATCATCTGAAAATTGAAACCCACTTCGTTTCTTCTCTGACATACAATACGTCAAATTCTGTTTCTTTTTCTTCCTTGTCATGAGTACCTTAAATGAAATATCCAATAATTTCTCAAATTTTCCACAAATTCTCTATCCAATCTTGGCTAGATTTATTTATGACCCAATATTCGAGGCTGAGAGTTTACAAAGTGGAGCAAACTCTCCTAAAAGCTTAATAGTTGTGCCGCATCTGATCAATTCAAAAGCTTTGCATCCATATGATGTCAATCTAGCATCTCATTGAGAGCCACGCCGCTGTCGAGAATGGTCTATTCGGTGACTATGTTACAACACAGTGCCCTGATAGCCGTTTGAATATTAAAAGTATTCTAACTTTCATCACAGTATGGCCTTTTTAATGGCGTGGCAATAGTGAGTTAAACCTTGTAAAAGAACTAAACAGCTTTATCCTGCCTCAAATCTGCTTAGAGGTCTATATGGGTCGTTGATGAAATGCTTCACACCACATTTTTGAAGCCATGAAGACTCAGTCAGTATTCAAACAGTACAAGATCTACGGCAAAGATAGTTGCATCAAAATACCCATGCCAAGTATTGTATCTGCCACTAGGAACTTTCGAAGCTTTCGGCTATTTCGCTGAAGCTATGTATATCCATCTGATCATTAATTCAGTCTGTTTTATTGTGGATTTTGGACAGGCTGCAGCATCCGTACATATTTTTTTGTGAACGATGTTGGTCAGGCCATCATTGTCAATGATCAGAATGGCCAGAATCAGAGAGATCAGAATTCATCGATTCGAAAGATATTTCGAATTTTTATTACCGTAAACAATACAGAGTCGAGTTGAACGTTTTTCACAGGTATGTAGCGGCTCATTGTAAATTTCCTCGTAATTCGCCTGAACAGTCAATGTTTTTTAGCCGTTTATTGCATTTCTGCAGTGTTTCACTGAAGCAGATTCAGTCTATTAAGTTTCTTTGCCTTTGTTACAGCGACATCGGGACATTGAGCCTCCTTGAGCTAAAAACAGGATAAAGCAAACTATTCTTGATTCCATCGAAATTTTTTAGATTTTGATAGGGGTGTCGGGTGGTAAGAAAGCGCCTCCATTATCCCCTTAGTATTTCTTTGGTTCGTTTGAATTTCAATATGAGAATGATGATTGGCCTACTAGCAGATTCTTGTTGTTTTTAGAAAGCAGGTATTCCAAAAATATATCAATTTGCTGTTTTCTAAGCAACTCTCCTTAAAGAAAGACAGAATGGCTTCCTCTATTGTCCTCTATTGCCTTTGTTTACAGTGGCAATATGTAGGTTTTCGTTTTTTTTTTATTACACATTTTATTGTGCACACCCTGTATTTTTTTCTTCTTTTTATCAGCACACACATATAAAATGCTTCATGTTTAAATGTTGTATTTTGCTGGCAATTGATTTTTTCTTTTGTATTCTTGTCTAGATTTTGTTTTAAATTTCAAAAACCACAGGCTCACACGTATGTATGCTCGCCAATGTTTAATGGGAATTTATGAAAATTTGTTCAAAAATTTTCTTTTTTTTCCATCCAACCATGTGCTTGAATGTCCATGCCAAGCAACAAAATGTTAAATAATGTGTATATATTTTACAACAAATTTATAAGTTTTTTTTTTTTAAACAATTTAAAGTAGGTGGCTAAGTTTTAAGGAGAATTATTTTATCTTCTTTCCTTCTTGCTTTTAACAGATGAAAAGAATGGTGGTGGCAAGTTTGTAAAAAATATTAAAACATGTTTACGCCTGTGTTTAATACGCTCTGTGGTAATTATATGGCATATAATGCTAGTTAGCAGGTTAGCTAGCTAGCTAGCTGGATGCATAGAGAGCGAGAGAGAGAAAGATTAAAAGATTAATTTTAATGTTGGCATTATAATTGATTTCCTTTATGCCATGGCAAAAAAAAAAAATATCTAGAATAGCTTATGAATTCATAGCGGCAAGAATAATTGTACAACTTAAAAGTAATTTTTCATTTTTAATAGGCCTTATTACACAGCCAAAGTGTCTTGTATTTATAATTGAATATGATTGATGTTGATTACAATTTACTTGAAATAATTAAAATCCAATTTTTAATTAAAACATTAAATCACAATTCATTGTTGCTTGCTGTGTCTGCTTAATAAACGTCGTCGTTATTACGAAAATAATTTCTACTCTTTTCAAGTTTGTTGCTTAAGTCTTTTGTTCCGTTGCAAGTGTGCAGCCCACGTTAAAAATGTCGAAAAAATAAAATACATTTTATTAAACAAATTTGTAACATTTTTACAACTTTAACACACTTAAACGCAAATGCCAATATTTTTTGCAGGCTTGTTATAAACGACATTTCATGTGCCCCAAAAAAAAGGAGGAAAATGTTTACAGCAAAAACCTGGTGGCTTCAATTGAATGCTTCCATGATAAATAGAATGTTTAGCAATTTATCTGCGTTTTAAGGTATTCAATTTATTTTTAAAGGAAAATAATGCAAAACAACCAATAAAATTTGTGTGTTTTTGTTGCATAATGGAAATGCATGCCACCTTTTTATAAGCGATTGATGGTTAGTGGTTTAACAACTACTCTACTTATGAGAATAATAGCTTGCCTTGCAAATAATCATCAGTAGTTTGTAATATAATTTGTTAGTCATATAATACGGGCAACTTATGGACTCGGAAAGCATGACTGAGTATAATTAGCTGCGTTCATAGGTTGTAGATACTGAAAACTAGTCAAATAACTGGTTCAATTGCTAGCAGCACGATAACATATTGTCAATGCTATATGCAGATTATGTAATAGAAGTAAACATAGGTTTACGAGTATACCAGTTATACTCGGAACTTCTTAAAGTTATTGCAACTCTAAGTGATCAAGCCCATTACCGAGGTTTTCAATGACGCTACTAGTCTAGTAGTCTGGCAGGTAGTGTGCTGACTTATCAGATGGGTGCCTGTGGTTCAATCCCCGGCTCTGAAGCTTATTGAACAAAACGAAATGCGAAAAAATAGTTTTTTCGGCAACCTTCACTCAACAGTATTCTGGTAAAAAACTATACCATGAAAAATTTCCCAAATCTATCATTGGAAGTCGACATTAAGCAGAAGGTCTCGCCACTCATGGATAAAATTAAAAGTAATATACAGAACGTGTGTGATGTAAGAAGCTACGTTGTAATCCTGCCTAAAGAGTTGTAGCCCAAATGTTAAAGACTTGATGGCCAAATCGGTGCTAAGCAAGTGCAATATAGAAACGACTTGTACCGTTATAAACAGGAGAAAATGGAAATGGATCAGGCATACACTTATGAAGCAGGCATAGGTTATACCTAATTGGACATAATAAACCTTTAGTCAAGATTACAACCTAGCTTCTTACATCACATATGTTTTGTATGTAATTTTTATACATGAGTGGCATTACATACAGTTTAAAAAACATATTCTTGAGAAACTTTTACATGGCAATTTCATTTAGTCGCAGAATTTTTTTCAGAAATTTGCTCAAAGTCTGTCGCCCAAGAAATATTTTTGTATTTCGTTTTGTCTGACTTGGAGTTTGAAACGAGCCCTTATGTCTAACAAGCCAGCACACTACCTACTAGACTACTTCATACACCCATGTTGTGTATGTAATTTTTATACATGATTAGTGATTGAGAATTGTGATTGAATAAGACCTTGGAAAAAATTTTTGCTTATAGATGTGGTAAAGAGCGCATAATACTTAAATGAAATAAAACTCTTGAAGAACGATTGAATATTGAATTACGGTTTGAAGAAATATGGAAGACGATCTACGCTTTAAGGTGTGTTAAGCACAAATGTTTAGTGCCGTAACATTACATACTTAATTGATCATTACAACACTTCAGTCGGAATTACAACAGAGCTTTTCACACTACTTATATTGTGTGTGTACATTTTATCCGGAAGTGGAGGGCCCTACAGTAAAAAGCAGAATTCCGAACGACAGATTTCTTGAGAGATTTTTCATGGCAACTTTATTTACTTTAAGACTTTTTGATGTCTGACCTGGGGTTTGAACCGAGGTCTCACGTCTATCAAGCCAACACATTACCTTCTAGAGTACAGCCTTAACATTGCTGACAACAAGTAGTGCGATGGACTGATTCCAACACTCGATGTGTAATGCAAACTGGAGAACCATAATTTCCATGAACTTCGAAAGTGTGCATGACATTGCACATTGCACTGAAGGGTACCAAATGTTTTATACGAGAACATGATTGTCATGTTGTTATATTCCTCTGTTATTTTCTTTTTTTCATACAAGTTTAATGGTAATGGAAAACCAGCTACAATTGTTCCATTTTTAATTTCGTTTTAAATAAATCAATAAACCCATGAGATTATAAGCGAAAGAACATGAAAAATATTTTCTTTTTTGCTACAGAAGACCAAAAATAAAAAAGAAAAGAAAAACGAATAGAAATCAATGAAAAGTTTCGACATGTCTTTAACCAAAAACATAGCAAAAAAATAAATAAATAAATAAATAAAAAATGAACCACAAATGAAGAAAAACTTACAGAAAAAACTGCTCCTTATGGTATATTGCATGAGTTTTTTTTTTGTGCATGAAATAATGCCAGTGAATTTAAGATTTAAGATTTCCTGCATAATGAATTCAATAGTAAATCAATGGCAGTTATTTTATTTTATTTTCGGGCCTATATTGCATTACATTGTTTGGTAAGATTTTTTTTATTAAAAAAACAAACAACCAAAAAAAAAATAAAAAATTGTTTGTTTGTTTGTAAATGAAATAAAATAAATCCACGATAATAACTCGTTTTAAAATTTTTTAACTCATACTCCACTAACCATTCGTGTTTAGCCATTAAACTTTGAAAAAAAAAACAACAACTATTTTCAGTTCATTGGCAAGGTTTAAAGCCCGGCTCAATATCATGATCATTATGATGGTGGATGATGATGTGTACTCTGTACAGTGTTTACAGAGATGGTGTTACATACAGCAGCACTATCGACAGCAATAGTTGCAGTAGCATGGTAAGTAAACCTGTCTGGCTATTTTTGGTAAAAACTATGAATTTATGATGATGACCAAATTTTTTTGTTGTTGCGTTTTTAGTGGTTTTTTTTCTTTTTGATTCCCAAAACGCATTTTTATCGCCGCATCATAAAAATAGAAAACAAATATTATTGAACAGTTTTAAAGTCCAAGCTTTATGGGGTAATTTAAACGCATAATAAAGTTGAAACCATCAGCTTTAGCTTTAAAGGCAAGTTAATGTTTTTCTAAAAATATTGTGGCAAACATTAAATACTACATGGATTTCTCTTTTTATTTACAACTGTTGTGGAAAGTGTATTTACTTAAAAGGATGAATAAAGCCTCATGACAATATACATAGAATGCATGTATACAGCAAAGGTAAAGTTTATCTCAACATACGGATGGCTGATATTGTGTGAATTCCTTGGCAGGACAAGTAACACTGAACTCATAAAATGAATAACTGTATGATTCTTAGTGCTGTACTGCAACTATACCTTCACCGAAGCAGAAGATAATCTTACGAGCCTTTCTGTTGGCTGTAAGAGTTTAGAGAGATTGGAGTTAGAGAACTTGGTACTTTCAAAAGTATTGACTACAGAATACCACAGTAGGATTTCTTGAAGACGTTCAAAACATGCTCTCCGAAAGGAGAGTTTAGAAGAATGATGTAACGCACCTCGTCAAAAACTACGTTGAGAAAAACACGAATGGTTCGTGACTGGTAGGAGTAAAGGAATCTCTTTGAAGTAGGCTGGTATGGCTTAATTTGTAGGGCTATGGGAGCAGTTCAGCATCTTTTAAGCGGGAGAGCCGATAGTATGGCCTGCGTTAAGGATTCTTAAGAATGAGAACGTGTCAAGGAAGAATGTTAGTACACTTTCCAATAGCCAGGCAGTACACTTTCCAATTTGACAGGACACTGAGTTTTAAAGTGACGACCATTGAGAATATTTATGACTGTTGTGAATTTCCCAATGAGATAGTATAGTGACCATTCATTCACATCATATGGATTCTAGGCCATGGTGGTATTACAGGAAAGTGTAGAGCCGATGAACTAGCTAAACATGGTGTAATCATCTAACTTTCTGGTAAGTTATACACACAAGGAATCCCATTGAAAACCTGCGAGCTTATAATAACATACATACATAATTGGTCATTACAATCCTTCAGTCAAGATTACGACATAGCTTCTCGCAGCACTTTGATAAGTGCTTTCATTTTGTAAATGAGTGGCGGGACTTACAGTTTTAAGTCATTGCCGAACGAAACTTTTCATGGCAATTTTATTTTCGTGTTGTTGGAGATGTCTGACCTGGAGCTTGAACCGAGCCCTTACGTCTAATAAGCCAACACATTACCTAATAGACTACGGCGACTTATAACCAAAAATGCAATAATGAATTACGTCAAGGATTGGAGGCATCTTCGTTTAAGGATAAGATACCGCAGCAGATCTGACGTAGACTGGATGATGGTTGGAGTCATTGTCTTATAGGCATTCACGCCGGACTTATTAGGTTCAAGCATATGGCAAATGATTTCTGCTGAAGCTAACTAAACTGTGATTCATTTATTATGCATAACGATGTTGTTCATCTGTCGAGTATGTGCATTAGGAGTCTAAGGGGTTTCATCAGAAATTCTGTATGATTTCAGAACTGAGACAAATGGGCGACTGCAGTATCACATACCTGTTATATGTGGTGTCTATCCTACCGTCATAGATTGACAGGAACCTTACCAGGGTATTTTATGTACTCAATCTCGATCATTGAAGAGAAAATCAATTTGTGGTTTCGAAAATTTCAAATCTCCTTGGCCTGGTAGTATGTTTTTTTCTGATTTCCGGAAGAATGTCGTTCTTGTTTTGCTGTCGCCCAAGTTGCTGTTTAAAACTAGATTATAATTGTTTTATGCTCTCAGAAGTTTTGCTAGGTATAATGTTAGCTTCGATAGCACCAGGCCCTTTAACAACTTTAGACCAATTAGCCTTTCTTCTATCCTTCTATAGACGCTAGAAAATATCAAGGATAACTATTGATTCCAGATGCTTATCATATTAAAAAGTTTACCAGAAGGACAAGCATGGGCTCGTTCCTAGACTTGGGTTAAGTTTTTAATAGTGTATGGTCCTCTAGAAATTTGAGGTATTGGTTATGAATTTTAGGGGTTACAGGATTATGACATTAATTAGCCAAAAAGCCATGACATCGCGGATATTAACCATTGAGTTGCACACCTTTCCAGTGAAACTAAATTAACATTACTCAAGAATCCAGTAACTTAGTACCACAATGAGGCTTTTACATCAGCTTAAATAAGAACCAATTTTTTTACAAACACAGAAAAGAGTTTTAACACGTTTCTTTTTTTTTTTTGTTGTTTAAATTTTCCCAATAGATTCTGCAACGATTTAAACACTGATTTAATGGTCATGATTTGCATGTTCCCAGAATTAAGTCATTATTCAGTAAATGGTTGCTGCACATGTGAGAATTTTATTTATAATTCACACTATCGTTGCTAATGTTCCATTTGAATCAAAGAACGGCTTTAGATCCCACCACTAAAAAACCCACATAATTACTGCAGAAAGTGTCCCATGAAGTGTCTAATGATTAAGCAAGCAGCAGCAGCAGCAGTATTGTGTAATGCAAATGACTTAAAAACATTATAATCTTAGGCAACATGTTTGTGATGTTAAGTTTTTATCTTGCCATTGATCGGGGCACACATACACACTTGTAGTCAAGCAATACAGTGATTAACACCCACCGCTTATGGCTACAGCAATAACAATAACACATTTTCTAATTCGCTAAAAGAATACAAAGAAAAAAGCAGAAAACAAAACTGAAATAGAAGTGGCAAACAGCAACCAACTACTTAAGTTTACAACAACCCACTTGCAACATGAACTTGAAAATAAATTCCTCCTCTACTCACACTTCCTTTCTCTCACGTAAACTTAAACAAATTCGTTCGCTGTTAAGGAATTGCGTGTGGGCAGCTTACAAACATTTTGTTGTTTTTTTATCCTTATTGAGCTACTTTAACTGTGTATGTGTATGTATGTATGTGTGTGTGCTTGAGTGTAAGTGTTATAATTGTGCAACATCAAGTAAGACTAGTAGAAATAATGAGGCGTTCTCCAGTGCAAAAATGATCATCAAGCAACAACGTTCAATAAACTGGAATAAAAAGAACAAAAAAAAACAGACGTTCTCGTTGCTTGTGTGTTGCATTAACTATTGCCACACTATCATTGCATCTGACCGCCCATCCGTCAGAGGAATAATTTTTATAAATTTTTCTTTACAACAATCACCAGGACAAGACAAGTGATTTTTATCAAACGACAAGGAAGGCAACCAAACCAGATCTCTTTTCTAAATTGCTTGCCATCAATCAAGACGAACCAAGAAGAACATGAAACCCAAAAAAAAAAAATACAAAAAAAGAAGATAAAAACTTGGATTTCATCATTTCTGGCCAATAAACTGTGTTCCTCTGTTGTTATTGCAAAATGTTACAACAAACTATTTTGTTGCTTCAGACAACGATCCATGCATTCTCGAAATACAATCTAAAAAATATTTACCGATCAGTAGGACAACAGCAGGCTTATTTTTATTGTTGTTTCTGTGTTCTTTTCTGTTTTAAGTTACAGCAGCAGCTGCTGTCGGTTGCTGCTATTGAATAATGCAAATTATCATTATAAAGTAGCAATTTTTAAATCATTTTATATTGAATCTTAATGAATCAATCCAATCTACAGTATAATCAACAGTGCAACGATACAGCATTTGGCCTATTTTTGATTTATTTGCATCATTAGTGAGTATCCTGTGTAATATTTCTTAGTTGGCTATTTGATGTTTTGAAAGTAGTAAAGCTTCTATTAAAACTTAATGTCAAGATTTTAATGCACATAAATTTTCGAAAATAGCCTCAAGGCATATTGCCACACTGAAGCCTATAGGATGAAAGAGTATGTAACATAATACTGGTGGAATAATCACATTCCTTAAGAACAAAAATCCAAAGCTCTCCAGCGGAAGTAAAAGATTCTGATCAAGATTTAATAATACTTCCATGACTACTGTTACCAGACAAGACTGCAGATTTACTTGCCTAGATGTTGGAAAGCATTACATAAAAACATATCAATAACAATGCTTAGTAAATACATATGTATGTACATAATTTGTTATTACAACCTTTCAGTCGAAATTACAGCATAACTTCTTACACCACTTATGTTGTGTGTGTTAATTGTATACACGAGTGGTTGGTCATTCAGTTTAAAGTCGATTCCGAACGACATATTTTTGAGAAACTTTTTCATTGCAGTTTATTTACTCTCAGAATTTTTGCCAGAAATCTGCTGAGATTAAGTCGCCGAAGAAATATTTGTACATATTTCGTTTCGATTGGAGATAACTGACGTGGGGTTTGAAAGGAATAAGCCAACACACTATCTGCTAGACTACGGCGACTTCAAAGCTAAGTACATTCTTTAAAGTTTCAAAGATCTAAAGGTTGACATTACTAAGTGAAGGTTAACAGGTCTTTTGAGTATCGTGCTGCAGCAGCAATGATGCTGAAATAATGACACGTCCAATAACTAACCTTTTCAGTACTTCATATTGCGTTAGTATGTTTCCACCAGGAGTTACATAAGTACTGCTATTTAAGGATCCATTGTACTCCCCTCGTAATTTGTAGGATATTTTGATAATGTCTCCTCCACAACTTATTACCCTGACAAAATTTAGGATGTTGCTCAATATTAACAATGCCAGGTCCTTGCTCAGTATTCTTTTGGAATGCATATATTGCGATTACTCATTCTCATTGTCACATCTATGTATGTATGAGGCTCTAGATAACCCCCATTCGCAATAAGTGTACTCTGAATATACAGTGCCATGTCAAAAGACTGTCTACCAATCACAGGTTATTTCTTGATAGTCTGATATGTGTATCACATACATACATACATACATAATTGTCCATTACAACCTTTCAGTTAGGATTATGGCCTAGCTTCTCACATCTCATTTTATTGTAATTTCTCAACAAAAGTTTTGATTGCCTCCAACATACTAGGGGTGAGAACTCCTATTACACAGAAGTATTTTGGCTTCATCAACAGCGTGGAAGCTTACTTTCTCTGAAGCTCATCTGGTTGCCGAGAATTTCCACTTGCACTTTTCTTGGTCGATGACTTGCATTTCTTGGTCAATGACTTGCATTTTTATTGGTCGATGATTTGCATTTCTTGGTCGATGACTTGCGTTTTTCTTGGTCGATGACTTGCATATTTCTTGGTCGATGACTTGCATTTTTCTTGGACGATGACTTGCATTTCTTGGTCGATGACTTGCATTTCTTGGTCGATGACTTGCATTTTTATTGGTCGATGATTTGCATTTCTTGGTCGACGACTTGCGTTTTTCTTGGTCGATGACTTGCATTTCTTGGTCAATGACTTGCATTTTTATTGGTCGATGATTTGCATTTCTTGGTCGATGACTTGTATTCTTCTTAGTCGATGATTTGCATTTCTTGGTCGATGACTTGCATTTTTCTTGGACGATGACTTGCATTTTCTTGGTAGATGATTTGTATTTCTTGGATGATGACTTGCATTTTTCTTGGTAGATGACTTGCATTTTTCTTAGTCGGTGATTTGCAATTCTTGGTCGATGATTTGCATTTCTTGGTCGATGACTTGTATTTTTCTTGGTAATGACTTGCATTTTTTTCGTCTATGACATACATTTTTGGGTTGGTTGTGGAGTATTAACATAAGGCGATTTGGCAATGTCGTTGGAATGGAGGAGAGGATGCTCTGGCGAGACCGGTATTTGATGTAGGTCTGCAAAGAGGAAGAGCTTGTTTGCGTTGGAAGGGCCAGATCGAGGAAGCTCTGTCATCGATTGGTGTGACCAACTGGCGTAGGGGCGCAAGACGCAAAGGCGCCTGGAAGGGTAGGATTTCATATCCTGCAGTAAAGGATGTCAACAGGATACTTGATCGGTTATAACCGATCATCTTACCCTGTACCGTTGTTAGTAGGCTGTACTAGAAATCATCAAAGTCGCTGTAGTTAAACCCCAGTTCAAATATCTCGAACAAAACGAAGTAGAAAAACTAGATTTCTTTCGGCGTCTGCCTCTCTGAAATCTTCTGGCAAAAAATTCAGAGAGTAAAAATATAATTGCCATGCCACAAAATCTGTTGTTAAAAATCGACTTTAAACTGTGGGTCCCGCCACATTTAGTTAAAATTAATGCAAACCACATGGGTGGTGCGAGATGCTAGGTTCTAAACCTGACTAAATTCCAGAAAGAACTTTCATTGAAGTTTTTTAAAGATTCTTAAAGTCTCTTCTGCTTAATTTTTTTTTAGTTCTTTACTAAATCCTGGGAAGGATCTGAAATATTAAATTGAATCACACATTTTGATTAATTTAATAATGGCAGATGCTTAACAACCTTTTAAATGAACTTTTCATATCAAATTGATGTGAGGCTATATATCCTATAAAAAAAAATTCTACGCTTCTAACGTAATAGAAATCATTACAGCAACTGCAGCTTCATGCTGGGTGGTGTAATGATTTGAAAACAATTTCACAAGATTGAGATTTTTTCTAACAAAGATGACCTCTTTGCATTCAAGTTTTCGATATTCATGCTTAATTTTTATCTGGATATGTTATCTTTGAAGGCAAATTTGTCTAGAAAAAAACAGAGAGCTGCAGAGAGTTAACATGCATGCGAACATTATAATTTGCTTCACGCTGTTTACAAAACAATTTTGAATATTTCATGCTGCATCAATTTGGCGCTAAAATACCTGGTGATTATTGCCTGCTATACACTTGACTACACTAGCTAGTGTAGTTGGCTTGGCTAGAATGAATGGTAACCGTAAGCGTATGTTTACGATTTTTAAATATTTTTTTCAAGTACTTATTTAAGCAAATCCCAGAGTAATTTTAATGTCTACATGTCTACACACGCACCCAAACAGAACAGAACAGGCCATTGTCATAATGATTGTTTTGTGTTTTCTTTCTTCAATCTTCAATATTTCAAAAGAAATTCTTCTCGTATATGAAGTATAGAATGCCATTACATTGAGCAAGGTTTGCCACTCACAACTAATAACAGGTTGCTGTGCTGTAACTAAAACGCTAGAATAGAATACAAGAGAAGAGAACATAACAAAAAAAAAAAAAAAAACTGTGTAATTTAAGCTAAAAGAGAAGGTGCTTAGGTTGATATTACAGGCTGCATCGTCTTACACATTGCTTGGCTTTAATGATGTACAAGTTTTATGATTGTTGTTGGCATTTGTAAGCAATTATTATTGACAACAACAATAACAATTTCACGCCAATTTTCTAGAATCTTGCATGAAGCGCAGCAATAAATGCTGGCTGGGCACTTGTGGTCACTAAGTGTCTGTCATTTGAGTTGAAAAAAATTTCTTTTCTCTTCGTTTCATTTTTCTTAAAATTTCATTTTTATTTTGATTTTCTTCTTAAAGTTTATGCTTAAAATATTTAAAAGTCATTATTATGGCTTATTATTGTATTTGCGTTTCGTATACACTTTCCCTTTTCTATTTAAATCCATTGGAAGATGAAATCTTAGGCCATTTAATATAAAAAATTTTTTGTCTAATCATTTACCATGTTTGTGTCTTAAGTCTTTCGTTTCAGTTTCATTTGAACGACTTTTCTCGCTTTCAAAACGTAGGTCAGTTTTAAAAAGGGAAATTTCTCTTAAAGATTCTTAATAATAGTGTCGGTTTGTTGCTTAAGTCTTTCGTTATTAACTCAATTAGAAAACGTTACCATTATTCAGCACATATTTAAGTATGATTTAAAGGAAATTAAATGAATGAGTGTCTTAAGTTTAATTTATTTATAGATGCGTTTGAAAAGTGATTTTTTAGTTTTTGAGTTTGTTGCTTAAGTCTTTTGTTTGGAAATGTGATTGTATACTTCATTAGCAAATAAAGAAATTTTCATTTCATTTATAAAATATTGATGATGGTAGAGACTTAAATTCAAAAGAAAAATCTTCTCCTTTTGCCCTCACCAATCTTAATATGAACCTCGGTGTCAACAATGTCAATTTTCTGACCAGCATCCGGAATGTATGCAAGTGTTCCTTGCATTGATGCCTCATAGGTTCTAAGAATGTGCTCTAACGGTTAACTTTTGTTTGTTGCCATGCTCCATGCTCCAGTTAACCCCCATTCTGAATAGATGTACGCTAGGTCTACTGACAAAAGACTGGTTATCAGCCTCAGGTTTTTTCTTGATGGTCTGATGCATGATTCAGATCTCCTGCTTTCATTCTGAACAAGTGTACTCTGAGTCTACAGTTTCCTGTCAAAACACTGTCATGTTATTTCTTGATAGTCGAATTCATGATTCAGATCTCCTCTTATTGTTATTTCTCAACAAAAGTTTTGATTGCCTTTAAATCCAGTTAGTTTGAGAAAAACCTTTACCTCCTTAATATTTCCAAACATCTGCCACCACTGCACAGAAACGATCTGACCCATTAACGGTATAGAAGCTGTTTTGCTGTTAAACTCCTCTGCTTGCTCATTGTAGAGAACGACGACAATACCTGGGATCCAAAAGAGGGTAAGCTTACACTGTCTATCTACCACATTTAACTTCTTCAGTCTTCACCTGACTATCAGACAGTATTGGTGTGTCATGTCTTCTATATCTCCTATTCAAGTTGAAATGTGCTCCTCTTCCGATGGCATACACTGAACGAGGAGATAGTGGAGCACATAGCAACTGAATAATCATTATATTATATTTATACACACAGGGATACAGAGTGGACAATATAATCGGAGCAACCTTGGGAAACTTGACGTAACTTTACAACTGAAAACTGAGCAGGTTTTTAAAACTCAGCTCTTTACAACTGCATTTGCTACAGAGGAAGGTACAACAGATGACGCAGACTAATTTCCATTCATTTCCAGAGGAGCAAACAATCTATTTCACATAACGAGGCGAACAGTCTTTTATGCGGAGAACAGCCAGACAGCACTGAGGACGCTAAGAAGCCATTGTTCTTTTGGCATCAGAAGTAATGGGTTTCGAGGAACTGTGCTAGTGAGGTTGCGAATAACCTAAGAAGAGACAGAGAGAGTACAACAAAGACTGTAATTGATTTCAAGATCAAATAGAGAGCAGATGATTGATAGCAATTTGATTTGATTGTAAAACTTCCAGCGGCTACTGAAGTCCAGACAAGACCGCACAAGAACGGTCTAAGCCTCTTTGTTTTAAGGTAGGACTTCTGGCAGCGTTTTGTGCTCTAAGGGTGAGGAGCTTTAGTATGTGGGCACTCAGGCATCCCTGATCCCGTTAGTCTATATATGTGGGAATATTATTTCATTCATATCTCTGTCGTGACTGTCCTCACAGTACCTCAATCGATCGGATCAACTTTTGGGCACTTTTTTGAGTGTATGGAGTCGTATCTCAGCAATGGCCACCCAAATGTTGGCCTTTAAAATGCTCAATTGTCTCTGATTTGTCGGTATAAGACTTTTATTTAACGGCGCCGCACAGAAAATAGTACAACAGTGGCAAATTGCAGCTTCTTGGCGGCCAATTGCCATACCAATTTCGGCTAATTAAACGGCCATCGAATATTGGACGGAATAAATCGATTGTAGCATAAGATGTGTGGCAAGTTGCACCATCCTGTTGAAACCACAAACCGTTCAAATCAATACCATGAAGAGCGAATACAAAAAAATCGGTTATCATGATGCAAAAGGTGTCTCCATTAAGTGTTATGGTTGCGTCGTCCTTATTTTCAAAGAAGTATGTGCCTCCGCTCCACAAGCCTTACTAAACAACCGCTCGTAATGGGTACATTGGCTTCTGTAAGATCACGTGTGGGGGTTTACTGAGACCCAAATACGGCAATTTGATTATTAACTTATCCACCAAGATGAAAATCAGTTTCAGCCGAAAAGATGATTGTTTTTGGCAAATTGGACATCTTCGTGCTGTTTCTCGCTGGCCCCTTGAGTTCCAACGTTGCACAAGCATAAATCGATTCATAACGTTCAGTGGAGTTAATATACTGGATTCTGCGACAGAATAGAATGACATAAGTATTGTCAGATTCCAAATATTCGATAGTTTAAATTTAAACCCATAGATGGCGTGCTTGAGAAGTCACAAAGCAGTAACCGTACTTACTAGGTAGAAATGGATATTGAGTTCGACGGATTGTATTACAGTCTAGTGGACACCATTGTAGCTGTGATGATGATGATGTTCCTGTTGCTGTTTAGTGTCTAAAAACCATATCTGCAGGACTTTTTATTGTACCTCGATCTGATGAAATTGGTTGATTGCAAAAAATACACTCAATGCAAGTTTGTTGCTTAAGTCTTTCGTTTGTAATCACTTTACTCCTATAAAACGTAACAGTTTGTTTTCATTAACTGTTTTTAAGAGCCAAAAGTAATAAAAATTTCTTTACGATTGGCATGATTTTATTATTCTCTTATACGAGTATTTTATAACGCAATACACCACCTGAAGGCTAATCATAGGCTTTTAGTATGTTTTATACTTGAGCTTTTATGGTGGTACAAGCCTTTTTAAAAAAAATTTTTGTAAAACAAATTACACAATAAACACAACAGTCTGGTAACTTGTTTGGTGCTGCTAATTTTTTACGAGGTACTTAATCTTATCAAAGATTCTGTAAGGAAATTTTATTTTACAGAAAAACGAATTAAGTATTCTATGAAATATTTTCCACGTTAAATGCAAGTCTTCTTAATGAGGTTTTTTTTGTCGAAGTTGTTGTTAATGTTGTTACTGGTGGAAAATTGTATGTAAAATATTTACAACTCGTTGGGTCATTGGTCATTTGTTTTAAATTTTGAATATGTTTGCATCGCTTCGTTCTCAAACCTCAAGAGTTTTCCAATTAAAGCGTTTGTATTAGTGGTTGAGAACCAGAATTTGAACAAATTGCGTGGCGTGTTGGCAGACAGTCTGACAGACAGACGGACGGACAACGTTGGTAGGCTTTCTATGTAATCGATTATGAAACCGCAACCAAATAAGGCGTTATTTGTGTGTAATTTATGGCGGTAAGAAGTTTTTTTTTGTTAATTTTTCTTTGCTAACTTGCCAACCATTCTCATACACGCCAATTGATGTATTGATTTAGCGAAAGAGATTGCGGTTTGTGTATTGAAACAATTGCAAAGAAAAATAATGAAATTTATTGATTTCTTTGACCGAAAGTCAAATGATATTTCAGTTTAAGAAAGAAAATCTCATTTTAAATGAAATCTTTTTTTGCTTATATTGTGGGAATAGAATTGTAGACATGAAAATGCTGAGTGTTAGACAATCTTGCCGCCAGAGGTGTATGTTATTTAGAAAAAAAAAAGATTTCAATTCTTAATTTGAGCTGGTATTTGTATTATCGCCTGCACTCTCTCCAGATATTGAAGGAATAGATATTTTTGCAGAGATTTTATTTACTTTAATCGATTGAGTCTCATACAAAAAATTTTTTCAACAAGTTAGGCTTCAACACTTTTGCGGAAATAATGTTTCTACCACAATATTTTTATAGGACTAAGGATCTAAAGCTGGATTCACCCATGCTTGTTCCGAAACAAGTTCAGTTTTTTTGAGAGTTTGTTCCAAAACGATTCATCCACTTCGAACAATTGTTCAGTATAAACAAGGTTACCATATGAAATATTTTTGTAAACTATTCGTGTTAGTTTTACAATTAGGCAGCACAGTAGCAGATGATTGCAATTCGTTTGTTTTCTTTGTTTGAGTGTGATCATAATTTTTTAAAAATGGTTAAACGTAAAGTGCTTCTTTTAATAGCCATTGAGTTGAAGAGAGCTCATACATGCATACAAATGTACATATGTACATGTATATATAATGTGACCATGATTTAGAAACTTAAAGGGGTTTTGAGTTTTCAAAAGCGATTCTTAGTTTCCTCAAAATAGTTTGGTGGATAGTATTAAATATGATTCAGTCTGCACTGAAGGTTTTATTAAATAGTGGATCTTAATAATGCCTTTGTGGTATTTCAGCTAGCCTTAGTGCTTTTTTTCAGGCGACTCTCTTTCACGCTATACTTCACTAGTTGGACACATAAAGCGATGACGCGGTATCATGGATTTGGTCTTTCTAAAACATCTTAACTTTGCATCAAATGTCCTTTGTACCATGTAGAACAACTTGGCAAAGCCAATATATGGCATGGGTATGACTACTTGCCGACTACTAATTGGCACCCTAGAAGGGTACGCAATCTACGAGTTATATCGTACTCACTAAACCTGACATTTTTGTGTAGCTACGAATAAAATCGTATTATATCAGTGCTAGTATCGATAAATGGCTTCTGGGAAATGAATAAAAACTTAATGTTGGATTACTTAGCCAGTTTTCTGAATATTGCCGCAGCAGTCAACGTGTTAATTAATTGAACAACACGCATGTTGTTAGAAGCTCATACAGATTGGGACGTCAAAGTTGTGTTAAATTGATAACCACCTCAAAAATTTTACTTGGGTTGCATAAGGTTCCATTGTAATACCGGCAGTATCCATTTCATCTTCCGGTCTCCATTCCTCAAATATCACGATAGTTTTCTGAAGTTGTGGATTCTATTCGAATTATCTTTAACTGGACATGTTCCCGTCAATATGTGCTGGGTGGCCAAAACTCTTTCGTTTCAGGTTCTAAAGTGATGTAGTCTGGTATTCCTTATTTTCATTGCAGCCACTGCAGAAGTCGTTGTGAAACAAACTCAGCCTCTGCACATTTGCATCCAGAGGCCGGTATTCCATTATAACTGCTGTTATTGGTCACTTGTTAGATAGAATGTAAATATTATTCTGCATATATCCACAGCGTGCAAGGTTTGTCTGTCCTCTGTTAAAATGGATTCAAGTAAAGTTTGTATGAGAATACACAGGCGTTTACACTTTTCAGAGAAATGCTAACTCTATAAATTCCTTGGAATTTTCTGTTGATCCAATCCTTGCAAGTGCGTCAACTTTGTAGTTGCATTTTATGTCCCCCTATTCAGGAACTCATATGAAATCAGCCATCAAATTTTTCCCTACGCTATACGTACATACGTTATTGGACTTTAGGTGTGATGAACACATTCCCTAAGGGTCTAATCGTCGTTAGTCTTTTTAGCTGTTATTTCAGCTTGAATAGATAGTCCTGTAGTAACGGAGCAGAGCGAGAAATAATCTAAAATTCATTTATTCCGAAAATATTCCACATCGAGCGTTTGGGTTCGTCTGAAAAAACTTGCATAATGTTCTCAGGGACGTGTTAACTACTACCATAAATGGTTTTGTCCAGTCTTTTCGCTGTAGAACCAGAGACGAAAGCAAATGCTGATATAGTGCAATCAAGAGGTTGGCACTTTTCTTCGAGGACTGTCAATGCAGCTGCACTTGTGAATAACAGTGTCCATGCTTCTATGCAATGTAGAGGCACGACAGATACCTCAACTCAATTGTTAATTGTCTGTTGATTGGCAAGGGTAACTGATGGAGCCAAAACAAATAAAGTGCTTGATTACATCGGAGGTATGGTTGTTGGCCTTAAATTTAGACACCGTATGTCTGAATGTGAAAGAAAAATAGTGACTTCTTTCACATTTCTTGTGTACCATAATTTACCGCCAAACCAATTTTGGATGTTTCCGGTTCTGCTGTCAAACTCTTTAATTACTACATCCAGCCAAAAGTAACAGTACTAGCACTTGAACTAAGGATCACTGAAAATTGTACAGCCTTAATATGGCTACTTCAATTCCCGTTAATTTTTTCTGTTACTTGATGACTGAAAGTCAGTCTTCTGCCATTTTAATAATCTCCCTACTACTGGTGGTTTTCGGGTGCAAAAAAAAAGATCCACTCAATTCCAGGAGAAGATTAAACCTAAACAAACTGATACAAATACAGTCTTAAAGATAAATTCTAAACAAATAATTTGCCAACTTCTTGCTAAACATCATGTTCTACATACTGTTACCAATGATGAAGATGATGTTGTTGTTGCTGTTGTTGTTATATATCACGGTTAGACAAATTGTAAATGTCATGTTTGGATAACGTTCACCTTCATGTAACAATTATGTCCGATTTAAATCTTTTCAAAATGTCTGTCTGTCCAGAAGTTCACAGCACAGTACACACATCAATCTTAGTCATCTCCATATACATACATACAACAACAAGCCAACGGGTCCAATGGGTTATTTTGGGCAAATTTCTAACATGGTTAAAACAAATCCTCATCAAGATAATTATTTTTGGGCTGAGTTTTATTTTCTTTAAAGGAATTTCTTGTCTCTGCCATATGAAAATCGAATGACAGCAAGCAATGTGGCTGATAAAAGATTTCTGTTTTGTTCTCTCTTTTCTTGTTGTTGTTGTTTTTGTTGTTGTTGCAGCTACTTTTCCGTTATCAAAATTGTATTCTAAAAGCACTTGCTGGTACGCCAAGTGATGCTAACAATTTGCCAGTTAAACAATGATTTGCCATAATATTGGCCAGAGATGTTGAGCCAACCAACCAACAAGCATGCCAATGATCTAATGGACAGACATGCGGACGAACGGATAGGCCGATGATAAAAGTTTTTAAATGTATCACTCACTCTGTGTTAAGGCAATACAAATGCGGTAAACTTGACCATAAATGTAAATTTTAATGATGAGACAAAGTGTCTATCTGCGTAGACTTTTTAGAAAAAAGGCAGAAAAAAAACCACAGAAAAACGGAAAAAATCCGTTTTTTTTCTTTTTAATTTTAAAGACAAAATAAAATAAAATAATTGGCCAGCATTAATGTATTATTATATGTTAAAAAAGGTGTGATCTGGTTATTGAATAAGGACTCCGTAAACATTCTCTCTTAATTAAATGTATTTTCTTGCTTTGGCCAAGAGCTGAATATTTTAAGCAAACGAAGGCACAAACAAGCGAACTCAAAAGCCATACAAAACATCAGTTGCTACCATTTGGCTATACATATTGGCTTAAAACTAAAAAAAACGTTTTTAAAACGGTTAAACGTTTAAAAGAGTCACAAATGCACAGCGTGAGAGAAACATTTCCAAATTGCTACCAACATTGGTACATTGGAAATGCTTAGAATAGCCTGAAATCAAATCCTTTAATTAATCCGGCTCTTAATGCAGACATGTTGTATGATAGGTGGGCATTAGAAATGGATTTGTAATGAGATTTTCTATTTCGTTTGAATTGTTTTAAATAGACTTTGAAATTGTTTAACTGGGTGCTAGTAAATGTGTGTGGCATGCTTTTTATATGACTTGTGCTCGTGTGATACATGTTTTTTTCTCCGTAATTAAAATGAAATGGAAATTTTTCCATGAAGACTCTTCTAATTTTTGTGTTCATTTGATAATGCCATGCTATACAAGCAGTATACGAAGCAGTAACGCACTTGTCACCTCTAGCAGTTACACAACGAAATTGAAGTCACTATTTTGTTTGAAACTGCTTTCTTGAGTTCATTATCATACATGGGAGATGATAATTCTTGCACGTATGCATTTTCAATTGTTGCATTATTTCCCTACTTAAGCCTTAAACTCTTGACAGAAATTGTAAATATGCACTCAAGGTTATTTTTATAAGCAACAAATTGTTAATTTTCCAAAACACATACATTATCGCCTATATAGCCTAAGGCAGGCGTTTAGCACAAATGAAATATAAACTAAGCATTTGCGCAAACACCATGATTTTTGGAAGAGCATTAGAAGAGCATTAGGGCTACCAACAGCCTTAGAGAAAGAGTTTTATTTCCTAAAAAATTCTCAATATTTCTGTAATCATATCGATGCCTCCTTAATAATGGCATATACAACTTTCCGCAGACAATTGTACGTTTTCAACATTGTTGATTAAGCACACATTTACATGCAGAAATGTTTTCCAAAAAGATTTTCAATTGTTTTGCAGCAAATCAACAGTGATCAATTGTCTGATCCAAGTAGCCTATGGGCGTAAAGCATTTACGAATGCATACAACTATAATTTAATGCTGGCATTAGGCTTTATAGTTTGCCCCAACATTTTCAAATAATGGAAGTGCACTGCACACTAAAGTTTGGTGGTAAAAAGGTAAAGGAGGAGGGCAGCTATTTGGATTTAAATTTGAAGCAGTCTTTATTAGAGTGTATTTAAGAAATTCGTATACTCTTGGGTCAATAGAAACAATAAGAGAATAGCAATACCAACAACTAAATATTTAAATGTTTAATGTTTGGTGGTCATTGCCATGTCACTGAATTTCTAGTGCTGTTCTAGGATGATGACTGCTAGGAGCAGCCACCTACAAACAATAGTGCATTTAAGTTTAAGAATTCTATATTCAGTTGTGGCAATAGAGAACAAATTATGCTAGTAAAAGCCGCACAAAAATTACTGTACGTTCAAACACAAATAAAAGTATTTGACTTGCAAGCGGGAAATTGATTGTTAAAGCATGGAAGATACTCCAGACATCAGTTCTCTATGGCGGGACGGCTAAGAAGACAGCTATCAACTATTTGATTCGTTAGGTCACAATGCCTACTGATGAATCTCATATTAGGTTTGTTCACTATTTTTCTAACCATGGCTCCATATCACAGATCAGCAATGAATCGTTTTTTCGCTACTCATAAGTACTTATGAAATTTTGAGTATGAGTGAGTCAACAGTATAGGAATTAAACTACTCTGATTCATTCGTACTCACTACAACATTGATTTATAAGTACAGGTTGCGATGAGTATGAGTACAACGTTCACATCAAACTCATAACATTCGAAATATGTTTGATTCATACGCATACTCCTTCGGATTAATGAATTTAGAAAAATACTTATAATACTCATAAATGATTCGAATGATTCGAAGTTGCTCGGGAAAATATAGTGCTATTTTTTGCACACAGAAGCCATGGCTATTAGTGGTTCAGTTACAGCATATTACTCTAGCATCTTGACCATAATTAGGATGTATTATATAGAAAAACTGTACTATTCCACTGAACGTAATGAGTAGATTTACGGTTGAGCAACGTTGGGATTTATTGGGCCAACGAGAAACTACACGGTGATGTCGATTTTCCCAAAAAAAAAAAAAAAAAAAATATTACCTTTTCGGATGAAGCTCATTTTCATTTTGGCGGGCAAGTTAATGAGGTCAAATTGCCGTATTTGGGGCTCAGAAAACCCACAAGTAGTCTTACAGAAGCCAATAAACCCATTACGAGTGAATTTTTGTTGCGGATTGTGCGGTGGATGCACCATTGGCCCATATTAGCACAACCATTACGGTCAATGGAGACAACTATAGCACCATGATCGCCGACTTTCTTGTACCCTCTCTTCTTGGTATTGATGTGAACGATGTTTCGTTTCAACAGGATGGTGCAACTTGCCACACATCTCATGTCACAATCGATTTATTTCGTCAAACGTTTGTTGGCCATTTGATTAGCCGAAATGGTGATGTCAATTGGCCTCCAAGAAGCTGCGATTTGACACCGTTGGACTATTTGCTGTGGGTCACCATTAAAGAAAAATGTTACGCCGACATACCAGAGACACTTGAGCATTTGATGGCCAATATTTGTGAGGCCATTGCGGAGATACGTTCCCATAGACTCGAAAAAGTGCCACTTTTTACTGGCCTACCCTTTAGAATTAATCGGTCTTCAACCGTGATATTTTTACATTCATTTACTCCTTCTTTAAATATTGATGTACGGTTGCCTAGTACTTTAAATCAATTATCCATGGGCACATAGGGTATCCAATATGTTTTCGTTGCTTATGAAGAGGAAAAGCGTAGGACTATTCTCTGTACGAAATACAATAAACAATGGGGTTCCCTTTTCACGCCAAAGGCTTCTAAATGATAAATTTTATTTCTTTTGTTTTTATTAAAAAAAAGAAATATTATTATGATTAGTGTTATTATTTTATTTTCTTGTATTTTTTCATTTTCTTTTTCTTTTTTAATAAAATAAAGGTCATTGTGGTGTATCTTCTTCATTTTTTATTTCCTTTTCTTAATTTAAAGCCTGAAGCTGATTTTTTTCAAAACAATAATACGGCTTGTGTGGATTCGTTTGCTTTTTTCTTACAGAAATCTGGACATGAAGCCTGGTTTAAAAATAAAGAAACATTCAATGGAAAATTTTTTTATTTTTAGTTTTTGCTTCATATAGACATCTGCCATTTATAATAACGTCGTATGCAAAAAAAGCAAAACAGATTTTTTGTGACAGGCCTCGAAGAACCAACCACACACACACATTTGCTTACACACTTCGAGTGAGGAGATGGTTATTTTAACACAAGTTTTTCATTTGTTTCTTGTTTTTTTTGTTCTTTTTTTTGTATAATATTTGCGATCTATTATTACCGACAATTTTGCCGATGCCTTGCATATGGCATGACATAGTTATACCAACTAACGTATGTTAGTAAGTATTACTGTGCGGGCAGTAGTAGTTGCGATTGTAATACAGTGTGTATGTATGATAAATGATGCACAAGATTTGAGAACCAGGATATTAACCTCATTGTAAAGGGGAGTTATTATTATTAGACAGGAATGCATGTGCATGTATGTAACTGGTATTTCTTTTCTTTTAATATATTTTATTCTTTACAGTTACAAATATTGTTGAAAAAATTCAAAATGAAGAGAATGCTTGTTATCGATAGATTGCATTGTTTAAATGGAAATACACCTTCAAGATATAGGAATTTTTTGAGGTCATGCAGGATGAGAAATTAATTTTATTTTATTGAATGTTATTTTGAAATGAAAGATTTGATGGTAATGGTTCTTCCAGAATAATTTTGAAGCAAATATGTCGTTATGTCGTTGTTCACAGGCTACAACCATCGATTCCCATAGAGAACTTACAAACTCAGTATTAATGACACGTGATATCAAAGCAAAATCAAGAAAATGATTAAAGGACAACGCACGGAAAGTCTGCTTAAACAATAAAGAAGTAAACTAAGGTCTGGAATCGTACTGGACAATGCACTCTGTATACTCATGCGAAATGCATTGGCCTTGGCCATATGACTTATGATTTCTGCAGAAGTTGACAAGACAAGGAAGAGAAGGAAACTGTTCTTCATCTCTTGAATACACACATACATACATAATTGGCCATTACAGCTCTTCAGTCATGATTACGGCCTCGCTTCTCCCACCATTCATGTTGTGTGCATTAATTTCATATGTGAATGGCGGTACCTACAGTTTAACGTCGACTCCGAACGACAGATTTTTGAGAAACTTTTTCATGGCAGGTTTATTAACTCTCAGAGTTTTTGCCAGAAATCTGCTAGAGGAAGTCGCGTAGACTATTATCATATTTCGTTTTGATGTCTGACCTGGCATACGAACCCGGACTTTACGTCTAATAAGTCAAAACACTACCTACTAGACTACGGAGACTCTTGGATACCAGGTGCCAGGTGAAAAAAACCAGTGTTCTTTTACTATGCGGATAATTTCATTGATCTTTTGAGGATACATATTTGGAATCTAATTGGCTTCAACGGAAGCTCAGGGTGGTACCAGTATAAGTGAAAAACTGTAATATCACAATGAATTATAAGTGGCTTAACTGTGTTATCCCCTTCGATAACTGCCTTCCTAACTACCTACCTAAGGGCATATCAGCTTGCTAGCGCAGGCACAACTTTGTGGATTTTACTGGATTTGGCTGTTTTAAGTACTACCCTGTAAAGTCAAACTTCGTCATGGTGTTAAAGAACAGGCAAACTGTAGACGCGCGGTTTGGAACAGCTGCCGTATAGGTAAAGGACTATGGCGTCTATTGGAGAGTTAACTCGCAGATTCTTTAATGAGAAGAAAAAAACTTAATGGTATCTGTGTATGTGTGGCTATTATCATTGTGTCTCTGGAAAACATGCACAGTATGTTACACTAACTGTCAAAGTAGTGGGGATTGAAATCAAACCAAAGTGAAGTACATGTTCTATGTGACTGTCCTGCTCTTGCTGAGAAATGCATACAGCAAATGGGAACTGCAGCTTACGAGGGTTGTTACAATTGCTTAAATATGAGACAGAAGAGAATTCTAATTTTCATAAAAAGCCTGGATACTTTAACGACAATAAATAGTAGCCAAATAGTCCTACTGGTGTTAGTGATTATCAGTTATTATATTATACATACAACTGTGGATATAACAATCAAGAGAGAAGTATAGAATACCTTCTATGTCCCTATTCTGCTCTCGAGAGATGTGCTGAGAAAATGGAATCTAGTGCTGACGAGATCCATTGGCGGCTGGATAGTATTTTGATACTAGAAAGAAGCACAGGTTGCTTTTGGAGTAATGCAAAATATCTTAGAGATCCAAGTGTGGCCAATTAAAGCGATTGTTATTCTTACTTAAACTAACTCAACAGAAAGCCCAGATAGCAACTGAATGTATGAAGCCTGATCTAATTTTTTTTTAATTCTCTATTGAGATCTTTAATTTCTATCGTTTAAATAATTTTTGACTTTCTCCTCGTTTTTGCTTTTGTGGCCAATAATGAGATGCAGAACAGAATCAATTTTCTAAACACACAATTAAATGGAAAAGAAAATCAGATCATTTGCTTACTTATTGATACATGGAGTTAAAAGTCAATGATTTTTGCCATTCTGTTGAACGGCTCTGTTTAATGGTGGTCTCTATTCTATGTTTTATGTTTACATTTGCAAATATTTATGCAATGCTTACACCATGTAAGTACGAGTAGCTAATAACGATCATTAAATTTCAAGTAGTTTTAAAAACTTTTTAAAAATTCATTACAAAACATTTAAGGTGGACGTAGAATAAATACAACAAAGCAAAGAAACGAAAAAAAGTTGTTAAAATTACGAGTAAACTAAGAAACATAAACAGAAAGAGGAAAATGACAAAATGCTTGAAAAGAAAAACAAAAAAAAATGTGCAGCATGGAAATAATTTAATTGTTGGCTTTAGAATGAATGGCCGGCCGGCTGGGTAACTGGCTGGCTGTTTGACTAAATGGAAAGTAAGCAATTATTTGTAAACACTGTATGGCTCATAAACTAATACGTTAATAAAGCTTGTTTGTTCGTTTGTTTGTTTGTAAACTAATTTTTTGCAAACAAAAACAATTTTTAAAGAATGACTTTAATATGTACGATGATGGCTGTAAGAGCTACACTTACACATTCTAGTCATGCAAACATAACTAAAAAATAAGAACAAGAACTTTTCTGGCTTTTATTTCAGTTAATTTCTGCTCTCCTTCTTGTTTTTCTACTTTTTTTTCCTTCAACTCACAAATGGCAAATTAACATAAAGTTTGTGTCTTAAGTCTTTTGTTTTTTTTTAAACATTATTTTCCTGTCCATAACAAATTTTTTTTCGGAATTTTCTTTTTCATTTTATTTCTTTATTTATGACACTCATTGAAATGAGTTGTCTTTGCAACACCCACTTGCCTCATAAATGTTTACTGCTTAGCGGTTATTGTAATAAAAAAAATAAATGAAATTTGTTCTGATAAATGGTAAGTAAGCTGTAAGCCTTTTAACACCTGTGGTTTATTTATTCTATAACTTTACCGCATCATTTGTTATACAGATTTTTTCCATTTCCTTCTTCAGTGCAAAGCGTTAAAGTAATGCTTAGTAAAGTAGTTTCAGTATCTTTTTAAATTATTGTTGTGCTTATTACATTGGGGGTTTTAGGCCGTGGAAATTGGAAATTGTAGGCTTAACCGCCTTTAATTCTTCGACAATTTGATAAACTGATTAATGCTGCTGTTTTTTTTGGGGGAAGTCATAAATATTATTTATAATCGAAATCTTAAAGAAAATAAATCAATTATTCACTTAGGATAGGAAAGAATAGGACTGTTAGTAGCTTAAAATAATTAATGTTTTCCTTAACGCATGCCATTTAAGGGGAAATTAAAAAATTATTTTCAAAACTTTTTTGGAAAACGAGGAACATTTTTAATTGAAATCGTTAGTTTAGCTCCTCATTTTTGCTTTTAGTGTTTTGTAAGTGCGAAAGAGACTAAGCAACCCAAGAGTATGGACGTATAGAAGTTATAGGTTTTTCAACCGTCAAACAGGGCAGACTTAATATTCGAATTATATAAGCAAAACGATACCTAAACTCGCTTTCGATCCTGGTTTTATAATGGAAATACCAGTCAGATCTTATTATCATAATATTTTAATCCTCCCTTGGAACAACATTCAAAGATTCACGGACGTATCCGGATCATGCGACAAGATCAAAACTTTTCAGTATAAATGTGTTTCTTGCACTAACCGATTACTGTAGTACTCTCAGGCTGAACTAAGGACTATAAAGACAGCCACTGAACGTATTTGATATCACGGTATATTGAGGGCACATACATATACACACATTTACTAACAGTAAAGCGACCTCTAGTTTCATTAAAAAACTGCACACAACATATAAGATGGTCCAACAATGTCGTAATGCTGTGGAGAAGTTAGCGATATACTTGACAATTACACTCAAATGATTTAATGGACACGGGGACATTGAAGCTATCAGTATCAACAAAACGGGTGCACTTGCAAAGGCTAGCAACAAAATGAAATTAGAATTAATTCATGCGATGGAGTTAAACAAGTGATTTCACACAAACTTTACTCATTTGCGAAGGAATGGTGGGATAATCAAGCCAATCGTTTGAAGCTCAGCTAGATCTGATCCAATATCAATATATTCAGAATAAGATATGCCAGTGTCCATCTTTGGAACCTCAGAGGATTCATACGAGGAGACTCGCAATCTCAGAACATCTTCTTCATTATTGTTACATACTTGGGAATCTGTAACGCCATCTCAACCACAGTTACAGGTCATTGCTTTATGGGAAGACACGCGGAAAGAATGAGGCTCCCATTTAACGGCTTCTGCCGTGGATGCAGATCCGCTGAGGAAGTGGAGACTGTTATCCACATTCTTTGTCAGCGCCCGTCTCTTGCTAGGTGTAGATATAAGATATTTGGCTCCCCATTTCTTGTCAGCTTGACGGAGCTATCATCTATTGATATCAAGGATATAGCTTCGTTCATCAAACTTTCTGTAACGAATATTCTGTAATGAATCTGTAATGAATATTCTAGGGGTCATAAGTTTATTGGCGGAACGTATCTAACCGAAGATGACTTGTATAGAATCCACGTTCGTAAAACCATTCGATAGGCTGAGAAATGTCAGCCACGTGTTACAGTTGAATGATGGAATGCATACTATTGGTCTTGCAAGGGGACCGTATATAGCTCCAAATAAGCTATGACTTTTGGTTCACTGTCAATTGGCTATTCTGACAGAGGTATTGAGAATCAGAGGCAGCTTAAGAGATGCCAATACACCCTATAAGAAGCACTGTTTAAAGCGGTTTTTGTGTAGGTGGACTCATTGCACCGTATTAATGCAAGAATGATGGTGGAAGTCACTATGTTACGGTCAATGTAGGAAAGTACTGTACATACATACATAATTGGAAATTACAACCCTTCAGTCAGGATTACGGCCTGGCTTCTCACACCACTCTTGTTGTGTGCCTCAATTTTATACTTAAGTGGCGGGACCTACAGTTTAACGTCGACTCCTAACTACAGATTTTGAGAAGCTTTTTCATGGCAGGTTTATTTACTCTCAGAGTTTTTGCCAGAAATCTGCTGCGAGAAGTCGCCGAAGAAATATTTTTTTTAATGTTTCGTTTTTTTATGTCTGGCCTGAGGTTCGAACCCGGGCTTTTACGTCTAATAAGCAAACACACTACCTACTAGACTACGGCGACTACAAAGTAAAGTACTTTGCTACGATTAATGATTCTTTCTTGCCAAAAAGTAAAGGCTTGATTTGGTTAGTATGTGGTATTAACAAGACGACGCTGCATGCAACATAGCTGGAGATACCGTGAATTTGTTGCAAGGCGAGTTAACTTACTTATTTAATTGGTTTTAAGAAACTTTTCATAACAACTTTATTTACTCACACGTCTTTCCAAACATAGTCCATCCTTGGTCTGCTCCTTTATAGCAGGTGTGAAGGCGCAATGAATTCCTGTTATATTCATGGTTACGATTTGATGCAAAAACTTGCCTTTACAAACTACAGTGTGTTGAGGTAAATAATGGAAACTATGTTGCTTTCTTAAATTTCATGAACCAAAAAAAAAATAAATTTAACGATACCGATGCGATACGCCATTATATATGGTGGCCATAATCCACCAGAAGCTATAATATTTTCTAACTTCTGCTGCCTCCATCTATATATTAGATCGGCTTATTTTGGAACTGCCCCCACCCCCAATATGGCTATATATAATGGGTTTATTGGTCATAAAATAATGAAATAAAAAACTTCTAAATATCGTTGTTGGACGAGTCTATCTTTTAGTAAGGAAATGTAAAACAAAACTTACCACATACATGGATAATCGATTAGACAAAGAAACAGCATTGCCAACTGAAATGTTTAAATTAAAGTAAGGCACTTATTAAAGTGGCCGGTGAGGCTTGTGTTGAAACAAAATTGAAACATGCCGATTGTAATTCTTTATGACTCATAAACTAATGTTATTAACCTTGCATGTTTCATTTTAAGGTGTTTACATTTATTCAGCTGTAAATTGATTGATTATTTGTTGGCGTAAGTTAATGACGTTCTATTATATATGGGGACACCATATAGGCTTTACATTTATTAACATTAAATGGCTTTTGAAATGCAGATAAAAATTTTAATGAGTCTTAAGTAAAGTAACTTAGAAGATAATTCTCAATTTGTGAATTCAAAATGAAGAAGTGACCATCTCAAAGTACTAAAATTTCATCGACTTTCTGATGAATGGAATTTTTCCTTAATATACCCACTTGAGTTTGCAACACAGCGAACTTATCTGCGAAACATCAATCAACTCATACGTATGTCTCCTGGCCACTTAGACATTGGTCGTAGTTTTTAAAAAATTTATTTTGAAGACATGTGCAGCTATGAAATGAAGTACAATATATTTGAAGGAAAATGGAAAAATAGAAAGTAGTGAAGAAAGTGGGATTTAGGAAAGCAAAATAGAAAAAGATCAGACAACTTTCCAAGGATGAAAGTACAACTCTCAGTCAGCTCGAATGTATTATAAGTCCTGGACAGCGAAAATGGAGACTACAAGCTCTGGAAAAATATTCTACGCAACGTATTAATTCTTTTCTTATCAAGGGGTAGATAGCTACGGTGGTGGTGCTCTATCGCTTTTAACTCGTTCTAATATCCAAACATCCTTCAATAGTCTGACTGGAATCTATTTAAGATCATTTTCAGCGACCGAATTTCACAATATCCTGTAAGAAACCCAGTCTGAGCTGTATCTACCATCGTTGATAGGCAGCCAAAGGCCGCTGATCACGTAATAATATGTTGTTTCAGTACCTTTGCCAAAACCATTTTTCGATGATTACAGTCTGAGCTGAATCTACCATCGTTGATAGGCGGCCAAAGGCTACTGATCACGTAATAGTATATTGTTCCAGTACCCCTGCCAAAACCATTATTCGATGAGTCCATAGAGGTACAACCAATAACCTCATAAGCCATCTTATTCCTAGGTATACTACTAATGCCGGGAACCTAACAGAGGACCATCCAATCTGGTTTAAAAGCACTTATGGAGTCCTCAAAGTCAAGAACCAATTGTGTTTTACACCAAACCGATTCTTTCGCACTCAGTGCAGCCGGACTATGAAAGAAAATAATCCAGATTTGAAAAACCGAGGTCAGCTACAGTTTCAATAAGTGTAAAAATTCCAAATATTTGTACCTGAAAGACGACGCAGTTGTCATTTAATATATAATGAAGCTCCAGTTTGAGATTCTTACAAAATAACACGAGTTGTTTTGTTATTTTACGGAGTATACACTCATTGTATCTTCCCACAGCGCTTCAATTTATTTTGCACTCCAATATTCAGTCCATGACTGTTTTAGGTAAATTCACCATCTTCTCTATGTAGGCGTTTCTCTCAGATACACATCTGCTATAATGGGATAACGTATGTCCAGAATTGTTACTCTTTTCTTTTTAGTAGAAGCAGCCAGGCTCGTTCCCCTTGCCCAGGTGATTGAAATACAGTCAAAGCATGTAGACTTACAACGCATACAGTGGTGTATGTATACTTTTTTCTATGACTGTATATATCGTGATATGAGAAAAACTGAGCCAAAAAGTAATTCATTGCCTAAAAGTCTTCCTGAATTTATCATTTTATATTGAGAATGCGTTTCATCATACAACGTCCTAATGTTTATGGTTCCCATCTACTTAGCCATCTGCTGTATAATTTAGAACCTTAAATCCACTGATGGGAAGGAGATTCTTTCTTTTTTCTGTCTTCTATGTTCTTCTCAGCTCAAGCTCCAGTAGGTCGATAAGAATCAATCCAGTAACCACGTTGTCTACGAACTCTGAAATTGTGCTGCAAGCTGAAGCAGCTCTAAGTGTTCCTGTTCATTGTATTGCTGCCAATACTTGGCTCTCAAATTATGTTGTCATACAACAGTATCGAGTTCGATGTTGAAGTAAGCAATATTCTGCTGTCTACCAGCGTTTACTATCTACTCGTTATTTTCTCTGTGTAAGTGGTCATATGCTGTATTAGAGCTCAGTTATGAAGCTGGGACTCTAGTCTCACATTTAAATATTCGATCTTCTTTTTTTTTGACTAGGCATTCATTGCCTATCTGTATACTGACTGACTATAATGTAACACCTTTGCATCAGTATTAAATTCCTATTTTAATACTAAGTAAACATATTAATATTTCCCTGTTTTCAGGTCATGTTATTTTAATACATGGTAAACAAAAGACTTAAGACACAAACTTTTTTAAATAAATTCGAAACAGAAAAAATAATTTTTTTTCATATTATTTTAAACAGGACATGTGCTGTGTCCAGCAAAGAATAAAAAAATTTCTTAATTAGCGAATCCACTTTATCGAAACAGAACATCTTACGACCCATTTAGAACACAAGAAGACATTTGCAACATTTAAACGAGCAACAGCAGCTATTTTATATCATCAATCTTGTATTGACATAAAAACCAGTTCAAATTTATTTCAAAGAAATATTGAATTGAACAAGACTATAAACAAATATCAGGCTTTATTTTGTTGCTGGTATTGTTGTTGTTGGTGTTGTTGTTGCTTTATTGCAATTTATTTTCTTTAATTAACCGCAAAAAAAAACAAAAACAAAACGAAACGTAATGAGGTCTTTAAAAGATAAAGTGATTGACCGATTTTCTCAGCAAATATTTAAAAATGATTTGAAAAAGCTTTTAGAAAACATTTTAAAAACAGCTAAAACAAGTTCAATAATCATAATAAATTTTGCAATCAAATTGATTAGAAAATATTTTCGCTTAATGGGCAATAAAATTACAGTAAAACAGCACCTACATATATTGTGCGAGAGAGTGGGCAGCAGCAGCAGTAGGATCGAAAATATTTTAATTAAAAAATATTTTGAAACATTCCTGCTTAGGATGGGGCGGCTTTATTTGTAATTGAATTAGCAGAGACGAACACAAATCCAAAAACATATTTTTTTCTTCTCCTCACTTGGCATTTTCTTTCATTTGACATCAAATGGTCATCAATCAAATGTTTGTTTTTAAGAAAACCAAAAAAAGAAGCAAAACCAACAGCAATATTCATGACTTTAAATGTTTTTTTTTTTTTGGTTATTTTTCAACAATTTTTCTGTCATGATTTTTGTTGATTTGTTTTTGCTAATGCTCGATGGATTTTCTTTCTTTCGTTTATTTTCATTTGGTTGTCAAACAAAATTTCCATTTGAAGCGCCTGCTGAAATCAGCACCTACAACAGTGCATTCCTTTTTTTTTCATATTCGTGCAGCATTTTTTTTCTTTCTGTCTTCTTAATTGAACAAAATTTATGCTTGAGAATTTGCACAGAGACACAGAGAGAGACTTGGAATACACGAAAAAAACTAACAAATAATTTTAAAAAATTGAAGAAAGTACCACAAGAAAAATGAGGGAGGACCTCTTAGTTGTTGAGTAAGATTAATTGATTATGCACCCAAAGATAAATGCTAGTATTATCTAAAAACTATACATACATTATTAACCTTTTGGTAACAAATATCCATGAGGTTAACATCGACTGTGTAGCAGATTTGAGAAGATTTTTCATGGTCGGGTCTTATTCCCTTATCTTTGGTTTGAAGTCAGCGCTTAGTTTTGACATCTAAGCTTCCATATAATAAAACAACACAATACCTACTAAAATACAATGACCACAATCTAAAAATTGGATACTTCACTGGGTATATTACGTAAAAACGCTGGTGGTTGTATAAAGTGCGCATTGCTGGGCTTTTCTGCATAAGCAACAGTCCTGAGTTGGTCAGTAGGTCAGACATCTCCAACGAAACGAAATTAAAAAAGAATATTTCTTCGGTGACTTATTCTCAGCAGATTTTTTGCAAATACTCTGAGAGTAGATAGAAAATTACCATGAAAAAGTTTATCAAAAATCTGTCTTCCGGAGTCGACTTTAAACTGCAGGTCCCACCATTTATGGATAAGTTTAATACACACAACATAAGTGGTGTCGAGAAGCTGGATTGTAATTCTGAACGCAGGGTTATATGTAATTGTCCTGGAAGTTGAATATAATGAACAGAATCAAAAAGTTTTCTGTTGCTCTCTATGCTTGTAATAAAGTATTCGGTGAGTATAGTCAGACCTATCATGATCTACGACAAGCTTGTATTGCTGAAATCAGTATGCAGGACAACAAATCTCATCTAAATAAGACCAATACAAAGATCTGAAGATAACTTAACATCTCCTCTCGCTGGATATCTACTGCTCAGCAGCTAATACTCATTACAGTTCATAAATGACTGGACTGACGAAGTCACCGTAGTCAAGGAGGTAATATACTGGCTTTTTCGACGAGAGCCCGTCCTAATAACCCCAGCTCAAGTATCTTGAACAAAACGACTTCCTCTCAGCAGTCTTCTGGCAAAAAGTCTGAGACCAAAGTAAAATTGCCATGAAAAGTTTCTTAAATCTTTCGTTCGAATTCAACTTTAAATTGTAGGTCCCAGCAGTTATGTATCAAATTAACGCTCACAACGTGGTTGGTGTGAGAAGCTAGGTTGTAATTCTGCCTAAAAGGTTGTAAAGGCCAATGAAGTAAGTAGCTGTAACGAGACGCTGAGGGTTAAAGCTGTTTAAAGTTGCGTAATCTCCTCTGAGTCCATCAAATAAATGGTCGTAGCTTTTGCTAGAAGACTGCTGAGATGTAGTCCTCGAAAGAAATATTTTTTTCATACTTCGTTTAAGGTTCTTGTCTTGACTACCTCAGTAATTACTGAAATCCATGTTTTGGTTCTAAATCAGAACCTTGTGTGATTTATTTCTTAATAAATTATGGTCTGCCACTGTAGTTGTATTTGTAACATAGGATCCTGTCCGAGAAATAGTTCCTGACTATCTGTATATTATACCTTAACACATATTCATCTATGGATCTACAGCGGGCTAAAATTACTTCTACTATGCTTTTTACTAACTTTTTCATTTCGAGTGACTTACAAAATTGTTATTTTCTTCACCGACTTGATTGTTTGAATGGAGGAATGGAGGATGTACAATAGCATTTATCATTATTTAAACATGTTTCTTCATAACATCTTCAACAGTCAACATCATCTTACTGGACAACAATGTTAAGAGAGGAAAAATAATGAAACACTGGACACTTACCCGAAGCTGTGCTGGTGCTAATCAAGCCAATAATTTTCGCTATTTACAGTTACACTGTAAGAATTGGACACGTGTAACGCAAACCAAACAACACTGCCAGACATATGTACATACCAACATGATGTTCTCCCCTTTTGATAGAGAAGCTGATAAAAAATGTTTGTGATTTTTGCATAAGAAACAGATGCATCGACGGACAGACGGGCAGACAATTTATACATTGTCAAGATATTTATGAAAAACAACGTAAACTACTGGTTTTTATTAAAAGAAAATCTTTTTAATTCTCGTTTGGATTCTTATAAAAATTTTGCTTACAACACACGGGACATTGCAAAAAAACAATAAAAAAAAGAAAAGTGTGGCATAAAACCGTACCGTACCGTACCGTAAAACAACATGGCAAATATTTACGGTTATAAAAAAAGAAAATATTTATAATATTGCGTAAAAAATGGAACCAACAACAACAACAACAGCAATGATGAAAAAAAAACAGAAATAGAAACAATAACCTCTTGGCACAAAAATATGCAAATTGGCCATGAAAACTAGTTCACACAGCAACAAATGGCCATTGAACGGGTCCGATAGACTCTGACATACCGCCCGAGATAGCTGGCAGCTAAATATCGATTATAAATTTCATTCTAATGCATAAACAAAAACAACAAACAACAAAATTGTGTGATCATTGATGGATGCATGAATGGCTGTTTGGCATTAAAAAGCATGTCGTTGTTTTTTTCCTTTTTTTCTAATCAAAGTGTGTAGAATGCAACAGCAAAACAGACGAGAGTTTGTGTATCATGATATCTTTATTCAATATTATCACACATATGTATGAGAGTGATGGGTATTTAAATTGATTTTCTATTAGGTAACATAACTTCAGTTTAACTAAGGATTTTTATTATTGTAGTGGAGAAATAGCATTGTGTCCATGGTATTGTGTCCACGCAGGGCATTGTATTACCCCCAATCCATATGGGCTGCCACTATAACGTCGTTGCCAATCTTATTAATACATACATAACTGGTCATTGCAAATCTCAAGTCAGGATTACAACCTACCTTCTCGACACCACTTAAGTTGTGTGTCTTAATTTTATACATGAATGGCGGGACTTACAATTTATAGTCGACTCTGAAGGACAGGTTTTTGAGAGACTTTTATTTACTATCAGAGTTTTTGCCAGAAATCTGGTGATAGGTAGCCGCCGAAGAAATATCAGATTTCAAGTATTCCTGAACTAACTCATTAAGCTACACAGAAAAGTTTCCCATACCGTTCCATACCATTTTCGAGTTACCTTTAAACGAGCGGCACGCTTGGATAGCTGCCGAATAGTCATGCTAATCCCGGTCTTTTATATTTTTATGCAATTTGAATTAAGCTGTTAGGTGGCTTGGAAGACAAATGCGAGTTTCGCCATGAAATTAAAAAATATTTCAGCAAAACCCTCACTTCAATACTGAATGGTTTTGAGGTCTCTTTTAATGGAGGATGTATCCTTCAAATTCCTATATTCACTCTTATTACTCAGTCTCACTGGGAAGCATTTTCCAAAACTATATGATCTACTGAATCTTTCCAGGAGACAGTCAATTAGGAAGCCCTCTGCTATAGATAATCAGATCAGGATACATACTATCCTCCAAAATTCCCATGATTGTGGTCTGTACAACAATGTAGTGCGCCTTTATGCACCATAGCCTCCTGCATCATTGTAGAACACGTATTCATTGGCCCAGTTTAATCAAAACATGCTAGCCTTTGTACTTTGTCCAAGCTCTGGGGCAAACTATAAATATGGAAAGAACATGTCTCTATCTAGAACTACAGGACAAATCCCATAAGTACAGAGATCCTTGTATTGAGTCCAAAGACCACTACTTACACTTGTATGACCGTATAACCGTAAACTGCAGAGAACATAATCTCGAATCTGCTATCGAAAACCAATTCAGGATTGATGCAGCCGATGATCGAATACACGGTCATACTACTCTACACTTTGCAGAACAGCATAAGGCTCTAGGGTAGCTTCTTAAACACAGCAATATAATGTGAAAAAATTATGGCAACACTGTAACCTATTTAATCATTTGAGGTCTTTCAAAAGGTACTTACAAACTTTGGCAGTTGATAAGGGCCATTTTCATGTAGTCTGTTTTGTCAAATCACCATTGACGATCATAGACAAAGGCGCGTGTTCGCTGAAAGTGCTCTGGAGATGATATGGACACCAACGACATGTGATTTCAATAGCGCGGCACTGCATACTGCAAAGCCGTTGCCACAGTTCATATTCTGCTCTAGCAATTTAAGGGCATGGTCATTTCGCGTGAAAGTGGCCATCGAGATCAAGCGTTAAACTTTTTCTTGTCTGGTTTTCTAAAGATGAATAAGACTATAGCGGTTGTTTAAGTCAATATAGGACATGCTATCAGTCAAATTCAGCCTTATTTATGCATCAGAGTCACGGAAAGTATAATATTTCATATGCGCTACACTCAGAGAAGCCGTGGCTGACATTTTTACGGTGTTATATTTCAGTTACATATATTCCACACATAACGGTCATCAATCATCATCATTCAAACGAATAAAAAAGTTCTTTGATACACATACATACATAATTGGCCATTACAACACTTTAGTTAGGATTACGGCCTAGCTCCTCAACACCACTCATGTTGTGTGCGTTAATTTTATACATGAGTGGCGGGACCTACAGTTTAAAGTCATCTCCGAACGACAGATTTTTTGAGAAGCTTTTTCATGGCAATTTTTACTCTCAGAGTTTTTGCCAGAAATCTACTGAGAGGAAGTCGCCGAAGAAATATTTTCATATTTTCATTTTGATGTCTGACCTGGGATTCGAACTCGGGCCTTTCGTCTAATAAGCCAACACACTATCTACTAGACCACGGCGACTTCTTTGATATCTCACACATATTTTAGGAATTGAAAACGTTTAAAAAAGATTGGATACTATTATATGGAAGGATGCAAAAATATCATCAAAAAAACGCATAATGATGCAGACGCATGATAAGCATATCATGGATTGCATCAACGTATGTGAGTACCACTTCGAAGCCATTCCTTTGGACATTGCTTCCCTCTTGGTTAGGGGTAGGGGTCCTTTGATGTGAAGGAACCCTTTGATTAAACAAAGTGTATTGAATCTGTTGGAGTCAACTTTAAACTGCTGGTCCCGCGATTTATGGATAAAATTAACACACACAACATGCGTGGTGTGAGAAGCTTTGTTGTAATCCTGACTGAAGTGTTGTAATGACCAATTATGTATGTATGTGTATTATTGCATACCATTCGAAATTTTATTATTTTTTCCTTTTCTACCAGAAATCAAAATCAAAAGACTTAAGAAACAAACTTTACTCCATTTGTCGTGTGAAAAGCTTGGTCGTAGTCCTGACTGACTGAAGGGCTGTAATGACCAGTTATGTATGTATGTATGTATGTGTATTGAATCGCTAGCTTCTATTTCATCATATCTGTTCAAATGCTTCGTACTTTCAAGTGTAATTCTATTGTAGGTACTTAGGATTTTATTCTTTTCGTTGGCAGATGAATGTATGTACATGTGTAGAGCCCCCGTCCTAGACTACACCAATAAAAATCATGCACTAGATAGTTAAGTTTTCGATATTTAAATTCCAATTTAAGTATTTAAAAAATTTCTTTAAATTATTTAAAAACATTTTAACTTTTGAATTCATATCTGTCATTTCTTAACTCTATAGAGCTCTTACAATTCGTTTAGGCTTTGATAGACTTTTCAACTGGTCGGCTTTCATTGTACGCTGATCAGAATAAAACGAAATAAAAAGAAATCATGAGGAATCTATATTAACGACACTGTGTCTCTATCTGCTTATCATACTGGCAGTTATGTTTACCACACGATGTCCACATATTCGACGCGAACACATAACTTTTTCTCTTTTGTTTTAGAGCAATGCGCATTCATTGTTGTTGTTGTTACTGTATGCAGTATGCACACATTTGAGGGGCACACGTTAAGCGAGTGTTTTATGCCACGCGCTGATCGCCAGCAATCAGTGATCAAGAGAAACTGATCATTTCGTTCGTTCGTTTCGTCGTTGTCGAAAATAACAAATTTATTACAATCATTGTCTAGTAATTTGTGTTGTACTGTGCTATGCTATGCTGCGCTATGCTGTATTCTAAGCCAACTTGTTAGTTTTAAGCTTTATTTTCTTTTCTTTTTCTTCTGCTTCTATTTTGCTTGTATTCAAAGCAGCAATTGGTAGTGTTATTTAGGCCATCTAGTTAAAGTTGGGTAAACGTTTCATATAACCTGGTATTATTATTATTGGTCCAGTAGTGATAGCAATGGTAGTCATAATACATGAAGTAATTGCTGCTAGTAGTTGCTGCAGTAGTGGTCATTTGCAAATGTGTTGCAGCAGTGGCATGTAGGTAGTCGGTAAATAAAAAGAAATAAAAACAACAACAACAACAAAATATTGACCATTATTTTATCAAACACATGATTACTAAAGTCATTGAACAATTTTCTGTTTTTTTTTTTGTGTGCTTCAACCATAAAGTATCGTTATTTGTGGTTATGTTGGGCAATATTTTTTTTTTTGCAAAACGATGAAATTATAACGTTTACGAAACGGGTAAATTGTTGGCATTACTTTGGTCACAAGACGATGACATAACTGTAGGTTATTACCACCAACATTAACAGGCATTGAAATGTTTTTCTAATCATTTCAATTATTATTCATGGCTGTGGTGCTATGGCATACAGGTTGGATAATGTTTTCATAATGCTATTGAGAACTGAAGTGGATATGTGTTATTATTCTTATACGCCGGTTCACTTGGATGCTTTATACAAAACAAACAAAAATGCGGTTTGCATATGCATGTTATTAATGAATTCTAAGGAAAGTGCTAATAACGATTGGTTTTCTTGTTATCACTTGTGTAGTGAAACTTTTAAAAATGTACGTTATTTTCCATCTGGCTATCTGCTCTGTTAATGACGAAAAATACACCTAAGCTTTTAAGGATGAATAACACAGGGATTTGGCTTACGAGATCTAACACCCACCCCTTTTCTTTTGATAGATTGAAATTAATATGCCACTAATGTAGTCGACTTCCTGTCGTTTCGTTTAATAATGATTTCTCGCTAATATGTCTACTTTAAAGAGAAATGTTGCGACATTGATCTTACGATTGAATCTAAATCAAGAATTTTTATTTCTCTTGTCAAAGGAATGAGCATGGAAGGAGACTAATGATAGTATTTAATGTCCCATGTCTAACAGCATACATCTAAGCCATCAAGTTGGCTGGTTCTGCGCCAACCATGAATAGATATCAACTATATTTTCTATAGGAATCTGTATCTTCCACAAACTTCCCTAAATTCGGTCAATACACTCCTCTGGCAGTGCTACATATATACATATATATACACATGCATAATTGGTCATAACAACCCTTCCGTCAGGATTCCGACCTATGTAGCTTCTCAACGCCATGTATGTTGTGTGTGTTTATTTTATATATGTGTACCGTGTGACCTAGAGTTTAAAGTCGATTCCGAACGTCAGATTTCTGAGAACCTTTTTCATGGCTATTTTATTTACACTCAGAATGTTTTCCAGAAAAAACAATTTCTTCATATTTCGTTCGGTCAAGATGTCTGACCTGAGGTTTGAAATTTGTCCTCACGTCTAATAAGACAACACATTACCTACTAGCATACAGCGCATGTATGTTCTAAAAACTTCTCCAGCTTATGCCAATCCACTCCTTTTGTAATATTGGAAACTAAACTTGCGATGGCTTGATAATGTTATAATAAGTGTTCCATCGTTTTGATATTACCTCTATATGTCCTGCAGAATGGTAAAATGTCTTGTAAGGATGTTCATTATTATATACTTTAGCCTCTTTTGGTTAGGCTTAATATAATCAAGTTTTCTCTAGCAATTTTTGCCTCCTGTGTCATTATCCCATAGTAGAATACGTGATGTTTTTATTTCTGTGACCAAGTTTTCAACGCGCAAAAAAGCACTGGGTTTTATAAAATGCGAGGTTAGTAGCTTTCTCATTTCCGATCACTCCTTGATGACTAGGTACCAATGTAATGTATACATATGTATATAGACTTGACTCCATATGTTCTGTCAAGCTACTTGTACCATCACGCGAGAAATAGGGCTCCATTACGATCATAACAAATCATCTGTGCTGACCAACATCTACAAAAACTACCACACATGATATTTAGTAGTAGTAATGGCTTATTCAAAAGGAACTTTGGACTTTCACAGTTGATGACGACCAAGCTTTATTTATCAAATAGCATACATACATACATTACAACCCTTCAGTGAAGACGACGGCCTAGTTTCTCACATCACCCATGGTGTGTGTGTTAACTTTATCCATAAGTGCAGAAAGTTTATTATATGGGGTTCAAGGAAAAAGTGTTGACAAAAGTATCTATGGTAGAAGTCACCATAGTCTAGCAGGTTGTATGTTGGCTTATTAAACGATGTTCAAACCACAGCTCAGACATCGTGAACGAAATAAAATTATGAATAAACATTTTTACGCAACTGCTTCGCAGCAGATTTCTGGCAAAAACTCTGAGAGCAAATAAATTTGCCATGAAAAGTTTCTCAGAAATCTGTCGTTCGGAATAGACTTTAAACTGTAGATTCCGGCACTAAAGTATAAAATTAACACACACAACATGGATGGTGGGAGAAACTAGGCTGTAATGCTGACTAACGGCATGTAATGGCCGCTTAAGTTAATGAAAGATGGAAACTAATTATCCTCTTCAGAATACTTAATTGAAATTTCATTGCACGCTCAGTTAATTAAATAAGCATTTGCCAATTAAATGTATTTTATTGAACATTAATTAAAATACATATGCCATCCATTTACAGGTATGGATTTTTTTTTTGCATTTACTATAATTCTCTGGTGCATTAAACGAGACCATCTTTCCATTCCATTCATAAATTCACTAGATACCATTTATTCTCTACAATAGAAATAAAAAAAGGAGACAAATTTCCGTTTCAATTTGATGCCTGTACTCAGATAACTTGTGCCAACCGCAGCATACATACATACAACAACATTGTAATTTTTATTAATTATAACGAAATGCCGTTTGATGAATAGAACATCACCTGTCATTTAACCGTTAATAAGCCCATTTGAGTGGCTTCTATAAAGTTAACAAATCATTTAGTTTTCTAATGTTTTGTTGTTTTCAAATGAAAGTATAGCTTATGCAGCACATACACAGAGCACAACTAAATAATTGACTGGATTGTGAAATTATGAACATTTTAGAAAAATATATGCTTGGAAAGGGGAGAACAAAACAAAAAGGCCAAAAACAAACATCAAGAGATGTCTCGGACTATGAAATCGATTTGAAAAACAATTGTCGTTTGATTTTTTTTTAATGAAAAGACAACAGCAGTGCAGCAGTAGCAGTTGCAGCATCAGAACAATACATATAAAAACAGTTTACACGTTTAACAGTTAATAACCGTTGTTGCCTGATCTGACGATCACTATGATGACAATGACGATGACGATGACGATGCCGTTGTTATTGTTATTATTTTTATTGACCATACAATAAATTCTGGTAAAACAAATGGATGAATAAATGGATCGACACATGAATGACGGGATGCATCAGAGTGGCATGCGATACATTTTCTGTTTTTTTTTTTTCCTGTTTTTTTCTTTTGAATTTTAAGTCACCAAAACAACAGGCACATGGGGAAACAATCAAATGAACGTTAAACAAGCGAAATGTGTATACAAAAGCTATAAAAGCGATTTGGAGAGAGAGAAAAATACAAAACCAACAAACAAACAAAAAATTACGCCAATAAAAAAGACTGAAAGAAGATGAAGATTGATCTGATAATGGGCCAAAGACAACAACAACAGCAGAAGCAAAGCATCACTTGAAAACATCAATAATCGGCCACAGCCATGGCTATCGACAATCATTTCAACCTACCTATAATACCTGGTTATTCCACAACATTTTATGTTGTTATTGTTATCGTTTACAGTCTAACTGCCTAACTGCCTTACTGTTGGCTTCCTAACTGTCCCATTGACTGACTGACTAACTGACTGACTGCTTAACTGTCATTCTTTCAGTTTAAAACAACGGAATTTTCGCATAAATTAGAACAGAAATTCTATTTATTCATACACACTCACACACACTACTTCCCTACATAAAGACAGGAACCATGTTGCAATGAACTGGTACATACTGTTAGAAATTCAATACAAACACCACATGCACGCACATCCGTACACAAATGTATATACATAGTTGTGGTATGGGCCATTTAACCATTTACTTTTCTATATAAAAATTATATAAAACAGAAATAAAAATCAATATAAACGACATGTTTAATATCAACAACAACATTTTAACAATAACAATAACAACATGCAACATACAACATACAAACAATATAAAAAGCATTTCAAATAATATTTGCTTCACAATGTTTTTATGTATGGGGGGGATACCATTCCAGTCATTCATACGCATGGCAAGTTTGTTTCTTAAGTCTTTTGATTTTGGTATTTGATTAATAACACAGAAAAAAATTATAAAATTTTGAATGTTGTTCAATACTGTATTTAAACTGTGCGTCAGCGAGTATTCTGGTATTTTTATCGAGTCCTTTAGGTTTGTTTCTTAAGTCTTTTGTTTAGTAAAGTAAGTGTATGAGAGCATTGTAACTCGCAATCAATGAATATGAAATGTGTGCCTACTAAATACTAGACAAGGTTTCATTATAGGGCACTGTGAGATTAAATCGCAGGCAAGATCTGGAACAGATCCCAGTTGGACTCTTGCAGGGTATGTTGAGATGAGCAGGAGTTGGAAACTATCCAACACCTCCTCTGCAACTGCCTAGCCCTTAATAAGATGAGGTTGAGGACCCTGGGCAGGGGCTTCTTCGAAGGTTTGGATGCTTTGTCGAGAGCCAACATTAGAGCTCTCCATAGATTCCTGATTAGTTTTAGCTGGGCGGGAAGTGTTAATGCATCAAGGTTGTAGACGCGTTGTATTGTGTATTTTCTCTTCTGTCTCTTATATCCTTTTTCCCTATCGCTTTCATTATACCTTCTCTCTCGCTTATAGGACGGATTTACAAAGGGTCATTTTGAGCACTGGGTATTTTACATGTCGCTATGAAAAGTACAGGTCCTCAAACCGAACCTAACCTAAATACTAGATAAGCAGTTATACTCACTGATACCGAAAAGCATTGCCAGATTCATTATGAACATAGCGGAAAGGGAGAGATATGATTCTAAGATTTTATAGATAGAACAATAAATCATGTGATAGGAGTACGCCAATACCTGTACCCTAACAACTCCACACGGTTCTTCAAGTTGGAAATTTCCATTGAAAATTGTTATCACAGCTCTCTTGACTATATTTTAGCGTATTGCAGTATTTTTGCTATCCTTGACAGTTTTATGATGTTAGTGATTCTCTGTTCTTGCAGATGTCACATGGACATGAACAACTACTGCCTATGGCCTATAACATCAGAAGTTCAATCGGGGCTCCATACGGCCCATTGTATTACTCAGTGTAAGGAAGGCTCTCTTGCCATGATCCGTTTGTTGTAAGTTTGAATCACCTCTAGCTTCGGCTGAAACCGTCCAGTTAGCTTAGTGGCAAGTTCGCCAACATACCCGGATCTTTAAATATTCTGTCACCCAATAAATGTGATGTTGTCTGGGCGCTTACTAGAAAGTGTCGTACTCATTCCGCTTCTTCCACATCCTGTCAGCTTCTGCAGACCAGACCAAGCGTGTCGGTTCCGCAGCAAGTAACGAAGTTAGAATTCCTGTTAGAATGACTGTTAGAGTGCAAATATTTCTCTTGTCGATCTTAAGTAGTTCCTTGATTTTCCTGCTGTCCACTGTTGGCCACTGCGTAGTAGGTGAAATTTGGTAAACAGCAAAGTTGCACCAACTACGGTTTGTTGAATGCCATGCTGTTTCTTCCAATTTAAAAAAGTATTCTTGTAGGAGTGCATATAACCTCTTCTCTATTGTCCCTTCCTCAGACATATCCGATTACTACCGTGTCAGTTCGTCTGCCTTTCGTTTCCTTCTATGCCACAGTAGTCCGGAACCCGGTACGGTGACAACGGCGGCGTTAGTATAATAAAAATTATGGAGGTCAACGCCTCTGTTAGGCAAGTTTGAAAATAAGAACCAAAAATTTTTAAAACTTCTCATCATACAAGAAGGCATACTTGTTGTATTGAATTCCTACATGAAATTGTAAGGCTGGGAATCGTGGAATGCTGCACAAAGCCATGTCAATGAGGTTTACCTCTTAATTTTAAAAATATTTTGGTCAGAAGAAATTTCTAATTATTGAGGACTCCCACCTGTACCACTGTAATGGAAATGACGGTATTATAAGAACTGCTGTAGAGTAGTCCGCAGAGAAGTCGAGGAATTGAAAGGTTGTCTTACACGCAGACAAGGAGAGAGAGATGTATTGGGGTTATAAGAACATTGGTTTTGGACAGACATAATATGATCTCCAGTCCAGAGTATTGCAACAGAACGAAATAATATTTTTAAAACCACTTACCGTCCCTAATATCAGCTTTTCTTCTTGGTCTAAATTTTATTTTTCTCTATCTTTGATATGGAATACCTCATATGTATACTGTTGTGTATCTAAACAATTTAGTTGTATGAAACGAAATTTACACATTCATTCTAAGTGTTGCATGAATGCCGCCTAACAAGCAAAATGCCACAGGAAAAGAAGAAGTGGTAATGGCTTTAAGTGTTTGCCTTAATGTTTTCCATGTTACTCTTGTCAACATTTCCAGGTACGTTTTTACTTCTTTTTTTTTGTTTTGTTTTTGAAATGCAACGAAACATCATTTGTGTGAGGATCTCAAATATCCACACAAACACATACACTTATAGGACTCGCACAAACAAATTATGAACGAATTTTTGCATTTGATAAACGATAAACGTTGACTAATAGTATTGGAAGGGGAATGAAGAGGAGAGTAGTCAGGGTATGAATATTTTTTGAAAGTGTTCGGTGGTGTTTACAAACACCGTAGTCTAGTAGGTAGTGTGTTGGCTTATTAGACGTGAGGCGATGGTTCAAAACCCTAGCTCTGACATCTCCAACAAAACGATGTATGAAAAAATATCTCTTCGGCGACTTTCTCTCAGCAGATATCTGGCAAATACTCTGAGAATAAATAAAAATGGCCATGAAAAAGTTTCTCAGAAATCTGTCGTTCGGAATCAGCTTTAAACTGTAGGTCCCGCCACTCTAGTTTAAAATTAACGCACACAACATGAGCGGTGTGAGAAGCTATGTCGCAAGCCTGACTGAAGCCTGATTGACTGACCAAATTGTGTATGTAAATGATAAATGTTAACTAATAGTAGTGGCAAGTGGAAGAGAAGGCGAGCAGTTAGCTCATGAATATATTTTGAAGGTGTTCTGTGGTGTATACAAACGACAGATGAGGTATGACAAGAAATAAAAATCAAACGCACTTAAAAGCAACTAAACAAGCGTTTTTAAAAATTTAATTTTATTCCATTTTATTTTATTTCATTAAAAAGAAAGTTAACAGTTATTAGCTGTTTAATTAGCGCAAAGAAAAAAAAAACGTTTGCTAATGATATCGTTAATGAGCGATAAAAAGGATTTCACCACTGAAAACCATTTTCCAAATTATCTGATAAACTGCTTAAAATAATAAATATTTCGTTTAAACAAGTACGTGTGTATGAATAAAATCTCTTACACACTGTTAAATATTGAGTGTGTGAGTTTTAAAAATTTTCAACCAGATTTTCTGTTGGCCTCTACCATCTGTCTGTAGCTTAAATCTTCCGCTTCAAAAGAAATTTTTTTCGGTTGATTAAAAAAGAAATAAAATTTATCAATCCAATCCAATAAACATACAAACATACTATAAATAAATATACATACACTGTAATGATATTGGCAACTTAACGTTAACCAGCTGTATTGAAATTTATAACATGTTTTCGATTTTTATACGCGTAACTTGTAATGTTTTGATTTCCGGTGTCTGCAATTAATGTCGTTGGCTTTGAAAATGTTCAAGAATTTGTAACGTAAACGTATTTCAAACGCATCTGATCAATTAAAAAGCAAATAACTAGAGAATGTTTTTAATAGAAAATGGGAAAAACGTTCACATCCCATCTTAATTGTGTTGTCTTAACAACTTAATATTGAATTCATGTATGTGTCTTAAGTCTTTTGTTTTTTAAAATAATTTTTTTTTATTATTTTGCTATGAATTGTAATGAAATAAAATTTAAGTTATTAGAAATAATAATAAATTAGTTAACATACGAGGGTCGTTTTATATAAATTGAACGTTTTGTATATTATAAAAAAGGATAGCTTGCTTTGATTTTCTGAAACGGAAATTAATTGTATGGTGATGCAACATATAGCCGCCTCGATTCAATCGTCAATTTCTCCTATACGTTGACATCCTCTGATAAGCAGCCATGGACTGTATGACCTTGGTGGAATTGCTATCTCCATCTCATCAGGATTCCCTTAAAGGATTTTGACAGTAACAGATTCAATATACGGAAGTCTAATCAGGCACCCAAATGAAAACTTTGCAATCTTCTACAAAACACAAAATATATACAAATCATTCAAATATCCTTATGCTCTAGAAATTACGAAAGGAAGAATTGGATCTCAGATAATATATGAAGCGTAATATTACATGTGAAATTATTAGCAGATAGGAAATTGTGATTCGACGATTCTCCATAGCCATTTTCTTCACTTCTTAAAACATTTTCATCAGTTATTGACACATCTTCTCAGCCTTTTGAGAAAACCTTGTACCACTCGTAAACACCGTATGACATTTAATTCAATTTTTTACACAAATTATGGATGGAATGCATTCCGTTGCAGCGGAATACCAGAGCGACTAGTGTCAGTAATTGTATCCCAGTATATGAACGCAACTTGCCTGCGAAAATCGGAACCCGTTAAGAAGGCCCTTCATCGCCCCAGCTTTTCTACGTGTTTAATGACAGCATATCGTCGAGTCGCCGTAGTCCAATATGTAGTGTGTTGGCTTACTAGACCTGAGACCACGGATCAAACGCCAGGTCAGACATTTTCAAATATGGTCGGACATTCGAAATATGAAAAAATATTTCTTTGGCAACTTCCTGAAGGGTTGTAATGACTAATTATGTATGTATGTATGTACATATAAGAACTCAACCTATCGCATTGCGTACTAGGATATGCCAAGCGACAAAAATTGTAGCCCGTCTAGGATCTCCATTCCTACCCTTTCTTTTCAATTTGTTAAATTACAGCCGAATTATGAAAGTAAATTCAGGCCAAGGGTTATAACCAAGCCATGCAGACTAAGTCGATGATATATGTATGTTTGATGTCTCATAACTCCCACAATATGCCGTATAAATTGAGCAAACTGGAGACTGAATAGGCAGGATATGCACAAGATATTGAAAAGTTCCGGAAGTTCAGACTGCCATTTTGGAAGCATTATTAGAATGAACTGTAGCTTTAGAGAGGATGTTTTATACAATACAAACTTTCAGCCAGCAACACCAAGTGTGAAACCTTTGAAATATTTTTCCGAGCACTTAACTAAATAGTTTTCATTACATGACACTGCTAGATCACTGACAAGGATCTGATATGTTGCGACGAGGAGGAGTTGGAACCTTCAACCACCTCCTCGCAACTGTCCAGCCCTTACTAGGTTGAGATTGAGGACCCTGGGCAGGGTCTTTTTCGAAGGCTTGGACTCTTTACCGAGAGCTGCCGTTAAGGAGTCTCGTAAAAAGATGAAATAAATCTTTAAAAGTATACAATCGATTGTTATTTCACATCTCATCTTATTACTGTTAGTTTTTAACATATTTCTGTTAACTTAACATGGCAGCATTTACAAAAACTCTTTTAAAAATCAAAGTAGTTCTCTTAAAAAGCTCAAAGAAAGCCACAGTTTATAAATGATGTAATTTCGCTTAATATATATGCGAATAAAGCACTGTTTCTTCTCTTTAAGAGAGTCTTGGAGAAAGCCGCAAAAGAAAAATTAACAAAAACATTAAAAACACCAATAATAACAACAATAGCACAACACCTGCTGAAATAGACAAGTCTATTGCCACAGTTACTCACTAAAGAGTAGACGCCTAAGAAGATGTACGAAAAGAAAAGAAAAAAAAAAAACAAGAAAAATAGAAAAAAAGCAACAGTAAGCGCGGCTTCGTACACTGAAACATATAACGTTACATTTTCTTTCGTGTTTAAATGTCTTAAGCTTCGTGCAAGTGAGTCTCTATTAGACAGACCATTAGATTTTCTAGCATAGAAAAACGAATCGGCAACCAGAGTTAGAGTAAGAGTGACGCTTACAAGACGATGAAGAAGAAGTTGCTTATTGGTGGCGGCACTTGGTGGAAGTTAGACAGACCAACGAAGAAGTAACCTGCATCAAAGACAAACATTCAGTTGACTAACGGCGACCTTGATGGTCATACGACGCACGTGTAATAGCAATACAGGAAAAGAAAATAAAAACGCTTAAAAAAACAAATTTCAAAAAACAAAAAACCGCTACAATACAAAATTAAGAGAAATTTTTGGAAAAATAAAAAAAATAAAATAATTAAAAATAGAAATTAAACTGCAAAGAAAAAATAAGGTGAATTGAAAGTGTTAATTTTAAAAAGAAAATGAAATGGAAATAGAAAAAGAAACTACTTTGTAAAGTTATTAAATGAAATGTTTTAGGAGGAAGTATGAAAGCATTTAAGCGATTTTTTTAAGTGGAAGTTTAATAAAAGAAAAAGGATATTTTAAGATGATTTTAAAATACTGTAAAATATTCAATGATTAGAAGAAAAATGAATTTGTAAATAATTTAAAGAAATAAAAAAAAGTTTTAAATAAAATTCTATTATTTTATGTATCAAATCTAAAAAAAAATATGTTAAAAAATTGATAAAGCAAATATTAAAACATTTTTATGATATAAAATAGAACTTAAATAATTTATTAAATAAAATAAATAAGTAAATAAAAAATAAATGAAAATAAAATAACAAAAATAATGCAACAAATTAAATTTAAAAATAAAAATATTTTTAAGCAGACGATTATTTCATGCTTTTCATTTATATTTTAAAACATTACAATATTAAAAATAAATACAAATGTTTGAAATTATAATTTAATATAAAAAAAAAAAATAAATAAATAAAAATCTTATAATTGAACAAAATAAATTGTAGTAAATAAATAAAATAATACTAATAATAAACAATATCGTAAAAATTAAATAAATTATGATAAATAAATAATGTGAAAAAAAAATTCTAGAAATAAAATATAATATGAATAAAATAATATAAAATAAATAATAAAAAATCAAACGCAAATGTAAAATGCATGTTTAATAATTAATTAGTAAAAAAACATTGTAACAAAATTTAATTAATTATGCAATAAAATACTTAAAATATAAAAAAAACGAACAGAATACAAATTAATACAAAATTCAATTAATTAAGAATTAAAATAAATAACAAATAAAAAAAGAAAAACAAAAACAAAAAGTAAAAACAAAATAATATTAATAAACATTGAAACAAAAAAGAAAAATACAGATTAATTAAGAAATAAAATAATAATAAAATAAATAATAAAAAAATATATTAAAAAAAAAATAATAATAAATATTAAATTGAATAAAATAAATAAAAAAATTTTAAATTTTAAATTAAAAAAAAAAATTAAAAAAAATTTAATAAAATACAGACATTTAAAAAAAAAACAAAATAAAAACAAAATTAAATCATATTAAAAATCAGAATAAATTAAAATTAAATAAAAAACAAACTGAGCTAAACTAAGCTAATTGTAATTAAAGCACAAACAAATTTATATGCTTAGTGGATTGAATAAATAAATAAAAACAAATCGAAAATAAAATAAATCGAATTTAAATGAAGATATAAAAATAAAATAAACCAAAACAATTTGCAGTAAACAAAAATTGCATGAGAACATTAAAATGAAACAATCAGAATTAAAATTAAAAACAAAATGCAACTAACTTATTATACTTGCTCACTTAATTGTTTATTGCAGCCATTAAAGAAAAATATCTTTTTTTATTCTAAATTGAATTGAAAAATTAAAGAAAAATATATAAAATAATAATTAAAGAAGATATCCATAAAATTAATTATAACAAATAAAATAAATAAAAAGTTAAATAAAAAACATTTTTAAATTAAAGTTATAAATAAATAAATAAATGAAGAACAAAAACCAAAATATTTTATTTTTTTTTCAACTAAAAGTACAGTCAAAACAAATAACAAATAGCCAATGATTCTTGGCAATTCCGGTACTGAAATAATATATTAAAGCAACATTGTCTGGCAATTAAAAAGGATTTTATTGTGAAAAAAGTACGATATAAAAGTGGCAAATATTTTGAAAAATTTTTATCGTACAAATATTTGTTCTTACATGCATGCATACATACATACATAATTTGCTATTACAATCTTTCAGTTAGAATTACGAACTTGCTTCTCACACCACTTTATGTTAATTTTATGCATGAGTGATAGTACCTACAGTTTAAAGACGACGAACGACAGATGTTTGAGCGGCTTCCAATGACAATTTTATTTTCTTCACAAAGTTTTTGCCAGAAATCTGCTGAGGAGAGATTGATCTTGACCTGGGGTTTGAATCGTGGCCCCATGTCCATGCTACCCAATAAAATACTGGAACAAAATTCGGTATTCTACCAAGAACATACGAAAGCCCATTCTCTAAGGCAGGAGATATATTAACAATGGTGTCAAATTGATTACAGATGAACTATTTAGGCTTTACGAAGAAAGCTACCCACTTTTAATAAGAAAATCTGGTCAGAAAACCGATTGTAGTTCAGTCACTATGAAGAGTTTCTCGTACTTTGTCATGGTATTCCTTTATTCAAAATCACTTTCCTAGTCACGTTCTTTCAATAAAAGTGATAATTACAGTTTGTGAGAAAAAGTTGTAACATTTTCTCCCACTCTTCAGAAGGACTCTTCAGTGACTGTTATTTGGTTCCATAGGTAGACTTTGATTAGGTTGTATGTGCATTTATCACTATGGGGACAGTTTTGTTTGGTGCTAGCCTTTGCAAGTGTTACCTTGAATGCGTTACTGAATGGAATCCTATATGAGGGTAACCGTCGAATATCTCATTATTTCTTTCAGAAATATTCGCTATCTTCAGACAATCCTAGATTTGGTATACACACTCAGAAATTTTCTGGGACTTGGTAACGATTATCATAAGAGAATATCTCTTTAGGTATTATGTAATCAAAAGCGGGATTCTGCATCAATATTTATATTCAAGATTTCGTCATGACCGTAGCTGGTATACCTGCATGATCTAGTGGCAATTAGTATAATCGCTGTGATCGTAGAGATTGGTTTACCAACATGTGATGCCTAAGACAATGCAGTTATAAACGTAAAACGCGATCATGATTGCCACGATCCTTGTATAAGGTTCAAAGCGGAATTTATTCGAATGAACGCAGATTTCTGGCAAAAACTCTCAGGGTAAATAAAATTGTCTTGAAAAGTATCCCACAAAATCTGTCGTTCGGAGTCGAGTTTAAACTGTAGGTCCCGCCACTCTTGTGGAAAATTAACACACACAACAAAAGTGGTGTCAGAAGCTAGATCGTAATACTGACTGAAGGGTTCTAATAACCAATTATGTATGTGTGTATGAACGCATATAAACTTAAAAATTACCTGCGAAGTATTGAAAAAAAAAAATTAAAAATTTGCTGTAAAAATAATAATAAAAAATCGCTTAAATGTTATTAATTTGCAATCAATTAATATAAATTATGAAACTTAAACCCCTTAATAACTAAATACAGCCATTAAAATTAAAATTAAAATAAAATAGAATTCATTAACCCTTTGAAGACGGTTTTGTTAAAAATAAAAATAAATTTTATTTATTTATTCAACTAAAAAGTTATAACATTTCCACAAATAATTAAAAAATTAAAAAAATAAGAATTCCAAACAGCAAAAACAACAATAATTTAATGAAAAATATAACAACAAACAAACAAAAAAAATATGTATGTATAAAAGTGTGAGAGAGTACTGTATCAGTGTGTGATTTAAATGTGTGTGAGTGATTATTGCTTGATAATCATAATAACTGTGCTTATGTTTCCGCATTTGAGATAAAACAAAGCCCCTGTAACAGAGCAACACAACAATTTGAAAATAAATTTCTTCTTTAACAAATACATACACACTTATCACTGCATATACACATACATATGTATGTATGTATGTCTATAACATTAGTAGTGTTGTGGCTTCAATTGTGAATCTGAATGTTGCATATCAAATGGAGTTGTTAGACGATATAAAATCAGTTGAAAATCTGTAGACGATACACAGAGTGAGAGAAAAGAAAAAAAAAAAGAAAAACAAACAAACACGATAGCGTGTTTGCGTGTCTGTTGCATGAATAGCACTTATACACATACACACATCCATACATACATATGTATACAATTATACAGGGTAACAAACCGCTGCCTTATAAGCTGTTGTTTTTAATGTTTTTTTCCTCTCTGCCTCTCTATTAAAGTTGCTAATAAAAGGGCAATTGTTTTGTTTTATTTTTTGTTGTTGTTTTGCTGTAAATACAACAACGACAACGACAACAACAACAACAGCAATAAAATTAAAATATTACACCTCTTTTGCCTTCTAAGTTAGTGTGGAACGTAATCATTGGAGTACATTGCTTATGGTTGCTCATGGGCCATTACTTTAACAACAACAATAATTACAATGTATGAAAATTCTTAACTAAATACAATTGTTGCAATAACCTAAAGCACTAACAACAACAACAAGTACAATAACAAATAATTCTACAACAAAATTAACATGAAGTGAAAATTTTCATACAACACTTACGCCATATGAGTTAAAAGAAAAAGAAAAAAACGAAAAGAAAATCAAAAAAAAAAGCAAGAAGAAACACAAAAAGAAGCCGCTTAAAAATTTATTTGGAAAACAAAATGCTGCTGAATTCAAAATTATTACAACGATTTTATGCTGCCTTTTAACTACTTTAACTACTTGCCTCGTAAATGTTTAAAAGTAAGTCGTTTTTTTTTTGTTATGTTTTTTAAACATTTATGGCTTAATTAAAGGCCTAAGTTAATTTAAATTTTATTGGATTAAATTCTTTTAGCAGATGAAACAGATTTCTAACTATATTGCTTATAAATAGGCTAAAATCTTAGCTGAAAAAATATAATAAATCGTAGGCTGTAAAGCTTTGTTTCCGATTCTTCTTTTTTACTTCTTAAATGGGCTCATATCTACTAAGGGACAGTTCAGGCTAAGCATTGCTAAACGAAGCTTTAAGTCTCGCCGCAAAAAAATATAGAGTCCAGCCATATTGCCTGAATACATACATTCATGTATTATTGGCCATTGCAACTCTATCCTTTACCGCCTGAAAATCGTGACAAAATTATCAGCACCAGTATGAAATACTAGGCTTATTAGCTTATTAGATACGTCTATTAGAGTCTTAAGATTATAATTTATTTACTAGGCTGCGAGTTCTTGTTGAGGAGACCATTGAAATCTAATGCCACCAGTATGGCTTCAACAGTTGAAGCTTAGTAATCTATTTATTCCCTCTATTAGGGCCTTAAGATTGTAATTTATTTACAATTCTTCTGGTTATTGTTGAGGAGATCCTTGAAATCTAATACCACCAGTATGGTTTCAACAATTGAAGCTGACTAGTCTATTTATTTTGTAATTTAGCAGAAGACAAATTCAAATTAGCGTTATATTAAATGGTTTGTTTCATTCCATTTAATACAGTACGTAGAACTTAGTTTAAGGAGTGCTCACGAAAAATTTTTTTCAAACTTTCCTTACTTCTATTCTTTATTGTGATTGAAATGTAGCAGTATTCATGCATAAAGTGGAATAATAGCATGGTAGGAAGAACAGTCAACCCTCCTATAACGCTGTACTTTTAGAACGCGGTTTCCATATGACGCGGTTACGCGGTATTACAAAAATAGTTTAGAGAGATTCAACGATTTCAATAGATAACGACCAATTTTCCTCCAATTATTAAGTATAGGCGGCCTCTATGAAATCTAAGCACAGTAAGACCTTATTTGTCGTCATACATAGCAAGTTCATATAGCGCCACCTTTTGCTTCAGAATAGCATCTTTGTGATGCAGTTCACAGGTCTCTATAGAAATAAATAGAATACAGGGTACCAAATCCAAATAATTCAATAATCCCTGCTTAACATCAACAACGAACATCGGAGGACAGTCAGACAGCAATATCTCTTAGGGAGCAGTAGGTCTCGATAAGATTCCCTACCAACAACCACACGATAGACGGCCAGGCCACCCTATCTTTTTAGAACCTACTACAGGAGACGACAGATGAAACAACCAATCCGTTGATCGATTATGAATGGATGTACTCTATGAGAAAGACGTAAAAAGATCCTTAGAAAGTCTACTAACATTCAAATTTTAAGGATCTTACATTGCTAACTATATTGCTGTGTATTGCACAGTGTATACAAGTGTAATGAAATGAAATGAAATTTGAATTGATATTTCATTTACATAAAATTATACTCTGACTTGTTGTATTTCATATAATTGATACCACAAATAATTCGCATTTAGTTCATTGCTATTTATGAATAAGTAAAAGAAATTGTAAAGTGGATGGGTGGTGGGTTTGTGTGTCCTGCGAGTGGCAAAACAAACCAGTTGAGATATTCTACTTAATGGATTGTATTTGGGTACATTTTGTCTACAATTCTCACATAAGGTGATGCTTACATCACATCCCAATCTTCTACAATTATCCAGCATCTTCCTAGTCCTAGTAATTATTTTCAAAAGGCATTGTAATACCATTAACCATTGGACTGCAATTCCAATATAGTGGTCCATTTAATGGTATATCTCAAATGATTGGTTTGCTCCTTGCAGAACACAGAAACCCACCGTCCATCCCTTTTACTATTTTATTTACTTATTCATAAATAACAATGAACTAAATGAGAATTACTTTTGACTTTCATTACGACTATACAATGAAGTACTCAAACTATTGTTGTTCATGTTGATCGTGTTACTTAATATAATGTGTGTATGTTAATATAAACAGAACAATGTTAATATGAACAGAGCACTGTTATGTGTTTAACAGAATACTTAGTATTTATATGATCATGGTATTTTCATTACCCAAAATAAAAGAAATCGATCGCTGGATGGTCAATGTGACCCACTACAGGAAAGCTATCTCTCAAACACTACAATGTTAGATAGATTCGGTAAAACTATTCTAATGCTTTTGAAAATAATTACTAGGACTCTAGGACGATATAGAAGATTCCAAAGTGGTGGAAGTCTCAAGGATTCCTTACATACGCAATTGGTCTTTACAACTCTTCAGTCAGGATTACGACCAAGCTTCTCACACCAAGTATGGTGTGTGTGTTAATTTTATACATGAATGGTGGGACCTAAAGGTCGACTCCGAACGACAGAGTTTTGAGAAACTTTTCATGGCAATTTTATTTACTTTTAGAGTTTTTGCCGGACATCTGCTGAGAGGCTGTCACCGAAGAAGTATTTTTTTCTTTTTCATTTTGTTGGAGATCAACACACTATTTAGTAGACCAACGGCGACTTCCAAGTATAAAATTGGTTGTCAAATAAAGCCGTATTGCCAACCTATGTTTTTTTATGTTTTCTAACGAATCTTCTTTACTGTTTTAACGACAAATTTTATTTGTTTGAATTAAAAAAACTTTTGTTTTTGTTTGTTATCATCTTTGTTTTCTTCTTAAATGTCATTATAATTTTAAATATCATTTTATTGGCCATAGACTATCTAGAAAAAAAATTTAAAGAGTGACGATTACTACTAATTTATGCAAATATTTTTGCTGTATTGAAAAGGTGTCAATGACCACAAGCCAAAGAATCCAAAATTATAACATCTGGGGTCTACAATAAAATATTTTTTAATTGATTTTCGGTTTTCTTAAAACCAAAACAAAAATAGTGTTGTGATCATTAGAAAATATTTGTAGGCAATTAAAAGAAATTAATTTTTTCACTTTTATTTCGAATCTTTTTAGCAATTAAAAGGTGAAATTTAAATCACTCTCACATAGTAGAATTTGAATTTTTTTTTTTAAATTTTTAATCGCTTAGAAAGTGCTCTGTATGCTAAGAAAAGTAAAAAAAAAATGTGTTGAAATTATAACAATAATTTTATTTAATTTCAACAAAACAAATAACAAAAAACAATCTCAACTTTCTTTTAATTTTAATTTGTTCACAAATTTGTTTAATAGAATCTAAGCGTGGCCAATGGCTTAAATAATTGTGGGAAATTTTCAAACAATTTTCTTAATATTGAATATGAATACACCAACACTATTTCATAGATAAAGCTTCGTATTTAAATATTCCTACAAATCGGTCATATCCTCCAAAATATTTTATTAAAAATATCTTATTCACTCTTCAAAAGCTTGTTCTAATTATTCCCACACCTTAATTTTTTAATTACTTTGACATGTTCTACTAACAAAAAAAACAAACAAACAAAAACAATAATTTGTACATAATTTTATAACACCCCAAAAACTGTTATTTTACAAAAACAACAAAAAAACAAAAAGAAAAGTAAACAAAATTTAATGTCAGTTTTGTATTGACCTCCTCCGTCTGTCTGTCTACACGCTCAAACTTGAAGATTGTTTTTCATAAAATTTTACCATGACAAATTGAAGTGTAGCCCTCCCTAAAATCATTATTAACAGAGTCATAAAGATTAAAAGATTAGGAAACTAAAGAAAACACAACTGAGAAATACATTTTCTTGTTCACAACATAATATTTTGGGTAACAAGTTCTGTTAATAAAACAAACATGAGTAAAAAAAGGGGCGAAAATGTCATAAAACCAAAAACAAAAACACAAATGTATACTGAAAGTGTGACGAAATGTGAAAAAACAAGGTTATAAACGACTGCAGGCAGCCCTATTTTTTAAGAAAACTTAATAAAATATTACACGCTTTCATTTAAGGTTCGGTTTTAGGGAAAATAATATTTTTATAGTTTAGGGCCACCTTTTTTTCAGGAAGCGTCTACCCATCTGAGGGTTTTTTAAGCATGCAATTCGTATCACAGCCTAAGCACAGAGGTTTTAGTCCTCTGAGTGTTCTGGAAAGCATTTCAAATCGTATGGTCGTCTGAAGAAGCAAAAGATTAAAGATGATTGTCTTGATTCCAGGAGCCTGAATTATTTCGAAGGTTGATGGTTTCTGAACCTAATATATACATATATATATACATAAGTATCGTTATACCTATTGCAATTGGCCAAGACAGTATAAACACTTGGACATATTAATGTTTAATAAAAAAAATAACAAAGAATAATAATAAAGAAACAACAAAGAAATTAGAAATTAGAATAGAGATAAACAAAGATCAAATTACTATAACAAAACTATATAGTAAAGTGTACATTCTGGAAGTTGACAAACCGAAAATGAATGAAGTATAAATCGAGCGACTGGCAATATTGCCCGTCAGTAAACAGTAAACTGTTTTTAAAATACCGTTTCATTTTACACTGAGAAGATACATTTTTGTAGTGAATGGATGGTCTAACAAAATTAATACAGGGATGTTATCAAGGCTGTGTTCTGTTGGAGCACGCGTTAGAGCTTGGTCGCTTGATTTTAATTGCTGATTGTAGGTTTTTTATTGGGACCTTTCTATTTGGCATTAGTCCTATACATTACCTCTTTTCATGCTTGCTGGCTTCAAAGGCTAAACGTTGAAGAAGATTTTGCTGCAAGCGAACTAAAAATTTTGCAAAGTATACTGATAACAATAATAGCCTTCTGGAAAAGACAGGACGCAGGTTGTGTTTGGAAGAAGATTTTGCTGCAAGCGAACTAAAAATTTTGCAAAGTATACTGATAACAATAATAGTCTTCTGGAAAAGACAGGACGCAGGTTGTGTTTGGAGAGAAAATTAGAATGTAGGGAAAATTTTATAGAATTGTATTGCTCTGACTAGGATCAGGTAGAAAGTTTTCAGCTGGTGACAATAGGATCTAAAGAGAATTCAAATCTGTTTTTATCGCTGGACTTCATTCGGAAAGCGGAGGAGTTTTATTGGGGAAAGACATGAGTTGATGATTGTGTGAGCTCGTAGCTTCGATGAAATCATTGCTCATTTCAACCGATGCCACAGAGTGAACTAATACATCCTGTTTACCCCATCGCATCAGACACCATTAGGACCTCACATTAAAAAGAATCAAGCTGAAAACTGGTCAGAAAGGTTAAAGAATCGATCTGATAGTAAGTGATGAAGGTTGCCCAAGAGTATTGAGAAAGGGTCGGCGAAATGAGAGAAGTCTGTGTCTAGTTATAAACAGAGGCTTAAAAAAAAAATAGTCAAGCACTGACTAAGTGTTGGAACTTCCGTAGTCATTTATATTTGTCTGAAAACAAACTTATTTGTTAAAACGGATTACTCTATTGGGTGTACTGCTCTTTGATTCCCACTTAGAAGAATGCAAAATTCTTGCATTTCATCATGTACCCTTTGTAAGGCTGAACCTAATGTTTTGTCTTGAATGGTATAGAGTATCATTACACAGAAGTCAACAACTGTCACATAAAACTTAAAGAAACAAAACAAGAAATAAAGCCAAATTTTTTCTGCTGACAATGTTGAATTGGCTTATGAATGAACTACTAAATAAAGTATGAATGAATAACTGGCTGGTTAACTGAATGCATGTTGTATACAATGAATGAATGAATGAGTGTGCCACCAGCGGTTGAGTTCTAAGTAAAGTGTTTTGACCCTAATTTAACAACACAACTGAATGAAACACTTTGCCAAAGGTGAAGACAAACTTAAGCAATTTTCATGCACAGCTCTAATGATACACTTGTTTTGCCTGATTATTGTTTACAGTTCTTAATGGAGTGTCTTGTTAAAAAAAAGAAAAGAAGAACAGAATACAATTTAAATGTTCCAGTTTTGTTTACGAGAGCAACATTTAAATCAATTTCAAAGGTTTTTTGAGGTTCTTTTTTGGCTTCATTTTATTAAGAACAGTACAATGTAAGGCAAAAAAGAATTGTGAAATTAAAGTGTAACAAAAACCTGGTATTTAGAGATTTGGTAAACTAGGAAGTTGCAATAGAAATTACTACACTCCAGTTTTAAGTGGAACGTTAAGGCGACTTAACAAGGGGCACTGGGTTTTCATTTCTACACTTGTTTTCATTTCTAAGCACACAAAATGCTTTTTAGGCCTGAAGTTTTACCAACAAAAACGTGGTAAATTAATTTAATTTTGTTTCTTCTTCTTCTTCTGGCTGTGCATTACTGATTTGTTAAAGCCGAAAATATTTAAATTTTTGCAAATGCAAATTTAAAATCTAACTTCTTGCCACAAAACTAAAAATTCATTAACCAAAAATGAAAAGAAAAAAGAAAATTATTTTAAATATAAATTTTGTTGTTGTTGCTGCTGTTAATCAACGTTTATGTGCAACCATATGAACTAAAAAAAAAAGATATAAAAACAGCAGAAATACCGCCAGACAAATAGTTTTTATTTTATTTTTAATTATAAATCTCTCAGGTGTAACAATGCTTCTCTACAAACTGCATTACGGCAAATCAAATAAAAAATTAAAAAAAAAAATTGTGTATCCATTGAGATTGTTTAGTTTTTTTATTGTTTTCTTTTTTTGTTTTACAAATAAAATCTAAAAATAACAAATTTTTTTTTAAACAAAATAAATGAAATATTATTTAAAATTAAGCTGGAACTTCGCATACTATATGGCTCAGCACTGAACAAAATTATTAATAAACTTCATCTTCATTTAAATTAAGCGCTCTCATCTAATAAGTCAACACAATATCTACTATACTGCGACGAGTTCCGATAGTATATCTTGTGCTCAGTACTCTCTATCCAAGTTGAATAGAGCACATCTTTTGATGTCCAAGTAGACTTACTCATTTCAAATATCTGCGTGTTTCCCCATGCACGTGGAAAAATATGCTTTGAGTTCAAGTACTCCGCTCCTGTATCCCCTCTTTTGTGTTTGCTGGAATTGTTTTGAGAGAGAGAGAGAGAGAGAGAGAGAGAGAGAGAGAGAGAGAGAGAGAGGTCTAGAAAAGCAGGTTCTGGAATGATAGGGTTGCCACCTGTTGTTACTTAAAAACAACGCTTTCTGTGAAAATGTATAGGGCCGTGGGAATAGTGGTGAAAAACTTTACTCATTGAGTTTAACGCTTTTTCATGAGGTGGCACTATTTCATCTATCTATAATCGAGAGAGATCTGGGTTCAACAGGCTTCCAACATGTAAGGGAATTTAAGATTCCCAATTTCAATAATTCGAAAACCATACTGAGTCGTATGTATTGCTCGGATTTGCAGTCCAACAGTTTATGCAAAACACCATTGTTTTGACGTTGTATTTCCAATGAGCCCTTGATAACTAATAACTGGATGTTACAGTCAAGTCCATAAGTGTACGGTTTCGTACTTTCATTTGCCTGACTTGCAATATCTGGTGTTGAACGTGTAGTGACAATTAAATTAAAAATGCGTGTTGCTTCTATAAAATCTTGTCAGCTACTGAATACATTTTTATTGAAAACTCGTATATATACTAAAATATTATTGTTCTAGAACATTCTATTTTACAATACATATCATGGCATATTACGATGTATAGAAATTAAAAATTATATAAAATTGTATATAAAGCATTGTTGCATTTTATCGTATTTTATAAAAAAGTTATCGATACTTAATATTTTAAAAAAGTATTTTATTAAATTTGTAAGTCTATTAAGGGCTGCCACAAACGTATAAAGACACGTGGATTATAGCTTACATGACGTTTCCGACCAAACTATTAACAGGCTATATAGGATATCGAGAAACGTTGCAGCGAGATACATTTGAAAATCCGAATCACAACTTGATCACTACAGAAAAAATAATGGATTCATTCTTGTTATTAAGAGCATGAAATATTCTGTAAAGTGGCAAATAAATGACATCAAAGTAGTGCAGTTTGAAAATCTAGGACATCTGTAATGAATACTACTGATTCAAAATGTCACTTGAAGGAAGTAATTGTTGCTAGGAATTATTAAAACTGCTAATAAAAAAAAGTGAAGCAGAGATAAGAGCACGAAAAGTAAGAAATCGTACCTAATACATGCCCAACCACCTGCAACGAGCCAGGCGCTTACAGGAGTCTTTGGATCATTATACGTACGATACAAAACGCTCTCACTTGAACATGCTTTATTGCAGAACACAGTGTCTGATATTTCCGTGATTCATTATTGTGGAACGGAATCCATATATTGTCAGAAAAACGGAAAAACCTTACAGTTAGGGTTAGCTAATGCCTTAAATAAATTTAAATTGAACCAATATTCTATAAAAAATTCAGCATTTCTGAGTTGCATACCCAAAATGTGGCATATTTTTTTGAAAAGCGTTCAAACAATGTTCAATTAAGTCATCCTCCAATTTTGTAAAAAGTTTTTTTTAGTTTTAAATCTGATCTTTCTTATGCTTTATAGTGTGATTCAATCGATTTTATACAAACTGAATTAAAGACTATGGAAACCAAGTGTTTTATTAAACTTTAAAATGCCAATAAAGCATGTGTCTTAAGTCTTTTGTTTTAATATGTAAATTTGTTGTATAAAATAGTCTCTTTTATATGTTATTTTTATTTGCAGTATTTTAAATCCGAATTCATTCTTTCAGTGTAATGCTAACAAGTAAACTTTAACAATTTTTTTTAGTTGCTTTTTTACGATCGTGATGTTTGTTTATGAAAAAAATTTGTTTGAAACAAAGAAAAATTATGCACAGATTTAGAACGTTGCACACGCGAGCTTTAAAACATAATTGCAAGTGAATAATTAATTACAAGCAAAAGCCAGTTGTATAGATAACAGAAAAACAGAAAAACCGAGAAATAAACGTAACGAAATGTGAAATAAAAGAGAGTCAAATAAAAATGTTTGAAAACTTTAAACAGAAATGTTTAGTTTTTCTAACAAGTGTAATAGGAATATTTCCTAATTAAAAAGAATTATTTTGATTTGGTTACCACCCTAATGTCTGCAGTTTGGTTCAAGTAATTAATTTAATATGCCGTTGGTTTTTTATATTTTTCCAGAACCTTTTCTTTTTTTTAGTTGCTGCCCCTCTCTCCTCCTCTTTCTGCTGCTTTTTCTCTCTATAATTTTATGATTTTAATAATTTAATTCTACATATTTCAACAGCATTGTTGTTGTTGTTTTTCATATACAATACTTATACAATTACAGTTAGCTTAACTTTGTTAAGATGATTTTTGTTTAAGTACCATGGCAGGAGAATAGAAACCACTTCTCAAATGGACACTCAGAACAATTCATAGGTACTTCACGTACAGCTTGAATATCTTTGTGTGCAAACAAGAAAAAACTTTTAATTTTTATTACATTTTTATATTGTTTAATAAACATAAAAAAATAAATAAATGCTCTTGGTAATGCCCGGAAAACCAGGCTTAAATGAAAATCAAATTTCAATATTTTTATGATTATTTTGAGTATTATTTTTAATTAAACTGAAGAGAAAGAAGATATATATTTTTTTTTTAAACAAAAGACTTAAGACACATGCATTTTATTCTGTTATCCATGCCATCCATCCATTTGTTGCAAATTTTAATTGTTTTCAGTATTCAAAACAAACAAACATGATTTTAATTGAATGTGTAGCATTATTTGATGGCTTCTATTAGATTTATTTGAAAATACTTTGTATTATTATATAAAGCACGCAGCAATTAAAAGGGATAATAAATAACCCTTTGGGAAACCTTTAACATTGAAAGGTCAAGCTTTCTAATAGCTACATGAAATTTCAATGAGAGTTTTACTTCTTGGAGAGACACTTATCCCAGATATTAATTCATTAATGGAACAAAACTGAGATTAATTGCTATAGGAACCACCTAAGTGTATCTTAGGTTTGGTTATGTCACTCTGTCATTCAACTATAACTTCCAATAAGCATTTTTCAACCATACATACATACATAATTGGTCATTAAAGGCCTTAACTCAGGATTATGACCTAATTTCTCACACTACTTATGTTGTGTATGATAATTTTATACTTGAGTGGCGGGGCCTACAGTTTACAATTGACTACGAACGACAGACTTTTTTGAGAAACTTTTTCATCACAATTTTATTTATTCTCAGAGTGTTTTTCCAGAAATCTGCTGAGATTAGTTGGAGATATCTGACCTGGGCCTCACGTCTAACAAGCCAATACACTACCTACTATACCACGGCGACTAGCACTCATGTTGTATGTGTTATTTTAAGCTTTGAATGGTGCATTCTCTACCAAACCCCTACTGCCTAGCCTGAGATACAATTTTTTTTATTAAAACATTCTGGACATTGTTCCGAGTGTCTAATCCAGTATAATTAGGCCGCATTTGAATGATTGCAAATAAATGAGCGAAAATGCCAATAGATTTGCTGACTAAGAAGTTGGTTAAAGTAAAGCAGAAATGTGTCAGTATGCTGCTGTTGCTAAGGCTCCTAATGTTTCGCTCTCTGACATTCTTGATCGAGCTCTCGAATATAAAGATTACTTGCTGTTTACAAGATTTATTGTGGACTTGGGTTGGTTTTCTCTAGAGAATGTTTCATGTTCAGATTGAAAATTAATTGTGGTATCACCATGGGCCTAAATGATGGCCTAAGAAGCACCTCTTCTTTTAAGAAGGGTCCACCAACTTACTCAAACTAAACTAAGCTAAGACAGGAAATAAATTTCGGCATCCATTATAAAGTCTTGATAGTTGTTCGCTGTTGTGCCATCAAATTTTTATTCCAATGTCTTTTAGAAACTCTTCTTTAACTTTTCCTATCGAAGTTTCAGAGGTTTTTATCATTCACATACACACGTAATTAGTCATCTGCTGAGAGGAGAATCGCCGAAGAAATATTTTTTTATATTTTCATTTTGTTGAATCTGTCTGAGCTGGGGTTTGAACCGTGGCCTCACATCTAAGAAGTCTGCACACCAACTACCAGACTACAGCAGCGCCTTCTACTTTTGTTGTTTATTTTTATGAATTTTTTTATCGTCCTTCATGGGGTTCGTAAATCCTCTTTTTCTCCTCCAGCCATGTGCGGTATAAATAGTCAAAGATTCTTTATATTTTTTGGATTACCCTCCTCACAGTTTTTTAGGAGATACATTAAAATCCAACACTTGTTTTGTATCATCTATATGGGACACCATCAAAAAATGTATTCTTGTTCTGTGTCCATTCTAATGAAACCTATTTAAGATTGTGATATAATGATGATATTTTCCAATGATGATGCTCACTGTTTTTCCTCCCACAATCGGAATTATAGGCCTTAAAGCTTTAAAAGGTTTTTAGTTTTTAAATTTAAAATATTTTATTTTACCCCCCTTTTTTGTTTTATTCGGAGTTACAATCGTCCACCTGTTAAAGCAATTCCTTGTGGAAAATCTCTTTACCATGCAAATTACCCATTAAAAATTGATTTTATCTATACAGCAAAGGAAAACATAAAAGTTTAAGAAGGATGTACGATACTGATCATACAAAATATTTATTTAAGCAGCAACATTATCTGCCTACTTAAGTAAATTTGTGTGTAGGAAATCGCAGTACATCTCCTTCGCCATTGATGGAAAGGGGAAATAATGGAAATCGATTTTCAATTATTATTTGATTATAAAAAAAAATTGTGTTGTATTTTTTGCTATTCTAAAGAAATTACTTAAGCTGATGTACTAACACGAATAAAAAAATGATATCTTTAGTCACAAAAGAAAACTTAAGTTAATAAACTTAAATATTGCAACGGTACGCTTAATAAAACTATAAAAATATCGTTGTATGGTTATTTGACACATCTTTTGAATTTGTATTTCAGTTTTTTTACACGACTTAAAGCAATAAATTCTTTGAGATCATGTCACACAAAAGCTTATTTTTTAATTTGCATTTAAATGAGACTCAAACTCAACAGCATTTGTGAAAACAAAACTTAAGTTTTATCATATTTACACACAAATTCGTATTAATCATCAATCGATCGATAATCAGATTCGTATTCAAATCGAAAACAATTCTTTTCATACAGAAATACGGTCACCTAACTGTAATGGCATTGTAATAACTGATACACAGCATCATAAACGCCATAAGATTTAAAGATTCTTTATGAAAAAAGAAAGAAAGAGAACTGAAACTGAAACAAATAAAACACGATTTAATTTTCAATAAAATCATAATAATCGTACAAATCATGCAACAGTTATTTCCCTATTGAAACAAGAACAGCAACAACAAAAGGAAATCAAAATATGTAGATTGTAAAGGAAAAACGGAAAAATCTTTTATATTCTAATAAAACAAAAAAAAAAAAAAAAGAAAGAAAAAACAATTCAAATCATCTGAAGAAAAGTCTTCAGAAACTTACTTACTCTGGCCATAAACTTAGAGTGCGTGTAAAAGCTATTCTATTCCATTCCATTCATTCATTCATTCATTCATTCATGTGCATGCATGCATTTGTTGATTTGAAAAGTTTATTGAAACCACAATCACATGGAATTTATTATAATTTGTTGAAGAAAGAATTGATAGAAATTAATAGAAACGGTTGTTTTATTTTTTTTTATATCCGTATTATCTAATGTAACACGAAGAAAAAATACAAAAAAAATAACAATAAAAAACGGAAGAATAATGTAGTAAAACAAAACAAAAGACTTAAGACACAAGCATTGTTTTTTTAATATATAGCATACATATGTCTTAATTCTTTAAATAAGAAGAAGAAGTGGACAATACATATGTAGCTCTCTTTCATACATACTTATACAACCACCATTAAGGGAATGTTTCCTACTTATGCAGAGCATTATAATTAGACCAATTGAGTACCCCATTGCTGTTAATAAGCCCTGTGTTCCAAATGACAGAATTTATGATATAGTGAGTCAGGGTATAGTGACTGATAATGCACAGTACAAGAGAGTTCTAAGTTCAAAACTCAGCTCTGACATCTTGAATAGAGAAATATAGGGCATTTTTTAAGCATTTTCTATTTTTAAATTTGAATGAAACAAATTCTCTCAGAGAATGAATGAGCTATTATATGTGGAATACAAATTCCCACCACGGTTTTTCTCGGGTTATGTTCGTGAGAATAGCCGTGGTTCGTGGTTTACGGGGAAATACCTGCGGCTCAAGAAAATCCAACAAAAAGAGGTCTAATGGATCCAAATCGTACAATCTTGGTGAACAGTTCACAATACTTCCATTGCCTTTAAATCGTTCGTTCAGAATATCCAATGTGCCATGAGCTGTAAGGCAAGTAGCGCCGCCCTTTTGAAACCATATGTGATAGTTGTCCACATCATCCAATTCAGATCAAAAAAGTTTGTAGTCGTCGATCTATAGTGCTGACTCTTAATAGCGATGGCTTTGCTAACGTCGTTCTGAAAGAAATATTACCTGATAATTCTGCCAGCACAAAATCCTTACCAAACAGTGACTTCAACAAATTCGCTGAAAATGAGGTTTCAAAGCGAAGAACATCCTGTCTAGCAAAAGAGTTCGAATGGACTTACTTGGGCCGCGAAAGCCGCATTGTAATACCATAGTGTAACATCTACTCTAACCTCTGAACCATTTAAAGCTTCTGATGAAGCGATATTGGCAACCAATGTCTATCATTGATAATTCGCTTTAATTGGGTAAGTAGTCTGCACTAAAGTGTCTATTCCTCCTCTGACATAGTAAGTGCCCAGTAAGTAGTGCCCATAGTTCCTCTCTGTAGCTCTTGTAAGTAATTATTTTGCTATGTGACCAAGACCGTTGTGACTTGCGAATTAGTGCCTATAACGCAATGTCCTGTAGTGTGTCCAATAACCACAACGAGCAGGCTAGCTCGCTTGGAGTTTAAGCAGACTTTTTAGACGCCATCAGTCTAGTTTTGCCTAAATTTTCTGCGCCGTTCTGCACACATCTGAAACCACTCATTTGGCGTTAACGATTTCCATGACCACATCAAGCGGACAACTAGACTATAGAGTTCAACTAGATATTCTATATGCCTTTGTGGCCGAATTCGAAGCCACTCATTTGGTGTTAATGGATTCCATGACCGTATTATCAATTATTAGCCCGCATGCCTTTAAGGTCCCAAAGCGGGAAAAGTTGGTTAAAGTTCGATGTTTACACCTAATCTAATCCATTAATTCTCTGTATAGTAATCCGGAATATAGACGTGCCCCTATAGTCACATGATATGAGCGTCCTACCAAAACTCTAACACGGATCAAACTGCATGGCAGACAAATCCAACAAAATTAAATATAAAAAAGAATATTTCTCCGGCGACATCCTCTCAGCACATTTCTCTGCTCTGAGGAATAAATAAAATTCTCATGAAAAGTTTCTCAAAAAGTCTGCCTTTCGGATACTGTAGGTCCAGCCGCTCATGGATAAAATAAACATACACAACATGAGTGGTGTGAGAAGCTACGATGTAATCCTTATTGAAAGGTTGTAATGACCAATTATGAATGTATGCACATATGTAGTGTCTACACGCTTCTAATTTCTTATAAATTATGGGTCCAATATGCTCTTTTTTAACTTAATGGTTTAAAATATTCAAAATTAAAAATTTCAAATAAGATGTCAAAATATTACCGTTAAATTAACACCAAAAAATATTTCAATAAACAAATACCTTGATTACCGTTCTTTTTTTGGTTCATTTTTAATTCATAATTTTATTCAGACTTGGTCGCCATAAATTAAACTTGACACAAATAAAAGCAAACTGTTTTGTTATTATTGTTGTTGTCGTTAGAAGTATTTAAAATAGAAAAAAAATTGTGTTAATAGAATAACTGTTATTAACTTATTGGCATAATAAGCCACCAGTGCTTAGTGGAGAATGTTTAACTCATTATTCTAATCTAGTATGGCACACACAATCACCGCATTTATTTGCTTTTAAATTTTATTCATGAATACATGGATGCTTTATTTTAAATTTGAATTGTTTTTTATTTTTATTTTCAAAACACATAATTTTTCGCTTTTAAGAAAAAACAAACAATAAAAACTATAACTGTTTATGGTTTTATTGTTGTTATTAAAATATAAAAAAAAAGTTATTATGAAGAGAAGAACTTTTACTCTTTGCTTTAAAACGTTTCACACCAAAAGCCAAGCCAAGCTAACATGTGGGTTTTAATAATTTCATATGAAATGATTCTTTCTTCTTTCGCTTGTATTTCCAAGAAGATTTTATTTTATTTTTTTTTATTATGAATCATGATGTCTTTTACAATAAAATGTTATAAAAACTAATGCTTGTGATAAATATATGCGGCTGTCTGCGGTGTACTCATCTGTAAATTAAATTTATTTATTTTGTTTGTTCAACTATTTATTAAAAATGTTTGATAATCATATCATAGACTTCAAATACTTCTTTTATTTCTTTCCTTCTTACCGTTTCTTTGATTTCCTTTACTATTCTCCTGTAGTTCATATCATCGTTGCTTCGTTAGCAGCAAATGCCGCGAAACTTTAAAATTTATTGCCGTATTTGGCGTTGAAATGCTAAACAATAGCAGTTAAATGCTTATGTATGTATGTAGCATGTAAGCATACGGTGTGTACTTATGAATGATCTTCTTCAATGATCTGCGAAAAGAAGCCAAGAAAATTCTTTCGGTTTCTAATTTTTTTTTTCGTTTTCTGTTCCCTGATTCATTTACAAGTAGGGGTTCTTAAAATAGTAAAAGAAAATTTCGTGTTTTAACCCTATAATGGGAGGACTGGGGCCTAAACCGTCGACAATCCATATGAGTCACAGTTTTGTGCTGATTTTCGATTAGCGGCGTTATCGTTTCATATTTTTTTAAGAACGACGTTGGCCAGGCCAACGAGTACTTGAGTTTGATATTTTAACCCTATAATGGGAGAACTAGGTATACGGGGCCTAAATCGTGAACAATACACATGAGGTCAATGAACGTCAAGAAGTCGCTGTTTTGTGTGGATTGTAGACTGACGGAGTTATTGGTTCATACTGGTCATCACGTCTTACTGCTAGTACTAGAGTTTGAAGATTACCAAGTACTTTTGGCTTGAATTTGTCATAATGAATTTGTCATTAGTCCGGAATACGAGCTAGTTTGACACATGTGTAACGGGGCTCACAGTTTCAAGTCGACAGTTTAGAGCTGAATTCGAAAGACAGATTTTGTGGGGAACTTTTCTTGGCGATTTTAATTACTCCCAGAGTTTTTGCCAGAAATCTGCTGAGAGGAAGTTGCCGAAGAAATATTTTCTTCATATTTCATTTTTGTTGGAGATGGGGTTTGAACCGAGGCCTCACGTTTAATAAACCAACACACTATCCACTAGGCTACGGCGACTAGGATTTAAACACATCTTATTAGATATTCTGCTCGACTGATTTGAGGACATGTTTATCTCACGTAGAAATGATGTTAACTGGCCACTGAATTCGTGCTTAAGCTTTCTTTCCTTTGCACTTTTTCAAGTTCCCGGTGTATACTAATAAACCATAAACCACAGTGGCCCTCAAAGCCAACATAAGGCCATGTCATGGCTCATATTCAGCCTGATTTATAAGCCAGAGACATAGGAAATTGTACATTACGGATGCGTTCTACTTAGAGAAACCGTGGTGGACAGTTAAACGATGCCACTCATGCATGAAATTAACACACACAGTATAAGTGGTGTGAGACGCCAGGTCGTTATCTTGACACACACATAATGGCATTAATAGGTCTTTCAAACGATTAAAAAACTTCAGTTTCATACACATTTCGTTTTCTGTAAATTAAAAGATAGGAAGCATTTAATGAAAGACCCTTTATACATAAACACATATATGCACGTATTTTGCCCCTTTTTTGCCTTTTAAGGGTTAATTACTTAAGACTCCTTTAGTGCTGTTAAGCATTTTTTTTGTTCCACCAATATACACTTTGTTTACGTAGCTATGCAGCAAACAGCAAATAATCTACCAGGTACACTGATTATTGCCATAAATTAAATAAGTTTGCATGCTGAAAGCCAAACGCCTATTTCGCGAATCAAGCAATGAAACACGCAAACCGAAAACCCTCTAATGTTAACATAGAATTTTCTTCGATTTTAATGCCAAGCAAATATTTGAATATTCTGCTAAAGAAAAAGAAGCGGGAATAAAAAAAGAATCTCTTAAAAACCAGCTGCAGGCTTTAGTGGCTTTAAAAAAAATTTAAACGCAACAGTTACGCATTTGATTGTATGAGGAAAGAAATTGAAAAGAAATTGTTGAGATAACTGACTGGCTGGTGTTTTTAACTTTTCCTACTGAAATTTTCTGCAATAAAAAGTGCAACAATTTTTTTTTGGTTTTTGCAACATTTAGACGAAGCATTTAGTTTGTTAAGAAAATCAATAAATGCCGGTATTATGGTTAAGAGAAGATTGTATTGCTGCCTTCGTTTTTTGTTGCTTTTCTGATAATAAAATAAAAATTCTTTTAATTTGCAAAAAAAAAAGAATTTATTGCTGCAATGCATGTTATCAGGGGTGAAAGATTTATTTGAATATTTTCAAGACAAGTTTACCTAGATTTCCTGAATAAATTTCGTTAAAGCTCAACCTTTTAAACTATAAAATAAAATTTTTTTTTTGTAATTCCATTACCAGCAAAATGTATCACTTCAAACAATTTACCACTGTAAGCTTGGAAACCCGAAAAATTTTAAATTTTTATTCAACATTTCTTGTGTTTCTTATGAAGCCTTTAATGCAAATTTATGACAATTTCTTAAAGCAAAAAGTTCAGAATTATTGTGTTAAAAGCATAAAATTTAAATTAAAGTTTGTGTCTTAAGTCTTTCGTATCTTTTTTTATAAAATTTCTTTGTTCGATTTGTTTGTCAAATAAGTTCATTTTTAAGATTTTTCCAGCAGATTCAATATGTCGACTTGTATAGTAACTAAGACTCTTACAAAGAGTACACCTAATTTATTGGATTAAAGCGCCTGCCGCTTCAAAAAGAGGGTGCAAGAAATACTTGACTCCATCCGATCCTTATACTATTTACACCACTAGTATATGTCTGAAAATGGCAAACAATTCTCATGCATTTTCAGGTGCTTCAAAGTCAATTTTGAGGTTTCTCGAACGCATACAGAAGAGGACCATTATTAGACAACAATTTAATAATTTACTGGAGCCATGGATTCTATACAAATCGCCTTTATCTAGTGATGTTCTGTTAATAAATTCTGGCTGCTTAAAAATTCTTTGCTTAAGGTACCCAAGCGCTGGGTCCATCTATGGTATCCTTTCCTTCTTTGTCATTAAAGCTTTGCTAGAAGTTATTGCGAGATATTCCTAGTCTCCGGAAGCATATACTTGGAGGCCAGTTTTCCATTCTAACTGTTACGAGGTTCTTAAGGGCGACTCTGATTAGGTTTAATTCACATTTTCTTATGCATACACCCTCCCAAGGCAGATTTGATGGAGCTCTATACAAATAGTTTCATTATTCCATTCTTTGCAAAGGAATTAAATTTGTTTGAGACAATTTGCTTGCCTACTTTGCAAAGGCATTCAAATCTTAGGTATGATTTCATACGAATTTTCTGTTGTTTCAGTTTTTACAAGTGCAACATCAATGTTACAACCTTTCGCGCGTTGAAGAAGCCTTATAAAGGGGGTCCAGAAATTCTTGAACATTTTTAATTGTGTTATACATACTCTCTAGATAGCTTTCTTGTCAGTAGGTATGGGTATATCTCCACTGGAGATACCCTGATACCAGATTCACTAAGCGGCAGCCATTACAGCTATTATTTCAGTTGGAAGTAGAACTGGGAACAATCTAAGATTCAACTTTCCAACTTTTTTGCACGATATTAGTCTGTCAGTGAATGAATGAATGATGTTCTCTGGTAGTTCTGTACTATTATCAGAATGGCATCCATTCGGTATTTTTGTAATTATAATTGGTTTTGAGCATTGTGTAGATATTAAGAATATCAGATCAACTTTATCTCAAATCATGATCTCCACCATCCATATAGAAAAAATCACTCTCGAATTTTCTATCCATTCGCCGCAGTTGATTTTTCTTTACACTGGGTTTCGCCAGAAGTTTATTCGAATTCGAATTCAATGGCTGCTGAGTCTGCTTAGGGTACGTCTAATCTGTTTCCATATGCTTTATTGAATTTAAATTGACATTACCTTCTAATATATATGTATATTGATCCCTTAGTGAATAATTCATTTAAAGTTTGTTGCTTAAGTCTTTTGTTTCTTTTTCTCTTTCTTTACAGATGTTGTTCCCGAGGAACTTCATTACAGCACAGACTCCATTTAGAAGACTGTAATTATTATTATTTTTATTAAAGAAAACCAACGTCGTTGTTATTTTATTGATCATGTTTTTAAGTATAAAACGACAACAACAGCAGCAACAACAACTATTAAACCAAAATCCTTACATACAACAACCTCTTAAAAATCCCTTTAACGAATGTATTAAATAACATTCAATTGAAAATATTTCATGTATAAAAGAAAAAAACAACGAAATTCATTGAAAAATTTAGTAAAAAAATCTTAAAACAAATTCAAATAAAAAACCAAAAAAACGAAAACAAATCTTCTTCATGTCTGCTGTTCGACGCAATGTTGCCAACAACATGTTGTTTACATGTCTTACACTTTTGCATTATATGGCCTATCACTTATGCTTTGCCACAGCACATACAACTTCATCGAGCACATCCACCTCATCATCATCATCCGCCACAGCTATTTTATTAAATGATATGGTAAAGACACCGGATGACATTATGAGCTCAGAAGCTAGAGGCTCTGTTGATCGCATGGATATCGTAAGTAATTTATTACCACGTCCCACCAATTTTCTATTGGATTCGATAGCATCAACAGCTGCTGGTAATGCTATACAAGCGGTGAATTTAACGCGTCAACATGATGGTGATGTCTTTTGGACCAGTGGTAAGTGGAGAGCCTGTAAAAAGAGACAAATATTTGTATTTGAAAACGATTTAAAAATATATTTCAGGTGTCAACACTTGCAATATGGATACGTGTGTAGGTCTGTCCAGTGGTACGGCCTCATGGTTGGCAAAAGGCGTCAACAAACTGGGTAAGAACTTTTGAAGAGAATAAAATAATTATGTTTGGAAATGTGTGACCATCTTAAGTAGAATTTTCGTAACCCAAGTGGGGTAAGTTAAGTTAGGCCAAGTTAAGTTAACAACAGACATACCGGTGTGGTGGAAAATACCGTATGCAGGGATATAGAGATGATCTGGAAACTGCCTAATGTGGTCTTTACATTTTAACGATAACACTTTACTTACTTAATTAGTTATGTAAACCCTTCAGTGAGGATTACAACCTAGCTTCTCACAACACCAGTGTTATGTGTGTAAGTTTTATACATGATTGGCGGTACCTGTGGTTTAAAAGGAATGAAAAATCCTCCAATCCTTCGTTATACAAGAAAAAATAATTTTTTTTAAAAACCCACGTTTAGCTGCATCCATTATATCTAACTTAAGCTGGTCACATTGAATTTTTCATCACCATTTTGTACAAATCATTCAAACATTTCTTAGAAAATAAAAAAAAACTCTTTACCCAGTCATTACTAACGTTTCGTTTTGCTTTTTTTTCTTTTTGTTTGTTTTATGGCCAACTCTCAGGTTCATTGGCTGATACGATTGGTGGCAGTAAATCGCAATTAGAATTATTGATGCGACAACAAAAACAACAACAACAGCTAAAAAGTAAAACAACATCAGCAGCATTGCCATTGGTAGCAGCAGCTATGACAGCCAATAATGGTGGGGAAAGTTGCCAGTGTCGCTGTTTGCCGTACTTGAATACATATCGTGAAGATCTGGGCATATGTGTGGATGATATACATGGTATGTATAAAACTAAACAGTTAAATAAAAATACAAAAAAAAAACATATTAAATATTGTATTACAAATATAATAACAACAAAGACAACAACAATGACAATAAGAAGAAGAAAAAATCAAGAAATGATTTGTTCATCCAGAAAACATTAGAGTGAGCTAAACATAGGAGAGGCGAAAACAAGATGTTTAAAGCAAGTTTGTTGCTTAAGTCTTTTGTTTTCATATCTTTTTCTCTCTTTCTCTGCAAATAAAATAATTGTTGTTAAGACGTGCATTGTTTGATATGTCATGATATGGTAATACAACAACCATATTTTTATTTTAGTTATTGCTGTAGTTGTTGCTGTCATTAATTATAATTTATTGACCTGTTCGTTGTAACAAAACAAATGACATTTTTCTACTCATTTAGTATTAAATTAATAAATTTTTTTAATTTACTTCGTTAATGAACAATGCATTGTTTATTCATACATTCAAATGGTTTATTAAACTTCTTTTCAATTCCCTTTTAAATAGTCAAAATAATAGGCAGTCAAGTGCAACATACGTTTGCAAAGCCATATTAGTCCGGTATACACAATAAATAATAACGAAAATAAATCCATTATTATAGTGAAGCAGTGCCAGTTAAATGTTTAATTTAAACATACTATTACAACTACTACTCATTATCGCTATGGTATTATTTCAATTTCAATTTGAAGTTAATTAATGAAAACAAAATAATGGCATGTTATCTAGCCAAAGTTAAGAAATGCAAATTTTTCTTATGGAAATTGCAAAGCCTTATAAGCAGCAAAACCTATTAGTATAGGGTGTGGTATTTTTGTGGTAAATATGGTAGCAAATAACTAAAATTTTTGGGAAAAAATTGTAAAATTTAGAAGAGAAAATGAAAGTTTATATCGTTAATTAATAAGCGCGTCTTTAAATGTTTCGAGTATAAAATACAAGAAAACGTATACAATTGTGAATTAAGAATTTCTTTTTATATAAAAATTGTTGCGCTTACACTAAAGACCTGGGTGCCCTGATAGTTTAGTGGTTAGTGTACTAAACTATTAGTGTGAGAGTCGTGAGTCAGATTCCCACCAGGTCTGTTACACTACACCGAGCTTGGGTCCATGGTAGAGACCATACATAAGAGACCATTTTATATACAGGTTCTTCCAACAGGGATTCCTACAGTTTGGCAATTATTAAGCACCAACCTGTTAAACCTACATATATGTATACATAATTGGCCATTACAACCCTTCAGTCAGGATTACGGCCTTGCTTCTCAACACCACTTATGTTGTGTGCGTTAATGTTATACATGAGTGGAAGGACCTACAGTTTAAAGTCGACTCCGAACGACAGATTTTTGAGAAGCTTTTCATTGCAATTTTTTATTTACTCTCAGAGTTTATGCCAGAAATCTGCTGAGAGGAAGTCGCCGAAGAAATATTTTTTCACATTTCGTTTTGATGTCTGACCGTCGATTTTAACCGTGGATTCTCGTCTAATCAGCCAACACACTAGACTACGGCGACTACATATTTCCAATAAAGCGTCGACGGGGTGTGTTTACTGAGTGGACTCATCATTCAACTATCGGGTCGTCCAGTAGGTACTTCCGAAACAGTTGATAACAGCAATAGAAATATTTTTTCATATTTCGTTTTTATTTGAAAAGTTTGGCCTAGGACAATGGCTTCACGTCTAATAAGCTAGCAAACTACCTACTAAACCACAGCAATTTTCAAAACTTATTTGACTAAATCATCATTCACCAAGACGTGTTTTGTGCGGCATCAAACCCTTAATTTTCACTGAAAATTCATGTTCAGCGATGAGGCCCATTTCTCTACGTACATATGTGTACGTAAACAATAAAATTGTAGGTAGGTTAACAATAAACATGAGATACAAAAACTCTAATGCTCCACGAAAATGTCACCGTTTAGTGAGAATTCCAAGCTGTGTATGTCATCGTCATCATATTTCGTTGAGAAAGAAGTCAGCTAGGTCATCACTGACTATAAGTCGATGATTACCAACGTCTTGGATGATCTGAATACCAACCACATGTGGTTTCAACAAGACAGCGCTAAGTGCCACATAGCTTATGGAAACATTTTTATTCTCCATGTTTATTAGAGGAGTCCAGTACGCTAGGATATCATATTTGAAGTTCTTTGATTACCTATTAGTTAATTACAGTGCAAATGCGTCATTTGAATTTTTGATTATATAGCCATCGCTGATAATTTTATAGCCGATGTACTTGCATCAAGCTCCTGTGCTAAGCAGAAATCTTTCTTTAGTTCTACTTTCACATGTTTCCAAATAAATAGAACTTATTCCGTCTGTAGTAACGTCTCTTACATTGTAGACATTCTCTCAGCTCACTATATAACTGCTGAGTATATTGAGAGACTCTGCCTATGATTTCTGTCAAGCTGGAAAATCAATGGAAGAAGATTTAAGTTCAAATGCCAATAGCTGAACGCAAGCTTTACTTATTCGATTTGCCCTTGCTCGATATTTTAATGGAGCATGTTTCTGCTGGTGGCTGAGGTCTAACTTACTGGTCAAAGACACATAAATATGAACATAAAAGAAGTGGAAAATATATTTCTCTCTTGAAAAAGTCTCACAAATCTATTGTTAGGTCTTAATGTTGTACTGCATTTCTGCCAATTTTATTCAATTTTACCAGACATAATAGGGCGGATGTGAGAATTTACAACGAGTTGAGAGAAGTTTGAATCCAGTTTAAACATGGTAATGGTCAATAATGGTATGTATGTATGTTGGTGTAGTTTAGTGACATCAAATGAAGCCGGGAATTAACTAAACCTTCAGTCTGCTATTCAAACTCTCTATGCTAATTGTTGGCAGTGGTTAATATTGACTTGTCAGCCACCTCTAAGACTTAGGTTCATGTGTGCTCAAATGAAATTCGATTTTAAAAACGCTACCATTTCCATTTCCTTAATTCTTCAATGAGTGCCCATAAAACATTTTCTTTCCATTAACTATGCAAATTGATGCTCATTAGCTGGAGGCAATTATGCCAGAAAATATTTCTTAATACCTTGCAGCTGTCTAAATACAGCTATAAAGGGAAAACAAGTTGAAATTTGCATTTCATTCATAATTTTCCATCAGAAAAAAGTACACTTTTTAAGGCGTCTTTTGTTTTGGTTTTTTCCCCATCAGGTTTTTGTCTTAAGTCTTTTGTTTATTACTCGTGTATGTATGCATGTATGTATGTGTTAATAACTGCTACTTGTTACATACAAGGAAGTTTACAGCTGTACCAGTTTTATAATCCACATCAAATCAAATCATGTTTAACATCTTTTTCTTTTTTTTCGGTCTGCTGTCTTTCCTTGCTTCTCTTCATGTTTCACATCTTTTTTTGAAGAGTTTTCTGTTTTAAGTTTTCTTTCTCCATCCATCAAAATATTAGGAGAAGCCGCAAGTTTGTCATTGTTTAGCGGTGGTTATAAACAATAATAAATGAATTGAGAAACTAAAGAAAATAGAAAAGAAAAAATCTCCCAAAGTAAAGTCACACAAACTGACATGGGGAACAGTTGCTTAAATATCTGACAGATTTCTTTATGCTGTTTGTTGTTGCGTTTTTTCTAATTTTGAAAAATTATTTATTAATGTCGCAATATTTCGTTGTTGGAAATGTAACAAGTGGCAGCAAATGGTTATTAATTTTTTTTTTTTTGTATGCTTCAGCTTCAGCTTCTGTTTCTTCTTAAATAATAGCAATAATAACAATAAAGAAGAAGAAAAAAACATCATCATTTGAAATAAAAACAAGTGGAACAAATTTTGAAATGAAATGGAAAGTAAAATTCACTAAAATGTAGCAACATGTGTAATAATTATAAACAATAGCTTGTGAGATAGAAAACAACAAAAAAACAGCAGCAGCAGAAAAAAAGAAGAAGTCAAATGAAGTTACATGATATTGTTGTTGAGTTTTATTTACTTTTCCTTACTACAAATCAAGTAGAAAATCATAACAATTGTTTGGAATGAATGAATGAAAATATTTTTTAGAAAACTTTTAACAATTTTGAAATAAAATATAATGAGCGCAGAAGAAACAAACAAAAACCCAAAACAAGAGGCATTAATACAGATGTAATATGTGAAATGAAATGATTTTTTTATTTCTTTATTTTTTGTTAAGTGTTATAATATTTTCGGTATCGTTAAGTGAAAGTGAAATGCTGTTTAATAAAAACAAATTTTATTATAATTGGCAACCAAAAAAAAAGTAAAACCAAATTTAAAATCATATTTAAAACATGGCATCTACAAATTAATAGTTCAAGCAGTTTGGTTAGCGCCCTTAAACTTACAATATTTAGAAAACAGTAAACAGTGTGTGCAAAAAAACTTTGAAATCTTCCGGTTATTTAAAAAAAAAGCATCGACTACATTTTATTTCTCTCTTTTTAAAGTGGAAAAATTTTATCGTGTATTAGACTTACTTGACAACACTATTGCCTAGCATTTAAACTAGAAGCGATTGTGTCCAAAAAATGCATTAAAAACACTATTAGAAGCTGTAGTAAAAAATAACAAAATCTAGGGTTGATCACATCCTATATGGCCAATAACTCTAGCACATAAATCAGGCTAAATTTGACACAGATGACATGGAATATGTAGGCTTGAGAATAGCTATGGTTTGTGGCATGTCTGCATGCATATGCAACTTAAAAACTGCCCACAAGAAAAAATCGGTAACGGCCTTAAATCGCTCGATCTCATAGCCAGTTCATCTCAGCTCATGTCAGTTGAACACACTTTTCTCTTAAATACCTCCAAGGAATTAACAGCGTTCATGCTTCTGTTTTATAGAGAATCACTGGAAATATCACCAAATTGAAAAGCAATATTTTCCATTGAATCCACAATGGCATTTGTTAACAACAGTAATTCTACGCCTGATCTTCATGCTGTCATTATTTTCGCTGGTAACGGAGGAACCGAAGTAGATAAATCGATTGACAACGACAAATGTACCGTTGTTGACCGAAAACTGTGGTCTAATACGCCATTCAACCCTAATTGGGGATAACATACCATTCCCAGACCCATTCTGACAAACTTTCCTTCTATAGCATTACAAGCAGCAATAAGATCTTGCCTGGTGCGCCCTAATAATGACAATGTTATAGATGTACACAAGCAAATGGATACTTTTGTAAAAAGTAGTGTTATTGGCATGAATTTCCGCATTCCGCAGAACACTCTGAAAGATGAAGTGTTAAAAAGATCACATGATAAAGCATCTTCTGAAACCTTGCATAGTATTAAAGGATCTTTTCTAACCTCAACAGATCTGTAGGAGTTATCCAACATCATACTGCACAGCCTTAACTGCTTTGCAGGAATATCGAACTCAAACTATATCCGGGATATCGATTCTTACCTTATGGATCTTCTATAGAATTTGTCATCGATGTGAATATCTGTTAAATGGTGAACTTATTAATCGGAAGTTGCGCTGATAAGGCCTAAAAAGTACTTTCGCTAGTGGCAGTGGTCGTTAACACAATACATTCGTAAGAACCTTATATGCAATAGAAAAAAGCCTTTCATTGTCCCAGTATCCCAATGAAACACATAAAGGTGTCCTGTCAACTAACTTGCTATTTGCATCAGTGATATTCCTCATTCTAGAAAGATCTTACACCCCATGTTAACGCTTTAAATGCATCTAAATTCCGTTTTACTGTCAATGCCTATTTAAAATCCTTATAAAATATTGCATCACATCCACTTCAGTTGAAAATTTAAATTAAAGCACATTAAACCGCAAACGTTTTCCTTAATTGCACTGTAAATGCTTTTAACATAAAACAAAAGACTTAAGACACATACAGGATGATGATAATAAAAATTTTTACAGCGAACAGCGAACAACTTAAATGGCAATTATTTGGCAAATAAATTAAAATCATAAAACACTTTTATTTTCAATAACAAGAGAGAAGAAAAATAAATTTTATCTTCTTAATAACCTTGAAAAGGTTTAGAGATTACCTTACAACTGACTTTAACTGCCAATGACTTTACCTCAAACAGCTGCAGCAGTAGCAGTAACAGTAGCATTTGGGTAGTAAAATTAGTTTATTGAACTTCTTTTTTCGCGTTTTTTTTTCTTTTGCGCATATCAGTTTATGATGCTATTAAAGTAACACCTATAAACGCTCATAAAAATGCACTTAAAAAACCAACTACAAGCCAACTACGGCCATACGTCACTTTTTATGGCTGGCTGTTGGAGTTAGAATATCGGAAAGAACGTCCCTCTTTAATTTTATTTGCCATCGTAAACTAATTGCTGAGATGACTTTTGTAGCCTTAAGCAAAATGGTAGCAATTGTTAGTTGGTTTCTAAGCACTTAAGCCATTAAAATCCATGCTAAAACAGACAACAGGTAGCTAATACCCCTGCTAAGTGATTTAGAAACACTTTCCTTAGAACAAGGAAATGCCAATGAAAGGACGAATAGTTTTTAAATGATTTTTTTAATGCAGGTTTACAATATTGGTTAGCAATTGTGGATTGTTGTTGATTAAATGATTTGATGTCCCTTAAACTCGTTAAATTATTACTGAAGATTAGTATGAGGGGCACAGGATTATATTTTTTTTTTTCAACGAATTCAAAAGCCAAAGACTGCAACTAATTGCTGGCTTTTAGGCGCAGATAATGAAATGGTTAGTTAAAAGCCTCTTAACCATGCTAATATTAACATCAGAGAAGTTATTATTGACATGTTTAATCTGACCGTACATAGGCAGTAAGACCATCAGGCGCTTAGCTGCTATTAAGTTGACTGCTTACGAATCCAAGTTATTTTAGATTTCAAGTTATGCGGTAGTTCGCGCCTAAGGCAATTTCCTTACCGCTGTTTGAGTAAAACACTTCTCTCGACAGTAAAGAAAAAATTGTCGAAAGTATTGGTGTGGAGAGATAGAAACTCGTCTGATGCTAAGTGTGTTGGTTACAATCTAAACTTTTGCTTGGTAATTACAATCGAAAGAGATTTGAGTCACGTTACAGAATACCTATAAAAATAGTAGCCTCAATGAGTATTTTCTCAGGATAGGGATACTGTTAAGAGGAAAATAAATCTCCTGAAGACATATTTTCAATCTATGAGGCCTGAATGCATTTCAGAAAGAAACACATGTGTACTTATCAAATACTAGTCAGGAAGTTATCCTTGTTACCGTTAAGAGATGCCTTAGTAATGCCGTCATACGATCTATTATTCTCCGCTCAAATTTTACAGAGTATCCCTGTAATATGTACTCCAAGCCTATAGTCTTGACAAACTTCTGGATGCTGCTTGGTGTCTGCCCAGCACCTAGTATGCTTCCAAGTATTTTCTTCTAGTTTGTATTAATCCCCTTAGGTTGCAAGAATATGTTTCAGAGATGCATTCTCATATTTCTCAACTTTCTCCACTTTGTTCGTGGAGTTATTTCATTGTAAAATAAATCCATGATTCCAGTGCGACATACATAATTGCTCATTACAACGCTTCAGTCAAAATTAAGACCTAGCTTCTGACGTCACACATGTAGTGTGATGCCCTCTAGTGACGGGGAGTGGACTCCAAACAAAAGATTTTTAAGAAGATTTTCATGGGAATTTTATTTACTCTTTAGCCGAAGAAATGTTGTTTCATATTTCGTGAGGTTTGAACAGTGGCCTCACGTCCAATAAGCCAACACACTACCTACTAGTCTGCGGTGACAATAGGGCGACTTCATAAAACGAGAACATAATTATGAGCACATTTCTGCTACCCCCGTGTAAGGTTAATAACTTACGTACTTACTCAATTGGTCATTACACTCCTTAAGCTAGGATTACAATCTAGCTTCCCACAACTTCTATGTTGTGTGTGTAAATTTTATACTGGAGTGGCTGCAACTACTGTTGATATTGATTCTGAATGACAGATTTCTGCGATTTTTTTATTTTGTCTCAGAGGTTTTGCCAGCAATCTGCTGAGTGGCAGTTGCCGAAGAAATATTTTTTTAAATTTTGGTCTGTTCGATGTGTCTGAGCTGGTGTTTGATCTGTAAACTCTGCCCAAGTTGAATTGAGCACCTCTTTCGTTTATGTATACTTTTGCTTGGAAAATATCTGGAGATGAAGTCACTGAAAGAAATTTTGTTTATTTTTCATTTTGTTTGAGACCTAGACTAAGACGACTTCACATCTATGAAGACGTCCATGCTAAGGTGTAATACTGATGATTTATTTATAGAAAATTTCAATAGCTATTAGTCATCTGTGTAGTAGGCTCAGGCCCTAAGATGTTTTTAAATTACTCATAAGAAAATATTCCTTTGGATTCTATTTTCAGAATGCACTTTATCACCATTTGTAAGCGGTTCATCATCGGAAAAAATTCCTTTTGTTTTCCTGCCATTAAGGGGACAAATTATATATCCCAGCAGAGAAATTAGTTTTGCAGGTAAGAACAAAAGATGGACTGTAATGCTGTTAATAAAATGCTGAAATTTAAATTTTTCTTAAACTTTATTTAGATATACGTACACCAGTATGTGCAGTAACTGGTGCACAATATTTAACGGCTAATGGTTGGTCAGATCTACGCAATCCAATTGATACGGATTATCCATTTCGCATGTTTCGTGATGAGGGACGCACTTTTTTGCAGGTGAGTCGAAGAAGAATGTAAAACACTTTTCCTTTTAAGACAAAAACAAGAAAGATAGAAAGAAAAGAGTGTGTTTGAAAAATTGCGTGTTGAAAATCAGAGCAACACAGCAAATCAAATGGAAAATATTACAAGATTTTGATTTTCATTTTTCTTTTTTACTTCTGTTATCTGTTAGAGATGCGATATGAAGAAAATGTTGTACAAATTAAGTGGGTTTTAATGTCTTTTATTAAGTTTTTCATTTTCTTTTAAAATTTTTTCTTTAAAATTCTGATTTTTTTTATTAATTTTTGGTGTGTAGGTTTTAGTAACAATATTAATTTGTTTTAAAATTAAAGACAATTTAAACATTTAAAAATACATATATTTTCCGTTTGAAAGAAATTATAAATTATTAGCACGATGGTGTTAAAATGTAAACGTGGAAATCTGTTAGCGTGACAAATTTCTTTTCAAAAAAAGCAAATAATTTGCCTCCATTCAAAAGCAGAGCATGTGTCTTAAGTCTTTCGTTTTCTAACGATTTTGTATGTTTTTTTATGTCTTCATTTCATGTGCGTTGTTTCGGTTTCGGTTTTGATTTCGTTGTCTTTTTGTTTGTTGCTATAGTTTTATTTATGTTGTGTGTGTGTAAAATACATTTAACGTTTGTCGCTTAAGTCTTTAGTTTTCGTTTTGCATTTGAAATAATACCAGACAGTTACACATAAATTTTCTTTTTTCGTTTGTCAAGTTATAAATTTGTTTTCTTGTGTGCCTCTTTGTTTTCATTATTTTCGTTTTTATTTGTTTCTTTTAATTTCCATGTCGTTTTTCCAGTGGCTGGGCGAAGCCGATTTGCGCCATAAAATGCAAGGTCGTCTTATCGTTGTTCATTTGGTGTGCCGTGATATGACTTTATCACTGAATGTCTCTGCAACAACGACAGGTAAATTTAAATGTCATTTTATTTAAATGAACTTATAAACAATGGTTCTTTTTTTCTTCTTCCTCTTCTCTATTTTCTAGATCAACTGAAGGCACCCAAAAATGTTTTCTCGCCTTGTGTGGCGTTTCGCGTCAATGGCAGTCCAGTGAAGTATGCGAACAGTAAGTTTTTTTTTATTGACTTTGTGTTGCAACTTGCACCATCCTTTTGAAACCAAACATCGTTCACATCAATACCATGAAGAGCGGGTACAAAAACAAATCGGTTATCATTTTGCCATAGGTACCTCCATTGACCGTAATGGTTGGGCCGTTCTCATTTTCAAAGAAATATGGGCCAATGATGCCTTAGTTCCACAAGCCGCACCAAACAGTCACTCGTAATGGGTGCATTGGCTTCTGTAAGACAATGTGTGGGTTTTCTGAGCCCCAAATATGGCAGTTTTGCTTATTAACGTACGCACCCAATCGAAAAGATGATTTTTTTTGGCAAGATCGACATCATCGTACAGTTCCTCGTTGACTCAATAAATCCCAAAGTTGCTCAAGCGTAAATTGCTTGAGTACGTTCAGTAGAGATAATAAACTGAATTTTGTGACAGAATAGATTGACATTATTAGGTTGGAAATTACCGATGGTTCTAATTTAAATCAGTAGATGGTCCACCCTGTAGATTGAAAGAGGAAGACGAGTATGTCACAAAATTAGCTCATGTCTTAACTGCAATCACAGCAGTTTGACGGAATTTTTGTATAGTTAGTCCTTCTTAAATACATTCAAACCATCTTGTGTTTAATCTTTAGCACCTTCACTATCTACTGATAGCTTAGGAGCTAATTAAGCTCTAACATAATAAAATGTCTCCAATTTTCCCCGCTATTAGCTGACCAGTTGAGAAATGAGTCCTTAAATACTAAACATCAGGAACGGAACCTTAGTCGAGCATTCACTTTCAGTGTGTCACGCGTTAAACTAAGATATTTGACTCGTAGACCTAAACCTACCTAAACGATGACTTAAAGAATCATATTTACCAAGAATATCACCTAAGGTTTAACCATTTAAACAGGTGTTCGTTTGATGCAATCAAATTATAGCATCAATACCATGTGAATTTAGAAATAGAAAAAAATCAAGTTTGTTTCTTAAGTCTTTCTATTTCCCCATATAAAAAAAAACCTTTTTTTTTTTATTTTTCTTTCTTTACTACCACAGATGTCTCCGAGGTTCTATTTCAAGCTGAAACTACAGCCACCTTGGCATCAACATCGGATGGCATGAGCACCAAGGAGTACATTGTCATTGGCGTGTGTAGCTTGCTGTTGGGCTTGATTTATGTCTCTTCGGTTTTCTTGTATTTGCATATGAAAAAGCGTAAAAATCGTGATCAAAGTCGTAGTCGCAATTCGTTGGACGACATAAACAATGAAATAAATTATCCGAAAAACGATCAGGTTACATTTGGTGCACCCTTTACACGCAGCGGCAGTTTATATTCGGCGGGAAGTTTGACTACCTCCAATGAGCCCAGATCAAGGGCCTCATTGAGTAGCTTGAAAGAGGAGATGGGTATTGTGAAAAATAATCCATTGCTACAGCATTTTCCACAACTGAACGATCATCATTCGGGTTTCACCAGCGACATATCGAATTCGAATAGTGAATGTGAAATGGATAGCAGTGCGGGTGGTGGTGGTGGTGGCCCGAATGCATATCATGATAAAATTAAGCAGGTTAGTAAAGTAATTTGACTTCTTGTCAGCACGTAAATGAATATTTTTCTTTCTCCAAAGATGCAAACCAATGCCTTAATCCATCCTCAAATGTCTATGAATAATGGTTCGCCCATAGGCTCCCACCATTCTTCGCATAATGGTAGCCAGAGCCAAAGCGGTAAAGATGACGATGGCTTAGATGGCAATGCCAATGGCCAGGAAATGGCCGAGTGTTTGCCAGCAGAAAATGTTGCCATCATAGAGGAGATGATGACCGAAGAAAAATTGGAAAACTTAAGAGCCATGGTTAGTGGCAACATACGTAAAAAGTTGTACTTTAATCCCGCCTACTTTGAGCCTCACTTATTGGCGGTAAGTTATTCAAGCTTTTCTCTACACAGTTAACCCATTGTATGGCATTTTTAGTAACTTTTTATTCTGAATATTGTTCGCTTAACTAATTGCAGCAACCGCCACCAGCAGCCTTGGAATTCTTGCAAAAGATACGTGAGGTCATAGCCATAGCCAAATATAAAATGGCTACTAAACGTTATCAGCCCTCATTGACTCTTATACCCGAAGAGGGTTCGGCGCGTAGCAATACCCCATCACAGTATGGCTCACAATTGCAAAATTCTCCCGAGTGTCATGGTTGTGCCAGCAATAGATGCAGTGGTCATGTGAAGAATTGTGGCGATAAACGTAACAGCATTGAAAAATGGTTGGAAATGGTACATACCACAGAGGATAATAGGAATAGTCCCGCCCAGGATAAGGCCAGGCAATCGCCTAGTCGTACCGGTTTTAGTAAATCCCCAGACAGTGCACAAACATCTGCAACAGCTCATGGCCAAATGACAACCGGCAAGCGCATATCAGCACCCAAACAGAAGCCTCCGCCTCCTCCTACACACAAATTGGCAACAATACATTCTGTAAGTAATTCACAAAATTCAGAGGAAGAAGAGGAAGCCGATAGAGATAATCAATATCATCACTCTGCTGCCAATCTCTATCAGAGAGCCAACAATCATCAAGTCCGACAGTCTCTGAATGGTGGTGGTATGCCTTCAAAATTAGACGCCTATTCGGTGTTGACTGCCTCCGCCCATATGTATGGTTTTGCCGAGACGGGCGGTGAGATTTACAACAATCCAAAATTTATGCTACACGATTCACCCGCAGCTTCCCAAAGAAGTCGCGGGTCCTCCCAGCGTTCACGCAAACGTCTCGATGTTCTGGATCAGTATGCGGCCGCCTCCACACCCACTTCGTTGTCATCCACCGAGAGACAACACTACAATATGTTGCGCAACATGGAGCAATTGAACGACACTCTGGATGCAGGCACTCTCGAAAGAATACATCAAGAGTACACCAATACCCTGAGATCTAATGGTAGCTACAATTTGGACATACCCACACCCGATTATGATTCTACCATGGAGAAGAAAATCAAAGATATTTACAATAACACACAAAGTAGTGGTCCCTCCGTGCCTACACCCGATTACAGTTCCCTGAGTCGCAAATCATTGAAACAATACCAGCCTGATTCGCCCATATACCGGCGAAAGAGTCCGCAATATCTGATAGTGGACTATGAGACCGATAGTTTGGAAAGATTAGAGGCCACCAAACGTAAAAGTTCTCAGTCTTCTTCCTCCCCTTCCTCCGATGTTAGTTCCCAACTAAGTCCCAGCTTAAGTACAGCCTTGCCTTTGGAAGAGGAAATGGAGATCAGCCATACCGTTTACCAGGGTGATGGTTTCAATAGCAAATCCCTCAACTCGCATAAGAAAAATCTCATACGTACCTTAGATCCGAATGTTAAGAACAAGGATATGGCTTCACGCATCAAATATGATACGCCCTTTCGTGGCAGCATGACCATTGAAGTGGAACATGAGCCTCCCTCGGATTTAGAGCGTTCAACCGACAGTGATCAGTATGAGCCGGATACTTTGGATCGTAAGCCTAAAAAGCAAAGCTTTTGTGATGTTAATGCCTGGTCGAATAACGATATCAAGCGGTCAACCGATCATTTAAGTTCTCCACTACAATCTTTGCCAGACTTAAGTAAGCGGCCTGGCCAAGTGGAAGCCCAAAACTCCTTCAGGCTCAAGCCTAATGATGGTGCCGAACATGGTAGCAAATGCAAAAGACAAATAAGCAGAGATTCGGCTTATGAAAGTCAAGTAGAACTGAGAAGGCCTTGTGGTAATGATCTGACAGAGGAGGATAACTCCACCAAAGTCAATAATTTAAGAGACATTTACCAGTCGTTGTTGGTAAGACAGAATAGTGACTGCAGCTGTAAATGTGGCGGTCAGGCGACAAGTATGTTTTTGCAGGAACAAATCGAAGATCTCAGCGACAAGGGCCGCATATTAACCTTAGAAGCTAAACATTCACGACGTCAGCGTAACAGCCAGCCACCCTCACCGCCACCTGCCACCATGGTGGAGATCTCTAATGAATCCTCAAACAAGTGTACCATTAAGATATCGACACCCAAAGCCAATCGAAATAGTGCACCGGCCGATAAAAGGCCCACCGAATATGTGGAACCACGCATACACCAGAAATCCAATGTTAAAGAGGAACATCGTACTATGCCGCCTCCCAAGAAAACACATTCCCCGAACCACTTGAGACGCAGTGTTAGTACAACACCACCGTCCAGAATCAAAAGAAGCCTGTCACAATCACCTCAGACACCGCCTCCGCCACCACCACCTACCTCGGCCTCTACCACTTTAAATAGTCGTACCAGTCGTGCCTCTTCCAACAACCCACAACATATCAATGCGGCTCATTCGCATACCGAAGAGGAGACCATGAGTAATCACAGTGAATCGACTGAAGTAACGGGGATTTCGGGTACAATGACAAATTCCGAGTTTGGTGGAACCATGGATAGAAAATCTTTGGCCAAGAAATTTAATAAAACGGACAAAACACAAGAAATAAAGTCCAAACACGATGTAAAACCTCTGAGAGATGCTATAAATGAAACCGAATCGGAGGCTTTGCAAACGGCAAAAAAACTAAAGGGAGAGGACTATGGTGCCATATTCAATACTCACATAAATGGTTTACGCAACGACTATAGTTTGAATAAATATTTGAATCGACGTAAGTCACAGGATCGCACCGATGATGCCAATAATCAACCGACGAATGATGGCTGTGTAATGGATTTACAGCAATTGGAAAATAATAACAACAACAACAATAACAATAATTTTAAAATTAGTAGCGATACCGATTCCAATAAACTGGATGTGGTATCGCTGAGTTCACGTTCCAATCGATCAAGCAGTCGTTTATCGGACCGAACTAAAGAAATGTATCGAAATGCGGGAGTACCGGTGGGCATAGCCTATCCGCAAAGAAGTAATGCTAACAACAACAACAATAATAATAGCAATAGTAATAACAATAACAACAACAATAACAACAATAGCAATAATAATGGTAACGGTAATGGGAATAATGCAACACCACCTGCCCCTCAACCGCCAGCCAGTAATGTACAAACCGTTTACCGTTGTGAAATCGAACCCGTACAATTGACTCATGGCATGCAAATAGCCATGGGCCTTAAGGATCGCCCCAAGAAAGCCAAGGATATAAAGAATGCCTGGAAAAAGTTCGTAAGCATGGCTGCATCAAAATTCAGTCCCACACAATCGCCAGCACCACCTTTCGATAAGAAATCGTCAACACTTTTGGAAGTATTGGAAAAAGATGAGGGTATAGCCTCACTAATAGAAGAACATCCTCAGGCCTCTACACCCAAAAGCTCATACTCAGCACCTGCCTCACAAAACTACTACGAACAAAGGTTCGGGCCCAGGCCACAGGAAATGGATAGCGGCTATATGAGTGCCGATTCCGGGGAGGCCCATAAAAGAACCTTCTACGATCGTTACAATTTTAAAATGATGTCCGAAAGGGATCGCATCATAAGGGTTAGCACGATAGAAGACAATTCGGATGGTGATAGCACCTTAACCGATAGACACAAAGGTCAAGAGCCTTCGGCACGCAGAGGTTCTATACTGGATGTTAATCATTTTGATGATTTCGAACATATTAATGAACAACAACAGCAGCTAAGCGTTAACAATTTAGAAAATCCCGCTGAAGCTGCCGAAGAGGTGAGTGATAATGATTCGGAGAAAACTTTAACCCGCTCAAATACTCAACGAAGACCAACTACACAATCAACGTCATCGTCATCGTCCTCGACGACGTTTACATCTGATGAGGATGATGAAGGCCCTAATACCACCAGTTATGGTTCATCGGAAACCGATGGTGAAACGAATGTGGACGATATGTGGGAATCGGGCGCCGAAAGTGTAGAAACACATTCGGTTCTTTATAAAAATGTACGCAAATCGTTAGAGAGATGAAAATAAAGGTATCAGTAGTAGATTAATAAGTTGTAGCATAGGTTTAGTTTTTAAAAAAGCTTTTAAGCTTTAATAGGTTTATAAAAGCTCTGTTAATTTAGAGTTGTATTTAAGGCATCTCTATAAGCTTTACCTCGAAAGAATAATTTTTTGTTTTAGGTTTAAATAATGGTTTTAAATTTGAAAGTTTTTATTCGAAAAGCTTTCTAAAGTTCTCTGGATTAAAAAGGTTTACAGGATTTAAAAGCCTTTAGAGAAGGGTCCATTAACGGTAGTGGGTTTTTAGGGTCATTACTCACCTTTTGCAAATGCATTGGCTTTTTCCCAAACTAGCTCACAATCAGCGTATCCACCTCCTTGTATATCGTCAGCCGGCTTCAATTGTTTCTTTAGTTGGATGTTATACGGAGGTCTGGAGTGCAATGTAATGGAAACGACAATTTCGGATTATCCCGTATACTTTCTCTAACAGACTATATCCATATTATTGGCAGTGCAGATTTTGTACTATGATGCATAAATTCCTCCCGTAAATATCGTAATAATCTTCCCAGTAGGCGTAGGCAGTCGAAAAGTTAGCAACATTTGCGTCACCGACTTCTTGGAAAATCTTTAACTATTTTTGGGCATTCTTTTCACGCAAACAAAACTTTTGTTCTAAAACTACAATAAGAGAAGATCTGTGTCATGGATTAGACTATCCAATAATAACCAGGGGTAGATAACCGGACTTTTTACAGAATACTATAGACTTGGAATACTTTTATTCAGAAGGGGGGCAGTCGCCGTAGTGTATAAAGTCCTGTGTTGGCTTATTAAAGGTGAAGACACAGTTCAAGCCCCAGGTTAGACTTCTCACAAGATTTCTGCCTAAAACTCTGAGAGTAAAATAAAATTACCATGAAAAATTTCTCAAAAAATGTGTCGCTTGGAATCGACTTTAAACTGTAGGTCCCGTCACTCATGTATAAAATTAATACACATAACATAAGTGGTGTAAGAAACTAGATCGGAATATGGACTGAAGAATTATAATGACTATGTAGGTGTATGTTCTACATACATACATATATAATTGGCCATTACAACCCTTCAGTCAGGATTACGGCCTAGCTTCTTACACCACTCATGTTGTGTGCCTTAATTTTATACTTGAGTGGCGGGATCCACAGTTTAATGTCGACTCTGAATGATAGTTTTGAGAAAATTTTCATGGCAGGTTTATTTACTTCAGAGTTTGTGTTAGAAATCTGCTGAGAGGAAGTCGCCAAAGAAATATTTTTGTTTCATATTTCGTTTTATTGATGTCTGGCCTGGGGCTCGAACCCGGGCTTTACGTCTAATAAGCGAACATACTACTACTAGGTTTTTAAATATCCGTATTCTCTAAAGGTAATCCTTTCATCCCCCTACATGAATGATATTTCAGAGGACAGTCTTGCCATACAGGCGGTTTTGAAATCTCTAAATTCATAACACGATATTTGCCTTTTTTCTTTTTGTTTTTGTTAAATAATTACAAGCATTTTTATAATTATTGTAGTCACCGTAGTCTAGTAGGTAGTCTGTTGGCATATTAAATGTGAGGCCTCGGTTCAAACCCCAGGTCAGAGATCTCTAACAAACCGAAATATGAAAAAACATTTCTTTGGCGATTGCCTCCCAGCAGATTTCTGAAAAAAGCTCTGAGCGTAAAATAAAATAAAATTGCCTTGAAAAGCATCTCATAAATATGTCATTTGAAGTCGACGTTAAACTGTGGATACCGTCACTCATGTATAAAATTAACACCTACACAACGTAAGTGGTGTGAGAAGCTAGGTTGCAAGCCCGACTAAAGGGTTGTAATGTGTAATTATGTATGTAATTATGTATGTATGTATGTAATTATTATATTTTCCAAACTGTAAGCAAGTTTTAATCATAAATTTTTATTTATAAACATGTGCAATCATTATATTTGGTTTTCAAAATAAAATGTGCAATTTTTATTAGATAATTATAAACAAAACCTTATATAATATAGTTATAATTATAATTATAAATATATAAATAATTAATTAGAAAAGTTAATTAAAAATAATTTAATTTTAGTGAAAAATGTGATATTTTTCCGTTGTCTTTGGCCGGAAATGTGCAATCTTTTAGTTTTTAATGCAATGCAATGTTAGTTTAATTTAAAATGTAATTTAAAAAAAAAAAGAAAATTATTTATAAATTAAATATAAAAATTACAAATATTAGCAATATTATATACATATGATATTTATAAAGTCATTTTATTATCATATCATATCATTAGATTTTTAATTATCTTGGACAGCTATGTATTCCAAATAGCCGCGTAATTATTAGGTGCTAAAATTTATGATTAATTTTCTAGTTTAAGAATTAATTTCATTACCTTATAGAAGAAAAATAAATTATATTGTATTTAAATGAAAATATTATTTATTTAAAGAAAAAAACAACAACAACAACATCATTTATTTGTTTAAGTAGTTAAATTCAAGGCATATTAATAAGTTTAATTTAAAAAAAGAAAAGTTTATAAAATAAATTCAATTTAATAAATACGTAATAAAATTAAATAAAATATTATTTAAAACATTATATCATTTAAAAATTCAATTTTTTATTAACCATTTTATTAACGAAAACATTTCTACAGCGAATTCCATATTGAGTCTGAAATGTGTCTGTGCTAAGGCAAATTGTTTTAAACAAATTCTACCACAGTTCACCACTAGTTTATATCATCACCTTTAGAAACAATTTTATGTAGAATTACAAAACATAGCATTACTATTAAATTATTTTTAATACCGTTTTAAACGTTTTAGCAAAGACAATAACCAGTAGACTTAAGAATAAAATGGTTTTTGAATTCACTTAATATTTGGAAAACAAGTCCTTTACAGATTTATAAACAATTAAAACGAAAGTTGTATTAATTAAATAAATTAAAATGACAGAAAGCATGGCTCTACTCTCTGTTTGATCACCCATTCTCCCTTGTAAAAGTGTCCCTAAGAAACTGATATCTCCTACTCTAAATACCCCTAATCTAATGTAACTTGCCGGGTGCTGTAGAAGAATAAACTCATTACATATACTATGAATCTTCAATCAAATACTCGCAATTGAAGTAGGTAGGTTCGTGAAAGTGACTGACTTACTTGACTTAATTGATCATTACAACATTTTAGTAAGGATTCAAACCCAGCTTCTCACACCACCTATGTTATATGTGTTACTTTTATGTGATCTTCAAGTTTTTTTTTTTAATTTTATTTCTTTCAAATAAAAACCATTATGACTGTAGAAAAAATTCTCTTTTTGCGGTTTTTATTTATAAGCAATACCCACTTTTATAATCGTTTGTTATTATTTTACTATCGTTTGCATTTGCGTACCCGCTTACGAGTCGCTCTGAATCACACTGCCTTAGCAAACAGCTGTAAGTGAATGACGCTGTCTTAAAAAAAACAATTCGTAAGATACACTATAAAATAATAAAGAGAGTAGGTGTGCGCTCAAGTCTCAGTTTGTTTGAAATACAATACAAAACAAGTCATTTATTTTGTCGTGGGATTTTAGCCACTTACAGTAACTTGACTTTAAAAGTTTAAACGAGTGACATACTCTGTTAAAGCAACAGTAAAGTTTCATTCATAAAGTAACACAAAAAAGAAAAAATAATTAAATTAAAAGTGCTATAAAGAAGGTGTTGTGTGGTATTGTTTAGAATTTTTGAAAGATTTTTCTTTTAAATTTCAAACACAAATTAATAAAAGAATAAAAAATAGAAATCAAGAGTTTGAAAAATTTTAAAGGTAAGTTTAGCAATTTTAAAAACAAGGGAAACACAACAGAAGCATATCGTTTCCATCTGGCCATGCATCTGTAAAAGCTTACTAGGCATTTCTAAGACTAAACACTTAACTATTCATTTCATTAAAAAATAATCAGGTTTTTTGCTTTAAAAGTACACGTTTTCATGTAGACAACCATAGCTTTTCTCGTGACAATCAGAGGGCTGCCCATTAGTAAAATATTCTCTATGCGGATCTATCGAGCAGTCATAAAATCCCATGCGAATATCATATCAACGTTGGGATTTGTTAATGCAAGTCGCCTATTTGTCCTTTACATGAATCAATTTCTCAAAACGAGTGCCAAACTACATTCACTCCACAACAAGCACTTCTCGAGTAGAAGAGAAAATTTCCTTTTAGAAGCAGGCAACCAAATTTTGCAATATGCTTTGCGAGTTATTCAGGCATATTTCATTCCTTCGTTGCTTACACCACACCAAGCTTTGCAGTTAAACAAGCCTTTTATTTTGGTTGGTTGTTAAGTTCACGTGGCTACCACATCTCTCATAGGCACACAACATTACGTGTTCTTCATGTCCAATTTGTCAGATTAATGTGTCGATACATGATATCGCTGCGATGTTATGCATAGCCCAGTTACCGATGTTTTCATACTCTTCACCAAAGCTTCCCATTTGTCTGTCATTTCGCTAGTTTCCGGTCACAATAGTCATTAATTCGAATACGTCCCTTCTACTGTGGTTTTTGTGCGGCTCCGATAGTTTACATTCATCTTCAGACCGTATAGAACGCAATTGACTTCCACTCGGAAGTTGCCTTTCCGCGATAGAAATTCAGAATGCCTCTTTCAATTGCCTTCAAGGTGCATACCATTGCACAGCAAAGCTGCCGACGACTTATGATAAAGATTACGAAGGATCATGCTTAACCATCATCTCGTATTATTATTAACTACATATATACGTACATAATTTTCATTAACTACCTTCTCCTAGCCTATGTCGGATATCACGTTTATCAGTTGTATAGTCAACATAGCTCTTAATCTGGATAAGTCTTTTCTACTGTGGCTTTTCTTGAGTGACTTAGTAATTGAGACAATTGATCTCCACTTAGAATTTGTCCTTTTCCATAGTAGAGGTCAAGCAAACTCCATTAAACAGTCTCTAAAGGAAACATTGCGAAGGGTCTATGTGTTTCATTTTTATGCGATCATCTTCAAGCCAATACGTCGGTCCGTTTGTTTCCACTTCACAAGTTCAGAATGTCTTAGACAAGAGACCCAAGGCGTACAATTTTATTTTATATGCGTTGTAAGAAGAAAGGTATGATCTGGTATTCATAATACCGTAGACCTTCGTCTAAAACCTGCAAGAGCTGAATGGAAGTTCATAAAAGTTCAGTTTTGGTTTTATTTTGTCTCCATAAAGATGCCCTTAGTTTTGTTTATTTCATTGCCATAAACAAGAGCATCTATTAATTTACTTTTATTTTATTACGCATTATTGTTTATAAACATTTAATATTTTTCTGTTTTTCTTTATATTTTTTTCATTATTATTTTTCTTCAAAATAAAACGCTTAAGAGTGGTAATAATTATTTGATACACAAAAGAATTTTGTAAACAACTTGCCATATATAAGAGTGGCCAGACCCACGCTTAATAAACAATATTATATGACATGTCTACTCTTTAAATATCACTCGCATTCTCACACTCATTTATTTATAAAGTCATTTAATAATACAGGCATAGTGTTTATTTAATACAAGAGATCAACAAGAATGCCAAAGTAATTCATTGATGAGCAATGATGATCTGTTGTTGATTCAATAATTTGAATGGAGTTTTAATGCAGTCAGTAAGCGGAGTCAGACACTAATACTAATACCATAATGAACCAGCAGAATAGATAATTAAACTACTTTGTTGCTCTCTCTCTCTCTCTTAATTGTTTATGAAGAGAGAGCATTAAATGCTGGTGTATACATACATGCACATGATATGTACTCACTCACCCACTTACACTTAAAAAACGAACGATGATTAGAGCACGACAAGATCTTTTCTGCGATCGGTTCGAAGGTTTAGTTTGAGTTTGCAATCGTTGCATGGTGGATCGTAAATAACGGAATAACGGTAAATAAACTGAGAGAGTGTATTAGTAACAGTAGCAGCAAGAAAAAAAAAAAGAAGAATAAATTTAAAAAATTAAAGCGCGCTTAAGAGTGTTTGGCTGTGTTTTTTGTTTGTGTAATAAAAACAAGTGGCCGTTGTAATTGAATTTAATGAATATGAAATGCTGAAATACTTACTCGGGCTGTTCTAAATTAAATGCCACAAATAAATGCAATTTAAAAACGAAAAAATAACAAATTAAATTGAATATAATTTATACGGGCACATAGAAAAAGAGAGTGGAAAAACAAAATTAAAAAAATAAAATGTATGTGGTAATATTAAATGCAATTTTTAAATATAAAAATACAATTTATAATTTTCCAAGTAGTAAAAAAAAACTTTAAAATGTAATTCAAACTGAAACCTGTTTAACCAAAAAAAAATCCAATAAAAAAATCCATGAAAATCGCCAAAATTTTAACTGTCTGCAGTGACCATAAAAGCGGAAAAAAACTAAAAAAATCACTGCGCTTAACTTAAATCACAGAACTGGAAACAAGTTTGAAAATCGCTGCAAAATACAAGGCAACGATAAAAACGCAAAAAAAAGCAAAAAAAAAACTAAAACATGTTTTAAATCAGCATTTTTAAAACAAAGTGCAATGTATTGTATCGGAAAGAAGGAAAAAAAGCATTTAATTTTTTTTTTGCACTTGTAAAGCTAAATTAATCATTTTATTTTTAAACAAAGAAATATTAAAAAAAAAACAAAAACTTCATATTTTTTTCAAATATAAAAACAACCAAATTTGAAATAAATTTTTTTTGTGTGTCTTTTTTTATTAATCAAGTGTTAAAAATTTTAACCATTAATTAAAAAAAATTGTTATTAAATAGAAGCAATCATCATTACTTCCACAGAAATTTGCAAACGATCTAAGCAACAGAAATATAAAAAATGACGTCATTTAAGTTGTGATATATTTAAATGACGTTTTTTTATTTTTCATCACATCATCTTTAACGCCTTCATCTTATACAGTGAGCATCAAAAAAAAAACACACTAAGCATAAAATTCTAACAATCGCCAAACTTAACTTTTACCACTTAAGCAGAGTGAAACAATTTTACAATATTTAGACATTTTGTGTGATTTTTTTCTGTTTTAATTTTCAAGCTGGCAATGAAACAATTTTTTTTTTATTGCACAACTTCTTTTGACGCTCACTGTATATACAATAATACTTGTATGGTATTTATATATCTTCAAAGAATGATTTTAAATGTATTCTAAATTATTTCAACATGTGTTGCAAGTTTCCCCCTCTTTTTTAAAATTACAGTTTAACTGTAAGTCTTAAGAATTAAAGTAAAACATCTCATGGTAGAACGGCTGCAGATGCTTTTTTTTTATTCTGAAATTTTCTTTTAAAGTTCGTAATGTAATCATCTTATTAATCAATAATTTTAGTACTTTTTTAGTACTTTAATGTACTGATTTAGTACTATTCTTGGTACATTTTTCTTTTCTTTTCTAATTCCAATTCCTTGCTTGGAAGACCTATTAATGGGATTATGTTTTGGATACACCACCGTTCAAATATCCGTCACGGTTTCTCTGGGTGCAGCGCATCCGAAGTGTTCAATTTTTCATATACATGCATACATAATTGTTCGGCTTGCTGTCTCTGGAACAGTGTCCTGTGAGGACGGCAATTGTGTAACCAGGAGACTTAAGAACAAAAGACAATCGGTGTCTCACCAATCCACATCAGTTCATTCGAGCCTTACAATATTTCTGCTAAGCATCCTGTTACTGACGAATTGGATCCTGCCTGATAAAATACTGGAAAATACTGTGTTTAATTGAATTACGACCTAGCTTATCATCCTTATCCTTATGTTGTGTGCGTTAATTTTTATACATGAGAGGCTGGACCTACAGTTTCACAGTCGACTCCGAACGACAGATTTTTGAGAAACTTTTCATGGCAGCTTTCTATTTACTATCAGAGTTATTGCCAAAAAAAAAAACTCGTGAAAGAAAGTCGCCGAAGAAAAATATTTTTCATATTTCATTTTGTTGGAGCTGTCCGGCCTGGGATTCCAAAAGCAGTCTCAGTCTATTTAGCCAACACACTATCTTCTAAACCTGCTGTTCTACTAATACAAATTCATTGTTTGAAAGACCTATTGATGCCATTATTTGTTGTTTATCATTCGATATCCGTCACGGCTTATCTGGGTGCAGCGCATCCGAAATGTTCAATTTTCCATGACTCTGGCATGTAAAACAGGCTGAATATGACCGCTGACGTGGGTTTATGTTTGCTTTGAGGATTCGGTTTGCGGATTAATCGCATTAGCCAGCAGCTTTAAACCCTCACAAAAAAAGTCTAACGGGGTCAAATCCCATGATCTCCAAGTCCAGTTCAAATAACCTGCACGTGAGATGGCCACGCACGGTTCTGTTGAAACCGCAAAGCTTATGGTCTCCAGGTCATCAAGCTGAGTGCAAAAGAAATTGGTAATATTGGACCAAAAGGGCTCGTCATTGACAGTAACGGTCTGGACAACGTACTACTTAAAGAAATATGTACTAATAACGCCGCAAGCCCAAAATTCACACCAAATAGTGAGCATTTCGGAATACATTGTCTCAAATGCGACAATTTTCTTTTCTTCAAATACCCGTTCATACAGATATGGGCCTCAGCGCTAAAGATGATTTTTAGAATATAATTAAAGTCAGTTAGCAACTGCTCCAGGACTATTCAACAGTCAGACGTTGTCGTCCATGATGATTTAACACAACAGACCGAATAAATGCCAAGTAGTTTCAGCAAGATAGGCGTTATCAACTGTCTAAGTTCGGAAGTGCTTGTAGAAATCCGGTTGAACACCATATCACTGTTTAGATTTGTAGAGTATCGAATTCGTTTTCAATTAAGCTTAAATGGAGTTTTTTCTGTCCATCACTTTAAGATTTGAAATCCTCAAAGATTAAATCAAATTATGTAGGAGTCTTTCTGAGAGTATATCAAACATCAAAGACCCTCTAGAATTTTTGTTGAAAGTGCAACAGTGTAGTGATCATTTACAAATGTTTCCTGGGTTATGCCTCATTCATTTTCATTCTGTCTAATTTCCAAATTCGAAATTTCTTTCGTATCTCCATTTAAACATCATTTACAATGTAAAGTTAACAACCAGAACGACAATGTTTTACAAACAATTCCAAATTCATTGTTTGGCTATGGAGACATGGCTTTTGATTTTTCCGGCTGTCCGGTATATTTTTATTCTTTTTTCGAAATGTCTACTGTCCATTACCATTTTTGGTTGTCAATTAATTGAACATTTCTAAGCCATATTGAAAATATTGTTTTTATGGTCACCCCATTTTAAGTAACAGCACGTAGACTAACTAATTTTGATTGTTAGTTTTGTTTAGCATTTGATTTTGTTGTTGTTATTGTTGTTGTTGATGTAGAAAGAATATTATTTTTGCTTTTTAGTTAATTGATGGTCATAAAAATCAACTAAAAACACACACACACAAATATATTTTGAAGTGCTGACAGAAAACATGGTTAAAAAACAATTTTTGAAAAATTAATAACAAAAAAATTAATTAAAATTGTAAACAAATGTTGTATATAAGCGCACACACACAGAAGGCGATGATTTCTATAAAATTTTTATTTCATTAGAGTGCTTGAGTCTTGCCATTATTTCCAAAACCTATTGTGATGACCGCCTCAGGAGCATTTTCGCACATTTCAATTGAAATTACTGTTTCTTGAAACTTCTCATGCAACAAATACAAAATCCCGTTCAGAAATAGCTAAATTGCTTAACGATCAATGCTTTTCCTTTAAATCTTTATTAAATCTACTCTTTTGAAGGTAACCAACAGAAAGATAAAATCAATTGCAAGACATTATTGATTGAAAACCCCATTTTAGTTTGTTTTGCTATTTTTCCCGGCTTGAAACATTCAGTCTGGTTTGTTACATTTTGGTCATGACTAAGTAACGATTGTGCATTGATTATACGATTGAGTATGTGTTAGATTATAGGGAACTAAGCCACCGTTTTAGAGAAAAGACTTCACTTATCCAACTGAACATTACTAAATTGACAATGCTCAGCCATGTGAGAGGCCTATGGCTTCCACAATCTCAAGCAGTTTCAATTACTGTGTGGCCACTATCGAATCGTGAATTTTTGTTCAATCATTTCTGCTGCAGAAACCTGCACAGGGCGCTCAGAATATTTCGTAGCTTATACAGTAATGATCCTTTTAACATTTTATTTATCGGTTGCCATAGTCTAGCAGTTTCTTAGACATGAGGCCTCTGTTCAATCACCCGGACAGATGTCTCCAATAAAACGAAATAAAAAAATATATTTCTTTGGCGATTTCCTCTCAGCAGATTTCTGGCAAAAAATTTGAGAGAAAATAAAATTGCTATGGGTGCGCTGGTAGTCTAGTGGGCTATGTGCTAGACCATTAGCGTGAGGGTCGTGGGTTCAATTCCCACCAGAGACTCTGGTCTGTGACACTACACCGAGTGGACCAGTTACTCCGTTCGTATATATTTAGAATATAATTTGCAATTGTATTGTAATTAATAAATGAATAAAATTGCCATGAAAAGTTTCTCAAAAATCTGTTGTTCGGAATCGACTTTAAGCTGTAGATCCTGCCACTCATATATACAAATTAACACACACTACGTGAGTGGTGTAAGAAGCTATGCCGTAACTCTGACTGAAGAGTTGTAATGAGGAAATACGTATGTATGTATGTATGTATTTATCAGGCTTAGCTTTGAATAAAGGTTTTTACAACAACAAAAATAGTGCTTAAGTAGCCTATGAACTGGACTTTTTCCCATTTCGTTCTCAAATCATGCGATAGCCTACTTACAATGGCTGTGGATTGCATATGGAATGACGCATAAGAGGCAGGAAATTAAAAAAATACTGCCTTATTGACTTATCCTCATAACTCTTTAGATATTTCGATCCGATTTAAGCAATTACTTGGAATGTTAATTTTTAAACACATGTTCGTTTTTGCGACTTACGAAATAATGTTGCTCGCTGTATGTGGGTAGCAACAATATCACCTTTTAGTGAAATTATCCATCAACACAAAACTTTTAAAATGTAAAATAATTTAAGCTACTGTCTTACTATAATTAAGAAACATAAAATTGCTACAAATGCCTTAAATTGTTTACTGGGTTATCTGCTAACAATTTCCTTTAGGCAGTGTTTAGAGAATAGAAAAAAAATTTCAATTTTTGTTGCCTGAATACATGCAAAAACTTGCTTGTTCTACATAATTTTCTTAATTGTAGCCATTTTTCCTGTTCAGTTTTATGTTTAAAAAGATTTTTCTGTTGCATTTGTTATTTAAATGCCGGTTTCATTAATTTGCTCTGCTTTTATAGATTTGTTGTTTTTTTTTTATTTTAATTAGTTTTGTTTTTTTTATTTATTTTTTGTATATTTTTTCGTATTTTTTATGTTTTTTTTTTTAATTTTTTTATTTACTTTCAATACATTCAGTGTGTATATACTCTCGTAGTGCCACAGAAAAGACTCCTCCCCAACAAAATCTCATTCAATTCAATACTGGATGTCTACGTGTGTGTGTGTGTGCGCGTTTATGAGAGTGTGTATAATTTTCTTTTTATTTGTTTATACTAGCTGTACCCTGCGTGCTTTGCTGCACTACAAACTAAAATAAATTTGAAGGAAAGACATTAGACAAATATCCAATTAAGTTTGAATCATTTTATTGATTTTGTTTCCCGTTGTCCAGATGATTCAAACGAACGGGCCTGAGTAGTACGCATTCGATCAAGTGATTCATTGTTCAAGTGATTCATGCGAACGGATCTGTGCGGCATGTACTCGAAGATTTTTCAGTCTCAATGCTGATTCTGAGGCTAGTAATGCTCTTTTCTTTTCTTTTCTTTTCAACACAGGATCAAATGCACAGTTTACGATTTAATTAATTTCGAAGAATTTTCAGTGGCGCCACCTGTCGGAAATTGGTTATACCAACTTAGAACCTTCGTCGGCTCATGCGCAACAACTTTGCTAAAGATTAAATGCATAGTTTACGATTCCATAAAGTACATTCATTTTTATATATATAGATAATTTAAACTTGAAAAAAAATAAATAAAACAAAAGTCTACGAATTTAATTTTGGTTATATTTTTTCTTATTTGGTGAATTTTTTCACAAATGTTGGTTACAAAATTTTTTTCTTTCCCTTCTATCTTTCCCCCCGCGTCGTTCTTTACACTTTATTTTCTTTGGTTTTATACATCAAGAATCACAGATAGCATACTTGTAGGGGTAACTACTATGCGTATGAGTAATATGTTTCAAATGCAATTAAATATTAAGTATGTAGTATGTAGCATACGTGGGCATGGCCCCTCGCTCATTTGGAATATCAATATAAAAAGTAGCCTATAACTCCTTCCAGACATACAGGAAGATACTGTGAAAATTTCAAGAAAATCGGTTCAGCCGTTTAATCGTCTATAAACTTCAAACATACAAACATACAATCAAACACACATTCATTTTTATATATAAGATTTATTACTCAATTGTTGTTTTTGTTTTTTCGTTTATTTAGTTTTTTGTTATGATTTGTCATTATTTTTTGTGTTTTTTTTTTTCGGCGTATTCTCTACTCTTATTTCAAATTCTTTATAATTTTTCTCTCTTCAATTTGTTGCTATTATTGCGAATTATTTTTGCTGACTTTATTTGTTTTGTTGTTTATTTTTTATTTTTTTTTTTTTTTATTTACTTCTGTTGGCTTATTTATTAGTGGGGCTTTATTTAAGCTTAAGACACGTATATACATACGTATATACACATACATACATAATGGTTTTTAATTCTCACTCAATCTCACATATACAAATAAGCCGGTTATTCTCTTTTTAAATTGTTTAAGCACAAACAGTGATGGCAATAAGTAATGAAACGTTAGATTAATTAATTTAAACAACACAAAACTTCAGGACTACAACCTAGCTTCGCACACCACCCATATTATGTGTGTTAATTTTATTTATAAGTAGAGGGACCTTCAGTTAGAAGTTGTCTCCAAAAGACATATTTTTGTCAAAGGTTTTCATGACAATATTTTTTTTACTCACAGAGTTTTTGACATACGTCATGAAGACATCTCCATTTGTTTGAGATGTCTGAGCTATTAGGGGTTTGAACTGTGGGCTCGCGTCTATACCTTAATCGTCAGTTCAATTGTAACCTGTGGAATCATTACATTTACAGATAGACCAGGATTAAAAATAACTCAGACGGATTTGAATAGGATATACAGACTGAAACGCGGTGGCATAACCGGGGCAATGAGAATCTGTCTTACGACTGATCTATACACTCTGTTACACATAGCCGGGAATATAATAGTTATATGAAAGGTTGGACGGGTCGAATACGAAATTTACTAGACTTCTTGGTGTTCTGATTGATACAGTAGTTGGCAGCTTTTTTCTTAACTCTCTCCTCTGCAGAAATAGTAGACTCTCTCACAAAGTAATAAAAGAACACGAAGCAGATTTTTTAACTGAACATACGAAACGTTTGGCTTTTTGCGTATTTGTATGACCACAACGAACTTCAGTAAGCCGGCGTTTTACCACTGAAATTGTTTGTGTTCTGTATTTATTAAGCTTAGATACACTTTATCCCATTCTCTTCTCAAATCACTTGGCCGTTTGCTATCTATCACTGGCTTTCAAACAAAAACTTAATAACACAGACTTTTCCAATTCTGACGGGAAACAACTGTCCAATTAAGTTACTCTGTGTAGTTAATTCGCTTTTTTTTATTAAACTGCACTCCTTAAATTGTAAGTGTGATTTTTTTAAGATTTGTTGTCCTTAATATTTTTTCCATTACTGTACGATTAGCTTGTATTGCAATGAGTTTTAAACTATTTTTCTTTCTATTATTTATTCAAATATTAATTATAAACAAAGTAAATATAAAGGATGACGATGATTACCTCATCATAATAGCTGAAGAAAAAAAAACGAAACGAAAACATTTTAATTTATGCAGTTTTTATGCTAGAAAAAAGCGATTTATTATGCCAATTTTGTGTTAATTTAAGATTTTTTTAATATTGCTGGCCAGCAAGAAATGTGCTCCTTAAGCTAAAGAGGCGAGACAGTGGGCTCAAAGCTTTTGAAATCTTTTTAGTTTTAAGAACCGTTCTTCATAATAATTTTTGATGATTTAAATGGGTTCTATAAGGATCGAAGCAAATGATAGTCTGACAGTGAAAAGTTCACAATAAGTTTCTAAGCAGATGAACGGTACCAGGTTTTGTAATATCAGGGTTGAGGAGACATGCATAGTGTTAAGCCTGTACGGGTAAATCAGTCACAACCAGTCACCGAGACGTAATCAATAATGTACAGAAGTTTTGGAAAAACTCTGTTAAAATTGTAGCTCACGTATGGACCACATACTGTGTAATGACAGTTCCAATGTGTGTAAAATAATCTTCAAAATTAAATGCCGAGCATTGTTCATTGCTTCAAATGAATATTTCATTAAATTAGCATATTATCTGTGCTGGTTTTTTAATTTTCAAAAACCCGAACGATTAAAAAGGCACTCGTTAGTAAATTTTGTAGCAATTATTGAAATGCTTATAGGAAATGGTTTATTTTGTATATAGGGACCCCCTAATGTTAATTAACATGTTTCTCGCTCTCTCTCTCTGTACACTTATGTTCTTATGAAAGTGTTTGAAAAAAAGAGGCGATCAATAGAAATAATAACAAAAGCAATACAAGCAAATAAACAGATAATTATATTTCTCTCATCTATATGTCAAGTGTGCTAGTTTTGTAACCGCTGTTGTAAATTTAAATATAAAATTTTTTCCCCGTCGAAGTTGAAAAATTCCTTGGGATCACCAGATGCCGTCATATCCTGTATGTGGTGATTACATACATAATTGGCCATTACAACCCTTCAGTCAGGATTACGGCCTAGCTTCTCAACACCACTCATGTCGTGTGCGTTAATTTTATATATGAGTGGCGGGACCTACAGTTTAAAGTCGACTCCGAACGACAGATTTTTTGAGAAGCTTTTCATGGCACTTTTTACTCTCAGAGTTTTTGCCAGAAATCTGCTGAGAGGAAGTCGCCGAAGAAATATTTTCATATTTTCGTTTTGATGTCTGACCTGGGATTCGAACTCGGGCCTTTCGTCTAATAAGCCAACACACTACCTACTAGACCACGGCGACTTCGTATGTGGTGATTACTCCTTATAATTTCTCTATTCTGGAACGAGTAAGCATTACTTCAGATAGCGACGATTACCATACATTCTGGCGAAGACCTTTCGTTCTGAGACCACACTATACAAAGTTCATCACAACAGTTACAGGACCAATTTTCTCCTCCAATTTCATTCTCTCATTTTCTCACCGTTCATATTCATCACTGGATGAAGCTTCATTCTTTGCGCTGCTGCTGATGAAACACTGCCCAATATACTTCTGTAGCCAATGCTGACTGCTGATGAATATTGAATTACATATGAGAACAACAAGATATTCTGTGATTTTATATCTTTTCTTTACAGAATCTGTAGAAATCTTTTTGCGGTATTCCGGGCGGTGTGTATCCAGAGACCAGTCTCTGGCTACAATTGCTAAGAAGTATACTCAAATAGATTCGAGTCAGGTTTAAGGCAAATTTTGTTCTGACCAAATCCAAATCTGACTAGATTTGTCTGGTTTCTGTATAAGTGGCTTCGTTATAACTTTCCTTTGAAAAGAAAGAGTGAAGTTAGTGGAGGAACGTTTGCCTTTCTCTACTGCTGAGGAATTCCAATCTTATGCTTGAATTCAATAGTATTTTCCGTAGTAGTTTGCACCTCATAATATTACTCTGCTGATAAGACTATTAATCTCTGAATCCAAACTTTGATTCTCTTGTTGTGTACCAATAGGTTAGGTATGGTAGAAAACCCTGCTTGAAAGACCATTGTGATACCACAATCTATATTTAAGTTAAACATTCCCTTGAGAAAACTAGTCACAGAGCCACAGTTCAAAAGTAAACCTTGCTATTACAGTCATTCTTACATTAGAGAACTCGGTTTAGAATGTCAAAAAGTGGGAGGTGAAATATCTGCATCTTCTTATGCCAAAAGCAGGGCATTAGTACATGAGGTGAAAGCAGCCTCTTAGTCCTGCTCATAGCCACAGCTCCTACAGAAGTTATTTGAAAGAATATCAAGTCTTTTGCTTTGGCTACCAATAGGACAGTGGAGCGAGAGAAGCGCTATTGTGCAATGGATAGACGCTGGTTCAGCTAAGTCCAGCAATATTATACGTAAGCTCCTGCTGCCAATAAGATTAAGATTCCCTGTGAAACTAGTGGATAAAATACAATTTAACTGCGATTATAGAAATACCTAAATCGTGTAACATTTCGAAGTTTAGAGTTTCGTACTGTCCCTGGCCCCTGGTTACCACTATTTGCAGGACATTGTACAAGAGTTACCTTCAAAATAATACAAAATTTCTTTTAAAAATTTTCGACATTTATTGATACGCAGGGATGTTGAAAATGGGTTCGCAAGGGACTTAATCAATGTCTGACTGCCCAAGTAAATCAAGAGACTTTCAGCAATAACTGGGTTATACTTTTGCTTCAATATTAAAAGGCTTTGGGTCTTGCAGTATATTCTGTGGTAGTCGTTGATGTCTTAATTTAAAATTTTTTCGAGAATACGTTCACTCCAACAAGTAGTTGGCACTGGTTCGCAACCCTCATGTGATTATATTTGTGCCCCTAATTTTTACGTATATTTATGGTAACGAGTGAATACCAAATTATTTTTTTGCCTAATTATCGAAACTTGGCTGTCTGATATTACTTTATATAGACTCTACAAACATTTAATTTATTTTTCTTTTTTTATTTGTATAATGTTGCCATTTTTAAAATTTCATAAAAAATTTAATTTGTTTTATGAACACATACATACACATTCGCATACCTATTTGATCATCAAAAATTTTTTTTCGATTGGTTGTTTATGGCAACAAATACTCCCCCACAACAACAGACAGTATCATAATCTGTGTAAGAATATTAGAATACGTAATTTATTTGTGTGTATGTGTATGTATTTGTATTTATTTATTATTAAAAGTTTATTTGTTATAGAAAAACAAAGAAAAACAACAAAAATTAAAAATTCTAAGAAGACCGACCGGAAAGTTTCTGCTGAGGCAGCGGTAGCGGTAATCGTGGTCGTAAAGTTAAATGCGAGAACTGAAACAGTGATGCTATTGTTGAAATAATTTCTCGATGTTTTTATTTGTTGAGTCGTTAATTGTTTTTTGTTACACCACAAAAGTTTACTTAAGTCAGTTCTTTGGTTGTTTTAACACTTTCCAGCAAACGCAGCGAAATCTTATTAAGCCTTGCCACATATGTAGGTCCACATAGGTACTTATGGGCGTATGGGTAGAAGTGTAAATTTCTTATTTAACACGAACAAGATTTGCTGTTTTTTTTAATTTTTTTTATTGTTGTTATAATCTTTTTTTCTTGTTTTTAAATTAATTTTTTCGTTTTATGGTTTTTGTTTACTTTCGCTGGTATAATAAAACTGGTGTTGTTGTTGTTGTTGTTTAAAGGAATTAATTTCTGCTTTCAATTGTTTATCTTTCCGCCTGCATTTGTTTATATAAAAAAATGCTTAAAGTATTCACTTGCTTTGTGTGCTTTGCTGCTTACTGTCAGTGTGTTTTATTAAAGAAATTAATAGACTCGATCGATACTGTATTTAAACATGCCGCCTTCATGCTGCCTTCGTTTTAGTACTTCTTGTTTCAGTTACTCATTCCTATGAATCGCCTCTAAAATAGACATGAAACATATTTTCCTTGAAATCTTTTTTCTTTATTTTGTAATTTAAACTTTACTTACAAGTGGCTATATTTGAAGTTAATAAATATTGCCATACACTGCCCTATTGGCCTCTTCTCTTTTGTTATATTCAAAAAGTGAAAAAATCTTACAAATCGTTATATTGATTGTCATGTTGAAATGTTTTGTTTGAAAGTAATTTTTAGTGCCCTCGTTTAAATGTAAATAAACATACAATTGAATATTAAATATTTCGATGATGAAAAAACAAGAAAAAAATTGTTTGTCAGAAACAAAAATGGCAGCTGGAAGCATCATAAGAAAATGAAATCTCTTCAGTCAGTTCATTGACATTTTACTTCATACGATTTGGCTGGATTCTGATGAATTTTACTCGAAGGTTGTAATTGTATTTTTTCGCGTCCGTGGTTATTTAATTATTCCACCTCTTAACTGAAATGGTAATACTAGTACTACCTGCAGGCATCTGTCAGTTAACTCCTGTAAAAGTATGAACAACCTGGCTTTGCTGCTGCAACCACGTGATTTCAGAAGAAATTCGTGGGCTCAAATTATTTTTTACCAGAAACCATCAACGCTTTAACCAATGTCAAGCCTTCAATTTCAATGGTATTTTCATGTAGGGGTACTAAAGTACTGCATCCAATGAAGCTAATGTACTGTGCTCCTCAACCTAAGTAATGTTTCCCTGGAATGCCTCTCCCTAGCTGTTCAACTTCACAAAGGCATTTCCTTCTGATATGCATTAACACCGCACAAGTTTGAAGAATGTGTTCTCGCCATTTGTTTTCCTTATAACAGTATCTGCATATACATCTTGAAATCGCCATAGTCTAGTAGGTGGGGTATTGGCTTACTAGACGTGAGGCCCATGGTTCGACCCCTCGCTAAGACATCTCAAACAAAAAGTAATATTTCTTCGGCAGGATTCTTCTCTGCAATCTCCTGACAAAAACTCTGCGAGAAGAATAAAATTTGCCATTAAAAGTATCTCAAATCTGTCGCTTGGCGTCGACATTAAACTGTAGGTCCCGCCTTTCATCGATAAAATTAACATACACAATATGAGTGTTATGAGAAGCTGGGTTGTAATCCTGGCTAAAGGATTGTAATGAATAATTAGCATAAAGGTCTTGAAGTGATTCCTATCCTGCACATACTCCAGGACATGTCAATTTCTGTACGTTATTCAATTTCACCAGAGTTGTTATCAAGTTCGTATTATCCGTCCATATAATGGCGTTGTTGATTACAATTGGGCTGAATATCATACAAATTATGCCTTACATCCAATGCAATATCTTCGGAATACAATTCTAAGATATTTCAATAAGTCTTATGAATATCGTTATGTCGTGTTTGGTCCTTCTAGAAATGATTTCTGCATAAGCAATCCACGTCAGTTTGGTGTCGGTTTTGATGGTAAAACACTGGTTTACTAAATTATACTGTGACCGAACAAGCACGGAGCCTGCTGATCTTTCTGGATGACTAGTTGAGATCAGTGGGAAAAAATTCATTTTATGGCGTTGGCCCATTGCAGAAGCCATAGGCACTTTTTATTGATCACCATCACCGTTTTCGATTTTGAATAATTAGTTCGGTATGAGACAACTTTGCTTACAATCGATCATAAACGCTATGATGTGCTAACTTGATCAAAGTGTTTGACGTTGTTCTATCGAAATAATGACGACTTTTTGTGTTGTTTAATTGCCGTATACGATAATTCACCATTGAATAATAAGCCAAAGTGGGCGAAAGTGGGCTTATCTTCCAACAAAGCTATGGCAACTGTTTTCCTGGACTACTGGCAGTATAACCCGCATTAAATACCTTCAAAGAGTAAAGCAATTGGTGCTGAATATTTTGCCTACTTAATGGATTGATTTAATGAGAATTTTAGAACAAGAAACATAGCATCAAGAAAAAATATCCTTTACAGCAGAACGACGGATTAAAAACTGAGTGAGTGTGTTTGAAGTTGCCGTAGTTTAGTAGGCTTAGTGAGTCCACGGTTCAAATCTTAGGTCAGACATCCCCAACAAAATGAATTTTGCGACTTCCTCTCAACAGATTTGTGGCAACATCTCTAAGCGTTAATGAAATTGCCATGAAAAGATTCTCAAAAATTTGTCGTTCAGAGTCGAATTTAAGCTGCAGGTCCCGCCACTCATGTATAAAATTAACATACGTAACATATGTAGGTGATGAGAAAAGCTAGGGCGTAATCCTTGATGAAAGATTATAAGAAGCAATTATGTAGATTGCTTAATGTCGGCGACCATAACAAGTTTTATTCGCTGGGAAAGAGGGTGACAGTGGACCTGAATATCATTATTCCACGAGTTGCTAGTATTTTACTCCACTCTGTAAAGCAGCTTTTCAGATAAACAACCGTTTTAAAACTGTTCAACAGTTCAAAAAGCGCAAACAAACAAATCTATTGACAAATGGTTTTACATACACCACCATGTAAATATGTATACATACATAAATGTATATAAGCACGTATACGTAAGTGTTTGTGTACAAATAAGTGCCTTAACAAATGAATGACCGGCAATTAATACATATGTATGTATGCCATCGTATGCCATACAGAAAACAATTGACAACACTTTTGTTTACAGCAGTCGTGTTCAGATGACAATAAAACCAACAAGAGCATGCCACACACACACAATTTGAAATGAAATAAAAATTAAAAAAAAACGACTACAAAAAATCACAAACACAACAACAACAACATCAACAAAAATTAAAATAAAAATGATTACAGACTTAATTGTTGAGACGTGTTATAAAAATAAAACCGAGTCGTGAATCATCTTTTTTGGATATAAAACTTGTCTGCGTTGTTGTTGTACTTGTACTCGTACTCGTAGTTACAAAATTCAATTGAACATCTGTATGGGTTTGTTGCATACAACTGGAAACATGAATCAATTGCATTGAAGTCGTATCGGTACTGTGCATTAATTTATTTGTATCTGCCTTTATTTAACATTCATTTCCTCTTTATTTAAATATTTACTTGAGTTTCAATTCAATTGCTTAAGGTCTTATCGAAAACAAATAAAAGTCGAAAAAACAATTGAGTCTTCAGTTAAGTGGCCAATAATGCAAATCACTTGAAACCCTAATGTACTCATAATTCAATAAATATTTGCTCACATTCCTTCCTCTTTTTTTTTGTCGTTATTTGCTGGGCGGTTATTTTTATGTTTGTTGGTTATTATAGTTGTTTAATCGAAATAAATAGGAGTGGATGGGTTAAATTGATTTAAACAATCATTTCGATTGTTGTGCACAAAAAACCAATAAAATTTTTATCGAAATTCTATACACGACGATTATTTGTTTTTAATGCAAGGTTCAGTTAGAAGGCTCTTCAATAATTTTCTTTTAATTGCTTAAAACACGTTAAATCCGTAACATCCAAATCAGAGATCAGCAATGAGTATTCAAAAAGATGAGTAGATTCGAATCATACTCATAATTTTTGCTACTTATATGCATTCATACTTATTTTAATATCATACTCATATTACTCATATTCAAAGTTTGAAGTACTTATCGTACTCATACTTAACAATACGGATGATGTTGTTGATTTCGCCTATCCGTGACTCAACATTTACAAGAATCACAAAATAAATATGATGCGTGTACCAACACTACAATACTCACTAGAAGATTGTGTGTATGTGCTTTGCTTGCTGTCTTTGTAATTTTCTTTCTTCTTTTTTTGTAAATGCAACAACAACTAAGACTGTAAATTTTGATGAATGATTCGAATCATTCGAATCATTTATGAGTATTATAAGTATTTTTCTAAAATTATGAATCTGAATGAGTAGGCGTATGAATCAAACATATTTCGAATGGTATGAGTTTGATGTCAATGTTGCACTCATACTCATTGCAACCTATACTTATAAATCAATGTTGTAGTGAGTACGAATGAATCAGAGTAGTTGAATTTCAATATTGTTGGCTCACTCATACTCAAAATTTAATGAGTACTTATGAGTAGCGAAAAAACGATTCATTGATGATCTCTGATCCAAATGACTGTCAGTCTAAGAGGAGAGATACTGTTGTTTCTTGGCTTTTTCTCATTAAGATATCACAGTTTTTCGTTTCACTTAGTACTGGAACCAATTAAGTCATTCTGATACCACGTGTCCATCCCTTATAGATCACTGAGATTGTCTACCTATTACCCATGTGCTTCCTTCTTCTGCAATATAATGTTCGACCCACAAGTTTAAGAATAATTTTCTCCTGTTGCTAGCCCCTGCAATATCCGCTTCCCAGTACCCATCCTTACCAGATCACTGAGATTGTCGACATATTGCTTTCGTGCTTCCTTCTCCTACAACAAAATGTTGAACAAGTACCCATGAGTTGAAGCATAATTTTCATTTCTTCCTTGCCCCTGCAATATCCAGTTCCCAGTGTCCATCCTTACCAGATCACTGAGATTTTATACATGTTGCTTATGTACTTCCTTCTTCTACGACAAAATGTTGAACAAGTACCCATGAGTTGAAGCATAATTTGCTCTTCTTCCTTGCCTATGCAATGTCCGTCCATTCCATGGCCATTAGCATCCTTCTTCTGCGACATAATCTTGAACACTTACCCAAGAGTTTAACAATAATTATCTCCTCTTTCTTGCCTCAACAATGTCCGCTAATGACTACAACAACTGTCCTAAATTTGAGTGTAGTGTTCGTTCCCTCTTTGTTTCACTATTACTACCCACGCGGAATTACTGCTGAACTCCTAATACTAAACTCTTAACTTCTCAATAAGATTGCAAGTGTAGAGAACTCACGCAAGAGTTCCTTGGTGGTGCCATATCAGGTCAAATCATACAATCTACTGTCTATCAGGATGTCATTTTGGCACGCCACCCATGTGAAGTGAATTTTTTTTTTTTTTTTGATGGGCTTACGTTGATTTTTTTGTAGTCGCCGTAGTCTAGCCCGGGGCCACAGGCCAGTCATCAAAACGGAATATGAAGAAAAAAATATTTCTTCGGCGACATCCTCTCAGCAGATTTCTGGCAAAAACTCTGAGAGTAAATAAACCTGTGATGAAAAAGTTTCTCAAAATCTGTCGTTCGGAGTCGACATTAAACTGTAGGTCCCGCCACTCAAGTATATATAAATTAAGGCACACAACACGAGTGGTGTGAGAAGCTAAGCCGTAATCCTGACTGAAGGGTTGTAATGGCCAATTATGTATGTGTGTTACGTTGATTTTATTATCGATTTATTTGCATCGTATTGAATAAATAAATTTTCAATCGGTAATCAATCCTTAGGCTAATATATTCTAAAAATAATTCCATAAACAATAATTCATTGTTATTAAGCAATAAAAAAAAAAAAAAATAATTTATTTTAAACTCGTGTAGAATGTGTTACAAATTGCAAGCCACTTACGCTGCCATTACTCAACAACAGCAATTGAAATAATTTTTTTTTTATTTATAATTTACGTCTGCGGTAATTTATTTCTTTTATAATTTTATTGTTTTTGTATTTACCAACTCTAAATTTAAATTTTTTTGCTTTTCTTTTCTGAATAAAAAAAAGATGATTAATTTTTTACGATTACGATTGCTTTTAGATAACTTAGGCTTTAGCGTGGGAATTTTGTGATTTTTTTTTTTTTTTAACTAAAATCTTAGCCTCACGTATCAGTTGTAATAAAAAAAAAACAAATTTTTTATAATCGTATGCTTCAATCGATAATGCGTATCAAACGGAATCGAAATAAAGGAAAACAATTTTCGGCTCAAAAGCGTGAGAAATGTTATTCAAGATAGAGATTTGTTATCTATTTAACCCCTTATCTGAAAGCAACTTATCCTTAAGTTGAAGGGTTGTTGAAGGGTTACAGGCAACCGTAGGTATGCCCATGTCGTCGCCGTAGCCTAGTAAAGTCCGGGTTTGAACTCCAGGCCATACATCAAAACGGAATATAAAAAAAAGATTTCTTCGGCGACTTCCTCTCAGCAGATTTCTGGCAAAAACTCTGAGAGTAAATAAACCTGCCATGAAAAAGTTTCTCAAAATCTGTCATTCGGAGTCGACGCCACTCAATTATAAAATGAAGGCACACAACATGAGTGGTATGAGAAGCTAGGCCGTAATCCTGACTGAAGGGTTATAATTGCCAATTATGTATGTTTGTATGCCCATGGACTTGGCATTCCGTCGAATGACTTCTATACGAGCTACGAGTTGAGCAAGTGGAAGTGATTATCTTTGGCTTCATGTAGCGGAGGCTCTTGATCTCGCATTTTCTGGCATCTTCGACTGAAGGTTTCAAGAGTAGCATAAACTGGTGGCTTATTTGGCAAGATGTAACATGAAAGAGCATCTAAAATCTATCGTTCTGAACCTTATGTAGGTTCCGCCATTTATAGACAATATTAACAGAAGTAGCTAGGATAGTGGCGGCTCATCATGGAGCTCGCCTATAGTTTTGCCAGCTTTTGCAAAAAGTTTTTTTCTGTTGCACTGCTCTAAAGGATCTCGCCAGTGTAGTGGATTGGGGCGCCATTCATATATGTATGGGCAGAGCAGCATAGTATACATACATATAAATTCAAGCCTACTTAGGATTTATACGAAAAGCGCCTCTCATTTAAAATGCAACATCAAAAAAGTCTTCCATCATTGTTTTCTCTTCAGCTTGAATACGTTGCAAACTTTCAATACGTGATTGCGGTTAAAAGTTTAAATTCAATATGAATTCCAAACCCATTTTTTTACATGGCATGGATGATATCTTGCAATGATGATTAATAATGACAAACTGTTAGAAATGACTTGGAATTTATTTGTGGAGTATGAAAAAAAACGCGAAAAAATAATTATTGTGGTTGCCTTTCAAAAACCACAAAAATTTCCATTTACTGTGGCCAGATGAGATTACATTGCTTAAAAGAACTGACGAAGAAAATGAGTCACATTTCTTATGTATAATCGTATGGAAACTAAACTTAAAGTGACGCTATGGTTTGTATTTTCTTTAATTTTATAGAAATTCTGACGTTAAGCCGTGTCTCATGACAAACTTTTCAAATTTCTTTCAACCTCAAACCACAATTGAAAATCAAACAACTATCAGTACTCGCATACTTAGTTTTATGATAATGATGTGTTGTATATCTATCTATAGGCCACATAGCAAAATAGGTGGATAAAATCTCAGTTTTGATGCGGTATATTACAGAAATTATGACGTGGTTTCTTATATACATACGTACTTAATTAATTTGACATTGCAACTCTTCAGTTAGGACTGCAATCTAGCTTCTCACCTACAGGGAACTACAGTTTAAAGTCGAGTCAGAGCGAGAGATTTTTGAATAACTTTTCATGACAATTTTATTTCGTTCTCAGAGTTCTTGCCAGAAATCTGTTGAGATGAAGTCGCTGAAGAAATTCCTTTTTTCATTTCGTTTTGTTCGAGAACTCTGACCTGATGTTTGAACTGAGGCCTCACACTACCTTCTAGGCTACAATAACTTCAATACGACTCTTAAGGAAGTAAAAAATTCACTACACCCTGATCTCCATTTGGATATAGAATACAACACCACTTATATAGACTCCGACCTTGAAGTCCATTTCGAGACTTCTTGATTGTATACAGGAGAATGTAAAGGTGCTTATTAGTGACGGTAAGGTATCCATTGGAATACAGTCACCATGGATCGTGTTGAAATGAAATGAAGTTTGCTCTCTTTCTCGTAGGGTACATCCATACATAGCCGATTAGCCGATTGGTCTCCTGTAGTAGGTTCTACAATGATAGGGTAGCCATCTATTGTTTGGTTGTTGGTAATGACTATTGCTTATCGAGCCCTACTATTTCGTAAGAGATATTGTTGTCTGACCGTATTTGATATTGTCGTTGACGTTATGCACAGATTATTGAATTATCTGGATTTGATACCCTGTCTTCTCCTTATTTCTATAGAGAGAAGAGACACAACCTGTATTGTGTTCGTTTTGTGGTGCTAGTCTTTGGCAAAAGGTGGCGGTATGTGATCTTGCTATGATGTTTGTTATGTCTGATCATAAATACTTTACTTTCGGCCGATTAGATTTCATAAAGGCCGCCTATGCATAGTAGTATGGGTGACAACTGGTCATTATCTATTGAAATCGCTGTAAAATTCTGCACTGGTCCTAGTTTAGGTTAGGTTAGGGGACGTGTACTTGTCAACTGAGGCAAGTACACTACCCGGAGGTCGAATTGAACCATTGTACAACGTCCTAGCTTCTCACACCACTCGTGTAGTGTGCGTTAATTTTATACATGAGTAGCAGCTCCGAACGACAGATTTCTGAGAAGCTTTTCATGGCAATTTTTACTCCCAGAGTTTTTGCCAGAAATCTGCTGAGAGAAAGTCGCCGAAGATGATGTCTGACCTGGGATTCGAACTCCGGCCTTTCGTCTAATAAGCCGACACACTACCTACTAGACCACGGCGACTTCAACGAACTCAAAACTGGATGGATCCTGATTGAGATTACTCAACGACCCGGTTTCTTGTTTGTAACCCACTTCTGCTAATTGTCGTACCTTAACGAAAATGCCTTTAAAAATAAAATCAACGCGGTAAACAAAATATTTTTCAAATCAAACGTTCGTTAAAGTCATGAACTTTACCTTTTACGTTGAGTCAATCAATCAATAACAATGAAAAGTATGTTTTACAAAGCCTGTTTGTATTGCAAGCAATTTGTAGCATTACAATGATATCTGTAACTATGTAATGATGTTGTTTGTGTTTGATTTTATTGACACAAAATTACCTCAAATGATAGATAAAAAGGTACCAAACGTGATAATGATAAAACTCTTAAAACTATTGAAAATGATTTCTTTTTTAAACAAATTTAATACGCTGTCATGTAAACGAGTAAAGAAATAAAGAGTCTCTGACAAATGAAGATAATTGTACTGTTATTGTATAATTTAATAATTGATTGAATGAACAAAAGAACGTACATATGTACGTATACGTAAATGAAGTAATACATAATGCACGGCTCTTCTATCTTTATTGTATTAAGAAGAGTTTGTAATTCAATTTCATATATTTTACACTCGTTTTCCATTTTCTATGAAGCAATGACTTATAACAGGTTATCCATTTGACGGTTTCAACGGTAGAGTTAAATAACACATATAAAGCTATGATTTCAATAAAAGTTTGATTTCATTGTAATGCTTGGACCTGGACTTTGTGATAGCGTATAAAATACAATGACATGCTTGCATCTGTATTGGTTGCAGAAGTAATTTTGTTTACGATCTCTTTATTGCTCAGTATGGGCGGTGACTTGGTGGGTTCGTAAAACTTAAAGATTGAGAACTATTCACGATATTTGACACAGCCTTATAACAAAACGGCTGCAAAACTCATGATGTTGGAGGCAAAATGAAATCGCCAAAATGTGAAACCTCTCTTTAGAAGAACTTCTCATGGAAAAAAACCAAACTCCGTCGAGTTGTGTACCTTGTCGCACCATCTTATACCACACAATGTCCTGTTCATTACCTTCAATAGCAGGAAGAAAAAAAAACCGTTACCATACAGCCATAGCGCTCAGAATGGATGAAAATGTTCGCTCGAAGCGATTTTCGTATATTTACGGGCCCATGATACGTCCAGAAGATAAGGTTCACCAAACCATCACTTTTTTGCGATTGCAATAGCTTTTTTCGACAATTACTTCGGAGTTCTCTGAGCCTCACAAGCAACAATTTTACTTGCTAATGTAACCACTGAGTAAACACTTATTCATATCACTGCTAAAGAAAATTTTGTTTGATAAATTATCATTGAAAGAAAGTAACTCTGGCATCAAAGGAAGGCATATTGAAGTATTGCACGAAATCAGTCCACTTGCAGAGGATGCCATGTAATCGATAAATTTGAATTCTCCATCACACTTTGTCTAACAAAAACGATATTTTCGGCAACGTGGTTTTGCATATTCCAGCTCCCAGTCTAATAAAATTTCTTTATAATGTTGCCTTTTCCATGTGCAACAGATAGATTATGATGATTATAATTATCGATTACTTGCCAATTTCGAGTCGCCAATTGTTTTCATGCTTCCTCGTTCGTTAAACGCTTCATATTCGTAAATGCCCGATCTTTCACTAGAAAAAAAATGATACTTTCGTTGTCAGTTAAACAGCATTGAAGTTCTTCTTTTGAAACCACTAAATCGATAACCCGATAATATGCACTTTAATTTCCTTTGTTTCTTGTATTTTCTTTCTTATTATTGTCTTCCTTAAATACAATAATATTTGCATATGATGCCAAAAGGCATTATCAGTCAATAAAAAAAAAAACAAAATTATTAATAATAATAATATAAACAGAATCATGTTTAATAAATTTTATAAAAATAATCACGCTTTAAGAGATTGAATTCGATATGGTTGCTGATAAGCAGGAGTTCAGATTGAAGACGAGATGTTTGACAGCAGACTGAGAACGGAATTTTTTTTGTAAAATGTCATACAAAACTTGGAATATTTTATACAAAATTTTGAAAAATGTTGTAGAAATCTTGTCTTTATGACCCGTTTTATAGGATCTTTATTTAAGTGTTTCCTATACATACATACATAATTGGTCATTACAACCTTTCAGTCAGGATTACGGCATAGCCCCTCAACACCACTCATGTGGTGTGTGTTAATTTTATATATGAGTGGCGGGATCTACAGTTTACAGTCGACTCCGAACGACAGATTTTTGAGAAAATTTTCTTGGCAAATTTATTTACCATCAGAGTTGTTGCCAGAAATCTGCTGAGAGGAAGTCGCCTAAGAAATATTTTTTCATATTTCGTTTTGATGTCTGACCGTTTCCTATATTTAAATTTAAAAAGAAAGTGTGTGTGCGTGAGATATCATCGAAATGTTTTATTCGTTTGTATTGATGGCATTATGTGTGGCATATAATATCGTTCGAATGTCCGCCCAGGCTTTTCTAGGTGAATCGTATTCGAAAGCGCATCTGGCGCTTTAATCAGACTGAATTTAATCGATAATATGAGTTATGTTGCCTTTGAGGACAAACCTGAGCATAAAATCCCATAATCATGGTGGCCAGTTCATCTTGTGTGCACATGAGATGACCATGGCCTCAAATCGGTCGTGCGCAATAACCAAAATGGCATAAGCTGTGTGGCTCGTAGCGCCATCCTGTTGAAATCACATATCGTTGGTGTCCAGACTATCCAACACAGGCTAAAGGAAGATGACGCCGCCAGCCTAAAATACACACCAAAGCATGACCTGGATTTTATGTGGATTTTTCTCATGAATGCTTCTTCCTCTACTTTAAGAATATGTTGGTTCCAGCTAACATCACACATCAGATGGAATTTTCTTGCACAGAACAGTAAGAGCAGTATATCTATTATGGCCAATTCTATTACTCAGATACCGATTTCATATTCCTAATCAAATTGAACTCTGACACGCCCTAATATTCTTACTAGTTACTATTACGATGAATGTCTATAATAGAATAGGAGACCAAACTCTGCTTCTGCCTGTCTAACCAAAATTCGCCTTTCTAGATGCCCATAAGTGCGGTCAGAGTGAGCTGACTGAACTTAAAATTAAATCGAATTGATTGTAATACTTTTACTGACAGTCAGATGACAATGGGACACAAAGAATTGAGACTGTATTAAACAGTGCAAAAGGTGTAAACGATTTCTTTAGTTAAGATGCGGTAAGCAAAGTTGCTATGATACTCTGAAGCGAATTGGATGAGGGAAGGGTCATGAGTTTGTTAAGACTAAATTAGCTTCATAGGGCACTCAACATTGTTATTAACATTTTACCAGCTATGACTTTCTTAAGAAGAATAGACGGGAATAATTGAGTACAGAACGCCTATGAGTTTACATGGTTAGTATGTTTCGTAAGAAGAACGCATATCAAACAAGCCTCTGGCTTAAGTGTATAATACAAAACGCATGGGATGATCCTCCAATACATTCAACTTCTTTACATAAATACCTGATTTACTGCCCCATTTACAAGGTATTAAGTCCCCGTAGTTAGAACTTTTTTTCTTTGTGATTAAAACACAATTCAATAAATAGGCCCCTAAACCAAAAAAATTTTAATTTCCATTACATTAAGGAATGATTAGAAAAAAAATTAAATTCTCTCAGGCCATGCTTTTTATTGAGGCTGAAATAAAAATTTTATTAAAAATGTTTCTATTTTACACTAAATAGGCCTGTTTCAAGAAACAATATTCGAGAAATTAAGAGATTTTCATTCTAAAAAAATAATTTTGTTTTTGTGAAACTCTTTAAATCAAATCATTTTATGACACAAAATGCTTCTGTCTCTGTATTTAGAATAGCCATAGAAAGGCACATTAAAACTGTGGAACATGACCGCAGACTAGACAATTAAAATAAATGACAAATAAACGAACTAATTTTATAACAACGGATGTATGGAAAAAAAACAGATACGCAGTTAGTTGTACGTAATATAATACAGGTAAACAAAAAAACCTTTTCTAACAACAACATTTCCATGATGTTTTGATTTGAAAAAAAAGAGAAAAAAATATGCTTCAATAGCATGATACCGGATACCAGGTTGACAGCCTTTTGTGGAAATTAAAAATGAAACAAAAATTTCAAAGCCAACAAAAACAACAATTATAAAAATAGTAAACGTTTACTGCTACAAAAAAATAATAACGATTACGTTAGAAAACAGATACAAATACTGGAGTCTTCTGTTCTGCAATCATTTCTAGTAATACGAGTACGGTCAACCCTCCTATAAGGCGGTCAGTGCTTACCGCATTGTATGGAAACCGTGTATGGAAACCCTTATGGGATGTTGTTGAACGGAGTACCGCGTTATAGGAGGGCTGTCACAATTTCAGCTTCGCGTTATGTGGAATGCGCGTTATATGGAAACCACGTTCTGAGAGTACCGCGTTATAGGAGGGCTGTCGCAATTTCAGTTTCGGGTTATGGGGAAACCACGTTCTGAGAATACCGCGTTTTACGAGGGATGTCACAATTTCAGCTCTGCGTTATGTGAAAACCGCGTTATATGGAAACCACGTTCTGAGAGTACCGCGTTATAGGAAAGCTGGCACAATTTCAGCTCCGCGTTGTATGGAATCCGCATTTTGAGAGTATCGCGTTTTACGAGGGATGTCGCTATTTCAGCTCCGCGTTATATGGAAACCACGTTCTGAGAGTACCGTGTTATAGGAAGGCTGGCGCAATTTTAGCTCCGCATTATATGGAAACCGCGTTCTGAGAGTACCGCGTTATAGGAGGGTTGACTGTATATATTTTCAGGTTTTTTTTTCTTCAAAAATTTTCATTTTAAAAAAGAATGATGATTCATTCCAAGCAAATTGTATCGCATTGTGATTGTTTTAAACGTGGGAAGCCTGAAGATGGGTTTGAGGGTCCCTTTAATTTGTCAGTTTTCTGACAAAATAATTTGATTGTCCAAAAACTGTTCTCACACTTTAAAGTGAAGGTTGTTATTACAAGAATATTTTGGGGAAATTACAACAAAATTTTGTTAATTAGCAGAGGCCATGATAAGGTAATGCCAACGTTGCGTTTTAACTTAAGCGGATTACTTTTAACACGTTTTACCTAAAGAGTTTCAAATGTTTCGTGTACTTAAAGCAACAATAAATTTTTTAAATTACTACCATGAATTAAAACAAAAACAACAACGTTTAATTATGCCAAACCATTGCCAGACTGTTTGCCATTCTAAATCATGTGATGATGTGGTTTAAGCCTCTTTTTTTCTCTCCCTCTCTCTCACTCTTTTAAGCCTTTTGCCTAGTTACGTTGTGTTTGGAAATGTTTTAAACGTGAAATAACGATGTTGCCCGTTTAATTTTTAATGCCCAAATTGACACTCATAACGCCTCTCATAATTATGTACAAAATGTATGTGCGTTCACATATGTTTACTGTACACATACGGCATCCATCTCTTTACCACTTCAAGTTCACATTTTATGCTCGTGTTGGAGAATATGTTTGCATGTGCAAGCAACATCTACCACAATGTGTAGCAATGTTTATCAAAAGTCAAAGCAAAGTGTGGCAAAGAGTAGATTTCAGATTGGCTGAATGTTAATGAAATATGAACTGAAAATGAAGATTTAAGTGAGTAATTTAAGTGAAAAGCTGCTCATAAAGCTGATAACTCGCGAGCTTAACAACATTATTATTAAGTCATCTGAGGCTATGGCTGGTATATGGAAGTCAGAAACTTTTAAAGTTCTTGGCATCATGAAAATTTAAGGTGAGGTATGCTGGAATAAGTGTTGTTCGCTGATACAACTGTTGAAAGAAGCATTTAAGTGTATACTTTGCTTAAGACAGTGCACGAAACACTTATTCACCTTCCGAAAAAGAAAAATACATATGTATTGGCCGGTAAGGACTTGGTAAGGCGGATACAAAAATTCGTCTGCATATTGTTACAGATAGACCGTTGCAACTCTACTAGTAGGGCTCAGCAGCAAATACTAGTCAACATCTATGAGCGACTGGGCATTGGCTCGTATTTTATATCGCTCACTCCCGGATTCTTATGGAAGTATAAACCTACAAGTCTATAGATTACATGATACCCGACTATGCCTTCTTTATGAAGTCCAGAACGTCCGTTCCGAAGAGAAGTCAACATCTATGAGCGACCGGACAACGCCACGGGTATAGCATCGCTCACTCCCGGATTTTTATAGAAGTGTGAACTTTCAAGCCTATAGGTTACATGATGTCCGTCGATGATTTCATGAGGAAGTCCAGAGCGTCCATTTAGAAGATGAAGTCGGGGATGGAGGTACATTACCGATTTCAGATTACTGCAGTGCACATGCAAACATAGCCACTCTTTCTGATATTCAGTCGGTTGACACCCATTTGTAACATAACGAGCTCTATGGCAGCCACAAGGCAAATTTGTAAAATTTTTACAGCACTTGGGTACGGGTCATAGTGGTATTCTGGAAAGCTGCAGAGCAGATGAGTCGGTCAAATGTGGTACAGTGATTGAGCTTTCGGATAAGCTTACTATACTGGGAAGCTTATTGGGAACGTAAAAACTTAGGATTGATGGATGATACGGCCATGGGTTGCATTAAAATGCTATAGGCAGTCATATGGACAATATAAAATAATAAATCAGGCCAAGATTAACTGAAAGATATACGGAAAATCTGATTAAACTCCAAAGAAGCACGGTTGGTGTAGACATCGGAGACGCTTGTGGATATTATATACCTATATGGATATTATATGCGAGTCGTCGTAGTCTAAGTAGGGAGTGTATTGGCCTATTAGGTGTAAGGCCACGGCCAGACATCTTCAACAAACCGCAATATGAAAAAATACTTCTTCTATGACTTCCTCTCAGCAGATTTCTGGCAGAAAGCTCTGAAAGTAAATAAAAAATTGAAATGAAAAGTTTCTCAAAAAATTTGTAGTTGGGAGTGGACTTTAAACTCATAAATAAAATTAACACACACACAGCATAAGGGATGTAAGAAACTAGGGTGCATTCCTAACTCAAGGGTTGTTGTGACTAATTATTTCTGTATGTGGTATTCATGCAAGGCGCATTGGTCTTGGTCATATGAGCTTCTGCAGGGAGCTGTAGACGATACGAGAAAGAAGAAGAGGAAACTGTCCGTTTCCTTTGAGATACATACTTATCTTATTTTATGCGGTAGTGAAAGGAAGCACTTGAAATTCTATTATGAAAATAATCTCATTGGTCTGTCCAAGATGGCTATTAGATGCCTACATAGCTTTATCAGAAGCTCAATTCCGAAGCTTTCAGTTTAAAGAGAAATAGAAAATTAACCCAACAGATCACAGGTGGTTTAAGTGTGTCTAAGCTACCTAGTCTAGCCTATCTGGCTAGCCTACTAGTGTGTCTACCTACCTGCATCACAGACCATATTCTGCTCTCTGAAAATTCTTTTACATTCTTTTGTTTTCACAGGCTTCTTTAGCAAGTAACAAGTAATTTAAAAAATTTTTTCATAAATTCAGATCTCAGATACAAGACAATATTTTCAACCTATTTTACAACAATAATTGTACTGCACAACAACAATTGTATCTACTTGAAGTGCACCCTTATAAATTCAATTATTATTTATGCCATACCTAAATCGAATTTTTAAAGAGATTAGCCTTTAAACGACCGGCATGACTCTCTTCGCCCCTATAAATTCCAAATAAAATACTTTCAGTTTTTTTTTTTTTGCATGACTTCCCCATCGACCATTTAAGATAATCAATTAAAAACTCTTTTCTTTATATTCTTCTTCTGTATTTTTCTTTTTTTCCTTATTTCATTCCTCTGTTTTCAATTTAATTTTTGTTGTTTTTTTAGTGTGTGAAAACCAGCATAAAATAAAATTTTATTTTGAAAGAAATCCCATACAAGAGTAATTTTTATGCCGACTGTTATTGAAGCATTTCTTATAGAAATGAAATGAAAAATATAACGTAACGCTTAATTAACATGGGCGTTTAATTTAATGTCTGAAGTCTTTATATAAGCAACACAAAAAAACCAACAACAACAAAAAAAATTAAAAAGAAAAAGAATGATGACCACAAAAAGACCATCACATGGTCAGTCTTTAAGTCATTCATTTATTTAAACGCAGTAAACATCAGTTTAATTAAAAACTTATCAAACGAGGCTTAAGATTATGCTGTATTTCGTTGCGTAAAGATTGAAAATTTTCACACGATATTCTGGCAGAAAATTCAAATTAAAAAGAATCTCAAAATTCGCACGGTCTAGCCCATGTTTATCGTTTTTATATTCAAATTAATTCAATTTAAAATGTTAAGCCGCTCTTAACAATAACAAATGATTTCAAGCTTCCATTAATACTTAAATCGTTTGCTGTATCAAATATCTGTGGAAGCGATATGTTGTTTCAATTATTGTTTCTTCATTTAAATAAAGTCATCAATAATCTGTGAAATGGTCAAACGCTTGATCAGTTTTATATGATATGAGATTAAATTTCCAAACTACTGAAATTATAAATTCTATATACAGTGGAGTGCGAGGGCTTTTTTACTGGAAAAAATTGGAGTGACCTACTCAATGAAACAAATCAATGCCATCTTTGCAAACTTACTTATATAGACTTTAAGCCCACTGTTTTTGAATATTTTAAATCATATTTTTTTTTTTTTTTTTGTTAATCGAATTAAATATTCCAACATATTTTCTACACTCTGTTTAGCACGTTTCCCCTATTAGATGTCCAATTAACACAGTCTATAAATTAATTAATAGGCTTTATTAAGCAGATTGTAAATCTATCAAACAGAAAAAAAACGTATTGTTTCTTTAAAATTAAATTAAAATTTCAATGAAGATCGGAACAAAACAAAAATAAAAGCTTTTTAAAGAATTGAATTTGAAAAAACAACGAAACATTAATTTGTCATAATAAAAATAGCGTGTGGTGGTCAAAAGATTGATGCCAATCATATAAGAGCATTCAAAATAAAAACAAAAATCGAAAAATAAGAAAAATTTGATGAATTTTTTTTAAAAAGCGTAAAACGAAGATGTTAAAACAACGAAACGCTACCTCATTTAGCAGCTTAAAAATGAAAAAATCCTAATAAAATTAACCCTTAAGGCGTACGTACATTTAATTGCTAATGAAACATGTAAAATGATCATTAATTTCACAAGAGGTTAACAAGCGCGCAGGCCAAAAGTTGTAGTAATTAAAAAGCCCCGCTTTCGGGCACACTAATAAGTAGTCGTGGCGGGTCTGTTATGCACTAAAGACGAATTCATATTTCATTAGACAAAATCAAAATTCAAATGAACTTTATTAAATTAAATATGTATGTGCCGTTACAAGTAATAACAACTTTTGGTTTTCTGGGCGAATAAAACTATCGAAATAAAGATATCGATTATTTTTATTAAAAAAAAAAATTCAAAAGTCAAAGAAATATCGATAATTTTTTTTACGAAGTCTTATAGTTTAATTGTAGCTAATTCAGAGTCACTATAGTTATCGCAAATTTAATAAAGAAACTTACAAGTTATCGAGCATTAAATTGCATGTGGTAACTTTCCATAGCAGTTGAATATTAGAACGTCTCTTTTACAACCATCCTTGTTATTGTCCGGCGCTGGGGAACCTAAAAAACAAGAATTCTTGGGCAGCCAAAATTTATTAACAAAGCATGTGTAGCCGAAGACAATTCGAGAAATAATTCGCACCTTCATAAGACTCTTGAGACTCTTGGTTGAGAGATACAAACCAGGAGCTATAATTGTCAGACGGAATAGATAATATCGGTGTTGCAATGGTATCTTATAGGACACAAGTAAGCTGTGCTCACTGAGATGGCTGTCAATTTAATATAACCTCACCTAGAAGTTATCGAAATGTATCTAAAAATTATTTGTTATCGAAAATTATTTAAAGAAAACTAAAACGACGAAAGTTTATATGACTGATTATTGTTATCGAAATGTTTTACTTATTAAATTTTCTATAGAAAATTGTTATCGATTTTTCTATAAAAAATTTGTATCGATTTTTCTATAGAAAATTGTTATCGGTTTTTCCATAGAAAATTATTATCGATTTATCATCGATTTTTCTATAGAAAATTTTCATCGATTTTTTTATAGAAAAATATATTCTATACATATTCTATATATATTCTAAAAATATATCTATATATATAATTTTCTATAGAAAACTGTCATCGATATTTCTATGGAAATATGTAACACTAATTTTCTATAGAAAACTGTCATCGATTTTTTATAGAAAATTGTTATCGATTTTTCTATAGAAAACTGTCATCGCTTTTTTATAGAAAATTGTTATCGATTTTTCTATAGAAAATTGTTATCGATTTTTCTAAAAAAAATTGTTGTCGATTTTTCCATGGAAAATTGTTGTCGATTTTTCCATGGAAAATTGTTGTCGATTTTTCTATGGAAAATTTTTATTGATTTGTCTATATAAAATTGTTATCGATTTGTCTATGGAAAATTGTTATTTACTTTTTATCTCTATAGAAAATTGTTATCGATTTTTTCTATACAAAATTTGTTGTTACGATCGTTTACGATATTTCTATTGAAAACTGATTGTTATCGAATTTTTTCAAAAAGAATCTATTAGTGTCTTTGATTTTTTTATATTGAAAATATTTTATTATCGATTTGTCTGTAATAAAAACTTTTATTGTTTACCGATATCGATAGTTCTCAAGCAACTACAACAACAACTTGTAATGGAACTCTCTTGATATCTAAATACGAGTGTATATCTGTTCCAAATTAAAGTTTAATTAACGTTAACATTTTTAAAAATTATTTAATTAACTTCAGACTTCAGATGATTGGCTGTAATGAAATGGTGAAGGGAAATCATTATTCAGTCATCACAATTGCGTTTATGATTTCTGTTGTAATTTCAGTTTTTAAATTCAAATTAACTTGAAGAGCTTGTGCCTCATAAATCTCAATTTATAAAAACTTAACGTATGTAGTTGTTTTTCTTCTTTCTTCATTTTATTTTTTTATTTTAAATTCTACTTTTATGCTTAAAAAGTCTGTATAAATTATGTGTTTAAACACCTTCGGGCACTTTGAATTACGGATCATGAACACACATGTATTGTATGAAATGAAATCTTTAGAAGTTACAGTGGTTCAAAAGAGGGAAAAATATACAATCTCATGGTTGAAGATGAATTTTCGATGATAATGAGCATCAGTTGTCAACTGTTCCAGAGCCCATGTGCTGCATGTTTGCATGTGTGTTGAATATGTCCGATCAATGGCAACTAATTTGACAGATTTAGATTCAAAAAGATGTTGACTATTGGAAGACCCTATATTTTTCTCCAACACTTCATTGATCATTAAAAAAAACTATTTCTGTTTTAATTTTTTTTTTTTTTATTTTTTTTTTTTTTTTGGGAATTTTAGAAATTCATTTACGTACAGTTTCTAAGAGGTTCCATAAGTAAAATTTTTATTACCATCAATTGCCAATTAAAGACTTATTAAAAGCGGCTAAAAGCTCTTTTCCATGAATATATGGTACCGCATACATTTGTTGGCCATTACTCGAAGGAAAAACTTTACTTAACAGAGTACAACGCTTCACTGACTGTTTAGTTGTTTATAATTATGCTTTTTTTTTGGTGCTTTTGTTTTGTGATTTATATAAAAAAATAATTAAATTAAATAAAAAAGAAGCATTTGGTGAAATTATTACTCATAGACGAGGCTTACTTAGTCCCTTCATTACTATACTTTTAGCATTTTGTGGTGAATGTGTGATGATTTTTGAATTTTTTCCAAACTTTCCATGTGTAACTAATGATCATGGACTGTAGAAATTAGAAAAAATAAAACGATAAGAGTGGTCAGTTTTCTAAAGATCATTTCATTAACGTACAACTGAAGAGATTTTTCAATTCAAGAGAATTAAAAATTAATCATTAAGAATCTTTTTAATGAAATATAACTTATCCACAAAAAAAAAAAACTCCATATAAGTGTACGAGAATCACAAAGTTATGTTAAAGATATTATTTTCCATTTGTTGTTGTTTGGCGATAACGTGTTTAGAATTAATATTCAGGCAAAATAAAATTACTATGAAAACCTTCTCAAATCTGTCATTCGTGATCGACTTTAAACTGTAGTAGATTCCGACACTCATGGATAGAATTGACACACTCAACATGGATGGTGTGAGAAACTAGGTTGTAATCCTTACTGAAGGGGTGTAATGAATAATTATGCATATATGGAATACATGTGGAAGTATTATAATCTTTCTGTTAGATGATGTCGAGTAAAGTTAAATTGTAGTCGGTCTTGCCCCTCATGTACAAAATTAACACACGCAACATGGCTAACGACTAAATGGCTGTAATACACAATAAGGTTATGTTAGTTGTGGAGTACTACAAGAATCGGTTTTTGTAATTGTCCACATCGTACCTTCATGCACTTATAAGGCAATAACCATACAAACTAGATATTTTATTTTACTCACAGGTTTATCCTCTTCGCTTTTTCGCTGAATTGTATGTATATTTAAGCTACCAATACTCAGAGGATTAGATTGGAAGTGGGGCAATAAATCGGGGGAATGCAGAAATTGGAATTCGGATGGAATAAGAAGAGTCCAATTAAGTTGGTCACTGCAAACCTTCAGTCAAGATTACGACTTGTGTTGTGTTTATTAATTTTTATCCACGAGTGGTGAGACATGTAGTTTAAAGTCGACTCCGAACGACAAATTTTTGAGAGAATTTTTCATGGCAATATTATTGAAATATTCTGTTTTTATTTCGTTTTGTTGGAAATGTCTGACCTGACGTTTGATCCATGGACTCAAGTCAAATAAGCGAACACACTACCCACTAAACTACGGCGATTCCTGAATTAAATACCCTACAACGAGGTGGCGGAACTATGTAAAGTATATATCATAGAGGGTACCTGGACACAGTGACATTCCAGATAACTCTAAAGCGAATGAACTTGCTAGGTCCGGCACAACCATCAACATGTCCCTTGAATTCTGTACTTTTTGGAACCCTTTGAGGCAGAAGCGCATAGAAAATCTGGCCAAGACTGGATGAAAGACACACGAAAACGCTGCTTAAACTCCACAGAAGCAGTGCGGTTGTTGGGTTGTATTACGTGTACTGATGCAATGCCTATTGTCTGTGGACAAACGATTTCTGTAGAAGCGGCGAAAGAGAAGACTATTTTTCACCTATTGTGTACATGCCCAGCACTATGCCAGAGAAAGGAAAAGGCATCTTGATATCAAACAAGTGGACAATCTGAACGAACCGTCAGGCGGGAATATTGGCAGCCTATGTTTATTCGTCAGAAATTCCGAAAGTTTGAGGGAATAAAGAAATACTGAATACTGTGGTTTTACATTGGGTCTCATTTGGCCCAACTCCAACCACATTTTTGATTGACAACGGGCTCTAACTATCTAAATACCCTACTGCTATTAACGAGCGCTGCAACATTGGATGCAATGCTATCATCATCAAAAAAACGATTGTAGATCAATGAATTTTTTTATTTATTAACAGTATTCGAGCTGGATGATATCATCCATATCATCATGATATCACACGTATCAATTCAAATGAATTCTTGAAACATTTCGTTGTTTTTCTGTAAATAATTTTTAAAATGTTTGCATTTAAAATTCTAATGAACTTAATGAGAATTATTGACAAGTAGTGAAATAAAATTTTCATTTTTCTTTCCTTTCTTTTCAGTTAAATTTCTAAACTTATGAGACTACAAACACAAAATGTCATACAAAAATACTACAATTGACTTTACAGGCTGCCTAGCAGATCCCCAAGTAAGTTTTTGGCATTCGGAAACAGCTGCAATGAAATTGTTTTCAAATTGTTTCTTCTTACAATTACAGACCCAATTGAGCCGAGCCTTGGCCGATCATGATATTAAAGTTTTTCGTGTAGCTTTAGATATGGGCGCAGAGGCCACCGCTATGGACGATAAGCATCTCAGTGTATACGAGAAGGCCTTGCAAACTTATGGTTGTGCCGAATTTGTTGAGGAGTGCCTAAGAAGAGATTGCAATGTTAATCAGGTAGAAAGACTTGCACTTGTTAAGACTTTAAAAATAAAAATGAATTTTTCATTTCATTTCAATTTCTTTTAGATTAACACACACCACAATAAAGCTGCCATTAATTATGCTGCCGATTCTCGTGATCCGCAAATAATAAAAGCCCTTTTACGTTATCCTGGCGTTATTGTTGATCGTAAATATGCTCAATTAACACCGCTTAATTCGCTGGCTAAAAATCTCACCAATGAAAATGCCAATGATGTAGCCGTCTGCATGCAATTGCTGCTGCAATATGGTGCCTCAGCAAATATACCCGATCAAAGGGAAATGACGCCTTTGCATTATGTGGTCAAAAATCGCAAGCTGGATGATTTGAAAAAACGCGAAATTATTGAAATATTTCTAAAGCAACCCAACTTGGATATCGATACCTACAGAGATGGTGAATTGCGATCGCTTTTGAAGGCCGATTACGGTGATTTAAATTTGCCAGCCTTGCGTGAAACTAATACGGTAGACTTTGATACACTGCTAACGTATATTAGGCACGGTGATATGGAAAAGTTTAAGCAACACTTTCCCGATTATCAGTTGAATATATCGGACAAGGATAATTTAAGAAATACCTCCCGGGAAGAAAATTTACCATTGCTTTTGGAGTCTATTAAGCGAGGCGGCCATGAAGCTTTTGATTTGCTAATGCGGAACGAGGTGGATTATAATGCGGTGTTTAATGGCAATACTGCACTAGAAGTGGCCACTGTATGTGGCAATTGGTATGCATTGCAGGAACTGGTAAAGAAACCCGATTTGAAAGTGCGACGTGAGGATCAGCCATTGATAGCTGCCATACGTCGTTTGAAGGAGGAACCATTGCAAGAGTTTTGTGATTATCGACGTTGTTTTTATATTCTATTGGATTGGGAAAAAATCGATATTAACGAAATGGATAAAAGTAAGTCTACGCCTTTGCATTATGCCGTCAAGCATCGCAATAGTGAAGCCATTCGAGAACTTTTAAAGCGAGGCGCTTATATAGGCATTAAAAGTGATTTCAATGAGCTGCCTATTGATGGCATGAATCCCGATATATTGGAAGAACACTTTGACTCATGCCTTACGACGAATAATGCCAAAGTGGGTGATAATTCTTATGAAATACTTATCAATTATAAGAATTTCATGCCACACAATTCAGCCGTGCAAAAGCATTCCTCCTATCAACTAAGAGAGGAAATGCCGCCCATAACGTTTCTGTCCAAGTCACGCGACTATCGTCATCTGTTGCAACATCCTGTTATAACCAGTTTCCTGTTCCTTAAATGGCATCGCCTGTCGGTTATATTTTATTTGAATTTCATTTTATATCTGTTCTTTGCCGTCTCCATTATAACGCACACCATGTTGAAGTTTCGCGAAAGTGAATATGAAAACTTAGCCGCTTTGTTTGGCTTGTTCTCTTGGATTGGCATTTGCTATATGATTTTGAGAGAATGTTTACAGTTTATTATGTCGCCCGTAAATTATTTCCGTTCGTTCATTAATTACATGGAACTGGCCTTGATCGTGCTGTCAATTATGACGTGCATTCAACACAATTACGACAAGGAGACACAACGAAATATTGCCGTATGTACGTTTCTTTTAATAGCGATTGAGTTGTGCTTCCTAGTGGGCTCTCTGCCAGTGTCCTCTATTTCTACGCATATGCTTATGTTGGATGCCGTGTTTCGTAGCTTTTTAAAAAGTTTTCTCTTGTATTCCATATTTGTGGTGACCTTTACTTTGATATTTTATATTATGTTTGGTAAACTGGGCATAACGACTGGCAAAGAGCAGAGCACAGATGATAATGATAATGACAGTGAATTTAGTCACTTCAGGAGTCCATTGGGTGCCTTGGCCAAGACCATTGTCATGTTGACGGGAGAATTTGATGCTGGTGACTTGCAATTCGATACTCTCTTCAGTTATTGGGTGTTCCTGTTGTTTGTTTTTACCATGACCATTGTATTATTCAATCTTCTGAATGGTTTGGCTGTTAGCGATACCCAGGTAAGTGTTTACAACTTGAAAAAGAAAACTTTCTGTAACTAATAATCATTTTTTTCTGAAACCATTTTTTTTAGGCCATTAAGGGTCAAGCCGAACTGAATGGCATTATTGTGCGTGCCAATCTCTTGGCTCGCTATGAGGAGGTGCTCACCGGCCGTTCAGAACGTGCCAATTTTGTTGTGAATCATGAGCCCTTTCGCTCAATATGCCGCCGTCTTATGAATTTATATCCCAACTATATTGTGGACCGCCAAATCGCCATATTGCCTAATGATAATAATCGCGTACTGATACCCGTAATCAATTCCTATGAAATGAAGGATTTGACAAACAATAAAGACTCCTTTATACCGTTGCCCAATCATGACAGTGAAAAACAACAGAAACTTTTAGATCCTCCAGTACAATTTCTACCCTGCTGCTGTTCATTCATTACAAATAAATGTTCAGAGATGGATAAGCGTACCGTAAAATTGGCCATGGCTATTATCGATCGAAAATTGGATAACAATGAGGTCCAGACACGTGTCCAAAGTACTGAGAAACGTTTAGAGAATATCGAAGAGAAATTGGAGAAATTATTTGAACTGTTACAGGCAAGATAATGGATGAGAGTTGACGCGGCTGAAAACCGAATGTATTAATTTAAGTTTTATAATGTAAAGCATTTTTATTTTATCATTCGTTCATGCATTTTATTTTTGTTTAAAAACAATTTTTATTCTTTAATAACATATTTAATAACTGTGTAATAAAAAAACAATAAAACTCCAATGAAAATCTAAACTTTTAGCTCTTTGGGACTTATTGTTGGAAAAATCTTTTTTTTTTTTTGAAAACCGCTCTCTTAAAACCTCCTTATCAAGCGACCTCTTGAACTTTGTCATGGAGAGTGTTCTGCGAAAGGCGGAAGTGCACTGCAATGGCGCTGTCCAGTTGCTTGCGTACGCTAACGACATTGACATCATAGGCCGTACCAAGCGAGATGTTACTGCTGCCTTTAGTGCTATTGAACGGGGGTCTACTAAGATGGCTATGACAGTAAATGAGGGCAAAACAAAGCATATGTTATCGACAAGTAGAGACATGCGGTGTATTGATTCTCAGAATACGGCCGATAACTATACTTTTGAAACAGTTAAAGAATTTATTTATCTTGGCTCCGCCGTTACCGCGAAAAATGATGTCAGTCTGCAGATCAAGTGCAGGATCACTCTTGCCAACAGGTGCTACTAGGGGCTCAATAGGCAATTGGAAAGCAAAGACCTCTCTCGTGCGACAAAAGTAACACTCTACAAGACACTCATCCTACCCGTGCTTCTTTATGGCGCAGAGGCATGGACCCTATTAACTTTGAGAGTGTTCGAGAGAAAAGCCCTACGTAAGGTCTTCGGTTCATTGCTAGTTTTCGTATCCGATTCAACAGTGAACTGTATGAGCTCCTCAACGACATAGACGTTGTGCAGCGTATTAACATCCAGCGGCTGTGCTGGCTCGGCCATGTCGTTCGAATGGAAGAGGATGCTCCGGCGAGGTCGGTATTTGGTGCGGGAATCTGCGGAAGTCGACGAAGAGGACGACCTTGTATCCGTTAGAAGGACCAAATCGAAGAAGCCGTGTTATCAATTAGTGTGACCAACTGGCGTAGGCGCGCATGAAGCTGAGGCGCCTGGAAGGATGTGTTGCGACAGGCCGAAATCCTTTAAACGGGTTGTTATGGCCAATTAAGTAAGTAAGTAAGGTCTCTTAAAACGCCAGTTTGAGTTGCAGGCTACTGTTATACCATAAATTTTCTTAAGAAATTTTCTACAGCTACGGTTGGCATATGCTGCATTTGCTTACGTAAAACCTGCTCTAGAAGCTGCAATAATTTAAAGAAAGATAAGACAATCCTTTAATACCCTTTCCAATATTCATCGTTCTACAGCCCCAGTCCATTCCCAGGAAGAATATATACTACTATCCTTACGTTCTGATGTTTTTTGATGACACTACCACTTACCAGCTCCAGCTAACGTAAAACATACTGAGACATGGTTTCGCCACAACTTTTTACATGATTTACTCGATGTTTTAGGGGCTTAACAAGTGTCACGTTTTCAATGAGAAAATAAAAGAAATTTTATTCAAAATATTGGTCATTGTTGGCTGCAAATTTTTCCATCTCTCAGGCAATACGTGGCTTCCAGTCCAGGTCAATAAAAATGTTCGCCCTTTAAAGCAAAACCAATTAGTCCCTCAATTTTCGAATTCCTTGCTAAGAATCGAATTACCGCTTAGCCAATGCGTGTCTAACTGATAAAAAAAAGCAAATATGTAATAAGAAGAAGTCTAGTAAATAAGACGGGTTGGGTAGCAGCTACCAAGCCTAATGCTTTGATTGTATCATGGACTGCTACTTTTGCTTCGTAAGCAGAAGCATTGTCATATTTCAAAATCATCATGTAATGGTCTTGTGAACCATTCTGCTCATTTTTCAATCAATCCATGGTCCAAATTGATCATTTGTTGTCCGTAGCGATCTGTATTAACGATGTCACCTGTTTATAGAAGCTCATGGTATTCCACACTTTTCTGGTCTTACCAGTCACAAAGTATTTTCTTCCTGGTCGATCTGGGTTTTGCATCCAAAGTTGTTTGTTTGTTTGCGGATTAAACCAAAATTATTAACGATTAGGAAAGTTGCCTTAGTCAAGTACGTAGTGTTGACTTATTAGGCAAGAGGACTCGATTTAAATCCGAGGTCAGACATCTCCGACCAACAAAAGTTGAATATTTCTACGGCGACTTCCGCTCAGCTGATTTTTAGCAAAAACTCTGAGAGTAAATCGAAAATTGCCATGAAAAAGTTTCTTACAAATCTGTCGTTCGGAGTGGACTTTAAACTCATGCCTAAAATTCACACACACAACATTAGTGGTGTGAGAAGCTAGGCTGTAATCCTGACTGAAGGATTGTAATGACAAATTATGTACATTTGTACTCGCATGTATGCATGTAAGATTCTGAAAATAAATTCACATTTCATCATTCCAGTAACAATGCCATGCAACATTGATTTTCTAACGTGTATTGGACTTACATCTATCTAAACCTGAACAGAAGATCTTAAGAAGATCGAATAATGCTCTCTTAACATCGTAAACATCGATTCTATGATCAGAGGGTATAATTACTCTCTGATGGTTCTTAATGGGCATTCATGCTGATGCTAAATGCTCAGATGATTCAAGGTAATCGTACTACGCCACGGATTATTGTGAATTCTACAAATTGTGGCTTCTCCTACTACTGCATAAATTAAATTTATTTTTAATTGTTTTCATAAAAGTTTACCACTTGAATCTAAGATTTCGTCAGTGTGTAGACGTCAATTTCAAACAATTTCAAAAGAAACCTCAAACCACAGACTATTTTAGATTTCTAAATTCCAGAACCAAAATCGTTCACAATAAATATGAATTTCATTTCATTTCAAATACTACACTCTTCGAAACAACATACGAATTGTTAAGAAAAAAACAAAAAAAAAAAAAAAGAATTTCTTCGTTTACTTTAAATTGAAATTTGAACATTAAACATGATTCATGCGAATAGACGGATGCAAAACTTAGTTGACCCTCAAGTAAGTACAAGTACAAGTAATTCTATACGATAAAGAAAAATGTTTACATTAAGGACTCAATTCTAATAGATTAGATTGGCGAATGCTCTTGCAAATCGTAATATTGAAGAATTTCAGCGTGCTTTAAAAAATGGCGCCGATCCATTGGCAATGGATGATGAAAATTTGAGCATATATGAGAGGGCTTTGCGAACATCTGGTGCATCTCAATTTGTAGACGAATGCCTTAAGGCCGGCTGTAATCCAAATCATGTGAGTAATAGAGACTTAAGTACGCTTGCTAAGGAAATTATTTGCAAGAAATAAAAGGAATCATACTATCGATGTGAAGTGTAAAGACATCGATGTGAAGTGCCCTACCCTAATCTTCGGATCAACTCTTAGATTAATTAAATGCCTAACACTTAGCATTTGTGTTAAGCTTTATTTGTGTTGCATTTCTTGAGATGTGATAACATTTAACGACAATTTTAATGTGTAGCTGCAGTTCAGATACTCAATATGTCTTTATAAGGCAAGGCATAGGGGCTGTTAACAAATTGAAAATAATATTGAGCTGATGTATGGATTCTGCTGACAACAATATTTACGAATTCATTGTTCACATAAAAATTGTTCGACATTGTTCTGTCTTGCTTTCCAGTCAAGGACTTGAAAAACACAAAAGTTTTCAATCAGCTAGGGAACCTTGAAAAAAAAAAATTGTACGCCTGCCGCTTGTCTGAAATATATTGTGTTTCAAGGATTTATTGATATTAAAAGGTTTTTCCACAAAAGGACTTAAAAAAATAATCGAATTCAAATCCATTACTTCCTTACTTATCTCATTGGTCACTATGACGACGCTTGAGTCAGCAGCATTACAAGCCAACTTCTCACATCAGCCACGTTGTCTACTATCTAATGCGGACTCCGAGAAATTTTATTTTACTCTTCGAGTTTTTTGTTCCAAATGTTGAGCCAGGGCACATTGTCTAATAGGGCAACATGCTCGCTATCTACTAGACTATAGTGACTTCGACTTCGACTTCATTGTAGCATAACTTACTAAGTCAAAATAATTTGTGTTAAAATCACACTGTGGCCTTGTCTATTTTCAGATCAATAGCGACTACAATAAGGCAGCCATTAATTTTGCCATCGACTCTAAGGATCCGGAAATTTTGAAAATCCTTTTATCTAAACCCGGCATAGAAGTGGGGCATGTACATGAGACCATATCACCTTTGTTAATAAATATTACGGATTTCTGTGTCGTAACTCAATGCTTGAAAGTACTTTTGGAATACGCAGCCTGCATCAATAATAACTCGAGGCAAATTGAGTTGTTGCCGCTGCTTAATTTTGTCAAGTCTTTAGAACAACATAACCGTGAAACATCGCTTCTGGTGGAAGAGTTACTTAAGGTGCCCAATATTAATATCGATGCTAATGGGAACGGGGAATTAAGACGTATTTTAGAAAAGGCATATCCAGCAATAAGATTACCCGCCACATCTCAAAGTACGAAGATAACATTTTACACTCTTTTGAATTGTTTGAGGGACAACGATATGGAAATGTTTGTACAACAATACAAGGATGTAACGCGTTATACTACCGAACAGGGGGATGCAGAACTATTTGCTGAATCTATAAAGCGAAAAGCCAATCGTGCATTCGATATAATGTTGGAAAACGGTGTCGACTTGAATGAGCTTCGTGTTGAAGGCAAAACCCCATTAAAAATAGCCTGTATATTTGGCAATTCGTATGCCTTGGATAAGCTTTTGAAACGCGCTTATATTAAATCATGTAGCAATGAAATGTTTCACGAAATATTGTGCAAATTAAACGATAAGAATTATCGCAAACAGTTTGATGATTATTGGAACTGTTTTTATATCTTATTGGATTCGGATAAAGTGAACATTTATGAAGATCACTTATTCAGGCCTACGCCCTTAAATTTGGCTGTTAAATACAATAACAAACGGGCTATACTGGAACTTTTAAAAAGGGGTGTATTTCTTAATCCTTTATATAAATGCATGGAGAAGCCTTTAAAGCATATTAGGCCTTCAATACTAGAAGAGCATTTAGATTACTGTATCTCTTCCAATGGGCATAAACATGCATATGATCACAAAGACTTTGAAATCACAATAAATTTTGAGAATTTTATATCACCAAACCCTAAAGAACCATTATGCGGAGTTTTACAGGCCATTGCAGTTATGGCCGAGTCCAAGGAATATCATTATCTTTTAAAACATCCGGTCATAGACAGCATTTTATACCTCGAATGGCAAAAAATCTCAAGGTTCTTTTACTTAAATTTTGCATATTATTTATTCTTTGCCTTATCGATGGCTACGTTTACCGTGTTGAGATTTCGTGCCAGTGAATATGAAATGGCCAGACTAATGGCACAAGGTTGCTCTTGGCTGGGCATATTTTATTTAATGATTCGTGAGTTTGTACAGATCTACTTATCGCCCAGGAATTATTTATCCAATAAAAGCAATTATGTGGAAATAACACTAATTTGCTGTTTGATTGTCACGTGCTGCGGAGGAGACATACCAATAATGCCAATTGATTGGCAACGCAATATAGGCGTAGTTTGCATTTTACTTTCGGCCTATGAATTGATTTTAGTGGCAGGCGCTCTACCCTTTGCATCCATATCAGTGCATATTTTAATGTTGAAAGCAGTTTGTAAAAGTTTTCTGAACATTTTCCTACTGTACTCCATATTCATTGTCACTTTTACTGTGTGCTTTTATATCAAAGGCACTGAAATAGAAGCTCAAAAGTACAATCATACTGAAGGCAATAGTAAAGTGCTGCCACAACAAAACACCAATTTTACTGATGATGATGATGATAATGATGGTGAAGAAGCATTTAAAAATTTTTCAAAACCCTGGCCAGCCCTGGTCAAAACAATTGTCATGTTTATTGGTGAACTCGATGCCAGCAATATAAAATTGTCGAATTATTGGTTATTCGTTCCATTTGTACTCTTTATGACAGTTATTCTGTTTAATTTACTCAATGGTTTGGCGGTTAGCGATACCCAAGCTATTAAGAATGGAGCCGAATTAAATGAAATCATATATCGTTTGGAACTGTTGAGACACTATGAGCAAATCATTCTCAGAAGCGTAATCGACTATGTAGCCAAATCAAGAATTTTTTACAAACAACGTGAAGAATTGTTGAAAAAATTGTATTCCAAATATGCCATCGACACTCAAGTTACTATACGGCCCAATGATTATAATCGTATTTTATTATATAAATCGAAAGACATAAGCAAGCCAGACGACCATGCCAAGGTGGAGCCATTGAAACTTGACTGTGAAACATTAATTTCAAGTTCATTTAAGAAAGGTGACAGGGATACAGAGAGTATGTTTTGTTGTCACAATAAATGTTTAAAGTATACAATCGATAGGAAAATTGTTGCCAAGGCCATTGAAGTGCTGCAGAAAAAATCCATACCCACCAATGAAAATCAACAGGAGGAAAAAATTAATAAAATTATGAAAGATTTGGAATTTTTGTTGCAAAAGAATGCCTAGGGTAGCAAAAATTCTTAGAAAACTTTAAAAAAAAAACTACAAGTTTTGTTTCTAGAAACTTACTATCAAGAATGTACATTGAAAAGTGTACCAAACTCTACAGAAATATTTTAAAATGCAATAAAAAAAAAATATTTATTAAAAAAAATTCTTCAAACAAATTGTTTAATTAACAAAACAAGATTCAACAGACTTTTTATTCAAAGTATGTATTGGCCATTTCTGGCTACAATTTTTTTTTTTTTTTTTTCATTTTTCAGACAATTTGTGGATTCCAGACCATTAAAACTTAACGTCTTTTAAAGCGAAACCAATTAGTCACCTAACTTTCAATGTGAAACAAAATAGCCGTCGAAAGTAACCAAGTCTAGTGAATATGGTGAGTGGGATAGCAACATCCAGCCTAATGCTTTGTTTGCGTCATGAACCAGTTTTACTTTGTGGGTGGAAGCATTTTCATGCTGCAAAATTATCTTGCCATGGCCGTTTCGTGCATTTTGGTCGTTTTACGATTAATACATATGATTCAAATTCTTCTTTTGTTGTCGTTAGCGATCTGCATTAAAGGTTTCATCAGATTTTAAGAGGCTCGTGGTACATCAATTTTTTCTGGTCTTGCCAGACACACAGCATTGTCTTCTTGCCGAATCGATGTGGATTTTGCAGTCAAAGTTGCTGATTGTCCCGATGATTATTTCCATTCAATTTTTCATCGTCAGTATCAATTCAATGAAACATTGATTTTCTGTTGTTGTAACTTTAAAGCAGCAGTGACGACTCTTTAAAGTGGGATATACTTTTCAAGGAGTCTGTCCTAAATGGGCAGAAATTATGACGTGCACAAACAGAAGATGCCATAATTTATTTTGTACCAGCTTACATGCATACATATTTTTGTTATTTCAATTGCTTTTTTAATTGCCGATTAAGTCGCTTTAGTTGCTTTCACTAAAAGCTAAATATAAAATGTAAAGGAAAAGTTATAGGAAAGACAGTTACAAAACCAGACCGACAAAACAAAGAAAGCAACACAACAAATTTACGAAACATTCAGTACTTTCTACCAATGATATTCCCCGTTTAAAATAAACTCTGTCTATTTTATTCCATAAAATAAAAAAATCAACCTTATACTGACCACACAACGGATCATGTGAGGTAATGTAATCACACAAATAATTTCGAAATCTTCTTTTTAATATTTTTATTATAAATTTACAACATTGGTGACTATTTTAAATAAAATATTAAGTCATCGGATTTATGAAAATTATAAATAATTTAAAACATAAATTTCTCCCTTTTCTTTTATTAGAAGAATCCACAAACCGCAGTTTATTTTTAGAATCCCATTGAAGGTCACAATTGCTTTAAGCGAAATTAGATCGTTTTCGAAAGATTATTTTCACTTTATTTGAAGTCAGTTGCTTTTCGAAATAATACGACATTTGTAAACAAAAAATAATATCTTCTTCGAACACAAAAGAAAAGGATGTGTACGAAAAAGACTAATTCAATAGAAAATACCACGAATTTAGTTGATCTTCAAGTAAGTACCAGAAATTCTATTCCATCAAATTAATTTTAAATCAAAAATTCCATACATTAGTTAAAGTTGGAGAATGCTTTTGAAAATCGTAATATTGAGAAGTTTCGGCATACATTAGAAATTGGCGGATGGCGTTGATACACCACATCACCATTTAATGGAGGGCCTTAAGGACTTATGGTTCAGCTGAATTTGTAAACTATCGCTTCTCAGGATGTAAATATTTTAAAAACCCTTTTAAGTTTTCCAAAGGGTGCCCTGGTAGTCTAGTGGGTAGTGTGCTAGACTATTAGCGTGAGGGTCGTGGGTTCGATTCCCACCAGAGACTCTGGTCTGTGACACTACCGAGCATATGGTCTTGTTACTCCGCTCGTATAAAATTAGAATATAATTTGTAATTGTATTGTAATTAATAAATAAATAAATAAATAAGTTTTCCAAGCGTACCAATGAGTGAGATTCTGTCAACTTCTTTCAAAAGTTTATCTGGTTGGAGTAAGTTTGAAACTGAAACTTTTGAATGTTTGAAATTCATATTGGAACACCAAGAAATCGAAAATCTTCTTACAAAACATTCTTCACTGGAACTGGGCATAAATTACAATTGGTGGAAATATGCCACAAGGGGCCCAATGTTAATATCGACGCTGATGGATAGGGTGAATTAAGACGTATATTAGAACAAGAATTTCCATCTTTGGAACTGCCAGTTAAATCTAAGAGCATGAAGATAACATATTACGCTCTTTTAAACTATATAACGACCAATGATATGGAAAGGTTTGTGGAACAATATAATGATGAAATACGATGTACTACCAAAGATCAGGTTCAACAATGATATACACCGGTGTATGTAGACTTTTTTCTTTGACTGTATATGCTGAAACTATATTCGCACACCGGTATATGTAAACTTTTTTCTTTGACTCTAAGTGGCAATTGGGTAAGTCCGCTTCATATGCGAATGCTTTAAATGCAGCTCAACTTTAACCAGCTTGAGAGCTGGCCAAGAGGCCTATAATGCACGCAGTGGTCAACGTCATTTTTAAAAAATATAAATTTGTAATACCAACAGCGACAGCAGCCCTAACTCGGGTTGCTTTCCAACTCACATATCGTTGTATCTTTGTTCACGTACCCATTCATCCAGAGATGGACCTCGTTTGATACGTTGCTCGAACAGAACACTGTAATATAATTATTTGTATATGTTGTTCATGTCAACATGGTGACTTAGCTGAACCGACTGAACAAATAACAACTAATTTAGCAGGTGATATAGCTTTAGCAAGATGTCTGTTAGAATTACAACCTAGCTTCTAACACTAAGCATGTTGCGTGTCTTAATTTTATGCATGAGTAAGGCGGGACCAACAGTTTTTAAATCCACTTCGAACAATAGATACCCTTTAGTAATGATTAAATGCTAACTGCTCGATGACTTGTGCTCGATGACTCAAAAAAAACGGCTCCACACCCAGCACTCATTGTAAATGTTATTAACCGTGGCTAACGTAACACGTTACACTAAGCACATTATACTTTTTATTTTTAATAAACTCGACCACTTTAATCACCATTCGAGAATAGAAACCAAAGTATGCATTTGCATTAAAACAACGCCAATCTAAAATTAAAACGAAATAAATTTTTTACGATCTGTAGACCACAAACTAATTTTAATCCCTCATGCCTTCTTACAAAACTATCGTAGAAATTTTTATTTCATTTCATTTGAAGTCATACGCTCTGTGAAACAAGAACTCTTTTGTAGATGAATACGATTTCTTTGTTTTCTTAATTTAATTTGAACACAAGAAAAAGAAAACGATGAATAATAAAAAATCAGATTCCACTGGACATTCCAGTGATTTAATTGATCCTCAAGTAAGTAAAAAAAATCCTGTCAAAGGATGAAAATTTTTAATTGAAAACTTTATTCAATAGATTCGATTGGCAAAAGCTTATGAAAATCGTGATATTGAGGAGTTTCGATGTGCTTTAAAAGTTGGCGGCAATCCATTGGCTATTGATGATCAATATTTCAATATTTTTGAGAGAGCTTTACAAACGCCTGGCGCTGTTGAATTTGTAAGCGAATGTCTTAAAGCTGGCTGTGTTCCAAATCATGTGAGTATTAAAGTTTTGTGTGTATTTGCTTGAAGTCGCCGCAGTCTAGTAGGTAATGGGTTGGCTTATTAGACCTGAGTCCTCGTTTCAAACCCCAGCTCAGACTTCTCCAACGAAACGACGACTTCCCTTCATCAGATTTCTGGCAAAAATTCTAAGCGAAAATAAAAATTGCATTGAAAAAGTTTCCCCAAACATCAGTCGTTCGGAGTCTACTTTAAACAGTCGATACCGCCAATCATGTGTAAAATTAAAACACACAACATGTATGGTGTAAGAAGATAGGTTGTAATCCTGACTAAAGGATCGTAATAACCAATTAAAGTAAATTCTAGGAGATTTAAATGGCGTTTCAACACCTTCTACCCCTTCTAGAACGGTGTTCAAGACTTTTTACACACTATTCTTAACAGAGAACCCTTTGTTCTAACTATGGATGCCTTTTCTAGAACTATGGTTCTTGAATACACTTTATCAGCGATTTTTTGTTTTACAATACATGTATCTTTCTTCCTTCTTTGCAGATCAATAAATATTACGATAAGGCAGCCATTAATTATGCCACAGATTCACGGGATCCGGCAATTTTAAAAACTCTTCTAAGTAAACCAGGCGTACAAGTGAACTATGTGCACGCGTCCTTAACGCCATTGAATTCTTTGTGTAAAAATCTGACCACCGATAATTTCGATGAGTGTGTCGAATGTATGAAAATCCTCTTGGCCCATGATGCCTTAATCAATAAACCCGATCAGCAGGAAATGACGCCACTGCATAATATCGTTAAGAATCGTAATATAACGGATACACAAAAATATCGCCTAGTGCAGATGTTCATCAAGCTGCCCAACATTGATATTGACACCTATCGGGAGGGAGAATTAAGGCGTACATTAGAAACGCTATATCCACAAGTGGAATTGCCTGCAAAATCTCAATGTGCCAAGATAACATATCATACCCTGTTGAAATATATACGGGAGGATGATATGAAGACGTTTGTGGAACAATTCAATGATGAAACGCGCTATACAAGCAGAGAGGAGGATTTAGAACTGCTAGTGCATTCTATAGAGAGAGGAGCCAATGAAGCATTCGATTTATTAATGGAAAAGGGTGTTGATTATAATCGAATTGTAAGGAGCAATAATACACCCGTACAAATTGCCTGGATTGTTGGCAATTGGTATGCTTTGGAGAAACTCCTGCAAAAGCCTGATATTTACATACGTTCTAAAGATCAGCCTTTAATACATATTGTATGCAAATTAAGCGAGGGTTACCGTCAAAAATTCTGTGATTACTGGAAGTGTTTTATTGTGCTGTTGGACTCGGACAAATTCGATATCAATGCCACGGACTATACCAAGTCGACGGCTCTACATTATGCCGTACAATATCACAATAAACGTGCTGTCCGAGAGCTTTTGAAACGTGGTGCAGGCATATGCATAGAAAATGTTTTCCATGAGCTGCCCTTGCATAGCATAAGTCCTTTTATACTGGAAGAGCATTTAGATGATTGTGTCACCTCGAATGATGAGAAGTATGGTGATAAAGACTATGAAATTATAATAAATTTTCAGAATTTCATGCTCTCCACGCGAAGCAGTGAGAAACAATTGAATGCAGTTTTAAAGCCCATTTCGTTTATGGCCAAGTCCAAGGAATATCGCCATCTTCTACAACATCCGGTTATAACGAGCATTTTATATCTCAAGTGGCATAAACTTTCGCTGATTTTTTACATCAATTTCTTGCTGTATTTGTTCTTTGCCATATCAATGGTCAGTTACTGTGTGCTTAGATATCGTAGCATTGAAACGGAGTATCAGGTAATGAAAGATGTGACCCAGTATTGCTCTTGGCTGGGCATTTGTTATTTATTTGCTCGAGAGTTGCTACAGTTCGTGTTATCGCCTGTGAATTATTTGTGTAGCCTTAGCAATTATTTGGAACTATTGCTGATCGTATGTTCGCTTGCCACCAGTTGCAATGACATGCTAATGCTTGAAATGGACATGCAACGCAATATCGCTGTGGTTTGTATACTGCTTTTGGCCTATGAATTGGTTTTATTGGTGGGCTCTCTGCCCATTTCATCCATATCTACGCATATGCTTATGTTGGAAACAGTTTGCAAAAGTTTTGTTAAGATTTTCTTACTCTACTCGATCTTTATTGTCACCTTTACGTTGTGCTTTTATATCAAAAGCGACTCTGCCGGCGGTAGTAACACAGATGCCTTTCATGTATTTTCGAATCCTTTGTTGGCCTTTGCCAAGATCTTAGTAATGTTCACGGGTGAATTTGATGCTGGCAGCATGCAATTGGATTCAAATTATATGCTGTTCCTGTTTTTTGTCTTCTTTATGACAATTATTCTGTTTAATTTACTAAATGGCTTGGCCGTAAGTGATACCCAGGCCATTAAAAATCAAGCCGAATTGAATGAAATTATTTGTCGCATTAATCTCTTGTCACGCTATGAGAAAACGGTTTTCAAACAAACCGGCTGTTCGTCGTTCTTTACAAAACTACAACCTTTTCGTTGCATGTGTTATGTATTCAAGAAATTGTTTCCCACCTATACCACCGATGTACAAATCTCGATACGGCCAAATGATAAGAATCGTATTAAAACATCGAAAATCAAACTTAAGCAGAAGACAGTCAAAATACAGAATTTGGCAAATGATAGTGAAAATGGTAATGATAAGGAGGCTGAGATTACTTTCCTGGATGATGTAGATGGCACTGAAGGAGAGTATATTTCGGATCAAAATAAACTGTTGGAGTGGTATTATTGGATTATAATGAAGATTTTCTCAAGAATCGATAAACGTACTGTTGCCCAAGCCATGGCAGTGTTGGAGAAAAAATCCATACCCACCATTGAAGGCCGTTTGGAGGGCATGGAGGGTAAACTCAATAAGATATTGAAAGCTTTGGAAGTGCAGGACTCACAAGGTAGTCTATGTGTTTGAATTAAATTTAATAAAATTATTTTTTTGTAATTTTAAATTTTAAATTTTGTTTAAATATTCTAATATTTTATAACTTTTCTTTAATAATTTTTTTTTATTAATTTTATTAATTTTTAATTCTATATTTTGTTTAACCATATAAATCGATAATTATAAACACTTAACAATACATTAGTAAGTCAGCAAAATTTTTTTATTTGTTTGTTTATTTTACTTGTGACAACCGCTGGCTGTCTTTCTCGCCCAATAATATTTTTAATGCAAAATTTCGTTTTTATTTTAATTTTTTTTTTAATTTTTAATATCAAACTATAAACAGTTTATTGTTTTAAAATAGACAACAATTTTTTATTTTTTATTTTTAATTTAATTTTTAATTATTTTTTTTTAACAAAATATATATTTTTTTTATTATTTCTTCCCATATTTTATATAAAATTTTAAAATATTTTTTTTTAATATATTTTAACATACAAAAATATATCACTTTATTTGTTTTAATTAAAAAATTTCTTTTCAATACAAAAAAAATTTTTTTATTTTTTAATTTCAATTTACTAATTGCATACCGTATATCGTATATTTGTTGTCATTATATCGTAAAATATAATATGTGTGCCTTGAAAGCATTTGTACGATAATTTATTTTCTCAATCACGTCTAAAAACTCATGAGTATGATGATTTGGTTTAAAGCTACAAAGCAATTCACTAGACCAGGCAATTGATAACGAAAGTTTTCTAGTTAGTAAGCCTAGCTTCAAAAATATTATTGATTTGTAATGCCTATAGATTAGGGGATATGTTGCCGTTCCTAGGCAAGTACACCCAATGTGTTGTAATTCCTATAAGTAAGGTTAGTTCAGGTTACATGTCGAATCCTTTTAGGGGTGTGAAGCCTCCGTTAGCTCATAGTTGAAAACAACATCCAAGCCAGTGATTCCAACATATATACATACATACATAATTGGAAATTGCAACCCTTTAGTCAGGATTACGGCCTAGCTTCTCACACCACTCACGTTGTGTGCCTTAATTTTATACTTGAGTGGCGGGACCTACAGTTTAACGTCGATTCCGAACGACAGATTTTTGAGAAACTTTTTCATGGCAGGTTTATTTACTCTCAGAGTTTTTGCCAGAAATCTGCTGAGAAGTAGTCGCCGAAGAAATATTCTCTTTTTCCATATTTCTTTTTGATGTCTGACCTGGGATACGAACTCTGGCTTTTACGTCTAATAAGCGGACACACTACCTACGAGACTACGGCGACCTACTAGACTACATATGCTGCTACTGCTTACGTAAAGCCTGCTCTAGAAGTTGCAATAATTTAAAGAAAGATAAGACAATCCTTTAATACCCTTTCCAATATTCATCGTCCTACAGCCCCAGTCCATTCCTAGGAAGAATATATCCTACTATCTTAACGATCAGAAGTTTTTTGATGACACTAGACTTACCAGCTCCAGCTAACGTAAAACATACTGAGACATGGTTTCGCCACAACTTTTTACATGATTTACTCGATGTTTTAGGGGCTTAACAAGTGTCACTAACATTATGGTTTTCAATGAGAAAATAAAAGAAATTTTATTCAAAATATTGGCCATTGTTGGCTAAAAATTTTGCCATCCCTCTCGCAATTTGTGGCTACCACATCAATAATAATGTGTGTCCTTTAAAGCAAAACCAATTAGTCCCTCAATTTTCGAATTCCTTGCTAGGAATCGAATTACTGTTCAGCCAATGCGTGTCTCATTGATAAAAAAAAAATTTTAGGCAGAAGCCAAGTCTAGTAAATAGGGCGGATTGAGTTACAGCTACCAAGCCTAATGCTTAGTTTGTATCATGAACTGGTTTTGCTTTGTGGGCAGAAGCATTGTCATGTTGGTCTTGTGGACTATTCTGGTCATTTATCGATCAATGCATGATACAAATGGATCATTTGTCATCTGTAGTGATCTGTATTAACGTTGTCACCTGATTATAGATGCTTGTGGACGAGCTCGAAGGTCCCATTTTTAGTCATTGTAATCGCTAAACCAAATTCAAACACGAGGAATATAGAAATAATCCCTACATTCTCATAATAAAACTTGTTATTGCGTGGGGAATTCGTTCAGAAATGACACAAATCTACAGTTCCTGCAAAAGTCATACAGTGGATTGTCGAGTCTATCGGTAATAGTGCGATGATCATAGAGATTGCCCCGTTTTCAACATTTTATATTCAATTATTTCCTCTTCGGTCTAAAAATCCGGTAACACTGCCATATACATATTTATGTAGGTTCAGCATATACAGTCACACACATACACCGGTCTATGTAGACTTTTTTCTTTGACTGTATATGCTGAACCTACATATATGGGAGTGTTGACGATATACCGGAGTGCGAATATAGGTTCAGCACATACAGTCAAACAAAAAAGTCTACACACACCGGTCTATATAAATCAGTCTACATACACCGTTTGTATGTAGACTTTTTTCATTGACTCTAAGTGGCAATTGGGTAAATGCGCTTCATATGCGAATGCTTTAAATGCAGCTCAATATGTTAATGCCTTAAAGATGAACTTTAATCAGCTTGAGAGCTGGCCAAAAGGCCTATAATGCTCGTTCTTAAAAAAATATGAATCGGTAATCCATATCAAACTGAGACTTTTTCGGGTGACTTTGTATACTTTTGAGTCTCATGTGGATTTGTAGTCCAACTCACATATCTTTGTATCTTTGCTCTCGTACCCATTCCGACAGAGAGCGACCTCGTTTGATACGTTGCTCGAACAGAATACTACGATATAATTATTTGTATGTGTTGTTGAAATCTGTCATGGTGGCTTAGCAGAACAGACTGAATAAATAACAACTAATTTAACATGTGGTGTAGCTTCAGCATTGCTCATTACAACCCTTCAGTTAGGATTACAACCCCGCTTCTTACACCAAGCATGTTGCGTGTCTTAATTTTATACACGAGTTAGGCGGGACCAACAGTTTTAAAATCCATTTCGAACAATAGATTTTCGAGAAACTGTGATACCCTTTAATAATGATTAAATGCTAAATGCTCGATGACTTGTGCTCGATGACTCAAAATAAACGGCTCCAAAGCCATCACTCATTATAAATGTTATCAACCGTGGCTACCGTAGCACGTTACACTAAGCACCCAAATTTTTTTTTTAATAAACTCGACCACTTTAACCACGATTCGAGAATAGAAACTAAAGTATGTATTTGCATTAAAACAACGCCAATCTAAAATTAAAACGAAATAAATTTTTTACGATCTGTAGACCACAAACTAATTTTAATTTCTCATGCCTTCTTACAAAACGATCGTAGAAATTTTTATTTCATTTCATTTGAAGTCATACGCTCTGTGAAACAAGAACTCTTTTGTAGATGAATACGATTTCTTTGTTTTCTTAATTTAATTTGAACACAAGAAAAAGAAAACGATGAATAATAAAAAATCAGATTCCACTGGACATTCCAGTGATTTAATTGATCCTCAAGTAAGTAAAAAAAATCCTGTCAAAGGATGAAAATTTTTAATTGAAAACTTTATTCAATAGATTCGATTGGCAAAAGCTTATGAAAATCGTGATATTGAGGAGTTTCGATGTGCTTTAAAAGTTGGCGGCAATCCATTGGCTATTGATGATCAATATTTCAATATTTTTGAGAGAGCTTTACAAACGCCTGGCGCTGCTGAATTTGTAAGCGAATGCCTTAAGGCTGGCTGTGATCCAAATCATGTGAGTATTAAAGTTTTGTGTGTATTTGCTTGAAGTCGACGCAGTCTAGTAGGTAATGGGTTGGCTTATTAGACCTGAGTCCTCGTTTCAAACCCCAGCTCAGACTTCTCCAACGAAACGACGGCTTCCCTTCATCAGATTTCTGGCAAAAATTCTAAGCGAAAATAAAAATTGCATTGAAAAAGTTTCCCCAAACATCAGTCGTTCGGAGTCTACTTTAAACAGTCGATACCGCCAATCATGTGTAAAATTAAAACACACAACATGTATGGTGTAAGAAGATAGGTTGTAATCCTGACTAAAGGATCGTAATAACCAATTAAAGTAAATTCTAGGAGACTTAAATGGCATTTCAACACCTTCTACCCCTTCTAGAACGGTGTTCAAGACTTTTTACACACTATCCTTGACAGCGAACGCTTTGTTCTAACTACGGATGCCTTTCCTAGAACAATGTTTCCTGAATACACGTTATCAGCGATTTTTTGTTTTACAATACATGTATCTTTCTTCCTTCTTTGCAGATCAATAAATATTACGATAAGGCAGCCATTAATTATGCCACAGATTCACGGGATCCGGCAATTTTAAAAACTCTTCTAAGTAAACCAGGCGTACAAGTAAACCATGTGCACGCGTCCTTAACGCCATTGAATTCTTTGTGTAAAAATCTGACCACCGATAATTTCGATGAGTGTGTCGAATGTATGAAAATCCTCTTCGCCCATGATGCCTTAATCAATAAACCCGATCAGCAGGAAATGACGCCACTGCATAATATCGTTACGAATCGTAATATAACGGATACACAAAAAATTCGCCTAGTGCAGATGTTCATCAAGCTGCCCAACATTGATATTGACACCTATCGGGAGGGAGAATTAAGGCGTACATTAGAAACGCAATATCCACAAGTGGAATTGAAGATAACATATTATACCCTGTTGGAATATATATGGGAGAATGATATGAAGACGTTTGTGGAACAATTCAATGATGAAACGCGCTATACAAACAGAGAGGACGACTTAGAACTGCTAGGGCATTCTATAGAGAGAGGAGCCAATGAAGCATTCGATTTATTAATGGAAAAGGGCGTCGATTATAATCGAATTGCAGAGTGCGATTTTAGGCCCGTACAAATTGCCGTGTTGAATGGCAATTGGTATGCCTTGGAGAAACTCCTGCAAAAGTCTGATATTCGCATACTTTCTGAAGATCTGTATTTAATAGATATTGTATTAGAATTAAGCATGCCAGCAATGGGTTACCGTAAAAAATTCTGTGATTATTGGAAGTGTTTTATTGTGTTATTGGACTCGGACAAAATCGATATCAATGCTACGAACAATGAAAAGACGACGGCACTACATCTTGCCGTACAATATCACAATAAACGTGCTGTCCGAGAGCTTTTGAAACGTGGTGCATGCATATGCATAGAAAATGATTACCATGAGCTGCCCTTGCATGGCATAAGTCCTTTTATACTGGAAGAGCATTTAGATGATTGTGTCACCTCGAATAATGAGAAGTATGGTGATAAAGACTATGAAATTATAATAAATTTCCAGAATTTCATGATGTCCACGCGAAGCAGTGAGAAACAATTGAACGCAGTTTTAAAGCCGATTTCGTTTATGGCCAAGTCCAAGGAATATCGCCATCTTCTACAACATCCGGTTATAACGAGCATTTTATATCTCAAGTGGCATAAACTTTCACTGATTTTTTACATCAATTTCTTGCTGTATTTGTCCTTTGCCATATCAATGGTCAGTTACTGTGTGCTTAGATATCGTAGCATTGAAACGGAGTATCAGGTAATGAAAGATGTGACCCAGTATTGCTCTTGGCTGGGCATTTGTTATTTATTTGCTCGAGAGTTGCTACAGTTCGTGTTATCGCCTGTGAATTATTTGTGTAGCCTTAGCAATTATTTGGAATTATTGCTGATCGTATGTTCGCTTGCCACCAGTTGCAATGACATGCTAATGCTTGAAATGGACATGCAACGCAATATAGCTGTGGTTTGTATACTGCTTTTGGCCTATGAATTGGTGTTATTGGTGGGCTCTCTTCCCATTTCATTCATATCTACGCATATGCTTATGTTGGAAACAGTTTGCAAAAGTTTTGTTAAGATTTTCTTACTCTACTCGATCTTTATTGTCACATTTACGCTGTGCTTTTATATCAAAAGCGACTCTGCCGGCGGTAGTAATACAGATGCCTTTCATGTATTTTCGAATCCTTTGTTGGCCTTTGCCAAGATCTTAGTAATGTTCACGGGTGAATTTGATGCTGGCAGCATGCAATTGGATTCAAATTATATGCTGTTCCTGTTTTTTGTCTTCTTTATGACGATTATTCTGTTTAATTTACTAAATGGCTTGGCCGTAAGTGATACCCAGGCCATTAAAAATCAAGCCGAATTGAATGAAATTATTTGTCGCATTAATCTCTTGTCACGCTATGAGAAAACGGTTTTCAAACAAGCCGGCTGTTCGTCGTTCTTTAAAAAACTACAACCTTTTCGTTGCATGTGTTATGTATTCAAGAAATTGTTTCCCACCTATACCACCGATGTACAAATCTCGATACGGCCAAATGATAAGAATCGTATTAAAACATCGAAAATCAAACTTAAGCAGAAGACAGTCAAAATACAGAATTCGTCAAATGATAGTGAAAATGGTAATGATAAGGAGGCTGAGATTACTTTCCTGGATGATGTAGATGACACCGAAGGGGAGTACATTTCGGATCAAAATAAACTGTTGAAGTGGTATTATTGGATTATAATGAAGATTTGCTCAAGAATCGATAAACGTACTGTTGCCCAAGCCATGGCAGTGTTGGAGAAAAAATCCACACCCACCATTGAAGGCCGTTTGGAGGGCATGGAGGGTAAACTCAATAAGATATTGAAAGCTTTGGAAGTGCAGGACTCACAAGGTAGTCTATGTTTTTGAATTAAATTTAATAAAATTATTTTTTTTTTTAATTTTAAATTTTATTTTTTGATTAAATATTCTAATATTTTATAACTTTTCTTTAATAATTTTTTTTTATTAAGTTTTGTTTATTTTTAGTCCTATATTTTGTTTAACCATATAAATCGATAATTATAAACACTTAATAATACATTAGCAAGTCAGTAAAATTTTTTTATTTTTTTTTTTATTTTACTTGTGACAACCGCTGGCTGTCTTTCTCGCCCAATAATATTTTTAATACAAAATTTCGTTTTTATTTTTATTTTAATTTTATTTTTTTATTTTTAATATCAAACTATAAACAGTTTATTATTTTAAAATAGACAACAATTTTTTGTTTTTTTATTTATTTTTAATTTAATTTTTAATTATATTTTTTAACAAAAAATATATTTTTTTATTATTTCTTCCCATATTTTATATAAAATTTTAAAATATTTTTTTTAAATATTGTTTAACATACAAAAATATATCACTTTATTTATTTTAAATTAAAAAATTTCATGTAAAAAAAAACAATACAAAACAACTTTTTTTTTCAATTTCAATTTACTAACTGCATACCGTATATCGTATATTTGTTGTCATTATATCGTAAAATATAATATGTGTGCCTTGAAAGCATTTGTACGATAATTTATTTTCTAAATCACGTCTAAAAACTCATGAGTATGATGATTTGGTTTAAAGCTACAATGCAACTCACTAGACCAGGCAACTCATAACGAAAGGTTTCTAGTTAGTAAGCCTAGCTTCAAAAACAAAATTGATTTGTAATGCTTCCAGATAAGCAGATATGTTGCCTTTCGCAGACAAGTACACTAGTTGGCCATATGACCCAATGTATTGTAATGCCTATAAGTAAGATTAGATCAGGTTAGATGTCAAAACTTTTTAGGGGTATGAAGCCTCCTTTAGCTCACAGTTTAAAACAACATCCAAGCCAGTGATTCCCACATGCATACATACATAATTAGAAATTACAACCCTTTAGTCAGGATTACGGCCTAGCTTCTCACACCACTCATGTTGTGTGCCTTAATTTTATACTTGAGTGGTGGGACCTACAACTTAACGTCGACTCCGAACAACAGATTTTGAGAAACTTTTTCATGGCAGATTCGTAGACTACATAGCCTAGACGATCGTCAAAAGTTTAGCCTTCTTACTTATAAGAGGCCTTAGGCCTTCCTTTTTAGGAAATGTGATTGTAGTGGTTAAAATGTTTAAACATGTTTCCACACCTTTCAAATAAGCTACTTGAAAAAGCCAATGCATATCATAATTACATTATTATTGACCCTGACAAGTACCGAGGCCATTGCAACAATAAATTTCTTTTATGCTGCAACGTGTTGCTGGTAATTGGTCTTAAACTTCTGCTATTAATTATGCAGCAATTGCTACTTTTTATAAGGAAAACTTTCCATTGTAAAGAGAAAAGAGAAAAGAAAAGAAAAATAGTAGCTGTGTGTGCCATATGGTCCATAATTTATAAAATTTTTTTTAAATTTCCTTCTACAAAATTTTCCATTTTCCATTATTCATTTCACTTCCTTTTCTTTTTGTTAACTTAGCCTCATTATTCAAATTACTTTTTAACATTGACAGTCGTCAGCCGTCTCAATCAGTCATTTTTTATTCAAACATTTGACTTTAGATGACTGCCTCAGTCAGTCATGCGTATTGTACTGTTGCACATACAAGCACCAAGGAAAGCAAACCAAACCAAACCAAACCAGACCAGACCAGACCTAACCAGACCAGACCACATTTTTTGACGCTTGCTCATGCCATGCAATAAAATTTAAGAGTGCGGGTGTAATTTAATTAAAATTTTAATGGTTTTCGCTGCTGTTCATAATGAACGAAAACTTAAAGGAGGATTTTTTAACTTGTTTCCATGAAAGTTTGTAGGCATCTTCTCATATTCCTTATATTTTAACTGTCCATTATTGTTGGTATTTTCGTCAAGAAAAGCGTGCATAATTTGTTAAATTAATGGTGTTAAGTGGTAAAGTAGTGTAAAATAGAAATGGCGACGACACTTTGGCTATGCGCATAGAATATCAGCGTAAAGATGTGCTGTAATGAGCCCCCCCGTACATATACGCTTTGAATGCTGAGACTTTCTCTTTTTAATCAAAGTCTCAAACCAAAACAGTCTAACAAGTGAATACTACAACCATTTTTCTAGAAAGCTATGAAAAGCCAGACTTTGATAGACTGGAGCGATAGTTTTGAGTCAATTTAATAGGGGTAACTGGTCACTGGGAATGAGGCCCATAGATACGCTTTGAATGCTTAGACTTTCTTTTTTAATCAAAGTCTCAAACCAAAACTGTGTTACAAGTGAAGACTACAACCATTGTTCTAGAAAGCAATGGAAAGCCAGTCTTCGATAGGCTGGAGGGGTAGTTTTGTGTAAATTTAATAAATTTAAATAAAGCGGCCAAGAGTTTATCTCCTTTGGTTCGCAGATGTAGCTTACTACAGCATAAATTAAACGCCTTTAAACCTTCATTCAGAGAAACTTGCGGAATATGGTTTAAGAATACCGTGGTCTACAACCATGAATTGCTTTTTCCAAGATCAACACAATTTGGACGCCAAAGGCTTCAAAATTTTGAGGGAACCTGATGACGAAATGTTCCGTTCTACATTCAAGTGGCAACCCACAAAGCACTCGGTGACCTAGGCAACCTAAAACTACAAATTATGGGAATATACGGAACAAAATCCACAAATCTTTCGATAATTACGATCATTAGCAAACAACAGAGAACAATGGAGATATCGGGTGGGCCATCTATCGGTTTAAATTTAAACCTTCGGTTTTTTCGAATACTTATGGCAATACTTCTGGCATTATATTCTATCACAAAATCCCCATATTATCTTCACTGAAGGCAATGAATCGATCTACGCTTGAGCAACGTTGGGATTTATTGGGCCAACGAGAAATTGCACGATGATGTTTATTTTGCCAAAAAAAATCTTTTCGGATGAAGCTCATTTCCATATTGGTGGGTACATTATTAAACAAAATTGCTGCATTTGAGACTCAGAAAATCCAGATGGGGTCCTACAGAAGCAAATGCACTCATTACGAGTGGCTGTTTAGTGCGGCCCACATTTCTTTGAAAATGGAGACGGCGCAACCATAACGCTCAATGAAAACACCTATTGCACTATGATAACCGATTTCTTTTTTTTGTACCTGCTCTTCATGGTATTGATGTGAACGATGTTTAGTTTCATCAGGGTGGTGCAACTTGCCACACATCTCATGCCACAACCGATGTATTGCCTCAAACGTTTGATGGGTGTTTAATTAGCCGAAATGGTGATATCAATTGGATGTGAAGAAGCTGCGATCTGACACCGTTAGACTATTTTCTGTGGGGCCGTACAAGTGTTATGTCAACAAATCAGAGACGATTGAGCATTGTAAAGGCCAACATGCCATTGCCGATATACGATTCCATACACTTGAAAAAGTGCACGAAAATTGTTTTGATCATATGAGGTACTGTGAGGCTAGCCGTGGCAGTCATATGAATGAAATAATGCAACATTGCTAAACGGAACAATTGTCCTTCACAACAACAAATCAATTTTAACAAAATTTCAAATCGTTTTTGTTTCATTGCATTTTTAAATTTAAATTTTTAAACGACCCACCCTATACAATGTTGAGGTTGCTGATGACAGACAACAATATACATATACTGGGTGATTAGGTTACACTTTATAATGATGCAATAAAATAGAGATTAAGAATCTACTATGTATAAGGGCTTTTAAGAGTCATAGTCGTCATAGTCATGTAAACTCTAGGAATTCTTAGTTGTAGCAAACAGTTCTACTTTGTAACTTGCTGGCATAGGCCAAGCTTGAGTTTTTTTTTCTTTTTTTTTTTTTTTTTTTTTTGATAACTAAACTATATTTCTTTTTTTTTTAGTTTAAAATAACTGTATAAAAAAAATTGTTTCAAAAAAATTTGTATTTTTTTATACAAAAAAAACTTACAAAATTCCTTAATGCGTTGTTTGGCTCCCAAAATATTTTTTTCTTTGTTTTTCTAATTTGTTTTGTTTCAATTATTATTTGTCTTATTAAACTTGTTGTTGTTATTTGTGCATAAAATTTCATCTTAAAATTAATTAAAACACTCACACTCATACATAAATTCATTTGGTTTTTTTTGGTAAAAAAAAAAAGAAAATATTCACATTCATAACGAAATACATATTTCATCATCAGCCATGCCTTAATCAATTTCACAGAAACCTTTATAAAATACAATACAATACAGCTACAACTACAATTACAAATACAACTACAATTACAATACAAGACATTAGTATAAGAGAGTCTAGTGTCTTAAAAAAAAAACAATTCAATTAAAAATTAAATCAATATCATTATCCTAGCTTACTAGCTTCATTTTTTTTTTTTTGTTTTTGTTTTTGTTTGCGTTTAGGTCATGGTACATGAATGCCTTTTTAAGCCACCACGATGTGATGGACTTTTACTGCCCTTTGCAGAGGTAAACGAGGGCAACGACTGGCGTCGTCTTCGTACAGCTGGACTTAAATTATAGCGTATGTTTGCCTGTACCAATAGCTGTTTGAATATCTCCACAATGCCGGTATTCTCTTTGGCTGAACACTCCACATAGCCGCATTGCCAATCTTCACACACGACCATTTCAGTGACTTCATGTTCCACCTGGCGTTCGCTTTCATTGATGTCGATTTTATTGCCAACCACAACAATGGGTGGTTTCATACCCTTCTGGCTGATGATCTAAAAGCATATCAAGATTGAGAGAGAGAGAGATAAATATAAAAATTCTGTATGTCTTATAAAGAAATTTTATTCTAAATATTCTTAAAAATTAATTAAATATAATTTTATGCCATTTTTCATGGCAATATTTGAAGTACTACAACCTAAGAACGCCACAAAAAAACCAACATTCCTTCACTCATGTTTTAATTGCCAGTATATTTGGATCGTTTCACATTTAATGAGCAGATTTAGGCTTAGGTATCAACATACAGCAAAAGAAAGGTGAATATAAAACAGTAAACAATTTTTGTGAATGTGTTTTACACAACTCTCTCTGTAAAAAAAAAAAAAGAAAAAAAAAAAAAACATTTACAATGTGGTATACGCAGGAGGTGTCATTAAGACACCCAACCCAAAGCAATTTTCTTAGCCCTTCATTAGATAACCTTAATATTTGTTCTCCTAATGTTGAAAAATCTAAAAAAAAAATTAAAAACAATTGATTCTGAAAAACACTCACGCGTCCCTATCGATAAAATTTTTTATATTTACAACCACCAGCCAACAACGCTTAAGAATATGCCTTACTTCGAAAAAAAAAACAGTGTTAACAACATAAGCATTTATTTCTCTTAGTAGGACTGTGGTGGCTTTATTGAAACTATACATATTCACACTAGGGTCTTAAAAACCTCAACCACAACTTTAAGTCATGCTAAGTCTTTACTTGAAGCCTTCAAGCCTTCATGCTGTTTCAAGTAAATCAAGTTAATATCGGTAAACTGCGAGCCGAATCACTACAATGGACCTGGAATGGAATATCTTTATCATTCCAAATAAAGAAATTAAACAGGAAGCTCTATCGAGTTCTAAATTCTCTGGAAATACACATGAACAGCTCGCAGCCAAATGGAAATAAGGAGTAAAGTGTGTATACTTAGGACATGAATATTAGCAACGCATATAGACTGCCGCATCAGACAGACATGCAGACTGTCCAGGCGCAAGCCATGGCTGTCCTCATAAAACGATTAATTGGATAGTCAGTGAGAAAAATATTACCTGAGAATATACAAAAACAGGCGAGAAGCCCACCATACCATAAGATACCCTTCGAATGTCACATAACAATTCAAACTTATCCGTGAATATCGCATATTTCTCCGGTATATTACGAATTCTGGGATTCTGTCACTGACATACTAGCCGGATTGATTACTACGTTGTACAACATATTTTGTGAGCTGCTCGTAGATGTCCCCTTTGTTACGATCAGGGTAGTGTGGTCAGTGTTTCTGGGCAAGTGGATCAGATATTGCTCACTCAAGTATGCTAAAGGTAGTTGGAACTTCCAAATAGATTGAGGAGGACTTTACGAGAATGTTGAGAACACTTATTCCGAAAAGAGTAATTTTTGAAACTGAAGTAACATTCCTCTTGAACGATTTCGATCAGATTTCGAAATTAAACGGAAGTGTGGATGGTGGAATCTTTTCGAATTCGCCACGCTACCGAATCACTGCAGCGTCTTTCTGGTAGTTGAGTTGATTACACAATTATTTTACTTTTTATCGATTGGCTCAACATTGGATCCTAACTTCAAAGATGGTTTCCAGGTTTCCAGGAAACTGAACGCTAAGTATGATTGTATTAAGGACAAACTCCAATGGAACACGCTCAGTACCGTGAAACACAAGCCAAACGACTTTTGCAGAAACTGTAGAGATGAGGCAGAGGTGGAAAGTTTTGTACATGCTAAGTTGGAAAGACGAAAACTAGCTTCTCACACCAACCATGTAGTGTGTGTTAATTTTATAAATGCGTGGCAAGACCTACAAATTTACATCGACTCCAAACGACAGATTTTTTGAGAATCTTTTCATGTTCTCATGTCTCAGTTCTCATGCCAGAAGGCTGTTGACAATGAAAGAATCGTGCCTCAAAATTCTGATATTATTATCCTCATGAGATAACTTGATAGGTCCTATATAATCGAAATTAATACGATAAAATGAAAAAAAAAAAATTCTAAAATTTAATTATTAAAGCAGATACGAGTATCTTATCACGACACCTCTTGTGCCTTATGTTTTAAACTTTTTAATTCATGTGTTACCTTGACATTATCATTGTCATCGACAACGAAAACGCCAACGTCGACGATAACTTTATGCAGACTGCCAAGTAATAAGATACGCTTTAATGTTCAAATTAAAATGAATGGTTAGAGTAACATTTTATTAACTTTTGGATACGCTAGCAAAAAAAATGTTTAAATTTTAAGAAAAAGAAAAGAATTTATTACAAAAAAAGAGGAAAGAAAAAATTATGAAATCTTCAAAGAAATACTGCTTCAGTGCAAGGGAGTAAGACTATACCATGAAATTCTTATGAGAAGTGCTTAGAGGGTTAGCAGATATAGGATGGAATCATTTCAAAGGCAATAAAATAGGCATTTTTCAGAGGTTGATGTTCCCTGTCTCAACGCACCTAGCATACGTCAACAATCAAATAGAATACAATATGGTTTCACATCCTCTGAGGAGGTTTCATAATATTGGTTGAAATCCTTAAAAAAAAATATGAGACGCTTACCATACATACATACATAATTGGCCATTACATCCCTTGAGTCAGGATTACGACCTAGCTTCTCACACCACTCATGTTGTGTACGTTAATTTTATACATGAGTGGCGGGACCTACAGTTTAACGTCGACTCCGAACGACAGATTTTTTAGGAACTTCTTCATGGCAGGTTTATTTACTCTCAGAGCTTTTGCCACAAATCTGCTGAGAGGAAGTCGCCGAAGAAATATTTTTTTTTTTCATATTTCGTTTTGATGTCTGACCTGGGATACGAACCCGGGGTTTACGTCTAATAAGCCAACACACTACCTACTAGACGCACACCATAGCTTAGGTTAAAATATAAAAACAGATGTGGCCAAATTATTATTATTATTATTAATACCGCATTAAATTAAAATTAAAAAGGTTGACAATATACTCCTACATCCACATATTTATCGTGCAATTGTCGTTATCCTAAATCCTAACAACTCCGCTGGGGATATCAAGAAAGTAGAGTCCAGAATTTTTGCACCAGTGCTAAGTAGTAGCACTTTAAGTAACAGATGATCTCATACATCTTCTATGAGTCATAACATTTGCAGAAGTCGAACGAGGGAGCGTCTAGTTGACAGATATGCAATGTGGCGTTCTTTGGATTAAGATGCTAAGCTAAACCTAGCGGCATAACAGGCCCTCTCTTCTAACCAGGAGTCAGCAATCAAGGAGTAGAATTTTTTACAAAATTTTCAATCTAATCGTAGTCAATAGAACCCCTATGGACTTATCACATATGATTTTTTACAGAGTGTTACCTATACTAGCTAGTTACTGGGTATATTCCTAAGCCTGGTTATTGATAAAATGGAGACATTATAAAAATCTACTAATTTCTAGAGAAGTAGCAACGTTCAAGGACGACCATTGATGTTCGAAAGGGATTTTCTAGCTGCCATTACATTAGAGAGTATATGTGTGTTCTGAGCAGACACCTGATCGCCATAAGTTCCGCCTGAATGAAACTGTGCAGTAATCTGGCCGTCTGTATGTTATACATATGTATGTACACACTACACTACGTTTTTCAACCAATTTTACATCGCCCGTGTATATTTCTAGAGTATTTGGATGAAAATCCGGCCTAAGTAGCCTATCTAGTGTCTAAATACGTGTCGTAGGAGACCATAAAATCAATCGGAGCTGCTTAAATCAGCAAATTACAGGGTTTACTGCCAGTTTAGGATTGCTTAAAGTGACCTGGTTAGTGCCGTCCTCAGACGCACCATAGTGATCGCTGAACGCTATTGCAAATTTGTCTCTCCCAACTGTCTGAAATATTTTTCATCTCTCACCTTTTCAATTTGACAATCAGCGAATAAAACCAATTAACGCTGCAGAACCTTTTAGAGGCGGTCATCGACGAATAACATAATTGAGAGGATAAGGAGATTGTTAACATACTTCTCTTAAAGACTGTTAAACCCGCCATCATGTAGAGGCCCTATCGATTCGAATAAAAACCAATCTTGCTTTACCGTGCTCACGTTTAGCGCAAGGTATGTAAACACAGCCCGATACGCCGCATTGCAGTCCAGCCAAGGAGATTAAAAACCCCAATTTTTTAAAATCCTTACTAGTTTGTTTTTTTATTAAAACTCTTTGATCCTTTTTTGTTAATTTAAATTACATAATCAAAGAATTTTCACCACCTGCTTAACAGACAAACCTTTTCATATCTTTTTTACTTTTTTTTCTTTTAAATTTAAAATTAAAATGAAATTTATTTCCTTTAAATAGGTTGAGGATTCAACCTCTATTTGTTGTGAAAACTTATTTGAGTGACTAAATTAACTCAAAATGAACACAAATGGACTTAAACTCAGAGTAAACAACCGCCCACAAAGAAATCAAATGTTAAGGAAAGAAAATAATACGAATACCTTTAGTTTTCCGTTTATTTTTTCTACGCCTTTTGGGCGTAGGTATTCGTAAGTCTTACAATTTAAAGAAAATATTATTTATTTAAGTTGGGAAAGTATTTTATTTTCTTTAAAACCACTTTATGGAGTCTTATAGACTATTTTTATCGTTGGCCTAAATGGTTTGTCAAATACGAGGGGTTGTTGACAAGTATTGTTAAAGAAAAAACACACACACACTTAAAGCTTTGATTTCTTTTAATATTTGAACTTGTGTCACATATCTTGTGATTTATAGCATATGATCACCTATGAATTGGTTGCAGCATTTGAATCTTTGAAAATAATTTGAAAACATTTCTTTGCACATTTCGTTGCCTATCCCGACTATCAAATACTCCAACGAAAGAGGACTATTTTCCTAAATGTGGTCCCTAAAAGGTTTAACAACTTCAAATGGAATTAAATTGACGGCCAATTCAGGATGTCAAGACACGAAACTTCTCATGCATGCTTGCAGTCATCAGTTACTAACCCACACCGCCCCTCCCTCAGCTGTATCGATCCATACGCCTCCAAGTATGAATCCCAAATTTAAACCAAACGATAGTGGGTATAAACTGATAAGTCACCCTACCCCTGTCATTGTTCGTTCATCTTTTCTAACACCTATCTCCATGGCACTCCCGAGATCGGAAGAAGGAATCCAATCATGTCCAAGAAGCAACAGCCGATACGTGTTCATTAATGCGCTACTGCGGTGTATTATCTACAGGTTAAGGGATTCTCTACAAGCGAGGAGGAGCATCTGTTGAGGCACTACGACATAGTGGGGTACATGCCACCCTTGCACGTTCTATTGTTTTGTTCGGGGTATTGAAAAATCCAAAACAATTCGCACTGACCGAAAAAATATTCACAAGTCTTTCCATCCATAATGGTCTCTAAAAGCTTCCATGGAAGTTCTTGTATGCCGTTTTCAGTCCTTGGACTGTCATGGACGTAGAAATCAGTGCCCCTTTATGTCCGTACTTCGTATATCTAAGAGGGCATAAATTTGTCTAGTTTCCACGAAAGGGGGTTCATATCCCCATTTTTCCTTAGAGAATAAGTGAAAGCAGAGTAAAATCTTATGTTTACCATTTCTGAGAGGAATGATGATCACTCTTAACTCTTTTAAACGAATCAGCATCCAGGAACTGAAATTAAAGTATCTCCAGCAGAGAAATCCGGCACTCGCGGACAACCATCGATGAACTGTACTTACCCCTTAGATATGTAATGGCCACTTTGTTATGAGACATTGTGTTGGCAAGTTATCGAAGACAAAAACCATGTGAGAAAAAACAGATCATTTAAATTGAATACTTTTTCAGTCCCAGGTATCAACATGAGGCTAAGCAGTCAATGACTCGCTAGTTTCTAAAGAAACAACCGGAATTTTTGTATAATCGTTGATGTACTTATGGTCTCTAGACTAGCAGTAAACAGCTGTTTAAGCTATTAAAGACCCAAACCATATAAAAAAGCAATCCGAATTTAAACACTTTCCATGTTCCCAAGCCGAGAAAAACTTATCAGGGCATTTATTAAATGAGACCGCCAGCATTTTTGGGCAGTATTTGATATGATGTATTTAAATTTGTAAATAAGCTATTAAAGACTCAAACCATGTGTAAAAGAAATGCGGCCTTTAAAGCCTTGTATGTTTCGAGTCCAGAACCCAATTGAGAAAAACCTTTGTTTGGCTTATTATCTTGTCAAGATGCTTTGGGTATTTTTGGACAGTATTTGAGATGACTTACTTACTCTTTAGGTAAATATATATGTAAGCTATTAAGATCCCAAGCCATGTGTAGAAGGAATCCGAATTTAAACACTTTCTATGTTCCCAAACCATGAAATACTTATGAGGACTGTCATTAAATCAGGCAGCCGGCATTCTTGGGCAATATTTGAAGAGATTTGTTTAGATTTGTACATCAGATATTAAAGACACAAACCATGAGTATAAGAAAAGAAGATTTTTAAATTAAATCCCTTGTATGTTTCGAGACCAGAGTCCAATTAAGAGAAGCCTTTGCAATTTCTTGCTATTTCCTCCAGAGGCGTTGGGTATTTTTTTGGACAATATTTGATGTGGTGTAGTTACTCTTTAAATAAATATGTGCATAAGCTATTAAATACCCAAACCACGTGAAAATTAACTCAAAAATGTTAAAAAAAAATTTTTTTATTTTCAGAAAATTTTCTTTACTTACCAAACTCCTTAGCCTTTCCACCTCAAACCACGATTCGCGGTCATCGACTGCATAAACCAAAATGAATGCAGCTCCCGTTGTTATTGACAATGTGCGCATTGCTGGAAATTCATATGAACCTGATGTATCCAATATATCCAGTGTGAGAGCTGAGCCATCCGGCAATTCATATTCGCCACGATGCAATTCCTCCACCGTTTGTTTGTAACGCGTATTGAATTTGTCATAAAGAAACTGTGATACAATGCAGGTTTTGCCAACCTTAGCGGCACCCATAACCACCACGCGATGCTGTTGTTTGCGCATTAAATGCGTGCTTGAACCGCTATTGTGTTGACTACTGGTGGTGGTGGTATTACGTTTGCTGGGCGGTGTCGAGGTGGGATAGTCGGCACTATTGGCACGGGGCGTTGATTTTAAAACCGATGTTAAGGATGGTAAACGCAAACGTTGACATGGACCGGGCATTTTCTTGCGCTGCTATTGTTTTAACTTCAATCAATGCAATTGATGATTGACACGGTGTGTGTGTGTATGAGAGGATGTTGGTTAGGGTTGTGGGATGTGATGTGATGGAATGGCTTTGCTTGGTTGTATGTTGCTTTCCTTAACCAGTGTTCGCTCGTGTTTGTCCTGCAATAAAAAACCATTAGCAGAGCAGAGAACATTATACAAAATCTTACATCATATAACAGTTGTTGTTGTTGTTTTTTTTTGTTCTCTTAATTAGAAAATGTTTTTCATTTAAATATGATTTTCCCTTTTGCCTTGTATTTGATTTTCTTATGTCCAAAATATTGCTCTTCTTACTCTTAATCGCAATTTTAATTACAAAAATAAAAAAAAAAACAAAAATTTCCTTCTGATTTCTTTCATTCTTCTTTTAATGACTCGTCTTTAAAAGCTGATTGTTTCTCCATTTTAACCCGCCAATAACCTTTGACTGGTTCTTTGTTTTTATTTTCATTTTGATGTCACCATTCGCTTTTAGTTTCATCCTTTGTGTCCCTTTTTTTTTGCCTTTCTTTACCGAAAAGCAATTAATTTCTGTGAATAACATGAGACTTTAGTAAAATGTTACTGAAATCAGTTTTTCTATGTGTTCAACTGATGCAACATTGTTTTGAACACAAACTGTGCGTGTGGCAGGGGTTCCTGTTTTAATTGAAGTCTTTGGCGAAAAAACGGAAACTTATGCAAAATCGGAAACCTAATATTTACAGAAAATGGGAATTTTAATGGCAACGGAAAAGCAAAGAAGAGATGCAAAAACCTTAAAGCAAAACTAAACAAACAAAAACAATGAATGTTTCAGTTGAACTTTACTTGTAAACATAATGCCAATCGAAGTTAGAGAAAGGAATCAATTTCTTGAATTATTTTTATGAATTAATTCCATGTCTTTTAAGGGGTCATAAGCTAACCTTATCCAGTGGGAAACTCAGAGTAAGACAAACTGATAAGCAACCCATCTATACTACCTACTTACTTGGCATTCATGGACAAGCTTGAATGGCGATTTGATGGTTTAACGGCATTTTATGGCAGCCAAAATATTCGAGTGTATTCTCTTTGAAATATTGCTCTTCTGAGCAGTCAATCAGTCGTCATAAGGGTAACCATGACTTCCGTTTAAAAAACATAGCAGTGATCGGGGAGCCTGTATGAGTTTCTGATATCCAACAAAGTCTCTTCCGATTTTCCATCTAACATCGTGTTGTTTAACAAGCAGTTTATCGGATTTTAGTCTGCCTCAGTACTTCCTCACAGGCTTCTCACCTCTCCTTCATAAGTATTCTCCAAGATTTTGCATAGTCGTGAACATCCCTGATCAATGAAGGAGATTCCAGATCTGCAGAAGCTACATTGGTAAGATTTAATCACAACCTTAGCGAGCGGCATCACAATATACTCGTAAGAAACTTATCATCTACTCTTCAATATGTTATGAATACATGTGTGGAGTCACCAAGTCTATTTCCTTTTGAATTCCTTGACTCCTGTCAAAATTTTACCAAACTGCCTCATTTTGTTTGTGTTTGACACAAGTTTTGGCAGATTACCGTGTGCTCATCAAACATTATTAATTACTACCACGGGAGCCAGCTGTAAAAATGTGGTTTACTGAAGTTTCTTGTAGCCGTGGAAGCATGGAAAAATGCCTCTAGACTTGAAGCATTTGAAAAAATATTCGTGAAATTGTTTTGGCTGTTGACAGTGGAATTTTTTCGGAATCAGATGGAATGGCCCAGTCTATAAGACTGCCAGACCACTGCAGCGTCTTTCAGACGGAAGTGATGGCAATACAGGCTGCGGAGAGAATTATTGCGGACAAAAGGGTCTCCAAGTGGAACGTCACCATACTTTCTGATAGCCAGGCGGCTATTAGGGTTCTGAGTTCCAACGTTATGAACTCCAAGACAGTGTACGACTGTCGTAGATATCTCGACGGGATAGCGGAACGATATGATATCCATATCGTATGGGTTCCAGGTAACTGTAGAGCTGATGAACTTGCCAGGCGGGGCACGATCATCGAACTCTTCGATGAGTTCTCGAATCTGGGCATTCCTATGCCTGCAGGCTCATGATTGATAATGCGATCGTCCATTCCGTCAACGACAGGTGGGTGGCCTCGGACACGGGTAAAACGGCTCGTAAAATCTGGCCAAAGCTGGATGAGGGGCGCACAATGAGTATATTTAAATTCCAAAGAGGCGCGCTCAGTGTGGTTATCGGTGTCATTAAGGGGCATTGCATTATGAGCAAGCATGCGAGGCGCATTGGTCTTGGACACCTTGCTAACGATTTCTGCAGAAGCTGCAGGGATCAGGAAGAGGAGGAGACTGTCCCTCACCTGCTGGTTACATGCCCGGCTCTTTGCCAAAGGAAAAAGAAGTACTTGGGTGCTTACTACATGAATGACCTGGAGGAACTGTCAGAGAGCTAGATAGGAGAGAGGATCCATTCGCACGCATGTTGAGATGGCCCAAAGAGGACGATGCAGCTTATTTTTTCTTCCCGAATTACGATTAATCCGTCACTTAGGCGCCTTTCTACATGATTTCTGCTGAAGTTGCCATGCAGAATAGAATGAAGGCTGTCTGTCACTCTTTAGCATCTACACTTATTCGCCTGAGAATACTAAGAAGAATCCTATTCGTTGCATTCCTAGCGGAATTTTTTGATTTTAGGCGAGAGACTTAGGCTGGAGAACTTCGACTGTACGAGCACAATGCTAAACCGTACTAAGCTGTGCATTTAACCACAAGTGTGAACTGAAGAAATGGCACGACCGAAGGAAATTTGACGTTCTCTATGAAATCATTCACAATATTTTCGATTTTCAACTCAAACTAACGGCGACCTTTCGGTTAAGAAGCATGACTTTCCAAAAGTCACGAACTTACTGATCTGCTTTCATTAAAATGATATTTTAATACATCACGCGTCATACATAGGTCCGTAATACAGTTGCAAATTTTATTTTTATTTGATTTCATTTGCTAGTGCCATACTGCTCGCTGCTATTTATAAAACTTTTTTGTTATTTTTGTTTTTTTTTTTCATAAACTTTTCAAATTTATTATGTATTAGAAAAAGCATGTGTGTTAAATGTATGATGTATGTATGTATGTATGGTATATTAAAAATAATTATTTTAAAATTTTCAATGAAATTGTATGTATTTTCATGATTGTGGTCATGACATAAAAATCTGCTTCATGCACTTGAAATCTCTTTTGATTTAATTGCCATTGGCAGATTGGCAGCCAGGAAACAAAACAAAATAAAAAACAAAATACAAACATGTTTAAACATGTTCATGTCATGTTTAATGATTCCAAATCTCCTTTTTGGCATTAAAAAAAATTTATTTCCGTTTAATATCCATTGTCAGGAATTTATTATCATTTTCACGGAATTTTTCTCAAATTGAAAAATCGAATTCGTTTTAAAATGTTTGAAATGATTGATGAGAATTGAATGAAAATACTATTGGGTTCTCTAAAAAGTATTCGAAATTTTTTATTACTAAATAGAGCTGATGCCCATAATCATGCAGGCAATGGCAAACGATAACATTGTTCAACGAGGTCTTGAGATAGTAAACTGTTGGTGCATGTAAATGTTGCTCAGGATAAACGCTGGCAATCATAAAGAACTATTGGGCTCCAGAGTGAGGTAATTTGGAGACAACTTAGATGGGGAATATTTATTATCCAGTAATATTCCCCGATTAACTGACATGGTAAGAAATATAAAGAGGACACGTTCAGGAGAAGGCCAAGGGAGCGATAAAAATATGCTAATGGCTTGTAGTGAAACCTTGGGGATGAAATCTAACGATTATGCACCAGCCGTATGCCATGACAGTCAGACCAAGCGTAATCCATTGCTTGAGTAAACAAAACGAACCTGGAAACGGTTTAGATCGAGTTGGACAAGATATCAGGACTATGTACATACATATGTATGTGGTGTTGTAATCAAGGCAATGAATATATTCTAAAACGACGCTGGAAGTTTTGTTGGATTTAAGCCCATTATTTGTAGCAGTAAGAACCAGAGCTTGAAGACCATAGCTATTTACAGCCTATTTGACCCTGGTAATGATATCCTCCAAGTCGGGTATCATGCCTGCATTACAGACGGTATCAGGTACACGCAACGGATAGCTACAACGGATACCCACAACTGGGAAAATGAGTTTTCAATATACCCTCTAGGGTTTCTTTTCTCGAAGCTGTCCACGTGCCATTGTTCTCTTGGACGAAACCTTGGATTTTGGGGTCCTTCGACGGCATGCAATGGAAACAAGCCACATCAGCAACACTGTCGATACTTGTGCAGAAACTCATCCAGGTGTTGCTTTTTGAGCGGTTTATTTCCCTTTTGTAATCATTAAAACTGGATTTATATGCAGACCAGTCAACATCCTTAAAGAGACTCCTAGGAGCTTCACATTCCACCAGGCCGGCTGGCTGGCTCCTCTTACCCGGTTAAGTAAGGGGAAAAGCATCTCTATAACAAGACAACAATATATTCGTCAAAGATCCAACTTGATCGTTAATGCCAGGAGTGGAATGTTCCCTTTGGGGCCCTAAGTTCCTCCTTCACATCCTTCTCAAATTTGATCCAGTCGATGCTTTTTGGATTCCTAAAAGGAACCTCGTGGTCTTATAAATTAAAGGACTTACTGCTTCGTTACTAACACCTTCTGTTCTCTGGACAGAATCAATACACTCCGTATTTTTTGAATATGTTTTGCTAGAAAACTGAGTAACAAGAGTGAATAATTTTCAATATGATTTGGAGAAATTCCGCACAACAAAAGTGTAAAATACGAGAAAATAGAACAATTAGAACGTAGGTATACGGTCGAGTTCGAGGACAGATAGTGCAACAGGCGAAGGAGTAGTCGTTCTCTGGTTATAATATTCAGTACCCATAGAGAAACTCGTGAGTACCTTCCAAGAGGAAGTTTACGTCATTAAAAAATGTGTTCAGTCCAACACGGGCAGGAAATATAAAGCTTGGGACATCCGACTGTGAAACCATTTGTCTTGTATTATTTTAACTCGAAAATATTAGGAAACAAGCTGCAAAACTGAATGAATGAATGAAGCCATAACCTTCTTTTGAATACCTAGTTATGTGAGAAATCACGGCAATAAGCTGATAGATGAGCTGGTGACTAAAGGAACTCCCACGCCGCTGATAGAATCTGTGGAGTACGAAGATTATTTTGAAAGGATATACTCAGAAGTATATAGATGGAGAGAGGCGAAGTCACTTGCCTAACCATCCATGTTTGTGGCAATTCAAGCTTTTATTGGGTAATTATAGTGAGCAGAGATTTCAATTTGCAGCGGATAATCTCTAGAAGCTAGGCCGTAATCCTGACTGAAGGGTTGTAATGGCCAATTGTGTCATTGTGTCATAACAATAAAAAATTAGAGAAAAGAACCGCATATATTTTTTATATGACCTAATATTTGCCGTTTGCACTTATTTTGGTTTCTTTTGCTAGTAAAAGTGAAATTTAATTTTAATTTTTTTCCATTCTGTTTGCTCTTCCTCCAGGTCATCATTATTAAAATTTAATGAGTTAAAGGAGAAATAAATCATTTACTTTTTTCTTCCTTCCTCTACTATCAAAAAGTTATCGATATTATTAATGGCATTTGTTACAACATTTTTCTCTCATTCCATTCATTTTCATTTCCATTCCCATGCTCATTTTCCTTTTTCCAGTTTTTTTTTTTTTCAATTTTTTTTTTCTCTTTTTCTAAAACTCTGGGGATGTTTATGGGTGTGATTGTGTGTGTGTATTTGAGTTATCAAAGCAAATATTTATTTAATTTATCATGCATTCATATCTTTTCTCCCCAACCTCGTACCTAGACTAGAGAAACCCCATGTTTTCAATAGAAAAAAAATTCTTCTGGAAAATGGTCAGAAAATGATTTAAAAATCGTATTTAACAACAACAACAACAGTACAGGAAAAGGGAAAAAAAGTTTCCCTCATTGATAAAAGGAAAAATTAGGAAAAACTTGAGGGAATTGTGTTCAAACAAATTGTTTCTGTGTAATTTTCTGTTGACTTTTCAAACCGAATTTTTAATGCGGGCTCACGTACCGTATGATTATTATTAAGGCATCCACCATACCACACCGTCACACTTTCATTCTGTGTACTCTTATGTATTCATATTCATTATACACGCCGGGTAAGTTACAGAGAATTTGTTGGCGAGTTACTGAGAATTTGTTGATGATTTTCAATGCAGAGTAGGGAGAGTGAGAGAGGAAGTGTGGAGAAAATCTGTAATTTTCTGTGCAACACATTCTATGAGTTGTTGTGGAGATTTTTGTTGCAAAATGGTGGAATTTTATTTTTTTCTTCTTCGAATACTTTTATTACTGACTGTACATAGGTTCAAATGGGTATCTTAGAAGAAACTCACAAGAACCTTAGTTTCTTGAGACTTGAGATAAACACTCTGGAGTCATTTTAGTAACATTTTCCATAAGTTTTAGTACAGGTTCCGTCTTGCTTAAGATCCATAGATCCTTATTGCTGATAAACTGGGGCCCAATATATTCTACAAATGATTCAGAGAACATTGTTGATGAATTCCAGAAGCTTTTAAATAATTGGTTACTCAATTTTACTTCCACAACTTATTAGTTTTTAATATTTTTAATTTTCTCCTTACTGACTGACGTTGTTCGTCTGTTTACGTCTGTGTCGGAGCGGCCATTTTTAGCCACAATTTTGGCTGGTAGCAAGATGTTTGGCTGTTCATCAATCATGTCATGCATCGTTTGATTGATGACCCTTCGTAAAGTACTGAGAGTACTGTATACCAATCCATAGTATTTTCTGAGGTACGAATACTTTCCTAATGCTTTCCTTATGACAATATGTCTAATAAAATCGAAGGTTTTATTGAAATCGAACGGAATACAAAGTACTGGAGAGTACTTCCCTCTACGGATTGTTCCGCTATTACACACAGAATGTTGACCTAATCTAACCAAATCTGGTAACCTCACTGTACTTTAATTTACTTTGAAATCTTTACTGTATTATGCCTGCCAGTATCGTGCATATGGCGTTAAGCAGATGTTGCAAACGAGCTTGAAAGACTTTATCGCCGATATAAGAAACTCAGGCAGAGTGATCAAGGGTTTTGAAAGTATTACAGAGTATTTCAAGTGAATACATTCCAGTTGATGTAATGAAGGGTTTATATAGCAATCAGATCTATGCCTTAAGTTATTAAGTATTTAAATACAGTGGATCCTAAAAAGAGTATCCCACGAACAAAATGTTCAATACCAAGAATCTGTGAAGCTGGACGATTGTAAGCAACTTCACTGAAAGGGCAACTTTACCCAATGGGAGAGATACAGAAGACTCATCATAAATTGCAAAAATACAATTTCGTGGACGATAATTTCTTGCAACACTATTAGGTTTGTACTCCACAGATCTTAGATTTGAGTATGTCATCCTTTTTACTAGAAAATACTTGAAATATAAGATGTATTCCACTGCAATCAGACTATATAGAGTGTGCATATAATGTCACTCTCAATCTTATGGTCGTGCACGATATCACTAAGTCTAACTGTCTGCCTAGTGCTTAATACGCACCCAGGTATTCCCTTCTGAAATGCTGAAATGCATTAACGCCGAACAGGCTCCAAGTATGTGCTCTGATGGTTCAGTCTTATCATCATAAAATGAAGTTTTTATGCTCATGGCAACGCCCATTACTAAATCCATAACTTTGGCTTGAGGCAAGGGATCTTTGAATCTTTGAGCCTTCAGTGCCTGGTCAGAAGGCCTTATGCTGTCCTTAGGGTATGAATGCCGTAAATCTCTTTTCCTTATAGTAAGTAAGCTTTTAAGCTCTCCTCAGTAATACTATCGTGGAATTATCCTCATATGAATCAAGTGCCTCATATGAATCAAGTGGACATGTCTTGCATGTCCTTTCGTTTATATTTCCTAGGCCAAGTTGAACTGAGAACAATTTTCGATTGCCCAGATGATGTCGAAATGTTCCTTCATAGCCTCACTTATCCCGACCTAACCTTATACCACAGAATGTTCTGTCTTTTAAAGAGCTATCGACGAAGCCTTCAAATTCCTTCATTCCATCTAATTATACAGTCTTGTTGTAAAGCATTTTTCGAAATCGAAAGAGACAGTTAAAGAAAGATCTGTCAGCTAGTCGATTTGTAAGATCACAATGCTATCTGATGCATCTCGTGTCAGACTTGTATCACTTCCTCCAGCTCAGCTGTACGATATGTTTTCCATGCCCGGCTATACCAAGGCGTGCCAGTCTTCGAAACTTATCCAACAGATGAATTGTTTTCCCCATGTTATGTTAGTCTCACAGTGAAATTACTTTTTGTTTTCAAATGTAGGGTTACTAAGCTCATCAACCCCTAAACCAAACCTAACCTATCCTACTCACTTTTTTATTCTTCCTGCCTTCGAATAACCTTGAAGCGTATAATTTAATCATGAAATTATTTGTTTAAAAAAATTTGTTTCCCCCTTTTTTTTTGTCGATAACGCATGCTTTCAACAAAAAACTTTTTTTAAATCATAATCACGTTTAACTTAAAGCATCCATCAAAATAATTCAATATTTTTCCTCAGGAGGTATTTATTTGCTAAAACAAAAACAATAACAAAAAAATTACAACTTCAAATATGAATTTCAACAACCCCCTTCACCAAAAGCGCTTCAAAGTATTTCACAAAACGAAAGAAACTTTTCCTATTTTTCTATAAAAAAAAAAAGTTGGAAAAAAAACTTTCCTTTATTGTTTTCTATATACCCGTATATTGTTTGTTGTGGTTCTTGGGAAGAAATGTTGTCTGTATTTTCCTTTCATAAATTACTGACCTTTTTTCCGTTTTGTTTTTCGGCTTTCTGTTGGTAAAACTTTCAATTGTTTTTTGCTGTTGTTGTTTGAATGTTTAACAATAAAAGGCAAACAAACATTGTCTGTCACTACTACAGACTGTTAAACACGTTTTAACATTTTCTTTCTTTTTGTTTTTGTTCTATGAAATTTTCAATATCCTTCAGAATTCCTTCAAATTATCGCACGCCAATAACACCCCGTTTATCAAGCAATTTCCCGTTTAACTTTCTCACTTTAACTTGCTCAAAAACCACTTAAGCACGAAAATTTTTCCATTTAAAATGAGTATTCCATTTACAACAACAACAACAACTTGTTACAAATGTTTTGTTGTTGTTATTTCCGCGTAAAACGTAAAATTTTCTTTGTTTTCAAATTTTTCTGATTTAATTACACAAAACGTTTCATCAACTCCGTTTAATATTTTAGTAAAGCAAACTACGAGCATTTAATTGCAACTGAAGTCTTCATAAACCTGTAGCTGACTTTTATATGAACATTTAACGGAAGTGTTCCCATTATTTTATTTTGTTTACAACTATGCTCTCTTTAACACATTTAAACACATACACACATACACGTTCACAACAGCTTTCTCTTTAATGCTCATAGTCATATTGAATTCAAAAATGTTGACAACTTTGTTTGATTAAAACGCTTATTTTAATCATCATCATTTAATTGTTACACCAACAAACATGTTGCACATGAAGCTCAGAGGACTCAACCAAAAAAAAAAAAAAAAAATATCAAAAATTATTTGGAAGAACGCTATGGTCGTATTGAACCAACCTTTATTGACGTCCAATTGAAGGCTATGACCTCCACGTTATGTAGTTTCAACAAACCCGTGCTTGGAGCCACACCACACAACCGATTCTAAGCATTTCAGAAAGAATAACTTCATCTGCAGGGAACCTGTTTGAATTCCAAATTACCGAACAACTCAAAGCATTAAGAATATGAAGTCGCCGTAATATAGTAGGTACTGTGTTGGCTCATTAGACGTCAGGCCACGACTCAAAACGAAATTTGTAAAAATATCTCTCCGACGGCTTTCTCTTGGCAGATTTCAGGCAAAATCTCTGAGGGTAAATAAAATTTCCATGAAAAGTTTCCCACAAAATCTGTCGTATGAAGTCGCCTTTAAACCGTAGGTCCCGCCACTCGTGTATAAAAAAACCACACAAAACTTAAGTGATGTGTGTGGAGCTAGATCGTAGTCCTGGTTGAAGGATTGTAATGATCAATTATGTACATATGTATCATTGATATAATACAAGTCGCGATGTTAAAAAACTTCTTAAACAGGACTACATAATCTAGACAGTCTTTATGGGAACTGATATTCTCGTCAAAACTGAAAAAAATGTTCAGTGACACATACTTGATGCATTTTAGATCATGGATCATAGAATTGTAAGACAAGATTCCGTAGGATAAAGTACACAGCATTTCGAACTTTTACAGCCTATAAATCCTCCAAAGGCTATTCCTAGGCAAGGTTATAATAGACGTAAGGGGAGGAAGGTAAGGCGTGACCAAAAGATTCCTCAAGCCAAATGGGTCATAGTCGTCGTAGTCTAGTAGGTAGTGTGTCAGCTTATTAGACCGTAAGGCCGCCGTTCAAACCCCAGGTCAGACATCAAAACGAAAGTATGAAAAAATATTTTCTTCGGCGACTGCTCCTCAGCAGATTTCTGGCAAAAACTCTGAGAGAAAATAAAATTGCCATGAAGGGTTTCTCAAAAATCTGTCGTTCGGAGTCGACTTTAAACTGTAGGTCCCACCACTCATGTATAAAATTAACGCACACAACATAAGTGGTGTGAGAAGCCAGGTCGTAATTCTGACTGAAAGGTTGTAATGACCAATTATGTATGTATGTATGTAGTAGTATTGTAGATAATGTGGGGCCGTGGTTCAAACCCCATGTCAGACATCTCAAACAAAATGAGTTATGGCTACGGCGACTTTCTCTTAGCAATCTTGTAGCAAAAAAACATGAAAACTTTCTCAAAAATCTGTCGGTCGGATTCGAAATTAAACTGTAGGTCTCGCCACTCATGGATCAGAATTTATGCACACAACATGGTTGGTGTGAGAAGCTAGGTTGTAATCCTGACTAAAGGTCGTAATCCTGACTAAGCAATTAAGTATGTCAAGTAATTATCATACGTTAGATATCCAGAAGTCGCCTGCGGACAGCCGAAAATGTAGATTCTGTGATGAGAAGAATGAAACATCAGAGCACATACTTGAAACCTGTGCGTCATTAATGAAAAGAAACACTTGGCAGCATATCAAGTGCAACAGTACTAGGAAAGATAATACAGGGATACTCTATAAAGTTTGAAGGAAGTACAATAGATCGTGTGGTCGCTGAAACTGTGAATAGATAATATTAATTTTAATACTTGGAGTCTACAAGGACCCGATAGTACCATTTGAGTCATTTATCTATAATTCCGGGCGGGCATTTCTAACGCATAATCATGCCTTAATTAAGGTGTCTGTTTTAATCAAATGACGAAATATGATGGAGAATATTTTCAGCTTCTGTAGATGTCATCGTCTGCTGTATGATAACAATCTCAGACATGAGTTCATTCGAAGTCACAGTCTTTGCAAGTGCGTCAGATTTGTTGTTACCTCATCCCTGAAAGCAATCGTCATATATTTCGCTATTTTCTCCAGAGACTAAGCAGTGTGGGATCATCTTAAAGATGATGTACACAGTGTCTAGGGGGTCTAAAGTTAGTTTTACTTGCTAACTTTTTCTACTCGATATACGATATACTCTTTACAGCTCTAATTAGCTTCACTGTCACAGTCTTCATTAACTGAGTACAGATTGCAATGACCTTTCCCTACAAAAATTTAAACTATTCTGTTAAATCGCTAAAATCACTCTCTAAAAACTAAAGTTGACAACACTTGTATGTTTTTTGTTTGGTTTTTTGTGCTCATTAAACTGAGAACACTAAACCATTAGCAAATAACAGTAAATAAACTGTTGCTTTAGTTTCCTTTAGCATTGTCGTATATTGACATTGACACTGTTGCTCTCATTTTGTCAATTCTATTCAAGGTTGCGTTATCTTCATACAACTTTACTTTGTTGTATTTGCTGGAGGGGGCAAACCATAATACTCAGCCATCATCAATCAATCTGTGTGTGTGCTTAGAATACAGCTTGTATTGAAATTTTGTGTATGCATGTGTGAATTCTAAACATTGTACCATTAAAGCCTGAGTTTGGTGAGCATAATTGCAAGTATTGTTGTGATTTGTGTTTTATTTTATGGAGAAGTTTCTGGTTTCTATCTCCCATAAAGACTTGCAGTGCCTGTTTAACATCTCTTGAGACATGTACACTGTATTGCCTTTGCCTTTATGTTGTCGTTGTATTCTTGCTTTTTTTACAGTCTATAAATGAAATTTGTGTACGTGCTTGCGTGTAGCAGACTTTGTGTCAACAAATTGAAACAATACTTTTGGTTTTCCTGTCTCTTTCTCTCTTTTCCATGGTGAAAATGAGCGAGCAACCAGATCGCCAAGGAAAATCAAACCAAATGAATCAACAGGAAAACAGTTTCCGTTTTCATTAAGTGGCATAGAATTTCATAAATTTTATTGCGTCTGCAATAATGAAAATATTTCGTCTTTTATTGTATTTCATAAAACGCAACAGCAGCAATAGACAACAAATAAAAGAGGCCGTAACAATATTTAATATTTCAGCCACAGTTGGCCGCAATTCAATCGCAACAATAGCAATAACAAAGAAAAAATGTTGTCAACAAGGTTTGTTATGATGACCTACTTATTATAACCAATTACTCTCAGCTTGTTTAGCTTCAGTATCTTCCCGTGCGTAAAACTATATGGTTTTCCAAGTTTGAGTTTCTATTTAGAATATGCATTTTGATGAGATGCATTTTGAAGAGAGATGCTATTGAAACTGGATACCAGATGTTTCTCCAAAATTCACTGGAAATATATGGCCGAAGACTTAAAGTAGTGTAGGAAAAGGAGATGTGACGTCATACAGACTCAAAGATCTCTGCCATGTCTTCCAGCCGAAAGTCATGGTTATTCTCATGGCTATTAAATGTCTGCTTGGTAGGAGAATATTCCTTTACAATATTCTGAAATACTCGCACAGCCTGGCTGCCATAAAACCCTTTCAAATGAAAAATTGCCATCTAAGTCTGCTTATGATTTTCGCCTACTTTTCGGGGAAGTGGCGGCGTATTCGAAAGTTTCCATTGTCTGGATCCCAGGATCATACCCGGGGCGATGTTGCGGACATAGTAGCCAGAAAGCATATCACAATGGGTAGGAGGGATAAATTCCATTACTTGGCTAACACTTCCCTGGTAGAAACTAGGACCCATTCGAATACTAGGCCAAGCAGGCCGAATTTTAACACTGTGAGAACGAAACAAATCATTTTTCTTACTCGACTGAACGTGTAATGTGTGGTCTTTGTTCTCATGAGACATTACCTAATAGAGAGGCGTGTGTGTTGGCTAAGTGCCCTTTTAAGTGACTTCTGCAGACGTTGTGAAAAAGAATAAGATTTTTGTTATTCTGGCCGTCTGCCACATAATCTGTCACGGCACAGCAATACCGTGAAAGCGTGTGGTAATACTGGGAATCTATGGGCATCCTCGAAGGAGCTTTCTGAAGTTGTATAAGATAGTCTGGGTGCCTTGAGCAAGAATTGAATATTTTGGCTAACCTAACCTAACCTAACGTAATCAATTTTAGCCTTCCTTTTCCTGTTTATTTACATCTCCCGCCTATTTTCCAAATCTCTCGTGGGTACCTAAGCAACGAAAGGTATCCACAATAGACTTTTCTCTGCCATATTCATTACATCTGATTTTGTATTTCAACTGAACTTATTTTACTAAATTGTACACACTCTCTCTCTCTTTAGTTGTTATTTGCTAAAAGAAAAATCTATTAAAAGAAAGCAAAAACAAAGAGGAAATTTGCACTTGAAAGACTATGTCTACATGTTTTTATGTATGTACATATGTACATAAGCAAATGCAAGGAAGACCTTGAAAGGTTTTCATGTTCGAAGGAAATTTGTTTCTCATATTTTTCATAAAATTAAATAAAATATTTCATCTGGCAGTAAATTCATCTCCCTCCATTGGCTGTCCAGCAAAAATTTTTTATTTTTTTTTTTACTTTTTTTGCGAAAGAACAGAATTTATTTTTAACAATTGCCAGAGAAGAATTTGAAAATCGGGAAGAAAAGGAAATTAATTTAAATTCAATTTATGAAATATGATATGAAAAGAATAGTCAAGTATGATAGAAAAAAAAACGTATGATTAATATTTAATTCATTAAATTGCTCATACGTTCAGGTACGCAAAAGTGGAATTAATAATTTTGCCAAAAACAATTTGATTTTCTCAAAAGAAATTTATTTCAAATACAATACTGCCGTTTTAATATTCGTAAAATTATTTGTGTCCATTTAACTTAGGTTTCATAGTGAATTTTGTTTGAAGAAAACGGTCCCCACTTAGGCCAGCAATAAGGCTCCATTTGATATCACAATCGATATTCAAGCCAGAGATAAAGCATTCCCTCGCGGAAACCAACAGAAGTTTTAAATAAATGTGGCTGCACTGTTCTGTGACAGCACTGTTTTGAAGTAGCACTGTTTCGGGTGTGGTCGCCCAAGTAACCGACTACCAAGTACGCATTATAAAAGGTTTGCCATTGTTAATACTTCGCTCTCTTTTCTCTCGAATGCTCTCAAGCCTGCTTTCATTTCTAGTGATAACATGGACGCTTTTTGTTAGTCAGTTAGAGCAGACAGTCGATTCCTCCTTCTCAGGTCCACAGCTCTTGCAGAAATCATTTGTCGCATGCCTACTAAAAGGCCAAAGGTCCATTCGAATCGCTATAGTGCGATGGATGGCAATGTGATGTAAGGACAAAAGTGAGTCGGTCCTCATTTTCATTCACATGTGTCATACAGAGTCTGGCAACATTGTACATATTCTCCTTCTGCCCTGTAAAACGAGTGGATAAAATTCAATGTAACTGAGGCAAGCGGAACATCTATGCAGTGCAACATGTTGCAGGTTGCAATCTCCATACCATACTCCGACCAACTTGTCAGCAATGCCATTTCCGACGATATCCCTTTGTTTCGGAAACCCATACTCATCAGAGTTACCTTTGAATGACCTGATATTCCCCTGAAAGTGAGACCTTCTCTCTTGGAGAACAACCATACAAACAAACTCATTAGGATGATTAAAGTACAGATGAAATCAATGAATTTAAATCAAAAATTGTAGATGTTCTCATAAGTCGAAGTCAGAAGAGGCGTGAACGTTATTAATTTCTCAGGCAATTTGTGAGTATTGATTGACAGTCGTTTTAACTACAAATGCTACATGGGAGGGAACAAAAGTTTTCAATTCATTGTCTCGAATATTGCCATTGGTTGAGAGCATCCAACCAGACGAAGACAATGGCAATAATGAAAGCGGCACAATGCTTGTTGGGTGATGGAATTTTTCCTGAAAACGTCTTAACTTACACGGGAAACCACATACATAGTACATACATACATAATTGGCCATTACAACCTTTCAGTCAGGATTACGGCCTAGCTTCTCACACCACTCATGTTGTGTGCCTTCATCTTATACTTGAGTGGCGGGACCTACAGTTTACCGTCGACTCCGAACGACAGATTTTGAGAAACTTTTTTATGGCAGGTTTATTTACTCTCAGAGTTTTTGCCAGAAATCTGCTGAGAGGTAGTCGCCGAAGAAATATTGTTTTTTTCATATTTCGTTTTGATGTCTGGCCTGAGGCTTGGACCCGGGCTTTATGTTTAACAAGCGGAAACACTACCTACTAGACACGGGCAACCACGCTGCAATCAATTCCCTTACAAACGTCACTTTGACATCCGTTTTCTTCTATGAATCTTGGAAATTTTTAAGTCAAGTTTCAACTCGTTAAAAGGGGTTCCTTGACATAGGGATTACATTGGAAATTGTGTTCGTGAGGAAATGGCCAGAGCCGGTACAGGGCTCACAATCTTGAACATGTTACAAGACATAGGTATTGCGATTGGTTCAGGTAAACTGTGTGTTTATTCCCTACTTGTTTAACAAAAAGACTCAAAGGAATGTATGAGAGATAACTGATTGTCCTCTTGCCTTTAGAGGCAGAGCTATCCATCACACTATTGAGATTCTCATAACCCAGTGTAACATTAGAAGTCATACTGATAAGTTTGGTACACCTGCAAATGATATCTGCAGGATCTATGAAGATAGGTGAAGCTATGTTTCACTTTATGTGTCAATGACCGGTTTTAGCTATGAAGACTGAGAGGTTCTTCGCATTTCATTGTCTCTCCCCTTTGACTGAACTCACCTAAATAAGCATTAATGTGATGATTTTCAGTTCAAAAAAGAAGAAAAAATTAAACAAATAAAAATAAATACTAAAACCGTTTACAAAACGCTGTGTTATAACAAATGTAACGACTGGACATAATCAACATTAAAGAAAATTCTCAAAAACTGAAGCCTATTTTTAAACCACTGGCAAGTGTTGCATAAAATAAATCCTCTTTTTTGCTGTCAAATGGTAACATTATTACATGCCAGGTAGAATACGTTTAATTTTTTAAATTTTCTTTTTATTCACAAAAAGGACACGTTAATAAATTTAATTTTTTTTATGTGCAGAAAAGGGATTGCTTAACATTTTATGTAACACACACACACAGAGAGAGTGCAAAAGAGAGTTCAACACACTTTTATAACATGCATACGTACACACGCGTTCAAATATGATATGAATCAACATGTGTTTTACTCAATTACGATGACATTTAACACTTTAATTGCTTTATTTTATAATGCTTTCACACACAAACACACCAATACATACATAGTGGTTTAAAATGCATGGGTTAATGTGTTCACGTTACATGATCACGTAGAGCTCAACATAGTCCTCTATTATAGTTGTGGACGTTCGTTTAATCGCAGTTGTTTTTTACTGTTCTTTTTTGATAAAATAATTAAAAAGCCAGTCATTTACGTTGGGTGGCAGCACTATACGCGTGATATATACGGCATTTGAAGGATCAATTCTCAAACTGTCACCATCTGTCAATATAGTTTGGTTTCGTAGGACACATCATAATTTTTTCCATGATGGAAAATCATTTCAAACTGTCAAAAAAAATCAGCATTTGTGGATAGTTTTGTTGTGTCACTTTTTTGCTAAGACTACTGCACTGCTTCTTGTTTACTGCGGCCAAAGGAATGCTTTACTAAATTCTGTAATAACTTGACAAATCATTGAATAAAATTATTTAAAAGCCGATCATTTACGTTGGATGGTGCAGCACTTGCTCATGCGCTGTTGTATGTCAATCAAACGTCATTTAAAAGACCAACTCTTAAACTGTCACTATCTGTCAATATTGTTTGGTTTAGTAAGGCACAACATAATTTTTTTTTCATAATGGATCACCATTTCAAACTGTCAAAAAAAAATCAGCATTTGTTTACATTTTTGTTGGGCACTGCTTCTTGATTACTGCGGCCAAACGAATGCCTTATTCAATACAGCAATAAATTCATAAATTTTCAATATTTATGATTAAAATGGCGTTAGTTTAATAACAGTTATAACAATAAAATAACGGAAACTAACAAATTAACTAATAAATAATAAATTAAGTGCGGTCAAACGATTATTAATGACTGTGTTTCTTTCATACTCTACTTTGATATCATAATCCTTGTTTTATAGCACTTCTACTAAAAGATTTCATCTTGTTTTGATAGAAAATAATAATTACAAGCAGTCTTTAAAACTATTGTCTAGGGATAAGCTGTCTATTATCTGATTATTTATATGTATTCTACTGTCTCCATCCCCCTCTCGCATTTCTTCAAGTGTTTTTTTAAATGTTGTATGCATAAGTTGCCAGCATGTGTTTGAAATTAAACACAAACTAACCGTCTATCTGTCTGTCTGTCTGTCTGTTTCTCTTAATAACCCCCAAGTCATTTACATTTTGTTACATTTTTCATGTTGAACGATTTGCAAAAAAAAAAATGTGTTTTTGATTTCCAAATTCGATTTGTTGAACTTTCCTTATGAAATAAACATTTTCGTATTCACTTGCTTAGTACAAATATTTAAAAACGTTGCCACTGATACTTTGAAATTATAATGCAATCCCATTTTTGTTGTTATTGTATTAAAGATTATTTTGGCCAAATATGTATATGCCAGACACTGGGAGAAAACAAATTTGTTCCAGAACCTTAAAGTGACTTCAGACCATTAGATATGCAAATATTCATTGTATTGTAGCGAACTAAGTAGTTCGGTGGAAAATAGCATTCGGAGGAACAAACCAAGATGAGTTGATGTCATGAGAAGCCATGAGAAGCAAAGTAGAAAAAGCCAAGGCTACGAAGCTCATAAATTATAGAAATATGCAATAATGAAGCGATGTCACCATAGTTTAATTGGTGGAGTGTCGGCTTATTAGACGTGAGGCCAGAGTTCAAACCGCAGGTCAGATATCTCGATCTAATCGAAATACGAAAAAATATTTCTTCGGCGACTTCCTCTCAGCAGATTTCTAGCAAAAGTTCTGAGAGTAAATAAAATAACACGCACAATATAAGTAGTGTAGTAGCTAGGATGTAATCCTAACTGAAGGGATGTAATGACCAATAATGCATGTATGTATGTATGTATGTGCAATAATGAAAGCTTTGCTGGAAATATTTTTGTTTGCGAGAAAACTCTCAGCGACCAATTAATCGCTATGAACAACAAGTCCTCGTAGTGTAGTAGGTAAACGCGAGCCCATGGTTCAAAACATAGCTCAGACAACTCAAATAAAAACATATAGTTCTTCGTCACCGACCTCTCAGCAGCCTTTTGGCAAAAAAAAAATTCCTCAAAAATCTGTCGTTGGGAATTCCTTTCTTTTCTGCGTATACCAGTATTGCCAACATTACTATCGAAAGCTTTCTCTACCCTTTTCTTTCCATTTCTTTCTTTAGAAAACAGTTACGCATTCATACATAAGTACATTTTTAATCATACTTTTACCCTAAACTTACTTAACATTCACACACAGACACACTCTCACAAGGAAGAAATGAGAGAGAGTGAGATAGAGAATGAATATAAAGTATACACGTGTTACAGCTTATGAGTCACAACATATATTTCGTTTGTGTTCTTGTTGTTGTATTCTGTCAAAATGACAGACCCCAAAAAGTAAAAGTTGGCCAAAGGAAAAATTTATTGAAAAATAAACGACAACAAAAACAAACAATAATAAATGAATGAAATGTTTTAGGCATAAAAATTCTACAACAACAAATCATTTACCTGCTACAACAACAACAATATGCCAACGTTAGCAATAAAGAATTGAATAGAAAGCACATGATGATAAATGTGTGCCACAATGATGATGATGATGATAATAACGATAGGCATACAATATGTAGTTATGGTGAAAGAACTGAAGCACATAATGTATCGATTTTCTAAAGAAATAAAAGAGAGGATGGAGGGCTTATATACACACAGCTGTACATCATACACACAACTGTTAATAATCAAACATAATCAGAATGCCATCAGATGGTGGATTTCAAAGGTTAACTTGTTAGTATTGCTCATAATTATTATGGTCGATGATACTAAGGACATGTGATGGTTATGTTTAGAGATCCTAAACAACTTGTCGTCTTAGAGATACATTATTCTTGCTGTCAAAAACTTAATGCATCATACTTCCAGATACATAACTGACATAACTGACATACACTAATCTTTAAACATCACAGTAGAGGGACTGTCGAAAGATTTCATTTTTTAAATACCCAGATAGTGGCGGTATAATTCCAGAGTCATCGATACCTAGATTGTAATCCTGACTAAAAGGTTGTGGTAATAAACGCGATCACCTAATATACGTAGGTTTACATTTGAACCATCGGTTATTACGAATCTGACAATACTTATGTCATTCCACTGAACGTAATGAACGGATTTACGCTTGAGCAACACGGAGATTTACTGAGCCAACGAGAAACTGCACGATGATGTCGATTTTGCCAAAAAAAAATCATCTTTTCGGATGAAACTCATTTTCATCTTGGTGGATACGTTAATAAGCAAAATTTCCATATTTGGGGCTCAGGAAACCCCCACACGTGGTCTTACAGAAGCCAATGCACGCATTACGAGTGACTGTTTGGTGCGGCTTGTGGAGCGGAGGCATCATTGACCCATATTTCTTTGTAAATGAGGACGTCACAACCACTATGATCAATGGAAACACCTATCGCACCATGATAACCGATTTTTTTTGTACCCGCTCTTCATGGTATTGATGTGAACGATGTTTGGTTTCAACAGGATGATGCATCTTGCCACACATGCTCATGGCACAATCGCTATATTGCATCTAACGTTTGATGGCCGTTTAATTAGCGGAAATGGTGATGCCAATTGGCCGCCAAGAAGCTGCTATTTGACATCGTTGGACTATTTTCTGTTGTTGAAATAAAATCAATAAAACTCCCCTCATGATGAGCTTCACATTTAATTTGCTGCTTAAAAAAATAGCATGTTTTTTAAAAATCACCTGAACAAAGCCTTGTGACATCCTGTGACATGTGCATAGAATTTATGCATCAATGAGTGTTGCTCCTAATATCGTTGCTGAATAAATGACGACAATTCGGTTTGTTTAATAAACAGAAACGTGAATTTTATTGCCATACTCATACAGCTCCAGGCGCAATTGTAGAAATAGAAAAAGGATTCTGAACAGAAAATTTAGCGCACATATTGAATTGTCACATTTTGCTTTAAATGTATATGAACATACATATGTATTCATGTATGTATTTACATATGGTAGTGCATGCATGCATAAATATAACAGCGAAAACCTGACGCACAGAAGAACCTGCACGTTTTTTGAGTTTTTTTTTAGATATTCGAATCGAAATGATTTTTCTTTTAAACATTTTTAATATATTTTTATCATGCATACAGTGTAGATCAAAACTAACAGAACAATAGCTTGGTAAAGTATGATTGTGATGAAAATTTTATTTCGTTAATGCCTTGGTATGATTGTGCGAAATACAATGTCATATACAACCGCCTCTGGATTGGTTTCAGCAGAGCGATATTTCAAGAATAACTTGGCAAATCTTGATTTCCAAATGCTTGATGCTTGGGGTATTATCCATGCTTTTGATGTAGCCCCACGAAAAACTCTAACTGCGTCAAAGAAGGTTGAGACAGCGGCGACATTCTCTGAAGATCCTTGAATTATTCGCAATGTTCGATAGAGATTTTATGGCAGCCTGACTATCAGAAAAGATCGAGGAAAGAAAACCGTAGGCAAGGATCCATGGAGCGGCCTGGTAAATGGCCATTACTTCAGCCTGAAACATGCTGTAATAGTCCCTCAGCTGGAGTGAAATGTTCAGGTCCAATCTCCCATCGAGTTTGGAGCCATCGGTACACATATTCATGAGTTCCGGGGGAAAGATCGTCAATCTATAAAAGAGTTTAAGGGTACTTGTATCTAAATCCATTAATCTGAACATATACCATTGATTTTGAATTCCTCGGAAGATAAATTTTAGTTCCAGTCATTTTTAGTGCATTTAAACATTGTCTGTAGACGTATAGCATCTGAATTCTGCTGCCACAGCTTGTCTTTAAATAATGCGACTGCTTAGTTTGAGATCTATGAACCTAAGAACAACTGAAGCCGACTTCTTAAACTCGCGAGCTTTCTGAGCAGCCACTCTGGTGGTAGTAACTACTGGTCATCGTTTAGAAATAATAGGTTTCACCATTTCAATTTTTTTACAGAGTACTGTGACTCGGCTCAAGTAGCTGGAACTACAACCACAACTGCTCAGGCAGACGTTTCACAGACAATTAAATTGTAACAAACATTGCGTTTAAGCATAGCGTTGTGGACGGCATTCTGATGAAATACACATACTCACCGCCAGACATTGAAGTGATGAATCAGGCCCTTTAGTCAGGTTTACAACCTTGCTTCCCAAGCCACGCATACTGAATGAGTTAATTTTCTACATTACATCACTCAAATAAACACACCCAACATGGGTGGCTTAAAAGACTAGGCAATATGTGACCATCAGTAAAAGGCTTTCACGTGACCCATAATTTATGTGTAAGTGTGCATGTTTACAGACAAATTCTTGCATAAATATTATTGTAAGTACAGTTAGTTTTATGCAACCCTGCAAAACAACAAATAACTGATGAACTTTTAAATACGAAATCATGTTGAGTGTTGATTTAAATTCATATTAAAAATTAACTCGTGTCTCGTGCATCATTAACGCATTGTCATGGCAGCGTTTATAGGATTCAATGCCTCACATATTTAATCGTTTAAGCTTATCGCCTAACTCCCTGCTTCTCCCAAGCATTTCATAAAAAGTGAAAACACGTCGTATTTGTTGGTTAAACAATCGAGATAAACAATCAATTACGCATTTATTATGTACTAAAATGCTAACAAATAAAATCACCACAATCAGTACATGAAAACATGAATTGTATTAAGATTTTGTTGTAATGCTAACCTCGTGGCTTATCTTTCCATTTTCCCAACTAAAACTAGTAACAGGCCTTTAATTTTGGTTTATCGAATGTTATTTTATCAAAATCGATAGCTTTTCACTTTCATACACCGTTCAATACACCCCCTTTTACTATGTAAAGTACTTGTATGCTTTCATTCATTTATTGTTATGCCCTACACAAGGGAAATGGGCCAATGGGCCATAGAGACACAAGTAATGTTGATAGTTTCAAGCAAGAGCAAAAGTTTCAAGCTGAAGGATGATTCTGCAAGGATCATTCAAATTGAGGTTCTCACTGCATTGTTTGGCTCTATACTTATACAGGATCATAAGATCGCTTAGGAGGCCTTAAATTATTTCAATCTCTTCTGTAACAAATTTTCCAAAAAAAAGTTAAGTTTAAAGTCTAGGGTACTATGCAATCAGCTATGACTGGCCATAAAATTTCTTCCGGCTGCTCTTATATTTTCCTGGATTTTCTTTATCTCTTTATGATTATCTGCAGTTGTTTACATCATGTTTTTTTTTCTGAACTTCCGCTTTATCTTGACCAGGAATCCTCCACAAAAAGCGACTTTTATTAATAAATTCCAACGAAATAAATGAATGAATGAATATTTTTTGCGTATTCGATAACAATCGAAAATCAAATAAAAGTTAATGCAATGAAAAATTATGCGAGGGTGGAAGTAAAATGTCATAGCACATATGCAATCGTATAAACCATTAAATTTTAACCATCGATTATTTCGAATCTGTCATTACTTATGTCATTCTGTTCTATCACAAAATTCAGTATTTTATCTCCACTGAACGGAAAGAATCGATTTACGCTTGAACAACGTTGGGATTTACTGGGCCAATGAGAAACTGCACGATGATGTCGATTTTGCCAAAAAAGAATCATTTTTTCGGATGAAACTCATTTTCATCTTGGTGAGTAGTTACTACTAAGCAAAATTGCCATATTTGGGGCTCAGGAAACCCCCACACGTGGTCTTACAGAGGCCTATGCACCCATTACGAGTGACTGTTTGGAGCTTCATGTCGAGAGAAAGAATCATTGGACCATATTTCTTTGAAAAGGGGGACGCCACAACCACTACGGTCAATGGAGACACCTATCGCACCATGATAACCGATTTTTTTGTACCCACTCTTCATGGTATTGATATGAACGATGTTGGGTTTTAACAGGATGATGCAACTTGTCACACATCTCATGCCACAATCGATTTATTGCGTCAAACGTTTGATGGTCGTTTAATTAGCGGAAATGGTGATGTCAATTGGCCGCCAAGAAGCTGCGATTTGACACGGTTGGACTATTTTATTTTGTTATGCCGACAAACCAGAGGCAATTCAGCATTTGAAGGCCAACATTCGTGATCCCATTGCTGGGATACGACCCCACGCACTCGAAAAAGTGCGAGGAAATTAGTCCGATCGAATAAGGTATTGTGAGTCAAGCAGCAACAGTCATATAAACGAAACGATATTCCATTTCTAAAAAAAATTGTACTTCGTACATAACATACATAATTGGCCATTACAATCCTTCAGTCAGGATTACGGCCTAGCTTCTCAACACCACTCTTATTGTGTGTGTTAATTTTATACTTATACATGAGTGGTGGGACCTACAGTTTAAAGTCGACTCCGAACGACAGATTTTTGAGAGACTTTTCATGGCAATTTTATTTACTCTCAGAGTTTTTGCCAAAAAAAAACTGCTGAGAGGAAGTCGCCGAAGAAATATTTTTTCATATTTCGTTTTGATGTCCGACCGGGCAAAATTTCAAACCGTTTTTCTTTGCATTTTTAAACTAAAACTTTTAAATTTCCCACCCTATAAATAGAAATTTATCGGACTAACCTTTAAGGCACTGATTATAAGCTTAATTCTTAGTGTTCCAGTTACGAATAGGCCTTGTTCGATAGGCTACGAATTATGGAGTTCTTAACAATGCATTACGGATACTCCTAATACCATTGAAACGAATTTAATTATTTAAAAAACTTTACATAGGACTCTAATTCTAATGACTATTATGTCGGTGCTATAAATTGTTTGTTTGTATTTCTTACAATTATTTTTATATAAAACAACAGCAACAAAATAACAACAAACAATGTATGTATGTAATAAAACCACTTTTTAATATCCATCGTAACAATTTAAACTTGAATTTACTGGCATATTCCACGCTTTAAATTTGACACACAATTTTACACAATTAACTCGAACAAGTTACCCCTTAAATTGAACCAACAACAGCTTTAGTTGCAGCCCCCTTATACATATTTGATAACAGACAAACAACACAAAACAGAGAATTGCAGGCTTTAATTTGTCGAAATAAATTTTTCATTTTTATAGTGTAGAGTGTAGAGAAGTAAGAGGAGATTTATGTGTTCTAACCACACACTTATATAATCGCACTCTTATTGTGTAATTTACACAATATTTTTTCAAATTTTATTTTCCTTAATCCTCCTTACCCTGTGCTAAGGAATGGTTATGGTCTTCCTAAAAATTTCCTTTTTCGTTTACTTGTCTTCCTTGGTTTCAATTGGCATTTGTGATATAAAATGTTATTTTCATTTTACTATCCAATCTTTATTTGATGATTTCATTGTAAAAAGTGTTCAACAATAAGGAACAACAGCAGCTGTTAGCATAGGATTCTTAAGATTTCTGGATTCAAAGAGTAGAAGACAATAATTACGACGTATTGTGTATGGCTTTTTGGAATGGCATTAAAATGTTATTGAATTTTCGTTTTTTGGGATTAAAAGTTTGGATTTTCTTGGTTAGGTTTGATTACATTTTCAGTCGCCTTAAGCATGTAACTCATTTAGTTCTCTGTTAAAGTCTATGCTTCCTGGCTGACATCCTTTTTGAGTCAGCGTACTGATTAAAGTCGTCAGTCGGCCAATCCTTATAAAAATTGGTGTCAGATAAGTTCGTATCCTGACCCTACTACTGTTCAGCGTTCGAGGAATAATAGGTTATAGGATCCTACATTGCCAGTCATCTGAAGCATTTAATTCACTCGGTTCCTGTTAAAGTCTATACTTCCTGCCTGACATCCTTTTCGAGTCATCGTAGCGATTAAAGCAGTCAGTCACCGAAGCCTTATCAAAATTGGTGTCAGATAAGTTCGTATCCTCACCCTACTACTGTTCAGCGTTCGAGGAATAATAGGTTATAGGACCATACATTGCCAGTCGTCTGAAGCACTCGGTTCCTACTTCCTGGCTTCCTTTTCGAGTCATCGTAGCTATTAAAGCCGTCAGTTGACCGTACCAAAATTGATGTCAAACAAAGTTGTGTTCTCACCCCACTGCTATTCAGCCACCCAAGGCTGTAGAACGTTACTAAGCGGACGACATTCGTTATCCTTGTTCAGAAACTTTTTGACATACAGTTTATGATCTACTTTACGTAGGTAGAGTCCATCAGAGCAGATTTGATTTGAATGATTTTCCTTCCCATTTCCAATTAAGCAGTTTCCATCCGGCAGATCCACCACTAACATCTGCAGCAGACTGAATTTAAGCAGCCAATATTTTGGTCTCTCAACTATTATGCGGCAATCTCTCCATATCTCGGCAAAAAGAATACTTAAGGTCTCATGTACTCTACTGTCATGGGCTCAGAGTAGCGTAACACAGCGGATAGAAATGTCAACAGAATTCAAGAATTTATCGACAATTGTCTTCGGCTTATGGTAGGATTGTTGTAGCCGGAAACAATGTTCACTCAACGATGACACCAAGTTTCTATCATAACTGACACTAAAATCGGAATGGATATGTTACATGAGATCTCAAAGCGATCAAAGCAGTCCGAAAAAATCACTTTTTTATAAGGGTTTTAGTCAGGCAGTGTCATCGGCTTATATTTCTTTGAGAACGACTTTGACCAGGCCATCAGAAATAACGGTGAGCACTCTAGCTCCATGGGGACACTAACAGCATATGGTTTCAACAGGATGGTGCTACGTTTCGCTCAGCTTACGTTGCATTGGATATTCTGTAATAGTGAATTGAGGGCATATGGTCATCTCACGTGGAGCTTATGTGATTTGGACACCAAGATCGTGCATTTTGAGCCTGTTAGACTTTTTCTTCTGTGCTTTTCTCAAGACGCTGGTGTATGTGAATAAACCACAAACCATAGCTGTTTTCAACCCATGCCATCGGTCACAATTCATCCTGATTTATGTGATCTATCCAGATCAACTGGTGACTTTCTTTCAGCAGATTTCTGCCAAACGCTCTGAGAGTAAGTAAAAACGCCATGAAAAGTTTTTCAAAAAACTGTTGTTTAGAGTCGAGTTTAAACTGTAGGTCCCACCACACACAGCGTAAGTTTTGTAAGAACCTAGGTCGTAATCCTAACTAAAGCGTTGTAATGAGCAATTATGTGTGTATGTACATACATATATACCACACGCAATGCGATCAATTGGTCTTCAAAATTATGTAAAAAATATGTGGATTTCTCACACTCTCATTGTTTGATATAAATTTAAAGACAGGAAGCGCTTAATTAATTAACTCTATACATGTTCCACCTTGAAATAAACGTGAATAAGTGAATTTTGAATTAAAAACATAATTTTTTTAACTTTAAACCTGAATTTAAATGCTAATTCCGATTAATACAATCCCTAGCCAATTTGTATTATAAACTTAATTTAATAGCAACGTCCATAACTAATATTTATGGAATTAAATGCATTTCTGGCATTATTCTCACTTTAAGCCCAAATACGTGTTTTCCGCTGAACATCACTCAACACTCAAGCAAAAAGAGTCTCTACCTTAAGTGAACAGCAAGGAATCATAGTTTCCATAAGCCATCTGCAACAAAAGTAACAAAAACAATTTCTATGAAATGTGGCAGACAGACAGTCAGATATGGTAACAATGTATTGCAAAAAAATAGTTTTTATAACAGCCTTTGCCTGTTATTTACACACAAATTACAATGTTAGCAGGAAGTATTAGACAGACAGTGTTGAAAATTACAAACCCAAACGCCAGAAGAATATTTTTTTTCCACATTCCGGCATTTTTAAGATGCCATTAAATGCCATTGAATTCAAACTGTTCCCACTATTTTGTTATGGATTTTAAGAGAAATTCTTTGGAAGAACATTGATTCATTTGGAAGAACATTGTATGACAGTCGATTGCTTTGTTTATTGACTTTGACATTGACACGGTCGGTGGCTGGCGGTTTTTTTGTTTGAAAATTCCTTGAATAGGATTTTATTTCTTTTGCTGTTTATTTTCATGAAAAAGCACGCAAAACATTTCCAACTAAATATTGTAAACAATAAAGAATGATGGTTTCAGAATATTTTTTTAATAATGAAATTTAAAGTTTTTTTTTTAAAGTTTTCCTTTAAAATATTAAAATTTTTAAACAAAATATTTGAAATAAAACCCGATATTGGAACTACACATTGATAATTCCACTGTGCTATGCGTGTAGCCCTTTCTATTCGTAGAATGACTTTAACACAGAGCCTGTGTAAGAAGTCGGTAAACCTGTTAACAGTACAAAAAAAAGAACCCCAAAAGTTTTTCATATGAATCTTACATAACATGTCTACAATGTGGTATTAAAGTATGGTTCTACTTTCATAGTAGATGCTTCACTGTTTAAAAATAAGAAAGGAAAAATATGTAACGGGCGTGACATATATCTCTGTAACGGGTGTGACAAGGATTTTATTCAAATATAAAACTTTTTAACAAATAATATGTAAACAATTTAATGTAACGGGTACGAAATAGTTGCTATGTAACGGGTGCAATACACTATATATCAGGGGTACAAATGTACTAAAAACTTTAAGCAAATATAACGCACGTGAGATATATGAGTAACGGCTGTGAGAGCGATTTTATTCAATTATAAGAATTTTTAATATATAATATCTAAATAATTGAATGTAACGGGTGCGACACACATGCTGTGTACCAGGTGTACAAATATTGTAAGAACTTTAAAAAATTTAACTGGCGTAAGATACATATATGTGTAACAGGCGTGACAAAGATTTTATTCAACAAATAAATAATAAAATGTATCGGAGGGTAACACAACTACTACGTAACGAGTGTGCAAATAGACTATAAAAGTCTTAATTATACACTACAAATGTTAAAGTGGAACATTTGTGTAACGGGTGTGACATAGATTAAAAAAAAAAATAAAAAAAAAAATAAAAAAAAAAAAAAAAAAAAAAGCTATTTTTACATTACAGATACTAATAAACAAATAATTTTCTAATGTAATCCATAACGCTTCAATATATTCATTTTAGTTGTTTTCCCCCTCGCTATTATAAAACTCATTCTTCTGGTACAGTATTAAAATATTAAAAGGACATACATACATCAGATTCTTTTATTCAAAACTTAAACTTTATAAAAAAAATTTAAAATATTTCCTTCTACTACAACCCATATGTTGTACATGAAAGTTTTTTAAACACTGTTTTATTTTTACAGTGGGAGTGTTAAAAATAACTACACTTAGTGTCATGGCAACTAACCTCTTAACAAATTGCATGAATTTTTAAAATATTTTTTCCATTTTTTTTCTTTTGTTTTGTTTCTATTGAAGCTTTAAATCTGTTATTTGCCACAAAATTCCCTTTGAAGTGAAAGGAAAAAGAATTTTGTTTGTGTTCCTTGCCTTTCATGCCAATCAAGGGCGATTATGCTACTTATTTCATCATTTTAATATTTGGCCAACATTTCCATTAGGTGATGGCTTTAATTTAAACAAGTCAGAAACAAGAACAAATTTAATGATGAATTTTTACTTGTTTTATAAAAATAACACTTTGGTTCGAAGTTTCCTACAGCCTTATTGACCAAGCAACCAGGACACTGTTGTTAAATTGGCTTCCTACCGATTGTCTCCTGGAGCAGCAGACATCTCTTGCGTTATTCAGGTTGAACTCGTTAAATTTTGTCCTAAGCAACTCCATTGATATATTGAACTCTTATATTCTTATCCTTACTGCCAATTGATTACATAGCCCTTTACACTATCTGCACAAGTTATCATACACTGTCATTCCAAACAGTGGCTACTGTCACGCCAAATCTTCCTAGAAATTCTCTGATTGATTACATAGCTCCTACACTATTTGAACAGGTACTCAGAAATCGTCACCTTAAAATCGAAATTCTCTGAAAATATTCACCAACATCTCGAAGTTGGTCAGTATAACGGGGCATGGAGTGTACATAGAGGATTTCAACTCCTCTACAAGACTTCAGTATTCCCCGTATTCGGCTACGAAAGTTCCTTTGGAACGTCATGTCTACATTCCAACTTCTCCACTAATATCGTCTATTTCTCCGGAAAATGGCTGAGTATTCTAAGGTGTTCATTATTTGTACCTTGAAGTGCCGACGCACTGTCCAAAACAGGAACCATTCAGAAAAACCCATATGATATCCGCCCATAGGGGACCTCTTGGTTTCAATAAGAAAATTTCAACGTCTTGACTAACGTTCCCGAGGAAAAAGTGAGAACCTGTTCAATCTCTGAGTGAAAATAGTCGAATCTCAAACCAAGGAAAACGAAACTGCTCAATTTTCTCTCTCAATTGGGATTATGTGATGTCTGACCTCATTAGACATTGCCAAATAGGGTGTTATGTCCGTCAGCAAGATGCCCTTTCGCATGATTTGTGCAGAAGTTGCGATTCGAAAGAGAAAGAAAAGGTAGTCTGTTACTTAATATGCCTCGACGGCAGTCATGCGAACGCGTGCAACATAAATACATACATAATTGGTCATTACTACCCTTTGGTCAGGATTACAACCTAGTTTCTCACACCACTGATGTTGTGTGTGTTAATTTTTCACATGAATGGCGGGATCTACAGTTTAAAGTTGATTCCGTACGACTTTCCATAGCAATTTTATTTTCACTCGAAAAGTTTTTGCCAGAAATCTGGTGAGAGGAAATCGACGAAGAAATATTTTTTCATATTTTCGTTGATGCTATCTGACCTGGGGTTTGAACCGAGACCTCACGTCTAATAAGCCAACACTCTACCTACTAGCCTACGGCGACCTCTGCGGGCACATGTAAACATACTGAAAATCCTGTGGAACTGGACGCAAGGTCTAGCGCGCATGTTGCCATCATGAAAAAGAGGGAGCAAGAAAATCGGTAGCACATTTGTTGTGCATTGGGAGATTATTTCAGAAATACGTTACGGGACACCTAAGTCCTTTTAGTATATACTAGCTAGAGAGTGATCCTTACTAACACCAAAGAACATCCTGAAAATTTTCAGGGCAACAGGACTGGGAGAGGTATTATAGGAATATACATTGAGGCCGGTACAATTAATTATACACAGTACTTTTGCACATATACAGGAACATAATACTCCCAGTTGTCAGTCATAATGATTGGCATGTCGTGCGTCACATATTCATTCTTGCCTGAATAAAACTTTTCTCCCATTAGGCTTTACTAGAGCATAACATATCAGAAACCCAAATAAGAATTTCTTTGCTTTCATAACTTCCCACATAAAAATCGCTTCAAAGAAACTTTAACTTTTGTTTGTTTAAATTTCGTTTCCTAACAAAATAAATTTTAAAATCGTTTAAAAAATTTGGTGCAATCACATAAGTGTTCTTATATAAACTGACATTAAGCAAACAAACATCCAAAAAATTTGTTTCTTTTCATTGCAGAATTTCAAAAATATCGCACGTTTCTAGGAATAGAGTAAATGCTGTATATGAAAATGATGCTGCTATACATATATGGTATGTTCGCACTGGATGTTGTTGTATTAAACATGTGAGCAAAACGTTCATAGTAATGTTCACATAATACATACATCTATTTTGGTTTCTTTAAATGAAAATTTCAAACAAAAAAATTATTTTAATAATTCAAAACAACTTTAACTCAAAGAGTACTGCTGTTGAAATTTTTTCTCAAAAAGTCGTAGGAGTTTAGGTGGAAACAGTCAAATGAAAGCACAAATTAAGCAAGTTATTTTAAGAAACTTTCTGAAAATCGTAAGGCTTAAAGCAACGAAATGCAATTTTATTTGAAACGCAAAAAAAAAATGTAACGGGTGTGACAATCTTTATACAAAGTCTATATTTAAAGTTTTGAATCCTTAAAGCAACGGCAGGCAATTAACTTTTATGTATTTTAAAAACAAGGAAATGTAACGGGTGTGATAATCTCAAAAAAATATTAGTTTAAAACTTCCAATCAAAGGAAAGCGATTTTTTTTTTAATTTTTATTTAAGAAATAATGGGTGCGACAATCTTAAACAATTTTAGTTTTAAAACTTCAAAGCAAACAACAACAACAAAACAAAAAATTACAAACAATGTGTAACGGGTGTGCCAAGCCTAAAGTAGGATCAGACCCCATTCATTTAGTGCCTTCGCTATATCCATACATCTTAACCCTCAATCCTTAAAGCAACGGAAGGCAATATTTTCAACTTTTATTTCAAAAACCAGAAAATGTAACGGGTGTGACAGGCTTAAAAAATATATAAGTTTTAAAACTTCCAATCAAAGAAACACGATATTTTTAAGTTTTTATTTAAGAAATAAAAAAAAGAACAATGTGTAACGGGTGCGACAATCTTAAACAATTTTAGTTCTAAAACTTCAAAGCATCGGAGAGTGATTTTTTAATTTTTATTTAAAAAATTACAAACAATGTGTAATGGGTGTGACAATCCAAAAGTAGGGTCAGAGCTTATTCATTTAGTCCATACATCTTAGCCCTCAAATTTATATTTTTAATGAAATTCTTTTATTCTTTTTTATAAAAAATTCAATCTGTTTTTAAAATTAAATTTTAATTAAAATGCTAAATAAACACCTGGCATTGCTTAATATTTACATACTTGCCACCCTAACCATATTATTACCTTTGCTCTCAAGGTTATTTACCTTCAATGCATTTCTTGTTTACAATACACAAAAGGATTGAAAGGATATTTAATTTTATGTAATTATTTCAAAAGAATTTAAAAGGACAACAACAACAAGGACTGGAAGAAAAGAAAATAGGCCACTATTGAGCTCTTATGTAATTTAATTGACCACATTCTGCCATTAGGATGGGGTCATTTAACCTTGGCTTGGCAAGGATTAAAATACAGAATAAAAAAAATGCGTAATTTTATAATTGAGGACCTAATTACAGAATAGAGCATGTGTTACTGCCTGTAATAATCAACTTGTTGTGGCAATACAGATGTCCTTAGGGAGCATCTGAATGGAAAATGAAGAGTTTTAATGTTTAAAATTGTAAACAAAACTTGAAGTCACCGTAGCCTTGTAGCATAGTGTTGGCTTGTTAGACGCGAGCCCCCAATCAAATATCTCGAACGAAACTGTAACTTACTCTCAGAGTAAATCAAATTGCCATGAAAAAGTTTCTCAAAAAAATCTGCCGTTCGAAGTTGACATTAATCAGTTGGTCCCCACCACTTACTTACTTACTTAATTGGCCATTAACAACCCGATTAAAGGATTTCGGCCAGACGCCTCCGCTTCTTACGCGCCTACGCGAGTTGGTCACACCAATCGATGACAGGGCTTCCTCGATTTGGTCTTTCTAACGAATACAAGGTTGTCCTCTTCGCCGACTTCAGCAGATCCCCGAATCAAATACCCGTCTCGCCGGAGCATCCTCCTCCATTCGAACGACATGGCCGAGCCAGGGCAGCCGCTGAACCCCACCACACATGTATAAAATGAACACACACATCTTGAGTGCTTTGAAAAGCTAGGTTGTTAACTTGACTAAAGGGTGGTATTAACAAATTCAGTTGTTACTACCCTTGCGTTGATCAATTTCTTTCCTATTTTGGTGGAACTTGGTCAGTACAAGAGCTGCGCTTACCTTTGTCGCCACAAAGGGTCCCTGTGCGTGCTCAAGTGAGCTTTAGTAATCAAAGCTACCACTTCGACCTACCTAAGTATGGTAAGGTTTATACACTGGCGATATTATCGGTTCCGATTGCTTTCGAAATGTATAAGGAGCTGCCGTTACAGTGAATGATAAACGCTATCACGTGGCAGGATGACTGAATTGTTGTTGACAGAACGAAATCTTCTTCCAACGAGAGAGCACAACCTTCTTTCCCAGGCTTACTGGCTTTCTGGTTCGTGCGAATACCTTTTATGGTCCTATGTTAAGTCATTCGTTTATGCCGACTAGCAAGCAACTCTTGAAAGCTAATATAGAAGCAACACGGCCTGATTTATTGCAGAAAACTGTTCAAAACCATTTTGGTTTCAGACCTATTAAATAAATATTCTCCACTCTTTGATTGCCTTTATAAATGAATCAAATACATGACCATCTAATGATTTTCATTTCCTCACATTGTCTGTGTACATTTACATTTCCTAAGAAAAGTTTGTAATTTAATACCGGCATTCTTTAAATTTAAAACTTTTCATTTCTTCCACCAATTTTTCCTCTATTTATTTATTTTTCAATAAATAACCCCAGGTTTAATAAAATTTAAGTTTATTTTCATTTTTTTTTTGTTGTTGATTTGTTTGTAAATAAATCCCATTGACGAAATGAAATTGCATAGTTTTGCTAAAAACATCAACTCATCTCAGCTGTAAACATGATTTTCAAGTGAATTTTTTTCATTTCTAGAAATCTACGCTTCTTCGTTATGAGTGGCAATCATCAGGTCGATTGTCTATAAAAAAAATATTTAACAACTGAATCGTTTTGGTATCCATCGTCAATTTAATAAATTTCAAGCGCGTTAAACAATAGATGATATACACACCCCCCCCCCCCCCCCCCCCCTATACATTTATACTATTGTCTACACTTATAAACATTAGATACATGCAATCATGAACACAATGTACAAAATTTGGCAACATTTTTTTAACGTATGCCAGCAAAATGTCAGACCTGTTAAGGAATGAAATCATTGTCAAAACATTGTTACGTTTTAGCGGTTACAAGACATTAGTTTTAGTTAGGATTGCAAATGGAAATTTTTTTGTTGTTATTTCAATCCTCCTTGAATTTATAAATTTATACTTAAGTAATCAAACTTTTCCATCAGTAAGCCAAGCCGTTTACAAGATAAAGTTGAAAAGAATGTTCAATCAAAGCTGGGTACTGAATCATGATGCGAAAGATTGTCTCTTCCTTCTTCTTACATCCACACTTTCTACAGAAGTAATTTGACATAATGCCAAGGCTATAGGCATGATTTCCAACAGGGCAGTAGCCTGTGAGAGCCGCAATAGTGCGAGGGAGGGCAACGACACTTTAACGACAAAAGAGAATCAAGCCTATTCTTTTGCATATGAGTCTTGGAGAGCCTATTTCACGTATTTTTCTGCTTCCAACAACTACTGTAGTATACCAAGCTTAATGTCAGTGGGACCTATCATATACCTGTAACATGCCGGGACGATAGCGATATCCAGGAGTCAGGAGCCGCAAGTATAGCTAGCTTTACTACACGCTACAATCTTTTTTTTGTAGCCACATTACTATGCAGTGGAATCCGTCAGTTCTGATTTAGTCTCATTAAGACCTATGTGGGGCCATACTATCCTAACTATCCGATAGTCAGTTCACTTCCACAACCCATCTATTATCGGAGTTTCTATAGTACCATATCAAAGTTTACATTCGATGTTCATTGAAAGTGGTAAAGTAGTGGCACTTTCTGACCTGCTTATCCGAGACCCATGTGTCTCGGTGGGGCCATAATTGTTGGGCCATCCTGCAATTGCTCTTGATCAACGCTCAACTATCAGCAGCTACTATAGCATCACCATGAAATTTCAGTTTACTGTAAAGCACCAGTACACCCACACCCACTTTTTTCAAATCCAAAGCCACAACCGATAAGTTAGTGTCAGATGACGTTGCCCCTACATTCCCATTTTTCCTCTTGTGCTATAGGATCTTAAAGCCTCACATATTAAAGCGTCCGAGCATTTTATTAGGAGACTAGCAGCAGTCTTGCCCACTTCTCGTTCTCAGAAATGATGATTTAAAGGATTTAGCGCTGGCAGGGCTATCCATAGAGATATTTACACGGTTTGTGAAAACGACAGGTTGTCTCAAACAGTTCACCCCGTTCGCAATGCTTTGTCAAATCTCCCTTGAATATATTCCACAACCTATGGCCTCATGCGTTTTGGTTGCTGGGGCTTATTGTCCTTGAATTTTGGTAGCAACCTCATTTGTTCCCGCTGCATTGCTATGTATTCTTCAGGCAAATTGTAGAATACACCACTTATTTTACCGTCCTTACCTATTAATTTCAAGGATTGCCAGTTCAGAACCACAACAAGGGCACTACGTGTACAGAGTCCAGTCTGTCTGTCTTATTCAGCTTCACTAGATATGTTTTCTTCTCACAGCAAGGACATCATAATCCCTGATACCGTGTAACTGTAGGAATATAAAACCACATGAAGTGGTTCCTTTAAAGCGCTGTTATCAATATTTTAAAATCATTTTACGGCAACAACAACAAAAATATTCTATTTATCAACAAACAATGACACATTTTTTAACAAAATTTTTTATAAAAGCTTGTGTCTGTCTGTCTAGCAAAGTGAATCCAAAAAAAAAAAATCTCACACCCTCAAACTAACGAAGTGTATGAAATCGATTAGTGAAGCCTATACACATACACATAAACTCAAAAAAAAATGCCAAATAAGACTTTTAAGGCTTTAAGGCCTTAACTACCATTACTTACCAATACGAAATTTATTGATTTTATTAAAAAAAAAACATTTTTTTTATTAACAAAACCTGTCCTAATACGATAAACATTTACCGAAGACGTAAAAATATATGCCAGCAGAAGAGTGTCCAGGGAGGAAATCGACTCAAGAAATTAAATAAATTAAGGGGATTAATGTCCTTCGTTTTATGGCTATTGTTGTTGTTATTGTTGCAATATAAAACATTTGTTTTTGCTTTAGAGATTTGATTTTCCTGACTATCCGCATTAAATTCCTGTGGGAGGAGAATTGCAAATTTGAAATTTAGAAATCGTTGTTGTACTTCAATGCTGCTGTGGCTTTGCAAGGAAAACAGTTCCACTGTTGTGTGTGTGTGTGTGTGTGGTTTCTGAAACAAAGAGTGAAAGGAGAAGGTGAGCCTAAAAACAATTTAAGCCGAAGGTAAATAACCCCATTATAAAGTCAATCAACGTTAAGGTTGGCTAAAATCAACATGCGTATGTGGTAAGTAAGGCATTCTATCATACACACACACACACATTGGAAAACCGCGTAATGTAAAGAGAGAAAGGAAAAGCGAATTTTATAGTAAAATGCTTAAATTGTTTTAACGGTTTTTTTCACTTCCTTCACGTATAACTGCACATCCAGACATACGCTCACGCACACCTTCAATTGTAACCATAAATTTCTTTGTATTCCTTTAACGTGCCTTAGCAACTGTGGCTAAGAAAGCCTTTGTAAATTTCAATTTATAACTTGACTTGGCCGTTAGTCAATATAATTTTTTTGTTTTTTTTCGTTTTATTTTTGGAATTGATGGGTAAAGGGGAGAAAAACGCAATTAACACATGATTTGCATAGTTATAAAGGCTTTAAATCCGCTGTTCTAGCGAATTTAATATATTTGACTGAAAACCCAAAAAGTATCAAAAAAAAATTCATGCTTGGGTTCTGTCTTAATATCGATTGCAGCTATTCCGTAATCAGCGTAGCATATTAGGTCAAGTGTTGGCTTAATATACGCAAGCACGTGGTACAAACCCTAGCTCAGACATCTCGAACTATACGAAATATGACAAAATGTTTCTTCGGTGACTTCCCCTCACCATTCTTTTGGCAAAAGTTTCAAAAGTAAATAAAACCAAAAAAAAAGCTGTCGCTCAGAGCCGATGTTAAAGTGGGACCTACTGTGCTCAATCTTGCTCAAATCTGTCAATAAGAATCCACTTTAAACTGTAAGTCCCGCCACTTATGGATAAAATTAACACGTACAAAATGGTTGATCTGATAAACTAGGTTATAATCCTGACTATAGGGTTGCCTAAGTCAGAAGTTGATCCACGGGCTCTCCACAAATAAGCTAAAACTCGACTTACTAGTCTACAGTGACTTCTAATTGTAAAAGTAGTAGACCCAGCAACAATACTTTTCCAAATTGGAAAAAAGCAGCATGGAATTCAACAAACCGTGAGAGGACCGATAAATCTGGTTGCCGAATTTCAAAACTGCTATGTCCAGCAGTGGAGGACCAAGGAACTACTTGAGGTCGACAAGAAAACGAGTCGCAATCTAATGGGAATTCTAAAAGAACGCTTCGCTATTGACAGTTTCGATGATAATCACGGTCTGCTGCACCATGATTACTACAGAAGCTGCCATGATGTGGAGGTTTCGGATTGAGTGCAACACCTATTATGTGGCATCCTTGATCTTCAGAACAGACGTCTTCGATTTTTTGGGTGAAGCCACATATGCAGATACGGGCATGGTGTCGAATATGCCACTAAGGGAACTGGACGGTTTCATCCGGAGCTCGGTGTGGTTTAAGACCACCACTAACGGACCATGACAAGGGGCCTTAAGTCAGACTGGGTAATACAATGGCTCATATGTGAACTTGCCTGTGGACAGTAAGCTACCCGTTAACCTAATCCAACCTAAACCCACAGATTTAATTTTTGAGATTCTCAGAAAATTTTCAATGGAATTTATTGACTCTCAGAGTTACAGAGACACTGAGGAAATATGATTTCAAATGACTTAAGTTTACAATTTGTAGCTTCTCCATGAAAACAATTTTTTTTTTTGTATTTTTAATTCAATATATTTTTTTTTATTTTTTATTTTATTTTTTATTTATTTTTTACACTGGTTTTTTTTTTTGTTTTGTTACTGACAAAAAAATGTATTCATTTTGTTTTTAATTTATAATATTGTATATATAATATATTTTTAAATTTATTTTTTTTTTTTGTTTGTTATTTTTGTCAATAGCTCGCTACAGATAAATATGAAAATTTTCTTTATTTTATAATATATTTTTGTTTTAATTTTTTTTTTTAATTGTAAGTTTTAATTTAATTTTTTCTTTCTTTCATTTTTTAATTACAACTTTAATAATAATTTTTTGTTTTAAATTATTTTTCATTTTTATAATTAAAACTAATTTAAAATTAATTAATGTTTGTTTATTAATTGTTATTGCTATTTATTTTATTAATTAATTAATTAATTAATTTTGTTTATGTTTTTTTGTTTATATTGTATGTAAATGTAGATTCATTCGTTAACATTCTTGATTATAGAGATCTTTCAGTAAGGGATTGGTTGTTCTGTTCATATTTTTGGTTTTTGACTGAGAATTTTTTTAATTTAATTTAAATTTAAGTTTTTAATTTTATTTATTATTAATGTTAAAATTTGAAAAGTATAAAAAGAGTAAGTTAATGATTTTTTTTATTCTTTTATTTATTTTTTTATTTTTACTTTCTTTTCATAACATTCCCATATGCATGCCTGATTTAAATTTAATTTTTTTTTATGGTTTTTTAATTTATTAAATATTTTTCATATGGTTTTTGAAATTTTTAAAATTTTAACTACATTTTCCTAATATTAATGATTTATTTTCGTTTTTTTTTTTTGTTTTTAATTTTTTTTTTTCTCAAATTTTTTTTGTACTTTTTTTTTAAAAAATATAATATAATATATAATATATGTAGGTATGTATGTTAAATGTTATATAATTTATTTTTTAATGGGTGTATATATGGTTGCCATTTCTTTTTCAATAATTGTTTTCATGGTATTTTATTTCAAGATACTTTGGTTTACATTGGTGATATGATTTGGTTTTTATTTGTTTGTTAAGCTTTTTCTTTTCTAGGTATTTTGTTAATTTTATTTATTTATTTATTTATTTATTTATTAACAAACGTGAAAAAAAAATTTTTATATTTTTTCATATATTTTTTTAAAGAGTTTTTTCTATTTACTTCATATTTCCTATTTAAAAAAAATCCATATCTAAATAAAATATTTAGTTTTTTTGTTATTAAAATTCCCTTGTCTTTTTACAAATTATTTATATTATCATTTTAATTTTAATTAATTTTTTTTAACTTATAATAAAGCTAAAATCATTAAATTTTAATAATTTTTTTTCATAAACTATTCATAACTACTTAAGCAGGCAACGTATTGTTCAAAAAATTAAAAAAAAATGATTTTTTTTTTAAATTTTACACCATTATCATAAGTTTAAAAAAAAATATCACAAAAATCAAAAAAAAAAACTCTGTATCAAAAATGTCTGCAACACAGTGTAAATCTAAATGATAGCATAATTTTTACAAAGATGATTGCTTTAAATCAACTTTTTTTAAATTAAATTTCTTAAATAAAACTTTTTTAATAATCCTGCCTATAATACAGCATAACACTGAAAATTTATATCATGCTATTAAATTTTTTATTACATTGTAAAATTGTTTTCTTGTTGTGTTGTTGTTAAGATATTTTCAATTGCCATTTAAAGAAAACTGTGTTGTTGATGATTAAAAAGACAAAAGACTTTCTTACATCTCATATAAACGTAGCTGAAATTATTGTGTTTTTAACTGACACTTTCTAACATTACAATATTACCCTAGAAATTTATATCATGCTATTAAATTGTATCATATTGTTCGGCCTAGTTAAATTTCGATTTAAATTCCCATACGCTTACTATAGTTAGTTTGATGTGAGACAAATCGAACATGAAATACTTTAAGGAATTTCGTCAACTAAGAAATCAATGGGCCGACAGCTCCCTTCTTAATTGTCCCTTGGACCAAATCAGTAGACTCTATGATTTCAGGCAATGCTTTGCAACGAGACTCAGTAACCAAAATAAATAGAATAATTTGGATAATCTCTTAAAAGAGGGACTATTTTGTCAAAATCGGCTCAAGATTGGGCCTTAGATCTGAGACTATTGAGCACCGCACTGGCTTCCAAGCGGAAGTTTACGGTATCGAAAGATATACTCAATTCAATTTTGATAGGAAGTACAAAAGACAGAACTTAGCAATACTCTTTGACAGCCAGGGAGCCATTCGAGCACTTGGTTCTTGTGGTATTGAATCGAAGATAGTACGAAACTGTTTGAAGAAGTTGAGCCTGCTGGACAGCCATAGAGAAGTTAGCCAGGTTATGTGAGAACTTCTCTGCAATGAACAAGCAGATGCACTTGTTAGAAAGAGGACTGTAGTGTAATGTAGTGGAAGCGGGTGTTTGGGGAGGGCGGATAAAAAAGGTAAAGACTCTTCTTAAATCAAGTAGTTTTGAAACAAACAAAACTTTTGTCGAGAAATTACAAAAACAAGAAGATCTGAGTCATGCAACAGACTATCATGAATAAACGAAAGTTGGAAAACGGCCTTTTAACAGGACACTGCAACTCAGGCTGCTTTTATTCAGAATGGTGGTTGTCTCGGGCCCAACATGTAGATTTTGTTACAGTGAGAATGAATCGTAGGAACACATTTTTCGAACCTGTGGGCCTTGATGCATTCCAGAATGAAACTTGTGATTGCACAGCTAGTGCTAGGCAGGGAATTGTCATTATTGACTCCGTTCAGCATACTGAACTTTATCAGGGCGATAGGCTAGGGAGGAGACATTATAGAGATACCCTAAAATGTTTAAGGGGAGTTCAATAGATCGCATAGTCACGACCAAAATAATAATGATTTTTTTTTTTACTTAATTGGAAATGGTGTAAGATTTAAATATTTTGCTTTCATTATAAAAAAAATTTTGCTATTTTAACTAAAAGCTTTCCTTATTCTATAATAATTAATTGTATAATATATTGTTAACATTTCTTCTTCTTGTTTTATTTTTTTAATTTTTTACAAATTTATTTCATTATTTTTTAATCATTTTTTTTTATAAAAAAAACAACAAAATTTTTATAATAAGCATATGATAATTTAATTCATTTTTTAAATTTGCAATTAATAAATAGTGCATATTTTTATTGTCATTATACTATGATTAAAAATAAATTCATTTAAAACATAAAATAAAAAACGAATGAAATTTTACAATATTTTTGATGAAAACAATATAATGTTAAGCTTTAGTTAACTTTTTTAATTTTGTAAAAAAACCTAAATTTTTTATAAATATAAACAAATTATAAATTCTTTATAAGTATTTATATAAGCATTCTTTGTGTTTTAAAATATATTAAAAAAATTTTTTTTTTAATTATTTGTATTTAATTTTTAATATTTATTATTTTGTAATAATAAAAATTTTTATTTTATTTTAATTATACTATTTACCTCTAATTTTGTTTTATTAATTATTCTATTTTTTGTTTTATTTTTTATTATTATTTTTTTTTAGTAGTTGCTTAGGTATTATTAGACCAGACTACAAAAATTCTTCAACTGTAGACATTGATAAAAAAAACAAACAAATACAAGAGGAAATCGATAAAACGGTGTAATCCAAGTTAATATTTGACTGTTATAATCATAAAAAAGTAATTTAATTTTGTAAATAATTTAAAAATTTCATTTTCGATTCTCTTTTAAAGTTAAATTTAAAAAATAGCATGGAGGACGGACTTTACTCTATGCTATTAAAAATTTACAAACATCATCTGAAGATGAGGGGATTTAGTAAGTGCTAGAAATTTTAGAGCCTTACTAGCGGTAGCATAGCTACTAGTATGATCTCCCATGCCAGTAATTATAAAGGCGAGCACCAAGCCGTTGTATCGGCACTCAGTGTAGCCATTTAACACATGGCATAGGGGAGCGAGAGTAAATTACTGGAACTGTGTGCCTATTAATTTTTAGATAGCAGCCCTATGGAATAGGCTTTTGGGCTTTAGGCTAACAACTAATGCTCTGAGATGGAATTTATTAATGAAATCGTAGAAAATGAAAAATTGTACACACGATTTAAGGCAATAACATTTGAAATGATATAAAGGACACGTATAGGATATTGTAAGTAGAGACATTATCTTCAACAGGCAAACTTAACCAAAGAGAAACAGAATTTGAGCGCCTTAAATTATTTACCTTGGGAATTCCCGAAGCTATGTGACCCAACTTTAGTGATTACAAATGTCAAAACGGTAAACTATTTCCCTGCTCTGCGATTCACGGCGAAAGCCCAAAACGTCAAATAATAAATAACAAATGAAACATGGGTAAAAACCGAATATATAAGAAAGAAGAAGAAAATCCGGAGTATCTGGAGAGAAATTAGGTCCCAGACAAAATAGTATGTCTCAGACAGAAGCAGTATGCAGCATTTTAATGTAAGGTCTCGCATGCAGAGGTTTTCACTTGTTTTTCTGGTGGTAATCGACGATGTACTTCGAACGAGTTTATATTTCTATTGCCAACATCCAAGAGAGAGAGAGAGAGAGGGCTTTCGGGTAAGCCAAAATATTTTGAAGACTATAGGTAGGTAAAGGTGGCCGTCCCTTCAAATTAATTGGATGGACGGACTTAGGTCCCATGGGGCCCATTGTGATATTTTGAGGACTATAAATTGCAAACATTGCTCGATCAAGATTCGTGTCAGACGCAAAAAGAGTGACTCAAGCCCCCAGTTCAAAGCGTTTAAAAGCAGCAGAAATCATTAAAAAGTAAGGAAATTGAATGCCCTATAAACTATAACCGAGAGACTTTATAAAACGTTATTGCATGTCTGGCTTAATATTTTACCGTCTTTCAAAAGAAATCATATTTACATTGAATTATTATCAATGGCAACGAGAAATGAATTCATCACGGCAATCTAGTCGAAATCTTTTTGTCATTAAAGAAGTGTAACATCAGTTAGAGAGTTTTGTAGCTGGTTATTAAAATTATTATATTATTTTTTTTATTAATTAATTATTTTAATTCATTTCAATTTATTTTAACATGTATTTGAATTATTTTTTTATTTTTTATTTATTTTTTTATTTTTTATTTACTTATTTTTTTATTATTACAATAACTCTTTGGTTTAATTTATTATTCGATTCCTCTTTTGTTTTTTAAGATTCTTTTTATTTTATTTTTTTAATTAATATCACTTAATTGACGAGTGTATGGTATTTTGTTGATGTTACTGTTTATTTTCTTTTTTTTCTGGTTTTTGTCTTTGATAAGGTTGTTGTAGTTGGTAAGAAAAAAAATTAAATAGAGAGAGAGAGAAGGACATTGAGAAAGAGAGTTTTAAAAAAGGCTTTGAGTTGGTACCATTTTTTCTTCAATTTAAGATTTTTAATAAATTCTTTTATTTATTTATTTTTAATTTTTTTTTCTGTATTAATAATAATTATTTAATTAAATTTTATTTTTAATATTAAAAGTTATTTCATTGTTTTATTTTATTTGTTTTTTTCTTTTTTTTAATAATTATTAATCTCGATCAGTTTTTTCTAATTCCCATAATGATTGTCGGAAAAAATCGTGTTTACAAAACTTAATTTAGAAGAGTTTTAATGTTATTTTAATCTTGTTGTTATTATTGTTGTTAAATTACTTAAAATTATATTTTTTTAATAAATTTTCTATTTTTGCAAATTTTATGTAGAGTTGAGAAGAGTTTTTCTTTTGAATGTTTGTCAAATGGAAGCAATTTAAAGAAGTTTTTCATGAGTTTCTTTTGGAGTGAAGAGCATATAGAGAAGCATTTTAATTTTTTTTGTTTTTTATTTTAAAATTATTTAATTTTTTAAATTTTATTTTAAATGTTTTATAGTAATTTAAAGAAATCACAACCAAATTGCAAGTATTTTTTTTTTTTTGTTTTTATTTAAAAGGTTATTAACAACGGCAAATAAAAAACACAGAATTTGAACCAAAACGAAGCAAATAAGTAGGAAGTAATCTTTTAAAATGCAGAGCTTTAAAGTTATGCATGCGTTTTAATTGTTATCCAACTAGCCAGCCTTGTTAACTGTCCCCTGGACAAAACCAATAGACTTCGTGATATTCGGAAATGCTATGCAATGAGTCTTAATAACAAAAATGGAGTAAGAATGAAGACTACATACATAGTCTTATAAAAGAGCAACTATCTTCAAGTACGGACCTTGGATCTGAAGCAGAAGTTGTTGGTCCCAGAAAGAAATATTCCGAGTACATGGGAAATCGCACGATTATCTTTTAAGCAAAAATCTATGCCAACAAAAGGCGGACGCAACTCAACCTGCATAGAAGGTATAAAGACAGGATATATCAATACTATCTGACAGTCCAGACCCCATTAGAGCACTCAACTGTTATGATATTAAATCGGAAATAGTTTGGGACTGTCTACTGAATCTGAATCGGCTAGAACCTCCTCTACCAAGGTACCAGAATATGTGGGCATATTCGGCAATGATCCAGCAGATAAGCTTGCAAAGAGGGGTAATTTTCATGCTGCTAATAGTGCCAGAACGCTGCTGTGTAGTGTGAGCAGATATTCTGAAAAGTATACTCAAGGAAAGGAAAGATAAAGAGAGGCAAAGACTCTTCTCAAACCAAGTGAATTTGAGGCAATCAGAACTTTTGTTGAAAAATTCTAATAAAAATAGTACAACCAGAGGTGGGTAACCGGTCTTTTGACAGATCACTATAGACTCAGAGTACGCTTATTCAAAATGGCGGTTGTCTTGAGCTTAATATGTAGTTATTATGGCGATGAGAATGAAACACATTCCTGGAACTTGTGAGCAATTAATACACTGCAGAAGGAAATATTTGGGTGCATATCGTGTGCTAGGCAGGGACTTTAAACCGAGCAGCATTCTGAAAATTGTTAGGGCAGTAGTCTTAGAGGAGACATTATAGAGATATCCTATAAAATTTGATGAGAATACAATAGACCGCAAGGTCCCAATACTAAAGCATCTGGAATATGTCTTATCAAATAAGCTATGCCAGGCGACTCCCATAGTTGCATTCAACCTATTTGATTAAGATCAGTTGCCTCATAAATAGATTAAAGGAAAGACATTTAAAAATTCTAAAAAGCATTTGGAACTCTATGCTATTGTGTAAAGACGCTTTTGTTATATGAAAAAATCGGTTATTTGGCGCCTATACATCTGTATAATACAGAGTCTATGTACTCTGCTTAGAATCTAGTGACCACGAACTATCACCAATAATCGCCAATAATTCGAAAGGTACCAAATACACATTGAAAACTATAAGCCTAAATATGGCTTGAGGAAAAATGTGGAAGCCAAAGCATACCCTGCTCCTTGACCTGGAACCATCAAGGATATAGAAGTAGAGCTAGTTCACATGTCTGCTGGAGAAAATCTGCAAAACAATGCCAGAAAGTGATAACATTTGTTAAAACAAACTGCCTTAAACCACTGCTTATATTTTTATGTTAAATATTCTCATATTAATTTTAATTTTTTATTGTTTTATTTATTTTTTTTTAAGTTCATTTGAAAAATGGCACTCTTTTTAATGATTTTGAAAAAGCGGTGGTAAAAAATAAACAAAAAAAATATTATTGCTTGGGATTCGTGACACTGCAAAGGAATTATTTAAAAAAAAAAGAAGCAATTTTGATTATTAATTTTGTTTGCATTTAATTAAGCTGATATTATTTTTATTTTGTTTATTATGATTTTTGTTGCTATGTAATGTTTATTAATTTTATTAATTTATTTAAATTTTTTTTATTATTTTTTTTAATAATATTTTAATGTTTTAACAAATTTAAATTTAATATTTATTTACAATTGAATTTTATATACAATTAAACAAATAGTTTTGTCAATTACAAACTAATATTTGTTTAACGATTTTCTTCATATTTGAGCTTTTGTGACAATATTGTGCTAATTTTTCATTTAATTTTTTATTTTATATTATTTTTATATTTTTATTTAATTAAATTAAATTTTTTTACACAAATTATTTGTTTATACAATTTCTTATGTCTTTACTATTAAATTAAATTATTTTTAGTTTAATTTTTTATTTAAATTTTTTTCTTTGTTTTTTTGGCGTTTTCTTTACAGTTTTTTTGTTAATTTTTAGAATTTTTTTATTAAAAAAAATAATTATTTTATATAATATATTAATAGGTTTAACTAACTACAAAACTATAATAATAATTAATTCATTTTTTTTTTTGATTTTCAATTTAATTTATAACAATTTTTTTTAAATTTTTTTTTTTAATTTTAATACATACTACTAATTCATTTTAAATAATTTTTATTTCTCTTCTATTAATATCCTTTTTAACAATTAACTAAACTTAGTTTATTTTGGCAAAAATGCAAATGGTAAATAAAAATCAATTTTTTTTTTTTTAATTTTTAAACAAACATTTTTTTTTCTTGTTGAATAATTTATTAAGTTTTTTATTTTTTAAATATTTACAACATTTATACAGTGTTTTATTTGGCAGTGCCTTCATAATTAATTTTCTTTTTTCTTTGTTTACATAAACCAAGTTTTCTGTTATCAACTTTAAAAACTTTTACAGTGCGTTACAAAATTTAAACACGAAAAATATAAAAACACTATAGCACATTAGATCAAGGGTATAAAAATTAATGCCTAAGTAATATATTTCCCACAACAAACACGACCAGAAATCGTAAATATAATAATAAATAGCGTATTGGGTAAAGTGTTGTCTTATTAGACACGAACCCATGGTTCAAACCCCAGCTCAAACATCTCACATAAAACGAAGTATGAAGGAATATTTTTCAGCAAAGTCTTCTCTGCAGTATTATGGCAAAAACTCGAAGATTAAATAAATTTGGCATGAAAAGTCCAGTTCGAAGTCGACTTTAACATGTAGGTCTCGTCATTCGTAGATAAAATTAAATTGTAATGACCAATTAAATTAATAAGTTAAGACTGGACTAGATGGTCACTGGTCAAAGAGGATACTCTGAAGTCTTCAACAACAAAGGTAAGAGGTACAATATTCATCCATAATCCTTCAGACCAGTTACTTTAACGTCTGTCATGTTGAGAACTCTTTAGGAAGTTCTGAACAACACCACAGGGTGTGGAATATTAGAATACACTGGGAGCTGTATACTTTCTTAAAAGAGGGAATATTGAGTCAATATTGAGTCAAGTTCGGATCTTGGAACAGGCGCAAGAGATTTTGGTCCCAGAATGAAACATTTTGCGACCATGTGGAAACTCGACGGTATCTTCCAAGCGGATGTCTATACCATCGAAAGATGTGCTTAATTCAATGTGGATAGGAGGTATAGAACACAAGACATGGCAAAACTATTTGACAGTCAAGCCGCCAATCGAGCACTCGTCTCTTATGAGGTTAAATTAAAGATAGTGTGGGTCTGCATGAAGAAACTTAATCAGTTTGACAGAATATAGTTACACTCTGCTCGGACCAAAGTCTCGACAATGAGAAAGCAGCTTGAGTGGAGAGGATCTTCGTGGAATGGAGGCGGATGTTTAAAAAGTTATGCTCAATGTGCTATCACACACGAGACTATTTTTTAAGCCGCACAATTTTTGTTTTTTTAGTCACACATGAGACTATTTCATGTGGCATAAAATTGTATACATGTACTCTGCTTTGTGTGTATTAGTTTTTTCTTAGTTATTTTTCTAAACCTGCTGTTTTATAAATGTATGTGTATTGGTTTTGTGTTATTTATGTATTAGTTTGTGCGGAGTAGAAGCTGGTTGAAAAATTATGCCAGTAAAAAACCACTCTCCTCACCTCTCTTGCCAACAAGCTACCATTTTGTGCCAGCATAATTGTTCTCGTGTGAGATTGCCCAATGAAAAGAAAAATAAAGAGAGGCAAAAGCACTTCCCAAACCAAATGGTTTTAAAGCAATCAAAACGTTTGATGGGAAACTACAATAAGAGGTGATCTGTGTAATGCATCAGATTACCCAGAAAGATTCCGGGTGCACTTATTCTCGCGCTTAATATGAAGATACTGTTACTGTGAGAATGAAACATGGGAACACATTCTTGAAATTTTTGTAGGGAATAAATGCACTACAGAAGGAAACACTTGGGTGCATATTAAGTGCTAGCAACGGAATTGGCTATGCAGCATCCGGAAATTGTTAAGGGCAATGGGCTTAAAGCATATGTTACAGGAATGCCTTATAAAGTTTATGGGAAGTAGAATAGATTGTATGGGTTCAATTCTAAAGAACCTCTTCAGAACAATACCTCAATACATCTCCCCCTGCCTATATAGTGTCACAAGTCCACAGAATAAAGTAGTTAATTTTAATTTTAAATGCGCAATATCCATGATAAAATATCGTTTGCTAACTGCTTGTGGTTTAAACTTTGCAACACACTGTATTACGTTCGATATAATTTCGATTTTTCTTTTCTTAGTTTTTCAAGCATCGTTTTAAGATATTTAAATTCAGTATGAATCCTTTCTGTATGTACAAATTTTTATTCATTTTCATTGTTTATGAATTAAAAATTTTTGAAAATTTAAAAAAAAAATCCTCTATTGTTTGTTGTTTTGTTTTTTTCTTTTTCTAATTTAAAACTTTTCGTTATTTCGTAATTTCTTTTTGTATTTTTTTTTTTTGCCTTTAAAATTTTGTTTTTGTATTCTTTGTATTGATATTGTTTTATAATGTTAACATTCGATTTCCATGCAAATATATGTTTTTTTTAATTTTTTTTATTTGTTTTTAATTTAATTTAAATATTATTATTGAACTTGATTGCTTAATTGTAATTTTTCTTTTTTTCTGGGATTTTTTTCTGGGGATTTTTCTGTTTTCTAAACGGGATTGTTCGTTATTATTTCTATAATAAATAAATATTGACTATTAATCGTACGCCATTTTGTTTTCCATTTCTTATAATTTCCTTAATTATAACGGTAACGGGAAATTTTAGTTTTTTAACGATTTTTAAAAACATGTTTTTCGTTCGTTTTTAACACATGATGCGATAACTTTTTGTTTTTGGTTTTGTTTTGTCTGTAACAACAACAACTAGAATAAATACAATAGTACAACAACAATAGTAGTAATAGTAGTGGTAGTAGTAGTAGCAACGGTAGTTGTAGTTGTAATGATAGTCCTTAAAACAGTTAGAATTGATAAAGACTTTTACTCAGATACGATGTTGTCAACTGAATTGCTGTTTATCCTGCTCTAAAGGATCGTCATCATTATGATCGTCCGAACTGTAGGGACTGGTTGGAGCTCTAGAGCTACAGCAGCTGGTGGTAGTGCTACTGGCACTAGTCACCGCCACTGTTTTTGCTGAGGGTCATCTGCATTCATCGGCTTCGTTTATCTTGTTAATAGGAGCATTAACCTCTGTATGGCCTTCATCATCATCGTCATCAGCTTCATCATCATCATCATCATGGGAGACTTGTGCTGAAGCTGGCGATGTGGTAGTGGATGAGGATGAATAGGATGCCAGGGAGCCTGTGTGAGAGGCCGATTGTGTTACAGAAGTCGAGGCCGATGCTGTTGTTGTAGTGGTCGTTGAACTTGTAGCTGTTGCTATTGTTGTTGCTGTTGTTGCTATTGTTGTTGTTGATATGATTTTAAATGGTGGTTGTATTGGCGTTGAAGGTGTTATCTCTTGTTCTGTTTCCCTATTTATTTCAATAGCTTTTAAAATCGTTGTTGTTGTTGCCGTTGCTGTAACTTCTGTTGTTGTTGTTGTGGTTGCTGTTATTAGTTGTCCAGTGCCTAGTTGTAATTCCAATGAATAATCAAAAGAATTTGTCGGCACTGGTATATCTGGCAGTGCTGGTATATCTTCAGATTTTGGTGATTCCTCGGTTAGTGTCTCCAATACCACTATCTCATTGGCCTCTTCCGGATTATAATCATAGAATACTTTTGATGTATCACCCTGTATATTAACGTCAATGGGTTCCTCAATAATATCTGCTACACCTTCTTCTTCAGTTTGTAAGGATGGCAGCGGTGGTGGTGGTGGTATTTCATAATCAGTAGAGAAATCACCTCGGGGTGGTTCTTTGGGTGACTCAATCATTATCTGTACCGTAGATAATTGCACGGAGTCTAGACATGTGGGATCCAGATCATCGGAACCGGGACTTATGCGTATTTGAGGTGGTTTATGTTTCTCTGGAACGCAGAAGTGAAATCACAACAGTTCTCTTTAAAGTTTGGGAGAGAGACTTACCCATTCCCATACCCATTGCGGGTAAAGTTACTCTCGAACCGCTGTCATCATCTTCTTCCTTATACTCTTCACTCTCACGATGTACCAAAACATGAACCAAAGTCGAATTCTCCGGCCTTAGACCTAAGGGTGCCATAATACTTTGCTCTGGTGAAGGTTTTGTAACAATAACCTCCGGTGTGGGACCATCAGCTAAACATCAGTATGGGAGAGAAATAGAGAGGGAGAGAGAGAAAAAAGGAGAGAACAAAACAACATTACTTAGTAAGATTTTGATCCGTGTTTCATAAAACATTGACACACATACAGACAAAAGCATTTTTGTTAACTCTTAAAGCGCTTTGTGCTGACAAACCTCTTTCTAGGGGCGGTTTTTTACGTATAAAACTTGTAGCACGTTTCCGTGTCGGCGTAGCTACAACCGCGGCCTGTTGCAGAGTGGCTTGTTTATCCATAGCGGTGGTGGCGGTTGTCAAATTATTGTCGGCAATTGTTGTGGCAAGAGAAGTGGTAGAGGAAATAGCAGCTGTTGTGGGCGAAATGCCTTAAATTAGTGGCGATTAAGAAAAACAATTTTTTTTTGTTTTGTTTTGTTTTGTTCGATTTAAATTAAATTTGTAGAGCAGATTGTAGAAGAGTACAGTAGAGTAGAGTAGAGTAGAGTTGAGTTGATAAGAGTAGAGTAAAGTACAGTAATATAGAGTAGAGTATAGTAGAATAGAGTTGAGTTGATTAGAGCAGAGTATAGTAAAATAGAGTAGAATAGAGAAGAAAGTATAGTAGAGTAGTGTAGAGTTGAGTAGAGTAGAGTTGAATGCATAGTTTAAATTAGAGTGGAGTGTAGTAGAAGAGAGTTGTTTTGGAAAAACCAGTATTAAGAGAATCACATACAATAAAAGAGTATTTTTTTGTTGTTTTTTAAGGAGAGGAATATAAAGAAAGAAAAGTAAAAAAAAAACATTCAAACATCAAGAGAGTTTAAATAAGTTGAGAGCATAAAATACATATTAAATCGGTTCCATTGCCGATTAAAATGATTTATATATACTCTATATGGTTCAAGTCAAATTTTACAAAATCAAATCAAAATCAATGAAGTCAAAAAATTGTATTTCAATTCTCCTGTAAGCTTATGAATCAACCCCCAAATTGTTTGCTGTAAAGTTGGACCAAATAAACATTTCCCTGAGACTTAATTATCATTAGTGTCTATGACTTTTGAAGCTTAACCTATACTGATACAAATAAAACATGAAAATGATGATGGACAGGCTGTACCATCAGGAGAGAGGAATTCCCCAAATACTCCTTGAAATAGTACATTGCAACTAACCATTGCAACTGAATTAGATGTCTCAAGAAATTCTACAATTCGAGAGAATGGTTTTGGTCATGACTTGATGTTGCTGTTGTTAAGGGCAACATTCATATCAATTAGACTTCTAACAGTCATATTTACAGGCCACTAGAGGTTGGATGTTGGAACTTGAAAGGTGGCAAGTTTTTACCACAATTATATAAAACAAAATCTTTCTGTTGAAGAGCAAGAGAAATTTAGAAGGGTAGCGAATGACAAGATAAAGAGTATTGAAAAATTCTCCTATTGCAGACCGATTTGGGGCGTTTTGCTAGGCAATTGAAATAGGTTTGAGTCTAGAATCAGAACATGTTTTAATAGTAAGAATAACCGGCCTCTTGAGTGGGCATTATATACTCAAACACATTCCGACAGAAAATTAATCGCTTCAAGCATATATACATACATTCATACATACATACATACATACATACATATGTACATACATACATACATACATGCATAACATAACTGGCCTTTACAACCATTCAGTTACCTAGCTTTTCACACCACCTATGTTGTGGGACCGCCTCTTGGACCTACAGTTTAAATTCAACTCCGAACGACAGACTTTTGACAGGCATACTACCTACTAGACTATGGCAACGACTATAATCAATAGAACACATGGCTGGAACGCCGTATGGGCGGTAATGCATTTCAAAAGAAAACAGCCGTTGACTTATCAGGTTGATTGATCTGTTAGACCTTACCTGGGAAGCTAGACTTCCCTTGTGATTATGGTTTTTAGCATTAAAAATCACAACAAGGCAGGGGCATAGCCTCAGTAAAATCAGACTAAACAGACAACTGAAACCCAACATACTCGTACAATCCGAGTTATTCACTCAAGAGCCATAAGAATTTTCTTCAGCATACGTTCTCCTGTATTATTTTTTGTTTCTTGCTGGTTATGTTCGAATAACAGAGTCTAATGCAGATGGCCTGTTGAACCCCAAATAAATGATAGAGTATATATAAAAGAATTATTTTATAAATATGAGTATAGTTTTTAAACAAATTTTATAATTTCATTCAGCTAAACATTTAAAATTTTTTGTTATAAATAATTTCAAATGTTATTTACAAGAATTTTTATTTTCATTTGTTTTTGGTTTAATAAGTGTGGTGGATATAAAATTTACAAAATGTTCTCGGAAAAAAAATGTGGTGGATTTAAGGAAATTGTTTAAAAAATAAGAAATGGTATGATAATGTGAGGAAAAAGATTGTGAAAGTATTTAAAAAAATGTGACAGAAAATGTATGAAAATACGCAGTGTATTAAAACTGTAAGTTGTGGGGTGAGGTGAATATTGTGTTAAAGGGGGGTGAGAAAAAAGATTTGTTGTTGTTGTTGTTTTGAACAAAAATAATTACTTTTTCTATGCACTGATGGTGATGCTAAACTATCATCAACAGCATCCTGATGTCGCAAAAAGAAATTATAAAAGCTGCGACGGCGATTAGCTCTAGGCGCTTCCACAAATATGCTACCACTTCATGAGTATTTTTTTTAATTTTAATTTTTTTATTTAATTTTTTTTTTAAAGATTTTGTTCAAGTGTTTTTAGAAAATAAAAATTAATACAATAAATAAATTAATTTTAAAACAAAAAGAGTTAACATATATGGATTTTGCATTATTTTTGACGAAAATCTTGTTGAAATCAAACCAGAAAAAAACTATTTTTTAATGAATTTTAAATAAAAATTAAAATCGTTTTTAGAAAACATATTTGAAACTATTTTACAAAATTTCTAATTGAAAATGTTTTTTTTTTCTTCATTTTCCTTTGTTTTATTTGTTTTGTTTTTTCTTTTCATTTAGATATTTTTAAAATAGTGCACAAATTTGTTTCACCACTGTTACAAAACTCACCACACTATTAGCTGTTAACTTTGTAAAACTTTGTTGTTAGTTTTTCACGCTTAACAATATTCAAAATGAATTTTCCGTTAGTTAAATTCTACGAAAATTCATTTTGAAGATCGTTAAGAGAGAAAAATACTTTACATATTCAATCCATTGAATTCACCTTAGTTTAGTTACAAAACTCACCACCATTTAAATGAATTTAAGAATTTACAAAAAAAATAAAAAAAATGGTGGAACTAAAAATAAAACAAGCTATTCATAATCATGTGATTTTTAATGTTCATTGATGATATTAGTTTTCATATGAGAGAAGGTTTTTAGACTGACTGACAAATCGCAAAGAGAATTGATTTGAAATTTACTACTTAAGCATTGAATTTTTAGATACTTCACTCAACTACTCATAAAATATTTTTAATAAATAAATCGATTCAAGCACAGTGGTACAATTAGAGTGGTTTGGAGCGTAAGAACAATTTATTGCCAATAAAAGAATAAAAAAAATTTTTTAATTAATTTATATTAGGGTATGGGCCGGTGGATCCTGCCGAAAATATCGCAAATAGTCTGCTTGACTGTAGATTTTGCCCGTTGTCTACGCTTCACATATGATTTCTTGCACGAATGAATCGTAATGAAGCCTGTGATAATTCGAAGCAAAATGATTTCATTCGAAAGCGATCAAATAGCATTTCAGACTTGCCAAAACGTCTTTCAAAGCTAATCGGCTTCAGTTCATGTGACACGTAATTTCCTTGCCTTTGAATGATTCCTAAATCTCCTCGCTTAGTAAAGGCTCCGCAGCGACTAGACTATTGCGCAAAAATACATCAATGCAGACGAAGTTCGGAACTTTCTTGCAAGAAACAGCATGGAATCACATTATGAGTTCACAAGAAAGTTCAGGATAACTATGGCGAACAAGGATGAATGAGCAAACGCTCTTCGTCTATTACTCGTAAAAACGACTCGACACTAAGGGAGCTATAGAAGGAAATGTTTTATAGAAAGCGATAGGTATTATTTCATGACAAGACCACCACACTATTGCAACGTCCTCCAAGTGGAAATATCAGACATACAAGCTACTGTAATGAGTATTAGAAAGATTAGGATGTATGGTAGCCAGATGCCTATAAAGCTTCAACGATAATGATTAGCAACGCCGTCTTATATTTCTGCAGGTCTTTTAAAAAGATGACGCAGCAGTACACTATTTACATTATATGGAAAACAATTTAAACACCAAAGAAGCATGCGCGATCTTGTTATTTAACACCGGAAACTCATGCGTGGGAATGGAACTTGGTCTATCAATCAATATCTAAAATTTAACAAAACAAATCAAACCATTTCTGAAGGGAATGCTTGGGGGCGATGGAAAGCAAGCAGGCAATGGCAACGCTCTTATTGATGCCAAGAAAAGTAAGACAGTGTGTCTGGGAGTCTATTGTGGTATCAGAATATTTCAATTCCCTTTAAACTAAAATCATCCTTAACTACGAATAAATCTATTCAGACTTCTAATCTACACTTTTTACAGATAAGTAAGACTATTCAGAGTCCCAATATACAATATCTGCAGATCAGCCATACTAACTGCATGGAAGAATCTCAGGATCTCTCATGCCGTAGCTACGGATGAAGCGATTTAGACTCCTAATGTACAATTTTTACAGGTCAGTCAGACTATCTGAATTGAAGGATCTCAGGAGATTCCTTTGACATAAGGCTAGGCATGCAACCAAGAATACAGGTAAAGTTTCTTTCTCTTTCTCGTCTCTGCAGTAAAACTAGGCCTAATACCAATGTAAACATTAAGAGATTCTACAAACTCTTCAAACGTTTGATTCTCATCTCCACTGTCAACAATTTATTCGACTTTAGTAAGCCACTCAAAGTAAAACAAAAAATTGTGATCGTAGTCGTGATTACGTCTAACCACAAATACGTTTGACGACTCTGTAGGAGTTGAAAGAGCTTATATAGGAAGCTTTGTTGCATACACTACATGCAAAAATACATTTTATAAAGATCTACAAAACGCCATCGGATAAGTTTTTGATTAACGGATTTAACCCTAAAAAGGCAAAATGTTATCGATCCCAATTTCTAATATTTGTTTTAATAGAGTTTAGTGTAAAAGAATTTTAGATATAAAACAACGTTCTAAGGAATCCAATTTTTAAAAATAATGTGACACAATTCTTCCTCTCTGAGTAAATGCATTTAAAACTAAAGACTTAAGAAACGAACCTGTTTTGTGATAGCCTAAGCAAACCATTCCTCTTACAAGCATACATTTTTCAATACATTTTCAACGCTTATAATCCACAATTTTAACCACTGTGCAGATGAAAAAGAAAAAACAAAAATTATTACTTAATACAACAAACCAACAAAAAAAAAAATATTAAATAAAAGAAAAAGAAAATAAAAGAAATGCTTAAAAATAAAAGCCAATCTTTACGTTGTTTTGTTAAAGTGATAAAGAGAGAGAGAGAGAGAGAGTTCTTTACAAAATGTTTGATTTGATTCTCTATTTTTTTTAAATGCATTTTTTGTTTAAAATGTTAATTCACTGATTTGTTTAACGAATTTATTTGAAATTTTACAAACGAATTTTGAATTTTGTGTTCTGTTGCTGTTAATTGCTTACAGAATAATTAAAAAAATCTTTTTTTTTTATTTGAAATGAAAGAAAACTACGTGTGGCTCAAAATAGTTTACAATAGCAGTATCAGTAGAGGCTGTATTATTTCTTGTTTAATTTTTATTTGTAAAAATAGTAACGAAAACAATTAAAAATTATTTCTATTTTCATTTGATTTTTTTTTTTTTTTTTATGTTAATTACCTCGTTTACAGTCATTGAAATTGTCTAAAAAATTTAAATCATTAGTTTCTGAACCATTCATTAAGATGCTGTTAACCATTTCGGAGAGTAGGGACTCATAGGTGAGGGATAAACATGAGGATATTCTACGAATTGTTCTTTGTTTTTCAGATATTTGATTTGTCAAAAACATTTAAAAAATAAATAAATAAAAAATTCATTAAAAATCGTAACAATTAAAAAGAATTTTTTACAATTTTCGTCAAAAATGGCAAAAAGTTTCAATTTTAAAAAATTATTTCTTTTTAAATTTCAAAATAAAATGTTTAAATTCAAATTTCATATAAATACCGCTTTCCAAGTTCTTCATTTTGTTGTTTGATATTATTGACCACATCATCAGCGCCGGAGACCAACATCAAAGGCAAATTCAACCAAGGACCAGCCAATTCACTAATATCCGATGCATCGGAGGCCCGCGAAGACTTACGTGAAGAGGCTCGACTGGAACACTGTGTACCGCGGCGGGAGACCTTTAAAAAAGAGTTTTTAAAAATATCCACAAAAAATTTAAAAGAAATGTTTGCTTAAACTCCTCAGAAGCTTGCTTTCAATCAATCCAATGCAACTTATAGAGTCACACAACAAGCGAATTTTTAATTGCTTAGTAAAAAAGCTTTGATTGGACCTATTTCGATTTGGGGCAACATTTGAATTTGTGGCATGAGTACATAGCAGAAATCGTAAAGAAAAGATTTTGATAGCCTAGGCGAAGGGCTATAGAATGTAAGAACAATTTGTCTCGTACTTGGAGATTACAATGGTCAATTTGACGCAAACTGGGATCACGTAGTGGACACCAATGGCGGAAAACGATGAATTTTTTTTCAAGTTTCTGCTTCAATCTTCGCTTTGTCACTATACATTACAAGCAAATATCGTGAGTTTTGCCTAACTGCATGAGGAAAAATCAAATCGACTGCCTTCATACCTTTATTATGGCGTTAAAAATGAGCCCAATAAACGCACTGTAATCACCATTACAGTGCAATCATCATTACAGTGATGTCTACTATTTAACTCAAAATAGCGACGATAACTGGCAAGGTAATTCGAGGCTAGAAAACCGGAAAACCTGATCATTAGATCATTAGATACTAAAGGGTGCTGAAATATCGGGAGCTCAGTTTAAAACTCAGCTCTTGGTCGCAATTACTGACCAATGAGATAAGAAATTATCATAAAAATTATGGGCTCTTCAAGTGTTTACCAGTCAACTAGCAACGACTTTCTTTATAAGCCGCCGCAAATGGTAATACACTAAAGAGGCCCTATGATGATATCACGCGCATTTCATTCGAATGAAACCTGAAGGATAGCCACAGAAGAAGAAAACCAGCACATACAAGACGACGATAGGTGGATATAGAGATTCACAACGCTGGCTATAAATAGCTTCACATTAAATATTTCGATCAAATAAAATGAAAGCATACTGGCCCTATATGATTTCTATTAATTACCCAAATTGTGTGTTCTTTTCAAAGCAAAAAATACTAGGCTCACAAAAAAGTACCCCTTATTACACTAGACTCACAAAAAAGTACCCCTAAAGGGTATTTATTACACAAATTCAATAAATAAATAAGAATCGTTACTTACAATCAAAAGAAAAACGTACTAAACTTTAAAAAACATCCAAAAGGTTCTTTTTTAAATAATTAATAAATATTTTCTGAATAAAATAAAATCTTAAAAAGTAACAAAAAGTAACATTCTTAAAATGTCCTCTATCACAAATACTTTTTGTGATAGAAAAGAGCAACATTTTTTAAAAAGGTACTTTTTTTAAGAAGTTAAAAACCAGTAAACAAACAAAAAGTACCAAAAACATAATTCTCTAAATTTTTTAATTAATTTAATTAAAGTTGTTAATTAAAGTCCGTTTCAATTAAATTATTAAGCAAAACAAGTACTAAACATGCAAAAAGTACTATAAAAAACGTTTTGAAATAAATAAACTTTAAAAGTATATAAAAAGTAATGTAACTATTAAGTAATAAGGAAAATATTTAAAATCTGCTTTTGTTTAAGCAAAAATGTACTACACTAACGAAAAGTACCTCTATGGTATTTTTATATAAAACATAAAAATTAAAAAAATTATTTATTTAATAAAATATTTAATTTAAATTATATGTTTATTATTTAGTCTTATCAACACTTTAGGAGTAAAACATTAAAAAGTACTAATTTACAAAAGAGTACAGAAAAAAGTTCTACATATTTGAAAATTACAACTTAGTTTTCTTTCTTGGATAATATACAAATATTGAACTTTCAACTTCTTTAATTAACACAAAATAAAAACCGGAAAAAGTACTTTATGACCAAAAAGATTTTAAAAAAAAAACTTTTTAAAAAACTTTGATAGTATAAAATTTTTAACACAATTAATTTATTTAGGAAAAGAACAGATAAAAGTACTTTATTACCAAAAATGTACCGAAAAAAGTACTTTTATATAGTTTTTTTCTTAAACAATATTAATATATTTACTATAGCACAGTATAAAAAGTACTAAATGTTAAAAATGGTTAAAAAGTATTTATTGGAAACAATTTTTTTATTCAAAAAAGGTACCCAAAATAGTACTTCTAGAAAACAAAAAAATATTTTTTCCTTAAATTATACAAAATAATGAATTTTCCATACCCATAAGATATATAAAAAAAAAAGCAGAAACGGCGAAAAGTAGCTAATGGCAACAAAAAGTACCTAAAAAGGTACTTCTGGAAATTTAAAAAAAAAACGTTTTCATCAATAATATAAAAATATTAAATTTTCTCAATTTATTGAAGAAAAAAGTACCTAATGGGAAAAAAGTACACACAAAGGTACCTTTTAAAAGTAAAAAAATTAACCCGTACTTTCAATTTCTGTTCTTGAATATTATAAAATTAATCTTGACAACTTGAATATTATAAATGTAATCAACGTAATTTAAAAACGAATAGAAAAAGTACTAAAAAAAGGTTTAGTACCTTTTTAAGTTAGTTTTTTAATATAAGGATCAAGCCCTCAATTAAAATAAAAATAAAACTTACCTGCAAATGAAAGAAATTCAAGGAAGATAATCTTGCCTGCCAACCACCCGGACTTGAGGTTTGTGTGGCACTATCACCCGAATTGGAACGTTCTTTTTCCTTTTTCCTTCTATTCAATTACGTCCAAAAGAAAAAGTACCCATGTATTTTGAAATATTTTAATAAAATTTCTCATAATAGTTATCGATATTTGTTATGCTACAAAAATAGTGAAAAAAAAGATGAAACATTACCTCTGATACTCCCTCCAAGTGGTTTGTATGAGCTTAGCAGCCTTTTCTTGTCTTTTCCAGATGCGTGTCGAGGAGACAATTTCCAATTCTTTGCGTGTGGGAAATTGTTTCTTGAACTTCACATCCATTTGTTCCTGTAACTGCTTGAAATTGTCAGTCTCCTCAACATGCCCCAGTACATGTTTCACCAGGGCATGGAGTATATCTAAACAATGAATTTTATTACCCTTCGATATGGGCAAATTAAATGATACCAATGCTACGGTATTTGGCTTAGCAATACCCAATGGCGGATCCAGAGAGGCTATAAAATCGGATAACTGTGCAAAGTGTATGAATTGTGTAGCATGGGGATCATATCTACAGTAAAACAACATTATAACGAACCAAAAAACAAAAACAAAAAACCGAAAACAAAACGAGAACCAAACAAAACGAAACGAAACGAATACATAAAAATAGAGGAAAATGATAGATACAGAAAAAAGAGGTTAAAAACTTGGTTAGTAAAATACGATTTTTAGCGAAATGTGACAAAAAGCGTTAAAGCAGTTTCTGATTTTTATTATTTTTTTTTTTGTATTTTTTTCAAATTTTTCTTTTTTTTATGTTAAGCAGGCAGCATAAAGACTTACTTAGACCAACGTATATAGAACATTTCCAAATCGTCTTCTACTATACCAATTTCCTCCTCTTGATGAGCCTGATTGAAATTCTCCAAAATAATCGCGATGTACATGTTAATGACTATCATGTAGCTAATGATTATGAAACTGGTAAAGTAGGAAATCGCTAGCAAGGGATGGCCACAATCTCCATTCGTTTGGCGATTATAATTCGGATCACAATCGGGTGGCTGTATCATTAGCGATTCCAAGACATCATTCCAACCGGCCGAGGTCATAAGGCGAAATAACAATTGCATACTGCGTCCGAACGTCTGAAAATTCACCATATCATCGAGTGCTCCCTGCAGCTTAACGTGACCGAACAGCGACATGCCCAGTATCGCATAGATAAAGGTTATTAAACCCAATAAGGCCCCAATGTTAAAGAGGGCCGGCAGTGATACGACCAAGGCGAATAGCAATTTACGTATACCCTTCGCAGCTTTAATTAGTCTCAAAATGCGGCCAATACGAAAGACACGTACCACTCTTAATAGAGTGGGACTTATCGGCAAATCAATCATAATATCTTCCATGAGTATGCCGAATATCGATGCCAACACCAAGAGAAAATCAAATACATTCCAAGGGACCGTAAAATAATGATAACGTAGACCTATAATTTTTACTATGGCCTCTTCAGTTGTGTCACAAACACAAATCAAGACGCCATATTCCACAAAACAAAAAAATTAAAAAGAAATTTTGGAGATTTCGTTAGGATGTCGGGGAGGAGAAAAAGTAGAAATGGAAAGAAAGATTAATATTTTGTTGAATGATTTGGTTTTTTTGTTTTCTTTTTTCATTAGAAAAGTGATGTTATAAGCGTTGTTAATTGATATAAAAGCTTGCAAAGTGTAAAGAGCGCAGCTGTGTAAATATTAAGGCGATAAAGCGTTTTAAGCGTTTACTAACTCCCTCTATCACTCTCTTTCTTTCCTTCAAAAAAAAAATGTTTTCTGTTAAAATTTATCAATAACAAGAATATTCATCAAGAAATTGTTCGATAACACTAATTCTCTAAAGAAAACTTATCGATAACAATAATTTTCTATAAAAAATTCTCATTAAAAATATATTTCTATGGAAAATATCGATAACAACAATGCCCTGAAATAAATTATCGATAACAAGGGTATCTTCGGCAAAGAAAACTTCTCTCAGCTCGAATAGATTCGAAGTTAGCCAAATAGGCATTTGCATACGGAAACAGTACAAAATTTTTTGCTTGAAAAAGTACCAATTAAAAGTACCATATCTTAGGTATACGACAACTGCAGAGTAAATAAAAAGGAAGTAAGAAGAGGCACTTGTATACTTTAGTCTTCTAAATTGGCTGCCTTAAACGGAAACTCCATAATAATTTTTTCTGAAAAAGACCGCCAACCAAAGTACAGTTGATTTTCGATTTAACGAACATTCAATTCAGTGAACTTGAATTTTTTGGTTGATGATATGCATTTTCTTTGGTAGACAACTTGTATTTTTTGGACTATGACTTGCATTTTTTGGTGAATGACTTGCTTTTTTGATCTATGACAGGGATTTTTTACGCGATAACTTGCATTTTTCTTGGTCGATAACTTGCATTTTTTGGTCGATGACTTGCATTTTTTGGTTGATGATTTGCATTATTTTGAACTATTACTTGCATTTTTTGGTGAATGACTTGCTTTTTTTGATCTATGACAGGGATTTTTTAAGTGATAACTTGCATTTTTCTTGGTCGATAACTTGCATTTTTTGGTCGTTGACTTGCATGTTTTGTGGCAATTTCTTGCATTTTTTGTTCGCTAATAAAGATATTGGCTTCAGAGCCTATTTTAATTTCGTGACCTACATCAAGTTGACCAGTTAGCTTCGCCGACTATATCTCCGATACCAAAATAATGACCGACCGTAGCAAGAACTGTTTCGGAATCCTTTTCCTTTTTAACTTAGTACTTAGTACAGGTCAGCCAACAATTATGTTCGTTAAATCGAAAAACTACTGTACCATTTTTTGTACTCTGAAGGATCAAAAGAAAATTTCATATTTATCGAAAAAGTGAGGAAAAGAGAGTTTTTGTAAACGCATATTTTTGAATCGCATTGTAATAAAAACTTTGAACTTAACTTGTATAACAAATGTGTGTGTGTGTACTTACCGAGGCCAAAGACGGTGGTAAAAAATGCATTACTGACTTCGAGTATGAAAAATACCGCATGCGGTTGATTGTAGTGCTCAATACCCATCGTTAACATATTTAAAAAAATCAATACGAATATGGCTATTTCAAATCTATAATTATATTTTTTTATTGTTGTTGTTATTAGTTAATTTATTGTTGTTGTTGTTGTAGATGTTTATATTAAACATTTATTATTGTTGTTGTTGTTATTTTTTGTTTGTTTTTAATTCATTAATTGCAGTAGTTTGTTGAGGTAACAGTGTAAATGGTGTTGAAATTGTTTATTTTTTTTTATAATTTTTTATCATTTGAAAGGGAGGAAGGGAAACATTTAAATATTTTTTAAATATTAATTTCAAAGAATATTTTCTTATTTTTTAAATATTTTATTAGAAATGAAAACAACATTTATTTATAAATATATATATAGGAATAAATAATTATTAAAGATCCCAAAAAGTTAAGCTTTAGGAACAGAAAACAGAAACAAGTGCTAGTGTTAGACGGGAAAGAAAAGGATTTAAAAAAGTGCTGAAAGCCAGTAATCGTAACACGGTGCTCGTTTGTTTTTCATATAAGAATACATTAAAAAGAAACGCTTTAAAGCTTAAGCCGGTTAGAATATTAAAAAATTAAATTCAATAGAATAGTTTTTGGCCAATTTGCCTAAATGCTGTTAAATTTTCTAGAGTGTAGAGTGTGAAATGTGAAATGTTAATGAAAATTTTTTAAATTTTAAAGAATATTTCTTTTTTAAATAGGATTTCTATATCCTGGTGCTATACTTAAAGGGTTTGGGGTATATTTACAGTGATTGGAAAACAAATAAAAACTCGTAATATTCTCATGAACATGCAATAGTTATCTAGTGTATATCGAGTTATTAAAAGAAACTAGAGCACAGTGGTTCGCATTGGCTGTTTTATTAATTTTTTTGCTTTTATGTAGTTGTGGGCCTATTTAACAAATTTAAATTACTTCAACAATTACATAGACTCACTAAGAAACCGTATTTAACTCTCTACAGCCTCATATCAAAACAACCCAGTGGGGAGAAAAACTGCCTGTATTGTCAACAACAAAGCCAAGAATAAATTTGCTGTCCAAATCATACAATTCACGCCTAACGAATTTGACCATTATCCACCTATCATTCTCGCCGTGACAACAGTGATGACCTGGCCAATGTCGTTCTCAAAGAAATATGAACCGATGATGATGTTGCCAACCTAAAATCCACACCAAATAGTGACTTTATCAGGATACATTGAATGGATGCTAAGGCATCTCATATGCCCTAGCATCGTCTCCAAATTCGAAAATTTTGTTCTTTATTGTCGGTATACTGAATAATCCCGATAGACCTCCGCTTAATGAAAATAAAACCTATATGGATGGTGAAATAACCAGTAAACAACATTGGACACCTATCCGCAAAACGCCGGGAAATTATATAAAATGGCAAATAAAATTAACTTTCATTCGTGTAGGGGCCTTCAATCATGAATAGGTCTCCTCCCATGAATTGAGTTTCAATCATGAATAGGCCTCCAATCATGAATATGCCTTCAATCATGACTTCAGTTTCAATCCTAAATATACCTTCAATCATGAATTAGATTTCAATCATGAATGGCTTTGAAACATTATTAGTGATTATTTCTTTTCAAGCATATGCACTTTCCTAAGAATGATTAATGATCAAATCTTCTTTAAAATTTTCTTGCAGTTCAACCAAAACTAGAAGCAGTGCTTGAGTCGACGAAAAGTTAATGGATAACGTGGATCCATAAGGCTTATCGGTCTATCAACTGGCGTATAGGTTTTTCAAGGCTTAGATATAGCCACCGCATTGCCTATTTGAAAACCAGATAGTTGTTGTTGACAGAATCAAGTCGCCGTCGTCTAGTAGGTGATGTGTTGGCTTATTAGATGAGAAGCAGTGGTTCAAAACCCAGCTTAGACATTTAGAACAAAAACGGCGACTTCCTCTCAGCAGTCTTCAGACAAAAACTCAAAGAGTTATGTCATTAGACTAGAAGCAGTGGTTCAAAACCCAGCTTAGACATCTCGAACATAAACGGCGACTTCCTCTCAGCAGTCTTCAGGCAAAAACTCAGAGAATAAATACAATTCCCATAACAATTTGCTCAAATATGTCATCCGGAGTCCGTACTCATATTTAAAATTACCACACACAATATGGATGGTGTGAGAAGGTAGGTTGTAAACCTGACTAAAGAGTAGTAATGACCTACTAAGTAAATTTAACTAAGTAATTAAGACGCTTAGTTTTAGAGCATGAGCCAAAAGTCTAGCAGATCGCTATAACACAGGGAAACAAGACGATATATCGAATGTGCTTAACGAGTTTGAGCGAAGATAAATTGGAAGCATATGGATGTCGAATTCCTTTGGAAATAGCACAGTCAAAAGCATGTTTTGGGCCTATTCTGATTGATATCTTAACTGGAAAACGGGATTATCTATTGTCTGAAACAGAATATGAACGGAAATAATGCTTCCTTATTTATATCGAATGTATCCTGGAATTGAGATTGGATGACTTGCCGAAGAAAGAAGTGAGTGATACCAATGAAATCTATGTGAGCATAATAATAATGGGCTAACCAAAGCAGTTCCACGAAGCCTCTATATTTTTTAATTGTCGTTGAATTTTATTTGAATAAAAAATTTCTTTCTTCACATATAAAACCAATTGCTCCACTGTGCTTGCTAATTACAGAAGTTAGATAGTGTTCAGCTACATTTCTATAGCAACTACTACATACAACATTTACATTTTCACTACAAAGTGAAATAGAAGAAATAGAAGTGAGTGGTGATACAAGTGGAAAGGAAAACTTTAAGAGAAAGGGGGTTGGGGACTTGCAATATTCTAAAGGTTACTAAAAGTGTTACATACAGCGGTGGAAAAAATAGTTTTTTTTTGAAGAGAAAAGTTGTCTGTTAAACTCTATTGCTTTTGGACTATTAAGTTAGTTTAAAAGTTACAGGAGAGTTTAACAGCTAATAGACAAGACGTTCATCATTCTCTCTACAACGTACGCTTATTTTACGCTAAAGAAGTCAAGTGTTCAAATAATTTTATCACCAAATCAACGTATTTTTTTTTTTCTAGACATTTTTTTTACGAAAATACACAATAATTAACGACAAAATTATAAACGAAAATTATAAACCTGGAATAAAACCACTTTGAAAGTTTATTAGCGGTTTAAGGGCTGGTAACTGGTAACAGAAATTCTGTTTTTTTTTCTTTCCAATGCAAAAAACAAAATCAAAGTAAATGAAGTTACAAAACACAAACGAAACACAAACATGATCTGTAGTATTTAGTTTTTAAATGGAAAAACAAAAACAAAAATTTTAATTTTTTTTTCTTTTTTCAAAAATTAAAATTTAAAACAAAAATATTTTTTCAAAAACTATTTTACAAAATACTTTAATGGCTATGGCGTAAGTGAAAAAGTGTGTTTTTGACATAGAGAAGTACAGACAAAGAGAATGAAAAAGAGAGCAAGAGCGAGAGATAGAAAGTATTTCTTTTCTCTTTCAATGCAGGCTAGGCTGTTGACAAAATGCTGTGTAAATGCTGTGTAAATGCTATGTGTGTGTGTGTACCATATAAAATGTGAGTAAGTGAGTGAGTGTATGTGAGAGATCTAGAAAGAGATAGGCTATGAGTGTGTTGTTTTATTTTGAGTAGGCGTGGTGGCTATGTAGGCGCAGGTGTTTTAAAAAAAATTGCTTTTTTTGTGTTTGTTTTGAAGCTATTTTTTGCTTTTTGAATTTCTTTTTTTTTTGCTTTTCGTTCAGTTCAAATCATAATTTTAGCATTTTTGGGAAAACAAATTTCTTTCTTAAAGCATAAGAAAATAAATTTTGTTTTTTTTTTGTTGTTTTTTTTTTTTTAATTAAAAATTTCATTATTTTTTTTTTCATTACCTTCGTGAATTGGATAAATCGTAAAACATCGCTAAAAAATGATTTATTGGTCGCTTAATGACTTTCTGTGGTTTTTTTCGTCCCAACTTTTTCATGGCGGTGTAATAATGTTTTTGAGATTCGGTGAGAAACATTTCCAACACTCCTCCTTCATACTATTTTTTTTTTATTTATTTTTGTGTTTTTATTTTTTTATATTTGTTTTATATTTAAACACATACAGACACGCACACACAGATATAAATAAGTAAATAATTAATAAGAATTTTGTGTTTTATTTATATTTATAGTATGTTTATATACATATTTTTTAAAATAATAAATAAATAAAATAATTGTATATTAAAGAACAGAAAAAAATTAAATAAAAATTTGGTATAATTTAGTGAGATTTTTAATTAACACGGTGTCTTTTTAATTAAACATAAAATATATATTTTTTTTAATTCCTCGTTAAAAATTTCGTACGGGTACATAGTTGGTATTGTAAGCCACTATTAAGCCCATTTAGGCTACAACAGGCCCACGCAGTAAATTCTCTTATAACTATCTCAAGCGCACTAATTTTATTAACGTAGACGTGAATCTCCCCAATGAACAGAACTATTGAAAAACACATTACACTAATAAGAATGCCAAGAACTTGTTTTTTAGTAACATTCTAGGCAACACGCTACTAAGTCAGCGCTTGTAGATTAGCAGAAGCCATTCAGGAGTCATTGGACGTGAAGAAAATAAGTATCTGTGCTTTCCTTGATTTGGAAGTGTATTGAAAAGAAGGATTATAGATCCTGTGATATCTAAATGGAGGACACTAACATAAAGTTTGATTGTGAGTGAATTCTTAGTAAGACTATAATTAGCACAATGAGAGGCAAGGGCTATTACGAGATTCATGTAGAATCTTCTCAGAAGCAGAGTAGCTGACAGCTCTCTCTCAATTATTCCCGTGTTAGAACTCTATGATTTTGGGAAATGTTTCGCCATGAGCTGAATAATAAGAGTTAATGGACAAATTTGGCGGCAACATAATGTTTTTAAGAAATGGACCATTCAGTTATATATGGACGTGTCAAGAATATTTAGGAGGTGGTGTTTGGTCCCGTAGTTAACTCTCAATTTATCTTGGATAAGGGGAACTCCCTACTCTCGGCAGGTCGAATATCGGATGGAGAAATTAAACTAACCTCTACTCACATGCTTTACGGTAACTCGTGGCAAAGAGCAGGCAAATAAGCGTGGGAGTAGGTGCCATGTCGGTGAATGAGAAGATACAGTGAGCGCCATAAGTGAGTCAACACCCACTACAATTTAAATTTTCTATTATGTTCTTAAGTATGAAAAAAGTTCCTTTATTCTGAATTGTTGTTTTTGTTTTAACATTTTATAATTAATAAATAAACGTTTTTATTTTTGGAAATTTATTCGACTATTCTCATTTACTTTTCTCGCTATCCTAAGAAAATGAATTATTTCAGTGGTGTTTATTCACTTTTGGCGATCACTGTACATTTGCAATGGGCAATCTAAACATTTGTGGATAATAAAAATGGCAGGAGATTTGAGTCATGCATAAGACTACTTGGAAGGTTAGTAAACGGCATTTTCATAGGCATTGTAAACTCAAACAAACAAACAAAACTCGCATCGATCTTAATATATGAATTCTATCTACACTTGTTCAACATTGTTTAAGATTTACAGAGGCTTTATAATTTCAACCATGATATCGACTATTGTACAACCCATGATTTCAATGTCAGCAACACGCGAGTAACATGTTTTGAAAATTGTAGCCATTGTATTGAATAATTCAGAAAGGCTGCTTCAATTTATGATGTTCTTTTAATGAGGAATACTAAAATGTGGCATGACTTCTAACATTTTTACACATACCAACTATGTGCCCCCTCCTTTAGCATTACGAAAAACAAAATTATTTTATTTTTACAAAAAAATAAAATTCGGAAATCAAAATCAAATCAAGAAAAAAAACCAAACCTTAAATGATATCCCAAAAACGCATTAGATTGCTGGTTCAGACATACTGGGTATATATATACTCACATATACTCACGTACGTGCCGAACAAGTGACGCAATGATCCAATAAAACTTACCTTCTTCTTCAGCATATTGAAATTATCGATAATTACTCCGATAAATAGATTCAGTGTAAAGAACGAACCGCATACAATAAAGATGACAAAATATATATACGCATACAGATTCGCTTCACGTTGGGGCTGCAGATCAACACCTCGGGCATCTACAGCATCGGCCATTACTTCCATCCAGCCTTCAAAGGTGGCCACTTGTAAGAGGGCCAAATAGCCCATACCCACATGATCGAAAGTGATTTTTGAGTTAATCCAACTGTAATTCTGTTCAATGCAGTCCCATTTATCATTGACTTCCTATATGTAAACATTAACGTGGTAGTGCAGGTGAAGGAAGCAAGGTAGGAAAGGTGGAGATGTTTTTTTTTTTTTTGTTTTTTGAAAAGATTTTGGAAAGAAATTGTTTTTGTTTTATTGTTGAAATAGAAAATTAATGTAAATATTTATCGATTTTTTGTTTGTTTTTCGATTATAAATTTTTCAAAAATTATTAAAAAAAAATTTTTTTTTTTTTGTTTTTTTTTTTTTTTTGTAAAATTGACCAACTAACCATTACGGGTAAGAGTTCTCCATCATTATTGAGACATTTGAAAAATTTACCACCAAAAAATTGCACACCCATTATAGAAAATATTAACCAAAAAACCAAACAAACTAAAAGGACATTGAAAATTGATGGTATGGCATACATGAGAGCATTTACTACAATTCGCATTCCTTGCCACCTGGAATAGAAATAAAATGTTTTTTTGTTTTGTTTTTGTTGTTTACTTTTGTTGTTTATTTTTAATTTTATTTTTTATTTCAATTAATGTAATCAGTCAAAGGAATATTTTTTAAGAAAAATTCTTGTGTTTTGGGGGGGAAAAATTTTTTTTGGGGACTTTTATGGAACACAAACGACATTTAAAAAGGACTTTTTTTTAAAAAACACAGAGAGATAGAGAGAAAGAAAGTTAGCAAGGATTTAAAGGTGTTTTAGGGGTATAAAGAAATTTAAGTTGAAAAAGAAAAAAAAACATAAAACCATACAAAAAAATTGTACACACATAATTTGTATAATTTTCTTTTTTTGTTTTTGTTTTCCAGTAGCGACACATACAGAAAGAAACTGGATTCGTGACAAATCGTTTGCATTGTGTTTTACACGATTTGTTGCGAATATTTAAAGCTTTAACGAAATAATTTTAAAGGCTAACACATATTCAAGCGCAGATACATACATACATAATTGATCATTAGGTTAGGATCACGACTTAGCTACTCTCATCACTTATGTTGTATGTATGTGTTAATTATTATGCATGAGTAGCGGGACCTACAGTTTAAAGCCAACTCCGAACGACAGATTTTTGAAGAAGCTTTTCATGGAATTTTTATTTACTGTCAGTGGTTTTGCCATAAATCCACTGAGAGAAATTCGCCGGAGAAATATTTTTTCATGTTTCGTTTTGTTGACCTGCGGTTTATCTCATTGGCCTCACATTTAATAGGCCAACACACTACTGAGGCATCGACTGCCGTGGGTAACTATACCCCCTACGGCGACTTCTTTTTCAAAGTCCTTACTTACTTAATTCGCCATTTCCTTCCTGCCAATTAGTCTCACGTGTCTTCCATGTTAAAAACGTTTTTGAAAGTTGTACACAACTACATAAGATGTGGGAAATTGGGAAGAGTTTGGGTGGTTGGCTGAGACAGCCCTTGCGGATTTCGTGGAAACCATTTATAATTCCATGAATGCGAAGGAAGGCCTAAAAGACCCATTTAATAACACTCTTAGCGAGGTCATAAGTAGGTCATTAGATACTGAAGGTATTCTTAATTGGTCACTACAAGCCTTTAGTCAGAATTAAGACCTAGCTTCTTACACCACCCATGTTGAGTGTGTTATTTTTATCCATGAGTAGAAGATGCATGGCAGGGGGCCTATACACACGTTCTGTGGAAACACACGCAGGAAGTGAGATAAAAAAATCCATACAACAGGGGGATGTCCACAGGTTGGGGTCCGTCTTACCACTGATGTGGTTTCTGGTTGTAATTGTTATCCTTACAAAACTACACGAGCCGAGCATTGACAGAATATGAATGTGCTACAGACTTCATGGCTAAACAAAAACAGGAAGAGACTCTCTGTAATCATTCAAAAAGGTCTTGAGGCTGTAAGTCATTGGTGCATAAAGGAATAACATGAAAGGCTCATATAAAAAGCATCTCAGAAAAGTCCAGATATGCCATACTGATATACAGAAAGCTTGCAGGGATGTCTTAGGAATGCAACCCAGGAATTATGCACTCGATGTATACCATGATGGTCAGACCAATAGTAACCTATGAAGCAATTGCCTGAGCAGACAGAACGTATCTTAAAACTGCTCAATTGCAATTGGACAAGATACACAGACTAGCCTTACCAAGGCTTAGGAGATTATGGTTAGGTTGATGGGAGACAAGTCTAACAAAGGATTTCGGGACTTTAGGAATCGATTTGCTGACAGTTTGCTTCTTAACCATCCTCTTGACAAAGAACCAAGACCCTATGACCTAGGAAGTGCTGGGCAATAATAACAAAAAGTAATCTGGAGACTGCATAGTCTCTTAAAAGAGAGACTACTCTGTTAAGATCGGGTCAAAATGTTCTCTTAGAATGGAAGCAAGAGTTATTGGTACCAGAATGTCCTGAGCACATGAGAAAATTGGCGAATGTCTTGGAAATGGTAGCCTATGCCCGACGTGATTAATACAACTTGGACGGAAGGCATAAAGAACGGTACGTAGGAAAACTATTTCACGATAAGACGGTCATTTGAGCACTCTGCTCTTATGAGGTTAAATCTAATAGTAAGGAACTGTCTGGAGAAATTGATTTAACTAGGTAGGACAAATAAGGTTATCCTATACTGGGGTTCCTTGCGAACAGCGGAGCCTCGCTGATGTGATCAGAGCCCTTCTAGGGAGTGTGGGCGAATATTTGAAAAGGTATGCTTTAGGTAAAGCAAAAATAAAGAGAGGCAAAGGCACAAACTCAATCGAAAATTTTGTTGAGGAACTAAAATAGCAGGAATTTTGAGTCATGCTTCAGGATAACCAGGTATTATACTGTACACAAAATAAACGCAAAGTAGCAACAAATAAACTCATATGTTATATTTTTGATAGATTGCAGCGTTTGTTGCGTTGCGTTTATTGTGTGTATAGCAAGCATTACCTGAGGTTAGTAACAGGTCCTTTAATAAGGCAATATAAACTCTGGGAACACTTATTCAGAATCGGGGTTGTCCCGATTCCAACGTGTTGGATCTGTGCCCGTGAAAATTAATCATTGGAAAATATTCTTGGAACCTGTAGGGCGTTAATGCATTCCAAGAAGAAACACTTCGAAGCATATCAGTAGGCTGGGAAGAGACATTATAAAGTTTAAAAGGAGTACAATAGATCGTTTGGTTGCAATATAGAACCAATAAACAACGTGTTTAAATTCTTTTTCGCTTGAATATGTGTTGAAAACAAATTAACAAATTTATAATTAATTATTTAAAATTATTTTTTTCTTTAATTAAATAAATTACACTTAAAATTTCAATAAAATAAACATGCCAATTAAAAACATAGAAAATATTAAAAAATAAACAAAATTATTTAAAAAAGGAAAATATTTATAAATGGCACACTGTTCAGCAAAAATAAATCGTAACCAATTGTATTAGGCGGTGCTAAAAAGCCGGCTGACATGGTGGTAGTTAAACAGCTGATTTAACTTTTGAGAGAAGCAGAGCTCTTAGGGACTGCCTTATTTAAAGTTTTTTTTGCGGAACAGATATTTTATTGAAAAAAATTTTTAATTTTTTTTTGGTTTTTATAAATAAAATGTGCTCAAATTGGAATTAAATTAAAAGAAATTTAAATAAAAAATAAATTATTTATTTTTTTTTTAATTAATTAAGCTTTATTTGGAAGTTTAATTTAATTTTTTTAATTTTTTTTTTTAATTTAAATTAATTTAAATTTTGTTTTAATTTTACTAAAAACAATAAATAAATAAACACACACAATTACATTTTAAGGATATTTAAGGATTTTTTTTGTTATGTTTTCTTTGTTATTTCTTTTAATTTAATTTAAACATGGAAGTTATTTCTATTCGAAATCCTTAAAGAAAACGATATTGTATTAAATACTTCCAAAAAAGTTTGTTTTTCATTTAATTTTTTTTAATTACTTTTTTTTCATTTTTTCTTCTTTTTTTATTCGTTTTCATTTAAAAACTGTTTAAGTATTTTAAATAAAAGGTGCTTAAGCATTCAAATATTATTTAAGAAAAATATTTCAAATTAAATCAAAAATAAAAGAAATTAAAAAATAAATATGCACATACATACATACATACAGAAAAGAAGTCGATATATACCGACTAAAGAGTTTATAAACTATACCACTGCTTGGAATATTTGACTAGAGTCTATACGAGCCATTGTTAAGGACTACAGGGAGAGAGAGAGAGAGAGAGAGAGAGAGAGAGAGAAGAATGGCAATGTTACTTTCAAGCTCAGAGCATACTTCTACTAGGATGGAACCGGAACTTGCTTACAACTGACTTCCAATCAATTGTGGCGACATGGAGATATCCCCCTCCGGTCATGTCGCAAAATCTCTGTGAATGATATTCTTGCTGTGAAGTGTGACATTGAGCAATTGTTGCAACTCTGTGAAAATATCGTGCTTTGGTTTAGCCTAATAGGGGTAAGATAACCCACAGTAAAATTAAAATAATAATTGCTCCTGCAGGAATTGAAATAACTATTTTTGATCCTTCCTTAGATAAGCCTAATTCGAAATCAATCGTACATATTGCATGGAAATGGTGTTTAACGCACGGTTAAACAATATCTTCATCTGGCTTTAAATTACGGGAAGGTATTAAAGATCTTTGGGACTGTATAATCGATTGTGATTGGCAATCTAAGGATTTGATTTTTGATAATGTAGATATGATTCATCATGTTCCTCGCTGCAATGACGTGTGGAACTGGGTTCCAGCTAGGAATCGGCACGCATATAGGAACCTCTACGTTCTTCCAATGAATCGGCTCTCATATTATAGCCACTACGCTGATCTTTGTTATATGGATCGGTGTCAGTCGAATTGTATTGGCCCATCATTTGTAATTCTACCGATGCCATGTATGTTGTGGGATCATAGTGTGAAGCGGTTTTATGCTATAAACGGCTAATATTGTGTAATTGTTAGGAGCTGTGACATCAAGTCATGGCATTGCTGATTGCTCTGCTGATACAGCAACTACAGAGCGGGAGCACCGTCAACAATTCCTTTTGGACACAATACAATAGTTTCTCCCTTCAATTGGCATGATGCGATAACAATTCTTTATATTCCCTGGAATAGAATATCATCCTGTGGAATGATGCCTTTGTTCTTGGAAACCGAGCCAGCTGAGATACAGTGAGTAACACAAATTATGGTAAAGTGGTATAGTTTATAAATTCTTATAAAATATATATGCATAGTATATGTACGCATATGTACATACATATATGTATATGTATATGTCGTAAGTATATTTATATAAATAAACTGTATAGGCATTTACACAAGTGATTTTAGTTTTTTTTAAAAATCTGAAAATATGCGTAAAGAAAACAACAATAAAAAAAACAACAAGAAAAATTCATTAATAAAACACAGAGAAAATGTAAAGAAGTAAATTGCATTCAGTATCAATATCAATAATATCATACAGACATACATACATACATATATAAATAGTATACATGATACATAATAATAGTATGAGATATTGTATCATAATCATAGTAATCATAGAATTGATATACACAATACATACATACATACAATCAATATATATATTTTAAAAATAAGAGAGAAAGAAAACTTTTTAAAAATCCTTGACAAAATTTGATTGAAAATCCTTTTTTTTTGTGTTTCTTTTGAAATAATAAAGTAGTCTTGTAAGCTAACCAAACTTACCGTGAAATAGCCCTCAAAGGCCTTAAAGCTCTCAGGGTTCTTAGCGAGCGTAAAACCTTAAGATTTTCATTTTCTTCGATTAATAAAGAAAAAACCGATACCTTAACGAACGAAAATTGTTTCAAAATTAAATCCAATATCCATACGAGTTTACAAGCTTAGGCTTAAGAATACTTACAAATACGATAATAAAGTCTAGTATGGTCCAAAAGCTGGTGAAATATTTGGAAAACCCCAAAGCCAGCCATTTCAGAACCATTTCGATGACAAAAATTAAACAGAAAGAGAAATTTGTCCAGTAGAGTATGCGTTTTAACGATTTATTGCTGTCCAGATAGATGTCCTCGAAGCACAATGTTATACTGGAGGCGAATATTAACACCAAGACAAACCACTCAAAGGCTGGAGTATCCACAACAGTCAAGACGGCCGTTCTAACGCGTGTCCAATGTTTAGCACTTTTCGTATCCATGCACGACATAAACCAAGGACAGCGAAAGTAAAAGCTGTTTCAATAAAAACAATAAAAACAGAATCATCAGAAATTGCTCGTACTGTACGGGGGGTGGTGGCATACTTACTGTTCATAACACTTTTGTGGAAAGCAATCATCTGGCACTTTTGGTGGTTTCGTTTGTCCAAAACTTGGAAAAGTCATGGGATCATTGTATGCTCCCTGCGAGTTACGTCTCCCACCCACTGTGAGATCGTCTACGTAGGAGACCAGACAATGCCATGGTTTTTCAGTCAGTCGTGAGAACGTAGATTTCTGCGACTGGAGAGTTTCACCGTCTCTCTGCGTTATCGAATCACCGCCTGCCGCCATAACGTGTATATCGCCGCCGGCCCCGGCAGCGGCAGTTAGTGCCAATACAGATGATGTATCGGCCGCACCTGAACTATGCGATTCGGTGCGTGCTGACTGAAATGAGGCAGCCTTGTCAAGAGACGATTGTGGATGCTTTGAGCGTTTGACATGCAATTTATGCTGTCCCTCAACGCTACCTTGGCCAGCCCTTGGGAGGAGAGGTGTGGTTCGTGTCTGAGCTGTTGTAGCGTGATAGTGTTGCTGATGCTCGGTGAGCGCCGTTAATGGGGGTGTGGTCTTCAGCGAAGACATTTGAGCCAGTGTGGGTGGCTCTATAGTAGACTTTAAAGAAATGGGCGGTGTGGGTGGCACCACAGCCGAAGATGAATGCGATGAGGTGTCCTGTTGCTGTTGTTGATGCTGCTGCTGCTGTTGCTGTTGCAGTTGTTGCTTCTGAGCTTGGCTCAATTGCTTATGCAGCAAGAGATTTTCATAGGAATTTGTACTTTTTAAAGAGAGACTATCGATCTTCATGGCTTCTGCCGTTAAGCATTTACGCGGCAAACGTTCGGATTCCATGCGTAACGTTGAAATAGGCTTCTCATCTTCGGGCACTTCATCGACACGTTCGATCAGTGACATTCGTTTGAATCGATCGAATTGAGCACTAAATAGATCACTTTTTCTGCGCATAAAAGGTGATTGAGCCCCCGAGGCCTGAGTGGCCGCCACTGACATGGCTTCGACTGTGGCAAAGGGTGCCTGCATTTGATCACAGATTTTACGAATTTCATTGGTTATGCTAAAATCATCATCGATTTTCCTTTGTTTCTCTAAACTGCGCCGTTTTATTTTCGCCGTTGAGCGACTAGTTGTGGCCGGCAGAGTATGCTGTCTACGCGGCACTGCGGACAGATCATAACTGTCATAGGGATTCAAAGGCGCCACTACTTCATCGGCTGCTGTTCTCTCCGAGGCACCTGTTATTACTGCTATGTGTTCCAGTATAGCTTTATTGGCTTCATCCGCTGCTGGCGAAGGTTCCGACAGAGTAGACAACCTTCTCTCTAAGGAGGTGGTGGATTTTTTAATCTCCTCCAACTCTTTCTCGAAACTCTGTATGATATTATCGAATTCAGAGTGCTCCATCAGTGGCAGGTTATCACTGTCATTGCCATTGCCATTGGAGGAATGACTACCATTGCGTCGTGACTCTATGGTTTGCAAAATGGAATTGGAAATGTAACTTAAATTCGATTTAATACTGCTGGAAGAGGGTTTACGTTCCTCTCGTTTGCTTTCGGAGACAATAAGAGAATCCGTATCGGCTTCCATCATAGCAGAACCATAACCCACAGTATCACTAAAATAATTGTTGCTATTATCGAGTACATCATCCTGCAGGAACTGAAACAATTCCTTTTGGTCGCAATTCAATAGTTCCTCCCTTAGATTGGCCTGATTCGATAGCAATTCTTCATGTTCCATGGAAATGGTGTTTAACGAATGGCCACTATGATGCGAAACAATATCTTCGTCTGACTTCAAACTGCGGGAGGGTATTAAAGATCTCTGGGATTGATCACTGGATTGTGATAGGCGATCTAAGGACTTGCGATAGCTGGGCGAGCGGGTTAGCAACGATTTCTGATACTGTAGATAAGATTCATCATGTTCCTCGCTGCAATGACGTGTAGAGCTGCGTTCCAGCAAGGAATCGGCACGCATATAGGAACCGCTACGTTCTTGCAATGAATCGGCCCGCATATAAGAGCCACTACGCTGATCATTGGCATATGGATCGGTGTCAGTCGAATTGTATTGGCCCATCATTTGTAATTCTATTGATTCGGTGTATGTTGTGGGCTCATCGCGTGAATCATTTGGTTGTGTACCAAAACCGGAAGACATTTGATGTTGTAAACGACGATCTTGTTGAGGATTTAGGCTATTATTGTCTAATTGGCAGGAGCTGGCCACAGTGCCATCAAATGATGGCATTGCCGGTTGCTGCTGCTGATACAGCAACTGCAGAGCGGGTTGTGTGGCATGTTGAGATTGGCCAATGCCAATACCAACACCAATGCCACCACCACTACCACTAACACCACCGCTCATTATCGAATGGGTTAACTGTTGTGAAGAATATGATTTTTTATCATCTTCCGTTTCGACACCATCGACAATGGTGTGCAGGCTACCCTTCAATGGGATTTGATAGCCAAAATCAGAACCGGAAACGGGACGATTCATGGATTCCTATAAGAAAGTGGAAAACAAAAAATGTATTTTATTTACACTGTGTTACATAGAGAGTCCATACAACTTACCTGATAACTCAGTCTATGAAATTTGGTTTCCGTTATCAGGCCTGGCTTATCGATTGTAGCTGCTGCGGCTGCTTGTTGGGCTTCGATGACAATCTGTTGAAACTTTGTGGCATATTTACGCTCTTTGCGTTCTTTACGCTCTTGACGTTTTTTGCGTATCAAATCTCTGACTCTCTCAATGCTGCGCGCCAATTTTGATTCTTCACCGACTTCCTAAATTTAAAGCAACAATAATTGGAAAGAAAAAAAATATTTTGGTGTTATTGAAAAAGGCTTTTTAAAGCTTGCAAGTTTATAAAAAAAAAAAAGTTCACCAATTTATTTTTTTTATAATAAACAAATTATTAAACAAACAAAAATTAAAATTACACTTAAATTAACCAATTCTTAAGCTAAGTTTAAAACCAATTTGTTTACACTAACAACAACAATGTAAAAACTAACAATAGTTCATTTATTTTTTTGTAGACTACTTTTAGGCATGCAAATTACAAAACATTTAAAGGAAAATCACTACGATTTTGTATTCAAATGCCAACAATTTTTTGTAACAAATTAAAAAATTAATTTTTTTTAAATACTTTTTTAAATAATTTTGTTTCTTTTGTTATCAGTCGTAAAAAGGTTTTTTTTTGGTATTTGTTAATAAAACTTAAATTACCTTTTTCTTGAAAATCTGTTTATATTTTTGTATATTTTTTCAATTTTTTTTTTTGGTGTATAGTTTTAGGTGTTTTGTAGGTTTTTTTTTTTATTCATTACCCAATAACATATTGGTGCATATTTTCAGTTAGATTTTTTCATTTTATTTTGAAGTATTTTGAAGTTGTGTTAGTTTAGTGCAGATTTTTTTTTAAAGAAATTTATTTTTTATTTATTTTTCAAGTTTTTTTTGTTTCATAAGAGTTTACAGTATAGTTTTAGCAACACATAAGACACAGACACACACACATATATAGAGTTTTACACACACATATATATATATATTTATATACGAGAAGGAAGATATAATAAAATAATTATTTCATTAAAGTTTAAATAGAAATTTTTTATTTTTGTTTTTAATTATTAAAACATAAAAAGAAAATTAATTTTCAAGATGTTTTGAGATTTGGACAAATTTTTTGGAATAATTATACATATTAAAATTAATAAATTTTTAACTTTCTTTGCCAACTATACACAGAGATCTAAAGTTTCTGATCCCGCACTTAAATTATTGTCGACCTGATGTCATGCTTGTTACACTTAACAGGACCAGTGGTAGAAAAAGTATCGATAGAAGGGAAGATGGGAAGAGCTGGAGCTTTCTTTCATATATCTACGTTTGAGGCAATTTCAAAATTTTATTCGTTTGCCGGATTATCCAGAAAAAGTTTTAATTTTAAGGAAATATAAGATTTCTTAATTTACTGGTCCTAACATCTAAAAAAGTAGCTCTAGCCAACAGTATCCTTTAGTGTCAATAACATAGACTTATATTGTTATGCGAAAAAAAGGCAAACAAAGGCTAGTAGGCAGCAACAAAATACACACATCGTACGGTAAACGAAAATGCACAAAGAATTACATGGAAATTTAGGAGTAAGGATAATAAGAACTCACAAGAAGATCGCGAAGCTACCAGATATAAAAATTAAAAGAGCAAGAACATAGTCATAAATTATAAATCAGCGATTAGACGTGAGTCTGTGATTAATGGTAGTGAGTTGTACGTGTTAATCACAGTGGAATTGAATAACGAAAAGTCTCATGTGTGTTAAAATGGGTCGTGAATAAAACTGATAGCGTAGTGTTAATAACAGAATAAAATATTTATTTATTTAGACATAAGTAAATGACTATCAGAAATAAATAAATTATATTACTTTACTTGCAATAATCGAATCAAATTTAATATTTTTCTAATTTAAATCTCAAAACACCTTTTTTATAACTAAAAAAAAAATATTCTTTTTGTTAATATTAAATTATCTTAAATGTTAAATGCGATATGTTATATAAAATATTAAAGAATGAATTATGCATTAAATAAATAAGAAAATATTTTTAAATTGAAATAAAATTTTTGTTAGAAGGCGACATAAAAATGTACACTTGAACAACTTAGAAAGAAAAAGGCAAATGCAATAAATCATTTAATAAATCTTATCTTTTTAATTTATTTTATTTAATAAAAACGGATTTATTTATTATACAAAAAAATAAGTGAAAATATTAGGTGACCTTAAAGCAGAGAAAAGAAGAAGGCCGGCCGACCCGAAAAAAGTTCACAAAATTTTACCCTTTCACGATTATACATCTAACAGAGGATATGTTTTATTTTTCAAAGCATTTGATTGTATTAAGAGAATTAGAAGAACATAGAAGTTCAACAGAAGATCACCTCAATAATTGCTAACAGTTATGCCAGTCTTCAAAGCACTATTTGATGATACCATCAAAATTTTGTATACGCTTAAAAGACATATTAACGCCACATCGTTCAAATATTCACCACTAATTCTCTGGGTGCAGCGCATCCGAAATATTTAATTTTCCATGACTCTGGCTCATAAATTATGTTGAATTTAAACGATGGCATGGATTATATTTATATTGGCTTATTCGCTTTCTATTGGCTATTATATTAAGGAAACCCCACTTGAAACTGTCTAATGGTATCAAATCGTACGATCTGGCTGGGTAGTTGACATCCCCTAAACGAAAGATTGCCTTGCTTTCAATTCACTTGTGCAGAACATCCAATGTTGCATGAGATATGGGGACACATAGCGCCGTCCATTTGAAAGCACATATCGTTGGTGTCCAGATTGTCCAATTCAAGCCAAAAAAAAAAACTTGGTAATCATCGACTTGTAGTGTTCGCCGTTGACTGTGATGATCTGGCCAACGTGCTTCTCAAAGAATTCTGGACAGATGTGAAGTCGCCGTGGTCTAGTAGGTAGTGTGTTGGCTTATTAGACGAAAGGCCCGAGTTCAAATCCCAGGCCAGACATCAAAACGAAAATATGAAAATATTTCTTCGGCGACTTCCTCTCATGCCATGAAAAGCTTCTCGAAAATCTGTCGTTCGGAGTCGACCTTAAACTGTAGGTCCCGCTACTCATGTATAAAATTAACGCATACAACACTAGTGGTGTGAGAAGCTTATACGTTGTACAAAGGGTCAATTCGACCTCCGGGTACTGTACTTGTCACAGATGACAAGTACACGTCCTCTAACCTAACCTAACATGGACAGATGAGGCCGCCAACTCAAAGCCCACTGCATACAATGACTTCATTGAACCCTCTTGGATGTCATGTGGATTAGTATGGATGAAAACGTTGATCGAATAGAACACCCATTTTGATAGATTATTAAACGATATATCCACCCATGGTGTTTTGGCAAAACATACTGAATAAATGACAACTAATTTGTTGAGATGGCCTTTATCAACTTTACAAGATCGGCAGTCCCTGTTAGATGACCCGATATTACGGGCTGTGTAAATGGATAAATAATCTGAATCACTTTCCTAAATAATTCAACAAAAGGAGAGCACAGTACATCTTCTCTGTCGGGCGCTTGAGAGCCTGAGAAGTAGAATTATTGTATACCCTGCTCGGAAATCTTCAGATTTTTTATGTTTTTTATAAACACCAGAGCAATGTAAGGAAATATTTCAATATCTACGCTTCATAGTAACAGAGAACGAAAAACTTTGTAAGAGATATTGAAAAGCGAAGGCACTTTATGCAGTCGTCTAAGTATGCATTTTAATTTTATTCATAAGTCAGGTGGAGACCTACAGTTTAACGTGGACGTGGAACAACAGATTTAAGAATTTTTACTTTTGAAATGATTTTTCTTGCGAAGATAGACGGGTAAATGGATAATTAATAAACAAAATAAAATGTGTAAAAATATACGTTTTAATTTTTATATCACCCTCTGTTTTGTTTTATAAAAATTTATATAAAGAATGGGACAGATATCCTTTACGTTACGGGAAGACCGTAACATAAGATTCTAAAGACTCTATTCTTGTGGTTAAATATTCGCGAACAATGTATGTATAAGGCAAAGAGCCTTGTATTGATTATTAAAAATCTGCCAGATCTTCATATAAATTTGTATATGTTAAGTATATAGATTAAGGTAAATATATTAAATAACGAGATGCAAATACACTGAGAAAAATGATAAACGAGTACACACGATTGAAAAGTGCAAAGCGGTTAAAAGAAAAATTGTATTTAACACAGTAAAAAGAAATCTAACACCCAGACAAATTATTAAATTTTTATAATTTTGTTTTTATTTTAAATTTATTTTTTCAATTAATAAAATTAAAAAAAAAATTATTTTTAAACGATGCTTTAACCAGAAGCATTACCTCCCATTTATTTGCGTTACACACAAAAAAAAATTATTTTATTTTTTTTTTTATTATTAATTTTTAATTATAAAAATAAATATGTTGCATAATAATAATAATAATAATAATAAAATCAACAACATTGAGCTCTCAAATTTCAAATATTTCTTTTTTCATATGTTATTTTTTTCTTATTGGTTTCTATGACACAATACATCATCATCACGTCAATCAATTAAATCAATCATAAATTACAATCTATCAAAAAAAAAAATTACAAATCATTTCACGCACATTTAAATGACACTGAAAAGTGTTTGAGGGTTTTTGTTTTTTTTTTTTTTTGTGAGATACAAACCAAAGAAAAAAATATATCGAGTTTACACCATTGAACATAAAATGAAAAAAATGGAGGTATTGAACTAAAATAAGCATGCATTACCTCTTTTTTAGATTTCAGTTCCTCTGAATTGAAACTATTGAGCAACAAGGCCAAGAACAAATTTAAAACCATAAAATTTCCCATAACCAATGTGGGTAAGAATATGGCAAAACAAGAAGAAGCACCTTGCTATATAAACATGTTTTGTTTTTGTTTTTTTTTGTTTTGTTTCATCGAATATAGGAGGAAAAATTAAATTTATTAAAAGTTTTTTTTTTCTTTACGAAATTTACTAAGGTTTTGTTAATAAAAAAATAAAATTCTTAATTTTTTGTTACCTCTTCTTCGGCTCTCATACAATCCCATAAGGGTTCTATCCATTCACCGCATAAAATGCGAAAAATCATCATAAACGAGTGGAAAAAATCATTAAAGTTCCATCTGTAAAGAATGTTTGCTCATAAAATATAAGAAATTTTAAAAATATTCTTAACTAATACTACCTTGGCACTGGATCTGGTTCAAATTTTTCGGGCGTATAGTCTTTTGAAAACAATTGCATGCCAATAACGGCAAATATATAGATAACGATAACCAATATTAAGGTTAGATTACCCAATGCCCCTATGGTTGATATAATAATGCTCAATAGAACCTTCATGGTGGTCCATGATTGGGCCAATTTCAAAACGCGCAGCTAAATTAGATGGAAAAAATATTTCGAAATTATTTTCGAAAATGAATCATACACTACTTACCAAACGCAAACCCCTTAAAACACTTAAACCATCGACCAATTCGAATATGATGTCCAACAAGGAAGCCGTAACAATAATTAAATCGAATATATTCCAGCCGCATAGAAAAAACTCTTTCGATAAGGCCATCAATTTAATGATGCACTCAAATGTGAAAATGGAAGTGAAAACCTAAAGAAAAAACAGGCCATTCATTACGTTATTTATGTTATCTTACATTTGTACTACCAACCTTATTCCCCACATCTAAGGCATTACGAAAACTTTCACTCATGCCATGATGTTCCATGGCTAAAAATGCCGTATTCAAGACAATGCATAACGTTATGGCCAATTCAAATAGTGGATCTCTAACCACTTTATAAAGGCAATTTTGAAATTGTAGCCAACCCTCATAGTCTATACAACATTGAACACATCTATCACAATTACGATCTGGAAGATCATCTGCACATATGTACATACAAAATGGGAAAATGAAAGGACCTTTTTCTATGAACGTTCCTTAATCAAGAAGCAGAAGAAAAGAAACCTACCGATTACAACAATTTCGGAAGAATATTCCGGATGTAAAGCATAAATATTATGCTTTTTAATACGCGCTATATTACCATTACACTTGATCAAGCGTACTTCACGTGGCGACAAGGCCAATGTTACGGTCGTATGATCATTTTGGGTATCCGTCGCCGAAACATTGACCACCTCCGAGGCGGTTATATCCTGTTCATCATGATCATCAACGACGCCTGAATCATCTTGTGATGATTCACGATTAACGCCACTTGAATTCGAACTTGCCTGACGACTGGGCATTAGAGGATGCGAGGGATACAACATATTGGGATTCTTTTGGCCGTCCTCTTGAAAACAAATACGTGTTTGGCGATTCTGGCGCTGTTGTTGTTGGTCTTTGCTTAGCATACCCTCCTGTTCGGGAGAATGTTCACATTTCAATGCCAAATCGGTTGGACGTTCAGCACAGCTGCTATGACGTGGACTCGGACTGGGACTGGGTGTTGGGGTGAGTGAATCATTTTTACTGTGATGCTGAAACAAAAAGGAAAGGAAATTGAAATCGAGAAATTTTGCTATCGAATGTTCAAGTAAATACCGTTCCATTGCCATTGCTATCGGTATTATTGCCGCCATCTTTGCCTGTGGTTTTGGCAGGCTTTTTCCGTCGTGTCTTCTTTTTACTATAGGAGGCCAATAGCACTCCCTTACGTGAATCGATCTTCTTCTTACTGCTATTGTTTTTATTTAATTTTTTTACATTCAGAACGGACGGGTCGAAGCTAAAGGTCGAATCATCACGATGATCCAATAAGTCTTTTTTACGTTCCTGTTACGAAGAAGGAAAGAAGGGAAATTAGAGAAAATGTATAAAGAAATGGCAACTATTTCACTTACTTCATTGGTTATTTCGGCTTCTTCCTCGTAACTTAATGCGACTACGGCTAACATTAGATTTATAAGATAAAATGAACCAAAAAACACAACCACTGTAAAAAATGATACACTCATGGGGCCCGATGTGGCCAACACCATATTGTAGACATTCTCCCAATAATCCAACGTTATCAGTTGGAATGTGGTCAACATGGACCACATAAAATTATCGAAATTCGTATAGCCATGATTGGGATTCTCGCCCACACATAGGCATGTATAGCCTTCGGGACAATGGCGAGCGCCTGTTAAATTACCGCACAACATGGGCAGCTCCTCATCGTCATACAACCAATTGTCAGTGTCATTAATCCATCTGTTCAAGAAGAAAAGAAAAAGAAGAAGAAGAAAAAGTAGAAATATTTTAAAATTCTTTCCCTAACAAGATTGAGATTCGAAAATTTCAAAGTAAACCTACAATCTCCATTCCAAGTCCGTTGTATTGGACCATTCTGAGGGTACATTTTTAACGCATTTATTACGTAATTCACCCATGTAAACCTAAAAAACGAATTGAAATGAAATGAAATGAAATTTATTACGAACGAGTGTAAAGGGATACTACTCACCTGTAGTGCAAAGAGTGCAAAAACCATTAAACAAAATATGGTCAGTGTCATGACCTCGGCCAATTGACGAAACGAGTGCAAGAGTGCATTTATAATAGTCTTTAAACCTGGCATTATGGATACAGTCTTTAAGGCTCTCAACACACGAAATGTACGCAATCCAGCCAGATTGCCCACATCCATGCCGATTGTCGCATAGCCACTGGCTATAACCACAAAATCCAACCAATTCCAGGGATTGCGCAAATAAGTGTATTTATTGAGCAGGAAGCCTTTGGCAATGATTTTTATTACCATTTCAATGGTATAAATCGCTAGGAAGATATATCTGTAACACACACACACACATACACATAAACACACATACATATATAGGAGTATAAAAAAAATCAAAGAATTTGTATTTGCTAAGTTAAGATTAAGGAATACTTAGTCCTCTGTTTAGAACGATGGTGTCAGCTTAAACCAACCCCTGTTTTGTTTGTTTGTTTGTTTGTTTTGACAGCAAGTAGAGCTTGCGAAAGAATTAAGATTTGAAATGAATTTCTCTTTTTTTCTTTGAATTTTGTTAACGATTTTCTTTATTTTTTAAATGAATATGTACGAGTTTCAGATGTTAAGGATTTATTTTTTTTTATTTATTTACTTATGGTGGCTGACTGGCATTATGAATTTTAATTCTTTCGTAACTCTGCTTGTTTTCGAACTTACTCAGCTTCTTCGACTGTTTCGGTCATGGCTAAAAAAATACAGTTAAACAATATTGTAGCCATAACGCAATAATCGAAATACTGATTTGTTGCAATATACACGCATACGCGTCTCGCCATGCTCCACGGATGAAATAGAAATAAACTTTTCGTCCCCGTAAAGCGGTGAATGTAGTTTTTACGGAAACGCTTCGAAACCACACAAAATGTCTGTGAAAAAAGAAGAAGAAGAGAATGGAAAATTATACAATATTTAAATTTTTTTTTTATTTTTTTTTGAGAACCTAAGTTCGAAACTGGTTTAGTTTTCAAATTTTACAAAAATATAATAAATAATCCCTTAAACTAGCTTCAAATATCTTCTTAAACGGAATAGTTTAACATTTTAGGTCAATAACTTCATAGATGGTCCCCGCAGGCTCGTAAGCAGTGTGTTAACCTTTTAGATCGGTGACCGAGAGTTGAAAACTAGGTTAGGTTAGGTCGCAGTAGTAGCTCTGATATCACAAAGCTTACTTGAGCACACATTGCGGCCCGTTGTGCTGCCACGGGTGAACGCAGTCCCTATACTGACCAAGTTCCACCAAAAATCAGGGAAGAGGAAGAAGTTCGTGCAGCGCAAGGGCTGCACATCAAAAGCACGACTACCCTACACTGGAAAACCAGCCAGAAAGTGTAATGAACGAAGCTATATCCTTAATATCAATAGATGATAGCTCCGTCAAGCTGACAAGAAATGTGGAGCCAAATAACCTATATCTATACCTAGCAAGAGACGGGCACTGACAAAGAAAGTGGATAACACTCTGCTCTTCCACAGCGGACCTGCATCCACGGCAGAAGTGTAAATGGGAGCCTCATTATTTCCACGTGTCTACCCATAACGCAATGACCTGTAAGCATGGCCACTGTGGTTGAGATGATGTCACGACCAAGACCAAGTAATTGGTTGGTACGCCTTCTATCCATCAAGGCCCAGGTGAGTCTAGCGCTGGAGCAGGACTCCTCATTGACCCAGGTTGGTTGTGTAAGGTTGTCGTCCCGAAAGAATTTCCGCGCAATGTCCAAATTGACCGAGGCAAGTGGCATACCCAATCCAATTGAAGAAGATTCCGGAAGGAGCGCACCAGCTATGACGAGCTCGTTGTCCCTACAGTTTCTCGGAATGTTACTGTGCCCGGGGACCTACATCAGTGAGACACTGCTAAAGCGCACTGAAAGGAGGTCGAGACAGCGGCGACATTCCCTAACGATCCTAGAGTTATTCACGAAACCCGATAGAGATCTTATCGCGATCTGACTATCAGAAAAGACCGAAACGCGAGTGAAAGGTGCGCCGTTGACGAGGATCCATTGTGCGGCCCGGTAAATTGCCATCACCTACGCCTGAAACACGCTGCAGTGCTCCGGCAGACGGAAAGAAATGTTCAGGTCTAGTTTCCCAGAGTAGACACCGCTTCCAACCCCATTATCGAGTTTAGAGCGGTCGGTATATATATCCAGGACTTCCGGAGGGACAAACGTATTAGGATTCCAGTTGTCCCTACTCGGAATCAGAAAGTGGAAACCCCTGTCGAGGCAATATTCAGCAGGGAGATAGTCGATGTTCACGTGGGCCACTGGATCAACATCCAGAATAGTGGAGAGACCAGAAGGTACAATATGCCAACGAGACAGGGCATTAAGTCTAGTCGCAGCAAACTTAGCCGCCTGCTTAATGAGAAGGACAGTAGGGTCCAGTTGAGCATTGCGAACAAGGATTTCGTGGGGGTGGTGCTCCGAGCGTCAGTTATATAAATGGCCGCAGATCTTCTGACCTTGTCAAGAAGTCTGACATCTAGAAATATAGGAAAAATATTTCCTCAGGCAACTCTCCCCTAGCAGTCTTCTGGCTAAAGCTTCTAAAAGTAACGAATTGTCCGGAAAAAACATTCTCAAATCCATCATTCGGATTCGACGTTAAACTGTAGGTCCCATCACTAGCAGATAAAAATTCTGAAACTAATCCTTACATCCGTCAACCACTCTCTCTCCTCGGGGCCGCATTAAGGTATTTCTATGAGGAGGGATTTGTCATGAAAAAACCTTCTCAAAACCATCATTCGGATTCGACGTTAAATTCGTTGGTCCCATCACTAAAAGATAAAAATATCGACAACCACTCACCCTTCTCGAGGCCTCATTAAGATATTCCTACCCGGATGGCCGTTTAGTTTTAAAGTTTTCTCACGTAAAATTTCCTGTCGTCGGTCCTCCAATCGGCCGTGTGAGTCCAAAAACCAGTGACCCATTATAATTGCTATGAGGTTTCAAAGATCAGAACTGATTAGGTTTAACGCAACTATTGTGAGCCAGATTTGTCTAGAATCAATACATTCAATCATTCCTCATCAAGTGAGTCTGCGGATATGGGCAGATTGGCTCAGAAAATCTGGTTATAACTAGACAGAGAGGGCACCGAAAGATTGCTTAAATTCCAAAGGAGCACACTCGGTACGAAAATGGTACCCATGGGTATGGGTACTCATGCAAAAAGCATCTGTCAGTGGTAAATCACATGATAAATGACTCCTGCAATAGCTGTAGAAATGAGGAAGGGGAGGAAATTCTTCTTAACCTAATGGGCCCACGTCCAGCAAAAATTTAGTTAATATTTTTACTGTGAAGTATTTCACATTCATTTATTCTCTAAAGGTTTGTATCCAGGCTACCAAAGCAATAGCGACCTCTATATATCACAATTATTACTACAATAAATACAACCCTATATAAATGCCATGAAATACAACACTGAATACAACTTTTAACAACCTTGTGGCGTTGTTAGCAAATTGTCAAAGTTAATATATAGAGGAACTTCCGTTAAATCTTTCTTTCGTTCTCAAACGTCTTCGACAACAGAAGGAAAATGAGAGCTAAGGTAAATCTACTGAAAATAAAATTATAATATATATATGTACATATATATACACATAAAAAGTGCAATAAACACAAAAAAAGAAAACATTAACTAAAATATAAATAAATTTTTAAAATATTAAATGTGTTAATCAAAAAATTAAGAATTTGCTCTTTTTTTCTTTTCTGTATAACAGAAAATAAAAACGACGCCATTTGCAATTTTACATTGGTGTACAAAAATAAACCAAAATACACGTGCTTTTTTTTTTCTTTGTTTTCCATTTGAATATAAATTAATTGTATTAAAAAGTGCTTAAATATCAAAAGTAATAAATTATTTTTATTTAATATTTTTAGTGGCGTAAGAAGCGTATGCGTAGGTTGAAGCGTAAGCGCAGAAAGATGCGTGCAAGGTCCAAGTAAACTACCTGATTACTCTATGATTAGACAAGTACACTACAATGTAAGTATATCAAAATAAAAGACCCAACCCTTCTCTTTCCTAAATATTGTCATTATTTTATTTATAATTTCTTATTTTTTCAATTTCAGGTTCTCGCTTTACGTTTACACCTATAAAAGAAAAATCTATGGACTAGATCTTCAAGTTCTAATTGTTGTTTTCCCGGCAGACGCCTGGAGACATTTTTTTTCGCCAACTGCTTTTTGCCACATTAAAATGTGTTGAAAACTTGTTTAAAAAAAGAAAATAAAGAGTTAATCTTTGGATTAGTGCTTGAAGTGAGAACAAAAAAGAAAAACAAACTTGTGTTGTGCATTTATTTTAAAAATACTGGAAAATTCTAGAAACGAAACACGTTTTCTCAGCGGCAAATCGTTTTTAACCTCAAAATATTTTTGCTCATATAGAAAGTTTTCAAAGTATGAGTGGTGTGAAGGAATTTAAGAATTATAGGAGTTGCGCAGTGGAATTGTAATATTTAAGCACTTTTAAAAGTTATAATAGTTGAGTTAGGAAGTGGTAATATTTTTAATATTCATGAGATTTTAAAAATGTCTAGCAAAATAACAAATGGGAATGGTTTTGGATAAAGCTTTTAATTTTAAGGTTTAATGTTAACACGTGTAAAACATCAGGAAATTTTGTTTACAGAAACCCTTTGCCAGTAATGTAGACGTTTCGGAATACATTTAAGTCTTTAAACAAAGCAATTCTCGGCCTTTATAATCATTTAGGAGGTGATGATGTCTCTAATATTCACGAGATTTTTAAAATGTCTAGCAATTTAGAATTGAAGGTGTAAACTATTTAGACTTTCTAGTTAAGGGATTTAAAGTTTAATATTAACACTTATAAAGCCTAATAAATTAGGAAATTTTGTTTATAGAAACCCTTTGACAATAGTGTAGGTGTTTGGGAATACATTTGTCTTTAAGTAAAGCAATTCTCGTCCTTTAATAGAAGTCTTAACTTAGCTTTTCCTAATACAGAAGATTTTCAATAAATTGGCATATTTAGATTATAAAAATTATGATCCGATTATTATGGATAGTAACAGATGCAAAGATTGATATTACAAACGCCACTTAAAGGGCAATGTTGTTGAAAAAAATTCCGCATGCTTCTCATGAGATCCAACAATCTGTTCCTCTTATACCTAAGGGAAATGTGTGGCAACATGTGATCTCAAATTCTATTTAAATACACGCTGAATGGGGTTCCATACACTTTTGTTACGCGTTTTATAAATTTCTTAACCAATCAACTGTATGGTGAAGTGAGTTTCCCATCCGAAAGTTACTCTGTAGTATAATAATTAGGTCAAACAGGTCTTATCTTCATTAATAAACTTATCTGACATTCATTTATTGATAGACCCTCTTTAAAAATTAAGGATGTCAATATCCAACTCGACGATTAAGTATTCCTTATAGGAAACCATAACGATTCCAAAATAAGTGCAGAAATATTCTTGGGAGTTCAATTAAAAATGTTAAGAACCTGAGGCTATTCATAGAAGAGCTGGGTACTGAAACAAGAAGTAAAAGATTGTCTCCTTAAATCCACAGCTCTTGCTGATATATGAGAGAACATCATGTCCATCAAATTCTTTGAACTGAACGACCCAATACGTTTTTGATATAAAAACCAAAACGTTACGGTTAAGAAATAGAAATAATAATGCCAATACTGACCACATCCCAATAATAATCGGCCTCAAGCCTGTAATGTTGGCTACCAGTTAGTAAAAATGATCAGAATATATTTCTTAAAAGGCCTGTAATTCTTAGACTTCGGAAGAGATAACTCTTTTCAAATACAAATATTAATCATCGTCGCAGAAGAGTGAACCTTTTATTCCTCTGAAATTTGTCACACTTTTTTATAAAAGATTTTAGGGAATGAATTCATAACGTTCCACATCTTTGATGTTAAAAACAAAAAGGTGTAGAAGTGCACGATCTCTATTCCTTGAAAAAATATTTTCAATATTTCTCTATTATTCCAACAAAAATAATCAGAAAATACTTGTTAGAAGGTTTGGGATTAAAAATCGTCTGAAGAGATTGCCATTGGAAAGCAAAATATACTACCTTGTCGCGAATTAAGAGTGGATCTATTATCCACGGGAAATTTTATACAACAAAAAAGAAGAGAATAAATTGCGCGGGAAAATTCTTCAATAAAGCAACTGTTGTGTAGGTACCTTAGTTTGTGAACAGTGCATAGATTACCTATTCGTTAGATTTAAAGTAAAGGAACGCTTTAGATTTCTTGTTTCAGATATTTGTCAGTAAATTCACATTGCGAGAAGGGTGAATATTCCCAAGATGTGCTCACTTATGAAGAGAAGCATAAGACTATTTAGTACTCACATTCTTTGCTATTATCCAAAACTGCTGGGAGATTCCAGGGTAAAACCCTCATAAGACGCGTCCATTGATCTTCAAAAATAGATTTATAAGTCCTCGCATTGATTCTAGTCCTGCTAGGTACTACTCCTCAGCATCATAAAATGTTTTCGAGATTCTTAAAATGTCCCAATAACTGATTATACTAGTCATTTAGTCTTTTACGAGCAAAACATTTCGATTATTTCTTAAACCAAGGGTTACAAACCCCTTTTTACCATTGATACTTTGGAAAAACAGAATGTACGAAGATTCTAATTGGATTTTTAAAAGAAATTTAATTCGAATATTCGCCAGGCTTAAAAAGTTGAATAGTCATGGAAGCAAGACATCTGGCAACATTTAATTTTAATATAAATGCCAATATAGAGTTGCCAATATTCGGCAGCAAAAATATAAAATAAAATTGGCAATTATGGAATTTTTGCATAAAAATTAAACATTCTTGTAAAGTTAACTCAAACTAGGTCTAATTACGATAAAATTTGTTAAAAGGCAGGTTACACGACAAGAGTTTACGTACTTAAATTCAGAAAGAAAATGATAATTTTAGAAAAATAAAAAAGGAGCCCTACGAGTGTTACATTTTCCATACGTATTTTCTCTTAATGTCGACGCTCTCATTTTATATTGAGTTTAAACGATAATATCCACTCTCTTCTGTGCAGAAACCCGAAATGTCCTACGACTAGTGTGTTTGGCTCAATACACCTTAATTATCACTAACTATTAAAAACAAAATTTCTGTATTTTCTTATTAAAAATAAGAGGCCAATTAAAATGTCAATGTGGCAATCCTAAATGCCTAATACGAAAAAATAGTATGGCAACTTAAAGATTTATTTATGGTATCGATAACGGTTAAATAAAACGTGTTTTGATTAAAAGATGTTGCCAGATTAAAATAATATTTATGATTAATGTGTACGAATTAATATGAGGATCTAATTAATGTAATGAATGGTGAATTGCGAATGAAACTGTAAAGTCCGGTCTTAACAAAATGGAACTGGTTTTTTGTACAAAATGAATGCCTTCAAAATGCAGAAATAGGATGGAGTAAGACTTTCACTTTCTCCTGAGGCCAAACACCGCAGCATTGTTATAGAAAACAAGTTAAAACTGATGACGAAGAATGGATGTTGAAGATTCTGAATGCATTATACAATGTAGCAACCTAATAACTAAGAATTGGATGTACAATATTTTGATGCTAAAACGCTGTTGTCAGACAAGTTATCACGTATGACTTTGCTGAATGAAAAAATACTCTGCACACGGGGATCAAAGGCAGGTCGCATGAACTATAACTCCCAATTCTTTACCCCTTTCTTTCGAAATTCTTCTTTTTGTTTTTTTGGTTTGCTTCATGTAAAATGGATCTAATAAGATAATCAGTATTCAAATGCAACGTTTTTTTTTTGTTTGTTTGTTAATAATTTCATCACCATACCATATCAATACAACTCTGTGCTTAACAGTCTAAACCAAACGATATGGCAGTATTAAATAGAAAAATGCTTTCAACCGGCAGCTGACTCTACACAACACAAATGACATAATTTTTTGTAATTGTTTACAAACGCAAAAACGCAAAACACACAAGTACGTGTCGTAAAGTGAGAAAAATTTAACGTTAATTTAAAATAAGAACTTAATAAAATTATTAATCAAACAATTCCTAAAACAAATCTGACTACTATGTATTAAAAATAAAGGTGAGTCTGTGCAAAAATCTACGCAACAAATAAAGTGTTTAAAGCTTCAAAAAAAGAAAAAAAGAACGAAAACCGAAATGAAAGAAAAAAAAAACTTCATACAACTAAAGCTCTGTTACGTGTCTGCGAACATGTTAATGTTTATATTTGTTTTTATTCTTTTCATTTGGTAGTGTTAGTGTTGTTGTTGTTATTCTTATTCTTTTATATCACACGCAAAAAATCTAAAGAACAAAAAAAATTGAAAGAACAAAACAATAACAACAATGTTAAAGCATAAGTACGGGCACACACAAACATGTGGAAATACAAGTTGATTAAAAAAAAATGAAAAAAGAAAAAAATGAAACAAAATAAATAAAAACAAATGCCAAAAAGAAAAAAATGTGGTAACAAATATCGAAAACAATTATTTAAAAACATTATGGAGAAATGAAGAAGAAAACAAATTAGTTTATGCTAATACTAATACACTAACAAAATAAAATTTTATTTAAAATCCAATTGGAATTAATTGGTAGACAATAATGGTAAAGCAGGGGAAAGCTTTTTTTTTAGTCTGCGTTCATGTCCTTCAAAAGTGTGTCCTTTTTATGAATTGAATTACTAAGAGTTGGTGGTGGTATATTTAGCGGAGGCTGCTGCTTTTTACTACCCTTAAAAATTCCTTAGGGTTACTTTCCAATTCAACGAATTTTGCCCTTCCATGCATAGTTTCTTATAAGAAATTGCTATCATAGTTCCGGCGTACAATATGCATATAATCTGACATAGTTTTCCATGTTATTCAAGGACGAATGGTGCTGTTGCTTCTGTAAGATGTTTCCATTACTTCGTCAAAGCATTGTTGAAGTCATTAATACTATAAACAAGTGGGTTTTATTTCTAAATACTTGGAAAGCCTTTAAGACCAGCAATAATCTGAAAATCATAAAACAGATGTCCGCTACAATAGGCCAATCAGCTGTTCGGGTAGAAAAAACATTTGAGTAAAGAAACAAAAGGAAAGCAAAAGAAACAGTAACTAGACGTGTTAAAATTCTTTGTGTCTGAAAGAAACACAAAGGAAAACTGTATTTCGACTTGATTACCAGAAAATCTTGACTTTATAGGCAAGAGAAGAGAGAAGAATGTCAGTGGATGCATACATAATTTGCCATTACAACCCTTCAGTAAGGATTACAGCCTAGCTTCTCACACCACTTATATTGTATGTGTTAATTTTATACGTGAGTGGTGGGACCTACAGTTTACAGTCGACTCCGAACAAGAGATTTTTTGAGAAACTATTCATGGCAATTTTATTTACTTTCAGAGTTTTTGCCAGAAATCTGCTGAATGGGAAGTCGCCGAAGAAATATTTTTTTTTATATTTCGTTTTGATGCCTGACCTGGGGTTTGAGCTCAGACCTTACGTCTAATAAGCCAACACACTACCTACTAGACTAAGGCGGTGTCAGTGGATACATATATTTATGTATTTAAAAAACTTTGCTTCTTATTTGTTTTTGCAATTGGCTTTGATATTGTTGCTGTAAAACAGAACAGTTTAAAGAAGAAGAAAAAAATCCAAATTAAATGCCTTCATAGTGCTATTGATAAGCTGCCCGTTCCTAGGCTTGGATTAGATTCGAATGCAGAGTTTGGCCATGGAGAAATAGTTTGTAGGAAACATTGCCTTTCCAAAGCCTTCCTGAATGTTAAAACTGTCAATAATTCCTTTACAAAGCCTTCCTGAACTTTAAATCTGTTCATACCATCGCTTGCAGCGTCCGCTTATGGACTGATGCTTGCTTTAGTTGCTTCAAACGCTTTGAGTTATGAGTTTGACCATAGAGGAGCACCTCACAGTAGTTGATTGCTTAGCAAAACTTTTCAGAGTTCTAATTTCGACATCGTTCGCATTGTACCCAGTGGTTCGCATCGACTCTGCGATGGATGATTTCTGTCAAAATCTTCTTCAACAACAAATCTGTTGTTTCTTTGGTATTGACTTAGTTCATTATAATTTTTCTATTTATTTTCGTTTTATTGCAACACAACAAAAGCCATGGAAGAGAAACCTGATGCAAATAGAATTGAATTGATATTTTTTCTCTTGCAATATTGTTTAAATAAATTCCCCATGTGTCTTTAGATAGGCCAGCCTGAAATAAAATAAATTTCAACACTTGTGTTAAAAGAACTCTGCAGTATTAAGGCTTTTTCACAATTATTTGTTAAAACAGAAAAACTACCATAAATTCTTCACTTAAATTTAATAAAATCTGTACAACAGTTTTATTTATTTTTTCCAACATTTTTTTGTACCATTTTTTTATGCTTTAAAAAAAATTGTATGACCTTTAAAAAAACCATTTTAGTTTGAATATTGGTCTGCAGCTGTCTTTTTTTATAATGAAAAGAATAAAAAAATAGGAGACTTCAGGCTTTTGTTTGACGTTGGATCGAGAAAGTATTTATTGAATGTCAGCAATTGTGATTGAAATACCCCAGTGGGGTTCGCAATAAATATAAATTCAATAGGCATACGTACATACATGTATGCATATATTCTATAGGCAGTTTGTCTGTTTTTTTTTTATTGCTGTTCAATATATTTAATTTCAACTGAAAGATCTCCACCATTGGGGAGCCCCATATACATACATACATACATACATATATACATACATTCTATATAAGTTATCGTTTGTATGCTTTAAGGATTGTTTTTAAATGAATATCATATTGAATAATACAAATGGGGCAGTGTGCATTTAAAAAGGATTTATTTAAATACATATGTAGTTAAACATATTTCATGGCATTTAATATGTTTATAATGGAATATAATCCAATGGATTAACTTTGTTTCCCATTAATAAATATAGTCGGTGTGCTTGGTGGTGTAGTGTAGTGTATACATATATGTATGTATGTTTGTGTAAACAATTGGTTTTCTATTTGCCATGAGATAAATCAATTTTATGAAATGAGTAAATAACAAGAAACGAAATTATTATGTTAAATGCAGTTAAAAGCCCTTAAGCAAATATTTAAATAATAATTTTCTACGTACATACATACATACGAGTACATTCATTATTTCATTAAAGATAAAGAACTAAATTAAACATAAATTTCTTTCATTTTCATTATTATCAGTAAATATAATAAATTTTATTTAATCTTCCCATTTGATTTGTCGGAGAGTAAATCTGATTTCGTAAAATTTATTTTATTATCAGTCTTAAGCTGTTCCAATCTGTTTGCCTTCTAACAACCGTTGTGTTTGTCTTTTTATTCCAATCGCAGGGTCTTGTAGGCTTGTTCTTACCCCTGTTAGGCATTGGTTTTGGTCAGAAAACGTTTGGGATCATGCGAAAACATTGTTTCGCTAATATGTATTTGTATTACACCGCAAACATAAAGGAAGGTAGATTTTATATTCGTATTGAAGATAGCAATTTTTATAAGCCGAGCTAAAGAGGGCGATTGTCAAATAGATTTTAGGCGATATTCGTCCCCGTATATACATATAATGTTCCCAAGATAGCATCTTCTGGGTGGCGACCTCTATTTTGCTTGCCTCAATCGCAAATAAATCACAGGAGAATGCATTAATTCGTAAGGTTTTTCTCTTTAGGACATTAAATTTCAAATCTGCGGACTCTACCGCCTTCGTAACTCTTAACATAGGATTCTCGCTAGATCGGAAAACATTGTTTTGCTAATATGTATTTGTATTACACCGCAAACATAAAGGAAGGTAGATTTTATATTCGTATTGAAGATAGCAATTTTTATAAGCCGAGCTGAAGAGGGCGATTGTCAAATAGATTTTAGGCGATATTCGTCCCCGTATATACATATAATGTTCCCAAGATAGCATCTTCTGGGTGGCAACCTCTATTTTGCTTGCCTCAATCGCAAATAAATCACAGGAGAATGCATTAATTCGTAAGGTTTTTCTCTTTAGGACATTAAATTTCAAATCTGCGGACTCTACCGCCTTCGTAACTCTTAACATAGGATTCTCGCTAGATCGGAATAGCTTTGCCAATAGACAAACATAGTCTGCGCATCCACTATACTACTAGGTTCTTTCAAATCCTTATGAGGTAATGTTAATATGCCAAGTCTGTATGTTCCACAATAAAATGAAGGCTATTGATGGATTTATGGGGTCTGAATTTAGATTGTTTTTGAATTAAATCAGGACCGCTGGTGAGTTATAATAGAGTGCTTTGAGGACGATGATCCAGAAGAAGCGGTTGGGTAGGGTGCAAAGCTGTACGTTAGAGTTGTATAGCCCACCTCCATGAGCTTTCTTGGAAACTATACTGAGTATTCTTTCCATAGAGGGAGTAGAGGAGAGTTGAAAGACAAGAGGCTTATTGAGTATCTATCATGTGGAATATTTATGCAAAATCGATTTGACTCTGAGTTTCATTGTGAGAGTATGTAATTTCGATAAATCATCTTCAGCGGTATTTCCGGAGAGGGAGCAATAGGGAGTTGTTAATATGTTACTGGATGGCCATAAGATCTCCGGAGACGGCTCTAATATGAAGGCAGGTAATATTGTGGATAGTAATGCAAAGCTATCTTCTCTGTGATAGTCAGTCAGTGTCATCGCAATGAGTGAAACATTTTTCAATTTCAAAAGTAAATTCAAATAAGACACACATAAAGTGTTGATTCCAATAAAACTGTCATTGTAACGCTTGGATCTTGCCGTCATGTACGAAGTAGTTTAATACCATTCAAATGACCGGTTATAGACTAGTTTCAGTAACTTTTTTGTACATTACGGGCGATATATCGAAGAAAATTTGACGAATATTGATTTTTGGATATTCCAATCCAAAATCGAAATAAAAATAGGCTGTAATGAGACGTAAGATGAATCCAACTTCTGAGGGCTCAGTGGATTAGCCACCACACTTCCTTTAACAGTATCGACATTGCGGCAGTGCATACTTAGTGATGCTAAGCCCAGTGATATTAGCCCATAGAAGACTATGTGTAAAAGTAAAATGAATTTTTTTTCCAAAAGAAATTGTGCTTCATTTAAAAAGTCACTTATTAACCCATCCTCGTATATTCTTTTGTTTTTCTTAAATTATCTTTTTCTTTAACTGAATCGCTTTTGTAATTTCCTTCTACTTTCTTCTTATAATTTCTAATATTTTTTTGTAATTTTTCTTTTATGTTGTGACCTTAATTTCTTGACATTTTAATGTCTTCGAAATATTTATTTAAAATCCAAACAAAACAGCTTTAATGATGGATTGAGTAAATATTACCAAAAAAAAAACCAAAAAAAAAAAAACAACGAAAAGAACAAACTAAACTGATAAGATTAATTTGAAATCTTTTTTGAAATCAATATGAAAACAGTTTGAAATCTTTAAACAAAACACACTTGAAGTTGAGGGGTGGTGTGGTAATATGTTTTTAATTTGAATTCCTAAAAGCCACATGTTATCGTTAATTCTTGTACGAAAAGTTAAGATATTCTCTTTTATTATTATTTTTACTGCTTAAATAATTATTCAAAGTAAAATAGTTTATAATACTTTTTTTTTGCTCTTTCTTTTTAATACAGACAGTAAAATAGAGATTGATTAAAATACAATTACTTGAGCCATTTTGCTTGTCTACTTTATTTATTTATTTTATTTATTATTTAATATAAATCCCATAAACCTAAGGTGCCAACAATATAAATGCTCTAATTTATTTAGTATATACTAAAATTAACCGAAATACATTGTGGAGCAAAAGTGAACACATTAAAATTAGATTTTCATAATATTTTATTGAATGTAATGAAGGTAGTAAGAATTCCCATGGCCCTCAGAACATACATTTTTTTAGGAACAGCAACAGTAATAGCACATGTCTCATGAATCTATCTATCCATATGCCAACCGACTATACCAGAAATCTGAAAGGTTGTTTATAAAATTCCTATTCTAAAACCTGGTAAATAAGTAAGAATGGGACGCTCTCATCTTAAGTTCAAGAAACTCTTTCCACCCACTTAGTATCAATAGCACATCGTAGGCCACAGTGCCACAACCGCTCTTAAGTTATTCGCAACCCACATAGCCAATGATCTAGAGATCGCCTTTAAGCACTATGTGGTTGCGAGGGATTTATCAAAAGTATTTGATACGATCGATAGTTGTCGTAAACTAGTAAGTAGTGTGTTGGCTTATTAGACATGAGGGCACGGTTCAAATCACAGAATCACAGATCAGACATCTTCAGGAAGACGAAATATGAGAAAATATTTCTTCGGCGATTTCCTTTCTGTCGATTTCTGGCAAAAACACTGAGAGTAAATAAAATTGCCATGAATAGTTTCTTAAAAATCTGTCCTACGGGGTTGAGTTAAAACTGTAGGTCTCGTCACTCATATATAAACTTAACACACACAACATAAGAGGTATAAGAGGTCGTAGTCTTCACTAAAGGGTTGTAATGACTAACTTTGTATGTATGTGTATGTAGTTGCCACGATCGATTATTCTCTGCTGCTAAAAGGCATCCTTAACTCCACATTTCCCAATGATATCTGAGCAGACAAAGGTTTGTGAAGCTTAGAGTCTAAAACTTCAAATACCGCAATATCCGAATGGATGTGCCTCAGGGGCCAGTGCTATCAGCTATACTTTGCGGCCTATATAATACGCCATGCCCGAGTTGCACGTCATAAATTTTAAGCTTAGAAGTGTTGTCGATGTTAGTTTGCAGAATCTTAGTCTTGCTGATATTAATGACCTATGCTGACCAAATTCAATTCCCTACAGAGCTCCAAATACCCTCAGGTAGCAAAAATTCTTGTCATCGCCTAGTTGCATGTCATAAATTTTGAACTTAGAAGTGTTACCGGTGCTAGTTTGCAAAATCTTGGTCTTGCTGATATTTATTGCCTGTGCTGACCAAGTTTGTCACTTATCTGGTAATACTTGATCAAATTTTCCGGATGTATCGGAAAGGGTATGAGCGAGCACTATAGTTACTGTCAGCATAGACTGGGTCTTCTAGTCAATCGTTGATACGACAAGTGATGGCTCATCTAATACATGTTGGATACTGCTGAATGATGTCCTCTAAAAGCGGTGCCGTACTCTAAGATTTACACTAATTGGATTGACCAAAATTTTTTAACGCAAAGCTTAGATTTTTAAGTTTTTATACACCGCTGTGATGTTATCGATTGCGCATTCCAAACCGGATATACATACATACATAATTGGCCATTACATCCCTTCAGTCAGGATTCCGGCCTAGCTTCTCAACACCATTCATGTAGTGTGTGTTAGTTTTATACGTGAGTGGCGGGACCTAGAGTTTAAAGTAGACTCTGAACGACAGATTTTTGAGAAACTTTTCATGCCAATTTTATTTACTCTCAGAGTTTTTGCCAGAAATCTGCTGTGAGGAAGTCGCCGAAGAAATATTTTTTCATACATTTCGTTTTGATGTCTGACCGGAGATTTGAACCGTGGTTTTTCGTCTAATAAGCCAACACACTATCTACTAGACTACGGCGACTTCCGGATAAAAATTTAGTTACTGAAAGTCAAATGTAGAACGACAAATTGGTTGTTATGAAATGTTCCCCAATTTGGTCTTTCGGAGGACGTTCAAACCCATTTATTAATCCAAAATGTAGCCAAATCTAGTCCGAATTATGTTGAGAAGTACTGCGAAAGTTTCAAATACTAAACGATGTTTTTAGGCTTGGCAAGTTGCCAAGCTAAAGGTTTTAAGTATGTACTCACTTTTGCTCTTTAGTGTATTTGATTGTTTTTTTTTTTGTGGCTAATGGCCATCTACAATTGTATAAACAATTGTATGGAAATACATATCAGAATATCAGATAATTTATAACTTATCAGTTACGCTTCTTTCCATTATACGTACGTTTAAAAATAAAACAAATAATTTATTTAAAAACGTCGCAATTTTTTTTCATTTTTTATTTTCTTTTTAATTATCAGGAAATTATTTTTCGGCATTATTTAACCTTGAACTTGTTCTTTTGAATTGTTTATGTTTTTATGTTTTTATTTGCTTTTTAATGTTTGTTTTTTGCTTTTTAATGAAATAAAAGAAATTTTTGATTAGAAAAAATATGTATGTATGTATGTCTCGTGATATAATCGTATATGACGAAATACATATTAGAATCCCTTCTTTAATGATTCATAATTCAGAAGATTTGCAAAGAAAATATGAAAGACTGAAGAGTGAATTTCTAAATGTTAACATTTAAATTGAAATTTTTGAAATTTAATTGGATTTCAATTGAGTTACATGCATTGTGTAAGGATAAGTAACTTAAATGACAGCCAAAGACTGTTTTAAATTTGAATGAGTGACTTAAATGACAGCCAAAGACTGTAATTGTTTAAAATTTGCTTGTAAGCATGTAACCACAACTGGCAGTACCTGTTTTAAAGATTTAATGAACGTCACTCTTTACGCTTCCCTGATTTATTTGAATTTCATCTTGTCTCTTCCCTCCCTCTTGTTGACGAAGTTGACGAAGGCTCAGTAATTGTTTTTCTTACTTCTATTAAATTAACCTTTTTACACGTCAGAGCCTAAAGAAAACAAAAAAAAAAAAAAGGAGCAGAGCCCAGTAGAAAAGAACAATAAGATTTCTTATCTACTAGCCATTTAAAGAACAACAAAAAAAAATACAAATAGATAACAACTGCAACAATAGCGTTAAAATCTTTTTTTTTGTTAAAATGCCGAAAATCGTGTAAACAGTCAAGCAAAGTAAATAGACACGTACACGTAAATACATATGTATATACATACATAGGCACGTAGAGCCTAATAAACGATTTAAAAAAAAATAAAAAATGTACAAGTATTTAAGGTTATAATGCCACCGAAAAGAAAAGGCTTAAAAAGGAGACAGTATCCCCTTTTTTGTTTTTGTACACTGTACGTACATATGTACTGTATGCTTGTACTTCTTAGTGACAATCGGTATTTAAAAGTTGTTTTTGGTAGGCTCAACTCTCTTCTTCCTCGTTGAATAATAGCAATAGTTTTACTTCGTTTACTTTTCTCTTGTTCGTAACGGGTTATCCATGACCGGGTTTCAAAATTGCTGGTCTGGCAAGGCTTTCAGCTGAAGTGTCATTGAGTTAGTTAAGTTTTCCCAATTACGAATATGGATCGCCTTACAAAAGTGGTGATTTAAACGTGGCCAATTTTCAAGCAAAATCAACCTACTGATCAAGGAATTGTGCAGACTTTACAGAAATCTGAAGAGACAGGAAGTGCTAAAGATGTGGTGAGGCCTGTGCATCAATGCAAAATACGCACTAGCAAAATTTTCGCTTCTGTTAGAAGAAGTAAAGCGAATAATCTAAATTTACGTCCTCAGCAATTGAGCTTATCTTGCAGCACGTTTTGCATTTAGATTTGCAAGGGCTGATCATTCTCAATGCCGTGGATTACTGATTGATATTCCCTGAATCTCATTTTTCACTGTCTCATATGTGGCTCGGAGAACCCAGAAGTTAAAAAAAGTCACTATTTTGGTAGGCATTATGGTCTGTATTGAACCGAATTTTCATGAAAATGAGCCAGGAAGAGCCCTATGCCAACCGCATGGTAATAATACTATCTGCTATTCAGAACATCACCTGAGCACTTGTCGCGTATGAAGCTGACACGAGAATAGTATGAAACCTATATTGGATCCTAGATCATGTGGGAATTCACGAATTCAGGGGGATGAGCTTATAATAAGGCAGGTTCCATGCCACTAATTGGAGGGAACCAAAACTTTTCTGTAGTGTGGGAAGCGATATTTAAAAGGGTATACTTGGCGAAAGGGAAGATGGAAAGAGACGGAGACTTTTCTCAGGCCAAGTAGAAATGACGAGAACAGATATGAGTCATCAGACTATCCAGAAATAGTCAGAAGATTGTAATCGGCCTTTTAACCCAGACTCGCTACAGATATCGTGTCAAGCCCAATATGTAGATTCTGTGATAATAAGATTGAATCTTCAGAGTGCTCACTTTGAACCAGTGCGGCGTTAATGAATCTCAGAAGGATACGCTTTTCAAGACGGGAAGTTATTCCAACTGATACCTAAAAACTTTCCAAAGTTTGTAACTACAACCGATTTGAGGGACATATTATTGGAATGCCATATACAGATAGAGGGGTAGATATTTGAAATGAAAACCATCTAATTTTGGACTGCAATTTCCAAAAGATGGTGGCATGATAACAAGGTCAAGCATATTCCTTACTAATTTAGATGGCCATTACTGCTCTTTAGTTTGGATTACAACCTAGGTTCTCACATCACTCCTGTTGTGTGTGTCAACTTTATGCAGAGGGACGGTCTACTGTGAACGAGAGATTGACGAACCTTTCAAGGAAATTTTATTTTACTCTCAGAGAAATTTGCCAGAACACTGCTGAAGAGAATTCGCCGAGAGAAATACTCTTTTCATATTTCATTTTGCGCATTATGTACTAAACTTCGGCTAGTTCGCAAGCACATGTTCGCAAGCCATGCTGGCATTTAAAACCCATTAATGGATAACCCTTTTTATTTTCTTTTTCTTCTATGGATTTTCTTTTCTCGTAAGAAAACGGAAATGAACCTTTTTACCGGTTTCCATAATGTGTTCGTTAAACTTTTGTTGTTGCAGCACGGCTTTTCAAAACTTTCACTTTTCTTGTGCTTTCATAAAGGACCCATTCATCCACCAACTACAACCTACCCAGCGTGTTACCCTTTCTTTTGACAGCGAAAAAGGATAAAAAAAGAAAAAAAAGAAAACCAAAAGAAATCTTTTTCTATTTTTCTTTATATACACGATATAAACTAAACGCTGGGGGGTATATTTTAAATAATATCAGGCCATTACGTTGACATAACGTTGGCAGAAAATGCTTTATGAGGAGAACAACAAAAAAAAATGAAAATGTTGTCAGAAAATGAAGATGCCATGAAGAAAAACATCCTGTAAATGATTTTTTTTTTTTTTTTTTTTAAACAACATTAAATGGTTTTTAAGCTCACCACTATATTTCCTTTACTTCTTTTGCTCTACGTTCTCTTTTTCCTTTTTTTTTTTTGGGTAGTGGCAGTCCGGGTCTGTCTGTCTGTATGTCTTAAACTGACAGAAAATGTTAAAATGACGTGATTATTTAAGACCATATTTAAGTCCATATTTACATGAAGACTAATGAAGGCAATTTTTTCCTTTTTTGAAGAAAAAGGTCGTTGGCCATCCATCCATTAAATAAGAACTTTATTAAGTTTATTTTATTTTAAAATTGTTTACCCACAGCATCTTAATTTAATCGCCTTTGGGAGTATTCTGCTGATGGACTGCCTTCAATGAATATTGCAATGCAAAATCCTCTAACAAAGTCAGATGAGTTATATACACGCAATAATATTGGGATTCCAGTTCGTTCGTTTACCAATTTCACTGAAAATAAAACAGCTTTTTGTTATATTTGTAATGAGCTTTCTTCAATCATATATGAGCCGTTTCCATTTACCCTTTCTGTGGTGAACTTTTTGCATCATCAACAGAGTTCTACAGAGATTGCCATACAACAGCTCTTCTGCTGATTGATTCTGGACATTTTAATTGATTTCTCTGTTCCAAACACATTAATTGTAGACGATAGATATCAAAATTGTACGTTCTCATAATGCTCATAATGAGCAATTCCTTTCCAATCACAGGATTTGACCCTTGGCCTCACGTCTAATAAGCCAACCCATACATACATACATACATACATAATTGGTCATTACGACCCTTCAGTCAGGATTTCGACCTTGTTTATCACACCACATATGTTGTGTGTGTTAATATTATACATGAGTGCACACATACATAATTGGTCATTACGACCCTTCAGTCAGGATTTCGACCTAGCTTCTCACACCACTTATGTTGTGTGCGTTAACTTTATACATGAGTGGCGGGACCTACAGTTTTAAAGTCGACTCCAAACGACAGATTTTTGAGAAGCCCTTCATGGCAATTTTATTCACTCTCAGAGTTTTTGCCATAAATCTGCTGAGGCAGCCGCCGTAGAAATATTTATTTTGTTCATATTTCGTTTTGATGCCTGACCTGGGATACGAACCCGGGCTTTACGTCTAACAAGCCAACACACTACCTACTAGACTACGGCAGCTACATGAGTGGCGAGATCTAAAAGTCGACTCCGAACGAAAGATTTTTTCTGAGAATCTTTTCATGGCAATTTTTATTTACTCTCTGAGCATTAGTCAGAAATCTGCTGAGAGGAACTCATCGAAGAAATATTTTTGCGTACTTCATTTTATTGGAAATGTTTGACCTATGGTTTGAACTGTGGCCTCACATCTAATAAGCCAAGCCCACTACCTACAAAACTACGGCCACTTCTTGTTTAAATGGTTGGTACCTATTTGCTGACGAATGCATAGCATTCTGGCAACGTCTATGCTGCTTATGAGCTGGTCTTTATCAATTTTTTCTACGATTTCATCAACTTTTTTCAGTGGTTGAACGACCAGAACCGGGTACATGTCTCACTTCAAAATTAACCGACCGAAAGCGTGCAAAATATTCCGCTGCTCCGTAAACTTCACGTTTTTTTTTTGTTGCAGTAAACATCTGGGCTTTTCAGATCTGAGCAGCCTTTGTTATCAGTGACACAATACACCACTCGCACAAACCATCTTATCCTGCACTACAGCTCCCTTTTCTGGATAAGTCCGGGGAAACAATTTAAATGCCTTGAAATGCACTCTTTTTTCTTTTCAAATTAAAGAGTTAAAGCAGAATTTATCACAAATGATGCCTTGTTTACTGATTACGAGCAAATGTTTACCCTATAAATTGCCATCCATATACATAAGTTAGCAAAGGCGCAAACCACATGTAAATATTACATCCTCAAACTAATTCTATTCTTCCGCCAAATATTTGTAAGGAAAACTATTAAAAGTTTTTGTGATAAAAATCTGAAACATTGTCTTCTTTTTTTTTATAAAATCTAGGTCGTTCATGCTTGAAATTTTGGTAACACTTGCCGCAAAATTTGTAACTTATCAGCAGAAAATTAAAAACATGAAAAGAAATGAATTTAATACTCGGATTGGATTTCAACATACTTTTCAACAATTTCTTTTTTTTTTTCTTACGATTTCAGTATCTTTTTTTTTTTTGTTGTTTCAGGTTTCTTTTTGAAACAAATTTCTTCGACAATAAAAACGAAATTTAAAGTTTTCCATTCAAGTTTATAAAATTTTAATTTTTCATTTCTTCGCTTTTCTTTTCATTTTTGCAACAAATTTAACACGAATATGTACACGAGAAAAGTTTCTTTAAGAAAATCTGAAGAAAAAAGTTTGAAAAAAATCTGTAAATCTAGAAAATTTATTTCTTTTTACTGGAACAATAATAAAAATTTTTCTTGTCTTCTGAAAAAAAAATTCTGTATAAAGCACGCTTCACATATAATCCGGTTTCTTATTGCCCCTAACAGTTTTCCCTTGATAGTAGCTCAATGTCGTTCAAAAGGCCCAAGCAGGGTGTAGTTAACTGGGTTCATATAAATTCATGTTTCGTCTGCCTGATTCTTTTGAGTACAGCCGGTTACAGCTTTTGAATGTGCCATATGGAAGCTAAATCGTGGGAACATTATTCTGGAGAGTGGCATCAGTAAATGTCTCTTTAAGATGTGGCCACGCTTGTACATCATCGCAATGTGCGCCCTGTCGCAAATATCGTTTCTCTGAGAAATCTGAAAAATTTGTCGAGTCATACATACATACATATTACATTCACACATAATTAGTCATGACACCGCTTCAGCCTGGTTTACGACCTAGCTTGCATGCATCTGTCGAGTCCGAACGACAGATTTTTTGAAAAACTTTACGTCTCATTAAAACGAATTTTGCATTTTGTTTTTTCTCTCCACTTATATGAAGTCTAACTTAGGCTGTGATTAAAGCCGGCTGACTATTCATAACATCGTAAATATGCCAATTGGAAACCAGAGCAACAGGCTTTTAATCCCAATTCTTCGAACCGTAAGAAGTAACTATTTGCTGCTTAGTATGGGTCTGATATGATATATCCTTGGGGCGTATATTTTCGCAAATGACGTTAGGAAAACCATTTAAACCAATTCGGAGTGTAATGTCCGTATGATAACCAACTTTTTTCGGTCTGTAATTGAAGGCAGTGAAGTGGATGGTTTGCGACTTCAATAAGATAGGGCCACGAGCTGTACAATATGACCGATTGTGGCTGTAATGCAAGAGATTGTGATCTTGAGAATTTCACGCCTCTTAACTGAAAGGGAGAGAAACAATGCTTTTGTCTAAAGTCAGTTGACTGTTTGATAGTCATTAATGAAGATTCTATGCAGATGCTATATGGACAATGTACCCTCAATTTAGCGATAAAAAGTTTTTACTGACCGTTCCTTGAACTTTTTATACCCGTAATAAAGTACAAGAGGTTACGAAAGCTACAAGCGGCTTCAGTGGTTAAAATTTCGAATCATCAACATGGGTGCGAGATAGCTTTCCGCAAGGCGGACGGAGAGTTTGCTTAAAATCGACCACAAACATGGGACAAGATTACAGGGCAAAACGATAAAGAGTTTTTTACTGACCGTTACTTGAGTTCTCTATACCCGAAACAAAATGGTAGAGGTTATGGAAATCAGAGGCAGCTTACATGGTTTCCTGGTTTAACATTCGTGTGAGATATCCCTCCGCAAAATAGGGGGAAAGTTCACTTAAACGCGACAACAAAAGTGTGACCGATTGTAGGATAAGACGTGGCTCCACTTCAACACGCCAGATACCAAACTGTTGTCAAATTAGTACGTTTTCTGGAGCGAATTGGTGTCAAAACCAAGGTGTATTTGTAAGGCAATCAAATATGGCAACCGTTATATCGCGTGCAAGCAATTAATGGCGACCTGTATCCCAACTTATTGCGGCGATTTAATTTAACACATAGACAGCCACGCGCGTTTACTGCAAAATCTCCTTTAGGCCACGCGTACCGCTGTACTCAAGCAGTCAAATAAGCGTCATCCCAATATGGGTGACGCGGTCCGATCAGAAGCTTTACCGTCACCCGAATATGGGTGACGTGGTAGTCAACGTGTTAAAGATTAAAAAAGAATTCTGTTTATCCGTATTTTATATGAACAATGTTTAGTTTTCATTGCCCCCGATTTTCACTTTCATTTGCACTTTTCTCTTGAATTCTAAATTTGTGCTAAATTGTGTGTGTGTGAGTGCGCGGTGAAAATATGTTTTCATCATTCGTATGTTAGCCCCACTGCGCTCTCGTCCCTTTCTCACTAATCTAGGATGGATTTACTAGTACTCGTGCCTGGCTATATTTCCGCTATACCGAGACCTTCCTCCCCTTGATTTCTGTAGCATATATTATCAGACAAACGTATCAACAGTGACGTTGTTGCCCGTTTTTAGTTGTTTGCCTGAAACGCGTCCCTCGTATTTTTTTTTTTGTTTGGTTAAGATCATAAAAAAGTTCTCTAGTGGGTGTAAAGTTTGCGTTTTTTTGTTGTTTTTGTTGGTTTTTGGTTCTTTTCACTTGTAAATATTTTGACTTGAGAAAGATTTTTGCGTGTGTTTTATTTTAAGCAAAAAAAAAATATTACGTAGAATAACTAGAAAGTATTTTTAAAATAATAAAATGAGAATAAAAACAAACACAAAGAAAACAAAACAAAACAAAACGAAAAAAATAGAATCCAAACAAAACTTAAAAGTAAGTTTTTTTGTTATCTTGAAGAGCTTAGAGCTGCTAAAAAATTTATTCTCGAGTTTGTTTTTCTTTTACACATTAAAAGTTCATTGTTGGATTGTTTGTGTTCCCGTTCTGCTTGTCGAATTGTTTCTACTGTTTTAAGACTACAAGACTTTGGTAATTGGATTAGGTTTGCAAAATAATTTAGTAACGAAAAATTTGAAGCAGAAATGTAAAGCGTTGTAGACTTTAGCGTCTTATTAGAGAGGGGAAAAAAGGTTTTCGGTTTTTTTTTTTTTTTGGTTTGACGGGAATGGTGTATGGTGGTATGGAAGTAAATTGCTTTTCGTTGAATGTAATTTTTTTCTTATCGCATGTTACAAATATTTGTGTGCAGTTTACTTTTTTTTATTTTCTATGGATTCGAGGCTTGCCAATATAGAATAAAAGAAATTTTATCTTTTCTAATCGTTTGATACCACCAGTGAACATAGGATTTATTGATAATAATAACAACACTATATAGAAACACAGCGAAAAGTTAAAGAGAATAACAATAACAAATCAACAATAAGTTCTAGAAGTTACCACACTGGTAACATTACCAGCCAGTTGTAGTAAAAAGTGCATGGTATAAATACTGTTGCAAGGGCATATATATTTTTCAGTTCGAAAAGTAAAGCTATGAATTTGATAAAATTTTTATTTTAATAAATTGCTTGCCGCCCCCATTATGCATGGAAGACAATTGCATTCGAATGAACACCATTGGATTGATTTCAACAGTCGCTCCTTATAAGTTTTCGGCTACTTTCTTACACTTTTTGCGGTTTTTTTTGGCCATCAACTTAGATACCGCCTTGGTCTACGTTGAATCACCTAACGTTGCCAAAGTGTTAGATTAACTACTTACAAACCTTTAGTCAGAATTACAACCTAGCTTCTCACATCACCTTCGTTGTGTGTATTAATTTTATCCTCGAGTGGTGGGTCACACAGTTTAATGTCAATTGCGAACATAACTTCTTTATGGTTTGAACCATGCAGCCTCGTCTAATAAGCTAAAACACTACCTACCTGACTACGTAGGCATCAAGTGTTAAATTACTCCTTGGAAACTTCCATCCAATAAGGAGGTATTGTATAGCTTATGACACTGTCTTGCTGAAACCACATGCTATGCAGTTCATGCTCTTCAGTTGCAGTGAAAAAATAAGTCAATTGACTTAAGGCCATAGTGCTCTGAAATATCGGTAACGACTCTCCTAGGGTAATTTTCGAAAAATAAGCTCCAATGATCACTCCAGCCCACAATGCGCACAAGCAGTTAGTTTTGGTCTTCGAGACCAATATGCTATAATTTCACCATACAATGAAAAGTTAGCTTTATTATTGGAAAAATAAATTCTAAACTCCTGTTGCTCTAGCACACAAGCAGTATACAGTATATCTAGGGCGCTGCGAATGTCTAGTCGATTTTAATGGTTTCGTAAAATGGACTTTATATGGACCAAACAAAATATAAAATACGTCACAATGAGTCGCCAGTTGTTCCCAATGATTAAGTACGTCATGAAATCGACAAATTCGGCTAGTCCGCTATACTTTCTCTAACAGATGCGATTTTTTGAAAGTGGATGCACTGCGACCATATTGTAACGCCTCCAATCTGTTTCAATTTCTGTACAGTAATTGAAAACTTTACGGCCTAGCTTCTCACTCACGTTGTGTGCGTTAATTTTATATTTGAGTGGCGGAACCTACAGTTTAACGTCGACTCCGAACGACAGATTTTGAGAAACTTTTTCACGGCAAGTTTATTTACTTTCAGACTATTTGCCAGAAATCTGCTGAGAGGAAGTCGCCGAAGAAATATTTTTTTCATATTTCGTTTTGATGTCTAGCCTGGGGCTCGAACCCGGGCTTTATGTCTAATAAGCGAACACCCTACCTACTAGACTGCGGCGACTACAACCTTCCATTTAAAGTGTCATATATTTAGAGATATGCGGTTCAAAAGGCGTATTTGTGTCATTTAATTCTCTTAATGCAAACATATTTCGCCTATTTTTTAGGTCCCTTCTACTCACTGAATAATTTTTCTAAAGTCCACAGTCGTTATAATTTGTTAAAAATGTTTAATTTTCTTTAAATTAAATCGTAATTATTTAAATAATTAAATTTCTTGAGTTTTTTTATATATAAAAATAATGAATCATTACACTCAAAAGCTTAACTTGTTTCAAAAGCCTTTTCACAAGTAAAAATCAAGGCTGAAAGTAGCAGATGCAAAAAAAACCACACATATATACATACATACATACTAACCTAAATATAACAAAAATGAGAAAAAATAAAGGGTTCTCCCTAAAGAGTTATCATTCAAAGAATAACAATTTTAAAGAGCAACAAATTAAAGTTGCAAATGTTTTATGATAAAAAAATATATAAATTTTTTTGAAATTAAAAATTTTTCAATCTTGTTTTTGTTACACCCTTTACTTCGTTATTTATATGGAACGCAATATTTTTTTTTTAATTTTTTCTGTTTTTTTTTTTCAACATCACCACAACAGCAGCTACGCTACTCCATATACAGTCGGTAATTACTCAGACAATTTAACCCATTTTGTTTAAAACTGCATTCATACTTATAATATGATAATTATGCAGCAATAAAAAAACAACAACAGCAAAAAAACACAATTTTAGTATTATATATATGCCTCAACCACCACCAACACCCCTCTCGCCATCCTTAACCTATAAATGCAGCAGCAGTGTTTTTTCGCACTTGTGGCCTGTCTGCCTGACTGCCAGGCTGCCTGGCTACCTACCTAACGACGACGACTGCTTTGGCTAGAAATTGTTTTCTAAATTCAACATCATTATCATCATCATCACCATTATCACTACGAGATGAGTTAATGGTGGCATTTCTCGCATAAATTTTATAAAAAAAAAATGGCTTACGCTACTGCTTTCTAACCAACCAGGCAAGCAAACAATCCAGCAATTTGCCACTTCATTCATTTGTGCCACAAAATGCGTGTACATAAATGTGTTTTGCGTGCCACGTTGTATTTTTGTTTTTGTTCTCAAATAAATTTTCTGTTAAAATAGCATTTCATTTCAATTTCACGAACAGCACGTCAAGACTATAGAGGGGGGAAATGCTCGTCAGAGGAAACTATCAGCAAATGGTTTCGTATCCGTTGGGAGAAAGTGAAAACATATGTATGCACACTCGTGCACTTCAAAAGCGTTGTTACTTATACTTATGATGGTGTGTATATGTGTATGTATGAGTTTGTTATTAAAATAAATAAATTTTTATGAAAATTCTCAGAAGAAATAAAAAAAAATTAAAGTTATTAACGGTTCTCAAGCTTAGTTCTGTGATGCCCTGCATCTTAAACTAATTTTTGGAATATTTGTGTCTCCCTCTCTCTCTCTCTCTCTTCAACACGATTAAATGCATACAAGGTTCAAGTCTTTACTAAATAACTTCGGAATTTCAAAGTAAAACTCATACCGAACATAACGCATCTATTATTTCAATGTGAGGAAAGTGGTCTAAGCCGTTGATAAGGAGGATTTGGACACGTAATATAAAGATCGCTTAGGGCTCACAAACAATTTCGAAAATTACAAAGTTTATTCTGCAGGCGATTGGATTTATCCACAAAAGAAGAAAGTTAGGTACCAGAGGAGTTGAAGTGAAAGACACGTTGAAACATGATTTGCATGCCATAAATGCTACTTGTCGTATGGCAAACACGGGCAAATTGGAACAGAAGAGTACTTCTATTCGAATAAATGGTAGAATATTCATGACACCAAAGTCATGTCTTTCGTGGGAATAGAAGTGAGTTCGATCTGTTATGAGCTGCTGAAATTGTGCGGAACTATGACAGAACACAATTGATTCGCTTGAAGCTACAATTGGTAGAAAACCGCCTATAATAGTCAGAGGTTTTCCCATTTTCGAGACATCTCTAAATACCATCCAAGTGTTCTTAGAAGCTACAGCTTTTCGGTCAAAAGGTTGATTTCCATCCTCAAGCTACTCCTGAATAGCCTGATGCAACTAAAATCTCACTATAATTACCCAAAAAAAATTTGGTTTGTCTTAAACCCCTTTGGCTTGAGAAGAACCTCCACTCCACAGAAAGGGAGCTTGAAAGCTTTGCTGTCTGCTTATAGCCGTATATTCTAATCCTATTTCCCTTGCCTAACTGACTCAGCTTATCCAGATACTTCCATACTATTCTTGTGCTAACGTTATACGAGAGGAATTCTCAACTGGCGATCTGACTGTCGAATAGTATTGCAATGTCCCGTTCTTTGTGCTTCCTATACCACTTGAGTTGAGCATATCTTTCGATGGCGTAAACTTCCCCTTTTAGTCCTGAAGATTTTGAGATCGAATACTCCTGCTCGTGTGCCACTACTTGAACTTGTCTCATCTGGTTCCTTTCTTAAAAGATCATGTAGTCTCCTACTTGCTATATTCACTCTTATGACTTAGTCTTGTTGCGAAACAATTTCGAAAATTGCAGAGAATGCTGTCTAAGAACGCAGTTGTTAGACACTCGTGATCATGATGCCTCCTGATGAATCTCTTGGCAGACTTGCATTGCATTATCCTAGCCTTAGTCTTCATGGTTCTGGTATTCACTACTTTATGTAGCACAGCCACTGTAGCATAGATTCTTAATGCCTCGGTTATACCAACGCATGCTAGGCTCTGTGGCTTACCCAAGACACATTTGTTTACATCCAATGCATAATTCTAGGGCTGCACCCACATGATCTACTCCCAAGCCTTCTGCATATCATTTGGGTATGCTTGACCTCCTTGAAATGAATTATTCCGAAATATTTTGCCACACGTTTTCCGAGATATCAATAGCCTTATCCAGGAGACGAATATTCTTCCATTTAAGAAGTTTCCTTCTTCTCGTAAATGGTACCACTGTAGTTTTGCCCGGGTAGTATTATGAATGGTTTGAGAAAAACTGCTTCCAAAATGGCTATTGACCCACGACATTAGTATCTTTTATATAAAATCCATAAGGCTTCATCATCAGATGATTTATTGAATTATTCTGTCATTTTGTTTTTCTAAAGAAATATTTTAAAATTGTTTTCAAATAAATGTTCACTTGAACATATTTTTTGAATATTCACCTGGCATTGTACATTAAGTCTGTAAAATTGTTCTGATATCTTGGGAAATGTCTACTCGTATTTATAATCCTAGAAAACTTAATCTGTTGGAATAAATACCACAAACAAACAAATAAATAAATATACGAAATACTTTAAAATACTTCTTCTTTTTTTATAAGAAAATATTGTTCTAATAACGTATAAAGATGTTACACCATTTCCAAGTATAAAAAATGGCATCAATTTGAAATGAATTTTTTCGTTTATAATACATCAGAATCCAAATTGTAAACGAAACAAAAGGTTTCTTGAGCTAGATCGATGCTAAAGAACAGCAGGAGGAAGGTCATTATCCAGTATAGTAATTTTTCTGTTCTGTTTAGAATTCAGGCGGCATAAGACATATTGAGAAGCCTTGGCTACCCAAGCATAGGTGAATATTAGGTTGATCGGGGTAAATAAGGATTAGAAAAAGCAAAGACCGCGTTTGGTAAAGAAAATTGCTGCAGCTTTTTGGTTAAATTCATGGTTTTTTTCAACTGGTGATTACAACACTCCTAGCTTCTCACAACACCCATGAGTGACGTGACCTATTGATTAATAGACCACAGATTTTTGAAACTTTTCATGGCAATTTTTATTTACTTTTGGAGGTTTTGCTAGAAAACTGGTGAGAGGAAGTCGCCGAAAGAAAGATTTTTCCATATTTTGTTCGAGATATCTGAGCTGGGTTTTGAACCAAGAGCTAGTGTCCTACTATACTACGACAACTTTGAATTTCATGAATTGTTTCGCTAGTCGACGTAGTCTAGTAGGTAGTGTGTTCGCTTATTAGACGAAAAGGCCGGGTTCGAACCCTAGGCCAGACATCAAAACTAAATATGAAGAAAAAAAATTTTTTCTTCGGCGACTTCCTCTCAGCAGATTTCTGGCAAAAACTCTGAGAGTAAATAAACCTGCCATGAAACAGTTTCTCAAAATCTGTCGTTTGGAGTCGACGTTAAACTGTAGGTCCTGCCACTCAAGTATAAAATTAACGTACACAACATGAATGGTGTGAGAACTAGGCCGTAATCCTGACTGAAGGGTTTCGCTTTATTATCTGGATTTAACCCTAAGTGAATATATCTTGTTTTTAAGCCTGAAGAATTGTGTGCTCGATGGAAAAAACTTCATGTACTTATTAACCGGTCCTCGTAACTATTTGAAAAATGGCAAAATCTCAAGGAAAATGACAAATATGTTCGAGATTAAAATTATACGGTAAATTTGATTCAAAAATTGACCAAAAAGCCCGTCTGGTTTTTTTTTAATTGCATTTAAAATATGAAATAGGCCTCTAACAATAGAATAAAAAATCTGTATCTCGATATTGTATCAGCAATTTAGTTGTACTTTTTTACGGTTTCATTTTCCGCCCTGATTTTTAATCGGAAACAGTGTATATGGTCCATACCACATACCACAAGTGCCCATTGTATGTATTTGTAACACAAACAACAGCTTCTTATTATTCATTGTTGTGGTTGTTGCTGTTGCTCTTGCCATTGCTGGTTACAATATGGTAAATAAAAGATGTTGCTGTTGCTGCTGCTGTTGCTACTCAGAAGAGGCCTGCCTGGTGTCACAATTTGTTTTTCATTTTTCGAAGTGAATTTTATTTGTGTTTTTCTTTTTCTATTTGGATTCACACCGAGCAACACTTAAAATAAAATTTTGTTTGTTTAAATATCGCTCTCGATTGCAATGTTTTTCTTGAGGAACACTTGTCCTATTGTTGCTCTTGTTTAGTTTGTCTGTCTATTCTCCATATTATTTCTTTTTCTGTTTTCTTTTGGCATTTGTCCAATACTATTATTTTTCTAAGTCAAATAAATTTGTAGTGAATAGCTAGCTGACAAGAGGGTAGGGGGAGGACGGCAGAGGGGGGGTTGGTGTGAAAGGCAATACAGCCATATATTAGTGACACCTTTCACCAAAACAATGTTATCCAAGAGGCATGTGGCAATAACAACAACAACAGCAATCACAACAATAACAAGTTTGTTTATACAAACAATGTGCCCGTGAAGTTCTTTGAATATTTTTTTATTTTATTTCTTTCAAAAAGACTCGAGGAATTTTCTTAAGTAAAGAAATTATTTATTGGATGTATAAATTAAAAAATGTGGGAAATTTTGGAAACAGAATGTATGGCCTAGACTGTCAGCTGTTCTGAGGTATCATTTATTTAACGAAAGACTGGGCATTTACGGACAGAATAACGTGAAACAGAATTAAAGATTATTAAGGATGAAGGGGACTAATGGGAAAGTGAATCGTTCAAAAGACACGTTCTTTTTCATACAGCCACTCGTTTCCAAATGTCAGCCTCACCTACTGTCCTTCAAGGGCTTGGTGTCCCCTGTCACTCTGAAGAGGCTCTGGGCTTGGGCGGTATAACCTTAATACTTGCACAGCTAAATCCCGGCAATTTGCATGCCTGAAGGCGTTGTTGGCAGCCCCAACATCAGGATTGGACGCTATAGCCTAATAAACTGTACGTCTTAAATAACGCTATGCTCCCTAGAGGAGTAAGAGGAACATATATAAGGATGAATATATCTATATGAAGGATATTAGCATATATTTTCTAATAACCAGGCGGCTGTTAGATTCGCGAGTTTCTAATTAACAACTCAGTTAAAAATTCTGTCAATGCCGCCTTCGGAAACAGGCAAAATAGCGTGGCAAATCTGGGCAAGGCTGAATATAGAGTGCACGAACAGTCTAATTAAACTCAAAAGAAGCACGTTCTGCATGGTGGTTGAGGTCTCTACAGTACATAGCATTATCTCATGCGAGATGTATTTGTCTTGGTCATACGTTTTATTACTTTTGTAGGAGCTGTAGAGTGTATATGCCAAGCGCTATGAGAAGTGCAGTATTCTCCATAATTACTATTCAAACGCTCTGAATGATCTGTCGAGAATTGCACATTGGAGGCCTAAGTGACTTTGTTAGAAGAACTGAATGGTTCTAGGACTAAGGGAAATGAACGGTTGGGGTACTACAGTGCAGCATGTACGCCATTTGCTTGGCTTGGCAGCCTACCTATCGTCTACGAACTTATTTTGAAGAATTGGGAGAGTGATTTTTTATCATCCGTTATAAAATTCGCAACTTTCAAACGGCATAAATAAATCCCGCAGGTTGAAACCTATGGAACTTATTTAAGACATTGATAAACTGTGCCTCCGCTGCACTTTTTGCTTTCCGAAACGAAAAAATAAAGGAAAACTTCTCGCAGATGATGCGTTATGTACTTACTGTAGTGCATTAATGTCAGACGTCTCTAAAATGCCGTATAAGATTTATTAAAGACACAACCCCTGTGTGAAAGCTAAGTCAGCTAAAACCACATTTTTAAATTCTACACCCAACACTATCTTATAATTTTTCTGTAAAAAATTCGTTTTTTTCGATTTATTTTTCTACAATTTCCACACCATTGTGCCGTATTTCCCATAAGTCTTATCAAAAGTTTTTGCTGTTGCCAGCTTTGTTTTGCATGCAGTTTTTTGTCTTTTTTAAGTGTTTAATATCCAGCAAAAAGCACTTGTTCTTGTAGTAAGTATTCTCCACTTACGCTTGATGTTTTTTTTCGCCTGTTGTTAGCGTGCCTATCTTGCACTTGTATTTTTCAAGCACTTACTACAGCAGAACCCACCACCATCGCCATCATTGGCAAATTACAACAGCATCATTACCTCTTAAGCCTGAGCAAAATATTGGCTAAAGTATTCTTAAATGATTTTTAAAGATAAAATATGCTGTCAACTTATTCTTTTTCTTTTTCTTCCTTTTTCATAATATTTCTTATTTTATAGACTATTTTTCTTTAGTTTCGCTCTCTCCTCTTCTCTTCTACTTCTACGACGACAAGAACGTAAATAATATAATTCACACATGCCATCCATATATTTTGAATATTTTAATAGAGAAACATGTGCTCAAAAACAATTGATCTCTCTCTCTCTCTCTGTAGTATGCACAGTATCACAGTGAAAAAATAGAGCGAGAGATAGAGAGAGAGTAAGTGATATGGTCAATAACTGTTGTAATTTTTCCCACACACACACGAAATTTTTAAAGTATGTACTTAAGGCATACATATTCAAGTGTTTTTGAAGCCTACTTTAAGGGGCACATGTGCTCAATTGGGTGTAAAATAAAAACAAAAATAGGAATTATAAATTACTAGGCCTATGGTTTTCATATCATAGACCCAATTGGGGTTGTTTACGCTCAATTACATATTGGGGGACAAGATTTTTGGCTAATTTTGGAATTAATGGCCTATTGCCATTTTTGATCTCCATAACTCCATCGCTATAATTACAACGCTTTAGTCAGAATTACGACTTAGCTTCGCACACCAACCACGTTGTGTGCTTTACTTTTATCCTTGCGTGGTAGGTACAGAGTTTTTGCCAGAAGACTGCTGAGGGGATGTCTCCGTTAGAGATATTTTTTCCAATCTGCTACCCCCATAGAGTTATCGGAAGACAGATCCGAGAGAAGAAGCATAGGCGCTTGGAAAATAGACTGGATATTACGTACCTAAGAGGCTTTGGCCTTTGTTAATGGAACTAGCTTGTTGTTTGGACTCGAGAAGACCAACGACAGATTGTTAACTGATTGCCTTGTAGAACAGTGTGACATCGGACCAGTAAAGGGGAACTGGGATAGATTTCAGACAGATTTCTGCATTAAAAGTGGAGATGGGGAATGATTGAAGACGATAAAGCACCTCTTCTTCGTTTATCCTAATCTTTGTAGAAGTGGGTTAATTACCCTTGCAAATGGTGGGTATACATTTTCTGTAGCTTGCCGGTATCTTATCTGTCCTGTGGTCTACCAGCATTACTCTGGCTAAGGAGAGTGTTTCATAGAACGATGTGCTCAATTCAACGAGAACAAACAGTCCAAAGGGTGGATCATACATACCATTAGTACCAGAAAGCAAACATATGTAGGTGATTCGAGGTTAGTATGAGACAGCCTGGCTAAGCTGAATCAGGGCATGTACTGCTGGATCCCAGGCCATCCGAGAATTTACGGCAATGAGCAGGAAAATGAGTTCGCGGTTGATTAGGTTCCATGCCGCTGATGGGGCCGTTACCCTTTTTCTTAAGTGGGAGGAAATGTTTGGAAGGATAAGAGAGCTTTAAGTAATGCGTCAGAGTTTCCAGAAGTTGCCAGAGCATTGCAACTGACTTTTTAACTAGCCGCTGTAGACTTAATGAACACATATCCAGATTGAGAATCGTCTTAAGCACTGTGCGCTGTTAATGCATATTATACGAAAACACTTGAATGCTTATCGAATACTAGGCAGGGAGTTATCTACGATTGATAGTTCTTACTATGAAACTAGAGAAGTGTATCAAACCCATATACAATTTTACAGTAATTTGTTGAGTTTCTCTTCTAATTCGAGTAACCGTCAATCACAATGGGCCTAAATGCCGGTTTAGGTGGAACCTTTTCCTTCGAAGGGGAAGACCTAACCTAACCTAACTTTTGAACTGCCCTCTTATAATTAAACCTTTGTTCCATTCTAATTGAATACATTTCAGATCATAAAGTGCATTTAGTTTGTGAGGTAATAAGGTATTGCAAAAGAGCCTATGCATTCATATTCTTCATATCTTCAAGTCGTGACTATTTGCCAAAAAAAAAATTAAATTCTATTTGTAAATGCCTATGAATATTATATTGCGCATCTATGTAATACGTTTTCATTTCACTTTTATTTTATTTGACCTCAGAATTATTTTTTCTTGTTCTTGTTCTTCTTTTCTTTTATTGTTGGCCTGTGTGAGTCTGACATTTTAAAAAATGCATGGAACGGAACAAATGAATGAAAATAATTTTGTGCTTTGAAATATTTCTGTAGCTTTTGCCACTTGACATTTTCGTTCTGTGATTTATATTTGAGTTTAATTTGTAAGAGTCATTCATTCATTCATATGTTCATTCATACATATGTACGTTCATTCGTTCATTCCTGTTTGCTTTTAAAGGCTTGTAATAAAATAATGCCATGCCATTGCATCTAAAGAAATATTGTGTTACAATGGGACGAGAATTGTGGAAAGAAATATTTCTTTAAGGAACTGCTACAGAAATTAAAAAATAAAATTGGACTGAGAGTTTAGGTTTGGCTTTAAAGATATATTGAATTTACGAGAATTTACAAACTTCATGAGGCTGCTTATTGTCAACGAGGATAATTCCTTGCCCGGCTTCTCATATGCAATCAGGAGAGACTTCTTAGCACTGCACTGGTTCCTAGTAAGTTTTCAGATGCTTTTTTATCTTGAGAAGAGCCTTAGTAACTCTCTTTCTTCCCTTTCGCCGAGTACTTGCTCTCAAACATATCTGTCTACACAGAAAAGTTGTAACCCTGTCAGAGGCATGAAAACTTATTTTCCTGCCAGCTCATATGCCTGGTCGGTGGCGTTAATTCCTACATACTCCATATACTCCAGCTTGCCACTACAGTTCTACACTATTATCCTGTCTACAATATCTACACTATTATCGAGTTAACCTCTTACGGATGGTGTGCTTAGATGGCGGCCTGAATTTCAAATAGTGTTGCAAAGCCCTGTCTTTGGACTTTCTGTTCAAGGTTAATTGAGCATAGACTTTCGTTTGGAAGATACACGTGAATTTTCTCATGAGTTCTGAATATCTACGTTACTGTCTCCATATATGTTCTCGACTCATGTCTACACCTATATCCCTAAAAGAGTGCCTTCTCTTAATATTGCTGCATTAAATCTTGTTAGCATTTCTCAAAATCATAGAGTTTACTGGTTGTGTCCAGAGGACAATTAAGCCGCTCTATTTGTCAGGTCACGATGACGTAAAAATAGCGAAATGATTTGATGCGCTTCACTCTAGGCGAACAATCAGTAAAAAGTCGATAAAAAATGCGAAAAATCGATAAAGTCTGGTACGTCCGCAACATGGACTATTCATTCACCAACGAATAGTTATTAAGCAGTTGAAGAAAGCTGATAGAAGATTGGTGTGTGGGCATCAGGAAAATAATAATAATGGACTCAGTTTCATTTTGCCATTCACTGGTTCTGAAACGATTGATTACTGTTGATGACAACTGGATCACGTACAATAATAACGTGCACATTATTATCGTAGAGTAAGCAAGTTGAGGCTTTGCTGACGGTGGTAAAGCCAGGTTTAATTGATTCTGACCACTACTGTCAACAAGATTGAGAGATTAAAGCAAGTAATTCAGTTAAAACGGCTGGAATTGATTAACGGAAAAGGTGTTGTTGTCTCAGATTTTGACAACAACAGATTACACTCATCTTTGATGATCCGACAGAAAATGAAAGAGCAGAGTTGGAAAGGTTTGATGTATCTGTTGTATAGTCCGGATCTTTTACTTTCAAATTGTAATTTGTTTCGGTCTCTGTAAAACTTTCCTAACGGTATAAATCAGGTCTAATTGATATTAAGTTCAATGATAATGCAGTACAATACATATTGAGTTCCGATAACACACACTCTAAATATTTTCGATTGTATTTGCCTTTTAAAGAATTTCCTGGCTTAACAATTGCATTTCCTTCTATTCCTACATAATTTAACTTTCGGTAATAATTACGAACATAGTTCAATTATATAACGGTAATAAATCATTATTAATTATAATTAACGAAGGTTCTCTTAAATGTACAAACAAATCGAATAACTCAACCCCAGGCCTTTTTGAAAACAAAATGTCAATGAGGCGTAATATCTAAAAGGCTGTTCAATTTAAAATGTAATTACAGTAGGATATTAGGGTGGTAATTGTTGAAGGAAGACTATTTATTTTTAAATGCTTTTATTTTATTTTATTGCTTTAAATTGATCTTTTGTAGCAAATATAAACATTTAATATTGTAAAGAACAGGCCTATTGTTTTTATAAAGACAGACAGATACAGAGATAGTGTAACAATATTATATTGTTATTCTTAATAATGATGAGCAATAATGGTATTAATGATGGCAAATTATTGTTTCATATTTAAAACAGAAAATTCATTAATTGTATGTAAATAAATAACAGAAGCACAGTTCAGAGCAAATTAATAGCAATATCATGTGATATTTCATGTTGCTTATTAAGTACATAGATTTTCTCTCTTTTATAAGTACTCTCTTGTTGCTATAAATGTTCTCTTGAGTAATTAAATAGAAATGCTTTAATAGTTAAACAAATTCCTGTGGTTTTGCTCTACATTTACATGACTGCATCGCAAATATTTGCATGTATAATGAAAGCAACTACAACTACATATACAGCAAATATAAACAAAATACCTACACAAGCCACCCACAATATTGAGTTACTCTTTCGGTTTCTCTCTGTCTACCACTCTCTCTATCACTGTTTCCCATCGTCCCATTAAGGTATACTCAAATGCATTAAAAACCCAGAATTTCTTTTTAACCGATGAGGGTAATAACTGTTAACAACAACTCTCTTCTTAATGAACTTTTGTTTTTCTTTTTTTTTTGCTTTTCTTTTATTAGCAAGAGAGTTGTAAAAGCAATGTACTCTCTCTATTTATAAGTGTTGTTGTTTTTTATGTAAATCCTTGTATTGTTTCGAAATTAAAAGAACTTTGAAGGAGTGTGGAGAGAGGGAAATTAGTCGCGCTAATTAATGTAAATGTTTTATCAAAATTTCTCTCTTAATAGGTTTTATTTTTAAGAGATTTTTTCCTATTTCATTCATTAAATTTGCCGACATTTTTATTTTGTTTATGTAGGAAAAAAAACCAGAAAAAAATGTAAACAAATAAAAATTATTAATTAATAAATAAATATTAAATGATCTGATCCTGTTGTATTATTTATTAATTATTTACATAAATTTATTTATTCAGACATGCCAAGTGTACGTATGTATGTATGTGTGTAATAAAAAAAATTTAATATTTTCCAATAATTTTAAAAGCCATTGGCTGCACTGTGCTGTGCTATGTGCTCGGTGTGCCAATGATGTCCCAAAGAAATTTCATTTACAAATGAAAAGTTAAATAAAAACCATCTTCATATACACTCAATATACATACACTCAGAGAATATTTTTGCAATTTTAGGTTATAAAGAGAAAACTAAATTTAAATACATAATACATGGCAAAGCTTACTTAATTTCACATTGGGGCAATGCCCTAGAACTGACATACAAGTCTTAATTAGCAGTTCTAGACAATCAGCATTAGAATTTCACAGTTTCATCAGCCAAATTGGAAACCAGCCTCTAAATCAAATGAATTTGGTGGTAGATTAGAACTTCGCAGCTGAATCATGTAAGCTGAAAATCAGCCTCTAAGTCCAATGAGTTTAGTGATCGATTCGATAACAAGAAACTTTAGCTCCGTAAGTCTATCAAGAAAGGTTTATTGAGAGACAGACGTTGACAATTAACGTAGACAGTATTCATTTCTTCATCCATAGATCTATAACGCCCACAGGCGAGTCTGGCAATATTCCTGCTCAGTCTAAGACTTGTTAGCATCAAAGAGAAATGTACCTTTGCTTGATAGAAAGTTTAACAGAGTTCATCGGCGACAGAATTATTCCACATATTTGTGTGACTAGGAATCGATATTATACTATGTTCAGACATGCTCTTCGATTATTTGAGTACAATATTTTAAGTGTTCAGATATAATATAAGCAATATTCATTTGACAGCTGGTAAACAAAGCAGCTGTTTGTTTCAAAAACATTGTTGTTTTTTTTTTTTGTTTTTTCTGTTTGTCGTTGACATTTGAGTTGTCAAATATCAGCAGAAAGTGTTCGGAAATATTCTCACTGAACGTACTTATGACAGTGCTGTATTTTAAGTTTTACTCAATATTATAACAATTTGTGTATTTATTGCACAATAATTAATTGAACTTTTATATGAAATATTGACCTCAATAATGGCGTTTATTGCGATTTACGCACTAAGAGTGCATGCGTGAACATAGTATTAGACTACTATTCGTAGCACATGAAAAATAGTTAATACCGCTTGGATGTGAGAGTGTATAGAATCTCTAAGAGTAGAAGAAACCCAGCTCATGGTCAGTTTCGCAGTGTAATTAATGCCTATTACTTCGACGTATGACACACTGCGTGAGCCAGGAAGATGGAGAAGAGATATTTTCAAAGATTAAACCCTTTGGAAAAAATTCCACAGCCTATCTTATTTTCTAGTTTTGAGTCACTGCTTATATTCAGTTCCACAGCGTAATTAATGCCTCTTACTTCAATATATAAGACACTACTTGAGTCAGGAAGACGGAGAAGAGAGATTTTCACAGATTAAATACTTTGGAAAAAATTCCACAGCCTATCTTATAACCTAGTTTTTTGGAAACGTCTCTTCAGACTTCCACAGAACGGCCACCGTCTTCCCTGCTTGGAATTCTTGTAAGAAAGGAATTGAAATTCTTGTAAGGCTGGTAAACTTGTAAGAAAGCGAACTTGTAATGGAGCCGGAAACTTTCTTTCGCAGTGGAAGGCCAGGTACTTGGAAGTATATGATCACGGAGAGATGGAGATTCAAGCCAAATGTGTGTGAGGAATCTAAATCTCTGTTGGATAGTTAAAATAGGAGCAGATTTTGGTCATGCATTATATTATCTTTTCACAGGGTACTGTACACTTAGAGACCACTTGTTCAGAAGGGGGATCGCCACGATTTCAATATCTAGATTCGGAATTGATAAGATTGATTGATCATTAGAACAAATACTTCAAACCTGTGCGATGCAAATGCATATTAGAGAGTAATATCTGAATGCCTATCAGATGCTGATCAGAAAATGGGGCAATAGGATTCCATAGGACATTACAGGGGATACCCTAGATAGCTTGAGGGGAGACAGCCAGCATGATAGATCATATGGCTGCACTAATATGGCATCTCTGCATGGCAATAATAAGTAGGAAACACACGAGAATATTAGATTAAAGAAGGTAATGTGACGGCCCTTCTTAAAGAAAGGAGGCTCATTTAGGCTAGAATTTAGGGCCGTTGTTGTGATGTCACAGTCAAATATTCCCAAAGGAAACCAACCCGAGCCTGATCTTTTGACAGGATACTGTACACTTAGAGGCCACTTGTTCAGAAGGGGGATCTTCCCGATTTCAATGTAAAGATTTTGAAATGAAGAGATTGAAGCTGTGCGGTGCAAATTTATCTCAGATGGAAATATCTGAATGCCTATCAGATGCTGATCAGGGAATGCGGCAAAGAATATTACAGGGGATACCCCCTATATAGCTTGTGGGGGAAATTGTCAGTATAATAGATCGTATGGTCGCAGTAATATGGCATCTGTGCATGGCAATAATAAGTAGGAAACACACGAGAATATTATATTAAAGAAGGTAATGTGACGGCTCTTCTTAAAGAAAGGAGGCTCATTTAGGCTAGAATTTAGGGCCGTTGTTGTGATGTCACAGTCAAATATTTCAAGAGGCAACCAAGCCGAGTCCAAAATAAATCTTGCTTTTGTAGAAACCTTTGTATTTGACATACCGGCTAAGGATATAAAAAAAAAAAAAATAAGAGGACAGAAACCTCCGAATTTCAATGCCAAAAGCAGGGCAACTGGCACATTAGGTGAAAAGCAGTCTCTTTCTTCAGCTCAAAGCCACAGCTCCTTCAGAAGTCAGTTGCGCGAATGCCAAGTCTTTCGGAAGAGACAGGCGTAATTATGTGAGAAAAGAAAATTTTATTGGTATTTATTGATGACGTAAAGGATATTTTTAATCCTTAAAATCTATTGTAATGAAAAAGATTATTTCGATATCCTTTTTTTTTTACTAATTTTTATATTTAGACTGTAACACAATACCATCAGACATCATCCCCCCCAACCACAATGTAAGCGATATCAACTCGGTTTAAAAAAAGAATAAAAAAAACATTTTTTTTTTCGGACCAATTTAAGCTGTTCTTTACGATACCCTGGGGTCTCTATAGATGTTTACGAACAAAAATAAAAAATGGAGAAAAAACTTTAAAATTTTACAAACTATTGTGGAAAGCATTTTTTACATCCTTTTTTATAAAAAAAAAAAACAAAAAACCAGGAGTATAAAGCGGGATCGCATAAATTTTCATTTTCTATATAGAAATCTAGGGTTGTAAAGTAAAATAGAAGAAGAATTTATTTTTAGTTTTTTGTTCACTTCGTGAACATGGAGAATAAAAGGCCAAAACCATAAAAAAACTTGTAAGTTTTTGTTTTCGTTCTACCTTCTGCTGTTGCTAGTGCTGTGGCAAGTAAATGTAGCAGCAGTAGTTGTTGTAGCAGGCAGCCAACAACTAGCATTAGCGAGGGCAAACAACAAAAGCCAACGCGTTAATGTTTTGGGCTGATAGCGATGAATAATGGCAACAAAAACGAATGTTTTTATACGAAAAATTTAAAATTTGTTTTCTATTTAATTTAAAAATAATAATAAAAAAACATGATAAATTATTAACTTTTTAACTTTTATTTTCATATTTCACAATATTTTATGTTGCATTTATTCATTGTTTTATGACAAGAGTCCTCCATCCTCTATCCATGCTCTCTGAAGGTTTGTGTAAAGCTGTTGTAACGTCGGGTTGTTATCCTTCAAAGTGTATGAAAATATTCAACTTTTTGTGTTCATATTACAGAGCAACTGATACGAGATAGAAAGGAGTATTGAATGAAAATCAATTACCATCAATAACTGCAAGTGTATGTATGTAGGGCAAGAACATATTTTTTTTTTCCAGATAATGGCATGGAAATTCGCTATAAGGGTGGCCTATTTATATGCATAAAAAGCATTTTCATGAAATGAACAATTTTTTTCATCATATTGAGGAAAATAATACTTGCAAACCCTGTACGCAGTGGAGGTTGCCTTCTTCATGTGGTTGGAATAGGTGAATCAATACATAGCAGCTTCTGTACTAACTTAGACGTATGCAAACAGCGTCTGTATTGTCTAGGCAGATAGAAGAAATCTGAAAACAGCTTAAATGGAGATGAGCGCATGTTGGCATAACAGGATTAATGGGTACCTTTTTTACAACGGCGCTGGAGGCTATGTTGGACTTAAGTCCCCCCCACACATTGAAGTGAAGAGCCAAGCTTTGCATACTGCGGTTAAGTTGATGGGAAACATCTCTACCATGACATTTATTAGGCAATTTCGGCATCTAAGGAATCGGTGAGCTGACAGCTAACTGGCTCCTGAACCAAACCAGTACACTTCATGGTTTTGGGAAGTGCTTCGCAATGAGATTTATTGACAATAAATGGATGGAGTAATCTGTCAGTCTTAAAACAGGAGCAATTTTGTGGTATAAAGATGGGTTAAGAAAGTATCTTAGAACAAAGGCAGGAGTTTTTGGCACCAGAAAGAAAAATTCCGAATCCATAGAGAAATTTGCAGACATCTTCAACTCGGAAGTTTTTGCCATGAGGGATGTGACAAATTCAGTTTAGATAGAAGGGGCAAAAGACAGGACATAGGCTCGCAAGGGGTTAAATCCAAAATAGTATGGAAGTGTCTAGAGACGCTGTATCGGTTAGGTAGGGAAAATATGACTATACTCTGCTGGATCCCAGATCATGTGGGAATTCTCAGCAAGAAAAAAGTAGACAAGCTTGCCATGACGGCAACTTTTATGCCGCTGCTTGGGCCAGAACCCTTCTATGGAATGACAGCGGATGTTAGAAAACCTATGCTCAACGAAAGGGAAGATAAAGACAAACCAAGCAATCAAAGCCCTTTATGGGAAATTACATTAAGAGGAGATCTAAGTCATGTATCAGAATATCTTGGAATAATCCAAGGTTGATAATTGCTCTTTTGACAATGCACTGAAGACACGGGTATCTTTATTCGAAATTTCGATTGTCTTGAGTCTATCATATAGATCCTGCAACGTAGAGAATGAGTGCAACCTTGAAACCTGTAGAACAATAATGCATCTCGGAAGGAGACGCTTGGTTGCAGTTCAAGCGCTAGGCATAGAAATATTATTGTTGACACCGAGCAGAACATTGAAATTTGTCAGGATAATAGGCAAGGAGGAGATATAATAGGAAAGGAGAGTACAATAGACCGTAAGGGCACAGTACTAAGATTACTCTTTACAATGATAATAATAATCTTAACGGGTTCGTTTCATATGGGCTTCACTTTTCAATACTTTTTTTACACCCAAGTGAAGAAGTGCATGAGTTCTTATACAGTTTCGGTGCTAATGATGCATTTTTTATTTCTCTACAATCCTTTAAACAAATCAAAGTCTTAGGAAAGCAATGTTTTCAATTAGATGTATCTACTATGAACAGTTTCTGGGATGATAGGGTTGCAATTGTTCCTTTTGAAAATTGTTTGTTATTGTTGTATTTTAATAAGGCCAAAGAACTTTGCCTATTGAATCATACACTTAAAATTGTTTTAAGTTTTTCATTGATTCGTTTCTGGAGTGCAGCCAAGCACTTTAACCACTACATTATGCCACATGTAAAGTCCTATTTACCGTGGTGCTTTACTAGGATACGTTTGCATTAATTTTATAATTGCCAGTCTATTTACCGTGTTAGGAGCCATGTGAATAAATTACAAATTGCAAGGTGGTGTGCATAGCCGAAGGAGATATGCAATGGAAATATATTCAGAAATGCAAAAAATTTTGTAAATTTCTATTAAACTGCATAAATATTTTATGCTCTGGGAAGCACTTCTACATATTTGCAAATAATTTCTTTTCTCAAGTAATAAGAAAATATCCTTTATTTATTATTTATAAATGGAAACAAAATAAACTAGAGGAAGAAAATATGTAATTTTTTTTTTGCATATTTCTCCTTAAAAAAATAAATCCTGCTCTCTAAGCATGTTTGAGTTCAGTGTGCGAGTATGCAGCCAGTATATGGATACACATCTTGAATGTAGTTTTTTAGTATCGTGTATCGTGTATTGTATCTCTGTATTCGCTTTAAATTTTCTGTCTAGAAATGTTGCTTTACCGTTAAGCAAAAGGTGAAATTGCATCTTGTTTTTTCTGTTTCATTTTTTTTTTCCTTGTCGTTGTACTTTAAATGGAAATTGTTTTGTATGGAATATGAAAGACAGTGGTTTGAGAAGACGAATCTTTGTATAACATCCCTAACCTTTTGATTGTTTCTTTTTAATGAATTTTTTTTCTTTCTTTTTGTCTCTTTTCAGCTTAAATTTGAAATACTCTCTTTGGACACTCTATATTTCCCCTTTTTTGCATAAAAATTTATTCCCAACTTAATATTAGCCAACCTACCCCCACACCCCCTATAATCCTGAAGCCTAACTGAGAAATTGAATGTAAAAAGTGCAGTAAAATGTCGAAAGTACCATTTCCACAAATAAAAAAGGAACATGAAATGCTACCAAAATGTCATTCGATGATAACACAAATTAAACAGGCTTCGGCCGGTGCAGCCTCAGGTTTTCTAACACGATTCCTAACACAACCGTTCGATGTACTTAAGATACGTTTTCAACTGCAAGTGGAGCCGTTAAAGCATACACCGGGTAAGCCAGCAGCTAGCAGCTCTAAGTATACATCAATGCTGCAAGCCGCCCGTTTGATATACAAAGAAGAGGGCCTGTTGGCCTTTTGGAAGGGCCACAATGCTGGCCAACTGTTGACCATTACGTATACGGTATTTCAGTTTTGGTCGTATGAACAAATCAATTTGGAACTGCGTCACTATGAGTATCTGAATGAAAGTAAACATTTACGGAAATTTATTAGTGGCGGTTTGGCTGGCTGTGTTGGTGCCACCATATCCATGCCGTTTGATGTTGTCAGGACCCGTGTTATTGGCCAAGATCCGCATCTGAAACATACGAGCATTTTCAAATTGGTACCCATTATCCTACACCAGGAAGGTTTCTATGGCATTTTCCGTGGTCTGGGCACAACGCTGATACAAATTGCTCCCCTAATTGGTTTCAATTTTATGTTCTATCATCAGTTTAATGATTTCTATAAGACCTACATAAGTCGACATCCCGATGAACAGCCGCCCGTTCTGTGGGCCTTATTTAATGGCTGTGTAGCTGGTGTTGTTTCTAAAGTGGCTGTGTACCCTTTGGATTTTATTAAGAAACGTTTACAACTGCAGGGTTTCCATCACGATCGCAAAACTTTTGGCCGCAATCAACAGTGCAGATCAATTAAGGAGTGCATACAATTGACATTGCGTGAAGAAGGCATTTTGGGCTTCTATAAGGGCATGTATCCTACACTATATAAGAGTGGCTTGACAACAGCTTTCTACTTTAGTTTCTATGATATATTTAAGAAGCTTTGGGTACCCGAAACCTGTGACAATTAAAGTTGGTGAGATAGTATGTGTAACGCAAAAAAGGCTTTAAATTTTAAGTTTAGTTTTAATTTTATTTCTTCTTCTTTTCTTTTCGAACGAAATATGTCCACATTGAAAAATCGTATGATGCTCAAATTAACAAAAAAAAAAAAAAAAAGAAAAGTAATTAATTATCGATATTTAAATAAAGGAAATACTAATTTAATTTGTAAAGGATTAACATGTGTTTTCTTTTTATCCTTTTGGTTTCTTCATAATTTTGGTCTAGACAAACCACTGTAGCAAGAGCATGCATGCAAGTTTATATCTTTCCTTTCTAACCATATTGTAAATATTTAAGTGTGATATTCGGGTAGTGGTAGTAGTGCTATGCGTGTGTATATATTGTAAAGAAGCTCAAGTGCTCGCTTTCTCTCTACCCAGTTTCATAATAAAATTCTTTATGTTTTTCTTTTCCTTTTTTTAATATTCATTTCGAGAAGATAAACAAAAACAAAACGAACAAAAAGTAATAATAAGTTATAGAATATCTTGCATATACTCAAGCGTTTAAACTTGTTTTTTGTATTTTTTTTTTTCGAGTAAAGAAGTATCGCAGTGAATGCAACAACCACACCCCCCTCCCTTGCAATATAAAGTTTTATTTGTAATGTAAACAGCATTAAGCATCATGCATGATGCAAGTAAGTTGAGGCAGCAGAGAAAACAAATATGAAATCAAATATGGCGGCGTCAATTTAATGTTTCCGTGTGTGTTATATATAGACCGACAGATGGTTATGGTACTTAATTGTTCTGGGAGTTTATTTTATTTTGTTGTTGTTGTTTCGTTTAATTATAAGAGACAGATGTTTTCTTCTTTGTAGCCTGTAGCTTTTCATCGTGAAGAAATTTTGGATATCAGGGAAGTTGGAGCCATAAACCAAAGTTCCAAAAAGTCTTGCAATGTACATTGAAATTATATGTTGTTGTTGTAATATTTCCAGACTTTGTTGAGCCCTCAGATTTCAAGATTCTACAATAGGCTTCCCTTAAATATATACAGTGACTTGCATGTGTATGGTTCACATCAAATTCGATCCAGCATTTGAATTTAAAGATGACGCATAGTTTTGGGGCTTGTTTTGTATAAAAACTGTAACTGGAGTATGGAGGACTTCCAATACTCTCTGTCCTGGAAACAAATTCTTAGGAAGGAATTGGGGTCTAAAGCCTTCACACAAGTGATCAGACGGATGTCCGATATATTGGAATCGCTAGGCCAGACACAACCCATTCCATGATACGGCAGCTACGAAGATCCGCTTGCATTAGTATTGCTGGCGCATTGCTTACTTCCGGTGCAGCTTTATTGTGAAGACCCCATAGCTAATACGAGTCTGTGCTTATGGGCGACTAAGCTAGTGGAACAGAATAAATTTTTATTTTTATTCTGTATTTTCGTTTATCGTTTCTTCAAGAAGGATAGGTGTGTGGCAAGGCTGGCCCCGTTATTATTTCCTAGAATAACAGCAAGTCTATTTGTCGTTGCCTAGAAACAAGTCTTCATGACTCAATGCTGCCTAACCTTCTTATTAATTTCATTAGTGATGTTATCCTCTCTGTGGGAGCAAGGTACAAAGGGCTTACTAGTTCGAGATTGAATGCTTTTCATTTTCTACATTCGAAAATCGTGAACAAAATTTGTTCGTCGTCTCCTGGGTTTGAATCACTTGGACTTGTAAACGAGCAATTTATCCACGCCAGATTAAATATTGATCGCTCGAAAATTTTAAAGAAATTGGGAATACATCTACGCTGAATAGAATAGCTACACTGAATAGAATTCTGTAGTCGCTGTAGTCTAGTAGTTAGTGTTTTGGCTTATTAGACGTTCAAGCCAGGCCGTGGTTCAAACCCCAGGTCAGACATAAATATGAAATATGAGAAAATATTTCTTCGGCGATTTCCTTTCAGCAGATTTCTGGCAAAAACTTTGAAAGCAAATAAAATTGCCATGAAAAATCAGCACACAACATAAGTGCTGAGAGAAGCTAGGCCGTAATCCTGTAATGACCAATTATGTATGAATAGAATAGACAACTTCAAAGAGAATGGCAGCTGCAAATCGTTTGTAAAGCCTTTCCTCCGGCAAATGGTGCAACAGCAAAGGATCTATGAACTTCAGTAAAATAAATTTTGATTCAAATATTTTCATATGCCGTAAAGCCTGTCTAAGTCGGATGAATAAATTGAAATTCAATTCATTCCTTCCTTTCTGTCTTGGTTCAATTGTTTGCTTTTGCCCTTTTTGGTACTTTTTTCTTTAAAAACAGTTTTCAAGCATTTTTAAACCTTTTTTTCATTGCTGCTTTCTTTAATTCTACTTTTATTTGCCTGTCAGCGTTTTTTCTTCTTTTTTTTTTTTTTTTTTGAATGCCAATAGCAGAGTGAACATATTCTACTACCTCTGCCGTATTGTTTTTATCGCTCATACGTACGAGTTTATTAGCCTAACGGCTGAATTCTTGTTTAAAACATTTTCAACATGAAATATAAAATTTTTTTATGCTCTCAGTAGCTGTTTAAAAATTAATGCCTGAATGGATTTTTTTGTTTTTTTTTTTTTGTTTCGTTCACTGTGTATCATAGGGCTGTTAAACTGGCGTGGAGAAAAAAATATGGAAAAATTATGAATTGGCCTTGCAACCCCCACCTTTATATTGTGTAATGATTTACATGCATATCAACGTTTTTTTTATTGTTGTTGTATTTCATTTCATTTCATTTCATTTTTTTATATATTTCCATCAACACTCTGTTAATTTTCGAAACTTAAAAAAGAACACTCAGAGGGGCACATTAAAATGTTAAAAAAAATATTTTTTTTTGTAGGCATGCCCCCAAGGTAATATTAAAACAACAAAAATTCACAATAAAATATTAATGAGTCTTATAAATTGAAAATTATAAACGAAAATAACAAAAAAAAAAGAAAAATAAAAAAATGGCTTAAAATATTACAGATTAACATGGAAAAAATCAATGTTTCGCGAACTGCCTCGAAAAGAGGATGTATTTCAAGGCAAATAGAAACTTCAATCACTTTCATAGTGAAACTTCACCTCAAAAGTGGATCAAACATTAGAAGACTATTCGGGCAGATTAATTTGTCTGCTTGATATTATAGGAAAATGTCCCGAGAGAGCAATTTAGTTGTAAGAGACATGTCTACACTGATTGGATGGCATTCCCGCCTTCTATTTAGAAATTTAGGATTTAAAAATAAGGCACTTCCTGGTGCTTATCTGCTCTGAAAACGAAATAAAAAGGCCTCCATTGCACTCTTTGCTTGTAATAGTGTTGGTAAAATAATTGGTCTCAGACCAAGATTGATTCATTGGACCAATACAGCAGTAGTCAGACCGGTATTGGATTACGGATATTTTCTCAATTTGATAAGGCGGGTACAGGTTCCATTTGCCTTATTATTACTACTGCATTGCGTACCACACTTACCTCAGAGTTCAGGACAATTTTTCGAACTCTAGGACGGTCTAAGGCTACCATGAAGCTCCCAACGATGTAGCAGAAGAGTACAATGTTCATATCACGTGGGTACCGCCAACATAAAACTGCAGAGAAGATGAATTGGCCAGATATAGTATAATCATTGAACATTCGGGTAGGTCCTCTACATTGAGAACCCCATTAAAAACCTGCAGTTTTGCGATTGATAATGCATTAAAAAAATTGCCCTTAATACTGCATGAATAGCAGGATATCACAGCAAATCTGGCAAAGAGCAGATGAAAAGCGTACTGAATTTCAGCTCAGACTTCAAAGGAAGACGGTTAATGTAGGTTTTGAAGTATGTATTCCTGGCATTATTATGCGAAGCTTTTGTCTTGGCGATATGGCAAATTACTTATCCTGCAGGAGTTAGAGAGACGAGGAAGAAAGTATTCTGCAGCTGTTTGCTACATAACATATTTAGGGTTTCTGCTTTACAGATAATATCTCTGAACTGTCAAGAATGATATCGAGAGGTTAAATTACTTTATCAGAAGCTCTGGATGACTCTAAATGGAAAGACTGGTGTATTACAATCGGTCACTTGTGGCCTAAGTACATCTACTATCTATCATTCATACTGTCATGCATGTTTTACAGATTCATTAATAGATTATGGATTATTTATGTATGTAAACAATGCCATCAATAGTTCAGTAATATTTTCCTTTCTTTCGATTCCTTGTAAAATTTTTAATTTCTTTTCTTTCTTCAAGGTTTCATTTCCCAATTGAAATTTCACATATTTTTGGCTACAGTTTCCTATTTATTTAACCTCCTACTGTTAATGCCATTGTAAGCCCAAATATTTGTTGCTCATTTTTTGTTTTGATGTGTTTCGTGTAGCCCTCCACCAATTTAAATATTTTTCTTTGAAATTTACTTTCAGTTACAGTCTAGAAAAATAAACTAATTTTGCATTTTGTTTACTCTCTCACTTGCTCTCTCCCTTTCTCTCTCTTTTTGTATGTGTGTGTGTTTTGTTTATTTTTTCTTGATTTTTATTTGTTGTTATTGTTCTTTTTTTTTTTTGTTTTAGCAGAATGTCTTTTTTTTTCTAATTTATTTGTTTATTTTTTATTACACTTTGAACCCTTTTTTCCTATTCTCCTGTTTGTTTTTTTTTTTTTTGCTCTTTTAATATCTAAACAATATTTGTAAGAGAATGTGTGAATGTGTGTTAGTGTGAGTTAAATACAGTGGTTGTGTTTACTGCTCATTTTCTCTCTCTCAGCAATATATAGCGTTGGGTTATCCGTTTAATGGGTTTAAAACAACACTAAACGGTTTCTAGCAAGGCTATCAGCTGTAAAAATATTTTTCATTTGAAGTCTCATTTATTTAACGAAAGGTTGGCTACGTATTTACCAATATCAATCGTTCAACAACGGAAGAACACATTAAAAATAGTTTCAAAATGTGAGTACCCAAAAAGTGATTCAAAAATGGCCAATTTTCTATCATCATCAGGGTGATTATGGTCATCATAATCGACCCACTGTGCAAGGATTTCGAAATATTATAAATGAATTTAAAAAGCCTGGAAACATTGGAGACTGGGTAAGACCTGTCCAACATGGCAATATATGCACTGCCAAAAATATCGCTTCTGTTAGAGAAAGTCTGGCAATAATCGAAATTTATCGATACCACCACGTCCTCTACAATTGTGCCTTAAAGGGTATTTTGCATTCGGGTTAATAACTCCGTTCATTGAAATCCCAATTCACGCTATAATTAAAGCCGGCTGACCACTATACACAAAGCTCTAGAGATGCTGATTAAGTGCTATCGTAACAGGCTTTCAATGCAAAATTTTCTTCACCAGTGAAGCTTATTTAACCCTCAACGGTTACGTCCATAAACAGAACGAAGGCGCATGTGGAGTGTGGAGAACACAGAAGTGATAGTGGAAATATCATTATAACCCTAAAGACTAAAGGTTTGTATCACATTATGGTCTGAATATATCTTTGGGGCGTATATTTTCGCTAACGACGCTAGGAGAACCATTTGAACCACTTCGGAGTGTAACGTCCGTATGATAATACATTTTTTTTGAGAATCAACTGAAGATTATGAACTGGGCGGTTTGCGGTTTCAGTAAGATGGTGGCACGAGCTATACAATCTGACCAATTGTGGCTTTAATATGAGAGACTATGACTTTTAGAATTTCCTGGCATTACAACCCCTTAGTCAGGCTTACAATCTAGCTTCTCACACCAATCATGTTGTGTGTGTTAATTTAATCCATGGTGGCAGGACGTACAGCTTAAAGTCAAATCCGGACGACAAATTTTTGGGAGAAATTTTATTTTCATTCTCAGAGCTTTTGCCAGAAACATTTTTGTTCATATTTCCTTTGATTCGTGATGTATGAATTGGGGTTTGAAGCATAGATTTTCGTGTAATAGGCCGGTCACTTCATGTGTTTCACTTGATTTTAATTTTGAAACCAATAAATGGATAACCCTTTATATAAAATAAAATGTATAATAATATTTGCATTTTTTGCCTTGTTTCCTTTATTATTATTTGCATTGTTGTTGTTTGTTTCAAAGTAACTGTTGCTGTAAGAGCAAAGCGAAGCAGAAAAACTACAAGTAATAGTTGTGGTGTAAGTACATAGTAGTGGTAGTGGTAGTGGTAGTGGTGGGACTACCCAACAAACCAAACAATAATCAAAATATAACTACATTTTAAAATAAACTTATCATAATAGATTTTCTACAACATTTCATAAGCGTACTTATGATGGGTTATTTTTTGTTACAGTTTTTCAAGCGTGATTGTAAACAACTTATGCTAGCAATAGTTTTGTAATCGTTTTCGCAAAAGATATGCCGTTATAATATTGCGTCATGTTCTTGTTATTGTTCTTTTTCTTTTCAGTCTTCTTTTGCTTGACAAAACAGGTGTGCTTTGTGTTTTTTTAAGAGTGTTTTTTAATAAATTATAAAATAAAAATAATATAAAATTTGTGATTAAAAAAGTTGCAAGATGATGAAGTTACAAGATGACTAAAAATTTTCGGATTCATTTGTAAGTTAAACTAAAAATATATTTCGCTATAGCTTTCTAATATTTATTTCTTTTTATTCAAAGGCAAAAGAGCTCCAAACTGTAGCAAAGACTCCAAATTTGACCAAAAAATGTTAGAGGAAACTATTAGTATGCTAGAAAGGAACAGAAGAAAAAAAGAGTGTCCGTAGCCTGAGCACATCAAAAGCCATAAGAAGTAAAATAGTGTACGTACAGAATTTATCCATTTATTAATACATTCCTTTTTTAATTTTATAGATGCCGCAATTTCTATTGGATTGGGGGAGGGCGAATATATTAGAAGCACAAAATCATATTTATATATATAGTTTATAAATGAAAAAAATAGCAATAAAATAATTAAAACTATATAAAATAAAAATCTTTATTTTTTCATTGAATTTAAAAGCTTATAAAAATATTACGAAAGTAAGCTTATTTCATAACTACACTTCTAAGCTTGTTATATACCTTAACTTGTAATATTATCGCAAGGGTTCAGTTTTCTTAATAAAATAATTGTTAACAAGCCATTCATAATAGTTATCATAACAGTTTTGCAAACCTAACGCTTATGGTAGTAAGTTTGTTACAAACTATTTTGAAAGCCTTTTGGTTTATTGGGTATGTTAACATAACAATTGTTATTGGCCATTTTTTATAGAGTTCAGCAACTACTACCACTACTACTTTAACTACAGTTGAAAAGAGAGGAAAATATTTTATTTGTATTGTTTTATTTTGTTTATTTTTAGTTTTATATTTACTCTCATCATCTCCCTCGTTCTCTCTCTGTCTATCTCTTTTTACTTTTTTGTTTATTTATAATCTCTTTACTATTGTTTGCTTGTTTTTGGTTTCTTTTTTTTTTGTTTTTGTTTTTTCAATCCTTTTTAATGAATATGCATGACTATGTGCTTAAGGGAAAGCTAGGGAGAAACTGTGGTTGAGTTCGGTGTTGCCGTTTTGTTCAGTTTTAACTTAAAATGGCTCTCATTTTTCTTAACTTTTTCATTTTATTGTTTCAAATTATTAAAGCAATACTCTTTCAATTGCAAAGTAGAATAATAATAATAAGTTTTGAAATTCATTTGTATTTCGCTTTTAGTAACCGGAAATGATGAACACATGATAAGGAATCTAATGTTTAGAGACACTGCATTAAATGTCAGAAAACATGAAATCTTTGAAGAAAACTATAGAAACCTGTGGTTTGGATGGGGTCTGTTTGACACTACTTCTGCTGTCCAAAGAATATAAACAGGGTTTCTATGTATTAATTAACAATTACGGGCGCTGGGTAGTGGTTTAACCGCTGTACTTCAAAAGCCAATCAGGACGATGTGAGGGTAGTTGACTAATTTTGAAAACAAAAGCGCCTTTATGTCGGCGACACAGAATTCAAAGCCTTTAAGAAGTCCCTGCCAAGGGTCTTCAACATCAATCTACTAAGGGCTGGACAGTTACAGAGGAGGTGTTCGATAGTCTCCAACTTCTTCTCATCGCAACATATCCTGCAATAGTCCGGCTGGGATCTGTTCCAGATGCTTGTTAGCGATTTAATCTCGCAGTGCCCTGTAATAAACTCAATAAGTAAGAGTATAGTTTCGAAACTATATGGAAAGCATTCATGATGTATAAAACAAATAAAAAGGAAGAAAGACACATTGCAGTCGCTCTGATCTGTTAATATCAATTGAATAACAATTCAGACAATCCAGGCTCACGCACTCAGGTCAAAGCATTGAAGATACGTGCCCTTAATCGTCTGGCTGATAGATTTGGAAATTAAAAAAAATTAGTTTTCTTCTATAATTAAAAAGTGAATCCTTTACAAAAATGTTCCTATTCTCGCTTCCTAGTGAGCTTATTTTGTTCGCCTCGTACGGATTATACAATAAATCCCATTGCTATGAGAAGTTTTACTGTTTTGATCCTGTCACACAGAATCTCTATGATGATCTGAAAATGTCATAGTGGGAGCTGTAACTCCATCTGTTCTGTGATCTTTCATCGAAAAATCTGCAGATTTTCTCCTCAAAGGTCGTCAAAGGACATAAAACGGCCGATTAGGGGAATACAAATTTTTTCTCGCTCTTCGCAGCTGTTTAATTTCTAACCATATCTAAGCGCCATGGCATACATACATACATAATTGGCCATTACAAACCTTCAGTTAGGATTACGGCCTAGCTTCTTCAAGTATAAAAAAAATTAAGCACCATGGCATAGATTAAAGAAATCTTTTTTAGATCAGAGACCTTTAGATCGATTGATTATTAAGCAATGTTAGGTTGTTAGCTTAGCTACCAGAGAATTAATTTTATTAGCATAGACTGTATGGAACCATGCTTATAAAATCACAATAATATGAATTCGTAAGAATTTAACAAAATTCTCAACATTTCTTCCGATTTTTATAAATAAGGAGACTTTAATCTTCCTCTAAGCAATCCATTCAAGATGAACTTTGAACCTTTTAGAGAGAATAAAATCAACAACGAATATTATTGGAACGCCACCTTCTAACAAAGCGTAGGACTCAATGAATAAAGTTCCTTATCATTACAACGGATAAGACAACTTAAAGAAATTTTAAAGAATTCAATTTAAATTGAGATGGCAACTCTGTAATTTTAGAAACTAGTGCAATTAATGATTCTGTTGGTTTAGATCAAACACACTTCGAACTATGCTCCACTAGATGAGTTCAACTATTACGACCTGCACAATAATCAAATTCCGCTGGAGTTAAGAAAGAAAATTAAGACAACACTATACGGCATCATTTATGACATGCTTTATAATTTAGTAAGAACAGCACGACGTTGATTTGGAAGGTCTAATAAGGGGTGATTTTTTAAAAGCTATAGGAAAATTTAAAAAAAAAACACATAAAATTCAGAAAAATGCATGAAATCTTTATTTGAATCGATAGTACGGTCCATATAATTTGATGTTTGAAGATTATTTCATGCAAATGTTGACCGCGACTACGCCTGAAATGGTCCATCCACTTAGTCCAATTTTGGTATACTCTTTCCAACATTTCGGCCGGTATCTCACGAATAAATGCTTCAATGTTGTCTTCCAATGCGTCAATTGAAGCGGGCTTGTCTGCATGGACATGAGCTTTAACATAGCCTCACAAAAAATAGTCTAAAGGCGTTAAATCGCACGATCTAGACGGCCAATTGACCGGTCCCGAACGTGAAATAAAATGTTTACCGAACTCGCCTCTCAATAAGTCCACTGTTACGCGTGCTGTGTGGCATGTGGCACCGTCTTGTTGAAACCACATGTCATGCAAGTCAAGCTCTTGCATTTTGGGGCAAAAAAAAGTTGGATATCATCTCACGGTAGCGCTCACCATTCACAGTTACGTTACGATTCGCAGCATCTTTGAAGAAGTATGGTCCAATGATGCCACCAGCCCATTAACCGCACCAAACTGTGACTTTTTCTGGATGCATTGATAGCTTTTGCAATGCTTCTGGCTGATCTTCACTCCAAAATCGACAATTCTGCTTATTTACGTATCCATTGAGCCAAAAATGAGCTTCGTCGCTGAACACAGTTTTTCGATAAAGAAGTGGATGATCGGCCAACTTTCCAAGAGCCCATTTTGATAATAAAATTCAATGATTTGCAAGCGTTGTTCGTTTGTAAGACGATTCATGGTTAAATTATAGACCAAACTGAAGATGTTTGACAGTGAAACAAAACACAAAACGTGCGTGAGCTGCTTAAACCAGTGTTGCCAAAAAGATAATAGCTAGAAAATCACCCGATAGAAGCAGTATAACTCTATTTTGCTTATCACGTAAACTGATTTAAAGGTGCTGATGCCTTGATTACATAGGACAATTATTTCCACTTTTAGAATTAAATTTGGTGTGGTATTTTTGACCAAAATTCTTGAGCTGTGAGAAGAAATATGAACCCTCTTCGTCCAGATTCCATGAGGCAAGTATAGCTACAGCGTATCACAATACAATTCCTATTAAAATTTTTAATGCCTTCATAAAACGAAAGTGTTAACTTCAATTACTAACACTAAACAGGCGCCGACCCCCTGTTATTAAGCCATTAATTAATCAGCGTTTATAAATTGTTTCACAATACATATAAAGAAAGAAGTCTTTAGCGGGTTTTAACAAAAAAAGCCACAGGTTGCAATAATGCAATTTGCCACCGACAACAACAACATCAAATGGAAAAAATGCAAGCAATGACTGGCACATTGTCGCTTTGCTGCATGGCCTATAGAAAGCAGAGAAGCAATAAAAAAGAAGGAAAGAAATCCGTTTTAAAATAATTTCCTATAGGCGTATAGGCGTTAGGAAAAGGAAAAGAAATAAAATCAGAGGCTTTAAAATATTTATAACGGCACTTATAATGACTTTGCAACAACACCTACAACACGAAGAAGAAGAAGGCTTTGGTTATTAAAAGGTGGCAACCGTAAATATTTCTTTCAATTTTAAATGCAAAAAAGAGAAGGAAGGCCTATAAAAAAACAATAAAAAAAGAAATAAAAAAAGAAATAAAAAAAGGCAAAAAAAAAATAAAATTGAGTGTGAAAAAAAGCATAAAAGAACAGATTAAAAAGGCATTAATTTCTTTTTGTTTTAAGGATTCAGTTTTTTTTTTGCTTTTGTTTTGGAAAAATGTTCCCTTCCTGAGTGGGTCAAATGAAGCCTTTAGTAGGAAAAGGAAGCCTTTAATGGCACAAAGAAAATCCTTTTAAATTAAATTAAAGGAGCTTTATTAAAACTTTGGTTGCTTTTATGCTTTGAAACCCAGTATTCAGTGGCCAAAGAAATCATTAAAAGCCAAAAAAAAAAATGGAAAAATATTTATCATGTGATAAATAGGCCCTTAACAGAGAAAATAAAAGCGTTTCATAATCGTAGATAAAATGACAAATAATTTCCAGTAAAACTAAATAAAACACTAAAGTAAGGCTATGATTACGATGATACTTTTATTCCATTATACTGCCTGGTCCTGGATTCTGCCATAGGTCTTGTATGGCATAGAATGTCATTTAAACAACTGCCTCTGGATTAGTTGCAGCAGTCGATTATTGAGTCGATTTTATCAAATTTTTCGAACACTTTTTTGTACTATTCGGGCGGTATTTCGGCAATAACTTGACAAATGCTGGTTTGGAGATCCTACAGTTTCACAAAACGAAGTCTCAGGGAGTCAAATCGCATTGTCTTTCTGGAAAAAATCGGTCATGTTGTTTGGCTCAAGGAAAAGTCGTTGTGAAACCCCTTTCCCTTCCAGTTCAGAATCTATGATTGCGAGCCAAAAAATTGTTTCTAATACGGCTACAGAGCTATGAATCCTTGGGTAGCGGTTCCTACCTAAGCATTTTTGAAAAATTCTCGCCAATGATACCAACGGACAATGATGCGCACCAAGTGGTCACATTTTTCCGGATGTATTCGCATTTAGACAATGAGCCCTGGGTTCTTCGAGCGCTATAAGCGATAATTTTGATTGTTGACGTAACCACCGAGCGAGAAAGCATTGAAAGACTGCTTTTCCAGCATCTAATCACCTAAAGGATTGTAAATGATAAAGACGCTTAGCCACTATTGCTTCATTGGGTAGAGCGCATACGAAATGTCAAAATTTCCATGACTCTGGCGCATTAATCAGGTTAAATTAGACGGATGGTGTGAGTTGTGTGGCCTTAAGGAGCGTTGTGCTTTGTGACTTAGTCGCATATATCTGCGACTTAAGAAAACCTGGGGTTAAATGGCACAATCTAGATGGCCAATCTAGAACGCACATTCGAGATGACCAAACCCTCAAACCCGCTCATGCAGAAAATCCAATATGGCACATAGCACCGTTCTGTTGAAATCCCTTGCTGTTATACGTAAATGCTTTGTATTTATTACTGATTTGATTGCACTTATCAAGCACCAAGTATAGTAAACAAAATTATTAATTCCGCAAACACCACCACTGCCCCCCTCTTCTCAGCCATAATTAATTACAAAAACGTTTGCAAACCTCCGCTATTAAAGGCTTTGATTTCACCTCGACCACCAGCAACGGAAATAGCAATATGACATTGACTTTGTTATTCCTAACTCGGTGGCCATACTAAATACAAGGCTTGGGATTACACAAGCAGTTAAAAGCCAAAGAGTTTGATGTTTGATGGTCTTTTGGGTTTACATTGTAATTGAAATACAACAACAACAGCAACAACAACAACAACAACAATAAACTGCCATTAAGTAACGAAATCATAAAGTGATTAGAAGACAGGAAATTTTATTGATTCATAAGCAAATTGGTAATAAAATGATTTCGATTTCTTCATTTAATGGCAATTAACATGATATTGCTGCAATTAATTGCCATTTGATGATGGCCATCATTTCCAATATGCTCTCTAACCTTTAAAGAATTTCAATGCTTCTACAATTATTCGCCTTAATAATGGCCTTCACTTTGTACAGTTCTTTATTGATTTTTCATTTTTGTTTCGTTTATCAAAAAAAGGAAAAATTGCAATGCAAAGCTTACATGTACATATTTTCTTTTAATTCCTGCACTCTTTTTTATATCTGTGTGGCATGTTTTTATTGCTAAAATAACACACTACACTCGATAATGATGAAAAGAAATCGAATATATTTTTTTAACATTTTTTTAAATGCAATAGAAAAACACAAGAGAATACAGTGAATACATATGTAAGAGTCATCAAAGGAATAAGTCAACAATTTTTCTCACAAAAAAAAAAACGAAACCCACAATGAAAACAAATGTCAGTATCGTATGAGTATTGTTGAGCATACGCCACGGTGTATAAAAGTTTAAACGAAAAAACAGTATAATTTTCGAATAATTCTTTAATTTGTAACATATGTAAAATAAAAGAAAAAACCTCAAATAATTAAATAATCGAATAAAAATTTTTGTTCGAATAAATTTTTTATTTGAATTAAATTTTTATTAGAATTAATTTTTTACTCGAATAAATTATTTATTTGAATAAATTTTGTATTCCAATAAATTTTTTATTTGAATCAATTTTTTATTCGAATCAATTTTTTATTCGAATTAAATTTTTATTCGAATAAAATATTTATTTTAATGGTTCGATTAATGCTTCGATTAAATGTTTTATTCTAAGAAATATTTTATTCAAATAAATTTTTTGTTTGAATAAATTGTTTATTCTAATAAATATTCTATTCGATTAAATTAAAAAATTTAAATAAATAAATATTCGAATAAAATTTTTATTCGAATAAATTCTTTATTTGAATAAATTTTTTATTGGAATCAATTTTCTTTTGAATAATTTTTTATTCTAATAAATATTATATCCCATTAAATTTTTTATTCTAATAATTATTTTAATCGAAAAGTTTTTATTCGATTAAATTTTTTATAAAAATACATTTTTGTTCGAATAAATTTTTTATTCAAATGAAATTTTTATTCGATTAATTTTTTATTCGATTTTGATTTTGATTAGGTGCTGAAATTACAGTGACTGTGAACGACATTCCTTTCAGGAACATAATAACGGAGTAGTTGTGGCCTCTAGTGGATAAAATGTATTTGTATGGAGTGTGGTTCTATCATGAAGGCGTTACCTGCCATACCCCACACACACAACAATCTATTAATTATGTCAACCTTTCTTAAGAAAATATGCAGTCAACTAGCTAGGCATGATCATTGAGTTTAATTTCTGAGTTCTATTCCGAAGTCCAAAGTGTCATTGGTTATGCGGTTACAGTCACATTTCTGTTGTGAAATCAAAATCATGGCGGCGTGATAGTCAATGCAAATCTTCGATAAATTTACTATCGAAAATGCAAGTCATCAACTTGATGACATATGATGGATATTTTATTTCATACTTAAGCGGAACACACACATCTTCTTTAGAACTAAAGTTACCGTATTTTTCTTTTACTGAAAAGCCTTTAAATAAATAAAATGTGCCTCCATAATTTAGAATAAAAATTTATCTTCGTTCCCCTTAGGCGTATACGCATTATGTTAACAAATAAAAATTAATTTAAAATCATTCATACGCCAGAGAGGTAGGAGAGAGACAGTATTAAGCAAACAAAGAGAGTAAAAGGAAATAAAAGGTTTAAAATTGTAATCGTTTATATAGACACACATACACATTTACAAATATTTTCTTTTCTTTCAAATAAACCTATAAGAAGACCAACATTTTCATAAACATTATACATCAAGTAATATTTTAATGATGCTGCCACAGCAGCATACACTTGAAACACGCGCCACATTTGGCAACCTTGACATAAAATGCGATACGATATGTTACAATGGATGGTGGGAAATACTTACGTTTCAGTTTTTCTAAGAGCACGTAAGATATCAATGACTTTTTAGGCATAATTATCGAATATTAAATAGATGCAATGTGTGTGATGATATTATCATTGAATAGAATTTGAATATTTTACGTAAACTTATTATTCTCTAATAATCTAAGCCTAAATAGCTTTACATAAAATCTCTGACAGCTTTTATACTCATTAAACGCTAATGAAGATAATTCCCCATTTAGGAAGCTTATCATAAAGAAAGAAAACAATTTTTTGTTGGGAATTTTCTTCACAATCTGCTTTAATTATTCGTTTAATTAACAATGTATAGAAGTGTATAGAGGTTAAGGTGCAGCTAAAAGCAGCATCTGTTTAACTCTGAGTGTGTGTGTGTGTTTTTTTATTTCATGCTTCACTTAATATTACACACTTTTCTGTTAAATTTTCGTTCGTTTTCTTTTGGTTTTTTTTTTGTTTAAATCCTTTGAAAATAAAATCACTCAATTGTAACACAGTAATTTATTTTTAAAGAAGGCATTCAAATCCTTTAATTTTGTAAAAGTAACAGTAAAAAAGGGATTTATTTTAGAGCCCCTTGTGCTTTCATGATGAAATAAGTCTTCAAATCAAAAAAAAAAAAAATATTAAATGTAATGAGAGCAAGTGTTTAAAGGAAGAAAATGGAAATAAACTATATGAGTCTTAAATAGTGGGCCTTATAAATAGCACATGGTACCATTGATGCTTGTTTAAAGAGCTACAGGATTTGTTTATAATGAACTACATACATCCATAATTGGCCATTACAACCCTTCAGTTAGGATTACGGCCTAGCTTCTCAACATATATAATGAACTAGCACATAAGAAATCGTAGAAGAGAAGAAATCTCGAATATCATTGAGGAAAGTCCGGCCAAGAAATCCAAGCCTGCGAACAGGCCCTAAAAGAGAGTCATAGATTGTGCTCGACAATTTCAACATTTTAGCAAATCCTTTAAAAATATTTTTGCTTACATTCTACTACTGTTGCTTTTTCTCAAAGCACAATAGTATGTTGCAAAACCTGATAAGATTTTTTAACCGCATTCAAAACCCATAATAACCTGGGTCATTATAACCTGCAGATTCTAAGATAAAGTCGCAGTGGTCTAGTAGGTAGTGTGTTGGCTTATTAGACGAAAGGTCCGAGTTCAAATCCCAGGTCAGACATCAAAACGAAAATATGAAAATATTTCTTCGACGACTTCTTCTCCTCAAATTTCTGGCAAAAACTCTGAGAGCAAAAATTGCCATGAAAAGCTTCTCAAAAATCTATCGTTTGAAGTCGACTTTAAACTGTAGGTCCCGCTACTCATGTATAAAATTAACGTACATAACACGAGTGGTGTTAGAAGCTAGGACGTTGTACAATGGGTCAATTCGACCTCCGGGTACTGTACTAGTCACAGTTGACAAGTACACGTCCTCTAACCTAACCTAAGATATCCTCGACAGCTCCTTAATGTATACACTCCCGTTTGATTATTTCATAGATCACCTTGAAGAAGTACCCCAAGCCAGGCCTAAGTGATCGTTCCACCAGATTTATATTCTTCGCCGCGCCATTTCATGTCAGCTCATCTGTAATCTTGTTGTACATATATACCACCACATACCTACCCCAAATATTTCTGACTGACTTCCTGCAAACATAATGCACAGTCACAGCCTTTAATACAGCTTGACCTACTACCCACAACGTCAGGTACCCCATCTATCGCTGCAATTCATTGTCAGACCAGAATCGCTGCTTGTGTCATCGAAAACACTTCAGAGTTTATCAACATACATAGTTTTGTAGTGTGTTGGCTTATTAGACGGGGGTCTGTGATACAAACTCTAGCGCAGACATCTTGATCAAAATAAAATACGAACAAATTAATTCTGCTTATGACTTCTGCCAGCAGTAGTTTTCTGGCAAAAACTCGGAGAGTAAAATAAAATTGGCAATGGGAATTTATTCAAAAATTTGTACTGTAGGCCATAGTAACTTATATATAAAATTAACAGACACAACATAAGTGTTGCAAGAAGTTAGGTTGTAATCCTGACTAAGGCGTTGATAATGGCCAATTTACAGAACATATCTAGCCACACCTTCACAAGACTATCAGGCTAGTTTGCAAGTGTCAACCAGCAGTTATAGTTGAATGACGAAATGGGTACAATCGTTATGGGTATTGGGCACTTAAGTAAGCTATGATTTCAAGGCGATTTAACCTAACGTAACATAAACTTGATAATTCTGTTTAGAAGTCTTATACTTGTCACTACAATTGATTATTTTCTCTTTTCTTTTCTCCATCTTTAGTTTGGTCTTGTAAATCGTTCTGCTATCACCAAGGTTAGGTTAGGTTAACGGACAGTTTGCCGTTCATATGATTTAGGATATGCCGCCTAAAATTTAGCAAAATATTTCTAAATTTTGCTAACGATAACTTATTTTTCAATTAAAGCTTCTTAAAATAAAAGAAAAATAAAAAAAACATTTTTTTTTCACCAAAATTTAAAAAAATTCTGTTTTATGGTTGAAGTTTAAAGAGAAGAGAAAACCGTTATGCTTAGAGTTCATGTATAGAAAACAAAATGAAAACAAATAAAAAAGAAGAGAAGCGGCAACCTAAATGCCATCATTACTGTCTAACATAAGTTCTTAAATACACACATATTCACTCTAACACATATACACACATACAAACAAAAAGAAAGGGTCATATGTCATCATTATAAGCGACTTATGGGCATTACTACTACTACTACTGTTATAATGTGCATGAATATGTTTGATAATTTGCTTGTGTATTTGTCTCTCCATCTCTCACTCGCTCTTTTTCTCTTTATGGCTATGTGTTGGCTTCGGCGTTCGTTTGTTTTTCATACAGCTGCTGTAGCAAAGCCTTAAGTAAACAGTAAACACATACACACCCATGCATGCACAACAACAATTATACTCTTATAAGCTAAATAAATGAGCAAAAATTCAATGGGTATAGGTCGGGTAAAGTCTGCCCTACATTATTATGCACAAATTTTTGATTTTAAAATCAACATTAGTCAAGTTATCGCTGTGATGTTGCTGGCAAAGTTCCAAAAATTGTTCAAAAAATTACTCAAAGGAATGGGCTGCTGCAATTAAACAAGAGGCAGCCATTTAAATGATATTTGATTTCGTGCGTAATGGTAATATCCAGGCATTATTATTTCCTAGCCAGCTCATTTGCAGCCAAGTCGCTTCATACATCATAGTGATCGATACCGAAAACAACACCTTGTGCACTTTCTTCCTTTTCATAACTCTAGTCAGAGCCAGCATAATCATTGTCTTCAACATAGCTTAGCTATCCAAATACTTAACCACAGTAATACACCACCTCATACCAACTCAGCTATGTTGGTGATCGCAAACTCTTCAGCTTGGAATACACTGCACTTATCAAAGAGGTTACGCCATCCATGAAATGATCTTCGTCCCCAAAATCAGACACCATACGTAAAGACAGTGCTGTAGTCTATCTACACCATACAAACATTACTTTTAAACCCGAATAATAGATAACACTTTATTATTCGTGTTATTTGCATGCGAAGTGCTAGAAAACATATTCTATTTTAAGTCTTAAACAACTGTGGTATCGCAATGGGCCTATGTGACCTAAGTGTGTTCATTTATACGCCTTGAGTAGGCAGCCGCGTCTAACTACCTGCCTAACTAAGTCTTAAACATCGATATTGTGAATATATTGTGTGTGTGAATATAAACCATAAAAACACAGTTGATGTTAAACATTTTAACAATACTCTGATTCATCCAATACTATGGGACACATATGTACATGAATACTTAATTGGTCATTATAACCCTTTAGCTAGGCTTACGACCTAGCTTTTCTCATCACTTAATATTATACATGAGTAGCGTGATCTACAGTTTAAATTCGACTCCGAACGACAAATTTTTGAGAAACTTTTCATGACAATTTTATTTCCACTCGTAGAGTTTTTGCCAGAAATCTGCCTAGAAGAAATCGTCGAAGAAATATTTTTTCATATTTCGTTATGGAGAAGATGTCTGACATGGGGTTTGGCGGGCAACCTACTGCACTAAATTATTATGATAAATTATGATAAATTATTAAGACATCATGAATGTGGCTGTTAAAAGATTTTTTTTAATGATAAAACCATGAGCACATGCTCAGTTTACGACCAACACTTCAGTTAATTGATGGTGTGTAGGGCATAAGTGCTGTTGTTGACTTAGAGGAGTACCCAGGAACCATGAGAACAAAAGGAAAACTAAAAAATGGAAAAAGAAATTGAACTGGTATGGAATACATAAATAAATAACCAGACACACATACACACCCTCATACATTCACACACTCACATAATTATTAAGTTTGTAAAATTTATTTCCCTTCACTATCTTTACTAAGTTTGCTAAACATTCTTTCTCTCTTCTTTTCTACTCTCCACTATAGTAGAGTCTTTCTTTTATTTTTTGTTGTTAATTTTTCTATTGTTGTTGTGTTCTTTTGCTTTCTCTTTTTTGTCATAATCTATCTATTATAAGTGCTTGTTTCGGCTCATTTTAAAGGTACTTGTTATGACACAAAGTCAACACATATTTTGCTGTGACACTTAAACAACTCAACATAATCTATCATAGCAAATACATCAACACACATACATACTTATATATATATGGCTACATAAACACTTATTCAGATGACTCTAGTGTATGTTATGTTCTCTCTGAAAATTGTTGTTGTTTTGATCATTAATTAACAAGTAATTATTGCCATAAATTGTGACAAAATACTTGATAGAAGAGATGGTTAGTGAAAGGAAATTCAGGCAGTATTTTATATAATGACGGTGATAAAATGTACATAAATTGTACATAAATTGTTATAACACGACCAAAATACATTAATAAGCCAACGGAAAGAGCCAAGAGTAGTTGCAAGAAATATTGAATTTTAGAAATTTTAATATATCCTGCTGATAAAATTTAATTTAAAAGGAAATGGCTTGATGCCTTAAGGGCATCAATATTAAGTGGATCATAATTTTTAATATTTTAAGAAATTTCTTACATTAGAAAATATTTGAACAGGCAAGGAAGGTATTCCTCGTTCTAATAAAGCATATGCTATGATATGCTATCATGATTGTTACGCTAAGATTGCCGCCTGGCTACCCAGAAGTTTGCGGTTTTATGGATCTAGGATCAAGCAAGATTGATTTATCACTATGGTAGATTGCACTGATAACTATATATTGAAGCATCTTCGAAAATCAGCTTAAGTGTTGGATTAGTTGTTTTTGAGAGCAACGAAAGCGAATCTAATTTTTGATGTTTTAAAGAATCTCAGAAACTGGTCAGCTTATCATACGTATCAGACATCTCGAACAAATCGAAAAAATATTTGTTTCCTCTCAGCAATCTTCTGGCAAAAACTCTGAGAGTGAAAATATCTTTGCCATGAAGAGTTTCTCAAAAAATCTGTCGTTAAACTGTAGATACCGTCACTCGTGGATAAAGTAGAAAACATGGGTTCTGTAACAAGCCAGGTTGTAGTTCTGACGAAAGTGTTGCAATGATTCATTAAGTAAGTAGAAAAGCTGCCGTTGCCTAGTAGGTAGTATGTTAGCTTATTAGACGGGAGGCCAAGGTTCAAATCCCTGATCAGACTTCAAAACGATATAAAAAAAAATATTTCTTTCGGCGACTCCCTCTCAGTATTTCTGTGCCCTAATTTTTGTACTTGAGCACATCTTTCGATGGCATAGACTTGCGCTTGGAGTATACCCTCGAGTTTCTTAGTTGTTTAAGAATAATTCACTCTGTTCTTGAACCATCCATATGCAACAGAACGGTAGGTCTCTTATAAGAGTATGTAGGCTCCAAATTGTTTTATTTTTTTTTTGATTACTGAGGCTCGGTGTGAAGCATTTCCCAAAATTACAGAGTCTACGGGTTCTGTGTGGGAGACAGTTAAGAAGAAAGCTGTCAGCTTTTAAACCGCCATACAAATTTTGATTTAAATTTTTTAATTTTATTTCGCATTTTTTTCAAGAAAATCTAATTGTGTTGTTGTTTTTCTCTTGTTCTTTTTTTTTTTAATAGAAAACCGTTATTAAAATAGAGTTTAAGGCCATGAGTATTGCTCGTGGCAGTATGTTCTTTTTTGTGTGTATGATATTAACACTTACACCAGCTTAAATGCTGGCATGTTTTAAACATTCTTTCATTGAGACTCTCTACTCCCTTCCTCGTGCCTATTGGTACACATACACATACATAAACAGTTTAAGCATCTCTTATTATCATCTCTCTAGCAACCATAAATTTGTTGTTTTTAATAAAATTTTGTACATATTTTTGTATTTTACTCTTCTCCCTCTTCACTCACTCACTTGCTGCCGCGATTTGGTTTTTTTTTCATCTTCTCTTGGCTGTTGTGGATGAGAGGCTCATTTTTAAACAATTGTGAGAACAACACTATTTTCTTTTGCTTTTTCTTGATGTTGTTGTTGGTGTTATTTGGAGATTTTCTTGTATTTTTATTATTATCTTCTTTCTCTCTTTTTTCTCATTTTTTGTTGATTTTTATGGCTGTTCTTGCTGAGATTACCACAACAGTCAAATGAACACACAATCATTGAAAACAGAGAGAGAGAATTAAGGTTAAACAAGATTATGGCCAGACTGTGAAAACAGTGCTGGACAAAAGTGGACAGTGGGATTAGATTCAATGAAAGTAATGGAATGAATGGATTCAAAAATTTTATCAGAAAAACTAGAATAAAAGCGTTGGAGGGATTTTTGACTGTTTTATGAGAAATACCTTCATGTACTTAGAAAATAGATGTATGCTGGATCAGATGGGTAAATGGAAGTGACTGTGCCATGATCAACTAACAGTATAGACACTTTGAAAGTACTGTTAGAGGCACTGTTTTCCGACTGTTTAGAACTTCGTTGACAGTGCTTTGGAAACACAAATACAGATAATGAGATAAGCAATGTAAAGTGTTCATATTTTTATATGGCTCTGTCCAAACGTTCTCACTCCAGTGGGCTCACAAGAAAGCATGGTATGGCTGTTGATAACCTTCACAGCATGCTAGGTCTCTGAACTGAAAAGCCTACAACATTATCTATGCCCTCAAATGGTGGAAAAAACAAATCACATGGTATCATTCCAGTGGACTTACAGATGAACTTGAATACTCTTATGCCGTAGCTGTTGATAGTATTCAGAGCCTGCTATTCCTTTGAATTATATTTGTGCATAAAAGGGAGAGGTTTTTGAATGAGAACTCGAGAATAGATACTCTTAAGTCATTTCAGGACCTGATGATTCTTTGGACTGTACAGCCTAAAGGATTTTCTTTCACTCCAAAGTACAGAAAGCACTCTCATGGTATACCAGTAGACTTACAGATGAACATGGATACCCTTACGCCATGGCTATTGATAGTCTTTAGAGCCCGTTTGTTTTGAGCAAATATATTTACAATGAGAAGAGATTTAAGGAATACATCAGATTCTCCAGCAGTAACCTGAAATCGGTAACTCAAGGAACATTTACTTGTGCAATAGGAATAGTTTCAAGCCTTATCCCATGATAAGGAAAACGAATCGCAAACCACATTATTAGAACCTATACTGAGTTAATGCATCTCTGAAGGCAACACTTGAATGTTAATCATGCGCTAGGCATGGACTTGTTCTAACTGACAACGACTAACATTCTAAAATTTTGTTAGGGTAACAGGATTAAAGAAGTTATCGTAGTCTAGTAGCTGTGCTGCTAGCCTGAGAGTGCGGTTCAAACTGCAGCTCAGACATGTCAAATATAATGGGATAAGAAAAAATATTTTTGTCGGTGACTTCCCCTCAGTAGCCTTCTGGCAAAAACTCTGAGTGTAAATAAAATTGCCAGGAAGAGTTTCTTAAAGCTGTCATTCGGAATCGAGTTTATACTGTAGATCCCACCACTCATGGGTGGTGTGAGAAGCTGGGTTGTAGTCCTGACTAAAGTGTTGTAATGATCAGTTAAATATGTAAGTAAGTAACAGGATTACAGGACACGTTATAGGGATATCTTGGATCCTAATGATCGCCGTAGTCTACAGAGTAGTGTGTCGGCTTACTAGAGGAGATCTTGAGAGTTCAGAACCGAGCTTTGATATCTTAGGAAAAATGTATTCTTTCGGAATTCTCCTCTAAGCAGTTTTTCTTCTCGCATTCTCCTAAAGGTCCCGACAGGATGTCTGCATGACTTCATGAATAATACAGGATCCAAGCGTGATTAAACAAAAGGTAGAATTCCTGAAACTGCTTTAGATAGCCATAAAGAAATATCTCTGTAGTACAAATAGTCCACTTTAATTGCCATCTTTGGTATAAAGGTACCTACAATATTGTTAAATGGGTTACCAAAGAGGGTGCCACAATTGCATGTAGATGATGCCATTGGAGCGTTTCTCTGATTTTTAAGTACAGAACTTAAGTGGTGCACTACTTTTGTGCAGCACTGTAAACTCATGATATTTTTTTGCGTATAATTTTCAAGGGTTTTTAGCGTACAGCTGTTGCATGTTGAAGAGGTTTTTAATACAAGAAGAGGTTTTTATTAAAGAATTCCTTTAGAAAAGGCCTTGAGCAGCCTAGGAGCGGCACATAAAAATAAAAATAGACGAAGCAAAAAAAAAAGAAACAAGTAACACAGTTAAATAAAGTCAATGGGAGAGGAAAGAAAAAAATTCCTTTTTAAGGATATTTTTTTTAGGAAAAGTCTACAGTTTTAATTCCTAGTATAACCCTAAATAATTAAGAACATTATTATGCTTAATTAGGGTTCTTTCTTTTCTTTTCCCCTTGCTTAGGGTTATAATGCATTAAGTCAAGCAATCCCTTTCCCTCCTTCTTTGTTTTAAGCTTTCTTTGATTTTCAAATGCTTTTAACGGGTGCTCTTAATTTATTCATGCAGAAAAAATTAAAAAGTTTTTTTCATCTCTTCATGGATTTGTTGTTTTGAATAACGATGGTCGATTGTGATTGTTGGATTTTATATCTTTTCTTTTTTTTTTGCTGTGATTTTCCTTTCGGCCAGTTTGATGTGATTTTGTGTATCTAATGGATTTGCATGAAATTATGAAATTGTTTTAAATTCAAAATAATTTTTATTGTTTTCTTTGCTTGCGCCCCACACTCCCACATCCCCATCCCTTGAAAAAGTTTTTTTCATCACTTAACAGATTGTAAAACTTTTGTGGCCAAATCAATGAAATCAAGGACGATTTATTACCACGATGATGATGTTGATGCTGATGTTGCTGTTGCTGATGCAAATGTTCCTATTGCTAGTGTTAGTGATGAAGCGAAATTTGTTGTTTTTATTCCGCAATTTATGCGTGATTTTTAAATGAAAAATTACAATAGAAAAGATTGTGGCAAAATGGGGGGAGAGGGCTGGAGATAGCGAATGAAATTAATTTAATTGCCTTTGTTGGTTTTATTGTTTTTGGTAACACAATGATTTTATGATGCCTTGAATTGAATTCATTAATCAATTAAATATTGAAATTGTTGCCAAAACAAAATTGTGTTCGTTTATCAAAAAAAAAAAAAAAACAAAAAAAATTGGAAAGAAAAACGAAATAAAGCAACCGCAACGTATGATTAATTGTAATTCAATGGCCAACAAAGGCGTATGAGCAATATATTATATATGAGTAATAAATTTTTTTTCATTCATCAGGCAAGGGTCACTAGATCGTAGGAGTCTAGTGTGTTGGCTTAGGATAGCCCCTGGCTCAGACATTTCGAACATAACGAAATATGAGAAAATAAATTTTCCTACGGCGACTTCCCCACAGCAGTCTTCTGGTAAAAAAAACCCTGAGAGTAAATAAAAATTTTAATGAAAAGTTTCTCAAAAAATCCGTCGTTCAGAGTCGCTTTAAACTGTAGGCCCCCCTACCCACGTGCAATTAACATCCACAATATAAGTGGTGTGAGAAGCTAGGTTGTAATCCTGACTGAAGCGCTGTTATAACCAATTATGTATGTATGTATGAATATGTCCAGCAAACCTTTCAAACTGCACAAATACCTTCTACTAACAAGGGTAGTATTAATCTCAATTCCTGTACAGTAAATCAATAGGCATTTCAATTTTCCAATTAAGTGGCGTATCTGAGATATGGAGAAGCCCATAAGCATGTTCTGTTTGAATAAAAGTATTCTAAGCACGGCGTTAAAACGACGTAATCAAGAACAATTCTATTGAGAAAATTCTGAGGGAAAGTACGTGGAGACAAAAGTACCAAATCTATCAACTTTAAACCACACCCTCAAATATGTTACACTAACGGACTCAAGCTGGACAATGTTTGGATAGATGTGTGATTCAACAAAAGCCAAGAGCCTATCGTTAACAATTTCCACTCAACAATTTTCCAGGCAGATATTTATGCTATTGGAATATGTGTGCAAGAGAAGTGCCCGCATTAATATAATTTTGCAAACTGGAGTGGCTCTCAAGTCCTTTCAGTCTCTCAGAATTCTACCAAAAATAGTATGGGAGCGCATATATGGTGCCGGTAAATTATCGACAGAGACGAGCGACAAAGCCTCAGAAACGGTAAGCTAAAGAGCTGGGAGAAGATTGCGGCTCCTGCGTCTTGATATAATGGTAACTGTCTGCATCAGGCTACATGATTTCGATAATTTCAATAAAATTTTTATTTCATTACGTATGGAATACAATGTCATTTGAATTACCGCCTCTAGTTGCAGCAGTCTATCCTTTTAAGATCAGCTTAGGTTGGGATGAACTTGTAGCTTTGATTATGAAAGCTTACTTGAACACGCATAGCGATCCGTTGTGACGCCACAGGTAAGTCATCTATCCTTTACAGATAGTTTCCGATCACTTTCGAGTGATATCTCGTCGATAACTTGAATGATTTTGTTTTTCAAATGCTTTAACGTTAGAGGATTAGCTATTATTTGATCCAGCCCTAAAAGAAGGACTAAAGGAGTCAAATCTTATGAGCTTGGTAGACAATTGAAGTTGCCAAAACATGATATTGGTTTCTTTTTGAAACTTTTCATGTAGTATAGTCAAATCTAGTTCTGCTGTGTAATTCGTGCCTCTACATACATACATAACTGGCCATTACAAACCCTTCATTACTGCCTAGCTTCTCACACCACTCATGTTGTGTGCCTTAATTTTTTTATACTTGAGTGGCGGGCTCTACAGTTTAACGTCGACTCCGAACGACAGATTTTGAGAAGCTTTTTCATGGCAGGTTTATTTACTCTCCGAGCTTTTGCCACAAATCTGCTGAGAGGAAGACGCCGAAGAAATATTTTCTTTATATTTCGTGTAGATGTCTGGTCGGGGACTCGAAACCCGGCTTTACGTCTAATAAGCGAACACACTACCTACTAGACTACGGCGACCACAATTCGTACCTCTATCTTGTTGAAACCACTGATCGTTGAGTTCATAAGCAGATGAAATTAGGGCTCTGAATTGACTATAACGGTTATTTTTAAGGCATTTCCTAACCATTTTCGGGGACAAATACGGTTCAATGATGTTTCCAGGCTATAAGACGCACTAAGGAGTCACTTTTCCAGATCCAATGGCTTTTTCATTACCACATCAGGATTCTCGGAACCTCATGCGTACCAATTTGGCTTGTTGACATAACCACCCAACGAGAAATAAGCTTTAACGCTGAAGAAACCTTTGTTGGAATAATTTGCATTGATAGAACGTTGCCCTGGCACGACAACAACATGTTTATGGGGTTGTGAATGTACTGCCGGCCTTTATTGTTATATGTGTTAGACTTTGTGTATATGGAGATGCAAATCTAATACACCATAATAGGAGAAGAAATACAAGCGGGAACATTTGCGGGGAACACCATGGAATCATGAAAATCGTATTATCCGCCACACTTTCTTGAACAGTAACGATCTTAGTTTGCTTGATTACATTATAAATACTTTATTTTATTGCTTAAATTAATTCTTTCTTTTTAAATTAAATATTTAATTTCATATTTTTGACTTTTTTTACCCAAAAACAGAAAAATTATTTTTCAAAAGGTGCTTTTCGTGACCATTATTCACATCAAAGTTTTCCCTCACACCACTTTTTATTCTACAATATTTCATTAATCATTTATTTTCCTTTTAAAACTTCCTTTCTTTACTTTACTTTCCCTTCCTTTACTTTACTTTTCCTTCACAATGATTATGATTTTCTGTTTTTTTTTTGCAGTTTCTTCTTGACATTTTGTCTTCCTGCCTTTATGAAAAAGGAAAATTTATGGCTGTTTATGTGCGACAATAATGGTGATTAAGCGAAAATTGATGAATTGTAAAGCAAACGACAGGGAAAATTAAATGAAAGTACTTAAAATATATATTTTTGAGGGATAAAAATGTGAAAATAAAGGCTATTTAATACAATAAAGCCAGAAAATTTTAAAGTTGTTGAGTTAAAAGCTTTAAAATGTTTCATATTTAATATAAAAAAAATTATACTAAAGCTAATCCTTAAATAATTTATTAAATATGTATGTTAAAATCATATCATAACTTCCATCCCTGTATACGGTTTTGTATGGCGTCATTTGTTTATGCTCTCACTGCTATTGTTATACGGCATTACCCATGAAGTAAATAATGCTCTCTTCAAGAACAATAGAAAACAAAGGTACTCTCTTTTATAATATAACGGATGATTAACGATGAGTGGTAATTATTACAAAGAGTGTGAGTGAGTGTAAGTAATCATGCCATTATAATACAGTGTTATAAAGGTACGAATATAAAACACAGTGTTGCAGTGCTTCAAAAGAGTAATTGTAGGATATTGGCTTGTTATGCTGGAACTTCTCAATTTAAAAAGAGAAAGCTTAAGGTTAAAGGTCAAATTATGACAGTTCTTTGTGGGATTTTGGTTATTTATGCTGGAACTTCTCAATTTAAAAAGAGAAAACTTAAGGTTAAAGGTCAAATTATGAAATTTCTTTATTGTTTCCAAGTTCAATTTTCCTTATTAAAATATTTGCAACCAAACATCTTAAATTGGTAGTAAAATGTCACAAGAGAGCCTCTGTGGGTTTAAAATATTTTAATTTAAATTTTTTTAACTTAAAAGCTTTAAGAAATTTTCCCAAACTACAATTTCTCTTAATTCTATCACTTCTAATGCAATGGCAACTCTAATGCCAGTTTATTTACATTTTTTTTTGCCCCACAAAATTACTTTTAACACCGTTATAATTCCCATTGTTATGCTCATACTCATGCTATTGTTGTATGCTCATAAAAACTCTTATAATCATTATCACTAACTAATACAAAAGAGAGTGAGAGACAGAGAAAGAGTGAGAATAAAGGAAAGAGTGTGAGAGTAAGACATGCCATAATGAAAATTACAAACAAATACTAGAAATACAATAGAAACAGGCAAGCAAGCAGGCAGGCAAGTGATTAGTTTTCTTTATTTATGCTCACCCATACATTTAAATCAAATCAAGAATATGTCTTTGATAAGTACGAACAATACAAATTCACCACAACACAGTAAGGTTATAGAAAAGCATATATTAAATGATATAAACAGGCGAGAAAGTCCTTAGGTGGCCTACATCGAATATGTATTGAGCTACAGCTTCATAAAGACTTTTACTAGACTTCATTCTAACTTACTTAATCGGTCACAAAAATTTTTAGACAGGATTACAGGATGTGTCAACCTGAGTTCATTCAATTATTTTTAATATTATGATTCCAACTCTGATTTTAAGTTTACATAAGCGTCGAAAATAAAAATCTTTTCTAGAAAATCTTCTTCATAAAATGAAATTTCCTTAGAAAATATATCGTTAAAGCAAATTTTCTGCAAGAAGCTTAAAATTTTTATGCAAAGCTATCCGAAACTTGTATATAAACTTTTTCGATGAAATTTCTATAGAAAAATTATCGATAAATTAAAATTTCTATTGAAAATTTATCGATACAATCAAATTCGTATTGAAAATTTATCGATAACAGACTATATATTGTTAAAATAAAATTTCTATTAAAAATTTATCGATACAATCAAATTCGTATAAAAAATTTATCAATAAATTAAAATTTCTCTTGAAAATTTATCTATAAAGCTAGCATCCATATACATAAAACCAAATTTCTATACAAAACTTATCGGTACAGTAAAATTCCTATAGAAAATTGGTCAATGGGTAAAATGTTATCGTTAGATAGCATAGTGTAAGTGTATAATTTTTTTTTTTGTAAAATTTGCTATCTGCGTGAATATTGACACCAAAAAAATTAACAGAAAAGATGACTTTTTTAAACATTTTATTAATTTGTTTTGATAAAGAAAAATTGCTTTAGAAAACTTATCGATTACAAAAAAGAAAAACAAAAAATTTGTACAAAATTTATAGACAACAAAATTTTAATCGAGAACATGAACTTTTTAAAGAAATGATAACATAAAATTTCGATTGAAAATTTAAGGATTAAAAAGAAATAATCGATAAATAAAACAAGTTGCTAAAGAAAATGTTTTGGTAAAGTACATATCAATAAAATAAATGTCGATAACTTAAACATTTATAGCATAAATATCGATAACATTAATATCGACAGCATTAGTATCGATAACATTAAACTCGACAACATTAACATCGATAATTTATGTGTACATAACATAGGGTAAATGTATCTCAAATGTATGTGCATTTAAATGGTTTTTTAATATGACAGCTTAAATAGCCATTATTTGTTATAAATTATGTTCTACGACAATAAATTCTTTATCTCCCCATCTGCTAGAGACGATAAATTCAAAGCAATTGTACTTTTTTTTTGTTTTTGGGAACAAGCGACACGAGTGACACTAAATACCCTACAGTTATGCTATATACGTATGTTTGTATGTGTGAACATACAAACAAATCAATTAATAGAGAAAGAATAATATTGTTTTGTACAACGTACTCTTATAACAGTACTTAAGCATTGCAAATGGTAATTTAAAGTGTTTGTTTGTATTTGTGTAGTAGTTGTGGTATTTTCAGTACAATTTGTTGTTGTTGTTTTTTTATTTTTATTTTATAATGTTAATCGATAATAAATATTTCAAGTATTTTCTCTATTTCTCTCTCTCGCTCTCTTCATTGCACTCTTTATTTTGTTATTGGGAGATTTATTATTCATTGTGTGTGTGTATATTTGTATGTATATAAAGGACGACACTCTTATGAGTTTATTTTATATGTAAATAAATTTGGGTAAAAGATGAAATCGTATTTTATTTTAAATGTATCATTCTCTCTCTCTTCCTCGCACCTTTGTCTCTCTCTTTAAATACATGCTTGCATTTTATAAGAATAAAGCCAGAGGAGAGCTAGAACCAGTGGCAGAGCAATAAATTGTCTGTGAATTATGTGTGTATTTGGGAAATTGTGCAAAAATTATTTGTTTTATTCGGAATTGTAACTATTCAGAGAGAATGTAACACACGTAGCAAATGTGTTTGGAATTTTTCTAACAATTTTTGAGAAGAGTAAGGAATCTAAGGAGAGAGGGAGAGTGCGTGTATGTGTTAGCTTGAAAAGTGTTGGAAAATATGAAGACACAGTTTTTTTTTTACCTTTAGTTTGTATGCTAAAGAGTAAGTGCAACAGCTTTCTCTTTAATACTGCTGCTACTATAGTTATATTTCATCTATGTATGTATTCTATATTTAAGGACTCACCTCTTCATATATGAATTGATCAATTTCCTCCAATGGCCGTCCGTACATATTTTCCGGAAATGGTTCAAATTTCTTTGGCAAAACATCACCATCCTCCACTGTTGCTTTTGTACGCGGATGAAATCCATATTCGCGTACCAATTGTATGTGACGATTTTCATTCTTAATTTTCGATTTTTGTGTGTAGGCAACAACTTGTTGTTTGGCAACTGCAATGAAATACAAGAAAAAAACCAATTAAATAGGCCTCGAAAGCAAAAATTTCATTTGTAAAAAGGTTTATATTAATTTAAAACAAATCTTTTTTACAATTTTGTTATGTTTTCATATGAAAAAACAGCCGTCTTGAGATTGAATAGAAGTAACTTATACCTAATGGGTGGTGTTAGAAGCTAGGTTGTGATATTGACTAAAGAGTCATGATCAATGATCACTTAAATACGTAAGTAACCGAAGCAAAGCTCCTATCTGAATTTAATTGAACTTTTTTGTACACTTTACAGTTATAAAAATACACCCTTGTATGTAGACTTTTTTCTTTCACTGTAATATTTACTTAAATATTCCGCATACATTTATTTTCGTAATCAAATGAAATTTCTTCCATAAACTTGCCTCTATTAAGTACTGTACTTTATTGTTTAACCAATACCATGACAAAAACAATTCCCTTTAGTTATGATTACAACGATTTCTCTCCATAAATATGCAATAAATTAATTTGGTTTTCTTACTGAAGTGTATATATGTATATATATGTGTATCTGTGTGTGCATCAGAACAAACATAAAATTTTACATCTTGCTGCCATAGCTACTGCTTTACAGGATACGTGCATAATCTATTCATATTTCCTTAATAGACATTTCCGTATCCGTCTGTACATTAGCTTGAGTTCTACAAATTCAATAATAAGCAGAACACACACACACATACACAACATCTACTTGTACTACTACTACTACTAATACCACCATACCAACATCAACAACAACAACATTAGCAAACACTATTGACTTCCGTTAGCTGGCATGGCCTGCAGTGTCTTTTGCTCTCCCTCTCTCTGTCTCTCTCCTTCTCTTTCTGTGTTTCAGTGTATTTGAATATAATTTCGATTTCAATTTCGATTTGTTTATTCAATACGATAAAATACAATAAAATTCTTTGAAATAATGATGAATTTTAATAATTTTTGTTGTAATAATTTAAATGGAAGCAACAACAACAATTGAAATCTTAATACAATTAATATAAATTGGAGTTTAAATGGGATTTTCAATTCATGAATCATTAGATATGCAAGCAGAATATTTAAATAACACGGGAGTTGTTCTGAATTAATTTAATAAAATGTAAAACACAGTGTTGGAGGAAATAATAGGGACAAATTAGGACTTTCGTATAAATATGGTGAAGGGAAACATGTTTTTTCGTAGATCTCTTGATTGATTTAGATGGCTCTCTATTCGGTACAATAGGCATTGGTACCATAGGCGTTACTTGGCAATTTATTGAGGTGATTAGTGCTTGACCTCCATTGAATCATTTATTAAAAGAAGTCAGATGTTTCATGCTTTCTTTCTCTTGTATGTTCTGTAGTTTATGGCTGCCGCAGCTGGCCTCACAGTACCTCATTCGATAGGACTAATTTTCGTGCATTTTTTCGAGTATCTAATCAATGGCCTTCAAATGCTCAATGGTCTCTGGTTTGTCGGCATAACACTTTTCTTTGACGGGGCCCCACAGAGAATAGTTCAACGGTATCAAATTGCAGCTTCTTGGGCTAATTAAACGACCATCAAAGGTTTGACGCAATAACTCAATTGTGACATGACAAACACCGTTCACCTCAATACCGTGAAGAGCTGAGTACAGAAAAAATCGGTTATCATGGTGCGATAAGTGTCTCCATTGACTGTAATAGTAAGGCCGTTCTCATTATCAAAGAAATATGGGCCAATGATGTCTCCGCTACACAAGCCGCACCGAACAGTCACTCGTAATGGGTGTATTGGCTTCTGCAAGACCACGTGTGGGTTTCTGAGCCACAAATACGGCTATTTTGCTTATGGACGTACCCTTCCAGATTAAAATAAGCTCTATCGGAGAAGAAGTCGCCGCAGTCTAGTAGGGTGGTGTGTTCGCTTATTAGACGTAAAGCCCGGGTTCGAGCTCAAGGTCAGACATCAAAACGAAATATAAAAAAAAATGTTTCTTCGGCGACTTCCTCTCAGCAAATTTCTGGCAAAAACTCTGAGAGTAAATAAAACCTGCCATGAAAAAGTTTCTCAAAATCTGTCGTTCGGATTCGACGTTAGACTGTAGGTCCCGCCACTCATGTATAAAATTAAGACACACAACATGAGTGATGTGAGAAGCTAGGCCGTAATCCTGACTGAAGGGTAGCAATGGCCAATTTTGTATGTATGTATGTATGTTCATTGGAGAAGATGATTTTTTTGGGCAGTTTCCAGTTGGCCCAATAAATCCCAACGTTGCTCAAACGTAAATCGATTAATTTCGTTCAGTAGAGATAATATACTGAATTTTGTAACAGAATAGAATGGCATAAGCATTGCCAGATTCGAAATAAGCGATCCTTAGCACTTGAGCCGATAGATGGTGCACCCTATATCTTAAGACATACTATCATTAGTTCCATCAATAACAGCTTAGTACATACAATTTTATTTGAAATTTTTTCCATTACTTCTTACCGCACTGTAAACGATTTTATTCCTTACAAAAATGTCTTCACCATATTCATAATCTTTTAATTTCCTTCAAAATCTTTTCAAATCATTATTAATTACAAATTCCCAGTCATGCATTCCATTTCAAATTGTTTATTGTTGCTGTTATTTGTTCTCTCTTTCTGTTTTCTTGTCTCGTGCTCATTAGAAATTAGCCTGATTGTTGAGTTTTGATTGCTAGAGACTTCTTTTTACTCACCACGATGCTCTTGACTGCTCTTTAACTCCAAACTTTACATGCAAAATTTTTACTCTTTTCCTACTTGGCTTGTCCTCATGCCTTCATTTTCTTTTCTACAGTTGAGGTTACAAAAATATTGGATTGAGTTTGTTTTTGTAATGTTTTCTCCGTTTGTTTTTATTTTAGTAAATGTGTTAGCAGTTGTTGTTGTTGTAGTTGTTATAAACACCACAAATCCCTTAAACCATTACATTAACAACAGCATTATCATTACCACTATCACCACTGCTGCCACTACAATTACATTTCGAAGTACTGTACGTATGTATGTGTGTGTGTGTAAAGTTATTGCAAAACCTTTTAGGTTTTTTCTCTTTTATATTCTAGTTTTTTCTCTCTCTCTCTCTTTTCAAAAGAAAAATTAAATTTTTTTTCATCGTGTTATCCATTTAGTCGTCTCAAAATGTGGCATTTTTCGAAAATTATGTAATAATCATCCCACTGTGCAATGAATTGTAAAAAAAATTAAAAGACCTGTGCATCATCGTAATATACTCTCTGCCCAAAATATGATTTGGTTAGTGATGAGCAATAATCTTATTTGATTGCTAGACTCACTTGGCCTAAACTGGATGCGGAGCGTATCAATCAACTGCTTAAATGAGATTGTAGAGGCATCTCTGTAACTGTACCTGTTTTCAAAGGCGCAGATACTTCGCTTGACTGCTTTGGAGATTGTAGATCGTTTGAGTAAGAATGTCTGTCTCTGGCCCGTTGCAGATTTCATTTGCCTAGCTCATCCCATTACAATAACCTAATGGAGCTTTCCTTATAAGACATCAGTTCGATCTCAACAAGCAATATTGTAGCAGATTTGGTTCGAAAGTGATTGTGGAAGAGCCATTTCAGCCTTCAGATGTGACTGATTGCTGCCTATTATGGTCTAGAGGTGTCACTTGGCCATGTGTTTTGTGAAATGACACTGGAAGTAAGAATTTGTACAATTCAGAGCTCTATGGTCGTACTATACTCAACTTTTTTTGGTGAGCAATTGAAGATTATGAACTGGATGGTACCATAGCGTAAACAAGAGGGTGTCATGAGCCCCATAATTCGCCTGATATTAGTTTAATTTCATGAGCAAAGTCCCTAGTTCTAGCGACATCCATTTGCTAAGAAGATATTGCAGTTGGAGTCCCTTACACGTTTTTGTGGGGCTACGTCAAAGACCTTGTGTATGTTGATAATACAGTGACGTTGGAACATTTCAAGACCAATATCCGGTAAGTTATCGTTGAGATATCTTTCGAAATGTGCGAAGAAGTGATCACAAACTACCTCTAAAGAGTAGACTGCTCAATCAATGATTGCCTTTCATACATAATACCAAGTGGCACGGACCAGGGATTATAATTTCCATCGAAATCACAGCTTTTAATCTGTTTAACTACAACTTATTTTTGAAACAGCAAAATGCATCACCCTTTATGTCGTTTTTATTATCGTTATAGTGGTATTTATATCGTCTTGCGTTAATAATAAATTTCCCCAGCGGCATGGCTGGCATTTTATCCATGACACACCGCTAGCAACTACAACTACAACTACAACTCTAATATTACATGGACGAAAGTAAGACAGAATAATTGTTACGTGCTTTTGTAAAAAAGTAGAGCTTCACTCTTACTCTTTACAACACAGAGAGTTTGTGCTCTCTGTTCTCTCTTGCTTGTTCTTCTATTTGTGAAGTAATTCTGCCTTGCCTGTGTAGAAACTATTTCTGATTGTTTCTAATTCACTCGTTTGCATGTAGTTGTTTGCGTTTTTTGTAATATTTCTTTGGTACTGCACTGTTATAACGGTTTTTACGTGTTTGTGTTATCTATGCATGTGTGAGAGTGTATGGTTTTTTATTTTACTGAATTCGTGTCGCTTTTATTTTTTTTATTATTAAAATTCATAACGTGCCTTGATTTTTCATCAGCGTGTGTATTGTAGCCTGAAATTCTCAGCAATTCATTCATTCATTTGTTCATGTATTCACTCAGTCGTTCAGTCATTCAGTCAGTCATTCATTCATTCATTCATTTTATGCATTAAAGCATAGAGTGTAGTCATGCTGATTATGACAATGACAACGATGATGACGACAACGATAACAATAACGACTGTGATGATGGCGATGATGATGATGACAACAATAACGAATAACGGCAATAATTTAAAATGCAGTTCAGATATAAACGGCATGATTAAGGCATGAGTAAAGGGTAAGCATTTAGTGGATACGATAATGAATGTGAAATAAAAACGATACATAATTTCACACAAGCATCGATTGTGGTTCATTCGATAAGATTTTCAAATCGATTGCAAATAATATATGAAAAAAAGTCAGGATTACAACCTATTTGCTCACATAACCTATGTTGTGTGCGTTATTTTTATCCATAAGTGTCTGAAGCTACAGTTTAATGTCGACTCCGAACGACAGATTTTTTTGAGAAACTTTTTTTGCCAATTTTTATTTACATTTAGAGTTTTTGGCAGAAGACTACTGCTTTCAGACCTTAACGCCCGCCAAACAGTCACTTTTTCTAGATTCAATGGGTTTTCCCAAGACCTTGTTTGCTTGTCGCCGTAGTCTAGTAGGTAGTGTGTTCGCTTATTAGACGAAAAGCCCGGTTTAGAGCCCCAGGCCAGACATCAAAACGAAAATATGAAAAAAAAATATTTCTACGCCGACATCCTCTCAGCAGATTTCTGGCAAAAACTCTGAGAGTAAATAAACCTGCCATGAAAAAGTTTCTCAAAAATCTGTCGTTCGGAGTCGACGTTAAACTGTAGGTCTCGCCACTCAAGTATAAAATTAAGGCACACAACATGAGTGGTGTGAGAACCTAGGCCGTAATCTTGACTGAAGGGTTGCAATGGCCAATTATGTATGTATGTATGTATGTTGTTTGCTTTCTCCAATACTCATATGCAATAATTTGGTTTGTTTGGCGTGAGTAATGGACTTCATTCCTAAAGAGAATTTTGTGTCGTAAAATTAGAATTGAATACTGTTGCTCCAGTAACCAATTAGCATATACTCAGCGTTGCAAATGGTCAGTTACGTGATTTGGATTTTATAAGAGGGATGATGACAATACGTATGCAAAATACTCTATAATGAGACGTAAGTAAAGCCTGATTGCTGGGAAGGCCTTGGATTTGATATTTTCGTTAGAGCCTTTAGAGAGATGACGCAAAGTATTGTTGTGACATCTGTAACGGCTTAAAATGCTTTATAATTTTAACAATTCCTTTGACGTTGATGTTGAACCGTACGGCACCTAATGTTGTCGCCTCGAAATCACCCCTTTTATGGTAAATTTCAACTGTTTTTACTCGGTTTGCGATTATTAAACGATCGATGTTCGTTATTGCTAACGTTAGGTTAGGTTAGAGTGGTAGCTTTATTACCAAAGCTCACTTGAGCACGCATAGCGAACCGTTGTGATGCCAAGGGTAAGGCAAGTCCCCGTACTGACCGAATTCCACGGAACTCATAGAAGAAATTGGTCAGCGAAGAGGCTGCGCAGTCCCAGCACTGACCAAATTCTGCTGAACTTATATTTAGAAGAAATTGGTCAGCGCAGAGGATGCATAAAATGCTTAAGAGTTCATTAAACAAATGGCACTTCAGATGAAAGATACATTAAACAGCTAACAACTATCCATGTAAACGAATCAAATATAAGAAAATGTTGTTCCATTCATATTTACATACGAACTCTTCTGTGGCTAATCCATGAAAGCGTGTCTCTTCAGAAAAAGTTTTCCCATTCAACCTCTAAAATTGATGCGATATGATCTCTTAATATTTTTGCCTTACTTTTTATTTTTAATATCACTGACAACACAACATATACACACACTTACACTTCTTATGAAAGCTTATCTTTTAATAAAAGTTTTCCCATTCAACCTCTGAAATTGATGCGATATCATCTCTCAATATGTTTTATATCACTTACAACACATACATACGTACAATTTTACTCTCTTTTTTCTCTTTTTTTGTTTTTGTCTGTCATTTTAATATTTTTTTTCACTTTTCATGTGATCCTTATATGTAATTGGCAACTGCTTATGACACATACTACTAGCGTGCGTATACATTTCAACACTTAAACTTATACACCTAGGTATATACATACACATACATCCTCTCCTACATACAAAACACTGACAAGTTTTCGTGTTGCAGGTTGACAAGCAATGATTTTGGATAACAACAACAACAACAGAAAAGGGAGAGAGAGAAAAGTTAAAAAAAAAAAGAAAAAAGGAATGATTTTGACACTTATTTTGCAAACCAAATGACAACCTCAATTTAATTCAGTTCTCTTTTTTTCTTCTTCTACGTACTCTTGCTTTTGTTGTATGTGCCACCCCAACCATACCTTTTCTCTCTCTTTCTCTCCTTTTTTACCATTGACACACATACTAACAGTGTTTCCTTTTTTTGTGTGAATGTGGGCGTGTGGAAAAAATGAAATTAAAGCAATAATAACAACAACAATGTCAGCATGTCATATTAAATTCCGGCTTTCGCTGCATTTGAACGATTGAACGAACGAAAGTACGAACATATGAATGACATTGAAGGACATCAACAATAATAAAAAAATTTGTTGAATATTTCGTTTCGTTTTTTCTTGCTTTATTTCTTTACGCATACATACATACATACTACTATTCTGTGTAAGTGTGTATGAATGTTCTTGGGTTTTTAACACTTTCTGTATAAACTGTCAAGACTTATATTGAACATGTAAATACATTTTGTATGATATTTAAAAACGAAGAGAGAGAGAGAGAGAGAGAGAGTGAAAGAGTGCAAAAGAAGATAGAAGTCAAGAAAAAGGTGTTAAAATTGTATTGACTTGGGTTTAATAAAACAGTTTTACGTTAAAAGAAACGAAAATATGTATCATAATTGCATAAATGCCTCCTCCAGTCGGATGGTATATAAGCAAGCATAAGAGCATATGCGTAGCAAACAAGCAATACAAAGAGAGAAAATAATATTTTAAGTGCAGGCATTATCATGTGTTTTAATTAATTAAGAGCGTAAAAGAATATCAAAACAATTTTTAATTTATTGAAGAGAATTTATTGTTCAAGGCAGGCTGAAAATGAAAACGGCTCTATATGAGTAAGAAAGTGTGTGTGTGTGTGAGAATTTGTTGGCATTTCAATTAATTAAGAGTGTAAGAGAGGATAAAATTGGTGTTTTAATGCCTTGTTAAAGGGAAATTTAAACGTCTTTAATTTAAAAGCCAGTATATAAGAGGTCCTGTATGTAACAATATTATTGTGGATGTGTAAGTGAGCGTGAGGGGAAGAGTAAAATAAAAAAAGTGGTGAATATATATTCCTGGTTGATATTTAATAACATAAAGAGTATAAAGAAGAGTGATATTCATGGAACGTAACATGGACATTGAAAACGATTACCCAAACGTAATGGAATTTTGCAGTATTTTCTTATGCTACAAACGAAAACTTGTCTTGAGAGAGAGTGTATGTGTGAGTATGCCTAGGTGTAAAAATTTAAGTGTTGAAATGTATACGCACGCTAGTAGTACGAGTATGTATCTTAAGTAGCTGCCAATTACACATAAGGATCACATCAAAAGTAAAAAAAAAATATTAAAATGACAGACAAAAACAAAAAAGAGAAAAATAGAGAGTAAAATTGTACGTATGTATGTATGTATATATGTTATAAGTGATATTCAAAATAAAAAGCAAAGAAAGCATATTGGGAGATGATAACGCATCAAATTCAAAGATTGTTTGGGAAACCTTTCATGAAAAGAAACGCTTTCATGGATTAAGTATTAACGAATATTCATCGTTTAACAACATTAGAACGCATCAAAATAGTTGAAATTGACTTCAACGTGGCTACATTTCGTAATTACATATCACTACCATCAAAGAAATTATCAAGATTATAAAGAATTTTAAGGCGTTACAGATGATCACATCACACCATCTCAGAGAAGATTCTGCCGAAAATATAAAATTTTGTCTCTTCCATGGCATTCTCAGCAATTATGATTACTTACAGACACCGGGTGTATCTAGACTTTTTTCTCTGACTGTATATGCATTCATAACTTAAGACAGCAAAAGAACTTTAAATCCATGCTGTACCATATTACAAAGTCAGTAAGCATAGAAACATTGGTGAGTTTAATGATAACCGTTATTTATAATCATTTTATAACCGTTATAAGTAAGAGTATAGTATGCAATGTTAAGCGGAATGCTGTTAATGTTAACATATTAGGGCCGTTCAAATACTATTTCTTTAAATTTAATTTTTTTTTTTAACTACAACTTATAGCTTAAAATCCTATTTAAGCAATTTTCCCCATTTTCAAATAATTTTTTCACATTAAAAATAAAAATAAAATATTTTTTTAATAAAAAAATTATAAATTTAATTTCATAAATATTTACAATACAATAAAAATTAAATAATAACAGAAATAAAAACAAAAAATAAAATAATTAAATTAAAATTAATGAACAATTTGTTTTATAAATTAAAGAAAATATTCTTAAAAAAAATGAACATGTGGCGCGTGTTCTTTTAACGTTTTTCGCTTAATGTGGTCATATGTGTGTGTGTGTGTGTTTGTGGATGTAAGAAATGGACTAGACTTAAATTAGTTTTTGGATAGAGTGGAGGGAGGTAAACACAATTATTTGCCCCAACCACCACCACCACTGCCGGATACCGCCCAGCCGCCGCTACTGCCGCCCGATGACCAGCCCGAACCGCCAGATGGATAAGTGTAACCACCCGAACTACCACCATGACCGCCACTACTTGCAGAGGAGGCTGCTAGAGCAGCTAATGTATCATCATGGCCACCACTTGAAGAGCCACCATAACTATAGCCGCCACCACCACCAGAACCACTGGAACCGTGAGTAGCAGCAATGGCAGCAATTTTAGCAGAATCATCATGACCGCCTGAGGAATAACCGCCTCCAGACGAGTAACCACCGCCGGAGGAGTAACCACCATGACCGGAGGAGCCATGGGCAGCAGCTATGGCAGCAATATGGGCAGAATCATCATGTCCACCTGAGGAATAACCGCCTCCAGAAGAGTAACCACCATGACCGGAAGAGCCATGGGCAGCAGCTAAGGCAGCAATTGAAGCAGAATCATCATGGCCACCGGAGGAATAACCACCGCCAGAAGAGTAGCCACCTCCTGAAGAGTAACCACCATGTCCAGACGATGAGGAGGCAGCTGCTAAGGCAGCAATTTTAGCAGAATCATCATGGCCACCAGAGGAATAACCACCGCCTGAAGAGTATCCACCTCCTGAAGAATAACCACCATGACCGGAGGAAGACGATGAGGAGGAGGAGGCAGCTGCGATGGCAGCAATTTTAGCCGAATCGTCATGACCACCGCCTGAAGAATAACCGCCGCCTGAAGAATAACCGCCGCCTGATGAATAACCACCACCATGAGAACTACCGCCTGCTGTGGCTGCAATGGCAGCAATATTGGCTACACCATGGGAACTACTGTGACCGCCTGAACTATAACCACCATGACTATGATCTGAGCTGCCGCCATAGGAATAACCACCGTGACCACCGCCAGAACTGAAACCACCATGACCGCCAGCACTTTCTTGTATAACAGCATACGTGTTGACATGAGCAGAGCCACCACCGTGGCCTCCGCCATAACCTCCGCTAAAGCCTCCGTGACCACCATGGCCGCCGTGACCGCCAGCATCTTGTACGATAACAGTGTGTTCAGCAGCACCACCACCATGGCCTCCATGACCACCGCCATAACCGCCACCGTGACCACCGCCATGACCGCCAGCATCGGCAATAACTACAGTTTCATGACCACCATGACCGCCAGCACTATAACCACTAGAGCCGCCGAAACCACCATGTCCGCCGTGACCGCCGTGACCTCCAGCATCTTGTACGATAACAGTGTGTTCAGCAGCACCACCACCGTGACCTCCATGGCCACCACCAAAACCGCCGCCACTATGTCCATGACCACCATGACCGCCGGCATCAGCAATAACTAGAGTTTCATGACTGCCACCATGGCCACCAGCACTATAACCGCCAGAGCCACCAAAGCCACCATGGCCTCCGTGACCGCCAGCATCTTGTACAATAACTGTGTGTTCAGAAACACCACCGCCATGGCCTCCATGACCACCACCAAAACCGCCACCATGGCCTCCATGACCACCATGGCCGCCAGCATCGGCAATGATCAAGGTTTCATGGCCACCATGACCGCCACCATGACCGCCACCATGACCACCACCATGACCACCGCCGCCACCATGGCCATGACCACCAGCATCTTCTATTATAACAGTATGTTCAGCACCATGGCCGCCATGACCGCCACCAAAACCTCCACCTCCTAAGAGGCCACCATGCAAAGGTCCAATAACATCGCCATGACCATGACCATGATCATGATGCTCTATATGGCCGCCATGATCCCCGCCAGATTCAGGCAAATGGATCCGTATGTGTACATGTTCCTTGCCAAAGGTGGGTTTAGCATTGCACCAGCTGCCTGTCGCCACTAGCAAAACGGACAACTAAAATTCCAAAAAAAAAGTTTTAATTAAAAATCTGGAATTTATTTTGAAATCCTTATGTTCGGGGTACTCACAATCAGCCACTTTGCCATAATGTTTGAGAAGAAAAAACGTTATAAATTAAAAAACAACAACAACCGTTACTTTCAAAATCCCTTTACAACCCGTACAAATGACGTTAATTTAAGTTTTTTATCCAACGGGAAAAGAAAAAAATGGGTTTTTAAAATGGGATCTTGTAAGTTCCTGTGCGGTGTCAAACCACAAATGATGCGTTTACTGTCATAGTGCAGCACATTTATACAGCCACTCACCACTCAACATCAACGAGAGGGGTGTTATGTAAGCATTAGCAGAGCACAACACAACACAACACAGGCCAAAGCAGAATAATACACACCACACAGCAGCAGCAGCAGCAAAGAGTAAAAACAAAACAATTCATGCTCTAAGCAACACCACAAAATAAAAGAAAACAAAAGCAAAAACACAACAGTAACTGAAACAAAAACAAACGACCCACCGAACACTTAACAAAACGAAGCAAAACGACCCAAAATTTTTTAAAAATTTACAAACAAACCATACATACATATGTTCGTTCGGCTGCTAACGAGTTTAATCATAGCGGTATAGTTCACACATATTACAAGCAATAACAACAACAACAATATTATAAACAAAAGTCAGGAAACAATGTTTTTGTTTTTAGCACAAAAAGAGGAAGAGATTGTAAAAAAAAACACGAAAATCTTCGCAACAAACACTGTTACATACAAAACAAAACAAAAATAAAAACAAAAAAATTATTGTGGTAGGTTGTGATATTTTGTATTAACGTAACAACATAGCCAAACAAAACATATGCAATTGATTACAACAACAATAACACGCACTACCACTACTACAACAGCATCGTTAAGAAATAAACTTGTTTACACAGCATCTCAAAACTCTACATAACATTAATAATGACCTTTAAACAAACACAATACCACACCACACACACACACACTCTCATTGACTTTCATCAGCCATCTTAACAATAGCAATATGGCAGAGAGAAAGAGTACAGTTAGTGAGAGTTGAAATGATAGTGAGAGTTTATTTTCGTTAAAGAGTAAGCATAACACACTAGACAACAGTGTATTTAATTTTATTTTTACTTTTTTTCTTTTTCTTCTTTAATGGCTTAACGCGTTTGAAGTGGTTTATCGATGTTTTTTACGTTTTTTTTTTAACGTTTTTTCGTTTATTTTTGAATCAAAAAATAAAAAAAAAAATTTAAATGATCTGTATTACATGATGTGCATAATTTAAAACGTGTTTCTTTTTGATACAAAAAATAGGTCATATATTGTGTTTAGTTGTTGTATTTTTTTTTTCGTTTGTTTTTGAATTAATTCTTTTTAACTGTTTCAACAGATTTATAGGGAATTTATTTCACATTAATGATAACACATACCCCAGCCAAATCAATTTGTTTTTTGTATTTAATCAAATAAAAAAAAATTATTAAAATTTATTTCAAAATAAAAAAAAAATTTTTTTTGAAATTTTTTGAATCATTTTTTCAATACTACAAATATTTTGAAGAAACAAGAAGTATACACCGATGTAATGAAAACATAGCAATATTGTTGTTATGGGCATGACAAAGTTCAAGGCAGTGTTGAAATGGTACATCCCATAGTCTCTACTATACCTCAACCTTCTGTGGATCTTAGTTTTCAGATGAAAATAACAGAAACATGCAAAGGACTATATTTTCCTAATATCACCACATATAGTGAGCGCCAAAAGTGAGTAAACACCACTGAAATAATTCATTTTCTTAGGATAGCGAGAAAAGTAAATGAGAATAGTCGAATAAATTTCCAAATATAAAAACGTTTATTTATTACCTATAAAATGTTAAAACAAAAACAACAATTCATGATAAAGGAACTTTTTTTTATACTTAAGAATATAATAGAAAATTTAGAATTATAGTGGGTGTTGACTCGCTTATTGCGCTCACTGTACGTAGTCAGTGATATATTATGCTCCAATGTTGAATCTTAAACTACTTGCTTAATGCCGAATAATTCGAGCTGAAGTGATGTCTTTAAAAACAGCCGCAAATCAAATTCAGTATCAAGAAATATCGAGTATGGTTATATATCACGGTCGTTTGGAGCCGACTTAAAACTGTAGGTCTCGCCGCTCATGCGAAAAATTAGCACACCAAACATGGATGATGTCAGAAGCTAGGTTGTAATTCCAACTAAAAGGTTGTAAAAACCAATTACGTAGGCAATACATAAATTTATAGACCATAAAGCGGTTTTGTTCAACCTTTTCTTATGGCAAACATCACAAAAATTTCGCATTGTATAGGGAATTATATCAGGAAACTTATGATCATAGAAAAATACATCAAAAAAAAGATTGAAAACCTAGCTTACACTTGAAGAACAAAGCCAATTCCACAAAATGACTTGAAGTATTACTTTTGACAGACACAGGTGAGATGTTGTAGCCCAATGGTTCTTATGTATCGTTCACGGAGTGGTAAAAACATTCCTAGACAATGTATTGTGCGAAAATACCGGAAGTCTGTAGAGGATATTACAAGACATTTATCGATTAATTAGATATGCTTACAAAGAAAAATCAGCCAGCTCAGTGTTCCCTTGAAAAAGTGGAAAAATAAGCTCCACTCCTTTCAACCATACATAAATATGTACATAATTGGCCATTACAACCCTTCAGTCAGAATTACGGCCTAGCTTTTCACACCACTGTGCCTTAATTTTATACTTTGTGGCGGCACCTACAGTTTAACGTCGACTCCGAAAGACAGATTTTGAGAAACTTCTTCATGGCAGGTTTATTTACTCTCAGAGTTTTTGCCAGAAATCTGTTGAGAGGAAGTCACCGAAGAAATATTTTTTTCACATTTCCTTTAGATGTCTGGCCTGGTGTTCGAACCCGGGCTTTACGTCTAATAAGCGAGCACACTACCTACTAGACTGCGGCGACTACATACACAACCATTTCTTAAGCACTACATTCAATGTAAGAACCGAATACAACGGCGGATGGCAACCCTATCATTCTAAAACCTAATAAAATAGACAAATTGTGGTTGTTCTTGCTGAGATTGATTATGGGTGTTCTTGTTGAGATTGGCTGGGAATCACCAGGCCATAGAATATTGTTTTTAGTTGTCTCTGTCACTTCATTTCGAGGTAACAGGCCTTGAGCTTCACTATAGATTCCACTCTATAGCAATTCTCTTAATATCACCATCCAGATTTTTGTAAAATGTGCCAAATCCATCTCAATTTATGCTGCTGAATTTCCGCTTTAATTGGAATTTTGTCGGTTTTCAACCATAAAATGTATTTGGAAATCATTGCTGATGAAAATAACGAATGAATACGTGAATCACATAGCGCACATGAATCATTTTTTGTTCCTATCTCGTTACAAGGAGATCTATGTATGGTGGGGGCTGCTATTGTTAATTCAACAATGTATTCGCCGTTCTTCAAAATGTTGGTTAATTTTTTTATACCGGTTATACTGGTAAATTGAAAATACAGAAGCAAATACACTACCTACCAGAGATTATTCATACTAAAAATTTTATGAGTACTTATGAGTAGCGAAAAAATGATTCATTGCTGATCTCTGCTACCTACTAGACTACTGTTACAGGGCTGAATGCATTGTCATTTAAAACTCTCACAATGTTAATTGATCTGTTTTACATTTTCTCTATTAAATCCCAAAAGATCCATTGGGACTATAAGTTATCTCATGCTCAAGTCTTGGGCAACTTATGAAGTGTACTTTCACTAAGTCTAAGGTGTTGTTCTCTATTAATTTAATTTTAAAGAAAACCTAACCTAACATTTTTATTTATTAGAATTGATCGTGAATTGATTTCAGTGTCTTAAACCAACTTGTTTACAGTTTTATGTTCGAAATAAGTAATTTTTTAAAACTAAGCTATAAACTTACATCATAACTAACCTTAGTTGTCTAAATATGTATGTATGTATGTATATGTACATGATATTGAAAATACTACCTAATACAAAAAATATTTTAATACCATGAAAAATTTTCGCGAATTAGGAGAAAGGTTTTCCAATCGACATGAATTTTAATCATCGAATATATTATTTTTATTATTTCATGAACATTTGTTACGGAGATCAATTATTCATAAAAAAATGTAATTATAGTGTAAAAAAATTGTATTCATAATACCAAGTAACCAAGCAAATTAATAATTCATGTTACATGCTGTAATAATTAAGCATGAGGCATGTTATTAAAAAAAATTGAGAAATAAAATGGTTATACAGTGTAAATCACTTTAACTGTAATTGAGTTTATGGGTAAATGAGTAGAAGAAAATATGTAGGATAACAGGTAATTGTTGTTGTTATTGTTGCTAAAAAAAAGAAAAACAAGTGTTTGTTACAGTGTGAAAGAAAGATGAATAAATATGAGTACTTAAACAAGAGAAAAGCCGTTAATTTATGTTTTTTTTACTCTCCTATACATTTAATATGGAGCATGAATAAATGTTTCAATTATTCAAGAAGATTTTATTGTTATTTAATATGTTGTTGTTTTTTTATTTCTTCTTATTTTTATTGTCTTTTTTTTAATATTTTCGAATTAATTTGCTTTAGCTATGAGTTTTTGTGGCTGTTTTAATTGCTGTTGTTGATGCTGTACTAATAGTATGTAATAATAATTGTTATGATTATTGTTATTGTTATTGCTTGCATTTAATAAAGAGAGCATATTTAAAGTGTGGCTTTTTTAAATAAGTATGTCTGTTTACTAGTTGTTGGTGTTGTTTGCTGTGTTTTGGTTTTTTGAAGTGATCAAGTATGATAATCTCAATTAGTTGTGCTCTGTTTTGGTTTGTAACTTGTCTCTTATCTCTTTGTTTTGGTTAAATTTTTATTGTTATTGTTTTCAAATGCTAATATTGGTTACATTTGCAGCAACCTCACTGGAAGCAGCAGCAGCAGCCAAAGCATAAGTTCATGTCATCGCTTAAGAGTTGAGTATTTTTGTGTACCATATTCGTACTTTGCCAGAGGCATGTTCGGTCATGGTCGTTTATGTTACGTTATTATGATACTCTTTCTTTTTGTTACAAACAAAAATATGATTTCAATTGCTGTGTGTTTGTGTGTGTGTGTGTGTGTATGTATTTGTTGTTGGTAAATATTTTAATTAAGTTACGATTGTTTTTGTTTTCTTTTTTAAGCTGTATTATATTTCTACTGTTATTGTTGTTGTTTGTTTGTTTTCTTTTAATAATATTTTTATTTTTTCATTTCGCTCTCTTTTTTTGCGCTCTTTGTGTGTGTGCATTGAATGTAATCACAATAGTTTAGCTTTCTTTCATAATTTTTTTTTTTGTTTTTAATTAATGCAGTTGCCATTTGTGTGCAATTATTTTTTCAAATTTATTTTTGTTGCTGTTGCCATCGTTATTGTTATTGTTTTTGTTATACATATTATATTTCAAATTTGTTTAAAACAACAACAACAACAACATCATTTTTATTAAAAGATATAATCACATGGCATAGTATGGTTATAAAAGAATTTTTCTTTATGTTTGTTGTTGTTGTTGTTGTTATTATCATTTGTTTTACAAGTACTAATTAACTTATAATGTTTACATGCATATGTATTATATGCACACATGCTCACACACACACACATTCACTTAAAACATTATGTTACGTTAACGCTCTGTAAATCACATGGATTGACTGACTGTCTGCTATAATTTAAGTGAAATTCAATGATAAAATCTTCCTTAAAAAAGTAATTCTTTTTTAAATTATTTTTTACGTTGTTTTTATTTCACTTTTATTGTTTAATTTTAAACTAAATATCTTTTACTTTTTTGTAGTCAAATTGTATAGTTTATAAGTTGCAGTTAAAATGGCAAAATTGCCAAGGAAGTACAAAATTTTAACCTTGCAAGTCCTGCAGTACTTTTTAAAACAATTACTAACGATTTTTTAAGGCATTTTCTTGAAGTAATAAAACTGCAAGAATGACATGCATATGATATTTTATTAGATGACGTAGTTTGTCTCTTTTAAGGGTTGCCAAATCTCTAAGTTTCTAGTGCATATTTGTGGAACTCTTTTAAACGATTTTTTTCACCTGTTCACTACAACGAAAGACGTCAAAGAAGACTATTTGTAAGTTCTAAGAGGATACAACTGAATGAATGTGATTACGAAATCGTTGGAGGGTAGGGACATAAGGATAAACCTAGGCAAGACCACAATGGTACAATTTTTAAGAAGAAATGAATGAAATCAGGGAAAATGAAAGTAACATTTTTGGGAATATCACTGTATAGCATATAGAGAGCTCCTATAGAGAGCATGATAGAAAACAGCAGACATGCCTAAAGATATGCTCAAGGCTTGCAAGGAAATAATTGGGATGCAACCCAGTAATTAAGCATTGGATGTATACCATAATAGTCGCCGTAGTCTAGTAGGTAGTGTGTTCGCTTATTAAACGAAAAGTCCGGGTTCGAGCCCCAGGTCAGACATCAAAACGAAATATGGAAAAAAAAGTTGTCTTCGGCGGCTTCCATGCCATGAAAAACTTTCTCAAAAAATCTGTCGTTCGCAGTCGACGTTAAACTGTAGGTCCCGCCACTCAAGCATAAAATTAAGGCACACAACATGAGTGGTGTGAGAAGCTAGGCCGTAATCCTGACTGAAGGGTTGTAATGGCCAATTATGTATGTATGTATGTATGCATGTATACCATGGCGGTAGTAGCAGTAATCTTTAAGGTAATTGGTGGATAAACAGAACGTTTTTGAAAACAGAGACTAGAAGACCTGTTGCACAGCGGCGCTGGATGCTTTGTTAGATTTAAATCCACTGCATATGGTATTGAAGATAAGGTCTTTAGAGACTGTGTGGTCTTTAGGTTGATAAAAGATAAGTCGAATATGAGATTCGTTTGAGATTTTGGTGGCCTAAGGGGTAGATTTGTAGAATCGGCTAGGTGGGCAAAATATGGTTACCCTCTGCTGGGTAACATGTCTTGTCTAAATTATTGGTAAAAAGCAAGCAGACAAGCTTATGCTGAGGACAGCTTCCACAACATTGTTGAGACTGTGGCATACTCGTCTTAAAGCAAATGGATTAGAACTTATGAGGAGAGGAGCTTTCCCTTCTCGATAAGGAAGGGATGCTCTTCTGAAAGCAAGTGCATTTGAGGCAATCAAAACTTTTGTTGGGATATTACAATAAAACGAGTCATGAGCCATGCATCAGATTATCAAAACATAACATGAGCTTGATAACTTAGGCAGGGAACTGACATTATTGACATCGAGCAGCATCCAGCATCAGAGCAATCGACTTAGAGGGGGCATTATAGGAATACCATAAGTTTGAGGAGAGTACAATATAGATCTGAACCCAACAGCTGCTTGGAAGCTTTCCTTCTCATAAGGTCGTATTCTTGCTCATTGCCAAAAACTCCCATATGATTTGGGAACCATCAGAGGTTACCCTTATTTTCCCTATAAAGTCAGCTTCCCGAGACAGTTTATCTTCAATTCGCTGAGTTACTAGCTGATAAATTCCAGAATTGAATTAGATTTTACACTTGATTTGAGTGTTCAAAGTATAATTCGCACATTTGTAAGCTTTTCTATTCTGATTGCAATCGTCCGAATGATGCAATCGATTTTCAGCACCTCTTGTTCGTATCTGTTTGTGTGTGAATTTTTGTTTTCTGCACATGAGACTCTTTTCCAAGTTTAAAGCAACCTTTCTTCCTCCCAAAGTGATGTGATGGGAGAGACTACATAGTTTCAATAGAGGCTTCGATACGTTACAATACGGACTCGCGTTTAATAAGCCGATACACTTCCAAATGGACTACGGTGACTACTTTTTTTTTAGTTTTTTGAAGGCCTCCTTTATCCTATTTAGACAAGAGCAGTGTTGTCCTTTTTTAAAAAATTCATGGTCTTATTGAGCCAGCCTTGTATTTGTTGGGCCATAGGCTTAGTTTTGACGGAGAAAGTCAAGTAATTACAGTGTTCACTTGGATTAAACTGAATTGTAATCAATTTCTTACACTGGCTTACTTTAATAAATTCCATAGTATGTGTAGCACAGTGTAATTAAATATTCAATCAAATCGAACATTTAAAATTTGATTTGCTTTTAAAACGTTTTCATTTTCTAAATGGTTTTCCATCAATTTGTAAATGATAAATCATTATAGAAAAACTCACATACAAATTGTTTAGTTTGCCTCTAAGCCTGGCTTTAAGTCTGGCTACGAATTACTTCCTCATTTTATTACAATTTGTTTGAACGGCTTTGGCTGCTTCTTAAACATTAAAATTAAAAACACAAAATTCATACATATTTCAACAAGCAGACAGACAAATGGACAGACAGATGAACAAGCGGGCAGACAGACACACAAATTAAAATAGGAAAACCGTTATAATGAAAAACAAAAATTATAATTTTTTTTCTCCTTCTTCTTCTTCTTCGGCTTTATGAAATTATGGCTTAGGAGCCAGCAATACAAAGACAAACGAAAAATGAAAAACAGGAGGAGGGCAAAGAGTAAGACAGAAAGACTGCAATTGTTGGCCCTACAAGCCGCGGAAATGAAAATGAAAATTTGTGCTATGCGAAGTACTTTCACTTTGATTAGCCACAACGGGCAACTTGTGGCAGGCACTGTGGCCAATTGAGGAGATAAGCGGGAACGTAAACAGGATGGCAAACATTATTATAGAAGTGGGACCTGAACATCATCATACAGAGAGTTAAGCTAAGCTTAGGCACTGGAATTGGTAAACACAAGTTGAAATGATTTTATGCTGCGTTCCTTGCAGCAATTGGTGGCAATTAATAATGTTTTGTTTTGTGTAACACTTTTGTGCTGCTGCTGCTGTTGCTCCTTTTTTTGCTTTTTCAAGCCTGAAAAGGAAATGAAGGAGGGTAGGGTAACGCGCAAAGCAAACCAAATGTTTGTTGCCAACTCAAGCCCCTCTCAGTCAGAGGATGGAATGAATGGATGGATGGCTGATGAGGTAATAATGTTTTAAACTTTCGTGTTTCTTTTTTTGGATTGTTGTTGTTGTTGCATGTTGCAACAGGTTCATGTATACCAGTTTGTTTGTTGTTTCAACATCAGTCACTCAGTCAGTAGAGTTAATAAAAAAAAATAGCAATAACAAGAACAATAAACACTAAAAACGAAATATTATTTAATCGTGCCTGATGTTTTCGTTTTCTTTCTTTGTGTTGCTTTTTTCTGCTTAAACATGCAACAAACAAATGTCTGCAGCAAAATGCTTGTTTTTATTGTTACTTTAAAAAATTTTTTTTTGGGGCACGTACAATATTTATGGTGTTTAGCCTTCAACATCCACCAAAAAAAAGAAGAAAGAAAGAAAGAAAGTAAAAAGAAAGAAAGAAAAAATATTTGGTGCGGCATGGCATTTCTTGTTAATGCTGTTGCATGCGGTAACACGAATATAGTTTCGTTGGCCGTTTATTTACATTAGACCTGGCCAAGATAAATTTGGTTTTGTTTTCTTTCCTTTTATTGCCCTTTTTTTCTTGTGGAATTGGAAGTGTTGCAAATAAGAATTTTCAGTTATTTCAAGAACTTTGGAAGAGAAAAGCATAACAAACTGAAAAAATTCAGTAAATTTTCGTATAATTCAACTGTGAACTTTTAACCTTTTAAATCAATTAAAATTCAGCTGTCATTATCATAACACTAGCAACGTTATTTATGCCAACAGAAAACCGTTATGCATACTTAGAGTAGCCGTAGTCTACTAGGTAGTGTGTGGACTTATGAGATGAGAGCTTGTGGTTCAAGTCCGAGTTAAGACATCTTGATTTTCGGCGAATTCCTCTTTCAGTAGCCTTCTGGCAAAAACTCTGGGAGTGAAAATAAAGTTACCTTGAATAGTTTCTCATAAATCTGTGTTTCGGAGCTTACTTTGAACTGTAGGTACCGCCGCTCATGGATAAAATTAACACACATGACAAGGTTGCTGTGAGAAACTAGGTTGTAATCCTGACAAGCCTGTAATGAGGTTAGCCAGAAGCTGAGTTAATTGACTTGGATAACCGCACGTTACATGTTGTTATATTACTTGATTTGCTCTCCATTTAAATGAATATACTTAGTGATCCAAAGGCCCATTAGTTTCAGTAAACCTAGAATTTAACGCCTACTCCAAACGACAGATTTTTGCATATTTTTCAAGGCAGGCCAGTTACTCCTACTGCTTTTGCCAGAAGTGGTGTTGTCTAGAACGAGGATCAAAGAAAGAAATATTTTGTTTTTACATTCTTTGCCGGAGTTTTAACTCAGAGGTCCTATTTTGCTAATCACATAACATAACATAATTGGTCATTACAATCCTTTAGTCAGGATTACAACCTAGATTCTTACACAACTTGCGTTGTATGTGGTAATTTTACCTAGAGTTTTAAGTCTATCCGATCGACAGATTTTTGAGAAACTTTTCATGGTAATTTTATTTTCACTCCCAGAATTTTTGCCAGCAATCTGCGGAGAGGAAGTCGTCAAAGAAATATTTGTTCATGTTTGAACCGAAGCCTTACGTCTAATAAATCAACACACTACAGACTACACTACTGCGGCTTTTATTCATTTCTTGCAAGGTATCAAAACTGGGGCTTAAACTCAGAGCTCTTATTTTGCAAATCACATAACATAACATAATTGGTCTTTACAACCCTTTAGTCAGGATTACAACCTAGATTCTCACTCCGCTTATGTTGTGAGTGTTAATTTTATATATTAGCGGAGGGGCCTAGGGGTTTAAGTCGATTTCGAACGACAGATTTTTATGAAACTTTTTCACAGGAATTTTTCATTTACTCGTTTTCCTGGAGATGTCTGCCAGAGGCCTCACTTCACTGTGGCGATTTGTATTCATTGCTTGCAAGATAGCAGAACTAAGCTTTGACCTCTGAGCTCTTATTTACAAAATTAACACGCTACCCATTAGACTAAGGAAAGCAATCACACACAGCATTAAGTTTCTAAAAGAAAAACACCCACTTATGAGAAAGATACACCCTAAAGTCATGGAAACTGTTGTAATCCTTTAATTGCGAAAGCTACGGGGCTTAAAATTCACTTTAAAATGACATAATTCGCTGGCCACCACAAATATGCAGAAAACTAAATTCGAACGATTTGAATAGTTGCATGTACGAATAATTTTGTGTTGCATTGTATGTAATGCAGCATTAACTCTGCTGCTGGACTATTTGCCACGTCCAAGTTAATGTGTAAAACGCATTAAATCCGTGAACGAACACAAAAGTCAAAGCCAAAGCCAAAATGTGTTAAACTTCCTTAACTTTTATCCCCAAATACATTGCCAAAATGCTACAAAAAATTATTAAAAAAAAAACAGCAGCAGTCTTTAATATCTGTTCCAGTCAGGAAGTAAACGCCTGAAAACAAAAAAAAAAGTCAGGAATTTTAAATTTAATGTCAGATTCCCAATGTTTTTTTTCTTTTTTTAAAGAGATGTTGCACAAACAAAACCATGAAGAAGAAGACAAATATGAAGAAAAACCCAACAACCAACCACTGAACAGTAATAATGTTGCATCATTGCTCATTTGATTTCATGAGACAACTGCGATAATGATGCTGCAGCCAGCCAAAAAAAAAAATCTGACTCTTGACTGTGACTCTGACTCTGACAATCAAAATTGAAGATGAAGTGCATGCAGCCAGCAGCAGCAGCACCACCAGTAAATGAAATTGAAAGTCATCGTTCCTACACGCAAAACACAATGAGAGGAGTCTTGTGTGAAACTGCATAATCGCTTATGATGTCACACACACACACACATGGTTTTTGTGGTAAATTTGACAAGTGGTTACAATACACCTTGTATGTATGTGTGAGTGTGTTTGAGTATGTGAACAACGAAAGCTCAAGCCAAAGCCAAAGTCAAAGTTAAAATTTTAATTTCAAATTGTAACCGGTTTTGTGTATGAGAATTCGTGAATTTCATTAAACTCCAGTGCCCGATTACAATAACAACACCAACAGCACCAACAACAACAACAATAACAAAACAAGTTGCAACAACAGTTATTATCATTTTGTAATAATCTTTGAGCAGCATTTGGCAAAAGATTTGTTGGTCGGTTGGTTTGTTGTTTGGTTACATGACAACAGCAGCATCAGCTTTAAAACCAATTCACACACATACTTGCACACCATGTTTTACAAACAGGTTGTGATGATGCCATGTAAAGGAATGAAATCTATAAGTGAGGGCCATTGTGGACCATTATGATACAATTAATCCTTTCCACTAATACTGGAATCATATGGAGTCGTTGAGTTCCAACTGCATGTAGAAGCCCAAGGGGTTGTCTTCTTCAGCATAACTCTGAAAACCCAGTAGCTGGAGAACCGGTACTTTATCTTCCTTGTCTCTACAATTTCTACACAAATAGTTGGCCTGATTTGAAATCCTATCTTGCACGTATTTGGAGTTGGCCATACAGAATTCGAGAATTCGTTCGAGAGTTCTGCGATTGTGCTGCCAAGTCATTGAGAATAGTAGTTGTGAAAGAAATTTTTTATATTCCCAACTGTCAAGCTCGAATTCGCCGTGGTCTAGTAGGTAGTATGTTGGCTTATTAGACGAAAGGCCCGAGTTCGAATCCCAGGTCAGACATCAAAACGAAATATGGAAAAAAATATTTCTTCGGCGACTTCCTCTCAGCAGATTTCTGGCAAAAACTCTGAGAGTAAAAATTGCCATGAAAAGCTTCTCAAAAAAATCCTTTGGTTCGGAGTCGACTTTAAACTGTAGGTCCCGCCACTCATGTATGAAATTAACGCACACAACACGAATGGTGTGAGAAGCTAGGACGTTGTACAATGGTCAATTCGACCTCCGGGTACTGTACTTGTCACAGTTGACAAGTACACGTCCTCTAACCTAACCTAACTGTCAAGTTCACAATGATCTCCGCAATAAATTCTGCATAATGAAAACACGATTTAAATTCTGTATTCCAACAGGACAGCCACTCGTGTCTAACAAATCCTAAGTAATGTTATGCACAAAACTGTCAAACCCCTAATGGTGGGTTGGTTGGTTTATGTGGTCGACAATAACTTCTTCAAGTAAGGCTTGATGTGTTTACAAAATTAAACCATGTTCAACTCAAATATGTTTGTCAAATCGATAAGTAGATTTTACCCCAGTAATGTCGGTGGTTTTAAAGAGCTAGATAGTGCCAAGGCAAGTGATTGTCTCTTCCTTTTCCATATCGTCATAGCAATGACCCGTGCTTTGTAAATACAGTCTCTGGATATGTCCTACCCTTCAAATCCATAACAGTAATGGACATGATTCCTGAATAGACGAGATCTTTGCCTGAAACACATTTGAGCGATTAGAAAGCCATCTATTTAAGATAGGACAAAAGGCATTAAAGGAATAGCTCCAATTGTGAAGAGATTTTTACTTCGCATAGTCCTGAAAGAATCGGTCATGGACATTTACTGAAGAACTTTTTACAATATGCAGTAGAATTTCATATTCTGGAGGAAAAAATCTCACTACAGTACTTAGCATTGTTGCCAGGATAAACAAGTCGAACGGAAGTACATTTACTGTACAATTTTCGGTCCTGGTATCCAGTCACAATAGAACATGCAGTAAGCAACTGTGTGTCTTCGTCTTCGATGTATTAAATTGCCTTTCCAGGTCAGTTTCAAGTCCAGAATCACGACTAGTATCATCGGAGTGTAGTACGTCATTGCCACACACCGTAATAATCGGATAATGAACAGTTCGGATTCACACCAATACCACCACCTGTGACCTTCCTTTAGTAAACAAGCAGAAAAGAAGCCTGAAACTTCATATTCCATTTAAATATTCCTTTAAAGAAATCGAACTGTTTTGGGCATTAAAAAACCCATGAAATAATTAAAACACAACAAAAACTGAACTTCCATTAATGATTTCATTCTTTTAAGGCCTGGCAAACTCAAATTGATTTCAAATACCGGCAACCCCATCAAGCGATCAAAGATGACAATCAAATTAAAACACACAGAGTGTCATCTTCCTGGTTATTTCAACACATTTTGGGTAAGTAACGTGAGAGAAAGGAAAATATTTCACACACACAAACATTCCTTTGGTTTTTTTAAATATTATGAATAAGACAGCCGAGTGGTAATGGTTGTAAGATGGTGTCTACGTAGTGGTAGTGGGTTAAAGTTTTAATGTCAAGTGAAACAAACACAAATGCAAATACAATGTAAATAAAAATTTTATATGCTTCCGCATGATTATTTCAATGTTGTTGTTGTTGCTATTGTTGTTTTTTTTATTAAATATGATTAAAAACTTTTTAACAGTAAATTAAAGATGAGTTGATTTGCTCTTCATATTGGTATATACGTTGTTGTTATTATTATGCAATGCTCACATGCTCATGCACAACATACTCAACATACAACATGTTTTAAATAAAAATAAAGAAGATTAACCACCATCTTTGTGTGCATGGATGGGTATGTGTGTGTTAGAAAAAAAAAAATTATGGCTGCTGCTGCTTTTATGTTTTCATCACAACACAACTGTTGATGTTTTACTGAAGCACTGTGTGTAGGCCTATGAGAAGAATCTTTAAATTTTTTTTGAGGTTAAAAGCAAAATACCGTTATGAAGGTAAAGAGTTATAAGCAAGTAATTAAAATAAATTTTAATAACGGGTTCATTTGTATGAAAATTTGTGTTTTACATGAAATTTGTTAAAAATAATGATTTTTATTCAGGCTTTAAACTTTAACAAACACGTTTGGACGTATGGTCGTGCTTAAATATTTTGTGTTTTTTTTTATTGATTTTGTTTTTGTTTTAGTGTATTTTATATATGTTATGCTGCAGATGGCATGCGATTATTTGATTATGTTGTCGTTGTCGTTGTCGTTGTCGCTGTCGTTACTGTCGTTGTTGGTGGTTGTCATACATTTTTTCTTCGCTCTGTTTACTGTGTGTGTATGCAGGCATACACTTACACGTTCAGGTTTGATTTGTTGGAGTTATTTGTTGCAATAAAAATTAATGCTCAAATAAATGTGTCATAATGTATATTTTTTTTATGGCTGTTGTTGTTGTTGGTGTTATTTATTTTAAAATTTATTTTGTAAAATGTTTTATATTTTGTTAACATTAAATTAAATTAATTACGCTTTTCAATTACACATCAATTTCATATTTTTTTTTGTTTGTTTGTACATGCGGGTTATTTTTTTAATTTAAAAAAATGATTATTTTTTGTTAAAAAAATATTATGAAAATTATAATCCGTAAAATGTAACAATCGGATGCTTTATATCGTTACATATTTTTGTAATTACTGGCAGTTATTTAATAATCAAAAAAAAAAGTATCACAAAAAGAAAGTAAACGTATCAGCACAAATATTTTCAAACGGGTAAAATGGGTATCAAAGTTTGTGATTTGGCAACGTCGCCAGTTGTTAAATATTTTACATACGAGTATTGATCCAGATGTGAGCACTTTCTAAGCATTACCTACTGTGCACGGTATTGGCAAGATAATAAAGAATGCGTTATCGCTGGAGTCTAGTTGTGTAGTCTAGTAGTGTAGTCTAGTCGTGTAGTCTAGTCGTGTAGTCTAGTAGTGTAGTTTAGTAGTGTAGTCTAGTAGTGTATTTTAGTAGTGTAGTCTAGCACTGAAGTCTAGTAGTGTAATCTGGTAGTGTAGTCTAGTAGTTTAGTCTAGTAGTGTAGTTTAGTAGTGTAGTGTAGTCTAGTAGTGTAGACTAGTAGTGCAGCTTAGTAGTGTAGTGTAGTTTCGTAGTGTAGTCTATTCTAGTAGTGTAGTCTAGTAGTGTAGACTAGTAGAGCAGTTTAGTAGTGTAGTGTAGTCTAGTAGTGTAGACTAGTAGTGTAGTTTAGTAATGTAGTGTAGTCTAATAGTGTAGTCTAGTCTAGTAGTGTAGCCTAATAGTGTAGTTTAGTAGTGTAGTCTGGTCATGTAGTCTAGTAGTGTAGTCTAGTAGTGTAGTGTAGTAGTGTAGTTTAGTAGTGCAGTCTAGTAGTGTAGTCTAGTAGTTTAGTCTAGTAGTGGAGTGTAGTCTAGTAGTGTAGACTAGTAGTGCAGTTTAGTAGTGTAGTGCAGTCTAGTAGTGTAGACTAGTAGTGTAGTTTAGTAATGTAGTGTAGTCTAGTAGTGTAGTTTCGTAGTGTAGTCTAGTCTAGTAGTGTAGTCTAGTAGTGTAGTTTAGTAGTGTAGTCTAGTCATGTAGTCTAGTAGTGTAGTCTAGTAGTGTAGTCTGGAAGTGTAGTCTAATAGATTAGTCTAGTAGTGTAGTATAGTAGTGTACTTTAGTAGTGTACTGTAGTCTAGTAGTGTAGTCTTGTCGTGTAGTCTAGTCGTGTAGCCTAGTAGTATAGTTTAGTAGTGTAGTCTACTAGTGCAGTTAGTAGTGTAGTCTACTAGTGCAGTTAGTAGTGTAGTCTAGTAGTGTAGTCTAGTAGTGTAGTGTAGTAGTGTAGTCTAGTAGAGTAGTGTAGTCTTGTCGTGTAGTCTAGTCGAGTAGCCTAGTAGTGTAGTCTACTAGTGCGGTCTAGTAGTGTAGTCTAGTAGTGTAGTCTAGTAGTGTAGTCTAGTAGTGTAGTATAGTAGTGTAGTGTAATAGTGTAGTCTAGTCTAGTAGTGTAGTCCAGTAGTAGTGTGTTGACTTCTTAGAAGAGATCCCACGGTTCAAATCTTGGCTCGAACACCTTGAACATAACGAAATATGAAAAAATATTTATTTTTACGACTTCCTCTTGGCAGTCTTCTGGCAAAACCTCTGAGAGAAAAACAAAATACTCATGGAAAGTTTCTCAAAAATCTGTCATTCGAAATCTACCCGTCGCTTATGGATAGAATTAACACTCACAACATAGGTGATAAAAGAAGCTAGGTTGTAATCCTGACTAGAATGGTTCTAATGATAAATTAAGCTAGTAGGTAAGTCATCACTGGCGTACATTATAACCTTTTTAAATCTCGTAAGTGGTGTGTAGAGTACAGAAAATATATACAAAAACTTTAACTCAAGTCAAGCATTGTCTATCACTGGGTTATCATTTCATTTTACGCATTCAATAATTAACATAATAATGATGATAAACGATGATGTTAATGACAGTGACTGTGTTGTTAGTTGTTAATGCTGAACATAATCGTTATGAATAATGATGATGACGTTGACGATGATGGAGAAGATAATGAACAGAAAAACTCAAAAAACAAGTGTGTAATAAAAAATAAAAAGAAAGAGGGAAAAGAAAGATGAAATATTTTACAATTGTTTTTTGCTTTTGCTTGTTATTGTTTTTTATTGTTATTATTATTGTTTCTTAATATGTACCACTTGTATTATTATTATTTTTTGTTGTTGTTGTTGTTTCTACGGGCTTTTTAATTAACTTTTATTTTGATTTTTTCTTTTTTCTGTCTCTTTTGAAACCATCAACCTTATTATACAGCCTCATTGAAAAAACCCACCACATGTGTAACAACAAAAGACGGCAGAAAGAAAGATGAAGAGAAAGAAAGAAAAAACTTGTTGTTGAGAAAACCACAAGCAGAAGAAATGTTCAGTTAATTTGTGTTGTTGTTGGTTTTTATCTGATTTTCTTTAATTCATAAGCAGTATACGGAGGTTTGACCCATTTTAAAATGACCTTCAAAAATGTACCATCATTTGTAACAAACAATACAAGCGACAACATCCAACTCATGAATGAGTAAGAGAGTGTATGTATGGGTGATTAAAGATGCATAACTTAAAGAAAAGCCATGTATATGTATGTGTGTGTGTGTGTGTGTGTTTACTAATGAAATTTTATTTCTTTCTATTGTTAGATGTTGGCGCTGTTGTTTTTGTTGTATTATTTTTAATAATGTTTTGTAAACAACGAAAAAAGAGCGTAAAAAATCATTCTGTTTCAGTTGTAAATGACTGGTGTCTTCAATTAAATTGACTTCAAAACAAATCAAAAATTAGAGTTTGTTAACCACAGTCAAACGCAAAGTGTTTGAAATTTGAAATTGCCTGGAGATATTTTTCTATATATCTTGATGAGGGAAAAAAGTCATTTAAGTCCATATTTGGCCTCATTCTTAACATTATTTTCATTCATTTATGAAGTATAGCCAGGGCTCCCACAAAGCATCACGTGCCCTTCCACACTTTCTCATTATTTCTTTGCTTTATTTAGTTCTGGAGGTATAGGGTTGCCAACTATTGCTTCGTTAAAAAAGTATTGGATTGTTGTATTGCCCATATTAATTGAAGAACTTTGCTCTTTGGGCCCTGTCCTCTATTTATTTCGTTTTGATTTGATATTTTGATGTTAAAGATGCATTTCACTCTGTAGTAATTAATCCTAAAAAAAAAAAAGTTATGAAATTATGGACAAAAATTGAAAAAGACTGGCACATAAACAGGGTAGACGTTGATAGTAAACTAGACATTTATCGCCGAACAGATACCAAGCATTCGAAGGGAATATCGATATGCCCGGACTACCCAAACAACCACTTCATTTCTTGATATCATGATTGATATCAAGCATTACATTTCTTCACATCAATCCTCGCATGACCTTTAGAAAACAATTGTTCATTATGAGCTTCTATAATCTGATCGAAGGGTTTATTACAATGCTTATTGTCCGAAATTGATGAGATTGAAGTAAGTAATGCAATTAAAAGGCTGTGTGTTCCATTTTGTCGACGCCAGATCACATACATACGTTTTTGTTGACCCCGGAGGAACTGACAGAGCTTGGCTGTAAACTTTTGATGCATCTATAATAGAAAATAGTCATTATAACCTCATATTATTGTCTTTATCTTTGCAGAACTCTGTTTGGGGTCCAATTTCAAATTATTTAAAGGCCTGAACTGTTCAACTTTTCGAGCTGAAACACTAGAAAATCTACATCATTGGAGATATGACTTCACCAGAAGGTAGGGGTGACTGCCCGCCCAAGGAAGTTCGATGGACACACCTAGGGCCTATAATGATCATAGATTTCCTTTATAAGAATCTGATGAAGCCACTCAGGCTGTCAATGTGTTACCGTTCCAAGGAAGTTCGAAGGACACACATTGTGATATCACCCCGGAATCACTTACAGCTTCTGATGAAGCCACTCAGACTCTCAATATCAATGTGTGGCAGCTAATCCAGATTATCCATGTAGGAGACACTCATGATAAGAAACTAGGTCGTAACCCTGACTAAAAGGGCTGTAATGTCCAATTCTATATATAGACACTGAGGGTAGGCCTTTTTCTCCTACAACATAGCGCCGAATATGTAACCTATAGGTGAATGACAATCTTGCCTTCTTTCTCATCGTTTGCAAGGTGTTCAAAGCTAATAAGCCTAGCATCTGGGCCCCATAATGGCCTTGAATACTATACTGATTGTAAAAACGGCAAATATTTGGCTTAAGCTTCATTCAAATACGAGAAAATGTTGTTTCTTTCTTGATAAAATGTTGTAACCGAACTTTTCTGAATACCCAATCGAAATATTTATAGTGGTTCCTGCAATAGCATGACAATTTGAAATTGTAGCCATAGAAAGCCATTGAATCGAAGACAAAATGCATGAAGCTGGATTTTCTTTTGTTCCTATATCAAGGCCAGTATGTGATCTCTTGGCCTAACAATAACCGACCTCTAGGTGTAATATATTGGTATTCCTAGAAGATATGTTGTGGCATTGTAGTCATAACAGTTGATTGACAAGTAACGTATCAAAAAAAAATGCAATCTTTATAAGCTATGATTGACAAATTCCTCTTCACATTTCTTTTCAAAAATGCCAATTTCTTGTGTTGCTTGATTATCTAATAAACGTGGCTTAAAAATTAAAATAAAAAACGAAATAAACGATAATTCATTTAACAAAATGGCCAAAAATAAACAGATCCCAAGACGTAGATTAAATATTTAAAATATTTTCAAAAATTTTTTTTTTTTTTGGTAAATGATGTGATGGAAAATGTAATAAATTTCAGACATGAAGAAGAAGAAGAAAAAAAGAAGAAGAAAAATAACGTTATAAATGTTTAAAGCCTGCTTTGAGCCTTGTTGTTGTTGGAGTAGAGGTGTTACCAAATATAACACCAGCGGTTAATAACAACAGCGACGATATTGGCAAAAGCAGCATCTGTTTAAAATGATCATAAATATTGAAATGAAATTTTAATATGAATTTTAATGATTAAAAAACACTTAAAAAGAGACTACAAAATATTTATCAATGGATTCAGAGAAGAAAACAAAACCAGAAACCAGAAAAAAAAAACGGATTTCTGTGTGAACCTGAAACCTATTGAAATATTTTTTTTTCTTTTTTGATTGAGAAATGGCCAATTTGAACCAAAAAAAAATTTTTTTTTAATAAAAAAAGAGCAACAACAACAAAAACAGTTAACAAATATTTTCATATTGAAATACTTTGCATTTTAAATAAATTATGGAAAAAAAACCGAAAACGTAAAATATGCGTCTTACATCACTTAACAAAGAGGAGGAATACCATGTGAAGTTGCATAAAAATTAAATAAAAAAAGATACACACACTCTAATATTTTTATAAATTTAAATATAAATTATAATAAAAAAATAAAAACGGAAAAGGAAATAATTTTTTTTTATTATTACAAGCAAACATTTATTTGTTGTTTTTGTTTTTGTTGATTGTTTTTCAAATTTGATCGTAATAAAGATTAACATCAGACAGGCAGACAGACACTCACTCACGCCACTTGCCAAACTGATTCGGTTTAGTCATTCAGTCATTTGACTTCAAACATTAACTAACCATGGCTAAGAGATGGCGATGATTATGATCTCTCTAATGATTATGTATTGAAAGTACGCGTACTTTGCAAAAATTTCAACGTGACTGTTTCACTATTAAAAACCAAAAAAAAAAACGATTTTGTTTTGAAAGCTGTGATACACTACGTAATTAATAGAGAGGTATTTGTATGGATGTCTTAACATTAAAAGAAAGAAATAATCTCTCAACCATACACAGTTATCGAAATGGGCAACCTGGTAAAGGTATCTTTCATCTGAAGAGAAATTTATTTAGTAAAATGTTTGCCATTTACGAATATGGTAAGAAAGAAAGCGATTTACTCCTGCCAAAGGACTAGAGATTAGATCTGGGGTCTTAGAGCCCATCTAGGATAGAATCAACCTTCCTTTATGCATCACATATTTGCCACTGCCGACTGGTACTCAGACTATGCAGGCAGTCAGATGTCCTAACCACCAATGCCCTGTATTCCACTCCAACCAAGGCATTGTTTACTCTGTTATTTTCTTAAGTTGGTCGTTACAAAACTTTATGACTTAGCTTCTTAAACCACTTATTAATTTTATTTTTAATTTTATATATGTATGAGTGGCGAGACTTACAGTTTAAAGTCGATTAAGAACCACAGATTTAAGAAACAAATACTTTTCATAGCAATTTTATTAACTTTCAGAGGTTTTTGCCAGAAGACTGCTGGAGAGGAAGTCGCCGAAAGAAATAATTTTTTTCGTATTTCGTTTTGTTCCGAACTGAGGTTTGAACCACAGGTTCTCGTTTATCATTATATGCTGTACTCAATTCATACAGCCTATGTCCTCCTATTAAAGTGGAGGGCTGAGTCCGTGGCAGTAGAATTCAATGCAGTAAAATCTTGCGTCCAACCTGGACTGGAGGTATGCTGCTTTTCCGGATCTATTATATGTGGTATCATACAACTTTTTGAATAGAACATTCAATCTTAAGATTTCAGCTAAGGAGTGCTGATCTAAAGATCCGCAGATTGCCAATGGACACATGAAATTTATACTGATGGCTTAAAGATGTTTAACAGAGTGGACTGTGGTATATTTATTAAAGGTTCTGATGTCACATTGTCTTTTTCTTTTAGGCTGCCTCCAGCGTTTCCCAGTCAGGTCATGTCTATTTTGAATCCGACACAATACTTGTTGGGTGGCGAGGATTTTCTTTAAAAATCTCTTGAATTAGTTGGACAGCCAACGGACCATTATTAAGCCCCTAACGAATGTAGTTTTATCGATCTTCCTTGTCTATGAATTGCAACGAAGCCTCAGAGAAATTTAGGATCATTTAAAGGTAAATGTTATATGTGTTCTGAGACATAAACATATCGTTGGAAATCGTATTGGTGATGAGCTGGGGGGGGACTGCTACAGAGCTTGCAATCTCCGACTTGTTGCAGTGCATAGATGCTCCGATTGTCTCAGTTAAAGTTTGATATGATGTCGCCGTAGTCTAGTATGTAGTGTGTTTTCTTATTATAAGTGAGGCAACGGTTCAAACCCCAGGTCAAACATATTCAGCAAAAGGAAATATGAAAAAAATATTTCTTCGGTGAATTCCTCTCAGCAGATTTCTGACAAAAACTCTGAGAGTAAATAAAAAATTACCATGAAAAAGTTTCTCAAAACAAATCTGTCATTTCAAGTCGACTTTAAACTGTAGGTCCCATCTTTTATGGATAAAATTAGCACACACAACATAAGTAGCAAGAGAAACTCGGTCGTAATCCTGACGGAAGGGTTGTAATGACCAATTAACTATGCATGTATGCATCCGTTCATTTGGCGGAGAAGCTCAATCTCTGCTGTACACGTATGGATAAGAACATAACCGTTTCACTTCTGTCCTTAAGTCGTATGACCATCCATTGCACAGCGGCGATTTTCATGAGCCACTGTCCTTTGGTAGGTATACCGAAAGGCTTGGTATTCCGTCAAATGACTTCTGCAGGAGCTGTGAGAAGGAATCTGAGAAGGAGGACGGGACTGTCTTTTGTGTCATGTGTCAGTGGCTTAGTCTTGTCATCAAAAGACTGAAGAATAAATCTATCACTTGACTAAGATCTCAAATACAAAGATTGCTGCACTTGCAAGATTTATTTTGGACTAGATTTGATAATGTTCTCAATATAATGTTTGATGCCCGGATTGAATATTGATTGTGGTATTACAATATGGCTAAATGCTGGCCTAAGTAAGACCCCTTTATTTAGGAGAACGCTACCTTTTCTGAACTTAACTATTTGCCAGCCTTTGTCTTTAATAGCTTTCTAGTAGGTTTCCATTAAGAGCAATGTATTCCTGGAGTATGCCCAATGGGAGGACACTCTTTTAAATCAAACTCCTTTAAACTTTTTATATGATAGAGAGAGAGAGAGTATTTATTTTGTTCGTTGGCAATTGCTAAAAGGTTGCATGGTCAAATTTATTCAAAACTTTTGAATTCTTTTGTAATTCTTTTGTATTCAGATTTCAAATTAAAATCAATTCATTATTTTCTTGCTGTTGTTGTTGTTGAAAATATGTTATTAATTATTCATTCATTCATAAATTAAAAATATGAATTTAAAACAAAAATTTTAAACGTGAATTATTTAAGAAGATTAGAAAAAACAATAAAAACAATCGAATAAAAGAAAAAAGAAATTAATTTTTTATAAAGCTGACAGTAAGTGAGCGAGTGTGACACAATCATGTTAAACAAACTACACAAAATGTTTAAACAAATGTTTAAACAATAAAAAATTTTAATTTTTTTTTTGTCAAAACACAAATTAATTGTTACAACTCAGCATCATTATCATCATCAGCAACATTATCATCATCATGATCATTAAAATCAACTTCATTGTCTTTTATTTGAAACGCTTGTCAAACACAGTGAGCGGCGGTTGGTTGCTTGCTGTTTTAAAAGTTCATTCGCATTTCTGTTGTTGTTTTTATTTCTTTTTTTGTAGATTTAAACAATTAAAATTATAACAAAAAAAAAAAAAAGAAAAATGAAAAAAATTCAATAGAAATTTGAAAAAATAAAATAAAAATTTCCAAACAATTTAAAATGGCAAGTTTTGTGATTACAAAAAAAAAAAAAACAAAATTGGATTTAAAATTCACAAATAAAACCGCCATTAAAAGCCTTTTAATTTCTATATTTAAACTTTATAAAAAGCCAACTTGTGGATAAAAATAATTAAAATTAAAAACCATGGCTTTTAATGATTATCGTTGAAAAAAAAAAGAAAAAAAAAATACAAACAAAAAAAACTTTTAATTTCTTTCAAAGCCAAGCCAACAAGGCATAGAAACGGGGGAAAAAAATTAAAATTTTTTAAATAAATTTGTCAACATTGTTTAACGGTGATTAAAATTGGTTTTTAATAACCACAATTAAAAATTATTGCTTAAAAAACAAACGTTTCCTTAACATAAAAACAAAAAGAAAACAAAGTTTAAAAACTATACTGAAATGCCATCTGGATACGTGCCACATTTAGTAAAAGTAACCGCCGTAAAACAAGTGAAAACCGTTATAAATACATACATATATTGATTTAATGTAATTGTTGTTGTTGTTATTATTATTATTATTAATCTATAATTATTTTTTTTATGATTTAACATCAAATAAACTTCTAAATATTTATGTAAGCAAGGCTGAAAATTGAAATTGGTTGAAATTGTTTTACAACTTAACATAATTTTCTATCATTGGACATTTTTTAAACTGTCAATGTCGATAACTATCGGCTTAGTGAGCAAATAATCTGAGCAGTTATTGTTCGGCCTTATATTTAAGACCATATATACATAATTGGTTATTATAATCCTTTGGTCAGGATTACGTCATTGCTTCTCACACCACTTATGTTGTATGTGTTCATGTTATACACGAGTGACGAATAAAATCGACGCCGAGCGATAGATTTCTTGGGAAACTTTTCATGCCAACTTAATTCACTCTCAGAGCTTTTGCCAGAAATCTGCTGAGAGGAAGTTGCAGAAGAAATATTTCGTTTTGTTTTGTTCGAGATATCTGACCTGGGATTGAAATCGTGGCCTTACATCTAATAAGCCAACACACTTTCTTTTAGACTACGACGGCAACTAAACAAGTCAGATTTTATCGGTGCTACCGATAACTATCGGCTTAGTGAGCAAATAATTCGAGCAGTTATTGATTGCCTTTGTATTACTTCTACTTTGGTCGTTGTAAGACCTTTAACAAAGACAAAAAATCTGCCTTTATCTCTCGACTATGTAGACATTTTTACGTCTACAAAATCCTGCTCGCTTGAACAAGAGTTAAAGCCAAACGGCCATCGTTTGAGTCCCACTTACTTTACTTAATTGTTTAATATAGCCCATATTGTGACATCAATAATATGGTTAAAATGTCTTGAATTGGCCACTGAATGCATGTCTAACCAGATAGGGCACTGTAGACCCAGAGTACTCTTATTCAGAATGGGTATTGTCTGGGTAACAATATGTAGATTTTGACTCGATGAGGATGAATCATCGGGAAACACTTTTGGAACTCTAAATGCATATCACGTGCTCGGAAGGAAGTTATTATTCTTGACGCTAAGCAACAACAGCCCTGAAGTTTGTCAGGACAATAGCTTGGAGGGCGGTACAATAGCTTGTATGGTCTCAGTACTAGGGCATTTTCTGCACTACAATTATAATAAACCTGTAAGTACTTGCTGTATACGGCATATAATCCTGAGCTTGAGCAAGAAGAAAATGCCAAATCGCGCTTCTGTAATAACTGATTCACTTTGTTTCGTTTTGTCAACGTCAGCCCTTTTATAATTTTTTTGTTGAAAATCTCTCGAACCTTGGCGACCATATTGGGGAGCCCTAATTGTTTTTCAATGTTTTTTTTCACAACTTTTACTGAGACTACTTGAGTACCAAAAATTATACGGACTTCCCTTTATTTGAGCAAGATAAGCATACTCACAGGGGCTATTCTGTTCTTAAATGCGTATGCAAGGGTTCTAGAGGCGAATGTTCTGGCATGAATTTCCGTTGGTTCTATTAACTACAAATGATTGTCGACACAGTTTCTAAGCATATTAGGCAGTCAGACTGTGGCAGCTATTTCTGCTGACCTACAATAACTTTTAGCCTGCATTTGAATATCTTATCCTGCGTCAAAGATTGGTCCATATTGAAGAGCACCCATATTAGCTTTATTTAACACTGAAATTCATAAATTTTATAGATTTTTTAAAGATTCGACATATCTTTTCCCTTTTTTTTTGGGAACAATTTTAATACGTTAATAACGAAAGAACCAAAAATAGAAATGTAAAGAAAATGAAAAATTATCCTGTCAATAATGTTTGCCGTTAAAAGGCCTTAAATTGTATACAAAACCCCAACCAATTATGCTTTAAATTGTTAAATATTGCCATGATATTCCATAGATTCTACTTAAAAAATATAAAAAAGAGAAAATTTTCAATAATTTTGATAAATGGTAGACGATATAAAAGGGAAATATGTATCAGAATATCTGTTGTACCATATATTGACCCTAAAGTATGCAACAAAAAACAAAAAAGATAAAAACATTTTTATAAGGATGCTTGGTATTCATGCATGGAAAATGGATGTGGATGGATGGATGAGAAATATAAAATAAATAACAAATTAAATTGAGTGGAAAATGCCATCTCAGTATTAAATATCTGGAGATATGATATGATAAAAACAGAATTTTGGATAGAAAAAACAACAACAACAATATACACCAGCATATACGTTTTTAAACTTATGCTAGGGCCTTATTAAAAATAAAAGAGTGAAAAGGGTGTGGGCATGTGTGTGTGTATGTATTTAAGAGATAACATATGTTGCCGTTACAAGCAATAAAAAATGTGGAGAGAGAGAAATGAGATCAAAAATTATGTCTATTCATGCTTATAAGCCTAAATGTATGCTTTACATAGCAAGTACGTGTAAAATGTTAAAAATTAATTGGCCACACACACACTGAAACAAAATAAAATGAAAGAGTAAACCATGATATGATAAAATTTATATTCTTTTTAAACAAATATTATAATTTTTTATTAAACTATTTTTTCCAGCTCTCTCTCTCTCTCTCTCTCTATTTGGATTGCCTGATTTCAGTCTGTCTATTATTTTATTACAATATTATTATTGCTTTTGCATTCTCATATTACGTTTATGAACTCTGTGTGTATGCGCTATAAATATGAACTCTTATGGGCCGGGAGTAAAAAACGAAGAATATCAACTTGAGTATTAAATGTGACCTTTTGCCTCTCATGTGTATGCTGCTATCTTACTCTCTTGCATTGTTCAGTACAGCGGCTGTGCCCATGATTATTAAATGAAACTTGTGGCCGAAATAGTCGTAATACACTCAAGAATTTTTTATTATTTCTTTTTTTTTTGTTTCATCACCACAAAAATACATAAAAATTTATATTTCATATGCGACCTGCATTATACAATATACGGACATATAAAAAATAACAGTTTTTCGGTTTTTATTACAATGAACTGACTGGCGCACACAAGTTGCAATGTGTTGCACAGTGGTATGCAGAAAAGCAGTAGGAGTGGCTATGTAATACCATCGGCTTTCATTTCTTTTAGCATTACAAGCATTCGCAGCACTAAGCAGTGACTGTTGAGCGAAGAATTTTACGTTCTTTGGCTTTCATGTGGATTAGTTTCGTCCGAAATTCGACAATTTTGTTGGTTCACGCACCCATTTATCCAGACATAGGCCTCGACGCTAAATATGATTTTTCGTTGAAAATTAAGATTAATTTCCGACTGCTACAGAGACCATTAAGCGAGCACACATCCATGTCTATCGGTCCATAATGAATTTGGCAAAACAGATAGCTAGATAGACTGAATAGAGTTATCCTCTCCTGGTTCACATGAACATGTGGGAATTTTCGGCAATGAGCAAGCAGACGAGTTTGCTAGGACTCTAGCTCTCACGTGGTTGAACCCTTTTGTGAATTGGGGACCATAAGGTAAGAGCAACAAAAGGGAAAGTATAGAGAGTCAAAGACTTTTCTCAAACCAAGTTTGAGGCCAGCTTTTGTTGGGAAAATTTCAATAAGAAAAGATCTGAATCATTCATCAGACTATCGAGAAATAACCGGTGGTTGATAAAAGATCTTTTGACAGGGCCCTATACATTTATACAGAATGGGGTTTGTCTCAAGCCTATAATGGAGTTTCTGCGATGAAGAGAAAAAAATCTTCGGAGCACATTATTGGAACCTGTAAGACATTAACGCATTCCTGAAAAAGATACTTGAGTGCTTATCAAGTGCTAGGCAGGGAATTTTCAATGTTGAGACTCAGCAACATCCTGAGGTTTGTTCAACACGGTGGAGGCGGAAACCATGCGGATGCAGTACTAAGGCACCTCTTCACCACAATAATAATAATTCGGACTATACCAGCAAACACAATTATGATGTGGCTTTAAATGATCGAGAATCCTTTGGAGAAAAGTAATTGCATGCGGGAAAATACACTGTTTGGTGTGCATTATGGTCTGGAGCTGTCGTTGGGATGTAGTTTTTCGCAAATAATTCTGAATGCCTGCAATTCAGAGCGCTATGGCCATGTAATAAATGACTTTATTAGGTCGACAATTGAAGATTTGAAACTGTGCGGTATGCGGTTTCAACAGGATGGTGTCATGAGCTTTGCAACAAAACGATTTTGGCTTGTATTACTTGAGGATTTTCCAGAAAGCGAATATTTTATACTTTGACGTCCACAATAAGCCAACGGAATCATGTGATTTGTCATTATTTGACTCTTTTTTTCAAAGGCCGTGATTATGCAAATATTTCCCTTACACTGGACCAGTAAAAAAAAATCAAATTTTCCCCCTATTGCCGCCCTCAGTGCAATAAAAGATGGTCTTAAGCTACCTCATAAGGATTAACTGCTGCAACAAAGCCAAGGAGGATTCATTGAAGATGCCAAGAGAGAACACTTAAGCCTTGTAGTTTATAAAATCAAGGCTCGCAAAACCACTGTGCATTTGATGCAAAAAACGGAAACGAAACAAATAAAAACACCGCACACAGATGCAACAAAATACTTTCACTCTCTTTTACTCTCTTCCCTTTGGTACTCTCTGGCAAACATTGTTTGCATTAATATGACTTTAAACAGATGGTTTAATCGCCGAGGAAAACAAGCAACGGAAATAGGGGACCAAATACAAATAACATACATACACATACTCCCTCGCATACATACATATGTACATATATGTATATGCATCCAGAGATATGGAATCTGACATACATTATGCACACACAGTTTTAAAAACATCCACAGCACAGTTCAAAACACAGAGAGAGAGAGAGAGGGAGAGCATGAGTGGCAATGTGTGTTAACAAATGCATGTAAAAACAATAGCATTCTATGAATTTGTATGTGTACACATGTGCATTTATTTTCCTTTCTCTTTCTTTTTATTGGTTTTTCTTTCTGTTTTGCTTCTCTTTATAAAAATTGCAAACGGAATCGGAAATATTTTGAACATAAAAAATGTAATGAAAGCAGGACCTGCTGTAACATTGCATTGTTGTTTTCAGTGCCATGATATTGTAGGTGTAGGTGGGAGATGAGAAGAAGGACTGCAAAGAAGATTGGAAACAGCTATGCCTGTTACTATTATTGGGTTTATGTGTGCTTTGGCATTTCACTGAAGATTACTTTGCTAAGCATAGAGCAAGAACAAGATAGAAAGAGAGAGATAGAGAGAGAGAAGAATTTAGTAAAGCTGATTTCGATAAAAAACGTTTACATTTACCAGGATATCCTGACAAATTTGTGAATATTGGATGCCTAGTCTTTTTACTTTTTAAAGTTTAAAATTAAAGATCAAAACAAGATTATTTGAAAGTTTCTTAAACCTTTAAATGATGTTGCGCACTGACTTGGAGTATTTAATAGCAGTGAAGCAGCCTGCAACAATCCACTCCTTAGAATAGTTTCACGCCGACCGTGCACTGAGAGACTGGATCAATATGGATCGATAATATGCCACGAGGAGCATTTTATCAACACGCCTGTAAGTTATCACAATACCTAATCTGCTAAGGATATTAACTGATGAAGGCTTAGTAACTCCGCAATATTCTTGAAAGGGAAAAATCAATATCAATTGAAAATGGTTTTGTTGCTTGATTGATTCGAAGGTTATTGAATCTGTAAAAGAGCCGTAGTTTAGTAGGCAGTGTGTTGGCTTATTAAACAAGAGTTCATGGTTCAAACCTCAGCTAAGATATTTCTTTCGAAGATTTTCTTCTAGCGGTCTCCTAGCAAAAAAAGTCTAGGAGGAATTTAAAATCGTCATGAATCGACAAATCTGTCGTTCGGAGTCGAAATTGCGCTGTAGGTTCAGCTATTCATGGATAAAATTAACACATACAAAGTAGGTGGTGTGAGATGCAAGGTTGTAATCCTGACTAAAGAATTGTAATAACTAATTAAGTATACCACCTACCATATGGGCTGTGACTTCGAAAGATTGGCCTGAAATTTTAATCTGTGATTACTCAGTAAGTACTTAAGATTTTGTCTCTAAGAAAACGGCTTTATAAGCCAATATCTGCTTCTGTTACTCAATACACCTGTCCACCGTTTCTATAGAAGTTATTGGAGATTTTAATGCCTTGTCAAAGTATGGTTTTTTATATTTTGTCATTGGACTGAGGTACATACATTAGGCCTCATTGCCTTCATAATAAAGCAGCAAAATCCATATAGTAATGCTCCATGCCATTTTCTATCTATGACAACGTGCTCAATTATAATGTATGTATATGGTGCAGAGAAATAAAACACGCGTCCTAAGAGAAACATTGCCTTTAGGCTGATTAAATTGATAATTTTGTTGCATATTTTCAGGCAAATGAAATTTTATATTTGAAAAATTCTATTCTCTTTAATTCTTTTTGATTTCTGTAAACATATTTCTATTGTGAAATATTTATTTAAAGTTTTAAAACGCCCTAGAAGTAGGCTTCACATTTTGCCATTTCCTTTTGTGTTTGGAAAACAAACAAAACTTTCTCTGCAAAATTATGTGCAAAATTCTAGTTTTAAAATAATATTTTCACGCTATTTGAGTAAATTTGTCCAAAAACAACAAAAATTCTTTTTTCTTTTTTTTTGTAGCATGCATTTAGGTCATTTTTATATATAAAATAACCACATATTTTTCGGTTGTTATAAATATTCAACTATGACAGTAAAGACTAAAAATATAGCAGCATTTGACATGCTTTGTGTGAGATTTTGAAACATTTTTTATAAATGCTGTAGATTTGCAACATACTGTAGATTTATTTTGTGAATTTGTAGATTTTTTTTTTTTTCATTCACATCAATAACTATGGTTGGAGCACGTTTTGTAATAAAAATTTTTCAGTTTTTCGTGTTGCTTGTTTTTTTTACGTTCTACGTTTTAGTTTGTTAAGGACGTGTTTCCTACAATTATGGTGTGGTTTTAATGTATTTGAGCTTTTACTTTATGGACTGTAATCCGTCAGGCGAAGCTAAACTACACAGTAACAAAACAAAGTAATACAAAGAAAATGTTAAACAATAAATCGTATTTATATTGTTTAGAAAAACTATGTAAAAAATATTAAAAAAAAGCTACAAAAAATGGATATAAACACCCAGAAAATTAAAGCAGACGTCAAATGTATGGTATGACGAGATTTTGTTTAACAAACAGTGGAACTAAATGGAATAGTTTATTGTAAAAACTATTCTGAGATTGTTCTAGACACATTTCTAGACTCCTATAATTTAAAATTGTAAAATATTTGATGATAAAATGAAAAAATGTACCCTAATGTATGCAATTTTTATGGATCTTTAGTGTTCGCCTTAAAATATGCAGCTTTTGTAATCAAATAAATATCTCCAAAGCATAGAATATCACCAGAAGGAAGTGTAGCAGGACGAGTTGACGTAAGAAGAAAGCAAATTTTTAACATGGTTGGAGAAAATAAGAAACTGGACAGCTTAGTATCTAAAATGCTAGACTCTAAGCTTTAGAAATCCTGGTTAGAAGCCCAGAGAAGGAGAAAAGATTTCTTTATTGATTTTCAGATAAAATAATTAAGAAAAAAAATGTCTGTCCCTTTTCCAATATCCGTTCTTGACCCTTCTGTATACCCCAAAAGGGAATATTCAGCTTCGTTGCAAAACATTTCTTATATCTGTCCTGTGGCCAGAGAAGGAAAACCTGTTAGTCAACCGATCCCTTAGGTCCCGAAATTTCCTAATGAAGTCCATGTTCAGCTGTTCTTCCAGTAAACTAAACATTGCTAACGAAACCAAAGCTTTGGTCTGCACTAAAGTGTGCAGTAACCTCGAATACAATAGAGTCTAGAGCGCCAGTGCAGGACAGGTTATGTGTGTCCCTATTATACTAATACAAGCTAGTCTCTGTATTTTGCCCAACTCCATTTGAGTTGCATGGCTGTCTCCTCAGACAATTGCCCCATAAGTTACTATTGGTCTGACCACCAGTGTATACATTAAGTCTATAATTACTGGGTGGTATTCCTACCATTTCCCTGCAAACTTTCTACATACCCTTATGGCATGTGTGACCTTTCCTGGGATGAAATTAAATTTAAAAATTAAAGAAAAGAAATTGAGAAGACTAAATACTCCTTTGTACCACTGTGCCTCATTTTTTAAATATTTCGTGTACATTTTATTCATATTCTAGGAAATAAAGGAGAGGAATAAACATTTTAAAACATTATAAATGTATGTACAAAGCATGTGTATATTACATATTGTTAGTCAGTGTATATTTGACCATATGTATGTGAATATTTTTGATTTTTAGAATTTCAGTTGCCAGAGGAAACTATTCTATACATTTTTGCATGATTAAAACTGGCCAGACATGAACAATGTAAATTACAAACCTCTACACCTCCCTCCCCCTGGATTAAATTATGGAATTGCATGTTCTACACGAGTTTCGTTTTACAAACTTTATGACGTATTTCTCAATAAAATGACAGCAACAACAGCAACAACATCGAAAGATGAATTGAAAAATAAATAAACTTACGCCCAAATGTATGCCATTGTTAGAATTTAATTACAAGCCTAAAGATATGCAATGATTTTTTGGTTTTTTTATAGTTATTGTTATGGTATGAAATTATTTTTAATATTTACGACCAAGTAAATAAATTCTTACACAATTTTAAATAATTTTTTCATTGTTTTCTTTGGAAAACAATAGCATAAAGAAAGGGCGAGAGAAGCTAAGGGGCGGTATATTGTGAATTGAAATTATTTTTCCAAATAAATGGTTTTCCAACATAAAGGGTGTGAGAAACTAGGTAGTAATCATAAATGAAGGGTTGTAATGACAAATTATGTAGGTATGTATGTCTGATGTATGTACGTGGAAGGGTTTCAATATAATCAGCAATAATCCAGAAGATGGTATGTTTGGTTGCCTTTAGTCCTTAAAGGATGTATTTCTTTACAGCCGTCAGTGTCAGTCTGTACTTAATGTCCATTGATATCCACACTTTGCTGCTTTCGCCTGCTGGAGGCAATCCCCTCGTACATATTGCACCATTTTATGTTATCTCATTCTCTACTAGTATTGAGCACTGACTTACTCACTACTTAGTTGGTTATTATAACCCCTTTTAGTCAGGATTATAACCAAGCTTCTTACACCACCTATGTTGTGGATGTAAACTTTATCAAAGAATGGCGGCAACTACAGTTTGAAATCCACTTTGAACGACAGACTTTTGCGAAACTTTTCATTGTAATTTTTATTTACCCTCAGAATTTTTGGCAGAAGACTGCTGACTACTGATTACTGACTGATAACTTAGGATCTTAGGCAGAGTACCCCTTTGACAGATACTAGGACTCCTTATCACTGCACTTAAAAAATAAACCCAATAAGGTTTTGCAGAAGGTTTTGTTTCTAAGTAACGAAATATGGCAACCCTATCGTCTTAGAAGTTGCTGCAGTATCAATCACATGCTTATTTAATAAAAACTTGATTAATGAGACTGCCATGATGATAAGTGACAGCCTTAAGCTCCTTAAATTAATTAAAGAAACAGTGCTAATGCCTTTGAGACTAGGCAGTAAAAATTGTCTAGGGTCCAGAAACAGTTTTCCTTATTTTCTTAAGCTACATAGAGTTGGGAACAAGAAACAACAACAACAACGATGAAAGTTATAAGCCAACATAACCGCCCTTTTATTTCCGCTACTATTCCGTTAACTAACTCATCCATACACATTTTAATTTCATTACTTTCCTTCGAGTTCCGTTTTGAATATTAAAAATTCCGCACAAAACTTTCAATTCGAATTTCCCAAATTCCTCTGCCACACACTCCCCTGCAGATATTTTTTGCTATCATTAAACTGCAGGGGGCGAAGAAAGAAAGAAAGAAAGCAAAAAAGGACGAGTTTATTGCTTAAGGCTTAAAACAAAATTTATGGCCAACAATTTTATGCCACCGAATCAGCTAACCGACCAGCAAATGGCCTGCTGTAATGCTTTTATTGGTAAAAGAAAGGGAAAGAGAAAGAAAAGCACTGAAAAAAAATCTGCATCAAATGTTTGTTTGATTTTTGATTACCTTTCAAGGTGGAATAAAACGAGGAAAAAATTCAACAATTCATCAACAACTCAGCTGTTGCATATTTTCCATTTCAAGGAACTTTTTATTCACAAGAGTTGTTTTTCAAATGCAGCCACTTTAAGTGAAGGGATTAAAGAAGAAGAAAAAAAAACAGAGTTTTAATGGCTTAAAAATGAAGGTCAATATAAAGGGCTGTTGATATTTGCATGGAGTACTAAAAATAGTAACAAAAATTGTACCAAATTTGTTGAAAGTAAGTAAAATTTAACTGGTAGAATAGCTGTAAGTAACCAGATTTATTGCTCAAAAACTCTTCGAAGTTAAGTCCCAGAAATGTTAAAAAAGTTTTAAAAAAACTACCAAAAAAAAGTTCCTAAAAAGTACCAACGATTAGAAGTTACTTTGTACAAAATTAAAAGCATTTTAGCACGAATGCTGCACAGTTTCGTATTTATTAAGGTCTCAAGGGCATGTAACCGAGTTATAGTGCTAAAGATTATTTAAATAGATTAGGTTATATGACGTCACCATGCATAAAACCATATGAAATTCCCAGTTGAGCCAATACATTTGGTCCATTGTTGTACCATATTCCCTACAATTTTACGGCGACGATATACACCATTCGGACTGTAGCCGGGCTAAGTTCTAGGAAAGAAAATTCCAAACAAGTTAAAAAAATTAAAAAAAAGTTCCAAAAAAGTACCAATTATTAGCTCAATTTTAAGAAAAAACATTTGTACTAAATTAGAAGCATTTTGGCACTACATATTGCTTAGTCTCGTATTTATTAAGGCCTCAAGAGCATTATAATGCTAAAAACTATGAAAATAGATTAGGTTATATGACGTCACTACACATAAAATCATATGAGGTTCCCAGTTGGGTGAATATATTAGGACCAGTATTCTAAAGGCGACAATGTACAGCATTAGGACTGTACACAGACTACGTTATATACAAGACCAAGTCCTTCATTCTAAATTCGGACATTCATATCAGGAATGGCGTCTCGAGTACTCTTGTAAGCGTTCAGGCCAGTACTGAGCAGTGACTCAGTAACAGGTGATCTCTTTCCCGTTCTCTGGTTCAACTCTGTAGAAATAATACAAGTGGACACAGAGCAATGGACATGCTTTCCCCATAGAATGGAGTTGGTTTGCTTACAAAGTCGTACAGCCACCGTCGTATCTTTAAAATTCTTGCAGCAAGAAAGAACATTTGCCGCCTGATTGGTTTTGGATTGGGTCTTAGCAACAATCGTGTTTTAAAATCCACGAAAATTAATTTTGTTTTTCATTTGAAACATTTTTTTTCTGCAATAAAATCCATCAAAATTCCGGCTGATGCATGGAAGTACACCGCTGACTGACTCACTAACTGACTGTCTGTAATCATTAAAAATGAAAACAGGAAAGAACATGCCAAGTGAACATACACAAACAACTGTAGGCATACTCTCTCACACACATATACACGTTAAAAAAAAACAGTTGCTGTCTTGCTCTCTTTGCATTTAAATGGCTTTATAACAGTGAAGCATTCACAACCTACCACAGCTACTCTACACATGTCTTTTTATTTATACAGCCAATACTGTGACTCTCACAAGCATACATACATATACAGACACGCCTGCATACACATACTTAAGGAATGTTACAGTGTCTTATAAATATTTGTTATTCTCCTGCAAAAACATGTGTTCTCTCTTAATAAAATAATACGAACACGTGCTTTTATTTCAATTGAATTTTTATTTTTCAATTTTTCGTCGTATTCTTCTTGTTCTTTCTTTTACAGTTTAACAGTTATTGTTGTTGTTGTCGTTTTTTTATTTATTATTATTGCCCCATAAACTTTATTTAATAATAAAACAAACAACCAAAAACAAGAGAGAGAGAGAAATGATGAAGCAAGGGTAGGACATTAGTGGTAGTGTAGTAGTGGTGGTAGATAGTAAATTCAAGGTTATGTTTTATAAACGAAGACAGAAATTGAGCAACAAATTTCTTTGTTTACATTTCCTTATATTTCATTGGTTTGTTGACATACATATATGTGCGGGTTTTTTGTTTATCTTGATTTTATTTTCTTAGTTTCTTAATGGCTCTGCGTAAAGTTAAAAACAAACAGCAGAAGAGTGAGAATTTAAGTGTCTGGAGTTTTTGAAACCCAATTTTCTTCTACTCTCTTGCTGCGGTTGTTGTTTGTATTCAATTCACGTTTTGGCAGTTGTAATCTAAAAGTTTTTTCGTTGTTCTACGTCCCGGTAATAAATTTATTCAGAATCGTTTGATATTGACTTTAGACGTCAAGATTAAGAGGGCATTTACAGGGTATTGTGTCAACATTTTGTTATTCAAAGTTATTAAGGCTTTCCCCATGGTTTCATTAGATTTCTTTAAATGTTTCCCACAGTGTATATAAGTCTCTTGGGGTGCTATTGTCTGTCGAATGAACTTCAAAACTGCATTGCTATCTTCAAAAGCTTATACGAAATTGCACGTTGGTTTTCTGCCAAATGATCCCAGTCGTAGAGGCTCTTGGCTTACTACTGGATATTGGATGTAGTTCTCGAGATAATATTGCTTCCATGCATAAAAAAACCTTTATCGCCTCTACGTTCTGTTTCCATCCTATGAGTACAGTTTTTGTCTTTTCCTTGGCTAGATCCAATCTAGCTGAAATTAAAACACTCTATTAGCTCCGTTTGCTTGTAATTGCTGGCCTTCCTGGGTTATTCATCTTAACTTATTTAAATGATCCTTACAACCCTTTAGTCAGGACTACAATCTAGATTCTCATACCACCCATGCTCTTAATGTGAGGGGAGTTTAATGTCAGCTCTGAAAGGCAGATTTTTGAGAAGCTTGTCATGGCAATTTTATTTATTATCAAAGCTTTTACCAGAAGACAAAAGATGTATTTTTTCTTATTTCGTTTTATTCGAGATGTCTGAGCTGGGATTTGAACCATCCATCGGCTCTCTCTCTCTCTCTCTTCATTATTCTATTTTTTTACTTCTTCAATTCTTTTTCTCTCAGTTACTGTTACTGTTTCTATTGCCTGGCATATGGTAGAAATAAAATTCACTTATTGGGTGAATGTTGTAGAGTACATGTTACAAACGTTTTGTTTGCATGCATCTTAAAGTATGTAACTCTGTGTACTGTGCACCAATACAAGTTTGCTTATATCCTTTGCCACAATTTGAATGGCAAACCAAATTGTATTGGCCATGGACAAGAGCTCTCAACTCTGCTGTCCTAATAAAGTCTTTTTTTCTACACTTTTATACACTCGTATGGTAAGCGTATAAATGTATGTAAATATTAAGCATACATGCCTTGTATAAATGTATGGGTGTGTGTGTGTGTAAAGTTGCTTGTATTCGTATGAGTTTGATTACTATGAGGAGCTCAGTGCAATCGAATAAATTTTATTTAATATACACAGAGACTTAAGGGTTCTGTACATAAACAAACACATCGACAAATACCTTTAAAGGGAAGTGAGAGAGATAGAGAGAGAGAGAGAGAGTGTGTGTACTGTTTCTGGGTAACTGCTAATCCTATACAGTAGAATCTAAAATAATGGAAATTCTGATTAAGAAGGCTGCTTCAGATACTTGTAAGTTGTACAGGAGAAAAAGTAAAGGCAAGAGCGTAAGACAAAGCGAAAGATGAAGGGAAAGATGAACTGTAGACTAGTAGTAGTGTGTCAAATGCGGTGAAAAAGGTAGTACAGAACAGATTTTTCTTGTTTGGTTGTTCGCAAATTGCATTAAACAGTAGCTACCGCCGCTCATAGATAAAATTAACACTTACACGAGGGGTGGTGGTTGCTTACAATTAAGTAAGCAAAGTAAGTAGGTTTTTATGTGACCCAATATTCTTGCCCTCCTTTACCTAACATTTTTCAAAACTCTGCCAAATGTTTTTGATTTATCTCCGAGCGTTTAGATTTCACCGTTCATATCATTGTTCATTCAAACGAGACTCCACTGTAAATGTAAAAAAAAAACTTGAACAAAAATAAAACAGAGAAAAAATTTCCATTTTCATTATTATGAGTAACAATATGGCGCAGATTGATTTCCCCATAGACAACAGATTGAATAAATATAACACGCACGCACACACACATACACTGCCAGTATGTACAGTGAGTTTATGTTTTTGCAGAGCATTACAGTGTATTAATTTTTATATTTTTTTCACTCTCATGTACATATGTACGGTAAGCTAGTGTGTTAGTGTGGTGGTATTAGAGTTGTTGTGTTACTGTGTTTACCGTTTAATAGTGTTGTGTGGTGGAGAGTAATTTTTATTGAATATTTTCAAGAGTTTTTTCTCTCTCATTTTTATGTATTTATACTGGTATTTGTATTTGTGTGTGAAATATGTGTGTTTTTAGTTACTTTTATATTTGTTGTTGGTGTTGTTGTTGTTTATTTAAAATATTATAAAATGTTTCATTGCTTTAAAGGAATTTTAATAAAAAATCAGATTAAAACTTACTTTGATGAAATTTTAGAAAAAAAAAAACATATAAAAACTATTTTAATAAAAATATTAGAAAATATTGGGTGGTGGAAACAGTTTGTTTTGAAATTTCTGTAAAAATGAAACGCATTATTCTTATAAAGTCTTTGAAACAAGTTGTGTTCACCGAAATGTATGGCATTATGATCCAAAGTACTTTTTTTTCAGTGTAGAGCTCTTGGATTTTTTTTGTTTGGTTGAATAACTGAAGGAATTGAGTTTTACAGGCCTCTATGGAGAGGTCCACAGAGTTTAAAAGATGAAGAATTGAAGATGCCAGGTCCCGGTTGTGGGCCTTCGAATATGTGTGCAGATATATGTTTTAATGTTGACATTACGTACTTACATACATACATACGAAATTAGTCATTGCAACCGTTCAGAAATTTTATGAAATCTTCTTAGAGGAAGTCGCCGAGGAAATATTTTTTAATTTTCCTTTTTGATCGAGATGTCTGACCTGGGGTTGACCGAGCTTCTCACACCACCCATGTCAACTTTATACATGAGTGGCTAGACCTACAGTTTAACCCTATGAAAATAGCTCAGATGGTGTAGAATAAGATCCAGAGACTGACACTTGTGGGTACAAAAGGGAGAACATAAGCTATAGATGCACAGGAGGATTTTTTTGGAACACTGATGCATATTGTAGTGAGGCCCTGAGCAGTGGAGTTTATGGTTAAAAGAAAAAAGTCTGACACGAGATTAATCATGGGGTAAATTAGCTCGACAAACCGAGTGTAAGGATGGATCGTGAAACAGAAGTGTTCGGTCCCACGTTTCTTTTAAGCTGAAGTTTAGTTTGTAAAAAGTTGTTTTCAATTCAAATTCGGGATAGAAAATGGAAATTACGAAACAAAGCAATGCTATATGGGAGTCAGGTCGGTGAAATGTCCAACAATGACTTAAGAATGGTTTGAGGTTGTGTAGGTTAGCTAAAATAACTAGGCAAGGGAAATAGAGTCTCCCTCTATTGGATTCTAGGTCACGTAGCAATTGACGGAAATCAGTAGGCAGATGAGCCTAAAAGAAGTTGGTAGGTCCAGAACTTTTCTGTGTAGTGAAAAGAGATTTTGAAGGGATATGCCCTGCGAAAGGACACATGAGGAGAAAAAAGTACACTCTCACCATAAGAAAGGTAAGAAAAGAGAGTCAGACTGGGAAGGTTATGCATCTGTAAGAGAAGACAGAGGATGGTAACGAAATTACTCTTGAAGTGCTTAATTAGGCGATCCGTTGAACAATCAACCGCAGTTGGATAACTTTTATGGGGATAACAAGTCTGACGTGACGAGCGTAGTATGTTGTACTAGCTATAATAGCGGCATTTTAATGAAACAAAAGGGTTGGATACTCTACCACCATTAAGGAGCACCTACATTCTCTCTACTGCATGTGGTAGAGAGAATCCCAAAAATAGGGTTCGAAGCACTGATTTATACATGATAGTTGTGTTAAATTTTTGACCAGGAATCTTATTTTCAAATAAAAGTTAACTTTTAGCACTGGGGCGACCACACAACGTTGTTGTTTGTTACAAATGCTTGATTGTGACATCAATATCATGTGGTGACATAAGACCGCAGATACTTTTTCAAAGCCAATATAAGCCACAAATAGTCATCTATGTTAAGTAGAATTTAATTAAATTATCTATTAAAGTCATTAAACAATTTCAAACTATACCTCCTGCTTCCTATCTCCCTCCTATCTACTGCGTGAATTGTTTGCAAAGCAAATTGATTTCCATTTAAAACTTGCCCTAACCCGCCCCCTGTCCATATCAACTATCACAGTCAAATGCGTTTTCTAGGGGGATGGGGTGAGTAGTGCCAGTTTATTTGCTAAATACAGTGTTTAAAAGAGAAATTGAAAAACAAAAACAAAAGTCCTCATTAAAGCATATGGACGAGAGCGTTTTAAGTGGCAGAGGACAGGAAATACGAGATGCCATGTGATTGTCTTTTTAAGGAAAACGTGCCCAGCTGAGTTTGCGGTGGTGCACGGGCTTTCGTCATCAAATTAATTGGCTAAAGACCATCGCATTTATTGTCTTATTTTAGGAGGCGGCTATGTGTGGCTATGGCCAGTAAGTGTGTGTGTATGTGTGTGTGCACTTTAAAAGTACAACTTTTGTTAACGTTTGACTTTTTAATGATGGCCTCCAATTACCAGTTGGCTTAATGGTTTAATAAAATGGTCGTCGTTACTTAGATAGAGGAATAGATAGAGAGAGAGAGAGGGAGGAGAACAGTTTAGTAGTTGTTCAGTTGTGTAATTAAGCCAATTAAGAATATTTGTGGAATATTTTAAATGTTTAATTACAATTCATTTTCATTTCTAGCATTTCAAAACAATTAACACAGAGAGAGAGCGAGTGAGACACAGAGCACAAGCGATTTGGAAATATGCTTCCTGGTTGGGCCAAAAGCGGAAACGGAAATATGAGAATTAAAAATAATTTTCATATCTATTTTTATGCAGCATATAATAAAAAAAATAGTTGCAGTAGGCATTTAAGTGAGTAAAACAAGAGACAAAATAATTCCAAAAAATATTAAGAAACCCAAGTGGGGTTAATTTAAATTACCAATGGCCTTATAAAGCATGGCTTAGTTGGGTCTTGTTACTAATAGCTGGGAATTATACTCGATTTCAAACTCTTATTTTGGCCCAGTAACTTCGAAAGGTCATGGAAAGCTTATGGGGTTCTCTTCACCTGTACACAGGCCTTTGGAAAAGACAAGGAGCCCAAATCCTTAGGCACGTTGTCAGTACCGTCATTTGTATAGGAGCTACAAACAAATGTAATTGTATGCTCATAAATGGCGCCAGAAGACAATCTAACAAACTTGTCACTAGTGCCCTGATGATGACAGCAATTAGGGCACTTCACGAATTGGTTTTTACCGCTCTCCTTCAGGAGCAGCAAGTAACTCTTACGGCAATCAGATTAAAATCCGACAATCTGCTGGACTAAGTAGCTTCATTATCGTTATTTCTTGGCACTGATTGATTGCATAGTCCGCCCCCACAACTAACACCGTCTCCCTAAATAAAGATTATTGGAATGCGAAACCAAATCATTCGTCGAATTCTTTGGAGGCAATTAAGCATACACCAACGTCTGAACGTTGGATGTGAAACTGTTTGCAATGTCTCTGTAGTGTTTTTCAGCCGGCAGGACTTGAATTTTTTATCATATCCTGGTGATAAGGGGTTGAAGTTGATCCCGGTAGTACCGTAAGTAATTTCCGTCTGGTGGAGCTGCAATTACATGTAATGACAAGACTTTATACGGTTTTAGAAGGCAATCTAACATCATTATCAACAGCTCCCTGGGCATGACCAGTGTGCTGAGCATTCAGTGCTTGTCTGTTTATCTCCTGAAGCAGCGGGCGTCAACGTTTCAATGTCTGATGGGAAAACGTGTACGGCACGAGTATGGAGGACTTGAATATTAGAAACTCATACAGATTCAGATAGAAGTCATGGCTGTTAAAAGCTGTAGACTTATACTACCAGTGAATATTCGGATATATCCAAAGAGGACAGTTCATTTTTTTCTGGCGAATTGACATTCATTACCACGTCTCTAGACTAAAGAGGCATTGCCTAATAAGAAGGTATGCCTGCAGGTTAGGTGCTCCTTTGCACGACTATTGCAGAAATTGCAGTTCGAAGGAGGAATAGATGCTGTTCGTAGCACTTGCACAAGCTCAGATGAGAATACAAAAATTCCTGACGGAGTTGTTAGATTTCTGGATACGGATTATTGTCCAGCTTATAAGTAGGACTGGGTGTTTTGCTCTAGAACACAGATCACTCCAAGCCTGATAAGTTAATCCTAGGAGGAGGATAACGTTAAAAAGGGAACAGAGGGTTATCCTTACTGATACCGAATAGTAGCTTGAAGACTAGGAGGGATGCCTCGTTTGTACAGCATGTTAGATCGTATGGTGACGATATTCTAGCATTTTTACACAGCAATAAAAACCAGTTATTGTAGACCCTTATAATACCTGTAAGGAGTCGCTTTAAACTCAATATGTAAGCACCGTAATGAGGTAATTGGATTCCAGCAGTCTACACGCAATTCCAAGTATTTTTTGGAGACATTTACCAAAGACTATTTCGTGTTGGTGGTGTTACATTCTGACTTCTGGCAATCGATTGCCATTTATTGTCCGTAACCTTCTCTTTCTTTGTAACGAATCGGTCGTATCCTTATCGAAACACATAACGGAACTTTAAGACTGAGATTTTTATTGTTTTTTCACGTGCAATTGTGTTTTAATGTCCAGATCCATAAACGCCCAAGTGTTTGGAAAAAAGGTTCAATAAAGCACACACATACACACCCTCTCTTTGCGTGTCTCTCTTTGTGAGGCTCACTGTGTTTGTGTGGCTCACTGTGTTGAATTATTCAACATTTTACTGTGATTAAACATGTTTTGTGTACAAAATTTATAACACTTTACGACAGAGAGAAAGGCAGAGAGAGGAGGAGAGCGAGAGAGTAAAAGGAAATTATCTTAACAGCTTGTAAGTATGCTACAAATTTCTTTTTACTTTCACTTTAACAGAGTAGGGTAGAGAAGAAAGGAAAGTGTTTTTTGTTGTTGTTTTGTTTGGTATTAAAATCTCAGGTAATTTTATTTGTTTTTTTTTCTCTCCGTGTGTTTCTTTTTTTTTTTTTGTTTTTCTTTAATTTTTTATAAGACAAGACAGACGAAAGATAATGAAAAAAAGGAAATTTCAACGTTTTCTTTATTACTTTAAGAGATTTATACTGAAGATTAGCTGGTGGTGTTGGTACATAAAGCTTTGCAACCAGGCCCATGCCAGGCCTATGTAAGAACAACACAAAATTTAATAAAAAATTGTTTAACATCGTTATTCTGCTGACTGTTTTGCCTTAACGAGGCTAATAATTGTGGCTGTAATGGCAATTGTATAAAAATAAAAAGAAAATTAAAAAAAAGATTGTTTTAATATGCTGCACTGAAGCATGTTTGGCCTTCAAAACTTTATTTTTTCCACAGTTTTTTGTGAACAAAAACAAGAAAGAAAAATAAAATTTCGGTTTTATTTGTAAATAAAAGCACAATAACAACAATTTATGAAATGAAATTTAAAAAAAAATGCAATAAAAACAGCAGGATTTTATGAACTGATTACCCAGCCTGCTGGTTGCCTTTCAGTTACACCGCTTGTAGGTGTTTATTTAACATTCAAATGCAAATTAATTTGTACATTCAGGGAGCAGTTTTCAAAGAGAAATTGTTGTAGAGCACACAGCATGTCCAACAAAGTGGGCAAAGTCCATACAGAATATGGTTAGGAGCTCCATGGAAGAGAATGACATACTTTTCACATTGATTTCCTAGCTCTAGAAGGCATACTCAACAGCGCGAATATCGAATGACAACGTTAACAAATGCTGTGCAAGATACAGTGTTTGCTTACTAAGCGATTCCCTTTCTAAAAAATATATTTTTTTTGCCTGCGGTACTAGATTCTGGATAATCTGATGCATATATGTATCAACTCTCTTTCCATTGTAATTACTTACTTAATCGGTCATTATAAACCTTTAGGCAGGATCACAACCTAGCCTCTCATACCACACATATTGCGTGTGTTAACTAAATTTATGAGTAGTGGGATCTTCAGTTTAAAGTTGACTCCGAACGACAAGCTAAACTACGGCGACTTCCATTGTAATTACCAGTCAAAGCTCTAAATAATTCCAAAGTTGTTTGGCTTGCGAGGTATGTATCTCCTGCCCTCATTATTCTCTATCTCAGAGAGTATACCACACTCCTTTTCCCACTCCACAGAAAATTTTTGGGGCCTCCCATAAGAGCCAAGTAAGCTCTCCTTCTTGTGAATTCTTGCATGACTGACTTCCATCCTTAAATCGCATGACCATCCATAGCACATAAGCGATTCTCACAAGCCACTGTCCTTTTGGTAGACATGCTGAAAGACTTGGCAGTCCGGCAAATGACTTTTGTAGGAGCTGTGGGTCTGAGAAAGAGGAAGAGATTGTCTTTTACTTCATGGTATCAGCGCCCTGCTCCTGTCATGAAAAATTGTGTTTTTTTCTTCAACCAAGCTTTCAAATATAAAGTTTGCTGCCTCACCAATATTTTTTATTGCACTCGAGTTAGTTTCCCCTAAGGAATGTTCTAATCCCGGGTTAAATATTGTGTGTGGTATCACAATCAGCATTAATGATGGCCTAGATTTGCCACATTACCTAACCTAACCTCATCTACTCAATCGTTAAACCTGCCATTGGCTAGAAATGACCTACTGTTTAAAGCTTCGACTACAGTTTGATTTGAATATTTATTTAAATTTTTAATACAAATTTAATACACAAAAAGAAGGAAAAATTCCACTTCCTAACCCTTAACAGCAAGCCCATGCTTTCATTTCGCGACCATAAATATTCCAAATGACCATCACGTCTTTGGTACAAAATGCTTCAGACTTCAATTACCAGCAAAAGAAAAGACGCAAAAGCATAAGAAAAACCAGCAGCAGGCCAATCTTAAGATTTCCATCATCATCTCAACGACATGCAACAGAGAAGCAGAAGACAAGACAAGAAAAATCGCTGGTTAATAATAAAGTCAAGCCATACGACTTTCTCTTCTTTCCATTCTACTCATTCTCAAACTGCTTATAATTCAAGTGTAATTTTTTTAAAGCTCTTGTTGGTGACTTTTTCTCTTTTTATTTTATTTTTATTTTCTCTTTTTCTGTGGGGTTTTTGTGTATAAAACGTTTACAAAATCTTAATTTTTCAAGGATTTTATGCGTTTTTCTCTTTTTCCTTTTTTCTGTTTGTAATTTTTCTTTTTAATATTTTACTACAACAAACGTTATACAGCAAAAAACATGAATGAAAAAAATTAAGAGGAAAAACTTTTCAAAATGAAAATTTATTAAAGGAATCGCCTGAATGCAGGCTTTAGTTTTGAAATAAAATTAATATTCAAAGAGCAGAGCGACAGTTTCCGTTAAAAACAGCAAGAGAGGCGAAGAGGTTATAAAGCAGCATTCAAAGCCTTACACGTACTGTTGCACGCACTCTTTCCCTCTCTTGCAGTATCTTTTTTTTTTTAATTTGTGTTTACCAAAGCCATTAATAGAATTAAAACACTCACGTATTATGATGAACACCCACGCACACAAACACATACACAGTGAGAGAACCAGTTCACAATCATTATTTATGTAAACAAAGAGCTTTAAAAGCAAAGGAGTGAGTGACTGAGTTTAACACAAAGTATAGTTAATGCTTTAATTGTTTACACAACCATGAGACAAATTGAGAGAGAGAAGGAGAGAGCGATAGAGTAGGTGAGTAAGAGTTTAGGATTTGTTTAATAAAGATTTGATTGTTTTGATTTGTTCTGAGTTAAGTATTTTGCACAGGAATGAAGTGATAGATAGTGCGTTTTCAAAGTGAAGTGTTCAGAAACCTTGGGGAGAGATGTGCTCAATGCAAGTACGAAAAGGGGGACATAGTCGGCTGCATACCAGGTCATGAGGGATTTCATGACAGACCAGATTACTAGAGCGAGAACCGTCACAACTTGATGGGACCAGAAGAGGCATCTGGAAGGTTAAACTAGGCTTACCCATGGCATCACACTGGGTGAGCTCAAGTGAGTTTTTGGTATCAAACCTACCACTCCAACCTAACCTATACTAAGCGAAAAGGAAAAGGAAGAGCGGACGAAAACTTTCTTAAGCTGAACAGATTTGAGACAATTTTACTTTTATAGGAAACTATCACAAGGACACTGTTCGCCCTTCTGGCCAGACATTGCAGCCTCCATGTATAGTTGCTCAGAGAAGACGGAATGGCTTGAAGCTCAATATGTGGATATTGTTATGAGGAGAACAAATCTTGGGAACGTATACTGGTAACGTTATAGTGGTGTTAAGTACTAGATAGGGCGCTATCCTTACCGAAATCACGACACCGAAGAGCATCCTGAACTATGTCAGGGAAACAGGATTGTGGGAGACATTATCAGGTACTTCAATATATATTAAGGGCAGTATATGTAGAGAAATTATGACACCAATGCTTTGATCAGAGCAGCAGGATGAGGAAAAAATTAAAAGGCAACGTTATATTAACGTTATTGAGGACAGTACAAAATATCATCTGGTTGCATTACTTTAGTATCTCTACACAACACTTCAAATGACATTCAAATTTAGTGCTTTTTTCAAATTTTCTACAAGTTTGGTAACACGTAACTACTTACGTAGTTAACTCCCTTATGACTAGTTACTTCACTATATCCCTCTCTATGGAAAAAGTGACAGTAGCCAGTGAGTATCCAAAAATAAATAAATTTATTTCAGAAATAGAATCGCATTAATTTGTAAATATTTTTAAATAATTTTTCTTTGCAGTTTAACACGTCAATCGTAAATTCATTTCATGTTTAGAAAAACGAATTAAAATCCAATCAATTTTTGCATTCAGAATTAATTTTTATTTGTTTATTGCAGCTACTGTTGTTGTTGTTGTTGCTGTTGCTGTTGCTGTTGATTGCCTAAATTTTATAAAATCCAATTGTTTGCCACATGATATTCAAACCCAGTTACAGTTGCAATGAGAATAAATTTTAAATGCCCTGGGCAAGGGTGTTGTAACGGCAGCAGCAACAGCATTATGAAGTTGAAATGGAATTTCAATTTTAAACAAATAAAACGCATTTGTTTAGGCCAATAAATTTTGGTTTATTGTACGTATTTGGGAATCAATTAAAATGTCAGGGCATAAATTTAAAAATGTAAAGTCACAGCGATTAGCATGTCATGTGTGTGGAGAGTAATTTATGGATGGAAAAATCAACAAATCACAGTTGAAATACAACAAAGTAGGGAGAATCATGAGGTATTTTCAAAGCAATAATTTTTAATTTCAACTGTCCAGAATATGGACAGTCAAAATCTAGGAAAAGAAGAGATTCCAAAACAGGTCGGGCGTTATTTGGGACCGGAGATATAGGCAACGAAGCTAATTGATTTCTTCAGATGTGCAACGGAGAAGTTTTCTATATAAACCGGGCATAATTGTCCCATTGCAGTCTTTTGGTCGATGACTTGCTTTATTTGTGGATGGCTTCCATTTCATGTATCGATAACTTGCATTTTTTTTGTTCCTGACTTGCTTATATTTTAATCGATGACTTGAGCTTGTTCGTTCGATAACTTGCACTTTCTTGGTGAATGACTTGCACCTTTTTGGAGGATGACTACCATTTTTTGGGTTATGGCTGGCATTTTCTTGATCAATGGCTTGGATTTTTTGGTAAATTTTTTAGTTGATGACTACCATTTTTTTTTGGTTGAAGACTTGCATATTTTTGTTCAATAACTTGCATTCTTTTGGATGATAACTTGCCTTTTTTGGTCGTTTACATGCATTTTTTCATGGATGACTTGCATTTTATATTCATTTTTGCCGATGATTAGCTTCGTCGTAAGTATTAGATTCGTTACCTAAATCTCCGGTTCCAAGTAACGTCCAATCGTAAAGAAAATTGTTTTGAAATCCTTGACACCATAGCCGCACCAGCCCGTTTTTTTTATCCGATTTAGCCCCATTGATACAGAGAATCTTTCAATATGATCGTTAAGGTTATTTATTCTCATATTTTTTATGTAAATTTGTACAAAAAAATTAGAAAAAAAAACAATTATTCGCCTTAAAATATAATAAAAAATATTTCTTCTGCAAATCCTGAAAGTATGCACAACAAATAACAAAATTCATTACAGTACAGCTGACATAACCTAAAAAAGGTTGTTTTTTGCTGAAAACAAAACACATTTCGCTACAAAAACAAAAACAACAAATATTTTTTCCATAAAGTTCCAGTTAATCTTGTAAAACAAATGAAAAAAGGAAAAACCTAACGATTTAAATAATTATTTCACTAAAACATAGACACACACATACACACACAAAAACACACGCATACTTTAAAAAATTAAGGTAGAGAATGAGGAAGGAAAAGCTGACCATTCATTATAGCTTTCAGTCGCTGTAGCATGCTGGAAATAAAGTAAGCTAATGTGTATATGATTGAGTAAAAAGAGAGAGAGACAAAGAGGCAGAATCTATGAGTATATATGTGTGTGTATTTGTTAGTCAACATTTGTTGACATGCTCCTGTTCTCGTTACTATTCCCAGGTGTCAGTTGTTGTTGTTTCTTTCCATTCATTATTCGTGTTTCCATTTTGCCATTTGTGACGGTCGTTGTTGGTGTTGTTGTTGCTGTTTTAGTCATCATCGTCATCATAATCTTTATTATTGTCGTTTTGTTGTTGTTATTTTTCTTTCTTTCTTCCTTTTTTTGTGTTTTTAAATGAAACATTTGCTCGGACATTTACATTTTTTCTATTTTGTTTTGTTGTTGCTGTTCTCTGCTGTTGCTGATTTTTTCTTTTGCTTCTGAACAAAAATTTCCTTTTTAATGTTTCATTTTGTTTGTAGACGTGTGTATGTATCTGTGTAAATGAATGAATGTGTCATATTATTTACGAAGCCAGTGTAAAGAGAAAACCATACACTAGCATAAGAGTCATTTCGAGTTTAAGTTGAGAGTACTGGAATACGAAATTCAATTTCAGAAGTATTTGCAACGTTTTGGAGTGTTAATTTTGGTTATTTGGACATGCCATTGGTCCTAAACACATGCACACCAGGTTCGGAAACGAATCAGAGCCGTTAGTGCCTTCAAATTAAAGAATTAAAAGGCTTCCACCGTCTTTAAAATAATTTATGTAGGAAGGACTCTGAATTCACTAAAGTTAGACACCGACACCTTTTTAAACAAATTTTGGACTCACTGAACAAACCACTCTGCTTGTTTACTTACGTAAACAATTTAGTCAGGATTACTACCTAGCTTATCACACTATGCTCTTTTATACATGACTGGTAGAACCTACAGTTTAAGGCCGCAACCGAACTACAGATTTTTGTGAAACTTTTCATGGCAATTTTATTTGCTCTCAGAGTGTTTGCTAGAATACTGCTGCGAGGAAGTTGCCGAATAATTTTTTTATACTTCGCTCCGTTCGATATGTCTGAGCCAGGAGTTAAGCCAAGGGCTTGTCTAATAAGCCAACACATTACCTATCACACGTATCATAGCACAAGTAGAATCTACCACTACCCATAACAGACAATTTGGTGCCTGATTTTGGTAGCATATCAATGGCTGGACTCTATGTAATGTTCGCAAAAAAATTCTCCCAGCCGAAGTCTCAAGTTTTCATGTTTTTTATGCCACATGCCGTTAAGCTGCTAATAATTAACAAAACTTCCCCGCTTAGTAGTCAAGAGTACCCTTTTCCAGTCTCTTATTGAACTTTTTTGTTTGTTTATTTTTTGATTTCGTTTCACATTTTTCTTCGTCTTTTCAGTTTCCAATTCAAATGTAACATGACCCATACACGTCCGTACGTAGTGAGATTTTGCCCATTATTTGCGTATATATGTGTATGCGTGTATATTTTCATGTATTTCTTGGCTGGTTGTCATATAAAGTAGCCCCGTTATATTCATGGCATTTTGTCGCATGCTATGAAATTAACACTATACCACGTATGCATGATGTACTCTTTCACTTTTTCCCTCTCTTTCGTCCTCTTTCTTTACCTCACAACCAGTTTCCTTTCCTATTTATGAGTTGACATGAGAGTGTGTATATGTTTGTAAACTTGTAACAGCAGTTGTGGCCACACGCAACATGCTAATCGGCTGACAGGAACAAAAACAAAAACAAACAGCAAACAACAACAGCAATAGCAACAGAATATAAGAAATGAAAACGGATCGTGTAAAGAAATCAAATAGAAACAGAAACAGAAAAACGTGCATTTTAAGCACGCATACACTTACGTACATTACGTACACTCGTACAGAGATTTCGTACATTCGTATACAACCATATTTCAACTCATTTGCATGCTAATGTTCTCTCATTGTATTTGTTTAATGAGTGTGCGTGTGTGTGTGTGTTTGTGTATAAGCTTTACAGTTTTGCTTGATTATATTTGCTTTGTTGCTGTTCATACGTTAGTTTCTCTTTTAAAACTTTATTGTTGTTGTCGTTTGTGTCAATAATTTTCATTTCCATTAAAATGAGAGGAGAAAATAAAATGAAAAACATTTCAAAAATTGATTTTTAAAATAAAAAAAAAAAAATTTTAAAGAGATTTTAATGTTGAAACAATTTTTCTTTTCTCTTATTGTTGTTGTGTTTAGGGAAATAAAATCGTGTTTGAATATAAAAAATTAAAACTAAATCAAGGAAAATATTTCAAATTATGGTTTCCAGATATTTTTCCGAAGAGTTGTTTTGAGTCACTTTTTTGCAAAGAAAACTGGACACTGGAGTCGTTGTTTGCTATCTATTTGTCTATCAAAAACATAATACATCGCTCAGTTTACGCATTTCAATAATAGTGAGTTTGACATCAAGCACACAGAAGGGCTAGGGACAGCCATAAAAGGTTTGAAGTTGATTAATGTAGTCGCCATAGCCTAGTAGGTAGTGTATTGGCTTAGAGTCTTTTTCACTATCAATACTGCTAGCGTATGAGTAATTTGTAATACATGGCAAACGGGGAATATGAATCATACGTATGGTGGCACAAATTTATAAAAATTAAATTTTCCTATGAAGACGCAGTAATTTAATCGGTAGTGTGTTGGCTTATTAGATGTAAGGCCACGGATCAAAACCCGGGTCAAATAGCTCCAACAAAACGAAATATGAAAAAAATATTTCTTCAGCAATTTTTCTGTTTCTGTCAAAAATCCTGAGCGTAAAATAAAATTGCCATGAAAAGTTTCTCAAAAATCTGTCGTTCGGAGTAGACTTTAAACTGTAGGTCCCGCCTTTTATGGATAAAATTAACATAGACAACATAAGTGATATAAGAAACAAGGTTGTAAGCCTGGTTGAAGGATTGTATGGAGCAATTATGTATGTAATCGGTGAAGATTGTGGTGACTGTGCATGAACAGTTTGCAGAATCAAGAAGAGTGACTCCAGATACCCTTTTAGAAGTGTTTAAAAAGGCAGCAACATTCATAATAATCACCAAGCAATAGTTACACCAAGCATTAGTTACATTTGAATCAGAGTTTTGGTGCAGAGTGTTGGCCTTCTTTTGAGAATTTATTGACTGTTAAGCCGATTAGTAGTGGTTAATGGCATATCTTTCATAAATAATTGACACAGCAGATGCTGAAAACCTAGTTAGATCGCACCTTTTTGAAACCACTTGAATGATAACCTAATTTTACAAATTCACTCAAAAAATAAAAGAAGGGAGAGAATAGAGGCAAAAAAAAAACGAAATTTCAACATGTACAACATGAGCAACTATTGCGTTAGTAATGCCAATTCAAAAGTAAACGTAAACAAAATCAAAATATTTAAGGGTTTAACAGCTTATATGTAACAGTGTATGTGTAAACAATGAGAGAGATAGAGAGAGAGAGAGAGCATTAGAACTCATACCAACACACTTTTGTTTACAGCTTTGCATGAGAATTTTTTGTTCGTTTGTTTGCTTGTGTTGGTCGCCTGTTTGTTCCACTGTTGGTGCCATTTGTTCTGCTGCTGTTGCCATTTTTGGTGGCTTATATTCCAACACATTACCATAGAGAGTGTTTCGTATTTTTGTTTTTTTTTTTTCATATTAGGGCCATCCTTAAAGCTTTACATTTTTTTAAGAATTAAAATATTGCCTTCAAAAATATTCCAGAAATTTTGAATTTTTGAAATGTTTCTCTATTCTGCTCTACCATCTCTCATAAGTAAAAATCATTTCGGAAACCACCAAATAATACACAAAAATAGACAAAAAATGCCAATAATCCCTTAATTTAAGGCTTAAAGCCATTAAGGCATGCATATGACCTGGTTAACGTTTTGAATTTTAATTAGAAAACAACAAAAACAAAGGGAAACAATGTTTTTTTTTAATTCTTTATTTTATAGAATATGATATAAGCTATTTAAGCAACAACAACAACAGTAGCAATAGAAGCAGTAACTAAAACACGACACTGGAATTTGTAATGAATAATAACGGCCGGTCACACACCATTAGATATATGAAAGATGGGATGTCAAAAAAGACCTACAGAAGAGACACAGATATGTCTGTACCTGGTAATATAGAGTTTTTCACGTTTGAAAGTGTTTTTCATTTTGGAAAAATAAATACAAAACTTCATAGTCTAGTAGGTAGTGTGTTGGCTTATTAGACGTGAGGCCACATCTTCAACAAAACGAAACATGAAAAAATATTTCTTCGGGGACTCCGTTTCTTTTTTTTTTGCAGGTTGGCTAAGCTAAAGATCACTTCCATACTTACAGACGAAGAGCTTCACAACTTATTTTTTTTATTAATTTTAAATTGCCAAATTCTAATAAGAGACATGACAGAGCCTATTTTCTAAAAATTTGCGATTAGAATTTTCCTTGACGTTGAAAGCATCGGAGAGCATTCTTATTATCAAATAAATACAGAATGAAAATAAATCCAATGATTTTTATGACTTACAGAAATAGAATATGAGTTCCTTGTATATTTTTTCTTGCATTGTTGTTCATTATTTTTGTTGTTTGTTTTTTCTTCTTTATTATGATGAAATGAATCTGTGTGAGCTTTATGTAGAATCCCTTCCCCGCAGTTGGGTTTGTGCAAATAAATCATTGTTTGTGTTGATAAAGCGTTACGTGTAACCAAACAACCAACACAACAATAAAGGAAAAAAAGTGAGCGAACTGACCACTAAAAATATACACACACTCACACAAATATAGAGAGTGAAATAAACAACCGTTATGAAAATACATATACAAATACACTGTGACGCGATGTCTTGTAAACATACACGGTGTAATGTGTTTACAAATTTAGGTTTTAGGGTGTCCCTTTAATGTCATTACTGTACGGTTTTTCTTTCCCATTCTTCTGTTAATGGAATCTTGAACTTTCTATGGAAACGACAACAAGTATTTCGTGTGTGATTGTAGTTGTAAGCATTGAAATAATTTATGTGCAGATGAGAGTTGCAGTTTCCCTCTTTTTAAAGACATGAGACTACGTAAGGTCGAAATAGACTTCGTAGGGATTTTCATGTAAGCTGAGGAGGGCAGTGTCATCATGCTACTACAATACGGTAAGGGTGTGTCAGCTTAAAGGTGCAGCCTTCCTCCGGAGAGTTAGATTAGAATGATCCACTTTATTCCCCTCCAACTAACACTCGAGTTAAAGAAGAGGACAGAGCTGGTTGCCATAAGGCTGGATGCAGTCAATTCCTTGCCCAACAGGGGATGTCGATTATATTACTTACGAAAGTGGCCATTACAACTCTTTAGTTAGGATTGCAAGCACACCACCCATGTTGAGTGTGTTTAGTTTAGCTCAGGCAACTCGAAGTCTCATTTGGCGACTTCCTCTCAGCAGCATTCTGGTAAAAACTTTGAAATTAAAATAAAATTGGCATGAAAAATTTGTCAATAATCTGTCCTTTGAAGTCGACGTCAAACCGTACACAACATGACGGAGTGAGAAGTTAGGTTGTAATCCTGACTAAAGCATTGTAATCCCCCTAAAGTAAGTATATTGAAACGATTTCTATTATATTCAAATGATTTTCGTGTATGTAATGACCGATCAGTAAGCTGCTTACAATTCACAAACCGTTGCTAGATACTCTGATACTTGAGACCAAAGGCCTACACTACCATGAATATTGCGATAAGCATTTAAAAATCCTTTCAGCCAAAATATTATTTCATTCTTCAGTCCCATTGTGCATAAATCATAAAGCTTACGCGAAAAACCAAACGGCATTACGAACAATGTTTTTTTTTTCATAAATAGCACGCAAAGTAGCCCCAAAAAATATGCTAAAAATCGTGACACACTAATACATACACGTACTGTGGTAAATATTTTTCACAGATTACTATTGTATACGTTGTACATGCATGCATACATGCATGCAAATGTGGTTGTGTTTGAAGCTTAAAGGTAGAAAACAATAAAGTCGAGATGGTTTTGTTATCGTGTATTAATGTTTGCTTGTTTGCAGTCAATGTTGCTGCTGCTGTTGCTGTGTCGCTATCATATTTGTTGTTGTATTAATCAAGAGACCAACACAAACCAAGTTGACATCACAATTCAAATCTCACGTACAGTGTACATACAAATACACAGGCATAGCAGTGGTAACCGCTGTTTTACATACCCACACCACATTAACCATTAAGAGTGCTTTAAATCGAGAGAGGAAAACAATTAAAGAGAGAGAGAGAGAGAGAGTGAGAGAGAGAGTGAGAGGCTAATAAAATCATTGGGGTTTTCATTATTTAATTTTCATGTTTTTGCTCGTTTTGTTTATTCCATATTTTTTATATAGAGGGCAAGCAGGGAAGAGAGGCAGTAAAGAGAAATTTTTTTATTTCAATGTATGTGTGCGTGTGAAGTTTTTTTTTATTCATTATTTGTCGCATAGCAGCTGTACGGTTTTCATGTTTTTTTTCTTGGTTTTGTAGGCCAAAACTCATCATGATGCATGTCAGGACATGCATGCATTAACAATACCAGTGTAGAAAACAATAAAAATAAACAAAAACACAACACTAACAACAACAACAAACAGTAACAATACATAAGTATTAGAAAAGAGTTGAAACAATAATCTTTTTTTTTGTTGTTATTTTGTTTCGATGTTTGCGAAATTGTAACAGTAAATCTAGACTAAAAAATATATATGTAAACATGGTCATACCAAAAGGCTCTCTCGAACACACAGCACACACAACATGTGCACACACAATACATGCATGCTAACAACTACATGGGAATATAAAGTTAGTCAGGCATGCAAACAGGCAAGCATGCAGCAGTTATGTGTCATACAAGTTAGAGTTGAGTTAAATACAGTGGGGTCAACTACTATGTACTATGGATCTGTTGGCTTATAATTGCTGTTGTCGTTGTGCTGTTGTAGTGTTGCATAGAAATGAATTGGATTATGGAATAAAAATGTTATGTAATGTTATGTAAATTTTATTTTACATCCAAAAAACACCCACTCTGTTTTTTTGGTTATTGTTGTTGTTGTTTTTTTAGATTTTAAATATTAAATTAAATCCCAAAAAAAAAAGAATGAATGCAGATGAATTTCTCTGAATAGCTTAAGGGCCTCGAATCTATTACCAAAGAATAAAAAAAAGAGATTTTAAATTTACAATGAAATATGCAAGTATTGTTGTAACAAAGGCTGCAACATTTTACATACTTTAGTTTGTAGTTTAAAAAACTTTGTAAAAGATAATCGAAAAAAAAATATTTAATCTTCCTGGTTAACATTGAATTTTAGACACCTTGTGTTAAAGGATCATCCATCCATAAAAAAAAACTTAAAAAGGTATGATAGGGATTAGGCTGCATAGAGCAAACACCATTAGATAGAAGAGAAGAAGGACTTTTGATATACAAATGGAGAGGAAACATTAAAAGTTAATGCAACTGAGAAATGCCCGAAATTGTCCTTTCACCACTTATGTGGATCATGGTGGTGGATAAACTGCTACTAAGACTACATATCTCAGGCGGACATTAACTGTCGTGATGACAAATTAGAAGGGGTTCTCTGTGATACCATACAAAGAGGTCCTAAAATTGTAAGCCGTTGGCGCTAGACCAAGATCATAGCACTACTAGTTGCAAGAAGGAGAAAACTTCATATAGGAAAGGATATTGAACTCAACAGGAATTGGAGGTCAAATATCTAAGAATAATACTAAATAGCAAATTTGGATCGAAGGCTCCTAAAGTGAGCATCTCAATAAAGATGGCTTGCAGAGAAATCTTGAGGTTGCAGCCCAGCAATTATACATGGGAGATACACATATATAAAGTCGAAGTCGCCGTAGTCTAGTAGGGTGGCTTATTAAAAGTAAAGCCACAGCATAAACCACAGGTCAGACATCTCCTTCCAAACGAAATTTCAATATTTCTTTCGGTACTTCCTCCCATCAGACTTCTGGCAAAAATTCTCAGAGTAAATAAAATTGTTTCTCAAAAATTTGTCGTTCAGAGTCGACTTTAAGCTGTAGATCCCGCCACTCATGTATAAGATTAATACATACACAACACGAGTGGTGCGAGAAGCTAGGTTGTAATCTCGACTGCAGATTTCTGGTAAAAACTCTGAGAGTAAATAAATCTGCCATGAAAAAGTTTCTCAAAATCCGTCGTTCGGAGTCGACATTAAACTGTAGGTCCCGCCACTCAAGTATAAAAATTAAGGCACACAACATGAGTGGTGTGAGAAGCTAGGCCGTAATCCTGACTGAAGATTTGTAATGGCCAATTATGTATGTATGTATGTATACAACAAAGATCCGAAAACAGCTTAAATGGAGTTGAATACGTCACAGTGTGTTGTTAATACAACAGAGGCAATAAAAATCTCTCCTACAGTAGCAGTGGAAGCTCTGCTAGATTTAACACCGCTGCACATGGTAGTGGCAACAGAAACTCCGGAGGACATTTTTAAGGTTGATGGGAAACAAGAAATCGATTGGCTGACACCTCATCCATCCTTAACTATCCCCTGCACAAAACCAGTGGACTTCATGTTTTTTGGGAAATGCTTTGTGACGAAACTTTAGTAACAAAAGTGAGTGGAGTATTCTGAAAGCTACATACTTTCTTAAATGAGGAACTATTTTATGGTATACAGATAGGTTAAGAACGGATCTTGGCATAGAACCAGCAGTCTGAAGTTCCAGAAAGAAATATGTCAAACCCCGGTGGAAACTTGAGGGTAACTTAGAGTCAAAATTAGATACGAACGAAAGATGTGATCAAATCAACTTGGGTAGGAGGTACAATAGGAGGTACTATCTGACAGTTAGGCCGCCAAACTACAATAAGAGTAGACACAATTAGCGAACATCATTTACTTGCTTTACTTATTGGATTCATTTTGTTTTGAAAGTACATCTAAAGGCTAGCGTTCAATATGGGAAATTTTTTATTATATTGGGGAGATTGGGAAGATAGCTGAGATTTCAATTTCGAATTGCCCTGATAGAAGTATGGCTATAGACGCCAGTAGAGCAACATTCCTGTAATACTCTGTTTATAAAATCATGATTTTTGTTACCTTCTTCCTCAATACCCTGGAAATTATGGCACAGTATAATTTATTAATCACAGTATTTAAATATTTTCCTTCTTCATCCTTCAGGAATAACTAAAATGAGAAACATTTCGTTTTATTTCTGTTTTATTTTAAGATTCAAACTATTTTTTCTGTTTGTGGTTGCCATCGATAAAGATTACGGCCAACAAGAGCAATGAGACTCTTCGATTTCGAGTACCATCATCATCAACAACAACAACAACAATCATCATCGTAACCAGCATCTTGAATTTTCATTTACATTTTCATCACATCAGCAATATTTTCAATTTTATTTCTTAAGAAAATACAAGATTTTCTTTCACTTTTTCGCCTGCTCTACTTCATCATTCTCTTGTTGTTCTTATTCAATGCAAAGTATTTATCTCTGAAGTATTTTTTATTTATTATTGATGGTGGCTGCATACAACAACAAACACGAATGTATAGTGAAATCAACATAAAATAACTGGTAGCTGTTGTGATTCTTTATTATAAAATAAAACGGTCTCTCACTCTCTCTCTCTCTCCCTCTCTCTGTCTCTTGAATTTTTATACGATTAAACACTCATGTTTTATTTTTATTATATGTACCTGTGGTATGTAGTATGGTTACTCAAGTTGTTATTGTTGTTGTTACTCTCATTTCGTTTGCTCATTCGGTTGTCAGGCAAGTTGAAATTTTAACCACAACTACAACTATGTGACAACAACAATACGTACGTATGCGTTTGTACTGTTATAGTGACCTAAAAAACTTTCTACAAAACAAAACAAGAAAAAACAACAATGAGAGCCTGTATAAGGGAATAAAGATGTTGCTCCTCTGTACTGTAGAATAAGAATGAGTATGTGTGTGTGTGTGTGTATAAGAGCAAGTAGAAGAAGAAATAAGGAAAAAGGAAAACAAGAAATAATGCTGAGTTATTATTGTTCTGACACTTTAAATATATTTATTTACATATCGTATAAATATAAACCCTAAATACACACACACACAATCATGTACACACACACTCATGTACTCATACTCTTATAATCATCTATTAACACACATATAACTGTAGTTTCTCTTGAACTCTTATAAACTTAAGACATGTCGAGAGTGTGCTGTGTTGAGCTATGCTATGGCAATAAAAAAAAGAAAACAGGATGTATACGGGAAAACTATATTTAGTTTTGATCTCATTTCGTTGTAAATTTCACAGAGTAATGGAAAGAGAGAGAGAGAGAGAGAGTGACAGCAAGCGTCAGTGTTGTAAAGTGTTTATTTATAAATATTATTTCGTTAAAAATATCTTAAGAGTGGAGAAATTTCATTTTGAAACTAAGTTTGTCATATCAATTTGCATATGACAGGTTTAATAAAAGTAATCAGCGCGAGAAAAGCAGTTACATTACTGACAGTTTCAATTTTATTTTTAAAAATAAGAAATAAAAAAATTCTTTGAATATAAGTTGAGATGTTATACTTATTTGTTAGACAGAGGATAAGTAGGCTTATATGCTCAATACAAAGTTGACTATATGCTGGGGATCTGTTAATATAAGGACTTGAACTAGAGGAGGCATTAAGTGTTCCCATAGACACTATGAATGTACATCTGTACGTCTGTAGAAGATATACTACGTGGTTCTCTGACTATGCAAGTGATTATTATGTGATCTAAGCGGCAGTTGTAAGGTGAGCATCTCTAAAGTGGACTGTAAATTGCAAAATCTTAATAAAAATTCTGTGCTTAAGTGGCCTCAGTCTAGGTATCAAATGTAATTGAAAAGAATACCTCCAATGGGAGACCAGGAAAATGTTTATTTTGTGTACATTCTGCTGAGAGACATTGCTTTAAACAACCAAAGTTTGAGAATAGCCTCTACAGCTTACAAAAACTAAAGCTCTGGCCTAGTATTCTAATAATTAATCTGTGGACTAAGTCGCCATAACTACTTTGTTGGTTTATTAGGCGTTAGTCAGAGTTTCATACCCCAGTTCAGACATCTCGAACAAAATAAAAATTTTTCTCAGCAGTCTTCTGGCAAAAACTCTGATAGTAACACAATATTATTTTGAAATGTTTTCAAATCTCTCATTCGGAGTCGATGTTAAGCTGTAGGTTGCATCCGACAGGGAAAGTTTGGTTATAATATTAACTAAAGCATTGCAAAGAGTAATTAAGTAAGTAAGTGGACAACATATCGCCCTTGTGCTCCAATATCACTGGGAGGAAAAGTGCTATTGTTCAGTATTTTAAATCAATCGCGTGATGTAAGCGATGACAATCACTTTCACTCTCTCTCGCTCTCTTTCGCTCTCGCTCCCTAAGCGACTGATTACACTCGTGTGGAGGCTGGACTTGCCAGCTGTTTTACTCCTTCAGGGTGCATGGGGTCATGTCAAGGTTTCTCCGAAGGTTCTGATCGAGCAAGCTGTGCGGAACTCAATGCCTGTTGAGGAAGGCAGGTCTTTCAATAGTTGGTGTTTGCATGTTCATGCAGGTCTTGCTACTTTCTCCCAGTATTCTATCATTAAGATTTCGTCAAACAATTTTCAAGGAGATCGTCCGATATTTTACTTGTCTTCTTATCTTTAATTTTTTAGACTTTCGTGGAGGTGGTTGTACCACCTAACGATTCATATTTTAAAATGCAAGTAAATAGACAGTGTGGCAATGAGACGAGCTTGAGGGGAGGGGAGTCTACACACCGTTGATGGGACCAGAATCCTTCTGTGACGCAGAAACAGATATTTGGTAAGGTATGCTCAACGAAAGTGAGGCAAAGACACTTCTCAAACCAATTGAGCTTAAGGCAAGCACAACTTTTGATAGGTAATTTTAATAAAAGATGATCTGTCATTCATCAGACTATCAAGAAATAATATCAGATTGACAGCCTTTCTTATGACTAGGCACTGTAGACTTAGTGTACGCTTATTTAGAATGAAAGGTTGTCTCAAGCCTTACATGTAGTTTCTGTGATAATGAGAATGAGTTATCGGAACACATTTTTGGAACCTATGAGTCAACGAGGCATTCCACATGGGAAACGCTTGGATGCATATGAAGTACTAGGCATGGAATTGTCAGTGTTGCCACAGAACAACATTTGGAATATGTAGGGGCAATAGACTTAAAAAAGACATTTTAGGAATGACATACAAAGTTTGATGGGAGTACATGGTCGTCGTAATAAGGCCTCTTTATGACAGTAACAATAAATATACAGCGTAAGCTACTCTAGAATCAGATTTTTTATGTTTCTTTCTTCGTGTTTTCAACACCTAAAGCCCTATTTATCAATGCTTAAAACATCTCTCACACATACACATATACATAGGTTTTCTTCCTTATTTTGTTGTTATTACTTAATATTTTGTTTTGTTTATGCTTTTTGTTTGTCTTGTTTTTTTCTAATTTTCTGTCTTAACAATTTCTTTCTTTACTTAGCAGAAAAAATTTAAAACAGAGAGTGAAAACACACACACTCACACACATACTCATACAATAATAAAAACTAATACAACAACAATAAGAATGAAACAAACAAAAATATAACACGGCTCAGCATGTTTTTAATAATAACTGTAAAGGCAAACAAGAAAAAGGAAAAAACCGATAAAACCCGAAGATTGTAAAAGAGAGAATGCGAGAGGAAGCGAGAACTCAAGTCGGGAATGTAAATATTGAATGCAATTTTTGTGTGTGTGGGTAGAAAGTATAAACAAAGAAACTTGTTTGTGCGTGTGTGTGCATGCGTATAACCTAAACAAGATGAGATAAAAATAGTGACAAAACAGTTCTGCTTTAAAATAGAAATGACAACGAAATACAATACAAACACAACACAACTCAACTTAACTTTTTAAAGAGCAAAAGGACAACAACAAGTCAAGACAACATGAACGAACAACAGCGTAAAGAGCTTAGGAAACTAAAATACTAGGTTTTGTTATTTTCTAGTTATCTTTTCTTTATAATGTCTTTTGTTTTTGTTGCTGTTGTTGTTGTTATTTTGTAATTTAAGATTTCGTATTTTACGACAGGCTTTATCAACATCATCGTTATCACTATGACTTACACATACATACACACACACATACATTCGCCCACGTTGTGGCTCAAAGTACTGTATTGTTGCCATGCTAGTTGAAGTGCTGTAAGTACTGTGCGGCGTTTGCTGATTGCAAGCTTTTTATGATTCTACAATTGTAGCCATTTTTAGCAATACTTTTGGTTTTGTTATTGTTGTTGTTCTTGTTATGTTCTATACATTTTGTAGTGGGTTTTATTGTTTTGTTTTGTGTTGTTTAGCTTTGTTTTCTTCTTTAAAAGGGGGCGGGGGGTCTTCCAATAATAAAATGAAAAAGAAAATCTGCTGAGATCAGAGATTCTGTTTTTGTGTAAATTAGTACGAAATACAAACACATACACAAACACTCTTCTCATACACACATAAACATGTGCTGTATACTCTACTTATACTGTTGTTTTGTTCCCTTTTTATTTTGTTATGACAACACCATTAAACTGACAAAGACTATCAAATAAGAAAAGGGTCACCATAAATATCATGCTTGTTTTGGTCTTGTTTCCCTTTTTTTCATGTGGGCCAGGTGGGGGGATATTTTTATTGTGTTGTAAATTAGGTAATGCCTGGGGCGGTTTAATTTCAATTTAATTTCTCGATTGAAAATTTTGATTGTTTTTGGTGGGTTAAAACGAATTAATTTTTATTTTATTGCTTAAGCACTAGCTTACGGCATGAAAATATATGTTTTCATCGTATTATTAGATTTTAAAGGGAATCCTTTGCGTTTTAAAGGAAGTTTTTTTTACGTTCCATTGAATTTGAAAAAGTTTCTGATTTTGTATTGGCGACGACTGTAAGTAAGTAAGCAAGTATTTCTACTGCTTTTCATTAGACAATGGAATATCCCATATACTCGTAGTAAGAAAACATCTCGTTTATATGCTAAACATACAATATTATTTTCATGCCTACACATACACATTTCCTTCGACTATAAAGTGAAATAGACAGACTGTGAGACAACTTAGAGAGCTTAATATGCAAATAAAAAAAACAAAAAATACTAAAATGTTAGAGTTCATCGTCATATAATGGATACCTTTAATATACTTATACTGTTACGCTCTTTGCATAAGTAATTTACACTTACACGTTAGCAGTGTTGCCATTAATACTCAAAATATGGGATTCACAATCGATGATGTAATAAAATTCTTATTTTTTTATAGTAAATATAAGATTTGGATCTTACCATTAGGAATTGCTTACATAGGCAACGCAGTAGGCTTTCAGGGAAATTTTGTAGATCCAACTCAGAAATTATGCACTCGATGTATACCATGACGGTCAGACCAATAGTGGCATATGAGACAATTATCTTTGCAGAGAGAACAAAGCTGAAAATAAATCGAATGCAATAGGACAAGATACAGAGAATTGCGTGTCTTGGCCTAACAGTGGCAATGAAGCAGGCTCATATGGATTTAAGTGCTCTGCACATGGCAGTGAAGACTAAAGCATTAAAGTTGATGGAAAACAAATCATAAATGATGTTCGTTAAAGGATTTCGGGATCTAAGAAATCGATTGAAAGACAGCTTCCTCCTTAACAGTCCTCTAGACAGAACCAGTATGATTTTGGGAAGTGCTTCGCAACACAACATAGAAAGAAAAAAGAATTAAATAATCTGGAGACTGCAACCTCTTTTAAAAGAGAGACTATAGTGTAGTACACAGACGGGTCATGAACAGAAGCAAGAGCTTTTGGTACCAGAATGAAATATTCCAAGCCCATGTTGGATGCTAGCGGGTATATTCCAAGCAGAAGTCTATGCCAACTAAAGATGTTCTCAATTCAACTTGGATAGGAAATACAAAAGACGGAATATAGCAATACTATCATCTTATGAAATTAAATTAAAAATATTTTTACAGTGTCTGATGAAGTTGAAGAGTCTGCGTGTTGAAAATAAGGCTACGCTAGGTTACATTTCATGTGGGAATTCTGGACAATGAGAGCATGAGGTTGCAAAAGGAGAGGTTCTGCTTCACTAAGAGGACCAGAAACCTTCTGTGAAGTGGGAGCGGATGTTTAGAAAGGTATGCTCAATAATAACGGAACACTGCGCTATTGGCAGTTTCGCTGACAAGCTCGGTCTGCCCAACCAGCATTACTACAGAAGCTGCCGTGAAGTGCAGGAAACGGAATCGGAAGAATATCCTGTATGTATTCAGAACAGACGACATAAGTTTTTTGGGTAACAGAACGTTTTGAAGATCTGGACATGGTGGCGAACGTGACATTAAGGGCACTGGGCGGTTTCATGCGTTTCAAACCACCACTTGCGGATTATAACAAGGCGGCTTACCTCACACTGGGTAACACAATGGGCCATCTGGGCCACCGTGTAAACTTGCCTGGTAAACTACACGCTAACCTAACCTAACTTACCTATGTTCTACAAAATGGAAGATAAAGAGAGCCAAATACTCTGCTTAAAACAAGTGGGTTTGAGACAATCGAAATTTTTGTTGGAAAACTACAACAAGAAGAGATACGACGCATGCATCCGACTGCCCAGGAATAATCTGATATTGGTAAACGATCTTTTTACAAGACACTGTATACTCAGGGTATACTTATTTAGAATAGGAATAGTCAAGAGCTTAACATATAGATTCTGTGACGATGACAATGAATTTGCGAAACATATTCTTGAAATCTAAGGGACAATAATGCATCACAGGAAGAAACAATTTAGTATGACGAGAATACCAATGTTGTACATCTTTAATGGTTCGTTAAAAACCCAAACACATTAAAAGACCAGTTCTTTATCTGTTTGGTAGCACAATACCGACAATCTATCAAAAAGAAATATGGAACAATTAAGTAAGGAAACAACCTACTGTGATAGAAATTTAAATATAAAGGGCAACTCTACTAATGTGTAGGTGTACGAAATTACTTTCCGTCTCCTCTTTACGTATTTATTTGTTACAAAAACTTGTCATCTTATTTAAAATAGTATCTCTTCGTTTTTATTTTTATATTTTTATGTAAGTAAAGCAGTTTCTTTCTGTTTCTTTAGGCCTGTGCTACCTCAAGTTGTCTTACTTTTATATTTTCCTTGCTTACTCTCTCTCCTTCTCTCTCTCTCTCTCTCTCTCTCTTGCGCCCACTCTAACAGTGTTTGTAAGTGTGGCAGTTGTATTGGTAACTGTATGCTATGCTATCCTGTGTGCTGTCTGCAGTGTATACTGCGTTGATGATAAAGATTTCCACTTGATTTATTTGCGTACTTATTTTCCACTTCATTTATTTTCTATCTTTTTTTTTCATTTATACTCTTATTAATACTCTCTCTCTCTCTCTCGCCTTCTCTCTTCTTCACTTTTATTTGACATTGTTGCTGTTGTTGTTGATGTTGTCTAGTTGTTTATACCATAAGAATAATGACAATAACAAAAAACATCAACAGCATTATCATTGTAGTTATTATTGTTATTATTATTATTGCTGTTACTGTGTTACTGCGTTACTGTGTGTCATTATGATACTTTAGTTTACATTTTCCCATTTAGATCGTGATCTCTTTTATGTTGTGTAAGTAAATATTTTATGGGAATTTTTCCATTTTATTTATGGGAGTCGCAGTTGCTCTCCCTCTACTTTTACTGATTTTTTTTTCTTGAATCGTGTTTTTAGAAAAGTTTTTCTTTCATTTTCTATAAGTATTCTACACGAACATGGTTTAGTTGAGAGGAAGAGATGGAAATAATTTTACATTATAAAGGTAGGCAGGCAACAAAGTGACATAGCATAACACAGTAGTATAGAAACCAAAATAGATTTACATATAGACATAATTGGTCATTATAAACATTTTAGCCAGGATTACAACCTAGCTTCTCACACCACATATGTTGTGTGTGTTAATTTTCTTCATGAGTGGCGCGCCCTACTCAGTTTAACACAGATTTTTAAGAAACTTTTGACAGCAATTTTATTTACTCTCCTAGGTTTTGCTAGAAATCTGCTGAGAGGAAGTTGCCGAAGAAATATTTTTAATTTTTGTTGAGGATGTCTGATCTGTGGATTAAGCTGGGGCCTCACGTCTAATAAGCCAACATACTAGACTTACTTAACTTAATTGGTCACCACAACCCTTTAGTCAGGACTCCAACCCATGCACCCATGCTATGTGTGTTAATTTTCTCCATGAGTGGCGGGACCTGCGCACTTTAATGACGACTTCAAACGACAGATTTTTGAGAAACCTTTCATGCCAATTTTTTTTTTTATTAAAACTCACAGTTGTTGCCAGGAAACTGTTGAGAAGAAGTTGTTTTCATATTTCGGTTTGTTCGAGATGTCTGAGCTAGGAATTGAATCAAGGGCTCTAGTCTAATATTCTTCTAGACTGCGTGATAGAGAAAGATACTGCCGAAGATGCACATGTCGAATACAGAAGGTAGGTAGATAGGTAGATAGGTTGGAGTGGTAGCTTATGCGGCCCATTATGAGAACACGGAAGGTAATTTTATTGAGTGTGTCCAGTTAAACACGTAATGCTCGTATGTCACAGATTTGAGGAGGAGCTTACATGGTTAAAAACATAGCGAAGATGCTGCTTGTGAGCTGACAGTATTGTCCATGTCGTGTTTGACTCTAAGAACGATTGGACCGCACAAAAGAATTCATCATATTCAGGGGATAGCCCCTACTTATACATTTCATTGTATTGGATCTACACAAATAGGTGAAGGAAGTATATATAAATGAAGCATTACGAAGAGGAAATCAGCTTTGCATGCAGCTTAGAGTAGCACAATTACAAAGCCTGTAAGGAAATTATGATAAGCAAAATAATCTTGACCACTGCGCATAGTAATAACAAGTTGCCGTTTCAATAAATGATAACACAATTGAGAGACTAGAGCAAGCAACATTGGCGCATTGGAACTCCAAGACAACTGTAGATAAGTTTCGAGGACCTAAGAAAGCAGTGGTGGAACCAATCTCACACATGTTTTGAGGAAGGTGTGCGAACTGATACACAAAGTAAGTAGGTAGTCAGCTAAAGTGATCACCAATGTGCACTATTCCACTTTGACTAAAGCATTGTTTAGTATATGCGATTGACTTCCCTCTGACCTTCTTTAGGAGCACTGGTCAGAGATGGAGGCAGTAATGCTCAATTTAGATAAATCCTGGTCAAACATAGACCATGGAAATGCTGCTATTCTGGGCAAACATAGGCATATCCGAGTGGATTATATGACTAATTTGGAGAGTTCAGTCAAAGATGACAGAGAATGGGAGACGAGGAGCCCCCGCCTCTTGATGAGAAGAGGTGAAGAATAATATGTTCCTCCTTCTCAGAGACGCAACTCTTGTAGAAATCATTTGAGGAAGAGGCAAATCTATCGATATGCATTTCTATAAGGCAGTGGCCTAGGAGGGTCTAAGCAGCCATGCTTCTTAAACAGTTACATATTATGGAGGAAGTAGATTTGAGTGCATTTTTCAAAGAAATATTTATGCCTGCAGGAGTAACTTTATCCTTCTAAAAATGCTCTTGATTACATTCTCTTTCTACACCCAGAGTATTGCCTCCTCTAAATAGTTTCACGTTAAATCGTGCGAGTATGTGTGTTTTGACTCCTTTATGTGCCATATTCATGCGCGATTTCCTACTTGCTAGCCGAAGTTTTATGTGAAGTGGTAGTGGTGGTAGGTGCAGTGGCAGACTGGCTGACTACACCTCACCTGTCATAAGTGTGTTCATGCTCTTGTGTGATGAAATGAAAAAGGGGATTGTTTGTTGTTGTTGTTGTTCCAGAAATTGTAAAGAAAATAAAACAAATAAACGGAAGGATATGGATGTGGTATGAATTTAAGGCATGTGCAAGTATTTCCGCATTTCTATCAAAAGGATTGAAAACTTACAGTTAAGTTGTGCAAGCGGATAAATGAAAGAAGCTTTGGTTTGAGGGTTTTCATAAGTAATTTCTGAGGTAGTTGTTTTTCATGTTCTTCGCTGGTAATTGAAACTTTAAGTATCCTGTACATGATTTCATATTTTATTTACAACAAACGAAAATGAAAATAGAAACATGGAAAGGAATATCACAGCAATTGATGGCTTCATTAAATGTTGAATGAAAAAGACAATTTCAGTTACAAAAGAGAGGCAGTTTGTAGAAAAAACAAAAAGAAATAAATTATCGGTGGTGAGCACATCATAATCATAATCTAGCTTGGAAATGCTAAAAGGCATGACTGAGGAGCCCATGGTTCAATGCCTCGCTAAGACATTTCGAACAAAATGAAATTTTAAAAGAAATATTTCCTTCGACGTCTTACTTCTTTCCTTCCTCTCAGCAGTCCTCAAACTCTCTGAGTGTAAATAAAATTGCCATGAAATGTTTCCACAAAATCTGTCGTTCGGAGTCGCCATTAAACCGTAGGTTCCGTTACTTATCGATAAAAGATAACACACACACGAATTGGGTGCTGTAAAAGCTGACTAAAAGGTTATGATCAATTAAGTAATAATACTCAGATCAGGTCAAAATACCCGTCTTGTTGAAAGTACATCTCTGAAAATAATTGTCATTTATTCAGTGTGTTTTGTGAAATCAAATCAAAATTGCGCACATAGTGGCGCGTTGTGATGCTGTACTGACCGAACTCCAGCAAACTTGTCTAGGAAGTTGCTCAGTACAAGGCAGCATTGTCTATAGACAACGACATGTGTTTGCTGAATTCATTCTGAATCACTTGGCAACTGATACTAATTTTTAACATAAAATTACCCTCAACGATGGGGCCTATTTTTGGATGCAATTTGGGACGATACCAATACACATGAGATGCCGAAAGTCTGTGTTTGATGTAAATTTCGAGCTGCGGCCGTCATCGATTAATATACCTTTGAGAGTGAAGTTGACCAGGCCATCGCTGTCAACAACAAGCATAATAAGTCTCTGATTACCAACTTCTTTTGGCTTGAATTGTATGATCTGGACACCAACGACATGTAGTTTTTACAGAACGTGACGTTGACCAGGTCACCACTGTATGGACACTAAAGACATGTGGTTGCAACAGGACGGCGCCACGTGCTATACAGCTCATTCCACATTTGACTTCGTCTCAGGTGGAAGTAATATGAATGTACGAGTTAAGCCTCGTTGGACTTTTCTTGATGGGCTTTGTTAAGTCGCAGGTTTATGTGAATGAGCCATAAATCATAGGGGTTTTTAAACCCAACATAAGCCATGCCGTCGAATAAATTTAGACTGATTTATGCGACAGAGTCATAGAAAATTGGACAATTCGTATGTGCTTTATTCAGATACATGTTCCACACAATGCAAGATCTTCAAGATGAATGAAAAATGTCTATGATATCATCAATACCCTATTCTGTTATGTAATGCTGCATTTATTTTTCCAGCTGTGCCTAGCTATTCATGCTGAAAGTACCAGCTAGTTCAATGCGAGGTTTACATTAGAAAATGTGGACTTTCTATCTGTAAGTTTTCCTAAAGAATCAGAAAATTCTCTCATTGTATGGCTTGGTTAATCTCTCGGCAAGTTGTAGTCGCTGTATAGGGTTATGAGGATCACTGAATTATTGTTACGAAAATGAAGAATTTAGATACTGATGTTTTGCTTTTACATCACATAACATTAAAATGGTAAACAAGTAAAGAAAAATACAACAACAAACACTATAAGAATAAATCTAAACAAAATACACAAACAACAATAATGGAACAATGATGTTTACATTTATATAGATTTCGAGAAGGCGATGCCACGAACTTTCGCCTTTAAGAACATTCATCAGACTGTTTACGTTGTCAGATAAAAGGCAAGACAAAGCAGGCGACTGTAGTTAATGAAATTCAATCAGTCTCGTGTAAAGACGCGATGCATTAGAAGGAATAATCCTGGTTTGAAGATCTCCGTTACAAAAACCTGTTGAATAATTGTCTAGTAATTGTTATTGTTTATGCAAAGGGTATAAACAGAGGAATAACAAACGAACGTAATTGTTGTTGTTTACATCAAGTTGTGAACAGTGGCACACAGAATTGTGCGAATAATAAAGAATCTTCATTGAAACTAAACACAAATTTATTATTATTTTATTTGTAAATTGTAACAACGTAACAATATGTTAATATTTGATGCTTTCAACATAACCAAAAACCAATCCATTTCAAACATGTCCCTAAGTAATCCCTTGATTTTTCATTTTTGTTTTTTTTTCATTTATAAACTTAAACTATAACACATTAAAACTTTTACAGAGAGAAAGAGAAAGAGAGAGAGAGAGCGAGAGACAATGTATCTCAATGTGTTACAGTTTAATTTACCTTTTGTTAAATAGTTTTCCTTAACAATTTTCGCTCTTTTTAAAAACGAAAAACTTTTAATTTTTCAATATTCAACTATTTACTGGCGTATATCATACAAGTATGAGTCAATTTTACAACATAATATAGAGAGAGGGGGAAAAAAGAAGATGAGAAAATATTTTTCCACCTGTGTTTTGTTTTCTAGTTAAACTTTTCCATGTATTGACATTTTTTTTGGGGGGGGAAGGAAAGTTAGGCAAACTAAAAAGAGAAAAGAAAAGTTTCACTAACTGAACATAATGGAATAAGTAAGCTGGAAATCCCATATGAGAGAGAGAAAACTTTCTCTGTTTAGTTAAGTTCAGTTAAAATACTTATACTCTCTAGCCTGTGCCTGTGATGATATATGATGACAATAGCCTGATAAGAGCATCAATCAATTTTACACAAAAAACTAAAAATTTTACGAAATTTCTGGAGCAACGGTTTCTTTTTTAAATTTTTACTCAAATTGTAATCAATTTTAGGAATTTTCTTTGCATTTAATGTTGCTTTTAAGTGTTTTACTACGCCTTTAAATAGGCTTTACTATTTTGGTACAAATCAATATTTAGTTGAACTAACACGTCCTTAAGAGAGAGCGACAGAGAGAGAGAGAATAAGTGGTAAAATAAAATTTATATTTTACTCTGCCTAAGTGTTTCCTTGTAACTCTTTGATATGCTAAACATGCTTCTAAAATAATTACCGTTACAAATTAACATAAAACAAGTAAAATACACGCTCAAATATTATATTAAACATTACAAATACAAACCAAAAATTACACACATACATTTACTTACATTCACCCAGAGGCTTGCTGTGCCTTACATTAACTCCTATGGAAGCTGTAGTAACAAGAAATACCTGAAGACGACAGCACATATTCTCTGTGATTATATGGTACTGGAGATGAAAAATTCTAAGTTATTAAGAATTTATTAATAGAATGTATCTATCTAAAGGTTAATTGGATAAGATTGTTTATTGGTTGGATGTTACTCCTAAACGATAGAATACGTACAGTCGATAACACATCACTACCTTATAGGGCCCAAGTTGGCTATGATTTTTGGAGCAGCTGCTAATTCAAAAGTTTTAAAAATAATTATTTTGGTTTGCGCTCAGCCTTTCTTAGATAGTCTGATGCCAAGCAAAAGTTTATAAGTATATATACGAGTATATATTATTACACTTTCTTAAAATTTAGTTGAAAATCACGCTAAAAACCGGATCGAACCGATATCTAGTAAAGAAGTTCTGTTAGAATAACGATTAAGTGTTTGCCAGTTGAGAGAAGTTTGCGTCGAGAAGGTGGTAGATCTGTGCCTCCACTACGCCTACCCTTGCGAAGTGGCTCGTGAGTATAGACACAGTGACGGTGGTGTCAGAACGGGTCGTACATGTTAGATAGCCGGGCCAGCGTATTTCAAGCTGAAATTTGTTTGGCTATTGAACAAGATACACGCATAGTTGAAGCCGAGGACTTACCTCCTTCGAACTTGGTCATATGTGTTGACAGTCAAACAGCAATCATAGCGCTGGGATCCTATCTCGTCAAATATCAGGGAGTCAGGAGTTGCATGGGCATACGTCGACACATCATCCGCCTCTACTGAGTTCCGGGCCACTGTAGCATAGTGGGAAATTAAAAGGCTGACGAACTGGCACAGAAGGGTTGGGAGATGTCTGTGGAGGAGAAGATAGGAAAGATATATGCGCCTCTATAAGAATACATTTCCAAATTGGAAAAAGCAGCATGGAATTCAACAAAAAGTGGGTTGCCGAAACTGCTGTGTCTAGCAGTCTCAGGGAAATACTTGCTGTTCGACGAGAGAACGGTATGCATTATAACATTAACGGCATACTGCGCTATTGGCAGTTTCGCTGACAAGCTCGGTCTACCCTACTAGGATTACTACGGAAGCTGCCATGATATGGAAGAAACGCAATCAGTGCAACACCTTTTATGCGAGCGCCTTGCACTTCAGAACAGACGTCATCGATTTTTGAGTGACAAAATGTTTTAATATCTAGGCATGGGGGCAAATGTGTCATTAAGGAAAGTGGCCGGTTTCATACACCACTAACGGATCATGACAAAGGAGTTCACCTCACATTGGGTGACACAATGGATCATATGGGTCTGTGAACGGTAAACTACCCTCTAACCTAACCTAATCTATTAAATTGAAATCCTTTTTCCAACTCAGTATCTTATAAAATTGTATGTTTCTCTATCTATTATGCTGACATCATTATTTTTTCTCCTTTATTTTTATATTAAATTTTGAATGGACCCCCCCTATTTTAATGCTTTAAACAACAGCACTGTCTTTCATACTTGTATGTGACCAATGCGTGCACTCTCTTATTTGTCTCGCTCTCGTATGCAGCTCTTAATATTATTGCTACAGTTTCGCAAACATACTTTACTTAACACAGAGTCACTCACACTCTCGAAAACTTTATTTTATGGCAATAAATGGATTATAATACGATTAAATAAAACAAGTTTTATTTATTTTATCTCTCTCCTCCTCCTCCTTTCTCTCTCTCTCTGTTTATTCTCATGGGCTCTTGATTTTTTTTATCACTTACGTGTACAATATTTTATAATTTCGTTTATTTGTACATATGTGTATATGTTGGTGTGTATATTCATTTAAGTTGTTTCTTTATTAGTATGCATGTGTGTGTGTGTGTATGTGTATGGCTTGTTATAGTGCTGTATAGTGTGTATAGTTGATGTCAAACTCTATTAGGAAATATTTTTGGCAACACAATATGAACTTAAAAACCTTTTCTAACACAAACTCTTCACTGTCCCTCACTCTCTCTATCTCTCTCTCTCTCTGTATTTAAGTTTTTAAATTCTTACTAGTAAAGAGGTATTTTAAATGGAAATATGTATGTATGTGTGTGTCTGCTTTCTATATATATGTGTACGTGTCTTATGATATGTGTTTACAGTGTGTGTGACACATTTTTATTTAAAATGTTTTCTGTGTAGAATAAAATAGTTTTTCTCTCCTTTCCATTTTTATTTTGTTAAATTATTTGTTGTTGTTGTTGTGTTAAATTATTATTAAATTTGAATTTTTTTGAATTTTTTTTCTCCATTTTGTTGGTCAAATCTAGTTTAAAACAAATGTGTTTTGTTTGCTGCATAACTTAACTGTTGTGGAGTGTAAGTATCCATACATGCATACATATGTAAGAGTGATTGTGTATGTATATGTGTTTGAGTACATTACTGTAATAATATTTAAAATGCTTGTTTAACTTCTCATTTTCTATGTTTTATGAGGGGAAGGTTATTTACCGTTAACAAAATGTATAATTTTGTGTTGTTATTTAGAGAGTTATGGCCAGAGAATGTAAAATGTTTGTTAGGAATTTGTTGTTGTTGTAAGCATTTGTTTTCTTAATTGAATTAAATTGTCAAATAAATTGTGTAAAATTTTATACAAAAAACAAAAATTGTCGAAACTAATGAACAATTAAAATGTAATAATAGAATGGAAATAAAAAAAGAAATTATTTAAAAAAAAAAAATACAAGAAGGTGTAGTATAATGCAAAATGCAACATAAAGAAATCAATGATTCTAAGTGGGAGTTAATAAACTCTAAGAACATTTCTTTGATTTGTGGTGGACGATATACATCGTTGTTTAAAAACTATGCAATGTTACTTACTGGAAGCCCTGTCAACGATTGGTGTGAGCAACTGGCGTAAGCGCTCAAAGAACAGATGCTAAAGCAGGCCGAAATCCGATAATCGGGTTGTTAATGGCCAAATAAGTAAGTAAGTAAGTTACTTTTTTTATTATTCAATATCAATTATGGACCGACACTTCTAATACTATGCCTCGTAGTTAAAAAACTTAATACAAATACTTAAGCAAACACAATACAATGCAATGCGCAGTCGATATACATATAAGTGAAATAAAATGTTTTGTAAACAATTGATGCGTTGTCGAATAAGATACAGAGAGGGAATGAAAGCTGTACTAACGGGAAAGAAATTGAGACGTCAGTAAATATTCTCTGTCATTATCCGCTATATAAGATAAAGAATTCTAGGTTATCTTGGATTTATTAATACAATGTATCTACTCAAATCCATTTAAAAAAATTAAATTTTTTTGTTTTTAAATTCTATGATTGTGGAATGGATAAGAGTGGAGATGGATAAGGAGAAACTCTTTTTCACTATCAACAGTGCTAGCGTATGAGTAATATGTAATTGTAATGGCAAGTGGTGGATATTAATCATACGCATGGGTGTACACAAAATTATAAGAATTAAATTTTCTATGAAATCACCGTAGTCTAGTAGATATGTCGTCTTATTAGACGTGGAACCATGGTTCAAACCCCAGCTCAGACATCTCTAACAAAACGAAATATGAAAAAAAAATTGTTCGGCGACTGCTTCTTAGCTGATTTCTGCCCAAAACTGTGAGCCTAAAATATGGGAAAATCATGAAAAAGTTCCTCAAAATTCTGTTGTTGTTCGGAATCGACGTTGGATTGTAGTTCCCGCCACTCATGTATAAAATTAACACACACAACATGGGTGATAAGAGAAGATAGGTTGTAATCCTAACTAAAGGGTTGTAATGATTAATTATGTACGTGTGTATGTCATTTGGTTGCCACTTTCTCTTTAAAGAGAGGTAAAATTCCAAATGGACCAAGGTAATATAGGGGGCAGAAACGGTTTGTTCGATTCCTAAGTGAAATATTTTCATACCATGAAAAAATTTAGATCAGACTATTGAGTAATAGCCAGAGAACAGAAAAGGGGCACTTGTTTTCAAATAGGGATTCAAACTCAATATGTAAACTCTGTGATAGTCGCCGTAGTTTAGTAGGTAGTGTGCTCACTTATTAGACGTAAAGCTACAGGCCAGACATCAAAACGAAATATGAAAAAAAAATATTTCTTCGACGACTTCCTCTCAGCAGATTTCTGGCAAAAACTCTGAGAGTAAATAAACCATGCCATTAAGAAGTTTCTTAAAAATTTGTCGTTCGGCGTCGACGTTAAACTCTAGGACCCGCCAAATATGAAAAAAAAATATTTCTTCGACGACTTCCTCTCAGCAGATTTCTGGCAAAAACTCTGAGAGTAAATAAACCATGCCATTAAGAAGTTTCTTAAAAATTTGTCGTTCGGCGTCGACGTTAAACTCTAGGACCCGCCACTCTAGAATAAAAATTAAGGCACACAACATGAGTGGTGTGGGAAGCTATGCCGTAATCCTGACTGAATGGTTGCAATGACCAATTATGTACGTGACAGGAAGAACAAATCACTAGAACACATAACTGGAATCTGTGCAGTGTTAATGCATCTCAAAAAGAGCTACTTGGGTGTAAGAGGCAGGGAACATACATACATATTCAGGTTTATTACTGAATAGTGAGATGCGTGACTCAGAACTCCTCTTTAAAACAGATGTGACATTGCTCAAGTCCACTTGGTTTGAGAAGAGACTTTGCTTTCTTAATTCTTCAGTCAGGATTATAACAGGATTGCAGAAGAAATTGCCGTGTATCTTGCATAAGCTAAGGGCCAATGGGAAGGCTATAATACGAACAAAAGTCTTTAGAGATACAGTATATACTTAGATTGAGGACAGTATAGGGCTATCCATTTCGTGGATTCAAAACTATGGGACTGGAATTTTTTTTTTAAGTTGAAAGTCTGACATTGACGAAAATGGCTCACTTAACTATCACACAACGCATAAAAATTATCAAAACCTACTACAAAAATGGTGATTGGCGGTGGACGGCAATTTTTCGAACAAAATTTTCTTCAGCTATAAAGCACATTTCATACTCGGTGGGTATGTTAATAAACAAAATTGTCATATTTGGGGTTCTGAAAATCCTCAAGTAATTGAAGAGAGGCCATTACATCCAGAAAAAGTCACTGTTTGGTGCGCTCTTTGGTCCGAAGGAGTGATTGGACCTTACTGACTGAGATACCGCCCAATATGTGTCAAAAAGTGGTCGAAAATTATCTCAAAAGAATCAATGCTTGCAACACTTAGCGTGGAGGTCATTTAAATGATGTGGTAGTGTCAACGTTCAAACTTTACGATAAAAAAAAATATCTTGAAAAAAATATTTTATATGTGTTTTATTTATGTTTACTTTTGCAACCACGAAATGGATAACCCTATATTTGTACACAGCATGTAATAAGACGACTACTGGCAAGTTATTAAATACAAATAAATATTGTTTTTAAACCACATTACGACGCTATTATTGGCTTCGTTATATATTTTTTGGCCAATATTATATACTTTTGTCTGAGTTTTTTTATTTTATTTTGTAAATAAAATCTTTTCCTATACTTGTAAATGACTAAGATGTTCAATTATTTTTGGAAAACTCTGAATTTATTTTTTTTCTGTTTTTACAGCTGATGAGCCAATTTATCAATTTCTTTCGTTTTCGTTTTATGAGCGAAAAGACCAGATTATTTTATTTTTTTTCGTTTTTTTCCCTTCTGTGGCTTGGCAAATAAGTATTGGTTTAATAGAGTAGTCTGTCTGCATAATTTTCATATAAATTTCAAATAAATCTTTTGTTTTCTCCCCACTATTCTGATACGGATTCGTATACTTTTTCTTATTCTTTCTTGATTTTAGTACAGTTAGAGGGGGGTGCACCACTTACCTTTTTCATCGGTTGATGTTGGTGTTTTATCATTATTACTCATCTTGATGGATTTTACGTGTTAGAATTTGATGATTTCGTTGTGGCTTCTGTTTTGTGTCTTCTTTTTTGCACGAATTTTATTTTCAGATTTTTTTTTTTACCAAAATTGTTGGAAAAGAAAATAACAAAAGGGAAGAAACTGTTTTAATACCTCTTTTAATACCATGAAAATCCCCCACAAATGTGTTTCTCTTTCACTTTTTTTTTTTTTTTTGTTGGGAGGGTTAAAAAAATTTATGAGTTTTTTAGTGTTTTTGATTGAGTTTTCTAGGGTCTTCTTCTTAAAGTTGTTCGCTTTAGTAAATGCCTTGAATATTTTCTTTATTTTTTTATTTTAAAAACATCATTGAAATGTTTTGTTGTGTTTTTTTTATTGTTTTTATGTTGCAGTTTCCCAGGAAAAATAGCTAACATCAGTTGTGTAGTTCTGCAGTTCAGATTCTGTTCTCTCTAATGTTGTCTTCTAGAGAATCTTAAATGTTAAATGGCGCTGATGTTTTATTAAAATCTCTTCAAATAAATACTGATGCTGCTGTTGCTGCAGTGGCAGCCAATGCCTTTGTTGTGTTATTTTAAGCAGTTTTTGCTGCTGTTGTTGTTGTTGTCCTTGTATTTTTAATTGTTTAACAATTGCTTGTTGTGTACGTTGTTGCTTCGGCTGCTGCAGCATTTGATAGTGTTTGTTCAGCATTTTGTTGTTTTAAATTCTTAATTGTTTTTCTTCTTCTCTTCTTCTTGTTTTAATTGTTTGTTGTATGTTTTTTCTCTCAGCGAACAATTGAAATCGAATTCATGTTGTTTTGTTTTTTTCGCTTTCTCTCTCTTCTCTTTCGCACAACATATTTAAAATCATTTTAAAAACATCAGTATTTTCCTTTTCTTTGGTTTCTTGGTTGGGTTTATGTATGCTTTTGTTGTTGTAGGCATTGTTGTTTCGTATACAATCGTAAATATTTGAAACTCTCATGCACACACACACAAACACACTTGCATTGAAACAGAAAACCAAACTGGTTTTCAACAGCACTGCTTGGCTGCTTAATGCTGCTGCTTTAATTGTTTTGTTTACATTTTGTACCTGCAAAAAGAGAAAATAGAGAGATGCAGAGAGTAAGTGAGAGAGTGTACTAAATGAAGCGCGTAATTGTTTTTATGTATTGTTGTTTTTATTTTTATTTCTTCCAAAATCAATAGAAAAGTTGTTTTACAACTCACACAGAGTTCTTAAGAGCAAAAGTTTAAGTTTGATTCGTATAACCCAGGCGTATGATTAATATACATCACAATGTTAAATATTAATCATACGCAGTGTGGGGGTTTAATTCTTCTATTAGTAAAGTTTGAAAGTGTTAACACAGATGATAATGTTTAAAGGTTTATAACTTTTTAACCATCGGTCAGAAATCTATTCATTTTTGTATCAACATTAAAGACAATATAAACTAATGAATGGCTGTATTATAATAATATATAGACATATAAAATATACGACTTATGCGTATTTAAAAACACAATTTAAAATATAAAAAAAAAATATTTTTTAATTCCAAGATTCTTAAATAAAATTACACTTCGTGGCAAAAGATCGATTGGCAACCTAATTGAATAGTTTGATGCATGACTCAGACCTCTTCTTATTGCTGTTCTTAGTTTGAGAAGAGTCTTTACCTTTCTCTATCTTTCTTTTTGTTGAGCATAGTTTAGGCGAGAATAGCGGATAGCTTGCCGTGTACAGGCAAGTTCAATCGGTAGCCATATGGCCAATTGCGTTACCCAGTGAGAGGTTAGCCAAATTGTCTTGTTCCGTTAGTGGTGGGTTTGAACCAAACGGACCTTCAGATGAATCCGGTCAGTTGCTTTAGGGGCAAGTTCGCCACCATGCCCAGATCTTCAAACGTTCTGTCACCCAAAAACCGATGACGTCTGTTCTAAAGTGCAGCACACTCGCATAAAAGGTGGTGTAACGATTCTGTTTCCTGCACATCCTGGCAGCTTCTGCAGTAATCCTGGTGCAGAAGACCGAGCTTGTCAGAGAAATTGCCAATAGCGCAGTCTGATGTCAGAATTCCTATTAGAGTGCGAAGCGTTTTCTTGTCAAACTCAACGGCATGGAAGCTTACCACCTTAGAATCTCATCTGGCTGCTTGTTGCCATAACTCCCGCAGGCGGATTATATTATTTCCCCTATTTAGCCAATTCAACTTCTTTCTATAGCACCATACTATCTTCAATTAAAACTCATAAGAGCCGAGTGCTGAATTGGCGGTAAGATTGTCAAAGTGATTTGCTATGTTCTGTCCTTTGTACCTCCTATCCATGTCGAATTGAGCACATCTTTCGTTTGTACAGATTTTCCCTATCAAAACTCTCGATATTTTCCCCCATGGGCTAGAAATATTTAATTCTGGGACTTAAAACGACTGCTGCTGCTCCAAGATCCATTTTATACTGTCTGCAGAAAACTCCTTTAATTTTTGTTTTTAAATCTCATTGTAAAGCACTTACCCAAGTCATATAGTCTGCTTGTTCTGTTCTGGCGACTGTTAAGGAGGAAGCTGTCATCGAATCGATTTCTTAGATCACAAAATCCTTTAATTATTGTCTTCAACCAAATAAAGCTTGGAGGTTCACTACTAAACATAGTGAACAAAAATCTAATAGAGTTTCTAGTGCCACTGTTGAATAGGTTCTCATTGCCCCTGTTCTACCACCACATGCCATTCTTTGAATCTTATCCAACTCCAATTGAGCGGATTTCGAATTTGGTCTGTCTGCCTAGAAAATTGGCCCATATTTATTACTATTGGTTTGATCATCACGGTCTAGCTCCAGTGCGTAATTGCTTTATTGCATCCCTAGGATTTCCGCGTAAGCCTTCTGCTTAGCATTATGGCATGAGGCCGCATATCCTTATGGCATGAGAACTCCATATTAATTTACTATACAATCATAATTCCAGATATTTCACTTCACTTTTCTGTGATGTTGTCTCACCAAGGAGTCAAATATTCTTCAATTTACTTATCGTATAAGAATCCTCTGATCAATCAAAGGAATTCGAAAGTGATGGAATTCTGAAGCCATCCGAACACAGGGAGAAACAATTTAAAAAACCACAAATGAAATGAATTCTTTTGGAAAACAAAATAATTTCCTGTCATAAGACATAAAGACACAAACCCCCTCTGCCCATTCCCATTAAAAAAAAAGAAATTTTCTTATCACATTTGTTATGGCCATTGTCAGTTTCAAAACTTTTTGAGAAACAGCCAACAACCTCATGGAAAACAATTCAAAACAGTTCGCTTGACAGCATATTTATAAGAAGAAGAAGACAAAATTATGTATTAATAGTTTTATTTTGCCGCATTGGCATGTCCATTATACGAATGGCTTCTTAATACGTTTCATATGGTGAAACTCTGATACTTTGAATGATTATCCGCAGAGATAAATTGACTGTCAAAGGAAAAAGATTGAAAATTTCTCAATGAAGTGATTCAAACGAAAAATACGTTTTCAATTTGGTTTGATTTTGTTAAAGGCAAACTACACCCCTCGTTCCTTTTCTTGGGGGGAAAAATGCTTTGAATCTTTTAATATATGTTCGCTCCTGCTGCTTTATACGTTACATACGATAGACGTATGTACATATGATAATTTAATCATTTCAAACACTCCATATGGATATGGATTTTTGGCTTTTGTATCCAAAAACCCTCCTACGCCATGATTTTGACATTTTCTTTAATGTTTTCCCTTCTTTATGCCAATTGTGTACGTGACAGATTTACTAAAAAAAACGGAGAAAAGACGAGAGAGAAAAAGAAATCAAAACGAAATAAATTTATTGGCTTCATAAGGATAATACTACTGATGCGTTGCCCTGCCTAACTGCCTGCCTATACGTCTTGTTGGGCAAATCAAACATCACTTGGAAACGGAAATTTAAATGTCTGGGGGTGTTGGGCATGTAAAGAGTGAGGCAAAGGAGGCATTAAAAATAATCAAATTTAAAGCTTAGAATTTAAAAATTCAACAGAATTTATATTTAAAAACGTTTTATTCGTTAGGATTCCTATTTCAATTCGTTTCTTAAATCGTAGAAAAGCAATAAAAAAAATTTGCCAAAGCCAGCCACTGTTTTCAATTTTTAACTGAAAATAAACAGAGATTTTCCAATGAAACGCAAAGCAAAAAAGGAAACAATTTCTTTAAATCCATTCAAGCAGTAAGAAAATAAAATAGAAAATCTTATAAAAAGTTTTCATCTTTTTTTTTTATTTTTCTGTCATCAATTTTAGTTAAAAATCCTATGAATCCTTTGCAGGATTACAATAAGGTTTTCAATTTCCACAAGAAATAAAGAAACAAAAAAAAAGAATTCCTTTTTAAGCAATTTTAACAAACAAAAAAAAGGAAATAAAAAGGAAGATTTTGGCATTCTTTTAATAGTTTTAATCACTCTCTTTCACTCACTCTTCTAAAGGGTTATCCATTGTGGTATATCAGCACTAATGAGGTTGACAAGGTATTAAAATGGGACTGTCTGAGAAATCAAGTGGCTTATCGTGGGATATATGATTATCCTAAGAAGGCTTTCAGGCTTCTCAGATACTTACGGTAATATACAGGCAGATTGGTTTACAAAAAGAACAGGTTCCTTGTCGCTGATGGAACTAAATCCTTTCTGTGGAGTGGGACGAGCAGTTTGGAAAGTTAAACTCTTCAAAATGGAAAATGGAGCGCAGTAAAGACTCAAATGGATTTGAAAAGATATCAACTTTTGCTGGGCAATTACAATGGCAAGAGGTTTGAGCCATCCATCTCACTATCCGACAGAAGACTGGGAAGAGAACTGGCCTTCTGGGCATTGTGGAATCAAAGAATTGCCTCAAACCCAAGGTGTTTATTCTGTGATGAGGAAAACAAATCACAAAAATTCATACTTGGATCCTGCACTACGTTAAGTAGTAGACAGAAAGCTATCCTTAGTGGCACGAAACATTTTCCTGAGGATTAGAGGAGACATTATAGGGATGCCCTATTTGATTTGAGGGCAGTACAATAGATTATATAGTAACAATACGCTAGAAGCTCTACAATACAATAAAAACCAGTTAATAATACGTGTTCAGAGTAGGAAACAATTCAAGACTCTGTGATGATGAATCAACAGAATTTGAAACATGTGTGAGACGTTAACGCTTTCCCGAGGGAAGCATTTTAGTGCTTTCCAAGCTAGCTTTATTGATACCAACAGCGTGATAAAGTTCATTAGCCAAATATGATTGGAAGAAAACCCCAATACAGATTGAGAACAGTACAATAGAATGTATTGTTGCAGTTGTCGAGCCCCTCCTGAAAACTTCTCATGCAATAAAACTAATTCGCACCTCTTCGCCTAAAACATATACTGACCAGGTTCATAATTTTCAATTGCATTCGAAAAAAAGGTCAGCCCCAGAGGGCCTAAACAGTTTCGCTTTTTAAATAGTACATCCCCAGTCTATAAGGAGCAGCCAACAGTCTCTATATTGGGCATTTGACAGTCCAATGCAATGACTTCTGTGCTCGCCGAACGGTATATGCAACAATTTTACTTGTAGACGTAGCCAGCAAGTAAAAGAAAGAACTTCATCGCTGAAGAAGGACCTGTTGGTCCTGTCGACATCCTGTTGTCATGAGTTGGCCTTGTAATGGATGGGTGGATACCCCGTAAGATAGGCTCAATTACGAAAAGTTATATGATATCGACAAACTTTCACTAATAAAAACTATTATTTTCAGTAGAACGTAAGTTGTTATGATGCACAAGCCAGACCACAGCTGTAACTCATTCAATTTCTTAAAATTTCTTTATAATCTCGTCTGTTTCTTGCATAGTAGATTGAATGATACGACCATAATAGCTATGTAATCCTTCCAAGGTGGCCATAATTGACTCACCATTTTTGTTGTGGGATTTGATAACTTTTTAACCGTTCTTCGGTTGTTAAACGATCCACGTTCACATACAGTAAACCTTCCACTAAACAAATAATACTTCAAATGAAAGATGTTTAACAGCCAACATCGATGTTAAAACCATTGAATGTATAACCCGATGCTTATACAAGTACAACAAAAAAATCATTGTCTCTCTCGTAGAGCTCGTTAGTTTATTTGATTGTTAAAAACACACTCTTCATTTCACACACACTCACACACACTATAATTTATACAAGATAACCACACTTTTTCTATTCACTTTCGATACACACACTCGCACACGCATACACACATATCAAATGTTTGAAGTGTTTACTCTTTTTTGCATTTATTAACCTATGGACCGATTTCTCTTAAAGTGTTGGTATATGAGTACTATGGAGTCAAGCATGAATGTTTAATTTTAATTAAAAAGAAAACACATACACAGACATGCACTCATATACACAAGATTTTATTGTTATGAACACATGTTATCTGTTGTGTTAGCTTCTTAAGATGTTCATTAACGGTTGACTGTGTGGGTGTTCATTATCATTATCACGATAAGAAACTTGGTAATCATTTGACAGAAGAATAGAATATTTAATTCAGTTATTTTGACATCATCTGTGTGCTCTTTTTATGGGAACTTTGTTTCATCCTTTTTTTTTCTTCCAAATAAGAAGACTATTTATAGTACAAGGGGTGGGAGGATAGATTAGAAGACAGTTGTTTAGAGAATTCTGTTAATTAACGAAATCCAAAGAAAATACCTGGAATTAATAAAATCTGCAACAAATTGCTTGTAGATACAGTCGATATAAGTAACGACGAAGGCCAAAGGTATTCTTAGTGTTATTAAGGCATTAATAGATTTCCTTGGATATAAAATTTGATTTCTCAAGCTTGATTTGATGCACAGGCTGAACAAGCCACAGGCTCCCATCGCCTACAAACAAAGGTCCTAGATACGCAATATTCTGATCTATCTTTCTAGGTCATAAAGTCCCTCTCCCTAATCAGTCTTTTGTTGATGCTATACATATATAAAAAGCGATGACAGTCTAGCACGAGTTTCAACAATTTTGTTTTCAGGTTTACCATTATTCATCGCACCCAAACGAAGAACAGTGACCCAATTCAATTCAATGGTTCTTTGGAATCTAGAAGTTCAACAGACAAAGCTTATCCCTTTCAGGACTCTCCCTAACAGTCAACGACAATTACGTAAAATCTGCATTTATAGAAACGGGACTAACTAAGGCCTCAGGATCCTTCAAAATAGCAAATATTTGATACTGAATGTCGTTGCCGTTATCGTGCAATCTGTAAAGGAGCCCCAGTTCTAGATTCTCATAAGACACAGCTGCAACAATATAGCTTCGCTTCTTCCATGAAGAAGGAAGTGCAAGTACGCCTTGAGGTCGAGATTCATTAACCCCGAAAAAATCATTGGCTCAGGAACGATTTAGTGGTAGTTATCTCCGTAGTTTAGTAGGTAATATTTTGGCATGTTATAAGAGAGTTCGTAGTTTAAATCCTTGTTCAGACATCTCGAATCTTTCGGCGCTCTTCCCTCAGTAGTATTCTGGCAAAAGCTTCTCTGAGAGCAAATGAAATAATCATGAAAAGAATCGACGTTTAATTGGAGGTAAGATCAGCTTAAGTTCCTTTCTTCTGTGTTACTCAAAGAGGCAATCCACTGAACTACATATGTGCGTACAAATTTCCAAGCTAGAAGCTCTTTTTTAAAGCATTTCTCTAGGACCTCTAGATTCCATTAGTAGCCTCAGGAAAGAGGCCTTATGTTTCACAAAAATGAATTGGTTTTGTTTGTTAAAAATTACCATTAAAAAAATTGTGGTTTTTAAAATTGTTTCTATTTTTGCAACATTTTTGTGGTAAAGAAATTCGAATATTTATTTAAAAAATTTTGATTAAAATTTCATCCAAAATTCATACATAAAATTGGATTTATTTTTAGAATTTTTATTCAAATTTTATTTAGAAATTCGTTGGACCAAAAACAACAAAATCAAATCGAAATTCAAACTAAACTGAACTGACCTTGAGAGTTTATGCATGAAGCCATCAAAAATAAAAATAAAAAGGAAACAAAACAATTCCCATTAATTTCTGAGTAAGTCAAACTTGCCTGCATAGGAAAAAGATTGAATTTTTTTTATACATTTTTTACAATAAAAATAGAAAAAAAAGAAGGAAAATTCTAAAAAATTATTCATGAAATATTAAAATGAAGAAAAATCGAAAACTATGAATAGAGCGAAAGGTTCACAATGGCTAAAGGATGACGCAGAAGAGAGGTATTAATACAGCGAAAAAAGGGGGAAAATCAACTGACAAAATCAACTATTTGCGAACGACAACAACAACAACAAACAAACAAACAAGCAACGACAACAGCAATCTACACTAAAATGACAAACTATTGTTCAAATCACTTGAAATTTATACACAGTGGTAGTGGTGGTGGTGGTGGGGTGGTATGGTGTTGTATGATGTTATAATCATCAGCATCAGTTTTCATTTTGAATAATGATTTTAAAAGATAAAATTACACAGTTTTACTAAAAACACACACACACCAATACATACACAAATAAACATAAATAGATTTCTATATTATGAAAGTAATAAATCACATCTCTCTCTCTCCTTCCCCACTTTCACCCTATCCCGCTCTCTGCTTTTCTTAATAACCCACCAAATGACATGACATGATTATTTAAGCAGGGCGAGGCCAATGCAAACAGCAACCAACCAAAGACCTTTCAAAGAGTTGTCCTGAGTTTCCTAACGGATAGTCTCTCTCTCTCTCTATATATATATTGCCCAGACTAAAGCCAATGACGGCTAATGATGTTCGGCTTCTGTTTCACTCTCAGAATGAATTTGTTTATTGAACAACGAATTTTCTACGAATTTTAATTTAATTTCCCTTTTACTTTGAAATCTGAAATGTAAAACAGCAACAAATAACTTATTGTTGTTGTTGCATAATTAACAGTTTAATATGAAAAGCCATTAACAGATGACGTAAATAGATTAAACAGTGTACTTGAGTTGGAAATAAAAAAAATTGATTTTTGACAAGCTTTTAACATGATAAATAGGCTATAAGAAGAGAAAACAACAACAACAAGAGGTGCCGCCCTTACGTACTTACTTACTTAGTGGGTCATTACAAATCTTTATTCAGTATCACAATCCAGCTTTGCACACCACCCATCTTGTGAGTGTTAAGGTGGCAGAAACTACAGTTTTAAGGACCTTTTCATTTCAATTTTATTTTACTTTCAGAGTTTTTGCCAGAGGACAGTCAAAGGATGTCTGTCAAGATGTCAAGATTTCTGACTTGGAGTTGGAACCATTGGCTCTCGTTCAATAAGACAACGCACTACCTACTAGGCTACAGCGACCAATTTAGTAGCCAATCAGCCTATGTTCGGTGTTGAGAAGGTTCAGCCGCCCAGCCAGCATAAACATACATACATTCATACATAATTGGTCTTTACAACCCTTCAGTCAGCATTACAACCTAGTTCCTCAGCCAGCGTACACAGATCACTTAAATCGTGAAACTTTCGGTGGCATTCCATTTTGTCAAATCGACTTGCCCATGAGGATACCCGGAGATTGTTCGCTGAAGAATTATTTCTTTTAAGCTCTGAAAAGCCGCAAAAGAAAGTAACCAACTGTCTTGTCTTCTCCCACCTCATCACAGATAATACAGATTATTACATACGGATGTATCCTATATATCCTGGACAAGAGAGCTTTCTTCCAGCTTGGGATCTCGAAAATATTCAGCGTATTGCTACTTAGAGTACCACAAAAATAATGCTGAGCTGCCCTCAGACTGCTCTTAACTAGTACATTTCATCTGCATGTCAAGCGAAAGCCTGGTGTAGTACGCAAAATGTATGAAATGTCACACATGTATTCTGGACATTTTTTTCTCAGACATCTTGATGGAACTAAATAGGGACAGAGGCTTGAAAACTCCCATTACACGTATGGCCCTGTGGAACAGTTGGATAGAACCAATACGGACAGAATCTGTCTTCCATCTGCGTGGAGAAACGAGGCTGGCTTGGTGCTGTAGTCTTTTGTACGAAATTTCAACGGAAGCTCTATTACAGATGCATAAGAACTTCAGAGTCTTTCGGGCCTTCAGAGCCTTTCGGACCTTTTTAAAGGCTCTTGAGCCTGTAGCTTATTGCGAAGCTTTATGTAATTGTTGTAGACAGTTAGACTGCTCTGAGAGTGATACGATCCGTCTGGACACCATAAGAGCCTTTGGACCGAAATGGATCTGTAAGCCTGGAAACCAAATGACTGATACTTGTGTCAGCCTAGGTTCCCACTCAATGGCTAATTTAGTGATTGCTTCTAATCCTCCAATCGTCTTCAATTCATCGGAGATGATCTTAGTGTGATCGAGGTTCAGAAGGTGATGCCCTGAATCAATTCCTGACTTCGAAGATGATGTGTAAGAGACATTCACTAAAGGTCCTACAGCAGTAGAGCTGGTCATAAGCAAAGGAAGTGAGGAAGTGTCTTTCCTTTTCCACATCGTCAAAGTAACCATCCTGTTCTCCAATCCAGTCACAAATCACAAGATTTTTGCCAGGTAAGCCTAGCGGTCCTACAGGAACTAAGAGCTTTTTCTAGTAATATTCGAAGAATACATATCTATTAATTCCTATATTCGCAGGAGTGAGACACCTTTGGTCAGGAGCCCATACATGCACATTTGTTTGATAGTCAGCGCCACCGAAGGCTCAATTACATTTGCCTGAGTCTTGCTGTAGAGATGCGGTATAATATGTTTGATGACAGATCAAACTACTAAACTGTTCCATATCCTATTGTCCTTTTGCAAAGGAGTGTTTAATAATCTCAGAATGATTTTAAACATCGGGATAAGCACCTTTGAATGTCTCTGCAAAGATAAAACAGTCGCCGTACGAGCAAGTTTATAAATTTTCGTACTGTAGTCGTCATTGCAGAACTATTACCAGTACAGCCTTAATTTCATTAGAAATGTGAGCCCGCTTTTGACTTCCTTTCATTTTAATTATTTTTTTTATGATTCTTCTGAAATATACCCGCAAAATCGACTCCTCCTTACCTCATCTTGTCGTGCCTTAATTAATTAGTTTTTTTCTATCAAAAAATAAAAAAATTCTAAACGAAGAAAGCAAAGGTACTTGAAGTCTTTCCTTTTCCTTTTCCTGTTTACAATCTGGCGTATGTGCATGTATGCACACCCGCATCTACTATACATGTGAGAGAGCCATCATAAGTTTTAATTTCACTCGGCTGTTTCCATTTCTTTTTGAATACTTTTAAGCAACATAATAAGCCTAAGCAGCAAATGAACGAATGGCAGGAAGGTATTGAATTAAAAAAAAAAAAAATAAAAAGCACTTCTAAATACAAACGGTAGACGGAACACGGAACACAAGTCTCTCATAAAAAGAACTTAAAAAGATAAAAAAGAAAACGTACGGAGTGTAGGGGCAATAAACCGGGAGAGCATTGTTTGCTGTAAAGGCATGTGTAGCACCATATGTCACATGCCATGTACATAGGTATGAGGAGCGTGGGTGTGTGTGTATGGGTGTGCGGTTGGTAGAGTGTGTGGGTATACTTGAAATTTTGAATTGTAATTAAAAAATAATAAAAAATAAGGAAGAAGAAGTTGCCTCTGTCATAAAGATAAAGAAATTAAATGAAATGAAATGAAATTAGAAAATGGAAAGATGTGGAAAGCAACGACCCATCCCTGCCCCCACTCGGCACACACACTATACTCGCCTTTACTAATTTCTTTACATACATACACACACACACGTCCTTGTTGTGTATTGGTTATGATTCTATTAGCAGCTTAAATGAAGAAGAAGTAGATACGCGAATACATTTTTAGTTTCCGTTGTAAAGCAATACTACTTCTTTGAAGGGAAGGTATGCTACCGAATAACAACGAAGTACTTAATATTTGAAACTTTCAAATGCAAGCAATAGGTTCAACAAACAAATGATAGGTTAGGTAAGGTGGCGAATCCTCCTTGAAGAAAAATGTCCCACTTAGGCCAACAATATTCAAAGAAGACAACTCAACCATTCCCTGGAGAAAACCAATACGACTACACAATAAATCTTGCTAATGCAGCAATATATATTCTAGAGCTCACGCCACTTATGTAAAAAATTAACACAAGTAGTGTGAGAAGCTAGGTCGTAATCACGACTGAAGGGTTGTAATGGCCAATTATGTATGCACATACGTATGTATGTGAAAGTGAGAGGTCTTCTAAGTAGAGCACTGACGCATGAGGTGAAAAATAGTCAATTCAGGATAACCATGCTGGGGGTTTAAAACACGTCCTCTTAGTGTTTCGGATATTAGACTTTCGCAGGGGTTACATATCCACTACACTGTTTTTGAGCCGGAGAACAGGACAATATTTGAAAACGGCGAAAGTCACCTTAACGTACGTTCTAGTCCATGAATGTCGCATATTTCCACGCACAAGATCATATCATTCTAAGGTAACTCTTAATTTCATTTCGGGACATAGGAACATTCTCTGTAATTGCATCGCAATACACTAGCCAGAGCTGATACAGAGCTCCCAATCTAAAACATATTGCTGGGCATAGACGTTCCTCGTTTCGGTCGGCCTTTGTTAAACTAGATACTCTCTAGTCGTTCAACATTGTTGACAGCATGAGTATATATACAATATTGCTAGATTTTGCTGTCCTGATATTAATGAGAAGAGAACTAATTCTCTTCTTACCCCAAGTCACATGGCCGTCTAGAGCACTATTGCGGTTTTCGCAGACACATCGCCTTACTATAAACATGACGAAAGACTTTCAGTTCCCTCAAATAACTTCTGCAAGCGCCGTGGTTCTATCTTTCATCTTGGTAGCGGAAGCTCTGAACTTCTCAGTTTCTGTCATCTTTAACGGAACTCTCCAAAATGAGAAGTAATGTAATGGAGTACTTTATTACCGATGGGATGGTTTCCCATAGAGAATATTTAATGCCTAGGTTGGATATTAACTTGCAGTCGACCAACGGATCCAAGCTTTAGCTTTAATAAGACCTTAGCATTAGAGGAGGATAACACAAACACAGAATTTATTATGAAGGGGATGGTTTCCTACAAGAAATGTTTGATATCCAGGTTGAATATTGTTTTGTGGTATTACAACAGATTCAATCTCTAGCTCCGCTTGAACCTTGCATTCAGGAAGGGTCTGTCACATCTGTTAGTTTAGAAGAAAAATGTCTTTTTCATTTTGGCACCCTGTATTCAATTTTTACCTTCAAGTGTTAACCTATTTAACTATAAACGAAAGTATTTCTCTTGAATGTTTTTGGCTTCCTTTAATGACTTCCTGAATTAAAAAACAGAACTGTATGCTGCTCATTGGCACTTAAAAAATGACAGAAAAAAAAGAAAAACGAAAATCTCTACGTATATGGCATTTAGTAGTCATATCTAGGTCCTTAAAAAGGAAAAAATAAAAAGAAAAGAATCATTAAATTAAAAGAAATCTAAACGATTATGATTATGAGTTTTAAAAAGGACAAAAAAAAACCTATGCCATAAGCAAAGAAAATTTCATACTTCCTACTCGATAATGACTGTGTGAGCATAAACCATGGAATTATGGTTTCAGTTCCAATTAGTTGTATGCAGCAGTACTTCAGTATTCTTAAACTTTTATGCTTTGGTTGTTGTTGTTGCAGTTGTTGCTGTTGTTGTGCAGTAATTAGCCCAAATGAATTAAAAACGTAATGTTAACGTAAAACTTTAAAGAAGAAGAAAAAACTTTAAAAGAACTTTTGATGGCCGATAGATAAATAAATAAAAGTAAAGTTTGCCTTAATTTTTCAAAGAAAAAAAAACAAATTTTATTAAAAAAAATTATTAAAAAAAAAGAAACGAAATTATTACACAAGATATGTATGTGTTGCCATGGCACGTTTTTTACATTTTATTTATGTGCAAAGCCAAAGCCATTAGTGTGCAAATGACATTTGGGATTTGTGATGTGATTTTCTCATTGAATTTTTTTCGTTCTCTTTTCATTATTCTTTCTCTTTTCTTTTTCTTTTTCTTTTTTACACTCTCTATTTGAATATTTCATTTGCTTTTGGTTTCGTTTTATTTTAACAAGATTTTCTCTCCCTCCTTGTATGTGTATATGTGCGTGTGTGTTTTTATATTTATTTACTTTGTGTATTACCAACAAGGAAGAAGAAGAAGACAAATTGTACAAAACACAAAATTGACATTGGCTGTCACATAGATTTCTTGCTTACAGGTCGTTCCTTTCCCTTACCTTCTCTACCTTGCTACTCCATTTTTGCAACATCTTCATCGTGAGTAAACTAACACACAAGCATTGTGACTTCCCTTCAGCATTGCCCACTATACAGTGGCTGCTTTGCTGTTTAAAATATGTTTTCAGTTGCTTTTCTTTTTTATTTTCTTTCCTTCGTTTGCTAAATTCTTTTTTTTTTCAGTGTAAAAGAAATTATTTGTAAGGATTTGCATAAAACAGCCACCGGCATATACGTTACATACATATGAAGTTGTTGGTTGGGGGGTGGTGCTAGAAAAGTTAAACTACTTTTTGTTTTTGAAATCTCTTGAATTTTCTATTTTTCTTTTTTTTAAACATATTTTTTAAAGAAAAATAAACCATATTTGATGCCATTAAGTGAAGTAGTGGAGTGCCTTTTTAATATGTACCAGGGATCAGCAATGAATCGTTTTTTCGCTACTCATAAGCACTCATGAAATTTTTAATATAAATGAGTCAACAATATTGAAATTTAACTATGTACTCTGATTCATTCGTACTCACTACAACATTGATTTATAAGTATTAGTTCCAATCAGTATGCATACAACGTTGACATCGAACTCATACCATTCGAAATATGTTTGATTCATAAGCCTACTCATATAGATTCATTCCACTTTAGAAAAATACTAATCAATACTTATAAATGATTTGAGTCATTCGTTCATCAAAAATTACGGCCTTAGTTGTTGTTGCATTTACAAAAAAAGGAAAAAGACTCATAAGCAAAAGAGAGAGAGCAGCAAGCAGAGCAAACACATAACCTTCTAGTAAGTATTTGAGCATTCCTATGCGATCCATACTTATTTTGTGATATGTTGAGTTAAAGAGAGTCGAAATCAACAACATCATATGTTTTGTTAAGTATGAATCTGATGAGTACTTTAAACGTTGAAAATGGGTAGAGGTTCCATGATATTAAAATAAGTATGAATGCGTATAAAGTATGTTTTGATTCTACTTTTAGAGTTTTTGCCAGAAATCTGCTGAAAGGCAGTCGCCGAAGAAATATTTTTTTTCATGTTTCGTTTTGTTGTAAATGTTTGACCTGGAATTTGAAGTTCACATTTGACAGTGTTGCGTTATATTGAATGACATGCAGGACATTCTCATTTTTAAATTTTTATTAAATAAGGATTAATCGAGTATCTTCGTTATAAAAATAGGATCATTGTCTCCAAAATTCTATACTTTCGTACACCTAAGGCCTTCTTTATGTCATTTTTGCAGTCACAAGTTTCGCCAACATGTCTGGTGATAGCCAGTTAGTAAACAATACCTTAGTTGGTGTAGCCCTAAGGGCATCTGTTATCATGATAGCCACAATCCTCATAAGCCTCTCAAACCAGAATTGAAGATTTCTTTTCCTAAGGCCAAGCACCAATGTACATACAACATAAGTGAGTCGTAATCCTGACTGAGTGGTTGTAATACTCAATTGTATATTCATGTATATATGTATGTATGGAATCTGTACAGAACAACTGAATCTTGGGCCATCGCGATGCATCGTTTGCACAACCCGATTATCGTAAAATTATTTTGGCTGCATCCCAGATTCAGCGTATAACGTCTGGTGATATACGCATATTTATTGTCCAAGAATGCCGGATGTCTCTCAATATTTATGAGATCATTGAAGGTAATAATCAAGCCTGTGCGTTTGCAAAAGCTATTACCACGGAAAATTCCTACAATTGAATTCCTGCTTCAGATTGGCAAGTGATTTGACACTAACTTCATTAATTTGCAAATGAATTTCTAATGAAATGACTTGCAAAGAGACTAGGCCGATCGGGCTCTATATGGATGTACACTAATTTAAATTCACATTACAACTAATCAGATTTTATGCCGGATTTTATGCCTAAGGAAGCCTGGGCATGTCTCACAAAGACTTCTGCAGAAGCTGTAATGATGAGGAAGTAGAGAAGACCACAGTACATCTTCTCTGTCATTGTCTAATGCCAGGGAACTTAAGAATTCTTAGATACTTAGATTATGCCAGGGACAAAATAAGCCAGACCATCATTAGATTCTCGTGATGCCAGGGGCTGTGAGATGTTAGGAGCTGTAATTATAGGAATATATGGTAATATCGTCCATTGAAATGGCTGCCAGTTGAACCTAGCTTCACTTGACACCTTTTCTATTATTTTCTGATCAAGACGGTCTCTGTTCTATGTGCAGCATGTGATAAACCAGACGTAATTAAACCACGTGACATTATTTCAAAAGTTTTTCTTGTCGCTTCCTCTGTACGCCTTAACATTTTAGCTACTGCTGCTGTCCTCCACCCCTTCATTTGTAATGCTATTCTGTAATTGTAGATGTCCTCAATTTTCTACGCGGAATACGTGATATTTGTGCCTTTAAAATAGACGTGAAAAGGCTTGCGTTGCCCATAAACTACAACCCATATGAAGAAAGTTCCAACCTTCACATGTCCAGCGACTTAACAGGGTACCTTAATTCACAATCATTTGGTTGCATAACAATTCAATTCTCGTGTCAAATATTAAATAGTCTAGTATGTTAGCCTAAAAGTGTTATGAATTTCCTAATTTAACTCTACCCTGTATTCTCATGGCGTATGATTAATATTTAATTGCACACACAGAAATATTACTCATACGCCATGTATTTAATGAACTCTACACATAGAATTTCATTGAAAAAATAAAGCTCATGGCAGGCATGGATATTATTTTTTCAAATTTGTCCACAATAAATGTAGGCCACACTGTATATCAACGAATTGAATTTGATAATAGTGATGCTGATGCAGATAGTCAGCCGTCTCTATGAATAAATATGAGATGAGATGAGCCGAGCCGAAAAGTGTTTGTTTTACTGTTGATGCAGATTTTCTTTTTTGCCTCCTTTTTTTCAGTTCATTTCAAAATTCGTTTCGTATGCCAATAGTAAACGATTTTTTGTACGTTAAGCCATCATCAATGCGACAGGAAACTGTCAAAAAAGGCAAGAAAAGCGTAAAAAAAACAAGAAAAAGAATCAAAAATCTCGAAAATCAAAAAATCATTGTCATGTTGATGATGATGACAAAATTATGCAAATCTATCCTCTAACAAGATAAACACTCTCTCTCTCTCTCTCTAATAATTTAAAGAGAATTCTTAGAAAATTTGTCAGAAAAATAAAACGAATATTGGGAACAAAATGAACCCTTCTTTTATGGATTTAGAGTGTAAGATAAAGAGAAATGGAATGTTTTCAAGCAATTTAGAATGAACATAATAACCTTGAAAATTCTTTTTTCAATGAAAATACATTCTTTAAAACACATACATATTCTATTGAAACAAGTTCCATAAATTATGATTTTTATCTACAAAAGATTTGTTTTTTTTAGCACTGATGCAGTAGCCTTGAGAGTATTCAAGAGAAAAGTCCTACATAAGATCTTCGATGAGCTGTATGAGCTCCTTAACGACATGGACTTTATGCAGCTTATTAACATCCAGCGGCTGTGCGGGCTCAGCCATGTCGTTCGAATGGAGGAAGATTTGATGCGGGAATTTGTGGAAGTCGGCGAAGAGAACGACTATATTTACATTGGAAGGACCATCTTGAGGAAGCCCTGTCATCGATTGATGTAATTAACAGGCAAAGACGCGCAAAAAGTAGAGCCGCCTGCAAGGATGCCTTAATGGCCAATTAGGTAAGTAAGTGAGCAGGTATCTAAAGGTTAGAGCTTCGTAGAAACAGAAAATCAAATATCCTCCACCTCTATAAGACAAACAAACACTTGTTAAGTTCTAAAAATCTTCAAATAGAGAACCTCAACCATAACTGTGGCTCCCGCAACTACATTACAATACCTTATATAAAGCTTGTCGACTTATAGATCGATTTGGATTCATAAGGTGCTCGTTTTCTCTTTCTTATGGCATACATATAAGCGTATTTCTTTCGCTTTTTCTCTCCATTAGTCCTCGTGGAATGAACTAGTAAGACTGGAAATAAGTATTGACCAATTTTTCACACGGGTTCCCCTTTATAATCCACAAATCTAGGATGGATACTAAGGCTAAAAATGTGATAAAAACATGGAAAGACTATTCATATCACAAGCAAGAAACTCTAAAATATCTGCAGGAAATTAGTTTAGAACACATATGAGATTATTCGCCATCTATTGGCTACATGCATGACTATGTGTAGCAACAGAATGAAGCATCTGGTTTTCTCCCATGCAGTTAAACTAACTGACCAGTCTGAGAAAGATATTAGGAAAATCTGGGGCTTCATTTTGAGCTCAAAATATTACATGAACGAATTTCTTAATGAAGTAGCATCCACATCATATGTATGCCGGCATAGTGATATTCCCGGAAACTACAAAGCGGACGAACTATCCAGAGATAGCACAAGCATTAAACTCATCGAAATTGTAAATAACAACGCTGCTTGCATAGTTTGAGATACGGGTTAGATAGTGCAGCATATCTGGCAAAGGCTAGATGAAGAGCGCATTAAAAATCTACTCACACCAATAAGGAGAATGCTCAGCATGGTGATGGGAATCATAACTGGTAATTACATAATGAGCACTCATGCAATACCCATTGGCCTTACGAACAAGCAACTTAACTCCTGCAAGTGCTGCTGAAGTAGCCGTAGTCTAGTAGGTTTTGTGTTGGCTTATTAGACGTGGGGCCATGGTTCATAACCCAGGTGATTCGTAATGACTTCTGCAGGAGCTGTGGGTCTGAGGACGAGGAAGAGACGATGCCCTACCCTTGTCATGACCTCTAATATTCTGACATCGTTGACCGAGCTCTCTAATTTAAAGATTGCTGCAGTAACAAGATTTATTTTGGATGCGGAATGATTTTCTCTAAGTAATGGTTGACCCCTGGGTAGATTTAACTGTGGTATTACAATGAGCCTAAATCTCTTCCTTCGACCCTACGTCATTTGGCAACTAAATTTTTAAATTCCTGTTTTGTAGCATCATCCAAAAATATCCCAAATAAAGAAGATATCATATTACCACCACCACACTCGTAAATAATTCTTTCCAAAACAATCTATCAATGAATGCCATTAAACTTAAAAACAAAACAAAAAAAGTTCTTCTTAACAAAAATCCTCTGATCTTTGAGCTGGTTTGTCATTTTGTAAACGTTTTGAATGAAGTTACTACAGGCGTTTGTCATAAGTTTCATAAGTTTTATGGGTGATGGATTCTATAATTTCTTTGGGGAATTTATGCGCACAACTAAACACGACAACAAATTTATTTTTGGTTTCTAAGAAAAACTCTTTTGCCATGAAATTAAGATGACTTTTGGCTTTAGAAGGTAAAGCAAAGTAAATGACATGGAAGTGTAAGTTTCCAAGTGCGGTGGCAATTTGTTATTTATACTTTAACACTTTGTTGCTGTTCTTCATCTCCTTCTCCTCTTTTTCCCTCTCTTTTTTTGTGTTTCCCACTTTGCTTATTTCATTTTAATAATACACAAGCAATGTTTGTTAATGGGAATTGTATTTGAATTTGTATTCATCGTATGTGTGTATATGTATGTGTATATGTAGGTGTATGTGTGTGCTTTGGCCTAATTTTCCTTTTGACCAGTTTTTTAAAAGCATTAATAAATAAATTCTAGGAAAGTTTTCATTTCCTTCTCTCTCTTTACGTTTTTGTTGCTACCACAGTAACTTTTTGACTTGCACAACTCAACTCAACTCAAAATATCAAAAAAATGTTAAGAAAATGTTAACTACAAATTCATTTCACTTTCTCTTTTCCAAACTTTTGTTTTATTTTTCTGAAGAAGAAATTTTCTGGTGAACTTTAACCTTTTTGGTTTTGTTTCTTAAGCTTCGTCCAAAGTGGCCCAGTGAAGAGTTTCTTATGAATTGTATGTTAAAAAATAAATAGAAAAATTTTCCCTAAGCTTAGTTACTTACTCACATGTCAAATGAAGTCAAAAAGGGGGAAATATTAAAACGAAATTGTGGTTAAAGTTGGTCACGAAAGGAGTGAAGTGTAACCACAAAACAAACAAAAAAAAAACATGAAAGTTTCTCATAAAATTTAACAGAAATTCAAAATTCAAGTAAAGAAACATTGGTAACGAATTTTTAGTTTGAATAAATTATACGAGAGTGGTTTTAAAATTAGGCATGCAGATGATTACAACCCTTCTTACTTAACTTTCTTACTTAGTTTGCCATTACAAGCCTTTAGCCAGGACTACAACCTAGTTTCCTAATAACACTTATGTTGTGAGGGTTAATTTTTTACATGAGTGGCAAACTATCTTCGCACACCACTTTTGTTGTGTGTGTGTTAATCTTATTCGTGAGCTGCAGGACCTCCAATTTAAAGTCAAGTCAGAACGACTGATTTTTGAGAAGCTTTCATAGCGAATTTTTGAACTCTAAGAGTTTTTGAAACAGTCGCCGAAAGAATATTTTTTTCATTTTTTTTTGAGATGTTTGAGCTGGGATTTGAACCGTGTTTTCTCATCTAACAAGCTAACATTCTACGTATTGGACAACGACGACTTCAACATGCAATTAGACTCATAGAAATAATTAGTCATTGTCATGTAAATGGAAACTTTCATTTGAAAGTCCTCTATTCAGCTCTTTCGAACTAAACTGCGGAAGAGCTTATTCCTTCATTTGAGTCCATAAAATATTGAATGGCAGGGTATATACAAGGCTGTACATCCTGGCAATATGAACATCGTTATGTTCAACCTATTCTAGCCATTTCTCATTGGCTATGTTGAATTTTTAACGACTAAAACCAACTCTGTTGCCGTATATCACTAGCCAGAACTGCTTTAAGATATTATTTTGCGGCCTAGTCAGTTCCCTGGCTGATCTGTAACGCCTTTTGTCGATTCATTGTGTTTCATTGATTGCTTAATTGGACTTGGCATGCAATTAACAGAGTTACCAATATCAATGGGTGTTACAAAAAGGCTATACATCCCCTATAGACCGTAAATTGGGAGACGAGAACAAAGTAGGTGAGATGGTTACTGCGTTTGTACACAATAGAGTATAAAAAGCATCATGAAGATGTATTAATAGGACGTATAAAGATGTTTCAAGGATGTAACTATAGGCTTTTTAAATGTCATATTCCACAGCTACCGGGTCTTTCATTAAGTGCTTCATATCGTTCGACTTTAATAAAAAAAAGAGTGTACGGCTTATTAGAAGAGAGCCTGTGGTTCAAATCCCAGCTCAGACGTCTCGACTTCCTCTCAAAAGTATCCTAGCAAAAAACTCTCCGAGTAAATAAAACTGCCGAGAAAAGTTTGCTTCGACGTTGAACTGTAGGTCCCGCAACCAAAGGATAAAATGAGAACACACAACAAGCGGGGTGTGAGAAGCTCGATTATAATCCTGACTATGGGGTTTGTAGTGACCAATTAAATTAGTAACTTTGAATAGTTGAAAAATAACTTGTTGTCAAATTTTATAATTTCCCTGCAAAAAGGTTAAGTTCTGCTTTTGTTTTCAGCCAAGTTTGGCACCTTCTGCATGTACATTTAATTTAATTTCATTTAAAAAAAATTGAGGAATAGCAAATCAGATGGATAAGGAGAAACTCTTTGTCATTATCAACCCTGCTAGCGTATGAGTAATTTGTAATTGTAATGGCAAGTGGTGAATATCAAACATACGCATGGCGGGCACAAAATTATAAGAATACAATTTCCTATGAAGTCACCGTAGTCTAGTAGGTAGTGTGTTGGCTTATTAGACGTAAGGCCCGAGTTCAAACCCCAGGTCAGACAGCAAAAATATGAAAAAAAATATTTCTTCGGCGACTTCCTCTCACTAGATTTCTGGAAAAAACTCTGAGAGTAAATAAAATTTCCATGAATAGTTTCTCAAAAAAAATCTGTCATTCATAGTCGACGTTAAACTGTAGGTCCCGCCACTCACGTATAAAATTAACGCACACAACATGAGTGGTGTTAGAAAATAGGCGCTAATCCTGACTGAAGGGTTGTAATGGCCAATTATGTATGTATGTATGTATAGAGATACTTTCCCATACTGTAGATTAAATTACGAAATTCATGAAATATTTAGACTGTGGACAAAAAACGCATTAAATCAAAACAAAGCATTTCGTTTTTGGAATACCCGTGTAAGAATTTCTATGGATAATCTTTCAAAAATAAACAAAAATAAATTTTTTTGTATTTGGATCGAGTCTTTAGTCAATTTTTTACATCCATATCCGCAGCAATTTTTTTTTTTTACCATTCAATCTGTCAATATTAAACTGAAATCTTTCAGATAACGTTTCCCAGAAATGCATACATTAACGAGAGTAGGGAGCAAATAACTTATTCATGAAATTTAAGAAGAAAACACAAATATTTACTTCATAATAATCCACTGACATTATTGTTTACTTCATAAATATTTATTTTATTGTTTAATAAACCAGATAAATTACACAAAGAAACCTTACAAAAATCTTTTAAAAAACCACTACGTTTGCAAATTCAGTTTATTTTCATGGCAAGTTGGAGACGATTTTGTTAAAGATTTTTATTTTTAATATTCAGAAATTTATTTGTTTTTTGCCAAACAAACAAAAGACATTAATTTTAATATCAAATTCCATTTTGTATTTGATAAACAAATAAAAAAAAATAAATATTAAATTTCTTAATTAACAAGCATCAGCAATATATTCCTACTCATATCTCCCCTTATCATATGCCATCAATTTTGGCATAATCAATCCCCTATGGTATGCTGTGGCTCTTTGCTTTTTGACGAAATAATTTTTCTCTGTTGGTGTCTCTAATAAATAAATTCAATCAACACGAATGAAATACCAATATAAACCCCAATACAAACACAATAACAAAGCAATACAGAGAGTTATGAAATATGACAACAACAACAATGCAAACATAGCTGTTATATGTGTGGAGATAACAAGATATAAAAAACAAAAAAAGAGAGCGAGACAGACAATATGAGTATTGGAGAATATTTTTCATTTACCGAAAAATAAATTTTGGATTCACTTGATAAAATAAATCCTTAGAGACGCACACGTACATATTTACATACTTAAGTACGATACACAAAAAAGGAAAGAAAGAGCTAGAAACATACTGTATAGTGCACTCACACATACAGCAGTAAAACAAAGGTGTTCTTTTAAAAAGAATTTCTGTGTACATGTGTTCAAATTATATTTTGTTTGTTAACGTTTAGATATGATTTTTTTGTTCTTTTTTGAAGAAAATTTTATTTTTAAAAATTTTTAAATAAAAGGTAAACACCAACACACGTACATTTACACTTACATTTACATGTCACAATTTTTTTGCTGACAAATTTACCGAAAAACCTTAAAAACCACTACAAAGCAAATCAAATATACTCCTCTCTCTTTCTCTCTCTGTCCCAAGTGTTATGTTTGCATATGTGTTTTCCTTTTTGTTTTTTTTTTTTTAAATAAATTGTCACAAATTTTGGTAAGTGTTAGTGAGCATGTATGTGTATGTCATTTTAAACATCAAAGAGAAGACAATGTTGTGGTTTTGAAATATTTTTTTTGTTGGTTTTTCTTTTTCCGTATTTTGAGAGCATAAATGAATTCCGTCTGTTGTATTTTTTTTCTTTCTTTTTTTCTGGGAAGTAAAAACTAATTGTGTTGACGACAGAAAGGTTTTACATGGTATTGTAAGGAAAAGAATTAAAATTAGTTTGTGTACCAAACAAGGCTTAGATTTTAAATTGCATTCAGAGCAAGACTTAGTAAAATTATAATCCCATATATGTATATATTCTCACTAAAGAGGATTCAAATACGACTGTTTTTATTCCACAAATATCAAACGAGCACTTTATGATCAAGTGTAAAATGAAGTAGTCTCATGAGCTTCTCACTAAGGACGACGGTTTGTATAAATTTTACTTCAGGGCTGGAAGGTACATGAAACATCAAAATCCATATTAATTCACAGGCCTCACATACACTAAACTATAGCCAGGTTATTGCGTTCTACAGCTTCAAAGTTGTAGACTTTTTGAAGATACAGAACGCCGCCTTAATAGTAGTAATGTTCTGTATTTGATGACGAAGAAAGGATCACATGAAGGTTAGAGGATGTACAGTACACGAAGGTCCAAGGATCACATGTATAATAAACAGTTCAAATTCAAATTCAAGATTTTTAATATTAGACTTTGCCCTGTTCGACCGCCATTTAGTCTGTTCGATGCTGAGCCCTCTCACTAAAACTCGCTGTACATCAGAGCAGAACAGTAGCAGAAACTGATTTGATTTGGTTCTTGTTTTTAATAAGGAATGGAATACATGTACTTTCACATGTAAGAGACTTTGGAGCTGCATTCCCAGAACATTACGAAATCAACAAAACCCTTTAATAAATAAAGATTTAGGGCCACTACAACAGACTGATGAACAACTGAGAGCATTTTAACAAATATATTCCATTTAAAATAAAATAAAATAAAATACAAGAAAAGAAAATTGATTTTCATTTCCCTATAAAAGAAAAATACAATCTAGAAGAATAAGAAGAAAAAGTTTTCTCTTTTCATGCATTCTCCCCACTTTCATTTCTTATGCTCAAGACTTGAATAGAAAATTCTATTCGAATAGGCTTTTGAGAATTTCTTTTTTAATTAAAAAAAAAACGAAAAACCAAAAGGAAATATTAAAAGAAACTTGTTAAGTAAAATGTACAAAAGTTGTTACAATTTTCTACTTGTCGTTGTCGTTGTTGTTTTAGTTGTTGCCACCAAAACTAAATAAGATTCTGGTTGCAATGTTGCAATGCCTTCAATAAAGTATGTGGTTGTATGTGTGTTAAATAGATGTGTATGTGTTAGTTGTTTTTTATTAAGACAAATACACACCATTGATGTCAAGTTAAATTAAAATCTTGTGTTTTTCTTTTTATTGCCGCTCTCTCTCCCTTCGTTCTCCCTGTCTAAGGGTATCACATGCTGTCAATTTGTTCAAGCAATGCAAATTGCAATGAATAGTTTGAAAAAATATTTTTTCTTGAATTGAATTGAATTTGTATGTAAAAGTCTATCTAAAGTATGCACTTTGTGTGTGTAGTTATTGTGCTGTGTTTGAAACAAAGAAAATAATGGAAAAACTTTTCTCACACACAGAAAATTTCATTTTAAAAGAATTTTAATTTTTATTGTCTTTAAATTCCATGCTTGCAGAATAGCAAATCAGATGAATAAGGAGAAAGAAACTCTTTGTCATTATCACCACTCCTCGCGTATGAGTAATTTGTAATTGTAATGGCAAGTGGTGAATATCAATCATACGCATGGAGGGCACAAAATTGTAAGAATTAAATTTCCTATGAAGTCACCATAGTGTAGTAGGTAGTGTGTTGGCTTATTAGAAGTGGAACCACGGTTCAAATCCCAAGTCAGACATCTCCAGAAAAACAAAATATGAAAAAATATTTCTTAGGCGATTTCCCCTCAGCCGATTTGTACTAAAAACATCTAAAAGTAAAATAAAATTGCCTTGAAAAAGTTTTTTAAAAATCTGTCGTTTGCATTCGACTTTAAACTGTAGGTTTCGTCACTCTCATACGTAGAATTAATACACACCACATAAGTGGTGTACAAAGCTAGGTCGTAACCCTGATTGGAGAGTTGTAATGACCAATTATAATATGTATATATGTATGTATAGACAGGCCTCTTAGTGCTCAATAACTGCATTGAAATATTATGAAACAGCTTTCGTTATTATCCTCGTAGTCATACATATTTCGTTTTGGTCGAGATGTCTGATCTGGAGTTTGAATCCCAGATCATTCTTCTAACCAGCCAATACACTGCCTACTCGACTACAACGAGGTTGAAGACACTTTTTCAAGTGTATGGGGTCGTATCTATGCAATGAATGTTGACCTTCAAATGCTCAACTGCCTCTGGTTTGTCGGCATAACACTTTTCTTTAAAGGCGCCCCACAAAAAATTGTGCCTACTAGACTACGACGCGGTTGAAGACACTTTTTCCAGTTAATGGGTTCGTGTCTCGGCAATGGCGTCACGAAAGTTGGCCTTCAGATGCTCAACTGTCTTCGGTTTGTCGGCATAACACTTTTCTTTAATGACGTTAAACGGTGATAAATTGCAGATTCTTGGAGGCCGATTGTCATCACCATTTCGGCTAATTAAACGGCCATCAAACGTTTGCTCCATTTATGTGGCCTCCAAACGTTTAATGCAACGCATCGCTTGTGGCATCAGATGCCAATACCATGAAGAGCCGGGTAGAAAAAGATCGCTTATCATGGTGCTATTGACCGTAATGCTTGAGACGTCCTCATTTTCCAAGAAATATGGCTCAACAATGCATCCGCTACACCAGCCGCACCAAATGGTCACTCGTAATGAGAGCATTGGCTTCTGTAAGACCACGTGTGGGTTTTCTGAGTCCCAAATACGGCAATTTTGCCTATTAACGTACCCACCAAGATGAATATGAGCGTCGTCCTGAAAAATTGATTTTTTTTGTGGGCATGCAATTTCTAGTTGGCCCAATAAATCCCAACGTTGCTCAAGCAATGGAAATTCTATTTATTTGCGTTCCCTTAAAGATTATACGATTTTCAACTCATGCTCTTCTCAAAATTTTCTACAACAAAATCCAATTATTACCTTGGTTCCCAATGGACTACAATTGTCTTCATATTGTATTTTCCCTAGCCATTCTCCAGCTTAGGAGATGGTTAGGAAAGTTAATTATTTTGGCTAATTAATCAAAATGTAAGAGAGGAGAGAGAGCAGGCCATAAATTATTATTCAGTTATGCTTCGATGATTTCTTGTCATAAAATATGACTGAAAAACAAAAGCGGGAAAGGGCAGCCAAAATCTTATATTTTCCCTCAACCCTTCCTGTGCTAGCAAAAAGCTGATGAAATTGATTTTTATGAATAAATAACTAGGCTATCCAAGCTGGTATCTTATACCACTGGGAGTGTGAGTGTGAGCGTAAGTGCCTGTGAGTTCTTGTTATCCCTTGTTAAGTTTTTGCCTACAAAAAAAAAAAAGAAAAACAATCAAAGAAAGAGAGAGAGAAGAGAAAGAACACTTGATTAATTCATGTCAATGTTTATGTCACTCAGAGCTTTATTTTGCTTTTAACGGATTCCAACCCAGAAAAAAACACAACAACAACAACCATATCTAGTCACTGCCATCACACTAGACATTGTCAGCTTACAAGCAAGACAGCAATGGGGTGCTGTGAGCAAAAAACAAATTCCTCCACCACTGACACAAATCCAAATCCAAAGCCATGGAAGATGGATAGATTTGCTGGATGACTTGTTGGATGAATGAATGAATTTTAGAAAGGATTGGTTGGTTGGCTGGTTCGGAGGATAGATGGATGTATTCATAGAAAAACATGATTTTTTCGTAACCTGCTTTATTTTTTCTTATTTCTTCTTCCCTTTGCTTTCCCTTGTTTTATGTTTTCTTTTTTTATTTTTTTTGAGGTCAACATGTAGTTTGTTGTTTATGTTGTTGTTGTTTCTGTTTTATTTTACCACGAATTGACGCAAAATGGGTCAATTGACATTTTGACCAATGAAGCTAAAAAAAACAGGATGATGGGGAAAATTATTGCTTTTATTGGATTCTCTATTTTGGTTTTTATATTCATCATGATTTATTGGAATTTTTAAAATCGTAAACAAAGTAAATACGGGTACTGATTAATATGTCTCCACATTCTAGAACTTTTATAAGAATTTTTCTTATAGACTTAATTGCCTTAACTTAGTTACTTACTTAATTGGCCATTACAACTCTTAAATCAATATTCCGTGTGTTGCGTTTAAAGAGAATAATATTCACAACAAATATTGTGGTAAGTTTAAGCACTCTTTTGCCACGTGAGTAGACAGAGTTGTTCGGACCTTTATCTGGTCGCTGTACATTTTAGAAATCCAACCCAAGAATTTGCTTTGTCATCGGACCTAAAAAAAATTACTAATCATCGTCCAAAAATATATACAGCTATGGACATTAAATTAGCACAAAACTTCATCATAAAAACAATCATATTTTTTATAGTATTTTAGGTCTACTCATAAAAAATGTAAACATAGGAACTTAAAATACATATTCTTCTTTAAAAAGAAACAAAAATTTTGACGATATTGCCAGTCGTCTGCTCATTAAGACCTTCAACATATCAAACGCCAGATTTTAGCTGGACAGTAAAATAGCACAAATTAAAATTTCTGGAATAAAAATGATGTGCTTTAATAAATAGTAAAAATATTAATGTTTTCAGCTTATTTAATTAATATTTAGTATAATAGCTCCTATTTTCAAGCGCCGCGTGGCATCTACGGGGAAATGTTCTTCTGGAAAGTTCTTTTTGAATCGAGTCCCAAGCGTCCCGTATTCCAATGCTCAAATCGTCCAAATTTTTGTACTTTTATTGAGCAATTGTACATTTCACATGTTCTAGGGGGTTTTCAATCGAGTTTAAGCCAGAACTTTGCGGCGGCCAGTCTAAAACGGGAATGTGCTCTTCATAAAATCAATCCTTTGCCTACTTAGATGTGTGTTTGGGGTCACTATCTTGCATAAATATGAATAAAACTGACATGTATTTAAAAGCTTATGGTTTCATTTTGTTCTTTATATGTTGGCCAAATACTGATAACAGTCCATTTTTTCATTAATTTTTACAATGGGACTTACACCGTGCCTTGAAAACGCTTCCCGCACCATTGAGTTTCCTCGAACATGCGTTACGGTCCTTTGAGCATAGCGTGGATTAAATGTCTGACATTTTGGCCAATGAACAACCACTCTACCATCCGGTCCCATACGATTTACCTTTGTTTCATCAATCCAAAATATTTTTTTCCAGAATGGGAGGTCTTTAGCATTGTGGGTGCAAGCAAACGTTAAACGCTTGAGTATATTTTTCTTTTGGTAGAGGTGGCTTCTTTCGGCAAGAGCGTTCAAAGAGCTTTTTGTGATTAACACGTCGTTATAGGAGCCTGTCCGATAAATTTAATCTGAATTGGGAGTTAATTTCGTTCAAAATATCGCGTGACGACATGAAAAGCTCCTTCTTTGACTTCCGGACAATAGCACGGTCAACGATTTCGGTTTGCTTTCTTGACACGTGGCCTTCAATTTTTGTTTTCTGCGACATTATTTTGTTTGGTTTGAGGGAAATGATAACGTTATAAATCATTTTTCGCTAACAATTCGAAATTTCGGGAATTTCAGCCAGCTTTTCCCATCATGCCACAAGTTAACGATAATGCGCTTCTCCTCTGGTGAGCAATCTTTTCCATGTACCATTTTATTAAAAAATTACTTCAAATGCCACAAAATTGAAAGAATATACCGTGAAAATAAAAATACTCGAACAAAACTTGTACCTAAAACACTTTTAGGCACGTTGTGCTAATTTACTGTCCAGCTCGAATTTAGGTACCGATACAAATTAGCAGTCAAAACAAAAAATATATACGATAATGATAATATTTCTTGTTAAACAACAGCTATATGTCACCGTCCAACATTGCAGACCAAAACAATTGGCCTAATTACGATACAAATGAGATAAAAATCACAATCAAGGTATATATGGATTTTGTGCTAATTTAATGTCCATGGCTGTATATATATAATTCATCATCCAAAAAACTGTAAATCATCTACAAAGACATACAAATCATTTTACCAAAATATGCAAGTCATCCTCCCAAAAATGCAAATCATCGACCAACAAAATACAAGTCATTCTCCAAAAAATGCAAATCATCGATCCCAAAAATGCAAGTCATCGACCCAAAAAAATGCAAGTCATCATCCAAAAAATGCAAGTCAGCAACCAAAAACATGCAAGTCATCGGCCGAAAACATGCAAGTCATCGACCGAAAACATGCAAGTCATCGACCGAAAATATACAAGTCATCATCGTAAAAAATGCAAGTCATCATCGCAAAAAATTCAAGTCATCATCCAAACAAAATGCAAGTCATCGACCAGAACTGCAAGTCATCCATCCAAAAAATACAAGTCATCAACCAACAAAATGCAAGTCATCATCCTTAAAAATGCAAGTCATCATCCTTATAAATGCAAGTCATCATGCAAAAAGTGTAGGTCATCATCCAAAAAAAATCCAAGTCATCGACCCAAAAAATGCAAGTCATCATCCAAGAAAATGCAAGTCATCGACCAAAAAAATGCAAGTCATCGACCAAAAAAATGCAAGTCATCAACCAACAAAATACAAGTCATCATCCAAAAAAATGCAAGTCATCATCCAAAAATGCAAGTCATCATCCAAACAAAATGCAAGTCATCGACCAAAAATGCAAGTCATCATCCAATAAAATGCAAGTCATGGACCCAAAAAATGCAAGTCATCAACTACAAAATGCATGTCATCATCCAAAAAGTGCAAGTCATCATCTCAAAAAATGCAAGTCATTATCCAAAAAGTTCAAGTCATCGACCCCAAAAAATGCAAGTCATCAACCAACAAAATGCAAGTCATCCACCCAAAAAATGCAAGTCATCGACCAAACAAATGTAAGTCATCCACCCAAAAAATGCAAGTCATATTCCAAAAAAATGCAAGTCATCAACCAACAAAATGCAAGTCATCATCCAAAAAATGCAAGTCATCGTCTTAAAAAATGCAAGTCATCAACCAAAAACATGCCAGTCATCAACCAACAAAATGCAAGTCATCTACCAAAGAAATGCAACTTGCGAAAAATACAACATTTTGTTGGCTATATATACATTTAAATGCAAATGAACTCAATGAGAATTATTAAAATTTTTAAGTTCATTCGCCACAATTTAAATTTTATATTAGTTTCGTCGCCTATATCTTCCGTCACAAGTAAAGCTCGACCCTAAGGAATACTGTTTTGGAATCGTTGGTGCCATGTCTACCCAGCCCACTAGGTCCACTTCCACCACAGGTCCATTTTTTATCCGATTTTGACCGATTTATATAGAGCACTTTAATTTTTTGAAAATTTGACAATAAGTTTGCTTCGTCGCTCATATCTAGGGTTCCCATTAACGCCGACTAGAAGGAAATATATTTTGGAATCGTTGGAACCCTGTAAGTCCACTTTCCGCACAAGTCCAATTTTTATCCGATTTTGACATGTTTATATAGAGCACTTTAATTTTTTGAATATTTGACAATAATTTTGCTTCGTCGCTTATATCTTCGGTTCCAATTAACGCCCGTCCATAAGGAACCCTTTTTTAGAATCCGATTTAGCTCCTTTTATTCAGAGCACATTTGATTTGCTCATTTGAAGAAAACAAATAGCTTCGTTACCTGGTCCGCAGTACCTGAGTAAATTTCAAGTGATATACAAAGAAATAAGACGACCATTTTGAATTCTCAATATCTTAGTTCATTAGTCTAGTATAGCTCTGTTGCTAATTGGGTCCAGCTTTAATTGCCATCTGCTTTAAATAAAAAGAAAATAAATTTTCTTCAAAAAAAAAAGTACATGGAACTGTAAGAACAGCAAGTGACTGTGCTATTCTGCTCGTATTTGATATTAAAATTCACCACATGGCGTATGAGTAATGCGCGTTAAACATGCAATTACTGTGGAACACACACTTACAGGGGGACGGACCTTCTAATTCAGTACGGTTTGTTAATCAAAATTTAGTTCTTTCGTTTCGTTCGTTGATTCGTTTTTCAATTTTAAATTCATTTATTCGGTGTTACAAAATACAACAAATAAGAGAAACATGAAACTAATTATCATAAATATGGATGGAAGTAAGGATTTTCGTTCTTATTATGCATACAGTGTGTTACAAAATTATAAGGAGACTTGTGTGTTACTATTTTCAGTTTGCTGGCAATTAATTGAAATGAAAACTTACATGAAAGAGGAGGAGAAAATTCAAAAGAAGAGAAAACGAACTCATGACAAATTAACTATACAAATAAGTTGAGGATAACGTTGTAACTGCTAAAATACAAGTCACAAATTGATAGTGAAACTCCGAGTGACTATGGACAGCTACATAGTCAATGTAGACACAGTTTTTAGGAGTAAGTTCCAATACATGGCAGATTATGCCTCCATCTTTAAAAGGATGAAAGCTGTTCACTCTAAGCTTAATGCGATGTTCTGAAGTCGAAATATTCGCATAAGCATCTGTGTTTGAGGGTGTTTCACAAGATAAAGAGAATGTTTGACAGTTGGGGAAAGTATGCGTCCAAGAGTATATCCGTGGTGCCCGTAAATCCAAAGTGTTTTCAGTATCTAGGGCGACTACGTGGTTATATCTCATCATCCGTTTAAACTCTTGAAGAATTTCTAACATCCCTGCAAAATGAGGAGGCCATTTGAAAATTATCCAGCAACTGAGATAAAGAATTTTTTGTGGCACATAAAATCTAGCACGAGGAGTTTTGAACACAAATTCCGACCTCCATTTGAACACGACAGCAGAGAAATTGGATGACCTGGATACCAACGACATGGGGTTTCAATAGCATGACGCTACATGTCACACATTCATGCGAACGATTTGAGGGCACGGTCATCTCACATGTAGTTACTGTGCACAGGCCACCGAGATCTTATGATTTGCAAGTGTAAGACTTTTTCTTGTGGAGTTTTCTAGATCAGAGCAGGTATAAACGAATAAACCACAAGCCACAGCTGTTCTGAAAGCCAATATAATTCATGCCATCGGTAAAATTTAATCTGATTTATGTGACAGGGTAATGGAAAATTATACATTTCAGATGCAATCTGTCTAGAGAAGTCGTGGAGGACATTTGAATGATTTTCTAAGCCACATACAATGGCATCAAAAGGTCTTTTCAACGAAAAAAACGATGATTTCACACGCACACTTGTTTTTTTTTTTTTTTTTAATTTAAACACGAGAAGCGCTTAATATAAGACCCTTTACTAAGTATATCCCATATTCATTATGTTTTCTTGCTTACTTTTGTGACAATCTTCTCGTACCAAAAAAAGGAGAGAAAAAACAAAAAGAAAACAAATTTTCCACCGAAATAAATCCTTGAAATGATTTATGAAAACAATCTTACTCCTGCTCTAATAACACCATGAGGGCTAATCACAAAAACATCAACAAAAACCATAAGAACAGCTACAAAAACAACGATAACAATAACAAACAAACAAAATTTAAAACTTAAGAGCATGCAATTGAAAAGATTTATTTCCATTACAGTCCTGACGTTCATTTTTCTTTATTTCACTCTGGTCTCTAGCACATTCCCTTACACTACCTTTCAGCTGTCATACGAATGCTGAAAACAGCTGAAAACACTCACACACACAGCACACACCTGTGCCTTAACATACCATGTTAACGTAACGTGTGACTGTATGTGTAATTAAAAAATCATAACAAATGCACGGCGAGGGTAAACAAAACAAATGATGTGAATGTAAAGAGCAATTCATAGCGACTTTCTGGATACCCTATAATAATAAAAAAAATAGAAGAATGGACTTTAGTTCTAGGCAAAGAGTTATATTTGCTGATATCGAAAATCTGGCAACATTTTGTTCGTCAAAAATGGCTTACAATGCGGCATAATTCCACACATCAGTTCATATGCAATGTACCACAAGTACTCATACTAGGATAGGGCGCACAGAGAATGTGTACCGTTGCCAACGAACCTTTAATGAACATTGATTTCCTTCTGGTTTTCTTTTGGCAATCAAGCGAATGCGTTGTATTCGAGTGGCTGTTAAAACGAAACCACAAAACAATGAAATTGAAACAGCAACAACAACAACACCAACAATAGCAAAAACAATGGTAATAAACAGCGATCAATAGCATGATTAGCAACAGCAACAAAAGAAAAACCAAACAAAAACAATTGACATTACATGACGAAGCAACGGAAGTTGGCAAAACAACAACAATTTCAAGTTTTTTTTTAGATTTGATTTGTTTTGTTCGTTTTGGTTTTCTTCTTATAAATGAATGAACGAATGAATGATTGAATGAATGACTGAATGAAAGCTTTATAAATCAATGCCTGAATAAATAGCAGATAGAACGCATGCATGAATAAAAGTATACAACTCTCACGAGAAGGATTATTTCTTTTATAATCAATGAAGATATCCGTTAGCGAACAATGCGAACAACAATAATAATAATAACAACAAAAGCTTGTACGCCATTAAATATTTATTTGTAGCAGAGAGCACTTGAACAACAAAAACAACGAAATCAAACAATAAATTGAAACAGCAAAGGACACATAAGCACGTTAGAATGTGAAATAAAAAAAACCAGTTTAAAGAGAGAATTTTTTTCCTTTTCTTTTTGTGAGAGAATGTTTTTTTATTTTAATTGTACCGTTAGCATGAAAGTGTAAAATACTAGAAAAGATAATGAAATAATTTATCAGGTATTTTTGAAAGCAACAAAATGTATGACAACAATGCTTGAATAATTATAAACGAATAAGAAATTGAAGAGAGGGAGAGAGAGAGAGAGGAAAATTTTAAAATAAATGAAAAAGATAATTCATTAAATGCTGGGATATTTATCCACGCACGTTTTAATGAAGGGAACACAATTTTTATTACATTCTCTGTGTAATTGTTGTATGTTTTTGATGATATACAGTGCGCTCACAAGGCTACTCGTGTAGTGGTTGTTGTGAAGGTTCTGTTGGATTTAAGCATTGGAGGCTATGCTTAACTCTAACACGATATTTATCAAGAGGCATTACGACAAACAGAATGGCTGACTATTCCTTCCTTAACCGCCAAAGTAGGTTTAGGATTAGGATTTTGGCAAATGCTTCCCAATGAGACTGAGTAATAAGAGCGAAAGAAATAATTTAGCTGTTACGTGCTCTTTTAAGACAGAGAGGCAGAGACCATTCTGTTGTACACTGAAAGGTCAAGGACATTTAGTGCGACAGTCCTACGATGAAATATTCACAGCACTTGGGGAAACTCTCGAGTTGCTTTCAAGTGAAGAATGTGTTCATTTGAACTTGGGAAGAAAGTGTACTACTGCCATAACTATTAATACGACATAATTGCACAAATTTATTCCGGTAGTTCGGTTATAAAATTATCCACCATACTTAAGAAAATCTAGGTTAGGTTAGGTTAGGTTAGAGGACGTGTACTTGTCAACTGTGACAAGTACAGTAACCGGAGGTCGAATTGACCCATTGTACAACGTCCGAGCTTTTCACACCACTCGTGTTGTGTGCGTTAATTTTATACATGAGTAGCGGGACCTACAGTTTAAAGTCGACTCCGAACGACAGATTTTTGAGAAGCTTTTCATGGCAATTTTTACTCTCAGAGTTTTTGCCAGAAATCTGCTGAGAGGAAGTCGCTGAAGAAATATTTTCATATTTTCGTTTTGATGTCTGACCTAGGATTCGAATTCGGGCCTTTCGTCTAATAAGCCGACACACTACCTAGTAGACCACGGCGGCTATCTCTTTACTATAAATCTATAGAACTTGGTTTCCTTCGAGCACGAAACTATGGATGAAAACATCGTCGTATAAAAAGATGGTAGTCTGGCCTGAGTTGTTGATGCTTTTAAATCACTTAGGACTGAGGGCGAAAGTTCTGTTGGCATACAGGAGACCGATGGCGAAGCCATGTCACTGACTTCTGTGTACTTATAGCAAATATCCCGAACTTACCTCATACCCCATAGGTAACAAAAATCAAAATTGTATTCCCAAAGTCTAGAGATGTTAGGCCCATATGTTTATCACCTCCTTTAAAGAAAATACTGAAATGGTAAATTGCCAGCCAAATATTTTAAAGAGATCAACGTACGTAATGCTTGACCGAGAAACGGCTCTTAGCTCCGGCCTTGCATCATAAACAATACAGTCTCGCATAAACTTCGCTGGCATTGAAGGTGCATATTAATAACATCAGACTTCTTTGTATTATATGGGGAAGTATATAGTAAGGATAAGTAAAGCCAAGATTAGAAGAAATGTACACTTTTCAGAACTCGTCAGGGGTGATTGCCACTATCTTCGTCACTATGGAAATTGCTTATGGCAAATTCCCTTAAGATAGTAGATTGTGCTGGCGATCTATCCTTAGATGTCTGTGGCATGTACCTTGAAATACTCGCGGAGCAGATTAACACTGTTTTCGAAACGCCCTGATGCTATTTTCTAAGAAATATAAGATCTTGGTATTACTCAGTTTTTCGCTCGTACATGCGCAAATAGGTATGAGAACCTTATTCTAGATGTACATGGTGGAACACTGGGGAGTTATAGAAAACAGCATTGGCCGACATAACAAAATTTATGTGGTCCATCATTGACAACTTTTTTCTCTTGAATAAAACGAGGCAACATAATTGCCCTGAGGAAGTTTCTTAAGTGGTGTACCTAATGAGATTATGTGTGGTGTTGGAGACTTTTTTCTCTTGAATAAAACGTGGTAGAATATTCAATCTGAGGAGGTTGCCTAAGGCTCAATTGAACTTAATCTAGCATTCCTTTATGACGAACAAAATTAGGAAATTTCTATACATGTTTCGTAATGTTCATGCATTCTTCTGGATGCTACGAGCTTCATGAAGAGGAGGATAGGTTGAGCCAACTCTTAAGCAAGTGTAGGAATCAATGAGTAAAATTCCGTATCAATTCACTGAATCAAATATCAAAATATATTTTCAATGGGGATAGCCATTTGTAGATAACGAAAGATGGCAACCCTAACACTCTAGAATTTGCAAAAATAGAAAAATCACTTGGCAATGATAATATTTTATTGCTTCATGAATATTTTGTCCTTCATAAAACGCCTGATTGAAGAGTTAGAGCTATGTTTACATAAGAAATTTAATTTTAAAGAAATTTGATCGAATTACTAGCTCCCTAAAAGACTATTTGAAAATAAAAAAGCCTCGTTAAAATATATTTTCTTGATTTTTTATTTCTTTTTTATTTTCTTTTGTTTTTATTGCATCATTACCGGAAATACGTCAGAGTCATATTTAATTTATTCTTTTTAAATTTTTTTTCTATTTATTTTCGTTTCTTATATTCTAATATAAAAATCTGGCCGCATGGTGCCACAACAACGTGTTATAAATTTTAAATAGAATTTTTAAATACCAAAAAAAAAAAACAACAACAACAGCAACAGCAAGAAATATCCAAGAAATTTACATTTTTAACCTGGGAATAGTTGTGTGTTTGCAAAAAAAACAAAAAAACGGAGGAAAACAGACATTAAAACTACCCTTAAGAACAACAACAGCAACAACACTAACAAGAGAATTTATTGTTCATTTTTTGTGAGTATTTAGTCTAGCAACAAAAACAAAAAAAACTATTCAACAGTTTTTCCAAAACAAATACTTTTAAGCACACACACACAGAAAGAAATATACAAAGTAGAGGAATATTTGTCACATTATTTAAATATGAGAGCATTTCGTTGTCTCTCGTTTTGCTTTTTTTCGTTTTTTTTTTTGTTTACTCTCTGCAATAGAGAAGAACTACTCATTGAGTCAGCCAGTCGGGCATTAATATTTTCGTTTTTTTTCCTGCATGATTTTGTTTTTGCTCTGTCTTGTTCTTACACTTACTCTATATGTATATGTACATATGTGTGTAAGCGTGTGGCTTGTTAATACAAGCAACAATAAAGATTAAACAAAAAAACGAGTAAAAAATATAAGGAATGTTACAACAATAACAAGAAGAAGAAGACGAAAAAGTGCTGACGTATAAACTTAAAAATATTTTTATGACAATAAATGTCTGTATATATAGAATGGCATGCATATATGTATGTATGTATGCTAGTATGGCTGTGTTCATTTTTTTTCTTTTCATACTTGTTACTTAAGCTTTTGATCAACATTGTTTGTATTGCTGTTGCTTGCTGGCTTTTATACTTGCTTGTATGTCCCTATGCGTGTGTATGTGTGTCTATGTGTGTGTGTTTTGCTTTTTATTTTACAAATTCAAGGACACAGTGTATATTAAATGTTAAATGTCGTAATTTTTATTGATTGTTTTTTTTTTACTCTCTCTTTCTGCTCTTTATTTCTCAGGCATACAGTTACATTCCCCTACACATACACATTGTGATTATTGTTGCTTCGTTTTGTTTTATTGTCTTGTATTTTTTGTTTTGTTTTTTGCTTTTTATTGTAATTGTTCTTCTTGCTTGTTGGGCTTGCTTTATTATTGTTGTTGTTGTAATTTTTATTGACAACAATTTCCTCAATTCCTTTGCCTGCCTACTTGTATGAGTTTCTTTAGTTTTTTTCTCTTTTTTTTAATTTGTTAAGAAAGTGCAAAAAACAAAACAACAACAAAATTTTAATTTCTTTATTTCTTTTTATTGTACTTGTTATTGCTGTTGCTGTTACTGTTACTGTTAAATTATTTTTGATTTCATTTTTAATGTTTTACTTGCGAAAATCAAGAAATTTTTTATGCTGTTTAGCAGCACACGGCATATTCACACAATAGGGTGATTCGTGAAGGAAATTATTTTTAAATTCGTTCATCAAATTCACTGCGGTTGGGAATAATTTTATTGGCCATAAAGGAAGCCATAAGAAATATTTAATTTAAGAAAATAAATTTGCTTTGTGCAACATTAGCTTCTAAAAAATTTCGAACGGACATGTAAACAAACTAAACAGGAAGACGTTCAGTTTAAAAGGTGGTTTTAAACTAGTCGATCTGGCAAGGCTATCAGCTGATAAATTCTTTCATTAAAAGCGCCAAAGATTCACAAGCGACGGACGTTGAAAAACACCCAAAACTGACCACAAAAGAAGTGATTCAAACGTGACCAGTTTTAGAGCACTACGTTGGGATTATGGTTATCACAGTCGACTTAGGTTACGTTAGGTTAGAGGACGTGTACTTATCAATTAAGACAAGTACAGTACCCGGAGGTCGAATTGACCCATTGTACCATTGTAGGTTGGCGTGATAGCTTTGATACCAAAAGCTCACTTAAGCAAGCACAGCGGCCTGTTGTAATGCCACAGTCTCTGTACTGACCAAGTTCTACCAAACTAGGGAAGAAGAGGAAGAAGTTGGTCAGCGCAAGGGCTGTACTATAATCGACTTACTAAGCAAGAAATTAGCGAGATTATAAATAATCTTGAAAACAAATTTTAACTGATTATTGAATGTAGAATGCATTTCAGTGCACGCACTCCCGTTTGTGTTAGAAAATGTGGCGGATAATCTGAATTTCTATATTCCATGGCATTCTCAGCAACTCCTCATTAAATTCAACTCTCACAACAATTAAATTCAGTCGATCGTTTGCAACGACTTAGATATGCTGATTGGATGCTAAGCTAACAGGATTTCAATGCTGGTATCCCACGAACAGAATTTTATGCATTAATGGACGGCATTTTCGACTCGGAAGAAATTTTTATTTCAGAATAATCTAAAAGAACGGTAAATTACAATCTGAAAAGTTATGTCCATATTCGATAAACGATAACGACTTTTTTCCCCCTACAATTGAAAATTATGAACTGAATGCAATGCAGCTTCATTAACAAAATGCCACGAACCATACGACACATATCTTTAATGGTCTGCCAGAAATTGTCTGTACATGTTAAGCATCTTTGTAAGCGTCGTAGTGTAGTACGATAGTGTGTTGGCTTATTAGATGTAAGGAGACTGTTCAAAACCCAGATTAAGACGAAAAAAAATATTTCTGACAAAAACTCTCAGAGTAAATAAAGATTGTCATCAAAAGTCAGTCATTTGTGCGGCCACTCTAGTATAAATTCTTACTAAAGGGTTGATACTGACTGAAGGGTTTGTATTGGCACATTATGTGTGTTATGTTATGTAGCATATAGCATGTAAACGCCTTATAGGCCAGACATTCTACAGTCCCACTGTGTAGCATTTATTTGAGTACTCATTGTATAAATCCCTACTGAAGGGTTGATCCTGACTGAAGGGTTGCATTGGCAAATTTTTTATGTTATGTTATATAGCATGTAGCATGTAAACGCCTTATAGGCCAGACATTCTACAGTCCCTCTGAGTAGCATTTATTTCGGTATTTACAATATGTTCTCGGTGATTACAAAAGTGGTCCATTTAGTTAAAGTTTTCAAAGTGAGAATCCTGTATTTATAAATGTTTCATAAGACTACAGTAGACAAACACTCTATTACCATGAAATTAATTCATAAAGCTCGGTTTCATGTCCTTCGAAAATGTATAAAAAAATTATTTTTTTTTTCGATTCTATCAACAGTTTTTAGAAATATTACGCCCTCCTTCCATGTTCTTTCACTAAACTACGACTCTGCTTTGTATATAAGTTATAAGTTCTTTTTCTTCTTTATTTTTTCTTTTTTTTTTCCTAGTTTCAAGGAATTTAAATTAAAATATAAGAAGAAATTTTTTATGAATAAAAATCACATGAAAAATGTAAAGAAAAGAAACAAACTGGCCTACGGTGAAATGGTTTTTCTTTTTTTTACAGTTTTTTTTCGCTTTCTTTCAATAATTCTGAATAGCCAAAGCATAAGAAGAAAGGAAAGAAAAAAGAAAAGAAATGCAAACGAAATTAAAAGTTTCCACTTCATTTATTTTATTTGTTTAAATTGAAAAAGAGTATTTAACAAGAAAAAAAAACAGAGAAAAAGAATTATTTTTCATGTTTTTTATTATTATTTTAAATGCCAAGTGAAATTGAAAAATAAAGAGAACATTTAATTGATATTTGGCACAAACTACAGACGATAACCAAAGTATGACGCTATTAAAGGAAACTTTTTAACGAAGAGACTGTGTTGAGGGGAAGAGAACAGAAAGCATAATACTGACCAAAACTCAATAGTAGCGTTAGCTTAACTTAATAATATTATAACCATCCTCGTACAATTTAAAATAAAAAAATTTAAGAATTGAATTCGTTTAGCTCCTAAGCTTTCAAATTCCAATTAAAAACCCAATGAAACACACCTAAAGTGTGAAATAACACAGAATGTTCAATGAAATTTAAAACATATTTTAAGGGGCTCACTGAAGCGTATACGTAATATTTATAACAGAGTGTACATTACATAGTACAATAATTAATATGCCACATACGTCACCAGCATACCAACTGTGTAACGAAATTTATTTACATTTTGGATTACATGCTTAGTGTTGTTGTTGTAACCAACAACTGTTATAATTTATTTCTAAGAAAAAAAGGTAGAACGAGAGAAAGAAAAAAGAGAAAATTACACAAGAACAGGAAATATATTAAATCTTAATGAATTTTTTTTTGTTTTCATTTTTTTGCAAGTGTGTGTGTGTATGTGATTAAAGCATATGGGTGTGTCAAAAGAAAATAAAACGAAATAAAAAAGGAAGAAGAAAAAGAAAAAAGAAAAAAATTTTCTATTTCTGTTATTATTTCTCGTGTATTGTTATAATTGTTTAATATTTCTTTCATGTCCTTTTTTTTAATTAATTTTAAACAACAAAACCAGCAAGACAGAGTCATGTTTCCTTAGAAGGAAAAAAAACAAAAAAAAGAAAGAAATTTTATTGTTTCAGACAGCTTGAGAATGACATAAAATAACGCAGAGTAGACAGTTTTTGTAGCACGTTTTACATGAGGAAAAAGCATAACACAAACGAAAGAAACAGAAAATCTGGTAATTACTAATTAATTATGAACATTTTAACTATCAATAGAAAAGTATTAGGGATAGTCATACTGTAGTAAAAATATCTTCATTGGTTGACAATAAAAAAATAAAATTGAGAAGGTTTCTGTTTCTGTTAGGCTGCTAAGAGAAAATGAAAATGAAAAATAAACGAATAATTACTGATAATTATAGAAAACATAGGAGGAAGAAAGCATTGCTTCATCGTGCCATAGAAACAGTTTCAACATTCTGTACTATGGTGGTCCACCAACACGAACTTAAAGTTCTGATTGCTTTATTACACACCTTCTACGTGTAAATAACCGCCTCCCTCGAATAATTTTTCATTTAAAATGAAGAAAAAATTGCTAGAATTAAAGAAAATTTGCCAATAACATGTCAGCACCTTCTCAGATGTACGTAAGGGAAGCGGGAAAAGTGAAGAAACATAAGAAATTTGAGTTGTGCCGATGTAGGAATGATGCTCAAAGAATTTCTCAAAGGGTTAAGCATCTAACCAAAGATTTCAAGCATGAATCAACTTCCTGCATGAATGCAGACGAACACTTAGATACAGATTCGCAAATGCTGCTGTTTCTCAACACTACTGCGATGGCGACAGCAATTCTTCCATTAGAGCTTATGATGTACCAAACCCAGTCGATAATGCCGACTGTGCATATAATACCCACCCCACTCAGAAGGTTCCGTCCAGCTATGAAGAGGTCAAAGTTGCAATTCTGCAAGTTAGGAACTATAAATCTGCATCTCCTGATGGCATGCCTGTTGAATGCTTTCAGGCCGCAGGTAACGAGCTAGTTGGGTGCATGCATCAGTTTATTTACTAAATATGACTAGAGGGAAAGAAATCCTGCAAACGTTTGGTAGCGCAGTGTCTTCCGTTCACTCCTGAAAAGGAGAAAACCTATGACATGCCCCAACTACAGGGGTACAGGCAAAACGTAGTATACGTCGTCAACAAGAAACCACATACGCTTTTTAATATCCCAGATTACAGTCGACAACTATACATTCGCTAATGTCAGTGAATTTGTTCATATAGGCTCCCAGCCGTTACCAGCAAAAATTTGGTAAGTCTGGAAATCCAACTTGGATAGGCAATTAAGTAGCAGAGTCCTTAATCGTACGGCAAAACTACTACTCTAAAAGTCTTCATTAAGGAATTTAGATAGTCTCCAATCCCTAATCAAGAGAGAAGTTATATCCAAACACATGGCTCCTAATTGGTACTCACGTATTATGATGCTCTCAATGGCAGTCTTGAGGCTGTATTATTGTCCGTGGGGGCGTTGGTGGACACATGATTCCCATGGATGGCACCGTAGGGTGTGCCATCATGGCTTAACTCACGTTAAGCCCTGGACTAATGCTTTAAAAGTCGTTCTATCTGCCCGTGTAGTCTCTCTGGCTGTTAAGTGGCGATGCGGCAGCTTTAAGAGTATTCGAGACAACAGTCCCATGTAAGATATTTTTTCATTCAGCGTGATTTGGCAATAATTCCCGCATACGGTAGAACAAAGATCTGCACGGACACAGACATGGACAGTGTGCATGGACGTAAACACCCTGCGATCGCACCGACACGACTTATTGTTCGCATGGAAGAGAATGTTCCACCGAGATTATTGCTGCGGATGTTAGCGAAGTTGGTGGTGAAAACAAACTTGCCTGCTTTGCATAGACCATATCAAGGAGACCCAGTAGTTGATTGATGTGACCAACTGGTAAAGGCCAGTGATAAGCAAAAGTGGCAAAAAAGATCTTAAATCTAATTACGAAAGTGGAGAACAATGATTGAACATTTCATGGCTATTTGATTCGTTATAAAAACAAAATTAACCAACAAAGACTTGCTTATGACTGATCGAAGCATTAGGATTAAAGCTTTCTATAGCATTGCGTTCTAGTGAAGGACTAGGCACAACAGTAGAAGATGACATATACAATATACTCATCGTCTTTATACTTTTCGACTGACCATAAGCAATCGGCTCAGTTTACAGTCTAAGTTGTCTCCTAAAAACAGATTTACATACATACATACATAATTGGCCATTACAACCCTTCTGTCAGGATTACGGCCTAGCTCCTCAACACCTCTCATGTTGTGTGCGTTAATTTTATACATGAGTGGCGGAACCTACAGTTTAAAGTCGACTCCGAACGACAGGTTTTTTGAGAAGGTTTTCATGGCAATTTTTACTCTCAGAGTTTTTGCCAGAAATCTGCTGAGAGGAAGTCGCCGAAGAAATATTTTCATATTTTCGTTTTGATGTCTGACCTGGGATTCGAACTCGGGCCTTTCGTCTAATAACCCAACACACTACCTACTAGACCACGGCGACTTAAAACAGATTGCACATTAGTTTATAAACGCATTTATCTCATTCAAAACATTCTGAACACCCTGTATTCGTACATATATTTTAATTATAAAACGAGTTGATTAAGTTGCAGTGCATAAATAATTCTTTTTTTTTGTTCCTGATGCTGATGCTATATTAGAAGAGACGGGCAACATCAGCAAATACACATCAACAGCATCTGTTGATGCTGGTGACGATGATGACCTTCTTTTTCAAATCATTTAACTCTTGCAGTTGTTCGCCTTCTCTTACTCTCTCTCGCCCTCGCTCTTTCTCTGTTCTTTTTTTCTGTTTCTTTCTGCATTTTTTTATTTTTCTATCTGTTGTACTTAAATAATTTTGTCGTAAATTGTATCTTCATTTGAGAACGTTGACAAGCAGTAAATGACCCACAAAAATGGTGGCCATAAAAAGTTTATTTTTTGAAAAAAAAGAAAGAGAAATACTCAAGACTCGTATGTATTTATGTGAAGGGGGTATTAAAGAAATACACATATAAACACAGAAACATATGCATTCACATAATCAGAGACGAGTGGTAAAGAGTTCTATGGAAACGAATAAGGGTAATACCCCATCCAAGCCATGTTCTAATATTTTTTGATCGCTTAAGAAATAAAAAATAATTCTTGAGAAAATCTATTAAAAAAAATTAAAAACGATTTTCATTCGTTTTTATTTACAAAAAAACCGTTATGTTATTATGCCATGAGTACTTTAAAAGTGCTTAAAATAACACGAAATCACCCATATTTACATGAATCACAAGCACATATGTATGCATGTGTGCGCGTGTATGCCTGCATGGATGTAGAGAGCCCTTATATGCTCGTATGTATACAACACAGCCATTTATTTTGTTAAATAATAAAAATGTAGGCTAACAGCCTAGAAGGGTTAAAGAAGTCGTAAAGAGAGCGTAAAAGAGAGAGTAACAGAGAGAAGAGAAAGATGCATTGATAATGTATGTATGTTTTACTGTTAATTTATGAACACCAAACAAATACAAGTGAAATGTTAGTGTTCAACAACAATTTAATTTCAAATACCAGAACATATTTTATGAGTGCCAGTGTTGGCACAAATAGAGAGGAGGAGAGAGAAAACTTTTTGTGACAGGCATTAAAATATTTTCAGTATAGAATGTCAAGCACTTCTAAATAAGAAAATAAAACAAAAATTTTGATGTTTTTCTATCTCTTACTGTAGAGAAATATTTCCAATAAGAGGAGCTCTGCATCATGTTTCAGATAATGCAGAAATAACCTGATATAGGTAAACTATTGTTACGATAATGAAAAATCACGATACTGGGTTGTTTGGTTTTACATCGCTTAACATTAGAATTATGAACAATAGCTACATAAACAAAACAATGCAGAAAACAAATCTGTTTACAAATTATTGCACTGCTTAATATAAAACCAAATACCAGCATAGAAGAAATGGTAAACAAGGAAACAAAAATACAACAACAAACGCTGCAAGAATATAAAAGGCAAAGCAAAGCAGCAGAGTTAGTGAAGTTCAGTCAGTCTTGTGTAAAGACGTGGTGCGTTTGAAGAGAGTAATCGTGGTTTGAAGATTTCCGTTACAAATATCTGTCGAATAATTGTCCAGTAATTGTTATTGTTTATGCAAAGGGTAGAAACAAAGGAATAACAAGGAAAAGCCATCAAGTTGTGAACAGTGGCACACGAGCTCATATTTTAAACGTTTTTAAAAGGTAACACTATTTTTGGTTAAGGTATGCTTGAGCTTACCATATACATTCTTATAATGAATTATTGGAACACATTCTTGGCAGCTGGGATACTAACGGGTTGCATATCAATTGTTAGGCAAGAAACTGCCATTGTTGAAACTGAACAGCATCCTCAACTTTGTCAAGGCAATAAGCTTGAAGAAGACTTTATAGGGATACCTTGTAAAATATAAGGGGACTGCTAGTAGTCTAGTAATTAGCCTCAATTCAAATCCCAGGTCAGTCAGACAGCTCCAACTAAACGAAATATGAAGCAGTTTTCTGGCAAAAACTCTCAGGCTAAATAAAAAATTGCCACGAAAAGTTTTTCAAAAAAATCTGTCATTCCCAGTTGACTTTAAACTGAAGGTCCCACATCTCACGTATAAAATTAACACACACAACATAAGTGATCTGAGAAACTAAGTTGTAATCCTGTCTAAGGGATTGTAATGCGCAATTATGTACGACGATAGAGCAGTACTAAGTCACCTTTTTACTAATAAAATAATCGCAATTTATTATAGGTTTTAGGATGGGAAGAACAAACACGTATCTAGAGAGAAAAATTATGATGCATTAGGACAACATTGTTTCAGGAGCCACTATATACATATATAAGTAAATAGAGGAGATTGCTAAAGATCGTTTTGGTTGCAGTTCTTGAGTATATCCGTTCGACAATATACTACAAAATGGTGTCAGATTGATCCGTAGTCTCCAGGACGTCCTAATCCCAAATGCAATTCACTTCAAATCCTTGAAGAAACGAAAGGAATGTACTTACAAACTACAGCTGGATAACAAAACAATTGTAACAAATCTTGGAACTGGCTAAACAAGCTACATATCAGTAAATAAACTTGATTTGTTGAGTATCACTTCAGTTCCCTGTCTGTCCCCAAATAAATCACTTTTTTATTGAAAGAAATATTGTTAAGAAAATGATCAAATATTGTGCCTCTAGAAATGTTTTACGCTTGTATTACAATATTTTTTATATGTACTAATATTGCCATTTGAAATAAAATTTATGGCGTAAATGAAAAATGAATAAGAACAGACCTCCATTATATTTAACATTTTCCACATGGACACCCACTGTTTAAAATATTCTCTCTCTCTCACTCTCCCTTTCACCTACAAATTCAATATGAAAAATAGCCTCAACAAATATATAAAACAACAACAATAACAACAACAATAATAACAACACAATGTAGATATTTTTATAAATTAGACACAAGTATTTGTTGTTGTGTATGTGTCTATGTGTGTGTGCGTACATGTGTTTGTATTCGTATTCTTTTGTTACTTTTATTAGTGGCTATTGTTACCTAAAAAATCTCCTTTATTTCTAAAAAGAACAATGAGACTCTGTGCTCTCTTCCTATCCACCTCTCTCATATTTTGATTTATTTCTGCTACAGCTACAGATAGGTTTGTATGTGTGTAGAAAATCTTGGTGGTTTTATTTTCATAAAACATGCGGTAGTAGTAGTAGGAGTAGTAGTGGTACTAATAGTAGGCGGTGTAAGTAGCAGTTGTAAAGGGTTTTCCATTTTTTTCGACCTACAAAAGTAAAGTTACATGAAATACACGCAAAGCTATAATTTCGATGAAATTTTTTATGTGATTATAACGTTTGGACCTGGCCATTATATGCCAAACACAGTGTCGCATCTGAATTGAAGCTGTGGTTCCATTTGTGATAGTTTCCGTTCACTTTTTCGCATAGTTTCGCCTATAGCAGCTACCATAACTTAATGAATGTGGCTACTAAAATGCTGCAATGCTATGAAATGATGTGTATAGGCAAGGTAGCCCACAAAAAAATCTATTGTTGCCACATCGCAAGATCTTGATGGACAATTGACGTCCCAAAAAACATGAAATTATTCTTTCTGGAAATCTCTCCTCCAATAAAGCCAAAATCGGTAGCACGGTGTAGATTGTGGCCTTGCCCTGATGAAATCACATACCAGCTTGTTTATAATCTTCAGTTATAGGTCAAAAAAAGTCGATTATCATACTGCAATAGTGATTTAAATTAGTGGTCTTGGTTCTTCCGGGAATATTTTCTATATTTATAGATTGAAATGCGCTCTGAATGAAAAATCCAGACATACTTTATTCTAGACTATGCATATCTTTAGTCAGATTTTTGAAACCATTAAAAGGCGAACCCATTAGTAGTAATTGTTATTCCCGTTGTTGTTGTACCCAGTTTAGTTGTAACGCCCGTTTTTATTATTTCAGTTGGTATTTGTATTTATTTTCTCTTCTTCTGTTTTATTTTTTTATTTCTCATAGCACACACATACATACTTATACAAACTATAGCTGCAATAGTGGCCATAGTTATGCTTTTTTGCTTTTTTTGTGAGTATAATTAATAAATAAATAAAATAAATGGTTTTTCTTCGAAAGATAAATATTATTTTTAGTTTTTGTTTCCTTTTTTATTTCATATACTGTATGAAAAATTTATTTATTTTGTATTTTTTTGCCAAACAATTCCCACAAATCATCAACATCAACATCAACATAATACAACTGACCGACTGGCCGTATGCAAAAAAAACCTAATAAATACCAAACACTACACAAATCCACTCTTATTAATACACGAACAACAGAAACAAAAAAACAGTAGAGAGGGAGAGAGAGAGAGCAATTTGTGTATGTGTGTGTGTTTGTTTGCATAGTTTTAGTTGTTGTTTATGGTATGATGATTGAAGCAAAACGTAATTTTTGCTGATTTTTACTGCTCATTTTATGCTCAACCCTCTTCCTTTTGTTCATTCATAATCCATATCACAATAACGGGTGATTTTTTTTAATCATTTTTCGTTAAAGAAAATAAAATATGGAAGGTATGTACATGAAATACTCATTTATCAGGATAAAAGAATTTCTTCTGCTATTTGTTTTTGAACGATTATTTCATTCTTGTATTGTCAGCGGCTGAAGAAGTATTGTCAGCGACTACATAACGTGAGTAGTCCATCTAAGCATTGCATTGCATTATTGGCCTTTAGAGTTCTTTAGTCAGGATTACGAATTGACTTCTCAAACATGTTGTGTGCAATAATTTCATCTAAAAGTGACTCGAACGACAATTTAAAACCGAGTCTGAACGACAGATTTGTGAAACGTTTTTCATGGTAGTTTGCAAAGGTGGCCTCACATGTCATGTGAGGTTCCCTATTCCCATTTTGCTACCATGTAACAACGATGTGCACCATTGGAAAGAGGTATCTAACCAAAGTATTACAGGATTTGCTTTCTCTTGTATTACTAGCTTACATGCTAGCTTACTTTATTGGTCGTTAAAAGCCTTTAGTCAGGATTACAACCTCTCTCTCCCACCATCCAGGTTGTGTTTTGTTCATTTTATGCATGAGTGACAAGACTTACAGTTTAATGTCGACTTCGAACGACAGATTTGAGGCAATTTTATTTCTACTCTCAGAGATTTTGGCAGCAGTCAGCTGAGAAAGGAAGCCGCTGAAAAAATTTAAGATGTCTGACCCAAGATTTGAACCACGGGCTCTCGTATAATAAGCCAATACACAACCTACTGGACTATGAATTTAAATTCTGGCCACAGAATTGATTCAAGAGCTTAGAATTAGAAAATGTGCAGTTTTGTAACCGTTTAACGTATTTAAATGGTTCCCTGTTGACCTTGTTCATGTCAATAACTTGTGCTATGGTTCCACTGTGCTACTTTCCTGCTTTATTTCTAATTGCATGCTGTTCTTTTTGTTGTCGTTTTCATTTATTTATTCAATTTGCATACAATTTCCCCAGTTGGTGGTTATTAAATGTATTTTTCCCTCTCACCCTCTCTCTCTTTCTCATCAAATGAATCTCTCCTTCTCTCCTACTACTAGTTTTGCTAGTCGTTGCTTTAATTCAGTTTTGATTTTGGTATTCATTATGCAGGCGCTCTCTCTCTCTCTCACTCTTCCTCTCTCTCTCGCTCTTTTATTGTTTTTGGTTTACTTTCGTATGCATTTAAATAAATAAATTGAATTTTAAATAGACATTAAGAAACTAAAAGTTAAAGACAAGAAGAGAGGGAAAGAGCAACAAAACGAGTTACAATTTATGCTGAATTGAATGGAGTAACAACAGAAAAACACAAAATGAAATGAATGGAAATGAATTGCAATAATCGGCAGTAATGGGCAAAATTTTAAAAGTATTTAAAGCAGCATTCTTTTAGGAGCTAAAATTATTATTATTTTTTTTTTTTGGGTAACAAACAGGATACAAATTTATACTACATATATATTATATATTTATAATTATAGAAAAGGAAGAAAATGGAGCATAAAATGAAACAAATTTCACTGTTTCTAACTATGGGCAACGAAAATATCTGCACCAATAAGTATACTTCAAGCCTGTACTTTCAATACAGCATATTTTCAGGGATTACAAAAATTATTGTGCTATTTTAATCACTTGAAACAAATTAAAGTTTAACTTTACATGATTAAGTTAGAAAGGAAATAAAACAATGGCAAAATAAACAAAAGTTAAGCAATTATTGTCGTGGATATACAAATCGTCTTAAATTTATGGCCTACTTTTAGGGACTACAACGTTGATTTCATGTTGATGTTCTTTAAATCATGGCTTATTCCTTAATATCAGTACAAATGTACTCCATTGTCGCAATCATATTTTATTGTTTCACATTTTTTATATATTTTATATCACGCCCGTTACACATTATCACATTCGATACATTAATAAAATAAAGCGTTGTATTTGATTTTGTAATAATTACATTACATCCGACACAATAAAAGACTATTGTGGCACAAGAATAGAATAAGAGTTACATGAGTACAGCAGATGTGACAGAAATATATAACGGCTGTGACATAAAAATGTTATACTGTAAGCAATGTTACGATGTAAAAAAGACAATAAAGTGTAAGACGATAAATAGTGTATTGTAAATGAATAAAGGGAGGCGTTACATCAAAATATAACGGGTGTCATATGAATATAATGTGCTTCACAGATGAATGTAATGAATTGTGTTACTATGTGTAAGGAATATGTTAAAAAAGACTGAAACAAAGAAACACAGGTAACGGGTGTGTTAATGTAATGTCATGTAAAAGTAAAATAGTACACAACTGAAACGAGTATGTAGAATTTTAGAGAAACAAAGGATTTGATATTTGACATGTCTAAACATGTGTGTAACGGGTGTGACAATGAATTGTTATATAAAAGTATAGTGTGTAGCACAGAAATAGTTAAAATTAAAGTTGTATTCCAAAACGTAAAGTAGCACAGCAGTTTTACAATTGCAGCCCATAAGCATAAGACATGTTAAATAAAAATTATAACGGGTGTGACACAGAAGTGTAATACGTGTGACAAAATGCTTGTAATGGAAGTAATAATAAAATGTTATTTAAAAAGTAAAGTGATGCAACTTTAACAACTGTAATACCAAAGTGTAACGGGTGTGACAAAAAATGTAACGGGTGTGATAAAGATGTAACAGTAATTCAATGTAAAGTAATGGAATAATGAAATATAGAGAGTTGAAACACAGAAATACAACAGTTGTGAAAAAACGTAATGGGTGTGACACGGTAAGATACCGTAAAGTAAAGAAATTCACAAATATAGAGAATGTAAAACAAAAATGTAATGTGAGTAGGGTTGCCAGATTCCGATTCGCAAAATGCTGGACATTGGGTTTTAAAAAGCTGGACAAAGCAAAAAAAAGCTGGACAGAAAAAAATACTGAGAAAATGTTAATTTTGGTTTTGTGTTAATAATTTTTATTAAAATATCCATTGTATGTATGTAAAGACATCAGCTGTTCAAGTGTTGAGGCATTTTGTCAGTGATGATAGAAGAAGGAAATCATAACTTAGTTGTATAACAAATATTCAATCAGTGTTGGCTAACATGATTTGACAAAGATAACATCAAAATTATTGCCCATGTTATTGCAGTGTAAAAAAAAGTTCTATTTAGCTGGACAAATCAAATTTTAGCTTGAAAGCATCAAAAAAGCTGGACAATCCAGCCAAGTCCAGCCAGGCTGGCAACCCTAAATGTGAGTGATACAAACAAAAGAGGAGATTGGAAATATTAAACAGGATAAATATTTTTTTTCTCATTTTTAACAATTTAAGCAAGCAGTTGTCATGTTTTTGTATGAAATCTAAGTCTCCTTTTTCTGTTTTTTTTGGTTAGTTAAGTGTTTACATAAAAAGGATCATATCTTAAAACAAATTTGTTCATCTGCCAACATAAGTGGCAACCTTTTTTATTTGCTTCACCAAATCAAAATTAAATGTCTCTACAATCACTGTGATGTAATACAAAATTATTACAAAACATATTTCATTTAATCATCACAGCATTAAATTTGTTTTCATTCATTTATTTATGAAAGTCCCATTTTAAATATTTTTATTCTTCCGGGAATTCTGCGGGAGGGGGATGCACCTCAGCATACCGTATGTGCTGTTTGGAAATTCATTTTCTGTTTTCATAAATATTTAAAAAGGCCTGTCAAGTATTCAATTTAAATTGTTCATCATCATCAGTCGTTTTATACGTTACAACAACAACACCAACACATACTTTGTTGTAAATATTACAACAATAACAACAATTTGCATTTCATTATTAAAATTTCAAAATAAATTGTGATAGGTTTTGTTGCTAATGGCTTTTCAAAACACACACACACGCACTCAATCTAAATTTATAATTATTTATTCTCTCTCACACATACACACATATACACACATTTTAATGACTTTTAATTCGTAATTGTTTCTTTTTTATTGTTGGTTTTTACAACATTTTTTTTTTGCAAATCCTTTTACAAATGTTTTTAATAGAATTAAATTCTTTTAATTGAGAGAAATTAAAATTTGTTGAATAATTAAAATTAATTCTTTTTTATTTCAATTTTAGAGTGTGATTGATTTTATGGATTTTAATTTGAATAAAAACAGCAGCAACAGCAGCAACAGCCAACAACAACTGCGGTAAAATGCTGTGTGAGGTACGCCACGGCGTATGATTTATTTGTGTGGGGAATTCAATAAATTTACATTCAACAATCATACGTCAGGGTGTTCTTCGCAGAGAAAAATATGCTGATTTTATAAGATGAGTGATTTGACGCGTTTGTATAGAAAACAAAAACTCACTCAATTTTACCTGTTTTTGTAAGACAAACGATTAGAGACGAACTGCTATTTGTGTGGAAAAAATACTCAAAAAAAAACACTCTTGTGTCTGAAATCGTTTACATACATATATACAAATTTGGTCATTACATCCTTTTAGCAAATGAACTGGGCAGAAAGGGCACGACCATCGAACTATGTATTTAATTCTTTACATTAGGGGTTCCTTTGGGCACCTTCAAGCTTATAATTGACAATGCATTCGTGGACCTTGTCAACAGTAGATAGACAGCTTCGGACACGTGCAGAACGGCGCAGAAAATCTGGCCAACGCTGGATAGGCGGCGCGCGGCAGCTCTGCTTTAAACTTCAAAGAAGTAGGCTCAGCACTGTCGTTGAAGTTATTACAGGGCATTGTACTATAGGAACGCATGCGAGGCGTTGGACACCTTGTAGATTAGGCACATGCCCACCACTTTGTCGGAGGAGAAAGAGGCACCTAGCTGGATCTGGATGAACTGTCATGCATGGATATTGGCAGTCTGAGTCGCTTCACTGGAAGCTCCGAGTGGTTCCTGAACTAGGGGAGAATGTGAAACTGCAGTACCACAATGGGCGTGTCCTTTCATGACTCCATCAAGGGGACAGCCACTTCTATCCACCTACCTACCTAACCTTTTAGTCAGCATTACAGCCTAGCTTCTCACACCACTTATGTTGTGTGGGTTAATTTTTTATACACGAGTTTTTGCCACAAATCTGCAAAAATATGTTCAATTGATGCAATGGAAGTGCTTTAAGTATCACAAAGATTTTGAAAGAAAGGTTTTTTATGTGGCCAGACATTAAAGTCTGTTCCTGATGTAAAAGTGGAGACATCACTGGAAAGTATACATAAGTTACGAGATTTTCAATGTACTTCACATAGCTATGACTCAACTTTACTAAGTACGATTGTATTCACACATTTCTTGATAAATATTAATGACCGTAAAGTCTCAAGGATCAATTTTATCAGCTTTTGGTAAATTAAACAAATCTCTAGGAACGGACTACTTTATATGCCATTGAAGTTAATGTTTTTTTTTTTTGTAATTTTATTTTCTTATTTTTCTTACCTTTTTTGCCGATATTAACGATTTCCATTTAAATTGAAGGATAATATTCAAAGAAATGCACTTTTTCTGCAGCTTAATTATTTTTTATAATAAACTATTGAAGCTTAGAATTTATTGAATATGATTTTTAACTTTTAAATAATTCACAAAAAAATGTAAAATTTAACATTTTAAATATTTAGGAATAATTTTTTTTTACAAAACAATTTTAGCAGATTTATTTATTTTTATTAATTTTTATTATTTTTTTCTATTTTATTTTTTTATTTATTATGCCATTGAAGTTAAATTCGTTGAACTATTTACACACTTTATAATTATAAAGCAATTTTTTTTTATTTATTTTATTTTTCTTTTATTTTATTTATAACGTAAAGTATTGTATTTAATGCATTTAATGAAAATCAAACTGAAATCTACAGCTTACACTACAATAAAAACTGTTTTTTTTTTATTTACACTGCCTAACAAGAAAAAAATGGTATTTTTAAGGATCTCTTTTTAAATTTTTTAAAAAATCTTTTTTTTTAATTCTTTTTTATTATATTTTTATTTTATTTAATTTTCTAAATTAATTTCATTTATTTTTCTTTTTTTTAATTTTCTGCAAAGAAATAAAATCAAATTTTTCAATTATTAACATTTTTTTAAATGATTTTATTGTGTAAAAAACATTATAAAAGCACTCTTTCAACTTTATTAGCACTGGGGTTTAAAGCATATTTTTAGGTTCAATTGTATTTTCCATTCTCATCGCATATCCTTTGCCTTCATTGCAAAACTCAACACTTGATATTTAAGCACTTTATACAATATTTCTATATTTACACGCGCTCATCACGTTCTCTCTCTCTCTCTCTCTCTCTCTCTCTCGTTCTCTCTCACTCTCCCTTTCTGTTGTTAGTTTTCTTTTATGTATTGACTCATGAATTCATTTTATGGCACTAAACACACACTTACACTTACACTCAACACTCACTCATTCCTTTACTTATGATCCTATAAATATAACTGCATATTAATAAACACACACACAACGCAACAACAACAAAAATACAATAAATTCCGTTAGTTTTTTTCGCTTAATATTCATACCCTTTCCCTACACAGGCGTATGCATTTTTTTACACTCTTTTTATAGCACTTTACTAGTACTAACACTTACACACATATATATTCACACACTGTTTTTCCATTTTTAATATTAAAAAAAAAATAATAAAGAAATCAAGTCATGCATGAATAGCTGTGAGAAATCATACCATAACACAACATTCTAGTAGCAGCAACAGCAACAACAGCAATATATAGATAACTGTACATTTTCCATACAAAATAGCAGTTTATACATGTGTGTGTACATATTTTATGTTTGCACTCGTCATCATACAACACGTTTCTCTAACACATTAACTGTTACTGATACGTAGAGTTGGACAACGCAAGGCAACACTGTGTAACTTCTTATAAAACGCGTTCAACTTTTTTTCTTTTTCTTACTCTTTTGCTGGGTATGCTCCTTAAGAATTTTAGTTTTTCTTGATTTTTTCTTTTTTTTTGTTGTTTTTTTTTTTTTTAGGAAAAGAAAAAATTTTTTCTTTTTTAAGTTTAAAAGTTGGCCCGCTCGAGTTTAACGTTGTACTGGTGACTTAAAGACACCATGACACAGTGACTGACTTAAAATAAAATTTTATCAAACCGAACTCAAAAAATCTACATTTTAATAATGTATGGCTAATTTAGCGTTTTTTTTCCAAAAAACGTTTTTTCTTAATTGAAAATAAAAAAATTTTTTGCTTTGATACGAAATCGAAAACAAACGATTCTTTTGAAAGAAATTCTCAAAAATATAGAAAGAAAATCCTAAAGTCCATTAGTTCATAATAATTTTCGAAGGCAGTTAATCTGCTACAATGCCAGAAAATAGGGCCACACTTCGCCCAAAAAAAATTAAGTAAAGGAAAGTTGTATCTCCTTCCGACCACAGTTAATGCTGAAATAACGGCCCTAGATATGCCATGGAATGCAATTGGCTAATGTGAGTAATTGGCCAAGTAGTGCCATCCATTGATCTGGTTATGGGCAGTGTAGCTTTAATGACTGGATAACTATCACTGCCTATATTTGCTGTTTTAAAGCGCTTTCTAAGGCGTTGATTACTTGCTTCTGCTAAAAAAAACGGACCTGAAGACGACAGAATCAATCTGCTTTAAAATGCGAGTGCTTCGGGATTGTTAGGAAGCCCTTAAACCGAACCGGATAAGTCTTTCTTAAGCTCCGAGTCATAGTAATATTCCTGACAAGAAGGTTTTTAATTGATAATGTGGTTGTCCTCTAATCTGCTACCCCTATGAACTCATCGGGAGATGGAGTTTAACTGGCTGATGGAACACAACGTGATATTGAACCCTTACCAGGCCTTGTTATACTAAGTCGCTGATGGAGTTCTAGTAATAGCAATAGGCGATAAAGTATTTTCTCTGCTACTGTCCATACATGTTGTTCTATCATTCAAGGAGAATATTCTTCAGTTTTTATTTTCAACTGATTTGTATTAATTTCTCTGTTTTCAACCGAGGAAAACCCTCAAATTAACCGCCCTTTTACTTTTATTAGCAACACTGTTTATCAAAACTTTTGCTCTGCTCTTTTCACTTTCGTGAGAGTTTGCGTGTACGTGTAGTACACTCGTACCAATGGGCTATAAATGTATATGTATGTACGTAAGTGTGTTAGTAAGCACAAGTAAGGATATATGCGTGAGTATGAGAAACCGACTATAAAGATGAGAGTATTTTATATTTTTTTTTTGTTGTTGTTGTTTTTATATGATGAAACCAACGTTATTCCTGTTTCGTGTGCTGCTGGTATGCACAAGTCAATATTTTGTTCCCCATATTAAGCGTATACTACAACACGAGACACGAGAGTTTATAGGTGAGCGTACGAATATGTTTTTTTTTCTCTTTGTATCATTTTGAGAGTGTAAAAGTATGTGAGAGTAAAAGAAAAGAAATTGTGTTGCGTGTTCTATTATCGTTGTTATTATTATAATTGTAACTATCGTTGATGTTGTAGTTGTATTTGCTGCTACGCTGCTACTGCTGTTAGTGCCTCTCATGTTGTTTTTAAAAATAATTCAACATTTATTGCGTGGAAATGGGTGAGTACAATACATGTGTATATTTTATGTTAGCCAAGGTATGCAAATACAGTATATGTGTGCGTATAAGGAAGCTTTAGGTATGAAGAAATAGTGTTACCATATCAGCTTTAGATTCTTGAAGGAAAAAAATATTTTTTCCGGGTTTTTTAGAGCTTCTAACCGTAATGAAGGCACATATTTTCGGAAATCCTTGAAGGGGATTAGATTTGCCAAGTTTATAGAGATTAAGAGACCAAAATGTGTCTTTCGAATAGGCTTCAGGGATCCATAACAAAGTATTAAACTTGTGGTTAATTTCACTTCTGGCAGTCCCTTTGGTAAACTAGGTTGTCATCCTGACTGAAGGGTTGTAAGGATCAAGTAATTAAAGTGCCTTGAAAGATAATAAATTTACCAAGGCTAAGGAGATTAAGACGGCAATGCTGATTGAGGTAAAGACTTTACCAATAATAGTTAACAAATGTGTTTTAAGGATTGATAAAAGCTTGGGTTCAAGAGTATTATAACTGAGGTGGATTACTTTAAAAGCGGTTCAAAACGTGAATAAAAAAATATTAGGAATCCATGCAGAAAATGTCGTTTATTCTTCAATCCGAAGTTTACAGCAGCGACACATGTATTCAATTCAAATGGGACGACACACAGTAGCATAGTCTTAGAGTCGGCAGTGTTAAGATGGACTTCGGATCAGTGTAACACTCTCTGAGCCATCTGAATCATTGCTCTGTGTTGGAATATACGATCATATTCTACTGGACCTCAAGTCCTGCTGGAATTTAAAGCAATGAGCACACAAATAAGTCTAACATTAGAGGAGCTTTTACAGCGCTGATGGGTCAAGAGCACGCAACAAAAGAGAACATAGGCAGGAGGGTAGTTACTGCATATAAGAAGATGTAATTCTTGTAATAAACCATCCAGGCATTATGGATTTGAGGAACTTTGAACGTGAAAACGAAACGTTTACGGATTCAGGCCAATGTCCTTGCAAGAAATGAAGTTTCCACTTCTGAAGGAGTAGGAGACATTTATGTGTAATGGAAAAAGGGTTTGAAGGGAGTAAAGGAGGGGATTGAAGATAAACGAACCTTTTACTCGTGTTACTTTCGACTAACGTTTGCATTTCTAACTGGGCATTGTAGAAGCAATGAACACATGCCTGCAAGCTATGTATTCAGTAAGGAACACCAGAAACACATATTGACAACATACAGTTTTCTGAGGTTCATCAGGATAATAATGTTTAGAACAGACATTGCATTTGATCGCTTGATGGCAGTACTTAAGTAGTATTTCCACTTGATTTTATTTCATTTCAATTTCATGAAACAATATAATATTGGAAGAATCATAATAACTTCCTTAATTTTTCATTCGTTTATTCAGAGTCACTTCCACGATGGCAACACTACAACTGAGTACAATTCGAGTTTTACTTTTTACCAACAGGCAGAGAGAGAGGGAGTGAGAGAGCGAGAAAGCACACACGTAAACTCACTTCTTTTTATGTTTTGCTAAACTTGTTGTTTGTTGTTGTTACACAGCAATCCTTTTTTTATTGTTATTGTTGTTGTTGCTATTAAAAAATGTAACGAGAGCGAACGAAAATGATTACTCTGTTGTAGTCGTTTATTTTATCTTTTTGCCGTTTTCTTATTAAAAGAACAACAAAAGCTGTGAATTGGAGCTACCGCGTAGGAAATGTAGGTTAGGTTTTCATTTTCTTTGCTTTTTTTTCATAATTTTCTTTTTTGAATTCGTAAATTAAAGGAAAAAAGAGGAAGAGAAAAATACCTTTATTTTTATTAAAGGTTTTCTATTTTTAAAAACAATTATTTTTTTATTTTTTTTTTAATTAACAATTTTTTTAAATTTAATTTAATCCTCTTTTAATGTATATTTCTTAATATTTATTTTCTTTTCTTTTTTCTGCTTTAATTAATTATTTATTTAAACAATTTTCTTCTTTATTTCATTCTTTCTTTCTTTCACTGTGTATATTTATTTATTCTTGTTTAAGCACACAACATTTCGTTTTGGTAGTTCGTCGGCGACTGAACTGTTCTTCCGATTGACGTAATCCTTATGGTGTTCGCAAATGTATTCACAAAAATTTCCCTGTATTATGTGGTATATTCCTGACAAAACAACTCGTTTTATGTGAATACTCTCTTAGTCTAACGGTTACCTTTTAACATTAATGGAGAGTGTTTAGCGAGCGAGAGCTAAACATATAAGACACTTGTCCTACAACAGTGGTTTGGAAGTTCAAAAATGTGGAAATAATTTTAATTTTGTTTAAAAAAAATTATATGTGAAGTGTTTTTCATTTATGTAAGGACCATAGGTCTGTTCCAAAGCATCTTACTCTTCTTTATGCCTTGTTTTCTCTCAGTTCCATAAATTTATTTCCCCTATGGAGTTGATAGACATACTGTAGCGGGTCTATGGATAGGGATACTCAGCAGAAGGAAAGATAAAGAGAGGCAAAAACTCTTCTCAAGCCAGATGAGCTTGACACCATTAAAACGTTTGTTAGAAAACTACAATAAGAGGAGATTTGAATGATACATCAAACTATCCACAAATAACCCGAGGTTGACAACCGGTCTCCTACTTATTTGCATAGTCTAGTATGTAGTGTGCTGGCTCATTTGATGTGAGGCCACGGTTAAAATCCCAGGTCAGTTGTTGTTGTATATATGTTGCTTCAAACCCAACTTGTAGAGGCTCTGAGTATGAGCATGAATCATCTGAACATATTCTTGGAACCTGTAGGGCATGAATGCATCCCAGAAAGAAACTCTTTTTGGTGAATATAAAGGTAACACGGGGAATTGTCTTTGTTGCCAGCGATACCCTATAAAGTTGTAGGGAAGTACAATATGTTTTATGGTCGCAGTACTATGAATACCTCTTCACTACAAGAATTATAAGCCTTTTAAACGACAGTGTTGTTGAGAAGCTAGGCCGTAATCCTGACTGAAGGGTTGTAATGGCCAATTATGTATGTATGTATGTTGGTAGTCATATAGTACTTTGTATTAAGACTATGAAAAGAAAGCGAGAAAAAGAATTATTATGTTTACTGACATTAGATTAGAATCTGTTTGGAAGGGATTGTCCATTTTGGGCTTTCAAAACACTCACAACGCTTTAATTTCAGCTTATTCGATGTGAGCCTGTGGTTCAAACTCCAGCTCAGGCAAACATTTCTTCTGCGACTTCCTCTCAGCAATATATTGGCTAATCCTTTGAGAATGAAATAAAATTGCAATGAAAAGTTTTTCAAAAATCTGTCGTTCGAAGTCGGCGTTAAGCTGTAGGTAAATGAGAGGTGTGCGAAACTAGGTTGTAATCCTGACTTAGCAGGTTAGAAAGTTAAACGAGGGAGCACATCATTTGATAAAATTGTATACGATCGGAGTAGCAATCTCTTGAGTGCTCAAATGAATCAAGCAAAGTCCCTCACTACCACATACAATACATGTTTATAGAGGATATTATCCTGCAACACCAGCACCCTTAGACCCCTTAGTTTGTAATCCTGACTTACCAGTTAAGAAAGTAAAACGAGGGAGCGCATCGTTTGATAAAATTGTATACGATCGGAGTAGCAATCTCTTGAGTGCTCAAATGAATCAAGCAAAGTCCCTCACTACCACATACAATACATGTTTATAGAGGATACTATCCTGCAACACCAGCACCCTTAGACCCTTTAGTTTGTAATCCCGATTTACCAGTTAAGAAAGTGAAACGAAGGAGCACATCGTTTGATAAAATTGTATACGATCGGATGGATGTAAGAGTAGCAATCTCTTGAGTGCTCAAATGAATCGAGCAAAGTCACTCACCACTACATACTATACATGTTTACAGAAGATGTTGTTTCTAAACAACGACAGACGGCAACAATAGTCTCCAGCAACTCCTGCACCAATACACCAACAACCTGCATAACTGTGGAAACTTAACTAAAGGAACTGAAACAGAATGAAACAGGGGGACGAAGCTTTATGACTTCTTTCTGAAGATAAAATTCACATTTTATTTCTGTTGAACAGTGTTATTAAAACATTTCGCCTAAAACTTGAGAGTGGCAGATTTAAATTTCAATTTCTTACAGTGTATTGTTGGTTGATTTGATTTCTTTGATGTTGTTATTTGCTGTTGCCTGTCACTGTTAAGATTATTTTTTTTGGTTTATATTTGTTGTTACCTTTTTTTTTTAAAGAAATTATTTTGTGTAGTGGTTGTTGTTGTTATTTCCTAACCTAACCTAAAAGGAAATTATTTGTGTGGTCATTGCAGCTTTAAGAGAAACGCGCCAAAAGATATACAAGGTTTACAGTGTAAAAAATATTGTTAAGAAATAAAGAAGATGAATTAGAAACAGGTTTTTAATTTAAATTTCTTTTTTAAATTTCAGGATTTTTTTTTTAATTCTGTAACGGTTAATAAATTTATTCGCTTATTTGAAAATATGCAAATCAGCCGGCTGTATTAACTTAGAATGTTGAGAAAGAGTGAGAGAGTGAGACAGAGAGTGAGAGAAAGTGTTGTTTACATTATTAAAGTTAAAGCTTAAAGTAATAAAAACAACACTTATACAACGACTACAACAACAACAACGCCTGTAAAAATATGAGAAAACAATTCAAGAAGGAAAAAATCCCCATATAATGTTCCTGCATTGCAAACCTGGGAATAAGGGCACACACATACACACACACACGCATAAAAACAGCACGAAGGTAAAAAAAGAAAATCAAGAAACCAAACAAAAAACATCACAGAACAGTAGTGAAACGTAAAGAAAACCTATTAACTTACAATTTCACTTAAACATGTGATATTATGATGCTATCTGGAGTAAGAAACTAGTTGAGTGTGTATGGAAGAGAGACACATACACACACACACAAACACAAAGAGAGAGAACTGTTACTCTCATTAAAGTACAGGAAACTAGAAGAGAAAAATTGGATAATCAAAATAACAACTAAACAACAACCACAAAAACACAAACAATCAAAGGCAAAAATCAAAAAGAAAAGAAAAAGGAAAGTATGGAAATAAATGATGGCAATATGGTTGGTTTGGTTGATAAGCGAGAGTGTAAGCATGCAATGAGAGTGAGAGTGAGTGTCAAAACAAAGCAAAACAAAACAAAACAAAATACAACAATAGTGTGTGTGTTCAAGTATGAGAGTAGGACTAATCTCATGCTAATCACAGTCATAAATTAAATTATTTCTCTTCTCGCTTTTCACTTTTTTGAGTATTTTTCTTAAGAAATATAAGAAATAAAATATGTGCATAGCGGTGTGTTGTATTATTTAAATACATATGTACATATTGTATTAAAAAAAATTAAGTGAGTGCCAGTGGTCAAATATATATGTAAATAGGCCAACAACCAAGAGTTTATTTATAGACTTGTTTCACTCCGTGTTTTCTTACTTTTTTTAAATTGCAAAGAATTTAAAACCTTAAAAAAGAGAGAATTTAAAAAGAGCTTTGAAGTACTAAAAGTTCTTGCAAACAGAGCAACAAAGAAACTAAAAGAGAAAATTTGTAAATCAAATGATCTTTAATAAAAACACAATTAAGGCCTTATGCGACAGATTAACCCTTATGTGCCCAACTTTTTTTTTTCTCGTAAAAACGTGAATTTTTTGTATTTATTTGAATCTATATGGTATACCACACAGCTGATCAATATCTTACCGCTTTAAAAATGGGGCGATAAGCACATATGGGTTGAATGTTTTAAGATAAAAACAAGCATTTTAAAAACATTATAAGCTTTAAAAATTTTTTAATTCATAAGCTGAACTACGCAGGAATCCTAACGCTTAAGACATGGATAGTGTGTAACGCTAGACATGTGCCAAAGAGGTGAAGAACTGAATCATTGGCTTTGTGCCTCTCTTATGATTACCCAAAATGCAATGTCTAGTAACGACTCCAGCAATTGCGTTTAGAGTGCCCTTAGCATTCAACCGACTTTAATGCAAAGTTGCCATAGTCTAGTCGGTAGAGCGTTGGGTTATTAGACGTGAAGCCACGGTTCAAACCCCAGGTCAGACATCTCTAGCAAAACGAAATTTGAAAAAATATTTCTTCGGCCACTTCATCTCAACAGATTTCTGTCAAAAACTTTGAAATGTAATAAAATTGCCATGAAAAGTTTCTTAAAAATCTACTGAATGGACTTTAAACTGTAAATCCCGACAATCATGTATAAAACAAACTCACACAACATAAGTGAGAAGTTAGGTCTTAATTATAACTGAAGGGTTGTAATGACCAACTATGTAGCTAAGCTCTGGCATTCCCAATGTAAGGAACTCAACCAAAAGTTCGATGGTTTTGCCAAATCTGACCAATTTAATCACTCTACAGTTTCTCCGTACCCATTTAATGTGAATGTTGTACTGCTCTTCCGTCTAATTGAAAAACTCACGGCATTCAAAACCGCCCTAGATATCATTCTGTTAGAACCCTTCATAGCCACTAAGGTTCATGTGAATATTATAGCCATTAACAGTCCAAGGTTTCCTTTATTTAATTTTTTCTTGCGGGTTCCTATTGTTTAATCTCACACTGTATATACAGTATATACATACACACTTTATCTCAACTTAATTGTAAGCAATGAAATTCGCTTTAAAAAGCTTAAGAACCACTGTTTAGTGTTTTTTGGTTATAAACCTTAGCAAAAGGTTATCATCATCTATGGATTCAGTTGATTTTGATTTCGATTTCTGTTTTAATTTTATTTTTAAAACTTTACTTTAACAACAGAAAAACAAGAATTAATTCAGAGTCTCAGAAATTTAGTTTCAATTGGAATGCTGAACGAAAAACAACGTGAAATATTTAAAAAAAAATTTTCTTATAAAAAATAAGAATCAAATTTTCAATAAAATGGCCAACATTTTCAAGGTACAGTGAAGGAAAAATAAAGAAATTAATTTAAAAAATAGTGAATGGTGATAAATAAAATTCTTAAAATTTTATAAAAATTTTTACAAAAAAAATTACAAAAATTATTGAAGTGCTATTGCGGAAATAATGATGTTCGAAAACATTTTTCTTTGTATTTGAAAGAAGATTTCCGGAATAATAAACACGTGCCGTTTGAAACACTAATATTTTGTCTTTTATATGTGGATGCTATTATTCCCATATGTCGAGCTTCTGGATTTCTTTGATCGAATCGCAATAGCGTTTGGCAGGTCTCTACGGCCGCACCATTAAAAAATTCTGCAATGTCTGGCCTCCATGTGTCACAACTTCCTAGCAAAGTTTTCTTATTTGCTGTCGAGCGATTATCAAACAGTATGTATGTATGGTCTGGCATTGTCAGTTGACCAATTCTGGTGGTGGCTACTTTCATCGCATTAGTAGTTGCCGTAGGCTTATTAGACATGCGGCCTCGGTTAAACCATCATCTCCAACAAAACGAAAAATTAAAAAAATATTTCTTTCGGAGACTTCCTCTCAGCAGATTTCTGGCCAAAACTCTGAGCGTGAAATAAAATTGCAATGAAAAGCTTCTCAAAAGAATCTGTCATTCGGAATTGACTGATTTAAACTGTAGGTCTCGCCACTCATGTAAAAAAAAACTATCACACACAACATTAGTAGTGTGAGACTAAGGAGTTTGAATGACCAATTTTGTATTTCTTAATGCTAAGCCTGGCTGTGTACACACATTACTGTTTTACATGGAGAGAAGAGGAAGTCGCCCACAAAAATATTTCCTTTGTATTTCGTTTGGTTGATCTCTGAGCTATAGTTTGAACCACAGCCTCACTACCTACTAAACTGCAAAGATTTCAATGTTAAAACACTATTTTATCGAAAACTAAGCATCCAGGGAAATTAGTATCCAATCGTAGATTACTAGTCTCAATCAGACTACCCGAGAGCTACCATCCGGTCTTCACAGGGCACATATACCAATAAACTGGGTGTCAATCAAAAAATGGCAATGAAAGGGAAAGTGATTGATCACTATAAATAAAATCTAAACCCAAATAATAAAGTATACTCTGTTTGAGACTAAAAACCCTACATTAAGCCATCGATCCTAGAACAAAACAACGTTTAAAACTCATGAATCGAAAGACAGTTCCTGCATCTTGTGAAAAAAATTAAGGAATTTATGGTGACACCATTTAGTGAAAATCATTAAAGTCCATTAGGGGTATCATGCGCAAAAGAGGCGCATATCAGCAGCTGTATATGAACGACCTTGAAGAGACGCAAACGCAGAAATGACCTCATTTTTAAAAATAGCTATCTTGAGCTAGTTTAGAGATACGACAGAAGCTTTCTTTCATTATATTTGTTTCGTTTGTTTTCATAAATTCGAAGAAAAATAAAAATAAATCTACAGCTACTTACTGGAGCATGTGATTTCTACATAGCTCTTTCATTTTCCATCCCTAATGTTTATCGATAACTTTCTAAAATTTTTATTTAATAATTTTGAAACCTTTTCCTTCCATTTTCTAGCTGCTGGCCTTTCTGCTGCCGATCTTTACTTTCTGTTCGGCAGGCAGTTTCTACGATCATACCGAGACGGTGTATTTGAATGAAACCTGTGCCCAACAGTTGCTGCAGGAAATCAATGATTTGTATTGGAAGAGTGCCACAACCTATCGCAAGTTTGCCGATGATGTACTATCGCCCGAGATATTAATGCGCGAGAAGCTAAGGCCCTATTATCAAACCATGCAAAAGTTTGATTGGCAAAATTTCAAGAATCCTTTGATCAAACGACAATTTGAAGTGATTTTAAGGGGAGCCAAATATCCACCATTGGATTATGCCTTCAAGAGGGCCACCAATACATTGAAAAGCATGTCACGCAGAAGATATGTATGCGAGAAAGACAAGCCGCAGAAGTGTCAAATGGCGTTTATACATCAAATCAAAACGATTTTTACCAACAGTGATGATTTGGAATTGATCAAATGGTATTGGAAAGAGTGGCGTAATAATATGCCGCAGGATATTAAAGATGCTTTCCATTATTACGTCGAATATTATCAGAATATGTCAACACCGGAGATGCCAGCCTCAGCCATTTGGTATGATGAATATGAAGACGGAAATTTCATCAAAGAATTGGAAAGTTTGATGGATACCATCTTGCCATTCTATCGTGAAATGCATGCACATTTGAGGCATGTTTTGAAGGTACGCTATGGCGAAAATGTTATACCGCCCACAGGTTTGATACCCCACCACTTAATGGAACAGGCCATGTATCAGGCTTGGAAAAAGGATTCAGTATTAAGGAATCCATTTCCACAACGAAAGTTACCCAATCTACAAGCGGAAATTGATGGCTTGAATTATTATCCCTTTGATTTGGTCAATATGAGTTGCCGTTATTTCTCTGTGCTAGGCTTTGACAATATGACCGAGTACGTAACGTCAACCTTTTGATGGCAAGGTTTCTAATGATTTTTTTTTGGTTTTTTTCCAGTAATTTTATTCGCGATCATTTCATTGAAATGGAACCTGGCGCGGGAGGCCCTGATTGTAAATCACGTATCTTTACTTATGGCGAAATGGAAATGAACTATTGCCCCAAGGTATACTTCAAGAAAATGCTACAAACCCATGGTGATGTATCGCAAATACAATATGCCGTCTTGAAAAACTATTTGAGAGTGGGTCTAAACCAGGAAGCTTGCCCTGGTTTCGGTAATGCCTTAGGCGAAGCCATTATATTGTCTGTCTCTACGCCCCAACATATGCAAGAGTGTTTGGGTCTACTGAAAGACTATAACTACGATGATATATTGAATTTGAATCGTTTATACAGATTGGTAAGTAACCTTTTGAACTCGTGGATCTTTAAAGCTCTAGTATACTTAGGTTTCGTTTAACCTTAGGCCGTTCACACCATACTGTCCATACCCAATTACTTTGTTCACGAAAAACTATGGGTGGATATTATCGATCGCAAAATGGAACCATCACAAATCAACTGCCATTATTGGAATCTTATGGAGAAGTATATGGGCGTACAAAGGCCCGCCGAAACCAATTCTGATGCCTATGATATGCCTTTTAAATTCTATGAAGGCATTGTCGATCAATTCCGTAGCACCAAGTAAGTTTGCTTCCAACACTTTATTCTCGTCACTAATCCGATGCCATTTTTCCTTAGAAAACTTTTTGGCGAATTCTTGGGTTATCAAATCTATCGCGGTGTCTGCTTGAAAATTGGCGAATATCAACGTGGCAATGCCTATAAGACGTTGCACAATTGCGATTTTGACAACAGCAAACATGCTGGCCTAATACTCAAGTAAATACCTTTCCTACAACCTTTTTTTTTTGAAATCACATCGAGACCAAGTACTATTTTCCTTTTATTGATCTTCCAGACAAATGATGGAAGCTGGTTCCACTAGGTCTTGGCGCGAGCTTATCGCCCCCTTAACCATACAGAAGCTAGCGCGGCTTTCTGCCGTTCCATTTTTGGAATATTTTGAACCTCTACACACTTGGATATCTGAGGATAATTTGGAAAAGAATTTACATGTCGGCTGGTTGACACCAGATCGTAAGTTTTATTGAGACTTTCTTATAGGAAAAGTCTATTCCACTCTTTACTGCTGTCTTGAAATAAATTTCAGAATGTCGCCATGTTACGGAAACGAATTCGACTGCCCTTTTTATAGAAAATCAATTTTGAACGAGCAGGGATGGAAGAACAAATTGAAGTGTTTTTGAAATAAAATTTTGAAATTAAAATATAAAAAAAAACGTAAAATATAACAAAAAATTTTATTTGATTTTTAAAGTGTGGTAGAAAGGTACAGATTCCTTAAGATCCTCTATATTAAAGTCCGCTAATTTACTGTCACCATATATCCGTCTCAGACAGAACCTTCTTTCCATCCGAATCACATATTTGAATCAGCATAGCCTCTACGAGTTAATGCCCTGAATAATGTCGCCTTGTCGTTGAGGAGTTCATACAACGCCTTGTTATTGTCATCAGTGCCCCGAAGAACTTCTGTAAAACTTTTATTACGAATATTTTCAAGGAAGTTGCATATGTGCATGCATAGGTCCATATTCCACAGGCAGCATTTAAAATTCCCCATTAATTTGCAAACTGTTTGCCTGCATTATTGCAGTTGGAAAATCCCTTTGAAATTTTAAAAGAAATTTTCAAAAGTTGTTAAAAGGCATGCATATTCGGCTTTTTTTAAATTTCTTGAATTAAACTTGCCTCCCTAAAAGATGCCACAAAAAACAATTTAAACAGCCACCTTAAAGTAGTCAACAGAAATCATTTAATTTCTCATGTGCTTTTGCAAATGTTGATTATTTCGTATACAATTTCAAGTAAAAAATTCTATTAAGGCTGCTTAAATTCTAAAGTGTGTGTTTGTAAGAAGTATACTTTTCACTATTTGTCAATCATACCCATACTTATACTGCGTACACTACCAGAGCATAACAGTCGGATCATGCAGCAGCCCATTCGATGAGCGACTTTTAAAGCTTTAGTTTCGTTACACGAAAAAGGTTTCTGCTACGCGATTGCACCCTCACATATACATATAACATAATTCAGTTAGGATTACAACCTAGCTTCTGACACCACTTATGCTGTGTGTGTTGATTTTATAAATGACTGGCGAAACCTACAATTTAAAGTCGTCTCCGAGCGACAAATTTTTGATAAACTTTTCATGGCAATTTTTTTTTACTCTCAGAGTTTTTGCCATAAATCTGGTGAGCGAAAGTAGCCGAAGAAATATTTTCCTCATATTTCGTTTTTGTTGGAGATGTCTGCCCAGTGATTTGAACCGTGGCCTCAAGTCCAATAATTTAACACACTATTTACTAGACTATGGTGTCTTCTTTGTCGAGTATAACCCTCCATGAAAATATTCTGATCCTAACAGCAGTGTGGAAACTTCTATCCTCTTCATCTGAGTACTCATTTTCGTGAGTCGGTGATTCTATTTCGCACCCTATTTGAATCAGATTTCTTGGTAATTTTATTTATTCTCTGAGTTCTTCTAGTCTGCTGCAGCAAAATCGCCAACAGAAATATTATTTCATATTTCGTATGATTTGAGATGTCTGACCTAGCCTCACTTCTAATAAGGCAACACACCACCTACTAGACTAGGATGACTTCAATAGCTCCTTTTGGCAAAAGCAATTTGATGCTAACCTTTGAACTATCTACTAAACAACGACGCCTTCAATAGATTCTCATTGCAAAAAAATTTTACGCTTGATCTTATTGATGTCAGTCGTTATTAAACGGGGATGCCGATATAAATAAATGCCCTTATAATGTCGATAATATAGTCGCCGTAGTCTAGTAGGTAGTGTGTTCGCTTATTAGACGCAAAGCCCGGGTACGAGCCCCAGGCCAGACATCAAAACGAAAATTGAAAAAAAAAATATTTTTTCGACGACTTCCTCTCAGCAAATTTCTGCCAAAAACTCTGAAAGTAAATAAACCTGCCATGAAAAAGTTTCTCAAAAAATCTGTCGTTCGGAGTCGACGTTCAACTGTAGGTCCCGCCACTCACGTATAAAATTAAGGGCACAGAACATGAGTGGTGTGAGAAGCTAGGCCGTAATCCTGACTGAAAAGTTGTATGTTATGTAAGTCGATAATAAAGTTGGCTGTAGAAACAAACATATACTTCGATTTGCCTGCATTTACTGCCCGACCCATATTAACCGGCTCATGTCCTTTAACACTAAAGGTGCTTAGATCATCTGTTATGTATGCCTGGGCGTAGAAAGACCCGTAGAATTTTATTTGAAAAATTTAATTTTAAATTTCATTTATCTTCACCATGATGTTACATACTTCCATTGCACTGTGTTGGCATAGGCAAAAATCCATTTTCAAACACATAATAATTCCATAATCCCTGTACAAAAAAACGTTGTGCTTTTAATAAAGAAACTAAGAATGTTAGTAGATGTGCCTGATGAAACTTAAGCTTTAAGGCATATAATCCACTCTATAAATCAAATTCTTAAATAAATGAGAGGAAATACGTACATACATTCATGCACACTAAACATACAAATACTAGACTACGGAATAAAACTGAGAGGGAAAACGTAAAAAAAATCAGAAATAAAATGTTTTTTTTTTTTTCTACCAAAAGATAAGAAAAATACGTAGCCACTCTCCTCTAAGCTTAGAATATAAAACTTCTCTTGTATTTTCATAGATTTTTTTTGTTTTTTTTTCTATAATTTCTCTGAGTTCTCAAAGTATTTTTCTGTGTTTTTTTTTTTTTGAATTTCATAAATTACAATTCAGACACAGTCTTGCGTGAGATGTTGATCGCTAAGCATTTAAAACGAGAACGTAAAACTAAAACAAAAAATTATTCAAACATTTAAATGAAGAACGGCAACAACAACAACAACAGCAGCAACAAAAGTGAAATGAAAAGTATGGAAAAACTATAACAACAAACAAAAAAAGGATAAACAAGTGCTCTTCTTTTGTATAAAAAAGAATTCAAAATCACACACAAAAAACCTTAACCGGGCAGGCGTTTGAATCAAAAATCAATAGAAAGAAAATTTCACAAAAAAAAAGATTTTTTTAAATAGAAAACTTATAGACGACCTTTAAATCCATAATATTAAGTGCAATTTCTAACAAAATTATTCTGATTTGTTGTCTTTAAATATGCAGCAATAACAACAGCAACAACAACAACAACAACAACAACCAGAAATCATAAACATTTTTTTATAACGGATCGTATCGCCTCTCAAGGTCATCTTTTATAATTTGTTTTCGATTTCGAAAAATTAAAATAAAAAAAATTAATCTCCATACATACATACATACATATGTACTCATACACTTACACTTACTTACTTTTTATACATATGTATATGTACGCAGTGTTACTTAGTCGGTCATAAGATTGTATACAATAGCCCAGCCATTCTTGAATTTTAACATTCCCATTCACATCGACAGCCATCAACATTGACTCTTGTTAGTGTTGAGGGTGTTTAAGTGTGTGTATGCAACACAATTCTTATCTCGCTGTAGTTTGTTTACCCTACACCAATACGATGCATGCTATGCGACTGAATCTAACTGTTGTTTAGCCTCAAATGAAAGCACAGTGGTTTCTAGAACTGCCAATTTGACATAAAGATGATTTACTTACCTTAGACGGTGACGGCCATTCGTTGGATATACTTGGAGATTGTCAAACCGGTTATTACGTTGTGATGTTGTCATACGTCATGATTACGTTGATGTTGTCTGATAGAACGCCTCATATACGAACTGTAATCAGGAGGTCTTAAATAGGATTCAACGGACTTTCTCTGTGAGTATCACCAGAATAAAGAGGAGCTGTCGTTAGATTGCTCTTTACACGTTTTTCTCCGATTAACTGCAGTTGCCCTGTATGTCAAGCAATGTGTGACACATAATGCCATACCCCCAAGGGAATCAAGCTACCGAAAACAGTGCCCACACTGTCGCTTTAGTAATACAAAACGGTTTTTCCCCAATGGCGATACGTTGCCAAGAATTGAGAGTTCTCTTATTAAATACGGCCCTTCTACCACCTTCTAGGCCATGGATCGAAAGCATATCGGGCCTTTTGACCTGATTTCGGACTGGAACTCCATTACAGATGACTGATAACTGCAGCATCTTTCAGTCTTGCTTCTTCTTTCAATCAGGCTGCCCAGAATCTGATGTAAATCACGAATTCCATAAGAGCTTTTGAATCGGAATGGGTCAGTTACTGTTGCTGATATTCTTACTAAACTGGTATCCCACTATATGAATAACGTGATGATGATGGTAATAATCCTAGATGGAGAGAGAGAGTACAGCCTTTGGAAGGATAGTTATTAGGCGGCTATCTACGATGGCAGGCTTGATAATGCAAGAGTGACAAGGTTTTCGCACGAGTCACATCTGTTAGGTATCTAACAAGAGCCTCGAATAGATTCCAACCAGAGCATTTGGAGGTTAGGAGGGGTTGGAGACTACAGAATACTTTCTCCACCCAGCTCTTGGTTGGAGAAAGATGAGTTTTCATAGCGATTTTCAGCTCTCCACTGTGAGACGATTCATTCATCCCTAAGTTGCGGATTTATCCCAGAGAGACAGAGTAAAGATTCTGGGAGGCTATCAAAGCCGGTAAGCTTGATAACTCCAGACTGACAGGTTTTCTCACTGGCCACTACGATGTCAGGTCGTTAACAAGCGCCTGGAATGGATTTCAACCAGGGTATTTGAAGATAAGGAGGTACTGGAGGCTACAGAACACCTTCTCTACCTTGGTAGGCGAAATATTAGTATGCTTCGGTATTCAGGCTCTTCTGAGGTTTGAAAGAAGATTGAGCGGGTTGCAGGGTGTACATTGATCCTCAAGTTACAAATTTTTCAGTTCAATGTTTCGTTACTCTTATTCCCTCTTTTAATGACCTTCTAGTTGTTGTACTTGCCATTATGGCTGCAAGCTTCTTCCAACCAACCTACCAAACTATTTTGAACCAACAAGTCCTGCTTTGAGCGCCACAACAAAACTGCAATTATCCTACGTGTTACGCTCGTCCCTTTATTAAACCTTTAATAATTTGGAAAACGTTTTCAATACTGAAATATCACATTAGGGAAAGATACCCTCTATAGCCCTCGATAACTTAATGTGACCAGCGATGATATAATAAAACATTTCACATCTAAGGATCGTTGCATGATCTGCGGTTTAAATATTTGATTAGAAGTCATGGATTAAGCAGATGGAATCTGTTTAATGGCCTGTGTTTCCCAAACTGAGCAAATGAAATCTGTTTAATGGCCTGTAACACTTAGGTTTCTTCCTCAAACTGAATAAGTTGCTAACCGGAGCGAGTACTGAAATGCCTTAAACCAAGATTACACAAAAGAATACAGGAAACTCACAGTCACTCTCGGTAATTACAGAAGCAAGCTTTTCCCATCATACTCTGAATCGATTAAAAACGGCTTAGCAATCTTGCTGCCATTTAAATACGACATAAAAATTCAGTCACATATCTATCCACAAGGAATCATTAACACTTTTAGTAGTGGTGTGAAAGTGAGCAATTAACGTTGGATTTGTTACTCACTCTGTAAAGTCCTTGAGGACATAATGCGAAGCACCCACACCAGACAGCAAATTAATTGTGTTTGAAGTTACACCGTAGGGCATCACATCCTGCATGCTTGACCAGCCATAACCATTCGATATGTTTTTTGTTTGTTGTGTGGTATTTTCGATTTCATTCTTATTTTCTTTCACATTTTTTTGTGTTTTTTTTAATTCTTCTTCTGTATTGAAGTGTTTATAAAATACACATTATCGACTACAGCATGGCAAAGGGTGAATAAGAAAGAAAAAAAAATTTCGTAATACAATATAATCAAGGAAATTTTGTTTTTTTTTTGTTGTTAATGTGGTTGTTGTTGCTGTTTTTATCTTCCTTTCTCTTTTTTTTTGCAATCATTTAACTCAACACATTTGAGGAAGAAAAGATAAAAAAATACGACCAAAAAAAAAATAATCAAAATCGAAACTATTTTGCAGAAAAAGAAACAAATTTGAACTTAAAGTAATACAAACAAACTAAATACGAGAAATAAAACTAAAGAATACAAAAAAAGAAAATATTTAAAAATATAAGAAAAATTATTGGAATAAAACGTAAAAGAAACCCCAGCAGTTTAGTAGCTGGCCATCACCTAATAAGATGAAGTCCATTTTCTTGAAAACAACGGTGAGTAATAAAAAAAAATTAGATAATTGCATTCTTCATGCTCGTTGTTCATATTTAATAAAGCATTACCACAGGTTCATTTTATTGAAGCAGGTATTTAAACCTCCTACCTTTTTATTTGATTGTCGTGTAAAGACGCCAGAGCACTGCATCCTTCCGATTCATTTTATTGCCCTCTATGTACAGCATCCCTACACATCCACTTTCTTCCTGTTGATCTGAAAAACTTCAGAATATTGTTTGGTTGTTCATAACTCCCTCACAAGTACTTCATAAGCATCGAGATATTCAGCATTAATGCCACAACGCAAGTATGTGTTCTGATGAGTCATTCAACTAATCCATCTTAAGATTGAAGCCGTCGTATGTGTTCTAATGAGTCATTCAACTCATCAATCTTGGGATTGAAGCGGTCGTATGTGTGCTGATTAGTCATTTCTCTAACTAGTACTTGATATGAATCCAAATATTCCCTTCTCAGAGGCATTAACGCCAGAACACAAGTATATGTTCCGATGAGTCATTCATCTCATCAATCATGGGATTGAAGCGATCGTTTGTGTTCTAAGGAGTCATTCAACTCATCAATCTTGGGATTGAAGCGATCGTATGTGTTATAATGTGTCATTCAACAAATCACTCTTGGGATTGAAGCGCTCGTAAGTGTTCTAATGAGTCATTCAACTCATCAATCTTGGGATTGAAGCGCTCGTATATGTTTTGATAAGTCGTTCAACTCATCAATCTTGTGATTGATGCGGTCGTTATTCACATTCTAAAGTGTCAGGTCAAAAGCCAATTGCTATCCTCAGGATACTACTTTAGAGTCTGATGCATGATGCAGATATCTTCTCTCCTTCTATCTATTCCTCCAAACATATTTTCCCTGTCTCCACAAAAATATTCTGATCCTATCAGCAGCATGGAAGCTGTTTTCCTATCAAGTTCATCTGCCTGCTCATTTTCATGAGTTCCCTCATGATTTATGACTTGGAATCCAACACAGGGCCTCCTAGTTGATTCAGCTTTCCCATACAGTCCCCAACTATTTTCAAGTTAAACTCAAAGAAGCTGAGTGTATGAATGGCGACTTCACAATCATACAGTATTGCTGGGTTCTGTCTTTTGAAACTGAAACTGGATAAGCAATATAATCCAGTTTCAATTCAGCACATCTTTCGATGGCAGATTCTTACGCTTGAAAGATATCCTTGAGTTTCCCAAAGAACTCGAAGTATATTATTTTGGGGACAAAAACTACTTCTTTTGCCTCCGAATAACGGAGCTTCCATGTCGCTAATAGGGCCAGAACCATTCTTTTGAATGGGAGCGAATGTTTGGAAAGGGATTCTCAATGAAAGATTGAAGATACAGAGAGGCAAAGACTGCCCTCAAATCAAGTAGACTTGAGGCAATCACAACTTTTCAAGGTAAAATTTGAATAAAAAATTATCTGATTCATGCACAACCTTGGACAGATAAGCGGCCTTTTATGAGGGCCTGTAAACTCGGGGTACTTTTACTGAGAATGTCTTGAGCCCAACATATACATTCTGGGACAATAAGAAAGAAACAATCTTGGAATCTGTGGGGTATTAGTGCATCCCAGGAAAACACATTTGAGCTCCTTAATAAATAATTAGTTTGGTTTGGAAGTAATACAAAAGTACTAAAAAAAAAGTACCAAAAAAGTAGTTTTTCTTTCATTTCAAATTTGAAAACTTTCCAAAATTAATTTTAATTGAAATTCCTTTAAATATTATGTGAGTATCCTTATCCAAATAATTAGTTTCATAATGATTTTCTACTTAAAATGTCACTTATTTCATATTTTAAAATCAATTCGCACCTCCTGAGCGTGATTTTCCTACACACTCTTTTGCCGCACTCTTTACATTCTTTTTATTTACGTTTCAGTTTGTTGTTCTCAGCTTGGCCGTGTGCCAATTTATAACAGCCACCAGCAGTGACAACAATAGCACCACCACCGCAACAGCATCGGTTATAGTTAAGAATGCAACAGCAACAACAACAACACCAAATAATACAAACCCTATCAATACAAAATACGAACATTCAGCGATTTATGAAGCGCATGCAACGAAAGCATTGGAAATGGCAATTAAACGAATGCAAACGATTTACAATCGCAAACGTGAACTGTTCTATAGTCTCACACAGGGTCGTGGCTACAATGTTAATCAGGCACCATACAAACACGAAATCGATAGGGAATATCATAATCTGGTCTATGAATTGGCAGGTAATCTAAGCGTTATACCGGTGCAGCAATTAAAAAATTCCACAATAAGACGTCAGGTGCAACGTCTATCAAAGCTACAGCTGTACGGGCTGGGTAAGCGTGATTTTGAGCATGCCAAGGAACTGTTGCATACGATGCAAACATTTATTACGTCACGTTTGGTATGCGTTCAACAGGACTGCTCACAAATGTGGGCCATGGTGCCAACAATAGTTTCACATATTGTGCGTACCAGAAACTACATGGATTTGGAGTATCAATGGATTAAATGGCGACAAGCATTGGCCGAACGTGATTTGGGCAAATCAACGTTTATCGATTTTGTGCGTTTGCTGCGTGTGGCAGCCACTTACAATGGTACGTACATATGTACTGTGAGTGATGGCAAGAGAGAGAGTGAGACAGAGAACATTTGAATTGAATCACAACATAACTACAAACGGATTTATTAACGACACTGTTTAACTGCAGAGGAAGACAGAAGAGAAAAATACAATGTTAGGGACTGAGCTGCAATGACATGACAAGGGAAAGGAATTTTTATAGTTTTGTTCTAGATTTTCCATTCTTTTTTTTTTGTTGTCTTCTTTAATGTTGTAATGCGTAAAAGATAAGAGCAGATACAATTCGTTTCGAGTATTGGTTTTATGCTGCAATATGCGTCATTTAAAATTCCACATTAATTTGCAGGCTATTTGCCTGCATTGAATCCTTTTGAAATCTTAAACAAGTTTTCAAAAGTTGTTAAAAGGCATGCATATTCTGCTTTTTCTTACATTTCTTCAATTATACTTGCCTCCCTAAAGTATGCCACAATAAAACAATTTAAACAGCCACCTCAAAGTAGTCTACAGAAATCATTTAATTCCTCATACGAGCTTTTCAAATGTTGATTATTTCATATACAATCTCAAACAAAAAATTCCCTTAAGGCTGCTTAAAGTGTGCTTCTAAAGTGTGTGTGTGTGCATGTAAGAAGCAAACGTTTCACTATTTGCCATGCATTCCATACCTCTTTTGGCCACACTACCTGAGCATAACAGTCTGATTATCAATGATTTGCTACAATTGACATTAAAGACATGAATTACTTACTGAACCTATGCTGGGTACACTTAGCCGGCAATACTATTACCATTACCATCGTCATCAACATCATTACAGGCATTGCATCACGCTCTGTCTCTGTCTCTATCGCTCTCTCTCTCTCTATCGCTCTTGTACGCAGATGGATGGACAATTTAAGAAAATTTAATTAATTTCTCAGGTCATGTTACACCATCTCGCACTTGGTATTTGTATTACGAAACGGAGAATTTCCAACGTGAATTAGAGGAAGTGGTATGGGATATAATGCCATTATATAAGGAATTACATGCATACCTACGTTACTGGGCACGTAAAACATATAGCGATTCATTGACGGCCTCAGATGGTGCTATACCAGCACCGGTTATGGAACAAATGCTTATGCAAGCATGGCATCCACGTTCCGTATTTCGCACGCCCTATCCGAAAAAACAATTGCCCACGGTTAAGCAGAGACTCGAAGAGGTTTATGTTACGCCGGTGATTATTAATAAAAAAGCAGCGGAATTTTTTGAATCCTTAGGTCTGAATCATATGTCGGAGTAGGTTCTATGCATTAGAGATCATAAGGACGATCATTTTAATTTTTTTTCTTTACTTTCAAGTGCCTTTTACCAGAAATTTTCCAGACGCATGAATGATGACGAAATGGGTGCCGAATGTAAGTCCGAAGTCCATTATTTTCCGCCCGATGTAGCCTTGCGTTATTGCCCCAAACTGGACTACAAGGTACTGATGCAAATGCATGGCTATATGGCCGAGTTGCAGTATAATATTTACAAAAAGGAATTACCTTTCGGTTTGGATCGTGAACCGTGTCCCGGTTTTGGTAGTGCCTTAGGAGAAACTTCGGTTATAGCCTCGGGTACGCCAAGACATTTAAATCGTTTGCATATTTTAGTTAATGACAGTTTGCCCGCTGAAGAGTCCATGAATCGATTGTTTCGCATGGTAAGTCCACACTTAATTGTTGAAAATATTGCGTTTAAACTTTGACCTTCGGTTTCCTGCAATTTATTTTACAGGGTGTGCACACTTTATTGGCCATACCGCAGTATTTTATAAATGAAAAATTTTTGGTGGATGTTATGGATGGACGCATTGGTCCGCATGAGTACAATTGTGCCTATTGGCGTTTGCAATATAAATTTGCTGGTGTAGTGCCGCCCCATCGACGCAGTGAGAAACATTTTGATCCCGATTATAAATTCTATCGTGGCCTGAATCCGGAAAAATCAAATACAGCGTAAGTTGTTTTGAAGGGAAAATAATTTTTCATTGGAATCCATTGGTGTATTTTGTCAATCTGTTTCTCTTCCAGCAAATTTCTTTCGGAAGTCTTGGGTTTTAATTTCTATCGCAGTTTCTGCTTGGCCAGTGGTGAATATAAGCCGGGTAATCCCAATTATCCTCTTTATAATTGTGACTTTTATGGCAGTAAAGCAGCAGGCGATATAATGAAGTAAGTGTAAATGACATAACAGGCACATTATTTTACATATTTTATGGAAAAATAAATAAAAGAAATCTTTGATATACAGAACTTGAAATAGTTTTGAAGTTTATTTTAAAGTTCTGAAAATTCTTTTTTATTTTCGCTTAAATATTTGCCTAATGTGACTTTGCCTTTGTAAACATAAACCACCATACTAGTGTGCCGTTTGATATACTCTTTTCAGAGCTGCCATGAAAATGGGTGCCACTAAACATTGGCGTGATATTATGGAAAAGGCCACGGGCGATCGGCGTTTATCGGGCAAGGGCGTGATGGAATACTTTGGACCCTTGTATGTTTGGCTAAAGCAACGCAATAAAGAAATGGATGTACAAAGCGGTTGGGATGATGATCCAAGTAAGTTTGCTTCCTTTAATACTTTTTTTTTAATTTTTACAAAAATTTTCATTTCGTTGCAGATTGTTCTAGTACTTGAGCTTACTTCCAGGGATTTTTTATATACCAGAGACCTTTTACTTCTTCTTATATTCCTTTAATCATATTGAATTTATATTTTTTAATAATTTTTTAGAAACGATTTATATAAAATAAAACTTAGAAAAAAATTCTTAAGTCGTCTCAAGGTATGTTTAATCCATTAAGTGGCTTCAAAAGCGTATGGTCTGGCAAGGCCATCTGTCATCTAAAGTGTCCGTTAATTAGTACTGGAAGGATTTGGTATTGTAGTCATCGTAGTCTAGTACGTACTTTGTTGGGTTATTAGACTTGAGCTCGTGGTTCAAATCCCAGCTTAGACATCTCGAACAAAACCAAAGAGAAAAAAATATTTCCTACGGCGTCTTCTCCTCAACAGTCTTCTGGCAAAAACTTTGAGAGCAAAATAAAATTGCCATACAAAGTATCCCTAGTCTGCCGTTGGGAAACCATGTTAAACTGTATGTTTCTATACTCATGGATAAAATTAACACACACGTATAGGTGGTGTGAGCTTCGACCTAGGTTTCCTAAAATTAATACACAACTTAAGTAGTGTACGAAGCTGGGCTGGTTTCCACACCACCCATGAGCAGCGCGAGAAGTTAGGATGGATCTAACACCACCCAAGATTAGGCCCACCCATGTTGTGTGTTAGTTTTATGCATGAATGGCGGAAAGAACAGTTTAAAGTGGACTGCGAACGACAAATTTTTGAGCAATTTTAATAACTCTTGGAGTTTATATTCAATAATCCAGGCCAGACATTAAAACGAAATATGAAAAAAAAATATTTCTTCGGCGACTTCCTCTCAGCAGATTTCTGGCAAAAACTCTCAGAGTAAATAAAAATTGCCATGAAAAACTTTCTCAAAAATCTGTCGTTCGGAGTCGACGTTAAACTCTAGGACCCGCCACTCACGTTTAAAATTAACGCACACAACATAAGTGGTGTGAGAAGCTAGGCCGTAATCCTGACTGAAGGGTTGTAATGGCCAATTATGTATGTATGTAAACCTAGGCTAGGGTTTGAACCACGGCTGTAACCTAACCTAATACTAACAAGCTATGTGCTAGACAACGGCGACTTTAACTTAAATTTCATATTTTGCTGCCCACCAAAATGATGTGATTTAATGTCGTGGGAAATGTGAGATTAAGTGGTCGAAAACTACGTCAACTGGATAGAATGTTGAATGAAATTGCATTTGGTACATAATTGCAGCGCCTTGATTCGAGCATTATAATGAAATAAGTTCTTTTTGAAAATCATAGCTTTGTATATATGTACATATAACACCCCCAGTTATACTACTTCCCATTACTTTTATAAGGCAGTGTTATTTATTTTCCTCGTCTCTTTTTATACGCCAATAAATCCATTATTATTGCCAAAATTTACAAATGTCATGTAAGCACACATTACCACACACACACATTTAAACTTTGACCTCCTGAAAAACGAAAAAAAATTTTCTATTCAGAATTAATTTTTTGGGAGAGGAGATAAAGATGTCCATGCCTGGCATATTTAATTTGAAAACAATTGTCTGACTGTGACAGTCTCTTACAGCATCTTTTTGTGGGTATAAAACCACAGGATCTTTAAGGTTGAAATAAGTTTCCATTTTGACTTTCATATACAGAATGAAACTATGGATTCCGAATGACATTTTTGTAGCAACATGTTGGTTGTAATATACAGGGTGTGACAAAAGTTGTTTCTCATCAAAAATGAGTGGTAATATTAGGATAATGGTTACAGTGGAGCTGTAAACCATAGTAATAAGAGGACCGGGAATAGCAGTTTGGAAACACTTGCCGATACCCACTATTGGTGCACCCTGTACTCTAATTTTGTTTCATTATTTCTCTTAGAAACTACTACAAAGCAAGCAATTAAAAGCCATTTGATGTTTATTATAATGATGAGGGGAGAAACCCTCTCCCCCTCCCTCTCTCTATCTTACTTTCTTTCTTTCTCTCTTCGTCTCTATTTATTTTATATCCCCCTGTATAAATAAAAATGATTGTAAAACTAATTTTAATTACAAAAATGACACTCTGGCCATATAATATTCCATTCGAACACTCTTGCACACCATCAATCCAAATGGACTTTCGAAATAATTGTATGATGAGAAGCTATAAAACGGGGAGGATGGTGGGTTTAGCAGAAGTAAATAAAAAATAAGGTTAGGAAAACAACATTTTACAGCATCAAAATGGTCATGATAATTATGTTTAGATTTCATTCTACCTTTTTTAAGATGAATTTTATTGTTGTTTTTCCTTATCTACCTTCCTCCCTGCTCCCCACTCCTCTTTGCATCTACTCTGTTAAATATTTTACAACCCGCATGGTTTCCCACGACAATCCTGGTTTCCTAATGGTATGACATGGTTGGTAGCGTTGTTGGTTGATTTGTATGATTGCCTTGGCTATTGAACGTTCGTTCTCGTATTGGTTTTACAAGCAAACAACCGTTAGATGTAGAAGTGAGATACCATAGTAGACAGACATGACAGAAGGACAAGACAGGACTCATGTGTGTCTTTTAGGTGATATTGACATTTAAAGTAGAATTACACTTTAAACGCATACATATGCACACACACATATATGGAGACTGGGATTTAGTAAATGAATGGAAAAGGAATACAAAGAAAAATTTTGATTTTAATAGGGCAGCTCATTAGAGAAGGAAAATTTTATGTTTTTATTAGAAATTGAAAATGAATTTATTCGAGCAACTGAACCCCCTTAATAAAATCTCTTTCTTTTTTAATACGTTTCATACGTTGCGTTGATTCAAATTGTATTCGTATGCTGGTCATAGGAATTCATTTAATAAAATCGAAGATTTTTTGCAAACTTTACTGTCTATCTGTGTGTCTATCCGACTGTCTGTCTGTCTGTCTATCTTTCCAACAAACTCAAGTGGTTCTTGCGTTGGCAATTGATGTGGTTTTATAATAGAGTAATAAAATCTTTTAATTTTTGCTTGAGATCGTTAAATAAAATATTGTCAGGAAATGTGAAAAGAAAAAACGGAAATGATTTACAGTTAAAAAGCTACACACACTTTTAGATTGCCTTAAAACTATTGTAGTAAAAATACAAGCAAACATATACAAGCTTATTTCAGGAGAATAAAGTTAGGAACATACTACGACTGTTCGATTAGTACAATAGCATCAATCCATATAATGTTTTCCTCTTGCCCCGACAACCGTCAGGCTGCTATTCGGTGCCAGCAAGGACAGCTAACTGCCTACTACTTAATACGCATCTAAATGTTGCCTTTATTAGGCTAGGTTAGGTTAAGACAATTAAGAGAAGTACAGTACCCGGAGGTCGAATTGACCCATTGTACAACGTCCTTAAAGAGGGAAGGATAATAGAAAGAATAGGATGAAAGGAGAGGATGTAGGAAAGGCGGAGAATGGGAAGCAGATGAATTACATAGACAAAAAGGGAGAGCGCGACCACACTGATGAAGCCCTAGTACCTCTCAACCAGCCCAAGCCACTAATGAATCTGTGAAGAGCCTTGATCTCGGCTCTCGACACAGAATCCAAAATCTCACACAAGGCCCTGCCAAGGGTCCTCAACCTACCAAGGCTGGGCAATTACAGAAGACGTGTTCGATAGTCTCCAACATGCCCTGCAATAGTCCTGGCTGGCATCTGTCCCAGATCCCCGTCAGCGACCTAATCTCGCAGTGCCCCGTTATTAAACCGACAACCAACCTTAAGCTGGCCTTATCCAAGCCCAGCAGCCGACCTGTTCTCTTACTGTCCACAGCAGGCCATAGACATCTAGATTTATTATCTTCAACACAAAATCCACACATTCAGCTCTATGTGATCTTCATGCTGGAAAAGTGCTCTTGAGTCTACAGTAACTAATCTCAGGCTATTCCTCGCCGTAGTCTAGTAGTAGGTAGTGTGTTGGCTTACTAGACGTAAGGCCGCGATTCAAACCACAGGTCAGACATCAACTTCCTCTCAGCAGATTTCTGGCAAAAACTCTGAGCGAGAAATAAAATTGCCGTGAAAAGTTTCTCCAAAAATTTGTCATTCGGAGTCGACTTTAAACTGGATAGGTCGCGCCGCTCATATATAAAGTTAATACACACAACATAAGTAGTGTGAGAAACTGGGTCCATAATCCATACTGAAGGGATGTAATAATCAGTTATGTATATATGTATGTATGTACATATGTATTCATCTCTTTCCTCCCTAGAAATGTACCAGCCACATCAACGGCATGAAAGCTCCCTTCCTTGCAAGATCATTTGATTGCTCCCTGCACAACGATTTATCAGATACCAATCCAAAAACGTATCCCATTATACTCACCTTAGTCGACATAGCTCTGATCCTTACTATCACATACAAGGGCCTTAAATCCTCCTGTATATTATAACCTCCTGTATATTAATATGGCATGCTTTGCTTCCCTTGAAATGCTCTCTCTCTATATGAGCCTTCTGTATCGGTTTACTTTCCCGTAATATTTCCAAGTATTTTGGCTTCATCTTAAGTCTCCCATTTATAAAGTTTTCTTCTTTTCGTAAACGGTACTACTGTGTATGTACTGTATATGTACTGTGTCTTCGTGTGTATCTCCATCACCACTAACATGCACTACCTACTTATTATCTTCGACCCTTTTTGAATGATGAGCCAACAAAACCATGTCATTTGTATGTATTTACATATACCCTTGCGGGCAGTGCATGCTTCCGACAATTCCGTCAGGAATTCACTCAGCACCTAGCCCCACATTAGTGATGAAGAAGCCCCATGTTGTACATGACCTCTGATTGTGCCGATCCTTATAATTTCATCCTCAACATTTGTTTCTTTATATCATGCGTATAGAACCATATTATCTGTCGGGGTATCAGTGGACCTATACTCCTTCTATTAAATATCTTTTCTATGACCTCAATATCAAGAAAAGTGCAAAGCATGCACGCTAATAGATGTTAGATACGCCAACTCCTCAGTGGCATGGTGTACTGGTTAAACTGCTACAGCACGCAGTTATCCACTGGATGTAGGGAATGGCCACAGTATGTATTACCACTAATCGAACTAGGACTCCTTAAACAATTCTGCAGAACATACGTATACGATTGTATACGTTTCGCAGGGCTTGTTCCATTAGTTTTGGAGGGCATAGATGAGTCTACACACTCCTGAAAACTCTAATTTCCACCTGATACGGTGTTAGCTGCGAGTAACAGATAGGCCGAGGCCCCTGAGAGTGACTTCCGGATAGCCAGGTAATTATGGCCCCGTCCTGTCAGTAGACGTCTGCGTTCTCTGATTAGGATGAATAGTTGTAGTCTTACTTATGTCGGCCTTAGGACACGCACGTATAGCACTTGATTATTTTTTTATATTTCGCTGCTGCAGTGCTGCTGTTACGTCACGTGTCCCATGTTCTAGGAACAGCCATTTGAAAAAGGTTTTGAGCCATTTGCTACTGTTGCTTTTAATGGGTGTTGTTGTTGTTGTTTATCATACCTTTCTTTCGGGGCAAATCTGTCCATTTAAGCCCAAAACGTTCAGTTATTTTACTTTGTATTTGAATTTGAATATTTTTTGCCACTTTGTTCGTTCAGTCATTTACATTTTTCGCATCATTTCCCCACGAAACTTTACACAAAATTTCACCAAATTTCATTGCTTGATGTTGTTGTTATTGTTGCTGTTTTTCGTTTTTTAATTAGATGGTTTTAACAAGTGTTTCGATGAAGAAGCAAAAACAGCAGCAAAAAGCACAACAATTCTAAGTTCGTCCCCCCTCTACAAAAAAAAAAGGTCATTAAATGTTCATTTTAAAGGTAAAGCAAACGAAACGGAAGATTTTAATATTTTAAAGGGTGTGCAAATAAGGGATATCAACTGTTTTCCCATTTGGATTAGCGTACAACATAGTGTGCATCGTCCCAGGTTATATCCCGTACAGTTATAAGTAGGTATTCGAAGGCAACTATCAACATTATCAGAAGTTACGATAGAGCAGCTTCTTGTGGCCTAAGCTAATTCGAAGACAGGAGCACGCTAAGACTGGATGGTGTCGTAAAAAGACATTTAAGATGACTATCCACCATATGCCAGATATGTTTCTTACTATGTTTCAGAAACAACTAATTGAGTCGAGTACGATAGACTGCTAACCTACACTGAAGCAAGAGAACGCGCGCACAATAACGTCTGCCCAATTGAGTCGAATACAATAGACTGCCAACCCACACTGAAGCAAAAGAACGCTAGCAGCGAAGCTAGTACAACAACCACCAAACTGCATAGAAAACCACAATAACAAATCAACATCGAATTCTAGAAGTTGCCAGGCCGAATGTAAATGAAGTATAAAAAGGAAAAAAGTAACGCTACCAGGCAGAAGTAGTAAACAACACGCTAAAAAGTTATATTGCAATGAAAAGACTCCACTTGAACACAAGCTACAATGAGTAACGATCGCACAGAAGAAAGCTCACACAATATTATATGGAATCCATAAATGCGATCGGTTTCCTGGTCTGGAAAGTCTATTTGGCAAGGTTTACAAATGAACACCTTCAGGACTTCGTATAAGAACCACCATATCGTTGATAATCACTTAGTAAACCCGCTCGGACCCCATGAAGGGCTCTATAAATATTCATTTTCATTCGCCGAGTATATGGTCTTTTATCTAACCCTTCTTACCGAATAGTCTCTGTTCATCGACATGTCTCAGGTGGGGCATAAGACCACCAACTTTCGTCTTATAAGCCAACTCACAACCTACAGAACTACCGCGACTTTATTCATCAATACTTTCTCTTGTATTTATTCCCCAGGAACAGTTGGATCGAGGGCAGGAATACATACATTCTAATTAGTGGGTAGTCTTGATATCAATGTCAGTGTGTTATGATTAGTGTAGTAATGAAGCGCTTTTCATGTATCCTTAGAGGTCTGTTAAGCGAAAGCTTTTTGGAACAGGACATTTAATTTTAACTGTGCCATATTTAAGGGTGTATAAAGCAAAAGATTTTTCTACAGTACAGTGTGCTATAAAAGCTGTTAAACAAGATTAACTGTTGTACTGTTGTATTGTATGGTTTGTGCCACCAATAAAAGCTTTATGTTAAAAACTACTGTTATTTAATGAAATTTAACGGGTTTTTTTCAAAAATTAAATTGAAGCATTTCTGATGCAGCAGTAATTATTATTTGTTCCGTTATAATTTTCTTATCTCACAACTTATCTGGAAAAATATCTGACAACTTATCAGACAACTTATCAGACAACTTATCAGACTACTCATCTGACGACTATATAAGACTATATATCTAACAATTTATCTGATAATTTATCTGAAAACTTATTTGTCAATTTATCTGACAACGTATTTGTCAATTTATCTGACAACTTATTTTATAACTTATCTGACAACTTATCTAACAAGTTGTTTGACAATATATCCGACAACTTTTTTTAAAACTTATCTGACAATATATTCGACAACTTATCTGTAAGCTTATCTAACGATTTATCTGACAACATATCTGACAATTTGTCTGGAAACTTGTCTGACAATTTTTCTGACCATTTGGAACGGAGCAAATTACAATGCTCGCCGTTATGACTAGTATGTTGGCTTTCTAGACAAGAAATCAGGAAGTCAAACTCAGCTCTGAAATCTTAAAAATAAATATTCCTTTCGGTGATCCCCTCTCAGCAGTTTTATAGCCAAAGTTCTGGAAGTAAGCCAATTGCAATAACAAATATTTTAAAATTTTTCATTCAGAGACCACGTTATACTTCACGCCCCCGCTTTTCGAGAATAAAATAAACACACACAACATGGTAGGACAAAATCCTCACTAAAGGATTTTAAAGGCCAAAAATTAATGTGTGATGTCCAATGAAGGTCGGAACCCGATCTAAAAATTTTTCTACGCACTATAAAGGAGAACAATAAAGTAAAATTGTTTATTAAACTAAAAACTGTTAAGGTTTTCTTATTTTCTAAACAACGTTCTGGCATATGAAACACGTAAAAAGTAGGTATAGGCCCTAATGAGAAAATTGAAAGCAACTTTTTTTAATTTTAATGTATATTTATAGTAATTATATTTATTATGGAAGCAATATTTTATGCAATTTATTAATATTGTATAAACATTTTTTTTATTAAAAATAAGGGTACACTTCTTCAGAACATTGTTGGCTTAGTAAAAGAAAAATTAAGTTTCAATTTATTTGTATAATATTACAGTAGAAATAAAACATAAAAGGAAAAAATATAATTTATACTAACTTTCTTACTTTTTCTTTTGTAGTACAAAATAATTTATAAATAAAATTAAAAATTGATTTCCAATTTTGTGCCAACAACATTTTTTTAAATAAAAAGTATATAAAAGGAAAATTATAATTTATACTAATGTTTACTTTTTCTTTTGTAGTACAAAATATTGTATAAATAAAATAAAAAAATTCATTTCCAATTTTGTGCCAACAATGTTTTTTAAATAAAAAGTTTCCAATATTTAAAAATAATTGTTAAAACAAATTTAAATATTTACAAAAGTACTTTGGTAATATACATATGTATGAAGGTTTATTCATATTCTCTTAATTTTATTTATTTTTTTATTTATTATTTGTTTTTTTTTTTGTATTTTAATTATTCATTTTTTATAAAAATTTGTATTTTTAATATTTCACTACTTTGTAGTGAAATATATTAATTATATTAAAATTATTAATATTCATATTTAATAATAATAATAATTTGTTTCAAATAGTTGTTTATTATGCTAATTTATTAGCATTAATAATTAATAATAATTATTAATTATTTATTATTTATCGCCAAAAATGTGAATTAATTGTAGAAATAGCAAAATAATTAATGTTTGTATTTGTTTATAAATTATTTATATGTCAATTATGTATGGCAAACAAATTTTAATTGAGTTGCCCAAAAATATATTACAGATGGCAGCTGACAAATAACTTTTTGTAAATTGAAAAAATTTTAAAAATTTGAATTTTAAATTTTGTGAATATTTTAAAACTTTGTAAAGAAAAAAAAAATTATATTTCAAAGTTGTCTAAGTATTATTATTTTTATTTTATTTTATTTTTCTTTATTTTATTTTTATTTATTCCTTTCTAAGAAAATATAAAATATTGGAAATAAATAATAAATAATTTTAAAATAACAATTCAATTATAAAATATTTCCCTTTTTATTAACATGATTTACTTCTTTTAATTAAAAAAATAAAAAATTAAAAAAAATTTAAAAATAAAGAAAAAAAAATTGTTTACGTTTTTCATTGTTAATAAATTAAGTTTATAAAATGCTTTTCACTTTCTTATAAAAAAAAATAAATATAATTCTAATAATATAAATAAAAACAGAATAAATAAATTCAAATTCAGTGGATTTTTTACTTCTTAAAGTTGTTAAATTATGAAAGTTTTTTGCTTTCAATTCTTTTTTTATTGCGTTTAAAATTTGCTTTTGTAATTTGACAATCGAAGTCTTTCTAATAAAAAATAAAATAAAAATAAATTCATAGCCTATTTCACATCGGCAGTTTCGAATAAGGATAAAGGTGAGTTTCCAAGCATAAAATATCCTACGGAATATTTTTGTACCTTCTAGGCTTATTTTTGCTACTTTAAAATATTAATAAAAAATTATAAAATATTAAACGTTTTTTTTCTGCTTGAGTTCACTTTAAATAATTGGCTTTTATATTGATTTTAATAAAAAAAATAATAATAAAAAAATAATTAAAAAAAAAATAATTAAAAAAAAAATAATTAAAAAAAAAAAAATAATTAAAAAAAATAATTAAAAAAATAAAATAAAAAAAGAAGAAAAAAAGTTATAAGTAATAGGCTAATAAATTATTTTTAAAATATGTATATCACTTAAAGCTAGTTTTTTAATTAATTATTTTAATACGAACTTAAAATTATTTTTTATTTTATTTTATTTATTAATTTGACACTTAAATTAATAAACTATTTATTGTAAGCTGTTTGAAAAAAAACGTTGGATAAAAAACAAATTTTTTTATATACAAAGCTTTTAAAACAAAAGTTTGTTGTTTTTAAATAAAAAATATTTATTTTAAGGTTAAAAGAAACAATATTGATTTTTAAAAACGAGCTTGAGAGTTTTTTAAGCATTTTTAATTTAAATTTTAAAATATTAAAACAATATTTCCAGTAATTCCCACTTTTCTCTTATGAAACAGCTTACGAAAGGCAATTAATTTTTATTTTTATTTTTTTTATTTTGTTCTGAGATGCATTATATGGACGGTGTGTTCAAAGTTTCTATAAACAATAGGTGGTTATCTGTTTAGCTTATATTACATGGTGGTTTCTGAATCGGGTGGTGTATGATAATTAAGATTGTAGGCTGGTGGTCCGCTATTTAAAAATGCCATGGAACGTATACTCTCACGTGAAGCGGTACGTTTATGAAATGGTATGGCTTGAGGCTGTGACGAGGCATATGGTGGATCTGGCAAGGGCGGTGGTGGTGGTAGACTATGCTGACTTAAGGTATGTTGTTGATGCAATGGATGTTGCTGATATAACGGTGGTGTTGCAGGTGATTCGTGCGGTAAGTGCGGTGGTTGCTGCTGTGGCTGTTGTTGTTGTTGCTGCTGCTGCTGTTGGCTAAACGTTGAGGTGCCAGGGGAAGAAGAATTTTGTGCCGTATTACTGGCCACCAAATTGACAAAAACATTTTCCGTAGTCGCCGATGTGCTCATGTACGAGGACATAGAACGGGCTCCATGGAAATTTGAATAACTTGATCTTACGGAAGGCGGTCGATTATTATACAATTCGTCAACATGATCAGCATCATTAAGATTAGTGGTCGAGTGTTGATAGGTGGGATTGTAATGGCCACCACCCAAAGAGGGTGTCAAGGTCAAGGTAGGCGATTGCGGTTCATCTAGTGTTGGTATGGGCGAAGGTGTCTGTTGCATTTGCTGTTGCCATTGTTGTTGCTGCAAATAGGCTGTCTGCGCATTGGTATTATAATAAATAGGATCCGGTGGTATATTTTTACGAAACGATTGATAATGATTATTATTGGTCTTGGTTAAACTACCAGCGCCTACAGTTTGTGACAAAGAGACGGCATTGATATTATTGTGTATCTCTTGATTAAGTGACTGTAAATTGGATACCGTTAAAGCAGCGGTACTATTGGTAATGCTAGGATTATCCTTATGATGGAAAGACCCCAATTGTTGCTTGCCATGATGGCTATGTATATGCATGGTGGACTGTTGTTGCTGCAGCTGTTGTTGATCCAATAGTTTTGTTACCGGATTCTGATGATATTTACGTCGTGAACTGCGTGTACTACTTCTAGAATGGGTACCCGTTGAACCTGCTCCGCTACCACCATCTCTTGACTCACCTCTTAAGGTATTTTTATGGCTGCTGTGCGACGAACTACGTCTACTTGCTGTCGATTGACGATTATTACTGCCTCTATGCATAACCGAACGTCGTTTTACACGCCTGGGTGTCATTGGCTTTGGACTCAACTCCCCATTTTCAGCTTCGAGGCCACCACAACGTTCGTGCATTTGATCGTCACCATAATCGAGTATGGTATCGGCTCGACTTCTTATCGTATCCAAGCTGGGTCCAAATTCAATCGAGTACAATGATTGACGATGTTTTGCTTTCTTATTAACATGCTTCACTGTGAATAGAGAACATATATAAGGGATTAATTAATTGAAGACTTTAAAAAGGAAAGTAAGCATTTGCTTTCAGGCTTAATGGTGAAAATTATTTGTATTGATGCTTAGCTTTTAAGAGATTTCTTAATTATTGATTAAAGGCTTTAGATAGTTTTGATTGAAGGAAAAGTTTAAACCTTAAAGGCATTGAGCAAGCTTTTTTCAAAAATTATTTTATTTTTATTAAAAAAAAAATTTAAATAAACACATAGCTATGTTTGAAATGCTTTGCTTTTACAATATATCTTATATATACATTAGTTTATTTTTATTTTAAAGCTTTAGAGCTTAAATTAAGGAGTTTAAATATCGTATAAAAAAGCCGAGAATATTATTAATTTTTTTTTTTTTTAACGTGATTAAAATCTGTTAAAAATGACCTGAGTTGTATAATGGACCACTTCATATACCAAGTCCAGCTATATATCTTTATCAATATTTTCAATTTAAAATGATTGATAACTTGCGGTTGTTTTAAAAACTTTTCTACGATACTTCATAAACAAACGAACTGCAAAGTTCCGTCAAAATTTTTGGAGCCATCTATTGCTGGCATATTCGTTTTTATTCCATTTGGTTTATTTTAATTTATTATTTATTTATATATTTCTTATTTTTATTTTTTTTTTTTTATTTCATTTATTATTTATTTTTTTATTAATTACGAATTATTTATTTTTTTTATTAATTACGAATTATTTATTTTTTTATTTTATTTTTATTTTGTTTTTTATTTTATTTTATTTTTTATTTTACTATATTTTTCATTTATTCTATATTACATTTATTTTTATTTATTATATTTTTTCCATATTTGTTTCCATATACAATATATTATCTATTTCTTATTTCATTTATTAATTATTTTATTTATTTTATTTTAATTTTTGTATTTTATTTTATTTATTTTTATATTTGTTATTATTATTTATTTTTTATTTCGTTTATCATTTATTTTTATTTATTTTATTTATTTTTATTTTATTTTTTATTTTATTATATTTTTATTTATTTTATTTATTTTTTATTTATTTTTTATTTATTTTATTTATTTTTTATTTATTTTTTATTTATTTTAAATTATACTTATTGTTTTTTATTATATTTATTTTTCTATTTCTTATTATTATTTATGTTTTATGTCATTTATCATTTATTTTTTATTTATTTTATTTATTTTTTATTTTATTAGTTCTTTTTTTATTTTATTATACTTTGTATTTATTTTATATTATATTTATTGTGATTTGTTTTATTTACTTCTACATGTGTGATTATTATTTATTATCTTTATTATTGTAATTGTATATAATAAATAAAATTTATTATTTTTTATTTATTTATATTAATTTTTATTTCCTTTTTTGTATTATTCTTTTTATTTATTTTATATTACATTTATTTTTTTTATTATATTTATATTTATTTTTTATTTAATTTTCTAACTTTCAAAAATTTCTTTTTAGTTTTTAATTAATTATTTTTAAAAATATATTTTTTGCTTACAAATAATTTTCACCATTATTTTTTAAACATCAGACTGAAATTATTAAAAAACAAATTCCTTTAGTAGAACTTAAATTAATTTACAAAACTACATTTAATTTTTTATTACATTAAATTACATTATATTAGTTACAAAACTAAAGAAATTCCATTAAAATTAATTATTAATACAAAAAAAGCAATAAAAACCACAATAAAAAAATTAAGAACAAAGGCTAAAGAATAAAAAAATTAAATAAAAATTATTTCAACTAAATTACAGTTTAACACAAAAGTGCAAAGACATTTTGTACCCCTAACACCAAACCCAGTTTAAGAAAGAAACTCATGAAATTCGTTTTTTCATTCATTCGTTTTTTTTTTTTACTTAAAATTATTTTTTATTTCTTCAATTCATTCTTTTTAAATGTAACTTAAAATTTATAGTTTTCTTTACAAAAAATTTCATTCTTTTTTTCTTTTTTTTTTTTTTGTTGTTCAAAAAATTAGTTTAAAAAATTGTTTGTTTACTTAATTAAATTATTAAAAAAAAAATAATAATAATAATAAAATTTTACACACTATTTTGTTAAAGAGCAAGCCTAACTAACTCTGTTGCTAGGGCAGGTGTAGTAAACCAATTTAAGCATTTTATTTTAGTATTTAATAAGGAATATTAGGTTTTATTTTGTTTTTTTTTTATTTAATTAAAAAATATTTATTAAATATTAGTAAAATTTAAATACTAAATGTTTTTTTAAATTTGTTTTGATTTTTCGTTTTAACAATTTTATATATTTTTTTTGTGTTTTTTTTTTTTGTTTTTTTTTGTGTTTTTTTTTTTCATTTCGTTTAGTCAACAATTATTACTTTGCTTACTTTACTAATAATAATTAAATATTTTTTTATATTAATTTTAATTACTGTAAATAATTAATGTATAGTTTTGTTTTTATTGTTAATTTGTGTTTTTAAATTTCTGATTTTTAATATATTTTTTAATATTTCAGATTGTTTTTTATATATTTTCTTTTAATGTTTTTCAAACTTGAAGGCATTTCTTTTATAATCATTTAAATTTTGTTTTTTTTAACTCAATTGTTATTGAAAAAAGCTTTCTTAAGAATTCAATTCCTACACATAAAACATTTAAATTTGATTTATTTATTAATAAATTTTAATAATTTTTCTTATGTATGTAGTATAATCTATTTTAAACAGATATATTTTGTTTATATTTTTTATTTTCATAATAAATGTTTTTTTTTAATAAATTTCATTTTTTTTTATATTTTTTTAATAATAATTTTTTGATTTTCAATTTGTTTTTTTATAATATCACAGTTGAAAATAATAATAAAAAATAATTTTTTATATTTGTAGTTTTCTTCTTAACAAAAAACATTATTTATGGAGTTTCGCTGCCAAACGTAATAAAAAATATTTAAAAATGTTTAAATATTTCAAGACATTTTTCAAAATATCGCAATTTTATTACAATAAATTATTGAAATATTTATTAACTTAAATATTAAATATATTAATATTTAAATATTGCGTTTTAAAGCGAAACAACACAGTTCAGTATTTCAGAAAAATAAATATGGACTTCAGCTAAAATTGAAAAAATAAACTTGATGATTTATAGAGCTCTGAAGTCATTAATAATCATATAAAAAAATTTATATTTATTTAGCCTGACAAGTGGTCTGTAAATTTAAAGTAAACTAAGCACCTATCTGGTTCTAATTTTCACCCATTTTAGTTAACAAAAATCATTAAAAAATAAAAAAAATCTCTATTGACTGCCCAAGAGTCAAGAGTAACGCCTTAATTTTAAAGCTTTAACATCTATTTATGCTGAGATAGGGAGGGAATTCTGAGTAAAACCGTTTGTTAAACGTTAAATAATCGTTTGTTAAGGTTAACGTGTAAATTTGTTCTAAACTTCCTTTTAACAAGAGCGTGGAAAAATTTAATAATAAAATACCATAAATTAAAGAAAGTATATAGTCAAAGAAAAAAGTTTACATACACCAATATATGATTTTTATCAAATTAAGAAAGAAGTTGCAGTGTTCTTTAAGGCATTTATAACCAAGAATGTTTGAAGAGTAAAACGTATAAGAAAAATATTAAACATAGAAATTACTGGGGGAAAAAATATGTAGACTTTTTCTCTGTTACTGAGCACAATTTAAAACATTAAAAAATAAAAAAAAAATTTCAAAATCATTACAAACCACTTAAGAAAAATTTTAATTAAAAAAATGATTTTTTTTTCATTTCTGAAAACCGTTATCATGTTTTGAAACGCATTTTTTGACTTTAATAGAAAAAATATATAAAATTAAAAACGATTATAAATTAAAAAATATAAAATAAAATTGTATGTAAAATAAATATTTACAAAAAAAACATTTTGTTTTTACAAAAGAAAATTATTTTATAAAAAAAAAAAATATTTCAATAAAAAATTAAAAAAATTTTTATAAAAAATATTTACATACATATTTAAAAATTTTAAATTAAAATATGATTAAAAAATATAAAATAAAATTGTATGTAAAATAAATATTTACAAAAAAATATTTTATTTTTACAAAAGAAAATTATTTTATAAAAAATTATTTAAAAAAAAAATTTAGAAAAAAAATTTAAAAAAAATTTAAAAAAAATTTTAGAAAAAAATATTTTATAAAAAATTATAAATTAAAGAATGGATTAAAAATTTTGTTAATAACTTCACTTTTAATGAAATCAAAATTAATTTTTATAACGTTTATTCCTTTATTTTTACAAAACTTGTTAATTTTGCTAATAAAAACAAAATTTTACAGAATCTAAAGTCTTTGCCATTACCAACTGTATATTTGAACAAATAAAAATTTATTAAATCAGGCATTTTTTATTAAAACAAACATAAAACAAAATAAAAAAAAATTTATTGGAAAATGAAATAAAAAAATTTCAAATAAAAAATTATTTTTTCAAATAAAAACAATTATTTTCTTGTAATTTATACGTACGTACAACAATATTTTATTTTAATATATTGAATTTTTTTTTTTTTTTTAATAAAATAATTTTCTTCAATATTTACATCATATTTTTTAAAAAATCGTTTTTTTTTATTAAAAAATATATATTTTTTATAGAGACCCTAAAATAAAATGTTATTGTTTAAATAAAATAATAAAAAAATAAATGTCTTCGTATTAAGCTTAAAAGAAATTATGGAGCCCAGTTTAGATTAAAAAAAATTTCACTTTTTAAAATTTTTAAAAATTATTTCATTTCCAGGAAACAATTATTTTAAAATCAGAAAATTTTTTAACAATAATTTTTATTAATTTTCACAAAATTAAAATCTAATAGCTAAACAACAGTTATTTATTAAATACTTAAAAAGAGAACACAGACAACACACAACACATATACAGATATTTTCTACTTTTAAAAGGTTTTTAATGTTAAACAAAATTATATTTATTACAAAAAAAAAATTTGTAAATTAGTCAGTAGAAGTTATTTAATTAAATTGTAAAATTAAATTGTAAATTGTAACATACTTGCTATAAATTTGGCAAAAAAAAAAAAAAGTTAAACAGCATTAGAGAGTGTGCTAATAAAACTTAAATTCTTAACAAAATTGTATACACCAGCACAAATAGGCAGCAATATTCTAGGGCAGCTTGTATCTTTTCTTCATCATTTTTCATTTATTTTTATTTCTTTTTTATATTTAAAAATCATAACAGCATAACTAACATAGTAGGAGCATAATAAAGAGCAAGAGATAGAGAGAGAGAGAGAGAATGAGACAATGAGATCTCTGGCATCTATGAAACCTAAGTTATTTGTTTCGTATTTCTTAACATCAATAATCGCAGTCTATAAGGCTAAAAAACAAATTCAAAATGTTATGTTATGATAAAAAAAAACAAAAACAAAAAAATTTACATAAAATATAAGAACATTTAACGTACGTGCTTTTAATTTTTGAGGGCAGTGTTTAGATTAGAAGAAACATAATGAAATAAAAATGAAATGAAATAAGAAACACAGAGAGAGAGAGTGAGAGCGACAGACAATAAGGATATACTCTCAGTCATATTATGTAGTTAAAAACGATATGACATTTATTCACAGTAAATGAAAAAAAGTAAGTCACACTAACAAAATATTTCATGGAAATTGTAAAACCACAGCTAAACTTCGTTCTGAACTCAATTGAAGACTGAAAAATTGTAGCTTTTCGCATATTTGTCTGTTATGCATGTAGCAAAATACAATTTTAAATAACTTGGCAACGAAATTTTTATATCAAAAGCCTTAGTCTAAGAAATATTTGTGCAATATGACCTCTTTTTCTATATGAAAAGATAGAAGCCTATAAGATCTGCTATTGATTTAAGACACTATGGGACACTCTGAGTATTTATTTGCATTTAAGACACCATTTCTGTATAAAATAAACGTCAATCTGTCTTGTAAGAAAGGAAAAAAGAAGCACAAAATCTTTATGTGACCCATTGCGCAATTTATTCCCATGAGTTTTCAATGAATTCGAAACTTAGAAAAACACTTTAATTTAAGCAAAAATACTTAAATTCTATAAAGGAGAGAAGTAAATATTGTACCCACAGTGTACATATATAAATTTTAGTGAGCCCACTGTGAAAACCGTTTAAATTAATATCATACCTTAAATATACTAAATAAATGCATTTTTGAATAATAAAAAGGCACTAATGAACGTTATAGGAGACCACTGTTGAAATTCAATGGAAATGGGAAAAATAAAAAATTTGACAAGACCCATAGTGCACATATAGTTCATAAGTCAAAAAAAATTATTTAATTTTGTTTAATATTACCCATTGTGCATAATAACTATGCGAGCATTTTATGCATTATTTTATTCCTAAGTGTTTATCACTTGCAGTGTGTATTCTACAACAAATTTTTCTAGAAATTTAATATTTTCGTTCCACAGTCAATAAAGCATAAAGCACATTGCTTTACATTAGCTATTATTTTTAAGAAAATATAAAAGAAATATATTTTTTTAAATTTTTTTCTAATTTTAAAATTTTTTAAATTGAAATTTCTTTTAATTTTTTTTTTAATTTCATGTAGGTAACTAGACTCACTGTGCAATTTTCTTTTAATTTTTAAAAATGTATTTAAAAAAAATTTAAATTTAAAAAAGCCTCCTTTGAAATAAATACTCAGTACGTGCCCGTAGTGCAATAAATTTTTTTTTAAAACGAAAACAACAACGAATGGAAAACCTTTCACTCCTTTATTGCTTTAGAGTTTCGATACTAATTAGTGAAGGAAACATTAAGCAGAAATGAAATTGTAATTGCTGAACACATTCTAACATTTCTTTAACCCTCAAACAGTAACTGGTTTTAATTTACAACGAAAAGGTGAAAAATTAAGAAAAGAACTGCAGGTCTTTAAGGCTCAAGAGCTATTCGAATCAAATGGTAGAAAAACATACATACGTAATAATACAACTTTTAAGCCTTAAAAACAATCGCTTAAATCATACGAAATAATAACCTTCTCGCCTAAAGATCTAATATTTGCCATTTGAACGTTTGAAGCACTTTCGTTAACCAACTTGAACTTTTTTTAACTTAAAAATCTATTTCAAGTCTTTCATCAAAATAGCTTATCGTTCTAAAATCGAATATCGTTCCAAAAATTCCTGTGCCTCCTATCGCCCTCAAGTCCCTTATCGTTTAAACCCCTCTAATAGCTGTAAAATCTCTTATCGCTCTAAAATCGCATACTGCATAAAAAATTCTAGTCACTCTATGTAGAATCTCTCTTATCAATCCAAACTTGAAATCTTTGTTTAAAATTTTTTCAATTTCAATGTATTCTTATACAACGTTTGTATATCGTTGAAAATGTATTATCGCTTAAGCTATATTTCGCTTAACGCTATTAGTTTAGTTTTGCTTATAACCTAAAGTTCCTTTTATTATCGTTTTAAAGCTCTATAAATCACGTTTTATTTGCGGTCTTTATCAAACCATGTATTGTTTTCTAACAACGTTCTTTAAAAAAATGTCGCTTGTTTCCGCGAAATAAAGCGAATTACGCTTTGTATACCTAATCTAAGCTTAACTTTAAATTTTTCTTATTTTTTCTTTTGTTTTTGTGTGTGGAAATAATACAAAATCTCTGACTACCAAGCTAAGAAAGCAAGCCGTTGACAGTTATTTTTTATTTTTTTAAATTTAAATTTAAAGCGTTATGTGTGAAACAGTTTAGGCTTAAATGCCTTTTCTTGCTATAAAAATCTCATCTAAAGCTTTAATTCGCGTAAGCCACTTTACGATCCAGAGCTATATTACCCCTAATAACACCTTCACCGCCCGACATGGAATTACAATAAGAACGTGGCCTGGCCTTTTGGCCATCTCTACGACCACTACGACGATTGACATGTGGAGCCATATCTTTACTGAGCGGCGAATTGGGTGGAGGCGATGTTAACTCTTCGGTCTTTGTTTTAGCCTTACGTTTGCTGTCCTTAAACGAACCGTTAACACTTTGAGACGAAGTTAAACGATCATAAGAACGAGCCTTAGATATGGTATAGGTGTTGACAGCTGTACTATCAGGGCCATAGCCGTTAGTAGTGTCACGTATTTGATCACAATAATTAGCCGAGGGCCCATGAGATCGTTCATTGGATGCATTTTGCTGACGTTGACGTCTAGCTATGCGTGTAGCTACCGGGGAACGTGGTATATACTGAGTAGGCATGGCATAGCGCTCGGTTACTTCGGGCGAGAGATCTGGATAGGGTGCCGTGCCTGTGCGTGGCTGGAATATATGAGGCCTAGGTAAAGGCGGCGGCGGTGGTGTCACCTCTGAAGGTGATAAAAATTCCGCATGATAAGTATCGGGTACTTTGGGTAAAGGTATATTAGTGGGCCTGGGCGTAGGTTTCTGAGCCGTGCAGGCTGAATTTTGTCTATATGGCACCGGAGAATAGGCCGGATGGAAAGGTAAACCATTTTGTTGATACATTAAAGCCCTCTGAGCTGGACTTAGTTCATGAGGCGTTAGAGGCTGCAATATAGCACCGTGTTCTAAAAGTATAGCCGAGTTATCATGATACATATGGGGCACGGATGTATTATTGTTCGGACTAATACTGGCTGGCGGAAATTGTTGTTGCTGATGGCTATTGTTGTTCAAATTTTGTGAGCTTAAAGAGCTTAAAGTTGGATTCGGTTTGTTATTATTTCCCGACTGTGTGGATGGTGGCGGCGGCGGTGTTAGAAAATAATTACCCGGTGTGGGCTTGGTAAAGGGTATATAAGTGACACCCTCATCATTTTTAAGGTTTTGTACCGAGAAATCATCTTCCTCAAAGCACTCTTCAAACTCTGGTTGCTGCTGATCGGGGGACGTATTGGAACGGGCCGAGTTCTCATTAAAAATTTTGTTGTATTTTAAATCGGGCGGTTGGTTAGACGCACTGGCGCTATGCTTAAAGCTACTATAACTGGACGATTTGGCCGGTTTGGGTTTGGAATGTATACGGGCAAAATGTCCGCTTGTACCGCTGCCACTGGCGCCACTAACTGCTGCCATTTGATTATTATTTAAGCTATTCGTTAAACTATAGTTACTGTTACTTAAAGAGCTGCTTAAAGCATTACTGGGCGTGGCATTTTGTTTAAAACTAGAATTAAGATTTTGTGTCGAGTTCTGCAAAGATGCATACGACAAAGAGGGTGTAGTGTCTTGGTTGGGTGACTGGGCTATTAGAATTTGCCTGCGCGAACCATTCACATACAATTGATGATCGGCCTTGGCCGTACTGTCATCGTAGTAGGCCGGCATTATAGGCTGTTTTTGGGCCAAATCAATATTGGCCGGGAATATGCTATTCGATGAAGAGGGTTGCACTTTGCGACCCTGTTTAGGGCTGTAAAGAATGTGGGTTAAGGAATTACTAGCTGTACTTAGACTGGGTGACATATTACGATGCTGCCGATTGCGACGACTGCCGCCTGAATTGTACGGCTGATATTGGCTAGTGTTACTAAGCAAACTACCGTTATAGCTGCTGATATCAGCTGCTCCACCCCTACTCCTGCTATTGCTATTATGGCTGTGTATTAAGAATGTGTTGCTGTTGCTAATGTTGTTGTTGTGTTGGTTGCTGTTGCTGCTATTACGATTGCTATTGCTATGGCTATGGCTAATGCTATTGCTATTATTAATATTGTTGTTGTAATTGTTAGTTGCTGTTGTTGCATTTGCTGTTAGAATTTGCTTATGAAGAGATGTTTGCTGTTGTTGTTGAATGCTGTTGGCTAATGAGGAGGAAGAGAATTTCTTTTTCGTTGCCAGTGGAGTATTACAACTATTGTTGTTGTTGTTGTTGTTGTTGTTGGTAGTAGAAGTAGTAGTAGTAGTTATAGGAGTAGTAGTAGTAGAGATAGCATGAGTACTGTTATTGAGATGATTGTTACTGTTACTGAGAGTATTTTGTTGATGATTAGGGTGGTGGTGGAGGTGGTGTTGGTGATGGTTGAGTGTATGATTCTGATGTTTATTTGAGAGCATTGTGCCACTGGCTGATGTTGGTATGCTTGTATAGCTCACGTACATTGGATGGACCACCGTATGTTGTGGACTCTTGGCATCACCATTCATGAAATCGACTGCACATTTTGTATAATTTCATTCCCATTTTGTTTTTCGTTGTTTTTGTTTCCATTTCAATTAGTTTCCGGGGGTTTTTTTTTTTTTTTTTTGCAAACGTCCATAAAATCCATCAGAGAAGGCGAGGGCGAGAGAGAGAGAGAGAGAGGGAGAAAAAGAGAAGAACATTAAATGTTTTTTCTTTAAAAAAAAAATTCATTTAATTGTTCTTTCTTCTTTCTGTTTTTTTGTTTCTTTTCTTTTTTCGCTTAAAACTAAAGTAATCATTTTAAAAATGTTTATAACATATGTTTGTGGGCATTATTTTCTTAGGTGGGGATGGTGGATTGGATTAATGTAAGGATACAGGGATTTGTTAGGCAAGGATTTAAATGAGAATGGTTTTGAAGGAAAATTTATTTTTGTTTTATGGTGTTACATTGAGTGTTTTAATGGATTTTTTTTTTCTTTTCGTATAATTTATTTTTTTTTTTACAATAAAATTTGGAATTTATTAAATTAATAATGATTTCATAATTCATTTTTCATATACGAGTATTTAGTTATGATGATGGATTTTAGACAATACACACAATACAATACAATATAATATATAGAGAAAATATTTTTTTGATTTTAAATTTATAAACAAAAAAAAAATTTTTAAACAATATCAAGCAACATATAATAGAGAATATTTTCATTATAAAATTAAGGATAAAAATGGCAGGCAAATTCAAAACATAGAAGTTACAAAATATATACGAAAAAATGAACTTATTTGTTAGAAATCCATAAAGTTTTCTCTTTAGAACCGTGGTTCAAACTTCAACTTCAGACATTTCGTACAAAGCGAATATAAAAAAATAACTCTTTCGGCTACCTCCCTAGACCTTAGCTCAGACATTTCGTACAAAAAAAAAAAATAGTTCTTACGGCTACCTCCCTAGACCTTAGCTCAGACATTTCGTATAAAACGAAATATAAAAAAAATTATTCTTACTACGGCATCGCCTTTCTGGCAAAAACTCTGAGAGTAAATAAAATTGCCATGAAAAAATTTCGAATTCGAAGACGACTTTATTCTGTTGGTTCCACTATTCACGCATAAAATTAACACACACAACATGAATGATGTGAGAATCTAGGTTGTAATCCTGACTAAATTTAAGTAAGTGTTGCCTAACTCTCCAGAGATGGTTTTTATTGATGTTATACTCTCTGAACAAGTCAAACGGCTTCTAAATGGGCAGTCCAATGTTCATAAAGCAATCTATTTGGAAAAAATAAACAAAGGATAATGTGTCCTTCCTTTGGAAAAAAATAGTACAAAATGTCTTGAAGTGATTATAGCTTGAAGTCGCCTTAGTCTAGTAGGTAGTGTGTTGGTTTATTAGACGTGAGGCCACAGTTCGAACCCCAGGTCAGACATCATCAACGATACAACCTTCTGAGAGTAAAATAAAATCGCCACGAAAAGTTCCTCAGAAATCTGTCGTTCGGATCCCGCCACTCATGTATAAAATTAATACACACAACATAAGTGGTGCGAGAAACTAGGTCATAATCCTAACTGAAGAATTGTAATGACCAATTATATATGCATGTATGTATGATTAAAGCAGAACAGATCTACATATATTAAAAACTTAAGCATACTTAATCTCACAGTGGTCTTCGTCAAAACATTGATTAAAAAATATTCTGAAATATGCTTGGAAGAGCTTTACTTAAACCACCTGGTAGTTTAACATCTTGGGTTACCGTGACCACGTTCATTTTAAAAACAAAGCATACTCCAGCACTCAAGGAGCAACAACTGCTTTATTGCTCATTCCCCCCTGATTTCATTTCTTTTCCGATTTAAAATTTAATTGAAATTATGCAAAAAAAACAAGGAAATGTTTCAAAATTGTTACTGCCATTGTATACCCAAAATTTATTATGTTTGAGAGAAAAACAAAATTTATAAAAACTTGGTTTTAATAACATATTAAATCATAAATAAATAATACGAATAATTAAAAAATAATTCATTTTTGTATTTCGTTTTCCGATCTTTGCAATGATGATTATTTTTTATTTTTTGTTTTTGTTGTTGTTTTTGGCTTTTAAACAATATTTACAAACAAATTATTATTAAAAATTAATTAATTAAACTAAATTAAAACACATACACAATATTAAGACAATATATCGTACACAAACACATACAAACAAACAAACACACATAAATACAACAATTGTATTCAAATAAATGATTCTCAATGGAAATAATCGATTTTTGATTTGATTTGACTTGCTTTGATTGGCCTTTTTATCGATTTTTTTTTTTTTTTTCTTATAGTGAAAGACACCCAGTATTAGTATGAGGAAAATAATACAAAATTATTTGAAAAAAACAACAACTACACAAGCAAAAATACATGCAATAAATGAAAATAAAACAAATAAATACAACACATGCTAAGAAACCTCATTGTATACATTGTAAACGATTTTAATTCATTGAAATACTAAGACTATGATTTGGAAAACCATTCAGGAAACAAACAGGTTTAATATGCATCCCACGTACATGAACCAATAATTCGTACTAAGACTTGGAAAACAATTCCAAAACAATATATTCAACAGTTACGAATATATGGAGAATCTATGGTCCCAGGGTTTGAAAATCTATTGTCTACCCAACAAATTTCCAACTAGAAATTCATTTCAGTGAAATATTAGCGCGTTATGTCTTCACAGGAGAATGGGATGTGTCCTCATATCTACACTTTCAAACAGTCAAGTGGCTATTATGTCCTTTGATTTATGCAGAATAGAATAAAATTTACACTAGATTGTGTAGAATAGCAAGAAATATAAATAGTATAGGACTATAAATCATATTTATATGATATAAACACGTTTATATAGGATAGCATGCGATATAAACACGTTTATATAGGATAGCATGCGATATAAACACGTTTATAGAGGATAGCATTCGATATAAACACGTTTATAGAGGATAGCATTCGATATAAACAGGTTTATATAGAACAGCATGCGATATAAACACGTTTATATAGAATAGCATTCGATATAAACAGGTTTATATAGGATAGCATTCGATATAAACAGGTTTATATAGGATAGCATTCGATATAAACAGGTTTCTATAGAATAGCATGCGATATAAACGGGTTTATATAGAATAGCATGCGATATAAACGGGTTTATATAGAATAGCATGCGATATAAACAGGTTTATATAGAATAGCATGCGATATAAACGGGTTTATATAGAATAGCATGCGATATAAACGGGTTTATATAGAATAGCATGCGATATAAACGGGTTTATATAGAATAGCATGCGATATAAACGGGTTTATATAGAACAGTGCACTACGCTACACCGAACGGAGAATATACCCTTAAATATACCGGAAATAGTACCAGATCTGTGGAATTCGTAAAGAATGTAATTTCTGAAGATATTTTTGTCACACGAAAGCGATGAAATTGTTATTTTTGAATGATCCTAAATTTCCCTGTTTAAATCACAGGCGTTCATAGACGAGATCGGACAACGAAATTAAATTTATGAGGAGCTTAATCGCAGTCTGGCTATCTTGATAAATAAATCAGCGGATTTTTAGACAGAATTCTGTCACCCAACAAGCTTTCTACAGCTTCTAATATGGTAATGTCCTATATCTGGACTCCAATACAATAGCCAGTCAGCCTACACGAAAGTCTAATGACAGAATCTTTAATATGCTATTTACCTCAGCATTCTGTGTACAGTATCAAGACCTATCGAAATAGCCTTTTTTTGGAATTCTATAATCAAATATTCCATTGGGTTAATTCTCTTATAATTGATCCAAATATGAAATGTTTATTTATGTTACGTCTTGAAAAAAATATAATTTTTTTTAAATTATTTTCATAATAAGAAATTTAATTAATTTAATGTTTGTTTTAACATAAAATTTAAAACAAAAATTAATTAAAAATTTTCCATTAAACATAGCCTTAGTATTTCATTATTAAAAACATATTTATGGAGTTTCTGTTCATAGCTTTTTTTCTTAATTACATTCAATCTCTAGAGGCTAAAATGTTAGTAAATTAAATATTATTTTTTAATTATTATAAAACAATACGGATGTAAATAAATTAAACAAAAATAACAAATTAACATACAAATGATTAAACATGAAACATTAAATAAATAAATAAACAAATTGTATCATAACTACATACGCGTACATATTATTTTAATTCATAAATGAATTTAATTTTTAATTTAAAAAAAAATATTTTAATTTGAAAACCAAAAATTAATTGAATTTAAATGAAACGAAATGTGAAGAAAAATACACACAGACAGACAGACAGACAAACATACAATTAAAAATTGCATTACAAGTATGGAAATGAAATGAAATGAAAGAACAGGGAGTGAAGTGAGTTGTGTAACACACAGAGTGTTAAAGTGTGACAGTGAGAAAGAGCGAAAAGTATGAAGAAAAGTGTACATTTTTTAATTGTTGTTTTTTATTTTCCGAAAAATATGTGTACATTTTAATGAAAACCCACAAGCATTATTTGTTTATATTATAATTAAACAAAAAAAAAGAAGATTGAAAAAAATTCGTCAAAAATTAATTCAAATTTATATTTTATATGACATGACATAACATTCTATAGAGAAGGAAGAAGAAAAACAAAACACAGTAACGTAAACATTTCAAGTAAACAGTGCATAACAAAAGTTATCGTACAATTTACTGAGTTATCTGCAATTCAAAAAACAGTGAAGTTGTTACGAAAATTGTATACCCAGGCTCCTTTGTGGGAGCTGAATGGAAACTATTGTAGCTCGAGAGCGTGTGGATAGAATCACGATGGTACTGAGTTGGATTCTCGGGCATTGTGATATGCGGGGTAAAGAAGTTGCGCTTGAGCTAACAAATGAAGTTGTAGTGAAAAGCGTAAAGCTCATGGTTAGACAGATTAACCCTCTGCTGGGACACTTTTTCGGGCCGACTGCTCTAATGTAGAGACGTAGAATTGACTCCTCATGACAGAACAGAACAGATATTGCAGGATATTTAGGATTACATAAATCAGGTGGAACCTGTGGCAAGTACTAATATGTAGGAAAGAAGAAAGCCTTTCTTCTTTTGGGGTCGTAGATATACATGGATTATCGGAACCAAATGGCTGACAGCTACCTCCTTAACTGTCTGTCCTCTGCACATAACTACTAGACGTTATGACTTTGGCAAGTGCTTCACAAAAGAGAAACTATTTTATGATATACAGATGGCTCAATAACCGATCTTGGGGGGCAGGTGCAGGAGTTACAGGTCCCAAAATAAAATATTCAAAGCAAACTCGCGGGTATCTTTCCAGCGGAAATTTATGCCAGCGAAAGAAGTGTAGAATTAAACTTGAATGGAAGGTACATATGGAGGCACATAGCAATACTATCTGGTAGTTAGGCTCACATTTGATCATTCGACTCTTATGAGGTTAAATCGAAGATAGTATGAGAAAATCTGAAAAAGCTGTATAGTCTAGTTAGGTGAAATTAACTGCTCTCTTCCAGATCCCAGTTCAAGTTAATGAGCGGACAGATAAGTTTGCGAGGAGGGGAGTTTAGAAGCTGATGTTGGGGCCAGAACGCTTCTGTGAAGAAGGGGTGGATGTTTGGTAAGGAGTTCTCAACGGGAGTGAAGAAAGAGAGAGGCAAATACTCTTCTCAAATCAAGTGGGGTTGAGACAATCAAAACTTCTGTTGGGAAATTACAATTAAATGAGCCATGCATCAGACTATTCAGAAATAACTTAAGGTTAGTAACCGATCTTTTGATAGGACACTGTAGGCTCAAAGTACACTTATTCAGAATGTGGGTTTGTATCGAGCCCAATACGTAAATTCTGTGACATTGAGAATGAAACTATGGAGAACATTCTTAGAACCTATGAGGCATTATTGCATTACAGAAGAAAACAATTGAGTGCATACCAGATGCTAAGCAGGGACACCGAATAGCATCCTGATGTTTGTCAGGGTAACAACCTGAAGGAGACCTTATATGGATACCCTGTTGAGTATAAGGCGATCGTAAAGTACAACAGATACATAGTATGGTCACAGTACTAAGACGGCTCTTCACCATAATAATAAAAAAACTAGAGGAACTGCTGGTATTGTGTCCTAGACAGCTTTATCGTGGTTTATAGAAATTGTCAGATGATTTGGAAGAAAATTATGTTCTTGAATCCACAGAAATTTTTGCGATTTGTACAACTTCTAGGAAACTTTTATAAGGTACTGTAATTAAAGGGCTTCTTTCCAAACTTCCAGTTGAAACATAACATTCGCTATTCTACTGTGTTTCATATGAGAAATGCTGCATGTAAAGTCTTTTGTTTTTTTGCTATTAAATTATGACTTCCTTGAAGAGAAACAACCAAAAAGAATATCATTTCAGATGGTTTACAAAGTTTTATTCCTCTTTTTTATTTTTTGTTCTTTACCACCAACAAAAACCAAAAAAAGTTCCTTTCTGATTATTTCCCTTCCATTCACAACTACAATTTTGATAAGAAAAACTAAACAATAAAATAATAAAAAAAAACCGAAAAGAAAACACTGACAAACGATAAAAAAAAGAGAAAAGGGTTCGTTTAAAAGGCCACCATATAATTCCCCTCTCTCCATACAATTACAAGCATTCATTTCACTGTTGCTGTCAACAATCATGTCAAGGTGAATACGATTACAATTGTAACTATAACAACAACAGCAACAATGACAAGAACCAAGTATCTGTTCAATGTTTTGTCAACGGAAATTACAATTTTAGTTCCGTTTCTTTCCTTCTATTTTTCCTATTTCCATTGCTGTTTGCTTTTGGGCGTCAAAAAGAATTTGAAAATAAAATTGAAAATGTAAAGTAGGGGGGTGGTCGGTCGAACACATCTAGACATGGAAAGACTTCTCTTGCTTTAATCTTTATTTGGTTGTCTTTTCAACCATTCAATACAATGGCGAACATTATTGACGGTTACATCGAAAGCCAAAACGTATTGTCAATATTTGCCCAAAAAAAGGGAAGAAAAAAACCGAAACATAGATAAAATGAACTGAAACAACAAAAAAAAATATGAAAACAGAAAAAACTATGTTGATAAAAAACATAAAAAATAGGAGGGGGGGTTGTGAAATATAATCCATATGGTGACATAGAAAAACTTTTAGGGAAACTACTCATACATATGTATCTTGTATGTAAGCATAAGTAAACATAAGATACAGTGGGATGGAAAAACACAAATAGTGGATGAGGTTTTTGTTTCCCACCAGGTTAACAGGCATTCTGTTTCAAATCATCTGTAGTACTTATGTAAAACTTTTCCTTACAGCTTTTTTATAGAAAAGAGCAATTTTCGCCAAGTTTCACAAGAAATTGTCATAATAGTGGCACTCTATTGACCCCATAATGGTCAGAAGAGCTACAAAATTTCCGCATTGAGTGAGTGAATGGTACTAGAAGTCCTTTACAATTTCTTCTAATCCTATCCACGATCCCAAGGGGTCACAAAAGGGCAACAACTGTGAAAGGGCAACAGAAAAGGCAACCACCTAAAGCGAACATACAGGAAAAGAAAAATTAGAATGGCGAATAGTAAAACAGCAACTAAACACTCGCCTAGGAAAGATGGTTCTACCTGTGAGCGGGCCTCAGCAGATGTTCGGCTGAGTCACTATGCTACTCAACAGCACTTGACTTTAGAGATTTTAGATTCTTTGATGGTCAAACACGAACTGATTACTCAATTAGGAAAACTAGTTTTATATGTGGGAAGGCCTGAACAGACATTCTTCTGAGTATATCATAGTTGTAACAAAAGATCTCGGACCACCGAAGACTCGATCAGTACTTTTCCATCAAACTGGTTAATTTACTAAAAGACTAGATGTTGCCTTACAGAGTACACACATTGCATTAATACTAGTCATTCACTGCTAGATTTTCAAAAAACTACTCCTGTCAAACAACTACTGCAAATGCCAATAGCTTTCATACTATTAAAATAGGAACTGGGGGACTGTGTGGTGGTATAGCATGAAGTAATGGATTACGCTGCATTTCCAAGTCAAATAATCACTCGTTTTGGATTGACCAGCAAGATCCGATTTTTGTAGAGGATTTTCTTAAAGACACAGGACTATGTCAACAAGCATCTGACGTTTCTAGCCCTAAAAGAGAGTATCCGTCGGAAATGTATGAACGCATTGCCGGAAGTTTTGGCAAGAGCATCATGATTGCATTTGATTGGACAAACTTATGCTCGCTGATTGGAACTTCAATGCCATATGATGTGTAAAAAAAAAGCCAATAAGACTCTTTCCCTTCACATACAAGATTTTAGCGAGAAAAGTATACAAAGAACACAAATTAAAATGAAGGAAACAATTGGACAATTCCAGCGTGAAATCCTGAAAAAGACTTCAAATCCTGAAAAGGACTCACGAAAACTACACGTACCACCTATTCGGGCATCACAAGACCACCTCTACAGTGTTACGTAGCTAGGAGCCTTTGGCCATCTATCAATGGCCCTCTGCTAGAACTCAATAAGCCTGACGTGATACTGACATTGTGTTGTTAGATCGCATACGGGGATCTGGGACAGACCTCAACTAGATATCTGCAGGCTATGTGGAGATTAGGTAGAGTTGAATACGATAGAGCATCTCCTCTGTGACAGTTCGACTTTCTGAAGGAGAAGGTTAATTGAACTGGAATAAGGATTCTGTGAAAATCGAACTCTATATCGGTAGCCAATGTTAAGGCTCTCCGGTAGATTCATTATCTTTTAGGACAAACACAATACGTGCCAAGAACTCCGAGTATTTTTCTACCAGCCACTATGGCTGTAGGAGTCCTCAATCCTACCTAACCACCTACGTAGGTTTGTGATTCGTTTCTAATGCTTTCGACTAAAGATCAACAAGTTCTGAACTAGTGATGCAAGTAAATCAATAATTAAGTTACAGAATGACATTTTAAGTAACCACTGTTGATGATAGATACATTATCCTTGAAATTATTTCTTTAACTTTTATGTGTTGTATGGCTGCCATTCATTTATAGAAAATAAAATAAAAAACTAATGAAATAAAATGGAAATGGAAGTGGAAGGGGAAGGGGAAGTGAAAAAACCAACAGTTTTTAAATGTATCACAAGAATAGAGAGATGCATCACAAGTAAATATATATAGTTTTGGAAAAACATATCCATCATCGTATATATGTATATACACACAGAGAGAGGGAAAGAGAGATATTGGCTCTTGCGGTCATAACTTATGACGCCAATCATTTAACGGATAACAGAGACTGAAAGAATGCTGCCTTCAAATTGATTCACTTGTGCATTCATTTCTGCCATTAACTTGACATGTGACTTGATGGAAATTCAAGGAGTCAAAAGGAAACAAAAGACTTTACATGTGTTTTGTAATAACTTTTCTTCATCTTTTTAAATGTTATGTCATATAAAATACGTATATTTTATTAAAAAAAAAAATTAATTTTTAATACTTAAAAAATAAAAATTTTTTGTATTAAGACTTAAGAAATGAATAAAAAGAAATAATAAAAAAATAATAGAAATCAAACTTACATCTGTCATCTTCGTCCAGGAATATGTAGCTTATTAAAATGGCTCCCAAAATACCAAAGAACTGCAAACATAAGAAAAAAAGAAATTTTAAATTCGGTACATTTTTTATAAATTTAAATAAAAAAAAAAATATAAGGAATAGTAGAGTTTCTATTTACCGCTAAAATACATTGTACACCTGAATGCACCACTTCCACTATATCGTAGGTTAGTAGACAGTCTTCTACAGATTCCGGACGTAAAGGACGATAAGGATCCTCTGAGGTTATGTTTGTATTATAAATGGGCTTACAACCATAGCCATTCACTTCAAACCAGGAGACACTGCCAGTACCTAAATTTAATAAATCACTGTCCTGTAAAGAAAAATTAAAGAAAAATAAATAAAAAATTATTAAAAAGTAATTCAAAAAATAAAAAAAAGTTTTTATTACAATCATGTTCACACGGATAAATTTTAGTTTCTTAGCTATGGAAGAAGAACAGAAGAAGGCGACGTGGTAAGGGTAACCTAGGTGCTATTGCACTCGAATGTCTTTTTAAAGGCTGTTTTGGAAATAGATTGTACCAGGGAAAACGGTTGGTGTTTATGCAGTTTGGCAAGCTGCCTTACAGGCAATGAATTTGAATATGTTTAGTAGTTGGTAGTAGTTCCTCACTGTGTTACTGAATAGAAAAAGAATGATACTAAGGCTGGTGATAAACTAGCTAGAGAAGAGCGCAAATCTGATCTAATGGCATGGTTAGACCACCTTTGGAACACTACTGATCGATTAAGTGCCGAGACGGAAATGTGGACTCTTCATGGCAGAACATGGGAGCTTGGAGAATTTCAGGACATATATGCTCCAGGTTGAACCATTCTCGAACGAAAGCACTTCTGCAACCGGGAGATTGGAGAATGTCAAGACATTTATGCCACAGGTTGAACCATTCTAGAAGGCAAGGAGTTCTGCAACTGGGGAGATTGGATTTCTTGAGTGCAACGACCAGTAAGTGAAATAAAAGCGCCCCTTCTTTCTGCAAGATTTGGTAGTAATGTGATGGAATTCCTAGATATAGTAGACACATTTCGTAGGGATATAACGACTGTTTTATTGTCAGTAGATATGTACGGATATATATGTACGCATATCTACTGGATATACTCCAATTCCGAATTCGCAACTAAATCATATTATAATGGAGAAAGAGTGTATTCTTGCCTACGGCAGGACTTAACTCTCACAAAGCTGCTGCAACACTCATCTTCTTTCAAACGAAAACCATGGAGAGGCTCATTAATTCCAAATTCCAACTGAAAATCTTCTGATCTTCTGTCGAAAGGAATACATGCGCAAGGATGGCTATTGTTTTCAAAGCCATATCAGGCTCAAAATGCAAACATGTAAACTAGACCAAGCAATTGCCTTAAGGAAGGACAACATATCGAGCATTTGAAAAATCATTAATCTATAGAAAGATTGGATAGGGAATCGCATAAGGGGAACTTCTATGTAATCTTGTGATGAATGGACATTTCATTCTGAATTCCATGCAATGGCAAATGAGTAGGCAACAGTCGTTATTCATATGGTCTTGCGCAGATTCGTAAGTACTACTAGAGGCCGAATGCAGCAAATTTCCGACAGAATGCGTGAGATGGCATCCAGTGGAAACAAACCGAGACACAGCTTAAAATGTGCAAAGAAGACGTAAAAAAGGTACCAAAATCTGCAAACAATCCGGCAACACTGTTAAAGAATACAATGGTCAAAGGAATACAATGAAATTAAATTGAAATTCTACGTGTCTTTGATTTAAATTTACTTTACATAGTAAGCAATTGATAATCTTGCATACATGGCTTATCGAAGCTATTGAATTACGTTTAGAAAACTATGTTAAGCTAAGAGAGGTTTAAGATGAAAAATAAAGAAAATTTTTCTTAAATTTCCTGTGTTTTCTTTGTTAGCTTGACGTTTATGGTGGAGACCGACCACGTAAACCAAGTCTGCTCGGTGTTAAGTTAAACCAACGTACATAGTATACTATGTATGGAAGTTTAAATATAAAATAAAATATACATACACATACATATGTACATACATAAATAGATATTTACTTACCCTGTCCAGTGTCCCCACATTTAAATAGAAACAAATTAAAAATGAATTCCAGCCAATCCATAGGAAATTCCATATTAAATACTAAAAGAAATGATGAAAAAATTAAATTAAAAATTTCGTATGAAAAACTTAAATTTAAGACATAAAATTTATTACTTTTCTATCTCTTTATCCCCCCTCTTTTCCCCTTTTCCTGTTTTCTATATTTTTTTTAATAAAAAATGTATTTATCGATTGAATATTGAAATGAATGAATGAGTCAAGGAACAGAAGGTATAGTAATTGTACTCATACAGCTATGGACATTAAATTAGCACAAAACTTCGTCATAAAAATAATCATATTTTTTATAGTATTTTAGGTCTACTCATAAAAAAATTTAAACATAAGAACTTAAAATACATATTCTTCTTTAAAAAGAAACAAAAATTTTGACGATATTGCCAGTCGTTTGCTCATTAAGACCTGAAACGTACCAAACGCCAGATTTTAGCTGGACAGTAAAATAGCACAAATTAAAATTTCTGGAATAAAAATGATGTGCTGTAATAAATAGTAAAAATATTAATTTTTTCAACTTATTTGATTAATATTTAGTAGAGTAGCCCCTATTTTCAAGCGCCGCGTGGCATCTACGGGACAATGTTCTTCGGGAAAGTTCTTTGGGAATCGAGTACCAAGCGTTCCGTATTCCAATGCTCAAATCGTCCAAATTTTTGTACTTTTGTTGAGCAATTGTACATTTCACATCGTTCTAGGGGGTTTTCAATCGAGTTTAGATCAAAACTTTGCGATGGCCAGTCTAAAACGGGAATGTGCTCTTCATAAAACCAATCCTTTGCCTGCTTAGATGTGTGTTTGGGGTCACTATCTTGCATAAATATGAATAAAACTGGCATGTATTTAGAAGATTATGGTTCCATTTTGATCTTTATATTGTCCAAATACTGATAACAGTCCATATTTTCATTAATTTTTACAATGGGATTTACACCGTGCCTTGAAAATTCTCCACGCACCATTGTGTTTCCTCGAACATGTGTTATGGTCCTTTGAGCATAGCGTGGATTGAATGTCTGATATTTTGGCCAATGAACAACCACTCTACCATCCGGTCCCATACGATTTACCTTTGTTTCATCAATCCAAAATATTTTTTTCCAGAATGGGAGGTCTTTAGCATTGTGGGTGCAAGCAAACGTTAAACGCTTGAGTATATTTTTCTTTTGGTAGAGGTGGCTTCTTTCGGCAAGAGCGTTCAAAGAGCTTTTTGTGATTAACACGTCGTTATAGGAGCCTGTCCGATAAATTTAATCTGAATTGGGAGTTAATTTCGTTCAAAATATCGCGTGACGACATGAAAAGCTCCTTCTTTGACTTCCGGACAATAGCACGGTCAACGATTTCGGTTTGCTTTCTTGACACGTGGCCTTCAATTTTTGTTTTCTGCGACATTATTTTGTTTGGTTTGAGGGAAATGATAACGTTATAAATCATTTTTCGCTAACAATTCGAAATTTCGGGAATTTCAGCCAGCTTTTCCCATCATGCCACAAGTTAACGATAATGCGCTTCTCCTCTGGTGAGCAATCTTTTCCATGTACCATTTTATTAAAAAATTACTTCAAATGCCACAAAATTGAAAGAATATACCGTGAAAATAAAAATACTCGAACAAAACTTGCACCTGAAATACTTTTAGGCACGTTGTGCTAATTTAGTGTCCAGCTCGAATTTAGGTACCGATACAAATTACCAATAAAAACAAAAAATATTTACAATAATGGTAATATTTTTTGTTAAACAACAGTTAGATGTCATCATGCAACATTGCAGACCAAAACAATTGGCCTAATTACGATACAAATGAAAAAAAAATCACAATCAATGTATATATGGATTTTGTGCTAATTTAATGTCCATGGCTGTATGTATAATGAGAGCGTGATTAATTATTTGTTTCCTTGTTTTAATGGGGAACGTAAGAGTGTGAGAGAGGGGCGGCATAAAATTATTAATAAAAACAACATTGTTTATTAATAATACAAGCATTCATAAATAATTCAATGATAATCAATAGCGCGTCATCAGTAAATGGGGAAAAAATTTAAGAAATTTATTGTTAAACAGTCTTCTGAACGAACAGAATAGAAAAAAATCGATAAAAATAAAGCGATAAAAGCATATGATAAGATAAGGAAATAAAAATTATTGATAGGCTATCGCCCCTAAGCAGGTAAGCAGTGTACGAGTATCTGCTACAAAAATAAAAACAAACCCGAAATTTATTATAATCCCCCCCATCAGTTTTGGTATAATCGTGATATAACAACATCCGGTTGCATTAACTTTTAAAATTCAGGCAATTTAATAAGATTGTCTAGGTACAGCGACCCTAAAATGACCATTTCGCCTTCATATTTGTGAACGCAACATACAAAGTTCACACGTTTCTGAAAGAACTGAAATTTCTACAGACCTTTGACTGTAGCAATAAGAGATAATTTTATCTCATCAAAGGCCCATCATGACATAATAGAATGCAGAAAGCATTCTAGATGTAACCCAGGAATTACACGCTGGATGTATACCATGATGGTCAGCCACTTATGGGGCAACTGCCTGGGCAGAAAAAACAAATCGGAAAACAACTCCATCGGAGTTCAACAAGAGAAAAAAAATCTGAAAACAACTCAATTGGAGTTCAACAAGATACAGCGGCTAGTGTGTTTTGGCATAAGAGGGACAATGAGAAATTATCCTACACCGGGGCCGCAGTCTCTATTGAATTTAATGCCGCTACATATGGCAGTGAAGAAAAAAATATTGAAGTTAATGGCAGACAAGTCTAATATGTCAGTCATTAGAGGATTTCATGACCTAAGGCAACTATTGATTGTCCTTGCCCTTCTTAACTATACCCTGGGCAGAGCCAGCAGACTCTATGATTTTGGAAAGTGCTTTGCAACAAAACTTAGTAACAAAAATCAATGGAATAATTTGGAAGCTGCTTATTCTCTTCAAAGAGGGACTACTTTGTGGTATACAGATGGGTCAAGAACGGATCTTGGAACAGCAGCAAAAGTTTTAGGTCCCAGAACGAAATATTCCAAGCCCCCAGGCAAACTCTCTGATACATTCCAAGCAGAAGTCTATGTCATCGAAAGATATCTACAATCCAACTTGGATAGGAGATGTAAAACAAAGGACATATCTGACAGTCAGGCCGTCATTCGAGCACACGGCTCTAATGTGTTTAAATTTAAAATAGTATGGAACTGTCTGGGGAAGCTGAATAGGATAGGTAGACAGAATAAAGTTACCTTCTACTGGGTCCCGGGTCATATGGGTATTCCCGGCAATAAGCAAGCCGAAAAATGGTTATCGATTGCTCGCAGTGCTTAGGCGAGTTGGCTGGATGGCACATTATTCACCGCATATAGACCCAGGATTGCAGGGTGTAAAAAAACTGGTCAGACAGGGTTACAATCATCGAACTTATGGGCGAATATTCCTCCTTGCGGTTCGAGATATTAAAGCTATATTGGCAGCTTTGAAGAAAAGCAAGATGTGGCAACAAATCTAATAAGAGCCAGATCATGATCGCACGAGAAGTCAAGTCAATCTTAAAAGAAGCTTACTCCGCATGGTCGTTACAGCATATTCGCATGGGGTGCTATCCATGAATTCAATAGAAGTTGCATAGACGAGAAAGGCAAGAAGACAACCATCTACCCACTGGATATACGCACCTGAGCTTCTACATTGCGATCAGAATCATTAAACTTTCGGAGAAGAGTATTGAAAAACGCAGCCTTATTATGGTCTTAAAGTAATCCTGGGTTTATAGGAGTGGAATCTTTTTGGAGTCGTCGTAGTTGTGATCCCGTGGTTCAAAACCTATCTTCAGAACGATTTACATACATACATAATTGGCCATTACAACCCTTCGGTCAGGATTACGGCCTAGCTTTTCACACCACTTATGTTGTGTGCGTTAATTTTACACGTGAGTGGCGGGACCTACAGTTTAACGTTGATTCCGAACGACAGATTTTTGAGAAACTTTTTCATGGTTTATGGTTTGTGTTCGCTTATTAGACTTAAAGCCCGGGTTCGAAATCCAGGTCAGACATCAAAACGAAATATGAAAAAAATATTTCTTCGGCGACCTCCTCTCAGCAGATTTCTGGCGACTATATACCATAGAAATACATTGTATGTCGCCTCAACTTAGTCTTGATAGATTTTGTCTCATGATTATATTTTTAAGCAGGAAAGTCTGATCCAATGGCATGGTCTGCTCTAGAGGTTCTGTGGAAATCTACACGGACATTCTTAAACTGGAGGATGAGGTAGGGTATGGAATTTTAACGATTTATGAACAAAAATTTCTGTCAGTAACTTCTCCTCTTAGCAGTCTTCTGGGAAAAATTCAAAGATGATTATAAAATTGCCATTCAGAGTCCACTTTAAACTGTATGTCCTGCCAATCATGGATAAAATAAACTGACGCAATTTAGTGAGTGCGGTATCAGAGCGGATTACACTGGTCTACGTGTGTCTTTTTATTTCCAGTATTAGTTTAGTTGTTAGTATAGATATCTGGTTCCAAATTCCTGATTCTTATTATTTAACAGGAAATAAATCCAAAAGTTTATACAAGATTTTTTAGCTTTTATTCGAAACCTTTTAAAACTCTCCTTCCCTGTACTATCCCTCACATATTTACGATTATTTCTTATGAATAATAAAATTTCATAATTAAAAAAAACAATAAACAAACGAAAGAAATCTTTTACTTACCGTTATAATATATTTTATTCTAAAATGATATGCTCCATAAAATCCAAATATTATAAATAAAATGTGAAAAAAATTAACAAGAATTGGCGCCCACATGTATCCAAGAAAATCGAATACTTGGCGTTCGATAATGGTTATCTGGAATGGAAAGAAAAGAAGAGTAAAATGGAATGAAATGAAAAGAAAATCAGAATATATATATTGTGTGCGAGTAAAATAGGAAAATTAAAAATATAAATAAAAATTCTAAATTATTGTATCGTATCGAAGAAGGAAATATTTCTCAAGGTTTTTCCGTATGGGTTTGCTCTGCGTTTTGATTAATTGCAGACGGGGCCATTGATAAATGGCGTTATTTACGGGCAATTGCTAAAGAATATTTGAAAAAAAAACAAGAAAAACAATTTAAAAAAGGAAGGAAATTTTGCAATAAATTATAAAGAATGAGAAAAATAATAATGATTCTCTTCTACGCGGTATAAAATTTTAATAATCTCAGCTGGCAATACACTTTGAAAATGGAATTTAAAAAGAAAGTGGAGAATCAACTCTTATTAAATGTGTCCTATAAAATACACGATTATAGACCTCTGTCTTTCGAACGAGTGTAAGGCAAGGTACTATTTAAAGCCCTGTTTAATGCGCTCGAAAACTAGCCAAACTAACAAGGAAACAACAAATTTTGGAAAGACCAATGATAACCTATGGGGCAATTGAATGGACAGACAAAGCGATTCACACGTTCACACGTTTTTGGAAAAACTAAAAGTTCTGCAGACTTTTGGGCTATAGCAATAAGAGATAATTTTATCTCAACAAAGGCGCAACATATCATAATGCTATGCCGAGGTAAAAGTACGCGCTGGATGTATACCATGATGGTCAGTGAGTGACTTATGGAGCAATTGTCTGGGCAGAGAGAACATATCTGAAACAACTCAATTAGACTGAGAACAAGATACAGAGGCTAGCGTGAATTGGTATAACAGCGGCAATGAGAATATGTTGTACAGTGACATTGAATTTAAGTCCGCGGCATGGTAGTGAAGGTCAAAGCTTTGGAGACTATGTTAAGGTTTATGGGAGTCAGGTCCTACATGAAATTCATTAGGGTCATAGCTGACAGCTCCCGCCTTAACTGTCCTCTAAAAAGGGCCAGTAAAACCACAACCAGCAGAACTATGGAAAGTGCTTCACAACAAAACTTAGTAACAAAAATGAATGGAGTAATTTGGAAGATGCATACTTTCTTAAAAGAAGGTATTTTATCAAGTATTCGGATGAGTCAAGAACGGATGAACGGCTCTTGGGACAAGAGCACCGGTTTTTTTTTTTATACCAGGATAAAGAACTTAGAATCCATAAGGAGACTCGAGGATATCTTTCAAGTGAAAGTCTATGCTAGGCACAAAAGACAGGACAAAGCAACATTACCTGACAGGTATGTTGTCATTTGAGCACTCGAGCCCAAAATGTGAATTTGGAATCTGTGGGGGATTAATGCATCCCACAAGGAAACATCTAGGTTTATGCCAAATGCCGGACAGAAAACTGGTATTGCTGAGACCGAGCAGCATCATTAGCTTGTGAAGTCGTGACAATAGGATTGAAGGAGAAATTATGGGGATAGCCTATAAAGAGTGAGGAGAGTACAATAGATCATATAGTCTCAGAATTAGTGGCGGGACCTACAGTTTAAAGTCGACTCCGAACGACAGATTTTTTAGAAAGTTTTCATTGCAATTTTATTTAACGCTCAGAGCTTTTACTAGAAATCTGCTGAGAGAAAATTGCCGACAGAAATATTTCGTTTTATTGGAAATGTCTCATCTGGAGTTTGAACCGCGGCCTTAGGTCTAATAAGCCAACACACTACTTACTAGACTACGACGAATAGCAAAAAAGCCGTTATAAAGACAATATATTGTAATTTGTTTTAATTAAAACAACAATATTTAAAGGTTTTAAAAAAGTTTAACCGCAATAATTGGATTAAAGAGTTATAAAGCTTACCACCTAAGTGCCTTATATGTCACTTGCCTTATTTTTCACATTCTCCCTCTTACTCCTTCTTGCTCTCTCTCTCACTCTTTCATTTTCATTTTCTCTTTGTCTGAGATAGTCATAGTGCTTTCTAAGCTTGTGTAACAACAGAGAGTAACAACTATTGACGCTGAACCTATAATCCACCCGCCCCACCTAATTTTTATTACAGTCTGCTAAGTAATTAACAGTAATTCGATTAAAATTCTGCAATTTATCCACCACTTTCAATGCATTCACATAGAACTTAAGCCAAACCATCTCGTTACAAGGTGAGTTCGCCTTCAAACAAATCTCTTTAATTCTCCTTTCATTTTAAATAAATAATCCGTTTTGCTCTTAAGTTTATCTCTCTCACCCTATTAAATTTTACTTTCATTTGGCACACACACACACACATTATCCTTTCATAATCCACTTAATTATTGGAAAAATAAAATTGCTCGCAAATCTCTCTCTTTAGCATTGATAAGGTGGCCCATATTTGAGCACAGCAAAAGAACAACAAAAAAAAAACGCATGAAAAAAAAAAACAGAAAACCTTTCTAGCCGATTAATTTGTATAAAAGCCACTTCATTACAGTTGCAAAGCCATTAAAACAGTTGCCAAATCTTAAATGCTTGAAATTTATTACGCCATTAAACAAAATGTTATAGATAGAAACAGAATAGCACGACATAACAGCAGCAATATTTTCAATATGCATGGCATGGCATGGCATGGCATGCCTTTGTTTTGGTATTAAAATGCAGTTCGATTTCGATTTTGATTTTGTTTTTGTTTGTTTCCCCATGAGTGTGTTTGCATAAACACATGTTGAAACCAAAAACAATTACAGTAATGAACTCCCTCTGCACATACATTTTACGAAGCCTAAGAGAGTTTATTATTTATTGGTAGCCCTCCCCCTCTCTTTAATAAAGAAATTTAATAGAGTTGTTGTACGAGTAGCAAGCAAGTAATTTACTTATGTTGCAAAGTACTCGTATATGTAAGTATGTAGGTGTTTGCCAATGTTTACAAACATACATATATGTAATCTCTCACTCTCAATTTTATGTGTGTGTGTGCTTTGTGTAAATTGTTCTAATTTGAATGGTTTTTCAAGCACTCTCTTCATGAGTTTTTTTTTTAATGTTTGTGTGTGTTTTATAGTAGTTAAAACACCAACACCACTCAACTACTATAACAACACATTTCGTTTATACTAAATTTTGCAACAATAACAACAAAAACTGTAACCATATACGATTATTTTATACAATCGATATGCAAAATAAATGGAAAATCCCAACTCTCTCCGAGTGGCTCTTCTGTTACGATTGCACTCTCGTCTACTATAGGTATACAGTATACGTGTGAGTGTTTACGCTTTTTTTTTTGGTGTGATAAAATGGAGTCGTTTTTTTTGTTTTTGTGTTAGTTTTGTATATTAGAAAATTGTGTTGAACGCTTGAATGCATTTTTGGCATAAATTACATTAAAAGTCGTTGTTGTTGTTGTGTTTTTTTTCCTCTTTTCATTGCATTTTTGCACTTCCCATTCAAACTTTCAGTTTTGTTTGCGACAACATGTTGTGTGTGTGTTGTGTTGGGGTTTTTTTCATGTTTTTTGTTTTAAATTAGCGAAGTTTGTATAGGGGTTACTCGTTTATTTGCGAAAAATAAACAATACAAAGCGGTTAGCGACAACAAAAACAATAGGAAAACAAAAGTTCTATGGAAAGTGAATTTAAATGGACAGTTTTTTTCCATTTTTATTTTGCAGCCGCTATGGTCGCTGTTATTTAAAAATGCAAAAGTTTAACAGTAGTGGTAGAAATTAAAAGGACACTTAAGGTCTGTATATGTGCATGTAATATAAGGGTATTTAGGTTCGTTTTTTTTAACAAATTCCGGTTCTGAATTTCTACGGGCTTTATTCTTAAGGTTAGAGCCTTAATAGCAACCGAAATACACGAAAAAAATGGGCAAAATGGACTGCAGATGGTCACAAAAATGACATTTTATTGAGTATAGTAGTCACCGTAGTTTAAAATGCAGTGTGTTAGATCATGATTTAAACCCCAGCTCAGATATCACGAACAAAACGAAAAAAAATATATTTCTTCCGGCGACTGAATGTAGAGTTCAGAATCAAGCAATCAAAGAACAATTTTTTTTTTTTATCAATTTCCCTAGACCTAGATCCATTGTTTGTAGTCGCCGCAGTCTAGTAGGTAGTGTGTTCACTTATTAAATGTAAAGCCTGGGTTCGAGCCCCAGGATCGATATCAAAACAAAGTATGAAAAAAATATTTCTTCGGCGACTTCCTCTCAGCAGATTTCTGGCAAAAAAGAGAAAGTTTCTCAAAATCTGTCGTTCGGAGTCGACGTTAAACTGTAGGCTGCGCTACGCAAGTAGAAAGATCTATTGTTTATCGACCGAAATCATTACTTTCTGAAATGGTTAGACTTTATTATTCATCTTTTCACTGTCAAGGCATGTGAAGTTGCAGTAGTCTAGTAAATACTGCGTTGACATACAAGACGAGATAGCTGCGTGAGCTCAAACCTCAGTTCTGCCATCTCCAACAAAACAATGACTTGCTCTCAGGCAAAACTGCCATGAAAAACTTCTCAAATCTGTCTTTCAATACCGACATTAAACTGTTGGTCACGCCGCTCATGTATAAAATTAATACACACAACATGGGTGATGTGAGAAATTAGATTGTAATCGTGACTAAAGGGTGACCAAGTAAGTAAAGCCTGTGGCAAACGAAAATTGAGCTTCCTTGTGTATCCAGCCTTCTTCAAACAGTAGCCATCTATTCGATGATGAATGTCTAGTCCTCTCACAACGTTCACAGGGCTAATACAACGTTATTTGTCAATTTTTTTCCATGATCTTAGTGACCATTTTTAATAATTAGCCAACCATACCCTGGATCAAGCTCAAATTGGCATGAATTATATTTTTAATTTTTGTCTTTAAACAAAATAGCTTTTCGTTTTTCATATAAATTGTTAAAAGAAAGATTTGTGGCATTAGAGGCCTATGCAAACATTACAAAAGTCTTAAGTTTCCATATGATCTGTTCAAAAAAAAGAAATTAAAAATATTTCCTTCACATCAGCGGCCTATTTAGCAAATTATAAACATTTAAAGTAAAGTTTATGATTTAATTAACGCAAAATACTGTAGAATTTCAAACAAAAATTCAACAAATTCACAACTGTATTCATTTAAAATAACCGTTATGGTGTAATGTAAACAAATATTCAATAAATTCTGCCTTTTTTTTCTCCCACGCTCCCTTGAACATTTTAAACACTAACAAACTGTTATAAAATGTATAGCAGAATTGTGTTTTTTGTTTTCTTAAATTAAAACAACAATAATAAGAAAATTTATAGACTTTAAAAAGTTTAAACACACAGTAATTGGATTAAGTATTAAAGTTTAACCATTTGTTTCGACTTTTCCGTTTTTCCTCACACACACTCTCTTTCCCACACATCACACACTCTCTTTCTCACATTTTTCTAATCCTCTGTTTTAATAAGTTTAACTACACAAGTTGCCGTCGCCGTCGCCACACATACATACATATTGGTTTAGTCAAGGAAGTCATTAAAATTCCCCCCCAAACCCCAACCAACTGCCAGAATATTAAATCGAAAACAAAATTTACAGAAATTACTTTAAATAACCTGCAGTACAGTGATGAACAAAAGTATTGGGAAAAGGATTGTAAAAATAATAAAAATTTTCCGGTTCAAATAATATTAAAAGTCTTATGCGACTTATTAAATGTCATTTAAAGGTCTTAGAACCTAAGAACCTATAATATATTCTCTTATTTCTATGCTCTCTACTATTGCTCTTACTGTTGCTGTTGTTTTGTGTTAAACATGCAGCCATAGAACAACAACAACAACAGCAACATATATACATATTCATATGCACCCGAGTTTAATCCATTTAAACATAATGAAACTTTATTTTCTTCCTCTTCCATTAATATGTAGACTCTGGGCAATGTACGGCTAGGTTAAATGAAATAAATGGCACAACAACACATAATACATATTACACTCCATGCCCTGCTGATGTTATGCTCATATTTCTGCATGAGGTGTTAGAAACCTACTCTTGCTAACTCTTAGTCACACACCGGTATTTCTCTCTAAGTTTTCCAAGAGTTTTACTCTTTTCTTACATTTCTTCTACTCTATTTTATTATTGTCGCCTTTTTACAAGAAAACCTAGACTAGCTACACTCTTGCCCAATACTCCCCCCTTTTCACTAAACACTTTCCTCTATGCTTTCTCTCTTAAAACCTTTTATTTTAAAAACCCAATCACGTATGTCGTATGCATGTTTTGTTTTTGTAACAATTTGTGTAGAGTTCAAGGGAATTAACAAATACAACACAACAAATACAACAACAACCACAACAACCATTATTAAAATATGTATGTATGTTTAATCGTAAATAGCTGTAAAAATGTTTAATCCCTAAACGCTAAATAATAATACAAAAAAAATAGCAACAAAGTACGGAAGCACTTCAATTGTGTGAGTGTAAGAGCACATACGTATACGTACGTACGTAGCAATAAGTGCTCTTCTTAGGCAATACAAATGTTTACAAGTGTATAAACGAAATGCATCGTTTATCATTGTTTATTGTGTTTGAAAAGTCATGTTACAAGTATCGTAACGAATGAAGTTGCGTTCGTTTATTGTTATTGCTTTAAAGTGATTCAATCATGCAAGTGCTTTAATACAGTGCGTATACAAAATTTTCCAATGGTAAGGAAATAAAAAATTTTACGAAAACTTTTTTTTACTTTTCAAATGTTTATAATTCGTTAAATAGGTGTATAATAAAATAAAATAAAAATAATAAACTTGTATATATTTTTTGAAGTCCAAAGCACATTTTTTTCTACTTTACAAAAAAGAGAACATTTTTTAGTTCCAAATAATTTATTGAAGAAATTTTTATGATTTTCAAATACATCCAAGCCTTTAAATAGGCCTCCTAATACAAAAATCAGTGAAATTTATTAAATTGAGTGCGGTAATCATAGACCTATAGTGTTCGCCGTTGATAGTAATGGCTTGGTCAACCTTGTTTGCAAAGAAATACCCCAAATAGTGGAATTTTTGCTAGGCATTGGATGCTCCCGAATCTTATAAATCTCATGAAAAAAAGTCTCATTGCAGACGATGATTTTACACTGAAAGTTAGTGTATGTTGCCAATTGCTCTAGAGTCAATTCAGCACACACACATCGTTATCTATGTTCCCGGTTTATTCGGGAAAAACAGACTGAATAATAACAACTAATTTGATGGCCGTTATCAACTATAAACGTTTAGAAATACCTGTCGGAATAGAACACTTATGGAGCCACAAATCCTAATGCAAAATGTCCCATACTAAGTTGCTAGATAGGCAGTGCATACATTGCGATAATGTCTGTTACAATCTCTTGAAAATCAAGTCAAGTTGATTGCCCAGCTGGTCGATAATGACCTCCTAAGCTCATTCTCATGAATAAAAAACCTTTCACGAAATAAATGACCTGCCAAAGCGGAGGCTATTATTTGTTACATGGTTTATGTCTTGGCTATAAAATTATTTATCTTTCTTTTTTACTATTTTTTATGGCAATTTTATTCTTTTCTGTTTTATTTTTTTAATTTTCGCTAAACATTTTTGAATCCCAGCGGGCCACGACATTACTAAGCGATCATTCATGCTGGCACGCGTTAATCTTTTCAAAACACACACAAAAACATTTAAATTATTAACAACAAAAACAAAATGCGATAGACAGACCAAAGATCTTAACAGCCAGCCATTAGTGACTGCTGAGCAGGGGGTGGGTGGTGGAAGGCATCTGTTTCAAATACATTTCAAAACTTAAATGGTTTCTTCAACAGACGATACATAAAATTGGCAATATTTTTATGAATTTTCCCCTGTGGTATTTGTTTAAAATGTTCAGCAAAAAAATTTTTTAAATTTGTATTTAAAAAACACGAGAATTTTTAAAAAATATTTCTAAATACATAATTTTATTTATGTTAGCGTTTAACAATTAAGAAAACAATATTAAAACATTCTAAAAAACACGAATATTTTGCAATTCCCAAGCGTTTATAGATAAACGCCACCACAACCAACCAACCAACCGATCATTCAGTGTGTATAGGCCCCGTATGATTGGTGGAATGATTTTAAAATAATTTTCAATTTTTTGTGTTTCTGTTTTTCTAATTCAATTTCAGTTTTTTCTAATTAAGAAAAAAATTGTTTCAAATTCTACGTGACCTTTGGTTTTACACAGTTAAACACATAAAAATTTGTTATTAAACAAGATTTCTTCTGGTTTTTTACTTATTAATTCTGTTCAATAGTATTTCAATTGACCTTTTAATTGAAAATGAACTGAAGCAATATTGCAATTAAAGAGAAAAAAAAATAAAATAATATTCTTTGCCAGAACGGAAAGTCAATAAATTTCTTTAGTTTTGAAACGCTTTTAATTTTTTGCTATTAGAGGCCTATTTCCTCTGGAACTCTTCTACAAGTCGATTATGCGAACAAAAGCAAAATTATCGCCTATAGGTCTCAAAAGCCCTGGAAGTGATTAAGGAAAAGCCATTGCATCTGGAAAACATGACTTTTTGTTGCCCATTATAATCTGAAAGTGTCAATGGGTTGTATTTCTTTCGAATATGTCCCTAGAAGAAAGGTCAACAGAACGATAAACGACTTTTTTGGCCAGCAACTGAAGATCAAGAATGCGACAGCATGCAGTTTAAATAAGATATTGCTATGAGCTACAAAACATTGTCAAGAAATAGTGATTTTACGTTTTTGTGAGATTAATTGGACACCAAGATCAAGTTTATTGACATTTTTATGGAGTTCCACTTAAGACCGTGTCTACGTGTATAATATTCTAACGTTGGAACATGTTAGTCTAGTACGTAGTATGTTGGCTTAGTAGACGTAAGGCCTCAATTCAAACCTAAGGTCAGACAACAAAACGAAATATGAGCAAATATTTCCTCTCAGCAGATTTCTGGTAAAAACTCTGAGGGTCAAATAAAATTGCCAAGAAACGTTTATCTATCCTTCGCAGCCGCCACTCATGTATAAAATTAACACACACAACATAAGTGGTGTGAGAAGCTAGATCGTAATCCTAACTGAAGGATTGTAATGATCAATTATGTATGTACATATGTGGAACATTAAAGCACCAACATTAGTCAAGTTGTCGTCAAGATATCACCCGAAAGTTGTGAAAAAATTGTCAACAACAACCTCAAAAGGATCGATTGTTTCAAGAAAACTAGGGGCAATAATTTTAAAGACATTGTATTACTTCCTTTCTTGATTGGTCATTATAATCCTTTAGTCGAGATTACAACCTATCTCCTCACATCACCCATGTTATCATATTTTATCTATGAGAGGTGGGACCTACAGTTTAATGGCGACCCCGAACGACAGATTTTTAAAAAAAAACTTTTCATGGCAATTTGATTCTCATAAAGTTTTTGCTACCCAGACTTAGTTGACGAAAACATCTTCTTTACATATTTCGTTTTGTTCGAGATGTCTGAGCACGGGATCTCGTCTAATAAGCCAACACACTACGTATTAGTCTACAGGCGACTTTAGTTTTTCTACACTCTTTATGACGTTAAACCCACTTAAATTACTTTTTAATCACAATTATTTGAATATCTTTACTCCTGTTTTGTTAAAAACCTAAATTTAACAAGAATCCTTAAAGTGTTCAAAAGTTACAGAAGATCTTGCATGCATACCCATTGTAATTTTTTCGAATTTAAGAAAATTTCTAAATCTCTTGCATGTACGCACTCTTTTAAATTTCTGAGTGTGTGTGTGTGTTGTAGTTGCAGTTGTGTTGACATTTAATGCCTTCCTTTGCATGTGTGTAGTCTTTTTGATTGGCAGCCATTACAGCATGTCATTAAAAATGTTTGTCTTTGTTTTCTGGTTTTAATTCGTTTTGAACTCTCATTCAACATTTTAATTTAAAATGAGTTGTTGTTTTTGTTTTTCTTGCTATAATGTCTATTAGATTGTATACTTTTTTCAGTTTTTTTGCTTACAAGCATAAGAGATGCTCATTATAATTGTAATTGTTGTAAAACTATATGTTAACAAACAAACACACACTCTTTCTCTCTCTCTCGTTCGCTCTGCTTTGTCTTCCTCTTATAAGATCTGCTTAACTTCTTTGTCTTTTTATGTTCAAATTAAATTGTTCTCATCATTATTTTTAGTATTGTTTACCTTACATTCTTTTTTATTTTTTGTTTGTTTTTGTAAATTCTAGTTAATGCTGTTGCTTTAGTTTTTGTCTTCATGATTCACACGACCACCGCATGTGTACATTACGAATGTGTGGATAATGTGTTATTGTTAAACGATCTTCAAATTGAAGCAACAACAACACAAAATATGTTTGTTTATTTTGTTTATATGGTGGTAAATTCTTGTTGGTTTTTCATTTGCATAAAGTTGTTGTTGTGTTGTCTTGTGTTAATTTTATTTCATTTCATTTTGTTTTGTTTTGTATTCATTAATTGCTTTTTTTCTGAAGAGTATTGGGTATTTAAAACAAAAAGAGAGTGTTTAAAAGACCTTGAACTTGTACACAGAAATCAATTATTTTTACACATACAAGCATAAACATGTGTGGATATTTTGTGGTTGGATTTTATTACTTAAAAATCATACAAATAAAATCAAATATTAATCGAGTACTTTTGGAAAAGAGAGTGGCAGAAAAGAAAAACAGTTCGAAAAGGAAGAGTGAAACGATATTCCTACCCAGTGTTGTCGAAGCATATATTCCTATATTGAAAAGGGATTTTTAATACATTGTTTCCATTAATTTCGTTTTTTTTTTGTTACATGTAATAATAAAATAATGAAATTGCTAGAAATTGCCAGCCATATAGTAAAATAGCGTGTTTTAAAGTAATTATAACAGCGTATGTACTTGAGAAAACTATTATGAAATTTCACCTTTTGTCGGTCATTTTTTTCGTTGACATAAAAGGGGTAACAAAGTTTGTTTTAATTATTTAATAATATTGCTTTCATCTCGATTGCCATAACAATTATTAAAAGGACAACCATATCAATAGTATTAAAACTTTTTATGTAGTTGGTACTAAAAAAGTACTTTTCAAGGTCACAAATATACAAATTTTATTCCGTTTAAAACTATTAACGAACAAAATTCAAAGAAAAATATAAGTACCAAAATTGCGTATTTTAAAAAATAGTACCAAACTTAAAAAGAAACAAAATATTAAAATAAAAATTATCAACATCAAGCCAATGAGGCATTTATTGACAGAAATTAAATTAAAATGTACATTATAAAATAATTGCAATACAAACATTTCTCTAAGTGTTCATGACATAATTTGACCCCGTCATCAGCATGGGGCACGCTTAATACAGGAATTCCGCATTACTAGCCGCCAACCATCATCAGCAATTGTGACGTGGGATGTTTGTATGAAATTCCACACAAAAAATAAAAATATTTTCAAAGATTCTGTAAATTATAATTCACTACACCTTCTCCTGTCCCACCACCACCGCCACTTAACCTCTATTAAGATAAAAAAAATTCCAACAACTTAATATTTTTTTTATAGTTTTTGTAATTGTTTCTATTAGAATTAGAAAAAGCTGACATCATAATTTTTTTTTATTTTTACGCCAATTTTCTTTAATTTTTTTCCATTTTTTTGTTGTTTTTGTTCAGACCCATTTTTACGTGACAAACTATTTTGTCATACGACAACAACAACAACAACAGCAACTATACTAACAAATTCAATTAAGTCGAGACATGACGAACATAAATTCACTCTCTTGTAGTCACTAATCGAAAAGAAAAAAGAGTACGAAAATAACAACAAAAACAAAAACAACAAAAAAATAGCATTAAATCATCGTACTAATAAAACGGGAAGAGTGTCAAACCATTTAAGAGGAGCCAAAACAACAAAAACAAAAACTAATGAATAAAGTACCACAATTTAACGATTTATTTAAATATAAACGACAGACAGAAATAAAAAAGAGAACAAAGATTTATAAGTGGAGTTAAAACAATGAGCACTATAAAGTACCACACACATGCTACATATATGCGTTTACGTACTTTAAAAAAGTACTTTATTAAAAAGTATTTGATTAGAAAAGCACTTTATTAAAAAGTTCTTTATTAGACAAGTAGTTTATTGAAAAAGTTTTTTATTAGAAAAATACTTTATTAAATAAGTACTTTATAATAAAGTACTTTATAATAAAGTACTTTATAATAAAATATAAAAAAAACTTTATTAACAAACTGTTCTATCAAAAAGCACTTTTAAATAAGACATATTTTAAAAGAAGTACTTCTTCCAGAAAAGTAACAAACACATACAATATACATACATACGTTTATATACCTTAAAAAGTACTTTGCTAAAATCTATTTTATTGGAAAAGTATTTCATTAAAAAGTTCTTTATTAGAAAAGTACTTCATTAAAAAAGTACATTATAGAAAAGTATTTTATAGAAAAACTACTTTATAGAAAAAGTAATTTATTGACAAATTACTCAATTAAAAAGCACTTTTTTTAATAAGACATATTTTTTAAAAGAAGTACTGCTTCCAAAAAGTACCAAACACGTACTTTTACATACATACTTTACAAAAGTACTTTATTAAAAGGTACTTTATTAAAAAGTTCTTTATTAAAAAGTTCTTTATTAAAACGTTCTTTATTAAAAAGTTCTTTATTAAAAAGTTCTTTATTAAAAAGTTCTTTATTTAAAAGTACTTTATTCAAAAAGTACTTTATTAAAAAAGTACTTTACAGATTTTTTAAAAGATATATTTCTTTAAAAAAGTACTTCTTGGAAAACATAAAGGTACTTTTTGCTAGAATACTTTTCTCAAAAAGGCTTTTCATCAATAAAGTGACATTTTGAAAGGAAATTTTAGGTATAGAATGGAATTCGCGCAAACAAACTGAAGTGTGTGATTCTGATTAATACAGGGACCCACAGACTATGTTGCATTTAAGTGGCTCTGCACTCCTATATACAAAACTAACATTCGCTAGTTTGTTGGCTTATGAGTGAAGTTAAGATCAACTTCCTGGAATACATGCTTGGAACCTGTGGTGCATATCAATATTGACTCCGAACAGCTTCCTGAAGTTTATCAGAATAATAGGGTTGTAGGAGATATTATAGCGATACGCTATAAAGTAAGAGCGGAGTGCTTGAAGCGGAGATACATTTCTGAAATACATTCTTGGAGCCTGTGGTTCATTCCGGGTGCACATCAAGTGCTAGAAATGAAATTGTCATCCTGAAGTTTGTCAGGACAACAGGGTTGTAGGAGACATTATAGGGTTACCCTATAAAGTACGGGAAGAGTATAATAGATCGTATGATCGGGGTACTATTGTGTGGGTGTTGGATAATCCTTTATAATTTAAAAATGGGATTAAAAAAGTACCTTAAACGAGTACCTTGTAAGGGGCATGTTTGAATTCTTTACAATATCTGTGCTGTTCTGTGCTATGTGTGCTATTCTACATTTTTTTAACCAATTTGTGTTAATTTCTAATGATTAATTTGAAATAAATTGCAAATGTCTCTTGATTTATATCATAATAATAAGGGTATTCACTTAAATAAACAAAAAAAAAGCGTTTAAAATTTAAAAAAAGAAATACGGCCTCAAAAAAATTATTAAAAATGAAAAGAAAACTCTTTTTTACTTGTTTTAATTGCCTTTTTTAGTGCATACCCTTATTGTGCAATGCAGTCAGTCAGTAATTGTTTTGTAACGAAAGCGTTGAAGAATCTTCATATCATTAGTGTGTCGTTCAGTGTTTGTGCTATTTCTTGTTGTTGTTGTAAGAAGAAGAAGAAGAAGAAGCAAAAAAAAAGATAAAAACTGTGTTAAAAGTTCATTTTTACAACAAAACAAGCACATGACGACATAGTTTTTTGTTTTTGCTTTTATTGTTGTTATTGTTGCTTACGAGTTTCTAATCGAGAATTTTTTTTCCGTTTTTCGGTGTCTTTAGGCAAATGTCCAAATGGTCAAAAACAAAAAAGAAAGAAAATTTATAAACATGAACCATATTTTCCCTTTTTATTGTTGTTGTACTTTTTTTTTTTTTTTTTTTTTTTTTTATAAAATTTGGACTGAAAAACAGTTGCAGTTGCAATACACCACCGTATGTAAAATATGGGCTTTCTCTGTAAAGCAGGTCTCAAACAGATTTTTTTTTATTTTAAACTCAAAACAAAAAAATGAAGACGAGCAGTTTGACAAACACGTGAAAGCCATATAAAAGTAATGCACACAAAATTTTTTTTATCAAAGTATGGGGGTCATTCCATAGGCAATAGAAAAAAAAACCCTATAAAGACGCCAAAAAAAGGGTCAAGACTTTGAAGAAACTTTTACTGAACTCTCCTCCTAGACTGCGATACCAAGTCTTTATAAGAAGAAATCTGGCAATATTCGATTATAAAACATCGAATATAGCTAGAACTATCGGTTATGCCCTAAAAACTGCTCGACATACTTTCATGCCAAGAGAGGAAAGGAAAATTAGAAACTTTTGCTAGAAGAATTTTTTATACATTTCCTGTAGGGATTGATCTACTGTAGCCGGTTCTAAAATAAGAAGGTTGCCACCAATATTTGTATAGAAACAACATGCCCCCTTTGTAAACTTTTATTGGGTGTAGTAGTGGTGAGAAACTCATTGTCTCGTATTACTGTGATATAAGAGGGCGCCTGCATAGATTATTTGGAGGTTATTAAATCTCTTAATTTATCAAAACGTAATTGTTTGCCCCGGGGGCATTAACGATGTCATTATGTGCGTAATAATTTATTTTTATTCAGGAAAAAATTTCCTACAGAGATTGATCTACTGTAGCTGGTTCTAGAATGATAAGGTTGTCAGCTGTATTTGTACAGTAAGACCCCGCTTAACGCTGTTTCAGTATTACGCGGTAGTACGAGAGCGGTGCACTATATAATGACGGCGTATTCTATGTATCTAGCTTCTATGTATCTAGCATCCAAATGTACTTTCCGAAGTTGCAATCACAGTACAAACGCATCTTTCCTGCTTCACACTTGATTCAATAGTTGCCTCGTTTAACGCTGTTTCGTTTAGCACTGGAATTTATTGGAATGTATCCCACGCATTAAGCGCGATCTTACTTTATAGAAATAACCTGCCTGTAAACATTTATTGGATGTAGTAGTTAGAAACCTACACCCTGTGATTAGTATTACTGTGATATTGGAGAGCTGTCTGCTAAATTATATTCTGGATTCTCTCACCACCCATGTTATGTGTGTTAATTTTATCCATGACTGGCGAGCAGTTTCGCCAAACATCTAAAATTTGCCAAAAATCTTGCAAGTTCTGCAACTAATAAAATAGTGGGCGTGGCATTTTAGGTAGGAGTATAAATAATTTTAAATATGACCCGTGTCATGTTAGAGACATTAGAATGTAATTTTTTGTTGTTTTAATTCTACCATAACCATACCATAAATGCCTTGTAAATGGGAACCCATACTGCATATTGTAATGGAAACACCCATATGCTGCTTTTAGTAAATCAAACTTTAAAGTTTTTTTTTTTATCGCATATTATTTAAGTATTTTCATTTAGTTTTTTGATCAGATTTCATATTTCAAATTGTATTGTATCATATGAAAAATACAGGAGGCAAAAAAAAACAGAACAGACCCCCTGAATATAAAAATCATACAGCGTCTAAGCCTTTAGCAGAAGAGAGGGGGTATTATAAGGCGTAGAAGGAAACAACAACAATGAAAATAACAGTTTAAATATTTATGGGTGTGTTCCAAATTGCTGTAAAGTCATGTCATTCATAACGGTTATTACTTGTTACAGTTATTTTATTTTGTTTCGTTTTTTTTATTATATTTTTCGTTTTCTATCTCTTTCTTTGGCTCTATTTTTCAATTTTTTTCTTTTCTTTTGTATTACAATTTACAAGTCTTTAGTAAATATGTTTGCAGTTTAAGCAATAAAAACTACAAAAAAAAGTGAACGAAAAACTTCCTGTTCACACTTTTGCCAGCGATAGAGAGAGAGAGAGAGCGATAGACAATAACCGTTTAGGTTAAGTTGTGCACAGCCTTTTTAGTTTAAGAATGTCATGGTGCAATATTTTTCTGGTATGTTGCCATTATTTACTACTTGCAGTTGCTGCCACATGTCAATAATCTAAATCAGGCACACATCAATCAATCAATGGGATTTCAAAAGCAATGTACAAGTGGAGCACACTTGCATTCAAGCAGAAAATAAAATAAATTTCTCAAGGAAATGAAAAGGATTTTCTGAAAGCCTATAACCTACATAATAAGGGTAAAGGTTTGAAGGAGGTGGTGATGGTGATGGCGGTATACTTCTCATAAGTGGTAAATATTTATCCATAATAAGTTGATTTAATGGTGTTGACGTAGTACAACTATCTAACTAAAGTAGGCCAGGGTAAATGGCGTAGAAAATGGAACTCGTATCCTTAACACTAAAATTCCTAAGAAATTAGAAGACCAGGGTTTGACAGTAATTCTGAACTCAATATATGTATACAGGGAGAGGAATTCTATTGAAAACATAAATTCGTCGGCTGGGCAAAGGATCTCTGAACAAAAATAGAATCTGAGACCTTCCTTCTAAATGTACACAAAGGTACACTGAATACCGGTTTAAAGCTAGAAGTTATTGGCTTATAATAGAACATATATATTGCTTTGACTCATACATACATCCATAATTCGTCATTACAACCCATTTGCCAAGATTACGACCCAATTTCTCACACCCCTTATGTTGTGTGTGTAAATTTCGTTCAATAGTGACGGGGTTCTTATATCTAAGTAGGTAGTATCACAACTTAGCTTCTAACATCACCCATGTTAGATGTATTAATGTCATCCATGAGAATGGCGGGCCCTACAGTTTAAAGTCGATTCCGAACGACAGATTTTTAAGAAACCTTTCATGGCATTTTTATTTACTCTTCAAAGTTTTTGCTAGAAATCTGCTGATTTTTATATACCGTGGCCTTGCGTCTAATAAGCCAACATTTTATCTTCTCGACTACTACGGCAACACTAGTTGGACTCATCTAAACGAAATTCAGAGAAGTAAAGCTTGTTAACTGCGATTAGTCCTCGCTTTATGAGACCCTTAATAATGTAGTGTCTGGGGGAAGGCCATCGAAAAATGAATCACGGTAACGATTCTTCCATGGTACGAAATAAAGTTCACTTTGCTGTTGTGTCTCAGCCCTATACGGAACAAGTTTTCTTATTAAACTAACAAGCGAACGAGGAATGAACAACGTCGCCGCAGAAATTTTTTTTTTTTTTCGAAAAATCCGCTCTGAAGGCTTGTCCTCCAGCACCCCATCAGCATATCTACAGCGTGGTGGCGGTTTTAATTTATGCGTGAGTATCGATGGAGATTCAAATTCAAAATTAAAATACATGTCAAAATGGGCCAAAAAAGAGGCTCAATGGTTTAGAACACTGTGGAAGTGACAAATTCGTCCTGGCAGAATTACAACATTTTTGGCAGTGCCTGCATTGCGTCTACGCACAAGCCGGATTGCACCTGTAAAGCTTCCAATTTTTCAAATTTCTTTATAATTTTGGAAACTCCTTACATAGTAAATGGATTATGGTGACCATAACCACCCCGTTATTCTTGAAAAATAGTCACGTTATGCATTTTTGATTTGCTGAACGTTCCATATTGGTAAATAACAAACTCTTCTCTAAAGAAATGACTTTTGAGTTGAAAGATATTTAAAAGCTGACTGCCAGACCAGCAAATGGATAGCCCAGATATATCTGCCCTTCAAAGCTGTATAGATGACTAGACAGGTTCTATCATAAGCAAGAGAAATTTCTGTTGCTTCTCTAAGTCTTCACTGGTAACTCGAAGATTTGTAGTCAAGCACTTTAACTACCTGTATACTAAGCCTAGTGACGATTAGATCATGCCAAAAAAAATAACCAAGCTGAGAACAAATGTGATTAAGGATCGATTACAGAACGATTACAATCCCTTACCAGTTTATCTTTCTAAGCATTTTACACTTCTAAAGATGACATTATTTTTCCATCACCCTGTAAATTGACGTATGGTGTTGTTTAGCTATTAGAGCATCAATTTATGTATGTGCTAAGCATAATAGCTGAGTGTAAATTAATAGGTTTTTCTCTAAACACTTGGCCAAGGTTAGCCATTCAAATACAATTTATGTGTGTGGAGATGTTCACCCCCGTTGAAAGAAATATTGTGTGGATATTTATTGTCAGAAGAATAAGAATGAAAAAAAAAACATTTTTTTCATTTCATGAAAAATGACAAACAAAAACAAAGAAAACCTAAAAAAACTAAACAAATTAAAGTAAACGAAAGAAAAACAAGCTCTTTACTCGCTCGACTGTTGATTCGATAAAAAAAAAATGGGAAAAAGAAAAAAGTTTTCTTAGTTCAGCAAAAAAAAATGGAAAAAAAACAGGCATTAATTATAGAAATGATGTACAATACAATGAAATACAGAATTTGCGTTGTTAGAAAACATAAGAAAAAAAAAATAAGAAAAAAACGTCAGCTGGTTCGCTTGTTGTAATTGAAACTAATTGACTCAAAGTGGGTGAAGTAATCGCTATTGTATTACATACGTATACTCATAGACATATTTACATACATACATACATATGTATATACATACAAATGCATTTATGCACACATATGTATATAGTTTACATATGTAAGTATCAGATTTGCGTATGTATGCATAGTTCCTCAAACAAACAAAAAAACTTCATTGTATGGCATCCCCTACTTTTCTATGAGCAAAATTGTGTCACCTTTTCAAGGAGTGCTGAAGGACATTAAATTTTTTGAATAAGAGAGAGAGAGAGAGAGAGAACAAGTGGCAGAGCGATCATATTTCTAAAGTTTGATTTCCTATTTTTGTTAAAGAAATTTAAAACCGAAATTAGAATTACACTGCAATACAAAAGTCAACAGGAAAACATGTTTTTTTTTTGCTAAACAAAGTGTTCTGCACTATTCGGTAGCGTTTAGACACTTTCACGTACGTACACACTTTTTGAATATTGTATGGGCTTTTTTCAGATAAATATTCATTCGATTAATTGTGTGAAGTTAACTATAAAGATATTACAGAGACTATCATCGACCAAAAATTGCAAGTCATCAGACAAAAAAAAATGCAAGTCATCCTTCAAAAAATGCAAGTCACCGACAAAGAAATACAAATCATTGTACCAAAATATGCAAGTCATCAAGCAACAAAATGCAAGTCACTGACCGAAAAAATGCAAGTCATCATCCAAAAAGTGCAAGTCATCATCCCAAAAATGTAAGTCTTCATCCAAAAAGTGCAAGTCATCAACCCAAAAACATGCCAGTCATCGACCAACAAAATACAAGTCATCGATCCAAAAAATTCAAGTCATCGACTCAAAAAATGCAAGTCATCGACCCAAAAAACGCAAGTCATCAACCAACAAAATGCAAGTCATCATCCAAAAAGTGCAAGTCATCATCCAAAAAAGCAAGTCATCGACCCAAAAAGTGCAACTCATCGATCCAAAAAATTCAAGTCATCGACTCAAAAAATGCAAGTCATCGACCCAAAAAACGCAAGTCATCAACCAACAAAATGCAAGTCATCATCCAAAAAGTGCAAGTCATCATCCCAAAAATGCAAGTCTTCATCCAAAAAGTGCAAGTCATCAACCCAAAAACATGCAAGTCACCGACCGAAAAAATGCAAGTCATCGACCCAAAAATGCAAGTCATCAACCCCAAAAATGCAAGTCATCGACCCAAAAAACGCAAGTCATCAACCAACAAAATGCAAGTCATCATCCAAAAAGTGCAAGTCATCATCCAAAAAAGCAAGTCACCGACCCAAAAAGTGCAACTCATCATCCAAAAAAATGCAAGTCATCGACCGAAAAAATGCAAGTCAACAACCCCAAAAACGCAAGTCATCGACCCAAAAAATGCAAGTCATCGACCAAAAAATTCAAGTCATCAACCAAAAGCATGCCAGTCATCTACCCAAAAAAATGCAAGTCATCTACCAAAGAAATGTAACTTGCGAAAAAGACAACATTTTGTTGTTTATATACATATGTATAAATGCATATGAACTCAATGAGAATTATTAAAATTTGTAAGTTCATTTCCCCACAATTTCAATTTAATATTAGTTTCGTTGCATATATCTTCCGTCACAAGTAAAGCTCGACCCTAAGGAATACTGTTTTGGAATCGTTGATGCCATATCTATCCAGCCCACTAAGTGCACTTCCACCATAGGTCCATTTTTTATCCTATTTTGATCGATTTATATAGAGCACTTTCATTTTTTTGAAAATTTAACAAAAAGTTATCTTCGTCGCCTAAATCTCCGGTCCCAATTAACGTCCAATAATAAGGAAACCTGGCATTGTATCAGTTTCACATGGATTGACATTCAGTCCATTTTCATTGCACTAACCGGATACAATCTATAAGAAATAGTGAGTTATATATCCAACTCTGCAATGGTGATGGCGTTCCTTATGAATTGCTGCCTCATATTAAAAGACTGTTTATTATGATGGAACATCTTTCTCATCTTCGTCTGCACTCCATTCGTATATGGAAAACTGTACAACAGATTTAAATCTGATGCGGAAAAACACTATTCTTTCAATGTATCATGAGTAAGAATCATACCCTACAACATAACCTAGTAGAACAACATACCAGACTACAATAAAATAAATGTTGCTACATCAGAACCTGCACATACATAAATTCTGTGTAACACAGTGTATGTTGGTGTCAAAGGTAGAGTTACACAACGATTTCAACCAACACGTTTGTTTCTGTTAGTTTACATGCACTCATTGACTTCCATTAAAATTCTAAACAGAATATTTTTTTCTTTTCATTTTAAAAGAGGCCACTTGTCTTTGAAAGTTATTCAAACTCAGTGTAATCGAGTTCTTTATTCTTTTCACAGCAAAGTGTTCCATCCAATACCACCACCACTTAAGGCTTATTTTTCATTCATATTCGCTTGAGTTTAAGTTTCGCAATGAAATATCTTTTGGAGAATATAATGCGAGCCAGCCAGCCAGCATATTTAACATAATTTTCATAATGATACGATAGCAAATGTACTTTAAAATAAATATTCACATTAAACAGAATGCCATTGAAGATATTAGGGTGGTACACATACAAATAGTTTCTTAGAATTTCTGGTTTTTTAAAAAGGCAACAATATGTTGAAACGAATAAACGAAAGCGACGTCAGGCAAAAATTTAACAGAGGATATTAGTTCCCAAATTCTTCAACGTTAGGGGAAGTCTTTGAAGAAGCCTTAATAAAAAGTCTTACCGCTTTAAAACACATGATCTTGGTGGACAACATGTTAAATTATTATTTCCACAAACTTCTCATGTAATAAAGCCATAATCGATCATATTATGGCGACGTCTTGAAACGTCATAAAACCACAAACCGTCCAGATCATGATGTTGCCAAAGCCATTTTGTCAGGCCAAAAAAAAGACGGTTAAACACAGTCTTTGAAGAAGCCTCAATAAAAAGTCTTACGGCCTTAAACCACATAATCATGGTGGACAACATATTAAATTATTCTCTCCACCAACTTGTCATGTAATAAAGTCAAAGTCGGTTCAAAACGTCCAGATCATAATAATGAATTTCAGGACAAAGAAAAAATCGGTTATCAGACAGCCATAGAGCTCTAAATTGAAGATGCCTGTTGGGCCAATGTCAATCTCTAGACTATAATGCGCACCAAACAATTGATTTTTCTGGATGCAATGGCTTTCCCAAATTTAGTTCTGGGCTCTACAAAACCCATCTGCGACTATTTCCTCTTTGACGTAGCCACCTAGCGAAAAAGAGAGTTTAATTGACTTTAATGCGCACCAAACTATTGATTTTTCTGGATGTGATATCATTCCCACAATTAGTTCTGGGTTTCGCAAATACTATTTGCTTGTTGACGTAGCAACCGAATGAAAAAGAGCTTCAACGCTGAAAATATTTATTTTTTTGAATCAGTATTGAGATGCTGTTGCTACGGCATTGCGAATAGTCAGCTGATTACATGAGTTACATTGCTGAACTTGTCATTGCAACCCTTTAGTCAGGATTGCAACCATTAACTACCATGTTGAGTGTGTTAATTTGTATGCATGATTGGCGGGACCTACTAATATCGACTCTTTTCAAGCCATTTTATTTTATTCTCAGAACTTATGCCAGAAGACTATTGAGCGGAAGTCGCCGAAAGCAATGTTTTTCCATATTTTGTTTGAAATATCTTAGTCGGTAGTTGAACTACGGACTCTTGTCTAATAAGCCAATGTAATACTTTCGAAACTACGGCTACTGGTGGAATTCTTCCTTTAAATTTATTTTACATTGGAAAGTTATTCAATTTCATGCTAAAGAAAAGTAATAACCTATAAATGGTTGCTAATTTTTTTCAATTTAAAAATTCTTTTACCATCATATTGAACCACCCTAATATGCAGTATTCATTACAGTACAGCTGTACACTCGCATATGGATGATGATGATTATGCGTACATAGGATGATGGTGGTATGGCATGATAAAAATGTTTCTTTAATCGACTTTTTTTTATGCAAGAATACGAGAGAATATGTTTAAATAAATAGTTTTTTATTTTATTTTGTTGTTATTTCGTTATTGTATATGTATCTTATAATTCATTTTAATTTATTTTCTTTCTTAGATTTTATACTTCTTTGTAAATGTTTATTTTCATTTTCTTTTTTGTTTTTGTTCAACTTGTTTTTCATTTTTAATGTGAGAAATTTTCACTGAAGCGTTAAATGTTTTCATTCTTTATCAGCAATAGCAGCAGGAGGGTAAAGAAAACTTAAAGAAAAATCTTTTTAATAATAATAATAAGAAATATTCTTTTAATTTTTTTTTAAATCTAAAGGAGGCAAAAAAGAAATTAAAAATCCCATAAAATATAAACCCTTAAAAGTACTTAAAAAGGTTTTGAGAGAGAAATCAAAGGCATTTTCGTAAAAAAAATGCTTCTTTTTATGACAGAATAATTGAAAGGAAATAAATTTTTTTTTAATAAAAACAAGTATCGAGTACTGATAACTTTTATTGAATTCGAACAATAAAAACAAAATAAAAATTCTTTCGGGTTTTTTTTAGTATGAGTTGTATGATTAAACAATCAAGCTGACGTTAAGATTTTTTCTAGAATTTGTCAAGATTAGAAAATATGTAATCAGAATATGTTTTCAGTTTCATTTTGTCATTTTAACACTAATGGGTGTTTTTTGTTTAGCTGCAAGAGAAGTCGCCTTACTCTAGAAGGTTTTGTATTAGCTTAGGAAAGGAGAACCAGAGGTTCAAACCAGACATATCAAACAAAACGAAAAATGAAACAAATATTTCTTTCAGCTACTTCCCCCAAGTAGTCTTCTGGTAAAAACTCTCAAATCTTTCATTGGAAGTCGACCTTAAGCTGTTAGGTTAGGTGGAAATGGTAGCTCCCATATCAAAGAGCTCAACTGAGCACGTATAGCGGCCCGTTTTGATGCCACGAGTGAACGCAGTCTCTGTTCTGACCAAGTTCCACCAAAATCAGGGAAGAAAAGAAAGTTGGTCAGCGCAGGGGCTGCACATCAAAGCACGACTAACCCACCCTGGAAAAACAGCCAGAAAGTTTGATGAACGAAGCTATATCCTTGACATCAATAGATGATGAGCTCCGTCAAGCTGACAAGAAATGGAGAGCCAAACAACCTATATCTGCACTTCGCAAGAGATAAGCACTGACAAAGAAAGTGGATAACAGTCTCCTTTTCCTCAGCAGAGGAAGAACAGTACTCATGAATAAAATGAACACCCACAACATGAGTGGTGTGAGAAGTTAGGTTGTAACCCTTACTAGAGGTATGTTATGACCAACTAAGTAAGTAAGAGTGAGAGCTATTGGTATCGATAATTATTGTTTGACATTTCTGTTCAATAAAGTTTAACGAGTCATCATTAGTCATCCTCGTTTAATGCCAGATCTACGCTTTCAAATTGTGGAAATCTATTTTGAAAGTAAATAAATCTGTTTGCCTATTCCTTAGAGCACTTCATTCATTTTAGTCAACATCAACAGTCGGCCGAATGGGCCAGCAATGCATTTAGCTATAGATCGTTAGCTTCTCGATCCAAAACCATAAACAAGTTAAAGAAATATGGTCTTCGAAGAAGATATTGCTACTATAGCACTAAGCCTTGAATATGATGATAAAATGTCGATTTGGTATTGTTCTCAACTTGTTGGTTACATAAGGAGCTAGGTTTACTCAGTTACCTAGTTGGTGACTACAACATTTTAGTAAGGATTACAATCTATCTTCTCATACCACCCATCATGTGTCGCCGAAGCTTATCGAATGGCGGAACCTACAATTCAATGTTGACTACCAATGACAGACTTTGGAAACTTTTCATGGCAAATTTTTTTTACTTAGAGGACGTCGTCGAAAGAAAATTTTCGATCCATGTTGTATGTGTGAATTTCATCCGTAAATAGCAAAACCTACAATATAATGTTGACTACAAATGCCAGGCTTTAGAAACTTTTCAAAGCAAATTTATTTACTGAGAGAAAGTAGCCGAAAGCAAAATTTTATTCATAATTCATTTTGTAAGATTTGTATAAGCTGGATACTGAGCCACGGGGTCTCGTCTAATAAGCCAACAACCCACCCACTAGACTACGGCGACTACAAGGCTTTCTATCCAAGGTTCTGTTTAGGTATCACTGCGGTGTGTTGGGTTTAGAAACCAAAAGATGCATCTAAAGTCGACTGCGTTAATAAAAAATACTTTAGAACATCCCAATAACATCTCTCCCGATCCTGTTGACCTGACAAACTTCACAAAGTTTTCGCGGAGGAGCCAGTAAGACCCAGTTCTCTGCTCAGAACTTGATACGCACCCAGATCTTTCTGCACATGTGATCAGAGAAGCAATACCACTATCCTACTTTGTTTCTCAGCCTTCCCTTTAAGTTCAAATTCAAATTAGAAAAGCTTTACAAATGCATGGAGATTTACAACTCAAGGCTATACTGAAACGTGCTTCTTATTACAAGTGCTTCCTTTGGTTTCAACAAAATTTAAATTTTTTGTTTTTCGTTCATTCGTTCGCTTATTTGTTTTTTATTTATTGACCTCATTTGTTCTCAATACCTCAATATATTTTACCTCAAATCTCTATCTCTACAACATACTACAATAATATTATTGTAACCAAATTATTGCAAAATTTATACGAAATGTTTCTTTCTTTTTTCTAATATTTTTATCTGTTTTATGTTGTAAAAAAAAAGTTAAACTTGATCCAAAAATTTCTTATTTTTCAAACAACATATTATTCTTATTGTTGCTGCCTGCCATTTGCTACAATTTTTTATTTTTTATATATTTATATTTATTTGTATTGTATCACACACAAAACATTATGAATGAATTTTTGGCATTTTACCAATAAAATCATTTGGCGTTATGAATTGAAATCAAGATTTTATTTCACAAAAACAAAATTTCGTATTTTTTGTGCTTTCATTCTGATTTATTTTACTTCTGCTGCTGCTGCTGCTTGGCTACTGTGTAACACCCGAAATTGATGATGAAAAATTTTTAAGATAAAGGTATTTGCAGGGAGAAGTGTATACAATGATTAGCTAATGCCTCGTAAACAAATGCTAATTTTTATTTCAAATATTTCTTACAACTGTTTTACTGCTAAAAAGATATTCAGATTTTAAATACTTTTCCTCCAGTATTTTTATATTCACTATTCTGTTAATAAAGGTTAGGAGGGATAGCAGTTTTCTTAACTCAAAGCTAACTTCAGTATATGAAGTGAATCCCCAAAAACTAACTTTTAAATCCTGATTAAACGGCTTGTCTGCAGCAGAACAATTAGAATTAATTTAGTGATCGATCCAATATCTTGCAATCATAGCTCCCATAGGCGAACCACATAGGGTGAGTCTAAAGATAGAGCCAAGTGAGTGGTCAATATTCTCTTCTTTCTCAACTGGGGCCTGTTTCACTAAACTACAATTCTACAAGTTTACAAGTTACAATCACAATTCTAATTCTTACAAGTGATAATGAATTGTGTTTCATGAACATTTTCACAATACTTGTAGCTTTTTGTACTTGTAAACTACAATTCCTACAATTACAATTTCTACAATTTCTACAATTACAATCACAATAAAATAAAATATTTTTACAAAGATATTTTGATAAATGAAATATATGTGTGAATATATGTATATTAGAGCACTAATGAAATATATGAAAATTTCAAAAATTATTTTAAATACTTTTGCAATTATGGGTACTCTAATGTATATCGATAATTTGTTTTGATTGTTATCACATCACTAATCAATCAAAACATATATAGTTTGCGTTTAAAAAATTTAAAATTGTTATTTTTTAATGGCAAATCAACATAATAAACTTAGAGTGGTGAGGCAGATTTTAGCTGCCAAAGATGTTCTTTTTGGTAAGTTTAGCAAGTGTCATTGCAGAAGTTAGTGAGTATCACTTTAGAGGACTGCAATGATATTGTGTCATTGCTGCCAGACACAGAAGTGACTCCTACTCAGAACGAGGAGGAGCCAGAGTCGATGCCTGAAAGCTTACGGAAAAGAAGTGAGTACCATTTAATTATATTTTAAATTTTTTCTAATCTTTTTTTTTATTTAGAGCGATGTATGGAAAATGGATCTCTCGCCCACGAGAAAGCGAAAAATAAAAAATATAAGGATGACGAAAAGGTGGATCGGCAAATTGAAAATTTGAAGCTGCACAATGAAAATTTTCAATTAAAAATAAAGCTCTGCAGCTTCAATTATCTCATCAGAAATTTATAAGCCGTAAGGGGGTGTACACCCCTTTATTTTTCTAGTTAAACTTTTCTCTCAATATCATTTGTTTGTTATTATTTATGATTTCTTCAAACAAAATAAATAAATAAATGCTAAATAATATTTAAATTGTTTGATTTTGTGTTTATTTGAAGTAATTTTTATAAAAAATAGATAAAAATCAAATTTTAATTCAATTTATCATTCACTTGTAACTTGTAAAATTTTTTTGAGAGTCTTTGTCGACCCTAAGCTTTTTTTCTACAATTCTACAAGTGTACAAGTGAAAATTTATTTTAGTGAAACATAACGACTTGTAGAAATAGAACTTGTAGAATTGTAAATTGTAAAAATCACTTGTAGCCACAAACTTGTAATTGTATTTTGATGAAACACAATTATTTACAATTTCACAATTTTACAGGCAAAAACACTTGTAATTGTGAACTTGTAGCTTAGTGGAATAGGGCCCTGGTCCACAATTCCTACAGAAGTCATTTACAGACAAGCGACAAATTTCCGCAAGCGTAGTGACCCGCTTCGTATGCAATTTTTTCCACAGCCGAGGATTTATCAGAGGTCAATAAATAAATAGAAATTCATATATGGATTGGAGATCGGTTGGAGTGAGCCATGCAGGCTCACTGCCAGACGTGACATATGCCAACCAGTTTAGATAAGTTTAAGAAAGATGCAAATTTAAGAGATCTGATTACTGCTTAGAATTTAGAAATATCTTATTCGGCATCTACGCCGGGATTAATAGCCATTATATAGGCCTGAAACACACTTCAGTAGTCAAGAAGGCAGAGAGATATTTTAAAATTTCATATCATACCTCATTCTCAAGTTTAGAAACGTTTGTGTAGATTTCTAGAGCAGACCACGTCATAGGATCATGCGTTCCTGCTTAAAAATCTAGTGTTAGACATCTTCTATCACGACTAGGTTCAAACGATATACATTGAATTTCGGCCCAAGTATGGCATTTCTCATAATAATCTGCCAAACTTACAGTGCGAAAATTGGACATTAATTTAGATAAAAATAATTTTAGGACTGATTTCCTAGGGATAGCTAATCTGTATCGCAACAAATCTACTGATTTTATCAAGAGGCTTTACATTGAGTACAGTCCACCAGAAAAATTCATAAAGACGATTAGGCTTGGGAACCATCGAATATATCCAACGCACCGCCTTAGAGTATGCGGAGAAAACAAGATCTTTTGGGTATTTTGCACACGCTTTTGGAAAGAACTGGCCATCAAGCCTTATCTTGGAAATATGAAATCAAAAATAGCTTTGAATCTGTCATATTCTTAGAAGTTAAACTAACGCGATCACTAGAACTGCTATGGATTTGAACCCGCAAGGATACAGAGAAAGGAAGCACCCAGCTTCTACGTGAAGAAGAAAGATTGTGTTCGAAGAACACAACAGAACAGTAAAAGTAGAGGAGAGTAAGTAGCTAGTGTGTTGGCTTGAAACACGGGCTCAAACCTCAGCTCAGCCAAATCGAAAAAAGCGAAAGATATATTTTCTCGAAAATTTCCTCTAAGCAGTCTTCTTATGAGAGTAAATAAACCTGCCATGAAAAAGTTTCTCAAAAATCTGTTGTTCGAAGTCTGACAATAACTTGTAGGTTCCACTACTTATGGCTAAAATTAACACGCAAAACATGGGTGGTGTGAGTAGCTAAATTGCAATCCTAACTAAAAGTAAATAGCTACGCTTCTAGAAGGAAATATGGGAAATTATATATGAAAAGCAAAGACGACTTTCTTGTACCAATTATCTTGCAAACTGCTTTACGAAACCCCTCAGCTAGGCTATCCTTCCAGATTAGCTTAGGGAATTAGACATAAATATTAAAACCTGATGTTCAAACTAAGTTTGATTCAATTTATTGTATGAAGACCATATACAATCGAGGTGCTTGATATTTTATTATTACTCAGACTAAAGAACATAGGGTTCTAACATGGGCAAAGCAGAGTCTTTTCAAGCAATAGTTCAATACACTTTCCTAATAGTGATGTTCATAATATAAATAAACAAAACCCGAATCACAATCAGAAAACAATAATTCTGATAAAAAAGAAAAAATATTACAAGCGGTAGATTATTTCCAATAACTATCTACACTTTTATTAGACATTATCTATCAGAGTTTCACACTAAAGAAAGGTTAAATTTCTATTCTATTTTATTAACTGTCCCTAACAGGCAGGTAGAAAATATTGAAAAAAAACATATTCTAGACATGCAATCAACCCCCCATCATATTTATGAGACAACTTAATAATGCGGATGTAATGAACAAGAAAGAAAAGGTAAAGAGCATAGGCTGGGAAATGTTTAGGCGCCTGTGAAGATCTCAAAATCTGTGGAAAAACACATAAAAAGATAAAGAAAGAAGCAAACATTAGATTTTGAATAATAATCAGTAGAGTTTGGTTTATAAGAACAGGTGGTCTGTCCTGCCTTTGTAACTTCTCTTATTAAATGAGACTTAAATTACAAAGATAAACTCAAACGAGAAAGAAAATAAACAAAAAGAGGAAAACTATTTTAAGAGGCAAAGGCTTAATATAGTTTTAATCTTTCTTTAGAAAATCAGGCACACTGTCTCTTTACACAAAGCCGTGCGTTTATTATTTGCCTCAACAGTCGCCTTCATTTGGAATTTTTTCATTCAAGGGCCGAGAGACCCTATTTAAACCATAAATTCTATAAACATTTCGGTTTTTAAATGTAAATGTTAATTTAATTGAATGTTTTTATGTTCAAATGTGAAAAGAATAAAAAGAAATTCATTTGAATATTCAAATTCAATTGAATTCTACACGTACACACACAGGTATTTTATTGTTTAAACAAAAACAAACAAAAAAATCATAAACCAACCAACCAGCCAGCCAACCAGCCAGCCAGTCATTCGGCCATTAAGCATTTGAGTACGTGCCCAGGCCATAAAAGGATATTTGGCCAGTGATTTATGTCACTGGTAACGTAAATATGCCTTTTGCATAATATTTTATTCAATTTTATTTCATTTCGTTTTATTGATTAATTTTTAATAAATAATATTCACTATTTAATCAAAAACAAACAATCAAAAAATATTCTTTTTGGTCTTATTTCCGTAAAGAAGCCACATACTCGCATAAGGTAAATAAGTAGGGGTATGCACTTAAAACACTTTGATAAACAAATCATTCGTAAGGTATGAAAGTATGGGTCAGATTTGTAACAGAAATATTGTTTAAAAGCATTTGGAATTAAAATAATTTGGAATTCTAAAAAGGGCAATTGAATAGACCCAGAAAAAAGGCCTTGGCATTGGCCATAAAATAGCTTTTTTGACCCTTTTCACGGCAAGCTCGATCTTACGGTGATAACTCACTTGGGTCACACCCAAGTTCCCCCAAGCCATCCCTAGCTAGACTAGTGTTTCCAGGTAGATTTGATGCAAATCTTTACCCCGTAAATTGGATTCTCTTGCCAGTAAATTATCATATTTGTCTGGACTCTTTCAAGGCATATCAATCATATTTTCGTTACGAATGATTGAAGCCTGTATGAAATCATCAGTTTTGCTCCTCAAGAAAGAAGTGTCAACCTCAAGTCTGGGTTCAATCGTGTTAGTGATTGCGATAATTTTAACATGAGCATGAGCTATGTTGTGTACTTTATACTTTGTAATTTTATAATTGAGTGGCAGGACCTACAGTTTATCGTCGACTCCGAACTACAGACTTTTCGAAAAACTTTTTCATGGCAGGTTTATTTACTCTCCGAGTTTTTGCCAGAAATCTGCTGAGAGGAAGTCGTCGAAGAAATATTTTCTTCACATTTCGTTTTGATGTCTGGCCTGGGGCTCGAACTCGGGCCTTATGTCTAATAAGCGAACACACTACGTACTAGACTACGGCAACTACATGAAAACAGCTGTTGAATATTCCATAACCTCCTGCATAAAATGTGGATAACAAATGGACAATGAAAGCTTTCGCTTTACGGTGTCCATTATTTCAGTGTGAATAATATTAAGACAGGTAAGTAGTTTTAAGGTATAATGCAGGTTTGGTTAGTTGGCGTCACCACACATAAATCACAGTAGTATAATTCAGTTGTATATTGCGCTATGTTCTTTGCCCTTTGCCCCCAAACAACTGCTTAGAGGATATCAAGAATGGGTTACCCAGCGCTTTCACACGCGCCCATGTTTTTCTGAGCAATGAAACATTATGTGACAGAGAGCGATCTCTTCCATTCCTTTTCCAAGTCAGAACTTTTGCAAACATTACACTAGGGGGCGTCTAAGCTACTACAATGCCTCCTTATTAGATTCAGTTCCGTAAGGAACCATGACACCATGTAACAAACATCCAGTAGAGTGAGAAAGATGATCTCTTTCGATACGATTACGTTAAAATTCGCAAAGCTTAACTTAATCAAATAAGTCTTCTCTTCTTCCCAGGAAGCTTTAACCAAAGAGTGTATTAAGATTTTCCGGTCTGGCCAGTAAGTCCGAAACACAGTTCTCGCCTACGTTCCTATGCTAAGGCAACCAAATAATGGAAGGTGTCCAAATAATCTACCATTTTCTGAATGAATAAATGACATTTATGGAGAAGATAGAATGATGATATTACGTTCAAAAGGGGACTTTATGACAGCCCAACTGAACGAGTATATACTCGAATGTATTCAGAGAATATGCTGCTACTGAGCGGCTCCTGCTTCCTCTGTGGTAACACTGCAAGGTTTCGAGAGTCTGTATGAGTTCCTGTTCTCCTATTTCTGGCTTGCATACATATAACCAGTCAATATCGAGGATAAAAACTCTACAACTCTAGCCCATAGCCGCAAAAGTCATCTGCTGCTCTATGAAAAGTTCAAAAAGATGTCTATTTAGCCCAGATTGGTGTTGGCCTCATAACACTACTAACGGATGCATGGTAGATTGTCAGTAGCCGCCGTAATCTAGTACGTAATGTATTGGCTTTATAGACGAGAGCCCATGGTACAAACCTCGGCTCAGACATCTCGAACATAAATATTTCCTTCAGCGACTTTCTCTCAGCAATCTTTTAGCAAAAACTCTGCGGGTAAATAAAATTTCTTTGAAAGATTTCTAAAAAATCTTTTAATATTAAACTGAGACCTACAGTTCACTTTATTTCTGGATTAATTAACACACGACATGAGTAGTGTGATAAACTAGGTTGTAATCCTGACTAAAGGGTTGTAATAATCAATTAAGTAAGTAAGTAACGATGTTGTAAGTGTAGTGTATCCGGTACATTTTTCAGGAAATCGAAAGCAGATTCAGGTGTCACCTAGTCATGGCCATAGCGTCTATGCACACCCCTCTTTACTTCAAAAAAAATAATTTCCGAATAAAAAACCTCTTTCTTCTTTTATTTAAAGACCCAAATTTAAACAAAATAAACTATTGTTTGTTAAACCTAAAAATTTAAAAGGAATATATATTTGTTTACCCCATGTTATGCTAATCTTATCACTTGAGAATTGAAAGTGTTGCTTTTGAAATCGTCAACCCAAACCCTATACCTACGCGTATGCATACAACAAACAGTTCTTATCTTAAACCATGCATGTATAACAAGTAAAAATAAAATAATTTTTAGATTTTCAATTTGATTTTGTTCTATTTCTAATAAAATTTAAACAAATAAAAAAAGAAAAAGAAATAGAAAAAATATTCATTCTTTTTTTTTCGTAGACTCAAAAGCTAATTGCGTGTGCTTCATATTGCATTTTGGGGTGAGCCAACCAGCAGCCTACATTACATGTTTTGTAATTGAATTACGAAAAAAAACAGAAATAAAAAAAAATAATTAAAAAATAATTGAAATAAAAACATGTGTAATATGAGCCCGTATAATAAACAATAAATAAACAATAAATGATTGTAAATTGTAATGTTTTTCGAAAAACAACTTTTACATACTCATGTGCTCTACTACTCTATGGCGTATTGGTTGAGGTATTTTTGGATTTGAATTAAGAATACTTTCTCGTATTAGTCGTGTATTAAATTAAATACAATTGTGGTTTAAAATCGTGATTTTAATTCAATTTGATTTCATTTGATTTCGATTTATTTTTATTATTTGAGTCACCACTCACAGTTAAGAGGAATAAAATAAATCGCATGTCAGTGGTGTTTGTTTCCAATATTTTTTTTTTTCATTTGCTTTTCGGTTTTCTGTTATTTGAAATTGACAGTTTTATTTTTTTTCCTTTTAAATTGTTGCGAAATATATAAAAAAAAACGCCATAAATTATAGAATAAGAGATCAGCATAACAAGGAAATTCTATTCAAAACATTTGTATGCAATGAAATTCTCATTGCATTGCGAAAAAACGGTCAATAATAGTAGGGGTATACCCAGTTAAGATTGTCGTTTTAGATTAGATGAGATTAGTTTATAGGTAGAAGTGGCTGTCCCCTCGATGGAATCATGAGCGGACACACTTAGGCCGCAAACAGGGCCCATTGGGATTAGTTTATAGTACATACTTAAATTCATTAACACCATCTTGCTTAATATCCCTTTCAATTTAAGTTCATGTTCTCCATACATATTGATTACAATCCTTTAGTCGGGATTCCAACCTATATTCTCACACTTTGAACAATTTTAAAAAATTAATAATAAAAGCAGATTTCTGGCAAAAACTCTGAGAGGAAAAATAATTCTCAAAAATCTGTCGTTCTTAGACGACTTTAAACTGTAGGTCCCGCCACTCATGTATAAAATTAGCACACAACTTAAATGGTAAGACAAGCTAGGTTGTAATCCTAACTTAAGGATTGCAATGACAAATTATGTATGTATGTATGTATGTATACATGTTAAAATATATGTAAATTCCATTATAAAGCCGCTCTAATAGATAGGAGAACTAGGAGTTTCAAAATACATATTCAGCTTTGATATCTCGAGTGAACCGAAATTAGAAAAAAAATTTCTTCAGTGGCTTCCTCTCACACGCTTTTGGAAAAAAAACTCGTGAGAGTAAATAAAATTGCCAAGACAACTTTCTCAAAAATCTGTCGTTATGAGTCAACTTTAAACTGTAGGACCCGCTACTCTCTTGGATAAAATAAATACGCACAACATAGGTAATGTGAGATGCTAGGTTCTAATCCTGGCTAGTGAGTTGTAATAACCAATTACTGCAATGATCTTATGATTACTTGTGGTTTATCTTCCTGCAGAAATTTTTCTTAACCCAGCTACCCCTAGATAACATTGCAACGTACTAGATTAGCCGGCAAATGGTTTCAAGACATTGCAGAGAGAAATTGTAGTGTGCCTACAGAACATTGTAATCTCTCTGGTTTTTAACAATTTTCAAACATTCAAATCCATACACACTGTTCTAACATTCCCAAGTAAAATAATCTAATTCCGTAGTTCCAATTCTGTGTTTTATACAATTAGGAGCCATTCCCTGTATATTGGTCGTGTTACCACCACAATTTCTTTTTAGATCCCCCACATATGATTTTTAACTCATAAATCAACTTAAAAAACTCATTAAAATAGCTGCCAACATACGTATTAAATATATTTTTATTGTCATAAATTTATGAAATGACCCTCGTTTTCCAAACACTTTGAATTACTCCAATAAACTATTCAATTTCAACACTTTTCAACTGAAAATTTTTATTTCTTAAAGGTCAATAGTGGGGGGGAGAGAGCGATCACATTTTCGAAATTATGATTATAGAGATACCATGCAATAACAATAAAGTGTTATAATAAATTTAAAATTTATTAAATATTTATTTTATTACTATACCAAAACGAAGAAAGAAAAAGAAAATAAACATCAAGATGTTCATCGTTCGTTCGTTAGTTCTCTAAAGAACTTGACATCATTTTTTATTTATTTTGTTCTGGTAATAAACAAATAAAAGAAAAAACAAAACGAGGGAAAACTAAAGTTTAAAACCAAAAATATTAAACAATATTTAATAGTGTGATGCTGCTGCTGCTGCTGATGCTGCACCTGACTCTTGAAACTCTCTGGTGAGTGGTAGACGACAATAGCAACAACAACAACAAGAAGAACAGCAACAACTATGTATGAATACACTAAATTGGGGGGACTAATATTTTCTTGCTCGATTTTTATTTTCATTTTTCTTTAAAGAATTATTTACGAAACTCACTTCATGCACAGCACATGAAAAATATTTTCTTTTAAAAGAAAACTCAACTGTGTGTATGCAGCTGGTTAAAAAATTTATTTTTTTTGTTTCTGTTTGTGTTTTAGTTATTCTATACGAGAAGAGAACCGAAGATAAGTTTTCCGAAAAATACAAACAACAAGAACAACAACAAAAACTGGAAAACATATATGCAAGTAGAAATAAAATATGTACTTATTCACACATATTGTTTCATATTCGAAACAAACAAAAACTAAAACATTATTTTAACAGCTCAGAGTAGTTAGTTAGAAAGGCAAGAAAATTTAAGTCGCATTTTACATTAAAACTATGATTTTTAATAAAAGAAATAAAGCATTTCGTATTGAAAAATATTATTTAATTTCAATATTCGTTTAAAAAATTAATTTCGTTCAATTTCGAAAATTTCAAAATTAAGTGCAAATTTTCGAACATAGCCAAAATCTGTTTCTATTGCAAAATTTCAAATAAACCTCAATATTTTAAACGAATTTATCAAAATTATGGGGAAATTTTTGTTTTAATTACTTAAAGAAATCTATGTTCGAAACTAGTTTTATTCCTACAGGCATATAAATTCTTTATAAAAATGAATTTAAGCCTTCGACTTATAGAAATTTACATAAAATTGTAGACTTTTCACAATTTCGAAAAATTCGATTTTAAGTTCGAAAAATTGATATTGACCGAAACAAGCCTAAATGTTAATATTTACATAATTTTCCACATTTTATCTTAAAAAGTATGAAAAAATCTTTAAAATCCTGTTTAGAAATTATAAAAATTCATGTTCGAATTTCGTCTTACACTTGTAGAAACATAACTTCACTTAGATAAGATTGAAAAACATTTTATTTACGTAAATTTCGTAAAATAAATCTTTTTAGAAGGTTTTTTTAGAATTTCGAAAAATTCGAATATCAGTTCGAAAATTCGAAAATCATTAAAAAATTTATAGTTTTAAATATTTAAATTATTTTGATATTTTAACAAATAAAATTCTAAAAAAAAACTTTATTAAAGCTACTAAAACACTTTTTTACGTGCATTTTATAAAATAACGAAGTTTGAACAATTTCCATATATTCGGTGTTTAGTTCGAATTTCCAAAAATTGCTTTTAAATTAGAATATCCGATACATAATCTTTCTGCATAAATTTCTTTAAATAGTTCATTTTTTAACATTGTTACAATTTCGAAAAAATTCGAAATTAACTTCGAAATATCAAAAAATCTAAAAATAAAGTTAAAAATTCTAATATACATATACATATGTATTATTAGCACAAATTTCTTTAAATAGTTATGTTTTTGAAGGTTTTTTATAAATTCGAAAAATTCGAAATTTCAAAAATTTATAAAAAAATCGAAATTCGCAATTTTTGTAAAAAAGATTTAAAATATTCAAACTTTGTAAGCGTACCAAAGTTATTTTAAATTTATAAATTCAATTTTATTTATTTTAAAGCTAATTTCCTACCGCTAGCTGTTGTTCACAAGAGAAAAAAGAAAAACTTGAAAATTTGATTGAAATATTTAAGAAGATTTTGTATTGCCTTTAGGCCAATAGAATGAAATTGTTATTTTGTTGTGTATGTACGTGATGGATAAAAGCTGATGATTTTTTAAAACGTTGCTCTTAACTTTAATTGAATTGGGTCATTTAAATCAAAAGTTTTGCATGAATTTTTTATATGAATTTAATAAACGAGAAGAACAAGAAAATTGTTGAAATTTTTTTGCAGTTTTAAAACACTTTCTGCAACACATTCACTCATTCACACTCGTTTACATATAACATACATATGTTAACTGCCGCATCATTGCTGCAATGGTCATATTGGCAAGAAAAGAAAAAGTGAAATGAAACGAAGAAAAAGCACTGATATTAAGAGGCATATCCAACAAACAAAAAAAAAAGAAAAGAAAGTCGAAAAAATGTTTTACAAAGACAAGTTTTCTGGAATTATAATTACAACCGCAAACTACAAAACCACAATAGTTTTATAAGGAAATAAACGCATAAAAATACTTTAATTAACATTTAAAAACTAAAGCATGTCATTTGTTATAGCGTTGTGGTTTTATTCTAAATGCTATACATTTATTCTAATTAAAACTGACTAATTAAATAAGAATTTATGTGGTAAATAAGTGATATTTTTTATTTCATATATATAGTTTCCATTTATCACTGCTATTTTATTCGAAAGAAAGTATTTAAGAATTTTCGAAAATTCGAACTTTTCGAAATTAAATTATTGTCACATTTTATACTTTAATTTCAATATTTATCATTGTTTCCATTCATTTAATGCATAATTTGTTAAAGAAAAGAGATTCGAAGTTAATTTCGAATTTTTCAAAGATATTAAATTAATTTTATTCTTTCGAACTCTGAAAGATATAGGATTTTCCATATACATATTTCAAAATGTTTCTATAAATTTCCATCAACATTGGTTATAATTTTTTAAAACAGTTTCTTTCGAACTTGATATTGAATTTCTATATCTTTCCAAGTTTAAAAATTATACAATTTTTCATTAATTTCAAAATGTTTTCAAAAACTTCAATACATTTTCAACAATTTCGATTATAATTTTTTGAAAAACCAAGTAATTCGAACATAATATTGAATTTTCGAAATTACTAAAATTTAAGTTTTTCAGATTTTCTGATATATTAACAACAATTTCAATGTATTTTTAATGGCTTTCAATTAAAATTTTGTAATTAATTTCGTTTCTATTTGAATTTCGAATTTTTCGAAATTAAAAATATAAAATTTTTTATTACGAAATCAATGGATTTTTATGATTGTTTTAAAACATTTTGTAATGCTATTGGCACTTTTTCCATATTATATCTAATTAATATACCCATAAATTATACTTTTGAGAATTTCATAGTTTCTTTGAAATATTTTAATTTTCCCTTTCATTAGTGAAATATGCTTTTAAAGCATTTTCTTTTAGTAAAATACGATAAATATTTCACTTTAATTTGCGATAAAATTTGTCTTCATTCCATGACTTTAAATGTTAATTACGTTTGCTTACAAATCATTTGACTAATTTAGCAATTTACAGCATCATGGCGGCAGTTCGTCAGACGACAGTAATAAATGCAAAAACAAAAACGAGTGGCCGCTATACTGGTAGGAGAAAAATCAATTTTATTTTCTAATTAAACACAGACTGTAGACATAATTTCATGGTAAAAGTTTATGTGGAGACAGTGAAGTATGGATAGATATGTCGGCATATGCCTTTAGATGGTCCTCTGTTAAATATCTTTCCACTTTTGTATCATTTATTGAGTGAAAGATTTGCCATTTACGAATATGTACAGTTAAACAAGCGAATAGCACACAAAAGAAGCTAAAACTGACTACAAAAGTGATGATTCAATGTAACCACTTTTCACGCATTATGGGTGACATGACATTTATCTTCTTTGCAAGGAATTGACAGGATTATAAAGGAATTGTAAATGATTGAGGTTATACAGATATACATAGCTAGGTTTATACACAATCACAATGTTCACATCATCCAAAAATATCGCTTCTATTAGAGGAAGTGCGGCGGAAAATCCGAAATCATCGATTCCGCGGTGATTTCAGCGATTTAGTGTTTCTTACAATAGATTGTCACGTATTTTGCATTTGGATTTGCTCCGCCTGATATATAATGTTTTACTCCCGCAACAATTGTGTGCTAAAACAACAGGATTTCAATTTTCTTCAACGTTAGAACACATTTTTAATCGACTCTTGCGTTAACAAGCACATCAGCTCTCTATGGGGCTTAGAAAACCCAGAATCAATTGTGTAAAGACTATTTCATCTGGAAAACTATTTGAAGTACGTTATACTTTAGAAGTGTCATTGGTTCGTAGTTTTTTCGAAAATGACCCTGGAAAATTCGTTGTTATCAATTGAATGCACAATGCCCTGTCTAGATAGTTGAATTCATTCTTTTAATGCAACCATCAGCCAGAAGATCATCACCTAGTCATGCTGTGCATTATGTTGGAACCGACCACGAACGGATATAAAAATAGTAAGAAGTTCAGATAGTTTGAAACATTTGACCGTGGCGATTGATGTTTCTTTCGAAAAATATGCCGATTTTAGTAAACGTCGTACTGAATTTTCATGTCCAGACCTTCGAAAGCTTCTGATTCCCGAATATATGACTTACAACTGAAAATTATAAACAGGACATGAGCCATACAACACGATCGATTTTGGCTTTATTGCAGGAATAGTTTCCTCGAAAAGTAATTTTAGGCTTTGGTCACGCCAATTGGATTCTAAGATCATGCGCTATGATGTCGTTAGATCTTCGTTAGTGGTTCCACGTGAAAAACAAATATTCTACACAAAGAATCTCCTATCGTTGAAGCATTGGGGAACACAAATCCGGTCCCATAGAGATATCGCTTGAAGTTGGCGAAAATCGATTGCTGCTGCAACCAATTCACAGAGGTTCCTTTCAACGTAACTGTATTCGGAACATAATGACAGGAAGTCCTAAGCATTTATGATTAATAAATCATTGTTTAATGTGTACTTTATTTAACTTTATTTTTGAAACCATAAAATGGCTTACCCTTTACAATGTATTTTCATTTTATAAAAGGAAAAAAGAAAAAATAATTCTTTAAAGGATTAAAATTTATTTCAAACATACTAAGTTGCCTGCCTTCTGCCTTTGATGGCTTTGAATCGCAATTTTTTATTCTACGTTTTCTTTTTATAAAAACAAAAACGTATAATTATTTATTTAAAACAAATATTATAGTTGTTGTTGTTGTTATTGTAAAACATATGAATCATGAACACATATTTGCGGTAGTAGACGCTTTTCATTAGCATTTCTTCGGCTTTATTTAAAGCAAATTTTTTAAATAAAAAAAGAAAGAAAGAACACACGTAAATGAATCATCATGATTACCATAGTTTTTTGTCAGCATCATTATCATCATCATCATTATCATGATCACTATTTAGCACTATAACAGTAGGCATCATGGTATGTGTCATGCTCATATATAAACCATCCATCTATCCATACATTCATTCAGTCGTCTGTCCATTTATTTATTCATTTATTATCCGTTTATCGTTTTAAAATCGTCATCGTCAGTAGCATAAAAACAACAACAACAAAAAACAAAAACAAAATTCATTATCAGAAACAAAGACATCATGTTGTCTGTGTTTCTGTTGCCGTTGCTGTTTCTGTTTTAGTTTCAATTGAAATTCGTCTTGTTCTTCCTCTGTTTAATGGTTTTCTCTGGCCTTTTGTTGCAGCAGGTTTCCCCACAATGCTCCTAACCATCCTTTTTTTGTTGCTGCATTTGATTTGATGAAATTCAATGCAGAGTTGTATGTAGGTATGTACGTAAGTAGGAAAAAAACATGGGTTGGTGCCTTAAACAAAGGCTCTACTATATGCATATACAAAAGCATATTTAAGTACGTAAAAAAGCATGTACAAAACATACATATATACATATGTACATACATTCAACCTTTACATATGCCATATGCAAAATAAAAAAACAACAGTAAGAAGAAGAACACAATGTGTACATGTGTACTTTTCTATAAAAAAGAAAAAGAATAAAATTTCCTTCCTTTCCTTTTGCTCTTGTAACGATGTTGATGACGATGATGATGACGATGATGACGTTGCAAATGGGGTCAACAGGCTACAATTATAAAATTTTATTAAAAAAAAACGCACAATACTTGTCCTTTAACGTTTGTCAGTCAGTCATGGTGGCTGGTTTTTAATTTTTGTGGTTAATGTTTTAATTTTTTTGGATCACGTTAATAATTGTGGTTTTAGCGCTTAAGTTGTACTGGAATACTATACCGAAACATAAAAAATATAACGTCTGTTGTTCGGAATCGAGTATACTGTAGGTCCCGCCAGTCATATATAAAATTAACACACAACAAAGGTGGTATAAGAAGCTAGGTTGTAATCCTGACTAATGGATTTTAATGGCCAATTAACTAAGTACATAACGGTTTTAGGAAAAATCATTTTTTATTAGAAATGCTTCTGTAATCACATCTTCTGTCTAGCCAGTACAGCTATTGAAGTGTGAATTCTTCATAGCTTCCACGCGAGTTTACCTAGGAGCTAACATCCCATCATAACTGCAATGAGGTCCCTAAGCTGGATTCTGGTTAAGTTTAAAGCAAATTTGATTATGCACAAATTCATAGCGGAATGGTCTTTATACCTTAGTCGCTGCAGTCTAGTAGGTAGTGTGTTGGCTTATTAGACGCGAAGCCAGGGTTCGAATCCCCGGTCAGACATCAAAACGAAATATGAACAAATATTTCTTCGGCGACTTCCTCTCAGCAGATTTCTGGCAAAAACTCTGAGAGTAAACAAAATTGCCATGAAAAGTTTCTCAAAAATCTGTCGTTCGATGTCCACTTTAAACTGTAGGTCCCGCCACTCATGTATAAAATTAACACGCACAACATGAATGGTGTTGAGAAGCTAGGCCGTAATCCTGACTGAAGAGTTGTAATGGCCAATTATGTATATGTATGGTCTTTATACACGGAGGTTGACTATTCTATCTTTCACTGACCAATGAGTAAAGTCTGTGTGAAATCACTTCTTCCCTACTCTGCAAAAGAAATCAAGAAACCAACGAATTTTTCGCTCTTTCCTCCAGATAAACTCGGCATCCATGTCCAAGCATTACACATACTCTAGGGTACACATTCTCTTTTCCAACTAGACTGAACATAGGGTATATATTCATTTTTCAATGAGATTAGCTTCTATTTCCCTTCGTTGGACAACCTAGGTTAGATTGATTGATTTCAAAATTGCTAGGTTTTAGGCAAATTACTAGCACTAAAACGGTATCAAACAGTTCATCGCAAAGGGAAGTATTTTTTAATCCCACTAGATTACCTCCCAAGCCACAGTGCATTAAAAACTACACAAACAAATTAAACAGAAATACATTTTAAATATTTTCTATTTTCATGGCAGCTTTAAGAAAACATTTCACGCGTAATTTAATTGAAAAAAAACAGAAGAAAATAAAATAATAAAAGAAAGAAATTTTCATGGCATACAAAAGTAAAATGAAATGAAATTGAAAAACTTACCATTTGAAGAAAGCATGTTGAAAGTAAAAAGTGTCGTCGCGTACACGATCCCATGACATAATTATTAAAACATACAGATTTTGTAAAGAAAGTTTAATTTCAAAAGTGGAATAAACTTAAGAATCTTGCTGAATTTTATTTTTCCCTCTCCAAAATGAAACGGGTCACTGGCAACACTTGAATTCCTTTACAACAAAATTGTTGGTTTTCTTATTATGTAAATTGTCACTGCGGCAGGTTTAAATGCATAGAAAGAAGCCAGTCAGAATGAGAGAACAAATTCAAGGGTATTTCCGTTTTAAAGCTTTTTGTTTTTTCTTTCTCTATCGCTCTTTCTCTTACACTTTATTGAACTCCTTAAATTAACAAACTAGGGACGAAGATGGCGAAATTACTAAATAACACACACGCACATACAAAAAATGATGTTAAGCTGTTTTTGTTGTTTTGTTGTAGCAGAAAACAAGTTGGCTGTTTGAAGAAACTAAGAGACAACAACTGCAAAAAAAAAATTATGGACAAAATTTTTTTTTTTTTAATGATAATTTACAAAAACTTGTTATAAATCATTCAGAAACAACATTAACTTTGATTATTTTCTTTTAAGATTTCTTAAAATAATGAATTTTCTTTTTTTTTTGTTTTCTCAAAGCAATTGAATTTTCATTTTTAACATTTTCTTTCTTTTCACACAACACATACAACATTCACATTCACTTGGCGTTTTTCGTGCTTTGCATTTAATTTACAGAATATTACGAAAAACCTGTATTGAATCATTATTTTTATGACTCAAATATGTAAGGTTTTTATTATTTTTTATTAATTTTTTGTTTATTTTCTATTTTAATTTCAGTTTTCAAGTGAAAATTAATTTCTTAACAACAACTTTAGGCACCGTCAACGAATCACTCACTCTTTATGTCTTTTCGTAGTTGTTGTGTTCATAAAGTAGCCGTCATTATTCATATTTTAACGGATCATGTTTAAACAGAGAGAGAGAGGGAGAGAATAAATGGTTAACAGTAGTGTTGCCATAGTTGCAATTGTTGAATTATGACACCTTAAACTTGTATTTGAGATGTAAATTTCAAGTTTATACATAATTCGGTGAAATTTGAAAGTATTTCTTCTTATCATAAGATAAAGTAAAGTTTTGTTTGAAAACTATTAAGCGGTAATAACTACTTATGCGTAACCTTCTCTTTGACATGTAGTGGACTTAAGGCAAAAGACTATTGGATAGTAAAATTTTACTTTGTATTAGTATTTTGTACATTTCATAATTTTTTAATTATTTTATTTATTTATTTTTTCTATTATTTTTCTTTTTTTATTACACAAAAACCAGGTGACATTATTCCCATCAGCTATTGTGCGTAACCAATTGGATTATTGCAATTCACTTGCAGCGGCAACACTGCTACTGTTTTATTCACTCTCATGCAAACCACACTATCTACATATACGCTCTCTCTCACTGTCTTAACAAGTTCCTTTAAGAGCAACAACAAAGCATAACCCTAAACAAAACAAAGACTTGAAAACACAAGACAAGACAAAATCAAACAAAACAAAAGAAAAAAATTGTGTGTGAAGAAAGACCAGTAAAAACATAACGATCATTAAGTGGTACACTTTAGTTTATTATTGGAAGGGTATGTCTTATAGTTATTTTTGGCTTGCTTTTGAAAATACAAAATATGTAATGAATAAAGTTTTGTACAACGAAATCCTACATAATGGCTAAAAAAGACGTTATCATGTGTTGTTAATGTAACTGCAGTCATACACTTCATTAGAGTAGCACTAAAAGGTAAACACAAACTCTACTCTTTCACACATGACTGTAGGCACTGTGTTAAAACACAACAACAAAATCTAAAGTAATTTTCTTTAAAGTAAGAATAACAGAGAAAAGCAAGAGACATATTTTTTTTATTAATATAGTGTTGGAACTCTATTTCAACAAGACACGGAATTTAAAAACATAAAGAAATAATCTATTATTAAACAGGTTTGTTGACCTACACCAATAGAAATATTAAATACATATCACAGTTTAACACCCATACACATGCACACACACACAAAAATGATTATGTTTTCATTGTTTGTTTGCTATTGTTGTTGTTGTTGCTATTGTTTTGCTTTTATTATTAATTTCCTTAAAAGAATTTCTTTTTGATTTTTGGCTCTTTGCTATGATTGCACATTACAGTTAAGTGGTGAAAGAGTGCGAGAGAGTGAGTAGGAGAAAGAGAGTTGAGTGCAAGTTTGTTTAAGTATTTGTATGATTCACACGTTGTGTTTTGTCATTTTTTCACATTTTATTTTTTGGTTCTTTTTTATGCTTTCTTTTTAAAAATTGTTTAGTTTTAATTGTTTCTTTATTTATAATCAAACCGCAACTATATACATTTAAACAATACGTCATAATTTCTTTTATTTATTTTGTTGTGGTTCTCTTTGTTGTTGTTTTATTAGTTCACCTTTAAAACGAAAATCTTATTATTCATCGGTTTTGATTACAAAATCACAAATTTTTAATGTTTTTTTTATTTGCTTTAAAGAACTCCACTAAATAAAGTGTTACTGGTTTTGTTGTTGTTATTTGCATTATTTACTTATTATATTTCTTAAATTTTCTTGATTTTATTTTTACCTTTTTTTCTATTTAACACTTATTCAATAAAAATTTATAAACAAAACAGAAAACAAAGCAATTTCGTAAGCACTTGTTAATAAAATTTTCTTATTTATTTTGTTTATTAGAAACGACAAGAAAAAAAAACTAAAATTTGTTAAACAAACTAAAGGAATTTGTATTTTTCATTAGTGACCAATTTTTGTTGTTGTTTTTCTTATTATTATTAGAGAATAGAATTCTTACGGCGACCGACACACTATAAAATAAATCGCTAAACGCGTCAACACCTTTTTCCATCGGCTTTTACTCGTCAAATGCTGAATATAATGGTAATGAATCTATCGGATACCGTTTGCCTTTATTATTCTCTCAATTAAAGTCATATGTTTTGCATACTCACTTACACATGATTAGTTGACCACTCAAATACCTCAACACAAACATGTGTCTTCTCTTTATTCTGTTGCTCTCCGTTAACTTTGCCAGATTATTTCAATTTATAAAAGAAACGTTATATTTAAATTGAATTTTTAATTATGAATTCAGTGAATTATAGTTAAATAAATTGTTGAACTTTTTTTGTTTATAAAAATTAAACTGGTTTTCCAATTGTTTTATTTAAAACAAAAAAATAAAACCGCTAGATTAGCATAGCATCAATGTTTGCTTCGAATTTTTCAATTTCTTAATTACGTTTGATTTTCTTTTGATTCTGGTAGCACTGTTTCTAATAGTGTCATCTATATCTCAAAAACATTACAATAACAATGTTTAGTTTTACATTCCAATGCACTTATGGCAACACCAATCCACTGAAATTTTTGACATCATCATTTTGACAATTCATTTGCTTATAAACCGCCTAAAACCGCGAATTTTCAACCTTTTGTACACAATTGTTTAATTGTAAGTAAAATTGTTTATAGTTAATGCACAAATTAAAGTGTAAAATGCTGAAAAATAAAGAAAACAATCACAAATCCAAATTTCGCATTAAACTGCTGGCAGACAACAATGTGATAATGCTGGAAGCAGACAATTACGAAGCGGAAATTTTTACACCCCACATAGTCGATGGACGCTTAACATTCCTAAATATAATACCCAATCGGAGATGTTGTCAAATAACGTCAGTTTCAAGGACAAATTCAATGAAATTTGTGCCAAAAGAAGCAAGTAAAGAGGTTAAGAATGGACCGACAGCAAAATTAGGCAGATATTCTGCCACTCAAGATGCATTGTCAATGCCAGCACCTTTGGCAAATAGTACACCAGCCAATATTAAGCAAAGGAACGATAGTGGTCAGCAAAACAATAAAAGTTTGTACAATTCAAACTCTTTAAAAACCAGCTACGAATGTACTCTGCCTACACCGGAGCCTGTTAGGAGAGCTGTTGCCGTAAGACCACAAATGTTGGAAAAATCCATGTTAAATCTACCCAAAGATATAAAATTGGCACGTATCTATCCGAACGCTAAACAAGGAGCACCCAAAAAGGTGGGACGTTTAGTGGCGACTTCTCACAACTCAAGTCGTCTTCTACAATCACCCAATTTGTCCCTATTGAATGGCAGTTTTAGTTTACTAAACTCAACTGTAGTATCGCATAATAGCAGACAAAATAAAAATAATCCGGCAGCTGTGGATTCTCTTGCCCGATGGCGCAAGGTTTTAACACCCGTTCGCACCTATACAAGAACTTCCAAACAGCCTGTAATGCTGCAACGCCCTAAAATTGTAGCAAGTGCTAAAAAGTCACAGAAACCTTTAAAGGTAAGGCCCTCCTATTTGGTTAATCCCACCAAGGGACCGAATGTAACGCTATGCATCCAAATGCAAAAACGCAAATTGATTATCGATACAAAACTGTGTATTTCACCCAAAACATTTAAGAGGCAACAACAGGAGCCGCTTGATACATGTCAAGTCATTTCAAAATCCCTGTTAATGCGAAAAACTCTCCGCAACTGTCGAGATACCTTGGCCATGAGTGCTTTCGATTTGCTAACCAATTCCAATCGAAAGCATTGCATAAGCTACAAATTAAATGAACAATTTCGCCTAGGATGTGTTAATAAAGCCTCCTCTACTTATGCTAAATATAAAATTTTATGTTCCATACCGGCTCTACAACAAGATGAACAAGTATTGGAAATAAGTCGCATGTCAATGCCTGCTGATTGAGAAGCAAATGAACTTTCACAATCCAAAATTAAAGGTAATGAATCTTAAGTTCAAAGTATTTAAATGAATTCATTTAAATGTATGTTATAAGTTAAAAGTTTAAAACAAAATCAAATTATTTTTAAATCAAATAAATTTATGTATACATATCGTCACCTAAAATGCAAAATAACGTATCATCACTTTTCACAATTTTACAGGAGAAGCAAAAAACGTTATAGAATGGAAAATATTGCATCTAGAAATGAAAAATTTTGTAGTTAAGCTCAAAAAGGGGTAGGAGATCAATTCCAGAAGAAAAAATAATATTTTTCAAAAACGTGTTGAAGTTATGTTTGTTACGTTATTTTGAATTTACATTTTCTGAAACAAAATGACGTATCATCAATGAACAAATTTTAATATGAAGTGGAAAAATGCGAAAAAAATCGAAAAGCGATTAAATGAGGTTCAATAAAAGGCAATGAGTTGTTTGTTTTTGTTAATACTTCAATTTACTGTGTTTTATTGCATAAAATTCGGTTTAATTAAACAAAAAATTTAATTCATTTAAGGCTTTTTTCTAAACACATTGTAGTTTATTTTGAATTTTCTTTATAAAATCGTTATTTTTTGACGCAGATGCATAATTTTTTTTGGAGACGTGTATTTTTATCTAGTGAATCATAATCAATCAAAACCCCGATTTTCATTTTTTTGATGATCCGTTGTTTTGCATTTCAGGTGACGATATATTCCAGTTGAAATTTAGTATCTTTGAAAGAAAATTCATTTTAACTTAAAGAAATATTTTCAATTCCAAATGCTTATGATTCGAAAAGGCACTCATTAACCCATTGCTTTTTGTAATTGCAAGTTTCGCTATCGCTGGCATAACTTGCGGGACAATTAGCCAATGTATGATACCAAACACACATATCAATACGTGGTGGAAATTCATCACAGCCATGTTCATTAACAAGTTTAAAGAAATGGAATTTTTTTGCAATAGAATCCTTATCTACAAATAAAATAAATTGAAATATAAAGCGCAAGTATACCTACCTACATAGTATATCAATTAACGTTCTTACCTAATTTGCTACAAATTTCAAATGCATTCGTATACATTTCCACAAATTCTTCTTCTTGAGTTATTTGAGTTTCCAAAAATGATTTTACCGAAGCCATATTAATCGTTTCACCATCATAGATTTCAAATTCACGATAAATACAATTAACCATGCACTTAAAAAAAAATCAACGCTTACAGTAGGTATTGTAAGTCCTTTTTTTATAAAGATTCTTTCATTACTACTTACTTCAGACGACAATGTATTATTTTCCAATAGAGCATCTACACATGGCTCTGATGTATATTTTGGTCGTCCTCTACAACAGCCAACAAATTCTTCGTCCAGCATTACCGGCTCATCGTGACAATTTTCTGCCCAACTTAGAATAATAAAATTAAATAAAATAATTAATTTTAATTTAACCACCATGAAATGCATATCCAATGGAAATGTAATAACGTTGGCGTAATGTTAACAAATTGCAACTAAAAGTCAAATGGTTTATAGCAAATGCTTTTAAATGCTGCGTTTGTAGCTGGAGTTGTTTATTAACAACAAATTTTAATTATTTTTATTAATATTTTGATATATTTATTATTTGGATTTTGCATGCAATAATGTCTCGTTAAATAATAAATAATTTTTTTGATTATGGCCGATAAATTAATTAACAATTTTTGTTATAATTTTGTTGCATTGTATGCGATTACCTTAATGGCTTTAAATTTAGATTGAGTAGCAGTGTTTTTTTTCCAATAATTACTATTTAAAAATATTTTGAATGTTTTTGTAATTTAATGTGTGTTACGTTTTGTTTACTTAAATGTAAAAATATTACACAATACATACATATAGTAGTTCCATAATACATTGCGACAAATATGTACAGGCATCGCTTGTGGAATGGCCCCTAACCTTAGACGGTATAATTTTTTTGCTGGTATTTATAATTATAACTGCATCGTGGGTGCAAAATATTATATTTCCACTCAAGAGAATCCTAGAAATTCAAATGGTTTCAGTATTCCAACATAAATTCGCTTTATATCAAATCATACTTTCGATACTGCTGATGTACATATATGTATACGAAGGTAGAGCCTTGTGGAACGGAAACGGGAAACTTCCAATATGAGCTGGAACATCCATTTATAATTATGTTCGAAATTGGATAAATTAATGTGTTTTTTGAAGATCCCAAACTGGCGGTGCATTATAAGCTGAATGAGGACTGCATGGTGTTTTAAGTCAGAAATATTTACTTTTTGTTTGTCTTGTTTGTCACCTCTGTTAAGGATTTTATGGTCTTTTTTATCGACTAAAATATTATTTGCCACCACAATAAATGTAATGTTTGATTGACAATCAAACCCCTGGCAGCGGCAAGTGAAGTTCATTGTTATCCAAATCACGTTGAAAATAACAGTTTTCGAAGGCTTCTACATCAGACACAAGGCATTCTGCATCAGCAATAGCTATTAGCACTATACTATGAGAAAACGTGCTTCCTGGATTCGTTAAAGCCATAATTTGAACATGTTTTCCATCCAACGCTCCTATACAATTCGGAATGAAAGCTATTTCATTCCATTCTTTTTGTTTGAATGCTACCTATAAATTAAAGGAAAATAACCCTAAGATACTAAGAAACAGATAAGTGTACGTTGTATTTACAATTGCCTTACCTTTGGAATTCAGCAAACCGTGGGTGATCCAACATACCTAGTTGCTGAATTTCATAACTACTGTGTCCAGCAGGAAAACGAAGGAACTGCTTGAGTTCGGCAAGAGAACAGTTCGCACACTAAACGTGTTCCTAACGGAACACTACGCTATTGGAAATTTCGCTAGCAAGCTCGGTCTGATGTGGAGAAAACGTAATCGTTGCAACACCTTTTATTCGAGTGCCCTGCACTTCAAAACAGACGTCATCGGTTTTTAGGTGACAGAACATTTGAACTAATTGCCACTAAGGAAACTAGCCGGTTTCATCCGAAGCTCGGGGCGATTCAAACCTACCACTAACAAAGCATGACAAGAGGGCTTACCTCACACTGGGTAACACAATAAGCCATATGGCCACCGAGTGAACTTGCCTGTGGACTCCACTACCGAGCTACCCGCTAACCTAACTTAATTTATTCTACAAGCGGGTGAAAACTTCCTGTGCTGTCGTACTAAGGTACTAGAAAGTTTTATATGAACACTTCTTGTTAAAGCTTTTCTTTTCCTAGGGGAAGTGAACCAATGTTTAAAAAATAATATATGTTGCGCACAATCCCTTTTTCCTCCCTCTCCTATAACTATCTTTCTGTTATTCCAACACAATGTACTGCATGTATAGGAGTCATCTCCTGAGTGTTGGTCTTATAATAAAAAAAAGGGAAGTAATTGTTCTTAAAAAAAATGTTAAACAATTTTAATTCGAATTAAAATATTTATTTACAATTTATTATTATTTTATACTAAAATGTAAATATAAAAACTAAATTCTTTTATGGAGGGATTTATTTAAAATTATATACAATACTTATGCTATAATCAACTACAGCTTAGATTGTTCTTGCCTACTCAAATAGAATTGATTCTGTGTTGTAATTTATCGATTTTTTTTTTTTTTGGAATGCAAAACATTATAGCAAAATTCTAATACAAACTATATTCTAATACAAAATATATTTTTCTAAAATAATGTTTTACAATAAAAAAAAAAAAATTGAAATTTAAAGCAGCTCTAGAAACCAATTCTTTTTTTCATAGGAATTTACAGTCAAAGCTGTACTTAATCCAGATTTTACATTCATACTCGTATTACTCAAATTAAAAAAAAAAAAAAAAACATTTTAAAAGTAAATTAAACAAATAATTTCAATACCTATTCTAAATTAATATATGTACACTTACTTTACTTTTTAAATGTTTAAAACAAAAATTAAAATAAAAAATAATACATAATTTAAATATAAAATTAATTAAAAATTCTGCGACTTAATACAAATTCATATACATTAAAAAAAAGAAATAAAAATTAAATGTCTCTCGTTTAATTTCGTTACTTCTTAGAACACATTGTGTGGTTCGTATTGTTTGCCATGTTCGCTGCTTTTCTTACAGCGAAAACATGCTTTGAAAGCTCTTTTAAAAGTGCGTATATTGTGTATAACTTGTTCCTAAAAAGATCATTCAAAATGAAATCAAAGTAAATATAATAAAGTCCATTTATTGTAAAGAACTCACCTGCATTAAATTGAAACACATGGCAATCAAAGCCATACCCAATAATAAATAAACGGCACATAAAATAAAACTCACTTCGACCTTGTCTTTGTCAGCGGTTATCTGAAACAATTGAAATTGACTTAAACATATTTCAGTCGCAAAAGAAAATTTTAAAGGATTCTCATTTAGTAAATCTATCCTTTTGCATTCATCTCTCTGAAGAGTCACCTTATTTCTCTATGCCTTAAAGAGTCTAGAGAGTCTAGTCTCTATTGCATCCAACAAAACGGATTTAAGAAATAAGAAGAACATTGAGTTCTATATGACTTACCACACGATCACCCGGCACTAGATCACCAAAGCCAATACTGCTTAAGGATATGAAACAGAAATAACTGCCATCCAAATAGCCCCAGGATTCCCATTGACCAAATAGTAAAGCGCCCCATAATATGTAACTAAAAAAGGAAAGTAAAAATATTCACTCCACTGATTTCGAATACCGAATTAATTTTTTTCTTAGAAATTTGAAAACCCTTTTGCACTCACCTTATCATTATAAAAACACATACAGTCAGGGGAACAGTTATTTCATCTGTACTGCCCCTAATCTCACGTTCAATATCGGAATCATTTTCATCATCGTATAAACCTAAAATGGCCAAATCATTATTATTATGGCGTTCAATACTCGTATCACTTCTAGTTGATGACGTAGAACTTTCAGTCTCATCTGTATAACTATAGCTATTAACACTGTCTGAACTATTGCTTGTACTAGTAGAATATGAACTGTATTTAGAACGTCGAGACTCTTCCATTTCGGCTAGCTACAGGACAGAAAGCAAGATTAAAACCTTTTCTTATATCTTATATTGCATTCTAAAGTGCTAATACTCACCCTTTTGCTCATCACCATTTGCCTTAGTTTACGTCTTTCGCGTATTAAACGCCTTTTTGCTACGCCCGGACATATGCGGCATAAACAGACTTTGGAATAAATCCATTTAAATGATTTGGCCAAAACATCACCAATATTAGAGAGATATAAGAGGAACAAGGGCATGCCAATAATGGCATACACAATTGTAGCCAATTTACCCCAATCGGAACGTGGCGATATGTTACCGTAACCTAAAATAAAAATAAAAAATGTTTAAAATTTTATTTTGAAAAGAAACTTTTTTAATACCAAATTCCATTACCTATGGTTGTTATAACAGTAAGTGAGTATAAAAATGCTCCCGAAAAGCTCCATTGTTTACTAATGTCCTGACCCACTATGTGATTGTGTACAACCGATCTTTGAAATTCCAATAATATTTCGTTAACTCTGTAAAAAGAATAAAAAAATAATTGAAATTATTAAGGGTATACTCGTATTTTTAATAGGTCATCAAGCCGAATCTCCAATACTCTACACATAGTAGAAAATGTTCTCTTTTAAACCCACAAAACATTGCCTAGGATGGTAGATTTATTTGCCATCCGTCTGTCGTTGCCTCAAACAATCTTTGCAAAAATTTATTTTTTTGTTGTATGTGTGTAATGGTGAGAAACTTTACCCATTGTGTCCTACTCTTTCTCAAAAGGACCTGTCTATTGCGTGTGATAGTCGTCGTTGATGTTATCCTCTATGGAGCGTGTCATTGGTCAGAGTTATTCGTGTGTATATTATTTGGTCTAGTAGGTAGTGTGTTAGATTATTAGACTCGAAATCATATTCAAACCCCTGCTCAGACACCTCAAACCAAACGAAATATGAAAAAATATTTCTTTAGCGACTTTCTTTCAGCATTAAAAGTTTCCCAAAAAAAATCTGTTGTTCGGATCGACTTCAAACTGTAAGTCCCGCCACATATCGATAAAATGAACACATACAACAAAAGTGGTATGAGAAAGCTAGGTCGTAATCCTGACTGAAGTTTTAATGACCAATTAGGTATGTGATCTCACCGAATCTCATAGAAAATCTATAAAAAATTATTAAAATTACAAAATTATTTACCTTCTCTTATACGACCGAGCATCATAGAATCCTATATTCTGCGAAGTTTCATGCCAGATACGCTCCAAACATTCAGCGGTATAATTTCGCGTTAATAGACCATATTTTTCGGGAACAACATCTTTACTGGCTTCATATTCGAAAATTTCGATGGCCTGAAATATGAATGCACCCCCAATCGTATACAGTATGACGAGCAATATAATGCCAACATTACTGAACATAAACGCTGTAAACTTTCGAAAATGATCTTTAAAACGCTGAAAGGGCGGTTTCTCTTTGCGACGTGACGAACTGCGACGTACGGACATTTTGCCAAATCGAAATTTTTATTTAAATCTTCTGCGATATTTTGTAAAAGGTTTTAGAGGCGATTTATAATGACCTCTAGTGTATGTTAGAATAAATACAAGTTTCGTGTTGTTTGACATTCTCTGCATTGACCATTAGATGGGTTTGAAGAAATATCGTAGAAGTTCGTTGTTGCCAATAATAATTTCAATTATTTTTTTATATTTTTTGTATCTGAAATTAGAATTTAAAAGAATTTTTATGAATTAATGTTTCGATTGTTATTATTTTTTTATTATTTGTTTTGTAACATGTCTAGTTAATAATTCTCAATAATTTCCAAAAAAGAAAATGATTCTTTGCATGCACAAAACCCATGGAATATAGCCAAAGAGTATAAGTATTCTCTATATTAATTAGAATTTTATTGTGGCTAAAAACCACAAATTTTATGAACTCACTCTGTAATGAAAATGAATTTATTTTCTTCATTGAAAGCCAAATTATCGAATCTACTTTCTGGATTATAATTAAGAAAAAAACGCACTGAAAGCACACTATAAGTTGCCGCTGAAAAGACAAGCAAGAAACAGAAAGTGATGATCTATAAGCAAGCTGCGAAAAGGCTGATATAGGCAGCAGATTTGGAGATATGAAGATGTCCTGTAAAGGACATATGAAAGACTACTTACAACACCACAACATGAAATAGTCCGTTGGCGGGAGAATTTTCTAAAAATAAGTTTTCAATATGTATCTCCAGTGATAGAGGCGGGTCCAAACTAGATGAGAGCTCTGGTGCGAGGTCTTTTGGGAGCATCTCCAACTAAATTTTTAGTATAGATTGCACGACAACTAAAGCGTTTTCCAGGCGAAAACATTTGTCATTTTAAAGGCTTTTGAGGTTAAGGCTGATCTTAGATGTAGATGGCTGATAATGCAAATTCTCATTGACATTCAAGCGTCCCAGAGGGTCTTCAGATCGGTCTACTGTAAGCCGCTAGATTTTCGTAACTGTAAGGACGCCTTGGGCCATATCAAGCGAAGACATGTGTCATTTTGAAGGATTTTGAGGTTATGGCTGATCTCAAATGCAGATGGCTGATAATGCAGATTCTTACATAATTTTGGTTGATTGTCAATTTGCCCAGAAGGTGTTAGGTTTGGAAGTCGCTAGTGCTTCGTAACTGTAAGGACTCTTTTGGGCTTAATCAGTTTAATCTCTATAGGATGTCGGGGCATAGTAATTGGTGCTTCTGATCCTCTAATTTGCTAGCCTTATGGACTCTTGAAGAGATGAAGCAGAGGCATTGGGGATATATCAAGAGATGTTACGTCTCCCTATATATCGAGAGATGTTACGTCTCCCTTTGATTATCTATTGATGGCTCGCTGTTGGGACTCAGCGTAAGGCTGATGGTATGATATCAAGATGCTGATGGGAAGCTGGGACTGATCTCATCCGGATTTGTGGAGTGTATGTAGAGATGAAAAGGAGTTGAAGACAATAAAGCACATGTTATCTGGCTCTTAACAAAATAAGAATGATTAACCTGGAGGAGAGAGATTCTTCCGATTTTAATAATGGAATTAAGATAACGAAAACGAGTGCATTCCTTTGTTTTATTTATTGCTCTTTCTTACATTCTATGTCATTTATCTTACTTCACTAATTTCTTTTTTCTATGAAAAACACAATGGGTCACCCCATTTGCGAGTGCTTTTACCACTAATGCCTGTACAGACCTACCCCACTGGAACTAGTTTATCCACATCTTACAAACAACCAATCCCTAGATACAATTTCAACATTCCCACCGACTAGCAAAGAAATTGATTGCTTTCCCCCTCAACTCTTTAAAAGTATACGTTGATTATTTACCATGTACAACATCGCATGCGAAATAATCCAGATTGCAAATCTGTTGTTAACCGCTTTGGTTTCTTAGAACTATTCTGAATGTTGGCCCCCGTTAAAAAAAAAAGAAAAATAAAATACGAACAGCGAAAAATATACGAAAACATTTTAAATATCTCGTTGAATATAATAAAAGTTGAATTAAATTGTTAAATAAATAAATAATTTCTAATTTAAATCTTTTAAATTAGAAATAAATTGTATTTTGAACAAACACAGACCAAGATACTTGTGCGAAAATTGTACGTTCTAAACGCCTAGTGAAGCGATAAAATATTTGAAAATTTCTGGAAAATTGACGTTTTATTTCAATTCTTTCAGCACAACATGAAACTTTTATTAGACAATTAAATTTATTACAATACATTCTCTACATATACATAGCTCAGTCCAATCCAGTTCAGCTCGTGCATTATATAACTGTGTACATACCAATGTATGTATGCATACATTATACATTATTTTTTATACATTATTTACCTGATTTAATCTATAAGTGTAGCAAGAAGATTGAACATGTATTTCTATTTGTTCAAAAAAATGTTTTTGATTTTAGTTTTAATTATTCAGCATCTTGATTTGTTATAAAAATTTATTTAAATGCCATTTTTAATGCCAATTTTAATTTATTTTCTTTACTTAAGTGATTATTACAACACTTTTGCTAGCCTTACAACAAAGCTTCTACCATCCCCATAATGTGTGTGTTAATTTTCCCCATACTGTTTGAGCAGGGTATTAACCCACGGGCTCTCGTCTAATAACCCAACACACCACCTATTAGACTACGACGACTTCTGGCATCGTTACAGCTACCGGTGTAGCCACTGAATACGTCAGGTCATACGGTAAATGTGTGTACTGGATGCAATATATTAAAAACATCTCAAAGACCAAATCATGTATGTCCTCTTTATGGATAAGACGATAACATGTAAGGATGATTCAATAAGTCCGTGATGGTTTGAATAAAACACAGATTTTTTGAGAAAAAAATCTTTTCAGTTTTTAGCGTTGTCTCCTTTGACCACCTCTCTCTGTTCTCCACCGTTCTGTTCAACGTTTCCCCACTTACTTCATTCCTTCTAAAGAATAAGATTTGAGAGGCTCTTTAAAATTAATTTATTTAAATGTATGCATCGTTTAAGGCAAATCTCTTTGCTAAGTAGCCATTTTTTAGGTTTAGACACGTGATGGTAGTCACTTTGTGTTAAACGCGGAAAATACAACGCTTCCGAGAATACTTGGTAGCCTCATTCATTGTCTTTTACCATGCCAACTGAACACGTATGCATACTTGTAAATATTCAGTGTGGTCTTCTCAGGCACCTATTACATACACACATACACCACCCATGTTGTGTGCCTTAATTTTTTATACTTGAGTGGCGGGACCAACAGTTTAACGTCGACTTCGAACGACAGATTTTTGAGAAACTTTTTCATGGCAGTTTTATTTACTCCCAGAGTTTTTTGCTAGAAATCTGCTGAGAGGAAGTCGCCGAAGAAATATTTTTCCATATTCGTTTTGATGTCTGGCCTGGGGCTCGAACCCGAGCTTTACGTCTAATAAGCGAACACACTACCTACTAGACTTAGGCACCTATTAGTTCCCAAAAACCTTCTATTTTTATAGGTGTTTGGTCTGTGGTATGTTGCTGTCGATTCACATTTCGTACACGATTATGGATCGAAGCAAAAACTCATCCATATTGCTTTAAAAAAATTGTCAAAGACGCTGCCACGCAATTGCGTTTGTGTTCGATTTTAAGCAAACACAACGCCCCATCTTGCAGCAGCCTTTCTGATACCCAAACAATAATTTCAAAGTCAAACCCCTAAACGATGGAACGTGCTTATGGTATCCACAATCTATTGTACCTTCAATATACAATCGGCCAATACTATTTCATGAATTTTTCAATTGTTTCGGGTGTAGACATCTCAGCTCCTTAGAAATCTTAACCTAATTATGCACCAGAAACATATTTTTCTCTATTTTCACCTTAAATCACGCTTTAATTTGGATTACAACCTGAAGAATTTTTTGAATGATGTCGCGAAGAGTCTCCTAAAATTTGCTTTTAATCATCAAGGTCAGGAATCATCATTTCATTATTTGCCAGGAGTTATTCTACAACCAGGCTCCACATTAGTGGTGAAAGGTCCCCACCTTGTAAGCATTCCATAGTTGTGTCAAGAGTTATTATCTCATCCATCCATCTGGATATCATGCGTAGAACTTTAGATTATTTTTTCTTTTTTAACATTTTTAATAAAGCTTTGTTAAGCGTTTAATGTATATATTATGCCTCCAATAAGATATTTTTTATAAATTACCCCTTAAATATTATTTTGTCTTTTGTCTCAATATTAATTGACTAACAATTAATTTAAAATTAAACTTTCGTTTTTATTCAAATTAATTTAAATTTAATTAAGAATTCATTACATTTCGCACTCTACTTAATTACCACCAGTCACAACAACAATAACATTCTGGTGGAATAGAAAACCGAAATAAATTTCCAAAGTGCTGACTAACGAAGAGAAGTGACACACGGTGTCTGTTGAGTGAATACTAAAGGTGTGCTAAATGGCAAGCAGGAACTAGGAGTAAAAGCGTTAATTTTGTTTATTTACTCATTATTTGGCGTTTAAAATAAACAAATTTATACGATTTTATACAAAATATTTAAATGTTCAAAGGTGTTAACGAAATGCCTGCACTTGATAGAGATGGTTTTTGCTTGCTGTTGTCTTTAAATGAAATGAATATATTATTAACAAAATACAATCGAAAAAATTAACAAAAACAATTATAAACTATTAAGTGTTAAGCAAAGCTAATGCGGTTTAATGCAGAAATAACTCATATTTCATATGAAGAGAAACGTTTTGTTGAAATGAAAGGAGAAAAAAAAACGAATGTCTTCTCACCACCGATCAAATAAACCATACAGAAGCTTTTAAAAAGGATAACATCAACTACAAATATCGTAAAGAAGCTCTATGGGAATATATTCTCATTAAAAAGCTTTTCAAAGCAGCGATAGTTGGCAACTCTATCTTTCCAGAACCTGTTATACTAAACAAATCGCCTGTTTTGCTGAAAAAGAACTTGATTGAAACACCAAACCCAAAAACCGATTAAGATAGGGCTGATGCTCCTAAGAATTACTAAAGAATTAATAATAAAGCACAGACTAGTATTCATAGAAGTAAGCTGCTCATGAATTGAATCTTCCGTAGTACAACTAGTTTTCCCGAAGTAGCAATAACGTAGAGAATGACAAGAGTAGCTTACATACAGTAAGACACCGCTTAACGCGGGGGATACGTTCCAATAACGTTCCAGCATTAAACGAGGCAACTAATGAATCAACTGTGACGCTGGAAAGATACGTTCATACTGTGATTGCGACTTCGGAAAATACAGTTGGAATCTTTATTCTGGACAAACTAACAAAAGAGCGTTGAAAAAGATACATAGTATACACCGTTACTATATAGCTTTTGTACTACCGCGTAATACTGAAACAGCGTTATACGGGGTCTTACCGTACTGTGCTATTGCGACTTCAGCAATAATTGACAGAAGGCTTACGACTTTTGTGCTAAGGTGCTAGGTTATTGCGGCCATACAATCAACTGTGTTGGACTCAATTTATGTAGGGTATCTCTACAATGTTTTCACCTATCCTGATATCCTGACACACTTTAGGATGTCTTTGGTGTTAGTTGGGTAACTGCCGCTCTCAAATGTTACGTGCTAGTATGCATTATGACCGCACAGATTCCAATTACATGTTACACAAAATGTTATGGTTGATATTATTGAAAAACTTTTCCCGATTAAGTTCTACTGTTTTATTTAGGGATGGCGCTTTGTTTTTCTACCTATGATGTTCGCTGTTATGGCTAAAAAAATCTCTTAATCTTCAACATTTTAATCTGGATTGATCGGGTTTATTGACTGCTACAGCAGTCGTCATTATTATGACATTTTAAGGTCAAAACGATTTGAAGAAAATAATTGCCTTTAAAACAAATTTTTTTTGGCCAGATGCTTGTTTGAAGAGCGGAAAAAACTGATTTAAAATTCATTCCGTCTATTAAAGAAAACGTGTGTTGATCGTCATGAAAATTATTTTTATAAACGACTCTTAATAAATATTTTTTTTTCGTTCTTCACGATATAGCCACGAAAAACATGGCGCAACAATTCAAATATTGTCTCTCTTGAACATTTATAATTATGCCATCAAAGTTTTCAACAATTTAATAAATTTAATAAATTTCAAATCATAAATAATAACAATTGGGTCAATTAAAAACGTCTTCACGGAAAAACAAGAAAACAAGTATTCTTGGCCAAAAAGTAAAAACCATTATAAAGATTTATTAATACAAATGGGCTGGTGTATTATTTATAATTAAAACACATGGTTTTTTACTCTTTTCTTTTTTAATAAATAAAAAAAAACTTCTTCAATATTTCATAAGTTGTTTAAGAAAATCAGCAGAAGATCTTTCAATATTCAAAAGAAAAGAAATGAAATGAAATCAATTAATAAAACAATTTCAGCATAAACTATATACATACAATAGAATATTTGTTTAAAATAAATTTTAATTGGTTTTATGGTTAAAGAATATCTCAAAACAAATCACTAAAAACCCCAATATTTTCTATCTTTTCTATAGAAATTAAAAAATTTTCAACAATTATACTGGCATACACAAGGTTTTAAATTAACTTAAGGTGGCGCAAAAGTAATGGCATAATGTGAAAGGAAATTATCTCTGTTTTCGCTAACAGATTGAAGGTAGAGGTGCAGTGAGCGGTAATGGATCCGGTTTCGAATCCAAAAAATTCACAAATTTTAAGGGGTAAGAGAGTCTCTAAATAATCCATACAGTCTCCACTTTTTCCTCTGAACCCCATAAAGGAAACCGTCTACAAAACGAAAATCGCTAGACAATGTCAGGCAACACAAACACTTGAGTAAAAGTAGGACTTCATAAGCAAAGTTTCTCTCTACTCAATACAATACAATACATATGCTAAGCCTAGTATTCCTGCTACAATACACCAAGTACTTGCTTAACTGGAAAACTCGGTTAATGAAATTGAAACAAGGCAAAGTAATAAATAAGAAAAGGAAGATGCTTTGTGACATCCTTATGTTCCTTAAGAAAATGGAAAGGATTGAAAATAAATCGTTTGTTCCAGCTACTCAATGCTGGGCAATGATATACCAAGCGTGTATACCAAGGGAATGAAAATTATATCCGTCGTATATTAATAAAATTCCGGATTTATCTCGTCTCTATGCAAGTGAATTCACTTTTCCATTTTCATTTAAGAATGAGAAAATCTCTTACTTTCCTCGGACAGCCAGACTGGAATCAAGCTCCTAACGAACGTCACATTGATGTCCATTCTCTTTGATGACTGCCGGGGATTTGGGAAACTTTGGATCATTCAAAGGACAAAGGAATATTGCTGGCAAATGCATTGCTGATGAACCGGTCAGTCCTAGGAAGGAGCTCACAATTTCCGTCAGGTTGCAAGACATAAGTGTCCCGATTTTCTCAATTAAAATTGCATCTTCCGGTCATTTTATAAGAACGCAGAAGTAGTGTACATAATAAGCTCTACTGGCCTACGATGGATAAAACGAGGACTGAATGTCTTCTTTCCTTAAATCGCATACACATCCAACGCTCTATTGCGTAAGATCTCTGTTCTGATGGAAGGCATGCTAATAGAATGCTTATTCATTCAAAAAAGAAGTAGCAAGAGCTGTGAACCTGAGGCGATTGCAGAGACTATCTTTTAGCTGAAGTATTAGCGCCACGTTTTCTGAAGTTTTTGACTGAATTCTCGGCTTAGTCTCCTTTTGGGATTGTTTGATCCCTATGTTCTAGGCCCTTGATATGAAGAATCGGAGATTCCACGTTTTTTGAAGTTTTTGACTGAATTCTCGGCTTAGTCTCCTTTTGGGATTGTTTGATCCCTAGGTTCTATACTCGCTTGTATCACAATAGACTTAAACTCTGTCCTAAATGGGACCACTAAGGACTGTTCGATATCTAACCTAGCCTACCTAACGTGATGCTGTCCACAGTAATTACAATTTTGATGTAAAAAAAAAATTCCTGAATGAAATAGACTTCAAAGGTGAAAAGAAGCCGGTTTAAATTGGCGCTTTGTATAGTTTATTGGCTTGAATGCCTTAGTAAACTAAATAAGATCTTTTGTCACAAATTGCTGGCATATTGGCAACGGTGTCAGTGCCATTAAACTCATTGTCTTAAAACACCTTAAGTATGTATATACTTCTGAACTCATCAATTTCTATAATAAGCTACAATACGTATAATGACTAACATCATGACCCCACCCACACTAATGGGGGCAATTATATTTGTATTTGAAATGAGACCAGGCGATCTTTTTTATTCGCCCATTTTTTCTTACCACATTTTCAAATAATTTTCCTTTTTTTATATTTATTTTTTAAGCATTTATAAGCATTTTCTAGCTTAAAAGAATATAATTTATTAAGAGTATAAATAAAAAACAAGTTCGCCCATAATGAGTTTCATTTTATGCCGGTATAATTTGCCTTGGGTTTTTCTTTATATCAATTCGTTTTTAAAAAATGTTTGTTTTTTTGTTTTTATTATTTCTGTTTTTAATTGTTTAGTTTCCTTTTTGTTCTATTCTTTTGATTCTTACTAATTTTTTTGCATAAACTATAGAAGTTTTTTTTATTAATCTGTTGGAGGATTAGTTTTGACATCATTTTTGTTATCGCCGCCGGTATATATTTTTGATTACCTTGCATTGATTAATATTAATGGTCTCATATACAAAGTTTATTAGTCAGAGAGTTTAAAAGAGGATTTTTAGACTACGCACTATAGTCATTAGATTTGAAATATAATTTTGCATAAACTTTATGAGGTTACTCACTGGTCATTAAAAATATATGTATGTTTTAAAACTTAATTTAAAATTTAAAAATAAATGCATACCCTATGACACACATACATTCATATATCATCTACATATTTAGAACATACATACATACATAATAATTGGCCATTACAACTCTTTAGTCAGGATTACGACCTAGCTTCTCAAACCACTTATGTTGTGTGCCTTAATTTTATACGTGAGTGGCGGGACCTACACTTTAACGTCGGCTCCGAACGACAGATTTTGAGAAACTTTTTCATGGCAGGTTTATTTACTCTCAGAGTTTTTGCCAGAAATCGGCTGAGAGGTAGTCGGCGAAGAAATATTTTTTTTTATATTTCGTTTTGATGTCTGGCCTGAGGCTCGAACCCGGGCTTTACATCTAATAAGTGAACACACTACCTACAACACTTGTTATTTCTACTCAATATCACTATGTCTTGGAGAGAGTTAACCCTAAAGAAGATTAAAAAGCAAGCAAAAATAAATCAAATTCATTAAAAACTTCTTCCTGAAATTCCAATTACTGCTCAAACTACATCAAATTTGTTTAAATCGTCTTCAAGCCAATCAGAAATGGATCAAATTTAGATGAAATCTGGTTTAATGGTCTATGATGGTTCTCAATATTTATTTTTACTGTAGGTAGGGTATCATATATGTAGTTTAGATTCAGTGACAGTAAAAGTTATTAATTATTTTAAATTACTTTTTTCAAAAAAATAAAAAAAAAATAATTCTTTTTAAAAATGTTCAACATCTCTTCTGAAATAAAAGCATGTTCGCACATGAAAACATTGCAAAAAAGTAATTAATTTCTATACAATACATTTAAAAATATTTTCGAAAAATATACATTTTTTTAAAAAATAATTGATAATTGTCAACGATCAAAAATATCAAATGTCAAATATAATTTTCAAAAGAATTATTATTTTTGCAACCAAAAATACATACATGCTTTTTCGCTTTCAAAGAATGAAAATCTGAAGAAAAGTAGAAAAATATTAAAGAAACATTTAACAAAAAATTAAAACAAGCCTTTATACAAACAAACATAATTAACAAAAACATGAAAAAACAAAAACAAAATAAAATCAAGTACAAAATATCATACATACATACATAGTATATTTATTTATCATTTTCTTTCTTTTTTTGTTTTTCTTTTTTGGTGTAAACCATTAAACAAACATGTGCTAAATATTTATTCTTAATGAAACATTTCGAATTTGAATAGTTTCTATGACGAAATCGAAAAGAAAAATTGTCATTACGTTTGTAACCTCAATAAATAAATATTCCGTAACAGATACAGTGGTGAGAATGAACAAAACAAATGGAAGAAAAATTTCAAAAATGTTTCGATTGCAACTTAAGCTTTCGTAGCCTAGAGTACGTAGTCTTTAGAAAACTGTGGCACATGGTATAAAAAGTAGAGCAGTTGGCCATGGTACAGAGGCACAAAATACAGTCTGAACCATAATCGGATGGTGTATCCTTAGCTGATATATAAAGTGGCATCTAATAAATCATTGGGACAAGTACAATACTCGGAGGGCAAAATGACCCATAGTAACACGTCGTTTTGCCATGAAGCCGGCGTAGTCTAGTAGGTAGTGTGTTGGCTTATTAGATGTAAAGCCCGGGTTCGTATCCCAGGTCAGACATCAAAACGAAATTGAAAAAATATTTCTTCGGCGGCTTCCTCTCAGCAGATTTCTGGCAAAAACTCTGAGAGTAAATAAAAAATATCCATGAAAAGTTTCTCAAAAATCTGTCGTTCGGAGACGACGTTAAACTATAGGTCCTGCCACTCAAGTATAAAATTAAGGCACACAACATGAGTGTGAGAAGCTAGTCCGTAATCCTGACTGAAGTGATGTAATGGCCAATTGTACGTATGTATGTATGTAATACCTCCTAAAGAAGAGAGAGAGAGAGAAAATAATAATGGAAATAGGGAAAAGGAGAGGAGATAAGGAAGGGAGGATGAGGAGACGGAGGAAAAACACAGACAACAAACACACAAGAAAGCGCGACTACAACATTGAAGCCCTAGCATTTCTCAACCAGCTCTAACTATTAATGAATCTATGGAAAGCCTTAATGTCGGCACTCGACAAAGAGTCCAAACCTTCAAAAAAGCCCCTGCCTAGGCTCCTCAATCTACTAAGGGCTGGACAGTTACAGAGGAGGTGTTCGATAGTTTCCAACTCCTCCTCGTGGTGACATATCCTGCAATAGTCCGAAAGCCATTTAAAGTTTCTCAAAAATCTATCATTCGGAGCCGACTTTATATTGTAGGCCCCACCATATGAGTATGTAATAGCAATTGATGTGAGAAGCTATGTCGTAATCTTAACTGAAGGATTGTAATGACCGATTATGTATGTATGTATGTTAGGTATGTATGTATAAGGTTGTGAAGTGCTTCAGGATAAAAATAAAAATATGTTCATCATGTCTTTTGAATTTTCAGAATATTAAGAGGCTTCAGTCTACCAGCAAATGATCCATCTGAGATGGATTCCTATACTCTATACTATACCATATACTATATACTATACCAGAAAAGATAACATCAACAACGAACACCATAGGAAGGAAGTTCAGGTTCCATGAGAAAACTTAGAAATCCAACGAGATTTCGCACACCCACTACGACAATCAAAAATATTTTCAGGGCATTGCGACGAATGGCAACATTCTGCGGTACACCTTTGCATTTTTCCGCATCTAATCTTTTTAAAGCATATTTATTATGCGGTATATATGTATACCCGCTGGCAATTTTATGATCAGCATGATCATTACAATTTTATAATCCGTTTATTCTCGACTACTTTAATAATTTTTTTTTTTATTTAATTTTCTTTAAATAATTTTTTTTTTTCTGTGTCTTGTTATTATAAAAAATAAGAATTACTGCTATGCCACAAATAACAACAAATACATCACCAGAGAAGAAGAAAAAACACAACCATAAAATATAATTTAACAACGAAAACAACAAAAAGTGTATGACGCGATTATTTTTGTACTTTCAAAGATTTGTGAAAAATTGTTTAGAAAATTTTGAAAAACAACAAGAAACTGAAACAGAAACAACAACAATTTTCCTTTGAAATATTCAAAATACTCGACAACAGTACTCGTAAAGTTTTTGCACTCTTTTTACACACTAATATACAACAGATCCACCATATGGTTTTTACTATCTTTTTTTTTTTTTTTGCCTTTTATAAATCGTATCACAACAATCGTATTTAAACATTTTCCAAAAACAAAAACAAAATAAAAAGAAAACTAAATAGAATCGAATTATAAAGACGTCATGAAAAGTTTTCACTTTTTTTTATTTTTTTGGAAAGCAATTTAAATTTTTATTTGTATGTAATAAACTTATACTACCTATTCAAAATGATACCGTATAATACTTAAAAATACATCATAACAGGCAATATGCCATTATTTAAGCACAGACATACAATACATACATATGTATGTGCATACCCTACTTAAGGCACAACAATTTGAAAAAAAAATTAATTTTAAGAAGAATTCCTTTAAATTTACAAGAATTTTTTCTATTGCAGGACTATTTTACATACATACATACATATGTATATAATTGGCATTTAAACCCTTCAGTCAGAATTACGGCCTAGCTTCTCACACCACTCATGTTGTGTGCCTTATTTTTATACTTGAGTGGCGGGACCTACAGTTTAACGTCGACCGGGCTTTACGTCTAATAAGCGAACACACTACCTATTGGACTACAGCAGGCCTATTTTGCATTTTAAAAATCTACGATAAGTTTAGATTGTAGTCAATTGGCTGTCACCTTAAACATCTTCATCTTGAATCCAGTTGCAATACGCTTATACTTTAAAGATGGCATCATGTAATGATTAAAGTGCTCTCCTACAAACCTGTGTAACCCAGATCCAAGTCCTGGGGTCAACAAAATAAAATCCTCATAATGGTTTTCAAATTTATGAAATTAATCAATTAATTCATTTAGACAAGTCCCTCTTTAAATTCTAAATCACTGGTCATGAGATATACCAGTGGAGGGTTCTAAATCAAAGATACCAGATCTATTGTTATAATTTTTTCGATACCCATGATAATCGATACGATAATGGTATCGAATTTGGATCCTTATCCATCAATAAGAGCGATGCCATGAACAAAATCTTATGCAAAATATCTACAAATCTAATCATTTAGAAGATTTAACAATTATAAGATCAATAAGCGTCCGTCCGCGCTAATCAGGAGAGCCAACAGCTACTATAACCACACTACTCTTTGTTAGCTTCTAACGCCATACATGTTGAGTGTGTTAATTTTATACTTGAGTGCATAAGTTTAAAGTCTTCTTCGAACGACAGGTTTTTAAGAAACTTTTCATGGTAATTTTAATTACTCTCAGAGCTTTTGCTAACCGACTGCTCAAAGGAAGTCGTCAAAAGAGAAAAAATTTGCATTGCTTTCTGTCAGAGCTAGGGTATGAACTCATGAGCTCTCTGCTCAGATTAAATCGCCAAAAGAAACAAATTTTTTACATTTCTTTCTTTCACAGCTAGAGTTTGAACCTATGAGATCTCGTCTACCAAGCTAACACGCCGTCAACTATACACTACGGTGACTTCATCAATCACCTTTTTTTACACTCGAAAAAAAAACGTACGAGGTGACTTGGGCTGTCAGGAGTCACGTGATTCCTATTCCACTTTCCAAATTATTGTTCTGATATTATATGCAAGACAGGGAATATATACTGAGACCTTATATCATAAAATGTTGTTAAAGTCTAAACAAGTACATCCAATAACGATAAATATTTTAACTAAATCCAGAAGCTCAAGAAAGCAGTGATCCGACTTCAGGTCAAATGGTACATTAAATATACATAAATGGCATTTAAAGTCATAAATGAAAGAGTTGATATGAACACATACCAATAAGAAAATAAATGGCAGGTACTTGGTCAATAGAAAAATACTGCAAAAATTCAAAAAAGAGTGCCGATATATATGAATAAACCCCGAATTGGAACATAAGGGATGTATGTATACTTGCTGACCACTCAGCGTGTACGCAGAAATACGTTTTCTTTTCTGCTTACTGCCACTAAAAGAAAGCACATTGTATAGTTCAGGGAGGTTTATATAACACGCGATAATAGATTTCTTTTTACAGCACCTTATAATAACAAAACGACGCTATATTAGCTTTAAAAAAGGATATGATTAAATATCAGATAGGAATTGTTTATGTACTACAAGGAAAAGCTTACAAAAAGGCTTTTCGTAGACAGGTCAATACAAATAATACTTCTTGTCTGCCATGTAAAAAGTGAATTCAATTATTCTCTCCCATATTTGTTATAAAAGAATTATCAAGTAATACTTGCGGAATGTAAGAAGTTGTGTTCAGAAAACAAGGAATGAACTGAGCAGGGGTTATATCATTTCAGCACTAACATGCTGTTTTTCGCAATTGAAATCTTAATTATTTTCTTTTTGGTTTTTTGTTATTTCTTCAATGTAATCTCAAAAAATTTTGAATTTTTTTTAATGAAAAATTTAATTTTTTGTTTTACTTTTAATTGCTTTTAAATGTTCTTGTTTTGTGTTTGCTTTCAGACAGAACATTAAATAAAATTTATAATTGTACGTACACACGTTAAAAAAAAAAAAACATTAAAAGAAAAACTTTTTTAATTTAATATTTTACAAACCAATCCAAGAAGAAAAAAAAAACACAAATTCAGATGAAATATTAAGAAAAAAAATAACTTGTACTTTTTTTTAGAAAATTTTATTTTTAAACTCAACATGATTATTTTCATCTATAGCTCTACGAATTTTTATTTTCAGTTGGCCACACTCAGTTACTTCTGCACTCACTTGCTTTGCTTACATACACTCACGTTGTATTATTTTTATTTTATTTCTTTTGTTGTTTTATTTTTAAAAATTGATTTGTTTTCGTTTTATATTCACCGCCGCCGCATTTTCAATATTTATTTTCCGAAAGTCGGAAAAGTTAATTTTTTCCGTTATTCACCGGCCGAAAGCGTGCCAACAACTGAATGTTTCATTCTACATTTTCGCTATGGAATCATAGAAAAAGTATTTTTTTTTATTCAAATCAAATCACTCTCCCTCTTTAGGAAAAATATACTGAAGCACACATTTTACCTTTGACGTTATAGTTAGAGATGGACGAGCTAATATGAGCGCTCTTTCTAGACACCGATTTATTTCTTCTTTTTGGACCAGTCGTTAAAGAAGGTCTCTTACTTATGCAATGCTTTGTATGGAAATTATTTGGACGAAGAGAAAGAAAACAAAAAAGTACATTTTCCGTAAATTATTTATACATTCGAAAACATTTTCTTTTCCCATCTCTGGCTTATAATTCCGCCACGTCATTGTTTCATTCTCACATTTTGATCGTGTGAGGTGAAATGTTTACAGTCAATATACATACAAAAATAAGAGAAAAACAAATTTCGAAATAAACAGAAATCATTACGTTTTCATTTATATTTTCTTAATACAAGCGAGACCAGAGTAAAGACACTTGTTGAATTTATTGACCAGACCATAATACAAATTATTAACACAATAAATTAAAAGAAGATTGAATATTTTAAATTATTACGTTTCAAAATTTTAGAAATCAATGTTTAATTAAGATGCACAGCACACAAGGTAGCAAAATCTGTTTATAATTAATCTTAATAACATTTTCTCTCTACTAGCTTCTACTAATTCCATCAATTCTTTTTAGATATGACAACAGCAATTGCCATTTATGTATATCCTTTAGATCAAAAACCATGCCCGGTGTGTAGATTTCAAAACTAGGCCCAATTCTTTTTGTTGCCTCGTAAGCGTGTCCTGTAAGGTTTTGAATTGAAAATTTCTTGATATTCTTGGCTGAAGAATGCTATAAAATGTTATACTATATGATGTTATACTTCGAAGTCTATTTTAGGCTTCTCGTCGACACGTTAATGACAGCAAAGTATCCACGTTCTCACGACAATCGAATCTCCGCTCTGGAACGCCCCGATACCACACTGGCCAAGGATTGTCAACCCAGGGAAAGCTGTATTAACCGAAAGATTTTTCCCTCAGAGAAATACTGCCAGGCACAGCAGCAAAACTGTTAGAACAACTGTTAGAATCTAACTGTGTGCAATCGCACAAGACATAACAGATTTAGTATTTGTACAGAATTCTGTTCTCTGTCTAAGAAAGTTAAAAGTCTTATCTAATTCCCCTTTCTTATCTTCCACACTTTGCCTAATTTAAATATCAGGCTTAGCAGTGCTAAGAATCATTCTACGAGTATAGATCGAATTAAGAAAGAAAACAAATATAAAACTTCCCGCTCTTCTATTCTATTTTAAGCAGACTAAACATTGCCATTCGGAACTTTTAATCTGCATGATATATGCTGTAATGTTCTAACTTATAGCACCCAAAAACAGGTTTCGCTTGCAAGTCAATCCGAAATGTCTTAGATCTCTGTGGTATTTTCAGTAATCAACAGAACCTTCCAAACTAAATTATTTCTCATCTGAATCGTTGTGTCTAAATAGTTTTAAAGTCTAATTTTAAATGTTTGCAAAAGTAACTACCAAATGTGAGAAGCTAGGTCGTAAACCAGATTGCAGGGTTGTGATGACCAATTATGTACATATGGAACTAGCAAATGTCTCTGTTGACAAAAGCAAGTTTACCCTTTCTATTAGGGGGTAGGGAACACGAAGTCAAATGCCACTGACTTACTAACGGATACCTGATTTTTAAAATAAATTTTTGTAGATCTTTAAAGTACAAACAAATCTTAAAATTAATATTTTTTAAATAGTTAACCAATTTACTAATTTTTAAAATATAAAATTTATTAAATAATTTTTTTTTCTATTGTTATACCCTGATATACTTATTTTAAAAATAATTAAACAATTTACAAATTGAAATATGAATTATTATACTAAATTAAAAAGTATTTGTTAAAAATGTTTAATAATTAGTAAATGTAACGAAGCTAATTATTGTCTTAATATAAATTTAATGTTTTTGAACTTTTTTTTTCGTAAGTGAAGCCCTATTAATTTTAAATATTAAAATTTGCTTAAACTTGTTAAATAATTACAAATATGAACGAACCATTAAATTAAATTAATTCTAAATTAAATTATTTAACTCTAGAGCGGAATCCCTTGGCAACCAATGGAGCAATTTCAGAGGGATCTTTGCCTCTGGTCTCCGGTAGATAACGTTTCGTAATTAGAAACAGAATCAAACAAGTAATCGAAAATGGCAAAAATACAAACGCGCCCCAAGCTTTAGAAAGTGGAGGAAATGCCATGCCTATAATAAAATTACAAGACCAGGAAGCTAAACTGCCCATAGACATGGCAACAGGTCGAGGAGCCACTTCAAAAAGTTCTAAAAAAAAAAACAAAAAAAAAAACGATTTTGAATGCAAAATTTCAAGAATATTACGTTGTTTTGTAAATTAATATTGTGTTACTATATAAATGAGTTTATAATTTGTTATAAATTGCTGTCTGTCAATCAGTCAGTCAGTCAACCAACCATTTGTTTACACAAACAATCAGTTTGCGCTTAATTAACAACAATTAAATATGATGCTGCCACCAACCAATACAATTCGAATTCGATATTTTCAAGTGAGTCAATTTGTAGCACGAGTTTTAAATATAGAATTATTAGCAGACTGGTAAAAAAAAATATAAATATCACGTGCATTGCTGAGCCCAGTTGGCTGGCTGTATAAATAAAACAAAACAAGTGTTCTTTAGTTGAATTGAACAGAGAAGAGACTTGGTTTTGATTTCATTGTTTATAAATAAATTGCAAAATGAAAGTGAAAACATTTTCATGTACGAATATTGTTCATTGCTGCAAATGTGTCGAGGTTAAGTGGTTGATTTAATTTACTTTGAAATCTTTTTACAACTTTTATTATTATTTTCTTTGGTTATTTATTTATTTATTTTACATTTTTATGAATTCAAATTAATTCAGATGGCAACATGTGTTAAAAAAGAATTGATTGAATATCATTACAATCCAAATGCGCATTTTTAAACATCATGATTAAATTGAAATGGGTTCAAACAACTCAAACATTTTGCGCAGAATTTTAAACAAAAATTTAATTGATTTTAAATGACACATTTCGGTTATTGGAACGTTTTAAGTCCGGATTTTTTTTTTAATTAAAAAAATATGCTTAGAAATCATACGTAAATTTAAGTTATTTTACAGCTTTAGTAATTCAAAATCTTACAAATGCCATCAACAATCCTAATTCCTAATGACAGTTTAATAACCGGTCAATCTGAAACTTTACTGATTATTGACCAAATGTAAATGAATGAGGCACATAATTCGAAACATGAGTTCTTGAATAGGAAGCTTTTACAAGCATTAGCAATTAAAATTCTCAATGATGTGTTCTAGTGATTAAAGTCCTTGACTGCCAGTTCATCAAACCAAGCTTGAATCCTGCTGAAATCAAAATAAATTTATGCTTTTTGTATTTTTAAAAGAAAGAGACTCCAATAACTCTCCTAATAATCTATTCGGCAAGTTTTTTCACTCCTGAACAATGTTAGTAAAAATCAAACTGAATAATTAACAAACAGCTGAACTTAACCCGTTAATTTTCCCATATGGAATGTTTTTCAGAGTATTGCCAAGCTAATTAGGAAACATAGGATACTTTTGTCTTAAATACCATCATTGTAAAAATAAAGATAACAATGACAACGTAAAGGTTGGCAAAATAATTCTGCAAAAGAATTGCAAGCACTTGCTATTCACAGTTCGCAAAGCTTTTCAAATCAAGACATTTTTTAAATTTAGAAACACGATGCGGTTTTTGTTCTGCTATAAACAAACTCAGCACACACTTCAGAAAATCACAAATTTTCTGAACCATTTTAAACTTGTGGTTACCAAATTCGGTCTACTACTGTTACTATTAATATTACTATTACTTCTACTACAACTGCTACTACTACTTCTACTGCTACTACTACTTCTATTACTTCTGCTACTACTACTCTCTCGAGTTAGCAACTGATACGGCCACGTTAAGATGCTAAATTCACTAGGGTAATTTATTTTTGACGGCGCCTTATAATTAAAACCGTATGTTTTATAAGATTTCCACTCTTTACCAAAGTATAGTTTTGCGAACTACTAACGTATGCAGGCATGCATATTTTTAAAACCGTCCTCTTATACATATATCAATAATCTTAATACAAATAATTTATTTTTACTTACCAGATCCAATGAAATATGGTATTGGTCCCAAACCGAATTGATAGAAAAATATGTAACCCATAATGCAAACAATACATGCTATAGGGAACCAGCTGGCAGCTTCCTAAAAACAAAAAATCATTATACAATAAATTAAAAACTGAAACTGCTGTTCCGCTGTTTTGCATTTCGAATGTGAGAAAATTGATTTGAAGGTGAAATATGCTGCGCATTAATTTGACCATATGTAGTCTTTTTGATTGCACTCAAAATGCAAAGCAGAAATTACTAAATTGTATTTCAAAAGATTCTAAAACACTTTAAAAACTTCAAATCAATAATTCTCAAGAATTTAATCGTTTTAACTATGAATTAAATAATGAAATTGCTTAAGTAATCTAAGCAATACAATTGAAATTAAATTTGAACTACGTATACTTACAATGTAATTTAAAATAAAGGCAATAGTAAATAGGAAAATGCCGCATACAGCACTAGAGAACAACATTAAAGGACGACGATTTACTTTGGCCATAAGTATGGGACCCAAGAAAGAAGTGGCTAAATTTAAACAACCAGCACCTAAATTAGCCCATTCAGCATCTGCAGTAGAAAGACCAGCACTTTCAAATATGCGCACAGAGTAATAAAAAATCTAAAGAATTGAAAAAAAAAAATTGTTTAAATGAATACAAATCCAAAAAGCATGTATACATACCGCATTTATGCCAGACAATTGCTGACCACCATGATAGCAACAAACGATTACTAGAGGCAAAAATAAGGCAGGATCTTTTAAGACCGACCAAAAACTGCTGGTCTGAACTTTGGTATTCAATTCTAAATCCATTTCCTCGATTTCTTGCTTAATAATCGCTTCGGAATTAGGGCCTCTTAAACGCAACAGTTCTTGATAGGCTCGATCACGATCTCCTTTTATAATGTATAAATATTTTGGACTTTCAGGATAATAGTAGGCAGGCAAATAACAGATTATAACTAAAACTACATAGAAACTAAGGGCATAATGCCAGAGATCGGCTGTACCAAAGACATTGCGTAAACTAAAAACTTGACCCACAACCACGCCTCCTGTTACGCCCACAGCACAAAAGACACCCAGTGTGCCACGCAAGGCTAATGGAGCAACTTCAGTTAAATACATGGGCAAAGTGGCAGTGGTAAGACCAGAGGCTAAACCCACTAAAAGGCGTCCCAGTATAAGCATTTCCACCGAATTGGCCAGGCGACAGAAGAAGAACAATATGGCACCTACAGCAAAAAGCAGGCCACTAATTAGAAAGCAGCCTTTTCTGGAAATAGGTAAATAAATAATTTGAGTAATAAAAACATACAATAAAATATATACAATCAATTTCATTACTTACCGGCCAAATTTATTTGCAGCTCCTGCTCCACCTAAGGAACCAATAGCACCACCCACCAAGAATATGGATACAATAGAAGCCCATAATATATCCAAAGCAGAAGTACTTAATAAGGAATCATAACGTTCATATAAACTCTCACGACACCAGGTTTGAACCAACTGAAAAGGTATAAAATTTCAAAATGCTTAAAGGGCAACGTTATTTCAAAACAGTTGTTAAAAACTTACCACAGCTGGACTATTAATAACTCCTATGCAATAGCCTACCGGTACAGCCGAGCCAAATGTTGAAGCATAACCTACAAGGGTTAATAATTTCCCCCATTTTGGTTGCTAAAAGTATAAAAGAAAAAATAACATATTTTCTATTAAATTTTTATGTATGTAAGGTTTTTTATATTTAATTGGATTTTGTTATCAACTATATTCGGTTTCCTTAAATGTGTTTTCAAAATAAATTAATAAATCAAAATAATTATTTTGCTATACATCATTATATGTACCATAAATAGTCACGTAATAGGAAAAGAGATTGATCTTTAACCTTAAGCGAAGCTCATTAAAAAAAATAATTGAAATTCAGTTACTAAGAAATTATTTATAATATTTAGGTTGAAATTTGACACTTTTTATTAATTAATATATGAAGCTTACATATCTCCCTCTCTGCTTAGGGTACATAGAAGCAAGCTTCAAATAAAGATTAATCAATTAGAAATAAATCTCGTGTCCTTTGGAACTAAATTGTTAAAGACCCAATGGCAATGCAATAACTTAGTAAATACTTCATGCAATTCAGCATTTACGTTTTATAATCTCCATATTATATATTTTATTTCGATGGTACTATTTAAGACAATAACATCCTGTAAATCAGCCTCTTAAAAACATAAAGTTAATCATACAATCGTAGGAGATATCATCTCGAGTCAAGTGAAATGCCACCTATGGATGTACCACTAAGCTATTCTGTTGACAAATTAATGCCCGCGACAATAGCAAAGTGTCAAAATGTTGAGGTTTCCATTACACCTGGAGTCATATCACGGTCAATAACCACCACCAACCTAATCTCGTACGACTTCATGGCACTCAAAACGTCCTGGCTATTAAATATATATTCAGACGGAAGATCGATCGGAGTATGGATATATAATTTAGAAGAGCAATAACGTCCCTTAATATATCTAAATTTCAAAACAATAAGTTTTATTGAGACGCCCTATACATATTTAAACAACTTGAACTTTAAACTGCATTCGAAAAATGACATGATTAAATATATGTATAAAACCTGTATTAGAGTAGTTGAAAAATTATAATTTAATTTGTTATTGTATTTAATTGTTAATATGACTCAAATGACTTTGTGGTCGGTAAAATAAAAAATAAGCAGGGTTTTCTATGACGTTAATGTTTATGTCAGAAAAGCAAAATTAAAAGATTTGAAATAAATTTTTGTAAGCACAGTGGAGCCGAAGAAGTAATGTAATAGATTTAGAAGTTTTTTAATTTTCTGATTAGAATTTCTGTAATTTGTTCAAAATACAAGCTTCGACGCATATATCTCTGGTCTCAATTAATGTCCGACCATAAGAAAATCTGTTTAGGAATCACCGATGCCAAAGCTATCCAGCCCACTAGTCTTTTTCTCCCACAAAACCATTTATTATCCGATTTAGCACTTTTTGGATTATTTTAAGAAAACAATTAGATTCGTCGGCTATATCTCCGCTCCCAAGGATTACTCGACCATAACGAAAACTGTTCTGGAATACTTGATCCAATAACCATTTATCTCATCGGTCAAAAAAACGTACCTTTTTTAATTTCATCGATTGTTTCCCGATTGTTATAGAGCATTTAGTTTAGTCACTATGTTAACTTAACAGTGTCTATTAAAGAGCTTATACATAAGACGCATATTTTGAATTTCAATTCTTATTACAATACGTTTGTATATTATTAAATTATGTTATCATGCCCATTGTGCATTGTTTATTTAATTGGCAATAATTTCACATTCAATCATGAATGGTAGAAATTCAATTCATAACAACAATTTCAAAGGCTAGCAGCGTTAACGAACTTAAAATTCTATTATCATTATTAATTATAATACAATTCCTTATTGTTTGCTATAAAAAAATTGCAAACATTTTTATTAAACTGATGCCATGCTTAATAAGCTCATACACCTTTCTTGATAAGAAATCGGAGTGACTAAACATCGATCGGTAGAGTAAATAATAAATGGAAAATTGGAATTCTATAGTTCACAACAGGTACTGAACTTTAACTTAAAATGAATCGATATTTTTTAATATCAACAATATTTTCCATGTAATTAGTTTGATTTGCTATGGCTTAATCGCATTATGGAACCTCAACTGATTAAATGATTTACAATACATCTTATCTCGCTTATCTAGAATAGTTTAGAACTTTAAAAAATTCAAAACAATTCTATTTCTTTTTTATAAATTTAAATAAAGAAAAATTATATACTGACAAAATAATTTTAAATTTATAGTCATTTAGGGAATATTGTATGCAATCTTCTTAATCCTTAGCTGCTGTCGGAGATTTTGCCTAAAAAATAAGCATTTGCTATTTAATTCCTTTCAAAATCTCCAAGCCAAGTAGTTGTGACCAATTAGCTGGTAATAGGGACTTCAAGCGACATTTTATGAATGAATGGAATTTCTCTCTTTTACATTGTTTGGCCTAATCGTCGAAGGACCTATACTGTTGGCTATAACCGTCACAATAGAGACAAGACGAAACTATGGCTATCCGATCATAATCTTTTTTTGTATTAAATTTTTTAATTTACCAACTTTTATCAGCAATCTCTAGTAATATAAAGAGTTGGCATGCCAGGTCTGCCTGTTCTGTACCAGCGTTTCAATTTGCAATATTGTAAACAATGGTAATACCGTTAATACAAGCCTGAGAATGTTAACTTTTAGAGAAAGTTTAAAATAAATCTGAGCAAACAATTATTTAAACGAGTTCTGAAAGCCCGCTTAATGCATTAATATGGCACTTGCATGTATGCATGCCAATGTGACAATACATATCGACAAGTGTATGTATGTATATAGTTTGTTAATATCGCTGGTATGTATATATGTTAGTAGGTATATAATTCAGTATTTAACTAATGTATACACACCTCATTATAACTTTGTATTCTGTGATGATGATTGTTGCCTGTTGTGGGTAATTTATTGTCATTGTATTCCTGTTGCTGTTGTTCTTGTTTCTTGAGTTGTTCTTCATTATTATGGACAATTTCAAATTTAGTTATCTGAGGATATAAACGACTAGACTCTCCGGCTGCTTCTTCTTCTATTTGTCTCAGATCCATTTTTAATGCGGTCTTCAAAAAAGTTCCGTTTTTTTTAATTTTTTATTCTCTCTTTCTTTTTATATGGTTAAAAAGAACTCACGTGCATTAAGAGTTTTTTTCTTTTGTTTGAAAGCAAAAAATTCGCATAGACAGCTGCTAAACAATAATAACAGTATTGGTGCTGAGAGTATTATTCTGTTATGCCTCTTTTTAATTTCTTTTTTCATTAACACAACGTGTTTATCTTTTATTTTTCTTTCTTTATATTAAATTTATTAACAACATTAAGACTTTTTGTTCAACAAAGAGTATATTTTTCACATTTCTTTAATACACTTTATTTCTTTATTTTAATTTTTTGCACAAACGTCACTCAAAAAGCGCAATGCTTATTTTCTCAGACACAAAATAAACATTAATATATAATGTATCCACACAGTATATAATTTTTAAAATATACCTATATAGTATTATAATAATATTATAAAGTAAATATAATGCACGCAACAATAACGAAAAAATTTCAATTTCAACTTAACAAGACACAAAGAACGAAATATTCACTCGTAGCTGCTCCCCTATAGGAGCCAAAGAGGTGACTAAAACCTCCTTCTCTTTTAACATCATTTATATAATAAATCAACTCACATAGTTAGTGCAACAACAAAAACAATGCTCCACACTGTAAAACAAACATAAAATGTTTGAAAAATGATTAATTCTACTATACAGAACCAAATCAGACAATTCTCTACAAGTTTTTAACTGAGCTCTCTTTATTTCAAACAGTGGGCCGAAAAAAAAAAACATTTTTAGTACAAAAAATTATTTTTTTTTTAGAAAATTGTAGTGGGGAAATGGCTGACAAAGGAGAGGGAAAATGGTAAGCAAGGCTAAACTGACATTAATGTCTTTATTCCTTTGGTAGATATCAAAGCAAATAAGAAATTTTTGGCGCTTCAGCAGGACTTTAGGGCAAGGACGATTATTTTTCATTCGATAGGATTTAACAGAAGCCTATTAGGAATCTTTCAAATTATAAACTCCTTTTTTAAATAATTTTGTTTTCAGTATTAATCTATTTAAATACATTATTAATTAATATAAACTTTTTAAATTATGAACGATAACTTTTAATAAAAAATCGTTTTAATTCTCAGCGCTTTTTAAAACTGACTATACTAGTAATACCGATAACTTGTTATCAGTTTCTTGTGAATATCAGTTGTTTAGCTTTTTACGAAGAGGAAGAAGATAACTTATATTTATGTTGACGTAGAAAATTTGTAGTTTTATTATTTTAAAATTAGTAACAAAACAAAAAGCTTAAAAATATATAACGACAAATTTATTTAAAGCAATGTCATAAATCTGAATTAAAATCAATAAGAATTATTTTTAATTTCAATAAAGCGTAAAGTTAAACTAACGGGGAAAATAAGGGATTCATTTAAGGCGGTCAAAATGCAAAATGTTGAAGGATTTATAGCGCTGTTAGAAACCACTGCAGTGGTGACAACAGTTTTGCAATATCTCTCAGGAGCGTAAGTCAAAAGTGTATTATTCAGTATTTTTTTAAGTTTAATTATAACGTTATTCTTTTTATAGCATTATTTGTCGCAAATATATTAAAAAGAAATCAACCGGCGACTCCTCAGGTTTCCCTTTTATTTGTGGCTTTTTATCGTAAGTCGTTTGTGATTACGGTAGTTTAATTATATTTCTAATGTTTTTATATTTCTATACTAAATAGTTGCAGCTATTGGGTTCATTACGGTCTCCTTAGTGAAGAGCATAGCATTGTTTTAGTAAATTGTATTGGTGTGTCACTATTCCTTATATACAGTTTAATTTATTATGTGTTTACCGTTAACAAAAATGTTTATGTCAAACAGTTCCTGTTTGTTCTGACGGCCCTATTTGGCATTGTCTTCTATATTAATGGGTTTGCCGATTCGGTTAAAGCCCAAAATTTTATGGGTAAGTGATTAAAAAGAAATAATTTTAAAATATTTTAATATTAGTAGGTTTCTTAAAAAAAGTTAACCGGTTCCGAATAATGGATCAAACTCGCCTTTTTTGTTAATGTGCTGGTAAAGCTGTACTCACACGTATAGACTGAGAAGAGTTTAAAGAATATCAAAATACTTTTCACTTTCGCTACATGCATTGCATAAATGATATGTTCCTTTCTTCTTCCCACCAACAGTACAATGCAGTTTCAAAGTTCAATTTTGATGTATTGCTGTGCTAATTTGTTCAGTTAAATTTAATACGTCGCCATGCGTCATAAAGAAAAGTTACAGATAGAAATACATAGCACTTTTTGAAAAAAACATTAACTACATTATCTATCATCATGACAAAAATATTGTCCGTTTAACATTTCTAGGCACTTAATGTTTGTAAAACGGAATAAAGTTTCCAAACAGACTTTCTTCTAATCAGAAACACGAATAAATTCGGGAATATGGCCGTTAATTAATAAAATTCACAAAAGCATGCAATAATTTGATGAAGATATACCGTTTTCGTGGACTTCATTGTTGCTTATGTTATGTCCGTAATATATCCCAAATAGGTAATTGAAAGCTAGCAATACTTCATTAACAATGAATCAAGTTCAATTCATTCGCTCACTCCACTTATCAGAAAAGAAATTTTTTCCGCATTAAAACCAATTTGAAACACGCGCAATGGTACGGGAACATTATTTGAAAAATTTCCAACGATCTATATGTGTTACTAAAGGAGTTCAGTTAGGTTTGCTCACGTACGTTTCAATTAAATTCAAATGGTCATTGTGACTTTAATATAATATTAAAATTTGTTTGTTTTCGAAATCTAATAAGAAGAAAATATTAATGGCGAGTACATTGTTCTCATTTTAGGTATTGTTTGCTGTATTGTTACAGTTTGTTTTTTCGCCGCGCCCCTTACCAATCTTTTGCATGTGATAAGAGTTAAAAATTCCGAAAGTTTACCATTTCCCTTAATTGTTATGTCATTTTTAGTATCAGTACAATGGTTAATATACGGTATTATAATATCTGATACCTTTATACAGGTAAGTTAATTTGTTTGTATTACAGTATCTGGTACAAAATTTTTTAATTAATTATATATTGTTTATTTCTTTTTGTTTTACAAAACAGCTTCCCAACTTTTTAGGTTGTGTATTATCGCTGATGCAACTTTGCTTATTCGTTTGCTATCCGCCAAAAAGTTTTGCTGGCCAAGGCTATAAACTTGTAGACCAATCTGTGGTGTTTTAATAATAACAACAGGCAATTTATATACTATACAATGAAATTAATTAAGACTTAAAACTATTTTCATTTCTAACTTTTTAACATTTTATATGTAAATAATATTTAATAACGATGTATTAATTTCTCGTATTTTTATAATTATGAAGCGCCAGTAAGAATTTACTTAATTAAACTTATTATTTAGAGGCTTTGATCCTAATTAAACATGGTATTAGAATAAATTAAATTGAAAAAAAAGTAATAACTCACCTCTTTTGTTGTGCATGTTGAAAAAGTCATTATATCCGCTTACTTTTGATTTGAAAGATTTTTTAAATTTCTTTTACACTCAATTGAAAACCACTTTTTTTGTTTCTTTTTGTTATCTCAGAAACATCAATGTTACTACCAATTATGTTATCAAACTAATCAATAATTATTATTCTTGCATTATATTTAACAGTCATTATAACAAGACTATAAATTTATTTTCACCTTTTGTATGAACACTTCAAAGCGCAATGTTATACTGAATACTTCATGAACTGGTTTATAATAAATTTAATCAAATAAAGTATTAAAAAGTCACGTTTATTGTTCTGTTCTTTCTCATATAACAATTAACATATTTCGATTCGGTAAATTAAAGTTAATAACTTTAGTTTATTCAGAAAACATCACTTGTAATATTATAAGCAATACAATGGGTGGCAAAACTTTACACTTTTTTCATTTACATTTTAAAGTAATTATTTTGATAACTGCTGTTTAAAAAAATGCATCGGCAAATTAATAAAAACAAAAAATATGCTTAAAAACTTTTTGTGCAATTAATTAACAGCTTTTTAAAGAAACTTTCTGTACGTTTAGTTTTAATAAATAAATTTAAACATCGATTGTGACCATGCTAGTGGACAAGCGTTAAATAAGTGTAAATTAAACTATTCGGCCGTATTTAAAAAGACATTTTCTTATCGCTTCGTCAGAAAATACTATAAAGATAATCGAAAAAAATTATTATATTATAAAGTACATATAAACAATTATTTGCTTAATTGAATTCTTTAACAATAAATGACCATTCGCAAGAAGAATAAATACACCATTTCAATATGTTTAAGTGTATTCTTGTAATGAAAAAAAATTAATAAAGAAAACTTTCCATTTCTTCTATTATTAACCCATTAATTGCAAAATAAGAAAACTTTATTCAACTCACTATTTTACAAATTTAATTTAATAAAACTGGACCACTAGACGCAACCAAAGAAAATTTTTTGAAATATATTAGGAAAACTGTGAATAAAATCCAAAACCTCTGCACATTTGGCCTTACTGAGGTTGAAGTTATAAGATTATAAAAATAAAAAACGCTTTTGGCTTTATTTAGTCAAACAAATAAGGAATTTGAAGTCTGTGCCGGATCTACAGGACAGCAAAATCAAAAACAGAAATTGGCATGTATCTCAACATGGAAGTCGAAAGATATTTACGATATGAATGATAGGAAACAGCATTTCTGGGCTGATAAAACATATGGCTCACGTCCTACACAACAGAAGATCTCATTACAAGAATACGGACGAATTTGCAATGATCTTTTAAGACTAAACACACTCTTTCATAATACGAATCAAATTGAAATACGTACGAATTAATCTATGCCCGGATAAACAAAAGAATATCTACTCTTTACAGTACTTGGATGAGTCTTTGAATTCCGATCTTACTGATATCAATTCTGTCTTGTCGCGGAAGCATGCCCTAGTCCTGATACTGGTTGTTGCTGACATTAACCCATTTCTCTCGCTTAGAGCGAATGTTAACCGTGGTATCAGAATAACAGCGCAAGCGAAATGCTTTATGCAATAACATATCAAATCTAGTCCCCGCATGATTATGAAAGACTAAGAATGGTGGCATGGCGGCCAACGTGACTACTGGTTTTTCTCAAGACAGGTTAGTTTTACAATGACTTTCATAATAAACCCTTTCCTGGATAAAAAAATACACTTTATGAAGAATTCAATCTAGTACCTCTTGATGTTAGACGACTGCGTGGACTTGCAAAGTAACTTTTTTAACGGATCCTGTTTTTTAAGCTGATGTGTGCATTAGGAACACTGTCATCTCCGTGCCCGTCGTCGCTCAACTAAATTAATTAAACTCACATTGCTTACAATATATAAACCTTCCCATGAAGATTCGAATTTGAACAATACGTATTTCATTAAACAAATTAAGGAGAATTAATTTTTACCTTATAAATGATTTAATAGACTTTAAATTCAAATATTAACTTTATTATTTTATTTACCGGTATAATAGTTTTTTTTCGTTGTTTAAGAACACTGTTGTAGAAAAAAGTACTTTTTTTAATATGAAATCTATTAGAAATACAAAAGGGCAACACTGACATTTTAAATACACAGAAATACAACCAAAGAAAATTTTACAAAAACAATTCCATCCGAGAGCAAGACAATAGAAAGAATTATTCGTCATCTTGTTAATTTGTTTATTTCCACGGGAATTTCCTTAAGACCAATTTTAAAAACATAAAAAATCAAAATGCAAGAAACTTCTCCAGAACTTTATGAAGAGGTCAAGCTATTCCGTAATGCTCGTGAACGTGAGAAATACGATAATATGGCAGATTTATATGCCATTATCAATACGCTGCAACAATTGGAGAAGGCATACATCAGAGACTGTATAACACCTCAGGAATATACAGCCGCCTGTTCTAAGTATTTGGTACAATATAAGGTAGCATTTAAACAAGTGCAATGTGATGAATATCCTACAGTGGATACATTTGTTAAGAAATTCCGCCTTGATTGTCCCGCTGCTCTGGAGCGTATTAAAGAGGATCGTCCCATTACCATTAAAGATGATAAGGGTAACACATCCAAGTGTATAGCCGATATTGTGTCACTTTTTATTACCATTATGGACAAGTTGCGCCTCAAAATGAATACAATGGACGCTTTGCATTTCGATGTTAAAGACTTGGCCGATAACATGAATCGCTTATCATTGATTCCCAAAGATTTTGAGGCAAAACAGAAAGTGGAAGACTGGCTATCCACGCTAAATGATATGCAGGCTTCAGATGAGTTAAGTGAAAATCAAGTTCGTCAATTTCTCTTCGATTTGGAATCGGCATACGCTGATTTTACAAAGTTACTGCACAGTCAGTAGTGCGAATGATGTGATTGATTCTGTAGCTATAAGTATCTCATAAGCATTAAAAAATTAAATATGTACTGTATTCACTCAATGTTAGTTAATAAATGATTTTACTTTATCTGAAAAGTTCAGTTTTTTAATTAAAACAGAAATTTATATTATAAATCGATTTCAAAGATTATGGATCAAATATATGCACTTAAGGAAATTTGAACCATGGAATGGCAGATTGTTCGCTTCAAACAAACTTAAAGATTACCAAACTTTTATTTAGGTCTCTTATCCCTCAAGCTGTTAGAAGTAATATTGTTCAGAAAATCAAAGTAGAATTTAAGCCATTTAATAATCAGTTGTAACCACTTGTGAAAAATATTTAAAAAGCATTCTTCACCTATTAAGTACATACATGTCCAGTTGTCAGAGGAGGTGGAATCTTTATTTCTGCTATGCAAACGATTTCTTTGCTCTGTCTTTTGGGAGTTTATGTAACTTCATCCAAAGCTAGCACTAGGATTGTGATACCACGGTAGTACGTGGTCTAACTATGTCAATGTCATACTCTTCTACCTACCTATGTTTTCTACAACATCAACATGTAAACACATCGATTTTAGTTTGTTAAAAAAAGAAGCTCAAAACTTTATACATTTATTCTTATTTTCAATGTTGTTATCTAACTTGGTGTTTGTTTTCTGCTTTTGTTTAATTAATTAAAATGAAATAAATAACACTGTGTTTTTTTAATTGGATTCAATCATATTTTTTGTTTGTTGTATTTAATTTAAATATTAAGATTATTATAATTATACATATAAGTTTAAACCGATTACAATATTTATTGTTTGTTTTTTTCATAGAATTTTTATTTATTTCTCTCTTTTTACTCCTTTCTATATTTATTTATCATCTCGCGTTTATTAATTACTCCTTTTTACGTAATTAATAAAAATTATCGTTTTTCTTTTCTTTTTTGTATGTATTTTATCTTGTAATTTTATAAGAATGTGTATTTAAGGTTATAATTGTTGTTTGTCTGTTTGTTTTGCTTTGTAATAATGACAATTTGCTACGCATATAAATATTTATATTTCTATATTATGTGTATGAGGGGATCAGGAGATACGGATGCGGAGAGGAAAGGATTAATAAAAATCCTTTTGGTTGTATTTATATATATATATATATATACGTATATTATTTTTATTTGAATTCATTATAAAATTTATGAAAAAATGTGGTTGTAGTTGTGTGTGTTTCTGTTATTTATAGAATTACGTACAATACAATATATAATAGTAATTACTTGGTTTTGTTGTTGTTTTTTTAATATTGTTTTCTCGTATTTTATTTTATTAAATTAATATTTGTTTGTTTATAATAATTATTTTAATTAAATTATTTGATAATTGTTATCAACTTCTTTTTCTTTTTTGTATTTTCATTGTTTTTTTTTATTATTATTATTATTATAAAAAAATATATATGAATGCTGGGGTATGTATAAAATAAGTATGTTTGTATGTATGTATGTTGTAATGATGATACAAAGGAAAGAGGGGCGAAGGAAAGGTTAATAATAATAGAAAGGATATAGTGGCGTTGGAGAAGGATGCAGTGGTGGGTGGGGTGGCATTGGTTCTCTGAAAATTATTATGTGTTACGTTTTCTATTTCTATTTATCTTTTTTGTTTTTGGTAAGGGTGGGGGGCAAACTAAAAATAAAATATATTTTATTGTTAATTTTTAAGTTAAGAGAAAAAAAAAGAAAGAAATAATCAAAATACAAATAATAAATGACAATGAATGCAGTAGTTTATAAAATCTATGTATATATGTATAAAAAATCTAACATTGTATAGCCTTCCAAATGTTTACACATTATTTTCAATTTCAATATTATAACATACATATGTATTTATGCATATTAAATAAAGGTGTGTGTATTTGTTTGTTTGTTGGTTTTACAATCATAAATAGCTTTAAGAGATACGAAGAAATTTTTATTTAAATTTCTTCTAACAATGGTTCGGAATCTATTTAATAAATGAGTTAATATTATTATTCTGCTTTGGGGATAGGAGATGTATTACATATTACATTTTGTAGATCTAATTGTTAATATTAAGCATTATTATTATTATTTCTATTATTATTAGCAGGCAATAGCGAGCAATTCATTCATGTCCATGTTATTTTATATTAAAATAAAAATATTTTTTTATTTGTTTTGTTTCTTTCTTCGCCATCATCTTTTCTTTTTTATGTTTAAAGGAGTTTTTATTAAATGTAATCTCGCCTGCTTGTTCAAGTTTCTTTTGTGATTCAAAAAAGAAAAAGGTCGTCTTAGCAAACAAAATTATTAAAAGCTCAATTTTGACCAGTCCAATAAGAGGGTGAATAACCTTGCTTAGTGGCCGATTTTGATTGGCTGCTTGTGGGTTGACGTTGTCCAGCACTGTTTGAATCCTGAAAAACAGAAGATAATAAATTCAATATAATGGAAAAAACCAAAACTTAAACGTAGAAAATAGAGAACTTAAAACCACTAACAAAACTACATCGAATACATTATTATAACTAATGCTAAGAATGATTTTAATTAAAAATGAATTTCAAATCAAAATAATTAATTGTTTTTTAGTTTGATTTTAAGCATTTCATAAAATATTTCTTACAGCCATATTTTTTAACTTTGCCAGTATATAGAGACTTAGAAATTTCGCACAGATGATTATAAATATATATTCTTTTGAAAACCAGGATTTTTAAGTTTACCACAATTAAACAGTATTTTGCCTAACTTTGATCGATTTCTAGATAGAATGATTTTTGTTTTCCCTTGCTTTTTTGTATACTTAATAAAATAAAATATAAAATAAAAAATCAATAACGACTATAACTTGTTTGACATTTTGAACATTTCGAAAGATATGTAAACGAATTGAAATATTAAAACGTGTACAAAAATGCAAAAAAAAACATATCAGTTATTGATTTTTTAAAGGTTAATTCAACAATAGTGTTCTGTAAAATAATTTCCAGTCAATCTTCCCAAATACTTTTAAATGACGAATATAATTTGTTTAGTCCATTAGATTATAAAAAGAATTTCTTTTTTTGTGTCACACTTTTTTAATGCTTTGTTTCTATAGATTCTAAAAATTTGGTCCAAATATTAAATTAAAAATTAATTTAAATGTGAGTGAATGCGTAATTGTTAAATGTATTAAAAATATAAGAGAGACAAATGTGAGTTTATTTATTATTTCTTATCATTATTATTATTTTTCTTTTTTAATTGTAGTTTTGTTTTGTCTATTGAAAATTATATATGACGACGTTGTTTTAATATTAATAAACTTACCCGGCGGGATGAATTGTGAATCCTGCCGTCCATCTATTTGATGTCCAATAAAAACCAAAAGAAATAATAATAGTAATAAATCAAACAGGAAAATATTTCATGCATAATATTTGTTTTTAAATTATGATAACTGTTGTTGTTTTTATTTTTAAAGAACTATATTATGTATAGTTTTTTTGTTTTATCCGTTCAGTATATTTAATTGTTTGTTTTTTTATTCTTTTATTTGCAGTTCTCTTATTTGGTTTTAGTTTTCAAGAAATATACTAATAATATTGAGATTAAAATGAAATTGAATTAAATGAAGAATACTGTGTATATATATTTGCTATATACATATATATGTATGTATGTATATTTTTTACAATTTAATCACTCAATTTTGAATTCGTCTTTGAATTTGATTGTGGAAAGGAAATTACTTTTTATTTCGGCTGAATGGAATATACCATTAGTAATGAATTTAATTAGAGATGTAGTTAATGATATTATTACATGAAATACTAAGATGAATGAATGTTTTTTATATTAATAAATTAATATTTAGAGTTATATTTTATTATAAAAAAAACAAGAACACCATTAAAATTATTAACAAATAGTTGTTAAACTTAAAGTATATACAATAAAATTAAATAAAATTATTCAAATAACAAATAAAAAGAATCGCATAATTTTTAAACAATAAACTGTGAATGTTGGTCAATTAGACACATAAATAATTATTTTAGTATGTCAAAGACTATGATATTATTTTTAGTTACAGTAGTTTTGCGTAAAATTTCATATGCGAATGAATATTAATCAATTATTGAATATAAATATTGCAGCGTTAAAAGGCAAAGTTAAAAAATATTAACATACATAAATATACAAATTTATTTGGCTTTAAATACTTTTTAAAATGATTTAATTCCGCACAAATTTAGAAAAATACTAAAAGAAATTTCTAAATTAAAAATAAAGTTCGAGGATCACAAAAAATTGATGTTAACTTTGTCAATAGAAACGAAATACTAAGGAACTACTATTAAAAAAAAAAAACCTAAATAATTGCTAAAGAATCGTCAAGGTTAATCCGGGAAAAAATGTATTCGTAAAAACAAGAACAATAATAATAATAAAGGAAAGCTTTAAATGAGATTTGATATACTTTCGTAATTTAATAAATATATTTTGCTCTTAGAACAGCTTAAGGATATGATTTTCGAGCCCCTTAAAATAAAATTAAAAAGCAAAATTCATAATATGAATAGTAATAACAATTAGCATGCAAAACTAGCAAGGATAGATACACATAAATGCCCACAGTGTTACAGATGAAATGACTGGACGAGTTTTGGAGCCTATATTTTGCTAATTTATTTAGTTCTATTCGTTAAGCATTCCCTTTTTTTTAAACCTTTCTACTAGAATATTATACGTAATAATACATACACAAAAACACGTACTAATTTAACTGTATACCCACTAGGCAAATGAATTTAATGAATATTGGACTTTATGTAATACAAAGAGCTATTGATTACGTTAATGAACACTAGTTGATGGTCTCGGGTTAAACGATATTTATATTTGTTTTAATATATTATGACATATATGTATGTATAAGTATATTGTAATGCATTAATGTTATAATAATAGACTGTAGATAGTAATTTGATTTATTAATAAGTTTTAAATTACCTGGTGTATTGGTGGATGTATCATATGATGTCCAGCAGCTGGCATTGTAGGTAAAAACATGCCATAGGGTTGAGCTGATGTACCACCAGCAGTTTGGGTATTCGCCATATTAAATGGTGGTGGCGTAGCAGAATGGAAATTTTGTTTTTCGTATGACTGAAAATGAAATTAAATCGTCGTTAAAACATTTCTTGTCTTTGGTTTAAATATGCAAATATATTTATAGAACAATTTCTAATACAACATACATTGACTTTGTTAAGCGCCACATGTCCCTTGCCATACATTGATGATGTTATGTCAGAAGCTGTACCAGCTTGTGGAGGATTCGTTACGTTTTGCGATTTTGTTTGTTGATTAACACTCGATGGATACGTTCCTTTTGTATAGTCTTGTGAAGCTTGTGAGAGAGCATCATAATTGGTTGAACCATAACCAGTGTTATATGAAGGTTTTGGGAATTGTCCGCCAGACGCTGTATTAGCAGCTGGTATTTGCTGTAAGGGGGGATTAGATAAAGGAATTACAATTATATTATACCTTAATTTTCAAATACTAATTGCGCTTACTGGATAAATTGCTGGGGTACCATATTGGAAACTACCAGGCATAACGTTACCACCATAGAAATATGCATAAGGAACATTAAGCATAGGTCCACTAGAACCAGCTTGTTGTGACATTGTACTGGAAACCTTTGTTAAAAAAAAACAACAACAAAAAAATACGTCAATTGGATTCTATAGGAATACATTATAATAAATACTAACATTGCTTACAGGGCTGGAATTATTGTCAGTTCTTGTAAAACGGCCATCAGTCATTGTCGAATATGCTACTGAACCTAAACTATCACGACCTGCCAGGCTTGTGGGTGTATAATTCAGATCATAATAACCTTGCTGCAATTTTTGGAAAATAAATGTTTAAATTAGCTCAACTTCAGCATAGTTTATGTAGTAGCTATTTAATGTTTTAAAAATAAATCGATGCAATAAAGGGATGATGGATGAGAGGACAAGCTTATATGAGACGAAGTTATATGAGAAATAGGTTCAATGCAATACAATAGAAACACATTTTAACTGTTCTTTTTCTTTTTTGTAGTAAAATATCTTTTAGTCAGGGCACATATACACGGCCAAGTCTTGGATTAATAAAACTTAAAGGAAAGCGAAAGTTGAAGCGAAATACAGACGTTTTGGTTTTCACAAATTATTGTTTAAAAAGAAAAAAAATAAAGAAATACAATTTTTAAAACTAAATATTATCGAAAGCAATTTTAAGTGTTGTATGTGAAAAATTGAAAAAAAATTAAATTATGAAATTACAAATTAAAAGGATTTTACCAAAAAGACTCCCTTGTCCCTATTAAAATTAACATTTGTGCCTCGAAATAGATTTATTTAAGAAGTCAGTCAATATTTAATATGTAAAGTCGTTTACTAACGTGATAGAGTTTTAAACATTTACGTGACAATGCAAGTATTGTGTTAGTGTTAATAGAGTAATACTAGAAATTAGGTAGACCTCCTTGAATTTGATATAGGTTCTATTTATAGACCATAAAGAATCATAAGTAATACATATTAATATTTATAAATTAAATAAAAAAATATTTTGAAATTGCTTCAAGTCACTGTTAAAATAAACTCTCTTAGTCGTGTGAGTGTTTCTCAATTTTGTTAAGCTAATAAAAATGTGTTAATATGAGATTTGTTTTAGAGTTGTAATCCTCAAGTTTAATGTTAGATAGAACGTTTAAAAATTTAATTTGAACTAAAATAAAAAGCGTTTTTGTGGAGGATGTGTTTTTAAATGTGGTGTATGTGATGGATTGCTAAATGATTGTTATTGTCTGCATAATAAGTATGATTTTATTAATTTTTTAATGTATATATATTTTCTGGCTTGTATTGTGTTGCATTTCTCCATGAACTCACCACATGTGGCACTCTCTGTTGCATCATTTGTAAATCCTCGTAAGAATATAGTGGTTGCTGATAGTATGGCAATGAAGTCTGAATATATTGACTAACCATTTGGATGTTTGGTACCATTCCACCAGCACCACTACCAGCGCCGGCGGCACCACTAGCACCAGTCGGTGCACCACTGGCCGATACACCACTACCAGTCTTGTTTGATGTTGATGAAACACCGGCAGACGCCGCTACCACAGATGAAGCATTAACACCACCGCCACTAACGACACCAGCTGATGCAACGCTACTGCTGTTTGTATTTGTATTACTGTTACTATTACTGCTGTTGCCACTCGCATTGACGGCACCACCAGCTGTCTGTGAGACCACATTTGATGTTGAATTATTGACAACACCACTGCTGCTATTGTTATTATTCGAATTACTGCTGCTGTTGTTGTTAGCTAAAGAAGAAGATTGAGTGACATTTGAATTGCTTGTTAATGCACCTAAATGTGTGGATGAGATCATACTATTTGTTACAGCATTATTGGAATTAACACCGCTAGAAACAGAATTTACGGCCGATCCACTGTTATTAATAGCGCTGCTAGATGAAACGCTGCAATTTAAAATTTTTAATACATAATTATATTATTTCATTTCATTTTTTTTATATTTTTTATAAATATAAAAGTACTTGTTTTTAAGAATTGTTAATATTGTGTTAACAAAAAATTAATAACAAACTAAAAACAAACTTTTTTTTGTTGCCTATATACATACCTTTCGTAATGAGAAGCATTTGACGTTGCTGAAGTATCCTTTAGTTTACCGCTTGTACTAAAGTTACTGTATTGAGAAGATGCCGTACTAGTACTACCAGTAAATCTAAATACGGTAAAATAATATGTTATCATTAAAACCTGCTGCACAGGAAATGCATATGTATACAAATTTATTTAAAAAGACTTTCGAAATTTGCTAATCGTGATGACAAGAAAATTAGCTCTTTGGCTAACAACAGAAAAATATGAAGATCTACTTTTGAATTGCCTTCAAACAAGAATTAAAAGCAAATTTAATAATTAGAATTATTTCCAACATTGTATTGGAAATGATATGGTCTGTTAAGAAGTCTACAAATTTTGCAAATTCGAATAGAAAAGAAACATATTTTATAATTAAAGAACTTCGCATGAAACAGATATTAATACATATTTACATCGCTGCTAACTTTTTTCGCTTTTATCATATTTTGATAAAAATTAACAAAATATACTGTTGTACATAAAGTAATTGAGAATAAATATTGTATAACATACCCTGTATTATTTGATAGACCAGTATTGCCGTAGACACTTTGGCTTGACTGGTATGCAGTTTGTTGCGATCCATAAGCTGATGTCAAATAACTTGAATTCGAATTTGCCCTGTATAGATTTTCATATCACCAAAGAAATAAACGCAAACGTCGTTGGTGGTATCAAAAACATACAAATTCAGGCAAATGTTAAGCATTCAATTAAACGGGGCGCATACATTTAATTGGTAAGGCGGTTTTGGTTGGGAGTACAAAAAAAATATAATTTCAACAACATTGTTAGTTTTAAATGTTAAGATTTTAAAATTCGTTAGTAAAAATAGTAAAACTTTGAAAAGCAAAAAATAAAAATACTAAATAGTGTGTGTGATCTAAGAAAAAAAAAACTTACGTTGCTGAATTACTGCTATTACCACCTACAGAAGGAATGTTTTGCGTTGAACTAGAGCCACCGCCTACACCACCAACATTGCTTGAACCCGAAACATTAGAAGCATTTTGTGTTCCAGTGCCAGAAGGTTGTTGTTGTTGTTGATACGAATTCATTGAATTTTGTTGATAAGAACCATATGCTTGAGATTGATATGAATTTGCCACAGACGACTAAAAACAAAAATTATTATTAAATTAAATAATACATTTTTTAATTAACGGAAGTCATGACAAAATACCTGCACATTTCCATACGCCGAATTGTTGTAGCCTTGTGAGGCCACTGTAGGTTGGTACGCGTTTGTTACACCTTTATTTGATACAACATTGCTACTGCTTTGGTACGAACTCTGGTAAGCTGTAGCCGAATTACTTTGATTATAGGGATCATTTTTAGTCAATTGATCTAAAGCATTATTGCCCGTAGAGCCTACTACTGAACTACCACTCACACTGCTTATTTGTTGTTGAGGCTGTTGCTGCTGTTGTTGCTGCGAGGCTGCTCTTTGTGTGTAACTTGATGTAAGAGAGTCAGTCTGTAGCGCATAAACAAAATATGATTAAAGAAAATGATAATTATTTTCAAAATTCATTTTAAAAGGATTTTTCTTTTTCTTTTGTAATTGACGTACCAAATGTGAATTTTGTAAACCAGCAGCTGCTAATGCAGATTGCTGTTGTTGTTGTTGCTGAGTAACAGTTTTACTCTGTTCATATGATGCATTAACGTCCGGCGATGGTTGAACTAACGATTTTTGCTGTTGACTCTGAGACTGGCCATCAAGATTAACGGAATTATTTAATTTTTCTGATAAATTTTCAAATGAATCATCAGTACCGAAATCCAAACCTCCAAATTGTACATCCAAATAGCCAATGTTATTCAAAGAATCACCCGGCATTTCGACTGCACTTGATGGAATCTTTTAAAATATAAGTTTTGATATAAAATTATAAAATGTATTGCAGTTAAAAACAAGACCACATACCTTGGAAGGTGGAGGAAGTTTAGCACGTGCCCGCCGCACTTGCGGTTGTTGCCCACTAGCTATCTGTGACGATGGGTCAGTTGCCATGGTCGCCGCTGTACCACTACCAGCTGCACTGCCGAACACATTAGCATATGATGTCTGATACTGCACTGTCGCTGGATTCTGAGCGTACGTAGGCATTTGCTGTACATTGTTGGCAGCAGCTGCTGCAGCCGCGGCTGCTGCCGCTGCTGCTTGTGCTTGTGCCGCTGCATTCTGTGTAGCAAGAGAGTTGAAATACTGTGATTGCTCAGCAGACAGCGTCGTCGAAGATTTCAGCTGTGGCGTCAAGTGTTGCTGCTGCTGCTGTTGCACTTGTTGTACCAAATTTGCTGCTGCCGTTGCAGCATTAGAAAAAGTATCAACCACTGCACTGCCGTACTGTGAATTACCCAACGTTGAAGCCCCACTAAGATTTGAACCTGACGTCAAGTTGTTACCTCCACTTACTGCTGCTGATTGCTGTTGTTGTTGCATTTGTGGTGTACTACTAACTGCAGCACTATACTGCATCATAGGTGTAGTTTTAGCAGTAATTATATTACTACCGCCACTAGTGTCATCCAGCAAGGAATTCAAATGAGATCCTTGAGACTGTGACGCAGATGTGCTGCTGATTACTGAAGTGCCTAAATGGTGTTCCAGACCCGGAGGGGCCGACAGTTCACTAGTGCCACTCGCGTTCATTGTGTTATCAACGCTACTGGCTAAACCGCTACTGAGTACACTGGCGGCCGTTTGATTAGGCAGGTTGCTCGTAGTAAATACCTTGCTGTCTTTAAGCGAACCGACGTATTCCTCATTATCCCAATCACCCCATGCATCATCCTGTGTCTGCTGTTGTTGTTTCTCAGAACTTTGGGCAATACTGTTATCCCACAGCTCAACCTCTTGATGGTCGTCATTGGAGTTGTTGTAACGGGATCTATAACTGCCGCCATCACCCCCGCTGCGGTCACCTCTACCACCAGTACCACGGCCACCCATACGACTGCCTCCACGACCACCTCGACCAACATAACCTCCGCCGCGTCCTCCTGCTCCACCTGCACCGCGACGGCCATCACCACCACGTGGACCACTGCGGTAATTATCATTAGCTCGATCATCTCGATCGCCGCCTCCACCACCGCCTCTTGAATTACGTTCATTTTCACGTGCCTCTCTGCCTCGCCCTAAATATGTATATAGAATAAGTACAGAATCACAGAAAGAATGAAATACAATAAGGCTTACATCCACGACTGTCGGAACCGCCACGACCACCACGGTTGCTACTATTACGATTACGCGATTTTTCACGTTTGTCCGTATTGGCATTACCATCAGCCCAATCACCATCGCCTCCACCACCATTATTATCCTGTGCAGCATTTGCAGCTTTGTTCTTTTTCTTTTTTGAAGATGTTTCAAATGCCCCCTACAAAAGAAAAATTGTATCATAAAGTATTCAAATAAAAAAAATTATATATGTTTTCGGTATTTTACATACCACTGGTAAAGTCTCCAAAAGGAAGACTACAGCACGTTCCAAATTATTGTCACACTCATTTAATGCACAACAAACTTCTTCTTCGGAACGCTGAGTCATTTCTAAAAGTGTGGCGACTTTTTCACGCATCTGTGGATCTTCCGATGTATTGCTGTTGGTAATCTGAGCAATACGTAACTGTTCAGCAGTTGGCTAAATTCATAAAAATAACAATTTAATTGAAAATTGAATAATTCGAAATTATGAAAAACAGGTTAATAACAACATCTACCTTTGGATGGGACTTTTCCTTTTCTGTTTTATTAGTCTCCGTCTTTTTAAGAGAAGCCTGTGTGAGTGTCGAGGAGTCTCCACCTCCACCACTGCCGCTATTTGATTTTTTTTGATTGCGACTACCGCCGCTATTACGATTTTGTGTGCTCATATTCTATGTACACTGTATTTACAAAGTAAGCTGTGGCGATAGAAATAAAAATTTCATTTATTAATACAAATTGGAAAAAAAATAATACAATTTTAAACAATTCTGCATTTTAAAACGGTTTAAATCTTTTATTTCATTTTTTTTTTGTTTGTTGTGTTTTTAATCAAACACAACAAAATGGAATGAAAACAAGCAAAAATATATTCAGTCTAAGAGATAAGAAATACATAATTGGAGCGATGCAGAACTTTTAACTCGTATTTTTTTCTTTTTATACCGAAATAAGTTTCCAATCTTTGTCGATTTATTTTTTTCTTTTCAAATTTAAAATTTCTTTTAATTATAATTTATTCTGTAGTCACACCTGCTTAATACTATAATCACTATATTGTGCAATAAATAATAAAATAGTAAACAGTAATTGTGGAGGAATGAATCACTTACAAAATGTAACAGAATACTTTTTGCACAATAGGCTTTAAAATAAATTTACTTCTATTTTTAGAAGAAATGAAATACGAAACTCGCAATATCAGTGAATTGCGTTAAAATAAGGGTCATAATATTATCCTTTCTAGAAATTAGTGGGAGTGAGGCAAGTTGTATTTATAGGCTTTAGATTAAACACACTGCTGTAAGAAGAATATTCGACGTACGAATGGTATGCCTATATAATGAATTCTCTCTGGGAATATAAAGTTATACTCTCAAGGAAAAACTGAAACAAGCTAAAATTCAACAATCCTACAAATCTACAAACTAGTAGCGTTCCCACAACAATCGAATCTTCGCTCCAGAACGACCCGACTCAACATCGGCCAAGGATTGTCATCCCAGAGAAAGCTGTATCAGCCGGAAGTTTTTTCCAACGGAGAAGCTTCCGGAAACTACAGCCGAACTGTTACAACAACAAGAAGAAAGTAGTAGATTAGTGTACACTAATCAAATTTAAAGCCGATGCCTAGCTATGGTTAGAATTGAGTGAGTCATATGGAAATTTTGCTAATAATTCTTATGAACCCTACACGCGAGTTCTTTGAATTTATCAGCGGTAGAATAGGACAAAAAAGAAATTGAAGTACATACATCTAAAGATTCTCCGAGTAGAAAAGATTCCATTACGATTAGATACAATTTCATTTGGAATTTTAATTTCCGTGCAATTTTTTTTATCTCTTGTATGGCTTATTCAAGATTTCTAATCGTTTATGAATAATAATTTTCTGAAGTACTGCCAAGAGATATTGAGGTGTGTCCAATGAAAAGGATATTACCAGTTTTTTTTCTAATGTTACAATTTAATGTTAACAATTTAATTTCAAAAATAATTAAATGAATAATAAATAAGTGTTAATGAAATCTAAGTACTATAAACAAACAAAAGACAAGAAAACAATTATATAAAATAAACAAATCGTTTTTTTTTTAACATTTTTTATACATACATGTGTATGTTCATGTATATTTTTAGGGAAAAACCATCTCAAAAAAATGCATGCATGTCACTTATAGTCGTTATGAAATCTAAACAACGCCGGATAAAACAGGAATTATATTCTGTCACTACCACCCCGGCGTAATCTGAACGCAACTTTATTTAAGAGCGACCACAGTCATCAGCACCATCATTTAACAACATAACTTTATGACGACAAAAAGAGTATTTAGTTAAACGGTGGGGACGAGATTAATGGTAAAAACAACGCACACGCACATAAGCACACACACAAAAAAGTGCTCTGTAGCCACAATGTTCAGTGTGAAAACTAATGAAGAGTTCATTGAGCCTTCCCATAAAGAACGATGATGATCATGATCATAGGAGATGATAAGAGTAAAAAAACGGCACTTGACATGAAAAAAAACTGAATGGAAATTTAAAATTAAAGGCCAATTATAATCCATGGGAAAAAAAGCCGGAAAATTACAAAGCTAAAACGAATGACCGTACGACCTCATTTTATGGAAAAAAATTTAGCACACTCAAAATACAGGCAAATACATCTATTTTAAACATTTTCAACGACAAATTGAATATCTCAAAGAAACAAATTAATCAATAAATCTTTCGTCAGTAATTACAAAAGATTTTCAAACAAAGAATCTCCCATTAATATGGAGATTGGATCTACGAAACGAAAAAAAGAATCGAATAAAACAAAAATATACACAAGAGACGAGGAGGCACACAAAAAAAACACATTTTCTGCTTTAATTTTATTGCACACCAGAAAAAATTCCTTGTGCAGTAACATTTTCTGATTATTTTATACAAACGTCACAATTTTGTTTAATATTTGATTAACCATTGTTTATTGATAATTTGAAATTTTTTCATATAAATTTAACTATAAACCCATACCTTATTTTAGCGTTAATACACTAATTGCATACACAAAAAATTGATTTACAACAATTTGAAAAAATGTCAGACACTGTTCAATCGCTTCGGTTTTTCAAAATTTCTTTTACGTTCGGCTTTCGTAATTTTATTGCCTCTCTCGCACACGCACACACATTCACTTATGTTGGGTTATATGTGGTCATCGCATTCTAACCTTAAAATGTCAAAATGCAAGTTTCAAAGACACGAGTCAGCTATAATAATAGACGTGAACGTACAAATATACGTTTTACTCTTTCTCCCACATGTATTTTAAAATTTGTTCCAATTTTTACACTTACCAACACTGATCGAAATGCAAAAACAACAAGAACCACTTCAAAGTGAATCAAAACAAAGAGGAAGAAAAAAAGAGACCACTCTACTAAACCTGAAAACTACACAACTGCCAAAGACCGGACAAAATGGAGTATATTCTTAGCACTTTTTCATTTTTCACAAATTACAAATGAATTATTACGAACAATAAAAACACTTTCTCCGCAAAAGTAATATTTTCATTTCAGTAACATTAAACAATTAATATCCACATGACTTTCTTTAATAGACACCGCCATTTCACCATTACATTTTTCACTTCAATCATATTCGAGTGCTTACACCATTTTTTCGACACTGGCACATAACCATATACTCCTCCCTCTCACACTCCCACTCAAACCAACTAAAAACATCTTCTTTCTTCTTCCACGCTATTTAAACAAAAACTCTTTTGATCAGTGAAAAATACGAATGACAAGCCTTTTAATGAAACTTGAATATATTTTTGCAAAATTTTCACTTGAAATTTTAGCCTTTTATAATACACTTTTTCATTCACATTCTATTTATACTTTGAAAGCCTTAATCGAATTTTACAAATTCATTAAATATTTTAATATAAAAGCATTCTTTTCTCTTTAATTAATTTTAATTTACGGAGAAAATTCACAAACCTGCAAAATGCGCTGAGAAAACGCACTTCAATATGGTTCTAGACAGTGTTGTAAAACTATATGTTACTTCTAAAATGGCATATTTATATCTTTTCAGCACTATGACTAGAGTAACGCGGTAATTAATAGTGTTGGAAAGAATATAAAACAAAATTCAAATTTGTCATCTTCCACTTTTATAGAATTTGTTCAAGAAAAATCGAATTAGAATGGTTTCTTTCGTTATTAATGATTTAAAATGAATTGTATTTTAAATATATCTTTAAGTAAGAAATAATTAAAGAATATAACAATGTATTTTATTTTAAAACAAATCTTAAAGTAAGGGACAAATATTATTTAATGTGTTATCAACATTGTTTTATAATAATAATGAACACAGCTGCTATATTGAAGAAAACATATGTTCAATAAAAATCTTTCGAAAGGTTTTCATAACACGAAATTTCAGAAAATATTTAGAATTTTCTATGAAAATTATTGTTTAATTAGACTACTAATATAAATTAATAAAGATGTATGTGGCACCATTGTCGCCGGCTAGTGGTATTGGACGATTTTATAAGAAGTCAGCCAAAATTATTCGTTTTGTAAGGCAAGGATGTACAAATCGGCCTTTCTATCACATTGTGGTTATGGAGGTAAAGAAGCATTGAACATACATGTATTTAAATAATTTCTAATAAGCTATTCTATTTTAGAGGCGAAAGAATCAACATCAACCCGTTATTGAACAAGTTGGCACTTATGACCCCATGCCAAATGAACACGATGAACGTTTGGTATCATTCAATTTTGAACGCATTCGCTACTGGTTAGGCCAGGGAGCGCATATGTCAACGCCGGCCGCGGAATTACTAGGCATAGCTGGTCTATTACCTATACATCCTCGCTCCTACATGACAGCTTGGCGTAATCGCCAAAAAGTTTCTACTGGAGAAGGAAATGCAGAGGTTGGAAGCGAAGACCCTATTAAAATGGAAAACTAAAAGTGTTATTTACTAATTAAGTTATGGGATTCACTTTAAGTTGTAGCTGTTGATTTTTAACATATAAAATAAAAATAGTATAATTAACAAACTTTTTGTAAATGTTAAGCCCATAAATATTTACTTATTACGAACATTGAACAAAATTATCAGGAAAATGTTTTCTACTTAAATTCTGTCCATACATTGAAAATTCCTTAGTGATGTTAGTTGTTTGATCAACAATGCAATTGTCATATTTGTAACTACATAACTAACAAACTCGAAGGTATTTGGAGCTTTTGAGATTCCGATAAATGTGCATTTTCAAGTTACCACTTATTCAATATATGATAATTGATATTCTAGCCAATGGCCCATTTTCAGAAATGTTTAATAATATTATTTCGCTGATAATACAACATTAATAATTTACACAGCAGTTTTTTGTTAGTTAAAACATTTTTTCCTTTGTTGTAGTTCCATTCTTATTGTATTTATTTATTTTTCTTGAACGTATAATAAAATATTGACAAATTAAAAATATACGTATTTAAATATGCTTTGTTCTTCATGAATATTTCAAATTTAAAAGTCTTAGGCCAAAACAATAACAATATATTGTAGAATTTATTTATTATAATAATTGAGGTTCACTTGCTGCGAAGACATGTACATTACTAAATAAATAACACTAAAAATGTTGAAAATGTTTCATTTGTATCAAACAAAATCCTTATGCTCCTTGCCACTCCAATAAGGTATACCACCACCCAAAGATAGACAAACATCATTTAGAAGCTTTTCAATAGGTTTTTACCGACGCTGTTGTTTGGTTTAAATTGGCTTTTGTTGTTATTAGGAGAATGCTATATTAATTTTAAGAGTTTGAATTTAAAAAAGTTGTTTAATTCTTTTCAATGATTTAATCATTTTTTAAAACAGAGCTAATGTTTTTCTTGGCTTGTCCTATAACATTATCTATCGCAGAATCGACGGCTGAAAAGACATAAAAACAATAATTAATAATATAAATAATAAGTTAATAATAATTTATATATTCTTTAATATTTAAAAATTATGTTTTACTTCATTTTAATTTTTTTTTGTTTCAATTAATGCATTTGCTTTTAATACTTTTTGTTTGCCTTCCCAATCCTATTTTGCATTCTTATATTTCTTCTTAATATTTATTGAAACTTGATTTATTATTTCATTGTATTCACTCTGTTAAAAATTAAGTTTTAAAAAATCAATTTTTTAGCCTTTAGTATTAATATTCGAGTCTACTTTTTTAATTATTTCGTTTGTTTTGCCTTTTTCAAACTTACCTTGATGATGTTTAAGGAAATGAGGACGAATAACACGATTGTAAATAACGAAAGAACCATTTTGTTCAATAGGCAACATGCACCAGACCAAGAAAATACACTGAAAATTGTTTGTTAAATAACATTAATTTATCTTTAGCATTTTGTAATAAAATAAATTATAAATGTTTACCTTTAACAACCAGTAGAAAGGTATAATGGAAGTTAGGACACCAGAAAAGAATTCAATAATTGACATAATGCCGTAGGTTACCCAATAGGTAAGCCATTTGGTGTCATCCAATTTAGTGCTGGATTCAATGGCGTGTATGGAAATATAGGCTGGATATACAACACCAATAATGTTACACAAAAGTTGAGCTCCATAACCAAAGACCAAATATAAAGCGCAGAAAGCGGCGGCACCTAAAATATAAACATAATATAGCATTATATTATAGGTTAGGCAACAAATGAGAGGCAAGCTGTCTACGTAAAAACAATGTATTTTCTAGTTTATATTTAATTTTTCCCCGTTCTGTATATTAAGGCATAATTTTCTATTCTTTACGCTGCAGACCAGAAGAGAAACATACTCTCTGCCTAAAACAAGGACACTATTTCATATATTTATTATTTTGACAATTTTGCTCTATTATGTCTCCGTATACCTTTTACGCTGTGTAATAAAATGTCGTCAAAAGATTTTGCTTACAGAGCAGCAGAATATGTTTTAATGCAACAATTTCGATTTATTGTTTCTTATACCAATTTACTGGGATATACTTCATTGTATAATTTAATATTTTTTCTTTTTTGTCTTGAACAATGTTCCCAGTTTTATTTTTTTAATATACTTTACCCAACTCTTTTATTGAATAAGAAATGTGACTAATTTTGATGATGATTTCGATTAGTTCACTTTAAATATTTCTTTTATGCGTCTTTTTTATTACCATATTGTGTTGCGGGATATTCCTTAAGTATTTGAACTAATTTAGTAGTTAATTGTTCAAACATAGTTTATTTTATTTTCTATTTTCTAAATTATTTAATTTAATGCTGTATCTTTTTTAGAACTTGTTCATGCACAAATAGAATTGTATATAACAAATCAGAGTATTAATCCAATTGTATTGTAAAGTACAAATATATTACGGCAAATCATAATCGTGCATAACCGACGAACCCTTAATAATTGTGGTTTTATAGAGAATAAATAAATTTCTATATTTAAAATTTAGCTCTTGTTCTAATACATTACAATTGCAAATGGCATATACAGTGATGGAAGTAATTCTATGTACGTACACAAACAAATACAATACAATTGCCATAAAGTAATTATAGGCAACTATTATTAAGTGATTCACGACGTCAGCAATTTAATGTATAACAATAATAGATGACGGGAGAAACTTTGGTACAAAAAAAAAAATGAAGTTGTTAATATTGTATAAAAATATTTCTTGGTAAACAACCCGATTTAAAATAAACGATTGAGTGAGTGTAAGTAAGGTAAATGATGGAAAATACAGAATTTTTATAATAAAATAAAATTGAGGTATGAAATCTATAAATCAATATGAAAATTTAAAATATTTTATACATTATCTTTGCGATTTTTTCCACAGTACTGTCATACACAAGTCTAATTATTATTTTTATCAAAAGTGTGTTTGTTTTTGTCTGTTCAGGTAATTTGGTTGAATGAACAATCTAATTAATTGAGTTTCACTGTCATATAAAATGTGATTTTAACAAGACTGTTTAATACAATTAATTGTGATAAAGTGTAAATAGCCAGAAAGAAAAATTTTGGCTATAAATATAAAAAATATTTTGTTTTTAGTAAACGAATCTAAATATTTAAAGAAATGGAAAAATATAATAAGAAAACATTAACGTCGTTTGCATTAATAAAATATGAGATCCAGTTTGGAATATTCATCAAATTCAGGCAATTAATTTAAAGGTTCGTTTTATGTTTTTTGAAACATTTTTATTCTACATGACTTTAGATTTTATTTACATTATGGTTACCCTTAACAACAACGACCAGAATGTTTGTTAAATTGAATATATAGTTTTTCTATGTCATAAATAATTTGAAAAATTTGTACGTAAGTTGTCATTATAGTATATGTATTTTTGCAAATAGTCGAAATTGTTCGTGAATAATCTTTCAAAATGGAAATGCCAAGTAAGTTAGATACAATTAATTTGGAACTAATTGTTATTTATTTATTTTCTGTGTTAAAACTCATTTTAGTACAAATATCTAATGATTTAGAAAAGCGTATCTCAGATGCATTTTGTATATTTGACCATCATGGCGACAAAACTATCGATGTAAGAGAAGTAGGCACTGTACTGCGTTTTTTGGGTTGTGTACCCACCGAGCAAGAAATTAATGAAATCATTACAGCTACCGAAATGGAAGATTCTAGTGGTGAAGTTCATTTGTCAAAGTTTCTACCTCATGTTTGCCAGTTATTAACAGAGCACAAGTATTTGTTATAAACAATTAGAGAAATTAATATATATATACATACATATGTACATAACGCTTTTATTATTTTAGAATGGAGCCGGCTGAACCTGAAAGTCTATTAGAAGCATTTCATGTTTTGGATCCCGAAAATCGTGGTACTCTTACAAAGGAACATTTTGGTAAATTAATGATGGAAGAAGGTGAACAATTTACCCAAGAAGAACTTGACGAAATGATGGCCGTTGCCGTAGATCCATTGACTGGCTTAATACCCTATGAGTTTTATCTGAATCAATTAATGGTATTCATTTTTTCTTTTCTATTGCAAAAATTGCACTCGTTTTTTAAGCACAATTTCTATCGCTTTGCACTTTAAAGCACCGTCCTAAAATTTCAATTTATGCAATTGCGGATGAAATAAAACAAGAACAAGCACTCAAAGCAGCAGAAGATAAAAAAAATAAATTTTAAAAAAATGTTTTTTTGTTTGTTATTTTTTAGGTCTATCTCTAAATTAACATTAACGTGTGGAGTTTGAAATGTTAAAATAAAATTGGTTACAGTGCTAAATTTGAGATGTTTTCCTTTAAGATTAAGATAGCGATTTATTATTTATATTTTTTATGGTCTAACATTTCGCTGGATATGGTACTAAACAATTAAAAAGGTCAAAATTTATTCGATTTAAAGAAAGTAAAGGCTAAAATGATCACAAGCCTAAATAAAAGCATGATGAACGAATAGTCAACTTTGATAGTAATTATTTTAAACAATTAGCAAATCTCAACGTTTATTTTTAATTGAAAAAAAAAAATCAACAACTTTTAATTAATGCTATTAATCTTTGGACTTTCATAAAAACAAATGAAATAAATGCTTTAAACTCAAATAAGAATTTCTATAACTAAAGAATAAAAAACTTAAAATCTGGACATATAAAACAGTGTCGCAAAAATCTTAAAAAATTTATAGAGCTGCATGCAGTATGAAATATTGTTCATATAAGTCAATAGAAAAACCCCTAACTCAAAGAAAGAAAGAAGAAACCCTAACTCAAATTTCAATTCTGCTTATCCGGACCATGTACTGTATTTTGTATGGATATGCAAGCAAAATTAGTTAGATAAGCACAAGTGCGATATATTATAAAATGAATCAGACAACTATGTTTTGGGACGTCTTTTCTCTACAGTATTAGCACATTGGTTTATCAAGCACTTAAGAAATTGTGATTCCCCTACTGATTATATCAGCTGCCCTACATTTATTCCAGCAAATTAGTAAAATAGAAAAGTGATTGAAATAAAATTTGAAGGTAATAATTAAAATTTGCTTTGTCTGGTTACACATACCTCTGCCCCTGATTATATCCGCTCTACATTTTTTGCAACAAATCAATTTCATAGAAAAGTAATTGGAACGAAACTTTATCGTAATCACTGTAATAGAATAAGAAACCCCTGCCCAGGGTCCTCAACCTACTAAGGACTAGACAGTTGCAGAGGGGGTGGTTAATAGTCTCCAACTCCTCCTCATCGCAACATACCCTGCAACAGTCCGGCCGGGATATGTTACAGATCTTTATCAGCGACCTAATATCACAGTGCCCATGTAATAAACTAAACGCATTCTGACGTTATCTAAGCCCAGCAGCAGCCTGTTCTAGCATTGGGACAGATTGTTTTTTGATTAAAAAGCATATACTGTGTCTAGTGTCGTATTATGGTTATATTAAAGCCAGAAAGCACTGAACTTTATACAATTTTGTTAATTGGAGATAACTTTTTTTGCTTGCAACTATGCTAACATTTTTTCAAATTTCTTTAAGCACAAACAAAATTAATCATTTGATCACAATTTTTCCATAAATTTGTTTGTTCTCTAGTGTTGTTTATACAGGTTTAACATGTTCACAAAGACAACTATAGTTCGATGATACAAAACACATTTTCTCTTAGTCTATACGTTTTTCACAAATAAACAAAAGCAGTCAACGTGTACCTCGGAAACATGACTTACTATACGTAGCATGTTGTTATAGTATAGCAATCGTGTGCATATGTATTTATATAGAAATATGACACATACACACGTTCATATCGTTATTTTAAGAGAGTTAACTATATATATATATATATGCATTATATGGTGGATTATAAATAAAAACGTACATCAGCTGAAAAATTAAATTTCCCATCCCATTGCATTTTGTGGTTTGATTAAACTTACCAATACCAAATTTAACTAGAGCCATATAGCGACGGCGTTCTCTTTCTTGCAGCTCTTTTCGATGCCATATATAATCCCAAATCCACATTTGACTTTTATGGAAATATTTTTGAGCTCTTTTAATAAATGCAAAAAAAAAGCCAAATGTGAAAACGTCACAATAAAAGTTATAAACAAAAAATTAGAGAAACTTTTTAAGAATGACAAACAAAAAAGTAACCATTTACACGCTCTGACACACAAGTGAATAAGAAAACCTATACTAAACGTACGTATATTATAAAAGAAGAAAGCAACTGAACGAACACACAATATTTATTTCGTATTTTTTTATGGCATGGAGAACAAGAATTGATAGCTTTTTGTTAATATTTTTAATAATTGATATTTTTCGATGAGCAATTTGCTAAAATATTTTTTTTTTCATTTAATAATTACAACCAAAATGTTGTTTGTGAACAAGCCGTACTATTACTGAAAGAATTTCTTTTAAATTTTTTATTTTCTTTTGTGCCTTCAATAGAATGTAAACAAAGAACCATAATAAAATGCTAGACAGGCTGGAGAGTGAGACCAACGTACTCCGCATAAAGAAAACAAAATATTTGGAAATATGCACAGTGGAAGACACAGAATATATGTAGAAAGCTTTAAGGCGTTTATTGTTTAATTGGGAATATATTTTGATTTGAATATCATGAAATTTTATTTAGGGTTGTTTTATGAAATAATGAAAAACATATAAAATCTATCATAAGAGAATATAATCTCTTTTTTAATTTGTATTATTTTTACTTAAAAATAATACTTCCAAAGGTTAGCCTTTGCTGAGTTATTAGACATTCATTTGCCAAGTGGTGTAAACAAACATTCTTCATTTTAATTTGTTTTCAAAATAAATTTAAAGACAAGTTTAAAATTTTTGTTACAAGAAGTTTTAAACTTAATATAATTAAATTTATTTACAAAACCTTATATTAGTAAACATTTTTGAATTATGTGATTCACTGTTTACATTATTGTAAAAATTAAAAAAAAAAAAAACCTAAAAATTACTCCAAGGCTAGTATTATTCTGAATCATTATTTCAGCAGGGCGCAGAGTTCCCTTAACAACAATTTTAGCAAGTCGTTAGAAACAAATAAGAAATATGTACCAAAAACATGTTTATGGCTGATAAGCCGGTCAAATAAGAAAACAATAACAACATTGTTTAAAGGTAGCGACAATAAAAGAAAAACAAAAAGCATGTGAGTCTAAAATAATGAAGAGACCACGAATAGGTCACTTTGTTGCCGATGTTATTAATAAATTTTTAAAGAATTATACTACATAATCAATGCAGTAGTTATCAAACTGAAGAAAAAAATATTATACATCTATACGTAGTATATAGATATGAATGTACATATGTATAAATAGAGGCCGCCACGTAGTATTGCCGTGCGTGGCAATATTTCAATAGTGTTTGTCAATAGGACTGACTAAGATACTGCCTGGTTGTCAACAATTAAATTATAGCTATGTATGGGTACTGGTAGGCAGTTTGGTGTGTTGCTTTTCTCCTAGTTTACACAACCAGAACGAAATAAGATGAAATGAAATTACAACACTCTTGCCCCCACAATCATATTTTCAATTGGAAAATGACGTAAACCATATACAGATTCGTTTCAAGTAGAATAACATAACAAAACTTACCCAAAAATATATACACTCTAGGCACATTGGTTTTTTGTTCAGCAAAATCGAATCCTTTGAACCATGGTTTAGTTTTATCATGCAATGCCTGGTCCACGGAATGCTTATATTCGTCAAATTTTTGTTGTATATTTCCTAATTGCGCTGCCATTATTAATTTAAACTTTTCTCAAACAATATGTCTACAAAAAAACACAAATATATATACAATATAATCAACCTTCTGTTTATTTTTAATTAAACAACTTTCTGGCGCTTACCTTTTGCAGAAGTGTGTGTTTTTTAATTCTAAATTATTTTAGAAAAAAAAATGAAATATAGCCAGTAACACTAACAATTTTTTTTGTCGGTTTTCCTGAGAGTAATATTTTTTCAGATGAGTTCAAAGTCAATGTGACGTTTATAGTAGTTTAGATTTCTGACACTTAATCAATAGAGTTGCCAAGATTACAGCATATCAATAAAACTGAAAGCTAAAGCGTGTGTATATACGGCCAAGTGAAAGTAAACATAGTAAAGGCGCGAATTTTAAGCATTAAAAGATAATTATAATGATATTTGCTGCCGGTAAATTGAATATCAATAAAAAATTTAATATTATCTTTTTATTGCGAAACCATTTTACTTAGTTTTACGTTTAGATTCTTATTTACCATTTAATAATCTTTTTTAAAGGCATTTTCAATTGACCTTCGTAAGTTGCATCTAATAAAACTTTCGTTCATTACCTCTAGACATTTTTTCTAGATGATAATTATGACCTTTGTAATATTTTTAAAATCTACCTTTGAAATAATAATTATGTACTTTGTTTGTCTTGGCTCGCATGTTACTGCCTATTAAAGTATTAATTTATAACATGACAATTTATTTTAAAGCAAATAAAAAGTTTTTCTTTATGCATAATGTTATTAAATGCATTTTATACAGTATCTCACTCGCAATCTAACGCAACTATTTAAAATTTGTTCGTAATGCATTGTTTTGTAAATATAATCATAATTTTAATATTTTTTAAACAATTTCATAATATTTTTACAGTACATGTAAATAGTGAGTAGCGCAATTTTTTTTAATCAAAGAAACAATATTTAAACTTAATATTTAAATTTTTAATAGCAACTAATCGAAATTTGCCTCCTCTATATGAATTCGATGATTACGATCAATGCTTGTCGCAGCCATTTTCGGCATATTGTGTAATATTTGCCGAAATCGAACCGAATCGTTATAACGATATATGGTTGCAAATCGAAAACAAATCTAGAGATTCGATGCATAATTACCGCCATGAAAATTTATATTTTGGCGTTTGTATGGAAAAGTGCCAAAATTTGTTGGATCATTTAACGCCTTTTGAAATCGAAAGAGCTAAGCGAAATAAAAGCTTAGAAAACGAGGTGAAATAATAATTTTATGATCTGAAATAATGAATGTTAACATATTCTAATTAGGTAACTGACTACTATAGAAGAGTACACAAACGTCCCGATGATTATAATGATCGTTCTATATACCAAAATGTCGCTGAACTCTGTTTAAATCATGATTTCATCCTCAAATATAATTTAACGATGACAACAAGTATTGAGTATTGCGAACATTCGCTAAAGACTAAAAAATTTGGTAAGTTGGAAATATTAAGGACATTTGTGATATACGCAAGATGTACATGTAATTGATAATTTTTTAAAAAACTTAAATTAAAAATTAGTTCAAAGTTTATGCACTTATTCAAATCAAAATCAACAAAACATTCTTCAATTTTAAAATAACAGTAATAATTTCTATTTTTCCAGATTTGTTAGACATAATATTTTGCATAATTGTATGTACAATCGTCATACTTAATGTAGTTTCGAGTTTTTATGATTATCGCTTGAAACTTCAATATTCAACAAACCCCCAAAGTAATGAATTTTATAAGGAAGGATTAAAGGACTCCTGTAAGTACCATTAATATTATTTTCTATTTTATTCACAATTCTATTTCTCCTTATATAGCCAACATACTGTTGACATCCTTCTCAATATGTCGCAATTATTATCGTCTAACGTCTGCACCAGCAAAAAATAGCGATTTATACGAATCGGACTTGCAATTCACTTACGCTTTTCGAGCTATTACGATGTTTTTAGTAATTCTGGTTCATTGTATAATGATGGTAATAATCATGCAAATTCAAAATCCCGAATATGTCGAGAACGAATATTTAAAAATATACTCGGTTATGTTTCAAAATGGTAGCGCGTTATTACAAATATTTTTTGTCTTATCCGGTTTTCTAATGAACCTAAAGTTTACTGAGGCGAAATTGATTACAACTGAAACAAAATATTTGAAAGGAGTATTAATATATATATACTGTTTTATAAATCGCTATTTCAGGTAAGAGGTGGAGTATTTTACGTGGGAAACAAATATTATTTCTCATTATTTCCAGACTAATGCCATCCTTACTCATGGTTATACTTTTTAATGCCACATTATTAATACATTCACAAAATGGACCATTTTGGCGTCATGGGATCGAGGCTGAATATACATTTTGTCGAGAATATTGGTGGAAAAATATTTTTATGATCAATAATTTCATGATGAAAGAGAGTGTAAGTAAAATGTCAAATTGATTATATTAATCTTTTAAGTACTATTCCCTAGAAAGAAAAAGACTTACTGCAGACACATTTCCCCAGAAACAATTCAAATAAATTTGTTACTGTTATGGTCTCTAGAAGCGAAAAATAGTGTCAACGGTAAAAGTGTTGTCCTTAAGTGCATAAATCTGCAGATTTCCAAATCAATTAGGCTGCTGATCTGTTTTCAAGACGAAAATACACTTTATAGATCTTTTTCCATTAACATTACCTGTCTTTGGTACTAGAGAGCGGTATGCTCTACACACTCCTAAACATATATGACCTTCATATATTAGTGTTAGTAGACATAGACTTAAAATTTTCTGCAAATTCTCTGGCTCTGGACCTAAACCTAAAAATACTTGAGATTTTCATCGCATCGCATCGTTTTCTTAGTTTCGAGTTCAACGCTAAAAGTTTTCTATGAATATAAACAGAAAGACAACGAATAGTCGTTTTTGATCTTTTACAACTTTTTATCTTGTTTCCATTACAGTGTGCTCATCATACATGGTTTTTGGCCGCTGATATGCAATTATTTGAGTTATTTCTATTAACAGTAATTTTAACGGCTAAGTAATGATTTTGAATTTACCGTATTGAATACTTTCTTCATATACATGAACTTTTTTAGATTTAAAATTTGTAAGCGACCTCTTTATGTGATATTTGGTATATGTGCTTGCTTAGTCCAAGGACTTTTAACTTATATCTATGAACTAGACGCTGTACACTATCATACACCGGAGTAAGTATGGCTTACAGTAATAAATAAAGAATACTGAAAACATTAACTTAAATTTATCTAAATTGCAGAACTTACCGTTATTTATATTTCAAAGACGCTGATACATTTTACCTCACTTATCCAACATTTTATTGCAATATGGGTGGTTATTTGGTTGGTTTAATATGTGCAGATGTTTATATGAAATTTACAAAATCTCCAAAAAATTCTAAAATTGAAAAAATTGTAAAATATCGTGACAATTCAGTTGTTCAGTTTTTTCTATTAATTTTTATTTTTCTAATTGGTTTTGCTCTATTATTTTCGGGGCTCTTAGTAATAAATACGAATATAGAGAAGCCCTCGTTGTGGTTAAGTTTATATGCTGGTCTATATCGCAACTTATGGGCTATAATTGGTGGTTTCATTTTACTTTGCATGCTGTTGAAAATGGGTGGTAAGTAATTAAAACAATGAATATTGTTAACTACTATATTTGTTAATAAAATATGTTCTGACATTATCTTTAAGGTATTGCCTATGACATAGCTTGTATGCCAATATTTCGTATTTTGGGTAGACTTTCATTTCAAAGCTACTTGTGGCATATTTCAGTTTTAAGGATTATAACAGACTACTATCGGCAACCTGTCTATTTAAACCATTTATTTACGGTAAACATTTTTGCAATAAATATGACTTTCACGGTTTTAATTTGTATTTCTTTTATAGCTTTCTCAGGGGCTGGTAACATTTATTATAACGATTTTTGTATCATTTTTAATGGTAGTATTTTTCGAATATCCAATAGCTGAAATTGTACGTCTCATAATAAAGCAAAGTATGTATTATTTATTTTCAATTATATCAATAAATAATTTAATTTATTTATATTTTTTTAGAAATCTCAAAAAATACTGAAAATGGCCAGTCTAATGAAATGAAACCACATTTACCACAAATTCATACATAAAATAAGGATTCGATGATCAAAACTATTGTTTTATTAAATAAAGTATAATTAGTGTATTTCTTAAAGTGTATTTATTCCCCCGAAGATGTTATGAAATTTGGTAACTCTAATTGTCGGGCAAAATGGCCACGTTTTCAGTTATAACGAAATGTCAAACTTTGTTGACGTTGACATTTAAGAGCATTTAATACTTGGACGTCGGTAATATCGGTTGTGTGCGGTGTTTGTTATTGCATTGAATTAAAAAAGATAAAGAATTTCTCATGAAAAACTAAATTTAATAAAAAAAATACCTGTAAATTTTATTAAATCAGTGTTTATTGAAACAAAATATTATTTAGTGCTTGTGGAATTACCAAATTAATTAAGGCTTTATGGCAAATTAACAAGTGTAAAAAGAAACGAAAAAAAAAATTCAGGTCGTACAGCGACGTAGCAGAGCAGACAAGACAGAATAACCAAATATGAGCAGAGTAAAGGCAAAACGCAGAAAATATAAAAGAAAACGCAAAAGAACAGAATCACATTTTTAATAATGAAATTTATTAATTGAAGACTTTAGACGTTTTTGGCTTAACATTATATAATTAACAGTGCAGTTCAGTTTCAGAAAATTAATAATGAACATATTTTGTCGAAATTTATAAGGAAGACTAGGAAAAAATGTGTGTAGCCAATTTCTGCTGACGACTGATGTCAGTGACTGATGATGATTGTTGTCTTTTATTTATTGTTGTTATCGTTGTCGGCCTCTGCCAACATTGCAGTCATAATCACATACTCACTGACTGACTGACTACATGTATGAAAGTCCAATTATGTTAAATAAGAAAAACACGTTTTTTTCTAGTTCATAATTTATTTTCACTCATTCTTATTTTTCATGCCGTTCTCTCTCTCTCTCTCTACTAAAATTATGAACTTAAAATTTTATATTGCAAAAAATATAATGGCACTATATGTATATGTACATATGTTTTAAAACAAACAAAAAATTTTGACCATATGATGAGAATACAGAGAAATTAATATGATTATCACAAATAAAGATATGCATTAATGAAGAGAGGCAGAGACAACGATATTTTCAATATGGTTGTGCTGGGATATTTTGTTATCAATCTTCTTTCATTTTCTTTTTCTTGCTGTAAGCCAACCAACTTTTTACCTTTTACTATATAACGACTACCACTTGTAGTATTAAGCGTGTAAATTTTTTATGTTGTTGTTTCCACTTTCATCAATGGCCGCATTTTTAATTGAGATTTTTTCTTGTGTTTTCTATTATTTGTGGCATTTCCTATTTTATATGTTCGTTCGGTTGTTCGTTCATTATCTCTTCACAGCAAAAGAATTATATACCAGTCAAGCAGGCAAATAGTCAGTCAGTCACGCATACACATTTATTTCAATACATTTATACAATTCTCCTAATTCAGTCCCATTCTCTGCTTGTGAAATAGAGTCGCTGTCGTAGTCGTCATCGTTTACTTTATTTTTTCTTGTTGAATTTTGTAAGCGATCGACGATCATGCAAAACTCACTCTCCAAATATTGTGTTTGGATAGCAGAGAATGAAAGAAAAAAAGACTAAGTAGGTGTGTGAAAATAAATACATACAACATACCTATCTACGTACATTATATACGCTGGTAGAGATTATTAGTGTTTTTGCGATCAATGGCGGTTTGGTCGACTGGTTGGCCGCTTTAGCTATTAAAAAACATAGAATCTGTTTAAAGTGTTAGAACCTATGGTTGCTGTTTATTTTATGTTATATTGTAGGCGACTTAACGTAGCAAATGGTTCCACATTTTTAATATTGGAACTTAACTTAAGTAAAAAAAAATTAATAAAAAGGAAACAAACCTATATGGAAATACCATAAGGAAGAGACTTTTCCAATTCAGAACACAAATCGGAAATATTTTTCTTTTACACTCTGGTTGTTCTAGCCATAATCAAAATACTATTTTACAAAAAAATTAACCTTTAATATTTCACTTTGTTAATAAATATAAAAGAATTGCAATAACAAAATACCGTAAAAAAATACAAAAATTAATTTTTTTTTTAATTTAACATTTACAATGTGTAGTAAAAAGAAATCCATTATTCTAACGTAAGACGTTTGTAGTAATATGTATCTCGCTTTATATAGGTGAGATTGGACAACGCTAGGTAGAGTAGTAAAAATTAGATTTAAACTATACTTCTATAATAGTTTTGTGTTTGTTTGATTCCACAGTTTGATCTTATGTCAAAGAAATACAACTTTTGGAAGAAAATATATGGCATATTTATACACACGGAACTTGCTGAATTTTTAACCCAACGTAGGTGTTTTTGGGATTAGTAAGGAGCAGGTTTTCTCATTCATCACTTTCCCCTCAGAAGTAAAAATATCGACAATATAAATTAAAATTGACTAGGTTTGGAAATAACAGAACGACGAGAGGTTCATACTGTAAACTCCAGAACTATTATAAAAGTATTACTATCTGTTTCTGACAATGGCGGATAATTTTGTTGAAGAATAATTCAATAGGAGCTTATGAATTTCGCTTACCACTGTTCCTCTTTTTATCAATTGAGATTAGAGCTTGTTTTAGAAAATCGCAATAAATTATCGCACAAAACGATGCATATTTGACTAGGATGGGATCATTTTACCTTTGCAAAAATAATGGATGTCTTTTTACTTCAATTTAGAAATATTTATTATCGAAACAAATTTATTAACGTTTTGAGCTATTTTTTAATTATCTTTTTAGCAAACACGCCAAGTTATCAAACTGGATTTTACTACGGTAGAAAATAAATAGGCCGGATTTCTTGGATTTTACAGTACAGTAAGTTTGAAATAATACAATACTAAATTTCTATATATATATATAGTTTCTATCTATATGGTTTCTTTATAGTTTTAAAATGAACATTCAAAACTTTTTAAATAATTGTAATTGTTTGATAGAAAACAATGATCTGGTTTTACATTCTTCTTTTTGTAGAAGATGATAAACTCGCTTCAAAGAGCAGACCTTTATGCCTATAATTCCAACTACATACATTCGAATTAATGTGCATTTCCCGTCAGAAGCACAATCCTCGATAATATATATTCAAATTTGAAAATATACGTTATATGACCATTTCACTAATTTTCCTTTAGAAAAACTCTTTCTAATAACAAATGAAAGTTTGGAAAACTCTTGTAGTTTGTTTCACTTTCTTTTGTTTAAAATTCCTTATTTATAAACTCATTATAAATCTGTAGTAAATACATGAATACATACAATATGTTAAAATGTGTATAAATCAATATTTTAATTAACTTTATCGCATTTTATCTTTCTTAATTGCTCTCTAAATGATTTGATTACACAAAAGATCATTTAAAATAACTAAATAAGAGTTCTTCTCGGAATACAACAAATCGAATTTGAAATACAGAACTTCTAGAATTCAATCGCTAACATATTTGAGAATATAATTTTTTTTGTAGTTTTTAATATACATTTTTATGTGTACATATTATATTATTGCTATACACCACCACTCTGTACTATACTGACGATCATTCTAATGTGAGAAAACATGTTTTATTTTTCTTTTAGTTTTCGTTTCTTACTATATGTACGTTCAGATTATTTAGCCAATGAAGTACCACAACGAGTACTTCTTAAATCACACTTGCATTGTGATCTACAGTAACAACAAAAAAGAAAATTGTTGAGATTTATTTCAACCAGTTCCTTGTTAAAGAACTTGCTTGTGTGTTGTGTTGTGTTGTGTTTAGTAGCTAGTAATTGGATTTCTGTTCTGATATGTTTAATAATTTTTATTTGTTACTGAAGTTGTTTGCTTTCAAGACACGATTTTTGAAAGCACTTATACAAATAAAGAAATGTGTGTCACACATACGTTAACGTTTTTTTATACATCAGATCAATAGAAAAATAATGTAACTGTGGCTAGTGTATATATGTATATGTAAGACTACTCTAGTAATATAGGCATACCATACCAATGAACCAATCTAACAGATCAATAATACACAAAAGTTATCAATGAAAAATTTTAGATTGAACATAATTGCAATAGCATCTGAAAATTTTTAGTTGAATTTCTCTCTCCGTCTTTTTAAACACTAAAAATAGCTCACAGCATATGGTATTATCAATAACAGTAATGATTGCCTACGTCTACACTTTCTTATCAATTTTAATACATTATTATACAGAGACTTCCACCATTTGAGAACCTCAATAAATTTTTATGATAAGAGGACATAAGCAAATTTTTTCTCGTAGGTTTTATGTAACTAAAAATGTGGTCAATGAAGATTTTAAAACAAAATTGGTTATATTTAATCATACTTTAGTACCGATAATTATCGAAATTAAAATTCATGCTTTAAGCGGAATTACTTCTTCTGTATTCTATATTCTAATATATAGAGTTTTAGTTAAGCACTACATCTCAGTGAGTAAGCGGTTTTATTATATGTTTTCCTCTTTTTAGTGGTACTGTAACGACTTGGAACGAAAAAGGACTCTTCTCTCTCTTTTTTTAAGTGACGCAAGCAGCAGTGATGGAAGAATCAAACGGTAAACATAATTGCTTACTTTATTTTTGTATAATAAATAAAAGTTGAATTTTTCTATAAATTTTGAACTGTAAATAGTAAACGTTGACCAACAACAGCAATTAACTACCACCACCAACACCACCAATTATCAAGATCTAATGGATCAACAACAATTAGCTTCACCAACTTTGGTTGCTACACCTACAAGTACTACTAGTGGTGGCACCGCAAGCAATGCTACCCCAGCATTTAGCTATGACGATCTTTTCCCAGCTTTACCAGCAAACAACTCTGCCCCAGTTAATCCCTCTACTGGTCCCCCAGTTGTTCGTGTTACTAGCAGTCAAAAGACTCATGTAAGTTGTATTTTAATATTTCTACTTTCAATTGTTGTTAGTTATTAAATTAAACACTTTTGTATATTTAACTTTCCTTCTTTTGATTTTCTTTAGGTATTACATCTTGCTGGAGAAGAACGCAAATCAACCGACTCCGAAAAGTTCGGAGAAGGTGAATCGAAACGTATTTGCCAGCAAATCTCTAAGGAAACTGGTGCTCAAATTGAAATTTTCAGTGGCAAAAATCAATCGCTTACCTTCCTTATCAAAGGCAAACATACTGAATTGCTCGATGCTCGTCGCAAAATTCTTATGTACTTCTCCGCGCAAGCTAGTCGTTCGATTAGTATTCCCAAAGAACATCATCGCATGGTCTTGGGTAAAGCTGGCAAACGTCTACGCGATTTGGAACAGTTGACCGCCACTAAAATTACAATTCCCAGTCAAAACGAAGAAAGCGACATCATTACCATTGCCGGTACCAAGGAAGATATCGAAAAGGCTGAAGCTGAAATTCGTCAATTGTCAGCTGAACAATACAAAAAGTCTTCGGATCGCATTTCTGTGCCCAAAATCTATCATCCTTTCATTGTTGGTCCATACAGTGAGAATCTGAACAAGATTCAGGAGGAGACCGGTGCCAAGGTAAATGTACCTCCTCAATCTGTACAAAAAGATGAAATCGTGATCATGGGTGAAAAAGATGGTGTAGCTGCTGCCAAAGCCAAGGTAGAAGCTATCTACAAGGAAATGGAAAAGAAATGTTCGACCGTTAGTGTTGAAGTAGCTAAAGCTCAACATCGTTACGTTATCGGGCCTAAAGGCTCAACAATTGCCGAAATTCTTCAACTCACTGGAGTGTCTGTAGAAATGCCACCATTGGACTCTCCCTTGGAAACAATCACCTTGCGCGGTCCTCAAGTGGCCTTGGGCAATGCCTTGACTGTGGTCTATCAAAAGGCCAATTCAGTGAAATCGATTGAAATCGATGCTCCTCATTGGATTCACAAGTATGTGATTGGTCGTAAGGGTGTAAACATGAAACAACTCGAAGAGGACTGCCCCAATGTTAATGTCTATTGCTTAGAAGACAAGATTAAATTGGAAGGCGATCCTGAAAATGTTGACAAAGCCACCAACTATTTGCATGACATTATTCGCAACTACCAAGAAAACTTTACCTTTGTCGTGATGACTGTCAATCCAGCTTACTATAAGCATATTATTGGTAAGGCTGGAGCTAACGTCAATCGCCTTAAGGAAGAATTGAATGTCAATATTAATATTGAAGAGCGCGAAGGCCAAAACAACATCCGTATTGAAGGCCCCAAGGATGGTGTTAAAAAGGCTCAGCTTGAATTACAAGAGAAAATCGATAAACTGGAAAATGAAAAATCGAAGGATGTTATAATCGATCGCCGCTTGCATCGTCAAATAATTGGTGCAAAGGGTGAAAAGATTCGTGAAATCAAGGATCGCTACCGCCAAGTAATGATTGTTATTCCAACACCTCAAGAAAATACTGACATTGTGAAATTGCGTGGCCCTAAAGAAGATGTCGACAAGTGTCACAAGGATCTATTGAAGTTGGTGAAGGAGATCCAAGAGTCGTCACATATCGAGGAAGTGCCAATCTTCAAGCAATTCCACAAATTTGTCATAGGCAAGGGCGGTGCTAACATTAAAAAGATTCGTGATGAAACGCAAACCAAGATCGATCTTCCTGCTGAAGGTGATACCAATGAGGTAATCGTTATCACCGGCAAGAAAGAGAACGTTCTGGAGGCCAAGGAACGAATTCAAAAGATCCAAAACGAACTGGCTGATATTGTCACTGAAGAAGTACAAATTTCACCCAAATTTTATAATTCCATCATCGGTACAGGCGGTAAATTGATTTCATCCATCATGGAAGAATGCGGAGGTGTATCTATCAAATTTCCTACCAGCGAATCAAAAAGCGACAAGGTTACTATCCGTGGTCCTAAAGATGATGTTGCCAAGGCAAAGACCCAACTTTTAGAATTGGCTAACGAACGTCAAGCCGCCTCTTTCACTGCCGAAGTACGTGCTAAACAACAACACCATAAGTTCCTTATTGGCAAGAACGGAGCTTCCATCCGGAAGATACGAGATGCCACCGGTGCACGTATTATCTTCCCTGGCAACGATGATGCTGACAAAGAAGTCATCACCATTATTGGCAAAGAAGAAAATGTTAAACAGGCTAAAGAACAACTAGAGGCGATTATTAAAGATATTGATCAAGTTACCGAAGGTGAAATTTCAGTAGATCCTAAATATCACAAACATTTTGTCGCAAAACGCGGAGAAATCTTACACCGCATTTCGGAAGAAAATGGTGGTGTTATGATATCTTTCCCCCGGCCTGGTGTTGATTCCGATAAGGTTACTTTGAAAGGTGCCAAGGATTGCATTGAAGCTGCCAAACAGCGTATTGCTGAGATAGTTGCTGACTTGGATGCTCAAGTTACGATTGAGGTTGTCATTCCTCAACGTTTACATCGTACTATTATGGGAGCTCGTGGCTTTAAGGTGCAACAAGTGACTACAGAACATGATGTAAACATCAAATTCCCCGATCGCGATGCCACCGAACCAGTTGAAGGTCTTGAAAATGGTACCAATGGTACAATCGATGGTGTAGCTACCGACGAACCCATTCGTCATTGTGATATCATTCGTATTACCGGCCATATTGATAAATGCAATGCCGCCAAAAAGGCTCTCATCGATCTTGTGCCCATAACCGAAGAAATAACAGTACCTTATGACCTTCATCGCACTATTATTGGTCCCAAAGGTGCAAATGTGCGCGAATTTATGTCCACCTATGATGTACATATTGAATTACCACCCAGCGAAACTAAATCTGATACAGTTAAAGTAACTGGTACCCCTGCTCATGTTGCCGAAGCCAAAAAGGCTTTGGAAAAAATGATTGAAGACCATGAAGCCGATCGTGCTGATCGTGAATTGCGTTCGTATAATTTACAAATCGAAGTTGATCCCGAATACCATTCAAAATTGATTGGTAAGCGAGGTGCAGTCATCAATAAATTGCGTGCCGCTCACGATGTAAACATTTCCCTACCTAAACGTGGTGATCCTAATCAAAGCATCATTACTATAACTGGCTATCAAGCCAAGGCTGAGGCAGCTCGCGATGCTATTATGGAAATTGTCGGTGAAATGCAAAATTTGCATCGTGAAGTGATCGAAATTGACAATCGTGTTCATTCGCACATTATTGGCCAACGTGGCAGAACAATTCGCAAGCTGATTGAAGATTACAAGGTATAATTAAAATGTTTAATTTTTTAATTTGATTTTTTCAGCTTATTTTACAATTTTGTTGTCTATTTAAAACGTTAGGTTGACATTAAATTCCCATCGCCTGAAGAGGCCAAGAATAATCCCGATGCAGTCACCATCATTGGTAAAGAAGATGATGTTGAAAATGCTAAGGAAGCCATTCTTAATATGGCAGAAGATTATACCCGTGACTATTTGGAAAACTTGCCACCTTCTCCACAACCCCAAACAGTGGGAACATTCTTGTCTGCCGGTAATACCAGTACCAATGAAAATGGATTCGTTATCAAAGATGCTCCTTGGGAAAAAGCCGATAAAAAATCAGGAAAATCAGCACCCAATACTCAATCCCAAGAAGATTTTCCTGCCGTAGGAGGGGCACCCGTTGCCTCTGCTCCCATTACTTCGGTATGGGGACCTAAAAACTAAACACTTTAAATAATACGAAAACTAACTAACAACAACTATGAAACATCATTTACATACACACACGAAGTAGGTGTCAAAATCTTGAAGGTTGTCAAATATTTAAAAACAAAATAATATTTTTATTAAATGAAAACAAAAAGCATGATGTATAAAATAAACTAAATAACAAAAACAAACATGTAACTTAAACTCCAAACAACAACAAAAGACATTCATTTAAAAAATTTTCCTTCAAAGTTCTATTATTTAAATTTGTAGTTAATTTTTGAACATATTTAACGAAATAGAAATTCTCAATAATTATTTTTTTTAAATATATATAGTATATAAAGGATAAAGAAAGTAAATTTCTTTCTGAAATAGAACAGAACTCGTACATATATTTGAATTTGATTCGAATAGAGATGTCTACACTGACACTTGTTTCGTGCGCTTCCTTTAAAAATAAAAAAGTAATAAAAATACAATAGTTTTATTAAGATTACACGAAAACAAAACCAACTCAAAATAATAATAAAAACAACATGTAGACAAAAAAGAAAATAATTTTTTTCTATTTAAACAAAAACAAGACTTCAAGATCAAGAAATTTTATTACATATGTATACATATATATATATATATCTACATATATGTATGTATGTACATGAATAAATTTCTTGTAGTATTTTTCAAAATTTTTATTTTAATTCTGTATTTCAAATCAGTAATAGAAAAGAAAGCAAAATCGAGTTGAGTTCTACATAATTTATATAAATAACGATGATGCCAAGTTTACACTTAAACAATACATACACATACATAAAAAAAGATCATAACAAAAACTACAAAAACATATATCATAAAGAAAATACTAAAAAATTATTAACAAAAAAAACGAAAAACAAGATATAAACATAATTTTTATATAAAAAAAAATAGTAAAGCAAAAAAATTGTCAAAATAAAAATTAAAAAAAAAAATATTTTTTAAAGTAAAAAATTATATACATATATAATATTGTTTGTCAACGTTTATTTTGTGAGTAACTATTATTAATTTTTCTGAAAAAATATACCTATATATACATATATATATGTATATGATTTAAATAATCATTTATAAATTATAATACGAAAAACATATGCCTTTTAAAAAGTCATCCTCCTTTTATATGAAGAAAATTTATACGAATTTCTTTTGAAAATTCTAAATATTATCTTTTTTTTTCTTTGTTTCCATAAAAATAGAAAATTTATTAAATAATAAATAAAAACGTTTAAAAAATCATGCTTTTATTAGTTTAATATGTGCAATTTTTTCTTTTTCGTTTCAAAATGTTTTCTGTCTATTAAAAAAATTGTACTTTGTTTAATTTCTAAAAATTATTAAAAGCAATTTTTTATAAAAATATAAAAACTTATTATTTTTATTTTTTGTTTAATCTTAACTAAATTTATTACAAAAAAGATATAAAGAAATATAATTGCATAATTTTTTAATGAAAAATTTTTACTATTTTTTCAAAAACTATAATAAAAAATAAAAAAAATGTAAATTTAAGTTGTTTTATTTTCAAATTGCGGAGTAGTTTTTAGATTTTATTTCTATTTTTTTAAATAAATTGGTTTTGTATAATTATTTGAAATGTTTGCAGCAGAAACAACTCTAATTTACTGCTGTAAAAAATATGTTTAACTAACCAAGTTTCTTTCCACCTAAACTAAGGTCTGCATTGCAGTAGGTCCTAGGATAATGGCAAGGTCATCTGTTGTTGCCTACAAACATGTGTACATTTTTGATTGTGTAGTGATGAGGAACTTTCTTAATTTTTGAAACTGGAAAAGTCGGGATTTAGCACAATATTTAGGTACGTAGGGAATGGATACAAGGTTTAAGTTGTCTTGAAAATCCTATCATCATTTAAGATAATGGATAAAAAAAACGGGAAAGCAAATCGGGATTGGTAAGCAAAAAAGCTTTCTCAATTATCGTTCACAAACAACCACACGGTGAACAAAAAAAAAAATGCACAAAAATATACCTAGTTTTAGATTAACTAGATAGGATCGAAACCTATCTCCTCATATTATTAAGTTAATTTTAAAATGATTGTAAAATTTTCTTTAAAAAACAAAAATGAGCAAAAATTATTAATATGGAGGGAAACTTAAAAAAAAAAATATTAAGAATCAAACATTTTCAATCCGATATTGTAAGTTTAGGTGACCATCTAACCTTCCACGATATTTTAAAAATGCAGTTGCAATCATGTAATCAATCAAGCAACTCTTTAATAGTTGTTTAATATGACGGTAAATGTTTGTTAAATTATTTTTTTTTATAAATCATTTATTAACTTATTACAGTTATTTTTCGTTTTCCTCTACATCCAATTAGATTTTTGTTTGTGACCTGTCAACCCTAAAACAAATCCATATCGAAATGTGTTTTCTTATCGATTGTAGTTTGCATGCGGCCATCGCTAATTACAACTGTCATCACTTATTTTTCGACAACAGTGAGGTTCACTTGTGCTAAGAGGAAAAATATACACATTCTTATTTTACTATTTAAAATTAAGAAAAAATACACTATTGCTTAATATTTTTCGCATTAATATTTGCAGAAATAATTAATAAATAACAATAAACAAAATTTGATTTTTATACAACCAAATGGAAGACCGTAAGTAAAAGAATTTTTCTTTTGTCTTAAAATTAATTGTAGTGCTCCAGGTTGTTTTCTTGTTGCAAATGAAATTATTTTTTCTCTTCTTGGGTTTTGATTTAATAAAATCTTTTAGTTATTTAAAGGATAGAATTTATATCACTTTATGCAATATTTTGTTTAAAAAAAAGAAAGAAGTGACTCATTTGTTTTTTTTATTGGAAGTTGTGATTTGTTCGGCATATCTGTCGGCAACAGAAGGGTTTTGCTGCCCACTTGCATATATAAGTATGTTTGAGGCCGCACTTCTTTTAATGTGATGTTTAAATTTTTCATTATCACAATAACAACTTTTTTACAGATTTAAATACAAACAATTAAAGCATAAAATTTAAAGTTTTGACGTGGCAATTGTATATGTTGCATCTATCTTTTTAACATACATATAAATTTGTATATGTAAGCATGTCTACATTAAATCGCAATTGTTTTGTTTTTGTTATTACAATTCTTGTCATTGTTGCTGCTATAGTCCTAATGGCGACGAAATTATTAGGGAATAACGGCCCGGTGGGTATATATTATGGAAAGTTAATAAATAGGAATGCTTTGTATGTACGTATATAGAAACGATAGGTTTTATGATGATATTTCTTGTTTGTAATTGGTTATTCTATCAATATAGTGATGATTGTAGCTGATGTAAAAGCACAACAGCTAGTCATCAATTTAACTAAATTGTTTCCTCTATTAAATGAAATGCCTGATTATTATATTTAAATAAAAGGCGTATTTTATTGAGGGACTATTAAAATATGTCAGTTCATCAATATGAGGCCAAAGGTCATTATGCATATACATATATCAGAATGTCAAACATTCAGGCAAGAACAGTGTACTTTTACGAGGCTCAGTATCAGGATAAATTTGAAAATTTTGCTTTGTTTTTAATCAGTTTGCTATAATCTACGAATCTAAAGAAAGTCGGTCCATGGGAAGAAGAAAATATAGTGTAATAATTCAGAAAGCATTCATTTCAAAATCTAGAAATATCTTATATTTTGATTCATTTTTTGATTTTGATTTGATTTTTATTGTACCACAATTATTTGGGGTCAACTGCGTTCCTAACATTTGATAAGGCCCTATTAACAATGGTCTCCCGATATGAGATTATGAGATTTTGTATTAAAATTTTTCTAAAAAGAATTTAAAATTTTTAATAATGCACGTCCTTATTCGTAACTAAATATGTTGTAACAAATTAGAGAATTGTCTTTTTTAATTATTGTACATTAACGACATGTTTCTGTAAGACGAACGATTTCGGGCGAACGTTTTGTATATATACATATACATACGTTCATTTGTAATCGTTCGTTTTACAGAAACAATTTGAATATTTTGTGTCGATGAAAGCTTTATTAAAAAAAATTTTTAAAGATATGTTTTCGCAAGACAAACCATTTCCGACACAATTTGTACAAAAATAACGCAACATCAATCATTCATTCAATTTTTGAATAATTGAGTTTGAATTTTAAATTTTTCATGCAAATTATCGATTGTCTAAGATTTTTTCTTCACCTTTCAAAGACAACCGGTAATGTTATCAATTTCTATTCGATTATTCAAAAGGATGTAATCCTTGCGTCTTTTTGACATAACACGGACCGAACATTAACAGTTAAAAACGACTTGTTTTATCAAGCGAATCAAACAGAAATTAAAAACTACTCATAAATAATCTAAAAACAATATAAAGATAACATATTTGCTTGCTATAGGCATTACATTTTTAGTTTATATAGTTTTTACAATTTATTATGGTAATTATATTGGATTCTTTCGCAAGAGAACGAAGTTTTGTGGCCTCTAATAACAATCTATAATTTGAAAGTCATTTATTTATATACAAAATAGCGTAACAAAACTAAAAAGAGTCTTTAAAAGGTTTAACTCAATAATTTTGTTAATACATTAGTTAAGCAGGTAGTAGAAGTTTAAGGACGTGCTCAGTAATAGTGGAAAATACAAAAACACTCAGAGGCTATGTTATCTATTCAGTTTTCGGCCTGGAAAGTTGATACATATATTTACTGTGAAATAAAAACTGCATTTGCAATTTGCTTTTATTTATCTATATATTGCATTCGATAGTCATTTTATAAATTAACATGATCATGATTAGTGTGATCATAATTTGTTTTCTTATTTTTATAGTGTTTTCTAGTGTTTTAGTAGAGGCATCATAATCTTCATTATTTAAGTGATTTGGGGTTTTGTTTGTTGTGGCTACGATTATGAAAGCATAAGATACAGAACATACAGCATTCAATATAAAAATGCTGGTGATTTGTGTGTGCGTGTGTGAGTGTCAGTTTGCTAGTGTATGGTAGTGTTTAGCCAACTTCAAGTTTGTTTATGTGGAGTCTTATACCAACAAATGGTTAATAGCAAAAACTTATTGCTGAAAGTATTAGTGAGCATTTTTTATTTTTTTGTTAACTCATACAGTTTCTTAACGTACTACTGAAAACGTTTTTAGTGTAATGTTGGCTACGACGACATCAAGAACGTGGAATAAAAAAAGCAAAAGAAATAGAAATATTAAATACCAAATATACAGTCATATATAGATCAAGTTTATGTCTCTCAATTGTCTAAATAAAATACAAATAATTTAAATTAGTCTTATTGGTGGAATTAATAAGTGAAAAAAAACTTCAACAACTCTATTTTAAATGATAAAAAATGTTATTTTAAAATGTGATAAATATATGTACTAAATTCGTCTTGTAACAAAATTATATATTTTTGTACAATGTTATTATAGCATGATCAAATTAGAAAGTTTTTTTAATGGTGAATTTTACGCTTCACAAAGGCTTTGTAATCAACAACAAAGAAAAAACAAAAATATATAAGTTATTGTTAACAAAACTTTATATGTATAACAACACACTAGCGTAGCAATGAAAAAATTTCATTTGAAACCGCAACACAATGTCCGATTCTGAACCAGTTAGTTTAGAATTTATTGAAGATCCATATTTGCCCAAATTAGATGATGTCGCGACACCTTCACTGGATTCCTATAGTCTCGATTGGAATGATGAAACAGATTTATATTTACGTAATTTGACACTTGATCAAATTTTCTATGACACGGATTCCGATTATACTAACCAATTAGAACTGCAAGCAGTCGAAACTGAATTTATAATTTCTAAATTAGCTAATCAATCGCCGTCAATGTCTATAGCAAAACGTTTTCGTTTGAAATTTTTTGCTAAGCGAACTATGCGTGATGTTAAAGTGACTTTTGTTGATTTTTCTAAACCTTATATAGCCAAAATATCGAGTAGTGAAAATTATAAGAAATTTTTAAATATTGGTTCACCTGGAAGTGTACCAGCAGGTAGCAATAAAATAGTCAAAGGTAAATGTCAACTGAATATAATATATTAGTTATACAATATAATAATTTAAAAGTGATAAAAATGCCTAAACCTAAACGGTTTCAGTATTTTTTCCACACTAAACCGAATTAATGTTTATTATTCAAATTACCGAAGACCCGGGTACATTTTTGAAAAACAATCAACTTTTTTCTTTTTGTTATTGTATGTTTTTGTATCAAGTACATATGTTTAGAAATATACCCAGAGAATTCAATATAGAAAGGCATACGATGAAATAAAGAAAATAAATTATTTCTAATTAACTTTTTAAGTCTGTATTTTAAACCTTAAAAATTGATGCCAGTAAAAAAATGACGGGCTGAAACTAATTTGCAATAAATTTACTTTACAATTTATTTTGGTTTATATGCTTTCATTGCTTAAGTGGGTATAATGGCTACTATTTTTCATATATAAAGTAATAACTTACATATGTATACCTTAATAAAATTTATGTTTTAAGTTACTCTTAAAAAATGTAATTGTTTTTAATGCATTTATATTTAAATTAATCTATTTAATCATTTATTTTATGCTTACGTATGATGGCTTAGTATGTAAGTACATATCTTCAGGATACATTTATTTACAATATTAAATATATGTACGTGTATCTTAAAATTTTATTAATTGTTTAAATTATTCATTTATTTTTGTAGATAATACAGGAAATACTTCTCCAGCCGCTTCTGTAGCATCGGCTGATATTGCAGCTGAGTTTGCCGCTTTAACTGTCGAAGAACAGGAAAGACAAAGAGCTGAATGGAGTCAAGTAAGTCTTGAAAGTGAGTTTTGTAAGTCTTCTCTAAAATCTAAATTTTACTTTTTTTTTTAAAGGAACTTGCCCGCGTGGAAGAAGAAATCAATACATTACGTACCGTATTGGCTTCAAAAACACGTCATGCATCTGATCTCAAACGCAAATTGGGCATTACAGTATGGAAAGAAATAACCGATGACATGAATCAGGGTCTTAAAAACGTTAAAGAGAGTACAGTGTAAGTAAATAAAAAAAAAACGATAAGTAAATTCTACAGTGATACAATGGTAAAAAGCCCTTTGGGACATGATTTCAAAATATACTTTGAATGCTATTATTTGATATGGTCCCAATATGGTTGTCTACATAAAATTTTTAATATATTATTGATTTTGTATTATTTTTATTTCTTTATTATTTGTTTTTTTTTTTTAAGTTTTCAAACTGTCGAACAAAGTGTTGGTAATTTTACAAAAGCTGTACATGATGCTCCCATGTAAGTAATTGTGTTAAAATGATTATGGCGAAAAAAAAACTTAATTAAACATTTCAAAGAAATTTTACTAACAATTTTAACACAATAACTTCCACTGCAATAATAGTTTTAACATCTTTACTTACACTTTAAATTATTTACAATATTAAACGAATTTCCTTTTTTTTAATGCTATGTTAATGTAAAAAGTTTTAACCGTATTTATATTTTATTTTTTAGATTTCAACGTACTGAATCTGTATTGAAATCGACTGGTGAAAAAACAGCCTCTGTTTTTGGTAGTATTACTAGTGGCATTTCTTCGAAATTTTCGCAAATGAAAAATTCTGAATCAATGAGATCCATAGAGGAAAAAGTTGGCTCAGCCTATGAGAACGTCAAAGTAAGCTATGAACACAACAATTTTTTGTGCCAATCTCATGCGGTAACTACAAATTTATGTTTAAGAATATATTTCTATTTTTTTTTTAACTAAAATTGTTATACAAACTAAAAAGCACACTTTTTTCACAATAGTTTAGTTATATGCTGACTATAATATTCTCAATATAATACTCCATATCTTGTAGGCGAAATTAGAAGTTTAAAGCGAAGTTTTGTTGAAATTCTTTGAAATTAAATTATAAACCGTTTTATGTTGCGTTTTTGAATAGTTCCCCAAATAATTTGTAGGATTTTCGGAGAGTTATGCTATTAAGAATTTTCACATCCCATATTATCTAGTTTTTTTGACATTGAAGTAAATTATAGGGATTCTGTATGCTAAACTATTAAATTAAATAGAGCGCGAAAGAATTTAACAGTTTTCTACAGCGGAAACAAATTAAAGCAAATATATAATTGTAAGGAAATGTTTCGGATTAACCACGCCTAATATATGATGGGGTTTTTAGAAACGATATCCTTAAAACGATTATTTAATTTAAATTGCTTTTACACTCAGTGGAACTGTAATTAATTTGTTTTATTCGAAATAGATTTTTATTTCTGTACGATGAAGGATCATATTTTAATAGCATGCTTTTACACACACATTCACATTATTTGTAGAATTAAAATATTAAAATTGTTTATTAATATAAAATATGTATAAGTTTTAATATCATTTATTTCAGGGAAAAGTAACTACTTCACGTTCTGGCTCTGTTAGCAGTTTCCCAGATGAACTTCACCATGAAAACAATTCGTCCGCTTTAAACACTCCTTAAAACAATGGCATTGACGAGTATTCATAAAGTTTTATAAAAACTATATAGTTTTAATAAATTTCAAGAATTCTATTCAATTTCAAAAAAGAAAAAAAAAAGTTCATTAAAAGTAAAAAAAAAAAAAATAACACGCACGCAGGCGCGCTATATAATATGATAAAGAGTAGTAAGAAAGAAAAATTGCGATTAAACTAATTTGATTGGAAAATATTATCGGATACGCATACTTACTTTGGATTAATAATTTGCAATTTATACAACATAATAATATAGTAATTAAAATTAAAACATTAACTACATTTGTTATATTTTTGTAATAATTATAAACGTATGCAACGAGAGTTTCTTAAACATGAATATTTGGCATTATATTTCATACACTAAAACATAAAATAAGCCATTTAAACACTTGTATTATTTATTTGAATTATTCATTTTCTTTCTATCTTACTATAGTTTTTTAGTCCACCAATTGTAAAGAAATTGTTATGATAACACTGATACAAACATTATTTTTCTTCACTTCTTCGTTGTAAACTAAAAACTAATGTGGTAATGAAAATATTTCAAATTCCTTATGAAATAAATAGAATTACATTTTTTGTTGTCATTGTTTGGTTATTATCTACATCCAAAATTGTATTAATTACTGTAAAATAGAAAAAAAAAATACAAATTTTATACGGAACAATTCATTCCATTCATAAAATTTTGTGATAAATTAAACATTTTATTTTTCTCGTGGAAGCTTGGATTATCAAACAGTTGTGTTTGTTTACCTACTATTTAAATTGTATTTGAAAATTCTATAATAAAGTAAAATTTTCAAAAATAAAACGAGTAGGTAAGTGAATACAAAGAAAAATTTGAGAAATAAATACTGCGCCCTTTTTGAAATTGCCTTTAAAAATAATACACAATAAAATTATAAGCATGCTAATTTATATTAATAATGTATGTCTACTTCTATTACAAGAACAGAAATAATAAAATTCTATTTATATATGTAAAAAATAATCATAGAAGTGTTTTCAATACATAACTGAACTTTAAACAAATTTTATGAAACTTGGAACGCCGATAGCTTATAGAATATAAATATACAAAATTATATATAAAACGTTTCACTTGTTTGTCGATATTAGTAACTATATATATAATCCCATTAATAAATCACAGAGTTCTGAATAGTTGAAAAACAGCAATAAGGTTACTTACGGAGATTTAAATAAGAAAATTATAGCACTACATTATTGTAGTGCTTATCAGTTTACACCACTTTTAATTATATCCCCAACTTCCAGAAGTCGCATAAAATTAATGGCATCTACAAATACACTACTAAAGCCTCTAAATATGTTGGAAAACGTATGCCAATTACGGAGTCGACCCAAAACTTAAGCTTTAACTGGCATTATAAAAGACTTCTTATTTTAAGGCTTATGTCAATGTTGATAGCTGCTTATGTCAAAGTTGACAGCTGCTTATGTCATTGTAGATTGTATATCTACCTGCCGATGAACAAGTAAAATTCATGGCTTCTTGAAATGCAACAAAAAAAAACGATCAGAACTAAAACCGATTCTTTATATAGTTTGATGACATCTATTTATTCCCAAATAACATTTTGACATCAAGAAGGACTGTTAGTTAGGCCGGCAACTGGCAACGCAATTGTAGTTCAGTTGCCATCCTCAATTACACTTTAAAAAGTATTGGCAGCCCGCCCTATTAAATGCATGCCGTTGATAAATCATTAGTGGCTCTGTACTGTTTTAATCAGCTGGAGAATTTACAACGACGTCTTGTATTTTTGTTATTCTTTAGATATAGTGTTTACAAAAACAAAGAGTGGGAGAATTATAACATTTTTGCTTTGTTTTACCAACGATAATTACGTTGAAACTTAATTATTATAAAAAAGTGAAATCGTCATTATTTTTTTATTAAAATAAACTTTACAATACTGATACATTCGAACGTGATATACAATTATAAATTTTCTACGTATTTCTTGAAACAAGAGGTCATAACAGAAACAACAGAAAATTATCTGCTGTTTTTCGCTGTTTACGTCTCCCACCCGCTAGTGATATTTTTGTGCTTATACACATTGCTAACAAATTGCACGTCATGTCTCAAGTAGAATACAAGTATATTTGGTCCATAGAACCGGCGCCAAGTGCTGTGCTACGCTCTACTTCTTCCCCACCGACTCAGGCAACAACCGCAACAACGAACGTTTTAAGCTCATTAAAAAATACCAAAGAAACCTATTTGGAAGCAGTGCGCATATTGTTAGTACTCTTAGATAATGTCCTTAAATATCCAAATGAAACAAAATACCGTTCCATACGCCTTGAAAATAAATCAATTAAAGAGAAACTGCTCTCTTTGGAAGGTTGTAGCGAGCTGTTAACAGCAATTGGGTTTAAAAGGACTGCTAACGAATTTTCTTTGCCATTGGATGCGTCTCTCGATTTGTTACGTGCATATCGTGATGCTTTAATAAAACGTCGAGACTATTGGCTTAATTATAATCAAGAAATTACCTCAGCAGGTTAGTCAGTTAGTTATTTTTTATTATTTATACTATCATGCATTTAATTAATGCAATTTTCATAAGCAGTTAAACCCAAATCAACAGCGATGACTCAAAATAAAGCCGAAGCATTAAAACCAATCGAAGCATCCAGACCTTATAAAGAACGTATAACACATCCCAGGGTATTGGTAAGTTGAAAGTAAACTATTATACATTATCAGAATAATTTCATTAAATGATAACTTTTATGGATTTATCAATGCTTTATTGCTTTTGCTATTTATGATTTATTATTATTATTTTTGTTTTTATCTTTCTTATCACTTATAATTTCCATTTGAATAAACGTTTCTTTAATTATGGACAGTTAGCACATAATATTAGGGCTTCGTTTAAAAAATAGAAACAAACATGCGAACAACTAAGTAAAAAAAGAGTTATTGCTATAAAAAGAAACATTAATTTTTGTCCTTTGACCTTTTCTTTGACATAATCTCTATTTATATTTATTTTAGCGAACGTCCAATAGTTTTTTACAATCCTTAGAATTGTACTCAGACTCTGTAATGCAATATGAAGATGAAAAACTTCTTGCAGTTGGTCGTGAACTTATACCAATCGACGATTTAACACAGAAGGCTAGTGAAAAACTAATGGCCCTGCAAGAAGATGAAGCCATTAATGAACAGGAGGCGTCAAATTCAACTGCGAAAAAAGATTACTGCATTCGAGATTTGATACTGGTAGAACTTGTAAATTGGTTTAACACTGAATTTTTTGAATGGGTTAATAATTTGCCTTGTAAAGTATGTGGCAGCGAAGACATTAAACTAAAACGTACCCAAACAGAGGGTGATTGTCGTGTGGAAGTTGGTATATGTTGTGGCCAAGAAACTAAATTCCATCGTTACAATGATATAGCTCAACTATTACTTTCGCGTAAAGGTCGCTGTGGAGAATATGCAAATTGTTTTACATTTTTATGCCGCTGCTTAGATTACGATGCTAGAATAGTACATTCTCTATTCGATCATGTTTGGACAGAGGTAAATATAATTACATTTAAAAGATTAAATGATTTTAAAAATTTATTTTTTTTTATTAAAATCGAAGGTATATTCTGAATCCCAATTACGATGGTTACATGTAGATCCCTCAGATAATGTAGTAGACTCACCCTTAATGTATCAACATGGCTGGAAACGTAATATTGATTATGTATTTGCCTATTCATGTGATGACATACAAGATGTTACTTGGCGGTATTGTAATAATCATAAAGAAACATTAAAGAAAAGACGATTTTGTTCTGAAAATGAATTAATAGAATCGATTATAACGATACGGAAGAAAAGACAAATGCATTTAAGTGATGAACGTAAAAAGATTTTGAGTCAACGTTGCATGTTGGAATTAATTGAATTGACAATAGAACGGTGAGTTTATTGTTTTTATTACAAATAAAAGTTTTTGACAAGATTTCATTTGATTTTTTAATACAGTCCGCCTACAGAGAATGAACTGAAAGGTCGTAGTTCTGGCAGTCTTACATGGCGTCAATCACGTGGTGAACATACTTTTAATGATGTGAGTATTTTATCTTGCTTAGCTTTTCATAATGTGTTATTATATTTTTTAACTTTAAACAGATTTATGTCTTTACATTAACTGAAGCTGAAATCGAGCAAAAACAATTTAATTTACGGTATTGCTGTTCAACAGATACCTATGAGCGTTACATAAAAGACGAATCCGGTATGTGCCATCCAATTTCTAGTCACAAAACCTGGCAGAGTTGTCAGTTTTCTTCGAAAAATATTTTGCGTAAAGTTGAACGTGATTGGAAAATGGTCTATTTAGCACGACAAGAGGATAGTGACTATGCTGAAATTGTTTGGAAATTCAATTTTGCAAAAAGCAACTTAAAAGTCAAAAACTTTAAACTGATGTTGGAAAAGAAAACCTTTGGTGAGGGTCAAATTGAAGTGATATATCGTGATAGCAAAAATGATGGTTGTATTGTAAGTACCTTAGAAAATTGTCAAGAGTTTGAAATTTGTGCCAAATTATCGGGAGGCAAAGGTGATGTATCTTGGCAACATACACAGTTGTTTCGCCAATCATTAAATTCGAATGAAAATCTGTTTGATTTACAAATTGAATTGATGTGAATGAACTTAACACAATTATTTAGAAAATTTTCTTCTGCGATTCCATTACAATATAATAATATATTGTGAAACTATTTATTATCAATAATAAAAACATAGAAGTATAAAGTGTAACTTTATATTCTATAAATAATTGCATGTATATATAAACCGACATGAAAGAATTTATATCAAAGTAACTGAAAGTTTCCTTTTACAATTTTGTCAATGAATTTGGTATTATTTTAAATATAAGATTTATAATATACTATATATTAATATTCGATTGCAAAACTAGGTTTGTATTCACGACTGCAATTTTCTTAAATAAAAATATGCTATTATTGTAAAATTAGCTTACTTTTTTATTTTGTTTCAGACTGGTGATATTGCATTTATAAGCCTTTAAAATGAGGTATAAACAACTGCCTAAAGCTCTTTCCTTTGTCCTAGATCTTGTAATTTCTTCTCAAAAGTTAGTTGCTCAAAACTTCAAAAATCGTATATGCTGTAATATTCACAGAAATTCAATTATAAACTAAACTTTCGGTTTTGTATTTCAATATTGACCCGCTCCTATTAGAAAACCACTTTCTTTTACTTTTTTTTTTCTGTTAAATTTGAATTTAAAAAAAAAAATCGTTTTTAACAGTTTCTTAACACTGTAATATCACCTATACAAAAGATGAACGTTATGAAACTGTAAGTCATATTTAATGTGGCAACTCTTACGCATTTGTTTATGTGCCGACCAAAGTGAATTTATAACAAGTGACCCCGAGGAAACAGCTGACTGGTCTTGGGCTGTCAAAATTTGTGTGTGTTTGTTGTGCGTTTGTGTGTTGTTGTTAATTTTTTTTTTCTTTTCCATTTTTTTTCTTCCTATTTTGACATCCGAATGGAAGTTTAACAAAAACAAAATGCGTGTTGTTTTTGCATTGTTGTACTTGTTGTAGAGTTACGGTTACCTTATTGAATTTGCCTTGGTGCCGACAATTATTTCGTTTAGTTAAATTATTAAGAAAAATGGACGCAAGTCTTGAGCACCATTTAAGAAATGAGTATTGTACCACTCGTTTAAAATACAGGCAAGGCAGACAATTGAAAGCAGTTAAGGTAATAAATAAACATAAAATTATCCAATGAATTAAGATTTTAGTATACTTTAATAAATTTCCCTCAAGGTCTACACGGTGGCAAATGAATCGCAAAATTTACTGATATTTGGAGTGCCAAAAATAAATCTACAGCAAGAGCTGAAACAACGTTTGTTAAAATTTGGTAAGTTTTATCATGTACGCAACATTACTACGGATATATTAGCAAAACAAATGGACGTGGAACAATTTACGGAAGTTTACTGGGTTAAATTTCATAGAATATTTGATGCGCGTAAATGCAAACGGTTTTTAGATGCGAAAGAGTTTTATGGCGGTATTTTGCACATTTCCTATGCCCCAGAATATGAATCCAAGGAGGAATTAAAGGAAAAGTTGAATCAAAGAACATTTGATGTAAAAAAGTGCCTTAAACGTAATGAAAGTTATAATAAAAGGAAAAGAGAGGATCGCAGTTGTACAAAAACAAACTGAAATATATATTTTTTTAATTCTTTTTTTCTTTGACATCATAACAATGCACTATAATCGTATGTAAAATTTTATTGCATTTTTGTCTACATATTTGTTTTACTAGTCATAAAGTATTTCAAACTATTTTGTCTTACGCCAGTCATGATACATCGTTAGGAATGGAACGCGTCTTTGCCATAACTCCATGCCATAATAGGCCCAGAAACTGAAAAAAGTAATTTAATATCATCTGTAGGTATATATTCGTATATATAATTGTTAATCAACTCACAGTCCAAATATTGCTCCTCCTAAATGGGCAGCATGATCAAAGAATTTCCAGCCCATAATACAACCAGCAAAATCAATGCCCATTATTACTTTAATGGCGGAACCGGCAGAAAATGTAAACATTGGTAAAAATAAGACACTTAATTGTGTATCAGGATATTGTGCACATACATAAGCTAAAATTGCCATAATGGCACCGCTCTGAAATTGAAAACTTGAACATTAAATAAACAATTCTTTTGTTTAACTCGAAATTTAATTACCGCTCCAATAGAGAGGCCTGCTTGTACTGTTAAAGCTTTATATAACACACTAGTCAAGCTAGCTATGACACCCGCACTTAAATATACTGCCATAAATTGCTCTTTGCCTAAGGATAATATAGCCGCATTGGAAAAGCTATGTAAAACATACATATTGGCAAACAAATGAAACGCTGAGTAATGACTAAATGTGGACAGAAGCATGGGCCAACAGATAGTGCCTATAAGAAAATATTACTATTAATTATGGTCTTCTGTATTGCCGTTTATTGAGAAATTATACTTACGTGCCGCAGGATTTGAACAAAAATATTTCATCATAGTTCCTCTTAAAGCTGGGACTCTCCATAGGCCAAATACTAAAACATTCAAAGCACATATAGGTGCGAACACCTTTTCTCCTGGCGACAAACGGTCCCATAAACGATTTATATCACGTTTTATATTTTCCCAAGAATCCTCGTCACTTTGTTTTCTTCTCAGCCAACCCAATTTGGCTTGCCGTGCTTTTTCCAACATCATATTGCGGGTGTTTTCATATTCCAGTACAGTAGCTCCCAGGAATGAACCCAAGCTAAACTAAAAAAAAAAATATAAACATTTTTAATAGAACAATAAATAGGTCACTGCTTGTTTTGATGTTACCGCTCCTGTAAATACTAAAGCTTTGAAGACATTGCCAGAAGGTACTGACCCGCTTGGTGGCTCAAATGGCTGTAAGGCAGGTCGTGAAGAATTTCTAGAGCGCGCCGAACTACGTATCGAACGTAGCATCAACCGTTGATTCAGTGATGTTTGTACTGAAGACGAGTTTAAGCCAATGTGATGCAATAATGAACGATTTGTGGTCTGGCCCAATTGGATTGAGAAATCTTTACTATTGAAATAAACAATCGTTGATTATTAATTTTCCATAGTTCTTGTCGTCGTCAACTTACCAAAACTGATTTTGCCAGGTGCTTCTGAGTCCCAGGCGTAACAACATAATTTTAATATAAATTTAATTTCTAAATTTTTTTTAATTTCTCTGTAATACAAACACACACTGATTTTGACAGCCGAGTTAACAGTTTTATTTCTTTGATTTACAGCTGATTCTTTTGTTGTCGAACAGGCTGACCCATATAATTGTTTTTATGTTTGTTTACAGTGTCAGACGAATAGCCGCTACAAACTAAGTAGTACCAATCCCTGAATCTCCCAAACTTCTTTTCCCTATATCCTCCACTTTCACATCTTCCTCTCCAAAATCCGGAAGCAAATTGGCTGATGGCGTCAAGTGGCAAAAAGGGTTGAAGGTTGTAGGAATCAAAGAGAGTTGTGGCCGGGTGCCCAGCTCGACGTGGTACCACTAAAGGAAGCCCCTGTCGGAATGATTGTCAGGGTCTGGGTTCCCTCTCAAATTTTGGAGGACGAAGCCACACTCCTTGATAAAACTACAAAATGTGGGCTTAAAACGTCCGATTGGACGATTGTGCGCGGCAGTGCAAGATACAAAGATGCTGGAAAGGATCTCTGTATCCAAATAGGTCCGGAATCTCTGCAGTTTCTGCGCCCTTTGGACGGTAAATTCAGCTATGGGGTGGAACAGCTAAGGCTGATCCTGCCATCGAGCAACAGCAGTGAGACCGCAAAAGCTGAAGGTGGTTCAGTTTAATGTATGTGTGCCATTCTAGGGCTGCTGGCGAGGACCTGCTGTTCATGGCTCGTAAGAAACAGAGCATCGATTAGGGTCTAACTTCTACATACTTCTTGTCCTACCAGCAAACGTTAAGTTAAGGACCTGTATATATTTCAGTAAAGTAATTAATGTTCTTCTCTTACCACAGAGATTGCGATTCCGACCTCGCCGTTACAGTATGCGAACGCACTAGCAGCAGTAGCTTGCTGATAGCATCCGCATATCTGTCATACGAAGACAAGGAGCAGCTACCACTTGCCTTCAAGCATCTGGTGCATTGGGCACATAGGAACAGGCGTGAGGTTTTGATAGGATATGATGCCAACGCCCACCACACTATATGGGAAAACACAAACATCAACAGAAGCGGTGAGTCCTTTTATGATTTAATTTTTAACGCTAGACTTATTTTATGCAATAGGGGCAATAGGCCCACATTCTTTAATAAGAAGAGAAAACAGGTCATAGATCTGACGTTAGTGTCGGACGCAGATGTAATTAGGGTCACAAACTGGCGGGTAACTGCTGAGTGTTCCTTTTCGGATCACTACCGAATACTACATTGAGTTCTCACGATCCTACTCTGTAGGAATCCCAGGAGGGCAAACTGGAACAGTTTTAAAAAGCTGATCCAACAGCTACCTTCCTTTGCGGGGACGGGAACAATTGATGTAGCACACATTGAAGAATCTGTCCAGCAACTCACTGGGGAACTTAGGAGAGCCTTTATCAAATCCTGCCCAATTATTCAGCCCCCGCGGGCACGCACGGCACCGTGGTGGTCGTCGGGGCTAAGGCATCTGAGGAAGTAAACGAGAAAAATTTTCAATAGGGCCAAACGGACTAGAGAGGATAGGGGCTGTGCTATATAAGCTGAGTTTCAATTCCGAGAAAAGACAAATGGTTATAGCTAAAAGAGATTAGGTTAGGTTAGAGACGTTTACTTGTCAATGAAGACAAGTACAGTACCTGGAGGTCGAAATTGACCCATTATACAACGTCCTGACCTAAGTTCTGTGAGGATATTGCCTGTACTAGCGAAGCTGCAAGGCTTCCAAAAATCCTGAGGTGCCAGGCTTACCGACAAGCAAACTGTTATCATCTATGTCGAGAACTGATTAATGTTATTGAACAAGATGGTTTTGCAAATAAATAATTGCTATTAGAATGGATAGTAATAAAAAATTGCTAAATTTAAAGTGAAACTTTCACGACATGTGACATGGTAGCAATTTTAATTGTTTGACACAGTCCAGGATAGAAAGAATTGCATTCATTACGATTTTGTTGTCTAAATCGCCGGATTAATGTTTTTTTGGGATATTTCCATTATTTAAATAAAACATGTAAATTCATTTCAAGCAAAGAAAGACAACACTCGGTTGCCTTCATATCAATTATTAATTATAACTTTTGGTTGGCATCTCTCAGCCATCCAGATAGTTGTTTGAAGGTGGAAATGTATTTGAACCTTTGACTAGATACGATCTATTAATAAATTCAGGGTATCTAGAAATCCTTAATTGTAGGTCCTTAAGTGTCGGACAATGATAGAGAACATCTTCTATGGTCCTCTATACTTTTTTGATTTTGCTCAACATACGGGCACGAACACCAATAGACCAGTTTCTTGTTATAACTGCTGTGAGGTTCCTTAGATGGACTCTGTGTTGAAATAGGACCAAGTAATCCCGAAACAGCATCGAAAATTTGACTCATTGAAGATGCACATACAAACAGGCATGTGATATTAGCAGATACCATAAAAAGTAAACGATATAATGAAACTGATAATCGAACTACAAATAACCTGTAGTATACATATTTACCTTTATGTTGTGTAGGAAATAATAAACAATCAACTGTGGCTATCCTTTTTAGTTTTAGTCTTTTTTTTTATTTTTTTTGATAATTAAGAAACTGTAATTTCAATAAACTTAAATAATTTATCAATCTTCTCCTCCAATTAGTTTTTTTTTTTTTTGTTAATTCATGAAAAAATTATTTTTAAATTCACAATTCTGCGAATTGAATTTATGGTTTTTTGTGTTGTTTTATTTTATACATTTATCATTTGTTTATTATAATAAAATATGATTTTATTTTAAATTTTCTTTTATTATATGTATGTATATTTTTTATCATGTGTTGTTTTTTTTGTATGGACAATTATAAATATGTATATTATTATTCTTTTGTTTATATATAAATTATATGCATAATCTTGTTTTTTTAACTCTCTTTTTCCCATGTTAAGAAAAGTGAGCTGCGTGAAAAGTAAGAATTTTTTTTGTAAAATTTTTTTTAATTTTTTTTTTGTCTCACATAAAAATTTATATTGACTTACAAGCAATATTTGAATATATTTTGAATGTTCTATATTCTGTGATATTTTAAGGGTATTATTCTTTTGATTTAATGGCTTTGGTTTGAATATATTATTACTCTCTTTGCTGTGTAAAAATTTAGTGTAAAACATTGGTTTTTTTATTTTTTTAATTTTTAGTAGTTTTCCATTACTAAGGAAGCAATATTTGCCAAGTTAGTTTTCAATTAAAGAAAATCAATTAAATTAAATTAAATAACAACAAAACACAAATGTTTACTACACTTCTAAGTCAATGGGTTGAAGGGTGATTTAGTTTTTAAACTTATTTAAAGAAAATTAAACACACTGAATAAATATTTGTGCAACATTTAGAACATTTTAATCAGTAGGATTTTTTATTTGACTTGAAAACTTAATAGTATACGTACAAATACATCGAATTTTGAAAAAAATATTTATTAAAATTATTTACTTACCATTTACCTAAATGTAGTTTTAAGTCGTATTTAAAATAACCAGCTAAGCTAATCGCTTTGCTTGGTAGGTTATTTTAAATATAATTTCTTAAATATTGTATATCATTGGAAACCTGTTCTGTAGCATTTTAATGATTTTCTTGTTGGTTTTTGTTTTTCATTAAATTTATAAACACTTATAATTTATACACCCAACACTTATGATTGATTATTTTTTATTTAAATTAGAATCTTATTACAAGTCACATTCAATAAATATACACCGAGAATTTAATAAATCAAATTTATAAAATTTTTTTTGTTGCATCTCATCAATATTATTATACAGTCTATTTTAAGTTTCTTCTTTTTACATCTTCTTTCAAGGAAACGCTTTAAAATGAATATAGTACATACACACACATATACAATATATGCAAAAGAAAACGTTGACAAATATTTCCAACCAATTGACTTACATTGTGGAGAATTTTTCAGTTGCCTAAACTGCGGACCTCTTTACCATAGAAGAAACGATTTGTGTAAGTTCATTAACATGCAATCAATAAAATATAGATATATGTATATACAGATAAAATAACACATTGTAGATAGTATAGAGAGGAATGCAAAGAAATTTATTACGAAGGGAAAGTGGAAAAATTTGTGTTTTTTTAAATCAGTCCAAAATTTTAGTTTGCAAATATTAATTTTACATTTTTCAACGTTAATATACACAAAATATGAAAGTTTATAGAAAATATTTTGAAAAAAAAATCATTAATTACACGTTCAATTAATGACGAATCTTTACGTGAAGAGAAAATTTGTGCATATTTTTTCAAATTCTTAGAATTTTTCCACTTTCTTAATAGAAAAAAAAATAACGATAAACATTTATGATAACTCTCATGTTAGGAAAAACAAATATAAATAGCACAAAACTAATAATTCCATATGAATTAATGTATTCATACTTTGCTAACTAACATTGTTATATCAAAGAAAAACTGAAAAGGACATTAAAAAAGGTTTGTTTTTATAGTTTTGTTTATGTTTTAACATAGTTTATTTAAGGATTTAGCGGATTTTTTTATTATTATTATTTTTCATTATTATTGAATAATCATAATAAACGTTAATAGAATAGGATGTGTTGATGAGAGAATGAGAGAGAATTTATGATTTAATTATTTTTTTTTAATACGTTTTCTTTTTTTTCTCTTGTTATTACAAATATAACAAAGACAACAACAAAAGAAAGATTCACGCAGGATGTGAAATGAAATAAGTAAGAACAGACTTAAAATGAAGAACAAAAAACCATAAAAAAAAAAATAAATTTAAAAAAATATATATTTTACGTATAAAAATATTTAACACGTAAATAACTTTGAATTTATTTTAGTTTCTTTTTATTTATTTTTTGTTTGTTTGTTTTTTATATTTTTTTTTAATAATTTTGAAATACAAAAAAAAAAAAAAAAAAAATATTTTAAAAATGAAATGGTCAATCTAAAAAAGAAAGAAAGACAATTTTCGATACAAAATAAAAGAAAACAATTTTGGTTTTTGGGTTTTTTGGTTATTATAAAAAACAAAATTGAAATTATTTATTAAAAAAATAATAAATAATATAATGCTCTGCCTAACAAAAAAAAGAAATAAAATATATAAATGAATTTTTTTATATTTTCTCACAAAATTTTCTGGCTTTTTTTTTTATAAATATATATATATTATTTTTGCAAACAAAGAAAAAAAGTATGTTTATGGTAAAAATATACAATAAGGAAATACATTTTAGTATATAGATCATAAAAACTGACGATGTTTTTTTTTTTCTGTTTGTTTATCTGTTTTGCACTTGTTTTAATTTTTATTGCTAAAAATTGGTTGTTTCTGGTTTTTATTTTTTTTGTTTATTGTAGCAGTTTTGTAACAAAACCAAAAGGTATATTTCGTTTAGGGGGAAGGATTATTTAAACTCAAAACAAATTAGAAGTACTTAGACACAATTTTTATTTTATATATTTGTATTTATTTATATAGGAGAGTGAAAAAACATGTTGACAAAAAATAAGCGTTTCCTATTTACTTTCCTCCACATATGTATAACGCTTGATGTTTCGAGTGTTATTAAAATAAGCCTTCCCCCTTAACTAACTGCTTGCTTTCTTGCTATACTTTATAAATTTTAATTATTCCATTATTTTTTTATAAAGGGGAAAACAACCTGTTCTCTGTTTGCTTTGCAATTTTTTTCTGCTGTTGTTTTTAATATTTCATATTGACCATGTTTTTGTTTTGCTGTTTATTTATTGTTGTTGTTGTTGCTTTTTGATGTTTTAGAAGATCCAAGACTATTGATTTTTCTTTCATAGCTGTTGTTGAATTAAAAGTTTTTATGCTTTTCTCTTTAATTTAGTTTTTTTGTATTTTTTTTAATTAAAATATTTTTGTTTCTGCTGAATTTTTTGGATTTTCTTGTTTTGTTTTAAAAATATTTTTTTTGTTTTAAATTTTGTTGTTGTTTTTTTTTAATATTTCATAGTCATTAAAAAGGAAACAATTTAGTTTGGTTGTTAGTTGTCACCACCTTCCTGTGGTTCATCACCATCACCTTGGGTGTCTGAAGTCCAGAGGGTAAGGTTATCTCTCAACAATTGCATAATAAGTGTTGAGTCCTTGTATGAATCCTCATTAAGGGTATCCAGCTCAGCTATCGCATCATCGAAAGCCTATAGTTGAATTTTGAATAGAAAAATAAAAATAAATCAATTAAAAAAATGTTTCATTTTGTTTTATAAAGAAGCGGCTTATTTCCAAAGATGTATAAAAAGAAATATTTCAAAACACAAGCTTGCTTGTAATTAAACACACCTAAAAAAGTATCATTAGTACATTCATCAATATTTTATGGGTTCAAAATAATTGAAAAAGACATAAATATAGAATGCCTCTCTATAATGTTTGCGATTTTATAAAGAGTTTGTCAATAATTTCAATTAAAAATAAAACATTTTGAACCCATATATCACTTCTTTTTGTTTTTAATTAAAATTAAACACGTTACATCATCAGTTTTATATAAAAAATAATTGGAACAAAAACCATTTCGTTTTTCTTTTGGTATGAAAAATAAAAAAATATGGGCACGGATACGGTAATGAAAACAAGGCAATGTTTTGTTTTGTTTTGGAAAGCATACTTATGTATATAAAAATCAAATATTCTGAAGAGAAATTTTAAGAGCACTAGCTTATTTTAAATAACAAATACGAAATGGAAGTTGGAATGTTAAAGAAGGTTTACTTTTTCAAAACATGCTTATGTTAGGAACTAGCAAGTAATACAGGGGGTTAATAATGTTTCAAAGGATAACAAGCCCAAGGTAATGTGTTATGTTTAAAGGACTTTTTTTAAGGGTTAATAAAAACAATCAGGAATTAGAACACTAAGCAAAAATACAGTATAATTATCACAAGTCATCAATATTATTAGTTTTATTAATTCGTTATTAAAGCCTAGTTTTTAATGGACTTCATTCGTTTTAATCATTCCTTTATTAACATCCAATAAACAGAAAACAAGAACGTATGCGCTCAGCAGTAGCAGAAAATAGTTGGCATAGTAGAAAATTGTATTGAAACCTGTTTAGCTAAATGACAAGCCCGCGCTGGTGAATTGATAATTTCATAATAGAAGACGGAAAAGTTGAGAGCAAGACCTAATCTGATGGGATGTGTAGGTTGCATTTTGTTTTTGGCTATATCGAAAGCCTCCTGATAAGCCTTTTTCGAATCTTCAACCACGGCTATACAATTTTTATTTTTGAGAATAATAAAAAAAAGAAAGAAATAAAGAAAAATTTCAGTCTTTATGTAAAGTTTACAAACGAATTAAGGTTGCAAACGTTTACATATATAAAGATCATTGTCAAAACCTAACTAAACTCTAAAAAGTTATATACAAAAAAAACTGCGACCTAACCTAAAGTGAATAAAGTAGTAAAGAAATACTCTCCCCAATTATAGAAAGATTGACGAAGATGATGTTTTGCGTGTTTAAAAATGTGTTTTAATATTACAATAGTTTTTTGTTGATGTTGTTGTTGTTTTAATTTTTGAAATATTTCATTTATCATCTTATTTTATTGCAACAAATATTAACCTGTTTGGCCAATTGGCAAGCTTTGTCTGGAGAGTTCAGAATCTCATAGTAGAAGACTGAGAAATTAAGTGCAAGACCCAATCTGATGGGATGTGTTGGTTGCATTTTACCCTTGCTAATTTCAAATGCATCCTGGTAAGCGGTTTGGGAGTCGTCAACAACGGCTATTTTTTTATAAATTAATTTTTTTGATGTAGAAAAAAAATTATTTTTAATTTCATGTTTTTTTTTTTGTTTGTTTGTTTTTCATTCTTAATATTTAAATAAATCTTTCAAATAACATTCTAAGTAATTGACATTGATTTATAGAAATGGATTTTCTGTTTTATAAACGTATACTTACTGTTGCGTGCATCTCCTGTGGCTACCTCAGCTAAATACCTGTAATAATCTCCCTTCATTTTTAAATAGAAAACCTTACTTTCTGGATTGCTTGCTTTGGGAATAAGGTATTTGTCAAGAAGACCCTGTGAGTGGATGAAAAAGAAAAAGGATAAAAATATAAATTATCACCATAGAATGCACATTTTTATCTAGTATATATATGTATATGTACACATATATACATTATTTTAATCATAAGTATAGGAATTTGTAAAGCAATGAGTACATATTAAATATTGATTTTTCCTTTGAAGAAAAGTGAACAGTTTAATTACATGTATGCTGTTGTATACTATTTTATCGATAATCATGCTAAAGTAGAGAGAATAGTTTTTTTTCATATTTATTTTGCCATAAGAAGGCGTTAGAAGGATGCATGTTTGGTAAATGCATTCCCTTTATAATCGTTTATTAAGGTCACTCTTGTTATTTGATGGTGGTACATAAAAGGGGTTTAAGAATTAACAATTTTAAATAATAATAATGTGACACTATAACGTATTTAATTAAACGCCCATGTAAATACGTAACGCCTGGCAAAAATCTAATTATTAAAACTGGTAATTATATATGTATGTATATTATATAAAGAAGTATATATATAATGTTCATAAAGCAAAGAATATTTCCTGCCTTTAAAATTTAGGCATATCTCTGCTACAGAATAATTTGTATATTGACATATTATTTGCCATCAATGGCATGTACATGAAAACGTCATTGCTATATCATTTTAAATAGATTTATTGATTTTGAATTTCATCTTCTATTGACACATTTTTCAAATGGAAATGGACAAAACAACACTCTAACGTATACATACATATATAAAATAAAATTGTGAAACCGCATGTATTTTTATCTTTTAACTACTAGCCAATATGTTCAGATTATTTTCTTTTTTTTTCTAAGACCAATACAATATAACAATCTAGAAGAAAAAAATACAGACAATATTGTGGGGCTTATTCGTGTGTATATTTTTAAAACGTTTTTCTTTTTCGATGCAGGAGGGGTGGTGTCTATTTTAATGACGAATATTTTCAACCATAAATGCACACACGTTCAATAATTTCTATACATTTATCATACATACTTGTATAGACGAATATAAAATTTATTCCAATATAATATACATATTATGTAGATATGTGTATAAAATATGTCTAAATATATATTAGAAAATTGTCGGTGGGGTATTTTAAAGTGCTGAACCCTCTTTGCTCAACTGTCAAATAATGCTCAATGGTCAACTTAAACTTAACACTTTGCTGTACAAACTTTATTTTTGTGCGTTTAAGTATAGTTTTCTTCAACTTACCAAGACTTCATAACAGATTTCCCTAAGTTCTTTCTCCACACGTTCTCTGTACTCGCGGGCGAGCTGTTGTTTTCTGGCGGAGGCTTCGGTTTTTTGCTCAATGGAGGAAATTACTCTCCATGATGATCTAAAAAATAGTTTAATAAAGATAAAATTTATTATTATTTGTTTCTATTCACTTCTGAATTAAAATATAAAGACAAGATTTTTTGTCATACTTTTAGCCTTGTGACCTAAAAAAACTGTTCGAATTCTCTAAAATTTAATTGGGAAATACTTGATTGTAACTATAAAATGAATCTTTCCGAAATTGGCATGCTGATAAGTAAATAGTTCAGTTATACGAAGCTTTTCTGTATATATTTTGTAAATTTACTTTGTAAAATATTATTTAAGTATTTAAACTGGGTGGGTATTGTAGTCCAAAGCATTCCTAATGGAACTCCCATCCCTAATGGAGCCCACCCTCCAAATACAATATAATTTACTTATTACTTTTAATCCATTTTCTTCATAGCTTTAATAGAGACGTTGTAGGCTTACAATGTTTTTTTTTTTCTCTTTTTGTGTTTTCAGACTTACAGCTGTTCTTGTACTGCATATATGATGATTTGAACTAAACTACACTAAAATGCTAAACGAATACTACCTAGAGTCTTTTATCTTTTTCTAAGACTAACATAATGGATACCATGACCTTGGCTATACAAGCATCCGGTGTTTATGATAAGTATAGCCATTGGTAAGCATATTTATGTAATTTTTTTAAATTAATTAAATATTATTTTTTTTTTACTAACCTGCGGGCACCAACAACGTTTTTGTAGGCAACTGAGAGTAAATTTCTTTCCTCATTTGACAGCTCAACACCGGTTTCTGTGACTGATTTCATGGCTTGGGCCATGTCATCGTATCTAAAAGATTTCAAAAAACGAAAATTATAAACAAATTTAAAACAAAATTATAAAATAAAAATTATAAAAATAAAATATTTCATATCTATTAAAATTGAAAATACACATTATTGCTTACCTTTCAGATTGTTCGGCCAATTTTGCCTTTTGGACCAATTCCTCTTTATCGACTGTTGACATTTTGATGTGTTTTTTTGTTTTGTTTTACTTAGATTTTACAAAAATTAAAACGTTTGTTTTTTTTATTGGGTAAACGGTTGCCCCACAAAATTTAATGAATACAATACGCGCCTAGAGAGATTATATTTATAAGGAATCTAAAACTGAATGCGTCGCTCACAGTATGACTAATTCTGAAAATAAAAAATAAAGGAAACAAATTTATTAGTTTATTTCATATGCAAAATATAAGATTTAAGTAAATATTTCATAGTTTGTTAATGTGGAATAATTAATTAGATTCCGATTGTCATGGTTTCAATTGTAATGATCTTATTAACAATATACTCTACATATTCTACTTCAATTGATAACCTAATTATTGAATAGTTTTTGCACTGTATTAAATAAATTAACAAATTTTTTTTTTAAATAATGGTAGGGGTAGGGTATAAGCCCATTCATGGAATTGCTTAAAATTCAATTTAATTGCTTAAAAAAGTATAATACATAATTCTTTAAAAAAACGAAGCAACAACAAGATTTCAAACACAAATGGAGCAAATAATATTGGATTAGAAGAATGACTCATAGAAATACCAATTGGCAATGGAGAAGAGAAGAAAATAACAAAATAACAACGCAATTGCAGGCTGGCAATATAATAATAAAAAAAATAATAAAATAAATACAATTAGTTTTGAAGAATTTCAAGAAATAAGAAAATGTAAAAGTGAAAAAGAAAACAAAATTAATGGATATACTAATAGTAATAACTTTTCCAAATTTTATTAGAATATAAAAAACAAAATATTAAAAGAAATAAATAACAACAAGAATACAAATTTGATTCATAAGTTAAACTAGAAAAACCGGCTTATATGTATATAAAAAAAGAGAGAATGAAAATGGGGTAAGGCAAAAAATTTCACACTTTTAAAGACGAATAAAAGAAGACATTCAAACAAGCAATTTGTTGTTATATTTATTGCCATTTTTAACTACGACGTACTTAATTGTTTTCTTTTTCTTTGTATTATTGATTGAATTATGAATTCTGTTATTTTTTTATTTTTTCATGCTTTTTTTTGTGAATTATAAATTAGTTAAGTTCAATGGCTTAAAAAAATATATATTAAGGAATGTTGAGAAGAAGCAGAAAATATAGTATTAAAATTTGTATATACATATAAATGGAAATAAGAATAACATTTTCTTTATTTAGAAAATAATATCACGCTTAATATTTTTATCTGAAGAGTTTTTTTTGTTTGTTTGTAAAATAAAACGGTGTTAACTTAATAACTTATTTGCGTACATTTAAAATGCTTAGCACGTTATATTTAATAAAAAAAGAAACAATTTAAAGGAAAACAAAATAATAATTAAATAAATAAAATATTAATTGTTTGCATTTGAAAATTATGACATAAGTATCGTGTTATAACGAATTATTTAATAAGCATTTTAGACATTTTATTTGAAGTGAATGCAATGTAAAATCAGCAGGCAACATTTTATATAAAAAAAACAAAATTTAAAATTAGGGACTTCACAGAAAATGTAGGCTGTCCTTTTTTTTCAAATAACTCTTCAAAGAGTTTAGAAAGTATGCAATTATGTACCACTTTGTGAATTTTATGTAAATCTTTTGCCCTTAAAAATTGTAATTAATGGACGGATTGTAAATAAACAATCATTAAGATGACAACTCATTATATTATTAAACAGTCTTTACCATAAGCTTCATAATAAGCTTGGGTATGAGTAAAACGCTCCCAGTAACTGCTGCCATTCACTAAATTTGTTGGTCGATATTTACATACATATGTATGTGCCGCCAATGTTTGTTATGCATTGCAGTCAAATTTTCCGTAGTCTTAAATTATGCTTTCATATACAACAAAAGCAATTGAAAAATTACTTAAATATTCACTACATTAGTTATACAATTTAAGTATGAGTTAGTTTTATAATTATTTTAATTTTGAGGTTAAAAAATAAAAAACTTTTTCTTTTCATTTTCACAAGTAGCCTTCTACTAAAATGCAATATAGTTGACCTTGTTAAACAAAATAATAAAAAAAAACTATTTCGTTCTCAAAAAGTTCAGGGTTAAAAACAAACATATATAAGTGCTAAATTAAAAAAGAAACAAGTGAGAGGTTCTATGGCCTTAAACTATAAAAAAAATAAATGAACAACAAGATAACAATTTTGTTTTCGCAGATATGAGGCAAATTTGTTTCTAATTATTCATAATTGGCACAATTTTCTTTCTTCTAAACATAAATTTGTTACATAAATTGGGTTTTTTTTTAGTTTTTGAAAAACATTATTTTAGAGAACTAGCAAAATAAGAACTATCTTAAGCGGCTATTACATTAGAGAACATCGCCTGCAAGTACGACCTGATGAGAGAATGTTTTGCTATTACACCCACCAAAATATATACATATGTATACAAATACATATTTTTTATATTCATCAGATCAGGCTTGCAAACACGAATTTTGTGCTGTTGCACGAGATGGTCGTGTTTGCAGGGGAAATTCGCTATTGTTACATAACTATAAAAAACCTGAATGTTAGAAAAGATATACGAATTGAAAGTTATCCAAAGAATTCTTTTCCTGTTCCTAAAAAATCTTTCAATGCATGATTATGCTATGAAATAGCATCATTATTTTGTATTAAAATATGAGAAAACTTTTTTATATACTATAAAAACAAAACAAAGCAAGAAAAATAAAATGTTTTCTTTTATGCTAAATTAAAAATGCGTACGAGTAAGTAATATTAACTAAAAATGAAATGGTATGTGCATGTAGGCGTTATTTTGAAGAGGCACATGTAGAGAAATTTTATAAAAAAAACAAACAAGACAACAACCTACACAATATTTAACAAACGAAATAAATATAAAACAAATATTTGATTAAAACAGAACGAAAATAAGAAAGAATACAGAAATTGTACATTGAAACAAACATTAACATAAAAAATAAATATACAAATAAATTCAAATATGCATTTTAACATATTATCTTCCCTATACACACTTAGCAGGATTTTGTTTTATAATTTTAGTCCTTGATGTCATTTTCATAAGGGCAAAATTTACATTTTTTAATTGTTATACTTTTCATCATCAATTCATACATCTCATATACTGTATTTCTACTCTTTCTCTCTCTCTCTCTCTCTCTTTCCAACCAGCCTAAACCTTTTTCTAGTCTTATATATTTCCTTTTTATTGAGGCTTTCCGTATAATAAAGTAATACAATTGTTGAGCCGAGTAGATGAATCATGATAAAAACATTTACAAAATGTTCGCCTACATTCGGTTATCTGCTCTCCTAGTCTCTTGCGTCTATCTGGGCGAATATAATCCGCAACCCACTTGTTGTTTTTGTATTCATTACATTACATTACATACATACATACAGACATTATTCATGCATGCATGCATGCATGAATGTGTATCACCAACCATCCATAAAGATGGGAAAATATAGGTTTAATTTGTTGCTATTATTTAATACACCCTCCCACCTCCTCTGTTTAACACTCGTTCTATAGATTACTCTTAAGTCACATACACTCATCGTGTGTCATTTTAAGAGATGGCCTGTTTTTATTTTCTTTTTATCTTAAAAACCACATGAAAAATAAAAAAGAAATGAGGAAAGTATAAATTTAGAAAAAAGTTTGCATTTGACTTTTTATTTTAAGCGTATAACCAGTTCAAAGGCATCTTTTTATATTAAAATATAATGTATGGGCTGCCTGGCTATACACGTATGTACATAATACATATAAATGTACGTATATTTGTATATTTTTATCACTAAAGGGGTTCCATGATAAGTTGAGTGTCTCCAAGAAAAACAACGTCATATCAACAACGATAAGAAAGGCTACAAAAAATATATTAAAAATTCATTTGGTATGCTCAACAAAAATAAATCGAAAAGTGTTGTCAACCAGTTAAACTTTAAACTGAAAAATTAACATTTCCGTTTTTCATTTAATTAAGATTTTTTTTTTTTATTAAATTTACTTTAAAGTTAACGTTGTTTTTTAATTTTCCTTTTGTTGAAAAGAAGCGAAAAAAGATTTTATAATGTTTACATAGTGCTTTTTCGGTTGATTTATTTTTAATTACCGTTAAAAAGAAAAACAAATATTTTGTCAACACCTTTTTAAACACAACAGGATGCTGCGTTCAATAGCAAAGAAAATATGCCGTTACTTTTTGTTTTCCTCCACTCAATCTCTTGTTATATTTTTATTTATATCAATTTGGCTTCTGTTTTATTTTTATTCTTTTCTTTTCGGTGTATTGAAAGTGGGCGTTGAGCATCATGCGGTTTTAATTTAAATGTAATTTTATGTCCACAAAAGACAAAAAAAACACTTCATTTAACTTGGCAACAAAAATATAAAACAACAGAAAGAAAAAGGAAAAAAGAATTTCATTGAAAATCGCATTACAAACACAAAAAAAGTTTGTTTGTTTATGATTCAGTATTTAGAAAAGAATGAATATAAAATATACACTGTGAGGAAAAACTGTGTATCTATACATACATACATTTACTCCAAAAAAAAATTTTTTTTTAGAGAGGTCTTATTCTCTGAAATATTGACTGAAATTTTCATCATCCTATTTGTCTAATGATGTACAAATCTATGTAGAAAATTATTTCAAAAGAATTTTCAAAACACAAGCCATTAAAGAAATTTCTATTTCACTTTTTGGATATTTTGTTCTAAAAAAAAGTTAACTCGACTGTTAACCTATCCTACCCATCGACCCGACCTATCATTCTTTGCTGAATTTCTTGGTTTGAAGGTTTCAATGTGCAAAGCTGTGGCCAACCGGACAGTTCAGGTTGTAAGTTAGGGATAGTAAACGACTTTTATATTGGCAGTGCTTTTTCACCACGTAGTTAACAAACTGCAATGGACTGCAACTGCAAACGGACAAATATGCGTTTACAAAGCCTATCTGAAGATTCGGATGGTAAAGCCCATCATCAGACTAGGATGTAGAAGGCTGATCATTTGCTCTTCCGAAAGCAAACGTTTAACGAAATCTCGTTTGGTATAAGAACTGCTTACCAAATAAATTTGAGTTTTTAATGGTTGGTTAAACTTTTTTATTTATTGCCTCCTAAACTAGATGTTCTATAGTTAAAATCTCCTTCTAGATACCAGGAATGCTAAATTAGATTTCTTATGATTAACATGCCGAATGCAGGGTGTAACGATAAAAAGCGTTATTGATATAAAAAAAACAAATTTCTTTCTAAACTTTGGGAGTATATTGTACGAGTAATAGCAATTCATTTCTAAAATTAAAAATTATATTACATATATGTACATACATAGGTACATATAATTTAACAAAACTTTTAAACTTTATGTTTAGGATAGTGCAATAAAGTTATTTTTCTTAACAAAAATGTTTAATAAAATTAAAACTTTAAAAGTTTCACTTTTCACTCCTTGTTTATTAACTGCTGCAACTAATGCAGTTCTCTTTTAATGAACTGAGGTTAAGCAGCATTTAAACTTTTTTCTGAAGTGAACAAAACTCTCCGATAACCAACGACAACCGAGGCAGGCAATTGAAAAGTTTAAAAGTTTTTTTTCTTTCTTTTTCTAATTGAATACTCCTTTGTAATTATAGAAAGTTGAAAGGAATTAAAATAATTAAATATGGAATAATTTTAAAGAAAAAAAAAAAAAAAAATGAAATGGGTGTGTATTAAATAATACATTTTATTAAAAAAAACAAATCTTATGGTTTTTTTTAAATAATAATAAAGAAAACTATTCTTTTTGTTTTAATGGTATTAACGAAGGAATTGATATAAACAAAGGTGTGGTTGTAATAAAGAAAAATATATATATAAATTTTAATAGATTTCTATATATTCTATATATGTATATGCATGTACACATAAAGATTTCTTATATTTTTTACCTTTGAGAGAGTTGTGCAATTATATTTTAATTCTTAAGCACCATTAAGAAAAATAAATACTATTTAATGAAGATTTTTTTTGTTTGTTTTAATATTTAAAAGTAGTTAATTAAAAACATTATTAATGAAGTATTAACTTAATTTAACTAACATGTTAATGAAAAAATATTTTTATTTTTCAATATTTTTGTTTTTATTGTTAAAAGACGGAATGTATTTTCTAATTTATATATTTTGCTTGCTGGTTAATTTGCTTTCTTTTTTTTTATTATCGGTTATGAATAATTCTTTATTTTTTTTTATTATTAATAATTTTCTAAATGACTTCTGCTGTTTTTTTAAGTCTTTTTTGTTCTATAATGTGTGTATAATTATTATTTCTTTTTTTAACTACTGTATTTCAAAATATATTTCCTTTTGATGCGAGACTTTTGTGTTAATAGACCAACGTTACCGACAAGACTTGTAAGAAATTTGGAGAAATTATTTTAATACACCGTACCGAAACGACAAAAACTCAGCTCTCTCTCTATATATATGTATATATACATGCTTGTATGCATATGTAATGTATGTATATATGTAAATATACTATATTTATAGTATAAAAAAGAGATTTTTCCTGTATGTTTTATATTGAGAGAGAATTGAAATAGAACAAGAGAGCATTCTATGTAGTTTACAAAAATTGAGTACATTTTTTTACAGGACATTTAAAGTTGGAAAGCATGAGAGAGAGAAAGAGAGAGCAAAACAGTTAAAGTTTTAGGGGGAGGTGGGTTATAAAGTTTGGCAACACGCGCAATAACACATTTCCTTTGCTCAAGAAGAGAAGAAAATATATGAAATGGTAATAAATGTCTACATGTAAAGAGAGTAATTTTTCCGAAGCAAACAAAGGAAAACTGTCTTGATTTTTCATATACATATACATACATATATGTATATATATGCCTAAATATATATGTTTGTACATGTGTAAGAGTATAAATACATGCGAGGAGCAAGCATAAAGCCTAACAGGCAGCCAGGCCAATAAAACTCGGGGTTAGATTTTCTTTCAGGTTGGCAACATATTTATACAAAAACAATTACAAAATAGAAAAAAATAAAAGCAAAGCAAGGGCATAGCGAAATAAGAAATGCAAGGCAATTTTAAAAATACCTCCATATACTGTTTTAAATTTAAATAAAAAATACACTATTACTCTTAAGTAAAACAAAAAGAGAGGATGACACTCTTTCAAACAAAAGCTTTACATTTTTTGAGACAATTTCCCTAATGACAGCCATAAAACTGAGTTTTAAACTTCATTATTATATTATTTTAGCCGCATTGCCAATTGTAATTATGTTGTTTTGGCAATAAGAAAAATCATAATTTACAACATATACACATACATAAATCCATATACATACATACATACATATATACAAATGTATTCTATTCGATTTATCTAAGAGACGCCACAGTGTCTATGACAAACAACAATATAAAAAAAGAATATTATTTTTAAAAACATAAAAACGTGTCTTTTTTTTGTCATAATTTATTATACTGTATATCGATTTTATGCTAAAACAGTAACTAAGCGAAAACTTTTTTCATCGTATTGAAATAGAGAGAAAATATTTGAAATCAGATGAAATGAAAAAAAGAAATTTTATTTAGGTGTTCTACTTTAAACCTATGTGACAGTTTCATCCCTTTATAGTATACAGGGTATGCATTTATAGTTTAAAACAATTCATCTTCAACATAAATTAAAATTAAAAATTCCTTTTAGAATAATTTGAATTTAACAATAAATAACCGCCGCGAAATCAAATAAATTGATTTATGCCTATTGGATATTTAAATACACAAAAATTAAAAGGATGAGTAATTATTGCTACAACCTGCATTTTTTTTTTCATTGTAATAAAATAAAATAAAAACCACGTTTGTATAACTTAAATAAACCGTCAATTCAGAGAAAATAAATAAATTCACGCCATCACTTGTAGGATCTCTAAGTATCCAAGACCAAAAGGAAATACTTTCTTTCCGAATATCAAAAGGAAAACCTTAGTAGTTTTTTTTTTTCTTCAGATCCAGTCATCAATAACGTCTGTACTGAGATAGGAAGTTTACTCATAAGTATTTAGTTCTTGCAATTACACAAACCTGATAGTATGTATAAGAAAATGTGAAGAAAAAAACGTAAGTATTGTATGAATCGTTTAACCCTGTTTTGTATAAATAACACTTGTAAATAATATTTGGCTAAAAACTACCACCACTTTTGGTTTTAAGTTATTTGATATCTGCCTTTTTTTGCAATTACTTAAAGCGGTTTATGGTTTTAAAGGTTTTTTTCCACAGATAAAATACATTGGTGGTGTCTTGGTTGAATCCAAAAAATTGAAAAGCAATGTGGCGTAAACGTTTCAAAATTAATTTAAGCGTTTAAACAATTAACCTTCATTTGTGGATATATTGTAGATATAAAAAATTAAATAGAATTTTAACATATTTTAGCATATTTATCAATAAAAAATATTTAAATAAAGTAGACTAACATGAGATTTTAATATATTCAAGAAATTAAATAAAGCATAGTTTTTAAATTCGAAAGTTTGAAAAGTCGGGAACAGTTCGTCTTATAATTTTACTATGTTCTTTAAAACAAATAATTTTGAAATTGAAATCCGTTTTAATCAAATTACTTTAGCTAAGGTTAACATAATTGGGATTAGGTTAAAGCAATTTTTTAAAATCTTGTTTGAATTATATATGTATGTATAAGATGAAATGGTTACAAATTTATGTTCGATATCAATATCATATGATTTAAATTTGCACTTCGTGGTGGTTTAGCTAACTTTAATTTTTTAAATACATAAAGTAATCGTAGATAAAAAATTGGTTTTTAATTATTGTATAAATTGTAAAAAAACCCGACCATTGAAATAACAGGCATTACCTTTTACAGTTACATTTAGTTAACAAGTCGTAAAAGCAATATTAAATACCAAAGCCATTGTAAACTGAAAGAAGAAAAAATCCAAAAATGGAAGGCAGTCATAAAATATTTTGGGGTGTTTACTTTGGTTAAGTCTGCAAAGTTCTTAATTCATTTAAAGCTAAACGACATTAATTTAATAATATGAAGAGTTAGTTATAAACTGTACACCATCACCACCACAAACCATTTCAGAAAATTAATTTTTCATTTAAGGACAAATTTTTTTATGGCCATTTGTGGTATTTTAAACCAAGTTATATTCAATTTAATGCCTCAGACTTTAACTTTACCTTTAAAGCCATCTAATATAACCCTCTGTTTATTATTGACATTGGTTATAAATAAAAGTAACTAAAGTAAAAAAGCGTACTAAAAGTTAGGTTATAGACATGTTTTTCAACTGGCGGTATGAAATAAAAAAAAAATAAATAAATAAATAAAAAAAACCACCTCAATTCTCTAGAATTTTTCCCTCAAGAGTAGCAGCTCAAGCTTATTTATATTTAAACAATTGATGTTTTTTTGTTATTGTTATTATTTTTATATTGTAGTTAATTGAATGTGTAAAATGATTTTCCATTTGAGTTGTCACACACGTGAAGTGTATGAAAATCGCCAACAATAAGGGTTTTTTTTTTACTCATATACCCATAAAATTGGGTCAAGTACTATTTAAAGTATAAATAAAAATTTTAAATATACAATACAATACTTGCATACATTAGTTTTTACAACTGGAATAACGAAAGGAAATTTATTTTTAATTAATTTAGTTTTTGATTGGCAACCCTTTTCTAATGTTTACTACTCTATTTGCAATCGACATTAGTGTTGAAATGGCAAAGAAAAAACTTCTCGTTTAAAACTGATGACGAATAATAATATTCGCTTTGATATGCATTCATTATTAAATAGTAAAACTTGTGTCAAAGTTCTTAAATATGCAAATGCAAAAGCTTTTAAAAAATTTAGTACATTATGTACATAAAAATCTCTTCAAATTTGTTTTATGTTTTAAATTGAGTCCCTAAGAAATACATTTGCTTTCAGTCTCCACAAAGTTGAGTTTACTTAATAATTAATGAGACTCATACACAATTTTAAAAATAATATTTATGGGAATCCTTTTAAACATACAGACATACAACGAGCCAAAATGCTGTATATGTAGACTAGGATACTATACAATAAATGAAAAAACGGAGAACAAGACAATACCCTTGTATATACACTTTTATTTACCGAAAAAGCAATAAAACAATCCTTATAAGGATTTCGTATATTTTGTTATTGCTTTTGTCGTTTAACATGATATCCCGTTATTGTTCTTGTTGCGGATTTTCGCCTGTTATATAGCCGCTGGCAGCAGTTGTTGCTCGCTAAAAGAAAATTTTAAAAAACCACAACAACAAAAAAATTTTTTTTTAACATTTGTTTCCAAGTGTAAGTGTACTTGTTTTAACAGCTTTGTTTGTAATAAATGTGTGTATGTACATACACATGTACATAAATGTATTTCTGTATATGGCAACTTAGCAGCACAAAAAAAAAATTAGTAATTGCGCAAGGGCACTTTATTGATTTTCTTTCTTCATCATTATTATCATCTACACCACATTCTTCTCAAAATCATAATTCATCCTTTAAAAAAATCACAACAACAAATAACACCAGATTAAAAAAAATAATAAAAAAACAACTAGAAATATGACAAATAAAAATAAAGGAAAGAAAATGTCGATATGACATTTAGAGCATATTAACCGTTATACACTGCCAAATAAGGTAACATTCAATGACTGACTCACTGACTTACAAAAGCCATCACCACAAAGCCTTTGGGCTATTTTTATTATACTGTAGAATTTGCTCCCGCATGTTTACGAGTTTTTTTTTTCATTTATAGAATCAGATTTTATGTGTTAACATATACATTTTAACTGTAATAACTTTAAAACACCACGTTTTTACAATGTGTCATGTATCTTTTTTCTTCCCCTTAAAAATACAAAAATAACTATATTGGAGCGTATACACAACGTATATGCAATTAATTTAAGGGATATAGGATAGTGGTGCCAAGTTTGATAAATTCAAAAAGGGTAAATGAATGTTCATCTTTATGTCAAATAGGGATATTTTAAAACAAGAGTATTAAATTAAGAATTTCATACAGAATTTCGTTTCATGAACTATGAGGACATCGATCACTATAAATACACATTTTAATTTGCTCAAATATTGTAAATGTTAAAGTAAATATAATGTATAGTAAAAAAAAAAAATAACTAGATAGATTGATATACGATATGTGCCGTTATTGTCATCATGGTTTGCGTTAGTCAGCCAGTTGTTTAAAAATTGAAGATTCCCAGTCCATACTTCTCGTATTGTTAGCTTAAAAACCATTTGGAACCACTTGAATAAGGTCAGTTACGCAAAAACAATATGGCACATGTTAGCATTGCGTTTCGCAACTTATTTCTGAAACGAATGATGATTTGTGAGCCAAGTGATCGTAAGGATATCTTTTAAAATCGCTGCTGACATAAACAACATTATAAGTAGCTTTAAATATACAATGTGTTTATTTTGTTTCATGTAACATTGGCAAAATCGTGATGTTGCAATAAAAGAAACAAAAGCTACACGCTTGAGCTCTTTTCAAATACATCATCCACAACAAGTTCACCATCATTGGTAAACATACATATATATGTATGAAGTTGTAGGTTATGTTTTGATTTATTTGTTTTACATTCTTTCATTTTTCCCTTTAGGTTTATTACATTATTTACAGCTGGATAATTTAGAACCATTTCCCCGAAAAGTTATTTTTAAAATCTTTTTTAAATACAGCCTTCACCCCATCCATTCCCCTTGCTCTCATTTTTCTGTGTGGGTAGAGTATTCTCTATCCGAAATCTTTTTTCTTTACAGCCTTTTGTCACTGGGGTTTGTCTATTAATATTTATAAAGGTATTTCCTGTAAGGTAGACAGATTAAAACAGGAGACGACTTGTATAGCAAGCCATTGGCAAAAACAATTGTTTTTGGGTACTTTATGGCATTTTAAGCAGATTGATTTCTCTCTAATACTCATAATAAAAATATTCAGCGTTGTAAGTCACTGTGACTAACCTATTCTCCTTTGATTATAAATTTCAATTAATTTTCACTTTCGTTACGTGAATTTTTCAAAAATCATCATCAATGAATGTTATGATGTCAAAATAACATTCAATTTTTATATTTATCAATATGCCCATATGGTTTCCAAATTTATATGACTTTCGTTCAGATGTTAATTGGCTCAGTTTCTATTATTTTTGGAAATGTAATTGTTTTTGTTTTTCATTTCTTTGTGTGCATTATTGAGTGCACAAATTATCATAGAGGCAGGCATGAAACTATAGTCACAACGACAACGACTTATAACACAATAAAGGCGGAAACGTTAAATTTAAATTTTATTTTTTTGTTTTGTCGTATATGCATGTATGTATGTATATGAATGTACATTAGCAAATAAAAAAAATAAATACATACGTATAACTATAAACGAAACGTAAAAATTGTTTTTCAAAATTCTGTTCACATTTAATCATACTGAGGCAAATGATAAAGGAAATACTGATGATCTAATTCTTGGATAGAATTTTTTGAAAATGATTTCTCTCTAAATGTTGAATGACGCGAGAGAGACTGAGTGTGTCTTTTGCTATATAGTGTGTCAATTATCAAAATAAAAAAAAATTTAAATATTTTAAAAATAATGTAGTTTCTTTTGAATTGCCCTTAGAAAAGATTCATCGCTATGGGATTAGAATTGATTCATCCCTGTGGAATCATAATTTCTTACATTTAACGAACACAAATATTTGCACTTAAGAAATGCAGATCTAATGTACATCTTTATATACAAGACATTGTATATGGATAATTTTATGCTAGATATGCAAGAATTCTGTATATCCGAAGAGCAGTATATCTTATGGTCTTCAAGCGAACACTAAAGCTGTCCATCACAATACGTTTAATAAATAGTTTTAACAGTAACATAAATAACAGTTTAAATATACAATTTTAAATCTCTTTAAGTGATCGCCCTCGTTTGAAAAATACAGATAAATGGCATAACATGGGAAAACAAAAATTTACACTTCAAAGGCCGCTTTAACTAATAGATATATGTATGTACTTTAAAATAAAACATAAAAATAATCACTGTAATGAATTCTAACAAATGCCGTAAATGAACGAACGAAAAAAAAATTAATAAAATCCCAAGCCCAATAACTCCTTCTATACAGCTTAGTTTTGTTATAAACTGTATATCACATAAACGCATACCACTATTTAAATTTCCCTCTTTATTTTTTTGCTAAAGTATATGTATCTGCGTTAGTTGTCGAGCACACGTAAAATTACATACTCGTTCATGGATGATTGTAAGCCTGAACTGCGTGACATTGTCATACCGTAGAATACTTGTTACACAAATAAACATTTTTTAACGTGTTTTGGAGATTGTCGCTTTGTGTAGTTCTGTTTTTACATTTTCTGTGCATTTTATTGCTTTACATTGTTTAATTGTAAAAACAAAATCAAATAACCTTGATCATGACTTTGTTGTTATTGCTGTTGCTTTGTTTAACAAGGAGTGTGTTATCCATAAATTAGAATAAAAAGTTAAAAATATTTCTTTTTTTTCTTTGTAAACAATTAAATGAATCATTTGTTATTTTAATATATGTATTTTATTTCAAAAACATTGAGATAAATGACAAATATTTAACATTTTGTATTTTTGTTTAACTTATATGCGTCACGAAAATTTTAAAAATAATTTAAAATTACTCACAAAATTAAAGTTTATGTATTTTTGTCTTTAAGTAAAAAAAAAGAAAATAGGTATTCTTAAATTATAATTTCAATTTCAAACAAAATTGAAATAAAACGTTACTTTTTTAACTGTTCAAATTTCTAGGTTTTCAAAATATTGAACTAATTAATTTAGCCACACTATTTGAAAACAATATTAAAGGACCCCTTCTCTCTCTTTCTTCGTCTCCTCTGTTGGTTGAAAATTCAATGTTTTATTAGTGAAAAATATAAATTGATTTCTTTGAATTTTCTGAACGTCTTTTACCATTCAAAGATCAGTAACCAACAATATAATTGAAAATAAATTTACATACTTACATATACTATGTGCAATGTATGTGTACTTAAAACAGCCATACAATAACAAGATGCCACAGATAAATTTCAAATCAAAATCAATCAAGTGTATACAATTGAAGAAATTGAGGGAAAAAATCAAACGATGAAAGATGGTCGATATAAAACAGTGATTTTCATTACAAAATGAAAAGTAACAATTAAAACAGCAACCAAAAAGAAAAAAAACAAGTTTAAAAAGAAAATAAAAATCAAACACAATTTAAATTTAATTGTTGCTGTTGTAACAAACTCAGCAAATTCTAGCAACTTCTGGAGGCAAAAAACAGACACACAACCACATATATGTACATACATATGTATGCAAAAATAAAAAAGTGAGAAAGGATTAAAGCAAATGACAAGAACAAAAAACCTGTAACAAACATACCAAACTCTTAGTGGTATTAGATTTGGAGCCAAAAAAACCGCTAAATAAAAAGGCTTAAGATTTATAAAAAAGAAAAAGTTATGGTTAAGAGAAATCCAAAGAGAGAGAGAGAAAGAGAGAGAAAAAACCCATTACAAATAAGAGTGATCGTTTACATTATTATATGTAAATTAAATTTGTAAATTTAAACTTTTTGTTTTGAGGATGAATAGGTTAATTGTTCTCTTAACAAACATGGGTCATTTGTTTATTCTCCCTTTTTCATTGGGCTGTTTATTTTATTCTACTGATCTCCCACGAAAAGAGAAGCCAAATTAAATGAATTTTATTATTAAAGCCGGCTAATTTAAATATTTATTCATCATTATTTTTTAATTACATTCAATAATTGTTGGTTTGAATAAATAATGTCGTGGTTTAAATAAATAAAACAATGATCAAAGAGGGGTTCAGATGAAAATGAGTATGCATACATGTATGTTTCGTATATTTGTGTGCGTGAATACCAAAATGTGAATCATAAAAACAAAATACCCTCAACCAACGAAACAAAAATGTAGTTTTGTAGTTGAGAACAATAAAAAACAGAACGCGTGCTTTAACACGATATGAAACGCGTGTGCTAAGCAGTGTTGCCATTGTAAATATAAATGTTAAAAGTAATTCTGCAAAACTATTACTTATCTAATAAAATAAACTACAGTAAAATGGTAGAAAAAACCATTGAGGCGATTATCCTGATAATATATCGTGGCTGTAATGGTTTGAAAATTTATTAAACATTAAATTGTAACAGCATCTTCGTGAAAAAAGTGGTTGAATGAACGACAGATAGAATTGACACACATTTTAACTTTACCTGACCAGAGCATCTCTCTATTTCATTTCATTTTTTAACAGATAATAAGTCAACTAGCCTGTATATTTACTTGCTGATTCAAAGGATCTGCCTTAATATTTCAGGCTAACTACTATTAATTATTAATGAGTACAGCCCTTCACTTTCAAGATAAACTAAAAAATATTGCTTCCTTTAACCTTAAGAGGCAACACTGGTACGGTATATTTAAGACCAGAAAAGAAGAATTTAAATATAAAATTTCAAAATTATATTAACAAATAGTTTACGAATTAAAAAATAGGAAATACTTTCTTAGTTCTTTCGAATTGAGACAGATACAGACATGACATATATGTATGTACATATGTACATATGCACCTAAGTAAGCCTGCGTGGATTTGTGTTAGCAACCATAAAAGAAAAAAAGACAATGAATGCACCCGCCGCATTAAAATGCATTGAATATCTTGCAGACATTTTTCCTTTTTTAATTTCTTTTAATTTGAATGACATCAGAGACATTTTGGCGCCGTTAGTTTTTAGGTCAATTGGCAAAAACCAACCACATACCAAAAAGTAAATAAAATAAGAATAAAAAACAACAAAAATACACGCTAAATGTTTGGTAATACTTGGTTTAAAAAAATAACAAACAAACGTTATTTTAAAATTTAAAAAGAGCTCATAACTTCTGTTTAACGCCTGCTCCTCCCAGCTCTGACATGACATTAGTGTTAACGACTGTAAAAACAAAAACAAAAAAAAACAAGAAATTCTTAAGAACAAACAATAAAAGAAATATGCGTCATCGCTACAACGGTTTTAGCTCTCATCTCATAGAGTAATAATTTTTATTAGTAGATACAGTCGAACTTCTCTATAGTGAACTTCTATACAATGAAGCTCTCCCTATTATGAATTGATTTCAAACACACAACTTTTTCCATTCCAATTTCATTGTTTTTGATCTCCTTATAATGAATTTCCATACAATGAAGTGTTCTATACAATGAAGCAATTTTGCAGGTGTAATATTTGACTCACATGCGTTTTTGGCTCCATATAATGAATTTTTCAAACAATTTTCTGTTACGCATACTAACAACTCTGTGTACCGAGAAAGATGCCACATATAATGAGGGGATTCCCAAAAGAGGAAAATAAGAACAAAAAAAGGAGAAAACCACAGTGATCGGAAATGACGCAGCGAAGTAGCATTTCTCTTGAAAAAAAAATTATTAATTATGTATAATGGTTTTGTTATTTGGTATTACAAGGTTTTGATGTGGAAGAAAAATGGAAAAGTGTATCCCAAACTAATATGCCTAATTATTTTAAATAAAAAGTGGGGGAAAAATATAATTTCTGTATAATGAAGTGATTTTCTGGTCCCGTCAAGATTCATTATAGGGAAGTTCGACTGTATTTATAAATCTCATGCAGAATATTAATGATTTTGCACCAATCAGAATAAATAAGGCAACAGGAAAAAATGTCTTGAAAAACAAACATAATGTTAGAAAAATGTAGAGAACGAAAGAATGAGAAATGTTAGAATATTCAATATTATGAATATATTATTTAAGAAAACATTCTTTTGCATTAAGCTTGACACCAAAAGGAATGGAGAATGTGGATATTCCGCTCTCCCACTCTGTCTCTCTATTGAGAGTATTTAATATCCATATAACATATAGAAGTTTGCATTTGTGTGAGATATTAAGGTATGCAAAAGTTACTACACCCAATGTAAAAAAGAGTTTAATTTTTATTGAACATAAAGAATATTAGAAAAAAGCATGCGCAAAAAGACGTTTGTTTTAAACGAAATATGAAAAGAAAAACCTCTCACACATACTATGGCATAAAAACGTATTCAGAGATTAAAAAAATACCTATGCATTGGAAAAACACTACTCTCTATATTAAGAAATAGAGATGCCAACTGCAAAGAAATTAATATTAAAAATGTATTTATTCAAGGAATATTGTCTTGAAAGCAAAAAAATAAATAAACATTGTAAAAGATTATAAGGGAGAAATAAATTCGACCATATGGATGAAGACCATAATATCTTGCCCACTAATATTCACAAATTTCTTCACAGGTATAAATAAAGAAAAATTACGAATACGTGTATTATTGCGACTAAATCCTACGGTGCACCGGTTTAAAACAATTTTACTTGTTCTGTTGATGCATAAACTAGAAAAATAGAGAAAAGGGACTATAAGAAAACAAGTGAAATATAAAAAGAAGCAAAAAATGGTAAAGGCCTTTTCAATAAGGGCGGGTCAGTACTGGCAGTCATTTAGTTTGGGCATTTCCAATAAAATCTATTAAATAATAAATACAATTTTCGACATGAAACTACAAATTAAAACTAAGCAAGGTCTTGAGCTAAAGTAGATTTTACGTTGGTGCATAATGTTGATTTGAAACCTTTTTTTTTTTATTGAGAAAGCCGAGCTTTACCAAAGGCAAACATAAAAATTAATGATTTATAATTAAGTCGAAAAGAAATATACACATAATTCCTTAAATCAAAAAAAGACCTGGTTTTAAATGTCAAAAGAAAACATATCTTGTATTCTATTTCAAATTAAAAGTATTTCGGAAATAATGTCTGCAACTTTTAGGCCTCATTCGTCTCTGTTCTAAAATGTGTGCAACGTTTTCTGGGAAATAATACCTCGGCATGTTCCAACAAATAATTAAAAAGAAAAAAAAAACAATGCGGAGGTTAGTTGGTAATCAAGTCGAAGAAAAAACAGCATAACAATAGATGGATGGATAGATAGATGGACGTATAGATGGATGATTGAATCAAACAAATTATATAGAAATATAGAAGAACAGCACACACACGCACTCACACAAACACACACACACACATATACACATGTATACTAAATATAAAATTAAGAGCACAAAACATACGTACGTAAATACTTTAATAGAAAACCAAATTTTATAAAAAAAATTTTCCTTAGAAAAAAAAATCTATAGATATAAATGTAGTATGTTATATGAGAGTAGTGTACAGCACACATAACAACGCTCACATAGGCGATGATAGTATTGTATAAAAATGCCTCCTCATTCATATATGGTTTGTACAGATATAGATAATTTCAGACATTTTTTCTAAACCAGTCACATTTTTTCTTATTTTTTTCAATTATTTCATTCAAGTTTATTGTTTTAAAAAACATTTTTTGTTTCACATGCAGCCATATAATTTTAATAAAAATGATTATTTTTTAAAGTTATTTTTTTTAATATTTCATTTAATAATACCAACACATACACAGGGGTATTTTATATAGAAAATGTATTCTATATTTTCTTGTTGTTTTTACAACCATGAACAAAATCTTTTTGCGTAGTATTTTTATCGATCGGCCGACGTAAACGACGACGAGTCACTATATAGGAGGAGGCCTCAGGTCGTGTGGCAAGAATTTTTTTCTATTCTTCTTCTTCTGCTACTTCTATTCACAATTTTATTTTCAGCCGTTTTTATTTTATTATATTTCTTAGCACTTTCTACAGTACTTTGCGTTTAACATTAGCTTATAAGAAAAGTTACTTATTTAGCAATATTTGTTTAAATTTATTTATAGCATACAATTATTCCACATTTTTATGATTTTTGTGTGACAAAAAGTGAGTAAAAAAATTGCTTTTTTTCTTTAGTTTTGGAATTTTTTTTACTTACTTTTGCTTCAATTGAAATGACGACGACGACTACAACCAATACAACGAAGACAAACGACTAAAAGCGACACACAAGAACTTGGTACAATCTTTTTTTTTCCTTTTTAATTTTTCATTAAAATTTTAAAAGTGTACCAAAAATGAGAGGCTCTCACAGATATATTGACTTTACTCGCGCTATAAATGTATATGGAAGAGAGACAGAATGATTGCAGATAGAGTGCATAAATGTAAAAATATATGGTGGAACGTACGTATAAAAAAAGTATCTGAAAACTATGGTTAGCAACTAAAAGCAAAGGTAATTGAAACAAATTTATAGATACACTCGTACGCTCTCAACAAGCCAACAACAGATACTTTGTTCATGAGCATTGCAAGGAGAAGCGAGAGTCCAGACGAAACAGAGAGACAGATAATAAGAGAGTACACATATTTAAACATGCGCTTTTTTGTATTTTAAAGCTGGCAATACTATTCTATTATATTTATTGCCCTGGATTGTCAAGTGTTTTATAGAAAATTAAAAAAGCGCCAAAATGATATAGTCTACTGCTAAGGGCAAAACAATATATTAGACTATATATTTTCATATGGGATCAATATTCTTATAGTCTATATTCGATTAATATGTGCAAATACGATTAGTTTTTTACAAAATAAAATGTAAAATAAATACATATATTTTATAGAATTTTTATATGTAGTACATATATGTATAATAATTATTTTAAATATTTCTTTGTTTAACCCTTAATGGAAGTATTTCAAGTTTACTTTTCACCAGATCTAGATGTTTTACAAACGATGGGAAGCTGAACTGAAGCAAGACCGAATTTATATTCGAATAACACAAAGTGTAGGTGCAAACAAGAGATAGCGGAACATAGATAAATAGCAGAAAAAACTCACAGAAAGGACATGGTGCAATACTTATCGCATTGCTTTTAAATATAAAAACTGTAATAGTAATAAAACTAACAAAATTGTTTTTGGCGTCATATAGCGCCAGTGGACCAATGCATTGCCGTCTGTATGGCGCGTCGTTGGCCCGTTAAGGGTTAAATGTTGATAGATTTTCATTTTATAACGGTTTGAAATTTTGTTTAAAAAATATGTCGTAAAAGGACTTTGTTGATAACTTGAATCACCTATATTTTGTAAACACATAATTTTAAAGATTTGCTGATTAAACGTATTCTCTTCACTTTTCATAAAATAATACTTATTTCTGTGTATTGTGTCTATTTTTAAGCAACAAATACAAAATACAAAACTATCAATATTATTAGCAACATTGTTACCTTTTTATCGCTTTCCTTTTCACTATTACTGTTAAAAATACAACTTTAATTAAACGCGAAAGAAATAACGTTTCTTTTTTGCGGTTAAATGTTTACCCTTAATCTTAAAAAAAAATTTATAAAAAGTACGTTTTATTATTTATTTATTTGTTGATAAGTTAGGAAAACAGCAATAAAATATAAAACATGCTACAAAAAATAGGTATTTAACTACGTAATTTTATATGTACGAGTACATATAAACTACAATACAATAAATCGATTAAATATTGTTCCTACTTTTTTTAAACACTTTTTCATATAAAAATGGTATTAACTTAAGGGGAAAAATACCTTTGTAGTAGAGAGTGTGCAAAATGGAAAAAGTACCACGTGACATTGGAAAATTTACAATGCATTGCACTTGGTAACGGCAAACCAGCCAGTCAACTAACCAACCAGGCCAGGCAAGGCATTCAATTTCTTATTTACACTGCTATTGTAATCGTTTAACCGCATACTGAGAAGCTACTGGTGCTAAGAGCAGAGTGTGGTGCGAGATGTGATGGCAATTTAACATTTGGTACTTGCTAGTCATTAAAGTAGATCTAACTAACGTATTACCACAAGTCCGTCAGTCAGTTAGCCAGTCTTTCAGTCAGCCAGCCAGTAAGAAGTTAAAGTAACAGAATATTTATGTATAATTTTAATTCCCACAGAAACCACGTTAAGAGAAGAGTTCATGGAAAATCCGAATGATTGTTTTGTGATGGTGATACATACTCACACCACATTCGTATATTGACTCTCGTCATGCATCATCTCACTTTTGTAACTTGCACAAATATTTATTATTTAATGAACAAACAAAACTATTAAACAAATTCATATAGAGATGATATGGACAATAGCAAAAGCAGGCTTAATGCAAATAGTTAAAGCAATACAAAGATAATCATTAAAGTTAGCAAAAGGAAAAGTGGGAGTATAAAATTTAAATGCGAAGAAAACTAAAACAACTTTATTAGGATTAGCTGCATAAACAATTGAGGGCATAGCTAGAAATTATCCGAAAGTGTGCACCTGCAATATTGGAAATATTTGCAATTTATGACAGCTTTAAAATCAAAGTTCTTTCCTTTACATAATTTTAAATAAGTGTTGCATAAAATTGTTTCCATTTGAAGCTATACATAATACCCATTTCTTTTTAATTGCTATCAATAACCACTGACCTAAAAATTTGAAAAATATCAAATAGAAAATCATAAGACACGAAAACTTTTTAAAATAGCTGCAATTGATCCCCAATGATGTCGTCGAATAACTTATTCCAACTTTTAAATTTGGTTATAAGTATTTTACCAAAATGGTAATAATTCTGCTTTCTTTCACTTCTTATCAAAAATCTAAATATATAGTTGTAGTGATTTAGGAAATGCTGTCAAAAATTTTAAGTTTCGTTCTATCTAAAGATAAGATAACTTAATCCCCTAGCTAAAAAAAAAACTTTTCCTAGACATGCCTACTTTTAAAACCAAGAAATTTATGAACGCCCAGAATAGAATGAACGCCATTTTCACTTGTTCATCTTCAACATTACATTTTATATAAACCGAAGCAAAAAAGAAAATAAAATTCTTTCCGATTGTTGAATATATTTAATTTTAAATTAAAATCAAGATTCCGAAAATTAGGATACTTTTGGAACTGTTCTGTTAAAGAAAATATGCCAGAACTAATACTAATACTACTTTGTTTGGGTCATTCAAGACAAGGTGATTTGGATACTAGCATAATTATAAGAACCTACGGCATATTGTTTTTAAAATTCAATAACCCAAGTGGGCATATCCATAGATTCTGCGGTGTAGATTTCTACTTTGCCATTTTCAAAAACTCTCGGTCCTTTGTTGCAACCTAAAGCCATAGTAAATAATATATACATACATACATACAAATATGTATAATATGTATATATAGAATTATTTTAGAACAAATAGCTTTGAGATAGGAAACTAGACTTTATTTCTCCATAAGGAATATACTTTGCCTCAAGTACATTAATACAATATACAATTTATTTAAAATCAATTCCTAAGATATAGTTTAAACAATTAACAACCTATACTAATAAAACGTAAAAAAAACCTATGTATGCCGGCATGGCTTATCAAGTTCAGATTAGATTTACACTCTTCCTACTGTCATATGCTATAATATATATGTACATACATACAAACAGTACGTAACAAAATTATGTATTAAAAATTATAAACTTCTTATCAGTCAATTCACTCTTATTTCAATTTTAATTTCAATTTTTCGTTTGTGTCGTTATTTTCATTCTAATAGCTCTTGTCACAATTGAATAATCACCTTTAAAAACAACATTAACAAAACGAAGAGTTAAGTGGTATACGAATATAACACATACATTTAAAAAAGTGCTTGTTTGCTCAAATATTCGTCTTTGATAATGTTGTTAAAAAGATTCAATTGCTACCATTAAAGAAAGGAGTAAATGCATGAGTTAGTATATACAAATAGAAATAATTTTATCAGATATTTGTTGAGTCTAACTAAAACTCCGTTAAGCAGTAGTTAAATGTGTCAATAGGTATACAACCTATTTGTTATTAAATTATTATTTATTTTAATAATTTTTAAATTCATTTAAAAGGCAACTTAATATCCCGTGTTAATTCACGCTAGGTGGTATTAGAAAAAAGATAAGATTTTGTGAAGAAAACAAATTTTTTTTTGCAGTTTTGTGATTGCTGTATCAGCGCGTGCCAAAGATTGACAACAACAAAGAGAAAATAAGACAAGTTTTAGTATATGAAAACATATACAATAAAGCAGCTTTGGCCAAATGAAAAGGTATTGTGTGCCTTCAGGAAAACACCATTCCCCCATCAATATCAACTAACCTAAAGCTCCGAGAGATTGGTTTTGTATACATCCACCTTATAGAACGTTTGTCTTAGTTATTTGCCTACAAGGATGGAAATTTTTACGAAAAGCAACTACCGTTCAATCATCTTCAAAGTGGCATTACGTTATCAAGTAAAATGATCCATATTTAATCTAAACGGAATCATTCTAACAATGTTAAATAAAGGCTTTGCAACTCTTAGGTATTTCTAAAGCTTTTAATAAAAGTTAAAGAATTTGGCACGAATAACAGTATGTCTGGCAAAGAAAACCCGTAATCCATTTATTTCATAACATTAATAATTCAAACGTTTAATTATTAAGTCATAACTAAAGTTATTTTAAATCATAAAAACTATGGCTGTTGGCACTTTCTAGTGTTCGAAATTGAAATGATAATGATAGAAATTGTTAAGTAATAGCATACACATACATTCACATTTAGTTTTTAGTAAATATTTACAAATACTTTTTTAAAACTAAAAACTTATCAACCATTTTAGGTTTTGTTAAATAAATATTTACAAGGTCGTAAACACGCACATTGAACGTATGACAATTTAAATTTTTATTGAAATGAATATGACCAATTTTTTTTACATCAAAAAGAAGAAATAAAATAGTCATTTCAATACCTTAAAACCGTTAAAAATTTAATAAAGAGGTACATAAAATGGGGAAATGAACAGGAAATTACTTAACATTTATTTGCTAATATTAAAGACATTTTGCTTTTAACTTGAAAAAACAATGGAAAGTCAATTAAATATTAAAGCAATATAACCGTAACTGCTAATTAGAGCTTAATTAATATTTAAATACAATTTTAAATTCAATGAAATAAGAGACAGTAAATAATATTAATCATTTAAGTTTTTGTTTTTAAGTATGAATACGTACTTTTGTATTATTTATGACTTATTCCTGTTTAAGATATGATGTCACATCTACAATAAACAAATCCAAAGGTATGTACATACATACTTTAAATACATAATGTTTCAATTCCTCTTTAAGTTCTTTTGTCCGTTTAAGTAACTGAGTGAAAAATTTAAACACATTTTTATTACTCCAGTCCAAATAATATAAACGATTGAAAATTATATTAAGAAAACTCAAAACCTTAAAATTTAAGAATAAATCTATTCAAGCTACCGAACAAACAAAATAATTATGAACTTCTATTTCATCTTTTAAAAGTATCCAAATTCAGCTTAAAGATAAAAACATAATAGACTTTTTATCTATAAACAAATAGGCCAGAATATTCGCTTACAACATTTCCGAAACAAGGCTTATTTCGGTAAATCTAGTTTGAATGTTAATAAAAACAAAATCAGCATTTCAGGTGTTAAAATGTAGGTCAAATACAAATTTACTTTTGATTCTTTTCTGTACATAACTTGACGGTACTTTGGCAGTATTTTCCAAAAAAGTAATATCCCACTGTAATGCTTTCACAAATCTGAGTTATAAAGCACAATAATGACTGATAGATTTTGTAATTCTCGTCAATGCTTTGAGCCATCAATCTCTAAAATGAGACGAACTCTATAGAACCCGAGAACCGTTCCAGTCTATCAATGACATTTAATGCAGAAGAATTTTTTGTATCGTATACAGCTTTATCCGACCGTCCTCTGAACGCGGTCATTTGCAATGCTGATATAAAAAGGGCTTAAAGCCACTTATAGTTCGCAGCGTGATTATAAGCGACAATTGAAATAAAATTTAGAAAATTCTGAAATTCATTTCTAAACTGTTGGGATTTTAAATAAAAAAAAAGAGAACCAAGGAAAGTTTAGTGGAATTGAATTTATTGTTGGGGAACAATAGATTAATAAGCGTTTAAGCTGATTCGAAAACAGTTCTATTCGACTTAGGACTCCGTAAAACATTCAGTTACACCGTCTATTCTACTTGTTAAACTTGCTTTAGAAAATGAGCCTTACGATTAAGTGATAAACTTAAATATAAAAAATCTTTTTAAATTGCTAAACATTACTAGAACACAATTATTACCTGAAAGAATGCTACAATCCAAATGAATGCATGTGAAAACGAACAGATTGACCTTCAGCGTCCAGTTACTCCTACACAGAATTAAAATGTAAAATGGATGTAAGCAAAATGTAATTACAGCAAAAATAAAGAAGTCACTGTTACACACAATATAGAAAATCTGCATCCGACTTTTAAGTAACCCGCAATTATACGACGATATAAGAAACAAACACAAAATGACCCGCCTATGCTTTGAAGAATAACTCTATATACAGTGTCCTAATTTGGAGGCATTAATCAAAATTTTTGATGTTTAATTATAGACACCGATAAAGGTATTGCAAAGCCCTTTCAATATTAATAACATGCAGTTTTTTGGTCTGTCATTTCATCGCAGTTTGCCAAATCCATATTTGTATCATATCCGGTTTGACAAGTGTTAACAGAAAGTGTAAAACGAAGAAATCAGAAAAGAGGAACGAACCACTATCAACAATTATTGTAACAACTCTGCAGTTCTGCACACACTCGAAAACAAACAAATATTCTCTCACTCGCCAATAATAAAAAAGGCCAATAAGAATTGCTAAGAAATAACACAAATAAGATAAACGGAAAAATTAGAGATGGCAACACAGTCTAGCAAGAATAAGTCATCGGCAAAATTGTATAGAAAATTACGTCATCGCGTCGCCAATATACAAAAAAAAAATTAAAGAAACTGAAATGATAAATGCAATTGGCCCCAATGACCAATACAACACAATTTTTAGGCCCAAAGACTTGTTCATAAATTATTTACTTTTGTCACTTTTCCGTTATTGACTGCAATTATGATTTATAAAAAATAAGTAAAAATTCCGGCATAGAAAGAATTCCCACACTAATTTTCAGCAGCAGCATTCTTTTTATAATTATATTTCTTTCTCTTTTTTTCTTTAGCAATTTCAATTTGATGTTAGAGCGAAATAGTTTATTTCCGAATCGTCTATAACTTTATTTGCAATTTTTTTTTTTTAAAGTTTCGTCTACTAATATTTTTGAGAGTATTTCTTGTGGGTTTTCTTGATTATATTAACTTACCCAGTTAGATTTTCTTATAAGCACAATTATTTTTATTGATTGAAAATTTTGTTTGCAATAAATCTTTAAAAGAAATATTGTTTTCTCTTAACACGCAAAATTAATCTTTAGCACAGACGTAAAATTCTGCAAAAGACGTAATGCGAGCACACCTTTTTGAATAAGAAACACACACACAATTACAGAAAATTATATATATATGTGAAAATTCTGCAAATGTCAGAAATAGGAATGACATTTAAATTTCTTTTGAATAACAAAATTAACGCCAGATGGCGCTGCACTACATATGGGCGTGTTGTATGCTAACAATGAAAAATTACAATGTGTTAGCGAAGAAGAAAAAATTTGAACAAATTTTTATTATTAATAATAATTTAAATGCTAAATGATCTTTCTGATCCTACAGTTTATCTTACCCTACACTAACTATATTTGACAGTATAGTTCACAACATTCCGTATAAGCCGCTGTCTTGAAATTTAAATTAGGCGTTGCCACGAACATCGAATCTACGCTCCGAAACGTCCAGACTCAACATCAACCAAGTATTATCAATTCAGCGAAAGATGTACTACTCGGAAGTCTTTCCCCAGGGAAACACTGCCAAATACTTCTGTTAATTGTTATTAGCGACAACCGCACACAACGAAAAGACTTTTCGCTTCGAATTTGTGCCAAAAGAACATGTATATTTTCTTTTTTCGCCTTGTTTTTGTCATGTCATGGACAATGCAGCAATAAATATAATAAAGTAATGTGACTTCAAAAATATTGGCATATTTTTTAAATATTTAATGAACCACCCTAACACTATAGCATAATATTGCTATTTACCTCCTGTATTTCATAATACTTATTAATGCAACACTGTGCATATAATGTCCATCAAAAAAACACAAATGTAAACATTGTTGTGGCAGCACTATCCCGCCAAAATTTACGTTATTTTTTCCGCCACTTTATTAAATATATTTTAGTCGGCTGCAGCCACTGTGTCATTCTATTTAAAAACGTTGAACAGAGAACAGATTACATCAGTTGTAAAATTGATTTAATTGATAGAAAACTAAATAAATTGTTTTATTTTGCCCCTACTAAAGTATTCAAATAAAGAAAGCACATAAAATGATGTCCGGCAAAGAAAATATTGTTGACAACATGGATAAATTTTCATTAAAGGTTTGTAGTAAACGATTTGAAGGAAAAAGAACGTGTAAAATTGGTATATTTTCCAATTGTTTTTTTTTTATAATTGCAGAGTCCCCGTAAAATCCTTACACCTGTAAATGTGAGCAAAGTACCTAAACTGTCTATTGGAGATGATGTCAGCAAAAATCAAGACACTAAGCCAGAAGTGAATGGTAACGCTAACAACTCTGCTGCAGGTACTTCTTTGGCTAATAAGCCTGCGGTTCCATTTGATCCTAGCATTGAACCTTTGCTTAAGGAAAATCCTAGACGATTTGTTATATTCCCCATACAATATTTGGATATTTGGCAAATGTATAAGAAGGTAAGTCCATAATAGTTTGGCGTTAGTTTTGTTCTAATTTCCATTGTGAAATTAGAATGCTTAATATTTTTGTATGTATGAACACATGTATATATATACACATTAGGCATTCATTTTTCCTCTAATTTTATAAGAAAGATTTGTAGTTGTGTGTCAATGACGTTTTGTTTGAAGAAGAATTTTTAGTATGTACTAAAAAAACGCGGTAAAGTGTTTATTGTGTTGTTGACTTCCAAGTGGTGTTTACTGTGTATTGTGCAGGGGAGAGGAAAGGTTATGTTATACACACACGTTCATAATAATTACTCATTAAGAAAAGAAAAAAAGTGGAATTTTTTTCCCTCCATCAACTTTAGTTGGCGCTGTTTTCATTTTGTTTGTTGTATTCACAAATGAATGACCTCTACGCCTCCTAATCAGATTAGAACTTTCGTCATTTATTTAAATTATAATTGTTTGATGATATATTTTTGTGTAACACGTTTTTAATCATTTTTCTTTGTTTTCAATTTACATACTTGGCTCACGTTACCGGCAAATGTTTTTGACGAGAGTTGCCAAATAGTAATAAATTATTATTTTCGAGGATTATTTTACTTATTAATTACAATACAATTACAAATTATATTTAATTATTTTACAAGCCTTCTGCTCGGTATAGTGTCACAGACCAGAGTTTCTGGTAGGAATCGAACCCACAACCCTCATGCTAATAGTTTAGCATACTACCCACTAGATTACCAGGGTACCCAGTTTCAAAGATTATTACTGTTAATAGTAACAACAAAATAAGATTAGTGAAAATACGTTTAATTTATATAAAATTAATACAATTTTTTTATGCATTTAATCGATAATTTGTTTTATTCTACTTTAGGCTGAAGCCTCTTTTTGGACTGTGGAAGAAGTCGATCTCTCTAATGATATTTCCCATTGGGATAGACTTACCGACAATGAACGTCATTTTATTTCCCATGTTTTGGCCTTTTTTGCTGCTTCTGATGGTATTGTCAATGAAAATCTGGTTGAACGCTTCTCCCAGGAAGTTCAAATTACTGAGGCTCGTTGTTTCTATGGTTTTCAAATAGCCATGGAAAACGTTCACTCTGAAATGTACAGCATTTTGATTGATACCTACATTAAGGATAGTGACCAACGTGAATACTTGTTTAATGCTGTTGAGACAATGCCGGCCGTTAAACGTAAAGCTGATTGGGCTTTAGCTTGGATTTCTTCAAAATCAGCCAACTTCGGTGAACGCATCATTGCATTTGCTGCTGTTGAAGGTATATTCTTCAGTGGTAGTTTTGCTTCTATATTCTGGTTGAAGAAACGTGGTCTCATGCCCGGTCTAACATTCTCTAATGAATTGATCTCTCGTGATGAGGGCTTACACTGTGATTTTGCTGTGTTAATGTTTAAACATTTGGTGCAACGTCCCAGCAAGGAGAGGATTATTGAAATTATTTCAGAGGCCGTTAAAATTGAACAAGAGTTCTTAACTGATGCCCTGCCTGTTGATTTAATTGGCATGAATTGTGAATTAATGTCCAAATATATTGAATTTGTTGCTGATCGCTTGTTAGTGGAATTGGATGTGGGCAAGGTAAGTTTTATTACAACTTTATGTATGACACATAATTAAAATTAATGTGATAAATATATTCAATCCATTTTCTTGTAACAGATTTACAATACTGAAAATCCATTCCCCTTTATGGAGATGATTTCTTTGGATGGTAAAACCAATTTCTTCGAACGTAAAGTGGGTGAATATCAAAAGTTAGGCGTAACGGACAATGGTCTAAACAACGCCTTTACTTTGGATGCTGATTTTTAATAGTAACCTATGTATTTGTCCCAGATCAAATCTCTGCTATACATTGCGATAAGGCCTAAACACGTATTTGTCTATATATATATTTTATTTAAAAAGAGAAATTTATTAGATTTTAAGTTCATCTTTATTATAGTATATCATCACAATCCTCTCATTTGTATATTGGCTCTGCTCCTTAATTACGTTTTATGTACTGACTTCTAACACATTTTTATTGTCCTAAAATTAATTAATTTCATTCCCTTAACTATGGATTTTAAGCACAACTTATAAATGTATATTTTAAATGCTTTAACTATAGAAATTTAAGAGTGCTTTAGTGATTTGACGTTAGTTAAAGTTGACAGAAATTAGTACTGTAATTTTTTCCGTTTATCAAAATTGTTTATATTTTTAAATTATAGTATATTTAACAAAGTATTTCATTGTACATATATACCTCATTTATCTAGAATTAAAATAATCTATTTTATATGTACACATATTTTTCAAAAAATTTATGCAAAAATAAAACCTACGTTTAAAAAATATATGTTAACTGGAAGAGCATAATATTTTGATTTCGTCTGAGTGCCAACTGTACAGATGCAAATCGGGTCCATGGTTCTATTTTTATGAAAAACAATGCAGGCTAATTGCAACTAACTTCTTTTTGTATCCAGCTTTATTTTAGTAGTTCCCATGTCACCCTGGCGATTAAATTATTTTTCTAGCATTTCCGTCAACCGATTTTTCATGGGGTAGTGTTAGTAAAGAAATCAACTTTCCTCAAAACTTGACGAGTTAGACTTGATAAGTATAAACTCATACTATTAGTTGAGGACGAACAATATACATATGTAGATCAGGTATGCATTTTTATGTAAGCAAAGAGAACAATACAAAGAAAAACATCTGTGTATAGTTATAATAAATAAGGCGGGAAAAAAGAACACAACAAACAGTTTTGTTTTAGTTTTCTAACGAACGCGTAAACATGAAAAGTCTGTCGTAATATTTGTAATTTAATTTTGAAAATACGTAGAGAGCTATATTTTCTCTTTGATTTGAAGTGCATAAATTATTATTATCTAAACCACCGTTAATTGAAGTCATCTTTTGATAGCAGTAACGGATTTATCTACAACAGTTAGTATCTGCAAGTATCTATTAAAACGGTTTACCCCACTTGAAGGAAAACATACCACAGTTAATTATGAGGTTCTTATATAATAGTTTGCTGCTAATGTTAAATACACATACTATACATATATATATAAACTAAAAAATAACTTTTAAGGGGTTAAGCTTTTCATACATGTATGTACATATATTGATTTGTGGTTCTATTTAAGAGAACAGAAAAAATGCCACTCTCTCCATTCTCTGCTATACCTAAAAGTATGCCACATATAAATGACATTGAAACATTTAATAAACGTGCCAAATTTAGCACGTGAAATAATTTTATTCTCCCATTTTTCTTTTATTTGGCTTATGAATTGTAAGAGTACAACAACAACTAAAAGTATGCGAGTGTATAAAGAGCATCACAGCATAAACAAATGCCGGTTGTTTGTTTGCAATCGATAATAGGTCTTATAAAAGCAAAAAAAAAAAAAATATTATAAAAGAGAATTATATTTTGGCATATCGTACATACATATATAATCAGTAAATTTGTTGTTCTCTTAAAAAAATAAAAGCGTAGCAGCTAAAACTTTGTAACAGTCAGTTTGTTCAGCGCAGTGAAACTGTTTAAAAGTATTTTCTTGCCGTTAAGCTAAAGAACAAAAGCAGTATAACTATAAAAAAAATATAAAACAAAATTCTATACAAAATAAATTTATAAGATTAAAGCAATCATACGCTGTGATTTCCAACTACAAAATAGATTTGTTTAAACATTTGTTGTTAAGATTGACAAAAAAGGTGTGTGTTTTTGTAAGTTTTGTATAATGAATTAGATATTTATGTAGATAAGAGTTAAAAATAAAACTTATGTAATAATTGTGTAATTAAATGAAGAACAAAGTTGCTTTTTGAAATTTTTCCAAAAAAAAAGAGAAAAAATAGAAGGAAAAAAATACTGTTTTGATTAATGGTCCTTTAAAAGTAGAACAAACAAACGTTGGTACTTGCTTCGTTCTTCTTAGTGTCACGCAACTAAGGTGAGTTCATACATATTTTTTTTCTCATTTTTACTCTCGACCTAATTTGTAATACGTACGATAAATAAAAACAATATTACTTACATATATTATTGATAATAAAACTAACGATAAGGATAAACGTCACACTAGAAAAGTGAAATAAAAACAACAAAAATACTATACAAGGTGCACAAATTTGAAATTATTGATTTAATGATTTATTTCTTTTGAAGTGTTTGTTTACTTAAAACCCCTGAAAGTATGCACTGCATTTTTTCCATGCCTTTGCTAACCTACAAATATGCAAGGTCTGCTGCTTGTTTTTATTTTTTATATCTTGTAATAGAGGTTATGTGGGTGGATCAATGGATGTGTTTGAATAGTTTCCCAATACATATATGAATTTCATTATAATTAATAAGCATATTTTAACACGTTTTAAAAACTATATATACATATATATGTATGTGTTTGTGCATAGATTAATTATAGGATTTCAACGTATAATTTTAAGTGATACATCTACATACTTGGGTATTGATGTATGCATGTATGTTGTTGTTAATTAATTTAAATTATAAGAACAGAATATTTAAAATAATTTGATTGCGTTTCTATTAAATTATTATTTTTATTGTTTTAAATGCTTATTAAATTAAACTTAATACACAAATTCAATATGTGACAAGATTAAGGGCAACCTATGTAATATAATAATATAATAGGAAGGTAGTATAATAACCGTTGTGCAATAATTTTAATCCTAATATTAACGAAACTCCATTGTTGTTTAAAACGCACCTCTAGGCATATAGTCGACAAAATTTTAGAATACTGAATCCGGTATACCTACCACATACCACGCAGTTTGAATTGGTTCCCAAAGCTTATCACAATTTGTAGGACATTTTCCGCTGATTGCGATTTTCACTATGTTCCATAAATTCTTGACGGAATCAGGAGAGATTGCGGGACTACGGCCTAGATAGAGGTCTTCATAATGGGAATAGACCAATAAATATAGTTTAAAATTACCAGTGCATACGTATGTATACCTAAGTATATTTTAAACTTGATAGTGTAAATCCCATTAAGTGTAAATGGGATTGGCAGCAAGCAAAATAAGAATACATGTTTAAAATTATCACATGAGTATTGTTAATCCCAAAAGCCCTATGAACCATTAAATTGTTCTTCTTTTTTAATTGTATTTTATATCATTATGTAAGAACACGTTAAAATAAAATGCCGTAATTTATAGTGTCTGGATTTTCTTGTTAGTAATTATTATGGCGACTAGACATTAAAGTGATAAGAATTTCTTTCAATATCTATTTCTTTAATTTTGTGTTTTAAAAACAGGTAAACTTACTACCAATCGTATAGAACTGCCTAGGAAATATACACCCTATTAAAATGCTATTTTATTATGTTTTATCGAAAGGTCTTTAAAAGGAAAAAAGCTAACACTACTCTGTTAGTCATAGCATAATATCATTTGTTATCATAATTGTTTTTTACTAAAGATATGTACATACATACATATGTATGTATGTACATACATATGTATGTATGTATGTATTAATAATGGAATTTGAATCACAATAAAAGTAGAAATGACCATACATTTGGGTACAAAGATTCCAATGATTCAGCAAATTTTGATATCAATTGTAATTAATTTTTATATTTTAAGAATCTGTTTTCGTGCAACAAAAAGTAATAATTTAACAATATTGTATTTGTTTTCTGTATAATATACATACATACCTATACAAACATTTAAATAAATATACCCAGCAAATGTTTAACTTTAAATGTTAATAAAATGAGAAATAATAATCCACTTTAAACCTTGACACATTTACTAAGAGAAAATGTTTAAATTTAACTCTCGGTTTATATTACCATGTAATACAACACATTTTTCTAAAATAGAATAACGTTGGATGGATAGAACAGAATATAATAGCAACTTCGGGAGCAAATATTATTAAAATAAATATGAACCAATAATTATTATTTAATCATTGCTTATATTGCTATTCGAACAAAGAGTCTGCATTATGTTCCTTACATCTTTGGAGGCTGTTTAGGCATTGGACGTCATTGCTACATTTCCTCTTTGCCACTCTTCCTCATTGCTAGCATTGTTTTGAGGCGTACTGACCTAAAAGCATTATTTTACGTTTACATAGAGAGGTCCTTGATGCAAAATCTGACGCAAGCTTTTAATCGCTAATTACATAGGGAACAGAAGCTGACAACAAATAGCCATTGGTTACTTAAGAACCCCAATTATTTGCTTATCGTTCCAAGTGTTGTAGGGATTTGGAACTTATTAGAAAATCGATGTGTTTATTGGTGGACTGAACTGCATAAACCTCATTTCAGTGTTTTATTACACTCTATCCCGGGGAGGAAATAATTGGACACATTACTGACAACAATCTCTGCGTTCACACGTTTTATTTAGTTTGTGTTCTCCTTTACTTGAAAGTGTGTAAGTGGCCGCAATCCACCACAAACTAGTGATAACTATGTAGAGTGTGTATGCGAACTCAGTTAGTTATTATTTAATTTAATATGTATTGCATTTTATACAGGCGATTATAAATCTCAGTGGTATACACAGACTATATAGTATATTATATAATAGATACTTATATGAAATTCTATATAAATATTCTTATTCTTTTGTTTTTATTAGAATTTTCAATGATTTCGAAGTGTACTTGTTTTAATAATAATTTATTTGATGTGTATACATTGAGTACATGGTATACGTAGTATGTGAGTAAATTACCATTAAACGTTATTTGTAGGAAGGTGGAGGCAGACATGACTAATATTGAAGTCTTAGACCATTTTATTCGTACTACAATACATTTTATTTATACGAAATATGACTGATTTTTTAAAATACATACTCCACAATATAAGTTACGTAGTGATTTAGAAGATTTATGGAAAAAAAATTAAAAATCTAATAACAAAATGTCAAAGAAAAAAAAAACGGGAAATATTAGCACTCCCATAAAGATCACTTTTAAATATCGCTACAATGTTATAATGAAATCAACTAAAATTGAATATAACTCACATAAAATTTATACATATACGAGAGTTGTCGCAAATTTAAAATTAGTTTTTAAGTGATACGGCATATTTACAATGATCGCAAATAGTTTTTAACGGTTTCCAAATCCTGAAAAGATAAGCACAATGTGAACCACAAAGGTAGAGCACAACAATTAACAGTTTAATTAAATAAATCATTTACAATATACACTTTAATTGATAAGTTCGCTGTTATCAATTTTATTACGCAATCCTTTGGTTACAGAGATTAATCTTTTCAAAGTATAATACAACTGTTTATTACTACCGATTGCCGATACCGATATGTAGTTGCTGGAATTACTTTCGGTTTAGCAACTTCTAGAAGTTTACTGTTGATTTGCTATTGCTATTCTTTTCTTTCTATCGTTGTCTTTCTATGTACTAGTTTGCTTCTCGTAATTTGAACTTGTCCTTATTTTCATAATTTTTTTGTGATTATTTGTTTTTCATATTGTCTTCTAAAACTAACTCCTGTCTTAGCAAATATAATAATGCTATTATTGTAGTATATACTTATTTATTGTTTTAAGAATGCCTGAGGAGGATGGTCGGGTGTTACTTGGGACCAGAGATATAGACGACGAAGCTAATTGTTTTCTTTAAAAGAGCTAATTCTGGACTTGCGGGGAAATGAACCTAGTGGGGTGTATAGCGATGGTATCAAGGATTCCAGAACAGTTCTTGTTATGGTCGGTCATTGACCCAAAAAAAATGCAAGTCAATAACCAAAAACTGCAAGTCATCGATCAAAAAAGCTGCAAGTCATTGTCCTAAAAAATGCAAGTCTTCGATCAAAGACTGCAAGTCATCGATCTAAAAAATGCCAGTTTTCGACCTAAAAAATGCAAGTCAGCGACCAAAAACTGTAAGTCATCGTCCAAAAAATGCAAGTCATCGACTAAAAACCGCAAGTCATCGACCTAAAAAATGCAAGTCATCGATCAAAAAAGCTGCAAGTCATTGTCCAAAAAATGCAGGTCATCATCCAAAAAATGCAAGTCATCGATCTAAAAAACGCAAGTCACTGACCAAAAAAATGCAAGTCAGCAACAAAAAACTGCAAGTCATCGACCAAAAAAATCCAGATCATCATCCAAACCAAAATCATGCAAGTCATCGACCTAAAAAATGCAAGTCATCTACCAAAGAAATACAACTTGCGAAAAATGCGACATTTTGTTCTATATATACATATAAATGTATATGAACTCAATGAGAATTATTAAAAATTTTAAGTTCATTTCATTCAATATTTCCGGTTCCAAGTAAAGCTGGATCCTAATGAAAACTGTTTTGGAATCCTTGGTACCATGTCTATCCGGCCCACTGGGTCTATTTTCCCCGCAAGTCCATTTTTTACCTGATTGCGCCCCATTTTGCTCACTTAAAGAAAATATTTAGCTTCGTCGCGTATATCTCCGGTCCCAAGTAACGACCGGCAGTAACAAGAACTGTTATGGAATCCTTGATACCACGGCTATGCAGCCTACTGGGCCCATTTCCCCCACAATTCCATTTTTTATCCGATTTAATCTCATTTGTACAGGGGCAGGGTAGTCGCAGAACTTTATATGTAGATGAGATGGTATAAACTTGTAACGGCGCTTTGGTTATTCTAGTAATTCTGTGTAAATGTAGATTTGCTGAATCACAGGAATCTTACTATAATGATACTGGTAGAAAGTGGACCAGCCAAGATTAGGAGAACAATCGTAAAAATTGTTAAACTTCACTGTTTTCTTGGATTACAGTGGCGTAATGCATCACAAGCTTTGAAAATCAAAGGGGAGTATGCATTCATAGAAAAATGTTTTAAGGATATGGTAAAAGAGAACATCGCTCCATCGTAATAAAGCAAATGCCTACGCAGAGGTGTTCATAACTATATTCCACTTTTTCTGTACCCATAAATCAACAGATCTATAAATGCTGTATTCGTCCTTTTGCCATGACTCAGTAGGTAACTAAAGGGTTTTCTAAAAAGCGCTTTTATTTGAAGAGGCATCGATTATTGCAATAAATTAATATTTCATATAAAAAATAAGAGCCACCTTAATTATTGAATCAACCTCGTACAGCTTTATAAAAGTGAATCTAATAAATCAAATAATCATTTACTCGAATTGTAGTACCCTTGCTTGTATTTTTGCATCGCTTGGTAATTTTACTCAATTGCAGTAGAAATGTGTTGTAAAAAAATTTTTATTGTATGAAATTGTTTCAATCGAAAAAAAAAGCAGAATGGATTTACTTTACAGGGTCTTGCAACTTAAAGTTTGTTTTTCAAATGAAAATTAAATATAGTTTTCTAATGGATAATGATCATGGACAATGATCATTACAGTCGCAGGAGTCTAGTAGGTAGTGTATTGGCTTATTAGACGTGAGGAGATGGTTCAAACCCCAGGTCAGACATCTCTAACAAAACGAATATGGAATACATTTCTTCGGCGACTTCCTCTCAGCAGATTTCTGGCAAAAACTCTGAGAGTAAATAAACCTGCCATGAAAAAGTTTCTCAAAATCTGTCGTTCGGAGTCGACGTTAAACTGTAGGTCCCGCCACTCAAGTATGTATAAAATAAAGGCACACAACATCAGTGGTGTGAGAAGCTAGGCCGTAATCCTGACTAAAGGGTTGTAATGGCCAATTATGTATATAATGATTAGATAATTATTAGGTAGTTAGTTGCTCGTACTTTAAACTTTTAATAATTCCCATACGTTTTTCTTTTTAACATTTTGAATGTTTGCCCTTTTAATAAATATTTAATTATAATATTTAAATGTTTTATTTTTATTTATTTCCATTTTTACTTTTGTTTTTATTTTTGTTACTTTTTGTCAGTTGATGTAGTAAAATGATTTCATGTCTAGAACCAATAATAAATAGATTTAAATATTTAATCCGGTTTTTCATTGTATTCATGTTTATTGCTGTGTGGTCAAAGTTTATTTGATTACTAAGGTAAACAATTGGCTTGAATACTAATCAAAGTAAGAAATTATATGTTTTGATAGTAGGAAATCATTTCATGTAAAATTGTTTCAAAAACATTTAACATGGCATGTGTTAATTAATCTTCAATTATTGATATTTATTCGACCTTACTAATTAGGTTTAAAATTTAAATAATTTGAAATTGTTGCTTACTTAATAAACATGATATTTAAAAATGTATTAGAAACAGGAAAAAATTAAATTTATCAACGACCCGAAATAACTGTTATTTCTTTTTAAATAACTTATTGATTACAGGAAAAATACTTGTAAAATTATCGATAGTGTAGAAACAATTATAAATTGGGCTCAAGTTTTTTGACCCTGCTGTAACTATTATAAATCGTTATATACTAGTACATATATGTAGTATAGCTTTTCATCTCGCTCTCTCTCTCTTTACCGCTATATTTATATTGTTCCAAGTTAGTTTGGCTTCGCTCTCTGGCTTTTCACCTATAATTACTTACGGAATACCAACAGAATGCACTGCATAAGTAGGGTCATCCCTTAATGTGGATCTCATTTGAAAAGGAAGGAAACACGCCTTTGGAGTTTTTGGAAGGTTTACCTCGTCTTCTCTTATGATAAGCATTATATTCTGTTGATGGAGAGGATAATATCCTCCTGAGTGTATCTTAAAACAAGGTGAATTTAGGTCTGCTATTGCGGTGAGAGTAGCCGCCGTAGTCTAGTAGGTAGTGTGTTCGCTTATTAGACGTACAGCCCGGGTTCGAGCTACAGGCCAGACATCAAAACGAAGTATAAAAAAATATTTCTTCGGCAACTTCCTCTCAGCAGATTTCTGCCAAAAACTCTGAAACCTGCCATGAAAAAGTTTCTCAAAATCTGTCGTTCGGAGTCGACGTTAAACTGTAGGTCCCGGCTCTCAAGTATAAAATTAAGGCACACAACATGAGTATTGTGAGAAGCTAGGCCGAAATCCTGACTGAAGGGTTGTAACATCCAATTATGTACATATGTATATGTATGTATGTATTGCGGTGAGAGTACCATTTAGTTTTCATCTTCAATATATCCTCCTAGGGTTTTCTAAAGTCATAGTAAACCTAGAAAGAAAGATCTTCCTTATCTTCTGTTACGATGAGTGTTGGATTCAGTTGCCACCTTGCGTATATCGTTCTGGCATCTTTTTAATCGAATATTGCATTTAGAGCGATTATCGTTATTAGCATATTCGCGGATTTCATGGTGATGATTCCAAAATGATTTCAAAATTTAAATACTTACAGTAGAATAACCGTATAACACTTTTAAAATATATCAAATGGGGAATCTAATATGTGTTGATGTTCACAAAAAAAATTGAATTAAAAACTAGACATTATAAACAAAAAGAATTTCAAACTAATTAAAAAAAATTAAAAAAGAAAAAATTATTTTTTAATTTTCTTTGGCGTGATTTAAAATTTTAAAATCGCTATCGTTTTAAAACTATCTTCTCTGGACCAAATTGTTAAAAGATCAGAAAATATTTTAAAAGCGTATAAAAAAAAATTGAAAAGTATAAAAATGTTTGGCTAACATACATATATATTTCTTAATTGTCTTTAAAAATGCGTATGGGTTTATTATACTGGAAGGAAAAATAGCATATTTTTTATATGCAAAGCGGGTGTAGGACTTTTCACACTATTTATCATATATTTAAGAAAGCAGCAAAATTTTGCAAATTTTATGTAAGGAGCTTTAGTACCGTAGCCAAGCTGGAAAGCGATAGATATCTAATCGTGTTAAGACGAAGCAAAGGATTGGTAGATCACGAGGTTTTGTTTGGGGTTTGGTAAGGCCAAAATCGTTTATATTTTCAACAAATATGATAGAGGAAGTGAATTTCCCACAAGCGCGCAGCTTTGGTCAAGTTTTCTGGAACTCCAGCAGCTAAACTGATTGATTATTATGCTTCCAGTACTGGCCTTCCAACAAGTGATCACTTTTGTTGTTGAAAAATGTTGCCTCAAGATAGCTTATGGTTATTGATTGTCGCAGAACAAAAGTCTGTCCCGAATCTTCTTATTATTTCTTTGATTGGCTTCAGTTTCATTAATAAGTTCTTTCATCAAAATAAATTATTGGTCTAATGTTGAAGGTTCTAGAATAATAGGGGTACCCACTGTCGTTGTCTAGAAACCAGTTACTTTGTGAAAATGTACTGGTTGTTGTAATGGGAACAATGTTAGGGGACTTTATCATTGGGTCCTACTTTTTCTCAATAGGCTGAATACATTTAATTATGGATTTATTTTTACTTACTTCATAACTATTTTAGGATAAGAAAACTTTCTTCAGGCCATTTTATTTCTTGAGTTCGTACTTTTTATATATTAAGATACTGAAACTAAACACAGATTTTAAATAGAGTAACAACCGTACTCAGTTCAGCAACAGAGTAGATGCATCGGTTAAGCAAAATTTCTTTTCAATTTATTAACATTAATTATTATTAATTGAATAATAAACCATTTCCATTTCAGATTCTTAAAAAATATACGAAGGAATTAAGAAAAGAAATTAAATTAAATATTCTCCCCTCGGATAATTTTTAAACATCATAAACTGTATTAAAATATGTTGTACTCTTTAATGTTTTATCTAACAAATATACCACGTTTACATTTATGGGCCTATGCCACCCTAGCATATGTCATCTATTACTTAATACAAGTGGTTAAGGTAAGTTCTTTACCGCTAAGATAAGATTGTAGAACTCCAAGACTTAATAAAAAAATTACAGCGTCCTATTTTAGCTTGTTCCGATGGACCTTTTAAAAAGTTTTTGTATAATAATATACCAACACTGGAAATGAAATATTGGCCGACATTTTGGTGTTTTGAAAGTCGTGCTCAAACAGTTTTTGCCAGCATTATACGATCACAAGCATTGCCAAAAATTCATTATAGAAGGTAAGTTGATCACAGATACTTATAATACATCATTTTTCTGAATACTTATCGGTCCTTGTTGGGTGTTTTTTTTAGAGAAATTTTGGTATTACCGGATGGCGGTGAAGTGGCTTTGGACTGGATGGAAGAAGGCTGTAATAAAGATGGTCCTTGTGTTATCCTATTACCCGGCCTAACTGGTGAATCTCAGGCTGAATATGTAAAATGTTTGGTTGTTGCTGCTAAACAATCGGGTTTACGTGTGGTTGTATTTAATAATCGTGGCTTGGGCGGTATTGAATTAAAAACACCCCGTTTATATTGCGCCTCCAATTGTGAGGACCTTTCCGAAGTTGTTAAACATGTCGGTAAAACTGTTCCTAAAGATAGTCTGGGTGCAGCTGGTATTTCAATGGGTGGCCTAATACTGGGTAATTATTTGGTACGAAAAGGTGAAGAGGCTCGCAAATATTTAGCAGCGGCAAAAATCATATCCGCTCCGTGGGATGTTCATAAAGGTAAGACAAATTTTTAGCATGAAACGTAAACTCCTGGGGCAAAAATAAATGAACTGCTACACTAGGATACTCCCCCTTTTGAAAAATATAATAAAAAAGTGAATATGTGTTCACTCGGATCAATTAAATTATGTTTCCCTTTTTAGGTACCGCTAGCATTGAGAAGCCAATTTTAAATAATTTATTGGGCAGACATTTGACCAACAGTTTATGTAAGACCTTGCAAAATTGTGAAATTTTTAAAGATGCCGATATTGATATGGAGAAAATATTAACAGTAAGTTTAACAAGGCTTTAAAAAGTAAACTATTTGAATTATTTAAAAACAAATATTCTCTCTAGTGCAAAACAATTAAGGAATTCGATGCTTTGTTTACCTCAAAACAATTTGGTTATGCTCATGTTGACGATTACTACTCGGATGCTACACTCCATAATAAGCTACACTATATTAATGTACCATTGTTATGTCTAAGCGCAGCCGATGATCCTTTCCAACCACTGGACGCCATACCAATTAAGCCAGCCGAAGAGAGTACTCATGTGGCTATTGTGGTAACAGCTCGTGGCGGTCATATTGGTTTTCTTGAGGGTTGGTGGCCTTCATCCAAGGAAGAATATATGGGCCGATTATTTGTTGAATATTTTACCACTGTTTTGTGTGACAAAATGGATGAATTTAAAAAAGTTACCCATGAAATGTTTGAAAAATACGACGAACGCAAACATTTATATCCCCAAGAAGAAATTGAAAATAAGGTTGATATGAAAATATCCTCATCGTTTTTGAATTCGGAACAATTGGAAGAATTATGCAAGGACATGTAGTGCGTTCAACAAACAACAGAACTTTAATTTCTTCAATTGCTGAAATGTTAAATTGAAATTAATTTTATAAAAAAAAAATTGATTTTTCGTTCGGCTGTCTTAAAAAGTATTTATAAAAACAATAATAACAAAATGAAATTATTAAATTAGAAAAGTTTTTCTTTAGCTAACTAATTATATAACTAAGTTATAATATTTTTAACTCTCTCCCTCTGTCTTTCTCTCTCTATGTATTTATATTTGAATCTACCTTATCGGGTATGTTTTGTTGAACGTTTTTAACCAAAACAATTAAGACTTACATTACAATGCAAATTTCTTTTGTTAACTTTTAATAGTTGATTAGTTTTATATACCTGATAATATGTATTATTCTGTATTGTGATAGACAAAAAGCAATGAGTTATAAAAAAAACATGTTAACAATTAGCATCTCAATTAGTTAATAAACTTTTAAATTATACATCAAACATACATAGTACATATTTCAAAATCAACATGAAAATGACAAATTTAAGCGATAATTAATTACGATAACTAATTTAAGATAAGAACAAATTATATTAGTCATTGAAAATTTATACAAATCAAAAACAATGTCCATAATACGATAAAAAAATTTAGCAAGTGACTTCATTATAACAGGCTTAGAATAGTTATAAAATTTTAATTAAACACTTTTTTATTTTGGTTTTTAATTTATAACTTTAAATTTAACATTAAACTTTCTTGCTATTATATTAGCTACTTTATGCATATTTTTTTTTTTTTTTTGCATTATTATTTTTTTTTGTGATAACTATAGTTTATAATATGTATTAATATTTTTGATAAAAACAAATTTAATTACTTTTAATTTGCAGCTTTTTAGTTTTAAATCAACTGAAATAAATGCGAACACATTTAAAAAATCAATATATAGATAAACTATATAGTATGTATGTATGTGTACATATATAAAATTTAAAAATTAACATTCTATTTGCCTTTCATTACAAAACTTCATATTAAAGCCAGTGTCTATATGTACGCAGGAATATTTCTGGCAATTCTAACCAGAACGTATGGAATCAGAGGTAATTGAGCAGCACCACTTGTAGTAAATCAAAGTCCTTATAACAGATTCCTATAGAGATTTTTTAAATGTGAAATAATTAAAATTCAAATTTATTTAATTTTGTTTAATTTTTTAATAACTCTTTCATATCCCTGCTTTAAGATATAAAGGATTAGAAAATAATTAAGCTTGGATTGACAAGTTCTAAAATTCATTAGGTATTGTATTTAAGGCTTTTATAGAGTTATAAAATTATTAAATAACGTTTTTCTGTTACAGTAGATTAAGAAAAGGAAAATATTTTAAAGCTTTATTATAATAGTTAATTTGTAAGTTTATAATGACATTTACAAAACATGGAACACAGATTTTTTAAAGAATTTCTTTTCGTTATTTAAAACAAAACGATTTTGACAATAGTTCTGATGGGTTCTCTAAAAACATTTTAAATATACTATATAAATTGTTTATAATGTAACTCTATAAAACTATTTCAAGCTCAAGATGCTTCTTGAATATATTTTTATTATATATTCACAACGGCTTAGCAAAACAGCGACAATAAATAATAAAAATATATTCAAAAAGGATCTTAAATTTCTTATAATTATTAAAAATTAATTTAAAAATATAATTCTACATCTTTTTAAACAGTTATTTAGATTATTTCTTCTTTGAGATAAAATATTGCCATAAAATCTAAATCATGACATAATTACAGCTTCTGAATGCCAAGCAGCCAATGCTCCACTATGACGTCTATGAGATTTCTTAGATGGATTGCAGGTAGATTTGATGCAAATCAATCTTTCCTTTGTGAATGCGTGAAATCGTTGTGACATCATTTGTTTGCTCCTCAAGAGAGGAATGCCAATCTCATATATAAATACGTTTGAATTAGTTGCCATTCTAGCTTACAGCTAAGTTGTACACGCACTATTCTAGCATCCAAGAATCCATATGACATTATTTACCAATCTTCAACGTGGTATTTTAAGTTTACTAAGCTTCGTAATGTAATGATTGGTTTTGTTAATAGAAAAAGACTTGAAACATTCCTTTAACATTTGCGATTCTTAAAATATCTGTGTTCGAATACATAAGTATATTTAAACTTGCCATTTTATATACATATTAAAGTGCATATTACTCATACATATTAACTTATAAGTGAAATTTAACTCAATTTATGTGCAATAAAATTACAATTAAATATCGAAAATAAAAAAAAAACATTAAGTACCTTTTAAATATATTTTAGCAATACATAATTTAAAATAATATTAAACAAAATAAAACATAGTTTTAGTCGTTAATAATCGAAATTTAAAATAACAAAATTAATTAATTTTTATTAATTTTTAGCACATATCACTATTGACTACTACCATACACACACTTAATTTGTGTTTAATTATAAAAAAAAAGCTTTAAAACTAATATCATCATTTTGCTAAAAAGAAAATGAACATCGTGCTATATTATAAAAATTAGATTTTGAAAACTTTTTAAAATATTTAATTGGTCGACAAGTATACATATATTAATTATGCAAGAATGACAAAGACAAAATAAAATCTAATAAATTATAAATATGACATATAACAATAAAATTGTGTATTATTGTATTGAAGATGTAATAATAAAACGAATTAAATTAAATTAAATAATAAAACACGAGTTAACAAAATAAACTATAGTCAAATTTAAATTCTCTATAAACATAGCTGGTGTTTCTTTTCTATAAAAAAAAGAAGCTTAGGTAGGTTACGGAAATAGATGAAGAATACAACTCCACTCAAATACCACACAATGGTAGGTACGTACTTTTATTGTCGCAGATGGATCCAAACTTAATGAAACAAAAAAACAGGCAAAGCATAGAAACAGATCAAAAACTAAATGAGAGCCTTCCTGCGGACTTTCAGAGCTACCTTAATATATTCGCCGGTAAGACATTACGTTCATTAAAGTCGATACATTACCAGCATCCATTTTTGCGTGACCAAAAAGTTAACTACTACTACACTAATTCCTTAGGAATCTAACTAGTCGAAATTCTTAAAACCCGAACTCAGAATCCTCTTTATACATAAAAACTCTTAAAGTCTTGGATATCCGAATCCACCTATTCTAACAAAACTCCCTTCAGAACTCATTTATTAAAGAACTAAGACTATTGAAAAAATTCTGTATGAATGTAGTTTTCAAAAAGAGATCAAGACAAAGAACTAGTCAAACACGAATTTGCAATGAAATTACAACCAGAGAATGTTGCTGGACCTGCTTTGTTTTTTTACAAAAAACGGTGACGAATGACTGGAAGCGATAAGGTACTAAAACCCCAGGTAGACTTGCCTACTCCAGAAAAACTTTATTACGATTAGCGGTACAAAAAACCAAAATAATTTGGTTCAAAGTAAAACTGATGGCACATGGTAAGTACAAATTGATTCCACAATCCGATTTAGGAATATTACGTCTTAAAAAAAATAATATCCTTTAAATTAACGCAAAAACTATTTCCAACATTGTTTCAAAATAACTACACATTTGTGAAGCAGTTGCTAGATGCGATTTAAATCTCAATAGAGTAGGTACACACAAAATTTAACACCATTTAAAGTTTCTTTATTTATAATATAAGAATATAATATCCAGTAGAAATACACCAAAAAAAAAAAACAACAAAATAAATTAAAACCTAAAAACATTAAATAATAACATTTAAATTTTGTTTCCCTTCTAATAGTATTGCAACTAATTTTTGCTCGTTAATTCGTTAGTAGTAATAATAATATATTCAAAGATAATTCAGAATTATAATTTTTCTTAAATTAGATCTCTTCTGATAAAATGTGTTGCGTTATATATTTAAATAGGTTTGTATAATAAAGTAGTAACGTATTTTTTACGATAACGATGAGTAGCACTTAAAACCATTACACCATCTTTTATGGACAGAGCATACAAGTGATTCAACATGACATGATTTGGTTCCGGTAATAAAGTAGGTTCACACTATTTTAGAAAAATATGTATATGTAAGGTCATCTCCTTTGTAGATATTTAAAAAGAAAATAATAACTTACCGACAATGGTGTATCCTTATTTAAAATAACTTGCAATAGATGGGGTGGCAAAATTGGTGGTCCAGATACCTTTTCCCAGGGTTTTGTTTGTGGTACATCTTGCGAGTATTCTTTATCGGCATTATTCACACAATTTTCACTGTCTTTGGCTAGAGCTTGAAATACTTCGAAATCTGATTGACGTACCGATACCAAATTTGTTTTTTCACCAACATCATTTTCCACGCTTTTCTAAAATTACAAAATTGTTTAATTAATACCATTAGATGAAGTGTATACATATGACAAAAGGAATTTGCACACACAAAAAAAATGAATTTGTTTACATACATGTGTATTTGTTGTTCATTTTATTAATAAAATTAAAATGGTAGACAATGTATGAATGTTATTTCTATACATATTCGTGGTTTTTGTCCCTCTTTTCACCCTCTTTCTAAATTGAAATCGCTTTATTAAACAATTAACACTCAAAAGTATGTAAATACTTATATTTTGTTAATACAGTGGTTATGTGCGGCAAAGTAAAATGTAAATATTGGATTAGAATTTTAATCTTATCACAAAAAGAAACTAACAATTTATTTAATTTGTATTAAGGTCAATAAAACACTATGTGTATAGTGCATAAACTAAACGAAATTTATGTCTTAAAAGTAGTGTAAGTATATAATGGAAATTTTATTAAATCGAAAAACTAAATGATTTCTTTACTTTAGGTTTGTATGGGAATTATTGGATTTTAGCTTGGTTTTCAGTGGTTCTATGTTTCAATATCAATAATGAATGTTTTTTCTAAATAAAGTAATTCTTTTAACTCAGAATTAACTATAAGAGACAATGTGAATAGAGGAACACTCCAGGGAGGCATACTTTTACCTCTCATGGAAATGGAAAACACTTTACTAGTATATCCACTTAAAATTTTAATAAAACAAAAGTTCTTACTTAAGTGGTCATTACAAATCTTTAGTCATGATTACAAACTAGTTTTTCACACCACCCGTGTTGTGTGTGTTAATTTTATCGATCAGTGGATGGATCTACAGTTTAAATTTTACTTCTAACGATGAATTTAGAAAATGTTCGTAACAATTTTATTCTATATTTTAATAAAATACCAAATAATTCATGGTAAACTAAATTCGGTGTCTAGACTGATTTATATTTCCGGTGACGATATAACTAACAATAACATAGTTTCTCATTTTAAAGATATTAGCAATTATTTAATAAGGCTGTCATAATGTCTATACAACAGCAAGATAAAGTGTATATAAAAAAAATGGGTGTGATGTATTATTATAAAACTCCAAAGTACTCTTTACAATCTAATCATTTTCAGACATCATTCAGAAATAAGTAGTTCGCCATATTGGAAAGTTTATTCAAAAGCGTTTTATTTCTTGTTTTCTTCCTATTTTTCATTAACTTGCATAATTAAATAGAACCTGTGCAGTAAATCGATTTTACTACGATACTATAATAGTACATATGAAAAAATATTTCAAACTTGAACTATATTTTGTTTTTGTTCTTAAAACCACTGTACCTGCTATATGCATTAACAAACTGCTCTCAATATTTTATTGTATTTTTTGTTTTCCTTTTGTATTATTAAATGCTTTGTGTTCTTTATTAAAAAAGTAGTATTAACAATTTCTCAAAGTGATTGCACAACAAACATTAACATCATCACCGTGACCATCATCATCGCTTAAGTGTTTTTCTCTCCAATTCATGGATGGATTGATGGTAGGTAAACAAAAACATTAAAACTACGTCATATATTTTTTGAAGATTAAATAAAATGTACGTTGTTGGGTTTAGTTGCCTGATAGTTAGTGTGATATCGATTTTAAACAACAGTCCATGAACAACATTCGACAGGAGACGTAGTGTAAAAGTTTTATTGAAAACAAAAATATTTAAACTTACCAATTTCGGATCATGTTTCCATTCACCATCAACACAGAATTTATACTGATGATCTCCTTCGGGCAAATCAATGATGGTCACAAAATTTCCATGACTACGTACCATTGGTATGGGCTTCCATTTGGTAAAAGTGCCAGAAATCATTACATTCTGACCACCACCATCCCAACGCAATACGGTAGGTAAGGCTGGATTACGTAAATCCTCTTCGTCCTGTTTTCTCTGGGAATTTTCATCCTCAGTGCAATCTCCGGCTGAAGCGGTTGAATCTTTATGTTGTGGCATACTTTTCGTTGTGCCTTCCGATATAGTACTAGAGCGTTTGCGCGGTTCAGTTGAACTAAACTCAGGGTCAACAGAGGCAGCAGCTGCACTGGCTTGTTGCTGCTGTTGTTCGTTTGCCGCTTTACCAATAGGCTTCGTATAATAGGGTTCGGATGTTGTTTCGTCGTCTTCTAGTGACGAACCACCGTGCAAAACTGAATCACGTTTTTTATCAAACGTGAATGCCTGACCACCACTGACTGCAGCAATTCCCTGAGCCGTAGAGCCACCCTCCCCCCTAAGCGGTAACTCGCGAAACGGTGAATTCGGTGTAGAGATGTCACTGGATTTGTGACGTTCTCTATGCATACTAGTACTACCAGCATTACCCATTTTGTTTGTTATTAAAATTAATTTCTTTTTTTTTTCTGATACGAAAACAAAAACCTTTTCAATTAATATTCAGTGCAATATCACATATGGACGTTTTTGGTTTCTTTTTTCTTTTGGCACTATTATTGCTTGTTATTGGCAGCTTTTAATTATTCGAAAATTTTCTGATAATGGATTTTATAAGATTATTGTCGTTTTTATGGGATTATAGGAATTTTTCTTAAATTACGTTTCGTATTTCAATGTCACAATGTAGGAAATTTTCTTTTTGATAAAAATTTTCTTTGATTTCTTATGTCTTCCACCTTTATTTTGCTCACATGCCGTTTTCTTTTCTTTTCTGTCTATAATGCTTGTTTACCTTTGTTCTTTTTTTTAGCAAACAAAGAAATTTGGAAAAAGATAGAAGTTCCGCATAAAAACAAAATAAAAAACAGCTGCTAGTATGACAGAGTAGTTACATGAAATCATGTTGAGAGCTATCATTTCTAACTGAGTGTGATTCACATCAAAAACAAGAAGAAGATGAGTAAATATTTTGTTGATAAACGTGTTTTAATTTGTTTTTAGTAAAAGAAGAAAAGTTATAACTCATAGAATTCAAAATGCCAATAAATTGTAAATCAAATTGTGGCAACAAAGCTGTCCTAAAGGTAAAGGTAACACAATATAATAGAATTGATGTTAATAAGAGTTTATTTAATTGCAGCGTCCCAAAACTGCTGATGCCCTTTGCAAAGAGTGTTTCTTTGCCGCATTTGAAGCAGAAATTCATCATACAATTATATCCAGCAATTTGTTTAAACGTGGTGAAAAAGTTGCTGTGGCTGCAAGTGGTGGCAAAGATTCCACAGTGCTGGCCCATGTGTAAGTGAAAAAGAAGAACGTAGGAATAGGAGCATCTGATTAAGTGGGACACTTGATAATGCTTTCCCAAGGTTCTTACAATCTCTTTTATCTATTTAAAAGAAATCAAGAACTACGTTATAACGGTAATTCTATATTAATTTATTTTCAGTTTAAAACTGCTTAATGAACGCCACGACTATGGGCTGGAACTAGTTTTATTATCCATAGATGAAGGCATAACAGGCTATAGGGATGATAGCTTGGAGACTGTTAAACAAAATCGCGATGACTATCAAATACCGTTAAAAATTCTATCGTATGAAGAACTTTACGGCTGGACTATGGACCGTATTGTATCGAAAATTGGTCGATCAAATAATTGCACATTTTGTGGTGTATTTCGTAGACAAGCTTTGGATAGGGGAGCAAAATTATTGGAAGTAGATAGTATAGCTACTGGGCATAATGCTGATGATATTGCAGAGACAGTATTAATGAACATTTTACGTGGCGATACGGCACGTCTACGAAGGTGTACTGATATAAAGACTGGCGGCAGTGAAGATTCCATACCAAGAGTTAAGCCCCTCAAATACACATATGAAAAGGAAATTGTTATGTACGCCCACTATAAAAAACTTGTGTACTTTTCGACAGAATGTGTTTTTGCTCCCAACGCTTATCGAGGACATGCTAGAGCTTTCCTGAAGGATTTAGAGAAGGTTAGGCCTTCGGTAATTATGGACATAATACATTCTGGTGAACAATTGCGTTTCAAGGACACTGTAAAGAAGCCCACGAGAGGTATTTGTGAACGGTGTGGATTTGTTTCCTCACAACAGCCTTGCAAAGCTTGTGTTTTGTTGGAGGGTCTTAACAGAGGTTTACCCAAACTGGGCATAGGTAAAAAATCGAAGGGAGATCGTATGATAGCAAATCAAGAAAAAGAATTAGCTTTAAGAGAAAAAGCAAACCTAGTGAAAAATGATTTCTGATAAATTCTAAAATAAAAGATATTTAAATTTTTTATGTTTTATGTACATTTTTATTTAAAAATGATTTAACGAATACATGTTTGTTGACTTCCATTCTATTCCGGTGTTCGTTGAAAATCCAGGTTTGTTTCTGTAAAAGAACAAAACAGATATCTTAGTTTTTGCTATAATCTTTGGAAAAAAAATCTTGGCTTTATAAAAAAAGCTCAGTGCCAACTTCTAACCACTATTCACTACTGATTAAAACAAGACGCCCTAATCTCAAAAGAATATTGAGGCAGTTTGTCAGCGTTTTAATCGTGTAATGGTGTCTGTGAATGGTTTATGTGATCATCATTGGAATTTTCAGATAAAAATTAATATTAAATTATAATTACCTTGCTTAAAATGTCCTCTGATTTCCATTTGATGTTGCAAACATTTCGGTCAGCATCTAAAATAAATAAAACAAATTATTATTAATCAGTAAATAACTATGAATATCGAATGTTTTTAATTTTTAATTAATACATAAAATTTTGCTATAATTTGTACATTTAGCGAAAAAATATGCTCCGCAAATCTGAAATTTAAAATTTGGGTATTGCTTGGGCCAAATGAAATTAATCTACGAGTTTTTATTAGCACTATAAAATAGTGGGAAATTCTATTAAATAGCGACTCAAAACTCGCATTTAATTAATACATGGGAAAAGGGTAATAATTACCTTTAGGATTTACAGAACGATGAAGTATCAGTTTTATTGAAGACTATCCATGTATTAACTGCAAATAAAATACATTTATTAATTTTTATATACTAATATGTAAGTAAAATCTAGAAATATTTAATTCTATCAGTCAAGTTTATTTAAAATCAATTGTATTTTCATAAGAGATGTCAGAAAATATTATAAACTAATCATCAGTGCCTTTAATTAATGCAATCAATATTAAATAATAGTTTACCTTTTTTCAATGCAAATGATCCTTTATCCACGGCATTCTAAACATCGATTGGAATAACTGAAATTTTAGAAAATTGGTTTTTTTTATTAATATGTATGAATATTTAATCGAATCAAAACTAAAATGTATGTTATAATAATCATCAGTTGTAAGTTTGTATAAAATCAAGAAAATTTTCATAAGAGATGTCAGAAAATATATGTTAAACTAGTTCATCAGTGCCAATATTAATTAATCTATTTTAAATCTATGTTGCAACATAGGTTGCTAAGAGAAATCGTAGACAAAATTTACCTTTCCGTTCATAATAAAGTTTGATACCACACGAGGTGTTAGCCCTTCAATAGTTCCATTGTTTCCAATGCCTGATGCATTTTTACATATCAATCCACTTAGTCTGCAAAAAAAAGGAAAGTAATTTAATATTTAATAAAGTTGCCATTTTAATTAAATGTGGTTAGAATAAAATTTTGATTATTAACAAATGTTCATTTCAAAAAACATATGCTCCGCAAATTTTTAATAAACAATTTGGGTATTGCTTGGATGAAGTCATTTTAATCTACGAGTTTTTTCTAGCACTATAGAGCAGTTAGAAAATCTACTGAACAGCGACTCTAAGCTCGCGCTTTATGAAAGGAAGTACTTGGGGTAACATTAGTAAGCAGATGTGGAATAACTTTTGGGAGTCAGTTTATACATTATAGTATTTTCATACGAAAGTAAAAGTAAAGGATAGACTGCGTTGGTAAATATAAAGACTGTGTCAACCATTTTCTAGTTTCTTTCAGTCCTCTTACACAACATTTCATTATTAATCACTTCGTTCTACATTTAATAACTGTAGCGAAAGTCTCTAGACCACATAGCCTTAAGACAATTTTTTCAAAATTTAACTAGCAGCCATATGGCGATAAATAACGCTTTATTCTAGCAGCAAAGAGAGTTCTACAGCCTCAACTAGTTTGTCAAGGCCATAGTTATATACCGCTGCATAGTATTAAACTTATGTGGAGTTGGAGTAGGATGTTGCTCATTTCTGTAAATATTTTTGTATCATTAAAAAAAAATATTACTCCTTTAAAACAAGCCATTTTAATGTGGCGAAACGTTTGTCTTCCATTAAACTCTAAGAAGTTTAATACAAGTATAATATTCCGCCAAGTATTTTTCATTTCATATAATTTGCCGGCAAAGTTTTATATAACTTACCATTTTTAGCTAAGAATGAAATTATTGGTGATGCACAGCAATCTTCCATTTAAAATGCAATAAAATTCATTTTATGTTTAACAAACGTCGGATGCCGTTGATTTATATAACTTTATCTTAAATAGCTTTGACAGCAGAACAGTGTAGTAGGAGAAAGCAGCCATTAAAATAAATTATACTTATAGAACGGAAATAACTATGCTTTCCCATTCTAATGTTGCATTTGTTGAGAATGTTACAAATTTCACATATAGGTGATTTTGAAAAGTGCTGCTCAGTTTAAGTTTTGTATATAAGTAACAAACTCCAGGGTTACATTGTTCTGTGCACAGAGCAAAACTCATTACAAGAGGTAAATATTAAAGGGAGAAAAAGTAAAAATTAAATTCAATTAATTAATTAAGGTCTCCTTAATTTTTGGTCAAAAAAAATAACAAATTTCTTTGTTATTTAATTTCAATTTCTCCTGCTAAAAATCGCTTTTTTAATTTAAGCTTGGCGCTTGCCTTGCTTGGCGCTATACACTTTTATGTAAAATTGGCAGTACTTAAATAAAAACGGTAAATTTAAAAGTAATGTACTAAAAGATTACAAACTGTAGCACAAAATTTTCCCATTCTGTTTTTACAAGAAGAGTTAAATATATAAAATTGTTTTAAAGGATGGACTTAAAAATTGATGAAATAATGGAGTTGTCTTTAGGTAGAATCTAAATAATATACATTTAGTTTTTAATAAAATTAACGCTTTATTCTCTACTCTACAAAATATAGACGACTACATTGCAATGTCCAAGAATTCCTCGAGCAGTAATGGCGTTCAAAACTCTGGTAGCAGCCGTGATATTGAATGTAATACATCTGGGGGCGGTAGTGATGTTAAGTTTGGTCGCCGTAAGGGCAACATTGATGATGACGAGGAAGAAGAAGACGACTTTCAAAATCAAGTTCTCAAAAAAGTGAATGATGACGGCGACACTGGTATTTGGAAGGGGCCGGACTCCTCTATACCATATTTGGGCTTTAACGAAAGGCAAAACGATTTGCGAGAAAAACTCAACAATAATATGAATGGTCATAGAGAGAAAATCACTCCAATACAATGCCGTTTAAAAGCACCTAACAACTTTGCAAATCGTCCACGTGGCCTGCCCACGTTATTACCTTTGGAGAGCTATACGAACAAGAGTAGTAATAATAATTACAATAGAAACGGTAACAAACATCCTGGAGGTAGTCGTGGTAGTTTTAATAATTTGCAACGTAGCCTTGATTTCGAGGTTAGAAAAAACTTTCGACAAAATAACAATGGAACTGGTAGGAATGGCATTTATAATGGTCGTATACAAAGAAATAGAAGGCAAGATATTGATAGGTAATGTAATTTACTAATATTTGAACACAGTGATTTTTCTATCATATGTATTATATATCTTTATAGCAAAAACCTACGTTTTTCTGTTACTCGGGATAATACCAACATAAATTTTACATCCCCTAGACCAGTCCAAAATATGATTGTAGAAACTCCTAGCGACTATATCAATCTACAGCCGAGTACTCCACTCAATTCGAGTTTTCAAGTGCCCAATTCTGCAACACCGTCTGTACGTAGTAATTATGGGTCTCATAGCACCATACCGGTTGGAAATCTAACACCACAAGCTGAAGCTAAACTAAGTTTAAATTCTGGTGCAACGAACACTAATACTAATAATAACGAAAGTCTAAAAAGTTTGTTGGGATTTCAGGGCAATGTTTCTGGTGATATGATGCCAGTCTTTGCCAATCGTTTATTAGATTTTATACAGAATGGCTTGCAAACTCAAGTTCACAAACCTATATACGATATGAAAATACAAAAAGAAATACACGAACTACAGGTGAGATGTTTCAAGAGTTTTACAAGATAATTTCAATTTTGTTTTCTTTACAGGGAAAGCCTTTACTATATAAATGTCCTGGCGGTGAAGTTGTAAGCTCTGATGGTGCTGGTGTCAATTGCAAAATTATACCACGTACTAGTGGTGTATCTTTAAATTGTCGCTTTGCTTAAGTATGCTTTAGCCATACGTTATACGTAAGGCTATTTATTAATGGATTTCTTTTTTTATATCTACTTTTGGTTTTTATAAAATTTTGAACTCTAGACTTATCACAATTTTTTTTCGCTATACATATGTCCTTAATAATGATATTTAAACTAATTTAAGAAATATAATTGAAATTATTATACGCTTTACTTTTTTAAATAAAAACGAATATTAACAAAACAAATTTAATGCCGGGTGAGAATGGCTTGGTCGCTCGTGGAGTGGTTGCGTATTAGTTATTACATTAGTAATTTACTACTTACTTTAGAGATGGATGGGATAAGGTGTTGGGTTAGCGTTGGCGGGCGGGGTATAAAACGTTACCAACGTCCCCTGAACTAGTTTTGAAAAATTCAGTACTTTTTCATTTCAAAAATACCGCAGTACCACCCCCGCTACGCTTTAAGGTATGAGCGAAAAAGGGGTAGGTTTTTTAAGCAGTTGTTGTGTTGTTTACTTGTGGTTGTATTGCCACTGCACCCGCTCTTCGTTGTTGTTGGAGTTTGGGTCCAATACGACAGGCAGAGGAGGGGGAAAGGCAGGAAAAATTTATTATATAACAAATTTTTATTTTTTTTTGGAAGTGTGGTAAATTTTGTTGTGTGGTGAGTTTCCAGTGTGGTGAGTTTTTACGAAAAAAGTGGTGAATTTATCAGGTGTGCTGAATAAAATCGAAACTCACCAAAGTGCCGTTTTTGTAAATAGTACTGTATTATTGTATATTAGATCCATGTACCGTATATCGCGATTTGGACGGTGTGTGCCTAGAACAAGTAATTCTCACCTCTGTTAACGGAGGCATTCACCGACATTTCTGGTTACCATATGCGCTGCACTACCAAGCAGCATTTAAATTAATTACTTCTTATTCCTTTTTTAATTCAAATTTAATTTCTGTATCAAGTTCATTCTTTATTGCATATTTTACTGCGTCCTGATTATGTGGTAAGCATCTCTCTCAGCTGTGTTCACAAATGTTCACATAGTGCTCAGCTTCTGCTTATATGCTTTGAACTTCATAATGACAGTTTCATAAAAAGTATTCTTCAATTGCAAATAAATAAATCGTAAAGAATGTACACATAGTGAAATTGAAATAAACAGTGAAATTTTAAAAAGAAAGAATAAGAAAATACAATAACTGATAAGAAACAACTTAAACTCAACAATACACAAAAACAAAATGTTGATAAAAACCAAACTCGTAAAATAGCAAAAGCCATTTGGAAATATTCTAATCAAATACTTGTTGAAGCAGTACAATTTTGGAAGTCTTCTATAGAGGAAGCCAACAACAGAAGTGATAACAAATTGCCCAGGAATATTTTGGCAAAATTTTTTCGCTTTTAACAAATAGCGGCATTAGTTGCTGCAATATTGTTGATAATATGTCAAAGCACATAAATTATTGAATATTGTTTTCATATTTTGTTGTTTTATATTGCGTTTTCAATTGCCGGTAAAGTGGCCTTGATGAGAAGACTGTTGCAAAGAAAGTGAAACTTTTTTCCCCATATGTAGTATGTTTATGTATGCTTATTGGACAACTGCTAAGGCTTCCTTTAATAATTAAAAAAAAAAGTAAAAAATATCAGCAGCCAATTAATTGAATAAGTGCCTAAGAATTATAAATAATAACGAAATCGTTCACGCTGTTCAAAGTTCACACCAATTGTATAGACAACATTTACAACACAAATGCTTTTGCTAGGACCTGTACGCTCTAGTATTTCATCAATATGTTTAAGTCGAAACCATTTTTAAAAAATTTTGCAAAAGGTAAGTTTATTCATTATACTGTCGCCTTTAATTTATTATTTAATCTATTTTTAACTGAATTTTTATTGGTGTTTTAAATGCGTATGTACGTATACCCATGATGAATAACTATTTTTATGATTCCTTATCAGTTTCATTCATTCCTATCACATGGAAACTACACTTGTACAACGTTTTTCATCGCATTATCTATTTATTTATTTTTTTATCACAAAAAACAGGAGTAACACATACATACACGCAAAGCTGTTAGTTTATTTAAAGGCTTGTTTTTAGGAATTATTAGCGTAGATCATTTAATCAAGAGAATTTAGTCACTGATCCAAAAGTAAAATCAAAAGATCTGGAAAAATCTAGTTAAACTACCTATTTATAAAATAAAAAAATTCTAAACGCATTTATACAAAAACAATACGAAGTTGATTAATAGAAATTTTGTTCTTATAACACTATCCCGGCTCGAAGTTAATTTATTTTTTATTCATTCAAATTCAAAACAAATGATTACAGATTTTCTATCGTTTTTGGCTTAAAAATGAAAATAGAAACCAGAAAATTGGCGCAAAAGTGAATGAAATAATTATTGGGCGAGAAATTAATGTCTGCTATTCACGTTTTAAAGATTATTTATGTGAATTTTGGCCCCCATGGGTGGTACATGTTTTCTAGCATTTCGATTGGTATTTCATCAATCGTTGCTGTAATGTTATCTTTCAGAGCTGAAATTGAGACTAACTTGATCTTAGCAGTCGTTGCAAAACGTGAAATTAATTGCTGACCAATCCCCCTATCATCGTTTCGCGTTGCGCGTTCCGTGTAACATGTAACATAGTCTTCTAAAAACCATTCAGCCTATATTGACTTGTAACCTTGCGACTTTGATCGTTTTTGAAGAAATTTAATACAATGTTGTTGTCAGATCACAAACCACACAAAAAGTGCTTCTTTCAGGATGTTTGATAGCTCTTGAATTGATATTATTCAAAAATTTAATTAACTACGTCTGAAAAAGACAAGTCACACCCTTTCTTAACAAAAACAAATTTATAGTTTTATGATAGCAATCAGCATTGTTTGAAAATATAAAAATAATTAGCAAAATGATATGATTTAATAAGACGTTTAAAATTTTAATCTAATAACCAAGTGTACTTCTGCGTTTAAAAGTTGTTTTTTCATCATTATTAAATAAAATAAATATTATTTATAAAATATAGGAAACTTGATTGATAATATTAATATTTTTCGAAATTCCTAGAAATTATTATATTAAAACAACCTGGAATACGTACTGTTTCTTATGTAGAATATTGCTCAAGTTTTAAGCTAGTAAATCTAAACGTTTTTAATTTTTATTCTATTAATGTTACTACTCGTACATATACAATTAATATTAAACAACCACTTTCGCTTTTTATTAGCAGAAATTGTTACAATTAGCGAGTTTATTTTCTAAATCCTATAAATAGCCTACAACCATTGAGAATAATTGCGTATCAAATGCAATATGCGTTTGATAACAATGAATGTGAACAATAACGACGATGTGGTGTATTGCAAAAAGCAAATGCATTGTGTGTCATTTTAAAATTTTCACGAGACTGCAAATTATTGAGATAAGAAAAGAAAAAAAGGAAGGCTGATATAAAAACTCAATAGTATTTTAATTAACATCTATAAAATAAAATTATTATTCTATTCTTTTTCAGAGCTATTTTTTCCACGAAAATATAGTACACAACCAATGCCAATCGATCCGGTTAATTTTAAATTGCAAAGAGCTTTACTAATTTCAAAATTGTCTCGCTATGAATTTGAGCAATTGCGTCATCCCAATCTCAGCAAGGAACAGCTCGAAGCAAAAATACGCAACCGTGGCACCAATTTTGAGACATTGATGTATTTACATAATCTTCATAAAGATTTTGAACGTAAAATTGTGCGTAGCTTTCAAGATGTTGGCTGTGAAGTTAAATTGGCTAATAGGTGAGTAACTGTCTTTCCTTTATACTGGAACTATGTATATATCATTTAATTGTTTTCATCTTGTTTTGTATATCATTTATATGTAAAAAAAAACGTATGACAATAACTATTCATCTCCATACACAACCGTGTGACTTGCGTGTATTTGCTAAATTAAATGCCTTTAATCTAATCAGAGTCGAATTTAGAAGCTCCCTAAGCAAGGATATTATGCATTGGGCTGATGTCATTGTACCAATAGGTGGCGATGGTACTTTTCTTTTAGCCGCTGGCAGAGCAAGTCCATTATTTGCACAATCTCAGCAAAAAACTCCTATTGTGGGCTTTAATTCCGATCCACAAAGATCAGAAGGCAGACTAATGTTACCAAAACATTATTCGGAAAATCCTGCTGATGCAGTAGCCAAAATTAAAAGTGTATGTTCAGTTTTGTGAAAGCGTAAATGTTTTAAAATTTAATTGTAATAATTTTTATTCTTTAAATTACAGGGTGATTTCAAATGGATGCATCGTTCTCGTATACGTACCACATTGCTGGGCAATAATGGTCACATACCAGAGTCAACAGATTTGTATCGCCATACAGTTTCAAAAATGGAACAAGAAAAGACTGAACCAGAATATTTGAGTAAAGAAATGTCACGTAAATATAAAGCAAAAATGAAAAGAGTTTTGCCATATTTAGCATTAAATGAAGTATTCATTGGTGAAACGTTATCAGCACGTGTATCACATTTACAATTGATAATGGATCACAAAGATGTTGTAAATAAGACCAAATGTTCTGGTTTGTGTGTTAGTACAGGCACAGGATCGACATCATGGCATACCAGGTAAGAGATAATAATGGTAACTTGTGTTTTATGAAAAGGCAAACTAATTAGGTTTGATTATCAGTTGTAGATAATGAAAATTCAATAACATATGTATATTTATTTCTTTAATTTAATTGTAGCATCAATCGTATCGAAAAACATCATGTGGAGGGTCTATTTAGCATTTTGCCAGAATCTGCGAAACTTGCTTGCCAGGGTCTCTGTGCAGAACAATTATCACAAACATACAATCAGAATTTACTGTTTGCACCTGGTAGGTATTTCCAGTAAGTTACTAAATACGGAAATTAAAATACTTTCCTTTTCTTCCACAGATGATTCCAGACTCTGTTATTCGATAAGAGAACAAATCTGTGTTGGTGTTTGGCCCTCACCAAAAGAATTTAAAGCGAAAAGTTTTGTGAAAAGTTTATTTGTAAAATCTCGATGCATCGATGCAAGTAGGTCTTTGTTTTTGTATAATTTTTAATCAACATAATTTAAGTATTCATAAAAACGCATAACTTGTAGTGTTAATTTACTTTGGAATGACAACATAAATGTGCCCACAACAAAAACTGTTGCAAATTGCTTAAATGGCACTTCCAACTGATACATAGTCCATATAATTTCGAATAAATTCTCTGTTACTGCAGAAATAGTATAAAAATTCCACATTATACAGGGCAATAGATAATTGCGCTTTTCACGAATTGGATCCAAAAGTGGTGAAACCGCTAAAGTGTTCATTATTACGGTCAGAAGGCGAAATGAGAACCCAAATTTGGATAACACTTCCGGTTCAATTAATTCATGGCCAAAACGATTAGCCAAATCGATTTCTAACAAAACGAATGCAATTTAATATCTAGATGTTGTAGCCAATAATGTGAACCTTACTTACCTTTAAATGAATAACTCCAGCCTACTTCTTGATTGGCTATTAGGAGAACGATGACATAATTATAAATCAATAGCTTTAAGGTACTGGTTTGAAACTCAAAGGTTAATGTGGGATTCTGCAGGCATTTTATAATACTTTTTCAATATGCTACAATCGTTATTAAATTATACAACTTACGGTTAAGAGTTCTTTGCATTTATTAACACGACTTGACCAAAACATAGCGAAGAATTAAATTTTTAATTATATTAAATATAAAAAGTTATATATTTTGGTTTGAAGTATTGAAAAGCCTACTCGATACATGAAAAATATCGATTTACGATTAGAGGCAAAGCGAATTCATAACAAGTGACCCTGAGGAAACAGCTGACTTCTCTTGGGCTGTCAAAATTTGTGTGTGTTTGTTGTGCGTTTGTGTGTTGTTGATAATTTTTTTTTCTTTTCCATTTTTTTTTCTTCCTATTTTGACATCCGAATGGAGGTTTAACAAAAACAAAATGCCTGTTGTTTTTGCAATGTTGTACTTGTTGTAGACTTGCGGCTACCTTATATGAATTTGCCTTGATTAGAGGTCTTAGTATGGCATTTTGTATAATAAATACCAGTTTTCAGTAAATTTGAACCATAACTAGGTATTCCTTCCTATATTAATATTATGAATCTTTGGGTGAGATTTAGCTTTTGTTTTAAAGTTTGCAATGCCCGGTATAAAAATATGAATACAATTTTAAGCAGTTTTGTAATTCCATTGAATAAAATATTTAAACAATTTTATGTTTTCTTTTAACAAATTCATTCAGCTATTATTTCATTACCATTGTCTTTTATTTTAACTTTTTCTTATCTTTTCTTTTATTTTTTCTGTTTTTTGCAGATTTAGTTATAGATGGCAGCATTTCCTATCCGTTTAATGACGGTGCTAAAGCTTTGTTAGAGATATATCCTGAAGATGCTTTACTAGCTATAAGTTTGGACTGATTTAAGCGAAATAATGAACGATGACACTATAAGTGTCTTAATTTTAGTTTTAAAAACATAAATTAATATTTATGAAATTCAAAATTTCATAATTTTCAAGAATTTGGCGTCTGTCTTATCCTTTTTTTATTGAAAATATGTAATTATTAATAATTTAAAGTGCTAAAATCTTGTAATTAAAAAGGAGAAAGTTTTTTAAATATGTTTAATTTTTAAAGATACAAACATGTTTATTATAAGTTTAAAATATACAATAAAGACATTAGTTAAGATTTCTTAGCACCTTTTTTAACCAGTAATAATTTCTTGGATTTTTTATTGGGCAAAGCGGTTTTTTGGAAACGTTTATCAATTTTCTTTTTCTGCGAGTTTTGTTCACTTGTTGTAGAAGAATCGTTTTTCTTTGATTTTTTCTTCTTTTCAAATCTTTCGTTATCGACCGTCTTAAAACGCTCATCTTGCATAAGTTTTGTGGGCTCTTTATCTTGTAATTGCTCGAGACGTTCTTTGCGTTGGCGCTTAATTTCCTTGATTTTGTCTTTTTGCTTTTTGCGATACCTAGAAGTGAACATATGTTTAGAAAGTGATTAAGGAATAACTAAATAAGCCTCATTGTTCTTTTGTACTTTACAAATACAAAACAGAAATGGACACTTTTAATACTAAATTTTATATACTTACAAATTTTCCATTTCATCAGGATCTTTATCCTCTAATATCCATTGTTTTCTGCGATAGTTTTGAGCTCTTTCATCAAAATCATTATTGTCCAATTGTATCTCAGATTCACGTCTTGTTACATTTACTTGCATGAAAATTCGCTCCACCATTTTTTCTTTAATTAAAATGATTGATAACGTAATTCAGTACATTTTAACAAAAACTTACGGTCTATGGGATGTTCAGTTAACTTGGTATTTATGGCCTCCTCTATTTCGCCTAACAACTCTAAATCTCGGGGAAAACGGAATATTGAAATGGCCATACCCTTGCGGCCAGCACGTGCCGTACGGCCGACACGATGTATATATTCTTTGGGTGTACGCGGTAAACGATGATTCATGACCAACTGGACACTGGGTATGTCCAAACCACGAGCAGCTACATCGGTAGCAATTAAAGTACGCACATGTCTGGACTTGAAACGATTTAAGGCAGCTACTCTTTCCTTTTGACGCATAAAACCATGCAGACACACATTTTCAATGCCAATACTATTTAAGGTCATGGACAAGAGTTGGCAGTATTTTTTTGTATTAGTAAAGATCATTACATTGGAGTCTTCATTATCCTCGCGATATTTTCGTAGAGCTTCTATTAACACCATGTCGCGATCGTAATCGGCACAAAGCAAGTAACGTTGATCCAAAGTTTCTACAGTGGCCGTTTCGAATTCCTCTGACCATTCCAAGCACTAATGAAAAATTAAAAAAAAAAAATCATTAAACTTAGCTAATTGCATAAAGTGTTTATATAAAAGCAAACTAACATCTTTTGCAATGGGGAATATGCTGGATTCCTTAATAAAATCCTTCATGGTAGCCGAAAAGAATAAGTTTTGTCTCTGCTTGGGTATACAGCTTTCAATTATTCTTAAACTTTCATCAAAATCACCATTTAACATACGATCCGCTTCGTCCACAACCAAAAATTTCAAATTGTCAAAGGAAAACGTATCGCAGCCTGTTAAGTGATCAGCCAAACGTCCCGGCATAGCCACTATAATATGTGGCCTTTGCATTAATTTTTGGGCTTCTATAACCTGATCCGTGCCTCCTGAAACTACACATACTCTTACGCCCATGGGTTGTCCTGCTATTAAAAATTGTTCGGATATCTGAAATCAAAGACTAAAGCCTATCAAACCTTCAAAAATAATAAATACATAAAGACAACTAACTCACCTGGTAAGCCAATTCATGTGTTGGTGTGAGCACTAGTGCAAAATGACTTGTAGGCTCTTCACTAAGTTTCTCCAGTATAGGTAAAGCAAAGGCAAATGTTTTGCCGGAACCAGTTTTGGCTGCTCCTATACAGTCCTTACCATCTAAAATAGCTGGTATACAATTTTCTTGTATGGGAGTACATTGTTTCAGGCCTAATCATACAAAAATGAATACTCCATTAATATTAACCCTTTTCTCTTAATTTAATTTATATTTACCCAATTTTGTTAATTGTTTTGCTAACCAAGGTCTCAGACCTAATTGTACAAAAGGATTTGTATCCTTCTTCGACATGTTTTTTTATAATTTGTGGAACCAATCTGTAGAAAATTCTGCGCGCGGATCAATGTAAATAAAAATAACAAAATAATAACAAAACAACGTGCAATATCAAGGCAAATTCAAACGAATGAATTCTATGAATTCGCCATGTGCAATATTTTGCAGACGATTAAATGTCGAAGTAAGAGTTGCCAAGATATTTTTATAACACAACGGTTTGGGCCTTTTATTTTGGGTATTTAGAACGGATACTATTTTCTCGACTACAAAAAAAAACAATAATTCATTTTTTTTTTATTCCAGGATGAATAGACACTTTTGTATATCTGGAGTTAATTAATTCCTCAGCTTAGAAATAGAGAGAGTAGAGGTTATACTTTGGAGTAGAGGACATGAAATATATAATCTCCAGCTAGTTAAACGCTCTAGAAAACTTTTTGGATGGTCCTTAGTCCTAAGTCTATAGTGAATCTATTCTTCTCTTGAACAAAGGATCTTGTGAGTTACCATCCTATGTCCAGAAAAACGTCGAATTCAGAAACAAGAATTTAGAGGCACTAGCTGCAATACCATGGTAAGGGCCAGAATGGAATATTGTACTCCTAATAGTTAATTGTTCCTATTTAGGCTCCCCTTTTACGGTAAACTCAATGAAAAGGCATTAAACGATCCCAGATCAATGCGTTAAGGACTGAGGGTGACTAATGTTAACCACTTACATTGATTTGGTTCCAACCAGAGAAGTTACAAATGTGAGACTAACCAGGAACACTTTATTATCATGCCTTTATCCTCAACACTTCAATAACCCGCCATATTAGAAAGGACACACCCGGAGCTACTTACTGAATACCCTTATTTCTGATGCAACTTCAAGAACAAATGCATAAAGGTATATATGTATATGCATTGCTCTTGAAAGCGCCACTGCCTACTGTAGTCACACGACAATCGGATCTTCGCTCCGGAACGACCGACTTAACATCGGCCAAGGATTGTCAACACAGCGAAAGCTGTATTAACCGGAAGTTTTTTTCCAAAGGAGATACTTCCGGAGACAACAGCAGAACTACAACAACAACAAGTGTAGCCTGTACATGCACGTAAATCTTCCTGACATTATCGGCAGTTAAATACATCTTTAAAAACAAACAAGCGTAATTCTGTCCTTGCTCCGGGTTGAATATAGTAGAGTACTAAAAACATATGTGGCCAGAATTATCTTAGGTTTTACGGTTCTACAGTAGAAAAAGACCTTTAATATGCCATCATTTTCAAGAATCCAGTGTAGTTTTCAGCAATAGTAGGGTCACGGCATTTATTTAAGGTACTAAACAAAGTCTTAATTGTCAATAAAACAATATAGTTTCATTAAAATCAGAAGCCTGCCTCATAGATATGACTTTTGAATAAAAGCTGATGACGTTAGCACCTAACGATCATGAATATCTTTCTAATCTAGTATTAATATTATGGATTAAACAAACGATAAATCATATTAAAACTTTCAAACGTTCATAAAAAATCTCTTATCTGTTGTCAAATTACCCACACACATCCGAATATAACGATCACATTTACATCTTCAAATCTCAAAACAATTCAAATCTGCTCTCTTGCAACTATAGGTCTTTTTCTAATTTACATATGTATATGCTTCAAATCTCAAAATGATTTATTTTGCTGTCAGAAATTTGAAAATCCGGGTTGTTATTGTTTGTGCCCAATTGCCTACAAATGTTAAAGGGATTCATTTCCATTTATGCCTTAAGTAGTAAACTCTTAGGAGACTATGTAAATATGCAAAGATATAAGAAAGTGATAAAGTAAATTAAAAAATATAATACCATAAAATAATTTCTTGTAGATCAGTTTTTTGTTTAAACATTACTACTGCGATGAAAGTGACACTCAACAGCCTTCCTAGCTTAAGTTTGCTTATAAAAAGTAATATTTATAGTTACAGGATAAAGAACGAAACTATGGAACCAATTTGTATGAAATTAAAAAAGTCATTAACATTTTGTGAGTTTCATTCAAAATAATTTGAATTTCTTTCAATATATTTTACTTAAAATACAAAAAACAAATGTGTCCACTATGTATCATTCCTCTAGAAATGATCATTTTAGCATCACTCCAAAAATAAGAATGTAATAAATATTTTTGAAATTGGATGCACTATATCGCGTCTGCATTTGGAGTGTTATTGTAAAGAGACAAACATTTTACTTCTTGGCGGTTTGACCGATCTTGGCCTTAGCGGTACCACGGACCTTCTTCATTCTGTTGCGACGTTCCTTACGTTGTTTACGGGTCTGTTTCTTGATTTCCATAAGACCGTGACGAACCAAACGGTATTTGGGTTCGAATTTCTTGGCAAAGTCCAAGGTATCGTAGATCAAGGCAAAGCCAGTGGAACGACCACCACCGAAGGCGGTACGGAAACCGAAAACAAAGCATACATCAGGAGTAACTTTGTACATGGCAGCAAGTTTCTCACGGATTTCAGTTTTGCTTACGGAAGACAAACCGGGATGGATGACATCGCAGACCATTTGTTTTCTGCAAAGCAAACGGTTGGTCATGAACTTGCGGGTGCGAATAGTGGCGGTAGTACCAGACATGATTGATTTCTAAAACAAAAAGAAGAAAAATTACAAAATAAATCAAGTTTGTTTATCAAACCATTAATAGTGCTAAAATGCTGGCAAAACATAACCTCAAAAAAATACTATCAATAAAGCAGTGGAGGAACAGTCACTTTCTAGGTGGCCAATTGAGACTCCACGTGTTGCTGGCACTTTGTTCGATTTTAAACATATTATCCACAGACACTTTAAATGAGATTATGTTTTCAACATTTCTTTTTATCTTAAAAACATTATTTAATAATTTTTATAAATTTTTTACCTGTTAAAACACTTAAAAAGTATTAAAACACGTCTTTAGAGCAGACACAAATTTTTAAGAAAGGAAGATGGCCGTCGCCACAGTTGTAAAAGAGCTGTCATTTTCAGCAGTGGTGCCTGCTATAGTAGTAAATGCAGCGTTGAAGACAATGATTCAATAAAAACAGAGATGTTTTATAGCTGCTGACTACCAAACAAAGCACACAAAATTATAATGAATTTCGACAAAGAATTTCCAATTTGCAAGCATTTTGGGGATAAAAGAAAGAAATTATTCAAAAATTCATTTACAAAATATTTTAATTTAATTATTTTTTATACAGTTTTCTAATTTTAATATTTTAGAATCTTAAATAGAATGACACAATGGCAACATTGTAATAAAGGTAAATAGTAAGTAACCAGACATACCTCCACTAACAGATGTGAATATTACTTATTCTAGACACACACCACCAAATCGCGATGTACGGTGTATGTATTTATGGTAATACAGTACCCATTTCGAATAACGGCACTTTGGTGAGTTTCGATTTTATTCACCACACCGGATAAATTCACCACTTTTTGTATAAACTCACCACAAGTACAAAGTTCTTTGCTTTTCTTCTACCAGCAGGGAGCAAACAACAACATTATGTTTTGTCCGAACCTGGGGGGTTGAACCGGGCGTCTCTTTATAAACAACCGTGGCTTAATTTTTACTTAATAAACTCGGTAACGGAAAAAGATGTGCGAATTTATTTATTAAAATTTAATTTATTTTTTTGAACGAACAAAAACAAAGTTGATGAAAAAAGTACTGAAAGCTTGGTACTGAATAAAAAAAATACAAAAGTACTGAATTTTCCAACACTGGTTCGATATCTCTCTCTCGGCCTAGGCGAATTCATGAGTTCGCCCTGCTCTCGGCCACATGAGTTTTTTTATAAATAAAAAATTTGAGTTCCTTTTGAGATTTGTCAAAGAGTGGACGTATTTAACTAAAGAAAAAAAAACAAAAATATAAATATACAATTATTATTTATTAAATACAACAATTAATTGTGTGTGAAATTGAGTAAAAACTTTACCAATAAAAAATAAAGAGAATTTAAGTAAGTTCTTAGGATAACTTATTGAATTAGTGCGGGAAAAATCACAGAGATTTTTCTTAGAAATTACCACAAAATTCTTTGTTATGTAAGTAGGGCTATAATAGTGGGTTAGATTGAATTTTGTGAAAAATCCATTTCACACAGGACCTTTTAAATGCTGTCAAGCTGAACAAGAAAAAAATTGAAACCAGACGGCTTGTCATATTTCTCGAGTGTTTTAACATTGAATTTTAGTTGCTGTGGGGAAGAAAGTCAAAAAGACAAAGAAAAAGAACTGGAAACACGTTTCACAGTTTATTTTCTCTCTCTTTCATTCTCTCTGGCATCTGTAATGGAAGTGAAGTCTGTGTTTGTTTGTTGTGTGGTTATATTTTGTTTTTAGAGAGGGTGCGGGGAATTTCTTTTAATTACAATTTGACTAACAATAATTTTTTATTTCTTTTACAGATTTTACGTTGAAATAAATTGAAAAGATTCTGTTAGAAAATGAGAACTACTAGTGTTGGCCGTTATGCTTTGCGTTTAAGTTTTGGACAGGTAAGTGTATTACAACGGCGTATCTGTTTTTGTTGTTTATTTGAATATACCCTACACCAGCACAAATGGTATTTTAGATTTGTGTTGTGGTTTTGTAGCAATTGACGAAAAACTGTAAAAAATTGTTTGCCAAAATAACATTTCTTTATTTCATTAGAATTCCTTATGCAAGAATGTCATAGAAAGTAATAAGTTTTTTAAACTTATAGGTTGTAGGAAATATTTGATTATGGTAAAATTACAACCTATTGTTTTGAGTTTCTAACTAATATCTCGGTTTGCATTATGAAAGTATTCTTTCAGAAAGTTTGAAATTTTTGAACAGAGGGCATACCATAATGGAGTGGAATCGCTTTCCATTTACTTTGAAATTCTTTATTGGAATTGTGAACTTAAATATACAATTTCATTTAAAAATGATTTGAAATTTATATATTTGGGGAGTACGCGGTAACGGTTTTGTAGGTAAGCTGTCAAGGGATGGGGGCAAAGTATGTGGACCTGCCTTCATTGTGACGATAAGCGGGACATTATACACTCTCCAGGTTGTTATGAATCAGATTTGTCTGTTCTAGAACAGAATGGTTATTGAATCGTATTAGCAAATCTATTAGAATCCTGGTAGACTTTTTAGTGGGGCATTGTGCTGTGAGGGCAAGGACCAGTGAAACCTAGGGAAACCTAAAACTGACATTTTGTAACTATCCTGGTGTATATACATGAACGGTAGGCGGCTACCATTTGTATTTCTAATATTAAGGGTTTAACTCTGACATCAGTTGGCTGGTGAGACTACCACATTCCTCTCTTCATCTTTTGTTCTTCGTATTTTTCCTTTTTTCTCGCTTTATCTTCTTCGACTCTGGCAGGAACGTATTCCTAACCTTTCTTTCGTTTTGGGTGACCTGCTTAATTTGTGATCCTTCACACCTGTCTTCGTAATAGACATCATGTAGGTTAAGGGGGAGTCGTCGAATTGTTTTGTGCTCGCCAGTAAGAGATGCCTGCAAAATTATAGGGACTCTGTATTGTATATGTACATATATCATCAATTTCCGCACCTCTCAGAAGATTAATGCGTAATAAAATATTGGTTATATGTATGTATATTTTACATTGTGATTAACTATTTAATGATTACAATGACGAACGGTTTTATCAATTGCTTAAAATAGCATGAAGTGTAATTGTTTTAATAGCGTTAGAATAAAGTCTGACGATTCGTATCACAGTTAAAGCAGGTTTTTCTTTATCAGCTATTATAAAGCAAGAAGAAAGAAAATATGTATTTAAAGTTTCTTTGTGTAGCTCTTTTTTAATCCAAGGGGCGCCAGAAAATGTTGTTTTTATTTACTCTTTGCTTTTACTCTTTGTGCATGTTAGCACATTTTTTTTGTTGACTATAATGATAATCTGTCTTTCCTCTGCCTCAAAAAGTTTAAAATTAAATACATAAATAAAGTTTATAAAATTAACCAGTCCAGCTCACAAACATCATCAGCTTTAAAGTGTGCTATACATGAACATTTCCGAATAAAAATCAATATTGAGACAATATCATTGAGATTCCATTATTCAATAATCCTTTACACAATTTCATTCATCATCAAACAGATTCTCTTTTGTTGAAGTGAACTTCAAGCATATCAATATGGCTGACGGCGAGGCTTTTAAAGCTGGTGATGTTTGCTTTGATTGTCAACAACTGGGTATTGTTAAATATTTACGTTACTTTAAAATCAATTTAAATGGTGATACTCTATTAAAATGTGAAAGTAATGAGTGTATGTATCCCTATAACGATGAATTCTCCTCAACGGATGAAGAGGAAGCCGATGAAGAAACGAATAGCATTAAATTTATTGATGATTTATTGCAACAAATTAAAAATGAAAATGCCGCAGAAAATTCCATCAGTAGCGTTAGTGAAAATGTAAATAAAAACACAGAAGAAGACAAGTACAAAAGTCCGGAATTGGATACACATTTCGAAATAAGTTTCTTGGATACTTTTGATGAAATTGTAAATGATAATTTATCTCAACCATCTAATTTAGAGACAGAACCAAAAGAATATGCAAAAGATAGTAAAATCAACATACCCAGCTTACCCTCTGTGCCCCTAATTGATACAGACGTAATGGAACAAGCTGCGTCACAACCTATTGATAAGTTTGATACGAACAAAGACGAAATATCATCCTCAATGCCATCTCTATTTGTCTGTGATGTGAACAAAGAGGATCAATTATTCTCATTGCCCTCTTTACTTGACACTGGGATCCAGTCTCAACCTAAAATTAATATACAATCAATAGAAACAATAACAACGACAACAAACAATGTGTTCATATCAATGAAAATGCAACCAAATGTTTCCACTCCTAGTACTTTTAAACCTGTAGCTACTGCAAGCAGTGCGTCATTAGTGGAAAATGTGAAACCACTTGTAAAAACAAAGGCTCGTAGAAAACCAAATGTTTCAGCCAATAGAACTTTAAAAGATCCACATGAATCAAGCGTTAATCTACCAGCGGAAAGTGTTGCCCCATCTATAGAAACAAAACCGATTGCTATACCAAAAGCAAATATTATGAAAGGCAGTGATTTCTTAAAGAAATTGGCTGTGATTGATGAAAAAACGCCTAAATACAATATAAAATGTAAAGAGGCTCGCAAGAGAGCTACAAATAAACAGCAAAAAGCTGATAATAATTTATCTCCTACGCAGCATACAAAGGATAAGGAACTTAAAAGAGATAAACAAGAAATGAATTTCTCTCTGGAAGCAATAGCTCAATTACTAAATGCAAATAAAAAGAAAAATGCTAATTAAGTGTACATATGTATGTATAGTAGATGTGTTAACACACTTAATGAATCTTTGTTTAAGTAAGACTTTAAATAATTTTTAAATAAAACGTTTTATTTAAGAAATGTCCTTTTAAACTTAAATGTCTCTTTGATTTTTATTTGATTGATGAGTAAAAATTTAAAAAATATTAAACCCCTGCAAGACAAAACGATTTAAGAAGTTCGAAAACTTGTGTGTATTGCCTAACATGTACTGGGGGAAAGGGTGCATGCGTTTTTAAAGCTTAAGGAAATTACTAAATCCGCGCCTTATTTAATTTATACATTGAACTGCCATTGAACTACTCTTTTAATCAAGTATCGTCAAAGCATTCTTATCTTTAGAAATCACAACAAAGATATGGATGGCACTGCGTTCATTGTTTGTAGAATATTTAACAAATCAAGTCAATGACACAAACATTTTTTTTTGTTGTTCCACGCGAATCGTATACAAACATTATAGACTCCTGTTAGCCATAAAACGTTAAATGATGTCTGATGTGTTTCTTTTTTTTTTTTTGTTTTTTTGTTTTGCGTCTTTTTCTCCAGGGGTCTTTGAAATGTAACACGCTTTTTATAATGCCATGTGGTTTTGAAATGCATTTCAAATTTTATATTATATTTTAAGTAAATAAACAATTCGTAGTAATTGATATGTTATTGTTTAATACTTTTAGAACCCAATTGTTTATAAAGAAACTACGCATTCATTTAAGAGTATTTCTTTTTATAAAAATAGCAAATGTGTCGTACGCCAGCCAGCATTATTTAATATTTTCTATTTTATTTTAAAATACAGTATAAGTGTATATGTATAAAAGTATTTACGCTTTAAAATAAAGCATTATATGCATTTACTTTTCATATCAACTATATACAAATATAATAAAATATAAAATAAATAAAAAAAAATCGCAAAGAAATAATATATAAATGACAGAAAAAGTTCAAAGATAGATGTTCGTTTATAGTATATATTTTGTAGATTGTGATTATATATGTACATACATGCATGTATCTGTGTATATGTAGGTGAATTCTACGTCTGGTATGACTGCGCTTAACGCCTAATAATTTCACATAAAAATTCTTGTGATTAAACGAATTTTGACGTCATTTAAAAGGCCATAAAACCGAATTTTTTGTACTTTGATAAATTTGTTGTTTTAAATTAACAACAAAATACTTTTATTTTTAAATCATTCATATAGTATTTGTTGTTTTAATATTATAAACACGCACCTAATGAATGCTTTTTCCCACCAGTTTTTTTTATGATTAATTTTTGCGTTTTTTTTCTTAAATAGATTGAATTTTTTTCTCATTTCTTTTATCAAAATCATAATTGTATGCATTTTTTTGTCGCCTGAGTTGATAACAAATGATAAACAACTTAATTCAATTATACAATAGAAGTATACTTTCTGTATAATTTGTAATAATTTATAATTAACTATCAAGTGTAAAATACTGCTGAGTAGTTTAATAGAAAAATGTAAAACGATTAACTTTTGAAAGACCTCCAGCCGAATTGTTATTATTTACACATTTATATGTGCATATATTGTATGTTTGTTTAAAGATTAGATTATAATTAGATTTTTTCAAACATTTGAAGTGCTCTGAAAATCTATTGCCATGCCTATTAGATATCTTTAGCGTGCGAAATACTTTATCTTGAGTTAAATTGAAATATTTTTCTTTACACTTCTGATAACAATACCAAATATAGACGAGTATTGCTTTGCTTATTAAACATTTTTATCAGTGATTTAAAAAACCTTCAAATGGAGCAATTTTTAAAGCTAATATTAAAAATTACCACGTTTTGGTTAAGTTTACTGTAAATTTTAATAATTGCTTAAATTGTTATACGATTACATTTAAAATTGTAACGTTTTTACACACGCCACGCGAGCGAAAATTGTAAGCAATTGCGTTCATATTGTTATTAATCATCATCGATACCAAATAACTTTCTTAAATGAATAGTAAATGAAAGTAAAATGCAACGAAATAAATGAAAGTAATCTGACAAACTTTGTTAAGGACGGGAACAAATTTAGGTTAAGGCATGTAACGAAAAATAGAAAGAGTATAATAATAATAACTCCAATATGTGCCACTTTCATGTGAAGTTTATAGTAAGTATAGGGATATGCATTAAGTCTTATAACCTCAGTTTATCAGTACAATGCTTCCGTGAGTAGGAATATTTGGGAAACTGACTGTTATTTTTTGTCCATGAAGAATTACGTTTAGGTTCTCTTAGGATACATTTATAGACTTTTCTAATTTCATTACACAATTATCCGTATTATCATTTACTTCAAATGATTTGTGGTTTTAAATGTCTGTGCATGTCATTCCTATTACCAATATGCTCAATTGCTCAATTCTTAATAACCTAATCACCTGTTAATTTTTTTCTTTTAAAAACAATTTCATTTTTTCGCTTTTATATGATTTTCTGTTTAAATGACATATTCTCTATGCCAATCTGTTTCTTTTTTTCGCTTTTATTTAGTTTTTGCCTTTCTTTCTATTTGTTTAATAAATTCTCAGTTTGTTTGTGTTTCTCTTGGCAACAGATAATTGCTCAAAAAGTTTATTGTTAAGACATTGAATTTCGAAATTATATTTATGTAACACCCGTTTGTCCATTTGTATTAAAATAGTTAGTGTATTTGTTAATTTACCTAAAATGAAAATGCATTTTTTAAAGAAATAAATGAAATTGTTTTGATAAGATTTTCTAGATGTTTTCTTTAACAACTTAGCCAGCCAAAACAGATCTAATAAAAATTTAATTGTTTTTTTTTAATTAAACTTTACATATATGTATAAATATATATGTATGTATATACAGTGTGCTTATATAGATTTAGTTGTTATCATTGAATTGGTTTAATAACCCTAATGAATTGTGCATTCATTCAACATCTAAAGCAATAAATGCTGATTACGTTTTTCAAACTACAAGTGTTGACATTTACTTGTACATCGCACAGTAGGCAAAATAAATTTTTGTTATTTGTCTTGTCATTAAGGAAATAGTAAATAAATTTAATTTTTTTATTTACAATTCATGTATATAGTATGTACATATATTATGAACTTGAAATTGTATTTAATTTAATTTAAAATTGTATTTATTGTTCTATTTTTCATAGACTGCTTTAAATACAACGTTTTTTTCTATGGCGCTGGCATTATTTCAAAATAATTTCAAATATATTACATACCTACAAACCTACATGTTTTTATATTTATTTTTAGATTATTATTTTATTTTTGTCTACAATTTGTTTGAAAAGGTTAAACATTTTCGTTTACATTTACAGTATATGAAAATATTTGTACATATTTGCTTTAATGATAGTAAAGAATAAAACGGACATTTACGAACTACTCACATCTTATCTACATTAGAACGTAATGTAATCATGTGATTATATGTGAAGGAATTTATTTTATATTTAAATATTTACGGGCATGTAATATTCTAAGGAGAAATAAAATTCATCAATTCATTAAAGAGATTGTTTTTAAATAGAATTCTTAAGCTTTTCCAATTGTTCAAATTTTGCGTGGATGTATGAAAATAGTTTTTAAAAATATTTCTTTCCGGCTTGTTTACTTTTGCAAATATATTTTTTTTAATTGTTACTAAATCTCTTTGTTCTCATAATAATTTATTTATTTTATTTTTCTTGTCTTTGTTTATTTTTAGCCTGCCGCTGAAACGTCGAACAGCTTCACAGCCACAGGTAGCCCTGATCGCGTTTTAACACGTTCAGCTACCTGTTTAGCATTGTTGGGCATTGCTTTGTCGTCGTTCAGCCTCAAGCAAATGTTGGCCAGCAGTAGCAGCAAATCCTCTAGAGTGCCATTTCGCAGATTTTAAATGTTAGAAGAAGAACAAACGACTGTGAAAGTTTGTTGTCAACCATACTCTAATCATTATTATTTTTTAAACACATATAATTTCATTATTTTATAAGACCGAAAAAAAGGAAAAGAAAAAAAAAACATTTGAGAGTAATAACCCAACTTGTTTGTAAATGTAAACGTTCTCAACAAATCTGTATTTTAACAAAACAACACAAAGGACTCCATGAAGCACAATAATGAACGTTTATCACAAATAATAACAATAACAACAACAGCAATAACAACAACAATTTAAACAAAAGTCCAACTAAATAATAGCAACCAGTAACAACAAGATATGGACATGTTTAAAATCAGCTTTTTAATCAGGAAAATGAAAATGATTTTGTAATAAGAAATCTGTGTAAATGTATTGTGTATAAATATGGTAAAGAAAACAATAATAGGAGGAGACCGAAAGAGAGAAGGAGTAGGGGAATAATGATTCCAATTAATGAATTTCTTTTTATATAATGTAAGCAATACGACGTAGTTTATTATTATTATTATAATTTTTATTTTAAAAATTTTCGACTTTGCTAAGAATTTTTCTTCTCCTTTTGTTTTCCAATTTTATTATGCTTTAGCAACAAACATTAACCAAAACCATCATTTATATCCTCGTTAATTTTAGTTTTAATCTAAATTTATACTTATAAGTAGGGCCATATACTTTATTAAGTTTTTTTCATTTTGCATTAAAAGAAAAGCAAGCATAATAAAATAATTATATGTAATATGAATTCAAATCAATATGAATTTTTCTTAGCTGCGTACCAAACAAAACAAGTCTGCTTTTTAAATTGAATAAAAATTTCTTTCTTTCCTTCTCTATTATTCTTCTGCTATCCAACCAAACCATCCATTTAAAACTTTATTGTTTTCTTTACAAATAATTTAACAAAAACAAATATTATACAACATAAATTTGTTAAATTTTTTTGTACTATTTCCTCATTTTATTCAAAATTTAAAAAAAAGAAAAACAAATTGTGTTAAAATTCAAGTATGTATCTGAAATTGTAACTGATTTTTTATTTAGTATAATTATCGTATATTTTATTTGTATTCTTTTTTTCTGTGGTTTGCTTATAATTTTTTTCTTTATACAAAAACTCTGTGCATAATTATTATAATGGAAACTTCTTTTAATAAAAGTAGTTCAATTTTAAAATTAAAAAAAAATTAAATCGCTTTTTTCTTCTCTTCTCTATTTTAAATAAAAAACAAATTAAATATTTTATTGCTTTTTTAAACTATTGAATATTTAACCTATAAAATAAGTTTAAAAAATGGATTAAATATAAATAAATTGAAATATATTAAAAAAAACACACACATTTTGTAAGTCTTAATTAAAAGATTTGAAGTAATTTTGTTAAACATATTTGTAACTTTAAATTGCTAAATATAACATTTCGCTGTGTTAGATAGGTTCCAAGAACTAGCCAACACATTATATTTTTGCCAAGCTTTTTCTGAGTCTAGGTAAATCTATATTAGTGCCTGGAGTCTTAGAAATTAAACCAGAGCAAAGTCAAAGCGTAAGATAGGAAAACAAAGAAAAATAGGAAACAAGCTAGCTTACGAAAGATATTGATTTCTCTAGGTTAAAAATCGTTGCAAAAGCGAACTTCCCAAGGGCATTGAAAAAACGCAGGCCAGAAATCTTGAGTTTTTGTCTTTACCCTCGGAAGGACGTACTATACAGAGAGAGAGAGAGAGAAATACAGAGGGAAACAGTCATCTCACTAGACAGCTAGTGGTAAAAACTCTCTGTTAGAAATCGTAGCAGAAGCTAATTTCCCAGGACATTTGAATAACGTCACACTTTACCATAATGCCTGCAGCAGGAAGGGGTCCACTTACCCCACATACTAGTCCCTGAAATCAAGGTGCAATGTTTTGTCACAAAACCTTTCAAAAACATTATCAGTTTCAGAATCCATTTCATTCTAAATACTAAAACCATGGCCCCATGGAAGCGAAGCGGGTGGAGGCTCTGGAATCTCTTCTGTTCCCCCATGGAGCGTACGTCCTCCGGCTGATCCTTTGCTAAAATATCTAAAAAATAGTCCAGGAGAGAAATTAAACTTCTCTCGCCAGCTCACCTGCGACGCTGCATTATACTACACGGTATAACGGAACCCAACACAATTCCCCACGGTCCTCCACTGAATATGTACTTTTTGAACATTTAAATTTAATATCAATTCAAAATATTTAACGGTTTTACTTGCACAACTAAAATCAACCGCTGTAATAATTCCTATTAGTATGGCATCTATAGTTCACAAAACAGCTGTCGTGATTGAGAAAAACAATTGGAAAGAAAATTGAAAAAAAACTGTGATGACGTTTTGCTCCGTCAGATTTTTTACATATTCCACATCAGAATAAAAAAGAAAATTAAAATTCTTTTCCTATGTTTGCCGACAGGGTTTTATAAAATTATAATAAATTATAAAAATTTAACAGATGATTCAACAAATCTCTATGGATTAAATTTAACGTAACAAAATTCAGAAAAGCAAAATAAAATATTGAAAGACAAACAGGGCTGTTGCAAGAAAAACCACAACAAAAAATTTGTTTTTAAAAAATAAAACGAAACGGGAAGCCAAATAAAAAGAAAAAAAAAAGATAGTGACCTATAGGAGAACATTGATAAAGAAAAGCTCAGCACAATGGGCATTAATGTGAGCAGGCAGACCGATTTGGCCGGCAATGAGTTCTTGCAAAGATTTGTGGGACGCCAACATATCTCCGCCGAAGACGTGGACTATTGGCAAAGGTTGTTGAACTATAACATTACCATGCCCGAAAACACTCAAGAACAATTAAATTTAGATTCAAGATTGGAATCCCTATGTCAATTGTTTATAAGTAATAATCTGAAGACTGGCAATTTTGGCTCCCTGATCACAGTGTTTCTAACAAAAGTATCAGAATTGCTTTCGCTGTCCGATCAGGAGAGTAATATGCATATATGGCAGACATTCAATGCCCTGTTCATCATACGTAGTGTGGTAAAGTATATTATTGAGACTGGTTCGGAATTTCAATTGTTGCAACACTTTGAGGCCATACCCAATGAGGAATTGCTAAAGGCTGAGGCAGAAGCTTTGGCTGCTGGTGCGCCAGCAGAAAGTACAGCCATAGCGGTAGAGGCCACAGAACATGATGATGCAGCTGCAACAATAAAAGCGGCTGCAGCAGCGGCAGCTGTCTTGGTGGATGGTTCCAAGTTTGAGACTTTTATCGATGCAATATTCAATTTAATTGTTGTGATTCCAGTCAAGTGAGTATAAATAACTTTATTCAAGATGGTGGTACACGGAAAACACTTCTATCATTCACTTTCTTTACTTTCTCGTTGCAGAGAGTTCACATATCACCTACACTTGGAGGCGGTTAATACGCTTATTACTCTTCTATCGGTGCACCTATTCACACAACAGCCTACTGAAAAATCAATTATCTTCCGCACTGTATATAAATGTCAACATGCAAATGTTTTAATGTCGGCCTTATTACATTTTGTATCCCGTTTAGTGGAAGTGCCTCAAACTATGTTTGGTTCATCGACAGCTGGTTCATTTGTGTTCGGTATAGCCGAATCGTTACTTTCCATATTCAGTTTCCGCAAACAGCAGGATGTTCTAAAGACAACAAATACAGTCGGTTCCGAACTATCGCTACAGTTTCGTACACATTATCCGTTGGCTAATCAAAGTCTTCTATTGATTTTAATTTTAACCAATCACTGTACAACAAAGGAGAATTCATATCGTTCATCTTTATTCGGCTGTGCAGATTCAAAAGAAATGGCCAATAAAGATACGGCAACATTTCATATTGATTTTTCCGCCGTGTATGAGACATTGTGCCGCATTGTTACCATAGATCAGGCGACATTATTGTTATACTTACTGCTACATCGTAATGAACGTTTTTATCGTTTTGTTATGGCCCAACAGGACTTGGAAAAATTGGTTACACCTATACTGCAGACATTGTATCATGCACCCGATAGTACTTCACATCATATTTACATGTCTTTGATTGTTTTACTTATTCTCAGCGAAGACGACAGTTTTAATAAAAATGTTCATAATATTGTAAGTTTTTTTCTTATTCTGTTTTATATAGAAAACGATTATTAAATTTGTTTTTAATTCTATTGCAGATGCTTAAAAATATTACTTGGTACACGGAACGTACCATCTCGGAAATCTCTTTAGGTGGCCTACTTATATTGGTGGTTATACGCACCATACAGTATAACATGTTAAAAATGCGTGATAAATATCTGCATACAAATTGTTTGGCTGCCTTAGCTAATATGTCGGGACAATTTCGTAATCTGCATCCTTATGTGGCTCAACGTTTGATATCCCTATTCGAAACATTGGCCAAGAAACATACGCGTTTAGATGCTCAACTCAAAGAACCAGTTAATAGCGCAGTATTCGTAAATGTTTCCACAACACCGGAGGACATGTTGCAGGATTTAACCGTACTCGAGGAGGTTTTACGTATGGTTTTGGAAATCTTAAATTCATGCCTTTCAAATCAGCTGGTATACTGTCCAAATTTGGTCTATACTTTACTCTATAAGAGAAGTGTCTTTGAAGGCTTTCGTTCACATCATGCGTTTCAAGATATCATACAAAATATTGATATGGTATGTTTACTACGTTTACGTAGCTACTACGTAACTTATTCTTGCCTTTTTAAATAATCTTTATCGGTTTTTATTTAAGGTGGTTGGCTTTTTCTCATCACGCTTGCAGCGTGTTCAAGAACAACGTGGTGAATTAGGTGTGAATGAAGTTTTTGAAGTGATTTCGAAAGGAGCTAGCCAATGGTCCAGTGATCGTTTAAGAGTAAGTTAAATTTTTATATGTATTTGCTTCATTATCAAGTCATTCCTTAGAGTATACAAATTCAGTTTTGGTTACGAGCTTGTTTTTATTAGGGAAATATAAGAGTTTTCTATTAAAATTGAAAGCAGTAAACAAAATAGTTGAGTTAGTCATGTAATTGAATATATGATCTATATCGTGGGACTAATGTGATAAAATCTGTTCCTTGTCTACAATGGATGGCATCCTATGAAGTTATTTCTCTTCCGATTGATTCGAAATTGAATTCAGGTACATTCTCATACACACAAATACCTTTCCTGATATATTTTCGTTAGACGAAGGTTAGATAACACCTCTTTGATGACATCCCCATTGATTCCCAATATGTGTCCTGATCGTCATCATCTTTCTCACTTCTTGAAGGCGTTCTTATAACTTCTGCTAATTTCGCAGACTCGTGTTGTTCATACCGGTGAAGCGCAGTTCATCTCTTCTACCATACACATAGCCTTGAGCCTTGTACAAAAATGAGAATGATGCAGGAGGGAAGAATTGTGAATAAATATGCAATCTAAGTCGCCATAGTCTAGTAGATAGTGTGTTCGCTTATTAGACGTAAAGCCCGAGTTCAAGCCCCAGGCCAGACATCAAAACGAAATATAAAAAAATATTTCTTCGGCGACTTCTCAGCAGATTTCTGGCAAAAACTCTGAGAGTAAATAAACCTGTCATGAGAAAGTTTCTCAAAATCTGTCGTTCGGAGTCGACGTTAAACTGTAGGTCCCGCCACTCAAGTATAAAATTAAGGCACACAAGATAATTGGTGTGAGAAGCTAGGCCTTAATCCTGACTGAAGGGTTGTAATGGTCAATTATGTACGCATGTGTGGGATCTAAGGTCTTATTGGTTATCTCACGATTTTGGATAGAATAGGAGTCAGTTCTCAGGCGAACGTAGACCCTGTGCTGAGTTTCATTAAGATATACAGAGTGAACCTTTTTCCCAGTGAATAATGAGAGGCGGACCCAAGCCATTAAGTCATGTAAGCTTTTATACGAAGTCAATTGAATTAATGTCTTACTTGTGCACATCGTGTATCTGATTTTAATTGATACAAAACGAATAAATCTGAACCCTGACAAGGTGCCAGTGTTTATAAGTTGTATAGAATGTCAAATTACGTTTTGTAAATATTTTTGTTGACAGTTTCGCAACGTCGTACCGTAAGTTTTCATATTGAGTTTTATTTTCCAACATTTTAGTGTGAAAAAAGCCATTTAGTAAACACATATGTTTTTTTTTTAGCTCAAATCAAAATTAAAGAATAAAAAAAAATATAAATAAATTACAAAATGGTAAAGAAGAGTCATCATATTGCTTAAAAATTCCAATCATCTAAAAATTTATTAAATCTGTTTAATCAAATTAGTTTTGTGGTCGTTCTTAAAGTGAGTTTATAAAAAGCGAGGCAGAGAGAGAAGGAAAACGTAAAGAAAAATAAAACTAAATAAAGCTTAGGAAAGCATGTATGTATGTCGTCTCTGAACAGAAATTTGATAACAATCAAGTGCTCTATAGTCTCCAATTCCACTATATCTTCACATTATGCGTAAAGACCCTATTGACATATATTCCACATATGTACAGCGATAATACCATAATTTCCCATAAGGAAATCAATTCTATTGAACTTCGCTGGTCCCAGTAATGAGTAAAGAGGTATTCTTCCAACGACTCTGCTTCATCGATTGGAACATATAAAACCCCATGGGTGGCAGACTAAAGTATTTGGATTAGTGTAGTCTAGCTAGAATTCTAGTTTTCTCATTTCGAAAAAATGTGCCTCGAAGTCTATTTTGAGGCTTCTCGACCGCGTACAGGAGAAGGCATGAGCACCTTCGCCTAATGACGGTAGGGTATCCAACTATATTCAATAACGGATTTTGCTCGAGCGAAATAAAGGGACTTGTTCTCGAGGATTCTGTATCCCTACGAAACACTTGTCTTTCTTGCTGAGTATGTACATCCGATTGTGGTCGATTAGCCAGTGGATCGCAACAGCATTGCAAACAAAATTCGTTCTTTAGTCGTACTTTTAGCGTGTGTGGAACTCCCTTCTTGCAGGCATTTTTCCTTATCACTTATGATATAAAGAAATTCAAATCTAGTCTTAGCAAACACTACTCCCTCTTTCCTCCTTCAATACGCTGCTTGAGTAGGGTCCATCCCCTGAGTGTTGGTCGTAAAAAAAGAATATTAATATTTATACAGAGAATAGTGTCAATCACACTCGAGTTCCTTCTAACGCCGTCAATAATTTTTTATATTTATTGGAAATTATACGTTGAGAACTTTTGCCTCATGTGTTCAGTCATTCTTCAGCCTCTTATCGCTATTTTCTTTCCACTTCAGTTTACTATGTTGAAAAATGCTAAGAAATTTGTCTTCAGAAGCTCCAATTTCGGAATTCGGAAGGTAGGTTTCCTAGCTTCGTTTTTTTTTTGGGATTCGTGCACAAGAGCAAATTGTGAGAGTTTTCCAAGTGTCTGTAGAAATTTATCATACATACATACATACATAATTTGCCATTACAACCCTTCAGTCAGGATTACGTCCCAGCTTCTCACACCACTCATGTTGTGTGTCTTAATTTTATACTTGAGTGGCGGGACCTACAGTTTAACGTCGACTCCGAACGACAGATTTTAAGAAACTTTTTCATGGCAGATTTATTTACTCTCAAAGTTTTGCCCAAAAATCAGCTGAGAGGAAGTCGCCGAAGAAAAATTTTTTTCCATATTTCGTTTTGATGTCTGGCCTGGGGCTCGAACCCGGGCTTTACGTCTAATAAGCGAACACACTACCTACTAGACTATCTTCTACCAGAATTTCGATATGATTAGCTTAACATTTTTCGGGCGACTCAATACAAAATTCATTACTAGGAGCTAAGGTTGGCAAATCTAGTTATAAATAGAATTTAGCTTATAATGATTATAATGATCTTATTCGCTGCATAATTATTTATAAAGATATCGATTGCATTGTGTTCAAGGCAATTTTATACAATTTCTATTGGGGTATACTTCCTTACGGAAGAGAAAATAGTTGCGAAATAGAAATTTGCAGGTCTTTAAAAGAGCCACCAGTACCTGTGACTACATCCATCTTCAAGTAATATGTGGAAGAACATTTTAGTTCATAACGGAGCCTATAAGGCACAAGCTTATATTGAATGTTTAATTAGGGTATTTTCATTTTCATTTTATCATCTATAATTCTAATTATGAAGGAGAAGATTTATTGATTTAATGAAATTCCTTACGTATCTTTTAGAAATTTCCAGATTTAAAATTTAAATACGTTGAAGAAGATGCACCCGAAGAATTTTTCATTCCATATGTTTGGACCTTAGTGTGTAAATATGGCTGTGTGCACTTTAGTTCGGAGAGTATTAAAGGTGTGACAACAGAAATTTCCTGCTAATATACACTCGATTTTAAAACATGTTTATAAATATAATAATACAAACAAACGAAAACAAAAATATACAATTTACTACTCTTTAAGTAGAAATAATAGTTTTAAACTTGTATGTCTTTAAAACATTTATTTTCCTATTTTTTTCTTCTAACCCTTGCTTTTGTTTCCCTTTATATATATGTATGTATGTATATAGTACATATACATATGTATCCATATTAACTGCTTATTTTAATTATAATAATTTTATATGATATTTAATTTGTATTGTACATTTTATGAAAATATTTCCTTCTCTTTTCTAGGCGCAAACTTTAGTTCGCATATAAGTTTAGGCCATCGTAGTGGTGAAATCGATGTCTGAAGAATTAAGTTTTTCTTTTTTTTTCTCTTTTTTTATATATAAAAAATTGATAGAGATTTAATTAGAAAGAAACTTTCTTTAGATAACGAATAGTTACGAATTTTAATTTCTACTTTTTGCGAAAAACGAAAGAAAAGAAAAATAGAAAAACAATTTTTATTAATTTAGAAGGAAATCAAAATACAAAAAAACAAAAAGTTTATAAATATGTATGTATTTACAATTTATTATTAATATTGCTATTATTATGTATGTATGTTAAATTTATATTAAAAAAAAAAACAAATCTGTAATGAATGTGTGTATTTTACATTAAATTTCCCACTTTCTAACTTTATAACTATTGAAAATAAATATAAATATAAATTACAAAAAACTATAAAGTAATGACCTAAACAAACTTATAAATTTTGGTATGCAAACATTCTGTCCATTGGTAATAAAAAAAATTAATTAGAAGTTTAGAACGAAAAACAAGAAAACAAGCTTTTGTTACATTCGAAATTTATGAAAATGACCTGTGAAAATACATACATACACTTCTTAAAAAATAAACAACAATAATTACAATAAATAATAACAATAATAATAAAACAGTTATACGTATATAGGAATGAAAGAAATTACAATAAAAATATAATAAAAAAATTAAAAAATCTAAATTTAAAGCCTCTAATAAGTTAAAACTCCAATTGACTTATTTTCTAAAATTATAATAAAAATAGAAAAAATAATTCTTTTTATTTTATGAACAAATAATACGTTTTCCCAACTCCTTAGAAATGTTCACAATCGCAGGTTAATAGCTAAGATTCACGATTTAAATTCCTATTTGCAATTGCAATTGCAATTAATTGTTTACCAAATGCGTGCCAATTTTTTAAAGTTCAACGACTGTGTAATTATTTGTTTTGTATGCCCATAAATTTATGCAAATTTCATAGGCAAATATAAACAATAATAAATTTTCCCACCTCGTTCGTTGACAAAACAAAAAAAAAAGTGTGTTAGAAACGGCGAGTCATTCAACCAGTAGCAAAGAGAATTGCACTCCTTATTCATTTAATACGGGTTAATAATAGTTTATTGACTTTCAACATGTTTTTATACACTCCGATAACACCGATAACAATAATATGCATGAAAATGTACAGGCCCATAAAACCGGTTTGTAAGCGGCTACAGTAGAAAGCATTAAGTTTCTTATTTCCCAGTTTCAATGGCAAGAAGTCCTTTAGGTCGTTTACAATAAGCCTGATTAGGAAAGTAGGTGAACGTCCACACGGAGACCAGAAATGCTCTATTGGGACTACTTTCATAAAAGTGGTTCAAATCAAACACAACTTTCATTTCGTTCTAGAACAACCCAACCCTGGAAATTTTGCAAATCTCCTCTGTTCGCGATAAAGAATCTACCCTCCGTATCAATACCTAATAGACTAGCTTGAAGATTTATGCCAGCGGTTATCTAGCACGTTATCAGGTTCACATTCTCCTCGATTTCAGGAACATAGCGACGATCTTCTTCATCGGAAACATTTCAGCGTGGAATACACTGTACTCATTAGGGAACCCATTGAACAGAATAATGTGGTCCCCGTCCCATTACTGTTTTCCACCTCGGAACTGTCCCTGTTTGGAAAAATAACTGAGGGCAGCTGTAGTAGTCATATATGCCGATCGTAAAACTCGTTCGCACACCTTCAAATTCTGGTCATGTCCAAACATATCGCTTTCGCTAGGAAGACGCCCTTAATATAACCTCAGAAAGCTTTTTGCCGGCCAATACCTCCACAGGAAATAGTCCTGAAATTATTTCTAACGACTTACCCTTATCCAACAACTTTCTTCAACTTCTTTTGTCTAAAGTCTATTCATACAATACAGCCATACGTGAGTATCGGTAGCACAGACGCAGAGACATAAACCCACTTGACCCCTGGACGAAGAGTTGTATTCCTGGTAATGGCAATTCTGACTGTAATGTATGTATTGGAATCCATTTTGAGCCTTTTAAAGATGTTTTCTTTCTTGGATAGAAAGATACTAAGGTACTGTCCAAAAAGCCACAGTTCGTACCCGTTGAGCCGGGGCGTTACAAATATCTCCACTTTAGACTTCTTGGCAAAAAGTATCAACTTCTGATACAGGTCTCTTCTCAATTGGGATGGATGAACAAGGAGACCCTACGATATGCACCAACTACAGGGGTATAAGCCTTCTCCCTATCGCATATAAGGTTCTTACAGGCATATTGTGTAAACGACTGAAGCCACTCGTCAAAACATTGATTGGACCTTATCAGTGCGGCTTCAGACCTGGCAAGTCCACCAACGACCAGATCTTCACACTACGCCAAATCCTGGAAAAGATCCACGAACAACAAGTCGACACACACCATCTTTTTGTCGACTATAAGGCTGCCTTTGATAGCTCCATAAGGGAACGTGTTTTTGAGCAATTCCTGCAGCTCCGTCAAGGTAGGAATGGACCTCTCCGAACATTTTGATACCGTGCGAGTTTTCAGACAAGGCGACCCCTTATCATGCGACCTCTTCAACTTCGTTATGGAGAGTGTTCTGCGAAAGGCGGGAGTGCATCGCAATGGCACTATTTCTCAAAAGAGAGTCCAGTTGCTTGCGTACGCTGACGACATTGACGTCATAGGGCGCACCAAGCGAGTAAATGAGGGCAGCGAGTCTGGCAGTAAATGAGGGCAAAACAAAGTATATGTTATCGACAAGTAGAGACGTGCGGCGTATTGATTATCAGATTACGGCCGATAACTATACTTTTGAAACAGTCAAGGAATTTATTTATCTTGGCTCCGCCGTTACCACCAAAAATGATGTCAGTCTGGAGATCAAGCGCAGGATCACTCTTGCCAACAGGTGCTACTAATGTCTCAATAGGCAATTGAGTAGCGGAGACCTCTCTCGTGCGACAAAACTAACACTCTACAAGACACTCATCCTACCCGTGCTTCTTTGTGGCGCAGAGGCATGGACCCTATTAAGTACTGATGCAGCGGCCTTGAGTGTGTTCGAGAGAAAAGTCCTACGTAAGATCTTCGGTCCAGTGCATGTTGGCAATGATTTCCGTATCCGATTCAACAGTGAGCTGTATGAGCTCCTCAACGACATAGACGTTGCACAGCGTATTAATATCCAGCGGCTGCGCAGGCTCGGCCATGTCGTTCGAATGGAGGAGGATGCTCCGGCGAGACGGGTATTTGATGCGGGAATCTGCGGAAGTCTGCGAAGAGGACGACCTTGTAGGAAGCTTTGGAAGGACCAAATCGAGGAAGCCCTGTCAGAGGCGCCTGGAAGGATGTGTTGCCTCAGGCCGAAATCCGTTAAACCGGTTGTTATGGTCAATTAAGTAAGTAACTAGAACAAAGAGAGACTGTTTACGGTTTCTAGGGCTTCTGTGACTATGGGTTCCCATTGCATAGTGACTGTTTTGCTGAGTATATAATAGAAATAGCCAAGCGGTTCTAAAGAATTGAATGCACGACATTCATCTAGATTCGAAGATACCCGTGCTATCTTAAAAGAATTGGTAATGAATTGTCGTTCCTAGGGTATGTTGATAGGGCAAAGGCAGACATTGACCTCCTCTTTTTCTGCTATTCACGGCATTATTAGTTTCACTTTTTTCTCATTTAAAATTTGGGGTTGATCATGCACTATAAACGATAACCGATAACGCTGGCAATAAATTTAAAACAAATCAAAAACATTGTTTCCTTTAATCTGTTACATAATTGCTAAATTCATCTGCAATTCGTTACTTTTGTTCAACAAACTTCGTATTTAAAAAAAAATTTAGATTTAAGTTTCGTTTTTTTTTCTCGAATTGTTAACAAATCTTTAAAAATAACAATATTGTGAGAGAAAAAAAATTGAAAATAGCGGGGGTATTGCAAAAAAACAAAAAAAATCAAATGTAACCGTAAAAAAACTGTAAATATTTCGGTTTATTTATGATGTCCAAATAAAAAAACAAATTTAACCATTCATTAATTTTTTTGTTTAAACTTTGTATTTCATATATGTATGTATATACGAGGGCGGTTTTAAAATTACCCCTATAAGTAGAAGACGAATAAGTGTCAATCTTATGTTGCTTGTCTATTTTAAGTGCTAGAACAGATAACGACTGTTGCTTCATAAGTAGATGGCAATCAGTAAGAAATAAATTATCCAATAAAAGTTCATTCAAGCCTTTCTTCATTTTTAATTACTGGGAGCATAACCTTCCAAAACCGTTTTCCAGCGCCTTATCGGTGACGTGGAGGCTACTCACCCCGCAAGCTGATCAGACTGACTGACAGTTACATAGAAGCCGAGTGCTATGATAGCACTTCTAGTCCTATCCTACTGTCTGTCTGTGAATCTTGTCCAATTCAATACTTAGACATTGGCGGATATCAAGTGTAAGTGAGAACATCTACCTCCGCTTTCCAGCAGCCGTCCAACGGGCCTGTCTCTTAGTTATTCACAAGTCCACAAGATATTTTAGTTATGCCTTGGTTTCCACATGACACACATGTATTGCATTGCTTCTAGTTCCTACGTTAATCCAGTCCTGCCTAGCTTATTCAGCATTCCATTCTCATCTCGACTTATAGGACGGACTGATAGTCAGATAGGAATACTATGTCACGTTCTCTGTACTCCCTGTCCATGTTAAATTGATATGTATACTCATTGTGTGTGTTCCATTTTATGTCCTTGAACCATCAGTATAACACAGAATGGTGTCACTGTTAAAAGAGTATATAACAGGCAAATAATGCCTTACACTCTTAGGTTAGGTTAGGCTATGTTAGGTTATTTTTGAGGACGTGTATTTGTCGTTGGGACAAGTATAATATCCAGAGGTCAAAATGACCCATTGTAAATTAGTCCTAGCTTGGTCCCATTGTAAATTCGTCCACGCCTATTAGCCAGTCTCGGTTAGGAGCAGGAGGAAACTGTCAGCCATTCGATTTGTCTGGCTCCATATTAGTATCGCGTTAGACATGTCTCTCATTAATGTAACTGTTCTCCCCATAATTCTAGCGCCTACAGCGACCTTGAAGGACTGGCCAACATTGCCACCCGTCTCTGTAGCATATCCAACTCCAGCTGAGCTGTTTTCAAGGATGTATTTATTTAACTACGATGCATCGAATAAAAAGCATTCATGTTGATAAATAAAGAAAATCGACATACTACTATATCCTCCACCACCAAGGCAGCGAGCTGGCTTTACAGATACCAAACACAGAATGTTGTTTCGCTGTTCGAGTCAACAGGATGGGGGGAGACGCTATACATATATACATACATACATCCATACATACATAATTGGTCATTACAATTCTTCAGTTAGGATTACGATCTAGCTTCTCACACCATCTATGCTGTGTATGTGGTTTAATTTCGATACATAAGTGGCGGCACCTACAATTTTAAACTCGACTCCGAACGACAGATTTTTTGAGAAACTTTTTGATGGCATTTTCATGTAACTTAAAGGAGACTGCAGGGAGGAAGTCGCCGCAGAAATATTTTTTCATATTTCGTTTTGTTCGAGAGGTCTGACCTCGAATTTCAACCTTGGTCTCACGTCTAATAAGCCAATACATTACCTACTAAACTACTTATACTTGAAGAATACATCATCATTTAAATGCCCATCACAGCTTCTCTGGAAGTAGAACATTAGAAATGTTCCATGTTCCATGACTACATATACATACATAATTTGCCATTACAACCATTCAGTCAGGATTACGTCCCAGCTTCTCACACCACTCATGTTGTGTGCCTTAATTTTATACTTGAGTGGCGGGACCTACAGTTTAACGTCGACTCCGAACGAGAGATTTTGAGAAACTTTCTCATGGCAGGTTTATTTACTCTCAGAGTTTTTGCCAGAAATCTGCTGAGAGGAAGTTGCCGAAGAAATATTTTTTTTCATATTTCATTTTGATATCTGGTCTGGGGTTCGAATCCGGGCTTTACGTCTAATAAGCCAATACACTACCTATTAGACTACGGCTACTACATGTTCCATGACTCTTGTGCATAAATCAGTCCTACTCTAGACTACGGTGCGACGTTATAAGGATATTCTATGTAGGTTGAGAGAAGTACTAAAGATCTAATGGTCGCTGGCTAATTTTCAGATCGCCCTCGTACCTACACATACCGCAATATACATACATACATACATATGTACATAAATAATACACGGTTTCATATGTTCATTTGACCATCTGACTGACCATACGCAAAGAAAAAGACCCACAAAAGAAGAGTAAAAGAAGAAAAAAAAAAACAAATTTATGAATTCATTAGTAGATTTGTTTCTTTTTTGTTGTTGTATTTTTTATTATTATTATTGTAATGACTCTGGGCATTGTTTATTTATATTTTTTGTTTGTTTGTTAATGTTTCTGTTGTGATTGTTGTTGTTATTATATTTCTGCGAATTTTGGTTTTATACTGGCATTGTTTACTACTTTTTTTCTATTATTTTTCTGTTTCCAGTCATAAACGCGTCTAATGGCTGGTGGGCAGCAGGCAGCAGCAACAGCAACAGCCTGCTGCCCTGGTGCATTTGTATTGGTGTTGTGCTCTTGTTTAAGCATTACCATAATTATTAGCCATGGTTTGTTTGCTTTTTGGTCTAATACAAGTACTATTTACCATGATCTTTTGCAATATACTCATACTCTGTATTGTAGTTTAATTTATTTATTTTTTCTTTCGCTGAGCTTTAATTTTTCTAGAGAATTCTTTAAAGTATTCATCATTGCATTGCAATTACATACTTAATTTTTATTACCTTTTCATTTTAAGCCGCATTAATAACAATATAATTTATTGAGTTTTTGTATTCTAAACATTAACTAGAATATAATAGAACGCCTGTAGTTAGTTAGGCTTTATTGCTGTGCCTCTTCTATTGGAAAAAAACTCTTCATGCTTGGCTTTAAGCCAATATATTGTGTTTTACAACAGCGATCGTAAATTGTAATTGTTAAGGCGTTTGTTTGGCAACAATAGTAAGGTGAAGTCAATAACCTGGTAATGTAATTGACCGACCATTAAGCTAATAAGTAAATGAACTTCATCACTAAAGTTTTCCGGGTTTTTCTTTTCTTTTTTCTTCGTCCGACAAAGCATTTGCTTTAGCATGTTTATTCCAAATGTTTCTATTCCTTGATAGTTATTTTGGGATGTAAATTTAGGTCATTCCTGATCCTTTGTTACCAAATTTTTTTTTTTTGGAAATTCTAAGCAAAGGCTTTTCTATTTAGCAACGGTTGTATTAGACATGGCATCGCATGCTGGCTAAACTCCTGATATTGATGGTCAGGCAGTGGCTTTTCTTAATTAAAATGCGACACATTGAGCAAAGCTTATGCAGTAGAACAATCCACTCCATTCTTACAGTGGATAGATTACCTAACCAGGTCAGCGTATTTCAGGCAAAGATTTTTACTACTGAACAACCTCCACGCATGATTGAAACTGGTTATCTGCCTCCTTCGAACTTGATCATATGTGATCATATGTGTGGACATTCAAAACGCCGAGGTCCCATCTCGTGAAATTAAAGGCGTCAGGAGCTGCAAGGACATTCTACACCGTATACGTCGACAAAACATCCACCTCTACTAGGTTCCGGGTCACTGTGGCATAGCGGAGCTTGAAAAGGCGGACGAACTGTCACGGAAGGGATCGGAGATGTCTGAGGAAGAGATGATAGAGTGGAAATATATATATGTGCCTCTACAGCAATACTATTCCAAATTGAAAAAAAGCAGCATGGAATTTAACAAACTGTGGGTGATCCAACATACCTGTTTGCCGAATTTCAAAACTCCTGTGCTTAGCAGAGGACAGCAGGAAAACCAAGGATCTACTTGTGTTCGACAAAAGAACAGTTCGCAGTCTAACAGGAGTTCTAAGCGGGCACTGTAACACCAGGATTACTGTCACGGAAGGGATCGGAAATGTCTGAGGAGGAGACTATAGAGTGGATATATGTGTGTGCATCTACAGCAATGCTTTTCCACATTGGAAAAAGCAGCATGGAATTTAACAAACTGTGGGTGGGCCAACATACCTGTTTGCCGAATTTCAAAACTCATGTATCCAGCAGAGGACAGTAGGAAAACCAAAGGATTTACTTGTGTTCGACAAGAGAACAGTTTGCACTGTAACAGGAATCCTAAAAAGACACTGTCCCACCAGGATTACTGTCACGGAAGCGATCGGAAATGTCTGAGGAGGAGACTCTACAGCAATACTTGTCCAAATTGGAACAAGCAGCATGGAATTTAACAAACTGTGGGTGGTCCAACATACCTGTTTGCCGAATTTTATAACTTCTGTGTCGAGCAGAGAACAGCAGGAAAACCAAAGGATCTACTTGTGTTCGACAAGAGAATAGTTCGCACTCTAAAACAGGAATTCTAAATGGACACTGTCCCACCAGGATTACTGTAGAAGCTGCCATAATGTAGAGGAAGCGGAATCGGTGCAACACTTTTTATGGTAACGAACGTGCCACTTAGGAAACTGGCCGGTCCCTTCATCCGAAGCTCTGGGTTGTTCAAACCCACCACTACCGGATCATGGCAAAAGGGCTTAGCCCACACTGATCAACACAATGGGCCATATGTATGTATTTTTTGTGTAGTACTTATGTAATTCCCTATAGATCCGAAAAACCTTCTTTACCCTTACATTTTACATTCGATCCAATCAAATCTTCCAATCTGTCAACAATATATTTTATTAGCTCCGACACCATAAGCAAGAATACGTACCCGTACCCCTCTACGTTGTGGCCTTAGAAAAAAAAATCAAGTGGAATTCAACTGAATATCGATTTTTAAAGAGAATGGTGGTTTTATTATTCTTGAAAATTTTCCAACACCTTCCTTTCTTCATTCGATTTCCGTTTTATTGGCTTTCTACTACTACTGTAGCATGATCTAGAATAATAGGGTAGTCATCTATCGTTGCCTAATACAACACAATTTGCGAAATTGTTTGGAGTTGTTCTATTGGATGGTGTGGTGAAGAATTATGCTCATATGTTCAACTATTTTCAAGAGGTTCTTGCTCATGTTATTCTATCTGCTAAATCAGGGGGTCTCCTGAGCAGCTTCTCTAAAGAGAGAATGAAAACTCAATTTTTTCTTTTTTAAAATTGAGGAAAGTTGAAGTCGTCGTAGTTTAGTAGGTTGTGGGTTGGATTATTAGAAGTAAGGTTACGATTCAAACTCCAGGTCAGACATCTCCAACAAAACGAAATATAAAAACATATTTCTTTGGAGACTTCCTCCCAACAGATTTCTGGCAAAACCTCTGAGAGTTGAAAAGTTTCTCAAAAGCAAAAAAAAAAAGAAACTGTCATTTGGAGTCGACTTTAAACTTTACGTCCCGCCACTCATGTATAAAATTAATACACCCACAACACGGGTGGTGTGAGAAGCTAGGTCATAAACCTAAATGCAGGGTTGTAATGATAAATTATGTATGTATATTAATACAACTTCGCGAATGTTTAACAGCGAATATATGGAAATAATTTTAAAAAATTTCTACTTTATTGATATGCAGCTGTATCAGTTTCCTATGTAGGACATCTCTGGTCACACATTTCCCTACATAGTAACAGTCAAAGGAATTAAAAAACCATAAAATTATAGTGACATAAAAATACAATTTTTTTTTATACATTCAGATTTATGGTTAAATTGTTTAACGGAAAGTAAATATTTAAACATAATTTGTCAGTGATATTTTTGCATAAATAACCAAATACTATCTGTACGAGTGTATGAGTGAGTGTATGAATGAGTGTATGACTGAGTATGTGTCAGTGGAAATATTTTGTAAAATATTTACAATCCAATTTAATGCTTATTTATGCTGAGATAACAAATACATATCTTCCTCGTCCCCTTCGCTCACATGATTTTGTACAAAAATTTCAAATTTGTTATTTTATTTTCTTTTCAAATTAACGGTCATTCGCTTAAGTGGGCTTAAATTGTTTTCGTTTTTTTCCCCAAAAATTTTTTTTATAATTTGTGGGTCTCGTTTTTCTTTGCAAATAAATAAATTTTGTAAAGAAAATAAAAAATAAAAAAAAACAAATAAATTTATTGTAAATAAAAATAATCAATTTGTTTTCATTTTTAGCAATTTATTGTGTATATTTTTTTCTTTCTACTGTCACTCAATAAACAAGTGACAAGTGATAGGAAAAGTAAATATTTTTTATTATTGTGCATCTGTCTACCGGCTAATTGGCAAAATATTTTGAATATTTTTTTTTTTGTAAAATTTCTTTATTTTTATTAAATTTAAATTGGGTGTTAATAAATACTAAAATTAGTATTCTTGTTTTGGTTAAGATATGTTTAGCAACTTCATTATTATATTCAGAAGAGTAGTAGTAGTAAATAGGCCTATGCTAATTGGATTCTCGTATTGGTCTCACTCTGGTCAAAAAGTTAATACTACTTTATGGCTTGTCCAGAATGCACTCTGCCGTCCAGGCTGGCGATTTTATTATTAGCAGGTCAGATGCAGAAACTTATGACCTTTGTTTTACTACAATATGGTAGTAGGTAGATAGGTTTGATGAAGTCAATAGCCCTAATGGCAAATACAAAAACACCAGGATGCTATGGAAATAGTGTTTATTCTAGAAATGGGAAAACATGTAAAGCAAAAGAAACGGGAGAGAGGAAGCAAAAGGAAGTGCTGAAAACAATGCACAAAGATTAGTTCTGAGAGAGTTAGTCTAAAAACCTCAACCAGTAGAATTCAGCTGGCTCAGGAGAACTATAACATTGGCTCCCGACAGAGAGTATAAATCCCCTTCCAGGGTACTCAACTTTCTTCTACAAAGAGCCGCATAGTCACTGTACAGTCTTAAAATCCTCCTCATCTCCACATACCCTGTAGAATTTCCATTGAGAACTGTCCTAGATCACCGTCAGTGTCCCTGTAACAATATCTCGAAAAAATGTGTTTAAAATCCTCCTCATCTCCACATACCTTGTAGAATTTCTATTGAGATCTGTCCTAGATCACCGTCAATGTCCCTGAAACAATATCTCGTAAAAATGTGCTTAAAATCCTCCTCATCTCCACATACCCTCTAGAATTTCTATTGAGATCTGTTCTAGATCACCATCAATGTCCCTGAAACAATATCTCGGAGAGAACATAGTCACTAGTTTCACGTTAAACTTACTGAGTCTCAGGAGCGTGCCAGTCCTACCACCTTCGATAGGCGATCAAAGGTTTCTTGCTATGTAACGTTCGGATCTATTCTCCCAGCGACTCTGCTCCTGAACACATATTTCGATTTGTACTTAGGGTCAGCAGGCTATGATATTATGACCAATAATCTTATCACAAATCGAATGGAAACCCAGTCTCGAAACTTTGTCAGACGTTTTGTTCCCATTAGGACTTGAAACCAAACTCGAATGAAACCAAACTTAACTGACCTCATTCAGTTAAAAATCACTTGCGCCTTACACCAGACTAATGCGATAACCGTCAGTACAGCCTTTCTGTTAATGAAAGAGTCGTTAAAATGTTAAAAATCTCTGTCTCAGACGTCAAGAGTCCAATCCAATGAAGATCCCTTCAGTTATGATTTCAGCATAGATGTCTGCTATCTCATGTTCTGGTGCCGACATTAAAGTAATTAGATTCTGAATAACCAGGTTGTTAGGCGCCTTTTGACACATCATTTATGCTTTCAACGGATATTTGCTATGAGCCTTTGAGGTTGCCTTAGTAGTCGTAGATAATATGTGACTTATTAAATGCAGCTCAGACATTTCGATCTAAACGAGAATGAATCATTTTTCTTCGGCGAATTCCTCTCAGTAGTCTTCTGGCAAAACTCTGAGCAAACAAATTCGCCATGAAAAATTTCTCAAAAATCTGTCGTTCGGAGTCGACTGTAAACTGTAGGTCATTCTGCCATTCATGGATAAAATTGCCACATACTACATTGGTAGTGTGAGAAGCTAGGTTGTAATCCTGACTAAAGGACTGCAATTGCCGCAATTCCTTATAGCCTCATTCTGTTAAAATTGCCAGATTTTCGTAAAGTTCAGCCTGAAAGTTTATGATGTCCTTGTCCTGAGTAACACATTCCTAAGGTCGGACATTCTGCAATATTTTTAGGGTGATTAATACCTACCTACCTAATTACGGGCAAGACAACATCGAGATTATGTACATAACAAGCCCACACGGTGTACAAGGTAATAGGTTTGGTTTGCAAAAATATGGAACCTAAATCAACACATCATTTGAATTTGATTTAAATAATGATACAAGAAAACATTCTAGAACTTCAAGCAGTTCAACATAACTGGTTTAACATTTTTTTTCATGCGTGGGATAGGCTATCAAGAATTCGACCCGGAATTGAAACAATTTTAAGATAGTTTTCCTAGTCTTTTATTTAACAAGATTTTGTTTCAGTTTTTTTGTTTGTTGTTGTTGTTAAATTGTTTATTTGATTTAATCGATTAATAAATAAATCAATTCAATTGTTTGTTTGTTTAAATTTTTGTTTAATTTTAGCTTTTTATTATTAAAATATTTTCTTAATTTTATTTAAAACATTCGTTTTGTTGAAATACAGACAAGTTGTTATAAGGCGTTGCAGGTTGGGTGTAAAAAAACGATGCAACAGACATTTTTTTGCTTCGTATTAGAGTCGTTTGTTTTACCTGTCAATGTTTGCAAGACGGAATCGATACTTTACACAAGAAATCTTATATATCCACGAAGATAGAGCTTTTTGGGCTAGAAGTCTCTTGCAGAAGTAATTAATGGGCCGTGAACTAGATTGATTGAACTGAAATGGAGCCAAGTTTCCTTTATGGTGCTCACGTTTGGTGAACAGTGTGCAAATACCCAATCCAACGCAGCCTGATAAGAGTGTGCGTAGGCAGTCAGCTATCTTTACCATCTGTGCATGAACTTCTTCTATTGAATTGGAGGAGCTAGTGGTTAATGTAGTTAAATTCTGGCCCAACCAGGGCTATTGTCATACTACTGTAAAGTCATAAACATATTCGGGTCGATAGGAGACTTGATTTTAGGATCTTAAATTTGGGCTACTGCTCTGACGATTCGGATTTTTTCGGTCGGATCCTTCAGGTGCATACAAATGGCTCCAAAATGCTAACGGCCCTGTTGAAATAGGTGCAATTCTTTTTGGGTGATAGGTTTTCACTGAAAATCTCCTAGTTTAGGTTACGTTGGATTCGACGGCGTGTACTTGTCACTGGGAAAAGTACAACACCCAAAGATACCCCAATTATCCAAAATTCATCCTAGAAGAGAGAGAGAGAGAGAGAGAGAGAGGATAGTGAAGGAGATAGGAAAATTGAAAACGGAGAAGAGGTAGGAAATTGAGGATATAAGAGACGGAGGGGAAAAATGGACCACAAACAAACAAGAGAGCGCGAGTACATTCTTGATGCCATAGCACTTCTCAACCATTTCAATCTATTTATTAACCTATGGAGACAGAGAGTCCCAACCTTCGAAGAAGCTCCTGTCAACTTACTAAGGGTTGGACAGTTGCAGAATAGATGTTAGATAGTTTTCAACTCCTCCTCATCGCAATATACCCTAAGACTGGGATCTGATCCTTGTCAGCGATCTAAACACATAGTGTCCCGTAATGAAACCAATAACTAACCTCAGGCTGACCTTATCACCAACATTTGTAGTCCTGTGGAAAATGTTTGATGTACAAAATGAATATTAATATATGGTATCACAATGGGCCTAATCTGTGGTCATGCCGACTAAAGAGAGTCTCTTAACTAGCCAAACCTAATTATAACGGGACGGGACTATGCCCATAATCACGTTAAATCTTCCCAAAAATTGTGCCTTTCAACTGGGTGCTCCTAAAACACCTCTCGTTTGCGTTTCTTCTTCTGACAGATGCCGTTCGTTGTTATTTATTTTTTATTTCTTTTATTGTCTCTATTGATTTAAGAGCTTAACTCTTATTGTTATGATTGTTGTTGCTATTATTGGTAAATTATGCATAAATTTTTTAAGAAAATATCATTCATTGTATTCACATTTATTAAGACAAATATTTGTGTGTGTGTCGTTTTGTCAATATTATTTAGTTTTGTGATTTTGTTTTTGGATATTTTGCATATTTTTCTATGAATTTTTGTTTTTTTTTTTTTTGTTTTTGGCAAGCATTTGTCTAATGGTTGGAGCGTGTGACGTGGTTGAAGCTGTTAACCTAGACCCAACTTTAAGTGTTTGTTTTAAAAGTTTTTGGTTTTTTTGCTACGACCTTTAATAATTGTTTACTTCATTAATAGTTTTAATTGAATTTTGGCGAAAAAGAAGAAGAAGACGTTTTGTAAACAATCTAAGCACGCTTAAATGAGTTCAAGAGAGGGGCTTAATGATAGGCTTTTGTTTTAAAAAGAGATTATGGAGGAGGGTATCAATAGTTACGTCATAAATTCGATACAAAACTAGATTTTATGTTCAAAATAAAAACCCACATGCTCTAGCAATCGAAATTTCTATCTGTTTATGCTGTCACATCTAGCTTCAAAAAGATCGCTTTTTTTAAATCGTAGCTAGAGAAGAAGCTTCGCGATTAAGTGATTAAAAGAACGAGAAAATGACACAGAGAAATGTATTCGATTGATGGTTTGATTCATTTCACACCACCAGAAAATGATGAGTTCTTATGGCGCGAAATCCATATGTTGGGAGAAGATTGACAGAAGGCCATAGTGGATTCATTTATGTCTCATATAATGTGCATAATGAAGCAGTTTGAACTAGAATTTGATGGATTTTGACCATCGAAATAGTGTATAAGAAACATTGTTTTGTTAGAATTTCTTACTTACTTACTTACTTAATTGTCCATTAACAACCCGACTATTGGATTTCGGCCTGCTTACCTACCAGCTCATTACTTCCGGCCTTAAACAATTCAGCAGACAGGCCATCAGGACCTGCAGCTTTATTGCCCTTAAATCGCAAAATCGGGACTTTGATTTGTTCATGGCTAAGCGGCAGAATCTGTACGTCGTCATCATTGCATCATCATTGCAGCTCGTACATGCACCCTACCAGCTCATTACTTCCGGTCTTAAACAATTCAGCAGACAGGCCATCAGGACCTGCAGCTTTATTGTCCTTAAATCGCAAAATCGGGACTTTGATTTGTTCATGGCTAAGCGGCAGAATCTGTACGTCGTCATCATTGATTGGATTCTGGAACATTATCATCTCTAGAGGCGGAATTAGTGCCGTCATCGCCTCGTAACAGAGTAGAGAAGTGTTGTCTTCATAACCTCAGCGTCCCTGGCGAATCTGTAACCAAATTTCCGTGTTCATCCTTGCAGGAAGATGATGATGTTTAACTCGTAACAGAGTAGAGAAGTGTTGACTCCATAACCTCAGCATACCTTGTGAATTCCATTTCCATATTTGCCGGAAGATAATCCGAACTTGAAGCCCTAGGTTATATGTTTAACCCTCTGATAGAATTTTCGAGCATCAATCCTTTTGCTGGAATAAAACTTTCATAACCGTTTCTGGATTGTACTCCACATAGAAGTACGTCTCGAAATCTCATTTGGCATCGTTTAAATGGAATATGGTAGTAAATAAAAGAACTTGACCAGTTGATCACATCACGCGTTACTTGGTACTGTAGCGTCCTTCCTGCCACTTATAATATAAACAGGTTTACGTAGATTACAACTACTAGTCGATAACAACATCCCCTAGAAGTTTTAGTAAGGATTTGTACTAGAAATTTTAAATCGATTTCAAACGTTTCACTTTGGGATTGAATTCTATGTCTTCGCCTTGAATATTTCGTCTATGAGTTGTAAAGATGCGTCAAGATTAGTTTATCACACGAGTTCCTTTTCGAAAGTTCTGTAGAATATTGTGAGATGCTAAAAATTTCACTTCCTTCCTGTTAGTTCCTGTCCGGTTTGAGGCAGATGGTTCCTGAAATTTTCATGTAGGGAGGAACCTTAGATACATCGGATAATCATACAATATCCGATAATTATATCAGCAGGAGTCTGATGAATTCCAGACAAAGAGCCAAAATTAAACATCTCAATGTAAATACAACCGCAAATATCAGCTGTAAGTATCCGAATTTGTACAGTTCACAGCATACTCTGCTATTAAGCTTATTTCAAGGCTAATTAGGGCGTAGTTCGCATATGCATTTGCACCGTCATCCATATGGAGTTCAACTCACGCAATAGTTAAAGCCGGCTGATTCTTTACAACGACGTATGTATGTAATTCTGCTATTTGAATGCTAGAACAACAGACTTTCAATGCCGATTTTTCGAAGACAAATTTTTCACATGGTGGCTATGTCAAGAGGCAAAATTGTCCCATATGGAGCATGAAGAATCTAGAAGTGATTGTGGCATATGGAAAAGTGACAGTTTGTTACGATTTATGGCCACTGAGAAATGAACTTAGAAGAATCTTTGCTGTTAGTTCAGGATCCTATGATCGTATTGTAATTCATTTTTAGCCTGTAACTACAGATTATGACCTGGACGACATGTGGTTTCAACAAGAGTACGCTATGACCTACACAACATCATCGATATTGGCTTTATTGCAGAAAAAATGAATAATTTCTCGTTCTGATGACGTCATTTGTCCACCAAGATTATACAATTTGCTCATGTTAAATATATTTTTCGAACTACTACAAAGGCCGTATCTACTCAAATAGTCCCAAGATAACAACCGAATAGTGCTAAAAAAGTAATCGAAAACTGCCTCAAAAGGATCAAATGTTGCAACCAACCTAGAGGCGGTGATTTAAATGACATTGTACTTCGTGCAGAGTGGAAAGTTCCAAGCTTTTTAATAAAATGAAATTTTAATTTAAAAATGTATTAAAATTTTCTTTTGGCAACCATAAATTGGATAACCCTTTATATTCTTTAAGGGATATTGCAGTCCATAAAGAAGCGACACTAATTTGTTTAAGGTTTTTTCAAGTATAATTTGTTTTATTTCAAAAAGAAAAAAAGGAATTAAAGATATTTAATTATTTTAAATAAATACAATAAAATTTATGCTTATCGACTATGTATGTATTATTAAAATAAATAATTTATTAAACAATACTCTTAACACATAAAAATATTGAAAGACAAAAACCCAAAAAAGGTTGCAAAATAATGCCAAAAAATTTTTTGGAAGGTTTTTTTTTAAACCACTTGCCACCATAAAATGGTTGAAATTATAAAATTATCACACATAAAAAAAGAACTTACAACTACAAAAATTAAATTAAATTTAATTAAATTAAATTAAATAATAATTCAATATGAAATAATAATTCAATTCAATATGTTTTTGTCTTAAAATAAAGGAAGATTGTTGGTGTAAATAATTTGGTTTTCAAAGAGAAATTTTTGGATGTTTTTTTTTTGTTACTGCGAACAATTTGTATAGGCCCCCCTTTGACTCGGGCTTACATGCCTTCACAAGCCTCCATACAAGACTTATAGGTGGGGAAATTATTCTTATTGCCATCACAACCGCCAAATTTGAATTCAATACATTGTTTCTTTTGGGCATCATAACTCCAGCGTGGTATTAAGGCGCGGCAAACACCTTTACGGGCTGGCATAAGGCAAAAGTCTTTTGATTCACTGTCCGATTCCTTGGCACCGGGCACATCATCCAAAGACATGGTATCGAAAAATGCACTCACATCATCATACAGATCCCAGGGTCTGGCTGTAGCGGGCTTAACCGTAAGGCAGATTAACAAGATTGTTGTTAGGAAAGCCAAGCTTAACACTGTTTTAAATGAAGGCATTCTTTTTGTTCTTTTACACAATTTAAACACTTTTATTATGAAATTGAAAATATTTGTTGTTGTTGTTGTTGTTATAGTTTTTCCTTTTGAAAACTTTCAATTCTTGCAGTTTTTAAAAAAATCTATTTTTTTCGTTTGTTTTGTTGGTCTAGTATTTTCTGTAATTTCTTTTGTTATTGTTGTACGAGTATTTGCTTTTTATTTACACTTCACTTTTCTCTTGACTTGGTTTGTATTTGCTGGTTACCACTTGTTGGCTTTTGTTTATTAACTGAACCAATGCCGTATGCTGCATGCGGTTATATACTCTTTGGCCAACATCTCTTTTTTTCTGTTTTCTTCTATTCAGTCAACGTGCTGCATACGCGCGCACCGTATAGTTTCGTCGTTCGCGTAAACGATCGCACCATCGACCCAGCACCTTTCAAAAAGCTTGATATTAAGACCGTCACATAGACAGACCACCTGGCAAACGAACACATACAGAGAATCACAAATGATAACAGCAGTGATGATGATGATGATGATGGCCGCTCTCTCTCTCCTACAATAATTCATTATTGTTAGTTAAACTCTAGCCGGCATACGCGTAAGTGTTAGTTGTTGAAAGGGTTGCCAAATTTTTAACACAACGTATTTATCAGGTATTAACTTTTTCTTTAGTATGCCAAATGATTTGTTCCAATTTAGAACGCTTTTACATTCGATTAGAGTCCTATTTAGCCTTTTCTGAGTAATTATATAACACAGCAGTTTAGAATACATATAAGACTAATCCTTCTTAGTGAGCCTTAAGAGCACCCCATTTAAAAAAGACAAAGTGAAAGAGTTGCTGTTTAGAGGTGCAATAGGACTGCGACCATACGATCTAAGTCACTGCTCCGACTCTGTATAGGGTATCTCTATATTATTGCTGCCAATTATGTTGTCCTGAAGAATTTCAGGATGTTGTTCGGTTTCAGTAAAGATAGGTCCCTAGTACTAGAAACGCTAACTGGTAAATATCTTCTCTCAAACATGTCTGCTCAAATATATCCTCTCAAACATGTCCTCTCAAACATGTCCTATCAAACATCTTCTCTCAAACATCTCCTCTCATACCACTGAAAAGTTTTGGAAATGATGGAAATCCCTCATGACCTTAGGATCCAGGTGAATAACTTCTCTTAAACATGTCCTTTCAAATATATCCTCTCAAACATGTCTTCTCAAATATATCCTCTCAAACATCTTCTCTCAAACATTTCCCCTTATACCAAAGAAAGGTTCTGGAAATCATGGAAATCCCTCATGACCTTAGATCCAGGAGAGGTTGAACCCATTTCCCATGTCTAGAATATTTAGCTTGATCACATAGTACCATACTTCTCTCGAGTTAGCCTCATTCGAGACGAATACTCGGATGGCGGCACACCCTTTAAATTAAGCTCACCATTCGATAGCGTAGACTTTTTAGGAGATAACTGAGGACCAAACACTGGCGCTCCTGCCACACTATCCGTTCTCGAGTCATACGTATGCTATTGAATAGTCCCCCTTTTAAAAGCGTATGTAGCCTCACTCTTACTACGCAGTCTTGATGTGAATATTTACTGGTTCTGTCCAGAGAACAGATGAGGAGAAAGCTATCAGCTACTCGATATGGGAGGTCACTATGCCTTCTAATAAATCTTGTATAAGACTTGTTTTTCTAACCAAATTCTCCATAAATCTGGCCCTCACTATAATATGCTACAGGTTTACATAAAACGGTGTCACCAATGCCTCTGCATGACAGGTTTTAGTTGCCCTGGTTATACCAACATATGCCAGTTTTCTGTAATATCTGTTGATTTAATAGAGGAGCCTTTATTTTGAGCAACAGAGCTTGAAGTATCATTGATGACGTGCCACGAATCGGGGATAATTTCTCTTATAGTTCGAAAAGACTAAAGCACGTATAATTAATCAGGTTGGTAGACTTGGCACAATAGGACGGCATACGTTTTTGAATTTCTTATAACCTTAACGGTTAAAAAAAAACCCCTTTTAGAATAAAATATCGCATGATATTTACCACTTAATTACAATATCCTGTAATAATTCTAATTCACCTGGTGGATGGTAACACTAGTTACTAACAAATTCAAAAGGTAAACAACTCCTCGGCCACTTGTATGCTCTTTGCTCTCTGGTCTTTGCATAATAAACTTTGCTTACTTTTGCTTGAATTGAAATGAATTTTTAAAATTGTTTTTGTTTTACACACTAGCCAACGGCACATGCGTCACGTCTTACACACGTCTTTTTATGTTTCGATACGTTTGCGATTGTTGTAATTGTTGTTGGGGATATTCTGTAGTTGCTATTGTTTTCGAGTTGAAATTGTTTTATTATTCATTTTTATTTTTATTTTCATTTTTATTTTGTTTTGGCCTTTCAGTTGTTCACCAGAATTTACCCACTTTGTATTGTGTATTATGACGTCACATGTCACACGTCAACACACACTACCATTGTTATTGCGGTTGGTTGTGGTTTTTTGTTGTGTGTGTGTGTATGTAATTAACAATTTGCACTAGTAAAATTATGTGTACGCTCCTCTATCTCTGTTGGTCGTTCCCATTGTCTGTTGCCTGTTTATTTACCTTTTTTTTTATTTAATCATCACTCGACTTGGTAATATTTTTTTATGTTTTTTTTTCTGACTCGCATAAAAGCCCGGACGAATGAGGTTTTTTTATTTATTTTTTCATTTTGTTGTTTTTGTGTACTTTTTTATGATTCGTTTTTGTTTTTTCTTTTCTTTAATTCAATTATTTTAACGTGCAAATATTTACAACGAGCACTTGTAGTAGTCATTGGCTGTAGTTTCCAACATAAAACGCTTACCAACGCTGCCTAGCACAAAGCACATAGAGTAGTGCCTGTGTATGTAAGCTTTTCCATTTAATTTTTTTTCAAGTGGGGATTTTTCTAGCCATCAGCTTGAATTAATTTTTTTTTCGTTTTGTTGTTTTGTTTCAGGTGTCTGAGGTTGTTAAAGCCATCAGCCAGGCATTATTAGCTGCCTGGCTGGCTGACTGTTTTTATTTTGCCACAAAGAAACAAAAAAAAAAAGTACAAAACGGCCGATAAAAAAAAATTGTGAATTTTTTATTTCAAGAGATAATAAAAAAGTTTTTTGTTTTGTTTTCCTTTTTTTTTGGAGTAAAAGCGTTAAAAAGGGGGCGAGGAGGTTATGCGATAAATGTTTAAAACTCAAGTCAGGAAGTAAGATTGTTTAGACAGATATTTAAGAGGGGGAAAACCTGATTGTGTGGAGATTACTACGTGAAATTGTAGCCACAATATATGTTTTGTTTTGAATTAAAGGCCTATTTATATCGGGTGAGCCATCTATCGGTTTAAATTTGAATCATCGGTTACTTCGAATCTGGCAATACTTAAGTCAATCTATTTCATCTTGGTGGGCACGTTAAGCATGCAAAATTGCCGCATTTGGAGCTCAGCAAACAAACCACATCTGGTCTTACAGAAACCCATTAAGAGTGACTGTTTGGTGCGACAAAACTAAACATAAGCAAATAATTCTTCGGCGTCTTCCTCACAGCAGATTTCTGGCAAACATTTCTCAAAAATCAGTTGTTCGGAATTGACTTTAATACATTGACTGCCGACTACGAGTTAACTCGTAGATTGCGTTCCCTTCTAGGGTGCCAACTACGAGTTATCTCGTACTCACTAAACCTGCCATCTCTGTGTAGATACGAATAAAATCGTATTATATCAGTGCTAGTATCGAAAAGAACAAAAAGTCAACGTTGGCTTGCGTGGCCAGTTTTCTGAAAATTGCCGCGTCAGTTAGCGTGATAAAGTGTAGGTCCCACCAATCATGTATAAAATTACAACACACAACATAAGTTGTGCGAGAAACTAGGTCGTAATCCTGACAAAAGGCTTGTAATGGCCAATTATGTATGTACGAATGTTTGGTGCCTGTTCTGGAGCGAATTGGCCCATATTTCTTTGTAAGTCAGGACAGCGCAGCTCATTACGCTCAATGTAGACCGCCTATCGCCCCATGATAAACAATTTTTTGTAACCCGTTCGTCATGGTATGATGTGTACGATGTTTGGTTTCAACAGGAATAATGCAACACATCTCTCATGCCACAATCGATTTATTGTATCAAACGTTTGATGGCAGTTTAATGAGGCGAAATGGTGATGTCAATTGGTCGCCAAGAAGCTGCGATTTGACACCGTTGGACTATTTTCTATTTTCTGTGGGGTATTGATGTGAACGATGTTTGGCTTTAACAGAATGGAGCAGCTTGCCATAATCGATTTATGGCGTCAAACGTTTGATAATCGAATAATTATCCGAAATGGTGATGGCAATTGGTTGCCAAGAAGCTGCGATTTGACACTGTTCAACTATTTTCTGTGGGGCACCATTAAAGAAAAGTGTTATGCCGACAAATCAGAGACAATTGAGCATTTGAAGGCCTACATTCGTGATGACGTTGCCGATATACCCGAACCCATACACTCGAAAAAGTGTATGAAAATTGGTCCGATCGAATGAGGTACTGTGTGGCCAACTTTGTCATACAGCGTAATTCATATGAATGATATGATTTTCCATTTCTAACCGGAACAACTGTATTTCATAACAACGTAGTAACGTTCCCACGACAATCGGATCTTCGCTCCGGAACGAGCCGACTCAACATTGGCCAAGGATTTTCAACCTTGCGAAAGCTGTATCAACCGGAAGTTTTTTCCCAAGGCATACAACCATATACACAAAACCAACAATTTTATTTCTTATATACAGGGAGAAGCTTCCGGAGACAATAGCAGAATTGTTATAACAACAACAACAACGTAGTAAATTTGGCCATATTTCAAACCGTTTTTGTTTGCTTGAATTTTTAAATTTAAACTTTTATATGGCTCACCCTATAGATGCTGCTAGTAGGAGCCTATTGCCGTAACATTTGAATTCCAAAGATATGCAATATTCGTTAGATATGATCGTTATGTGGAGCCTTAAAGAAACCTAAAGAGGCCTAAATTGAGACCCTTTGCGACTCATCATTATCTTGTCTCGTTTAAGGGTGACATTTGTACCCGGTACCTTTTCTTTTATTTTTATTTTTGCTTTTATTTTCATAAACAATTTCTAATTTTATTTATACAGTGTTTGTGATTTCTTTTACCTCTGTTTTCATCACTGGGGTATTATTTATCATGCTCGTAATGCTCGTAAATACAATAGTTTTTCCAGCTATAAGATTGGAAATTATTATTCGTGCCAGACACTGACTCTCTCTGTATAGCAAGCGAGTAGCTATGGAGTAGTCCGCCATCATATTTCATAAAATTTCTTAACAAACCTACACAACAATTTTGCTTTAAATCTGTGCAAGGACAGAAAGAGAGAAGGAAGAGAGAGACACACATGACATGTATGCGTGCAGCATTGATTTGTATTGCACACCAAAGGGAATATCAAATGGAAAATGCCATGTCCTAACCTGCTGCATACACAAACACACACACACAAGCGCAAATCCTTGTGACATAATCAGATAACGTGTTAGGGATCTCTATGCAATCTGTGCTATCTGTGTGTGTGACTGGCTGCTATTATAAAACTTAGGCAAGGTGTGAAGCATCTTCTGGCGTATACAGGAAGTAGAAAAAGAAGTTCTGCTTAATGTTGTTGCGTTTACCATTTAACTGACAGCCAATATACGCTCGCCATAACATCTATTTGCTGTTCCCCATATTGGTGAACTCATATTGTGTGGCAAATTATCTAAATTGATAGGCAAACATACGATGACTTGAGGTGATCAGATGGTGTATTTGTGTAATTGTAAGTTTGAAAAACCGAAATGAATTGCCACACAATTGAATTGCTTTAGGATTTATTGCCTACTATTTGAGCCGGTTAGTGCTGGAGTGTGCATGAGTGGAATTATTGAATATTTATGGGCGTTACATTAAGAAATTCACTCTTTATGGAGATCTTTATTGGTGTTCAAGAAAAATTTATGGAAATTTCATTTGAATTGAATGGAGAATGTAATTTAATTTGCTGGGAAATGCAATTTCATTTGAATATGCTTGGGTTTACCTTGCAGGATTTCAAAAACACTTGAAAAAAAATTTTAAAAACACCAAAATCTTGGGACCCATCCGGAACCTGTGGTTTATCATTTTTAGCAATGGCGTGGCAGAGCCATTTAAGAATGAGGAGCCAATAATATGGACAGTAAATACTTTTAAGCATTTTAAATTGGCTGGACCAGTCTATATCATTACCATAATGTAGGCATTATGACAGCATTAAAATTGATCTGTAGTAGAGGTTGAGTAAAATCATTTATTATATCACAGGCAAATGCACAAGACTACAGTCTTTTGAATAAGGCGTGGGCTTATGTATTCTCGCTCTAATTATACAGAGTTTACGCAACAACGTTCATCAGGCAGACATTTGACCGACATCCTACTTGTCACTCGTCATGATAATCAGACTTGCAGCGGTTGATCTGCAGCAGAGAAGCTTCAACGTTCTTCCGACAATCTGATAGGTACGTACTTCTTTATGTTGGGTTCACATGGGCAGCGTGGACAAATAGGAATATCTGCCAACTTAAATCGATACATGTACTGTCCACAGCACCCATGAGCGGATAGAGAATGTACAGACTGTCATGTGAGCTCGTAATCCAAATTTTATCACAAATATATAACAGCCCTAGCCTAGTAGGTAGTGTGTTGGCCTGTTGGCCGTAAGTCCATGGTCCAAGCCCCTAAACCCAGACGTCCCGAACAAAAGGAAAACTGAAAAAATATTTCTTCGACGACTTTTACCTCCCTTGCGATGAAAAGTTTCTCAATCCGCAGTACTGTAGGTCCCGCTACTCATGGATAAAATTAATACACACAGCATAAGTGGTGTGAGAAGCTAGGTGGTATTCCTGACTGAAGGCTTGCAATGACCAATAAAATATGTATGTATGTATATAAGAGCACATGACAACCACTGTTGATGCTCATTTCTAACAGATTATGTGCGCTCCTCTAATCTTTCTTTCTGGGAAGGAACTGCTCATAGTGCATATTATAAGGCCTGCTAAGTTCTTTCGCCTCGATATCTATCGGCATTTTCGCGAGCCACAGAGTGACATTGGTAAGCGACCGATAACCTCTTTTACAATCATGTCCATCCATTGTGCAATAAGCTGTTGGGAATAGATACTCCTATGACAGATATTCCTATGATCCAACTTAATTAGTTGATTGATATGCCTTCTATTCAGTTTAGTCTGGCTCTAGATTTGTTAGCGGAATATAAATACGTTTGCCTAGTGCAAAAAAAAATGGACCTAGTGGGGCAAATGGACCTAGTGTGGATAGCCATAGTCTTAAGGCTTCCAAAACAGGTTTCCTTACGAACGAGCTTTATTTGGGACCGGAGATATAGGCGACGAAGTTAATCGATGTCTTTAAAAAAGCAACAAAGGCAAAATTTAATAAGAAATGGACCTAGTGTGGCAATTGGATCAAGTCATCTGGATAGGCATAGTCTCAATGATTACAAAACAGGCTTCTTTATGGTCGTGTGTTACTTGGGACTGGAGATATAGGCGTCGAAAATAATAATTAATGCCTTCAAATGAGCAATAAAAAAAATTCGGATAAAAAATGGACCTAGTGGGGCGAATGGACCCAGTGGGCTGGATAGCCATAGTCTTAAGTCTTCCAAAACAGATTTCCTTACGAATGAGCTTTACTTGGGACCCGAGATATAGCCGTCGAAGCTAATTGATGTCTTCAAATAAGCAACAAAGGCAAAATCGGATAAAAAATGGACCTAGTGGTGAAACGGACCCACTGGGCTGGATAGCCATAGTCTCCAGGATTCCAAGACAGGTGTCTTTATGGTCGTGCGTTACGTGGAACCGGATATATGATAAAGTGCTCTATGTAAATACGGATAAAAATTAAATTTTAGTTAAATGGAGTTACAAATTTTAATAATTCTCATTGAGTTCATATGCATTTATATGTATATATACAAACAAAATGTCGTATTTTTCGCAAGTTGAATTTTTATGGTAGGTGACTTGCACTCTTTTCTTGCTGATGATTTGTATTTTTTAGGTCGATGACTTGCATTTTTCTTGGACAATGATTTGCATTTCTTGGTCGATGACTTGCATTTTTCTTGGTCGATGACTTGCACTTCTTGGTTAATGACTTGCATTTTTCTTGGTCAATGACTTGCATTTTTCTTGGACGATGATTTGCATTTCTTGGTCGATGACTTGCATATTTCTTGGTCGATGACTTGCATTTCTTTGTCAATGACTTGCATTTTTCTTGGTCAATGACTTGCATTTTTCTTGGTTGATGACTTGCATTTCTTGGTCAATGACTTGCATTTTTCTTGGTCGATCACTTGCACTTCTTGGTTAATAACTTGCATTTTTCTTGGTCGATGACTTGCATTTCTCTTGGTCGATGACTTGCATTTTTCTTGGTCGATGACTTGCATTTTTCTTGGTCGATGACTTGCATTTTTCTTGGTCGATGACTTGCATTTTTCTGGGTCGATGACTTGCATTTCTTGGTCAATGACTTGAATTTTTCTTGGACGATGACTTTCAGTTCTTGGTCGATTAGTTGCATTTTTCTTGTTCGATGACTTGTATTTTTCTTGGTCGATGACTTGCATTTTTCCTGGACGATGACTTGCATTTCTGGGTCGATGACTTGCATTTTTCTTGGACGATGACTTGCATTTTTCTTGGTTGATGATTTGCATTTCTTGGTCGATGACTTGCATTTTTCTTGGTCGATGACTTGTATTTTTCTTGATCGATGACTTGCATTTTTCTTGGACGATGATTTGCATTTTTTTGGTCGATGACATACATTTTTTTGGTCGGTTTTGGAGTATTAACATTAGGCGACTTGGCAATGTCGTTAGAACGGAGGAGGATACTCTGGCGAGACCGGTATTTGATGAAGGCGTCTGCGGGAGTCTGCGAAAAGTAAGAGCTTGTTTGCGTTGGAAGGGCCAGATCAAGGAAGCCCTGTCATCGATTGGTGTGACCAACTGGCGTAGGAGCGCAAGAAGCAAAGGCGCCTGTGTTAAGGCTGGTCGAAATCCGTTAATCGGGATGTTAATGGCCAATTAAGTAAGTAAGTAAGACTTTCATTTTTTGCTGCAATGTTAAAAATGTTTAAGAAAATTTATAACAAAAAATAATTATGTAAAATAGTTTTATTAAAATGAATTAAAATAAATAGAATAGAATTATGAAGTTTTTTTCAGGCTCAATCTACGGTTAAATATAAAAAACATTTTTGTTGATTAGGCTCTCCACTTAACTTCGCTTATGTGTAAGACACTGTCAGACAATTACTTTTACGCAAGACAACGTTGAAGCAACAATTTAATGCCTCAGCTTCTATTTTTTGTTTATTTTTTTTTTTATTTTACGCCATCAAATCGTAAAACGTTAAAATTATAACCGAAATGAGAATTTAATCGAAGTACGTGAGCAGAAAAATGAAAATTTGACTGCAACTGGGGAAATATAAACAGACAAACGTACACACGTACATACATATGTACGTACATCCGCATATGGATGTCTAACATGCAACAAATATCAGACTGCCACAAAACTCTAACTGAACCACAGGTAAGCAGTTAAGTTTTCTTATCTTTTTTTGTTTGTTTTCATTTCAAATGGTTTTTGTAGCTGGTTTGCCATTGCCTAAGATTTCTTTCTCTTTTGCAACGCACAGCCACAAACAAAATCATAAAAACACAAAACCGAAGCAGTGAAGTGCAGTCATGCATTTTTAAAAGAAAGAAAAACACTTACGCGACCCAAACTACATACATATTTCCTTTTAAGCAGGTGGAAAAGGCAACAAGTTGCCTGCATAACAATAAATTCTTAAATAAATTTTCGAAGCCAGTGTAAATGACTTGGTTTTTTGAGGAAGAAAAAAAAAACTGTTGCTTTCGCTAGACAACGTTTATGACTCCACATCCTTATCCAGTAGCAACTTGTTGTTGTTGTTTTATTTGATGAAGCATTTTTTTTCCTTTTTCTTCCTTTAATGGCAGAGTATTAAGCCCCAAGGGATGCAAAATGCAGCAGCCAACAGCCAGCAGGCCAGTGTAAAGAAGTATGCTCCACCTTAACACTTTTCTTTGTGAAGATTTCTTCAGTGGCAAGTTGTTGCTTGCAATCTTTCTTCGATTTTTTCTTTTGTTTTTGCAGATAAACGTGCAGTACGTAATACGTAACTCTTATTACATTTTGTCCGTGTCTTATAGACAATTCAACAATTGTGTTCAATTGCAAGTGACCCGTCCAAACCAAGTCCAGCATATCATTCAACACACATCTTAAGCTCATCTCCTTATGCCATCAAGATCAAAACTCAACAGGACTTTTGTTGTTTTTAACAAGTCATTCTAGAATTATTTTCAGGCGCTGGCTGACTGATGAAACAGAGTCATTGCCACTGTTATTTGGCTGCTGGCAACATCATGGCAAAGGAAGATGCTGTATATGCTCGGCAGACAGGAATACAATTCTCAAATGAATCGATAATAAAATTGTTTATTTTATTGCCGTGTGTAATTTTGTAAAAAAATTTCTTTCCTTTTTTTCTCTTGGTTTTACAGACTGGATTCAGGATACTAAGTTCTAACGTAATTACCTGCCGGACAGTCTAGTGCTGCTGCGAGTTTCTTAAGGAGATGGCAGAACAGTGCATCTTTCACATTTTCGGATGTGTTCTGTACTTTTGAGAAACAGAACTTCCAAACTTGGTACTGACAATGCCGAGATATGTAAATACCGTAAACATCGCATAGTCAGCTTCAGTAACGGGCAAGATAGCTTAGCTAGCTAGCTTGGAATAAAGGACGCACTGAAAGTCTGCTCAAACTTCAAAAGAGAACGCTCAGCATAGTTGTGGAAGTTATTGCCGGACGTTCAGGGTACTTATGTTCTTGTATACATAAGTAGTGCTCAATAGATAATTACTTCTGGAGCCGTAGAGGAAGAAAATATTCTTAACCTATTGGTCATTAGATTAGATTAGGTTAGGTGGCGGAACCCCACGAAGGAAGATATCTCACTTAGGCCAGCATTTAGGCCCATCGTGATACCACAATTAATTCTACTAGGGGGTTAAACATTCCCTAGGGAGTCCAAAATAAATCTTACTATCAGCAATCTTTATATTTGAGAGCGACGATGTCAGAAAATTAGAGCTGAGAAACCTGCGTCTCTTCCTGCTAAGAGCAGAGCACTGACACATGAGGTGAAAGACATTCTCTATCTCCTCCTCCTCAGACCCACAGCTTCTACAGAAGTCATTCGTTGGAATGCCTATGAAAAGGACAATGGCCCGTAAAGATTGCCAATCATTACTTCGTAAGAAAAGGTCACAAGTGGATTTCCACTATGCAGATAATTTCACTGATATGATGAGAATGGTAATTGAGAGAATAAATGGTTTCATTAGAAGCTACGAATAGTTCGAGGGCTGGGAAGTATGGAAGACTTTCGTATCACAATGGGTCACAGATGGCTTAATTATGTCTATCCACACAGGCTGATAGCCACTGCCACTATCTTCTTACCCTCTTCTGTAGGCCTATTTTATTTATTATTATTATTTCCACTGTATGCTCGCCATTATGCCACTTCCTTAAGGTCAGTTCTTTTAATGAAATATTGATTTTATTTTTGTAAAATTGCCGCGTATAATAATAATCACTCTCATTACGATACAAAATTATATCAAATTATGTCATTGTATCTCTACAGTTTTCTATTTTTTTCCGCCTTGTTTTTAATACTTAAATGATTACAAGCCTATCACAATACTCTTACACTCAGTTAGTCGCATTAATACGTTGACGATGACGACGATGATTTAAATTCCATTAATTTTTGCTCGCATCCATTGTGCATCAGGAATATTGACGAGAAAAACAAAAAACAATTTACAAAATTACTTCGCATACAAGCAAGCTTATAAAAGCCTATTTGTCTCTCTTCTGTTACAATAAGGGAGAGAGAGAGAATGAAACGAACAAATAAAAGAAGAATCCATGTAAAGCCCAACGTTTAACGTAACGGAAATTCAATTAAGCAAATTTAAATCATAATTATATTAAAACGATACATTCGTTCGTTCGCTCTTCGCTTTACTCTTTCTCTCTCTCTCCCTCTCCCTTTCTTGTTAATGTTGATGCTACTGTTGCTTGCTGTTGCAAATGTTAGCGGCATTTATGCTGTAAATATTGTATTTATAAATGGATGACAAATACCAACAATTCCACACACACAAACATACACATACACACATACATTGGTGCTTGTTTAAAAAGGAGTAAAGTAATGCACAAATGAAAAATGTTAAGAGACGCAGAGAACAAGAGAGACAGAGAGATAACGGGAGTGTGGTTACTCTATGGTGAGTGGTTTTAGGGCAATCATCAGATTTATGCTACTAAATGTATACTGATTTTGTTGTAGCAACAACAACAAAACAATAACAATAAGTTGGCATATGAATACTGTGATGCTGCACTCAAATATTATATCACTGGCATCACTGCAAACATGCAAATATGCGTTTATTATGGTTTTTAACACCCTCTCGCACTCACTCTCTGTGTTATTATCAATAGAGTCACCAATGTGGTGAGTACAATCTGTGACAACAGTGAAGAGCAAAAAGAAATCTTTGGTTTATTATTGAATTGAATTTTGTCTGGAGGAAGTAATAACTCCAAGTTTTTAAGAAATTTTGCTAAGCAAAGTAACAATTTCGTTTGTTTAGATTTTTGCAACTTCGGAAATGTGGCTGACTGTAGCTCATAAATCCTCTTAGGAAACCAAATCCTCTCAGCATTACCTCTGTTGGTGTCAATTTAGGCGTGAACTTTTCTGCTTTTTAACCTCGTACTCATTCTTTTCAGTTGCCATAGGCTAGTATGTAATGTGTTGGCTTATTAGACGATAGCCCATAGCTCAGCCCATTATTCAGCGCCCTGGGTCAGACGTTCTGGCATCAGAACAAAATATAAAAAAGATATTTCTTTTATTGAATTTCTCTCAGTAATCTTCAGGCAAAAACTCTGGGCGTTAAATAAAATTCACATGAAAAGTTATTCGAAAAGCTGTCGCTGTAGTAGTTTCCGCCACTCACGTATAAGATTGCCACAAACAACAGGGGTGGCGTGAGAAGCTAGGTTGAAAACCTAACTAAAGAGTTTTTTTTTAGCTTTTGCCACTCAGGGATAAAATTAACATACACAACAGGGGTGATGTGAGAAGCTAGGTTGTAATACTGACTAAGCGTTGTAAAGGCCCCATTGATTATTAATTCACTTCAGAAATGGTTCGATTTCAATCTTATTGGGCAATCACAAACGAGAACAATTATACTGGCATAAAATGGCAGCTTATGGGCAAGAGAGGTGAGGAGAGTGGTTTTTTAACCACAAACCAATAAATAAGCAACACAAAACCAATACATATACATTTATAAGACAGCAGGTTCAGAAAAATAGGTAAAAAAAAAACTAATACACACAAAGCAGAGTACATGTATACAATTTTATGTCAGATGAAATAGTCTCGTGTGTGACTGAAAGTACAAAAATTGTGCGGCTTAAAAATAGTCTCGTGTGTGATAGCACATTTAGCAGTGCATCGCAAATAAAAATTCTGTTCATTAAACTTTCCACTTGTTATTCATTTTAAACCTAAAAATCGACTTCTTTTGTGTAACCAGCTGTCTTCCCATGGGTGATAACTGTTTTGTAATGAATACATAGTTCTGTAGTAACGTTTACATACATAGTTGGTCATTACAACTCTTCAGTCAGGAGTATGACCTAGTTTCTCACACCACTTATGTTGTGTATGTAAATTTGATACATGAGTGGCGGTTACAATTTAAAATCGACTCCGAACGACAGATTTTTGAGCAATGTTCCAATTTTCCTTGATTGCATTGACTATTTTGTGATTGAATGACTGGAGTGAAGTGAATTTTGAGTATAAAAATTAATGGACTGGAAATGGTGTTGGAAATCGTAAATTATAAAAGTTTTTTCAATTGCCTACGATGCATTTTTAACTTCTTTTTTTGATAAAAGAATATTTTTTTTTATAAAAACTGTTTATTTAAGAACCCTTTTATACTTGACAGTCCCTTTTATTTTGCCCTCTACTGTCACTTATTTTTTTTCGTTTTACTTACCCTAACAATCAACAGTCAAACAACAGCCAAAATAGCAACAGAGTGTCAATTTCATCCTTTGGCTATAAAAGGGATTCATTCATTCATTCACTGTTGCTGCTAATTTTATTTCATTAATTTTCCTTCTTTTTTTTATTGAATTTTTCAATACAATTTTTGGTATTTTTATTATTGCCATCAAACACACAGACGCATACATGCACACAGTATTATACGCCACACAAAGTTATCCTTTTTTTCTCATTCTCTTGTGCAAGCATTTGCTATAACAGTTCATATGCGTATGTTTGTTTGTATGTGTTATACTGTTGCTCAATGAAACTGTTGCTTTTCGAGCAGACAACAGCAAAAAAGTATTTCTTCGATGTGTATTATTGATTCGTTATTAATACTCGTTAATCCATAAACATTGTTATGGTATTTAGTAATATTAACAGTTATGGTATTTGTATAATAACAACAATAACAACAGAGAGGAAGGAAAATAGCGATAGAGAGAGAGAGAAAGAGAGGGAGAAATAAATTTTATCGTGAAAAGTAATTGTTTATTATTGAATATTTTAGGTTTTAAGGTTTTTACCACAGATTTCACAGTTTTTTCAATAGAGAGAGATAGAGATAGAGATAGAGAGAGTCAGAGAGTAGAGGTAAATGCGTGTATGTGTTTACTTATTCATTAAACAGATATACAGTGTTTGATTTTAAACAAGGACAATGTAGGTTATTTACAAGGATGTGGGAAACTGAGTGTTTTTCTTATAAACAAAGGGAGGGAAATAACCTTTACTGTCCTTCTTTAAAATCAAACACTCTTAGTTTTTTTCTTTTTTGTTTTATTTTCTAAAACTTAATTTTAAGCCACAAATAAATTAAATCTGTCAACACCACATAATCCCACCATAAACAATAAACACAAAATACCGTTGTTTTGCTTGTTTTACATATAATTTTCATTAATACATATACTCGTACACATACATACATACATACATGCATGTGGTTACATATATTGATATTGTTGATTTACTTTGTCATTTATTATGCAAATTGTAGACGTACTGGGTTTTCTGCAGCAGTTATTGGCGTAATTTTCTTATTGGAAAATTTTGCAGGATTTTTCATCACATTTTGGTTGTATAAAGTCAGCAGACTTAATTTGTTTTAATTCTTTGGATAGCGAATTCGGATTCTTGCAAGAATCCTGTTGGTGGATTCGTTGGGACTAACACCACCACCTCCATTGTCAACTCATTATTACTTGGAGCTGTCATTTGCCATTTTGCTATTGTGCTACTTCAACTTACTTTCGTAGCAGTTTTTCTTTTCAAAGTAATTCGTTTATAAAAGTTATGAAAACTTTTGTATGGACAGTCATATTTCTGTGAAGGCATCATATTCTAGGAGAGCCCATGGTTTAAATGCCAGTTATCAGATCTCTTGGACAAAACTTCCTTCTCTACAGTCTTCTGGCAATAACTCTGAGAGTAAATAAAAAAATTTTCTCAAAAATCTATCGTTTGGAGACGACGTTAAAGTGTAGCTTCCGCCGAACATGTTTAAAATTAACATACACAACATGCGTGGTGTGAGAAGTTTCATTGTAATTCTGACTAATGAGCTGTAATGACCAATTAAATAAGTATCCAGTAATATTACTGGAGATGATGCTCTTCCCATACGGCGTATGAGTAATATTTAATTGTGCAACAATTTGTTTGGGAAAATTGTGTCACGTTACGTATGAGTAATATTTAATTGCGCCACAATACATACAATCATACGTAACGTGACGACGTGTTATTTGACTGTAGCACAATTAAATATTACTCATACGTAAAGTGGCACTCTTCCTAAACAAACAATTGAGGCTTCAATTTAGGCTCTTGTATTACACTGGATTGGGTTCAACGTTTAATCTATCTTTGTGGAGTTGTCTTCTGATGAAGTCCCCTAAAAAAAATTTTAATGTGAATGTATATTAATAGACTGTTTTCTAGTGCTTTGCCCATCAGCCCTTCTTATACTTTATTGGCTTCCATCCAAACTATGCATATGGCACGATATTTCATCAGGTCTCTCTATCTTCTTTGAAGACCCAAAAAACTGAGGACTGTGGAATTTGTTTTTCTAGAGTGTTCAATATTAAAATGTCTCACCGTATTACTGTCTATTGTAGTATGCGTCAGGCCGAAGTGATAGCCATAATTCACACTGCGGAACTGTAAGACATTCACAAATTCTAGCATTATTATCCTCTCTGAGAGCCTGGCGGCATCCAGCTCTCTTTCAAGTGCAACCTTCAATTCTATACTGGATGATATAAGCTGAGATTGCTTTGATCGATTCTCGCGGGAGTTACGGTTCAGTCTAACATGGGTTCTGGGTGATAGGGATATTGTGAATAATTTTAAAGCTGCTGACCATCTAATGGCTTCTTAACTCTGTTAGACTGATTATAAAGCAGACGTACTAAACTAAATTGAATAGAAAGCACATCATACAGCTACTTAAATTATATTGTAGTTAAATTTCTATCATTGTATCCATTCCTACAGATCATTGCGTTATGAGTAGAAATGCGGAGAAAGGGAAATCACTTGCGTACAATCATTTCTGCAGATGTTGGAGCTTTATTCGAATGTAAGCACGATTTAAATTCGAAACCCTGCTGGTGCTAATTGACACCAGTTAATCATTACTTGTCAGTTAGTCGCCAGGTGTAACACCTTATCTGGTAATACAACGGACCGCTGTGTGTACTTAAGTGAGCTTTGCCTCCTTCATTCTTACCCGTTAGCCTGTAGCCGTAATTGTTACATAGTTATCACCAAATTATTTTAATAAACTTTCATGTATAAAATAGGATAAGGTGGGGGTGGGGGGCTGGTGAGATAATTTTATTGCCGATGCTCCTCTACCCCCCTCATTAAAGTTGGTTTATTTACAATTTAATTTAATTTGGTTTTGCGGTATCTGCTGCTCTAATGATTTTTGGTGTTACAAAACCAAAAAGTCAAACAGAATTATTTCACCAAAATAAACCAACAAAACAAATAAACAAACAAACCAGCAAACACACAAACCAACAGATATACAAACAAACTATCCTATACGGCTATATAATTAATAGATTTAATGTTTATACATTAGGAATTATTAGAAATGTAATGAAATTTAATGAATTAAATTCGTTAAAGAGTTCTCTTCTAGACTTAGAGAAAACAAGTCTTAATCCAAAAAAAAAAAAAAATTGTGACTGAAAAATTTTTACTTTTTCAAATACCGAGCCTATCACTCTGAAGCGAATGATTATTATAGGCGAAGAGTAGTGCATGGGGTAAGAGAATAATATGCGAAAAAGCTAGAAATCGAATCCAGAATTGAAACCAAGAAGGGGAATAATGTGAGTGCGATTGGAAGAGAATTGTTTGTAGTGAAATTCTACAGCCTGGTTACTCTACTGACTCTGATCTCTACTGTCAACGACTAACGAGATTGAGGCATGAGATTTAACGAAAATTGCTTGAGTTGATGCACAAAAAAGGTGTTGTATAGTAATGGCAGCTAGAGAACTGTGTCCATACGTTCTATTGTACTGCCTTCAATTTATATGGAGTACCCCTATAATACATTAACTAACATTGTTGCCCTGCCGAACTTCTATATGTTGTTTGGTGTCAGTACGTACAACTCTTTGTCTAGTATTTCATATTCCCTCAGATGTTTACGTTGGGGATGTGTTAATGCCTTTGTGATTCGTTTTATTCATCACAAAGCCTATGTATTGATCTTGATGGGATATCCTTGAATTGTGTTCAGTGAGTCTACGATGTTCAATAAAAATTTCGAATAAGCCTTAATTCCACAAAAGGCCTTAGTTTATTCCTGGATAGTCTAATAAACGATTTAAATCACTTTCTATTATAATATTACATAGCAATTGCCTCAAACCTATATAAATGAACGTCCGCCTTCTCCATGTTCCCAGTGTATATTCTTCTAAACATCTTTTCCTACTTTATAGTAAGAAAGGTTCTCGTCCTATCAGTGGCATCCACGTCTTATTTGACTTCTCTGGGCTGGGGTTTGAATCACGCTTATGTACGTAATTGGTCCTCATAACTCTTTAGTCAGGATCACAACCTAGCTTCTCACACCACTGATGTTGTGTATGTTAATTTTATAAATGAGTAGCGGGACCTTCTGTTTAAAGTCGATTCCGAACGACAGATTTTTGAGAAAGTTTTCAGGGCAATTTTATTTTATGCTCAGAGTTTTGCTAGAAGTAGCCGAAGAAATATTTTTTTGTATTTCATTTTGCTGGGAATGTCTGACCTGGGGTTTGAATCGAGGCCTCGCGTCTAATAAGCCAACACACTACCTACTAGACTATGGCGACTACAGTTTAAGTCATCTTAGATTGCCTTTCTGTTGAGTTTTCTCTGCAGTAAGAACAGACAAGTAAGAACGGTGATCTGATTAAACACGTAAACTGCTGACTAAAGCAGTTCCTTAAGCATGATAAGGCTTTAGTCTTTTATTGGTTGATTATGTGGTACCCTTCACCCATCCGAACAGGTGAAATGTACTGAGAAGGTACATCGATAGCAGGAAATTAAGTTGAACAGATATGGACATTGAAAGTTAATCTGCCATTAAGGCACTTGCCTTCCAAATGAGCGGATTATGGTGGACTTGGCTGTTAAACGCAGGTATGGACTCGAACTGCTGATAGAATATGAATTCAACTTCCGTTTGAAAATCTAACTCATACTTGAAAGACACTGTATTTTAAATGGACAGTGTAAAAAGAGAGATGCATCATGTAAATGTTGTTTGAAAGTTTGCCAATATTTTTAATGCCTTTTTTTTTGTTAAACAAATTTCGTCAAGAACATGCAACAATCAATTGTACAAAAAGTGTTTGGAAATGTTGAACGAATGAGTGAATGAAGAAAAGAACACAAAATGCCACTTAATAAATGCAACATTTTTATATTAAAAATTTAGTAAGAAAACAACAACAACAACAACAGAAAATGAAATGAAAAGAAAAGAAGTGAATAAAATATTAAAAACTAAAAAAAAGAAAAGGGGGAAAAATAGGCACAAAAAAGAAGAAAAAAAGAAACAAAATCATGCCATTGTTTTCATCTGTCATTGTCCCTTTTGCAGTAGCAGAAGAAGAAAAAGAATTCCATTCGAAAGAAATGTTTCAAAAAACTGTAAAGAATAGTCAGTCGTCTCGTGTCACATTTGAAGACTGGCTATGGCAATAGAAAGAAAAGGTTTTTTTATTCTTGGTTTTTGTGTTTTATTCTGAATGATTGGGTTGTAGTGACAATTTTATGCCTAATGGCCACATTTCAGCAGCAGCTGGTTTTCTTTTCTTGTTTTTTGAATAAAAGCAACATGACGAATGAATGAAATGAATGCAAATAATATCAGGCTTAACAACCACCAAAATAATGCTTAGAAAAATACACCGAAACACACAGAAATACAGAGAAAACTGAGAAAAAACGGTCTAAAATACCCTTAAGAAACTACCCATACTAGCTTATCTCCATGCTGCAATTTTTTAAAAATTATTTGTAAATAATAGAACTGAAAGGGTTCACCATATACGGATTACAAATATAAGACGTTTAACATTCGAAGAAACCGTAGATACGTAGGTATGGTGAAGGAGAGGAGACCAACCATGTGTCTCCTGCCTATTGACATACATCTAAGCCATCACTTTGGCCTGTTGTGTGCTCACCATTACAAATACCACCTTACTTTGTACAGGAAATCTATATCTTGTACCCACTTTTTAACTGCTTCCTGTTCTCTCCTCTGGAACAAGTTATGTCCGTTAGTTAGTGTCATCCCTAAAATATTAGGCCCTCGAGCTTACGAAAGCTGGGCAATAATACAAAAAGTGCCCATCATGAGCAGCGTGACTACTTTCTGAGTATGTTCTTCATAGCAGACCTATTGTCCAGGGAATGGTCCAAGGAATTGAGAAGATTATAAAGACATTCGAAGAGAAGCGTTACAGATTGTCATCATCGCACTGCCAAAAACAACGCTTCTGTTAGATGAAGTGGCCGTAGTCTAGAAGGTGTGGTGTCGGCTTATTAGACGAGAGCGCGTGGTTCATACTACAGCTTACACAATGCGCCCGATTTTGGCTTAATTGCATGAAAAGTTTCTAGAAAGAATTCTTTTACATTTTGGCGTTGTGAATGTGCCAGTGAGACCATTCGATATGGCATGGCTGAGTGTCTATGCAGATAATTTCCTATCATTTTCAATAATTTTGCTTTGTTGAATTCAGCATCTGTACACAATTTAGGTTTCTTTCCGTGTTTGCATGGCTAGGTGCTAAATTGGCCTTTTTCGAAAGCTTTGTGTCCACTTCGTCCCTTACCTCATCACAGAACTTATTTGCCTGCTAGAGCTCTTGTATGGTGTTGACTAAAAGTCTGGCGCTAGCCTCTCAGTTTATGTCGTCTAATTCTGGAAAATTATTTCCCGTATTTTAGTCTCGTTGTGTCCAATCGCATCCCAAATATTTAGGACACCAATCTAGGTATATAAGACGGACAAATTCTTCTCTACTCAGCTGTTCAATTACTCTCTCGCAGTGCTACCAAACTCGTGTATATTTTGTTTGCTTCCCTTGTTATCTTTGATACTTTTCTTGAATATATATAGAACTAAGCGGTGAGTCTAGCTTACCTTGCTCTAGTTCAAGCCGCATTTAAGGGCAATTTTAGATTTTTTTTCAGCTGTCCATCAAATTTATTGTTTCCCCTAACTTTTCTTATGTTCGCGATGATCATTTCTCTATCACCCAAATGGTATATCTCGGTTGTTTTCTTTTTCTGGACATAGCCAGACGTTACTTCTTCACACAGAATCTTATACGGATGACATTCTTTCGCTTTCTAGCTGCCATGAGGAGATTGATGGCATTCCTATCGTTCTAGAACCTGCTACAGTACATCAATCTCTGGCTTAGCTGCAAATCTACATATGTTAATCTGCTAGAAAAATGATAAGGATATGAAAGAGATGCTTTGTGATTGTGTTATGATTCTCAAAGGAAAAGAAATAAAAGAGTGCCAAGAGAAAGATGGTGTCATGTAGCGGCTTGTGTGCTTAGGTACAAACTAGAGCAATTCAGGTTTGAAAATTATTCATTATAGTTTTTGAATTTTAGAAACAAAGAGGCTTTAAAATCCTTACAAATAATCTAGCCAGGAAGCCCTCTGGTTCTTGATGTTCCAGAGAGAGAGAGAGAGAGAAACCTTTTTCACCACTTCACTTTAGTACGGACACGAACCATAAGAATCAGAACTGCTATGTGAAAACGAATTGTTAACAAATTTTTATTTTAAAATAAATCCTTTAAAGGGATTACCCTATTATAGAATTAAAGCTTAGGTTTAGGGGGACTTTATAAAACTAAATGCAATAATATAGAGTTTCATGTCTACAAATGATGACAGTTTGGACATTTATTCACTACGTCAGGCATTCATTCATTCAACCACTCACCCCTTCATATACGATTTAAGAAAAATATTGAAATCTCTATGTGTGGGTGTATGTTTTCCAAAAAGTTTTTCTAACAAGAATTATCATGTCACAACACGTCTCAAATTGTTGTTGAACAAAAATGGGTCTCGTTTTTTACATTTTCATTGTTGTGGGCCTCTTTTGCCATTTCATTTGAAGTCTTAAAATGAGTGGCTGAAGGGGTAGTGGTTGGTAAGGTTTTAAGGCAACTGAAATAACAAAGAAATATTGCCAGAATAATATTCATATTAACAACAACAACAAAAACAATAAAAGAAAAGAGAAAAATATTTAATACCGCTAAAGATGTTTTTCTGTTTGTTTTTCATTGCAAATCATACCAAAAAATATATTCTTGCATTTCAAATACCAAAGAGTCCATATCTTTTAATAAGCAATACCTTTTGCTCATCTTGCCATAGTCTTTACCAAAAACGATGCTTTTTTTCTCTGTTCGAAAATAATCAAGAAAAAAGCAAAAAAAAAAACGTTCATAGTAATACAGAGAGAGTAAGAGCGTAGTGTCAGTCGGTATCTAAAAATATAAGTGCTGCATTGCATTTGTTTTGTTGCCGACAGTTTATGGGCTCATTGGTCCCGTTCATACCATGAAAATGCACTGCCGTTGCTCTAGAATCACCATCACAACTACCTCCGCCAGTATTGCTACTGCCAGCCTGCCTGCCACTATTACTGGGATATTTTTTAAATGTTGCATGGAATACAGAGAAAAAGAAATAAAAAAAAAACGAAAAAAATATTTATTAAGGTACGAGCCCAACAAGAACATCAACGTTAATACGAATAGAACTTGAAAAATAAAATATACACTGAAAAAAACGAGAATATTTTAATGGACAGAGGCCTATTTATACAATCGTTTTTCTTCTTTAAAGGAAATTATAATCTCTCTTCTTTATGATCCTTGCCAGGTCTCGATATCATTTAATTTTGAATCTCTTGAAATGCTAAACTTATGGGTATGATATGGTGATACAGCGGCAGCAGAATTAAAATCGCTTGTATCGCCGCACAAAATTGAAGTGAAAACTGTTCGCAGATGGCGAACAAACAAATAATTTTCAACCGGTGGACTTTCGAAAAGATGACTGGAATATAACAAGTCTTTTAAGCCTCCTGGTCGCGTTGCACAATAAATAAATTGATTTTAGTGTAGCCTAACTTGTAAGATATGTCTATCATCGGATTTCCAGAAGTTGTCTGAGCCGTTCTGTGCATTCCTTACTTAGCTACGTATTATGCTTATCATTCTGCTCGCATATGTCTTGTACTAAGCATAGAAGCAGCTTAATAAAATACTTCAAGCCAATATGTTGCCGCAACACGTTTCCGCAACATGATAGAGTATTCCTTAAAAATAGGTAGAAATTAAATTTAAGAATTAATCTGTAATGGAAACAATTTAAACATGCTGTAGAAACATGTTGTGCAAAATTTAATACGAAAATATTTTAAATAAATAAATAAAATTAAATATTTTGATAAACATGTTGTGGAAACATGTTGTGGAAACATGTTGTGCAACATTTAATACGAAAATATGTCCAATTTAAACATGTTGTACAAAATTAAATATTAATATTAAATATTTTGATAAACATGTTGTGGAAACATGTTCTGCAACATTTAATACGAAAATATGTTGATAAACATGTCGTAGAGACATGTTGTGCAACATTTAATAAAAACTATTTTGATAAGTATAGTATATTAAAACAAAATCCTTTAAAATACTCCAAAGTTTCTCTGTGTGTATAGAAAAATACTAACAAATAACCACCTACCAACTTATGCATACAAAAAACAAACAAAAAAAGAGAAAAAAATCCCATACACATAAATACAAAGCCTTGCGAACACAAGCAAACACACACATGCTTTCACAAAGTCATACCGTTAAACATGCTCTCATACTTACGGCTGCACTGTACTCGTACAATTCACTCATTCATACACGCTCATGTTGTGAGAGAGAGTTTCATTACCATTTCACAATATTTACAACATGAAACATTTCATTTTATGGGTTTCGAAATGAACAAATGACGTTCGTGCCTTTTAGCAGCGACAAATAAACACACACACACAGCCAGACTTGCATTGATATAATCATATATTTGGTTAAGGTTTTTGGCTTACAAATATTGTTTTAATACGAAGTATAAAAAACAAAATAAACGAAGAACAGTGGGTGTGTGTGTGTGTGAGAGAGAGTGTGTGTACGATCTACACTTATGCTTGCATAGTAATACAATAGCAACAAATATAAACTAAAGAGACGTGCTTAATACTTGAGTAAAATAAAAAAATAAAAAACGAAAAACGAAAAATAAAACGACTGTTGGTTGCTACATTTTAAATAAATATTCTGTTTAAAGTAGTGTGTGTAAGTAAGTGACTCAGCTAGAATAAGAGATTCTATTACAGTAAAATATGGAGAAAAAACTGCATATGAGAAGGGGCCGAAGTCGTATGTAGTTAAGGTAAGTTGTGGTGTCGTCCAATGCACACAGAAAAAGAGAGCGAGAAAGAGTGTGAGAGAGAGTGAGAGTGTGCAGTAAAATATTTTGGCATTTTGCATAATTTATGAAACAGAATATTCATGGTTTCAAAACAGGCAACAAAGACACATACATACATACACATGCATACATACCAATAAACTTTTGTTGATTGAATGAACAATGAACGAGAGCTGCAAGAGAGTGTGAGTATCAGACCAACAACATGCTTAAGCATGTTTCAAATCGAATTTAAGTATTTTGCCTCTTTTTTTTTGGCAAATACATATGAAAAGGAAGCGTAGTGTATGAGTTTTATTTTCTTACTTTTGCTGACCTTTTATAGTTGCATGCATTACCACAGGTGTTGAATAGTAGTGTGTTAGTTTATAAAAAAAGTGTAAACAAGAACAAAAACAAAAACAAAGACGTGTATAACAAGTAAACAAAGATAACCCATTAAGTGGACTTTCTTTCTTTAGGAAATCCAATAAGAGTGACCAGCTGTATATATGATAGATATTATCAGCAATTTTGAAAGGCTTTTTACTGACTTCGTTTGTTTTAATGAAACTTCTGTATATTGACCTCAGCCATTATGAACGGAAATGCCAGATCAATTAGGTGACTACCTGTGGTGCTGGATTGCAGCATTCGATCCATCTAAGGTAGTTTTCGATGATTTTTTTGTTTGAAGATTTCACAAGGGAAGGAAGGACAGTTCAGATGAAATGCAACAACCGGCTGCCTTACAAGAATGTCTTTTGTGTACCAATTCGACCAATTTCTTCAATGAGTTCGCTGGAATGTGGTCAGTACGGGGACTGTGCTTACCCGTGCCATTACAACGGGCCACTATGCATGCTCAAGTGAGCTTTTGGTATCAAAGCTACTACTCCAACCTACCTGTCTACAAGAACGTCTCTTTTGAAGCCACTAAATTGATAATCCCTTAGGTGCCGAATTTCATATTTCTTCAACAATTTACCGAAATCAAATTCGTCAACAACTGGTCACTTTTTTACGAATTTTCTTCAGAATCTGTTTTCCTTTTTTCTTTGAATTTCAAGTGAATTTCAATAAATTTCATTTCGTTTCTTTATTTTGCATCATTTCTGTTAGTAGCACATGGTTTACCTTTCTTTTTTTTGTTATTGTGGCAATGGCCTTAATGCCATTGTATGTTGCAGTAGTTTTTTTTATTATACCAGCCAGCCAGCCAGCCAACAACTTCATTTTGTGGCATTTAATAGTTTTCCACACTTTCCGAGAATACTTGGGAAAAAATTTCATTTTAAAATTTATATGACATTCGGCATGCAATTGATCAAAATTAAATAAAACATGAGTAACCTCCAGCCACTATTCACCATTCACCATTCGCCACTAAATAAAGTTTCAATTACTTTTCAGCATAATGTTATGCAAGGCATTGACAGCTGAAATGTATTAACGCCAGATAAGACTAAAGATAAGAAAAGATAAGAGTTCCACAAAACAACGATAGCAAGGTAGACAAGTTTGAGTGGGAAATACAAAATCAACCGAGGGTCCTGGCACCCAAAGAAAGTAGCGAGATGGAAAGAATGAAATAAAAGTGCAGACAACAAAAGAGAGGCATTAAATGAATTCTCACATGTTTACCAGCTTATTCCCTTCATTAATCTCTGAAGTGCTTGAATATCGGCTGTAGACAAAACAACCATCTGAGGAATGCTGACGTTGCCATCCACTTTATAATGAGGCACCAGACTGTGATTCTTATTCTTATTACTAATTTTTGCGATGTCATCTCATACTTTACAGGGTGTACTTATAATGTGTCCTCCAAATCGATTGCCAATTCCCCGCCCAGCATCCCAGCATCCCAGTATTTTCTTTGGAGCTGCATCAAAGCCTTACAGGTTCTGAGAATGTGTTCTGATGATTCACTATTATCGTCACAGAGTGTACATTTTGGGCTCGAAACAGCCGCCATTCTAAATAAATGTACCCTGCTCAACAGAGTCCCGTCAATCATACATACATACATACATAATTGGCCATTACAACCCTTCAGTCAGGATTACGGCCTAGCTTCTCACACCACTCCTGTTGTGTGCCTTAATTTTATACTTGAGTAGCGGGACCTACAGTTTAAAGTCGACTCCGAACGACAGATTCTGAGATCAATCCTGTCAATCAACCTCGGGCAATTCCTGGATAGTTCGGTGCATGACTCAGATCTCCTCTCATTGGGATTTCCCAACAAAAGATTTGAAATCAAACGGCCTGGAAACTCCCTTCCTTGCAAGTTCATTTGCTTGCTCATTGGCAAGAATTCCCACATAACCAGGGCCCCAGCAGCGCCAAAACCTTATTCTGTCTGTCTATCTGATTCAACTTTCTCAGACTGCCCCATACTATCTTCGATTTAACCCCATAAGAGTCGAGTGCTTGAATAGCACAGTCAGGAGTCCGATAGTATTGCTGTCTTGTCTTTTGTACCTCCTAACCAAGTTGAATTGAGCACATTTTTCCATGGCATAAGCTTCGGCTTGGAAGATACACGCAATGTCTCCATTCGGAATATTTTATTCTCTAACCAAAAACTTCTGTTCCTGTTTTGAAGACCTGTTCTTGACCCATTTGTATGTCACAAAATCGAGATTCTTACAAAGTGCTTCTGCTACCAGTGCTTCTTGTCCGTTTCTCTCCCATCAGCTAACCCCGTATTGGGGTTTCCGAATACTTAGCCGAGAGATAAACACACCAACGGAAACCATATAAACGGTCATTCCATTCATAGGGGAGAATTCATTAAGAATGTCCGAGTGACTGCTCGCATTCGATTCCCTTAAGCGTATGGCATTACGCGATGAACAATGCTTGACAGACAAGAATGTGTGGAGACAATAGTTCTTAATTGTGGGAGTTAAGCCTTTCTTCTGCTCATTGTTTGATTTGTTTGTAAGAGATAGAAGCGCAACCTTTTTTAAATAAATTTCTTAAGAAAAAATTACAAGAAGTCGTGGGTTCGATTCCCACCAGAGACTCTGGTCTGTGACACTACACCGAGCATATGGTCTTGTTACTCCGCTCGTATAAAAATTAGAATATAATTTGTAATTGTATTGTAATTAATAATAAATAAATAAATAAATAAATAAATTACAAGAACTTTAAAATTTTAAAATATGTAAGCAGAGATGGTCATTGGACATAAACAATCATGTCCAGTTTTTTGTTTTAAGACAAGAAATATTATTCCCAAGGCTACACTATTCGTATAAAAAATCCTGATGACAAACACTTAAGTGACCCTTGGTAAATTTTACCCAAAAGGTGAAGAAACGTTTACTCCTCTTACCCATCTCTGTAACTTCCATGAAAATCATGTTCATACACAATGTCAAGTGAAGGCACAATTGACGCATACATTTGTATGTGCCCCCTTTGGAATTCGAGCATATTTTCTGTGCGGTTTTCATGTAACGTTGGCCAGACCTGCTACGTTATCCTGATTGTATCTGAAGCTACCTGTGCGTGGTATACAAGTTTAGGTTGAGTTTCGTTGTCTAGGCGAAGAAGTTTGGAGATCAAGCTTAGAATTACTCTTACTAAGCGGTGCTATTATGCTAGAATAGACGAAACTAACGCTATTCCAGCTGATTCCCCTTGTGCTTTTCTGTGAAACGGGGATCATGCATGTTATTACGAACCGATGCAGTTGCCCAGAAAACATTCAGGCGAAATGTTTTACGCAAGATTGTAGGACCAAAGTTAGCTATTGATTAAGCACTGATGCAGCAGCCTTGAGAGTATTCGAGAGAAAAGTCTAACGTAAGATCTTCGGTCCATTGCGAGTTGGCGATAATTTCCGCATCGGACCCAACAATGAACTGTATGAGTTATTCAAAGACATGGACGTTATGCAGCGTATTAACATCCAGCGGCTGCGTTGGCTCGGCCATGTCACTGAAATGGAGGAGGGTGCTTTGGCGAGATCAGTATTTCATGCAGGAATTTGTGGAAGTTGGCAAAGAGGACGGACCTTGTTTGCATTGTAAGGATCAATGCAATCGATCGAGGAAGCCCTGTCATCGATTGTTCTGACCAACTGGCGAAGGTGAGCAAAAAGAGCCGCCTGGAAGGATGAGTTAAGGCAGGTCGAAATCCATTAGTCGGGTTGTTAATGGTCAGTTAACTAAGTAAGTAAATTAGCTGTTGATGATTTCTGTATTAGGACCGAAAGCTTCTCAATGACATGCATATTGTTCAGAACATGAACCATTTCTTTCGGATGAAAGCAGCGAGAATGTAATTGGTGCGACAATCTATGGAGGTCGGCGGAGAGAACAAACTCTGCTTCGTTAAAAATAAATTTTAAATCTTCTAACTTATTAAAGGGGTCCTAAATTGCAAAGCCTTTCCTTTAAACTGAAATCGTTTTTATCGTTTTGAATATTGCCACGCGATAAAAATTTTTCCGTTCTGCTTTTTTTTTCCTTTTTTTTCTCTGTAAGGAAATGTTCATTTGAACTGACACAAATCGGAAGTTATTGTACAAAGTTATACACTTTGGGTCCACAATACCAAACACATACACACTCACATTCACACACCCACTTACATACACGCTCTCTTTGTGCCTACAATTCATTGAATTCAAAATGTTGTTGGAAAACCAACCGCAATATGTATAAAGACAAGAGAAAAGAAAAGAAGGCAACAGAAAAAAGTTTTGTCGGTTCTCATACACTTTGCCAGATACTAACACACACACATGTAGACATACTCATACATATACTTATGCATATGCATACGTACGTTATAAAACATGTTAAACAAGAGACATTTGAATGTAAGATAAAAAAAAAATAAACAGAGAGAGAGAGAGAGTGAGAGTAGGAGCAACAATTTGTGAATATTCATATACACACACATATATGTACATACATGTGGGTTATTTCATTATGAATCGTATATTGTCAAATAATAATTTTCTAATGTGTTTAATACACTTTAAATAGTCCTTTAAGCCATATTCTAATGAAGTTCATAAAAAATGCCTTGCCTATCGTTTTTTGTGGGAATTTATGAGGTCTTTATGCGATCTTATGTCACTAGTGATTTTCAAAGCGAGTGTCAAATGAAAACGTGATTGAAAGGAAGTATTTCAAATTACATTTTATTGAAGACTTATTTTTAAATCTTTGCCAGCATAAAAGGTTAAATTATTTCCTAGCTAAGGCTCATGAGGTTCCCACTTAGGCCAGTACATTAATCCTACTGTGCTACACGTTTCAGAAGAGAAAAGGCTGATACAAGCTATTAGGAAGACCCGTTTGGTTCAAGCCATTTTAACTCTGTTGTGTAATATTCCTCAAATAACACGTTTCAAATGTGTATCAAACAAGAGAGGAAAATGAGATTAAGATTTGATCAGCTGATAGACGTTGTGCAAGCCCTCTACCCTGGGAGTATTAGATTTGGAGCGGAATTTGTTTCTAATAATCAGTCTTATTGTGTTAAAAGGACACACAGAGGGCTATTTAAGTTAGTAACAGTTCTAGCCAATTCTTCGTCTGTTTACGTCTTTACTTTCAATGACCCATGGGGTTTAGACTATACCATTCAACGCTTTAATAATGGCGGATAATGTTGGATATTGATATGATATGCACAAGAAACTTTGTGGTAATCTTGATATCCAATGTGTCCTCTCTTCTATCCATGAAGTTTTCATGGGGGAATTGGAATTCATTATGAATATGGAGCCCTATAATGGCTACGGCGATTCCTATGGGCAGATTAGATAGAAAATTGTGTAGTTCTAATATCTGTTCTGCCTAATTTGTCCTCGGGCATTTCCTGGAAAAAAACGCTGTTGGAGTAGATTAGTTATCTCTCCAGAAAAAGCCTGCCTACTGTTTGTACGAGGTCCAATACGATCTGTTGTTTTTATGTAAAGTTTTACGTATGCCTAAAAACTCTTCAACCAATAATTTTACTTGCTTCATCAGATCAGACAAAAGTCGCCTGTTATTGCTGCATAAGAAACTCATTAGGTGGGTAGTTTGGCATGATATATCATGTATCTGGAGGAGCAGATTGCCTTCCAAAACTGTGATAATGCGTTACATTTAGTCTTAGTAGTTTAATTATTGTTTTGTTTAACCAGAATGTGGGGAAAAGTTAAGATTTTGGTAAAACCATAGATGAACTATTATATGCAACGGGAACCACATAAGATTTGTGAGCCCTTTCAAGGATACTCTGTTTCCATATGAGGTGATTTTCGCGATTGCACTGAATATAGCAGTTTGACTGAAATAACTGAAAAATTACTCTGTAATTACCATTATTAAGCCGATTTGGGAGTTTTTCTGGGTACGTACTATAGAGACCGCTAACGATTGATGGCATGTCATGCGTTTTTAAAGCGACTTTAGACAGGTTTTGTTAAGACGTCGCCGTAGTCTAGCAGGTAGTGTTATGGCTTATTAGACGTGATGCCACGTTTCAAACCCCAGCTCAGACATCTCCAATAGATCGAAATATGAAAAAATATTTCTTCGGCGACTTCCTCTCAGCAGATTTCTGGCAAAAACTCTGAGAGTAAATGAAAAGTTTCTCAAAAATCTGTCATTCTAAGTCGACTTTAAACTGTAGGCCCTGCTACTCATGCATAAAATTAACTTAGGCAACATGGGCAGTGTGATAAGCTAGGTTGTAATCCTGACTGAAGGGTTGTAATGACGAATTATTATGTATATACATATGTATGTATGTTTTCTAACAGCGATTTTCTAAAATGCACGTTGAAAGTGACTCATCTGAAACTGTGAGTACTTGATTCAAAGTGTGAATATTCACTAAATCTTTACGCCTTTTTCTCTATACGTATAGAATATTTTTCCTTTTTGAAACGTGGAACAACCCACACTTTCCATAGTTCTTTTCCTGTTTTTTAATTCATGCATTAATAGATTCTCTGATTAAGAGAGCCGTTTATATACATATAAAACGTAGGGACAGTCTTTTTTTTTGTTTGTTTGCTTATGTAGTTGTTCTCTGTGTTTTAATCATAAACATAAACTCACACACTACCGTACACACACATATACGTATACCAACAGGTTTTTATCAATACCCTTCATATTGTAAACAATAGGCACAGAAATGAATTAAATAATGCGTGGTAATGGGGGTGGGTGTGAGCGAGTGTGTGAATGTGAATGTAAATGAATGAATAAAAATGAGCAAAAATTATTATCATTTCAGTGTTATACTCAATCTCTCTTTTCAAATAGGAAACAACGTCAAACTTTGAAAACTGTTATCAACAATACAAATACAACATACAACCATTTCTAAAGGGTGATGAGCAGAATAAGCATGGCGAGTGTGTGTGTCTTTTTCGCATAAGGAAAGGATATAAAAAAAGTGCATTTCATGAAGTATATTTGGAGACAAAGTTCTCTGATTTTTTTCTGTGGGTTTTTGTTGTAGTTTTAAACAGTTATTCTATTCATTCGTATATTTTTGCTGCTGTTGTTATTGTTTTATTATTATAAACCAACACACATAGTTAAAGTTGAAGAAACCCGTTGTTTTCTTTTCTCTGCGAATGCAAACAGAGTGTGGGTATATGCGTTGAGGCATATTAATTAAAACAGGGTGCATTTTTTAAGGCGTTACAATTAAATTTGATTTCTTAATATCCGCTAAGCCATTTAGTTATTTTAAAATTAAGTCGCCGTGGTCTAGTAGGCAGTTCAAAGTTGATCCGAAAGACAGATTTTTGAGAAACTTTTCGTGGCAATTTTTTAACTCTTAGAGTTTTTACAGGAAGACTGCTGAGTGGAAGTCTTTTTTCAATATTTCGTTTTGTTCGAGATGTCTGGGTTGAGGTTTGCACCACAGCCTCGCGTCTAATAAGCGAGCACACTACCTATCTACATACCTTCCGTCAAAAAGTTGCTTTTTCCGTAGGCAATGGGTTTTATCCCACAAACACTTTTCCGTTCTTCAATCCCCTTATGCCCCAAATTTTTATTGTGGACTTAACTAACAAGCGAGAAATAGACAAAATCGCTAAAGCAGATCTTTGATCATCAGCATTGCAGGCCCGTTGCTGTAGCATCCGTTCGACACATTTGCGATGTTATCAATGCTAAGCCCCCTTTAAGTATTGCATGAGTGAAACTTTATATGGACGGAGGTGCAAAGCCAAAGAAAACATACCCAATTGTTAAAAACGTCTTGAAATCGACAAAATTTTGTTCCTTAAACGTTCACCAAATTAACTGAAAATATCGCTGTAGACTAGTAGGTAGTGTGTTGGTTTATTAGACGTGAGGGCTCGGTTCAAAGCTCAGATCATACATCTCTAACAAAGCGAAATCTGAAGAAAATATTTCTTCGTCTACTGCCTCTCAGCAGATTTCTGGCAATAACTCTGTGAATAAAATAAAATTGCCATGAAAACTTCTCAAACGCCTGTCGTTCGAAACCGAATTTAAACTGTAGGCCCCGTCACTGATGTATAAATATAACACACATCATAAGTAGGGTGAGAAGCTTGGTCGTAATCCTGACTGAAGGGTTGTAGTGACCAATTATGTACGTATCGCTGTAGATTTTGCGGCTTAAAAACGAGTCTAATGCACGACTATCTTCAATTAATTCGTAGGCCTTGTAGTCGCCGTAGTCTAGTAGTTAGTGTGTTCGCTTATTAGACGTAAAAGCCCGGGTTTGAGACCCAGGCCAGACATAAAAACGAAATATAAAAAAAAAAATTTTCTTCGGCGTCTTCCTCTCAGCAGATTTCTGGCAACAACTCTGAGAGTAAATAAACCTGCCATGGAAAAAGTTTCTCAAAATCTGTCGTTCGGAGTCGATGTTAAACTCTAGGTCCCGCCATTCAAGTATAAAATTAAGGCACACAACATGAGTGGTGTGAAAAGCTAGGCCGTAATCCGGACTGAAGGGTTGTAATGGCCAATTATGTATGTATGTACTTTAAAGCTACTTGTTCGCCTAGGTTATTTGTTCCTGTAAATCGGGAGGCACCCACAACTGGACGGAAGCTGAGTTGATAATTCTTAAGCTTTTCCTTGCACAATTTTTAAACCATTTTTTTATTAGGCACCCTGTATATCAATTTTTTTCAAAAACAACAAAAGGAGAGGAGAAAAAAGTGAAAAACTTTAAACAATAATTGTATTAAATTGTTGTAGTTTTTACACCTGTTGATTAGTTCAGTTGTTTTTGTTTTTTTATTTTATTTGTACTTTGTTTTCTTTTGTTTCTTGGCCTACACATTTGTGCCTGTATGTGTTTAAGCAAGCAAGAGAGAGCAAGAGTATGAGAGTGTGAAAATCAACACACACGTTCGTTTATGCAACTACACTCATACACTTAACAAAACAATCGAAACGAACAACTTGGCTCGACAGCTTCAACTACAATAACAACAACAACAACTGCAACTACAACAAATGTAAAGTTTTTCTTTTTTTTTGAGTTTTGTTTTGGGTTTTGTTTTGTTGCAACAAAACTTTTTGAAAATGTTTTGTGCAACAAATAAGTTTTGTTGTGTTAACTTTTCTTATACTTTTGTATTCCTTATTGTTTTTAGTATTGTTGTTCATAGTGTTGTTGTATTATTGTATTACTATAAATACATACATACATATGTATGTATGTTTTGTTTCATATTTTAAACTCGTTTATTGTCTAAATTTATGATTCCATTATTAAGTCAAAGCAAATCTTAATTGAATATTTTCTCACTCCCTCTCCCTCTCTCTGTGTTTCTCACTCTTGGTTCGATGTTATTCTATTCTGTATTGCCTGGTATTCAGTTGTGTTTTGAAGTGTTTTCAATGGGAAAAATTCAATTTAATTTCGAAGTTTTTCTTGCTCACTTTTTGTTTCCTTTTAAATCTCATTTAAAAAGTTTTTCTTGAAATTAATGCGAGAGACAGGGAAATTAAAGATTTTTATCCATCATTTGAGTATCAAAGGAAGAAACTGATGTATAAAATTAATACACTCAACATGAGTGGTGTGAGAAACTAGGTGATAGTCCTGACTAAAGGGTTGTAATGACGAATTAAGTACGTAAGTAATTATTGCATAGAAGTGCCAAAGTACTACCACCATGTAATCTCTGGTATTGCTCCTACAATCTATGATGAGTATCCATATATCCCAAAATTCTCTTACCCTGACCGACTTCAGGATGCTGTTTAGTGTCAATGAAATATATTTCTCTGCCTAGTCTTGTGATACACATTAAACTCTTTTCTTGTGAGATGAATTAACGCCGCAAAGGCTCCAAGTATGTGTTCTAATGATTCATTCTCCTTATCATAGAATCTATATATTGAGCTTGAGGCGATCCTCATTCTAAACAAGTGTTCTTGAAGTCAACAGTGCCTTGTGAAATGGCCTGAAACTATTTCTGGATAGTCTGATATACGATTCCAGTCTCCTGCTTTTGTAATTACCCAGGAAAAGTTTTAAGTGTTTCTATTCCATTAGGCTGGAGAAGAGTCAACGGCTTCTCTTATCTTCCCTTTCGCCGAGTCTATACTTCCATGTGCCCTTTTCCTCTTTACAGAAAAATTCAATGATGTGGATGCACCTCTCCTCGCAAGCTTATCCTCCTGCACATTGTTGTGTTTTTCCACAAGACCTGGAACCTGGCAAAGCATGATCTTGTTTCCCTGCCTAGCTGATTCAATTTGTCAAGACAGTTTCAAGTTGAGTGCTTGTATAGTATCTTGACTATGAAACATGAACTGAACAGAACTTTCGAAGGCACTGACTTCCGAATATTTCACTCTGAGGCTGAACGCCACCATTGATCCTACCATGCTATCTATCCCTGAATCCCACATATATTTCAAAGTGTATATACGGTACAATTTAGCCCACAAGAGTATGTAGATGCCAAACAATTGCTATCGTTCTTATCACTTAGCCTCATTGCGAATCATTGCCCAAAACTACAGAGTTTACAGGCTCTGTAAAAAGGACAGTTAAGTACGAATACCCTCTGACTAATCTCTCGACTTATCTTTCATTAGCCTTTGCGACAGTCCTAGCGTGCTTAAATCTAACATAGCCTCCTACACTACTGTACAAAAAGTTCTCATTGCCCTGGTTATAGCAACGCATGCTAGCCATTTGTACTGTTTTCTGTCTACCTAAAACAATGGCTCCATAGGTTAAAAATGGTCACACCATTATAGTACACACTGAATGCATAGTTCTTGGATTACAGTCGACAGATTTTGCTGCAATTCTTCTGTATATCATTGTGACTTGCTTAGCTTTCCTTGAAGTGGTCTGTATATGAGTCTTCTACTACAGATTAAGAGGACTATGCCATGACTGCTGGTCCAAAAGGTTATGCTTCATTTTGTTGAAATTGATCCCTGTATGCTGAGGTTCCCATTAACAGAAAGGCACTTAATGTTCAATATTGTGCAGACTAACTAATGCTTGCTCTTGATCAACTTATCTTTTTTAAAATTCTACAATACCTACTGCTCTAATGTAGTCAAGTCAGGATATTACTGCTTCCATCTCTTGCTAGAAAGGTGCTGGTTTCGAATTGCTTTCATCAGTTTTAACTGCAGCCCTTAGAAAATTTGAAAAGCATTCCTCTTTTAGAACCACAGATTAGATAGCCTTCAATATATTCATAAACTGGCCTATTTTCTAGGATAAATTCTACAAATTTAATCCTTAAAATATGCTAAAAGTGTTCCCAAATGTTTTCCAACTTGACACAAAAGTTTTTCTGACATTCGATTTTGATTTTCAAAATCGTTTGACTTTCAACGACAGAAGAAAAGAAAATTTTTTTCATTTCATAACGTTCGTTGCTCATTTGAATTCGAAGTTAGAAATGAATTCTTCATATATTTTTACGTTTTTTTACGTGGCTCTTATCGCATTAACGATAACATTTGCCACTGCACTAGAGACCAACAGGCAGCAAACTGCTGTTGGCAAAACCAATGCAGCACCGTCGAAATCTTTAAATCCGGCTAAGAATACTTTAATAAAAGCCAATCAAGATAGAAATCAAAGACAATCTGTTAAAGACATGATGAGCGGCAACAATGAAAACATTGACTATTCAGATATTGATTATGGTGTGGACTCTAAACCAGAGAATACAATGGACAATGATCGATGGTTCCAGGATGGTATGAAACGCAATTCGGAACGTGTCAAATTCGCACAGGAGAACAGTAACCACGATCGTGAAGACACTGTACTGTTTAACGAGGACGATGAGGGCGAAGAAGATGATGAACAGGAGCCTGCTAAGGATGATCAAGTGGGCGGACAGGACAAATATGCTCGACTTAAGATACGAAACGAAAAAAGTAACACAGATAATGGTCAGACGGCAAATGATTTTAAAAAGTACGATACAAACTTTCCCTCCATGGCCTTGGATGGTATTGACAGCAACGACAACAACAACAACGTGAACAACAATAGAAATAATCTCAACAATTTTGATTTATCGAAAAGTGGTAACACTGATGCCAACGCGAAGCCCGCATTTGACTCGAATTTTTTCAAGGCCAAATTGTCTACAGGCAAGGACCAATACGGGGATAGCTTTACAGATTTAAGCGGTTGCAACCAATGCGGTAAAAAAAATTCCGATTATTCCCGTAAGAATGCTAATAATAGCTTTGCAGGAGACGATTTATCAAGCGCCTATAATGAGGACGACAGGGACACTTTCAGCTTTGGTTTCTTCAACAAGGGCGCAAAGCCTCCCGCTCTCTTGGATATCAACGAATCCCAACAAAAGTCAACGAACAATAAAAATGTAGATAAAGAGTGGAGTTTGTTGAAATTTTCTGTTGCCAAAGCACCGGATTATAGGAAATGGGTTCCGCCGGCTTTAAATAATAAATTGGAAAATTCGAAGAATACGCTCATCCATGAGGCCGATTATAAGCTATCGAAAGTGGAACAGGATGATTCGGAAAGGAAAACGCTTACGCCTTGGAAGTGGGGAATTTTCAAGAAGCGTTCCTATAAGTTCAATCCCATGTCCGTAATACGTTTAAAGACCAGCGAACATTTAATGAGAAGAGGTTATGGTCCCAGTTTACCCAGTTCGTCACATGCTGTCGTGCAGCCTCATTTTGTTACAGAAAACCATAACTCTTATTCGAATGAACCTTTCAAAGATAAAATGGCTGAGCAGCCTCTAGATACCGGAGAAGAATGGATTGTTAAAAGGGATAAGAATATAAATGAACTGAACGACAGATATAAAAGAGATAAAGAGAAAACCAATACAGCTCAAGAGAAGACCTCAAATGATAAGGAAGCTTTAAAGCCTGCAGACACTGCAAACGATAAAGAGAAGTTAGTTAAAGATAGCGACACGGCAGAAAACGTGAAAACAGCTCCTTTAACCAATGCAGACTCTCAAAATTTGCTTTCTCAAGCTTTAACTATTTCCAAGGAAATCTTAAAATCTGATAGTCAAATAAAAGCTCTCAAGGAAAACTATGAAGATGAGGAGAAACATAATATAAGAAAGCGTTCAATAAAAGCTCTCAAAAATCCGTTAATTGGAAATTCTAATATTGAAGCTTTCCTAGCTCATCAGAAACACAATGAAAATAATAATAAACCAGAGCTTTTAAAAGCTCTCGATTTACTTGAAGCAAAAACGAATTCAGATAATAATTTAGAATCTTTTGATGAAGCTCCAGAAGCCAATTTAAAATTCCATAGCAGAAGTAAGCGTTCCGTAAATCCTTTTAATAGCCTGCAATTAGAAGATGTTGATTATGAAGCTTTCCTAACTGATCTCAATTACAACGAAAATATCAATGAATTCAATCACAAACCAGATCTTCTAAAAGCTCACGATTTTCTTGAAACATTATCAAACTCAAAAGCTTTCAAAGAACCCTCAGAAGACTATTTTGAAACACGTAAGCGTAGAAAGCGCTCAGTAAGCTTTAAAGCTTTTGAAACTCCAAATACCAAGCAGAAGCATAGGGTTAATGAGGATGATGCTACGAAGCAACCAGAAAAACAGGAAGAAAAAGAAGATAAGCAAGCCGGGCACCAACAAGAGTCCTCAAAAGCTTCGAACTCTACTAATAAAGATCAAGAATTAGAAGAATTTTGTGAACATGAAAATCAAACAAAAGAAGTTAATCAAACTGTAAATCAACAAGAGCCCTCAAAAGCTTTCAACTCTACTAACAAAGATCAAGAATTAGAAGACTTTTGTAAATATCAAAACCAAACAAGTACTCCAGCAACAAATTCGGAACAGAAAGCTTTGAAAGCTTTAATTGCTCCTAAAGCTACTGATGTTAAAAATTCAAAACATATGACAGAAGTACAGAAAGCTTTAAATACTTCTTTCATGAATTTGTCCAAAGAAAAACGTGGTATTATAATACTAAAGCTTCTGACGCATTTACATACTTTAGCAAGAAAAGATAAAAATGATACGGACAAATCCAAGGAAGTGGTAGCTTCACAGCCAGTAACAATAAAATTTATTAAATCCAAGCCACGAAAACGTCACACTTATAAATTGCATAGGAAGAAATCGAAGAAAGGAAAAGCTTTTAAGCCGCACAGAAATTACAAACACTCCAAGGCCTTTAAACACCACAAGCTAAGGTGGAGGAAACCAGGAGGAGCATCATTTACAAAGGGAAACAAACATAAAAGCTTACATCATAAGCCTCAGGGAAGCAATGTACTATATAACAAAAAGACTTCTAAGCCGTTCCTTGGGGGCCCTACGCCAGGCAAAAATATCAATTATCCGTTAGATAAGCAAAATTAAATACGATTTTGGTTTGTACGGCAATGAGGGGCAATTTTAGAAATAATTCCTCAAAGTAACCTATAAAATCCAAACCAACAATAACAACAACAACAAGAACAAAATTTCTAGCAAAGCCAAGAACCCGAATTCAAAAGTTTTACTAAGGATATCTAATAATGAAACGCCATCAAAAGATAGGGTAGAGGTTTTTCAAGAATCGTTTTTCAAATGTCCTGAAAAATTTCAGTTAAAATTATAAATCGAGTGAAAATGACTATGGGATCAAGTCTTATTCGGAAGATCATTATAATAAACGTCATGAGGATGCTAATTTTGTTTTAAGCACTCGCCAAGAATATAATATTGAAAGAGCCAAGCCAATATTCATATTTCAGTCAGGATATATGCCTATTGGATCCGAATAAAATTAAAGAGAAAACCTCCACTGTTAAGGAACTACTCCGGGAATATGACTGTCTGCCCGAACAAGAGCAACAAGAATTATCTTATGTACGCGATGAATTGTTACAAAGTCTGCTGCAATTAAGCGGCGAGGAGGAAAGCAGGCAACGTGAGACACGCCTCTGGTGTCATCTACATTACAGGGATGTAAGTAATGTTGAGGATATTTTGAAAAGCTCTCAGATAAATTATACTCAAGACTTTTTAAAATTGTTAAAAGCCAGACGTGAACCTTCGTAAGCCGTACATGAAAATTGATTAAAGGGTCGACCACACATACTTTCTTCTTATAATCCTTTAGAAAATTCAGAAAAAATGTTGCGTTAAGTGAATTTCTATATATTTTGTTAAAATATTTATTTAAGAAATTAAACAATTTTAACAAAAATTTTCAAAAATATTTTTGAGTTTAAGGGTTAAGGATTTTTCGATTTCAAATAAGTGGCAGAGCATAAAGCAATATTTTCAATGAAAGGCTGGTGTTTAGGGCATTGGAATTCCTACTTCTGGATTGGTTGCAGCAAACGATCACTTTGAGTTGAGTTCGAGCATTCTTACACATTTCGGTGGGTATCTTGTCGATAGTTTGCCGAATGCGGGTCTTCAAATACTGCAACGTTAGGGAATTATCTGCGCAGACACGTTCTTTGATGTAGTCCTACAAGAAAGATTCGGATTACAATGTGCCTTTTAGGATCTTTGCATGGCTGTGTATTTTTTTCACTTAATGTCGCAACCGAACCTAACCTCCTTACTAAGTGTTTGATTTCTTAACTCCATATCTACTTAAAAAGCTACAGAGATTGATTGCATTCGTGTATTAGTGAAGTCGTCGTAGCTTAGTAGGTAGTGTGTTCGCTTATAAGACGTAAAGCCCGGTTTCAAACCCCAGGTCAGACATTAAAATTAAATATGAAAAAAATGTTTCTTCGGCGACTTCCTCTCAGCAGATTTCTGGCAAAAACTTTGAGAGTAAATAAAACTGCATTGAAAAAGTTTCTCAAAAATTTGTCGTTAGGAGTCGACGTTAAACTGTAGGCCCCGCCACTCACGTATAAAATTAAGGCACCCAACATGAGTGGTGTGAAAAGCTAGGCCGTAATACTGACTGAAGTTGTAATGGCGAATTATGTATGTATGTATCAGGTCTAATACATTAAATTCAATAGGCATAAAGCTCTTCCTAATTTCCATAAATTTCGAATTCATTTTCAATTTATTAAAAATCGCTGTTTTTCCCTCAGTAAATGCAATCCTTTCTGCCTTACCCCACCCATTACTTCATTCATTACGAAACATTTTGAATGGAAAAACTGAGAAAATCATACATAATCCAGTGATTTTAAATAAAAACAACAACGGCAACAATAACATGAATAAAAATCAATTCAAAAAACAACAACAACAAATTATCATGAATTCCTATAAAATAATTAAATCCTTCTTTATACAAGAGAAACAAATCCATGTTATAAATAAGGATTTGAGGGCGGGGCGATAAGTATTAAAATTTCAAATAAAGTTCAACGTCTGGATAATTTAGAAAAGCGTTTACAAAACAAAGTAATTGCGAAGAGAGCATTGATCTAAAGTTACTCATGAGAAAAGTTTTCCATCAACACCGAAACAGGAAATGTGGAAATCAAAATTGAAATCGAATAATAAAATTGTCATCATTTAACGTGTTGCTGCGTTGTTGTTGTTGGTCATTACAACACTTTAGTCAGGATTACATCGAAGCTTTTCATACCACTTATGCTGTGTGTGTTAATTTTATACATGAGTGGCAAGACCTAGAGTTTAAAGTCGACTCCGAACGACAGTTTTCTGTGAAACTTTCCATGGCTCAGAGTTTTTGCCAGATGTTGCACCATGGCTTTCGTCTAATAAGACAACACACTTCTATGCCTTCTATACTATGGCGCCTGCATGTAATGGCTGAGTAATAAATGCGTTTCATTACTGATCCTTTATTAATGAAATAAATATCAGGATTAAAAGCCTTGTTGCTCATTTTGGTCCATAATTGTACATTATACTGAGGTTTTAATCATATTCTACAACACTTACTGCTCTATTGCAGTTAAACCAGGATATTATTGCTTCCAGCTTTTGGTTTCGAATTGTATTCAACAGTTTTAACTGCAGCCCTAAGAAAATTTGAAAAGCGTTTCACTTCCAAAACCACAGATCTGATAAATTTCTATAGAATGATAAAGAGCTTGACAAAGAATTTTTTCGGAATTTAGAGGCCTATTTTTTACAATAAATTCCACAAATGTAATCCTTAAAATATGCTAATTGTGCTCACGAATGTTTTCCAATTTGACACAAAGTCTTTCTGACATTCGATTTTGATTTTCAAAATCGTTTGACTTTCAACGACAGAAGAAAAGAAAATTTTTTTCATTTCATAACGTTCGTTGCCCATTTGAATTCAAAGTTAGAAATGAATTTTTCATATATTTTTACGTTTTATTATGCGATATTTATCGCATTAACGATAACATTTGCCACTGCATTAGAGACCAACAGGCAGCAAACTGCTGTTGGCAAAACCAATGCAGCACCGACGAAATCTTTAAATCCGGCTAAGAATACTTTAACAAAGGCCAATCAAGACAGAAATCAAAGACAATCCGTTAAAGACATGATGAGCAGCAACAATGAAAACATTGACTATTCAGATATCGATTATGGTGTGGACTCTAATCTGGAGAATAAATTGGACAATGAACGATGGTTCCAGGATGGTATGAAACGTAATTCGGGACGTGTTAAATTCGTACAGGAGAATAGTAACCATGATCGTCAAAACACTTTACTGTTCAATGAGGAAGATGATGGAGATGAAGATGATGAACAGGAGATCGCTAAGGATAAAGACATGGGAGGAGAGGATAAATATACTCGTAAAAAAAGTAAAAGCAATGGTCAGACGGGATATGAATTCAAAAAGTATGATTTCAGCTTCCCCTCAGTGTCCCTGGATAGGGTTAACAACAACAATAAAAACAATTTCAACAATTTTGATTTACCGAAAAGCGGTAACAGTGATGCCAACGAGAAACCCACATTTGAGTCGAATTTTCTCAAGGCTCAATTGTCTGCAGGCAAGGACCAATACAGGGATAGCTTTACAGATTTAAGCGGTTGCAACCAATGTGGTAAAAAAAATTCCGATTACTCCCGTAAGAATGCAAATAATAGCATTACAGGGGATGATTTATCCAGCGCCTATAATGAGGACGCCAAGGATGCTTTCAGCTTTGGTTTCTTCTACAAGCAGAAGAAGATTCCCGGTCTATTCGATACCAACGAATTACCAAAGTCGGCAAAAAGTAAAAGTGATGAGGAGAATTGGAATTTGTGGAAATTTTCCGTTGCCAAATCACCCGGTTATAAGAAATGGAATCCGCCGCTCTTTAGTGATCAATTGGACAAAACCAAGAATACTCTCAGCCATGAGGCCGATTACAAGCTATCGAAAGTGGAACAGGATGATTCGGAAAAGAAAAAATTCACACCTTGGAAGTGGGGAATTTTCAAGAAGCGTTCCTATAAGTTTAATCCCATGTCCGTAATACGTTTAAAGACCAGCGAACATTTAATGAGAAGAGGTTTTGGTGCGAACTTGCCCAGTTCGGCGTATGCTGCTATGCAACCAGACTTGGTCATGCACGTTATGGAAAATCGTCAATCTTATCCCAATGAAGCATTAAAGGATAGGATAGCTGAACAGCCTTTTGACACTGGGGAGGATTGGATTGTTAAAAGGGATAAGAATATAAATGAACTGAACGACAGATATAAAAGAGAGAAAGAGAAAGCTAATGCGGCTCAAATTAAGCTCTCAAATGACAAGAAAGCTTTAAAGCCTGTGGAAACCTCAAATGATAAGGCGAAATTAGTTAAAGACAGCAACGCTGTGGGAAATTTGAAAACAGCTGCCTTAACAAATGTAGACTCGAAAAGTGTGGAAAGTAGCAACTATCAAAAGCTTTCGAAAGCTTTAGATATTTCAAAGGAAATCTTAAAACTGGACAAGAGCTTAAAAGCTCTCAAAGAAAACTATGACAATGCAGAGAAACATAATATAAGAAAGCGTTCACTAGAAGCTTTAAAAAGTTCACTAATGGAAGAGTTTAATAGCGAAGCTTTCATTAAGGATCATAAAATTAACATAAATAATGATGATTACGATTTGCTTGAAGATATGACAGGCTCAGCTAATAATTTAGAAGCTTTAAAAGAAAGTTCAGAGAACAATTTAAAAGGCCACAGCAGAAGTAAGCGCTCCGTAGAAGCTTTCACTAGTCAGCAAGTACAAGATAACCATTTTGGTGACACAAACAACGAAAATAATGGATTATCCCTTGATCCAAAGCTCTCTAAAGCTCTAAGTGAACATATTGAAAAGATACACTCTGATAACAATTTTAAAGCTTTAAAGGAAGAAAATCTAGACAATTTGAAAGCTCATAGAAGAAGTAAACGTTCCGTAAAAGCTTTAAAAGACCCGCTATTGGAGGATATTAATATTGAGGCTTTGTTAACTGATCAAAAACTCAATGAAAATAATATTGAAATCAATGATAAACCAGAACTTTTAAAATCTCTCGATTTACTTGAAGCAATAACGGATGCTGAAAACAATTTAGAAGCTTTTTATGGAACTCCAGAAGATAACTTTAACGGTCATAGTAGACGTAAGCGTTCCGTAAAAGATTTCAATGGCCAGCAAGTAAGAAATACTGATAATGACGCCATTTTTACTTATGTAAAGCTCAAAGAAATTAATAAACAATTCAACCACAATATAGAATTTTTAAAAGCTCTAGATGTACTTACAGAAATTGTAAAATCGGAAGCTTTTAAAGAAGCTGCAGAAGACCATTTCGAAACACATAAGCGAAGAAAACGCTCAATAAGCTTTGAAGCTTTTAAAAATCTCAATACCCAACAAAAGCATGTCGTTAATCGTAATGATGTTACGAAGCAACCAGAAAAACTAAAACTGGAACAAAAAGAGGTCAAGCAAACTGTGGATCAACAAGAGCTTTCAAAAGCTTTAAACTCTACTCTCCAGCAACAACAATTAAAACACATTTCTGACCATAAAAACCAAACAAATATTCCAAAAACAAATTCGGACAACAAAGCTTTAAAGGCTTTAGTAACACCAAAAGCTGCTGATGTCAAAAATCCTAAAAATTTGGCCGAAATACCCAAAGCTTTCAATACTTCTTTAATGAATTTGTCCAAAGAAAAACCGAGTGCTATAATGCCAAAGCTTCTGACGCATTTACAAACAAAAGATAAAGAGGGTACGGACAAATCCAAGGCTGTAGTAGCTTCACAGCCTAAAACAAAATTTTTAAAACACAAGCCACGAAAACGTCACAGTCATAAATCGCATAGAAAACCGAAAAAGGGTAAAGCTTTTAAGCCACACAGAAAATACAAACATTCTAAGGCTTTCAAGCATCACAAGCTAAGGTGGAAGAAACATAAAAGCTTACATTATAGGCCTCAGAGAAAAGTTAAAAGATCAGTGGGTAAAGCAACAAGAAGTGAAAGCTCTTTGGCAAAGGAAACTAATTTTTTACAAGATTTTAGCAAAAGTTTCTATGAAAAAGCTTTCAATTTAAGTCAACGGGTAAAAGCGTTTCTTTACAAAACTAAAGAATTTTTAAGCTTTTATAACAAACACCAGCACGAGAAACCCTTAAATGTTAAAGATAATGGGGAGATGAAAGCTTTAAAGGCAGAGTCTACTGATTTAAAAATTCACCTAGAGAACAGCTTTAATGATTCAAAGCCTGTGCTGAATAACAGTTTTAAGAGGCAGCCTATGGCAAAGCTTTTAAGACGAAACTTGGCTGATTTGTATACGTTTCAAGAGCTTATAAAAAGCTTTTATTTAAATATTAATAATACCGACTTTAAAAGTCGTTTTCCACGCTCTATGAGTATTTTAAATGATACTGAGAAACCGAAAGTGATTGAAAATATATCTCGCAAACCAAAGCTTTCTGCTTTAGCAAGACAAAATGAAAGCTTGAAGGCTTTGAAACGCGAAAAAGTTACGGAATACCAAAATAATGCTGGGGAAAATCAAAGCTTTTTGCATGGTAAAATTGGTAAAAGAGAAAACAAGTCCAAAGCTGTTTTAAGGGAAACTATTCCGAAGGAAAAAAGCTTGAAGGACAATAAAACATCACCAAAAGCGGCAATTGAAATAAGGCAATTGAATAAGGAGCATAGTTGTACAAAAGCTTTTAAGAGTGGCTTAAGAAAACCGTCTAATGAAAAGCGAATAGACTTTTTGGAAGCTGGAGCCCACAAAAATAAAAGCTTTTTGAAAGAAAACTTGGAAAGAAAATTAAGTCCACGAAGCTCTACTAAAGATGAAAAGATACTGAAAGCAATAACGTTAAGGCCTTCAACATTCAGTGAAAGTTTTCTTAAAGAAAAATCTTTTGAAAAAACATTTAAGCCAGGCTCTAACGAATATAATGCCCAGCTTAATAAAGGCTTAAGCAAGCAATTGGACCCTAACGAAGCCAGTTTGAAACAAGAAAACTGCCAAGAAGTTTCGAATACCACCCACACGAACTTAGCACACAGTCGCTTAAGACGCTCTGTGGACAACTTTTACCAGGACAATCAACTCCTGGCAAATCCAGTTGATCATCGTATAACGAAAAGGCTTTTAAATCCAGACTTGGGAACTCTGAATCAAACAAAATTGGCCATAAAATCTAATAATCATTATCCCTTAGAGAAGAAGACGAAATACGATTTTACGAACTTGTATCCGAAAGATGGGCAATTCAAAAAACTGGAACTTATACCCAAAAAAGAATTCCCCAAGCTGCCATATAAAATCAGTAACAGCAACAATAATAATTTTATTAAGAGCAACAACAACAACAACTTTATCAAGAGCAACAACTTCGGCAAGAACAACAATGACTACAACAACAACAACTACAATAACAATGACAACAACAATAATTACAACAACAAGAACAACAACAATAACAACAAAAATTATTTAAAAAATAAAATCACCGACGAAGCCAAGAAAACAAATTCAAATTCAAAATCCAATTCAAAATCAAATTCCAATTCCAATGAAGTGAAGTTCCAGCCTATGGTTGAGGTTTTAAAGAATCGCTATTTAAATGACTTGAAAAATTTCAATCAAAATTATAAATTCCACGACAATAGCTTTGCGAGCAAATCTTATCCAGAAGATCGTCATAGTAAAGGCCATGAGAATACTCATGGGATTACTAATGGCCAAGAGAATGCTAATGGCCATGGGAAATCGAATACTCATGTTAATGCTGTTGGCCACGATAACAGTAACATTAACCATCATAATGACGCTAAACCTGATTCAAACTTGGCTTTGAATTTGCGTCAACAAATTTTAAACTGCCAGGCCTTTGCCAGTCTTGAGGAATTTCTCAAATCTTTGAATATAACGCATCCACCCGATGTTAACTGTACGGACGAAATAGAAATGGATATCAATACGCCCGAGACAATGCATGAAACGCAACATGAAACGCAACAGGAAACGCATCATGAAACGCCACAAGGAACACATCATGAAACGCCAGCCACAGAGGAGCATATTGCCAGCGAGGATAGCGTTACCGAACCCGACTATAAAGAAACACCCACCACTTGTTTTGTGGTCTATGATATCGAATGTACTGATGAGGCCTTTACTTTGCCTAACGATTACAATAGCGAGGATTATCATGAGCAAAAGGTGGAACCGGCAAAAACACATTCAGATCAGGCTATACAAGATGGCCAAGATCTTAAACTTAATATCAGCATTAGGGCCAAAGTACATGGCAATCCATTGAGCAAGGATTTCTATGGTAATGGTTCTATAGAAATGTTACCGGGCCTCAGGGGTGATGATCGCCTTAAGCGAAAGTGCGCTGATATGCCGACTGTCAAGCCAGAGTAAGTCTGTTCAAAATAGTTTCTCTTTTCCTTTGTTTAATTGAAGAAATTTTTCTTTTTTCTGTTCTTTTCATCAGCTTTATTGAGGATTCTGAAGGTATTAATAACATGGCTTCGGGGAAACTGTCCTCTGAGGTAGTGCAGGCCATATTCAAAAGTGTTAAAAATGAGCCTTCCATGCAAGATTTGGTGCCGTATTTAAAAGAACCTCCAGAAAGCGAAACAACCGCTGAAGCCAATTTGAGTGCCATAAAAAATCAGGTAAAGCTTAGCTTTCTTCTCTTCCCTTTGCTTCTTTCTTTTCTTAATAGAGCTCTCTGTCTGTCTACCTGTCAACTCTTTGCAGAACAATGAAGCCGAAGTGAAACAAGCCGAAGACCTAATTAGACAGGCTATGAAGGCCATTAGCAGCATTGTAGAGGCTAATTCTCGAGCTCAAGCCTGTCAACCCTTACGACCCGATTTACAAGCATTTTATAATTTAATTTTACGCACCCGTCAAGAACAGGACATTGAAAGAGTTAAGCGTGCTTTAAACCGCAAAAGCAAACGTAACGATTTCAGTCACGACATACGCCTATTGGATCCCAGTAAAATTAAAGAGAAAACCTCCACCGTTAAGAAACTACTCCGGGAATATGATTCTCTGCCCGAACAAGAGCAACAAGAATTATCTTATGTACGCGATGAATTGTTACAAAGTCTGCTGCAATTAAGCGCTGAGGAGGAACGCAGACAACGTGAGCCACGCAACTGGCGTCATCTACAGTACAGGGATGTAAGTGATGTTGAGGATGTTTTGAAAAGTTCTCAGATAAATTATACACAAGAGTTTGTAAAATTGTTAAAAGCCGCTAATTTTTATAGGGAAACCCGAAGTGAAGCTTCATAATCCATAAACTAAAGCCGTTAAATGGTTTTATTTGAAATCCCTACAAAGCCTCCAAAAAGGACAGCCACACATACGTAATACTTTAGAAAATTTTGAAACAAAAATTTGAAAAAAAAACTGTTGCGTTAAGTGAATTTTACACATATATGTATTTTGTTAAAATATTTATTTCAAAGAAAAACAAATAAAAAAATTATTTTCGAATTTGAGGGCCTATTTACTATAACTTTAATTCTCTATACAGGCATTATTTTGAATTTGTTTGAAAATTAATGGTTTCTTCGCGAGAGGCCTATTTAGTTACATACATACATATCTAATTGGCCATTAGCTTCTCAACTCTCAACTCAACGACAAATTTTTGAGAAACTTTTCATGGCAATTTCTATTTACTCGCAGAGTTTTTGCCAGAAATCTGCTGAGAAGCAGTTGCCGAAATATTTTTTTCATATTTCAATTTGATGTCTGATCGCGCCTATTTAGTTAGTTAGTTTAGTTATATAGTAAGGATTTCAAATCTTTTCCTGAGCTCCTCAGAAATATTCTGACATTCTTAACAAACTCGTCTGCCTTGATCATTGCCATTTAATTTTAACACTCTAGGACTCAGCAGAGACAAATGTTTTGAAATGCCTGCGGTTAAATTTGCCAATGGCTATAGCTGAGTTAGCAAATTCTGTTGAGTAAGGCATTACTCTTCGAACTTTTGTGTTTGTAATAAATTTCCATTTCAAAGAACCAAATTAATCAAAACATTCATAAGATTTATTCAGCAGCAATTTCCGACAAAATATTATTATTTTCAGTTGTAATGGTTGTTTGTCTAGATTAGCCGAGTCCCATAACCAATGCACACACAATACGCTTGATTCACTCAAAATATGTAACGCGTGTATGAAACGCATGTGTGAAACGCATGTAACGCGTGTATGAAACGTATGTATGAAACGCATGTAACGCGTGTATGAAACGCATGTATGAAACGCCTGTATGAAACGCATGTAATGCATGTATGAAACGCATGTATGAAACGCATGTAACGCGTGTATGAAACGCTTGAAACGCATGTATGAAACGCATGAAACGCGTGTATGAAACGCATGAAACGCATGTAACGCGTGTATGAAACGCATGTATGAAACGCATGTAACGCACATAACGCATGAAACGCAGTAAACGCATGAAACAAACGTAACGCATGGAACGCATGAAACGCACCTAACGCGCGTAACGCACGTAACGCATGAAACGCGCGAACCGCATGAAACGCATGAAACGCACGTAACGCATGAAACGCATAAAACGCACGCAACGCACGTATGCAACGCACGTGACGCGCGTAACGCACCTAACGCATGAAACGCACGTAACGCACGTAGCGCACGTAACGCATGAAACGCATGAAACGCAGTAAACGCATGAAACGCACGTAACGCATGGAACGCACGAAACGCACGTAACGCATGAAACGCACGTAACGCACGTAGCGCACGTAACGCATGAAACGCATGAAACGCAGTAAACGCATGAAACGCACGTAACGCATGGAACGCACGAAACGCACGTAACGCATGAAACGCATAAAGCGCACGTAACGCACGTATGCAACGCTCGTAACGCGCGTAACGCACTTAACGCAAGAACGCATAAAACGCACGTAACGCACGTATGCAACGCTCGTAACGCGCGTAACGCACTTAACGCAAGAACGCATAAAACGCACGTAACCCACGTAACGCACGTAACGCAAGTAACGCACGTAACGCACGTAACGCACGTATGCAACGCACGTAACGCATGAAACGCATGAAACGCAGTAAACGCATGAAACGCATGAAACGCACTTAACGCATAAAACGCACGTATGCAACGCTCGTAACGCGCGTAACGCTCTTAACGCAAGAACGCATAAAACGCACGTAACGCACGTAACGCACGTAACGCAAGTAACGCACGTAACGCACGCAACGCACGTATGCAACGCACGTGACGCGCGTAACGCACCTAACGCATGAAACGCACGTAGCGCACGTAACGCATGAAACGCATGAAACGCAGTAAACGCATGAAACGCACGTAACGCACTTAACGCATGAAACGCACGTAACGCATGAAACGCACGTAACGCATGAAACGCATGCAACGCACGTAACGCACGTAACGCATTTAACGCACGTAACGCACGTAACGCACGTATGCAACGCACGTAACGCACGTAGCGCACGTAACGCAAGAAACGCATGAAACGCAGGTAACGCGCGTAACGCACGGAGCCTAACGCACTCAACGCAAGAAACGGACGTAACGCATGAAACGCATAAAACGCACGTAAAGCACGTAACGCACGCACGCAACGCACGTAAAGCGCGTAACGCACTTAACGCATGAAACGCACGTAACGCACGTAGCGCACGTAACGCATGAAACGCAGGTAACGCGCGTAACGCATGAAATGCAGTAAACGCATGAGACGCATGGAACGCATGAAACAAACGTAACGCATGGAACACCTGTAACGCGTGTATGTATGAAACGCATGTATGAAACGCATGTAACGCGTGTAACGCATGTTTGAAACGCATGTAACGCGAGTATGAAACGCAAGTAACGCGTGTATGAAACGCATGTAACGCATGTATGAAACGCATAATACGCCTGCAATGTATGTAACGCATGTAACGCGTGTAATGTATTCGATGTATGTAACGCATGTAACCCATGTAATGTACGTATTGTAAGTTACGCATGGTGCGCATGTAATGTATGTAATGTATGTAATGTGTGTAATGTGTGTAACGCATGTACCGCGTGTAACGCATGTATGAAAAGCATGTAACGCGTGTATGAAACGCATGTATGGAACGCATGAATGAAACGCATGTAACGCATGTATGAAACGCATGTAACGCATGTATGAAACGCATGTAACGCATGTATGAAACGCATAATACGCCTGCAATGTATGTAACGCATGTAACGCGTGTAATGTATTCGATGTATGTAACGCACGTAAAGCACGTAACGCACGCACGCGTACGCATGTAACGCGAGTATGAAACGCAAGTAACGCGTGTATGAAACGCATGTAACGCATGTATGAAACGCATAATACGCCTGCAATGTATGTAACGCATGTAACGCGTGTAATGTATTCGATGTATGTAACGCATGTAACCCATGTAATGTACGTATTGTAAGTTACGCATGGTGCGCATGTAATGTATGTAATGTATGTAATGTGTGTAATGTGTGTAACGCATGTACCGCGTGTAACGCATGTATGAAAAGCATGTAACGCGTGTATGAAACGCATGTATGGAACGCATGAATGAAACGCATGTAACGCATGTATGAAACGCATGTAACGCATGTATGAAACGCATGTAACGCATGTATGAAACGCATAATACGCCTGCAATGTATGTAACGCATGTAACGCGTGTAATGTATTCGATGTATGTAACGCATGTAACCCATGTAATGTACGTATTGTAAGTTACGCATGTAACGCATGTAATGTATGTAATGTATGTAATGTATGTAATGTATGTAATGTGTGTAATGTGTGTAACGCAAGTACCGCGTGTAACGCATGTATGAAAAGCATGTAACGCGTGTATGAAACGCATGTATGGAACGCCTGTATGAAACGCATGTAATGCATGTATGAAACGCATGTATGAAACGCCTGTATGAAACGCATGTAATGCATGTATGAAACGCATGAATGAAACGCATGTAACGCATGTATGAAACGCATGTAACGCATGTATGAAACGCATGTAACGCATGTATGAAACGCATAATACGCCTGCAATGTATGTAACGCATGTAACGCGTGTAATGTATTCGATGTATGTAACGCATGTAACCCATGTAATGTACGTATTGTAAGTTACGCATGTAACGCATGTAATGTATGTAATGTATGTAATGTATGTAATGTATGTAATGTATGTAATGTGTGTAATGTGTGTAACGCAAGTACCGCGTGTAACGCATGTATGAAAAGCATGTAACGCGTGTATGAAACGCATGTATGGAACGCCTGTATGAAACGCATGTAATGCATGTATGAAACGCATGTATGAAACGCCTGTATGAAACGCATGTAATGCATGTATGAAACGCATGTATGAAACGCATGTAACGCGTGTATGAAACGCTTGAAACGCGTGTATGAAACGCATGAAACGCATGTAACGGACGTAACGCACGTAACGCACGTAACGCACTTAACGCACGTAGCGCACGTAACGCAAGAAACGCATGAAACGCATAAAACGCACGTAACGCACGTAACGCACGTAACGCACGTAACGCATGAAACGCGCGAACCGCATGAAACGCATGAAACGCACGTAACGCATGAAACGCATAAAACGCACGCAACGCACGTATGCAACGCACGTGACGCGCGTAACGCACCTAACGCATGAAACGCACGTAACGCACGTAGCGCACGTAACGCATGAAACGCATGAAACGCAGTAAACGCATGAAACGCACGTAACGCATGGAACGCACGAAACGCACGTAACGCATGAAACGCACGTAACGCACGTAGCGCACGTAACGCATGAAACGCATGAAACGCAGTAAACGCATGAAACGCACGTAACGCATGGAACGCACGAAACGCACGTAACGCATGAAACGCATAAAGCGCACGTAACGCACGTATGCAACGCTCGTAACGCGCGTAACGCACTTAACGCAAGAACGCATAAAACGCACGTAACGCACGTATGCAACGCTCGTAACGCGCGTAACGCACTTAACGCAAGAACGCATAAAACGCACGTAACCCACGTAACGCACGTAACGCAAGTAACGCACGTAACGCACGTAACGCACGTATGCAACGCACGTAACGCATGAAACGCATGAAACGCAGTAAACGCATGAAACGCATGAAACGCACTTAACGCATAAAACGCACGTATGCAACGCTCGTAACGCGCGTAACGCTCTTAACGCAAGAACGCATAAAACGCACGTAACGCACGTAACGCACGTAACGCAAGTAACGCACGTAACGCACGCAACGCACGTATGCAACGCACGTGACGCGCGTAACGCACCTAACGCATGAAACGCACGTAGCGCACGTAACGCATGAAACGCATGAAACGCAGTAAACGCATGAAACGCACGTAACGCACTTAACGCATGAAACGCACGTAACGCATGAAACGCACGTAACGCATGAAACGCATGCAACGCACGTAACGCACGTAACGCATTTAACGCACGTAACGCACGTATGCAACGCACGTAACGCACGTAGCGCACGTAACGCAAGAAACGCATGAAACGCAGGTAACGCGCGTAACGCACGGTGCCTAACGCACTCAACGCAAGAAACGGACGTAACGCATGAAACGCATAAAACGCACGTAAAGCACGTAACGCACGCACGCAACGCACGTAAAGCGCGTAACGCACTTAACGCATGAAACGCACGTAACGCACGTAGCGCACGTAACGCATGAAACGCAGGTAACGCGCGTAACGCATGAAATGCAGTAAACGCATGAGACGCATGGAACGCATGAAACAAACGTAACGCATGGAACACCTGTAACGCGTGTATGTATGAAACGCATGTATGAAACGCATGTAACGCGTGTAACGCATGTTTGAAACGCATGTAACGCGAGTATGAAACGCAAGTAACGCGTGTATGAAACGCATGTAACGCATGTATGAAACGCATAATACGCCTGCAATGTATGTAACGCATGTAACGCGTGTAATGTATTCGATGTATGTAACGCATGTAACCCATGTAATGTACGTATTGTAAGTTACGCATGGTGCGCATGTAATGTATGTAATGTATGTAATGTGTGTAATGTGTGTAACGCATGTACCGCGTGTAACGCATGTATGAAAAGCATGTAACGCGTGTATGAAACGCATGTATGGAACGCATGAATGAAACGCATGTAACGCATGTATGAAACGCATGTAACGCATGTATGAAACGCATGTAACGCATGTATGAAACGCATAATACGCCTGCAATGTATGTAACGCATGTAACGCGTGTAATGTATTCGATGTATGTAACGCATGTAACCCATGTAATGTACGTATTGTAAGTTACGCATGTAACGCATGTAATGTATGTAATGTATGTAATGTATGTAATGTATGTAATGTGTGTAATGTGTGTAACGCAAGTACCGCGTGTAACGCATGTATGAAAAGCATGTAACGCGTGTATGAAACGCATGTATGGAACGCCTGTATGAAACGCATGTAATGCATGTATGAAACGCATGTATGAAACGCCTGTATGAAACGCATGTAATGCATGTATGAAACGCATGAATGAAACGCATGTAACGCATGTATGAAACGCATGTAACGCATGTATGAAACGCATGTAACGCATGTATGAAACGCATAATACGCCTGCAATGTATGTAACGCATGTAACGCGTGTAATGTATTCGATGTATGTAACGCATGTAACCCATGTAATGTACGTATTGTAAGTTACGCATGTAACGCATGTAATGTATGTAATGTATGTAATGTATGTAATGTATGTAATGTGTGTAATGTGTGTAACGCAAGTACCGCGTGTAACGCATGTATGAAAAGCATGTAACGCGTGTATGAAACGCATGTATGGAACGCCTGTATGAAACGCATGTAATGCATGTATGAAACGCATGTATGAAACGCCTGTATGAAACGCATGTAATGCATGTATGAAACGCATGTATGAAACGCATGTAACGCGTGTATGAAACGCTTGAAACGCGTGTATGAAACGCATGAAACGCATGTAACGGACGTAACGCACGTAACGCACGTAACGCACTTAACGCACGTAGCGCACGTAACGCAAGAAACGCATGAAACGCATAAAACGCACGTAACGCACGTAACGCACGCATGCAACGCACGTAACGCACTTAACGCAACGCATGCAACGCACGTAACGCACGTAGCGCACGTAACGCACGTAACGCACTTAACGCATGAAACGCACGTAACGCACGTAGCGCACGTAACGCATGAAACGCACGTAACGCATGAAACGCATGCAACGCACGTAACGCACGTAACGCAATTAACGCATGAAACGCACGTAACGCACGCAGCGCACGTAACGCAAGAAACGCATGAAACGCAGGTAACGCGCGTAACGCACGGAGCGTAACGCACTTAACGCAAGAAACGGACGTAACGCATGAAACGCATAAAACGCACGTAAAGCACGTAACGCACGCACGCAAGGCACGTAAAGCGCGTAACGCTCTTAACGCATGAAACGCACGTAACGCACGTAGCGCACGTAACGCCCGTAGCGCACGTAACGCATGAAACGCAGGTAACGCGCGTAACGCATGAAATGCAGTAAACGCATGAGACGCATGGAACGCATGAAACAAACGTAACGCACGTAACGCATGGAACGCATGAAACGCACGTAACGCATGGAACACCTGTAACGCGTGTATGTATGAAACGCATGTATGAAACGGATGTAACGCATGTATGAAACGCATGTAACGCGTGTATGAAACGCATGTAACGCATGTATGAAACGCATGTAACGCATGTATGAAACGCATATTACGCCTGCAATGTATGTAACGCATGTAACGCGTGTAATGTATTCGATGTATGTAACGCATGTAACCCATGTAATGTACGTATTGTAAGTTACGCATGGTGCGCATGTAATGTATGTAATGTATGTAATGTGTGTAATGTGTGTAACGCATGTACCGCGTGTAACGCATGTATGAAAAGCATGTAACGCGTGTAACGCATGTTTGAAACGCATGTAACGCGAGTATGAAACGCAAGTAACGCGTGTATGAAACGCATGTAACGCATGTATGAAACGCATAATACGCCTGCAATGTATGTAACGCATGTAACGCGTGTAATGTATTCGATGTATGTAACGCATGTAACCCATGTAATGTACGTATTGTAAGTTACGCATGGTGCGCATGTAATGTATGTAATGTATGTAATGTATGTAATGTATGTAATGTGTGTAATGTGTGTAACGCAAGTACCGCGTGTAACGCATGTATGAAAAGCATGTAACGCGTGTATGAAACGCATGTATGGAACGCCTGTATGAAACGCATGTAATGCATGTATGAAACGCATGTATGAAACGCCTGTATGAAACGCATGTAATGCATGTATGAAACGCATGTATGAAACGCATGTAACGCGTGTATGAAACGCATGTATGAAACGCATGTAACGCGTGTATGAAACGCTTGAAACGCGTGCATGAAACGCACGTAACGCACGAAACGCAAGAAACGCACGGAACGCGCGTAACGCACGTAACGCACGTAACGCATGAAACGCGGGTAACGCATGAAACGCATGAAACGCACGTAACGCAAGAAACGCATGAAACGCATGAAACGCACGTAACGCACGTATGCCACGCACGTAACGCGCGTAACGCACTTAACGCATGAAACGCACGTAACGCACGTAGCGCACGTAACGCATGAAACGCATGAAACGCAGTAGACGCATGAAACGCAGTAAACGCATGAAACGCACGTAACGCGTGGAACGCATGAAACGCACGTAAAGCACGTAACGCATGAAACGCATAAAACGCACGTAACGCACGTAACGCACGTAACGCTCGTAACGCACTTAACGCACGTAGCGCACGTAACGCAAGAAACGCATGAAACGCATAAAACGCACGTAACGCACGTAACGCACGTATACAACGCACGTAACGCGCGTAACGCACTTAACGCATGAAACGCACGTAACGCACGTAACGCACTTAACGCATGACACGCACGTGACGCACGTAGCGCACGTAACGCAAGAAACGCATGAAACGCATAAAACGCACGTAAAGCACGTAACGCACGTATGCAACGCACGTAACGCGCGTAACGCACGTAACGCATGAAACGCATGAAACGCACGTAACGCACGTAGCGCACGTAACGCATGAAACGCATGAAACGCACGTAACGCGTGAAAACGCATGAAAAGCATGAAACGCACGTAACGCATGGAACACCTGTAACGCGTGTATGTATGAAACGCATGTATGAAACGGATGTAACGCATGTATGAAACGCATGTAACGCGTGTATGAAACGCATGTAACGCATGTATGAAACGCATGTAACGCGTGTAACGCATGTTTGAAACGCATGTAACGCGAGTATGAAACGCAAGTAACGCGTGTATGAAACGCATGTAACGCATGTATGAAACGCATGTAACGCATGTATGAAACGCATAATACGCCTGCAATGTATGTAACGCATGTAACGCGTGTAATGTATTCGATGTATGTAACGCATGTAACCCATGTAATGTACGTATTGTAAGTTACGCATGTAACGCATGTAATGTATGTAATGTATGTAATGTGTGTAATGTGTGTAACGCATGTACCGCGTGTAACGCATGTATGAAAAGCATGTAACGCGTGTATGAAACGCATGTATGGAACGCATGAATGAAACGCATGTAACGCATGTATGAAACGCATGTAACGCATATATGAAACGCATGTATGAAACGCATTTAACGCATGTAACGCATGTATGAAGCGCATGTAACGCATGTATGAAACCCTGTAACAGTTCCTCAATCAATGAGACTTCTATTAAATCCCTAAATATTTCAGTCCCAATTTCATTGCTATTGGATACGAACTCAGTTAATAGAACCATAAAGTCGTCAGTTAATTGGTGGCACACGCCACACGCCCCACTCCACATCGATCTTCGAGTCATCTGTGAGCATTGAAATAATATACGCTCTGATGAAACGTCACGCAACTATGTATGTATGTAGTGCATAGTGCATGCATTACATACATTACATGAGTTACATGCATTACATACGTTACATACATTACATGCGTTACATACATTACATGCGTTACATCCGTTACATACATTACATACATAGATAATTGGTCTTTATAACGCTTTAGCCAGGATGACAACCTAGCTTCTCACATCACTTATGTTGTGTAAGACATGAGTGGCGGGACCTTCAGCTAAAAGTCAGCTAAGAACTACAGATTTTTGGGAAACTTTTCATGGCAGTTTCATTTACTCTCAGAGTCTTTGCCAGAAATTTGCTGAGAGGAAGTGGCCGAAGAAATATTTTTCATATTTTCGTTTTGATGTCTGACCTGGGGATTGAACCCGGGCCTTACGTCTAATAAGCAAACACACTACATACCTACTAGACTACGGCGACTACCATTACTGAGCACATAATAGACCCACTTAGCGTATGCAACTTGTGACAATCCCTAAACCCCTAAAATCCCCAAATATTTCAGTCCCAATTTCATTGCTAATGGATACGAACTCTGGTAATAGAACCACAAAGTCGTCAGTTAATTGGTGGCACACGCCACACGCCCCACTGCACATCGATCTGGAGAGCATAAATAGATCAAAATCTTCTTATTCTTCTTATTCCTCTTATTCTTCTTCTTATTCTTCTTATTCTTGTTGCTTCCGGACTTCAGAGCTTGGTGTCTTAGACGGCTTCTTCTTCATAATTTCTAAATCACAGAAACAGCCACACAAGCGTTGCTTTAATTCTTTACTTATAGCTACCAAAACCCGTAAAAAGCGAATTAAATTATATGCGCGTGATAAATTTTTCAGTACACACGATCATCATTGCTTCGACATATATTGGTTTTTAATCTCAAATTCACGATTTTTCGACTAATATTAAATGTTTTTCAAATTAAATTAAATTTTATTCGAAACAAATTAAATTATTTTTGACACAAATTAATTAATTTCTAATACAAATTCATTGTTTTTCATTTGAAATTATATTTTTTTCATTTATATTTAAATTTATAGTTTTTTCAATTTCAATTTATATCATTTCAATAGAAAAAGTATTCTCAAAAACTAAACTGTGTTCACGCAATTTGCTAGCTGATCCCGATATTAAGATGTACTTGGTAACTGTAACATTTCGGAAAATCGTCAAATCATATGCGTCAGCGAATTTAGATCAAAAGTTTGACCTTCATATATTGGGTAAGATTCGATCAAATTTGAAATGGAGATTTTTCATACCTCTTAGGCAAAACAATTTTCGTTACGGTAGGGCAACTGTGTGTGGTGTACTTGTCAGTATAGCCATGGTACTGGTACTTATGACCACCGATTGAGAAATAGGTTTCATACCTAAGGAAAGTATTTCTCGTAAAATCAGCACTGAAAGCCTGTTGTTCTAGTAGCCAATCAGTATGTCACAGAGGGCCAGTATTTGATTTGCAAAGTGGATTGAACTTAGTGTGGATGAAGACGAAAGATATGCCAGACACTTTTACATATATAATTGGCCACTATAGCCCTTCAGTCAGGATTACGACTTAGGTTCTAACATTACATATCCTGTGTGTGTTAATTTTATACATGAGTAAAGGGGCCTGCAGCTTAAAGTCGATTTTGAACGACAGATTTTTAAGAAACTGTTCACAACACTTACTTACTCTCAGAGTACTTACTCTCAGAGTTCTGCTGAGGGGAAGTCGCCTTAGAAATATGTTTCAGTTTTTGTTTTGTTGGAGATATTTGACTTGGGGTTTGAATTGAAGGCCTCACGTCTAATAAGCCAATATACTACTTATTAGACTATGAAGACTGTTGCGTTTCAACGTTAAGGGATTATTCACGATAACACGGTCCTTGACCTAGCACCACAAAAAATGACAACGACGTCTCTGGATTTAAGGTGACGGTTCTTTCAGGGTTATTTTCTAAAACGTGCGACCCAATAACACCTCCAGATCATAATGCCTGCCAAATAGTCACTTTTTCTGCATGCAATTGCCTTTCTTTAGCCACGTCTATGTTTGCTGAGCCTCATATGCGACTGCTTTGAGTGTTGACGTAACCTCGGCGGGGAGAAGTGAGCTTCATCGCTGAGGAAAATTTTGTTCGTAAAATCATCATTGAAAGTCTATTGCTATAGCATTCAATCAGTATTTCTACGGCGTTGTATGTGATCGGCAGGCTAAATTGTTGCGTAAGGGGTTAAATTTAGTTTGAAGGAAAATAAAAAGTATGCCACAATGGGCAATAAGAAAGGTCCTAAAGCAGCTAACGTGGTAGAGTCGATAAATTCCGATTATCCGCTAAACTTTCACTAACAGAAGCGATTTTTTTTGTTACAGACCTGACTACATCTGTAACGCCTTCAATTTCTTCAAATTTCTTTACAATCTCGCCAATTACTTGCACAGTGGGACGATTATGACGATCATACTCACCTCATAGTGCCACGTTTTTAATTATTTCCATTTAAAATGTTTCAAAATTTATGACAAAATATTTTACCTTTACCTCCTCTCCCGCCTTGACTTGCCTAGCCTTGCTTTATAATATTCTAATGAACCTGCAAAAAGGAAGAAGAAGAAATAGAAAAAATCTCTGAAATTATTTTCTAATGAAAAGAAACAATTTATTTGAATGTTTTTAATAGCAGTTGATATTGTTTTAATCTCCTCCTCCTCTCTCGCCCTTCACTCATAAATTTTATTTTCCGTTTCCAGAGGCAGCAGTTTAAATATTAAAAGGAGAAGGAGGAGGAGGATGATTTGCTTGTATTTCATAGTGAAAGAAATTTGTTTTTTTTTTATTGAGTTCGACTGTTTAACAAAGTTTTCCATACAGATTTTCATATGCGATTTGTTTTTCCCATTTCCATTTCCATTTATTATAAAAAAAAACTCATGAAATAAACAACAAAAACAACAACAACAGCAATAATCGTGATTTTTTTATGATTTTAATACACGGAAATCATGGAAATCAAATGAACGCAAGAAAAAGTTTTTCCTTAAAAAAAAAAAAAAAAAAAACGTGGAAAAAATTTAAATTGTAACGATACCAGCGGTGTTATGAATCCAAGGGGAGAGAGAGTGTTTAATGTTGATTATGAAAATGGAATCAAAATGGATTTCATTTCAAATAAGTGAATATTCTGTTAAGCTTATGCGATGCGTATGTTAATTCGATTTTATATGTTCGAGTATTCATGCAACATGTCATACGATACTCATACTCATACGCATTCAATACTCTTTTTTCTTGTCTTTTCTTTTTTGCATTTTGTTTTATTTTATTGTGTTTATTCATTAAGCGCAAACAAAACAGACGATAAACGTAAAGGAGAATGTTATTTATCGAAATGTTATTTATCGGAGGTGTGTGTAGCTAGTGTTTGTCAAGAATTATAGGGGCAAAGATGTCACATAAAATTCATGCAACAAATCACATTAAAATCTTTGTATTGCCTAGCAAGTAATGAGTGAGTGCTCCATGAAATAAACTGTTCAAATATCGGTAGACACCTATTCTTACTTTACATATGACTTTACATATGACCTTACATATGACTTTACATATGACTTTACGTATGATTTCCATCCTTTCAAATCGTCGGGTTCTGATGGAATCATACCAGCAGATTTACAGTGGAACATTTGCCGTGTGTTTCGAAAATCTTCACAGCTTGCTTGTGCTTATCGCAGACTCCCTCGAACTGGACAGTTTTCAGGATTGTTTTTATATTTAAGGGAAGTAAAGCAGTTCACTTACTCAACTGGTCACTACAACCCTTTAGTCAGGATTACAACCAAGCTTCTCACACCACCTATATTGTGTGCTTTAATTTTATCCATGAACGGCAGGACATACGGCTTAAAGTCCACTCCGGGCAACAGAGTTTTGGCAGTTTTATTTTACTCTCAGAGTTTTTACCAGAATGTTGCAGAGAGGAAGTCATCGAATTATATTTGGTACTGTGCGAGATGCTTTAGCTGGGACTTGAACCACTTTCTTATTTAAAAAGCCAATATACTACCTATCGCATTCAACATACTAAGTCTGCTTGCATTCGCAACGCAAATGATCCTTTCAGATAAAATTGACGACAGAGGCAGTGATTTGCAAACACTTGGAAGGCTTTGAAGTCTAATTGATCGTGCAGTTGTAGAGTGCAATTAATATAACACAACTGCTAAATATATTGAAGGGGATATTCACAGTCGGAAGTCGGTGAAGAGGACCATCTTGTTTGCGTTGTAAGGACCAAATCGAGGAAGCCCTGTCATCGATTGGTGTAATTAACTGGCGTAGGCGCGCAAGAAGCGGAGGCAGATTAGATTTCTAGGCATTCATCACACTTTCTCTATGATGCTGCCAATAACTATGTAGAAAAAAGTGCGTGTAGTAGGCATTCTTGTTGCGTGATTACTTGAATGGTTATTAAGTAACTGATATGCTCTCGATCGTTTTGCGGTTGGCATTACTTTACAGTTCTTCAATAAATACCGTGAGTTTATCTAGAACTGAAGTCGCCATAGTCTAGACTCAAACCTGTGGTTCAAACCACGAATAAAACGGAATCTGAATAAATGTTTATACATTGCCATGAAAAGTTTCTCAAGAAAATCTGTAGGTGTCTACATTAAACTGTCGATCCCGCTACTCATGGATAAAATTAACACACAAAACATGGGTCGTGTGAGTGGCTAGGTTTTAGTCCTGACTAAAGGGTTGTAATGACCAATTAGGTAAGTACTCTAGTATTCTCTTGAAGTAATGCCAAAGGATGCGATCCTAAGCCGAGCTTGGATACCGCTGAAGGAGCCACTGAAGAGGAGAATATTAAAACGTGAGTGCGCTGTTTTTAAAGCAAATTCACCATGTGCGAGGTTATCGTTATCGAAGCAACATCAGTTAAAAGAATACTTAAAACCATTCAAAATTATTTTCATTATTCCCTCTACTCTTTTTACCCCTTTCACCTGGCCTGCAAGTAATTTGTTTCCTTATAAAGCCACTAAAAAATTTGCAATTTTCTCACCCAAGAAAAAGAAAAAGTGGAGAAGTGATTTTAAGCCATTACCATTAGGACGATATACGAAACGATACAAAACGATATACGATTACTGCAATTTTCACTTAAAACTGACACTCTTAAATGGCACTCTTCTTTTGAAATTAACGAAATATTTACAAAATAAATGAAAATCAACAAGAAATAGAGAGAAAGAGAGAGAGAGAGAAATAGAAAGGATTTCAATTGCCACAATAGTGGCAATGATGGTATCGGTGACAATGTGGTGTAAAACTGTTGCTTTTGCAACAACCACTTGAGTTGACTTGTTGATGACGTGGCTGCCTCCACCACAACATTGCAATTCAATGCCTTCTACACATTTTTCTTTTCCCTTTCATTTCTTCTTAGCCCCTTTTTGTTTTATCTTTTCTAGTGTGATTTTTTTTGTTAAAATTTGTTTTCTACTTAAAAACTAATCCTAATGGTAACACTTTGTAGCTGTTGCAAGTGTGGCAACAAAAAAAAAAAGATGAAAAAGCATCCAAAAAAATCAAAGTGAATTAAAAACAAAACCCAGCAGACAAGCCAACAACTTAAATAGTTCAACTCCTTTGGGGAGCTTCATACAACACTTCTCCTGCCATCAAGCCCATTTAACTCAGCCCATTTTTTTTAACTCAGCTTCAATGTCTTCAAAGTGCGAATGCATAATTAATTTCAATTACAAATTTACTAACAATGGCGATATTTAGTTATCGTGCTGTATTCCCTAAAACGAGAGAAGTATACCGTAGATATATAAATACATACAATTGGGGGTCATTTCACATTAAGAAATATATCATAGACTACAGCATCTGAGGTCTTGTTTGCTATCCTTGAGACAACGTAACAAGTGGCTGTGAATACGGTAGAGAGACTAAAAGCATGCAAGTGATCTGGATAACCCCATTGACCCTACGATGTCTAACCTTCGATTCTGATTTTTCATCGAAAATACTAGATAAATCCTATTGTGACATTTTATACCTCTCAGATAATGTCATACAATTCAATAACGGATTAAGATCACGCATCAGAGTCGGATGAGGAATCTTTTCTGAACAGTTGGATCTTAGATTGACTCTTGCACAGCCCGGTTATTGTATTGCAATTCAGACTGAAATAATGGCTGCAACACACATACATAGAGTGGAAAGGTTCGTATAATTATGGACATATCCCTTATTTAGATGCCTAGAAATTGTTTAGGAATGTCGAATGGATTCGGAGGAGATAGCGAAATAGTCGACGGTTACTTTCATATGGGTCACTAGACGCGGGGACATTAAAAGGCCTTTGCACCACCCGTCCAAGTCTAATTGGATACAGCTTTTGATGGTGTAAATTTCTTGATTCTCATTAGACAGGCTCGATGCGTAGCAGTTGACTAAATTATAGTGTTTTGTGAGTAAGTTAAGGAGGAAACTGTCAGCCACAGCTTTTGACGGTATAAACCTCTTGATTCTCGACTTCTTGATCTTGAGGCTCGTTGCGTATTACTTACTTAAATTATAGAGTTTGGTGAGATAGTTAAGGAAGAAGCTGTCAGCCACTTGGATTATTATGTCTCCGGTTGAATCTCGCGTTAGAAACGTTCTCAATTATCCTAACCGTAGTCTATATTAGAGCCAGTTTAGACAAGAGCCTGTGGTTTAAACCTTAGCTTAGACATCTCGAGCAAAACGAAATATGAAAGAAGAAACGTATCTTCGTCGACTTCCTCTCAGCAGGCTTCGGGCAAAAACTCTGAGCGTAAAATAAAATTTCCATGAAAAGTTTCTCAAAAATCTGTAGTTCAGAGGTGACTTTAAATCGTACGTTCCGCCCTTCAGGAATAAAATTAACACACACAACATAAGTGGCGTGAGAAGTTAGGTTGTAATCCAGACTAAAAGGGTTGTAATGACCAATTATGTATGTATGTATGTATGTATGTATGTAGTCTGGTAAGTAGTGTGTTGGCTTATTTAACGAGTACCCGTTGTTCAAACCTTGGTTCAGACACTAGAGCAAAAGGAAATATGAAAGAAAAAAATATTTCTCTGGCCGACTTTCTCTCAGCAGACTTCTGGCAAAAAACTCTGAGGGTTATCCGCCATTCATGAATAAAATTAACGCACATAATATGGGTGTTGTGAGAAGCTGGGTTGTTGTCCTGGCTAAAGGTTTGTAAGGTAAGCTATCAAACACACTTTAAATATCTCGTAAATGCTTCAATGCTAGTGCTGTGGCGTTCCCCACATTTATGTTCAGTTTTATTATCTCCTCTTTAGCTAGTCCATCTTTGCTTGGCCAAATATTTCCCCTTTTATGTTTCCCTTCTAACTTGCCAATGCAAATGTCATGGCTTTCTCAATGTCTTGCCACTCATTTTGACATTTCTATGTCTTGATTTGTCTGCTGATATTTCGGTTTAAGACCAGCCTACAAATTTCCTGTCATGACATGACCTGACCCATATAAATCTTGTAAATGTTTGTGCCCCATAAAGTATACACCCATACACAAAAGTCCGTACATTAACGCCATTGCTCTCTCCCACTCTCTCTATCACTCTATACATTGACAATATTGTTATTGTTTTTGATGTTGTTGTGGTTGTTGTTGTTGTTGTTTTGTATACGATTTGTATTATATTTTAATAGTTTGCAAAAGGAACGTATTATTCCAACGGCAACGCCAACTCCAACTCCAACCAAAAGTATTGTTTTCCTTGTTGACTGAGTGGTAATAGTTGTCTGTTGAGGAGGAGGATGCCTCTGCTGCTTGAGTATGATCCTTCTTTTGTGTTTTTTTTTCTTTCTTCGGATTTTATTTGAAGCCTTTAGATGTGCTTGCTTATCATTTTTATAGCATCACTCTAAAGAGTGTGTTTGTATAGATGGGTATGAGTTTGAGTATGTCGTTGGGCTGTGTTGTGAGAGAGTATTTGTTCCTATTTTGTACTAAAAAGAACGTCAATATTGTATGAGCAAAACAAAAAGAAACCCAATGTTTGTAGACATGTATGGTAGGATGTATGAATGTAAGGATAAATGCATGAATATTTGGTTTGTTGGTCCGGGTGTCAAGAGTAGCTCAAGTTGTTTAAGTAGATCACATTTAACAGCATCCGCACACACCCATACACTCACACTTGTAAAGGCAATCTGATGAACAAATTCTGTATTAAGGATGTGTATGTGTGTACGTATGCAAGGATATGTCAATATATTTCATTGTTGTTGTTTGTGCTGTTGTCGTTTAAAAGTTGTTAAATGATTTTGTTATTGCTGTTGTTGTTGTTGTGTTAATAGTCAATTCATTTTTATCCGAACATCAGTTTTATGGTCGTTTTCATACGACAACAAAAATGTTCACACAGTGAGAGTAACTGTGTATGTGACAAAAGAGAACGAAGTAAGTAAAACAGGATAAAAAGAAGAGAGGACCAAAATTAAATGTTAAAAATTCCTTGTAAAACATCTCGTAAATATTATGGGACATACTTCTTAGGGTTGTTTAGTTGTTGGGCATTTGTTCTTAAAATAGGGAAGAAAAGAAGGAGTCCAATTGAAAATGGTGTGTGAGAGACTTGAGAAAAAATAAAAAAAAAGTGTTCAGGGGTTTTAATACTATGTCCTTTAGGAATCTGGGACTGTGGTTGGTTTTGATTTCAGTTTACCAATGGGCCTAGATAGGTACGTAAATGCGTCTGCAGCTTAAGATGACAGTCATACTTAGCCTACGTAGGGCTGGCACAGCCTTTCGTTTCTCTAAAACTAGAACCATCCGGAATTTGTGATGAAACCATTTAGATCCAAATGCGGAACAGCTTTTTCTTCCTCCTGGTCTCTGAAACAGCTGCAAAAGTCATTCACCGTCTCATAACATAACCAAACCATCTGCTCTGCAAATTCTGGCCTCCATGTCTTACCCTAGGTCCTATACGTAGATCATTATATTATAACCCAGCCACCTGGCTACCACAAAGTACGATATCGTCCCTAATATCGTCGTAAACATCACTGTAGCCCATATGGTCGACATTATTGTCGAAAATAGTTCTCCATGATCCAGTGGCCTCATCGGATGAGCTGTACCTGCTGATTCTGGAAAGATATCCTCAGCTGCAAGTTAGTAAGTATGTTTAAGAAATAATTTTTGTAAATGACAGCTTTGGATAATAGGAACAGCGAAGGGCTGTCATGAAATACATTTTCTGTTCCTGCGTTCAGAGGTATACTGATGGTATACAGATAGGATGAGTTTGGATCTTAAAACAGGAGCTGGAATGATATATTACGAGCCCATGAGCAAATTCGCGGGTATCTTTTAAGCGAAAGTCCATACTATCGAAAGATGTGCTCAATTCAACTTGGATAGGAGGTTCAAAAGACAAGACATACAATCTGATAGTCAGTTCATCATTCTAGTACTCGACTCTTATGAAGTCAAATCGAAGATAGTGTGGGAAAGTTGAATTCGTTAAGCAACCAACATAAGGTTACACTCTGTCGCAGGTCATAAGAGAGTTCTTGACAATGAGTAAATAGACGAGCTTACAAAGAGGGAAGCTTCAACGCCGTTGTCGGCTCTGGACAATCTGTTGAGAGAATGTTTGAAATGGTATGGATAAAGAGAGGCAAGAGAAGAAACCTAAGTCATGCATTAGACTATCAAGCAATAATCTGGGATAAGTAAGCGGTTTTTTGACAGGGCACTGTCCATTCAGCACACATTTATTCAGAATGGTGGGTTGTTTCGAGTCCAACATGTAAGTTGTGTGATGGTAAAAATGATTTATTGGAACACATTCCCACCCGTCACGTCTAAAGTACCAGCTTCTGGAGTGATAGGGTTGCGATCTGTAGTATGTATGTAATCAACAATATTTTGTGAAATTATATTGAGTATAGTGATGGGGAAGATTAATCTTAAAATGTAATTAATCTTTTAGCTGAGGTAAGAAATGTTCACTTATTTCAAGGGGACAAATACTCTAAATACTGTTAAGCTATTTATGTGGTCTTTGTTTCTCTTACTGGATCAAAAGACAGACTGCTTACTACTAGTTGTGGACCATAATTTTGTTAAAGTTGCCGTAGTCTAGTAGGCAGTATGTTGACTTATTGGAAGCGAGCTCGTGGTTCAACTCCTGGTCCTCAGATATCTCGAACTTAACGAAATATGAAAAAAATAGTTCTTTTGGGCGACTTTCACTTTCTCTTAGGTCTTATAGCAAAACCCCTGAAAGTGAATAAAATTGCCATGAAATTTTTTTCAAAAATCTGTCGTTCGGAGTCGACTTAAAACTATAGGCCCTGCCACTCTTGGATAAAATTAACACACACAACATTGGTAGTGTGAGAAGGTTGTAATCCTGACTAAGGGATTGTAATGACCAATTAGGTGTGTAAGTAAGTAACTATGTTGGAGCGATTCTGCAGTAATTTTATTATTAAATGTTCTCTGAATTGATGTGGACATTTTTTAATTGTTTTTTTCATCACTAGGGTACTTGCAGAGCGTTATGCTCTAGGGAAAGAAGCACTTGGGATACTGCAATTGTTTCAATATGCAAAAATTATTGAATCACAATGTTTCTATTCTCTTGGATTGACAGACATTCTTGTCTGTCTATTTACATACATACCCTTCCTTTCGGTTCCAACAGCTCTATAATTCTTCAACGTTTTACGTGAGTATTGTAGCTGCTACGCCAGTTTAACTTACCATCCTGTACTGTGATGTAATTAACAAACAATCATTCGCTTTCATTAAATCACCATCCATCCATCCACCATTAATAACAACTTCATTACGATTGCATCCAAAAACCACTGCCTTTAAAGCGTATAGAACGCGAGTTAAACTTGCCAAAAATCTAATACGTGTCAAGCATTTGACATCTTAAATATTTGGCACCAGCAAATCCAGCCGTTGGCTATTGAAAGAGTGCGTAAGAAAATAAAAAAAATTTTGCTTTTCTCTTTAGCATGCTACGAGTACAAGCTGATGAAAATATAAAACTTAAGCGAAAATTGACGTTTGTGATCAATCATCAACGTGGCCATACAAATAGTCAATCCAGTCAGCCAGCCAGCCAGCCGGCTTACCAGCTCCTTGCTCTTTTAGGAATGCTGGTTTAATTTTGGCTTGTAGCACGAGTATCAGTTTACCAAAAACCCCGTCTACTGGCCAGTAGTAGAATAAACAAAAATATTTGGCATCACATTTGTGCCAATATTTCCTCCATTAGAGCAACAAAAATTGTTTCACTGCTGCTGCTGTCTCTGCTGCTGATGCTAGCGTTTCAATATTTCAAATATTGACTGTGAAGTATTTTGACGGAAATGCGTTTTTAGTGGTCAATGGCTGTCTTCCTATATGCCGAAGAAGGAATAGAAAAGAAAATCGAAGAAGAGGATGGAAAGAAAAAAAAAAACTATTGTTTGACGTTGTAATTTAATACTTGACTACATGAGATGGATGAATGGCTGTATGGACGGATGGTTGGACAGACATTAAGATTTGAAAATATTTTCAATAGAGCTACCACCACTAACACTACCACTAACACCAGCAGCTTCATTTATTATCCGCGTTTCCCATGTAATCTAGAAAACATAACGCATTTGTTGCGCGTTCAATTCGTGAATTTAATTTGCATTGTAAGCAGAGCTGGGAGTATGAGTTCAGATGTTATTGTTTTTGTTATTTTATCTTATTTACACAAGTCCATTTATTTTATTTTCAACTAAGGCCACATCCACTTTCTTCTTTCCAACGAGAATAGTTTTCTTTTATTGCGTTTAAGAAAACAAATCCTTGTTTTTGAAAGGAATTTCTTAATTTGAAAAAGGATTTTCGTTTTGTAGTGATAAACAGCCTTCATTTATTAATTTTCATTCCTATAAATTCCTTAGAAATCTTTAAACATTTGGCACAAAACATAAAAAACAAAATTTTGCGGCACATTCTGTTGCAGCTGAAGAAGTTGGTACACAATGTGGAACATTGAACTTCATCTTCCTTATGAAACTACTTTCTGGTGGTCTACCCACAATAAAAATTGGATTCTGAAACTCCATAATAAGGTAAAAAGATCTGTTGCCTTACACATTACTGATTATCCAATCAAAGCCTTTATGCTGATCGGACAACTTACGGAATTTAACGCAAAGCGACTTAATGATCTGCAATGAACTCTATTCAGCCCTATCTGAGAATCCCTAAATACCAAGTAAAAATGGTTATAACTTGTCTGAATCCAATCTTGATAGGAGATTTCACACTCGAATTCCTAGCAGCGGCTACTAGCCACCTTACATGTTTTGTCCGAGATGGTAGTCTACATGGATGGTTCTAAGCTTTAGCATAAGGTAAGCTGTGGAGTTTTCTCTGAAGGTTTTGATTTGATCTGAGGAGATCTTTCACTCACCTTCCTGACTACCGGTTCGGTCCTCTATGATTAGTGGGCGGAAGGTGGTTTGTTTCAAGCCGATAAATGTTAGAGTCCTCTATGATTAGTGGGTGGAAGGGTGTGTGTTTCAAGCCGACAAATTACGCTGTGAGTCTGATGAAGAGTAAGAGATCTCCTGCTACTAGTATTTCTATTTTCTCTTACAGCATAGCGGCAAACAGTTCTCTTTCGAGTGTAAACTTCAAGACTACACTGCTTGACATATGCCGCGAATCCCTTGAAATTACTAGTTTGACTACCTATTAAGCAAAGGAAGTTCTAATCGCCATAATGCAGTTGGTAGCGTGTATTACGAGACGAGAGCCTGTGGATCAAACCACAGCTCAGACATATTGAACCAAACGAAATATGAAAGAAATTTCTTCGGCGACGTCCTCTCAGCAAAGTTCTAGCAAAAACTCTGAGAATTTATAAAAAAAAACTGTCGTTCGGATTCGACTTTAAATTGTGGGTCCCGCCACTCCGGTATAAAAATAGCACACATAACATAAGTGATGTAAGAAGCTTGGTTGTGACTGAAGGGTTGTAATGATCCAATATGTATGTATGTATTTATAATCACCGTAATCCAGTTGGATCATTAGATATGACCCTGTGGTTCAAACCCCAGCTTAGACTTCTCAAAGACGTCGAAATATTTATTTATTTATTTATTAATTACAATACACTAGCAAATTATATTCTGATTATATACGAGCGAAATAACTTGACCATATGCTCGGTGTAGTGTCGCAGACCAGAGTGTCTGGTGGGAATCGAACCCACGACCCTCACGCTAATAGTCTGGTACATTACCCACTAGACTACCAGGGCACTCACACGTCGAAATATGAAAGAATTATTTCTTTCGGCTACTTTCTCTCAGCATTCTTCTGGCAAACGTCAACGTTAAACTGTAGATTGCGCCACCCATGGATAAAATTAATACAGACGACATGGGTGCTGTGAGAAGCTAGCTCGTAGTCCTGATTAAAGGGTTGTAATGACCAGTTCAGTAAGAAAGTGTTTGATGACAGTGTTGGTTGCACTTTCTGAATTTTACAGCCATCAGCCAGCAACACATTAAAAGTGTTGTTGAAAAATAAATTGCGATGAAAAAAAAAAGCGAAGAAAAATTTAAATACAAATTAATTGATATTTAAAACACAATCATTTCATCGATTTAAATTCAATTTGCATCGGCTATTTTTATTTTCAACTGAATTTCACACTTTAGTGTTAAAGCTCAGGTCTCAACGCAGTTCGGGTACCGCACGGAATATGGAATGGAAAACCTAGATCGTTAAGTGCTTGTATTTAAGATTTCTTTATCGGGTATGAATATTCATCGATTTGTACGCTTCACATGAAACTCTTGCATGTAATTAATATAGGATAGGTTTTTATAGTAATGGCTTATCCATTTAGAGGTTTCAAAATCATTTGCCTTGGTGGGCTATCAGCTGTTAAATATCTTTCTTGTGAAAAGTCATTCATTAAGACGAGAGCGTGGCATTTAGAAATATGAACTGAAAAACGAACGTGTAAACATGGTTAAAACGTGAACATTTCTCTCAAGCTTTACGGGGCAATTAAGGTCGTTATAAACGACCTACTGTGTAAGGGGTAAGGTAAGCCGGACTTACTTAACCTAACCTAACATTAGGGTGTACAGGTTTATGGTCTGACGATGCTGGAAATTCGATGAGGCCGCTACAACTCTAAATCTGTTTCTACGCTGTGATGGTGAGTGGTCCTGGATGTTCGAAGAAGTCGCTACAACTCTAAACCTGCTTCGACGCTGTGGTGTTGAGTGGTCTGACGATGCTGGAAATTCGATGAGGTCGCTACAAGTCTAAATCTGTTTCGACACTGTGGTGGTGAGTGGTCCTGGATGTTCGAAGAAGTCGCTACAACTCTAAACCTGCTTCGACGCTGTGGTGTTGAGTGGTCTGACGATGCTGGAAATTCGATGAGGTCGCTACAACTCTAAATTTGCTTCGACGCTATGGTGGGGAGTGGTCTGACAATCCTGGATATTCGAAGAGGTCGATACAACTATAAATCTGTTTCGACGCTGTGGTGGGTTGTGGAAGTACGCCATGCTACGAAGCATTTGTTGTTATTAAACTGGCGCTTATCTGTGCCCACTATTTGCTTGACATTCTTTGTCTCACATTGCTATGGTTTGTTCACTTGCCATTGTCATGTTCAATGTTTTCCCTTCTTCTATTGAACTCTGCGTTTCGTTTACTTACTCATGAGCTAATGAGTTGCTTACTACGCTTCAGTAACTTGTAGTAACAAGTTGTATCAATTTTTTTACGATCTTAAAACAGATTTTTTTTGTAAATTTATGAACATGATTTTCACAAAAGCTTTTTATACGTTCAGTTGGATTTTATTTAATCCCAACATGATTGTAGAGACGCTGTTTCTCATCAATATCTGATCATTGGCATTATCGTTGGTTTATCGTTAGAAACGTGATTTAAAAATTTAAACGATTCATTTGCTCTTATAATCAATCATTTATCGCTACGGAGTAACTTGCTAATGAATTAATTGATTAAAAAAATATTTTCTGTTTTTTGTTGTTGTTGTAATTAAATGTAAATAAAGATAAAATGACTTTAATAAAAATATTCTAAAATATTATAAAAAATTATAATTACAACGTAATAACAATCTTGATAATAAAATGAGTCGATTATAGACTCTGATTTGTTAATTTATCAATTTAAGTTAAGTTTTATTAGCATTGAGACGTTGTTTTAGGAGTTCAGTTAGAAACTAATTGGTGGCGTTTTGGAAGCAAATTTTCTAGAAGTTCGTTTAAAAATTATTTCGAAGTTAGTTTCGGTGCTAGTCAAATAAAATTTCATGGTTTCAATTAAAAATTTTGATTGAAATATTCAAATTAATTTCAAAGAGTCACAAACAAATTGCGAGTAGCGAGTGCAAGACCACAAATTAGATGCACTGAGCTAACCACTGATAAGTGGCGTGGTAGTTGTCTCCTCGTCGATAATTTCGTTGAAAGTAAAAGTGATTCATAGAAACAGTCAATTGCCCAGTTGCATGATTATAATACTTATTGAAAGTGCCGAACAAGAATTTTTATTTGCTTAAGAAATTAAACTTATAAGTTTTCATATAAAAAACTGTTTAAAGTCATCGATCAAGAGCGTCACATCTTGTAAATTATGGATTAAAAACTTCGAAAAGACAATAGGACAGAGACAGAGCTATAATAAATCATCTATTCTCATGGAGGTTATTTAGTGTGCTGAAAATGGTGGGTCTTAAAGTCACAACTTGCTGCTGGGATTGATAATAGTGGACCATGGTTCAATTCCCAGATGAAAAAATATTTATTCGGCTCTCTCTCCCTGTGACTCTCAGCAGATTTCTGACAAAATCTGTGAAAGTAAATAAATTGCCATGAAAAGTTCCATTAAAAATCTCTCAATCGGAGTCGACTTTAAACCGTAGGTCCCGCCATTCATTGATACAATTAAAATACATAACATAGGTTATGGGGTTTTACAGGGTTTTAATGATAAACTAAGTTTCTGATAGACAGTGTGGTTATAGATTTGGGAGATCCATAATCGTGTATACAGTGGTGATTACTTCTCAGGATAACTTTGAATCATTTAAAGTTAACTCTTATACAAATATTGATGTACTGCTCAAGGCTGGAAAATACATTACAATCTCCGACAAGTTACAGGGCATTGGTCTTCTGATAATCTCAGTTAAGAATTTTGGTCCTTGGAGGCACAATGCTGGCCTTATACATCGGCACATGTGCTCAAATCTACTGCAATACTGAGGACGGAACAAAGGGCCAACACGGTACTCAGCTCATATAACGTTAAAGAAACCAGACATGGAAAATAGGACCACTATCTGCTGGAGGCCAGGTCATTAGGAATTTCGTAACAATGAGTAGGTAGATGCACGTGCAAGGTGGGAGACTTCCCTCCCTTCTCTGATAATGCCTTTTGGAGGAAAGCTTTGGAAATATAAACTTGAGCATAATGGATTTGAAACAATTTAAATTTTCTTGAGTAGTTATAATAAGAAGCGAAGTGAGTCATTCATCAGACTAGCCAGAAACTGCCTCAGGATAGCAACCGGTTTTTTGACAGGGCACTGTAGATTCGAAGATGTCTTGTTTAGAATAGGGAGGGGTTCAAGCCCAATGTGTGATTTCTCTTATGAGTAGCAAAAATCATCAGAAGACATATTTTAATCCCATGTCGCGTTAATGCATCTTGGATGGAACCATTTGGGAGCGTATCAAGAAATAGGCAGAAGGTTATCCTTACTGATATCGGACAACATGTTAAAGGCTGTCAGAGAGATTATGGGGATAACCCATATAGTACTCTGACCTTCATGCACACTTTAGTATTTTAATTTAATCTTTGGAGACGGATTCGAACTAATGTTGTAAGGATTTACACGTAAAGCATTGCCTTAAATGTCACCCCTTTTAATTGGGTAGATATACAACGAAGCCAAGACAAGGGCATCTAAACTTGTTTAGAACAGTTTCAAGTAGGGTCGTATGCATAAATCTAAAAATAGTAGAAACGTTTACGAACTCATCACTCAACTCTCTTGTCTAATTTCACAATAAATTCATTTTAATTCATAATCTTCCCATGCTAGCATGGAAGCATGGAACAATTGCTTTAAGATTTCAAACGTGCGTGTTATGTCTAAATGGATCCATTATCGTATGCTATTCAATAGTAAATACAGTAGCACTATATACTATTGTTGTTTTTGTTGTTATCGTTTTAAATTCGATTGTTGTTGAGATAATGAGGTGCTAATTAGCACCATTAGATTGAAATACAATCACTTTATTCGCCGCAAGTATAGGAGATCAAGTTAAAGAGTCAATTGGATGGATGGACGGCTAGATGGATGGATATATTAACGGCGGTAAGAAAATTATGCCAGTAACAGTTTAACTACCAAATGGCAGTGAGTGAATGTAAAGAGTGATTACGAAGAAGAAAAGAAAAAGTACGGTAACAAGAATAAGATGTCGAAAGGCACAAATAATTGGGCCTATGAAGGCGATAATTTCGAAAATAACTGTAAAGATATAGAATTGAGTGCAAGAAAAAAATCAGAAAATGCAGACCTGCCTACTAAGAACATGGATTTCGATGATATTCTACCTTTGATAGGCGATTTTGGACGCTATCAAAAAATTCTCTTTCTATTCATGATACCGTTTGAGTTCTTTCTGGTGTTTGTGTACTTCACGCAAATCTTTATGACATTAACTCCCGAAAATTATTGGTGCAATGTACCCGAGCTGGCTTACCTTACGCAGGAAGAGAGGTAAGCTTCTAAAGGACTTTCAAAGAAGTATAAAAAATCTGTTACTTTTTTGTCTTCTAGGCTTAAGCTGTCCATACCTTTAGTGGATGGCTCATACAGTAAATGCAGCATGTTTAACGTAAATTACACGGATATCACACTGCAGGGTATTACCGAAGCCAATCAATCTTGGCCTATTACATCCTGCTCTTATGGCTGGTCTTACGATTTTACGGAAATACCCTACACGACCATTGCCACCGAATTGAATTGGGTTTGTGAGAATGGCGCCAAAGGTGCTTATGCTCAGGCAGTTTTCTTTGTGGGTGCCATACTGGGCGGTCTTTTATTTGGTTGGCTGGCTGATAAGTTTGGCCGTATACCTTCCATGATTGCCTGTAATTTAGTGGGCTTTGTGGCCGGGGTGGCAACAGCATTTATGACCACGTTTTGGGGCTTTGCCTTGATGCGGTTCTTTGTGGGCTTTGCTTTTGATAATTGTTTTGTTATGATGTTTATATTGGGTGAGTATGGAGTATTTTGTTTTCGCAGATTAGGCAAATATTTGGTTAAAATTTTTATCCCAAAACGAGAAATTTCTTTATGGTCCAGAATTTATTTTAATTCAGAAGTTTCGTGGGTGCAAAAAGAGCTGCTTCTTTACAATAGAGTTGCTTCTCTTTTTGTCAAATATTTGCTTGATGTGCCCATACCTTTAATTTTGCTTTAAGATCGTATAGAACTTCTATTCTCATCTACACTTTAAGCAGAATTCTGCTGATACCAAAAGATGGATGCAGAGACAGTCCCCTCAGTCCTCTTTTGGTATAGTTGTTCAGCTTTCCCAAGTGTTTTCAAATATTTTTTCATTTCAGTACTGGAATATGTGGGTCCCAAGTACCGTACCTTTGTTGCAAATATGTCCATAGCTTTGTTCTTTACCGTTGCCAGTTGTGCTCTACCATGGATAGCCTATTACATATCAAATTGGAAGCTATTGGCCATTGCAACGTCGGCGCCTTTATTACTGGTTGTGCTGGCGCCATGGTTTATACCGGAATCGGCAAGGTAAATAGTTCAATATAAAAAAACTTGTGTACAATAGCATTCTAATATTGTCTCCTCTCTTCTACTCTTCTCAGATGGCTAGTGTGCCAGGGCAATATCGAGAAATCCATTGTCATTCTCAAACAAATGGCCAAAAGCAATAAAAAACACGTACCCGAAGAATGTTTTGAACAATTTCGCGCCACTTGCTTGAGACTGCAAGCCGAGGAGAAGGAACAACATTCGTATACGGTCTTGGATTTATTCAAAACGCCGCGCCTGAGACGTATAACCATCTTGTTTGTGGTCATTTGGATGTCCATTTCCTTAGTCTTTGATGGTCATGTACGTAATGTAGGCTCTTTGGGCTTGGATATCTTTTTAACCTTCACGGTAGCCTGTCTAACGGAACTGCCTGCAGCCACTATACTCACGGCTACCCTAGATAAAGTCGGACGTCGTTGGTATGCCTGCCTTAGTATGGTTTTGAGTGGAATATTCTCCCTGTTAGCTTGTTTGGCACCCACTGGAGTGTATTCCGCCAGTTTGGCTATTGCCGGTAGATTTTTCGTTAACATCTCGTATAATATTGGCTCCCAATATGCTGCTGAAATTTTACCCACCGTTGTAAGAGGCCAGGGTGTGGCTTTTATCCATATTATGGGTTATATCTCTACCATGATAGCACCCTTTGTGGTTTATTTAAGCAATATATCGATGGTATTGCCTTTGATTATTTTGGGCCTGTTGGGTATAATGGGTGGCCTATTGTGTTTGTTTGTGCCTGAAACTATGGATCAGGATTTACCCAAAACTTTACAAGATGGTGAGAATTTCGGTTTGGATCAAAAATTTTGGGATTTTCCCTGTTTGCAGAAGAAGAAGAAGGAGAGAAATTAAAGTTGGAGTTTTTAATTCTACAATGAGGAGAAAAAACAGTTGTAGAGTTTTTGAAAATAGTTTTAAAATGTATTGTTATTTTGTTGTTGTTTTATTTTACTCTCAATGATGAATTAAATTTTATTAAACACTTGAATGACTAAAGATTTTTTAGGTCAAGAGTTAAAAATAAAACTCGCCAACAAATATTATCGAGAGTTTCTTTGTAAAACACTGATATCTTTGTAAATAATTAGAACATCAAAAACCTTTAATTCGTTTGTTTTAAATAAAATAAAATATTAGGAAAACATATTATTAAAGCGGGTATTTTAGTTGTAAATAAAGATTTTTATTTTTAACTCGCGAGCAAAAAAATAAAACTCGCGAGTTTTTCGCAATTTTAATAGAACTCTCGACAATATATGTAACTAAGATCTTTTTACACCAAAGTATGGCTCGTACTATCAAAAAATAATATTCATTTGGATTAAAATAATTAAGCTCACGAGGTTTTAATAACTTTAATAAAACTCGCCAACTTTGAATATTCTCTTTACGTGGTAAAGTATTTATTCATTTAAAGTCTGCAATTAAAGATTTTCAACTACACTGCATATGGTTCAATAAGATAATATTACCAGTCACCGAAGTCTAGCATGTTGGCTTATTAGACGAGAGCCCTTGGTTAAACTCACAGCTCATACAACTCAAACAAAACGAAATACGAAAACAATATTTCTTTCGCCGTCTTTCTCTCTGCAGTCTACTGGCAAAAAGTCTCAGTGTAAAATAAAATTGCCACAGCATCGGAATGGACATTCAAAATACTTGAAGGCCCAAGGGTTTTATTCCATCTATGAAAAGCTCGAGAGTTTTATTTTTTAATTCAAAATAAATATGTTTTTGAGACTTTAAATAAACACTTGAATACTTGAACGAATCAAAATGCATAGCTACTTGGATCCTATAGCAGTCCATTGTAATAACAATAGTATCCATTCAGTCATTTAACTATACCGATAGTTTTCTGAAGACGAAGTTGGCTAGACAAGTCGTGCCAATAAGATCTGGGTGCCAAAGTATCATTCGTCGCAGCTTCCCATGTTCTGGGCAATAAAAGTTCAAGCTGTGCAAGTACTGGGCAAGATGTGGTTTCTTATTTAACTCGGCTTCTGTAGAATTGTGACAGGGGCCAAGGTCCAGAAGTAATGTATTATGGACTCTAGTTAAGTTTAACGAAAAATTCTGCTCTAAATATATCCATATCGGGACAGATTTGTATTGTCTTCATAAAATCCCCTTTGCCAATGACTAAAGTTTGTGTCTATGCCACCCATTTTCTTATGAATTCATTTGAATTTTCTGTTGAAGAAGTGTTTTTAAGTGCGCCACATTTGTTGTTACCTTAAATCTTTCCGAGTCCTGGAACCCATGTGAGGCTAATTGTTGAATATTTTACTATCTCCTACAAAGACGACCGATATTTTTTTGCAATCATAGATGTGGTGTATATGCTTCATAGGGATCTACAGTCAGTAAATCTTCATGCGATATACTCTATTACAGGCTTCTTATAGCCATTCTATCCGAAGAGTACAATAATCTGGTAGTTCAAGGGACATTACTAGGTTTTGTACTGTTCTGTAAAGATTCGATTTTCTACATAATCCTTATAACATGCTTAAATCGAATTGACCGCTGCCAGCATAAATTGTCGCCGTAGTCCGGTAGGTAGTGTACTGTGTATTAGATACAAACCCGTGGTTCAAACCCCAGCTAAGACATCTTCATTATCATGAGAAATTTCTTAAAAATTTGTCGTTCGGAGCCGACTTTAAACGGTAGCTCTTGCCAGCCAACATGTGTGATGGGAGAAGTTAAGTTGTAAGCCTGACTAAGGGGTTGTAAACCTGGGTGGTGACTAATTAAGTCAGTATCCATTTTAAGGGCTGATATCCCAGATTAGGCGTATTGTCTTTATGCAGTAATAAAGTCTGCTATAGACGTATTGATTTTGGATTGTATACTCACGTTCCTGTTCTGTTTGCTGTGAAATATGATTCTAGGAAATGTAATTCAGGAAATTTGGTAGAGTAAGAGCTACTTCCATGATACTAGGGGTAGTAGTTAGAGAATTTTTTAAGGTGAAAATTAAGAAAATCTACTGAATATTATTATTTATTTAAGAGAGGCTTATTTGATGCTTATTATTGTAATTTCCGCGATTTAAAACTTTAATTCTGTTTAATTGTATAACGTACATATATATGTGTACATCATGTGTGTATGTGTGAGGAAATAATCAATTCATCCATCATTTTTTAAATACATTGACTTACCATACACGGAGACTGATGACTGTCAAAATTATTTACACAATTACGCCGTGACTGACTATTTGTCACTCATTCATCCCTTAATTAAGCGAAATGTTTTAAGGGACAGAGGAGGAATTGAACAAACGTTTGTAAATTATTTTTGAAAAGTTTACAAAACAAATCAATCATTTGTGAGGAGGGAAAAAAACCAGAACAGAAAAGCCTATGCATACATAGTACATATGTACATACAGAGTATGGCATATGCATTTAAAATAATATAAAATATCCAGGGCAATAAATGTGAATGAATGTGAAATTATTTGCTGGCATTAAAATCCAACTACACTCGTAAATAAAATAAACAACTGAACTGAACTGAATGGTATGGAATTTGAATTTGAAGAGCCCGGATATAAGGAAGAATATGGCAATAGAGACAGTTAGGCAGACAGACAGACTAACTGAAAACCATACAGATGGACAGACATAGCAGTAAGCAGCATACATAAGCCAGGATATAATGGTTTTATAAAGGACTTCTTACAATAATAACTACAAATGATTATGGTTATAACACCAAAGCTGTGTGTGGCCATAAAGAACGAGAAAAAAAAACAGACGAGAGAAATACCCTCGTAAGCCAACAAATACTAATAGAGACTGCGATTACAAATATATTTAAGGGGATAATAACATAAGCATAGCGAGTGTTTCTTTTACTTTTTCTAAACGTACAAAAAGGAATGCCAAAGGATAACTGTAAAGTAAGAAAAAGAAAAATAAAAAAAGAGAGAGAGAGCGAGAGAGTCTATAAATATTTAGATTATTTGCATATTAATACAGTTGTATGGAACAAATGTTACTTTTTCACTTACTTATGTTGTTCTCCCTCCTCTCCTCCTCTTTTCAGCTCTCTTTGTATCACAATTAGAAAAAAAAACTCCCGACTATACACGCATACACATGCTGTCTATGGATTTGGCTTTGCAAAATAGAGCGATAAAATACATGAAGAATTTTTTGAAATTTTTTCTTACTTCCTCCTTCTACACTTAAAAAGAATCGGTTAAGAAACATGAAGAAAAAAATGTAAAAACGGTAAAAAAGAATCGCGGTCTTAAGAAAGAAACATTACAAATGTGAATCCGTTGCAAGTGTAAGTGGCACATAAAGTGTTATTCAAAGAAACGACAAAAAAAGAAAGAAAAATTCTAAAAAATTGCAATTCCAGGAATTTCTTTAAAATGGAGAAGAATGAAGAATTTAACGAGCCCTACATTCATAATTAAGGGAGAGCTTTAAAGGCGTCAGGTTAGGTTTGGTTTGTTTAAATCCTACTATTCCTTTAAGGTTCATTCGGATCGTTGCATGGTATGACTTTAAGTTCCTTCTCAGCGTTGGTATCTTCTTGGATTTCACGTTTCCATGTATGACCTGGGAGACTGCTTTACATTCAAGCGCTCACTGGGTCATTCTTAATTCTTGCAGAGAACTAGTATAGCTTTCTAGCTGCCTAGTGTAGCTGTATAGCTGTCTAGCTGGCTAGTATAGTTCTCTAGATGATACTAGCTGACTAGTAAAGCTAGAATGGCTGGCTAGTATAGCTAGAATGGCTGGCTAATTTGCTAGCTGGCTAGTATAGTTGACTAGCTCGCTGTTTCTTTCAATATCCTTCTAAAGGACTTATTTAGGAAGCCCGTGATCGTGGTCTTTCTAGAGAGAATTAAATCAACAGCGAGCGACTTCGCTGCACGCATTAGTTAACATCTAGCGGGTGCTAGAATGCCATCCAGGAGGGGCAACGAGGAGGCTGTGTGTCAACTTGGATACAGCAAGACAAGGATCGTCCTGGAGGTCGCCACGTTGACCACAGTCAGAAACTTTACCTTGTTTGCATGCGTCCCACCTTCCCTGTGGCAGCAAATGATGGCAAAGGAAAGTATATGCTATCGACAAGTAGAGATCGTGATTCTCAGATTACGGCCGATAACTATACTTTTGATACAGTCAAGGAATTTATTTAGCTTGGCTCCGCCGTTACCACCAAAAATGATGTCAGTCTGGAGAAGATCAAGCGAAGGATCACTCTTGCCAACAGGCTCTACTATGGTCTCAATAGACGATTGAGTAGCAGAGACCTCCCTCGTACGACAAAACTAATACTCTACACGACGCTCATCCTCCCCGTGCTTCTTTATGGCGCAGAGGCATGGACCCTATTAAGTACTGATGCAGCAGCCTTGAGAGTATTCGAGAGAAAAGTACTACGTAAGATCTTCGGTCCAGTACGAGTTGGCGATGATCTCCGCATCCGATCCAACAGTGAGCTGTTGAGCTCCTTAACGACCTAGACGTTGTGCAGCGTATTAATATTCAACTGCTGCGCTGGCTCGGCCATGTCGTTTGAATGGAGAAGAATGCTCCGGCGAGACGGGTATTTGATGCGGGGATCTGTGGAAGTCGGCGAAGAGGACGACCTTGTATCCGTTGGAAAGACCAAACCGAGGAAGCCCTGTCATCGATTGGTGTGACCAACTGGCGTAGGCGCGCAAGAAGCAGAGGCGTCTGGAAGGACGTGTTGCTGCAGGCCGAAATCCGTTAATCGGGTTGTTATGGTCAATTAAGTAGGTAAGAAGTAAGTACTATGTTTCTTTCAATACCTCTCTAAATGATTTATTTAGGAAGTCCGTATCCCCTGTTCCTTTAAACAGAGTGGAATCAACAGCGAGCATCATAAGAAAGTCGGCCAGTTTCACCTCTTGAGAAAGTATAGCAAATTTCTTCACCACTTTCACCATCCAATTCAACAACCAAATACATTAGCACTGTATTGTTTCTTAGGGCATTGCATGGGCGTTAGGAAATGGGTTTTTCGAGGAAGGAAAAATTGTTTCCGTAATGCATTATGAAATCTAATGGCCGCAAACGAATGTGCTGTAAGAGACAGAGAAGTTGGACGTAAAAAACAGTTGATTTTAGGGAGCAAGCCCACGAATATATTTCGTTGACATAAAGTTTAACACAGGGAAAATTAAACCACTTCCGATGGTTCAAGCACTTAGAAGCCTTAAAAATTTCCTTTGAGTCAATGACCGATACATGACAGTTGTATGCTAATTTTGATCGAACAGAAGTGGCTTAAGTTGTCAAGAGATCAGACCACGTGAAGTCTTCTTGTTTTGGTTTCTACAATATTTTCAATTTGCTTCACACTTCACTTAAGTATTAAAAGTTGCAACAAATCCAAATCAACCCGATTGTCAATGTAGCGCCCACTTTTGCACCAAGGAAAGAGAGAGGGTTAAAGGGCAATAAACAAGAACGAGTGATAGTGGAAAGAGGTGGTGAAAATAAAAAAACGGCATTGTAAACTTTTAGTAGAAAATAATAAATGCTGGCATACAATATAAATGTTGATTTTAATACGAACAATTTCTTAAAATGTTTCGTACACTTTGGATACATTCTTACATGCCCGTGGAAAAGTATTGCAAGCTGGTAAGGGAAGAGTGAGGAAAAATGAAAAACAAAAAAAAAAAAAGAAGAATATGAAAAGCCGTTTTTCGTAAAAGAAAAATATTAAAAAATTATTATTATTTCAGGCTGCAACAGCTGAGAACCCATTTAAGATTGGTTTTATAAGAAACCCATGTACAGATACACATACAGAAAGAATGGCAAACATGTTGGTATAGCATTAAGCCTAAAATAAAGGAACAGGGATATTAACGATATTTGTTTGTTGTTGTTGCCGGCTTAAACAACTTAAACCGAAGCTGCTTTATTTATATGACGTATGGTGTCTTTGGCATGCAAAATGAACTGAAGGAACACTTTCTTAAAGAAAATGTTTTCACGTTTTTTTATCGCATTTTCTTATTTGCCGTGATGTTTTGTGGAAGGCCTAGTGGACTTTGTGCAAGAAAAACAATTAAAATGTTTATTTGCATTGTATTGCATTGCAGTTGTTGTTGTTGTTGCAACAACTCAAACATTCTCCATAAACATTTATTTCATTTAAATATGCTGCAATGCTAAGGGGAGAGGAGGGATGGAGAGTGTTTACAACAATAAAAATTTATGTTTTGCAACCGTGCAACATGAGGCTTAAAATTCTTTTTTGAAAATTTGTTTTCAAGAAATTAACCCTGTAAGCTCTGTGCAGAGGCTGAAGGGAACTTCTAGACTCTACCGCTAGCCACTCATTCGTTTGGGCAAAGCAATCAAGAAAGTGCTTTCCGAAAAAGCCTAGGAAAAGGAATTTGCTTTCCCTTGTGATAAAAAATAGCCACACGATTGCTTTATACATACATACATATATAATTAGCCATTACAACCCTTCAGTCAGGATTACGGCCTAGCTTCTCACACCACTGATGATGTGTGCCTTAATTTTATACTTGAGTGGAGGGACCTACAGTTTAACGTCGACTCCCAACGACAGATTTTGAGAAACTTCTTCAAGGTAGGTTTATTTACTTTCAGAGTTTTTGCCAGAAATCTGCTGAGAGGAAGTCGATTGGGACTCGAACCTGGGCTTTACGTCTAATGAGCGAACACACTACCTACTACACTACGGCGACTACCACATACATACACATAATTGGTTATTAGAATCCTCTTAGTCAGGACTACAACCTAGCTTCTTACTGCACTTATGTTGTGTGTGTTAATTTTATACGTGAGTGGTGGGACCTACAGTTTGTCGATTTCGAACGACAGATTTTTCAGAAACTTTTTATGGCAATTTTTAATTACCAATGCCAAAATTATAAGGCGCCTTAAATTGATTGTATGGCCGTGGTCTAGTAGGTAGTGTGTTCGCTTATTAGACGTAAAAGATCATTGGTTATTACAACCCTTTTAGTCAGGATTGTAACCTAGCTGCTCTCATTACTTATGTTGAGTGCGTTAATTTTATCAATGAGTGGCGGGACCTACAGTTTAAAGTCAACTACGAACGACAGATTTCTTTAGAAACTTTTCATGGCAATTTTTTATTTACTCTCAGAGTTTTTTCCAAAAATCTGCTGAGAGGCAGGTTTCGCTTTGGTTGGAGATGTCTGACCAGGGGTTTGGACGGAGGCCTCATGCGTTAGAAGCCAACACACAACCTATTGGCCTAAGGTGAATTAGTTTGCAATTCACTCTGGTGGTTCTCAGATCCTGATTAAATCTCATCCATTCAACAATACAGGAGACTAGCCTGTGTTAATGTGGCTGGAAACGTTAAGCAGTTTTAAATTGGACCAACGAAGCCTTTAACTGACATATTTTTATGACATAAAAGGTATCAGGTACACATTTGCAGCTGAATCATAAGCATCATATGAACGAAATACAAAAGCTGATCCATAGCATCATGAATTTCAGGATGTGCACAAAAATTTGACGTGGATAACTTCTAAACCCGCTAAAGGATTAATTTAACGGCTTTATGTATTAAGACATTCCCGTTACCCTAAGAAGAAAGAAGATCTTTTAGTATGAACACAGTGTTGGCAATAAAACATGTTTGTTGAGAGCAAAATAAATTCAAATAATGAGAGCCCAACGTTAAGTTTCTTTTGCTCTTTTATCAAGGAAAAGTATTCTTAACAGAGAATGCAAAACTTAAGTGTAAGGCAGGCAGGATTAATAAAATTTCATGAGAAGGAGGGGAAATAATTTTTCTTGCATGATATGCTTTAAGTTTCCATTGATTAGTTAGGAAAAAAGAAAAGAAATCCTTCTGTTTAACTGCTTAAATTCATTGAAAATTAAATATTCACAGATGAAAAATATGAGAATAAAAATCATCATCAATATCATGACAAAGTCATTTTAAAGCAAATATTTGCTGCATGCAACGCCATCCATTCAACCAACCACTTTGCTTGGCATAAGAACTAATGGAGTTGTAAAGCAGTGGTAAAAATCAAATGTAAGACAGAGAGTAAGACAGTACAGCAAGGAGGGGGGGGGGAGCGGTATAGTATAATTCCAATATCAATAACAGTTTAAAGTTAAGCACAGATGCAGTCTTTCTAAGCACATGCAGTCAGTTGCTAACGTCTGTCACCCTTTCTTCTTAAAGATTTCTCTGTTACTACTACTGGCTTCAGTTTGATAGCAAGCGAGCAAGCAACCGACCGACCAACCAGTATGTCAGTCACCATTAATCGAGGAAATGCATTTTTCAAGTGGATTTCAGTTCCTTTTTTTCTTCTTCTTCTTCTGTTGTTGTTTTTTGATTATCCCTGCTTATGCTGGCAAAAGAAAAAAGCTCAGCATGTTTAAGTTTTATTTAGAAGGGGGCGGGTTTTTTTTTGTCGCTTTTCATTCAAAAGCTTTATCGGTGGTAAGAAATTGTAAAACATGTGACAGTGCGGCAGACTGTCATTTGGCTGCATTTGTTTGAATGTTTGAATGTTCATTTCATGTTTAAAGCAAACAAATGAAGTGTCCTTGTTGGGTTAGTGGTTCGGGGTATTGTTGTCCTTTTGTTTCTTCCATTTTTTTTCTCTGAAATATTTTGCTCCACATACACTTGCTTGGTGATATTTTATGCATATCGAGCGCAAAATACAATATTTTTTAAGTGTTTTAATGGATTTCTTCTTGGCTGGCATATTCAAAGGATTTCCTTTAGGCATGTCTAAGAATTGCAAGGAAAAAAAAACAAAAAAAGGATTGCGTTTGCAATAATACAAGGGTGCGATAACTAACAATGAACTTTGCATTCACAGAGTTCAGTTGAAAATATTAAATTTTTAATGAAAAATTTACCCAAAAAAAAAAACATGTTAAAATTCATCAAATTCATGATGCCTCCTGAACAGTTTTTGTATTTCGTTCATATGATGCATATGATTCAGCTGCATTGCGTACCTAATACCTTTTATTTTGTAAAAATATGTCAGATTCAGTTCAAGACTTCTTTGTTCCAAATTATGTTTGTTTAACGTTATCAGGGATACAGCCTAATCTCCTGTATGATTTGCTGAATAAGTATTAATCAGGACCTAAGGATCTGATAACCACCAGAATGAATTGCAAACTAATTCACCTCAGTCCAGTAGATAATGTATTGATTTATTAGACATCAGGCCACGGGTCAAACCACCTATCAAACATCTCCAACAGAAAGGAAATAAAAAAATATTTCTTCGGCAACTGCCTCTCAAGAGATTTCTGGCAAAAACTCTGAAAGTAAATAAAAAATTACAATGAAAAAGTTTCTCAAAAATCTTTCGTTCGAAATCGAATTTAAACTGTAGGTCCTATCACTCATGCATAAAATTAACACACACACAACATAAGTGGTGTGAGAAGCTAGGTTGTAGTCCTGACTAAAAGGGTTGTAATAACCAAAAATTGTATGAACTTCACATCGCCACGATGGATAATGCTTTTCGAATCCGATCAAGTATTCAATGTAACCTTGTTTGCCGATCATTTACGTCTCAAGTTGGATTGCCATTGAAATACAGTCATACAGGAATCGTGAGGTTAGATGTTATCACACAGGAGTACAAAAACTTTCTAAAGGCCCCTTCTGATAGCTATTTCTCAAATGCTTCTTTCAAATGGTCGAGTTGCCAATAGAAGAATTTAGAATTAGTTAGTTAGAATTATGGTCGTCGCCGTAGTCTAGTAGGTAGTGTATTCGCTTATTAGACGTAAAGCCAGGGTTCGAGCCCCAGACCAGACATCAAAACAAAGTATGAAAAAAAATTTCTTCGGCGACTTCCTCTCAGTAGATTTCTGTCAAAAACTCTGAGAGTAAATAAACCTACCATGAAAAAGCTTCTCGTCAACGTTAAACTGTAGGTCCCGCCACTCAAGTATATAAAATTAAGGCATACAACATGAAAAGGTGTGAGAAGCTAAGCCGTAATCCTAACTGAAGGATTGTAATGGCCAATTATGTATGTATGTAAGTTATAGCAACTCATAATGGATAATTGATTCCAATTCCACTTATTTTTTTGGAGACAATGCCTACCTTGAATACGAAGAGTGCTGTAGGATGCGTAGCTAAAAAAATCGCCATTCAAGTACAATCAATTTAAGGCGCCTTATAAAGCATTGGTAAATAAAATTGCCATGAAAAAGTTTCTCAAGACAAATCTGTAGTTTGAAGTCAATTTTAAACTATAGGTCCCGTTACTCATATATGAAAAATAAACACATACAACATAGGTGATGTGAGAAACTAGGTTGTAATCCTAACTAAAAGAGTTTTAATGCGTGTAGCTCATCTTACTTAGTTATTAGATAACGAGCTTTAAGGCTGGCTTTCAGTTTGATTTTAAGGCAGTCACGCTTTAAATGCAAAGCCCTGATTGGACCACTTGTTGCTAAGTTCCAAGCCAGCGTTTCATATGGGTTAGAAGGCGTTGCTTTATGGTGTTTGCTTTGATATAACAAGTCTGCTACTGTCTGCTTAAGCGTTAATATTTTATTAATCTAATCCTAGAAAAATAAGAATCTTTATTGATTATTTTTAGTATCGTCACATGTCGCGAATCTTCTGTTTATATTGAACAGATTTACACAGAAAATTTCTAATGAATCCAACGAATTAGTTTTAAAATCCCTGCTGAATATTAAAGCCTGGAAAGGAAATATTTTGAAATATTTTTTTACCTCCATAAATAGACATCCAATATATTTTACCGTTAATGTTAAAACTTTCAATATTTCCGACTGTATTTCATTAATAATTCTTCTTCTTCTTCTTTTTTATGCTTAAATAACAATTTTCACACCCTTTTTCTTATGTTTTAATAAATTTTCTTCATAATTACTAACGAGCATATGTACTCAATATTTCTTCTACTCTATTTCTCCATCTCTCTTTCCTCTATCTGCAGCCTAAAAATAACAATTAAAATCTAAAAATTATATTTAAAAGGATGCCTATTGGCATTAATATCCTCTTAAATTTTTTCATTGCGTAGGTATGTGTGTCTGTGTATATGTATGGGTGCATTAATAATAATTTTTTTCAAATAATTTCTCTTCTGCTTTTTCCTTCTTCCTTCAATATGTATTTCCTTTGCCGTTTGAGTTCCTTAACATTTTAATAGAGTTTCACTTCCTGACATTTTACTATACTGCTTCCCCTTTTAGAAAACTTCAAATTTATTATTATTGTTGTAGCTGTTGTTGTTGTTTTATTTGTAACAAAGTAGGATTTGAATTACAAACAGCCGGTTGTCATAAAATTTATTGAATTTTAGATTTTCGAAATAATTTTTAATGATGATTTCGAAATGCTAAGGCATAAGGCAAAAGGCATACAAATGGATGGAAGCCATTTAAGTTTTAATTAAATATTAATTAATTTAATTATAATTTATGTGTGTTATTTTGTGCTTAACTCCTTGAATATATGTATGGTGGATGGATGGATGTTGAAAACATTTAAGGGAAATACGAAGACCATATTTATTAATGAAATTGGTTTTCACATTACATTTGAAATCGTCAAATAAATGGCAACATTGATAAGATTTTCATGTACTCTATACTTCCATTCAGTATATATAATGTTACGTTTTTTACCCTTTTAAAAACATTTAAAATATGAGCTCATAGATTTCAAATAAAATAAAACAAAATTTGTATTTAGTTTTAATTAGAATTCTTTATTATTCGCACAATTCAGTGTGCCATTGTTCACAACTTGATGTATACAACAACAATTGCTTTGTTTGTTATTCCTCTCTTTGCACCCTTTGCATAAACAATAACAATTACTAGATAATTGTTCGACAGATCTTTGGAACGGAGATATTCAAACCACGATTATTCTGCAAACCTCGTCTTAACACAAGACTGACTGAACTTTTACCGACTCGTTGGCTGCTTTGCCTTGCCTTTTATATGGCAACGTAAACAGTCAGATGAATGCTCTTTAAGGCGAATGTTCGTGGCTTAGCCTTCTCAAGATCTCTATAAATGTAAACATCATTGTTTCATTATTGGTGTTTGTGAATTTTGTTTACATTTATTCTTATAGTGTTTGTTGTTGTATTTTTGTTTACTTGTTTATCATTTTTTTGCTGGTGTTTGTTGTCATATTACGCATTGCGATAATTTGTAAACAAGTTCATTGAAATCTGCTGAGAGTGAGTCACTGAGGAAATAGCTGTGTTAGATCATCAAAGAAAGTCTGATAAGTGGACGTTGATAGATAAAGTGGACAAATTTTTTAATCTTCAATCGACATACAACCTCTTCAGAAGTAATTTGCAGGTAAGTGAAGTATTTTTGCTTGCCTATCCCTTACGCAATGATCCGTGAGAGTAGCTTCAGTTACTGAGATGTTCCCACGAACCAATTAGGTCATGTCAGAATATCAATTTTCCCTGCTCGAAATTCAACTGTGCAAGCTCCTGTCCTGGCTTGGTTCAGACAAGTTGTAATCAATTTCACGTCAGATAGGTTACAGCAATACCTAGAGACCATAAAGTGCCCGCATAACAGAGAGTTAGTTTGTGTCGTAACAAGTTCTGCATTTTATTTGCTAAGTAATCAGGATGGCAGCTAATTAATGAGTAGGTCGTCAATTGATCATTTGCTTTATAAAGCGGCTTCACATTGCAAAACTTTCATTCTTCTCGTGCTTCATTATGGCACTGAGACATGGACACTATCAAGCGTTGATGCAGCAGCCTTGATTCGAGAGAAAAGTCATACGTAAGTGCGAAGTCCTACAGTCTAGTGCGAATTGGCGATGATTTCTGCATTCGATCTAACAATGAGCTCCTTAACGACATGGACATTGCTTAGCATATTAACATCCAGCGTTTGCGTTAGCTCGGCCATGTCGTTCGAATAGAGGAGGGTGCTCCGCATAGATGGGTATTTGAAAGGAAGCCGGCGAAGTGGACGACCTTGTTTGCGCGTAGGAAGGACCAAATCGAGGAGGCCCTCTCATCGATTGCTGTGAGCAACTAACGCAAGCGTCTAAGAAGCAGATATTGCCTGAAAGCATAGGTTAAGAAAAGGCCGAAATCCGTTAGTCGGTTTGTTAAGTGCAAATTAAGTAAGAAAGTACGACCACAAGCAGACAACTCTATATGTGTGATTAGGTTTGATAAACAACGTCTAATGATTTCAGCAAACCATATTAGGACAAGGTGCTCGTTATGTATCAACTGCTGTACTACAGTGAAAGCTATTTGGGGAGCGCCTTTAGCAAGGCGCTACTTTTTCAGTTAAGAGGTGGCAAATTCACATCCCTCGTATATGCAAATAAAAACTGTTGTAGCCTACAACAATACACATTTCAATACCGATAATTTGTTCTGATTTCCATGCAATTTATGACAGTTTTTTTTTTGTTGTTGTTGAGAAAGCTTAGCTAAAAAATTATGAAAAGCAAATGAATTTGGCCTGAAGGCATTTAGAAACCATCATCAATAGCTTGTATGAGGATTTTCAATATCAAATATCCTTCCTTACATGTGTGCCTAACAAGGAATTGTGAAAATGTTCTGTAAGAGAGAAGTCACACTAACTGCTGTTGTCACAGAGAAAACTTATGATTTCTTTGCCTACCACCATAATATATGTAACGTGCCTTGTCATAAAATGTGTCATCTTATCGGGTGTTTTTATATCTTTTGTGCTGTTGCTGTTGAAATATTAAAACATTTTTTTGCGTTTATGGGGGCCCTTCAAAAGGAGGTGGGGATGGGCGGAGTGTGTGTCATGTGTTGGAATTTAAAAATAAAATTTTAATTCTCTTTAATAAATTTAAGTAAAGTTTTTATCATTTTTATTCAAAATTGTGTTACAATTTGTTATTCCTTTTTGAAATCCTATTATTTCGATTGATTTACCACTTTGGAGAAATACAAGTCCTTTGAAAGGATTGTTGATGTTGTCAATGCCTGTTCCTTAAATATTTGTTTGTTTTTCTTGTTGTTTTTTCAATTGTTTTACTTCGATTTATCAAATTTGGAAAATAATTTCTTATTGTTTTTATTTTATTTCCAAATTTCTATGTCCTTTTGCCAGACATTGACCACAATTAGATAAATAATGTCTCCAGTCTTTTGTTTACCGTAACAATATATACAAATACAAGGATCACAATATAGAAAAAGAGTCCTTTTTGCCTAACAGACTGATGGATATTTACATATAGAATTATTTCAAGTAAATGAACAGCAACAACAAGAGCAACAGCAATAAGACCAGTTTACCTAATGTTTATTGGGTACTTTTCTTACCAACAACAATTACAATTACAAAGACCACAAAATTGGGTTTTTGTGTAGATGCAACAAAATAATTATTTTCCACAAACATGCATCCACCCTCGCATACACACACATTCTGTTGTAGAAATTATTGTCTAAAGCCAGCATAAAAATGAAGAAGAGAATAATGGTTGTATGGATGGATGGATGGATGGATGGATGGATGGATGGATGGATGGTTGGTTGGCTAACTGAATGGACAATTAAACTTAAGAATAGATACTGGTTTTTATTTAAAATTTAATATTCATTCTATTAAATATTAATTTAAAAAGATATTCTTAAAAAAAATTGTAAAATGTATGCATTTTATTAAACGCATCTAATGCAAGAATTATTTACGAGGGTGCATCAATAAGTCTGTGAATTTTTAAATTTCCTGTCTCTTAACTGAAGGGACATCAGTCCAGGGCTTAATGTGAATATCGTCACGATGGCGTAACCCACGGTGCTCAAAGCATAGGTGGCTACAATGCATCTACCAACGCATATACCAATTGCGCAATGATGCAAACACATGGTATTCATAAGCATATCATGCTTATCCCTCGATTTGGGTTCAAACCACGTTGCTCCAACAAGATGTCCTCACATTGCTGAGCAGAGACTAGTCTCTGGGACTCCTGACAACCTTGGTATTAGAGATAAGCCTACGGTTAGACCTCGCAGTCCAGTCTGAACTCAAAATGGTTTGGGACTGGTGCTCCAATAACTGAAGGCCAACTGTCAGTTGAATTCTGTCCAGATGTGTATATACTTCGTTTTTCAGTTCACGTTTAACAGCCATTGATAGCAGCTTAGCCAATGATTTAAGGAAATCATTAAAATTCGTGAACTCATTGAGAATTATTTTTTGTTAAAAAAATATTTGCAGTTACCTTCAGTAAGAATTACGACCTAGCTTCTTACACCACATATGGTGAGTGTGTTAAGTTTTATACATGAGTGGCGGGGTCTACAGTTTAAAGTTGATTCCGAATGACAGATTTTTGAGCAACTTTTTCATGGCAATTTTATTAACTCTCAGTGTTTTTGTCAGAAATCTGCTGAGAGGCAGTACAAGGGCTCAGTAGTTTGAAAATTCAATAATCACTGAAGGGTCCTCTGATATGATCTGAAGAACTAGTCTACACGGACTGCTCTAAGCTTGACAATAAGAGAATATGTGGAATTTTCTCCAAAGAAATTAATTTCGCTGACTGTTACATTGTATTTCACGCCGAGGTAATGACTATAAATCACGCTGCGGAACTGATCGTAAGTATGTCATATCCAACTATCAGGTCTTCCAACAGGGACTACCGAAATTTGACCGCTGATAAAGGCCATCCGTTAAATTAGTTGTCATTTATTCAGTTTGTTTTTTTCAAATCACCATTGACGACCATAGACAACTTTGGTGCAACTGACCCTTATTTTGATCGAAAAACCATCTTAAGGGATGAGGCCCATTTTCCCGTTTGAATGGTTACGTGAACAAAGAAAATTATTGAATTTAGGACGATACCAATCTCTATGAGATCCAAGAGCATCTAATGCAACTCGAAAAACAGACTTTTTGATGCGGATTTTAATTTGGATTGGAGAGCCGCTTTGCCCAGTTCATCACTGTTAACAGCAAGTACTTCTTTTAAGCTGATGAAAAACTTAACTGTATAGCCAGATTGATCATACCTAAATTGAATTGACAACTGCTTAAATTATATCGTATCTATTCCCACGGCTTATTGCCTTATGTATAGCCTAGAGATTGGAGAGCACTGTCGATTTTATTTGCCAATGTCATTCGCTCGCTTTGGCTCTATGTAGACTTCTTTCGTTGATAGTCCAATGGAGTTATCGCTGACAGGTTGATTTTTAGCTTAATCCAAAGAGAGATGTGCTTTCAATGCAAAATCTTGATGATAATTGTCAAGATTATTTGATCAGGATTTGTCAGTTAATTTAGAAAAATTATCTTATGGTTTTAAAACCATATCGCTATGTATGCTTTAGACACACGTACATACATATATACATAATTGGTCCCCACAACCCATAAGTCAGGAGTACGACCTATTTTCTACCACCACTAATATTGTGTTTGTTAATTTTATATATGAGTTCACGCCAAGGTATTTCGAGGAGAATAGGTGTCCTATAGATTTCCTTTGGATTTCGCTCAATCCTTCAACATCATATTTCTCACAAGATATTTTAATGAGCTTAGGAGGTTCACTATAGAAATGGAACTTCTTCCATAATCCCATCCGATGGTAGAAGATTGATAGTTGAAATCCTGGTGGATTATAGGCGAAATTGTATATCGATTTGATAAAAAATCATTAAGTAGCTTGTAGGATAGGTTTGTTTTTGTGACTGAAGATTGAAGGCTTGTGTTTAGAAATACTAGTCGAATTCTAGGAAATTCTAGTTTGGATGACAGTTGTTCGAGTGGTCACTGAAATGTAATGTTTAACTGAGAAGGCTTAGTAGATATAAGCAGTCTTTTACATTCATTTTCTATTTACCGATTAAACTTATTATCGTTTGTACTCCAAGATCCATAGAGTCCGGTTTTACCATGCATATATTGAAGACCGCAGGCTGCAATGATTTAATGTAACAATGGGTGAGGGAATTGTGAAAATATTGATGAAAAGACCTTTTGAGAAATTGAATCAATAAAATTAAAAATGCTTTTCATTTCGTGGAGAAAAACCTGTCATTATTACAAAATGCTACCGCTGCTACCACTGCAGCTGTTCTCATTGACAGATTCTTCAATTTGAAAAATACAATTTTCATTTACAAGTACCCAACACACACATAAATAAACGTTTTTAAATATATGGCAGCAGCTCATAAAAATCAAAATCTCATTTTCATACACACACACATACACCCATATGTACCCATTTATATCACTCTTCTCTTTCAACGCCTTGCACGTCTCTGGCAAAAACACAATTTAAACGTTTGCGTTTTTAATTACAAAAACAGGTTTGTAGGTTTTTATGATTATGATTTTCACATTATGAAAATTACTTGGTTTCTCTCGCATACACATACATACTTATACATTTACACACTTTCTCTCTGTGTGTCACTTATATAAAAACATTATTTTAATATAGATTGTGTGTGTATGGTGTATGGTGTTTGTGTGTGTGTGTTAAAGCAGAAGTTATTAATACAGGAGTAGAAAGTTTTAATTGCTTTTGCAATTATTTTTGATTTTTATGACAACAAATAACATCATAAAGTGTAAACAGAAATGGGGGGTTCAGAGCTCATTATGAGTTAGTAAAGGCAGGTTAATCAAATCAGAACTCCAATAGCTTAGTTCATAAGGCATCTTACTATTCTATTCTTATTATTACGAAGGCTTTGCAAACATCGAACGAATTAGTGTGTAGACGCGGCAAAGCCTAGGTTATGTGGATAGTGCCACCAAAATTTTTCTTTTTTGCAACAGAAATCAGATGCCCATTCACAACGCCCTAAATATGCTGATGAGAGATGCTCAAGACAACAGGTTCTGCATGCTGATTTTGATGGGATTTTTCTCGTCAGTTAAGTCATCAGGCAAACTTAACACATACTGGACTATGCGTACATTGAAGGGAATTTTGAAAAGGTTACTGCATCATAGAAAATTTAATGTTAGAAGTACTTGTTGGTGTGTGGTTGCAATTAGAAAATTGTAGTCATTTGAATGAAGATACCGTAACCACCAATTCAGAGTCCTGTAGCCACATGATTATCGACTTCTATTCGTACTCAGTAAGAGATTTGTCAGCAGCCAAGAAATACCTTTGCTTAATAGGTGTCCCAATGGAAGAGTGTTCTTGCTCTAGCAAATTCATTAGCTACACATTTAGTAGGGATTCCCTTGAACAGATTCCTTTGAACAGAACCCATATAAATCTGACGCATGACTGCTATGATAGGCTTTGAACGAAAGCCCTTCATATGCCAACCAGCTTAGACCTGATGGTTGTACCCGAAAGAAATTTGTTTAATAGTTGGCTGTTAGAAAGGATAGCAGAGCAAGAGGGAACAGTAGGTGATCCCATATTCTAGTTTTACAGTGTGATTTATAGTTAGGAAGGCGGGGATTTTATCCTAAGAGTCTTTCGAAAAAGTTCCACAGCCTATCTGAAATATAGAAAAGTCCCTGTAGACTTTTACAGAATCTCCAAGGCAGACCAGATCAAAGGATCAGACTTCGTCGCTTGAAATTAAAGTATGAAAACTCGTATAAATACTGGGTTTAGAAGAATTTCGCTTATAGTATGGAGAGTATCCTCAATTAGGAAAGAGGAGTACAAAAAAGGAGCAATGTGCCAGCGTAACAGAATCAAGTCGCATTGTGTCAAATAATCTGTATAGAAGGCAGTAGGTAACGTTTTACCCTTCAAGTCAGGATTACAACCTAGCTTCTTACACCACCCTTGTTGTGTGTTTAAATTTTATACATGAGTACCGGAATCTACAGTTTAACGTAAAATTTTTCGAGAAACTTTTCATGGCAATTTTATTTTATTCTCCGAGTTTTTGTAGAAGGCTGCTGAGAAGAAATTTTTAGTACCATTCGCTTACTTTCAATAGCAAACGTTTCTTGCGTTAAAAATGTCTTCGAAATTCCTTACATTTTCAAAATCTTCAATTCTTTCAATTCGAAATTTATTTCCGTCTCATAAATGACAAGCGTTACGAAAGCCTCAGTAATAGAACTATGTTATCTTGTTATTGTTGTTGTTGTTGTAATTTTCAATCCATGACATTTGTTAGTTCATTTATTTATTGTATTGTTACTGATTTAATGTCCATTATTTATCCAACAATAGCAGGCTGCTCATACTTTTGACTCATGTCTCCTCATCACAGCATTTTATCGTTCACTGTATTCATTTCCCTTCAATACTCTGCTCATTTATTTAAATTGTTTGGTCTTGATGGGTTTCTCTCCGCCTTCAAAACAATCTTTATGGTGTCAATTGGAAAACATTATTATTATGTTACAATAACAGCAACAACAACAAGGTCAACCCTTTTTTTCTTTGTACTAAACTTTACTCTTCAAATCTGCCAAACTTTCTCCACCTTCTGCTCTACAGGCTTTCTCTTTCCTTTTAATGCAAACGAAATGATGTAACAGTTAGGAAGTCACAGCAAACGAAAATTTCTGATAATAAATGACATGCAATCATCAGTCCTTCACTGTGTACGTCCTTCTGGCAGTCAGTCATAATAACCCTTACAGTAATATGTATTTGCATGCCACCATTAAGAGAGCGAGCTTAATACAAACAAATAAAAACTAATGAAATGACATTAAAAGAGGAAATCATATTGGGGGTCACATGTCACATGTGTGGTAGTAACAAAGGGGGGGGGGCATTGAATTCAAAACACCGGAAGTGTAAACTTAAACTAAAACCGTTATAATTGTCAAACATTATTCAAAAATAACATGACCATAGGAGTCATGGTAACAATGAAAGTGCGGGAGATAGAGCAAAAAAAAAAAAATGCAAAGAGTGCTAAATGAAGTGCAGAATGTAAGTTATCGATACAATCAATGATAAAAAAACTAAGTAAAAATACAAGGAAATCCATTTGAAAATTAAATTTAAAATTGAAAAGAGAAAAATCACTTTTATTTGAACTCCAAAAGAGTTTTTAGAGCATGAAGGCCTATTTATCAAATTATAAACGTTTAACAAAAATATTTAAATAATCACGTTTAAAATACACGAAATAAATTAAAGAAAAGTGTGTTGTAGTTTTGCAACAAGAGGCCTATTTATATACTGGGTTAAAATCCTATGGATCAGTAAAATTTTCCATAGAAACGTCTTAACTTTGAAGCATTTTGTCTAAACAAACCTCAGTTAGAGTTGGGCAAGATACAGAAACTGGCATGTGTTGGTATAGGCTAGCAATGAGAATCCAATCAAGATCCGCCCAAACGATATTAGCGTGTGTTGGCATAACAATCTGTCCTACAGCAGTGCTGGAAGGAGCGTTAGATTTGTCAGATCGTCTACAATGGCTAGCGACAATGCCTATTTAAATCATCATTCTATGGTGTCCTGTTAAGTAATCGGTTGCCACTGTCAAATTATTTCTGATTATTCTAATGCATGAGCGCATTTATTGCAATATCCCAAACCCATTTGGTTTGAGAAGAGTTTTTGCCTCTCTTTATCTTCCTTTTTGTTGAGAACATCTTTCCAAACATCCTCTTTTATCCTATAAAAGGGTTCTGGCCCCATCAGTCGCGTAGAAGCTTGCCCTCTTGCAAGTTCATCTGTAAGATCGTGACCAAGATATCGGACCCACATGATGTCGGACCCACCTTTTTTCTGTGTATCTATTTGATTCAGCTTCTATAGCTAGCCCCGTGTTACAAACAGTCAGGAGTACGATCTGTTGTGTGTGTTGATTTTATACATGAGTGGCGGCACCTATAGAGTTTTTGCCAGAAACCTGCTGTGAGGAAGTCGCCGACGAAATATTTGTTCATATTTCGTTTTGTTTGAGATGTCTCAGCTGATGTTTGAACTGTGGCCTCACGTCTAATAAGCCAACACACTACCTACTAGACCACGACTTACTATCTTCGATTTAACCTCATAAGAGCCAAGTATTCGAATAGCGGCCTTACTGTCAGATAGTATTGCTATGTCGTGTCTTTCGTACTTCTTATTCAAGGTACTTTTTCCGATGGCATAAACTTCCGCTCGAATGATAACTGCGAGTTTCTACATGGTCTCGGAATATTTCATTCTGGAACCAAAAACTTTTATTCGTGTTTCCAGGCGCGTTCTTGACTCTTCTGTAAGCTACAAAATAGTTTCTCTTTTCAAAAAATGTGTGTGTGTCTGGCTGCAAAACACTTCTCGAATTCATAGGGTCTATTGGTTCTGTCCAGGGGATACTTATGTAGGGATCTGTCAGTCAATCGGATCCTTAGGTTATGAACTACCCGAGTGAAACGAAGACTTTACTACGATATACGGCGGACTTAAATCTAACAAAGTTTTTAATGCCACTGTAGGACACACGCCAGTCTCTGTATTTTGCCTATCATTGGTTTTCTTAACAATTCCTGGGGCAAAGCTTATGTGGGAAACTTCGTAAATGAAGTAATTATTTCTCTAGGCGTACAACCTATCCTGGATTAATTTTTGCTGTCTCACTCAAACGGAAATATTGAAGCCCATCATGGTGATCAATTACCATATGCCTGGGTATTATTCTCCATTGGAAACTCTTATGGCGGCACAACATTTTCGAGTGTGGGCGTTCAAGCCCTTCGTCATATCCTGGTTCAACTGGGCGATGTATTACACAAAGACCGTCTGGTAGATAGCAGCTGCAAATTAATTTTGTTCATTCACTTGAATCAGAGGAATGATGTGTAGAAATCAGGGTATACATTTTAATCCACCCCTCGTATAACTTTTGAAAAGTGGAAGTTATTTAAAAAAATTAAATTTTTTAATACTTTTACCAGATAGTACTTCGCTACATGGAATTATAAATTAAAAGAGAGAAGAAAAACGAATAAAATTTCTGACTATAAAAATGGCAACGAAAAAAAGAAGAAAACAAGCGTAATAAAAACGCATAAAATGAAGAAATATTTAATGATACAAAAATATGTTAAAAGCACAACAACAACAACCAGAATTTATGCATGAAAACTAAACTCAAGTACTCTGTATTTCTCTCTCTCTCTCTCTCATACATCAGAATAAAAATATTCATAAAAAAAAGCTAACCAAACCCGCGTATACACTCTTCACAAATTTAATGTTGAATTATCCATCGTACCCTTAGACATACTCATATATGACACCTAAAGAGGAGTCTTCCCCTTGCAGCTTTCTTTGTTTACCTGAAAATTCAAAGGTTACAGGGAAAAGGAAACTAAAATAGAGACACATTGTCACACAATGTGACAGACAGAGTAGAAGCACAGTAAAAAAGAAAACCCAATCGCAAGCTCAAGGTGTCGTTATGCAGAGCAAATAAATTTTTATTTAGAAAGCCAAGAGATCATGTAAAAAGAAGAGGAAAAAAGAGCAAGATTTCCCCTTTACCTCTCTAAAAAAACAAAAACAACAACAAATGCAATAAATGATGACACAAATAAATTTCGAAGAGATTCAAACTGACAAACTCTTATCCAAACCTAGCTACCTACATAGCTACACCTACAGCCGTATAACCCTTTAGCAATCGAAAAAAAACAAACCAAAAGACCGCCACCTTACAACATATGGTCATAAAACAACAATAACAAGAAAACCAAACCAAAAAAAAAAAAGAACAAAATTATTTGGTTGTACAACCAATAAAACCAAAGGTATAGAGCCTCTAACCCAGCAAACATTTTTAAGGAAAATTAATTGGAATAACTCCTGCCAGCAAAGGTCGTCAAGCACCTCTGTTTTCATTGCAGTTCAACTTAGTTCTCAGCCAAGTATAGCTGTCATTTTGTGACTTCTGGCTGCCATAAGGGACTTCTTTACCATGAAGACATGAAATCCCAGTAGCTCATGTTGTGCTTCTCTAATCCCAGTTTGTAGCTCCAAGTAAGTCCATCCATTACAGCTTTTCAATCAAAATCAAAATCCAAATCATCTACAAGTCCAACTAACCGCTGTTGAAAGTTTTCTGCCAAGAAGTGAATAGTTTTAGTGACAGTAGTAGTCTAGAGTAAAGCCTATCCAATCCCACGGTTTTCTGCTCGTTCCATTATGGATGGATTCCTAGGCTAATGAGCGCTTTTCGCTGACTATGACTTTGGATCGAGATGTGTTTGATCCGAAATTGTCTATCAACTCCTTCGGGAAGTTTATTCCCAAAGCTATAATTTCCAATATTTTATCGCGCCCTATATTCTCTGCCTTTAAAATTCCTGTCTCGAACTTGCCTGTGTACCCCTTAGATGGCAAGAATCGAAAGTCCGTAAAAGCTTTACTCGCAAACGTTTACTACTTCACAATCATACCTTCTTTTCTTCTCCGAACACTGTAACGGTTAATTGAAGACCATATTGGGTTGCGTCCTAGATTCTTTACATTTAAAATTCTTGTCTTAAACTTGCCTGTATACCCCGTAGATGGAATGAATCTAAAGTTTAAACAATTTTACTCGCAAATGTTTAGGACTTCAGAATCAGACCTCTTTTCTTCATCAAACATTGTGACGGTTGATTGAAAACTATAACGAATGCAATTGTTTTGGGGAAAACAAATCCTAACATGTTTATCCAAGAGATAATTGTATTGAACCGGCATTTTAGTAAGCTATGTGGCCCTTCATTGTAAATATGATAATATGGGAGACATGTATACATCGGGAGTACTTTCAGAAGCATTACCCTCTTCATTGTGGAACCTGTTTACTAACAATCTACTCATGAAGCTGGTGGAAAACAGTTTCACAGTGGTGAGCTATCTCATCATGTAACATGAAATGCTCTTGGAGCGTCTCAATGCTGCTTTCGTAATCATGTCTAAGTGAATTGTATTTAACAGGCTGGCAGGTAGTTCACAGAAGACCAAATCTATGTTCTTCCAAGGAAATTTAAGATCCCGAGAATTATTTTTTCAAGAACTGGGGGAAATTGAACACTGCTTCTCTTTTGCAGTCATGTGCCTGGGGAATATTCTCCATTGCAAATTCTTATTTAGGCAGAAAACTTCCGTTAGGTTCTGGTTCGACAGGGGTGTAGTTGAACGGGTAATGTTGTATACATTGTACGTCTGGTAGATAGTGGCTGCAGCTTCTAAACGGGTGTTAGAAGGCAATCTACTTTTCTTATTACCTAAGGACACATCAACAAGAATATTTTAGGCAATACTAATTGCTTTCCTACCGAACTTCTTTAGCCCCACAAGCATGTATTCTTGAACTCGGTAAATTGAACAGCCTAGCAGATTCAATCATACTCTGCAATTATAGAACTTTATATCTCGGAATTGGTTGATTATATGATTTCTGATTATCTGAACACCGATGGCTAGAAGTTTGTTGGTAAATGCTGTTTCGGTGAGTATCGAGAACATGGATATGAGTAACTTATACAAAATCCCACATCACTTCGGGGTTTTGCAGATAGAAGTTATGACTTTCCATAGGGTGATTAAGTCAGTACATAGTGAAATATTCTCTGAGTATTGACAAATGATATATTTTGGGACAACTAAGCTGTGCCTTTCAAAGCTACTAGGGTCGCCTATTAAGATCTCCTTAATTTGGATCCCTAGGCATAGCGTTATACCCGTAATTTGTCTTGTAGATGTATTGGCCATAACGACTAACAGAATTAAAAATAATCACCCAAATGCTTATGGGGTTATTTGCGCTAGGAACTGTTTCCTTAAGTGTGTGTATGTGTGGGAGAGCATGAGAACGCATTTAAAGGTGAAAATATTTAATGTTTTTTGTTTTTCTGTTTTATTGTTTTTATTCTCCTTTTTTTGTTAATATTTTTCAATATGTTTTGTTGTTGTTGTTGTTGGTGTTATTGGTTTTGGTTGTTTGTTGTAAAACCCATATACGACGACTTATGAGCTTTACAGCTATTTGGACAGTTTTACGATGTGATTTTTGCACATCATATGTACGGTTCATATCTATAGAAGGCCAGAGTGACATGTAATTATTCATACAAGTAGCTAGGGAAAGCTAGGGAACCTAGGCAGTACATTTAATTTTTCTAAAGGACGACTGTAGGCTATAAAGCATCCTGTATTGATTTTTAAAGAGCCTGGTTTTTACCGTCACTTTTTATTATGTATTGTTGGAATAATTTCCTGTTACCCTATACGTGTATATTCATACACAACATATGAATTTCTTAACCTTTACAAACGAACGCACATTCAAATATTGGTTTTGTATCAGGCAAAAAAACTGTGTATCCCTTCATATGTAAGAAAGTTTTGCTCAAAATGTAAGGAATTTTCACCTGAAAAAAGAAGAAAGAAAAAGGAAAAATTGAAATAAAAACAAATTTAATATGTTGAAAATCCATTTCGTAAATGGAAAATGACGACAAGACGGTGATAAACTTTTCGCCAACAACATCGTAATACTCGTACCACATACATATACTACCCAGTCTATAGCACTTAAGCTGGCCAAACGGTTTAAGGATTTTGCAAGGGTAAAAGGGGGTTATTTGTTGATACAGATTATTACACGGGCATCATCATTTCTTCAGCTACAAAGGTATGCCAAGGTATGTTGGTCTTTTGGCTTCCTTTATCCTTACCACCACCACCACCACCATGGCTACTAGCCTGCTTGCCGCTGGTTTGATGATGAAGCTAAAGAAATAAATTTATTGGACTCAAGAGTACACGATTTCTAATAAGCTAAGATGTGATGTGATGTGTTGTGGCTGGCTGGCTGGCTGCTTGTTATTGCTATTTGAGACAACAACAACAACAGAAAGCAACATCTAAAGGAATTATGGGTATTACCGGTTGTAAAAGTGAAATGTTGCAGAAGATAGAAAGAAAAACCAATAAAGAGAGACACACACAAAATTAAAGGGTTCCTGGGTTCAAATTTCACTTTTTTTCTGTTGCCTTAAATTGGCCAACGAAATTGAAACGTAAAAGGTCATCATATTTGGCAAATAATGGTGATTATTTCTGAAAGTCAAATCGATTTTATTTTGGAAATAATTATGGCAGTAAAAATTTAAGAGAATTAAAATACAACGATAATATGACGGAAAATGTTTTCATATGTGGAGCAAATGTAATTGAAATACAATAGGATAGGCGGGCAAATATCAGACCCTTAAACTGATGAAATAAATGTAAGTTATCGATAATCTATCGGTTTAAATTTGAGCGATCGATTATTTCGAATCTGGCAATACTTATGCCATTCTATTCTATCACAAAATTCAGTAGATTATCTTCTTTGAATTGATTTACGCTTTGGTAACATTGGGATTTATTGCAAATTTATTTTCAAAACAAAGGCAATTTATCGAAAATTGTACGAGAATATCGCAGAGAAGGACCAAAACTGCCCGGTACACGTAAGTTTATTGCTAAAGTTCGTGTAAACTCACACATGTTCTTACAGAAGCCAATACATCCATTACGAGTGACTGTTTGATGCGGCTTGTGAAACGCAGGCTTCATTGCCTCATATCTCGTGGAAAGTGATTATGGCGCATTTCATTACGGAGGCAATTTAGAGACCTATCTTACCATGATAATCGATTTCTTTTTGTACCCGCTCTTCATGATATTGATGTGAACGACGTTTAATTTCAACAGGATGAGGCAACTTGCCTCGATTTATTGCATCAAAAGTTTGAAGGCCATTTAATTAGCCGAAATGGTGATGTCAATTGGATGCCAAAAAGCTGCGATTTGGTCGTGAGAATCTCTGTGGATGTGAATCAAACTTGATCGTTTGATTCGACCCCATTAGACTTATTCTTGTGTTGTTTTATTAAGTTGCAGATGTGTGCGAATAAGCCACAAACTACAGCAGTCCACAAAGGCAACAAAACCCATGTCATCTGTTAAATCAAATTCGTTATGGGCCAAAGTCGTGGAAAATTAGACATTTGGGATGGGATGAGCAATGATATTGTCTTCTACACATAATGACGTCAATAGGTCTTACAATAAATAAAAATATTCTGGACGCATGCGAAAGGCCAATACTTATTTATTTGCGTAGTTGGTTTTAACAACCTGTTAGTCGGGATTACAACCTAGCTTCTTACACCACTCATGTAGAGTGTGTAAGCTTCATAAATGTGTGTGGTGGTTTGAAGATCTCCGTTACAAAGATCTGCCGAACAATTGTCTAGTCATTTTTATTGTTTTTTGCAAAAGAGTGCAAAGAGGAATAACAAACAAGGCAAATGTTGTTGTTCACATCAAGTTGTGAACAGTGGCACACAGAATTGTGCGAATAATAAAGAATTCTAATTAAAACTAAACACAACAATGTAAAAACAAATGAATGAAGGTACATAAACTGGGTTTAGTTTCAAATCAAACTTAAAAGACAAAAGTTTTGATTAGATTTTGTGAAAAAAAAACAAAATTTGTTTTGTCAGTCTGGTTCACACTGATTTACATAGTTACGCCAGCTACAAGCAAAAATAAAATTCTCAATAATAAATCGTTTAAAAATATACACAAAAATAATTCAAAGTCGATCTCTGCTTTCGTAATTAATTTTAAACAACAGAAGCACAGATCTAGTGTGAGCTTAGAAGCAAATCAAAAACCCTTCTAAACTATAATTTCTATTTTAATTGATTTTTTAATTGATTCATCATTAAAATTTTAATGTGTGCTCGGTCAGTCATTATAATATAAATATTTTCATTAAAAAAATAATAAAAAAAAAAATTAAAAACACTTTCACTGATTAGCGAAACCAGTTTGTAAGCCGCTCTATAAAATTCCCACGCGATCCACACAGTTTTGTGAATAGGTAAACTGATAAGAAATGGAATTTGAATTCAAACGTTGAATTTTTAAATAAAAATAAAAAAACGAATGAAAAAAACAAGAATAGAATCATTCGATATTTTTTATGTCAAACAAAAAGAAAATAAAACAAAAATTAGATTAAAAAGGGGGTTGGTACATCGAACCCAAACGTGTATAGTAGACAAAGACTTCAAAGCTAAAAGGTTGTAAACATTTATTTTCAGGCAAGACATTGATTTCCTGCGCTGCACCTTGTATGCACTTAGGTATGTCCTTCTGGTTCCAAGAATATTTTTCGGTGATTAATTCTCATCTTCACATAATCTACATGTCCGGCTCAAGACAAGCCTCATTCTGATTGAGAGTAGCCTAAGAATGCCCAATTGGTTTGACTCGTTGCCTCTCTTTATCGTTAGCCATACTTTTCAAACATCCCCAAGACAACCCTTATTCTGAATAAGTGTAGCCTGGGAATACACTGCAATGTCAAAGGACTAGTCGCCAACCTCAGGTTATTCCTCGGTAGTCTGATGCAAGAGTCACATCTCCTCTTATTCGAATTTTCCAGCAAATCTCTTGATTGCTTTAAACCCAACTGGCTCAAAATGAGACTTTGCATTTCTTTATCTTCCCTTGCGTTAGGCATCCTTTTCCAAAAATCCACCACACTCCACAGAAAGATTTTGGCCACTTCAGCGGTGTAGAAACTCCGCTGTTCGCAAGCTCATCTGCTTGCTCATTGTCGAGAATTCCCACTAGAACTGGGATGTAGCTGAAGCAAACCTTATTTTGCTTAACCAGCTGATTCACGGACTGTCCCATTCTATCTTCGATTTAATCTTCTAAGAGCCAGATGCACGTATGGGGCTCTGACTGTCCGATAGTGTCCTGTCTTTTGCAGCTCTTATCCACATAGAATTGAGTACATCTTCCGATGGCATAAACTTCCTCTTGGAAGATACCCGCGAGTTTCCCCATGGTTCGGAATATTTCATTCTGCAACCAAAAACTCCTGCTACTGTTCCAAGATCCGATCTTAACCCCTCTGTATTTCACCAAATTGTCTTCGTTTTAAAAAAGTATGCCGCTTCCAGATTACCCCTTTCATTTTTGTTATTAAGCTTTGTTACGAAGTATTGCCCAAATGCATAGAGTCTACTGGTTCTGTCCAGGGGACAGTTGACGAGGAAGCAGTCACTCAATCGATTACTTAGATTGCGTGATCTCAAAACAAGAGAGAAGTAATAAGAACGTGGATATTACAACAATATAAGAACAATACGAATTGCACATAGAAAGACTAGACAAAAATGTAAAGAATTGCAATAACAAATCAACAGGAATGTTCTAGAAGTTGACAAAGCGAATATAAATAAACTATAAATAGAGCGAATCTACGAAAACTATCGGTTTTGAAGAGGCAAGAACGTAACAATATCTGCACGTAGATGTAAAAATTATATTTGTTTCATACTTTATAGGAAATTGACCACTGTGCTTAATAAATTTTTGCAAGGGACTGAAAGAGGCACTTTAAATATAATTTTTTATTATTTTTCATTTACAAAACCTTAATCATAACATTTATTCTATTGAAAACTAAGCTCTAAAACTTAATGTAATTAAATTTTTAAGAAATAATACTTAAGCTACAATTACAACAACAATCAAAGACCACATAGGATCCAAAGAATAAAAACTTCCCTTCCCTATGCTGATTTCAAATGGCAGGCTTAGAAAATGAATCTCTATTTCGTAGAAAATTTACTGTTTCGATTTCAAGGCCTTTTTAAGTACTCTCAATTTGGAATAGATGATATCCCAGTCCACAAAGCCACCTACAATATGGCGGACATTATTTTCGGTATCATCATAACCGGTGCGACCATGCAACATGCGTAAATTGTTGAATGCTAGAACATCTCCCGGTTCGGTTTTAAATCTCACCGATTGTTCATTAGCCAAACGCACAAAATGAGCATTGGCTCGATACCAGGGCACTACCTTATCCAGATCAATGGTGAAATGACTGTCACGTTGTGGTACACTGTGATTAATGCGTGTATAGCGGCCATCCTTGTCGATGCTGGAAAATATTTGATGATTTTTCATTACAATACAAGTACAAGTTAATAAAGTAAAGTTAAGTAAAGAAATCTCACTTGATAACTGGCATTCGAAGGATATTATGGAATAATCGGTCCTCATCTTGACCTATGTCACACCAGTCCACCAAAGTTTCTGTTAAAATTTTAAAATATTCCGGATGTTTTTCTTTCAATTGATCGGCAATATGAAAACCATCTGTCAAGAGATTCCAGCCGCCAGTCGATTGTGATTGTTCCAGGCAATGCAATATGGTAACACTGGGCTTGTATTCGTAGTATGGCAAGTCTGTGTGTAGCGGCAATGGGGCAGCAAGATATGAGTAGTTTTTGGCACCAGGACGTGATTTAACACTGAACTCTTCTCTGTAAGGAAAAAAAAATGAATTGAATATTGAGTTGTCGCGGAACTCTGCATACTTATAAAATTTTATTTAAAATGCGCAGAAGCAATCATGTGCACATGCGCGCATTCTTTTCTAACACAAGCCACGCTTCAAAATGCCTGCTTGCCTACTACGCTTTACACAAAGATGTGTCACAACGATTCTCTATTGTTTGTTTTAATTAAACAAATTCGTTTTTAAATTAATTTGTATGATAAAATCAAAAAAAAAATAAAAATAAACAAAGAAAAAGAAAGAAAGAGAAGTTAAAGAAATCGTTTTAGTAGGCCATTGATTGCTAGGAACCTGTTTCAAGTCATTGATTAATTAATTTGTTTTGACCAGAATTAATTTGTATATGAATTCGATGTTCTGTGAACTCACGTGCTATTAATCGATAAACAAATTGCTATTGAAATATTAGAAATAATTATTATTGTTTTTGGGAAATTACGTTTAAAAGTCTGCTGAACAGTGCATTAACCTAATAAATTTGGTCTTATGAAATATTTCCAGAAATATTATCACTTCACAATTGTTTAAATGATGAAATTCAAGGTTCAGGATAATACTATACATGCAACACTCGCTGCAGGTATCATTATCGATAAATTCCATGAAATAATAAAAAACGTCATCTCAGCGCGATACATACGTACCAGAGATCATCAATGAGTATTCGAAAAGAAAAGTAGATTCGAATCATACTCATAATTTCTGATACTTCTACGCATTAATACTTATTTTAATATCATACTCATACTATTCATATTCAAAGTTTGAAGTACTCATCGTATTCATGTTCATGAATTACACGGATTTCTTAGGGAAATTTCGGATACATACATACATGCATGGGTCAATTACTACCATGAATGCCGGGACCTACAGTTTAAAGTCTTCTCTGAACGACAGTTTTTTTGAGAAATATTTTCATTGGCAATTTTTATTTACTCTCAGAGTTTTTGCCAGAAATCTGGTGAGAGAAAGTTTGCCAAAGAAATATTTTTTTATATTTCTTGTTTTGTTGGAGATGTCATAAGCCAACACACTACTGCGACTACTACTGCCCCAGCGTGATAGTTCAGGTAAACTGATTGACTTCAAAAATAAGCATCATATCGTCGTGTACAGATTAAAACTGACAATCATCATGGTTTTACGAATTTTCTAAATAATCCACAAGCTCTTTGTCTCCCTGAAGATGACAATACATCATAGGAATGGCACATAGTGTCACATACATACATACTTAATTGGTCATTGCAACCCTTCAGTCAGGATCACCACCTAGCTTCACACATGATTTATGTTGTGTGTCTTAATTTTATACATGTATGGCGAGACTTACAGGTAAAAGGCGAATTCGAACCACAGATTGCATGGCAGTTTTTCAGGAAATCTGTTGAGAGGAAGTCACCGACAAAATATTCTTTCGTATTCCATTTTGTTGAATATGTCCGACCTGGTGTTTGACCCTTGGCCTTACGTCTAATAAGCAAAGACACTACCTACTAGACTACGGCGACTTCAGTGTCGCATCTTTTGCAAAAGAGAAAGGATCTATAAGTGTTAGCAGCATTTAAAGCTTTATTTTGCAATTTTAGTGTTGAAGTAGAGAACCACAGCTATGTTGACCAGCGGAGTACATAACTTTATTGGCAGACCGAAATTTAGTTCAGTTACAGCCCAGAGTAAATAAACCTGCCATGAAAAAGTTTCTCAAAATCTGTCGTTCGGAGTCGACGTTAAACTATAGGTCCCGCCACTCAAGTATAAAATTAAAGCACACAACATGAGTGGTGTGAGAAACTAGGCCGTAATCCTGACTGAAAGGTTGTAATGGCAAATTATGTATGTATGTACAACCCAGCTATAGGCGCTGTTTCCTTTTTATGAGCTTATCTGTTGAATTAAACTTTTTTTGCACTCGAAATTCAATTCACGGTTTAAAACACTTTCTTTCCTTCTATCACTTTCTCAAAATCTCTTACAATTAAAAAAAACTGACCACTTACCCATATGTTGTCTTCCGGATGAAACCAACACGATTACAAATGGTCTTAACCGTGCCAATATCCAGAGGAGAATTCTTCAACATGCTTACGCCCTCCACAGCCAACGTTTCCAGCCATTCCTTGAGAGCTGTAGAAAGAAAACGAAAATTTAATTTAATTCTCCTTAATTTCTCAAAATTTCCCCCCCGCATACCTTCATCATTTTCCATGATATCCTTGTATTGGAATTTTTTCAATATTTTCGGAAACTCCTCTTTACTCCAGGGCTTTGGTCTAGGCCTATACCACGTATCAATATATTCATTATGACGTTCTTTACAGAAGCTGTGCTCCTTTAACCACTCCAATGTGAAGGTGGACTCGTGTTTATCGGACCAATTGATGTGCACCTGTTGGGCCTTATGGTCGACATTTATTTTTTCCACTCTGACATCACAATCGAAATTATTCCAACGCAAGGGCTTACGACTTAACGAGTCCCTGTGAAAGCATTGATCACACAAGCAATTATCTCGTAACCATATGCCAGGGAATTTTAGATTTTTGTAGCCGAGTGTATTCTCTTGTTCACTGACTACCACCAATTGTTCGTTTGGTTGGAGGGTGGCACTTAAGGATCTCTTTGCCGGCCATTGTCTATTTAAGCTGCGGTCAAAATGTTTTAACGCTTGACGTGTTATGATCATGGCTTTTACTGTTTTCTAAAGTATTTTCTTTTGGAAATTGAATTAAGAACTGTGCGCCTTTAAATTTGTTTAATGAATGAATGTTTCATTCGTTTACTCTTGTATGTTTGCGAAGTGGCAAACAAGCGAATGCGCTTATCATTAAATACAATCGAAAGCGTATTGTTTCGTTTGTTTTTTTGTATTGTTTTTCTAAAATAATCATCTCCCCCCTAATTATCAAGTTGCTGTGGATGTTCTAAGAACAATCAAACACTCAATACCGGTACTAACAGGTTGCGTTTCCGTAGGCGATTAAAATAATAATCTCTGCGCCTTGCAAATATCACAACAAAATTTTGATTTGAAACGTAAATTTATGTCGTCATTTTGAAATTAAAATTAAGAAAACAAATCTCCTGACTTTATTTAAATTGAATTTGAATTTCATTAGCTTTAAAATTAAAATTTTTTTTTTATCAGTTTCCAAGGCACGCGAATAGTTTTTAATGGAAAACAATCGATTGCCCTTCTAGAAGTATAATCAAGTCACTTGAGAACACATTTTATGGTCGCAAAGAAGTGCAAAAGCACTGCGATTTATGGTCCAGCCTCTTATCTGCTAACTTCAGTGCGCTTTAGGGTTTCATTAAAACTACCGAATGCTTGCTAGGCGCCTAATTTTCCTTTTTTAAATGTATTCAGTTGCCTTAAACGATTTATTTAATCAAATGTTCTTGAGTTTGGAATGCTTCATCTAGAGGTCTCATGCAGGACTCATTCACTCGTTCTAGGTGCCTATCCTATTCTAGGTGCCTATCCTATTCTAGTTGACTATCCTATCTTGCTTAAGAATAATATCTTTTTTTTAACATGAATAAAGCGTTTGACAGCCCCTGTTGGTAAGGGCCTACCACCTACTACCAACACCCAGATGTCCGTCGGTAGGACAACTGATTAAGTATTACGTCAGAATGGCATCCAGAGCGCAGTGATCAAATTTCACATTCGTTACAGTTCACTTGTCTCTAAACGATTATAGTTCTAGTTCTAATAGTTGTAGTTCTAGTAGTTCTAGTTCTGGTACTTGTAGTTCTAGTAGTTATAGTTTTAGTAGTTGTAGTTCTAGTAGTTGTAGTTGAAGTAGTTATAGTTCTAGTAGTTGTGGTTCTGCTAGTTGTAGTTCAAGTAGTTGTAGTTCTAGTAGTTGTAGTTCTAGTAGTTGTAGTTCTAGTAGTTATAGTTCTAGTAGTTGTGGTTCTAGTAGTTGTAGTTCTAGTAGTTGTAGTTCTAGTACTTGTAGTTCTAGTAGTTGTAGTTCTAGTAGTTGTAGCTCTAGTAGTTATAGTTCTAGTAGTTGTGGTTCTGCTAGTTGTAGTTCAAGTAGTTGTAGTTCTAGTAGTTGTAGTTCTAGTAGTTGTTGTTCCAGTAGTTGTAGTTCTAGTAGTTGTAGTTCTAATAGTTGTAGTTCTACTACTGGCAGTTCTCTGTATTTTCTCTCAATTACGACGAGTCTGCGTAAAATTCGTTTGGTAAATAGTTGTCTAGAATTCCACTTGTTAAACGATTAGCATATTTCGGTAAATAGACTTACAACGGTTGGTCTTCAGCCAAAAACCTCATCTAATAAATGATGTTCTTCGGTGAATCTGTTGTATTAGAAAATTTAGTGTTTCGTTCTTTCCAATTTGTCTGGTTTATATTAAACTATATTATCTGAAGTTGTCATAGTCTAGGTAGTCTATTAGCTTCTTAGACGCCAGTCCATGGTTCAAACTCCAGCTCAAATATTTCGAACAAAGAATAGATTATAAAAAATATTTTTTTCAACCACTTCTTCACAGCAGTCTTCGGGCAAAAACTGTTAGAATAAATAAAATTTGCCATGAAAAATTTCTCAAAAATCTGTCGTTCGAAATCGGAGTACGGAGTTCGCAATTGTAGGTCCCACTACTCAAGGGCAAAATTAACAGATACAACATTGGTGCTGTGAGAAGCTAGATTGTAATCTTGACTAATAGGTTTTAGTAACCAAATAAACAAGCAAATAATCTGCCTTACACAATAAAGTTCCTAATATTCCCGTATTAATTATTGAGTCATCTCCTTATTCTCGTTGCAGCATTGTAGCACTTCACCTCCAGAATATCAAGTCGTTTTTCTACAAAAACTAATGGGATATCATCCTCTTCGTCCAAAATCGTTATGTCGTTCGTATATCCCCTTCCACAATGATGGTCCAAGTACATAGTTTTGTAGGCCACAGCCTATGACTCTACCTGTTATTTGTATCAAAAAAGTGAGCGACGTCAGGCCGATGTCTTAGTTTGCCGAATTCAAACCGAACTGAATAGCCGAATTCAGTGTGAATACAATGTATAATTTTATGGTCGAGTGATACTTTTCGCTAAAGGTATGATCTTTCTAAACTCTTCTTCCTTTTTTTGCTTTTCTATCTGTTAACGTCCTCGATTTTCACCTCATAATAATTTTAAATCAACCCCATAGGAACTAAATAATCGCATGAAAATACTTCGCTTGCATCGCGAGCATGTTTAAATAGCCTTGCCTTTTCGAATTCCGATTGTTTGCTTTGAAATTTGTAGAAAAACGTCACATTTTTATTGTGTGGAATTAATTTGCCAGCATCGCCCCATAACCAGGTCAGAAAAACTTCTGTTATCTGATAACCACCACCACCTTTTGTTTTTGACAAATTCTTTATTTTTTATGGAAGTTTTTCATCATGTTTATTGCCTTTCCATATCAGCAAGCAAGTATCAGTCGGGTCAAAAATTTATTAAAAAAATGTTGTCAACGAAAGATTAGAGTGACGTGGTCGTATCACACTGCAATTATGGGAAACACGTTTGGCTAGCTGCTAGCTTAAGTAGGCCTGCGCCATGTTATGCGGAAGTTGTGGGATTTAAAAACAAATTTTGGAAGACAAACAAAAACACGATTTAACCTTGCCCATCTTATTCGCGGTATCTCTAGTTTGAATTTGAAAAACAATGTCTTATCAACGACACAAGATGTGAGCAGCTGTTTAGAGGTAAGCTATTATTATCTCATGTGAGATACACTCCAGTGGATTTATTGTTCTTAAGATATATAGCCTTAATAGCTTTCATATTGTCACCTACATAAAGTCACAAGTCTTATGTTCAGATGCCCAGACGAATTATAACACTTCCGATGCCATTCATTGTCCTTACGTGGACTTAAATCTCTTTTCTTTGTAAATACCCTTCAAAAGTTTAGATTGTATGAATCATATTTAGCTTGAAGAGTGTCTCCGCTTGTCTCCATTTTGCCTTTCGCAGAGCATTCTCTTTTACCACTCTACAGAAACGTACTAATCCTGTCAGGGGTCCACTTCTCGAGAGCTCATCTGCCTGCTCATTGCCGTGAGTTCTGTAAACTGTAAGTCTTATTGCTTCTGCCTTATATATTCAATTTGCTCAGGCACTTCTACAGTGTTCTCGAGTGTTACCGAGTGTCATCAACGCCTAAGTGGCAGCCTAATTGTCCGATATTATTGCAATGCCCCGTTCTCTGATGTGATGATGTAAACTTCCACTTGAAAAATACATGCAGGTTTCTTCAGGGTTTCAGAAGATTTCACTACTGAAACGCATCTTTGGCTGCCGTCCCACTTTCTTATCTCTTGAAATAGCTTAAAGTCCTCTAATACCCCAATTCACACGTGTTATTCACACTAGGTGCGAAATATCCGCACAATTTCTTTTTGAGATGCAACCAGACTCTAAAGCTTAATACAGAATGGTACTCATCGTATGCTTTAAGTGTCACTCCTGTGTGAAAGGTGGTTGACGGGACTGGAGGGTTCTGATATTAAACTTTCTTGTAAACTGCCTTATCACTGCAGCGTTTTCAAAGCAGAGGTCAGGGTTAATTAGAAGATGGCGCAATGCTTGGTGGATAACAACGGGATTTTCCCCGAAAATCTATTGATTTACTCACTTACTCCCACGAATTACGAGGATTTCTTAGGAAAATTTCAGATCAGTGCTATGAGACATAAGGATATCGTAGGAAATTGCATTGTTAATGAATTGGCCAGGGTCGGTACGGAACTTGTATTTTCCAACATGGTTCAGGTATGTATTCCGATTGCTTCAGTTTTACTGGCAGGTTTAATCTCGTTGGTAGCAGGATACTTATGGATATGAAGAGAACTGACCGCACTGCATATATACAGACATATGTACATATACAATTGGTCAATTACTACACTTCAATCAGGATTATGACCTAGTCTCTCATACTACTTATGTTCTGTGTGTTAATTTTATATATGAGTGATGGAACCTACAGTTTAAAGTCGACTGCGAACGACAGATTTTTGTGAAACTTTTCTTAGTAGTTTTTGCCAGAAATCTACTGAAAGGAAGTCGCCGAGAAAGAGAGTATTTCATTTCGTTGGAAATGTCTGGCTTGGGGTTTGCTGCGTGGACTCACGTCTAACACGCCAACCTACTAGACTACGGCAACTATTCCGATTGCTTTAGTTACTTCGGATGTTTTTCACTCACTTTACAGGGAGCCGCAATTTCGTTGGCAGCAGGAGGGTACATGCTATACTGCTAGACTTTGGTGGATACTTATGGATATGAAGGGGACTTATTCACTTCTGATCTTAAATCGCATGGCCATCCATCGCACCCTAGGGATTTTTATACACCATTGTGCTTTTGGTGGACATGCCGAAAGTCTTGGTAATCTAGTAAAAGAGGGATGGAGGAATAGACTGTATTTTACCTTATGTATCAGTGTCCTAAAATGTTTGACCTGTCACTGTTTGACATCCTTGACTAGACACTCATATGTAAAGATTGTTGCAATGGTAAGATTTATTTTGGCTTCGTATTGGTTTTCCCTAGAGAATATTTGATCCCCGAGTTAAATATTGACTGTGGTATTACAATGGAGCTCTTCCTTAAAGAGGGGTCCTTTATCTTATCTAACCTAACCTAACTTTATATTGTTTTACACAATCATGATTGAAAAATCTAGGAAGACTTCATATTTCCAAAATTTGTTATTACTTTTTGAATTATTGTCACACAGCAGAAGTAATAATCAATGTTGTTTGTACAAATTATAAACGACAAAGCTCTTAATCAGTATTTTTTTGTTCTTGTACCTTACCAGACAGGCCCCCGTCAATTAAAAAAATCTGACGTGGTTAAAAAATAACGAAACAGAAAATGATGTGAGTTTAGTATTTCAATAACAAAAAAAGAAACTTAAGCAGTTTTTTCTACTTTTGCAAAAAAATTGTGCTGATCTTTTAAGTAGACAAGAAGATCAGCTCATTTCGAAAGCAACCCATAATTAAAGAACACGTCGTCTTATTACTGCTCAACATCCATACAACAGACCACAGAGCGCAGATATATTATAACATTGTTGTGATAATAAGACAAATAAAAAGTGTCTGGTGATTTAAGAAAAACAACAACAAGAATAAATTAAAAATAATTTTTTTTTAAATCATTCTTGACAAACCAGCAAAAGGGTCTTAGGCCGTCTAATCGATTACTATTTAGCCGTTCAAATTCCAATTTTACGTCATGAGAGGTTTTAAGCTGTTCTAGCTCTTAAAGCTTTGCTACGTAAAATTAATATTTTTTGTTCGATTGATTGAAACACTCCCTCCCCCTCCTGCTACGGTTCCCTTTTAATTTTTCCTCTTCTGTTGGGGATTTCATTACAAAAAATTTTTCTGCTGATTTGACGAAAAAGAGAAAAAATGAAGAGAAAAAAATTGTTTGAAAAATAAAATTTCAAAATCGACAACAACACGAACAACAACAATTGCATTGTAATCGATTTTGCATAATTGTTTATGAATTTGTAATACTTGCAAGTACAATAAATTAAATGCCATGATATTTGAAAATATTCCACCACTCATATCCTCCTTCTTCTTCTCCTATGCAATCATTCATTCGTTCATTTATTTTTATCTTTTTTTAATCTATGCAAACTCATCCACCTCCTACTCATCATCGTTACATCTTCGTACTGAGCTCCTGGCATCAATAGGCCTCTCTAAGGACGAGGTGGCGTATGTTGGATGCCAGTAGTCATTTTCAGGTTCCCATCCTTTTAACAATAGATTGGTGAGGTTGTATGCGTTGTTTTTTTTGTGTTTGTAAGGAATAAGTATTACAATGCTCCTCTGTTCTCATTCCATATGTGCATACAATTAAAAACGATTTTATTGTTACAATTGGAATGATTTTCAATATGAAGGCCTACGCTTTAGCTAAAGAGCACCAACTGGTATCGGATTTTTAACGGGTTTTTGTCTAGGAAAATACTTTAAAACAATTTTTTATTCCATTATTGGAACTTAAGGATTTTATTTCATTCTGAACAATCCATCTAGGAAGCCGCCTGAGCAGAACTCAGCTGACATTGGCGGTGAAGGATGCTTACATAGGAAGGCCGAGTAGCGTCACTTCTAGAGAAAGAATAGAAAGGCTTCTAAGTATAATATGGAATCGAGCAACTCAATATAGTTTCATTGCAAATATAGCGCTCAGACAACGACAAATGGCAACCCTATCATTGTAGAACTTGCTGAAGTATATCAATCTTCAATTGAACTGCAAAAACTAAAGAAATAACATTGAAACAAGGCTAAGAAATATTATGAAAAAAGATGGAAATACTTACTATCAGGCTCTGTTTCAAGCCAATTTTGAATGCCCTGTTCTAATTTGAAGGGTACTCTAGTTAAAGCAAAATAAATCATATTTGAGATCCGTAAAACCTGAACTATAAGGTGTGCAATTTAAAACGCAATTTCCAGCGCTATCTGATAAATTGTTTTTAACTAGTCTTCGAACAAGGATTTTTATATTTATTGCCATCTGGAGTTACACGTTTCTGCGAACCCACCATCTACTGTAATGTGTATCCCTGTAACGACTCTCCGAATTATATTTCCCTGACAATTTCTTGCCTGAGGGCCCATCAACCTCCGGGGATTTCTTCAGACTTACATAACTCTTGAGTCAGGATTTCGGCCTAGCTTCTCAACACCACACATGTTGTGTGTGTTAATTTTATACATGAGTGGCGGGACCTACAGTTTAAAGTGACTCCGAAGGACAAATTTTTGAGAAACTTTTTATGACACTTTTGTTTTTTGCCAGAAATCTGCTGAGAAGAAGTCGGCGAAGAAATATTTTTTCATATTTCGTTTTGATGTCTGACCGGGGATTTGAACCGTGGCTTTGCGTCTAATAAGCCAACACACTACCTAATAGACTACGGCGATTTCTTCAAAGATGCATTAATACTGCACAGTTTCCATATACATGTTCTGGTGATTCTTTTTTCTCATCATAGAACAAACGTATTGGACTCAAACCGACCTATATTGTGAACAAGTGTTCATTGAGCAGACTTGTCATAAGGCCGATTATTATTCTTGGGCTATTTTTGGTTATTTTCATACCACAAAACTCCTTTCCATTGTAACTACCCAACATAATTATATCTTGTCTCAAATCCGATTAGCTTGAGAAGAATCTTCATTGGTAAATACCCTTCCAAAATCATTTTCTAATTGCTAATATAATAATGGCAGGAAAGGCCATCGTAATGCCGTGATCTGGAATCCAGCAGTAGTCCAATTGCCTTGCTTTGCTGATTCAGCTTGCCCAAATAGACTCACACTATTCTCGTGTTAACTTTTTAGAAACTCAGTGTTCGAATGGTCTAATAAGAATGCATGATAGCATTGTTTTCTTCCGCTTGGAAGATATTCATAAGCTTCCCAATATGTTTTTTATATTTCACCCTGGAGCAGAACATGCGCGTCTGTCTTTCACTAACCGTCAATCACGAATCCGTACACCACAGAAACTCTCTCATAAGGATAGGTAATCTTCAATTTGCTTCATTCAGTTTTTCACAATATTATGGAGGTTTGTGGTTCTGTCTAGTGGCCAGATACGAAATGAGATGTCAGCCATTTGATTTGTCAGGTCTCGATGCCCTCTAATAACTTTCATATCAGATTTTTCTCCCAAAGCACAGTCTCCATGGATTTGGTGTTCACTTTCATATGTAACGGACTTAAATCGAACTAAGCTGCTTATAGCAATGCATGCTAGTTCGTTTAACTCATTTAACTCCACATTATAGGATTTAGAATTCGTTTTTCCTTACCCAAAAATGGGCCTAAAGCTTAGAATTGGCCTAACCATTATGGTATACTTATATATAAGATACCCAATGGATAATGTCTTCCGCATTTCATTATGGAATGTTAGATCCACCTTGACAAACCCTTCCATATCAGTTTAATATTCAGTATAATTCCCAGAGATTTTGCCTCCATTTTCTGTGATATTAACTCATCTCAGTGATTTTGTTATCTCCTCACCGATTTTCGCAACATTGTTGCTCTGTAACAAGAGAATCTTCATTTATTTGAATTGATTGGCGACAACGGCATCGTGTAAATCAAACTTGAATGACGGAATCATGCTGGTATTGCCACGTACAATGCCATCAACCTTATTGAGTTGCAAAAATCTGCGTATTTTTCTTATATATTTCACGAGCGCTACCTATAAAGGGTTAATGATTACAGTTATAATGTGTTTTTTCCTTTCATTCTTTGTTTTTTCCATAAATATTTTGTATATTTTCCATTTCAATTGCAATATTTTGTTTTTTTTCTTATGCCAGCCAACATTACTGCGTTACTACTGCATTAAAACACATGAGAAAAAACCGTTGAACAAAAAAGTTATTGTCCCCCATAAAAATTCTTCTTTTTTTCATCATCACTTTACGATTTTCCAGCTCTGACAGCCTTGCTAGTAGTGGTGGTGGTGAGGGTAGATGGCAACGTTTTGTTAATTATTATTGATGGCAGTCATGCTATAAGTGTAACAAAACATATACTATAACAGATAGTAGTAGTAGTAATACTACTACTATACTCTCTTTCTCTCCCTCTCTCTCTACCCCCCTCTATTACATTTTATTGTTGTTGTGCTGCTAGTATTACTTGGTTTTGTGTTCAAATCAATATAATATTCGTCTGTGTCCTGCTTACATGCTTACACTTCTCATTGTAAATTTCCTCTTTTTTTCCTCACTCTACCCCTTTATATGTAATATAGTTTTACAGTTGATTTTGCTCTTTTTTTTTTGGTGCGGAGTTTATTTGTTGTATTTCTACTGTGTTGTATTGTTTGAATTGCTTTTGTCATTGTGTTGTTCTGTTTTGTTTTGATTTGAGTTTTTTGTTCTAGTGTTTGTAGTGTTGTTTTTCTTATTGTTGTTGATATGAAATGTACAATATTTTTTTTTAGTATGATATTGTTTGTTGTTTTGTTTCATCTTTCAAACGCGTCAATCATTATTTTGTTGTGTTGCCATTATAGCAGCCCGTCGTTACTATATGTTTTGAATGGTTGATAAACTCAGTCTCTCTCTCTTCCTCTCTCTTTTTCTCTCCGTAGTTGAGTATTTAAAAAAGTTGATTGCTACTCTTATACAAATACATGTATACAATATAAAATCATTGATTTTATATGTATGTTCAATTTCACACTCATACACTTACGCATTGGCATAGGCATACATCGTACACCAGCCGCCTTGTGCTTATGCACCACTATATTCATGAGCTTTTTTTTCTTTTCATTTAAAGTTGTGCGTGTGTGTTTTCCTTTTTTTTATTGCAATTGTGTATAGTATTTGCTGTTATTGTTGTTGCATTTCACCGTTATTCATTGTTTTTCAAAATACTCACTGACTGTCAGTTATTTTTGTTCACTTCCTTTAGGCTTTTGTTTTAAGTTTTTTTTCTCATTTCATTTCATCTTTATCTGTTAATGCTGAATATTTGCCTTCTTTTTTATTTTCTAAAGCCAAGTTAGAGAATATTTTTCAAAGAAATCAAAAGAAATAAAAAAACGTAGAAAATAATGTTGAATTGTTGTTGTGTTTTTAATTTTTTTAAATGACTATGTAAAGTTAAATAAAACATTCAAAAAGCTGTGATTTCGATATGAAACATTTACTTCATTGCAATACGAAGGTCTTGCCATTATGTAGGAAATACAATGTCATTTAAGAAATCGAAATACAATGTAAAACTACACATTTGCTTTACAAAGTAATTCTTAACATTTTTATAGGGAAGTACATAATATTTTGTAATCAAATCTAAAACCATTTTTCTAATGGTAAAATATTGGTAAAATAAATTCGGTATTTTCTCGACAGTTACTCCGAATTATTCTTATAAATTTAGGCGTTTTGGTGCACAATGTTTTAAATCAAATTGAAAATTATTAAGTTCGACCTAAACTATGCTTCTAAAATTCATCTTGAGCCATGTTTCCAGCATTGAATAATAAGAAAATAATGTTGCATGTTTTAGGGGACACTTAAATTTTGTTTTAAGTCAGACTTAAAAGTTATTGAGAGATGGCTCTGAAATTTAATGTCTCCCGTAATATTAACGGCATCTGGCAGCACTTGAACATTTAAGGGGACATTTTAAGCCTTTCTTTATTAGAAGACTTCATTAAAACCTTAGAATTCTCTAGAAATCATTGAAAATTTGAGACATTACTGTAATATTTTGCTTTTTTATCCTCGAATTGTTACTAAAGAGTTGCGGGCTACTGATGAAAATTTATGAACTACTCGAATACGATGCCATAACTACAAAAGCAGTAGCGAAATAGTTTTTTCATAAAAAATTCATTGAAATAATGAAAAAAATTAAGAAAGATAGGCTCGTAAGCAGCGTGAACTCATCAAAATGTCACAAAATGCTTGTGTGCTACATGAGTTAGCAGTGTATTGAACTGAATTTCAATTTAAGATTCATTATTAAAACAGAATGAAATTGTTTCATTCCTAAAGCGCATGCTAAAGAGCAATAAAGCGTAGAACACGTACGATAATATTGCGCTGCAAAAATTATGAACGCAACAAGACGTTATCAAACTTTTACAGACGTTATCAAACTAGGGTGGTCACTAGGAATGGTACTGCTGTGTAGTTGGTGCTCTGGAAAGGGAATTCCTCATTTTTACATTCTGCATACTGTTCAAGCCACTGATTCCTGTCTGCACTGGCAACCATTAAAGAGATTGAAGCAAGCAGTTAGGAGCTTATCAACAGAAAAGAATCTTTGATGATCAGACAGGATCTCGTACTTTCCGTTTTCTGATTAGAGCCACTTTTCGAAAGTCCTGACCCCGAAGTTGTTTTTCCCTCAAGTTCTTGTCTTATGGTGCAGCTTTTCTTAAGAGTACGGAATTAATTTTTGAGGCTATTTGATGACACGTAACGTAGTTGGTTATTACAATTCTTTAGTCAGGATTACAATCTAGCTTCTCACACCATTTGTCTTGCGTGTGTTAATTTTGTATACATGACAGTACATACAGTTTAAAGTTTACTCTGAAGGACAAATTTTTGAGAAACTTTTCATGGAAATTTTATTAACTCTCAGAGTTTTTGCCGGAAATCTGTGAGAGGAAGTCGCCTAAAAAATATTTTCATGTTTCGTTCTGTTGAAGATGTCTGACCTAGGGTTTGAACAGTGGCCTCACGTCTAAAAGGCCAACATACTACCTACTAGACTACGGCGACCTATAAAATGCTTATAATATATTAAAAAATTCTTCAAATCTATTAGCCTCTCTCTCCACGTTCGAATTGGAGTCTCTATAGAAAATCCTGAGTGTACATACTGTGATAATTTTAACTGAAGCACCTGTTCAGGAAAAAGTCTTACTCATTAAGGGGGGTGTTCCCAGGATGCAGGCAGTGGATCTTGGCTGCAATTTGTCCATTTGTAAGGCGTATTCCATAAAATTCTTATCCTGCAAGGAAAACATAGCCACTTTGATTTGGTAGTGGTTTAGTACTCGGCTAATTTTGTTGTCCTGCTAACCTTTACTTATTTCATTGGCAATTGCAAAAAGTTAAAAGAAGAAAAAGAAGTAGTCAAAGCCCCTGCAATGGGAGGCTGGTTTTTCATTTGTTTTTTCGTTCCTGGTTCTCAACCAAATTTCTACTTCTATACTGGTACTAAAGTGGTGGTTGTCATTATTATTAGTATTGTCGTGAAGAGGTGCCTTTAAAATGCGACAGTACGATCTATTGTACTCCTCATCCACTTTAATAGGTAACCATATAATGTTTCCTCTTAGCCTATTGCCCTGAGGAACTTTAGGTCGGAGCAATCCCATCAACACTTTCGATGTCAGCACCTACACGGATGACTCGAAGTTGCATTATGGTGATAAATCCTGCATTTACTTCAGTATTCTCTCACTATAGCTTTTCTAATATAGGCTCAAGGTTCTTTTAGATAATCCCTCTGCCTTTTTAAACCAATAATAGAGCCTTGTTCTCAAGTAGTTTAAAATTTGTCGGTATTTTCTATCCAGAAATCCTTATGTGGTTATTATTTCTGCAATTTTCTATAAAAAACCTTGTATAAATCCTTTAAATAATCCTTAATGAACTTCCAAATTATGCTGTTCTTTTTATAACGTGTAGTTTCTTATGAATTTCCCTACTATCGTTCTTAATTTCAATCATTAATTCGTGTCTTTATGAATTCGAAATTTAATATGAATACAGCGGCATACAAAAGATTTGTTTGCCGCTAAATCCTATATTATCCTTAAAGGTGGAATTAATTCAGGCAACAAATGTGACAAACAAATAACAATAAATATACCGTTAAACACAACAACAAATCCAAACAGAAATCCCATAGAAATCCCATGGAAAAAGATTTTTCTAACGAGGAGTGTAGGCTTATAAATGGGGGAGAGAGGGAGAGCCTGTGCTATAGAAATAGACTTTGCTGATGCTGTGTTGCTTTTTACCCAAGTGGCTACTTAAGGATTTCAATTTGCTGCTGGTGGTGTTGTTGTTGTAACAAAAGATCTAAGCCAGTCTAATTATGCGTTACACAAGCGTTTATTTATGAAGTTTACCAGCCGAAATCTTGATGGCCTTCTTCTTTTCTTCTCTTTTTTTACTCAGTGTTGTATTGTGTTGTGTTGGCAAAAGGCCATGCTGTAGATGAGTTTTTGATTTGAATGTGTGTGAGTCTCTTAAAAAAACGCATTTTTGTTGTTGTTATTACTTCATCCATATAATGGGTCATGCCTTCTACACTCACCCATTGCTCTTTCTCTCCTCCGCTCTCTCTCTTATTTAAATTAAGATTCTTATACAGGATTACTCGCAAAATTTTTTAACTGTAAACATTTGTTTGATAGAGAGCAGCATCACCTCCTCAGGCGTATTATTTTTTCGGTTTCAAAATGTTTATTCGTTCTTTCTGTTCTCTGTGTGTATATGTATAAGTACTATGCTGTGTTTGCTTGCCCGTGAGGCTAATTAGCGCTAAACGTGTGGCTTTTATTCTCCCGTTTTTTTCGTTGTTGTCGCCGTCGTTCTTTTTTCCTTTCGTTTATTTCGTTGAATTTTTGTTTGTCAATCTGTTGTTGTAGATTTGTTTTGAAATGTGTTTCCATTATAATTGGGTTTGTATTTGTGTGCGTGTGTGTGTGATGTGGTGTATACGGGAGCTTATTTAAATATTACCTCGTTTTCTATGGTTGACTTCCGCATAAGGTCGTCATTTGTCGTTTCTACAACACAAGAAAGTAAAAGAGAGGAAGAGAGAGAGAGAAAGGAAATGCAATGGTAAGAGCATCCATTAATTTTTTATGCGATTAAGTGCGAAATAAAAAACCGTAATATTTTGAATACAGGGTGTCATTTGCTTAATACTTTCAAGCGTTTAACTTGGCAATTAAAGATTAGTTTTATTCGTTATTTTCTTTTGGAAATAATTTATTTTTCATTTGTTGCTTTTATTTGTTATTAAATTCAATTGACAATAAAATAAAGGACATTAAATTTAAAATTATTACAGAATAAATACAGAAAAATATTCGTAAACCCAATTGCTTTTATCCCTTAAAGGAGTATAAAAAATATGTGAAGTTAAGCTACTGGTTCAGCTTAACTGATGGATACATACTTGAATATGGAGTAGGCTACGGACTATTGTAAAGCCTTGAAGGACACATGTAAACCTCAAAACTCGGCAGTTCTCACTTGGCATGGATATTTTTGTGCATACCCCCCACAGTGAATTAGGCTTTGAGTTCTTTTTTCACAAGGTTTGATGTACTAAAATTTCGAAACCCTATTCATAATTATAAAATTGTGTGGCCAGCTGAAGTGCTTCATTGCAAACCTGAAATAACCCAGGCTTAAAACCAGAAGAAGACGAAAAAGGCAAACCTATCAGGACAATAAATGCTGTCTATCATAGTGTGGATATACATGATGGAGCTTATGGGACCCTAAAAAAGGAAAAAAGAGTAAAAAAATTGACGAGATGCAGAGTGAAAGAGAAGTACAGAAAACAAAACAGGGAGATCAACTACGCGAGGATAAATGCTCATCCCTTAGCCAGCATAATCTTAACAAAACCTGAATACACGTTTTCGACAGAGAGTTTAAACCCTCAGAGGACTCTTTTATGGTGTTATTATCATCACAAGCTACAGTCCAAGATCTTCATAAAAGACCTCAGTTTCAGTGTTCCCATCCAATTTCGATCCTCAGTGTAAATATGACTACCGTACTGGAAAGTCTCCATTTAACTTTGGTATACTGAAGGCATCAATCTTGTACGTATGCGTACATTTCGTTGGGGACCGCAAGAGCGAGATTTCAAAAGTTTTCCAAGCGTTGATAGAATTTAGATCATAAACTACAAAATTAACATCCTGCTAACTCGGTCAAGTATTCACTCCACTGGATATCAATGATTAGTAGACTGCTTGGCACTGGTTAGGCTTTGTTGTACAGTTGATAGCCATCCATTATAAGCCACACTATTGTTGAAGTTGAAGAATTCTTTGAACTTCTCAAACATGCATGCCGCTGTGCAATTACTAAAAACCCAGTCAAAGACAAAGACAACAACATAAAACCCGCAAATAAATTGCGTTGAGCATATGCAACATGTTTAATGAACTTCTAAGAGGATTTCATACGTTTAATAAAAATGTTTATTACTGCTCCTGTATGCATGTATAAGTGTGCGTGTGAGTGTGTGTAGTATTCTTTTGTTTTACTTTTTAAAAAATAAGTGTCATGACTGGTTGTCATAAGTGACAAACTAGAAAAAACAGAAGAAAACAAAAAAACTAACGAACATGACATGTCAACACTAATACATCTACACTCTCTGTTGTACTGGCATTCAACATTGCACATGCAGCCATTGTTTCAACTTAGTTACTCATACCTAAACGCCATGATACTCTCACGTAGCCATACACTTGTACTTAAACACACACACACGCATACATACATACGTATTTAGATGTCTTATTTAACAAAAGCATGTCTAATGTCGACGTTTATGATGGCAAAACGACAACGACTGACATTTTGAAAAGTTTTAAAAATTAAAAACAACAACAAAAACAAACTTAAAACTAAAACTAAAACAAGAAGAAAGAAAATTAAATGATAGAACAACAACAACAACAACATCAAGAAGAACTTATAAAAGCAAAGCAAATGTCATGTGTGTGGTCATGTACTGTATATTAGAGAGCGATTGACAAAAGTGGTGGAGAAAAATTACGTCTTAATTGCAATACTTGCATGAGGCTTAAACGGTAGAAGTCAGAATTTTAATACGAATTTAAACTTAAGAGGGAAAGAAGAGGCTGTCAAGCTCTCAAATATATTTTGAAAGCATGGTAGGTTAGATTAGGTGGGATATTTGATGTCGTTCTTAGGCCAAAGAGGATCAACACAGTCCTTATAGCAACTATCTCGACTCTATAATAAATCTAACAATCGCGTTAATTTTTATCTTGAAGAGTTCAAAGATGACAGATGTCAAGAACCTTTATCTCTCCGTAGAAAACGCAGGGCGCTGCCACATGATATGAGAGGTAAAATCGTCCTGCTTCTCAAATCCATATCTCCTGAAGAAGTCATTCGAGGGAATATCAATTTTGTCGGCATCTCTTCCAAATGGACTGTAGCCTGAGAGAACCCGAAAAGTGCGATGAATGGCCATGTGATTTAAGCTTAAAAACTTTGGGTCTTCATAGAAAGAGCAGGGCGTTGCAATATGAGCTGAAGGATAAAATTTTCCTTCTACTCAGATTCATATCTTTTGTAAAAGTCTTTAAAGGGAATATCAATTTTGTCGGCATCTCTTCCAAATGGACTGTGGTCTGATAGGAACCCAAAATATGCGTTGGATGGCCATACGGTTTAAGTCCTCTCCTTATCCGTTTCAATTAGCAGAGGCAAGCAATGTTTCTCGTATGTTTGTGCTGATAACGAAGTTAAACATTTACGTAAAAGGACTTTGGAATACCCAGTTTAACTGAGGCATTCGGAACTTCTAGTCTAGTCGCTGTAGTCTAGTAGTGTAGTGTATTGGCTTATTAGATGTGTGGTCACGGTTCAAAAACCTGGTTCGAAGTCTCCAATTAAACGAAACATGGAAAAATATTTGTTCGTCGACTTCTTATCAGCAGATTTCTGGCAAAACTCTTAGGATGAAATAAAATTGTCATGAAAAGTTTCTCAAAAATCTGTTCGTCAGAGTCGACTTAAAATTGTAGGTTTCGCCACTCATGTATAAAATTAAGACACACAACATAAGTGGTGTGAGTACCTAGGTCGTAATCCTGACTAAAGGGTTGTAATAACCAATCTGTATGTGTGTAGAGCCCAGCACTATTACCCAGTTTAAATAAGGCAGCCGTAACTCCAGTGGCCAGTAGCAGCCTCGAAACAGCTCTGAATAGTTCAGCAGCAGTGCAATACGACAATATCCTGCAGCACATACATATAAGATTTAAAATTGAATGACCCGAAGGTCAGGTCAGGTCAGCCCTAGCCTGTAGCCGTTCACACAGCGGGTTTCACCCCGGTGCTACCCACAGGGCTTAGCTTGGGCTACTGTGGGGGTCAGCAAGGTGGCGGATAGCTGAACGGCCTGCAGATATGTAGGTTAGCTGCGAATATTGAATAAGCAGTCCCCGACCAAAAGCGGCAAAGATGGAGGGCATAACTTAAAAGGTTATTTACTGCCTCTTGAAGTCTCTGCGACGGGGCGAGACGATACCGCCCTTAAATAAGTATCAAACCGAAATCCTAACAGCGTCTGTCCCATATTGGGCGGCTTTTTAGGCAGCGTCTGTCTCCAGTATGGGAGCGGCTGAATTAACACCTGTCAGTAGGTATAAAATGATATGGGTAGGATCCCGGAACAATAAAACATGGATTCAAATTCAACAAGGAATGATAAAGTTACGGTGCAGGGTGTAAAAAGCCCAGTGCCGGCGGTATTGAGGGGTGGGCAAGCAGGCCCCCGACCGTCGAGATCAAGCGACTGCAATGATATGATGGTGGCGCACTTGGCCAACATATCAGATAATGCCACAAGCAGAAATCCTTTCCAAAGAGCATCGAAGCTGGCTCGAACACCGGAAAAAGTAATTCCAATTGGGACTGCGGTGAGGTCAAGATCTTCTCCGCCGTGTCTGAACGAAAACACGCCTATTGGGAAACCAAACCATGAACGAGAGTACATGAGCGAATTGGGAGAAAATATTAATAAATTAACCGAATTGATGCGATTACCGCAACGCTCGATAAATAACAATATGCGAGAAGTCCTCGGCAACATCTCGAAATTACATGCCTACGCGCAGGAGCAGTATAATACCTTGAAGAAGAAGCAACCGTCGATGCCTAAAGTGAATACAGAGGCAACGCCGAAGAGGTCTAGAGATGAGGCAGAAGTGCGAAGAGAAACGCCGCCTAAGAGAAGTAAAACACTCTACGGAGAAATTGAAAAAGAGGAAGTGATTTTGATCCAGGAGGAGACAAAAAAGGACTCTGTAGGCGATGAAACCCCCAGGGAAGGAAACTGGGTTAAGGTGAAACGCAAAAGAAGGGGAAGTACTAAGTCCAGAGAGAATTCGAAGAACAAGGGGACCAATAAATCCAATAAGAAAAAGAGTGTACTGCCTCCTCCAAGACCGGATGCTATAGTCATTGCGAGGAGCGGAGATATGTCTTATAGTGATATATTGAGAGCGGTTAAGAAAGACGAAAGCCTCCAAGAGCTAGGTGAAAATGTCTCCAGAATAAAGAAGACAACAAAAGGAGAAATTCTGCTCGAATTAAAGCGGGCTTCTACAGGAAGCGTTGTAAAATACAAGGAAGGAATTGGTAGAATACTGGGAGAGCAGGCGGAAGTTAAAGCACTAACCCATGAGGTGGCCCTTGAAATCCGAGACCTTGACGAGATTACTACGAAAGATGATATAGTTGAGGCTATCTGTTCGCGAATCCCAGGTATGGAAAATTTCAGAGAAGGCTCCATTAGGAACTTAAGACCGTCGTACGCAGGCACACAGGTTGCAGTTATCAGTCTGCCAGCGCTGGAAGCAAGAAAATTATTAGAAGCGAGAAAGATTAAAATAGGTTGGGTGGTATGCAGAATACGAGAGAAGACAAGTCTTCGAAAGTGTTTTAGGTGCTTTGAGTATGGTCATATGGCAAGGGCATGTAAAAACACTGAGGACAGGAGTGAGTGTTGCCTAAAATGTGGTGAAAAAGGACACTATATGAAGGAATGTAAAAAGGAACCATGCTGTATTGCATGTAAAAAAGATGGTGCAAAAGATATAAAACATCAAATGGGTAGTAGGAGATGTCCGTTATTCCAGGCAGCGAGCAGATCGGCTAGGAAATGAGAATGAGGTTGTTACAAATAAATTTGAATCATTGTAAAGCTGCGCAGGAGCTCCTAAAGCAAACTGTATATGAGAAGAAAGTGGATGTTGCCATAGTATGTGAGCAGTACAAAAATCCATGTCTTGAAACGTGGGTCGAAGACCTGACAGGGAAGGTAGCAGTGTGGGCGTGTGGAAATAAAACTCACCAGGATAGACCACTAGTGAATAGAAAATACTACACTATGACGAAGATTGGTGGGATACACATCTATAGCTGTTATGTACCGCCAAGTATCCCTCAGGTGGAGTATGAACAAATACTTGACAACTTAGTTAGAGATGCTCTCACAACGACTCCGAATATAGTAGCGGGAGATTTTAACGCGTGGGCATTGGAATGGGGAAGCAGGAGCACAAACCAACGTGGCCATGCGCTGCTTAGAGCCTTCTCTATTCTTGACGTAATTTTATTAAACACAGGAGTAAGGAATACCTTTGAGAAGAATGGACGCGGCTCCATTATTGACGTAGCTTTTGTGAGCTCAGCTTTAGCAGCAAGAACAAATTGGCGAGTAAGCGATACATATACTCACAGTGATCATTTGGCGATTATAATGGACATCAGCAGTGTAGGACCAATACGGGAGAGAAGCGGTCGTATAATGAAAGCTCAGACGAAGGGGTGGAAAGATGAAACCATGGATGAGGAGATATTTAGGCAAATGCTGGACGAAAATATGGCTGATTCGAGTGACGCAAATGAACGAGCAAGGCTATTAGCGGAACATATTAGCAGGGCTTGTGACGCTGCTATGGTGAGAAGGAAAAGCACATCTACCCGAAGACCAGTGTATTGGTGGAACAGCGAAATTGCGGTACTAAGACGCGAGTGTCATAGTGCGAGACGACATTACCAAAGAAGTAGAGGTGAAGCTGATAATGAAAGATTAAGGACCGTTTTTAGAGCCAAACGTAGGGAACTCAAGATGGCTATTAAGAGAAGCAAATCGTTCTGCTTTAAGGAGCTATGCGACAGAGTCGATGAAAATCCATGGGGAGGGGCTTATAAGGTGGTTATGTCCAAAATAAGGAGCTGTAGAGAACTAGCGCCAACTTGCCCTGCACTTCTGAGGAGTGTGGTTGAAACTCTTTTTCCAATACAGAGCATTGAGAGGGAAAATATAACAGTAGACGAGAATGTGAATTCTATGGATGCCATGGATCCAGTGACGGACCAAGAGGTGATGCTAGCATCCGAACGTTTTGGAAACGCTAAGGCTCCAGGTCTTGACGGAATTCCGAACCGGGCTCTTAAAATAGCTATTAAACACAGTGTTCGACCCTTTACGAAGATGTACATGAAGTGTTTTGACGACGGAGTTTTTCCGAGAATATGGAAAGTTCAAAGACTGGTATTGCTACCTAAACCAGGAAAACCGCCGGGAGATCCAGGTTCATATCGACCCCTTTGTATGATCGATACAATGGGTAAGATTTTGGAAAGACTGATCTGTAACCGTTTGGAACAACACCTTGAAAGAGGAGCCGAAGGTCTCTCTGACAATCAGTATGGATTTCGTAGAGGACGCTCAACTGTAGACGCAATTAAGAAATTGACAACGATAGCGGGCAATGCAATTGAAGGAACCAGATGGATGCATGGTTCTAAGGAATATTGTGCCGTCATAACACTTGACGTTAAAAATGCCTTTAATTCCGCATGCTGGTCACACATTATACAGGCTTTGCGGACTATACAGACGCCGGCGCACCTTGTGCGTATCATTAGCAGCTATCTTTCTGAGAGAATACTACTCTATGACACGGATGAAGGAGTTAAGAAGTATCGAATAACTGGTGGAGTTCCACAGGGCTCTGTGCTAGGTCCACTGCTATGGAATATACTATACGATGGAGTGTTGCGCCTTCCAGTACCAAGGGGTGTGCAGATAATTGGTTATGCTGACGATATAGCAGTAACAATTGTGGCGAAGGAATTGCACCAAATTGAGGCTACGTGTATGACGACGTTGGCTGGAATAAAGAGTTGGCTTATGTCGGCGAACCTTCAACTGGCTGGACAGAAAACTGAGGCTATTTTGATAACGAGCAGGAAGAAAATCGAACGTATTACGCTTAATATAGACGGGCATAACATAACTTCTCAGCTGGCGCTTAGATATTTGGGAGTAATGATTGATGTAAGATTAAATTTTAAAACCAATATTGAGAGAGCTTGTGCGAAGGCTGCTCGAGTGAATGCAGCATTATCCCGCATTATGGCTAATATAGGAGGGCCAAATCAGAGCAGAAGGCTATTGTTGGCGAAGGTTACGCAGTCGATAGTGATGTATGCAGCGCCTGTGTGGGGATCGGCGTTGGGTATTAAAACCTACGCTAAGGCTGCAAGATCCTTATTTCGTCTAAGCGCCCTTAGGGTTGCTAGTGGTTTCCGCACAGTCTCATATGAGGCTATTGGTGTTATATCTGGTATAGCTCCGCCTGATATTATGGCTATGGAACTGAAAAGGATATATAATAGAGTTAGTATTGTTGGTAGGAAATTGACAACTGAGGAACGAAGGGAGGAAAGGCAAAAGAGTTTAGACGAATGGCAGATTAGATGGGATTCTGCGACGAAAGGGCGATGGACCCATAGACTAATCGGAAATGTCCAAAGTTGGGTTGAAAGGAGACACGGTCATGTTGACTTTTACATGACACAGTTTTTAACGGGGCATGGCTGTTTCAGGGAATATCTCTGTAAATATGGCCACGACAATGAGGTATCTTGCTCCTTCTGCAATAATGGAAGTGAGAATGCTGAGCATATTTTCTTTTATTGCCATAGGTTTAGATTGGAACGCGAGTTGTTAGAGACGATGATAGGCGAAGTAGTGACACCAGACAATATAGTCTCGCATATGCTGCGGTCTTTTGAGGTTTGGCAATATGTCAAAATGCTGTCTGCAAATGTGATGCAGGAATTGAGAAGGAAAGAGAGAATTCGTAGGATCAATAGTAGTAGTCGATAGGCTAGAACTCATCCTGTGATGAAATACTTCACGGTAGTACCATAGGACGAATAGGTTCGAAAAGTTGAGGTGGTTTTTTTTAGTGGGTTAAAGTCCCACACTACTGTTGCAGTGGCAACAGTGTCTTTCGATGATTTTTCCACCTCGTGATAAAAAAAAAAAAAAAAAAAAAAAAAAAAAAAAAAAAAAAACCCCGGTGCTACCGCGCATACGCAACTAGGTCCAGAAAGCTACAGTCACCAGCTCAGGGCAATCAAATCAGAAACAGGGGGGAAAGAGTGGTCAGAAGAAAGAAAAGGGTCGTGCCAAAAAGGGGGGGGTCAGCCATAGTCACCCCGGCTGAGAGGGAGGTGTTTATTGACTCCCCAGTCTAGATCCGTAGTGTTCCGTTGAAGAGCAGGGCCACCTCTAGCAGGATGTGACAATGTCACGCACTAACGGTCTTGATAGGGTAGAGGCTGGAGGCTCCGAGGGAGCTATGATCGCATATCCCTATCCTGCGGAAACCGCTTGACCCCAAGCGTAGTCGAACTGTCGAAGCGAAATCTCAGCAGTCAACAACCAATCCTTTGCTTTCGTTTATGGCTCTCCCATATAAAGCTGCTATCAATTCCGTCATTCTTTGTGATTGTACTACATTGCCACTTTCACGTAATCTGATTTGTCCCCGGCAATGACAAAAGTAGCAGAGAGAGAACTAGGTTAGGTTAAGTTAGGTTAGGTTTGAGGACGTGGACTTGGCATTAGGACAAGTACAATACTCGGAGGTCGAAATGACTCATTGTAATACGTCCTAAAGGGAGAGAGAGAGAGAGAGAAAGAGGATAATAAAGAAGATAGGGAAAAGGAGAAGAGATAGGAAAGGGAGGATATGGAGACGGATGAAAAACACAGACCACAAGCACACAAGAGAGCGTGACTACAAGATTGAGAAAGAAAACTTCCTTTTGTGGACAACTATTGTTGGCCTTGGCAGAAACTGGTTACTGAAACAGGATATTTCGCGTTTATTTAGCATTCATTGAACGTAGGAGACATAAGGAGATAAGCCTTTCGATTCACTGATTAGGACTTCAAAACTTTCAATCTGGCAAGGTTGCCAGCTAGTAAATGTCTTTCATCTAAAGAGTCCAATACATCGTTCTTTGTAGCTCTAAGACATGATACAAGGCACATACAATTGATAGAGTTGAAGTCACTGCAGATCTTCATAAAGAGGAGATCTTCACAGAATCATGTAGATTTACCGATCTAAAGTAATACGAAATGCGGTGTTAAGGCGTAATTAAGAAGTAATTCATGAAATAAGCGTAAATTGAGCGTAATTGAAAATAAATGGGCCTTAGCCTCAGAGAATCAAGAGATGAAATTGTCAGAAAGGATATGGGGAGTGGAATCCGAAAGAAAACCTCCAAATATCTGAAAAGACCAGTGAAATCGGAAGCAGTAAAGCAAGTTAAAAGCTGAAGTGAATTAAAATATTTGATCCGATTGAAATAGTTTTGATATGGTCTCCTTATAAATGTAGAGGATGAATCAGTTAAGTGAGTGGCAAAAGAACTTGACTTGGGAAAGAGAAACGGAGAGTGGCAGCATGAGAAGGACATTTATATCCTCCCCCACTGTTTATGTATTTCTTTTTATTATTTATATTCTATGTTCAGTATTTATTTTCTAAATTAAAAACACCTTTCAAATCCAATGGCCATAAATAATAAAATGTCGTCTTCATCTTCTTCTCGTTTTTTTTTCTAATGTTAAGGAATAGGAAGATAAAGAAGAAAAAGAAATAAAAAAAGAGAGAAAATTGAAAAATAATAAATTGTAACACCGATGATTGTCAGTATAAAGAGAAAAACTAAACAACAACAACAATAATAATGATAACAACAACGACATATTTTTTACTTTAAAGTTCTAATGACGATGACACTGGCAAAGCTGCTGATGGTGATGAAGACGAAATCCCCGCGTTATAAAGAGGGTGAGAAAGAGATAGAGATGACAGTGAAAGAACAAAAAAAAAGGAATGAAATTGTATTCTAATGTGATACCAGGGAAATACAAATATTTTGCAAAAAAGAAACAGATTTTGTGCATTATTTGGTTGAAAAGCGAAAGAAAGGCAACAAGAATGAGGGAAATTAAAATCTTTTTTATGTTTTAAACCAGGCCTGTAGTTGTAGGAAAAGTAACAAAAACTAAGAGAAACGAAAATGTCAGGCAATAATGATCTGTGCATGCTTTATTATCGTGACAAAATTCACCAGGTCATCTGAATCAATCTGAAAAGATTTATACACTCCTCTACAGAGTCCACAATTTCGTATGTATGACTGCTCCCGGGGAACCGACTTCACTAAACGATTTGGTTTCTAGGTGAATACCTTCAGCCTTAGGAACCAATTGAAAAAAATATATATTCAGTTAAGTTACCGCCATCACAATTGGCCTAAATGCTGGCCTAAATGGGATCTCTACCTTCGAAGGGGTCCGTCATCTAAGCTAACCATACTTTCCCCATTGGATGTTGACCACACAGTACACCATCTGTTGCCTTCATCTCCTGCTGAGGATAAAACAGTTTTATTTCATAGAATTTATCTGCTTCAGATGAGAGTATTGAGCCTGAAACAATTGACGGAATTGATGTTCTCAAATGGATACATCTATTCAATCATACATACATACATACATACGTAATAGGTCATAAAAACCCTTTAGTTACGATTACGATCTAGCTTCTTACACCCCTTATGATGCGTGTAACAACTTTATACATGGCGTGACGGGACCTACAGTTTCACGTCGACTCCGAGCGACAGATTTTCTTGTGATACTTTTTCATGGCAATTTTATTAAACTCACAGAGTTTTTGCCTGAAATCTGCTGAAAGACAGTCGAAGAAGAAATATTTTTTTAGATTTTGTTTTGTTGGAGATGTAGGCTTGAACCGTAACCTGACGTCTAACAAGCTTACATGCTACCAACTAGACTAAGGAGACTAATAGGCAGCGATTCAACCGTACTTAATTACTTACTTAATTGGCCATTATTAAGCCGATTAACGGATTTCGACCTGCATACGCCAGTTGGTCACACCAATCGATTACAGGGCCTCCTCGATTTGGACCTGCCAACGCAAACAAGGTCATCCTCTTCACCAACTACCGCAGATTCTCGCATCAAATACCCGTATCGCCGGAGCATCCTCTTCTCTTCGAGCAACTTGGACGAACCAGCGCAGCCGCTGGATGTTAATACGCTGGATAACGTCTATGTCATTGAGGAGCTCATACAGCTCACAGTTGGATCGGATGCAGAAATCATCGTCAACTCGCACTGAACCGGAGATCTTACGTAGAATTTTTCTCCCGAATACACTCAATGCTGCTGCATCAGTGCTTAACAGTGTCCATGATTCTGCGCCATAAAGAAGCACATGGAGGATGGGCGTCTTATAGAGTATTAGTTTCATTCAATCATGCTTCATTTAAATTGTTTACACACATATATAGCATGCTTCCACTGTCGTCATATATCTATTCCCGTATATAAAAATCTCCCTGCGAATGATACGAAAATGATACGAAATAAAAGTAAAAGAATCTTTTTCTGTTTAATTTTTCCTTTTTTGCAAAACTTTTCATCAAAAAATTGCCCACGGCTAAATTCACATTTAAACCAACAGATGGAGAACAAAAACAAATAAGAAAGAGAAGCAAAGAGAAAAAAAAACGGTTTCTTCTTTTAAAAACGAGGAAAAATATGTTCCGAATGCAACAAATACAACAACAATAGTAACATGAGAACAGAGAAAAAAAGAAATGAGACAAGGAGTATGGCCAACAAATATTATGGCCATTAAAATTACAACTACAACAACAACAGTAACAATAACAACAATAACAATTACAATATGCTGCAAAATTAAAAAAAAAACATCGTGACAAATCAAAGACGAAATAATGCTGCTGCTGGTGCTGCATTTATTTCCACTTGTTTTCCTTATTTTCCCTGTCTTTTTCGCAAATATTTCCTTATGTTTGCCTTCAAACACGGATTAAACAACAACAAAAAGAAGAAACTAAAGTTTATAAAAATGGGGCATGCCATATAGTAGATGAGGCGTAGATACTTTGCGATGCCAACGTCGTTCAGAACTTTTGAAATAGTACGGTCAATCGGTGTGTATTGAAATTTTTCAGTTTATTATTTCGGCAAGGATACACGCTACAGGCAGGCTCTAATTCAAAATATGTCTTGTTTAGTGCTTCAAACATTCAAGCAATCATCCTATCTGCGAGATTTTATTTTCTTTCCAACACTTTATTACAAGCATAGAATATTGTCATTCTCAGTCGAGTATATACTGTGTCCAGAGACAAAGAGCTTTCTATTCGAAATAATCCCCAGGAAGTGCGTCGCTTCTCTGAGCCTAATTTATTATTACTGTGAATGTTGGTGTCTCGTACCTTAAAATAAAAACTGTTCCCCTCTACTATTTTAATAATGACGGACACGCTGTTTATCATCCGCTTTAAAATAATGGAAAAATTCCCCAGAAATTCTATGAAATTTTTAAAGCTTCTGTATCGATAGTACAATTGCTAGCGTATGATTAATATTCCAACTAATATTTTAATATTCCTCATACGCCACAGTGGGATTGCATTAAATCTCTAGTAAAATGATTTTCAAACATTTTTAATTAACCCATCCAAGCAAATACGATACGAAAAATTAATTCCAATCTTTTTTTGTGTGCCATTTTTCGATCTTAAATTTGAATTTTTCAAATTTTAATTACAATGTGCGAGTATACGATTTCTATTTTAAATCGTAACCAGTGTGTTCATATTTCTTCCTCTCTCTCTCTTTCTATTGGGTGCATATTCTTTTTTTTTTTCTTGTATGCGTTGGCCAACATGAAAAGCACATTTGTAATGCGATGACAGCTTATGTTAGTTGTCATCACAACTACAACAACAATAACAACAATAACAATTGCAACAAATGAAATAGTTACAACAATAATAATAACAAAAAACAGAAAAAAAGAGAGAAAAAGAGGAAAAATGTATCACAATTTAAATTTAAAGGGTATTGAAAAAAGTTGTGTTATCTGTACACAAACAAATGTACTCAATCATGCTAAACTTGGCAGTCTAAGTAGCTTATGTTAGATTAGAGGACATTCAGTTGCAATTGAAACATATACAATATCTAGAGGCCCACAGACCCTTTGTAAACATAAAATCCGCAGAAAAAATTGAGAAGAGAGGCGAAAAAGGAAAAAAAAACGAAAGAACTGGAAGACAGAGAAAAAATAATCAAGGAAAGACGTAATCATACCACACAAGAGACCACCAAATGAACTACCGCTCAACCAACAACCAACTCAATCCCATTACAAATCCCAGATTGAAAGTTTGAATGTTATCTCTTGACAGAGAATCTGCAACATGAAGAAATCTCTACTAGAGGTTCTCAACCATATTCTACTAAGAGTTGGGCAGATACAGAGTAAGTGTTCTTAGGTTCCAGCTCCTCTCCTAGAGGTTCTCAATACTGAGAGTTGGGCAGTTACAGAGGTAGTGCTCTATAGCTTCTAAATTCTGCTCAGCGCAAGACACCCTTGAATCTTGACAGCGTTTTCATCTTGAAACGCCACCAGTAATCAGTCTTACGCTGGATTCAATAGACACACAACAGCCATAGATTTCTAGACGTATAACAGCCCGATGCATTCTTTCTGCTTCTTCTATCTGGCCCACTTCACAACAAGTTCATAGAGGTAGCAGATTGAAGGTTTAGGATCACAGAAAGCTTAACTTCTGTGGCAACAGATACTTAATTCTCGACACAAGTTGTTTTTGTGTGGTCCTCTATACTTATCTGAACAGGGGCTTGGACTGCTTTATTTCAAGCAAAGATTGCTATAATGGGCAATCAGATCGTGCTAAAAATTCTCTGAAAATGTACACAAAGGCTGGAAATTGGATTCCAAAACATGTTGTCGTGTGTATATCATTCAGTCAGCCAGGAGAGAATCACTGCTATCCTTATATTAATTAAATGGCTGCACAGTAACAGATTATTTCCTAGGCATATACTAATAGAATCAGAAAAAATCCATTGCCAACGTGTTTGTTGTCATGGAAAACTGCTTACTAACTCCCTGCCAGCATTTCCACATATGATGCATTAATGCCGCCCCACAGGTTTCAAGAATGTGTTCCGTTGATTTTTTCCCTTCGTCACGGACTTCACATGTATGGCTTGAGACAACCCTCATTCTGAATAAGTGTACCCAGAGTTTACAGAGGCCTATTATGCCACCTCTATTGACTTATTTATAGAATTATTCTGTCTGCGCCTTAAGCTACTACTGGTCTGACCATTGTGGTATACATCTAGTGCTTAGTTCCTGGTTTACATCCTCAGAATTTTCCTGCAAGCCATGTGCATACTATAGTGCTAATAAAACTGGTGGGAGATATAATGGGTATATGGAAAAACGACTGTGTTTCGCTTGCTTACGACTGTTTGCGAATACACAAAGTGAAACATGAAAGTTTGTCTCTGTAGAAATACAGAAGTCGATCGTCAATTAAAGATGTTTGCAGAATCTTGAAAATATGTTGACCTAGAATGGGATTCTAATGGGTAATAGGCATTGAAGAGATCCAATTCAAAAAATAATATTAACACAGGATTTTTATTTCATGTCGAGATAGGCTCTGGCACTTCTTTAAAAAGATCGTGGGTCACTGGAAATGCCACACTTTAATTTAGGAAAAGAAGCACCATTTTTGTGACACCCTTTTTTGTATTAAAGGACCACACCGTTAATAACTGCCACTATATTCTTTATAAATGGTGGAAAATTTAAACTGAAACCTTTTCTTTTGTATTTTGTTGCGTTTTTTCTCTCTCTTCTACTTGCCACCCATGTAACGAGTCCAGCTGCAATAAACTGCAAATTACTGGCAGGCATATGCAATACAGCATGAAACAGCAGCAGTAGCAAGAGTAGCAGCAGTAGTAGAGGTAGCTGTAGTAACCACAATGATAGTAAAAAATCGCCTGCCCATGTGTTGTATATCATCATAACAGCAGGAATACAACATACGCAACGCAGGTCTAAAACGAGAAGAACTAGAGGACAGGCTGCAAGTATTTTGTGGCAAATGCGATGCGAAAACAATAACAAATTGCTACGTACATATTCTGTTGCATTGCTGCATACAAACTACAACAATGATACGCTACAGTGGCTAGATTCTGCTGCGTGTTCATGGGTGTTGTTTATATGTATGTGGGCTCCTTGCAATTTATGTTTGTGGGTGTAAAATAAAGAAGAGAAAATAAAAAAAAATATTGTTGTATATTGTTGTTGTTGTTATTATTTTTATTATTATTATTTTCTACCACCATTTTTTTATATGAAAGAAAAAATTTGAAAAAAAAACTTGGCCGTTAGCCTGACTAGGCCTTAGTGCCTTAAATTATAGAACCTGGTGGCTGGTGAATGGTAAGTGGTAAGAGTGTTTTAGCATCTCTTGATTTATCTTTTTTGTTTATAATTTAAAGCAAAATCTCTGTGTTATTATTTCCATAGATTGTTTTTTTATTTGTATTTCTTTTTCTCTCCTTCTTTTTTTCTGTAATTTTTCAATTCTTTTGTTTTCAAAGTTTTTTTCCTGTTTTTTTTCCTGATTTTTTTTTTAATTCAACATGTGCATGATTTTTATACCCGTAGTTACTGTTTTACTTTGCTTTACAATTTTTTTTATTTTTATTTTCCCTTCTTCTTTTTGTAATTTTTTTTTAGTCTTCATTTCATATTGTTGTAGTTATTATTGTTTAAAAAGTAACTTCTATTGTTTTTGTCGAGATTTGTGGTATTTCGTTGATTGTCTGTCTGTCCGTCCATCCATTGTGCCTCTGTCCATAGGTCTTTTTCTTGATTTCAAATATTCTTCTTGTGTGTGTGTGTGTGTGTGTTTCAATTGAATGGGGGTTTTGTGTCATGTGACTCCCAGTGTTTGGCTGATTGTTTGGTTAGAATTTTGTGGCCACAGAAACACCAAAACCATAACAATGACATCCTTAAACTAAGAGATACTAAACAATAACAACAACAACAACAACAATACCAAACATAGCATTAAGGACAACAACTTTCATATGAATTACATTCGAAAGGGGGTTTAAAGCTCATCTTTTTTAAAGACAAATTTTTGCAAACAACCACCAAGAATTATATGAAAAAATAGGCCCTTGTTTTTGAAAGGCCAACGTTTTTTACTCATTAAATCAAGGTAGTATTAAAGACTTTCTAAAGTTCTGTAATCATGATTCCTTTTGAATTGAATTGTTTTCAGCGCCTTTTAGACACCATTCTGGGTCGAACTATTTTCAAAGTCCTGCAAACATTTTTAATTTACGAACATTTTCGGTATTTCTACAGATAAAAACTTTCAGGTCTCGTTTTGTGTATTCAAAAACAGCCTTAAGCAACCGAAAGACAGTCGACGATTGCCAATGTCTTCACTTAACCCACCAGTTTTATTGACACAATGGTATGCTTGCAGGCATGCAGGAAAGTTCTGGAGATGTAAACCAAGAATTATGCACTGGATGTAGGTCATTATGGTCAGAATAGTAGTCTATGGGGCAAACAGAATAATTCTATAAATAACTCAACACAGGTGGTCAATATACAGAGAGTAACAGAGGCAATGAGAACCTGTCCTATAGCAAAGCAATTCCCTCCTGGCAATAATCTCAAATCTAAGCGAACTTTTCACATCTTCATCCACGATATTTCCAGCCTTGGTGTACATTTTCACCAGAATTTTGAGGAGGGTCTGGTTTACCTTTCCAGCAGTCTTTGCGTGAAGTAAGGCAGTCTAGACAGCTGTTCAGATAATTATAGAGAACCATACACTTACCGTAGTCTAGTAGGTAGTATGTTAGCTTATTAAATGTGAAGCCACGGTTCAAATCTTAGCTCAGACATTTCCACCAAAACGAAATGTTGAAAAACATTTCTACGCCGACACTTCCTCTCAGCAGATTTCGGGCAAAAATTCTGAGGCTGAAATAAAATTGTGATGAAAAAGTCTCTCAAGAATCTGTCGTTCGGAGTCGAGTTTAAACTGCAGGTCCCCCACTCATGTATAAATTACCTCACACAACGGTGAGGTGTGTGCGGTGTGAGGAACTAGGTTGTAATGCTGACTGAAGGGTTGTAATAACCAATTATGCAGGTATGTATGATGTATGTATGTATGTATGTATGCATGTACGGCTATGTCAGGGAACCGTGTTCACGTGTATAATCCTCGAAGGTTGAAGTATTTGAAAACTAACACTCATGCACTTATCATAGTTATGCCGAAATGTGCGAAAAAGTCTACGAACACTGTATGAAAGGGATCCACTGCTGCAATCAATGCAGAAAGGATTCAAGCACTAGAAAGTAATTAAATTCTCATCGAAATCATAGCTTTATATGTGTTTGATTTAAACTCACATTTGAAACCCTACACTGCACAGCAAATTTCAATTTAAATTGATTTCACCAACAACTCTACTGTCTTGTCATTCTGAATTTATTTCACTTTAATCAGCAGAATCACTTCGATAATGAAATGGATTTCAATCATAATATACTTTAAGTTTCCATTTACGTATGTATGTATGTGTGCGTATGTGTGTTTGCCTCTGCTCTTTAAATAGTTGACATTTATAATTTCCACTGTGTTTTCCTTTTCAAGTCGACAAACTTTTTTCTTGCTTTTGTTACAACAAAACTATTTAACAATTCGAAGAAAAAAGAAAAAGAAAACAGTAAAACAAAATTAAAAACATTTTTTGAAGAAAATTCATTGAAAATACAAGTCAAACTTCATAGATAAAGCGAAGAAGTGTGTGGGGAGGGGGGCGTAAATGTTAGAAAAGTTGTTGTTAATAGAGTTCCTGATTAAGTATTAATAGACAGGAAGTCGGTCTAAAGTGCTTAACGAAATACGATTTTACTGCTACTACGAGAATAACAACAACATTCATGCCTCTTACCACACTCCCATCCAGATTACTTATAACACCATAAATTTATTATCAAGACAAATAACACTGGCCACTCGTTTAACGCATTTATCACACAGTTTTAAAGAAGGAAGTTTTTGTCTTTCGTGTTTACAAATACTAATCTATAGAAGACTGTATAATGGCTTGGATTGAATACCGATTAACCCAGACTCAGAAATCTTTAGGAAAAGAGAGACGATACCATATGACTTCTGGAGGAAATTCGCAAAGGTCCATTCTAAATACAAATGAATAGAAAATGGGAATGGAAAGCTTACTTGCTTAATTGATCATTACAACTCTTTTAGTCAAGATTACAATCTCATCCTTATAATTCAGTTCTTTCAAGCTTTACATTTGAATCCCTTAGAATGTTTCTTAAACTGATCTGCCTTTGATATAATGCTGTCCAGAATAAGTTAAAAAATAGTTGTAATGACAAGCAGCTTATTCGCCAATATTTCTTACAGCAACTGTTATACGAATTGGCTGCCAGTCAGAACACATTAGTTGCCACAGCGGCAAAGGCTCTATATAACACCCTTAAATCTTAATGCCCTTGACAGGCCTTCTTATGAAAGGGTATTAAAGACCTTCTCAAAGTCCAGTAATACTAAATAGTATTCACAACCACTTAGTAGATACACATACATACATTCATAATTTATCATTACAACCTTTTAGTCAGGATTACAACCTTTCTCGAATCACCATATGTTGTGTGTGTTAATTTTATCCATGAGTGGCTGGACCCACAGTTTAAAGACGACTTCAAACGACAGATTTCTGAGAAATTTTTTCATGGCAATTTCCATTTACTCTCAGATTTTTGCCAGAAATCTGATGAGAGGAAGTCGCCGAAGAAATATTTTGTCATATATCGTTTAGTTGGAGATGCCTGGCCTGGGGTGTGAACCGAGGCCTCACGTCTAATAAGCCAACACTTTACCAATTAGACTATCGCGACTTGATTACTACGATACTTAAATCAGGATTGCAACCCAGTTTCTCGCACTACTACATGTTGTGTTTGTTAATTTCGTACATGAGTGGCGGGACCCATTGTTTTCAATCCGACTACGACTCTCAGAGATTTTTGCCAGAAGACAGTTATTAGAAACCTCTGAGTTAGGCTTTGTACCACGGGTTCTTGTATTTTAAGTTGTCTCCAAACGACAGATTTCTGAGAAAGTTTTCATGCAACAAGTTTGCTGAAAGGAAGTCACGAAGTCGTCCTTCTTTAAAAACTGTTGAAATGTGTATCTCCTGGTGTCCTTTGGCCGTTAAACGAGTTCAAGCTGTTTGAATCTTTATGCCATAGTTGTGGTGGTTTCTGTTATCCATATATGTATTATACGTACAATAAGTTGAACAAAAACAATTTTAAATGAGCCTGTTTCTCTCCTTCCTAACACTCTCTCTCTCTCTCTCTTTTATTATTTAACACAACAACTCAATGACATCTATTTACACTGTAATACGAATAGGACTACTTTTAAAAAGTATATAAGTATGGGTGTGTATGTGTGAATAGTTTATGACAATAGTTTAATACTTATACTGTTAACATATTATTGTTGTTATTGTTGTTGTTGCTATTATTATCATGAGAAAATATCCCCTGCAGTATCTAACATACACCCACACACCACATGTGTGTGTATGCTTTACTCATCTATAAAAATAGATTTAAAAACGAAATAACAAGAGATGACACATTAAAACTAAGCCTCACTCGCTCTCTCTCTGTCTCTCGCTCTCTCTATGCCTATGAGTCTTAAATAAATGTGTGTTTGTGTATATATCACAGCAAAAAGGAGCCAGAACAATGAGTAGGAAAGAGTTGTGTGTGTGAAAGGGTTTTTATTATTGTAAATAGAGAGTGTACGTGGTGTGTGTGGTGTGTGGTGTGTGTGAGGTGTGAGGGTGTTTTGTATTATTACGGCTGTAGATTCAACGAAAGGATAGTCTCGGTATAGCAAATGGTCATGAAGAAAGCCCCAAAAACCACATACAATTTTCATTCCAGCCGGGGTTTTTCTCTATTTTTTTTTTTTCGTTTGTTTTTTGCTTTTTTGCCACAATTCAATTGACTTTCTTTACGTTTTTTTATGGCCAACCATAAAATGTTGTATTTTATTTGAAAAAACAAAAACACAAAAAAAGGCCCAGCACAGCATCACACACAGTAAAGGAGAGAAAAGAAAAAAAAACAAAAATAAATTTTTGATGCGTTTTGTTTGGTTTTCATAAAAAATTGAAAAGAAAAGCACAGAGAAAGAAAAAATATGTTCCATTCAACAGTTAAGCCTCTAATAATGTCATCCATTTAATGAGATACAACGGGAAAACAGAGCAAAAAAAAAGGGTTAGAAAAAAAGAAATCCTTCGTATAGAAAGAAGTACACACAACACATGACATGACGTGACATGAGCTCAATAAAAAATATGTTCATACAGTTTAATGATGCCGTAAATGTTAACAGAGAGAGAGAAATCCACCACAGCTAAATAAGGGACATAATAATATACAGGATCAAATAACCGTTATGTACAAACATTATGTGTGTGTAAGTGTGTGTGATGGTTTTTTTCTTGTATAGAAAAGTAAGCATAAATGGAAGGGAAAAAGAGTTCTGAATTGTCCATAACGACTTTAAAGTGTGTAACATGAGGACATTTTTACTGAAGTTGTTTTTCTTCTAACCATCATAGCCAATATTCGGAATGCATGACTGGATGTATCTCCGTATGACAAGGGAGATAAGCAGCAAGCAGGACCCAAAAGTTCATGCGACGATCATGTCAACAGCCTTAGAACAATAGTGGAACCATCTCCTAAGTGGTGTTCAAAACCATTTAGCATTCCTGGACCTTAATATCCTTTCATACGCAGTCTTGTTAGTGGCATTAAGACTTAAGAGTGTTCCGTAATAAATAATACAATATTTATAGAATCTAGTAGGTAACGTGTTGGGTCATTAGATGTGAGGCAACTTCCGCAGTCAGCAGATTTCTGGTAAAAATTCTGTGAGTAAATAAAATCGCTATGAAAAGTTTCTAAAAAATCCGCCATTCGGAATCGTCTTTGAAATGTAGTTCCCGCCACTCATGTATAAAATTAACACGCAAACAACATAAAGTGGTATGAGAAGCTAGGTTGTAATCCAGACTAAAACGGTTGCAATGTATGTATGTACATATGTGTACTACTAAGTAGTGTTCAATACTATTTAGCATTACTGGACTTTGAGAAGGCCTTTAATACCCTTTTACAAGATGGAATTAAGATTTAAGAGTGTTTTGTAATAAATAACACACACAATACACAATATAATGAACCTTTTCTGATGTGGCAAGTAAAGTGTCCTGACTGGCAGCCAATTTGTGTAACAGTTGCTGTAAGAAATTGGGGTGAGCAGTCTGGACAGCTTTATATCAAAGGCAGATCAGTTTAAAAAACGGCCTTCATAGGGATTCAAAAGAACAGCTTAAAAGGCCTGAATTACCAGGATAACATCTGTTTACTATCCTACTAAGTTATTTAATTATTCTGGTTTACAACCGAGTTTCTCACGCAATTTGTTTCCATGCATCCAATAGTGGCGGGACCTTCAGTTTAAAGTCGGCTACAAACTTTAAAGTAAAGAAACTCAAGAAATCTCGGTGCCCTACAACGAAACCGTTTGCGAACCTCAGCATACTGAGTTATTTAATTTAGTCAGGATTACAACCTAGTTTCTGACACGATCCATCTTGCGTGTGTGTGAATTTTATCCAAGAACGATGCAATCTGAAGTTTAATGTCGACTCCAGAAGACAGATTTTTGAGGAACATTTCATGACAATTTTATTTACACTCTCAAAGTTTCTGCCTGAAGGCTGCTGGCTACTCCCCGACAGAAATCCTTTTTCGATTCTTTTCATTTCGATTGAGATATCTAAGTAGAGACTTGAACCACGTGGTCTCATCTAATAAGCCTACACACTATCCTACTAGAGCGATGGCATCTTTAACTTACTTTAACCTACTGCTTGTACTTAATGTTACATTTCCATTAAGAAACAAATAACTGCCACTGTTAAACAGTGTAGCGCATACTTAAAAAACATTCTTGAAAATTGAAAAACCGTCAATGGTTTGTTGTTTTGCATTAAAAACGAGAACAGAATCATAAAAAACGCATTTGCTTATGGGTTGTAAAATTTTACACTTAAAAACGTATGTATCTGATGTCTCCCCCAAAAAACTCTTCCCTCTTCCCACTTTTTCTTCTGGAATTTTACGACATTTAAACGCTTTGTTCACCTTTAGCTTTACCTTCATTTTAATTTTTATTTTTATTATGCCTCGTGTACTTATGTAATCATGTTCTGGTTCATGTTCGCTTTTTATGGCAACGGACCTAAAACGTGACCACCATAAACATTTATGATGTCCAATTATTTATTATTGAACTACTTTTTAACATTGTTATTATTATATGACAAATTTTTGTTTTTATATTGCCCAACAATAACAACAACAATCACAGGCATACATACACATATGTACATGTAGACATGTATGCAGACAAAGTGATTATTTTTAAAACAAATTTTATGTGCAAATAAATATGAAAATCAACTAAAAATCTAATCCCCCACCGACCACATAACTCTCTCCAAGGAGATGAAAGAGAAAAAACCCGAATTTATTTCAGAAACCCATTTTGTTAATTGCATTTTAAAAATACTTCCTATGCTTGCTCTCCTTGCCTCTTGCTCACATATCATGTCTCTTTTTTTGTACTTCGCTCGCATGCAAATTATATTTAATCTGTGGTATTTACACTCTTCTCAAAATCATGTCAATAATTATGATTCTCGTTATTGAGAGCCAATTTCATACACATACACCCACATAGAGTAATAGAAGAGTAGAAATCAACGAAAAAAATTTAAATTTTAAACGACGGAGAAATTCTCAAAAATTTATTGTGGCCTCACGTCATAGTGTTTAAAATTATTTTAACTGGAAACCCCGAAATGCTTCGCTAAGCCTATGATGAACTGTTTCAAGCATTAATTAAATTAATTTCATAAGCATTCGTAGTACAGCTCATACAATCATCATCACAACCATTTAGTTAGGATTACAACCTAGCTTCCCACACCACTCAACGCTGTGTGAATTAATTTCATGCATTGGGAGATGTGTCCTAAAATTGAATGCCTACTCCTAACGACAGGTTTTAAGAAACTTTTTCATGGCAGTTTTATTTACTTTCAGATTAGCAAGGAATAGTTTTCCGAATTTCGTTTCGTTCGAGATGTCAGAGCCGGGATCTGAACCACGAGCTCTTGTCTAAGAAGCTAAAACTCTACCTACTACACTACGGCGACTTTACAAGTCATTTAGTTCGGTATCAGAACAATCTGTAGGCTGTTAATTAAATTGAAAAATTTCGTTTTGTTCTAGACGTCTAAGCAAGATTGTGAACCATAACCTCACGTCTTACGAGCTAAAATACAGCCTACTACGCTATGGCTACATCAGAATTCATTCAGGGGTTTTAAAACATTCTGTAGCCTGTTAATTACTCGTATACTTCATCTGAAATAGCATTTATTTTCTAAAAGGTTTGTCATTTACACATATGGATCGAGTGACAATCGAAAAATCATTTAATCTGCAAGGAATTGGCAAACTTATTCAGAAGTTGAAGGAGTCTGGAGACGTTACAGGTGTAATCAAATCAATATGTCATAGCAATGTATGCTCTGACGAAAATTTAGGTCGAGCCTATGGAGTTCTTAGCAATCAATCCATGTAAACGCCTACACACGTAATTGCTTAAGACTCTTGACTAAACGTAGTATATTGATAGATGATTGATGTACAGGCTTACGGTGGCGATTTGTCCAATAAAATCATCTCTTTGAAATATTAAATCATTTCTCACTCCTTGAAGACCTTAACAAACAAAATTGTTGCATATTTGGCTCGGAAAATCTAGAATAAATTATACAAAAGCCATTGCATTCGGAAAAAGTGACATTTGGATGGGTAATATGATTTGGAGCTGTGATTAAGATGTGTTTTTTCAACAGGGCTTTGACCGTCAAGTCAAGAGTGATATGGCCGTCCTTCTTGATCTGCAATTGAACCTAATGAATTAGATGATCAATATGGTTAAAAAAAACCGGTGTCAGGAGGCATACAACACGACCGATTTGTTCATTGTTGCATGACTTTCTCTAAACAGTTTTTTTTTGGAAAAAACTCCTGAGAATAAATAAAAATTGCCAAGTTGCTCAAAATCTAGTGTTCCAAGACGAGGTTAAGCTGAAGCACCCATCTCTCATGAATAAAATTAACATTCAAACCATTAAGAACCTCCTCACCCTATCCACGTACATATATACAACACCATAATTTGTAACATATTTGTGTTAAAATTATCCACACAGTATTAATTTCAATTGTGATGAATTAAAAACTTTTTCAGGTTCTCTCCTTTTCGTACAACAAATGAAAATAATTTTTTTTTTGTGGCCCACACCCCCCAATTTCGCCCACTGGAAATAATGAAAAATAATTCGTAGTTTAAATAACTGAAAACAAATCAAAAAAACAGCTAAGAAAAAAGGAGAGTAAAAATTCTAAAAATGAAACCCACAATTTCATTTAAATCCCATACAATAGGCAACAATACTCGTGCATATGTTTACGTATGCATGTGTATGTAAGTGAGAAATGATCATCAAAAACATACACACACATACAGTCTTGCACCTCACATTGAATTATTTTGCATATACATGCCGAAAATAATGATGATGCCTGGCTAAACTCCAACAATAACACACACACACACTAATGCAAATACACAAATAGTAAATAACAACAATAATAATAATGAAAGGGATAAATGAGCACACAAATGCATGACCAGACAAATTAAACAACAACAACAACAAAAACAACAAGGAGAGCAAAAGCAAATAAACATATAAATTGTTTGAAGGCATAGGACAAGAGAGATGAGAGAGAGTGGAAGAGACAGAAATTATTGAATAGCTAGTGTATGTGTGTTAATTTTAATGTTTTTTTTTTATTTACTTTGCTTTAATACTACTATTATAACCTACAACACATACTGCTAGAGAGAGAGAGAAAGAGAGACAAAGAGTGAGTAGAGAGTGTATGTGTATGTGTGTTATAATGTATGTGTTTCGTATGTTGTAATGTTTTTGATTTTGTTGTTGACAATGAGCGTAACAAAATTTATTGTCTCTCACAAATTGTATTGTTTTCCATGTTACTGCTCAGTTGACTACGAAATAATGAAATACAGTGGGCGCTACAATTTAACTACTACTACAGATAGTGAGTGAAAGAAATGAAACTAAAGTTTTTGGAAATAAAGTGTGCAACAAGGATTAGCAGAAATGATTGAAGCATAGCAAACACAGAAAATGTAATTCCATCGGGTATATCATTAACAGGAAACCTAAGAGTACCACAAGCTTGGCTCTAAAAGCTCTGCTCACAAGCTAAGCATATGTAGGGATGCATTTTGCATTCCTTTAATTCCCAGAATAATTCAACTCAAGATGCATAGATGCATCAGTCGATTGTGTGCCTTGATGGTCTATTACGTGGCTTGTAGAGCATTGCTATGTCACGTCCTTAGTACATCTTGTCCAAGTGGAATTGAGAACATCTTTCGATGGAGTAGGGTACCATTGAGATTCTTCATGGGTTTATAATACTTCATCTGTATACCACGGAATGTTAACTTTTTTAAAATCAGAGTTTATTCGTTCTACAATACACTCAGCCTTCCCGTGCTTCCTTCTGGCGCAGAGACATGGACTCTATTAAGCATTGATGCAGCAGTCTTGAGAGTATTCGAGAGAAAACTCCTACGTAAGATCATCGGTCCAGTGCGAGGAGCTGTATGAGCTCCTCAACGACATGGACGTTGTGCAGGGTACTAACGTCGAGCAATTGCGCTGGCTCGGCAATGTCGTTGGAGTGGAGGAGGATGCTTCGGCGAGATAGGTATTTGATGGGAATCGCGGTAGTCGGCTACGAGGACAATCTTGATTGTAATGGAAGGAGAAAATCGAGAAAACCTTGTCATCGATTGGTGTGACCAGCTGGCGTAGGCACGCAAGAAGCAGAGGCGTCTGGAAGGATGTGTTAAGGCAGGCGGAAATACATTAATCGGGTTTTTAGTGGCGAATTAAGTATGTAAGTATGTAAATAAGTTTACTGGTACTATTTAAGAGACATTTAAGGGGTAAATTCACAACAACTTGAGATATTCACTACCGAATAGCGTGTCAGACTTCTCTTCCAATCCCGTAATTTAAGCCTCCATATCCGTGGTCCTTACTAGCATCTGTTTACTTACTTACTTAATTGGTCATTACAACCCTTGAGTCAGGACTACAACCTAGCTTCGTACACCACCCATGCTGCGTGTGCTAATTTTAATAGTGAGTGACATTTTGAAGGCGATTTCGTATGACAGATTTTTTGCCAGAAGTCTGATGAGAGAAAGTTGCCAAAAGAAGTTTTGTTTCCGTATTTCGTTTTGTTCGAAATGTCTCAGCCGGGAGTTGGATCAAGGGCACTTTCTACTAGTCTACGGCAAATTTTGTACCCTGTTCAGAGGTTTAAATTCAACAGATTCTTTAGCGCTGTTGTAGAAAAGATTCTTATCGAGTTGGTTACATGAACGCATGCCAGTCTGTATTTTATTCTATCTGAACTGCTTTCATACTTCTCCTGCCTATTAAGCAAGGGACCCTTATGTACATTCAAAGTACAATTCTAGGCTTGCATCCCCAATGCTGGGCCCACTTTAAAGTTCCCTCATAAACAATATCGAAAGAATGTTAAGTAGGATTCAAAGGTCCTTTAAATCTGCATGAGTATCAAGCACTGTTTCTATGCTTTCAGTAATTCGTTGTTATAATTTTTCTTGCCTTCACTGTTAATCTTTACCAAGTAATTACAACCACAGTAACACACCGTATACGAAATGCTGTAACTCTGGCTGAAACTCCTGGTATTTGTTATTGAGTCTCCAGATAAAATTTTTTTAAGTTGGCCAGTATTAGTTTCAATTGCTAGCCTAGAACCTGAACCATGACAGCTTCCATTCTTCTCTTTCCCTCTCTATCTCTCTCTTTCTCTCTTTCTCTAAAGAATTTAAACTGGAAATACAAGAACAGTCTGTCCAACACCCCCCTTAACATTTGCATGTTGATTTCTGTTGAACAATTTCATCAACGCTGGCCGTCATTGCATTTGTCACCGAACATTGTTTTGTTGGCTCAAATATTGTTGTTGTTGTTGATGTATTAGTGGTTGCATGTGAAAGTGTTTTGTGCTGCTGCTGTTGTTGCAAGTGTGTACATACGTATGTTAGTGTGTATGTGACTGTGTGTAAATAACATTCACTTTAGGCCGTTTTTGCAGTGAATGTAAGGTAAAGGCGTGGCAATGACATTAACACTCAACAACAATGCCGACAACTACAACAATACTGCCACTAGTCCTACGACAATCTATTGTTTGTTGATGCAATATCACAGTCAAAATGCTGAACAAATTTTTAAAGCCAAAATTAGAATTTCTTTTGAAGGTTTGCAAGGAAAAAATAGGAAAAGCAGGAGACAGAAATTTTGGAATGTTGAAAGCGTTGAACGATTTTGATGTTCTTTTACTAGCACTTTTAAGAAGCTTAGCATGCTTAGCGAAGGTTATCCATTTAGTGGCCTCAAAACCGCTGTGGAGGTGGTTACATATCTTTCATCTGACATACATACATGCATAAGTGGTCATTACAACCCTTTAGTCAGGATTACAACCTAGTTTCTCACACCACTTATGATGTGTGCGTTAATTTTTATACATGAGTGATGGGACCTAGAGTTTAAAGTCGACTCCGAACGACAGATTTTTGAGAAACTTTTCATGCCAATTTTATTTACTCTCCGAGTTTTTGCCAGAAATCTGCTGAGAGAATTAGGTTAGGTGAGGTCGAAGTGTTCACTAAAGCACGCATAGCGGCCCATTGTGACGTCACAGGTCTCTGTACTGTCCGAATTCCATCAAACTAAGGAAGAAGTTGATGAACGTAAGGACTGTACATTAAAAGCACGACTACCCTATGCTGGAAAACCATCCTGAAAGTTTAATAAACGAAGCTATATAGATGACAGCAATGGATGATAACTTCCTTAAGCTGACATGGAATGCAGACTCAAATAACCTAAATCTGCACCTCGCAAGAGATTGACAATTACAAAGAAAGTGGATAACAGTTTCCTCCTCTTAAGCAGAAGTCGTTAGTTAGGAGCTGCAGTCTTTCTGCTTGTCTTCCCATAACACGATGACCTGTAAGCATTGCCGCTGTGATCGAGATGACACTACGATCAAGTCGGAGTAATTGATTGGTGCACCTTCTGTCCATCGAGGGCCAAGTGAGTCTGGCAGTGTAGCAAGATTCTTTATTGATTCAGGATAGATGAGAGGAAGTCGCCGTAGGCATATTTTTTGAACCGAGGCCTCATGTCTAATAAGCCAACACACTACCTAATAATGACCCCATCAACCTCATAACCCACCAATTTAGTATCAGTATTGTTGTATTCGTTTGGAATTTAATTGGTAACCAGGAACGGAGAAAAAGATGAAAAACCAGCATCCCATAGGGGAAGTTTGACTTCTTCTTTTGACTTTTTTGCAGTTGCCCATGAAAAGAGTAAACATTAACATGGCAGCATAATTAGCCAATTCGCAAACCACCACAAGGTGGTTATGTTTCAATTGCAGGATAAGAATTTTATGGAATACGCTTTACAAATGAACGAATTGCAGCCAAGATCCACTGCCTACAACCTAGAGAGCCCCTTAATGATTCAGAACTTTTTTATGAACAGGAGTTTGAGTCGAACAACACAAGTGGTGTGAACAGCTAGGTTGTAATCCTGACTAAAGGGTTGCATGCCTAGAAGTTTCAACGGGATCTCGAATACGAAAGAGGAGAGAGATATCTTTTTAGCATATTATAAGCATTTAAATATTAAATATGTCCTCAAACCTTAAAGCATAATGTAGCGTTAATGCAAATACCATGACCCAATTTTCCATTGATTTCCTAATTTTCCTTTTCAATTCAATTCCTATACAGGGAATCTATTAATTTAAGGAATTCCGCTTTTTTATCTGTGCTCCTTAAAAAAGATGGCAGTAGAAAAAAGTTTATACTCACCTACACATGTTAAATTTCACACACATACAATACTATAACCTGCTACCCACGCCATAAAAATAAGTGAAAAAAAGGCATGAACAATGAATAGTTTTTCTAACAGCAGCGAAATTGTCCATCATATGCATACGCTTTTCAATCCTGCTCACATGAACAATCGTTCCAATTCAGTGCCACGCTTGCAATAAATCAAAAATATTCTTCACCTCCCCTCCACCAACTTTTTTTCATTTCATTCGTATTTTTTTTTTTTTGTTATTTTTGTCGTTTGTTTTTTGTACCGTTATTCGGTAATATTTGAATAACCTGAGCATATTTTACCTTTTTTTCTTGCTGGAGAGAGGGAGAGAAAGAGAGAGAGGCAATGAGTTGTATTTCTTAGGCGCGTTTTTTTTTTGGAAGGATCGTCATGATACAGCCTTAAAACATAAATCCTTGAAAAAAAAAATGTATTTTTTGTTTGAGTTTTTAAAACTTTTTAATGCTTTATGAGCCAGGCAATGGAAAATATGCTGTCGTGAAATACTTTTTTTTAAGAGAAATATCCATGAAAAGTTTCGCAAAAATCAATTATTCGGACACAACTAAAACTGTAGGACCTGCTACTCATGTATACAAAATTAACAAACACAATATCAGTGGTATGGGAAGCTAGGTTTTAATCCTGATTAAAGTGTTGTAATGACCTTCAGTGGTTGGTTATTAGCTTGTGGCATCATACAGGGCCTAGCCTATGGTTTTAGTGAACTCCGCAGGGAGTGTAAGCCACCTTAACCGAAGCATTGAAAAATATTTTCGGAACAGAGAAATTAAACACAATTACCCAATTCACAAAATGTTATAGTTGTCGTAGATCGGTAGAAACTATGACAAACTACAACTATTGTACATAATGTTGTTGGTAATTTCCATGTCAAAAACTACTACAACATGTACGACAATTTTTCCTATGTTTCCGAAATGTCGTATCAATTTTTAAATTTTTTATTCAAAAAATTTGATATCACTGGATAACATCTACAACAATATTTACGAAAAGGTGTTCACAAAATGAAATGCCATTTAACTATAATCTACAACAATATAACATTTTGTGAATTGGGTAAATATTTTGGAACGTTGTCGCCGTAGCCTAGTATGTAGTGTGTTGGCTTATTAGACGTGAGGCCACGATTCAAACCCCAGGTTCAGCTACATCCAACAAAAAAAGAAATAAAAAATACATATCTTTGGCGACTTCCGCTCAGCAGATTGCTGGCAAAAACTCAAAGAGTAAATAAAATTGCCATGAAAAGTTTCTCGAAAATCTGTCGTTCAGAGTCGATTCTAAGCTGTAGGGCCCGCCAGTCAAAGAAAATGTTAACACACACAACGAGAGTGGTGAGAGAGGCTATGTTCTTTTCCTAGCTAATGATTTAACTGATCTGCCCCTACGACTTCTTCGCTAAGGAATAGAAAACTGCAAGAATTAATGAGTTGTAGGTATTTTGGTTTCATAGGTAATGATCGCCGTAGTCTAGTAGGTAGTGTGTTGGCTTATTAGATGTGAGGCCACGGTTCACACCCCGAGTCAGACGTTTCTGACAAAACGAAATATGAAAAAATATTTCTTCGCCAGTTTTCTCTCAGCCGATTTCTGCCAAAAACTCTGGGAGTAAATAAAATTGCCATGAAAAATTTCTCAAAAATCTGTCGTTTGGAGTCGACTTTAAACTCTAGGTCCCACCTCTCATATATAAAATTAACACACACAACATAGGTGGTGTGAGAAGCTAGGTTGTAATCCTGACTGTAGGATTGTAATGGCCAACTATGTATGTATATATGTATGTATGTATGTATGTATGTATGTATGTATGTATGTATATATGTATTTGGGAACATGGAACCTGATATTTCAATCAAATTTGCTTCATTGCAACCCTGTAGTCACAATAACAAATATTTAACGAATTTGTTCTTGGAAAATATTTACTCGTCTTATAAGCATTTATTTACGTTGATTTACATGAAATAAAACAGACACTGAAGATGGCAACTTAGAAAGGAAATAATAGTAAAGCAGAAACGCATCTTGAAATCCTGTCGTAAAGCCAAAAACATGTGTATTTCTTTTTAATACTTAAAGTAGGCATAAGTATGCTGTTGCAGGATAAGCAGGCTTTCGCAGAAAAATCTTATCATTTCTAGGCTCTGAACACTCAAAGAGTTTTATGCGTTTCCTTAAGCGCATAAATGCAAGGAACAGCATCTATAACTGTGTGTGACTATTTGCGAAAGGATTTATCCGTAAAATTTATATTTTCAACCACCCCCTCCCCCCGTTAGCATTCTTTGTCTATCGTGTGTTTTTCTATGTGTTTTATTTTGTGTGGCAATAATCTGTGGAAAAAGTGAATCCTTTCGTAAATAGACAAATGCAACCGTTGTAACTGTAAATAGTGCAAGTTTACGAGATGTCCTTATTCGTATACACATGCAGCATACATATGTACATATGTGTTAGTGCGATTACACCATCTTTGTAATGAAAAGTATTGTGGTTTACTGTGTAGGTGCAAGAGGTGGAAGTGTGAAATTCTGTTTCTTCGGCTTTTGTTGCAAGTTTGTGTTGTTGCAGCAACGATTTTATGCGCTTGTCAATTCCAATCTTTCGGTGTGTGATTCCAATTTCTTTTATGGGCCAGGTGTGTAATTTTATGGAATTTCGTAAGCATTTCTCAACAGAAAACTTTTGAAATGAATTCTCACACACATTATTAGGAGGATACCAGGGCTGAGTAATTGACTGTTTATAGCAAATAATCATTATGAAGTCATAACATAAGGTCATGGGATGGAACTTGCACTTACGTATACTTGCACTCGGATTCATTAATAGCCTACAGGTTCCAAGTAGGTGTTCCAATGATTTATTCTCATCGTCACAGAATCTACATGTTCAGCTCAGAACAACTCCCATTCTGAATAAGTGTACTCTGAGTATATGGTGCCCTGTCGCGAGATCAATTGCCAAGCTCTGGTTATTACTGAATAGTCTTATGCATGACTCAGATCTCCTTTTAATGTAATTTCCTAATAAAAGTTTTGATTACAAATTCCTATCTGCTCTTATCTAATTCTCCCTCACTGTTTAGTTAGTTATTGTAACAAGGATATCATCTCAAGGATTGTCTATGATTTCTGTGCCTGTTTCATATGTTTTCTTGTAAGCAAAAAAAAGAATACAAAATGGTAACCGAAGATGGCAATCATCATTTCAATTGCAATGTACAAGTAAGCCTGAAATAACAACTCATTTAACCTCAAAAAAACCTCTTGTATATGAAATACATAGGCACTGGCAACTACACATAGAGAAATTCATGTGCGATCATCATGGGATGACATCTTGGTGTTAAGAACCCAAAGTATAATAAAATATGCATACAGTTTTTCGTTTATACAGTCCTTGATTTAGTAATCAGGACTGTTGTTATCATAAGTCTGAAGCCCCGGTTATCCAAACGTCCATGAAATGTAACAGAACGTAAGTTCGTTTTTAGAATACAAAGGGCAATGAGAGCGATTACCGAACCGTAATGTAATTGCTCTTCATATGCTAAAAACGAATGTACATTCCGTTAAGTTATATTAACGTTTGGCTAAACAGGGCTTAACATGAAATTATTTTTTCAGGCCTTCGCATTTCAAAACGAATGGCTGACAACACATCTTAACTGTTCCTGGACTATGAATCACTATAATATTGGAAAATGCTTAGCAACCATACTACATATATAATAAGCCTTGCTGGTGGAATTTCGAGGTTACAGACTTTTTTATGAGAGGGACCGTTCTGTTGTATACGGATGGAACAAGGACAACGACGATTGAATTTATGTGGGTACCAGTCCGCGTGGACCTAATCCCACGGTGCTCTTCGCACAGGGTGAAATACAATGCGTCTACCAACGCCCCCAGATGTAGCAGACTGCTACACCTGAGTACCAATTCGAAACCATGTATTTGGACATGACTTCTCCCTTGGTTTGGAGCGGAGCCTATCTAAAACTCCTTCCGATCTTTGGGTCACGGCACCCGGCTGGAACGAGAACAAGTAATGGAACTGATGAGGAGGTGTAAGATCCCTGAATAGTACATTCGGTACCCATGGGGATACTCTAAAAGGAAATGAGTCTACGCCACCAAAAGATGCCCTCAATTTAGCTAAGATAGGAATTTAACTGGAAGGAACATAGATTGCTTTGATAGATTGATATGCTATCTAACAGCCAGGCTGCCAAGCGATCACACGGCTCTTATGAAGTTAATCTGGGAACATTAAGGGTCTATTTGGATAAATTGCATCAGTTATAGAGCGGAAACAAGATCACCCTCTGGATACACGATCACATGAGAGTTGACGGCAATGAGTAGAACCAGAACTAGAAACTTTCTGTGGAGTAAGAAGAGAAGATGAGGAGCAGTGGAGACTTTTCTCGAGCCAACTGGATTAGAGACACTTTGCGGTTTTGTTATGTAGTTAAAATCAGAAGGCGTGTAAGTATTGGATTAGAATGAATCGACATTAAAATGAAACGGAGACTGGGTACGTATCAAGGCAGAAAATTGTACTTACTGGCAACGAAAAATATCGCAAAAGTTTTTCAGGACAACGAGACTTCGAATATTATCGAAATAGGCTATATAGCTTACAGATTTCATCTGCAAATGGAATTAAATTTCCAGAAAACATATCTGCTTTGAATGAATAAATTTCTCCCAGTGCATGGCTTATGAGAGAGGATTTTTATTTCTTCAGCTTCATTTTTGTCTTGAACACTGCATTTTATATGAAAATGCAATAATTTTGTCTTCTTATTTTTCGTCCAGAGGACTCTACCTCTACCTCTGCCTCCGCCTTTGTATTATTGGGTTTGGCCCATGGAAAAGAAATCATCTTTAAGTAGAGAATTAAACTATGGAATGCACTTCTGAAATCCTCAATCAGACTAAACAAATACAGAAGATTTCTTTCGTATAAAATTCTGTATTTTTTCTCGTTTTTCGTTTTCCATTTTTGGATTGCGAAAACAAATATAAGGGATTAGCAACGAAATGAATGTCACAAGCAAACAGCAGTGGTTAAAAGCAGTGGCCGGGGGATGATGATGAACATGACTTTTAATATCTAAATATGCAGTTTGATTTGCAACAAAAAAAGTGTATTGTGGTAATGATGGGCGGCTTACAAGCTATTGTTGTGTGGAGCAAAAAAAAGATGAACATCCCTTTTGGCCAAAAAAAAAAGTTTAAACAGGAGAGGTTGTTTCATTGTTGTCTCCCGTACCATCACCTTCTTTTTATATATTTTTTTCGGCTAATAAGCTGTCTTTAGGCATTATTGTATGCTCGTATTACATTAACAGCAACAACAACAACAACAACCCATTCATACCATTCCATTCGATTTCATCACTACCATTAAACTGCACTGCACAGCACAGCACAACAACATTTGCTGCATCAGCATTTAAATAAGCTTTTAGTGACATTTGAATTAATAACTCAGGGGCCTATTACCCCCCACTACCCTCCAACATGCAATGAAAATCTCTACAGTCGTCTGTCTATTCTTATCTTCTATTTATGTGTGCGTGTGTGTCTATGTGTGAGTACTGCTTGATGTCTGTTTGTATATGAGACTTGTTTGTGTCTAAGGGTAGCCACTTGTCGTCGTTCTTTTATATTTTTGCCTGCCACTTGAAAGATTAGCATAAGTAAGCAACTATTATGGCTTGCAAAAGAGAAAGAGAGCACCACACACAGGGAAGCAGTAGCGAAGGAACACACACATTGTGATAATCGTCAAGACCTTGGCGGTTTGCAAAACAGTCACTTTGTATTGCATATCTTAAGGGGATAAACATTTAAAGGATAATTTTACGAAAATAGCAGGCAATCCATCTGATAATATTTCGAATTTATTTAAATTTGATGTATACGCCGAGAGTCCCCCCACAACTTGGATATGATCACCGGGTGGTGTCCTTTCATCCCTAATGTGTAGTGTGATTATAGATGAACTCCTCAGAAAACTGGACAAAACCAGAAGACTTTATGATTTTGGAATGTCTTCCGCAATGAGACTTAGTATCAAAAATTAAAGGAGTTATCTGGAAGCTATACAGTGGTCTTATAAAGGAGCGCCTATTTGATGGTATACAGAATGCATCTTGGGACGGGCCAAACGGGGTTTGGTCACAGACTGAAATATTCAGAGCCCCTGAAGGAATTCCGGGGTATCTTTTGAGCGAAAGTTTATGCCTTCGAAATCTGCATTCAATTCAACATGGATATGAAAAAAGTTACAAACGCCAGGACATAACAATACTATGTGCCAGTCTGGCCGCCCTTTTGAGCACTTGGTTAAATGAGGTTAAATCGAAAGTAGTATAGAATTTGTTGGAGAAACTGAATCGGCTAGATAGAGGCTACTCTCTTACTGGATCCCAGATCGTTTGGGAATTCTTGACAATGAGCAAGCAGAAGAACTTATCGAGAAGAGTAGCTTATACGCCACTAATGGTACCAGAACCCGTCGGTGGAGTTGGAATGGTTCTTTGGATAGGTATACTCCACGAAAAGATGATTGCTAGAGACGAGGAGGGTAGCGTTTACGCCATTGATTATACCGGAATCCTTTGGTGGAGTCGAAGCGGATTTATGAAAGTATACTCCATATAAAGGATGATTGATAGAGGCAAAGGCTCTTCTCCAACCAAATGGGTTGAAAACAATCAAACCTATTGTTGAAAAATTATAATAGGAGGAGATCTGAGACATGCATTAAACTATCCAGGAATAGCTTGAGGTTGGTAAACAGTCTTTTGACAACGTATTGTTGAGTCTGGGTACACTTATTCAAATGGGGGTTGTTTCAAACCCAACATTTAGAATCAGTGACTAAGGGAACAACATCATCACAACACATTATTGGAACCTGTCGGGCATTAATGCATTCCAATAGGAAATGTCTGAGTGCATACTTAGTGTTGCCATTGTTGACACTGAGCATCATCCAGGAGTTTGTCAAGTTTGTAGGCTCGGAGGAGACTATTTCGATACATTAGATCGTATGGTCGCAGTACTAAAGAAGATAGCTCTTCGGCACAATAGTAATAATAATCGTTGGTCATAAATGCATCCCACGAAGAGGCATCTGGGTGCATACTAAGTGTTGCCATTGTCGACACTGAACATCATCCTGAAGTTTGTCAAGTTTGTAGGCTTGGAGAAGATTTGTTTTTCATACAACAGATCGTATCGTCGCAATACTAAGGCAGGCACCTCTTCACCACAATTATAATAATAATGTATGTACGTGTGTAAAGTAATGGAATTTTGTTAGATTTGTACGTGTTATGTGTAGCACTTGCACTGACCAACCTCTTCCCTTGTTTGGTGGAATTCGTCTAGTACTGGGACTGTGCTTACCAGTGGTGTCAAACGGGTCGCTATGCATGTTCACCTAATGTAATCAAACCTGTACGTATTATGTGAAGCAGTATATTGGCTTATTAGACAAGGGGCCGGGATTCGACTACTGGTTCAGATACCTCGAAAACAATGAAACATTAAAACATATTCCTGTGGCTACTTCCTCTCCGCAGTCTTCTGGCAAACACTCTGAGAGTAAATACAAATTGTCATGAAAAGTTTCTCAAACATAAGACGTTCGGGTAGTTACCGCTACTCATGTATTAAATTAACACACACAACATAAATGTTGTGAGAAGCTAGGTCATAAGCCGGACTAAATCATCGTTGTAATGAGTTAGTAAGTAAACTTTTCTTTCTGTCTAACTTGCCAAATTGCAATGAATTATGAAATTATGAAATAATGAAAGAAAAGTGAATTATTTTTGTTTAAATTTAATAAATTTTAAATTAAATATTTAATACTGAAATAAAAACAAAAACTAAACTAAGAAAAGGTTGTTGAATTGTTAACCTTTTAAGCTCTTATCATTGTTATTATTATTATTACTGTCATTCTATTTTTTTTTTACTTATTTTTTTTTAATGTTAAACTCTTGTAGAAAAAATTACAAAATTAAACCAACGAATTCATTCATTCATTCAGTCATTCATTTATTCATTCATTCACTATCCAGGCAAATGACAACACAATAACTTTAATTTGGAAAAAAAAATTAATTTTTTATGCAAATAAATGAAATGAAAATGAAGGAAAAACAAAGACAACAAAAAAAATATTATAGACTTACCAGCATAAGTAAATATTGTGAATATTAAAAACACAAAAAATAGGTACAAAATGTTACCTGCTTCAATATTTTAATATTTATAAAATATAACAACAACAACAGCAATAAGAAGAAAACAAAAAATTACATATAAAACTGCCAGTCTGGCAGAATAAAAATTCACAAAAAATATCACAAAAATTTTGTTTTCCATTATTTTTTTTTTTTTTTTGCCAAAATCAGACAAACTAAATGAAATGGTTACCGTTAATGTTTCAAAATCTGTCTCTCTCTGTGTGTGTTTCACTCTCACACGTACACACTCTGTTATAAAATAAGGAAGGAATACAAAGAAATTTTTATTCTACAATAGAAGACTGAGGATATTAAGGCAAGAGTAGGAGAGCAGGAGAGCAGTAGAGTAGAGGAGAGAGTGTATTTAATAACAGGAGCAACAAAGAGTAAAATAATCAAAATAATGTAAATAATAAAGGAAAAAAAACAAGCCTGTGCATACACACACATACTACATAAATAATAACAATACTAACAATAATAATAAGGGGGAGTAGAAAACATAAAAACAACAGCAACCATAAAAAAATACCTCAGAAGTAGAAAATATAAAAACCAAAAACTTTAGAGAAACAAATTCGTTAAGATTTCATTAGTAAAAGAAATATTTCCTACAACAGCCAACAGAAATTTAAAATTTTTTCTTTTTCTCTCTTTCTAATACTCTCTTTTACACACATACACATACACACTAACTTAGAGACATATTAATGCCTTAAAGTTTAAATTTAAATAAAAACCTTCAAGACTTTTTTAATTGTAACAAAACTTAGATTACCAAACTACATAAAGGCTTATCCATTTAACGGTTTCAAAAGTAAACCTGCATAGAACTCTCACACACATAAAGCAAGTAATTACCATTTACTGCCATGACGACTGCCATGGCGTACTGCTTTCATACGATCTTCTGTGCTCCCCTCAAGCTTTACAAAGTGTCCCTACAATGTGTCCATTAAGCTCATTGTCCAAACAAATTTCAGAGTGCTGCTCATTGTATTCCTCTAAAACTTTATTGGGTATCTCTATAATCTCTTCCTTCAAATCTATTGCCCTGAGAAATTTCAGGATGCTGTTCGGTGTCAACATTTTGTTAGGTTAGGTCGGAGTGGTAGCTCTGATATAACAAAGCTCACTTCAGCACGCATAGCGGCCCGTTGTTATGCCACGAGTGAACGCAGTCCCTGTACTGATCAAGTTCCACAAAAATCAGAGAAGAGGAAGAAGTTGGTCAGCGCAAAGGCTGCATGGTGTCAACATTAACAATCCCTGCTTAGAACTTGATATAGTACACTCAACTGTTTTTTCCTTACATGCATTAATGCCACACAGGTTCCATCGATTCATGCTCATCATCACGGCATCCACATGTTCGGCTCGAAACAACCCTGATTCTTATTCATCGTGTCCTGTCTAAAGACCAATTAGCAACCTCAGATTATTCCTAGATAGTCTGCTTCATGGCTCAGATCTCCACTGACAAAAATTTTGATTGCCTTAAATCCACTTGGTTTGATAAGAGCCTTTGCCTCTCTGTCTCTTTCCTTTCCGTAAAAATCCTTTTCTAAACGTCCGATTTCACTGCACAGAAGTGATCTGGCACTATCAGCAGCGTGATAGTTCTCTTCTTTACACGCTTGTCTGCTTGCTCATTGCCAAATATTCTCACATGGTCTGGTACCCAGCAGAGGCTTGCCTTATTCTGTCTACCCTGAGGATTTAGCTTCTTCAAACAGTTCCATATTATCTTCGCTCTGACCTCATAAAAGTCGATTGCTCGAATGGAGGCCTGACTGGCAGATAGCTTTGCTTTGTTCTGTCTTTTGTACCTTCTATCCAAGTTGAATTGTTCACATCTTTTCGATGGTATAGATTTAGGCTTCGGAGTATTTCATTCTGTGGCCAAAAATTCATGAATGGCATGTTTGGATGGCCTCCACAATCTCTAAAGCTTAGGTCTTGGCAATCATGTACAGCAGACTTAAACCTAACAGAGCTGTCAGCGCCGCTGTTGTGTTTTCCTGTTATACCAACATAGGCTCTCTGCATCTTATCCAACTGCTTTTAAGCTATTTTTAAATTTGTTCTATCTGTCCAAATAATTGCTTCATAAGTCATCCATGACCATCGTAGTATACATCCACTTCATAATTCCTGTGTTACATTGCCAGGATTTCCCCCAAAAGTCTTCTGTAGACCAATATGGCATGCCCTGACGTTCCTGAGATGCCCTCTGTATGAGCATTCCATGTCCATAATTAATCCTACTAGAGTTATTAGATCTCAGAACCCTTTACAGCTAATTTGCAATCCAATATGAATTGGCAACTAATTTATGTAAACTTTTCATGGCCTCTGGTTTGGAATCCAGAGTGATATGTCATAAACGATACCATTTTATCTTACTGTTCTAAGATTTTAATTGCGAACTTCCTCTCTCTTACCCTCTCTCTCTCTCTCTTTTTGAGTATGTGGCAGCTTTGTATTGGCCTTCATGCTGGCAAACATAATAAAACAAGGAATTTTAAGGATGTAATGCTCATACACAAATACTTTCACATATACTGACATACACAAGTACTTCCTCACATAGTTATGGCAGATATTGTATGTATCGAGCTAATCATTTATAGAAGAAGGCTTATTAGAACATGTCAGGGAGATTACAAAAGGGGTTACGAACATATGGGTTGTTCCACACAAATGAAAGCAATATTGGAATGTAAATTTATTGGATTGGAAATTATTTTCAACACCTGAATGCATAAGCCATTTAAAAAACATTCAATTTATTGTTTGTAATGACCCATATTGTATAAGTCAGTTTGAATGGAATAGCCCATATGAAGTTAAGCAATAAATGCAGGCTGAATAGTAATCAATCGCACTAAAGGCAAAAAAAGAAAAAAATGGCCAACACACAAGTATCTTAGGCTGTGTGCTTGATTTGTTATGCAAATAGTTTAAGAGAATTTGATATCCTACCGTTTAAGCTTTTCTTCTACAAAGGCTAAGATGTTTACAACAAATCAATTGTGTTTTTTTATTGTTTTCTTGAATGTACAAACATTCTCTTCTTTCACACTTTTCCGTTTCCCTTTTGAGATTATTTAAATATCAACTGTGTGCAGTGTGTGGTATATTGTGCTAATCAGTTTATAGTTAAGAAGGCTGTTTCTTCAAATAAATAAAGATTTAGAAGGTATGGCCATCAAGCTGTCCTACCTACCATTAGTTTGTACTCCTAAGAAAGCTTACGATATTCCGGAAATCAACTTCCCTAATACACGATTTCTCACACAATTTTTTCTACACTCTCTAGAAGACGATTAACGGCATAAAAGTGATACGGCCTCAGTATTTTACTACCGTTTTCTCTAGAACTTTAATTTGATAAGAAAAACTCGAAAATTATTGAAAACCATTCAACATATCAATTGAGTTAGGTTAGGTACGATGAGTCGAAGCGGAATACGAACTGATCTCTATATTTCCACTTGGGTTCAATGAAAGTGAGAAGGATGTTTAGAAGTGCATTTGATCATGTATCAGACTATCCCGTCCTTTAGACCTAGCACTGTTGGTTCAAAGCACACGTATTCAAAAGCTTAACATTCCGATTCTGTGATGGGAAGAATGAATCATAAATGAATGGCGCTAAGTGTTTATCAATTTTTCGAGTTTATAGGAGACATTTGTCGCCGTAGTCTAGTAGGTAGTGCGTTCGCTAATTAGACGTAAAGCCAGGGTTCTAGCCCCAGGCCAGACATCAAAACGAAATATAAAAGAAATTCCTTTCTTGCAAAAACTCTGAGAATAAATATTCCTGACATGAAAAAGTTTCTCAAAATCTGTCATTCGGAGTCGACTTTAAACTGTAGGTCCCGCCAGTCATGTAAAAAATCACTAGATAAGTGGTGTGAGAAGCTAGGCCGTAATCCTGACTGAAGGGTTGTAATAGCCAATAATGTATGTACATATGTATGTATTAGAAGCATTATACGGATATCTTATATAGATTGTTGGGCATAATAATAATCACATGGTAGCAGTACTCTAGCAACTCTACTCTCTCTCCCTCCTCCATAAAATTCTTGATGGATGAATGATGTATGGGTGGTATTTTCAGCTCCATGTCTTCTGTGAAACTATTTTGGGCTTAATTCTGGGATACCTCTTCCTCTGCCCTTAGTGTGGTTCACGCTGAGGTAATGGCTATAAATCAGCTTTCGAACTGATAGCCAATCGGCAATTACATCTTAGAGTCTAAACTAGTTGGCACATGCTGCGAAGCCGTGAAATAGCATTTGCTGCAGTTTTGTGTCAATGGCTACAAAGCCACGGTGATGTCCCGATTAACTATGCCAATCCCTTCATGTGTGTGGTTATGCTTCTTATCTCTAATAGACTGTATATAAGGAAGAAAGATTTATTGGCCGCTTACAAATTCTCCGCTTTCCAGACCTTAACTGTATAGGAAGCATACCAATTAACAATTTAAACTGGATCGTAGGTACATCTCTGCCAATATAATTATTCTCACAGGCCTTTGGGTAATAGGCAGGCATGAAAGGAGACTTAGCTTAGCTGCAAATATAGTCATCAAAAGTTGAAGCTACGTTGAGGGGTAAGAGAGTATTGTCCGCTTTATTTACTCATGACCGGCTCCGGCTGAACGCAGTGTTATTTTATTGGTTCTTTCATTCTGTATAGTCTAGTAGCGATATCGCTTCTAGTTATTGAATCGATCATCAAACCGTTCAGTCTGGTTCTCAGTCTGATTTCTGGAGTCATGCGTGCTTTTGCGGATCTGTGGTTCAAATCCCAGCTCAGGAGTCCCGAATATTTCTTTATTTCAACGACTTTCTTTCGGCAATCTTCTGGCATCTTAAATCTCTTGTTTAGAGTCGATGTCAAACCGTAGTTACCGTCCCTCATGTATAAAATGAACACACACAACATGGGTGGTGTGTGAAACTAGGTTGTAGTCCTGACCAAAGAATTGCAGTGCCAGCTATGTGTCAACCATCATGCCCAAATGCTGTTTGTAAGACTGGTTGATTAGGGTTTGTAGGTTAGTTTGGGTTACCGCTTCATGTGCTTTCTCAACGGGTCGGTATGTGAGCTGAATTGGGAAGCTGCTGCTCCTCCCTATCCTAACCTAGTATTTTGATGAGTTAATCAAGGTTTCGGTTGATTCCCCATCTAACCTGACCTAATCGTTGACAAACCCTTTAGTCCTTCAGTTTGGCATGTCCTTGTTTTTTAGTTGGGGATTTTAGTTGGGGTTGGAGTTGTGTATCGTCTGTTCGATGTTGTTACTCTGTTCTACACTTCTTGCCATTCCAGTAGTATTTGATGTTGTTGTTGTAATTGCTGTTGTTGTTGTTTCATTTCAGTTGTTATTTGTTAACAAGTTGTTAAACAGTTTGTAAATTTCCAAATTTTCCAATTCAATTGACCTTTTCTTAACAATCGACGAACGACAATTCGAAAAACACGGCCATTATTTGTCTCATTCCCTTCAATCCTTGCTCTGTTGCTCACTTTTAGTTTTCTTTTCTTCACTTATTTTCACATCTTTTGTTGCAAAACAAAACAAAAAAAAGGAAAGAAAAATGGAAAGAAAAATTGTTTGATTTCTTTTACAATGTCGTCGATGTTGTCGATACAAATTTTTTTCTTCTTCATCTCTGTATTTGAGTTTCCACAGCTCGAAATGCATTTTATTTTGCCTTTCATTCTGTTCTTATTTATAAATGTTCAACAATTTTTAGGTTGTTGTTGTTGTCCAAATCCAAATCCTTATTTTCATAAGGAGAAGCAGATGAAGATGAGGAGGAAGAAGTAAAATAGCCAAACTTTGATTTTATCGTTATTGACGACGTCATCATCAACTTCATTGTGTTGACATGGTTGGTCAATTGAATGCAATCAGCCAACCATACTGCCAAACTCGGCTCACCACACCAACTGCAATGCATTGCTTCGTACTCCTTACTACAGCTTGACAGTGTTTAAGGCACCAACACGATTTACTGTTTGTATGCGGTTGCATGTGTTTGCCTGTGTGTGTGTGTGTTAGTAAGTGTATACCTTTTGGATTTTGGCTCTTTTCATAAAAATTATTTTTGTTATCGATACAATCGATCTTCGCAGGCCAAAAACGGTGAATGTTGTTGACATTTACAAAATTAGCCAGAAATGGTGCCTCTGCTGGCATGCAATCATTCCTAAAAGAGAGAGAGAGTTAGGGAAACGGTAGAGAAGCTAAGAAAAGTAAATAAAGCATATTGAAATGTTAAAGCTGGTCATAGTCAATGATATGATGCCCTGCATTCGTTTGAAGGCTTCAGCTAATCTGTGGATTTGCTATGGTAAAAGGTCTGGGAGGCGTTATTTAAGCCATCATATTGGTAACAAGGACTTCACATTGATGACGATCATATTACTACAGATGCTTGTCATTCTTCTGTTTTAGCGTTCTAGATATTCTTACCTATCGAGTTGCTAATATTGTTCCAGATAGGGGCCTTTTAATAGGGCGAATAAGGAAACGACTATCACCTCTCAGTCTAAAACGTTGAACGTCTGCCAAAATATACATCACGAGTTAGGCATTAAGGCAACAACAAGAATTTTCTGTTACCAGGAAGATACCAAATGTCTGGAAGTTACCAGATATCTGGAAGTTGACAGATGTCTGGAAGTTGACAGATATCTGAAAGTTACCAGGAGTCTGGAAGTAGCCAAATGTCTGGAAGTTACCAGAAGTCTAAAAGTTACCAGAAGTCTGGAAGTTACTAGATGTCTGGAAGTTACCAGATGTCTGCAAGTTGCCAGATGTCTGGAGAGTACTATCACAACAGCTCTGAAAGAGAATGATCGTTTAATTTGTGTTCGCAAGTCATTATTGAGTTGGTGCTAATAACCACAAAATCCTTGACAGCAAGGCTGTACAAAGGGTATGTATCCAGAAACCATTTTGTGCTTACAGATAACTTATCCTATTCTGCTTCATGTCACTGCAGCACTTTGTAATTTTTGTGATGCCAAAGACCTACTCTTATTACATGAGTACCGTTGAGGCATAGTACCGTTGATTATACGAGTACCGTTGAAGACGGCGTAGTCTAGTAGGTAGTGTGTTGTGAGGACACGGTTCAAACCGCAGGTCAGACATCGCCAACAAAACGAAATATGATACGAAAATATTTCTTCGGCAGCGACCTGTGATTACTTCCATCAGCATACTTGTATCGTATTTATGAATTCTGCCTTCTCATATGACTATAGAGCGGACAGAATTGCAGTATTTTAGAAAAGATAGTTCCCTGTCCTATCTAAACTATGCCATCCTCAGTTGCACATATTTTATCGCAAGTTTAAGTCCGGAAGTTTGTTACGAGCACAGAAATTCTCGAACAAAGTACTTTGCCCACTTCTTGAACTCACTGAACTCCTCTAGGGTTTGTCTTTAACTACGTTGTCCACTGTTGTCCATAGGCACTCGCATCTCTTTCTACTTTTTTATATCAATGAACTCTCGTAACTGTTTGAATGTATTTCTACCAAAAAGAAAAAAAATTTGGAAGCACTTTAGCTTCAGTATTGGATAGAATAGTCAAGCCTTACTTACTTACTTAATTGATCATTACAACCCTGTAGTCAGGACTGCGACCTCGTTTCACACACCACCCATGTGGTATGTGTTCAATTTATCCATGAGTGGCGGTAACAACAGTTTAATGTCGACTGCGAAACCTTTTTTAACAAGTTTTTCATGGTAATTTTAGAGTTTTTGTCAGAAGACTGCCGAAAGAAATATTCTTTCCATATTTCCTTTTGTTCAAGGCGTTTGAACTGGGATTTGAACTACGGTCTTGTGTCTAATAAGCCACTACCTACTAGACTACGTCAACTAAGCTGGTATTAGTGACTACATAACAAAGCCTGAGCTGCTGCGTAGACACTTTCTGAATTTATAGCGAAGGTGCATAGCGTCTCGATAGTGAATGGAGCATGAATTGGTACTCATTGCTGGTCATGCAATTTAGTTTCCTTATTTTGTTACAAATATTTTCCTCTAATATTTAATGCTTATAATATGGTGCGTAGGGCATGAAATTAAACAGAATTTCAATGTTTTTTGATATTCGTTTCATTGTTGCATTCAAACAAAATGTTCTTTCAATTGGTTTATTAAGCTGTGAACAACAACTACAACAACAATAACGTTAACGAAATTAATACGTTTATCAAGTTCTCATTTCTTTTTCTCTTCTTTTTTTGTTGTCGTTGTAACATTACATTTTCAATTTACGTTTGGCAATTCCAGGCGAGATAAGAAATCTTGGCTTAAAGAAATTAAAAAGAATCGCTTTTTTATTGTGTGATACGTTGTTTATTTCTGAATAACTACAGGATATTTCTATAGCATGAAGTAGTTTTTATTTAAACCTGTCATGAAGTAATGCAAAATAAGGAAAATTGTTTTCAATTTAAAATAATAAATCGATAATGATAAACCGATAACTTGCCTTTTATATTCTTGCTCAGAAGCAAGATCAGTGATCAGAACGTACGACTCCTTATTCTAAACAGTAGCTTCACAATATATTCAACGTTGCGCTCCAAAATAATACCGCAGATGTGAAGAAGAGTAAGTAGAGACCATAGAACATTTTCTCAGTCATTGTTCAGACTTCGGAAATCCAGTCCCAAATGGTTTTTGTAGGCACTCAGAATTTATTGACAGAAAATGTCTAGTCGAAGGTGATTTGGATAGAATCATAATCTCTTTAAAACTATTGAGATGGTTGAGTAATAGCAGCCTAGAATTTTGTATAAAGAAGGGGATCCTTATAAGACCCAAGTAAGTTATGCTTGGGAGCACCCTCGTATAAATCGAAAAGCCCTAGGTAGGCCCTAGTACTAGCGACTATTACTATGACTTGCAGAAAATTGCAACAAGCTCTTGGGATAAAGAAAACTTTTGCAATCCAACATAATGAATCAGAGTTTAGAATCGGTATCGGAAAGAGAAAAATTAGCAAAAAAAAAAAAAGAAAAAAGAATCACATAGAAAAGTGTCCACAGCTCTAGTATTAATCAAATAAAATCTAAAAAAATTCTACTCCAAACCTCACCTCAGTGTACCTCACCTAGAGCGTATTCTTCGGTAGATTAACATGCTTTTGTCGCATTTTTCTCCGTCCCCACCATCTCCCACTTTTCTGATGTTATCGCAATTGCCAAATATGTTTTTGGAATGCCTCTCAGCTAATTTGCGATACTTATCGCTTTTCTGGCTGTTTTCGATGTTTGGTTACGATTATTTGGCTGTTGACACGCCATTGCGTTAAGTATTTAACAACGGAGGCATACATACACACTCTCGCACACATATACCGAAACATTGTTACTGTTTTTTTTATACCCCTGGCCTCTCTGAGATTGTCGTGACAGGATTTTTTTTTGCTCCCCAAGAAATCAATTCCATTCATATGCAAAACCGTGACTTGGCTCAATATGTTCCTTTTATTCCTGTTGCAGCATGAGTACGAAGACAATTGTAGATAGGTGTGTGTGTCGGTGTGTTTTCTGTGTGTAAGTGAATTAAAGTGTACAAGAGTGTCTAGAGCAATTTGCATGTAAAGTGTGCGTGTGTGTGTGTCAGTGTGTATGTACGTATCAGAGTATGTTTACAAAAACCGCAACGGCATTTGTAGTTTTTTGCTTTGGTTTTGATTTTTGATTCCTTTTTTCTTTTTTTCGTCTCTCTCTATCCTCCTCCCTCTTCTTCTAGGTATATATGTGTGTGTTTTGTCTTTTCTTTCTTCCTTGATGGTCGTTAAAACGTTGTTCGTGTTTAAAAATGCGTTGGGCTGGCACGTTACTTGCCAATGCTTTAAAGGTGTTGAGAAGAATGGCTCTCCGCTCTTAAACGGTTTGTTTATTTATTTACCGTTACTTAAGACGCTAAGGTAAGTGTATAAACAATATTTTTTGCGCGCATGCATGTGTGTGTGGATGTGTATGTATGAGCTTGTAATTTAATGCAAATAATAAATTTATGCATTTCCTTTTCCGGTTTTATTGCCATCATCTCATCACATTTCACATCTCAACGACAACGCCCTCATCTCCGTCATCGTTGTAATCGTCAATGATTATCATCATCATTTACTTGCTGTTTGCTCTCTCAATAATCGTACGTGTTTGTATTATAAACGCGAAAAATTTTGTCATTCAATCGTTGGCTCTGTTGCTTGTGAGATTTTTTTTGTTGTGATTATTTTCGTTGCTATTCCGCTGACAATTATTTGATTGTTATCGTTAAAAGTCATCGGTTCCATCGATACATTTAATATATGTTCGCCAATAAAATGAATTTTGTTACAAAACACGAACATAATTTGTAATTCGTTAATGGATTTTAAGTGTATTAGAAAAAGGAATGCAAAAAACTTTCTTTTTAGATATTGGGTAGGGGCAGTCATTTCTTTATAGCATCTAGAAAGTATTGATGCTTCCAATTGGTGCCAAAATGAAACATTTTCGGGTGGCCATTCGAGCTCTTGGTTCTTATGATGTTAAGTCGTAGATAGTATGGGATCGTCTGGAGAAGGTGTATCAGCTAGGCATATTGAATATGCGGAAATTCTTAGCAATTGTGCAATTGTGGGACCAGATTCCTTCTGTGCAAGAGGAGGAAGGTGTGCGTATGTTTGCAAAGCAATATTCAATGAAAGGAAAGATAAAGAGAGGAAAGGGTCTTCTCAAACAAAGTGGGTTTATTTTTTTATATTTTTAAACAAAACGTATGCGTGGAAAATTACAACCAAAGGAGGTGATAGTCATGTATTAGACTATGCAGGAATAACCAGGGGTTGAGAACAATTTTTTTCACAGGGCATTGGAGACTCAAGGTATTCTTACTTAGATTTGGGGTTATCTTGAGTGTGTAGATTCTGTTACGATGAGAATGAATTCCCGTAACATATTATTGGAAATGTGATGCATTAATGCATAGCCGAAGGAAATATTTGCGAGCATATCAGGTACTGGGCAGCCACCGAGCAGTAGTCTGAAATTTGTCAGGACCTTAGGTTTAGAGTAGATGCTGTAGGGATACCCTTTTACATATGAAGGCAGTACATATTATCGTAGTACCTAAGCACACTTTCACCATAACAAGGACGGTAAGGTCTTGTAAGGATATAACATATGGCTAGGATTTCCCAATCACTTCAATAACTTTACATAGGTATGGATTTTATGCAAATCATCTTTGGCTAGATACATCCTGGTAATGAGTACTGGATTGTTAAGAATTCTTTGTTCCCAAATGCCGGGAAATGACAGAAATATGACCTGTGGTCTCCTCTTTTTTTGTCATCAATGCATTATGTTCATAGGTTATAAAAATGTAGTCTGGGTAGGTTGACTGCCTTAATCTAGTAGGTAATGTGTTGGCTTATTAGACGTGAAGCCTCAGTTCAAACCCCAGGACAGACATCTCCAACAAAACAAAATATGTAAAAATATTTCTTCGGCGACTTCACCGCTCAGCAGATTTCTGGCAAAAACTCGGAGACTAAAATAAAATTTCCATGAAAAGTTTCTCAAAAATCAAAAATATGGGGTTAGGAATCGACTTTAAACCTGTAGGCTCTGCCGCTCAATTACAAAATTAACACACACAGGTCGTTAGGTCGGAGTGGTAGCTCCGATATCACAAAGCTCACTCGGGCACGCATTGCGGCCCTTTGTGATGCCAAGGTTGAACGCAGTCCCTGTAGCAAGTTCCACCAAAATCAGGGAAGAGGAAGAAGTTGGTCAGCAAAAGGGCTGCACCACACAACATAAGTGGAGTGAAAAACTAGGTCGCAATCCTGACTGAAGGATTTTATTCGCCAATTATGTATGTATGTACTGATTTTAGCCAAGTCACCTTTGACTAGATACGCTCTGTTAATGAATACTGGGATGTCAAAAAATATTGGTTTCCAAATTCCAGACAATAGCAGAAAATGCCAGCTTGTTCGTCATCAATACATCAGTTCTGCATATGTATGAATATCGAGCCTGATTTGCATAGTCTTGCGGAAAGTGTGTGTATTGTGTAATCTTTTCTTTGCAAATGAATAAAATTGGTAGGAAACTATTTGAGTCGTCCCTCTGCATATGAATGGCAGTCTCACGTATAAATTCCTTGTATTGTACCAGCCTTCCAAAAGAGTAAGAGACTCATATGAGGATAACTGCTGAAGGATTTGCTAGTTCTTCTATATAACGAACGAGTTGCCAAAGAAGACTTTAATTTTCAAATAAGTTACGGCCTAGATTAATTTCCAAAAGCAAATATCGGGTCAGCTTTCTATCGGTTTACGTTTGAACCATCAAATATTTCGAATCTCTCAATACTTATGTCATTCTATTCTGTCACAAAATTCAGCATGTAACCTCCATTGAACGTAATGAATCAATTAACACTTGAACAACGTTGAAGTTTATTGGAAATTTATTGCAAAAACACAGACATTTGGTCGGAATTTTTTTTGTGGCTCAGAAAACCCACACTTGGTCTTATAGAAGCCAATGTACGCATTACAAGTGACTGTTTGGTGCGACTTGTGAAGCGGAGACATCATTGGCTTATATTTCTTTGCGAAATGAGGACTATGCAACAATTATGGTCAATGGAGACACCTATCTTACCATGATAACCGATTTTTTTGTACCCGCTCTTCATGGTATTGATGTGAATAAGGTTTGGTTTCAACAGGATGATTGAGCTTGCCACCCAACTCATGCCACAATCGATTTATTGCGTCAAACCTTTGATGGCTGTTTAATTAGATGAAATGATAATGTCAATTGACCACCAAAAAGCTACGTTTTGACATCGTTAGACAATTTTCTGTGGGGTATTGATGTGAATGATGTTTGGTTTCAGCAAGATGGTGCAATTTCCCCGTCAACTCATGTCACAATCGATGTGTTGTGGCAAACGTTTGATGGTCGTTTAATTAGACGAAGTGCTGACATCAATTGGTCGCGATTTGGCACCGTTGGACTATTTTCTGTGACGTGCCGTTAAAGTGGAGTGTTGTGCCCACAAGCCAGAGACAATTGAGCATTTGAAGGCCAACTTTCGTGATGATTTTGCCGAGATACGGTCCCATACACTTGAAAAAGTGCAAGAAAATTGGTCAGATGGAATAGGATACTGAGAGGCCAGCCGAGGCAGCCATATGAATGAAAATAAATTTGGCAAATTTTTCAAATCGTTTTTGTTTGATTGAATTTATAAATTTAAACTTTTAAATAACCCACTCTTTATAATGAAAGGCGTTTTAAAACCTACAATTTCAATAACTTCGTATTAAAAACCATAACCATGATAAAAACCTATGATTACTGACGTATTTCTTGCAACTTTAAAAACACTTTCGAAATGGATTTCGAAAATCGTAACCAAAAATCTTAAAAATGAAGTGAAATAGAAAGAAAAAGAACGAATGCAATTTAATTTTCGAAATTAATTTTAATCACTTAGCCAAGTTAACATTTCATGTTATTGCTCTCTCTCTATCTCTCTTTCTCTCCATCCCTCTTCTACCCTACCCTTCTACTGGCCTTCTCTTTCAATGTTTTGCATGAAAATCCTGCAAAAAAAAAACAGAACGACAAACAAGTGAACGGAAATTAACAAAGATTTTCAACTAAACAATGGACTTGGATTTCTTAATAACGAAAAATGTTCATACAACAACAACACAATGAAAAAAAAAGTTATAAACTGATGAACTTTTCATACCCTTTTGTTGTAATGGTAGTTGTTCTCATTATTGTTGTTGTTTTCGTTGTTGTATCTGCTCATCATTTTAGGCAAAAATACGAGAAGAAAAAAAGAATGAAAGAAAGCAAAACGAAATGAAACGAAACGTTATGAACAAATACAAAAGCAGGGGAAATTTTTTTTGTTAACAACTATAACAACAACTACAGTAGCAATAATAGAATTTTACTACAAAATGAACATCCCTCGTGACATCGGAAATACGATGACCGTATACGAATAAAAACGACAGCATGGTAGGAAAAACGAGTTCTTACGAGGAAAAACATCAAATTCAAGTTGGGAAAGCTTTCATTGGCAGCCTTTAAGTTTTAGGACAGCTTTTTGGGACACACACACAAAGATTGATTTAACAAAAGCATTCACACACGGAGAGAGAGAGAGAGAGAGAGAGAGAAAGTTTTACAAAGAGAGCGTAAAAGGACCACGCAAAAGCAAACAGTAAAAGCTTTCCCTTTTAAACACAGAGAGCAAGAGATTGCGAGAGAGAAAATGAATGCCCAATGAATGAATGAATGAATGAATTAATGAACGAGAGAGAGAGTGAGCGCCAAGGATGCTGTAAAATAAAATGAATGTAAAAATTGTAAAGCAAATGAACATTAGAGAGGCTGCAAGAGAGCCCAATAGAGAGAGCGAGAGAGTGTGTAAGAGACTGAGCGGGGTTCTTTTATGCTCTGCGAATATTCTGTGTGTTTGAGTGTAAGTGGATGCTGCTGCAACCCTTAAAAGTGCATTTTTTCCCTCTTGTAATACTGTCTTAATGTAAGCGACACCATACTAGTATAAGAGTGTATGTGTATGTGTGAGCGCTTTTTCATCTTTTAACGAGTTCCAGTTCATTTTTGCAAATCTAATGTATGTAAGTGAAGTTTTACACCTTTTTTTCTGTTGTTGTTGTTGTTCTTGTTGTTGCTGTAATTGTACTCCTTGTTTTTTGCATTCATTTTTTTTTTCCTTTCTCTGCTTATTTTTCTTGTATGATTGTTTTTTGTGAATTTTATTTTGTTTTTTTTTTGCATATCCCCACCCGGAAAATTCATCGCTTGCGCTTGTGGACCGGTATAAAAACCCCTCGCACAACTAAACCATTCTCATAAGTTTATCAAACGACCACACGTTCAGTTCAGTTCAGTTAGAGTTAACCGTTGTGCGTTAATTTTCCTTTCCATTTTCAAAAAACACAGACGCCAAAACATTTTTCTGCTACTGTTGTAAAGGCAGAAAATCATACTTTTTCCACAAAACGTCTAACCTTTCCGTAGATTTAAAGAAAAAAGAAAAAAAAAAACGACAACGAGAACGACAACAAATTTGTTCAAGTATAAGTTTGTAAAAATACCGCCAGTGCTAAACAGTGTTGACAACTTTAAAAAGAATTTTGTTTTGAAATCGTAAAACAAGTGTACGAAATTAATTAAATTTTCCGTTTTTATAATTACATTTTACATTTAAATTTATTACCGCGTGTTGGTTAATTTAAAATTAAAAAAATCAAAAGAAAAAAATTTTTTTTTCGTAATTAAAAAATTTCATTGAATTGATGAAAAATTTAATCATAAACAAAGTGCATAATTTTTAAAACGGTTACCTATTGAAGTGGGTTTCTACAATATAAGAGAAATGGTAATTAAAGAACTAATTTTAATTGAATTTTAAATTATTTTCAACTGCTTTATTTATACATAAAAATTTTAAATTGCATCTTGATAGAACAGCGCCAAACGCTTCTATCTTTATTTAAACAAAAATTTTTGTAACTAAGATTCAGAGATTAGATACAAAGCGGGGTACAAATTAATTGATAGAAGTCATTTAATTAATAAATTTATTGTTTTTGAACATGAATTTGAAATAAAAACCATAATATTTGACAATGCTTAGGGAATTGTTTCTACTCATACAGTTGTATTGTGTTGAGGTTCGAAGAATATGTTGTAGAATAGGAAAAGAGAGGAGAATTATTAATATGATCGTTAAGAACATAATTGATTCTGTGATTTTTGGTAAAACAAATGAATTAAATTTAATTAATTTTTCATTAATTTTAGGGAAGAAAAACATTAATAAATAAATTTAATTTGAATTTAAATAAAATTTTAATTTAATTAAAATTGTAATCGATTTTAATTTAAATAAAATTGTAATCGATTTTAATTAAAATTTTCATTAATTTCTTAATAAAATATTTAATTAAAATTGAATTTAAAATTGTAATTTAAAGCTTAAATTTAATTTCAATTCAAAATGTGATTAATTTTTTTAATTTTAATTAAAATTTTATTTTAATGAAATTTATTAAATTTTAAATTTAAATTTTAATTAAATTTAATTTAAATGTTTATAAAAATATTCAAATATTATCAATTTTGTTTAAAGTTTGAATTCATTTTAATTGATTTTAGTTAATAATATCATTTCTTAGGATTGAATTTGAATTATTCTGGTCAATTTTAATTGATCTTCAATTGATTGATTCTGATTAAAATTTTAATTAAGCTCAGTTGTATTAAATTCAATGAACTTTTTAATTGATTTTTAACAGAAATTCAATTATTAACTGAAGTTTAAGAAAATCATATTTACTTACTTACTTTCTTACTTAATTGGGCGTTACAACCTTTTATTCAGAGCTACAATCTAGCTTCTTAAAACTTCTTAATTTAAAGTCAACTCTGAACGGCAGAATATTTTTTTTTGGCAATTTTATTTACACATATAGTTTTTCTCGGAAGACGGAGTTTTTGCCAGAAACCTGCTTAGAGGATGACTTCGAGGAAATATTTCGTTTTGTTGGAGACATCTGACCTGGGGTTTGAACCGAGTCCCTCACATCTAATAAGCCAATACATTACCTGCTAGACTACGACAACTTCATTTAATTAAGAAATTAAATATTTTCTTGATATTTAAATAGAACATACATAAGTATTGGATTGATTCCATATAAGATTCAAATTGTTAAAGATTTCAATTAATTTTTAATCGATTTTAATTAAATAAAGTGTTGAAGAAATTGTTTCAAAATTATAAATGCAAATTTGAAAAGATGTTGAATACAATTTTATTCAGTTATTCATATGTGGTAAATAGACCTCGGAATTTTGAGTAGTCTTAGGTCATACCACATTTCAATGCTTCAAGTTTCGTCATGGTATTGTTTTTAAGTGCCAAAGTTTCTGCCAAATAAATAAGAAGTGACAATATCATAGTATTTCCTAAGTCTTACTATTTTTGTTCAAACATGGTAATATTCTAGCATCTTTTTGTTTTTGCTGTAGGCGGTGCCCCAGCCTATACAATGAAATATTTTGTTGTAACATTTATTTGTTTATTTGAAGCTCGTACGTGATACATACAATTTCAAATTCTTTATAAATGATAGACGTTCATACAAAGAGCAGATTCCAAGTATGATTTAAATTTTGAACGAGTTTAATTACCCCATTAATTTGGGGTTCAAACTAAAATAATCAATCTTTCTTAACTTATTGCACTCTACACCCCTAAGATGAGTTATGTCTGGTATAGTATGCTCTACAAAAATATTGTGATCTCAAGCTTATGGGCAAGGAAATACGAAAAAGTGGTCCATCGTTTCGATGTCTTCGGCACATGCCTTGTATTTATTATTATCCACCATGCCAATACGGTTTAGACGTTCAAGTGTCCACTGCGTACTTTCATTATAGTACCCAAGGCGACCTTGTTCAGCCTTAACATACTTATGGTTTTACCACTTTCTCATCTTGGTCTTCAATGCAGTGAAAAGCATTGTTTTGTACTCGCTTTTAATTTTTATTGCCTTAAGGCGGTGTATTAATACTGCCACCATACGATCTATTTTACTCCATTTTAACTTTATGGGGTATCCTTGTATTATCTTCTAAAGGCCATTGCCCTGATAAATTTCAGGGCACTACTTGGTGTTAACAATGAAAGTTTCCTATTTAGCGGCTTATATGTAACCAAATGTTTCTCTTTGGGATGCCTGCTTGTTATTATTTTATTTGTTATTTAAATATAAAAATAAAAAATAATAAATAAAAATAACGAAAGTTGACGTGCCCCGACGTTGAATGAATTCTAGGGCAATTGGAAGCTGACACTAATCTTAATCGAAAAATCTATTTCAGCAGTAAGGCACATGAGTACGTGAACAAAATTGTTGAATTTGAAACGATACTAATTCAAGTCACTGGATTTTGAGTTGGCGGCGTCATTGGTCCATATATCTTTGAAAACAATGTTGGCCAGGCCATCACTGTTAACGGCGAGATTTTTAGGTCACCAATTTTTTTGGGTCCGAATTGCATGATCTGAACATTCCCGAGCGATTTCAAGACATGGTAATTTTGTTGTGGGGGTTTCTTGACTCGAAGGCATATGCAAATAAGCCACAAACCACAACGATGCTCAAAGCCCATATAACCCATCTCTTCGGTCAAGAGTTCGGTCTGATTTATATGCTGATGGGTCAACCCAAAGAAGCTGTGGTGGACATTTAAACGGTGCTGTATTCTCAAGTAGTCGTAGTGTAGTAGGTAGTGTGCTGAGTTATTAGACGTGAGGCCATGGTTCAAACCGAAATAGAAAATATTCCTTTGCCGATTTCCTTTGCTGAAAGGACGATGGTGAAACTGTGCTGCGATGGTACATCTGCCAGATCTGAAACCATACTGTCTAGCAGATAATTCACCAATATAATCAATTCGAGGAGGAAGTGTTGACTTTAAAAGCCTCTCAACGAGTTTTCTCGCCTTATTCATCACGCACTTACATTACAACCTGCTGCTTCTTTCTGACATTGCCGTAGTCTAGTAGGTATACTGCCTTATTAGTACTGAGGCCGTGGATCAAATCTCAGAACTCTGGGAAAAACTCTGAGAGTAAATAAAAATTGCAATGAAAAGTTTCTGAAGAAAATCTGTCGTTTGGAATCGACTTTAAACTGCAGGTTCCGCCGCTTATGAATAAAATTAACACACACAATATAAGTAGTGTGAGAAGCAATGTCGTAATCTTGTCTAAAGGGTTGTAATAATCGATTATGATTGCATGTATGTATTAAGTCCACTGATCCATATGAGATCTTACAATCGAACTTTCAATCTTCGATAAGCCATCTTTATATCATGAAATTTTCAATTCTTTCGAGTGTAGACCCTTCAACTGGGCTGCCAGAACGTTCGCCACCTTTAGTCTTTGTACATCCCAAACGATTTTTGTAAAATTCACTTTAACTATTGAAATTATTGGTACACGCAACGTATAATAATTATAAATCCACCAAGCCTTAAGCCCGGTTAGCTAAACGTCCACGGAATATAACGAAATGTACGTTTGTTTTAAGCATATGAAGAGAAATGCAAATGTTTACCGACATGGCATTACGGATCGGTAATCGCTCTCATTGGTTTTAGTATTCTAAAAACGAACTTACATTCCGCGTTACGCTACGAGGACGTTTGACTAACCGGCGCTCTTTTGCCTTACAAACTAGTACTTAATGGCCACAGGAAATACCGTTTTTCAGTAAGTCATACAGCAAATTGCTTTCAATGGCTGTCATCACAAAGAAAATAAAGTAAAGCTTGTTAAAATTTTAATTGCAATCAGCTAACAGATGCTTATTGATATTCAGCTATGTTGTACTTTCAAAAAGCCACGGATTTGCTAGTTTGCGCTTTTATAAAGAAAATTATTGTAGACCCTTGGAATACAATGAAAATTTGTTAGTTTTCTGTCCAAGTTATTGAATATCATAACCAAGCTTGCATGCTTTCCGAGGGCTTAGTTACATTTCCATGCCAACATTTTATATTCTGTCCTTAACGTCCGATAGGTTATCAACACACACTCATTTAATTTAATTTTATTCACACGGAAATGCATTATCAAAGCAAAACAAAATTTTCTCTTTTAGCCATTGAAACAGAAACGGAAAGAGTAACAGTTGTTGTTGGTTGGTTGGTTGATGGGTCTTAAACTAATCAAGCGTTTTGTTTTTATTGTTAAATCCGCTGTATTTAATACAAATTAATTAATTTTTGATGGGCGCAAATTGAACGTTTCAATGTAGCTGTTAGTGTTGTGTTTTGTTTTTGTTTGTTGCTTTTTTCGTTTGTATTTAATTGTGGACAAAGGTCAACTACATATGCTGCCACATTTTATTTTCAATTTTCAAACCAACAAAACAAAACCTTTCATACGATGTATGTTTATATACGAGTATGTACGTGTACAGATAAGTACATGTAAGCAAATGTATATAGGTGTGTGGTTTTTTGTATTTATTTAACTGTAAACAAATGCTTACATGCACACCTGCACTCTCTATTGCATGCATTCACAATTGCATAAATATTGTAGCTGTTGAGAGAATATTGAATGCGGCACAAATATGGCTGCTTACTTAATTTCATTGGGTTGCCATTGTTTGTTTATTTTTTGTTTAACTGTGGCGCATATGTGTATGTAAGAGCATTCAGCAACATGTTTAAACATGTTTATATGCGGCCAGGGTATTAAATTAATATCGGCGACGATGACATGGTTGTTGTCGTCACCGCTGTTGTTGTTCTCCCCACCATGCAAATGTTGTTTTTATTTCCTGTGTATGTGCGAGAGAGAAGAGACAGAGTGTGAGTGTTGTTTTTAAACTGCATTATTTAATTTGGTTTATTTAATGTTGCAAATGCTGATGCCGATTGTCGATGTTTATAGTCATTAAATTTAACTCCCTATCTTTCTCCACCCCTCTATCTCTTATTCTCTTTCCTTATTGTATTGCTACGCAACCTTATGTCGTGTGTGGTTGTTTTTTATTTAGACGACAATTATAATACACATACACACGCACACATGTATTTTTAAAATTTTTGTGTGTTTAAAAGAATTTTCATGTTGATTTTATTATTTGCGTTGTTGTTGTTGTTGTTGCATACAAGCCTGTTTACGTGGTATTGACAACAACTATGGGTGTCTGCGTTTTGTGTGTCTGCATTTAACTTCATTTAATTTTGCATGAAAATGTTGTCTGTGTCTGTCTAGTCCATGTCCATGTTGTTGTGCTGTTGTTGCTATTTTGCTGCTGTTGTTGCTTTTTATTGTTGTTATTGGCATTTCTCATTGTCTGTATTGGTGTTGTTTTTATATGGTGTATATTTTCAATATTATTTTGTTGAGCTGCCTCAACATATTTTATATTACCACGAGTTTTCCCTTTAGTACAATGGGTCGAACAGAGGGTTTTACGAAATCCATTTCCAACAAAACGAAAATACTTCCTCTTAGCAGATTTCTGAGCGTAAATAAAAATTGCCATGTATAAAATTAACACACACAAGATAAGTGGTGTGAGAAACTAGGCTGTAATCCTGACTAAAGGGTTGTAATGACCAATTATGTTATGTATATAAGTTTATAATTCCGGTTGAATAATTTTTACTAAAAACCGAACAACGATTGGAAAGCATTGAATACTTTTTAGTGCCTTGGCTTCCTCAAACAGAATTGCCGAATTTGTTGTAAAAGACAACGAGGTGCAGTTCAAACACTCCTGACGGACTATGAAATACAGTCAACTCTCCTACAACGCGGTACTCTGAGAACGCGGTTTTCACATAACGCGGAACTGAAATTGTCACAGCCCTCCTATAACGCGGTACTCTTACAGCGCGGTTTTCGTTCAACAGCATCCCTTCCCAACAGTTCCTTTCGCACAGCCTATGAAATGCCTCTAGTAACTAGATATTGTACTAGGGTTTAATATCAGATTTATTTTAGACGCAAATGCATAGCCAAGATACCAGCTCATCTCATAGCCGCCTATGACATCGGTTTCAGTCATCTCAGAACTCTTTCGCAGTACATACGAGTTAGCCTGGTTTGTTTGGTTAAATCCGATTTTCTTATTGCGCGGTACGCAATCACCGCGTTATAGGAGGGTTATGCATTATTTGGGGATGGTGGGATGGCAGCTTATTAAAGCGCTTCTTGAAAAACGTCAAAGACAATAAGACACTATACGACTTAGGTTGTTATGCTGCTTCAAAAGGACAGTTGCCATATGCTATATATCTAGCGATATCATGCCCATAGTGAGGCGAATCTTTGGTAAACAATTAATCTCACGTTTTAAAGCAGCCCATTGAGCACAAAGCTAATGGGATTCGTCTTCATAAGAATATTTTTTATGGGGAGACATGAAGTCTTTCGTCTACAGAAACATTCCAGTTCAAATGCAAGTCCTGCAGGATACTCTTTCATCTGCCATTGATTGGATATTAGCTGAAACGCTGGAAAAAAATCCCGAACAGCTTAAACTTTTAATTTGATTTGTAGCTTACTGAACTCTCCAATGCAATTTGAATATGAAAACCTTTGTATTCCTGTGAAAAAGTTTTTTTTTTTCATATCTTGCAAGAGGCAATATATGACCCATAGTGCCTTAATCGTATTGCTGCTTTATGTGTTGGTGTTTAACATTTTTGTGTGTGTTAGTGTTGTTGTGTTTTATTTTGTATTTGAATTTGATTTTCTTTTTTCCTTTGAACTGATCTAGTTGGCTTGTTCACACATACTCCCACACATACTACACAAATAAGCACATGTTGTTCATAGCCACGCTGCCTCTTCTCTCTGCATTCACTTCTAGTCTCCTGGTTGTTACTAGAGTACCATACTTTTCCTTATATATGTATAAGTGTATAGACATGTATGAGTATTTGAAATTTATAATTGCTTTGTTGTTTATTTTTCCACTCTCTCTCTCTCTCTCTCTCTCTCCAACATTTTGTTTATAATCTCTGTTAATACAACTTCATTTCGTGTGTGATTACATAGGCTGCTGTGTGTTTGTGTTCTCTTTTTGAGAGTGTATGTGTGTGTTAGTGTGAGTTATTTAATTTTTTTAAAGCCTATTTTAAGGCAATTTTTTGCTACAAAATGTGTGTGAATTTTATCAGTTTTCCCCTGTTTTTTCCCGCTGTTTTTTTCGCCATTTTTTGCTGTTAATAACACTTTGTTAAAACGCTTCATAAATTTTAAAGTTTAATTTAATAGAATACATTTATTTTGTTGTTGCTATTTTATATGTGTGTGTGTATGCGTATGTGTTTATTTTTCTACAACATTATTGTGTTATAATTTGTTGTGCTTTTATTGCCATTGCGTTCGCTTGTTTGATTGTAATTTCAATTAATTGGTTTTTTTTGTTGTTGTTGTTATTTATTATTATTTTAAAATGTTTATTATTTTGTTATTGTTGTTGTTATTTATAAAGTAAATAATATCGTTAATATTGTTTACATTGTTTACATATGGTATTTGGCTGGTTGGTTGGTCGTTCATATATTTTGTTAAGCGTTGTAATTAAAACAATAAGTTTTAGATAACAACAACAATAATTAGAAGCACATACTGTTTGGGAAAATAGAAAAAATTATTTTGTGTTTTGTTTTAAAATTAACTTTGCAATCTATACGGCAAGGTTTTTATATAATTTTTTTTCTAAAATCATACGAATTTTTTTCAACTGTAAATAAAAGGATCGTATCCATATCTGTCCTTGTTGCTATTTTAAACTTACATATTTCCATTAGCCGTCTCCCATTTAAACTCACGTATCATTTAGCCACAAAACTAGGGCAATTGAATATCTCTTGAGAAGAATTTTTTCAATTAACAAAAGGATTTTTTTTTATGTTTAGTAACTTATGATCTTGCACTTGATTCTAGTCTGTTACACTACAACGATTAAGTGGCCTTAGGTACTAAGAATAATTCCTGCTGTAATTAATAATTATTGCATTCCTTTGTTTGGTTTTTATCACTTGCAAGTTGCAATTGAACAACAAAAACAAGTAAAAAAATCAAAAACAAACAACAACACTTCAGCTAAGACATGGCCAACCAGTGTGTAAAGCATTGAACAGAATGCATACATTGAACACTTGGGCGTATGATGAATTTAAACAGAAGCCTTTAGCTGACTGACTAACTGATTTTAACACTCATACGTCTTGGTGTCTCATTTTGTTTTGATTCACAAGCCTTTTTGAGATGAAAACATATACAGACAAGCCAGACAGACACTCGTGCATATTAAGGAGTCATCTCACAAATATCAACAGATTTCTTAAAGATTAAGTTTCTTACAGTTGAGGCTAAAAAAATAGCATGACAGGTTAATATATAATAACTGAGTTTAAATAATTGGTTTTGTTACTGGCATTACTATTTAATTTCTCTTAATTATACAAGTCCTCAAATTTATGTAAATTTGTTGGAAAATTATTTGAACAAAGTAATCAAACAAATCAGCCCTTAAAAGTAAATTCTTGGTGTCAATATTTGTTTTATAAATTTTGTTTTGTGAATGAAATAAATTATAAATTAAAGCAAATAAAAAGCGTTAAGTCAGCTGTACACCAACAAAGAATTCTGAAAAAACCTACAACTCTCTGGTGGAAATATTCCTTCGGTCGAGGATCTTAGTTGTACAGATGACAGGCATTAGTGTCCTTATATTATAAGGTACGATAGAAAGAAAGCTCAGTTTTAACTAAGTAAACTATGCAGCTGCTTGAGTGGTCTGCATAGCAACATCTCCTATTATAGGTAACGACTTTAGCAAATAACTGAAGGAGGTTGACGTGATAACATGATTATAAGCCTACATGGCTGAAGAAAAAGCTCAGCAAAAGGTACTTGATCGAGTACTTAATTTCGGGATTTTAAGATTTCATTCATGCCAATAATCTTTCCAACTATCACAAATAGATAGCTTCTAGGGAAAGTAGTCAATACCGAAAATTTCTTATTATCCTCAAAATCCATTGTTATAATGCATACATACATAACATAATTGTCCATTACAACCCTAATCAGGATTATGGCCTAGCTTCTCACATCAATCAAGTTGTGTGCCTTAATTTTATACTTGAGTGGCGGGACCTACAGTTTAACGTCGACTCCGAACGACAGATTTTTTTTTGAGAAACTTTTTCATGGCAGGTTTATTTACTCTCAGAGTTTTTGCCAGAAAGCTGCTGACAGGTAGTCGTCGAAGAAATATTTTTTTTCACATTTCGTTTTGATGTCTGGCCTTGGGGCTCGAACGTCGGCGTTGCGTCTAATAAGTGAACACACTACCTACTAGACTACGGCGACTACATTTGTTATAATGCATGACAGAATATTTCTGTTTTCTATTTTACTTATCGAATGAAGAAGTTTAAATTAAAGCGTAAATAGATTGCCTTGACTAGTCAATATACAAAACAGATTTCCTCAACGTATCGTTAACGGATGCCTCGAATATCTTGTTCACAAATTTGCCTGGACTTCAAAGTTGCCAGTAGCCTGTAAGGATGAGTATACCCTTGCCGAATACCTAGTGATACCATACCCAGTTTGCAGCCGTATAAATTGTGGCAACTTACACTTTCAAGAGGCTAAAATTATTTCTCTGACTGAAGCTGATACACTGCTATCTGTAATCCTTGATTTGAATTATTCGTGAAAGGATACAGAGGCCTACCAAAAAGTCTTTTGGTAAAGGTTTTCTATGGGTCTTAATGGAAAAAATCATCTCCATCCCTATAGTTTACCATCAAATCTTTACTTTCCATTCATTTCCCAAAAATAATTGAAATTAATGTTAATGTACCAACATCCACCTTTTCGATGCATTTTTGCCTGGCCATTTTTAAGCGCTTAAGCAAATTAATTTCATCAATTATTTCTTCATTACGAAATAATTTGGCACACAAAAAAGCGTTAAACTACGATGCCTATTATGCAATAACTGTATTGTGTTGTTTATTAATTAATTATTGTGTGAATGTGTGTGTGAGAGTAATTTCATAACGGGAATCAATAAAAATTCCTACAATTTTCAACAACTATTTTCAATGGGCCACCAAAAAAAGTTTTATCAACGAAAAGGGAAAATTTTCAATTGAAAAACTCAATAATGCACACAAGCAAACAGCAACATCTACAGCTACAGTAACTGCAGCTGTAGGAGAAGAGAAAATATTTTTACACACAGTTTTTTAAACACTGGCTCAACAAGGAGAAACAATTTTTAACAAAAAGCACACAAAATCTACCTACACAGAGATAAAGTGTTGGAGAGCAGAGAAGCAAGGAAAAAGAAACAACAGCAGCATAACGGATAATAATTAATTATAAAATGTTTTAAATACTCCAAATAAAGAAAGAGAAAAACACTATTAAAGAGAGGGAGAGAGACGAAAAGCAGTTGAGAGAGAGAGAGTGGAAAATATTTACTTAAAAAAACGTGGTTTGACAATAGCCACCGCTCCTGCTCATTATTGTTGTGATTTGAGGTTGTGGTTGGTTGCACATCGGACGGTATCTCGACGATAGATTGCTTCAACGTAAGCGCCTAAACCGGGAAATGTTTCGCAATGAATGAGTGCAGTAATACGAGTGAATGAAGCAGTTTGGATGCTATGAACTCTTTGAAAAGAGGAAATATACGTAATGGATCAAGAAGAGGACCTATAGGGAATGTTAGGATATCTTTCATGTGGACATCTAGCCATCGAAAAGTGTTTCCAATTCAAATAAGTCATCCTTACGATTACTTTGTGCGTATAAGGGTTTTCTATGCAAACTGAGTCAGCTTGTAGGGGGAAAAATGGCCATCCTCTGCTGGATCCTAAGTGAATTGGACATTTTATGAATTTTATGCTATAGCTGTGGGTAGGCAAGTAGAGCTTGCAGCCCACCTAAGAAGAAGGCTGTATTGACACTTAGGCCATATGGGGTCTGCAAACTGAATCACCTGGGTAGGGGAAAAAAAGGGCCTTCCTCTGCTGGATCGTAAGTGAAGTGGACTTTTTATGAACTTTATGTTGGAGCCGTGGATAGGCAAGTAGGGGTTGCAGTTCACCTAAGGAGGTTATATGGATCCTTAGGCCACATAGCGTCTGTTGCACAGTATTCCATTATCTTCAAGCCTCGGAACCACTTGGAGCTTCTGATAAGGCGACTCAGACTGTCAATGTCAATACGTCACATTGAACCTCTAGATCATCTATATATAACAGGCATTTCAGACATAGTGCATGTAGTCGCCGTAGTCTAGTAGGTAGTGTATTGGCTTATTAAAAGTGAGGCCTCAGTTGAAACCCCAGCTCCGGCATCTTCAACAAAATGAAATACGAAAAAATATTTCTCAGCAGATTTCTGGCAAAAGCTCTCAGAGTAAACAGAATTGCCATGTAAAGATTCTCAAATATCTGTCGTTCGAAGTCGACTTTAAAATGTAGGTTCCTTTACTGATAAATAAAATTGACATACACAACATCAGTGGTGTGAGACGCTGAAGGGTTGTAATTCTGACTGAAAGCTTGTAATGTCCAATTATGTATGTATGTATAAAGCCGTAGGTATATAGGTGGAAATTGCTGTTCGTTCTAGGTTGTTATATGGACATACTTAGCTCACCTAGGGTCTGTTATTATAGCACAGTCTTGCGTTATCCCCAAGCTCGGGAAACACTCGAAGCTTCTGATGTATCTATTCAGACTATCAAAGTCAATGCGTGTTCAGTTGCTCTAGATCATTTATATTAGCAGGCAACTCCGTCATAGTGCAGGGCATATACCCAATTGGCGAAGAATAATCTCTCATTCGTCCTTATCTCTGCAGCTTCTACAGAAATTATTTGGTAAATATCCAAGACCTCGTGTGCGTGCCCATAGTGCAATACGTCGTAATGACGCCAACAACCATACTGAACGTGCTCCTTTGGAGTTCAAGCAGACGGATTTGGTTAGTTTTGGCTAGATTTTCTACATCGTTTTGTCTGTATCTGAAGCCTCCCATCTGGAGATGACGGAATCCTAAACAGCATTATATATTGTAAGCTTGCAAGGCCTTAGAGGGACTGCCGAGAATTAATCGGAGAGTTTGATCGTTATACCACACAGTTACCTGAAATGTTCCGTTAGGATGACTATAAGCAGCCTGAAAGCGATGCACTTTCATCTATTTTTGCGGGTTCTCCACTTTTTAAATGATCCGTATTTGTAAATGGCAAGCCTTTCACAAAATAAATCACTCTCCAAATGAAAGCTATTTAACGGCTGATATCCTTCCCTGATGGACGGCTTAGAAGCCACTTACTGGGTAACCCTTTATTGCTACTTACAACCACTACTGCCGCTTACTGTTGCACACCGTATGCTCAGGGAAAAAGTAAAGAAATAAACACTGAAGTTATGAAATAAAAAAAAAACAACAAACAAAGTTTATTATTCATTATAATATGGCTGTTGTTGTTGTTGCTGTATGTTATAAATATCATTGTTGTTTTTGTGTAAGTGCTGTTACTGTTAAAAAAAATATGTATGTGTGTGCGTTGTTTTTTGTAGTACAGGATAGAGTGCACGAACAAAAAAATTATTTCGCTCAGCATTTTTTCAATATAAAACAACAACAAATGATGAAGGTATATGTAAAGGACGTAAATGTGTTAGTGTTGCAAGTGTTGTTTGTTTTCAAGTATCAATTAACTCTGTGTGTGTGTCTGTGTATGCAGTGGTTATCAATAATCAATTTATTAAGGGGATGCAGCATGAAAATTGATGGATGCAGCCGAAAATGATCAACTAACGATGAATATTTAAATCTGTGTGTGAGTTTCAGTTTATGTGTGTGTTAATAATGATTTAGGAAACGTATAGAAATGTGCATATTTTTCACTGCATAGGAAAAGGATAATTACAATTTTAGGACCAACTTTTTTTATAACAATTTTTTGTCCACAAATGTTATGAAAATTTAGAGATTAAACTGCCGCTAAGAAATGCCATAACGGCAACACATTTATTCACTGACTTTTATGAGTACAAGACTTGTAAAAATTTATTTATTTTAATTTAATTTAATTTAAGAAAGATGCTGATGTAAACAATGCTATGAAGGTGAGATAGTAGAGATAAACTACTCATTATGCTACCAATGTTCATCTTCCGTACCTTATAGGGGACATATCACACTAACTGTTTGAGTTACGTATTCCTCAGGCACCTGTCCAAAGTGCAATGCACAACAGGGATTTGGGCCCACGGATCGAGTATAATAATTGTCGAATACATTCAATAAATCATATACACAATACCGTATGCATGTGTATGATATCTCAAGTATCATACCATTAACTCATTAAGGACCAACGTCTTTCCATTTCATTCCTTTTTTCCTTTTGTATGCTTCTTTAAGAAGGCTGAGTTTGTTTTTTCTTTCATCATTTTCTTTTTCTTTTATTGTTTATCAACGCAAGTAGAAAAATAAGAAAAAGAAAGAAAAAAAAAGATTCTCATCATATTTGTGATCCATCCGTAGCTGTTGTTTTTAAGCTTAAAATCCATTTTTAATAGGATTCTTTAGCTTTAGCATCACTTGTTTATGGATTTTTATTCTTCGTTTATTATTTCTTTCTTCAGATTTTTTTTAAGTTTTTTTTCATTCCTTCTCTCTGGGCTTCCCTTTTTCAGTTCAGTTTAAGTCACATTTGCTGCTTCATTTTCATTTCTCATGTGCCTTTTTTTTGTCAGCTTCCTGTTACACTTTTTCTATCAATTCCCTTTACCTTTCTTTCACTCTCTATCTGTCTCTCTCTCTCAATTTCTCTTTCTTATTCCTTTTTATCCCCCATAGAATGTGTGATAAATATGAACAGATTTTGTGTTATGATATGTATGAGTATGAGGGTGGGCGATAGACAAGATTAGTGTTCTATGCAGAGTGATGTATGTGGGTGTGAGCATATGCCAGGCATTTAATAATTGCATAAACACCAACACACCAACACAAACACAAATACATTTACAATTTTCTGTTTATCTTGGCTACCGTTATACTCGATAGATGTGAAGGTATTGGTAATTGTTGTTGTTCTCTTTTAGTTTTTAGCACAGAAAAGAAAAAACGAATTAAAATTGAAAATCAAATCTATTAACAAGTATTTATAAGGCAAAAGGTGTAGTAAAAAGAAATCCTTTATTATTTAGTTTATTTTGAAATGCACAAATTCCTTCAAATATAATCAAGTCCGTTTACATAAGCGAAGTTGGCCGCATATCCTCCACAATCGAACTGCAACCGTTTTATCGCCTTTTAGACTGGAAGCACACAAGAAAGTGTACTCCCTCCCATGCCGTTTAACATTGTATTTGGCGATAAGAAGGATGATTTTGGGTCTAAACGGAAGGAATGACTTCTCTCTCCAAACACTCAGATATGATGCCAGCTAAGTAAGCTGGGATCTGTACAGGAACCAAAGGCAGACCTTAAAATTTATTTTGATTTGCCTCCAACACAACCAGTCTTCATATTGGCAATCTATATTTGGAGGACATAACATCATTTTGTAACCTTGAAAGCCTTTTACCATCGCCTATGGATTCGTGCAAGCACAGCAAATAAGATAAATGCCGGCAAGCGATCACATTTGGCCGCTTTAACTCTCTACAACTATCATCACCTATGTCTACCTACTCCAAATGGAAAATTTGTTTTAATTCCTTCATGAAATCATATCAATTGGTCACGTCTATTGGGTATGAGGTAGCAGCGTCTTTCTAGAAAAGGTTAACATTTTGTGAGCTGTCCTTAGAGATTCACGAAACTCCTTTGCAAATGCGAAGAAGTTGCTGTTTGAACAAGTCTTTCGATCTGCCAATTAGGTTAGGTCAGCGGTTAGCTTGCTGTTCACAGGCACGTAAACTCGGTTGCCATATGAACCATTGTGTTACTCAGCGGGAGCTAAGTCCATTAGTGGTAGACTTGAACCCCCCAGCTTCGGCTAATACCGGCCAGTTCCCTTGGCACGTTCGCCAGTATGCCCAGATCTTTAGACGTTCTGTCACCCAAAAACTGATGATGTCTGTTCTGAACTGCAGGCCACTCACATCATGGCAGCTGTTGCAGTAATTCTTGTGGGGCAGACCGAGCTTGTCAACGAAATTGCCAGTAGTACAGTGTCCTGTTAGAATTCCTGTTAGAGTGCAAACCGTTCTCTTGTCGTATTCAGGGATGGTAAAGAAAAGCAAAGCTTTCTTAAATCAAAAATTTCACAAACAAGAACATTTTCTTTTGTTAACAAAATTAAACGATAAAGTTACGTTGAATTACGCTAAAGACACACGGACAATCTGTTGCCTTTGTAGCAAAATTTCTCAAGTTATTGCTATGAACCCTTTCAGAAGGGTACGAAAATGTGGTCACTAGCTATCTTTGCCAAAAACTTATCCCATCAATTGTCGTAAATAAAAAAGGGTATAGACTAAGGGGCCTCAAGCCTTTGATGTGAGATACTCTCTCTTCTTTAAGTATAAAGACAACCATAAAGCCATAAACCTTTCTAGATCGGAAGAATAGATACGGTGTTACAGTCTTCTTGTTCATCGGTAAGTTCGCTGATGTGATACCCGGACGACCTGCTGCTCAGTTTTGAAAGAACAGGTACATTGTTATAGTATGATGATACCCTGACTATTTTAAGATTAAAAGAGTGAGAGCTTGGCTCATTGCCTTCAAATAGATGTTCGGAGAACATTCTATTGTCCATTTACTTTCTCATATTTTCTATTTTCTGTTTCTTCAAGCAATCTTCACTGTATCCCATCGTAGTAATCATAAACTTTTTAAATTTTCTTGCATCATCTTTTGCTTTGCGTGCATTGAAAAACCTTGTAAAAAACACGCACAGATGTATACCTTCTCTCTCTCTCTCTCTTTCACACACACATATTGTTTAATATTCCTTGCATAGTAAACACAATAGTTTTGGTTCGTTCACTGCATTATCACTTCCTTTACGTGTGTGTTTATATTCTTACGTTAAAACCTGTTCCAAATATCGTATACAAGCATGTGTGCCATACGTGTCTGTGTGTGCGTGTGTGCCTTAGTGAGAATCTGCTTCTCTGAGTATAATTTATGCACTCAGCAGGTGTAATTGTTTGATTATATTTACCATTCTCATAATGATGTTGTTTTTTTGGTGTATTTTTCTTTGCTAAAAGGAAAAATAAACCTCCACGTAATATTTCGTGGTATTCCTATGGTGTTTACAATTCCATACTTGTGTGTATGTGTATAAAATGTGAGCGTGTGTGTGTGTGTGTAGTTTTGAAAATTGCTTTTATATTCTATAAATATTCTAATAATAGTTAAGGTAAACAGTTGGTTATTTTCATGTGTACTCCTCTTCTCTTTAAAACGAACATTGGGTTCACTCTCCTCTATCTTTCACTCTCTCCCTCTCTATATTTTTATGGAGTGCTTCTGGTTTTTATTATTCATTTTTCTTAAACCAGTTTTATTATCATTTTTTTAACGAGAAAAAACTGTGTCAGTGTGTGTAAAATACACGTGAAGTAAAATCACTCGTTAAGAGAGAATTATCTTCAGGCGTTTTTCAATTTGTGGATTTTTTATTCCAAAGAATAGACACGCATTGAAATGTTAAAGCGCGCCAACAATGTTGTATCATAAGTTCCTTTATAAAGGGTTAACCATTCAACGGTTTTAAAAGTAAACTTGAATAAAATACTTAATGCTTGGACCTTGTCATTCCACTGGATAATTGCTGGTCTTTTAAGGTAGTTAGACACACATATAGTACAGTCTAGATTATAACCTACCGTCTCACACCATCTGTGTTGTGTGTGTTAATTTTATACATGAATCGTGTGACTTACAGTTTAAAGTCGACTCTGGATAACAAATTTCTGAGAATCTTTTCATGGCAATTTTATTTTACGCTCAGAGTTTTTGCCAGAAATATGCTGAGAGGAAGACGCATAAGAAATTTTTTTCTTAATTTTTTCTTTTGGTTGGTGATTCTGTCCTGGGGTATTAACCGAGGCTGCTCATCTAAGAAGCTATCACACTAGCTACTAGACCATAGCGTCTTTTAAGGTAGTTAGTGACCACATTTTCTTACATTTCTGACGGTACGTTAGCATGTTTCTTTGGCTTAAAATTTTTGGTTTAAGAAATCTTTGCCTTTCTTTATCACCCTTGAGTACGACAACAGAACTCTACGCACTTTAACAGGAATTCTAACAGGACACTGCGCCATTGACTATTTCGCTGACAAGCTCTTACTGCCCCACCCAAATTACTGCAGAAGCTGACATGACTTGAACGAAATGGAATCGATGCAACGTCTTTTTTTATGAGTGCCCAATAATATTGAAAAGACATAATCGGTTTTAAGATGAAAGAACGTTTGAAGATCTAGGTATGTTGGCAAATGTACCACTAAACAAACTGGCTAGTTTCACCCGAAGCTCTTGTTGGTTCACGTCGACCACAAACGGATCATGACAAGGGGGCCTATAACACAATGGGTAACACAATGGACCATATGGCCACCTAGTGAATTGTGAACGGCAACCTAACCTAAGTGGCAGATCGAAAGCTATGTTTAAACAACAACTTCTTCTCCCCTCAGATCAGGTCACAAACTATTAACTTCTTCTAGAAAAACGGTGGTACCTTGGAATCAGTAGATATGAGCAATTGAAATGGTTTCAACCTAACCTAACATATCACCATTTTTGTTTAGTATACCTTGCCAAACATTGTTATTAAAATTATCATGAAGAGGTGCCTTCGTCCATGGGTAGGATAAGAAAATCAATGTTAATGCTTACCGAAATTACATTACGGTAATCGCTCTCATTGCTTTTATATTGTAAAAACAAACGTACGTTCCGTTACGTTTCGTGGACGTATAGCTAATTCTAGCATGAAACTATTTCTAAGCGTTCTTTAGCGGTGTACAAACCGTAGCATCTTGGGTACAGAGTGGGGCAGATCAATTGTCGATGCATATCTGCCAATGGCGTTGTTTTTAGAAAATAAAAAACGATATGGAAACCTGGTTTTCTACTGTTCTTTATGCATTCCTTTCTTGGTTTGTGGTGTATTAACACTCCAACCCTTATAAATTCGAACCCTAATATAAATGTTTATTGGGTTATATTCCATAAGTTATTACACTGTGATTATTATTGGTTATTACTACTCGTTATTATTATTATTATTGTGCGATCAACAGAATTAAATTGTGTGTATGTGTGTGCATTAGTAAAATAATTCAAATATTTACGGGGAAAATTTCTTCCATAATTTTTTGATTTCATTTTTTGAGTGAATATTAGAAAATTAGAAAATTTTTTTATGCATACATCAGCACTCTGTTATGAACACATGCTCTCTTTCCCTCTCTCTCTCTCTCTCTCTCTCTCTTCTATAATGTAATAATGGCTTGTATGCTTCTGTATGTGTATGTATATGTGTTTATATGTATGTTAATAGAAAAGCATTATTTTGTCATTAAAAGTAATAACAAAACATATTAACACCTACACGAATACTAATACAATATAATTCTCTTTCTAAATATTGAAAAAGAGTGAAAGAGAGAGAGTGAAAGAGATGAAGCAATAGACAGAGAGGAAAGAAGAGTTTCAATATTTAAAATTTTGCTGATACCACCACATATCATAGTCATTAGGTGGTATTGGGGTATTTATCTTTTTTTGTAATATTTTCGGTTAAACGTTTATTATGAATAGGAAGCCTATTTTAAGAACTTTTTTTTTTTGAATTTTATTACATTTATAGAAATAATTTGTTTGTTCATTATCAGCTTATTATCTGTAATAAGTATAGTCCAGCAAGCAGATAGTTTAGAGGCGGACGGACGCTCGTATCATGCTAGATAGACGGAAATGAATAACCAACATTAGGACATGCGTCATGTTCTCCTCTATTATAGTCCACTCCCAATAGAGCTTAGAACTGCAACCATGCTCTTATACCGATCGATCACTTTAGAACGACATTTCCCCTGACATTTTTGGGTGATACAATGACATATGTGGGCATCGAGTGAAGTTGCCTGTGAACGGCAAGCTACTTCCTAACCTAACCTAACCAAACCTTCCCCTGATCATACTCCAAAAGCTGTACGCCGCTCATCAATTTTCCATGTTCTAAGGACATCATAAGTCGCCGTAGTCTAGTATATAGTGTGTAGTCCTATTAGAAGAGAGTCCATGGTTCAAACCACGGTTTTGACATCTCGAACAAGAACCCAATAAAAAAATATTTCTTTTAGCGACGTTCTCCCAGCAGTTTTATGGCAAAAATAGCCATGAAAAGTTTCTCAGAAATCTGTCTATTCGGAGTCGACTTTAAACTGCAGGTCCCGCCACTCATGTATACAATTGACATACATAACATAGGTGGTGTGAGAAACTAGGTTGAAATCCAACTTGAGGTAGATATTATCCACCCATTTTAAAGGGACACTTAATCTGTTTGGTAGCAGGAGGGTACATACGTGTAATAATCTTAAGATCTGCTGTGTATGTATTGATAAGGAGATGATCGACTCACTTCTGTCGTTAAATCGCATGGGCCTCCATCACACAACAGCTATTCTCACGGTCCATTGTCTATTTGGTAGGCATAACGAAAGACTTGACATTGCGGTAAATGATTACTGCAGTAGCTGTAGGTCTGAGATGAAGGAAGATAATGTATTTCACTTCATGTGTTAGTGTCCTGCTGTTGTAATGAAAAGATGGAGATTTTTAATCAATTATTTACTGGCATGCTTGACTGAGGTCGCTAATATAATGCCTACTGCAATGGAAAGATTTATTTTAGTCTATGGTTGGTTTCCTCTAGGAAATGTATGATTCCAAGGTTGAATGTTAGTTTTGGCTTTAAATTCTGGCCTAAGAGGCCATCAAGGAGAGTCTGCTGCATTACTTCATCTAACCTGGCTTCTCTAGATTCTGTCAACGTTATTGATAGCACTGAGCGTATCAAACTGAAAGTAGATTATGTTGAGAAATAAGGAGAATTTGATCAATTTAATGCACTTTCTTTATAAGGTCGGCTGAAGGAGATCCATCAATGTTCACCACCAACTAAGAAAAGTAAGTCAGTTGAAGTGTCGTCAAAAATCTCATTCAAGTGCGTTTTGTCTTCAGCCAGGTAGGCTCATAAGCATGTTATCTCGTCGTCCTCATGCAGTTATTTGCTACAGTCAGTACATACAATAGGAAATCTTGCAAATCAGAAACTCAATAGAAACTCTCATGCAAAGAACTCAAGCAGCTGTATAGTTTACTTAAATAAAACTCAGTTCTCTTACTATCATGATTTATGATGTAGGGACACCAATGCTAGTCATCTGTACAACTAAGATCCTGGACGAAAGGAATATTTTCAATAAACTTTTTGTAGGTTTTCTTACAAAATTCTTTGTTTGTGTACAGCTGACTTAAGGCTTTTTATTTTCTTTAATTTTTAATTTATTTCATCAATAAAACAAAATTTCTAAAACAAATATTGAAACAAAAAATTTTGCTTTTAAGGGCTGATTTGTTTGATTACTTTGTTCAAATAATTTTCCAACAAATTTGCATAAATTTGATGATTTTTACAATCGAGAGAAATTAAATAGTAATGGCAGTAAACTCAGTTATTATATATTAACCTGTTATGCTATTTTTTAGCCTCAACTGTAAAAAACATGAGTTTACTTGAAGAAATCTGTTGATATTTGTAAAATGACTTGTTAATATGAACGAGTGTCAATATGTTTTCTTCTCAAAAAGACTTGTGAATCAAAACAACACGATACACCAAGACGTATGAGTGTTAAAAATCAGTCAGTCAGGCAGCTAGAGGCTTCTGTGTAAATTTATCATACGCCCAAGTGTTCAATGTATGTATTCTGTTCAATGCTTTACACACTGGTTGGCCATGTCTTAGCTGAAGTGTTGTGTTGTTTGTTTTTGTTTTGATTTTTTTACTTGTTTTTGTTGTTCAATTGCAACTTGCAAGTGATAAAAACCAAACAATGGAATGCAATAATAAAATATTACACATACACACAATAAAATTTATTTATTAATCAAATAAAATTAATTTCCAATGTTCAATTTTACAATTCCTTAATCAAATAAATTAAAATTAAATTGTTTAAATGCTTATTTATTTGTATTTATTTAAAATATGTATGTGTGTATGTATTTATGTAATGCAATTATTAAATATTTATTGAACATTTAATTAAAACAAAAAAAATACCTGTTGATTAGAAAGTGTAAAACATGATTGATGAATGCCGAGAAGAGTATTCGTTTACATTGAAAAGGATGTACGCATTTATCACACATGGGTGGCCATCTATTTACCAATAAAATTTCAAGTTTTCCTATTAAAAAAAAATTCATAAAATTGTAGGATGCAACTAAAAGTTTCAATTTAAAAATGCAATCAAACAAAAACGGTTTGAAGTTTTGTCAAAATTTATATTTCTGTTGTGAAGTATAATTGTTGCGTTTGGAAATGGAATATTATTTCATTCATATGACTAACGCGGCTGATCTCACAGTATCCTATTCGATCAGAACAATTTTCGTGCACTTTATCAAGTGTATGGGGTTGTATCTCGGTAATGGCATCACGAATGTTGGAATTCAAATACTCAATTGTCTCTGGTTTGTCGGTATAACAGGTTCTTTAACGGCCCTCTGCAGAAAATAGTCCAACGGTGTTAAGTCGCTGCTTCTTGGTGGCCAATTGACATCACCATTTCGGCTAATTAAACGGCCATCAAGCGTTTAACGCAATAAACCGATTGTGGCATGAGATGTGTGGTAAGTTGCACTATCCAGTTGAAACCAAACATCGTTCACATAAATACCATGAAGACCGAGCACAAAAAAATCGGTTATCATGGTGCCATAGATGTCTCCATATGGACCAATATTGCCTCCGCTCCCCAAATCGCACCAAACTGTGACTCGTAATTGGTCCATTGTCTTCTGTAACACCACGTTTGGGTTTACTGTCCCCCAAATACAGCAAATTTGCTCATTAACGCATACCTACCAAGATGAAAATGAGCTTCATTCGAAAAGATGATTTCTCATTGGCCCAATAAATCCGAACGTTGCTCAAGTGTAAATGTATTCATTGCGTTCAGTGGAGATAATCTACTGAATTTTGTGACAGAATAGAATGACATAAGTATTGCCAAATTCGAAATAACCCATGATTCAAATCCTACCCGATCACCAGACAATATAAAGGCCTAATCTGCTGGAGATCTTTTGCTGCTACGAGCAGATTTCGTTGTAATGCAAATTGTACCTATGTAGTCCATCTTTCAATTGCAATTCTTGGCTGCCATTTCTCTATCATTCCAATAGTTTTATGCTACTTTAGATTTCATTGAAATTATCTTCAGCTAGACAAACTCGTTCAATATATTCTGGGTGTCCAAGAACCCTTTGTTTTAAGTTCCAGTACAAGTACTGTGGACAATATAAATGTTCTGTGATCTTCACTTCTCTTTTGTCAGCTTCTGTAGAATACGTTGTAAGTTTTTGGGCATGTTTAGCAGAGATTAGTGGCCCTTTATAACTGCTGTAGTTTCCTAAGATGGCCTTTGGAAAGGCTTAACGCTTCTGGTCTGAAAAGCTGGGTAACGATCCCATAATGCATGTATGTATGTATGTATGTATGTATGTATTTAATGTTACTTGCATGATGTAATAATCAGTAAGAACTTTAACGTCTTAAAATTTTTCTTAACCACACAAAATTTTTTACACCCAATATTTTCAGAAATTTTTGCATTTCTTATTAACAAAAAAATTGTTTTTTATCATTTCAGATTCAAATCCAATTATTATTTCGACCATAAAACAAGTTTTAAAAGCATTTTTTAAATTCACATATTGATTATGCTGGCAAGTGACTAAAATGGCTGGTAATCTTTGCAAAAAATGATTGAAAAGCAAAAGAAAAATAAAAACATGAAAGACAGAAAAAATGTGGACGAACAAATGAACTTTAAAGCAATTTTCTAAAAATGAGTGCAGCTGTTAAATAACGGAACGAAAGAAATAAATAAAAAGAAAGTGCTGCATATTACAGGGCTACTGGTATAAGAGAGAGAGAGAGAGATTGTATGTGTGTGTGTGTGAAAATGAAATTCATATTCATGGAATCGTAAATAAGCACAGTAAATAACTGTAGAGTGAGGTTGAATGAGAGTTGCTTTAAGCAGCAAGTGTTTGAATAGGAATCATGCAATGTAAGTGCCACAAACATTCTCTCATCAACTACCGTTTTATTGTTACTGTGAGAGCAGTATTATTAGCATTATGAGGAACATAAGCACAGAAAGACGATGATGAGTAGCTGATCATCCTCATTTGAAGATCTACTCGTAAGCAGCACAGCCACTGAATAAATAAATATGCAGGTAATTTACACTCATTTCTCTTGTTATTATTGTTGTTTTTATTGCCATTAATGTCAGACTTATTGCTAAGAAGAATTCATCTTTTACTTTCGTTCAATACAGAAGCACATTAATACGTATGTGTGTGGCACATAGCCCTGGAAATCATTGAAAATCTGTTTTGAATAGGAATTTATCGTAACGCATGTTTAGCTTTTGCAGAACAAAAAATCCGTTCTCTTTCTAAAGAAAATCTATTCTAATGGTGGCTTCAATTGAAAAGCAAAAAAGAAGGAAAAAAACGTTTTTTTTATAATGATTTGATGCAATTGTATGAATAAGTATTCTAAAAGACTATTTATACAACACAAACAAACATACTTCCATAGTTTGTTTATTTAGATTTAATATTACGTATACGTAGACGTATACGTAATGTAAAGTACGTGAATGTAATTCAATCATACTCATACCTCAGGTGATACAGCTGCTATTGCTGTTGCAACAGAATTTTATTTTCTTTTCTTTTTGATAAAGATGGATTTTAAGGCATCCTTTTAAGGAATTTAGTATGAAAAAAGAAAAGAAAACTAATAAAAAGATTGAATAGTACAAATATTCTATTTGATATACAAATCCTGTCTAAGTGAATGAATACTGAATGAATACATATGCACATTATCACATAAAACTAATGCTAATGCAAAAAGCTACTACCCATAGAGCTTCGAAAACCCAACATAGGTTAGGTCAGGTTAGGTTAAAATATAGATCACTTGGGTCTTATCAAATTTCATGTTGTAATACCACTGTGACCCTTGAATCAGGTTTACCACTTAGCCTCTTAAACCACCCATATGGTGTATGTTAGTTTTATACATGAGTAGCGGAGGCTACAGTTTAAAGTCGACTCTGAACAACAAATTCTTAAGAAACTTTTCATGACAAATTTATTTTTATTCTCAAAGTTATAGGCGGTAGACTGCTAAGAAGAAGGCGCCAAAGAAATATTTTTTAATTTTCGTTTTGTTCATGATGTCTGAGCCGGGGTTTGAACCACAGGCTCTCGTCTAAAAAGCCAACACACTATCTACCAGAGTACTTTGACTTAACATCACTTATTTCTGATGCTATTGCCTCCTTAGGGCTACAAAATGGGTTTAAATTGTGCTCCATTTTTATTTTCACTGGCATTTAACACCTCCGTTTAAACTTGGTTTGAGACCGGCTGGTCTGTTTGTAAATTTATTCCCCTTGTGTTCAATATTTTAATTTTTTCATATCTCATATGGCTTTATTCACACACACATATATTCATATACACATATATTCATATACACATAGACATGTGTTTAAATATTGTCTTCCGTTTAGTGGTTTCAAAACTGACCAATACGCAAGGCTGTTAGCAATTAAATATCTTTCAGCTGAAGCTTAATTTTTGTAGTAAAAGGTTCGCAGCTTTCTGCAAATATGGTGATTCCAACGTGACTATGTTTTGAATACTACGGAGTGATTATGGCCGTGGTTTGACAGCAGTTATAAAGTAAATTTACAGACAAAATTGAAAAAGTTTGAATTGTTATTATTAGGACGGTACTTTGAGCTATTTGCTCCAAATTTTCTTGCTGTTACGGAAAGTAAGTGACGGTTAAGTCGAATCCACTATGTTTTCAGTAACTTTCACTTGCATTCGCATTAAGTCCAAGTCATGCAGCAATTAACAAAGGCCGACTGTCCACAACATCGTAGATATGGTGGTACTGTGGCCTGTTGTTAACTGTCTTTTTTGGTGAGAAACTGAAAATTATCAAGTAGACAGGCGTGTGATTTCAATAAGCAATACAGTTTGATTGATGTAAGCTTTGTAACATTAGAAAGTTTCTGAAAATTAGTTTCACATTTTTGGTAAAGTTATCGCCTGATTGTGAGGAAAAGTGTGCGAAAATTTCCTCAAAACTATCATACGAAAAAAAAAAATGTAAAGGCGTTCCTTTATAGGTATTTCTTAATTTTTCCTGCTACGTCAACAGTGTGAACGTTACCTTTCTTTCTATTTGTACTTCGTTTATATTTGGTCTGGTAACTTCGAGAACTTCACTGTTGATTTGTTATTGTATTTCGTATTTCGTTTACAATTTCTTTTAAATATTCCTCTATAGGTTACTAAATTTAACAGTTACGAGATACTCCGTCTGTTGTGTGGAACACTATATCATCAAGATCAACTGCTGCATCCAATAAATGAGTTTGTTTTTCTCCCATAATGGCAGGGTCCATTAGATTTCTGGCAAAAACTCGGAGAGCAAATAAATTTGCCATTAAAAGTTTCTCAAAAGTTGCACGTTCGGAATCGACTTTAAACTGTAAGTTCCAACACTCTAGTACAAAATTAAAAGACACAACATAATTGGTTTGAAAAGCTAGGTTGTAATCCTGACTGAAGGGTTGTAATGACCAATTGTGTATGAAAAGTTCCTTTGAAATCCAAGCTTTCTGTGTATTCCCTTCAAGTTAACTTTTGAAACCATTGTTTGAATAACCCTTTAGATGCTACACGTGAATTCTGTTTAATTTTATTTTTGATCAAATGGTCAGAGATATGAAATATGCAAACATGACTGAAAAGTAAATCAAAAAAAGTGAAAAAAAATCGTGAGAGAATGAATATTAAAAATGCTGCACACTTTTTATGCATGACTAACAACATGATAATGAACATGAAGATGACTACGATGATGATAATAATGATGATGATGCTACTGCATCAACAATAGAGGCCATAAAAATCAAACAATCAATGCCGATTATCTTCTCTTTTTTTAATGAATACAACTTGGGAAACACAGTGTGTTATGCATTCATATGCCAGAAGTGTGTTTAAGTTTCACTGTGATCGTTAAAGCAAGTATTTACTGTAAACAGGGAATTTTTTGCCCAGAAAAACTACACCGAAATTAGAAAAACTGAAACAAAGTAAAGGATGGAGGGGGCCATACATTGTTTTGTGCATTTAAATGCCATTTGATTTGGGGTCGCAGTGTTTATTAGACGAGGTTAATAGTTTTCTAACATAATTTAATTGATATTTTAGGAAAAAAAAACAAGAAAAATTATTTAAAATTATTGGAAAAAATATTGTGTTGAATCGACAGAAAAAATTATTTGAAAATAATAATTTCGTTGCGAAAGTAAATGTTTGTTTGCATGGATAGGATAGGATAATAAATTAATCCATTATTTTTGGAATACTTTTTTGTTGTGTTTGTTTATCTATCTTTCTAAAATTATTTAAGCGTAAAAATTAAATTTAGAAAATTAAAATTAAATTCAACAATTTGAAAGGAATTAATTTAATGCCGCATATAATAAATTAGAAATTAAAATAAAATAAATATAACGAAAATTATTTCTAAATATTTAAAAATTTTATTAAAATAAACTTTAAAAAAATATACAAAAAAATTCTTAAATATATAGGAGAAAATGAAAAGATGAAACTACACAACTAAGGTCCAAAATGCATTGTACACTTCAGAAATGTAAGGTGACTTTGCTATACCAAAAGTGCTTATTCCAACTAAGACACTTGGCTTACCAGATTGAATATAAACGAAATACAAATAAAACGAATGGTAATGCTCCCAGGGAATAGCAGAAAAAGTCGACAAAGAATAGTAGGTTAGCAAGTGTTGGATAATAACAAAAGATGTTTGATTTCCTCTTCTGCCCCATCGCTATAGTTTTTATAGAAGAGAACCCCGAGAACAAGTAACAAATCAACATTAAAGTTCTCGAAGTTGCCAGACCAAATACAAAATTAATATAAATAAAACGAAACGTAACGATTTATGTGAATAGTAGAGAAAATCCAGAACAAATGTTGGATTTCAAATGCCTGACAAAAAGAAGTCCTATAGCCTTATATTGCATGACATTGGTGGCCAATTGAAGTCGCCAAAACCAGAAGCTACTGTTTCAGTAAAATTCTCATGTTATTAAGCAAAACTCGATTGTGACGTATGAATTGTTGAGAACACATACCCATCCACTTCAGAATCTTTAGTTGCGGACCAAAAGAGACGTTTAGAAAAATATCATAGCGCTTTGAATTGACAGTAAGTGGTCTTTCGGATTAAATTTAGAGGATATATTTTCCAATTACACTTCCAAATATTATGCAGCACCAAAAGTCCTTTTGTTCTGTGTTCAGTAGTTTCTTTGCAATTACTTCTGGGTTGTTCGAGTCCCGACCAAACTAGCATTGAAAGCCTGTTGCTGTAGCATCCAATCTGTATATCTTCGGTATTGTAAATAGTCACATATATACATGATTGGACTTAACAACCCTTCAGTTAGTATTATGCCCTAGTTCCTCATACCAATTATGTTGTGTTGTTCGTTTCATACTGCGAACGACAGATTTCTTTTGAAAAACTTTTCATTGTAATTTTATTCACCCTCAGAGTGGTCTCACGTCTAATAAGCCAACTCCCTGCCTACTGAACTACAGCGGCTCCATTCATTCAGCTTTAGTGCGAATTAACAACATCCTTGGAGGGACAAATCCAAAATATGTGGTAATGAATAGTGACACTCTGCTGGAGACATATAAAATAGGAAGAAGTCCGACTGACTAACTCCTGTCCTTAATTCAAATGGGTACTCACTGCACAATAGAGACCCAAAGTATCAACGTACTTTTTGGTAGGTTTTCTTAATGTGTCGGCATTCCGGCAAATGACTTCTGCAGAAGTTGTGGGTCTCAGGAGCAAGAAGAGACTGTGTTTCGTCTCGTATGTCAGTGGCCTGGTCTTGTCTTAAAAAAAGAAGGTTTTGTGGCGTCTCACTTTCTGTTATCCTTGATCGAGCTCTCAAATATAAAGATTGCTGCAATAACAAGATTTATTATGAACTCTTCTGGGGACTGTTTGTTTTACGGCTAGAATATTTAGCGTGATGTCACAATAGACTTGAAAGTTGGTGCAAGTGGGAGGACCCAATGCTCTACTTAACTTAAGTAACCTGGGTTAGTATTCTCCACATTAGTTCATTAGAAATAATATAAGGATTGTAATAATAATTGGTGCCACTCTACAAATTCTTATTTTCTATATTCAAAAGTAATCAATTCCTATTACAAATTTCAAATCAAAGTCAATGCATATATTGCAGCGTCATTTGAAAAGTTACTGCTCAGCCTAACTAAGCTTCTGCTCGTTTACATGATTGCCATTTATTTCGAATAATTCGAAAAGTCGAAACCCTCCTATCTTTCTGGTTTTGTTTTTCCAATGAAATAAAAATCCTTGAGTCTATTTCAAGAAGTGCCTCAAAGTAACGTTTTTATTTAAATGCCAGTAAAGTTAAGAGAGCACAGAAAAGAAAATCCTTTAATGTCTACTTGACATAATTCTTTTTCCCTACTCTGTTGTTGTTGTTATTGTTGCTGTTGTTGCAGACGTTGCTGTTGTTGTTATTGTATGTTGTTGAAGAGTACAAAACAATTTTTAATAAAAACACCCACTTCAACATGAAACCATAAGAGAGAAAAACTACAGAACAAAAAAAACCAGCAAAAATATGCACAGGAATTAAATACAACAAAAAGCAACAACAACAACGACAATAACAATAACTCAGGCCAAGTTAAGAAGAAGAAGAATTCAGTTTTGAAAAGTAAAAATATTTCAGGTGTTCTCTCATCTCTTTCATGCATAAGATAACAGGTCTTATGTCACCATCAAACATACATACACACATACGTACACAATATTTGTTACGGGTTAAATGTATATCATAGAGGCAGCTAAGAGAGTGTTGTGGGAGTGTGTGAGAAAGGCAAAGCAAAAATAAATAGTTGTACGCTGTATATGGTTGTACGTATATGTGTATGTGTGCTAGGTAAGCAACAATGGTTGAAAAACAATTTGTCTTTACCACCACAAGTAAACAAATTGTTATACGATATATCGGTCAGAGTTGGAAACTATGAATGGATGAGAAAAAAGCTAAAAAATAAAAAATAAAAAAAGAGTTAAAGAATGCATCAAGAATTGTTAGGAATTATTGAACAAAATGTTGTTTTTAAACGACAAACTCTGTGTCTGTAGTTAAATAGAAAAACTTAGTGGCACGTCGAACAATAACAGAAGATGTGTGATTTCCTTCTCTTTCTCATGATTACAACTTCTGCCAAAGAATGAAATGTAAAACAATAACATATCAACAGTAAAGTTTTCGAGGTTGCCAGATAGGATATAAACGAAATACAAATAAAACGAAGGGTAATGCTCCCAGTGAGTGGCAGTAAACAGTCGAGTTTTAATTATTACTGGCATGTTAATAGTAATATGCAGGAGGATGCACTAATGCCCTATACGTTTCAATAATGTATTCTCATGGTCGCAGAATCTACATGATGGGCTTGGGACAACTCGCATACTTAATAAATGTACCCTGAATCTGCAATGTCCTATCAAGAGGCCGTTTAGCAAACTCTCTGGATAGTCTGATACATGACTCACGCCTCTCCTTATTGTAGTTTCCCAGGGCAATTTCTATTGCCACGAAATTTAATTTTAAGACAAGCCTTTGCCTCTGTTTATCATCTCCTTCTAACTGCAGCGGTATGACAATGTCATCAGCTGTTAAATATCTTGCATGTAAAGGATTTGCTGGCAGTCGCCTACTAGGCTAGTAGGTAGTGTGTTGACCTATTAGATCTCAGCCCAAGGTTCAAACCTTAGGTCAGACATAAATCGAAAATATGAAAAAACATTTCTTCGGCTACTTCCTCTCAGCAGATTTTTGGCATAAACTCTGAGGATGAAATAAAAATTGTAAGGAAAAGTATCTAAAAAATCTGTCGATTTTAAACTGTAGGTCCATCTACTCGTAAATAAAATGTACACATACAGCATAAGTGGTATGAGAAACTAAGTTGTAATCCTGACTAAAGGGTTTTAATAACCAATTATGTATGTATGTATGTATGGCGTATAAGAAAACCGTTTATGCATTGATAAGAACAATTTGAGTATGTCATTTGGTATGACCAACCAGAGAAGGCAAGATCGAATCAGTTGTGCCTGGAAGGAAGTGCTTAGGCAAACATAAATCCAACCAATGGCCAATTAAGTATGAAGGATACAAAGTTAAAGTTATTAAGGATGTCAGTTTATACTTTACATCACGAGTTGTAATTGAGAACGTTGAAATGCCTTCTCTAGACCTTAGAAGACTCACCACCCGTATGACTTAATAAATAGCTGGATTACTGAATCTGAAACAAAGGAAGCACATGATGAAGACAAAGAAGAAAACCTGTTCCCAAAGGAATACAAACAAATCTCACAAACTTGAAAGATCCTGTTGGAAAAAATAAACCAAGAGCATACATACATACATAACATAATTGATCATTACAATCCTTCAGTCAGGATGACAATCTAGCTTCTCACACCACTTATGATGTGTGTGTTAAAAAGGGACTTACAGTTTAATGTCGACTCCAAATGACAGCGTTTTGAGAAACTTTTCATGGCAATTTTATTTACTCTCAGGGGTTTTATCAAAAATCTGCTGTGAAGAAGTCTTTCTTCTTAATATTTTCGAATTTCATTTTGTTGGAGATGTCTGACCTGGGGTTTGAACTGTGGCCTCACGTCTAATAAGCCAACACACTACGTACTAGACTACGGCGACTTTATTAAAGTGTTTTTTATTCAAAATCAATCAAGCTTTCCATCTCTGTTCCATTTCATATGATATTTTATTTGGTAAATAAACGACATTTAAGAAAACGTCATACCTTCTTCACACAATACAAATCCCTATCCACTACACTGTTAAAAAAACAGTTTGAACTCGATTTAGAAAAGAAAATGCTCTCTCTCTCTCTCTGTATTAAATGTAATACGTAAGCAACTGTTTAGTAAGTATAGTTTTGTGGTTCACTGTTTCACATACAAAGAGGGAAGGGAGCGTATTGTTTGTATGTCTTTTATTTGTTATACGCTTTTTATTGTTGCTTTTCTGTTTTTTTTATAGAATATTTGTGTGTGTGTGTTTCTTTAGCAACAACCAAAATAACAATAGAGTAGGTTTTGCTTTTGTTATTTCTGCTAAAATACCTTTTGGCATAAATTACAAAGAGGGAGAGAGAGTGGGAGTGAGATATGGAATAAGAGTCTTATATTCACTTACCTTTACATATATATATGCACAGAGAATAAAAGTGTGTGTGGGGTAAATATAACATTTTTAAATAAAAATTTAAGCACTTACACAGCCTCATACACATATGAATGAATGAGAGAGGGAGTGTGTAACTAAGTAAACGAAAGGGTAAAAGAGTTGAGTTCATATTTATTTCTATGTGGGTCGCCGTTATAGTTTTTTTTGACAAACAAAAGTTTAAAGCTTTTAAATATTTTGTTAACTTAACTTTGTTGAAACAATTTCGGTTTTTATTTTATTGTTTTTTGTTTGTTATTGTTGTCATGGCCTTTTACTATAAATCATATACAAAGCTTTGAAGAAGAAAAAAGAAAAAATACGAAAAAATCTTTCTCTTTAAACAACAAATATTGGGTGGAGTCTTTAAATAATTATTTTTTAAATTATATTTTAAATATTTTTTTTGCTTTCAATTAACAAAATACAAAAAAAATAAAACTTATAATGCTCTTTATAAATTACTTGATTTTTTCGACTCCAGAGGAAGTCCACACAAAAATTATTCAAAAAATTTTCTTTTGTTATGTTAAAACCACTGTCCCTTAGTCCTTATATACAATATTTCTCTCTCTTAGAGGCACTTGTTTCCTGAAATAATTCTCTTTTTTTCGTTTCTTTTTAATTTCCTCTTGAACAGGCTCTTTAAGTGTTTTGCTAGCCACAAAAAACAAAAAATAGTTACTTTTTCTATACACTGTACCAAAGGAAAACCATAACGAAACGAAACTTTTTTAGGAAAAAATATGCAGGTGCAAGGGAAACAAACAAACAAGAATGCTGGTGAATTTCTTTCAAAAAAGGAAAATTAAAAATAAAATAAAACTAAGAAAACTAAACAAAAAATACAAAAATAAACCCAAAAAAAACTTAAGATTTAAGGGCAGTTGTTTTGAAGGAGCCTGTGTTTTTAGTTTATTTTTAATGTAAAGCGAGTTGCATTAACAACCAAGAAATGTGAGGTTTTTTTTTACATAAAATGAAGCAAATAAATATTAAATAAGACAGAGATGGACCAACTATAATTTGATTAGTCCACTATACTGTATAAACTGCCGTTAAAGTGTATAAAACAAAATACTTGATTTGGCTAAGACAGCTGCACTTGCGAGTCATTATTTGCTTGTGGAATTACAGGATGAGCACGCTCTATCAGAAGTCTAGTGTATAAAGCGGTTTGGTTATCAAAGACAACGAGCATCCGGGAAAAGCGAAACAGTTTGAAGACCATAAAGTGGAAGGATTACTAAGACAATCGTTAGGCGTAACTCAAACAACTATTTTAAGCGCTTAAAAGCCGTTGGATTCATTCATAAGCCAGAAAATTGCGAGCCACATGAACTGAAGGCAAGAGACCGTGAAAGACGATTTTACATGACTGAAAGGCTGTATGATTGCTTTGAAAAGAAGACATTTTTTCCATCGAATTATCACTGGCTGGCTTTGCTGCTGGGCTGAGATAAGGCCAGTCTGAGGTTAATTATTGCTTTATTACAGGGCACTGTATTAGATCGCTGATAAGGATCTGAAACAAACCTGAACACCTCCTCTGTAACTGTCCATCCCTTAGTAGATTAAGGTTGAGGATTCTGATCAGGGCCTTCTTTGAAGGTTTGGACTCTTTATCGAGTGCCTGCATTAAGGCTCTGCATAATTTCATTAATAAATTGATCTGGTTGAGAAGTGCTTGGAATTCAATCTTGTAATCCCGCTCTCTTGTGTGTTTGTGGTCTGTGTGTTTCCTCCGCCTTTTTATTCTTCCTTTCCTACCTCTTCTACTTTATTATCCTTTCTCTCTCTCTCCTTTAGGATGTATTACAATGGATCATTTTGGCTTCCGAGTATTGTACTGTCATTGTTCCAATGACCAGTTCACGTCCTCCAACCTAACCCAACCTATTGCTGGCAATAACAAATGGATTCGTTGCAACAATCTTAAGCGCATGAAATCATATGTAAAGCACGATCAATGAGGAAAATCCACGACAAAATAAAAAATCCATTGCGCCTATGAAATGTTCTGTACTTGGTGGTATCAGAAGGATGTAATCCATTGTGAGATACTCAAATCGGAATTGGCTATCACTTGAGGCCTGAGAAAAAAACCATTCATTCGTTTGCAGCGAGCACTTAATGAATATCCAAACAAACATGGGGTAATTTACCATCATATAAGGCTCGTCTCAGTCGCCGTAGTCTAGTAGTTAGTGTGTTGGCTTATTAGACGTGAGGCCACGGTTCAATCCCAAGGTCAGACACATCCAAGAAAACGATACATGAAACGAAATATTTTGTTCGGCGACTTCCTCTCAGCAGAGGAGTGCCATGAGGAGTTTCTCAAAAAATCTGTCGTTCGGAATTGATTTTAAAAGACTGTATGTCCCGCCTGTAGGTAGTCATCCTGAATAAAGGGTTGTAATGACCAATTATGTATGTTACATATGTAAAGTATTTGATGAGTTAATTAGAACCTATTGGCATAGAGGAAAATCTTGTCTGCATTGATGGAACCAAGTTGAAGAAGTCGTTTGCTGTGACCAACTGGCGAACACAACAGCGAATCAGTGATGCCTGGAGGGAAGACCTTAGGCAAACTGAAATCAGGCAAATGGCCAGTTTAGCATGAAGTGATTGAGAATGTTGTTGTTGCTGCGCTGGTCAAAAATATTTAAAAAAAAAACAATAAGTGGTTGCACTTCAGAGCAGGGTATCTAAATTTTGATTCGATTCTTTCGCGGCCTCAAAAGACAATCGTTTTTTTTTGTGATGAAATCCATAACTTTTCGATATGGAAGGGAAACAAGTCATTGCTTTTGATGGATAATAGCTTGAATGAAAGGTGCGTTCAAAAAATTATCTTAACAAAGTATTTAATTCCAATCAAAATGATGGGGTTTTGAATATTAGTTTTCGATGACCATCTGAAATCGAATTAAAATTTGAAAATTTTTTTGTTTTTGAACACTTCCTAGTAGGGAGCTACTGGAAGGAATGCCACACTCTGATTAAAGAAAAATAAAATCGGAATAAAAAACATTGTAATGAGACGTATGAAAATAATTTATTTTATAGCATTTGTTGTTAGAAAATAATTTTAAAGTACCACTCACTCACTATACATACATACGGCCATTTTAAATAATAATTTCATGAGAATTTCTTTCTACAAAATTATCACCTCCTCCCCATAGTGTGCATTTATGTAGGATATCGTATATCGTAAACATAGTTTTCTTTTTCCCCAGTGTATGTGTGTACATGGATATACATATATATATATATGTGTATGTATGCCTCTGTGTGTGTGTGATATTTATTTAAGAGTTATTGAAAGTATTTTTGTATCTTAAAACTTTCCACATGAAAAGTTTTCGACAACAAGTTTAATCTTTTTTCTTCTTATTCGTTCTTCGTATTCTTCTTCTTCTTAGTTTGCTTTTTCTTCTTATTCAATGATAAAGAAAAACATTTTCTTTTGCTTCATTTTCTTTTTTATTTCAAATCTTTTTTCGAATTTTTTTTTTCTTTTGGTTTTCCGTTTTCTTTTGGCAAATAAGAAATTGAAAAATATTTTTATAATTTGAGTAAAAGCAACAACGAAATAAAACAGAAAAAAAGAAAGAAAAAACACAAGAAAAGAAAAGAAGAACAAAATTTATTTAAAAAATGGAATGTTAAGCAAAAATATTCTTAAACAAACGATATTAATTAACGAAACGTATATTGAAAAACGTTTAAGAAATTTAAGCATCGTGATCAAAAATTCAAATTCATTTATGGAATGGTATAATAACTCTCTGAGAATCAGTTTAAAAATAGTGGATGATATCCAAGGGGCCTATGTTTGGTCTCCTATTACTATTTTAAGCCTTTACAACGACTACAGCCATTGGAGACACCAAGTGCTGAGCAATATTAGCCTCAACAACGAAGTTAGTAGGCCCTCTTCTGACTCAAAGTTTAGTAACAAACTTCATAACTCGTCCACCAATACTACTCTTGTTAAGAGCTTCAACTTCAGCTTCTTTATGGAGATTGTAGGAGGCAGCCTCCACTTCCTTGAAAGTTGCTAGTAAGTAAAGTTAGTCTGGCAAGTCTTTCTCAATATTTCCCACCTGATAGCTTAGTACGGTCTCAGTGGATTTGGCCATAATGTAGGCTGGTTGAGCACTACTGGCAAGGGCAGAAAAGTGTTTGGACCCCATCTTTTTGTCCAGAATCTCTTTCAGTATTTTGAGATCGAAACTTGGATAGACTAATGGGTTTGAGACTACTCGCACTAGATATCGATGGTGTGCCAGCTTTTGGGTTAAAAATGATCATCGGCTCTCACCACTTAGCAGTTATATGAGAGCACTGGTGACTGCCATAATAAATTCCCTGCAGCCAGGAAATCACCAGGCATTAAGGAGTCAGTATCTGGTGATTTAAGATTTTTGAAGATGCTAATGATCCATTTAAAGTTGTCTAAGCTTAGACTAAACGTAGATTGCAGCACAGATGTCTACAATCGAGGGAGCTACCACTGCCTTCACAATTACCCTGAAAATGTTTATCAATTTTAAAGGCTTCTCCTCTGATACAGTCCAGGTATCATTACTTACTTAATTGGTCTTTAAAAGCCTTTAGTCTGTATTATAACTTAGCTTCTCACACCACCCAGGTAGTGTGTGGCGGAACTTATTGTTTAATATCCACTCTGAACTACAGATTTGAGAAATTTTTCAGGGAAATTTTATTTTTAGTTTTTGCCAGAAGACTGCTGAGGGGAAGTCGAAATTTTATTTCGTATTGCGTTTCCGTTTGAGATATCTGAGCCAATGATTGAACAACGATCTCTCGTCTAAATAAGCCGACACATTACATACTAGACTATGTGCTGTATCTATTAGAATTTAAGTCTTGGATATGAATTTGCGAAGTCTACTGGCTTCAATGGAATTTACTACTTTATTAGAAGAGAACCTCCAAGAGGCATCTCTTTTCAAGCATATGTATGTTTCCACTACACAGAACGTTCCCACGACAATCGGATCTTTGCTCCGGAACAACGCGACTCAACATCAGCCAAGGATTGTCAACCCAGCGGAAGCTATATCAACCGGAAGTTTTTTCCCAAGGGAGATACTTTCGGATACAACAGCAAAAATGTTACAATAACAACAACTACACAGTAAGGTTCTAGCTCCATCGAAAGCCTTTTCTCGCTAAATCATTGCCGAGAATTCCAATATAATCTTGGATTTAGAAGAGCGCAGCCTTATTTTGCTTACATAGTTCATTCAATTTCCCTAGACAGTCCCATACTATCTTCGATTTAAACTCATAAGAGACGAGTGCTAGTATGTCTGACTATGAGATACTATAGTTGTGACCTGTCTTTTGTACCTCCTATCTAAGTTGAATTGAAAATATATTTTGACGGTATAGTGTTAGGCTGGTAAGATATCCGCGAGTTTTCCCATGGCTTCAGTATATTTTATTCTGGGACCAAAAATGCCCGCTTTTGTCCTAAAATCCGTTCTAGACACGGCTGTGTGTCGCAAAATAGTTCCCCTTCTAAGAGAATATGCAGTTGCCAGATTAATCCTTTAATTTTTGTTACTTATGAGTTACCAACTATCAAGAAAAAAAAAAGTTAATGACAGCTTTATCGTGTTTGCTTGGTGCTCTACTACTCGACTTACTCTGTGTCTTAAAATATTCTTCCTTTTGTGTGGCCAATATTTATTGAGAACAAAAACAAGTTGCTTGTTCAAGCGCTAAAGCGCAACTGAGCTGAAACCAATAAAGGATCGAATATTTAAGCTAATTTGATGAGAAGAAACACGGTATGGCAGTAGGTAGGTTGTTGTTGTTGGTAACCAAGAGAGAAAAATGTAGCAAGAGAGTGACAAAACCTGTGTTTAATGTTACTAAAGCAGTTAACAGGCATGCCTTTTACTTTTTATGTTAATTTGTTTTCTGTTAAGTGTAAAGGACTTCCAAAAAGAATTCAAAATTTTTAATCGTTATTTTTTTCGCCCTCAAATAAAAACATAAAACCCGCTTTGCTTAGGTCATAAATTATCCAATTTTTGTTGTATAAAATCAAGCTTTAAACAAATTACTGTTCTCGTATGACAAAAAACAGAAAATAAAAAAGAGAGAAAGTAGGATTCATAATAACTAACCTGATATATGAACATTAACAACATAGACATGCCTTATAAACACTGGCCAGACTGCTATATGAAATGAAATTTAAATTTTAAAAACAAACCAAAGGTTTTTGGTCCAATAAAATATCAGCTTCTTCTTCTTCTTTTTCTAACTACTCTAACAGCCTTTGAACTGCAATTACAAAACCAGCATGAAAAATTATTTCAAAACTGTTATACATACATTGACATACCTTCAGACCTACATACATAGAATGTATATGTATGTGTATGAATATGTTACGATTAGAATAATAATCCCAACAAAATATTTCCATTCGTTTAAGCACGAATTACCAAAAAAAAATCATACCGGAGAAGAGGAGCGGGCAAGAGACATATCAGTTAAAAACTTCCATTTTGTTAAAGGCTGAGTGTGGCAAAATATCCATAATTTTTATGCAATCTTTTTTGTTTTGTTTTGTCTACTGATTTATAATCAGGCTTGGTTTTTATTCAAGAGCTAAAATCCTGCCATGAGTACACCAATACTGTAACACTATTACTATGGGACACATGACGACAGGGAAGCTGTTGGATAATTTTGGTTAACCAAGCAAACCATTTGATTTTACTCAGAGTTGACTATTATGAGGTGTTGCCATACAATAGTTACTCCAACCTAGCCTAGTTCTTTGGACATTGGAAAAACTGCTATATGAGTGGGGCCTTGTATCAATGTGGTCTTTGGATTTTTACGATGCCTATCGAACTTAATCTTCTTTTCGGAAGTGTCTCTTGTAAACTGTCCTTAAAATTGCAATGCGAGACTTCTTGATAAAGTAAGGAGCTCTAGTTTTACTCGTTTTAATGCGATTCACTCTCTAGCAAGGAATCTCTCTAAAAAGATCGTTGACCACTGCAGCCCACAGAGAGGAGAACATTAACAACAGACCTATGACCCAGTCAGTGAAAGTTTCCCTCCATTTTATTCCATACTTTTTAAAAGAAAACATCGTTTCTAGGTAAGAAAGGATGGATCATTCTAGAACTTGCTGTAGTAGCTAGAAAAACTTGGTTAATGGAACTGAAAGGAATACATTATTGAAGTACATGAAACCAATTGTTATCACAATTACTTGAACAGTATGAAATCGTTATTATTACGACTGATTCAAAACGCTATACGCAATTAAAGGATATTTCCCGGATAACTAAGACAAGCAATATCACCGTCATAAAAGTACAAGTGTACAGGTATTTAAGGTAGATTCTTCTCACCTTTTGCAGGAATATGTTGATTGATATGCTTGTGAAGATTCTGACGAATTATTTTGTTAAAACCCCCATTGATTATGCTGGCTTCTTATAACCTAAAACCCTCTTCATCTACTGGCCTCAAGTATTTTCTCTGGTTATATCATTACTTTAACGAACTTCGGCATTATATGAACTGTTATATTAGACAATAGCATCGACTCTATAAGTTATATTTTGCTTTCGACTACGATCGTGCCGATCATGATTATCATCTTTGATTTTCATCAATTGCCTGGTAAAGTCTGAAGTCGTCATTCTCTAGGAGGCAGTGTGTAGGCTTATTAGACATAAGCCCAGGTCAGACATCTCCAACAAAACGAAAATATAAGAAATATTTCTTCGCCCACTTCCTCTCAGCAGATTTCGTGCATAAACCCTCAGAGTAACTCAAAATTGCCATGAAAAGTTTTTCAAAAGTATGTCGTTCGGAGTCGAATTTAAACTGTAGGTCCTGCTACTTATTAACAAAATTAACACACACAGCATGAACGATGTGAGAAACTAGGTAGTAATATTGACTATAGGCTGTATTAACCAATTATGTACATACGTATGTATGTATGTGGACCTTATGTTCGCTTGGCTCTTTTCTTACCTTGTAAGTCTCTCATATTGTGTCCGTATTTTTTTTTCTACGTGGCTCGCTTCACCAGAGTGTTTACTTTTAGAAATCGCCTTTATTCACACACAAATTATTTGTTCCTCAGAAAAAAATAAAATTTACAGCAGCCACCAGTGCGTATGAGTGATACTTGTTGACGACAATATTCGAAAAAAATACTCATACGTCTGAGTAGTCGCTGTATACTTCTGTGAGTAAAGCCATACAGCCGAACGTTATACTGTACCACAACCCTTATATAAGAATTAGAAATTGCCAAGGCCCTTTATTACTTTTTCTTGTATGTATGTGTATAAATGCACCGATCCTTAAGGGCCTACCACTTCTTCATCGATCATTTTCACCAAGATCTGCATCATTAAACTGCGTATCTCTTTTACTACAATTTTGCCCCCATATCTATGGGGATTATTCATGTTACAAACTAACCGCATCCAAAGATATCAAAACCACAATACATCCCTAAGCAGCTTCATCTCATTATCATGTGACAGTTGATTTCATTTTTAAGTGTATATTTTAGGGTGTCATAGCAAATGTTTACTGGTTTACTTATTCAACAAATTCCAGTTTATATTCTTTGGGCTCTATTATACTATATACTTTATATATATACATATAAATGTGTATATATATAAGTATATATATTGTACACACAAAAACTATACATTTTGAATTAACAATCAAAAGCAAACCGTAAACTGTTGTACTTGCATATAAATTGCATTCATTTGAATATGCTCAAGGATAGGATAGAAATCGCCAATGAATGTACTTTAGATATATACACTTAGACACACACAGAGGAGAGAAAGACAATGTATAACTATAAATAACAGTAATTGTATGATCCTGTTGTATAAAACATAGAGCATAGTAATGCTGGTTTATAGGTTCCCTTATAAAACCTCAGCACTGACTGACTGACTGAACTATAAAATCCGTTTGGTAGTTGCAACAAAACTGAGATTTGTCTACCCAAATAAGGAAAGATTTTTTGAATCGTTTTTTTTTTTATTCTCAAAACTCTAATTTTATTCACAAAAAAAGAAAGGAAAAGAAACAGCAAAAAAGAATAAAAGGAAGTAAAACAGCAGCAGAAGAAGGCTTTTAAAAGTAAAACAACAATAAGAACAGAATGGTTTTGTAACAACTAGATTTTTGGACTGCTTGGGTTGTTTTATTTATGGAAAGCCTTAATAAAATTACATGCCATTCTGGTAGGTGTTAAAAAGATAAAATGCTGCTGGAAAAATTTTTACCCCAGAAAAACAAAGGCAATAAATTTTTGAAAGTATTTCCATTTTTTTATAGAAAATTTATGTTTTAATTTAACTGGGCCATTGCTAATGCCATGCAGTGTTTAATTTTTATTTAAACATAATATTCCATTTCCTTTTCAAATAATATGATGCCAATTAAGCATATTTTTGGCTCAAAAGAAATTTTGATTCTACCAAATTGCAGTTATACTTACACACTCCATTGTTTTTTGTTATTGATTTTCATTTCATTTTAATTTTCTTGCCAATTTTCTTCTTCGCTTTAAGTTTTTTTTTTTCATTTTATTGAGAACAAAAACAAATTGCTTGTTTGAGCGCCAAAGCGTAACTGAGCTGAAAACAATAACGTATCAATTATTTATGCTAATTTGATGAGACAAATACAACAAAAAAAAAAATAAATAAAAGGAAAAGAAATGTGCACGAATATAACTGCGGAGAAGGAGAGAGAAAATATGAAAGTATTTGTAGGGGAGCGATCTTTTGTGAGTGTGTGTGTTCCTGTTTAAAACATTGATTAATTGTGTGCTTTGTATCATGTACTCTTTTACAAGGTTTGTTATAAGAGAGGGAAAGACAGAAAAAGAGAGAGTGTGTCAAAATGTAAGGGGTTTAAAGCATTGGAGCAAGCAAATTGTATTGAAGAAAAAATTGTATAAATTTTTGGCAAATATTTGCATTTTAGTTGAGTGTTAAAATCCTGCACTTGCTCCGTAATTTATATTTTAACAGTAAGAATCATATGAGCTTAGCATTATATGTTGGCTTGCTGCAGTATTAAAGATTACAAGAAGTATTGGAGAAATTGCACTTCCATTAATCAAGTTTTTCAGCTTACATACTGCCTTGTCTACAGGAGGAAGATCCGTTAGAGTTATCACACGTATTAATTCGCCGTAGTCTAGCAGGTAGTATGTTGGCTTATTTGACTTAAGGCTTCGGTTTAAACCACAGGTCAGTCATCTTCAACAAATCGAAATATAAAGAAATATTTCTTCAGCAGATTTCTCGAAAAAACCTCAGAGTAAATAAAAGTTGCCATGAAAAGTTTCTCAAAAATTCTGTCGTTCGGAATCGTCTTTAAACTGTAAGTCCCGCCACTCATATATAAAATTGACGTACACAACATATGTAAGTGGTGTGAGAAGCTAGGTCTGACTAACGGGTTGTAATGACCAATTATGCATGTAGGTATGTATGAGGGCATCGGCTCTTTCTTTACCTTGTTAGCCTGTCATATTGTGTCAGTATTTTTCCTACGTGGCTCGCTGCACCAGAGTGTTTCCTTTTAGAAATTGCCTCTATTCACACACAAATTATTGGTTCTTCAGAAAATAATAAATTTTGCTGCAGTCACCAGTGCGTATGAGTGATATTTGTTGAAGTGAAAATTCGAAAAAAAATACTCATACGCCTGAGTGGTCGCTGTATACTTCTGTGAGTGAACCCATATAGCCGAATGTTGTACTGTAACACCACCCTTATATGAGAATTAGAGATTTTCAATGCCTTTTATTACTTTTTCTTGAATGCATGTATGATATCAGTTTATAGATTCATCGAAACTTAAGAGATTTATCACTTCTTCATCGACTATTTTCACAAAAGTTTGATTCACTTGACTGTGACTTGACTTGATTTTTCATACGATTTCCTAAAAATCGGTGGTTCATTTCAATCATATGAAAATTTGTAAAATGAAATGGACAGGAACCTCCAACAGCTGCACAAATATTTCAGACCACACTACCTATAAGCTACGTAAAGCACGATCATCCAGTGGAAGCTTCAGGGAAAAGGTAACCATAAACCTGCAGAAATTCTGAATGAGTTGAAAACATTGCGGTGGGCAGATTGCTTTGGAGATAAAGTGTCTCCATAAAGTTAAGGCTCGTTGCTACATATAGGAATGAGGAGAATATGCTGATAAGCTCTTTTAAAAGTTACTTTCAACGTCATGTGCAAATATTAAAAACTTTTCTGTTCGGACAACATACCGATTGAAAAATCATCTTTATTTCTGGATTAATGGGTACGTGAACCAACAAAATTTTACAATGTTGGACGATATTAATCCACATGAGTTCCAAGAATGTTCAGTGTGTCTCAAAAAAGACACTGTTTGTTGTGGATTTAGGTTGCCGGATTATATTTGTTTGAGAACGACATTGGCCAAATCCAGCACAATTGACCTATGATTACCGACTTCAATTAATTTCATGATCTGAATACCAACGATATATGCTTTCAATAGGACGGCGTTACGTGCCAAACAGCTCTTAAAAGATCACAATTAGTCTTCCCGTGAAATACCAGTAAATAACTAAAGAAATTTGGTTGGGCTGCAAGTGCCTACAATATATATCGATTAAGTCACTCTTTGTAGTGAGTTTTGTGTTGTCAGCGCCATCAGTCTATACTTCTTTCAGGACGATATTGAACAGGCACTGTAGACACTGTAGATCGATGATTACCACCTTTTTTTTGGCTTGCATTGGATAATATGGACAATAATCAAATGTAGTTTCAATAGAACAGCACTACGTGTGGCACAGCTTAAGCCACATTGGATGTTCTGCACGAGTGATTTGAGAGCATAATCATCCTACGTGGAGTTGTTGTGAACTGGTCATGCAATCTCATTAGACTTTAGGCTTTTCCTTGTGTGGTTTTCTTAAGTCGCACATGTAAGCAAATTAGTCACAAACTACAGTGGACCTCAAAGCCAATATAATTCACGTCATCGATCAAATTCAGCATAAAGTAGAGTGATGGAAAATTTAACTTTTCTCAGGCACTTCAACCTGAGAGGGATGTTATATTCCCCTTACAATGACATCAATAGGTCTTTCAAGATTACAAAAAAATTTCGATGATATTGCACGTATATCTATCCTTCACCGTCAATAGATAGACAATTTCTTCTTATCGATTTAATAAGTGTTTTATGTGAATTAAGGCATTGAAACGTAACCTCAAATGAAATTAGCTGCAGCCCAAGTGTTAAGTTTTCAAAAACTTTCTTTGAATTCTAAATCCACTTTTCAACTATTAACACGTTTTCTTTTTATGGCTTAAGTGGTTGTCTTGACCACGAGACAAACATTTAAACACAATGCAAGTAAAAAGCCATGGCCAGAGAAAAACATTAAAAAAATTGAAAAAAATAGATTTCAAACTATCAGTTAAACTTTGAAAATCTCTCTCCCAATCCTTTTTTCCTCATTTACAAGAAATAAGAGAAAGAAAAAAACTGCAATTTTTCATTTTTATTACAGGCAACCCAGCCAACCTAACCCTTGGTTAAGCAAAGGCAGTCAAGCCAACATGATATTCCCATCTCTGAAGAAAACACACACACACACACAAAAACAGAGAATGATTGTGGAAAACAATTACATGTTCGTCGGAAATAATAATTGTTTGTTACAATTCTATTGTAACAATTTCTCCTTCTATTACTTGTGCTCTCTCTCTCACTCTGTTTTAAAGTGTAAGCATGAGAGGACTTTCTTCCTTGCTTGTGCCTGTGTGTGTGTGGTTTAAGTATTTCCGTTTTTATTTGTGGTTGTAATTCTTGTTGTAGTATTATGTTGCTCATTGTTGTTTTATAGTTGTTGTTATTGTTGTTGTTATTATTCTTATTATTATTGTAGTTGTTTTATTGCTTTATTTATTATACTTAGGAAACGCATTCTTCTTCTTCTTCTTCTCCTTCATCTTCTTCATCTGCTGTTTTGTTTGTATCCTTTTGCCGGGAAGTACCACTTGATGCCTAAACAACTTATAAATTGACTTGGCTTGTCTTGGTTTGGCTTGTCCTGCCTTTAAATTGTATTGCTGCTGGAGTTTAGCCAGCAGCAAGCAGTATCCCCCTCATCGCTAGCATATCTCAGTGGCCTTTAGCCACCCATTAGCACATTAGAACACAGACATCGACTCGACTATTTATGCTTTTATTGTGTTTCTTTCATTCTGTTTGTGGTCTATTAAGAGTGTCAAGAGAGAGCGAGAGAGAAACGCCAAGACAAGTCGTGATTTTCAGCATTTAAACGAAAGGATTTTTGTAAGATTTTAAGGCATTAAAAAAGGATTTTGATTTCTTAGATAGAAATGCAATTCAAATTAATTTTCTTCATGAGCGTTTTAGCAGATAGTCAAATTAATGAAATCACAGATTTAAAGAAATCGTAATCAATAAGTACGTAGTTTTGAGATACTCATTGCTCAAATATAGAATGAAAAGGGGAGCAATCAACCATAGAGTTCGAGGTCTCATGCCCATACCTTATTGTAAGCTCACACGAAAGGGATTCCAACCATGTTTTTGAATCTGTATCTAATACAAACATTTTTAGCTCAATTAAGTCCACTCCTTTGAGAAGAGTCATGCCTGGTATAGTGTCTTCCCTAAAATAATAGAATCACTTTTCGATGACTTCACCACAAGACCTGTTCTGTGATCACTCATTTCTCGATTTGAGAAACCGTTTTATATATGGTCCGGTAGCTGAAAGAATAGTTTTGTTTACAATTCTTCTGCAAAGAGACTTAGTCCCATCCTATCTCCATGTTTAAAGCCATCCATGTAGCATGGACGTCTGTGCCATCTTGACTATAAACCCGCGCTGTAAAAACTCAGTAGCAAATAATTAACTCACGGCTATTTTGTTCCAACAAAAGATCTAAAATTAATCCTTCGGTCCTCCAAAGAAGGCGCTGTTTTTAGATATCGGTATATGACTCCCCTGCTATTATAGTACCTAGTTGAGTCGAATTTAATAAAAATTTGAATAAAGAAATTGAAATAAGATAGGAACTAAAGGCATAGGATTAAACGGAGTGTTCTTTACAAACAAATCAATTGTCCTTGTGATTGTCTGGCACGATTTCAGCAGCTAATAATATAAAGGACTCTTCAAGCTCAACAAAATACATACGTGAATATTTGTTTTTTTGCGTTTATTTGCTGTTTGTCTGATTTCAAATTTGTTTTTTCTACTTCTGGTTTGACAATAATCTTTATGAAGTGATATTTCTAAGTGTCATCTTCTGCACTAATTCACTTGGGGCAGACTGAGCTTGTCTGCGAAACTGCTAATAGAACAATGTCTCGTTAGAATTCATGTTAGAATGTGAACCCTTTCCGAACTCAAGCAGCTCCCTGGTTCTATCGCTGTCTACTGCTGGACATAGCAGTTTTGAAATTCTGCAACCAGCTTGTTATGCTGTCAACCAAGCACAAATTTGTGGAGTTAGACACCTCGAATTTCGAAATATTTTATAGTGAAATTAAATAAATCATTATTAAACTTATGGTAAACATGTAGATTAGAGACGGTGCAGTATATAAGACAATAAACTACAGGTTCTGTGACAGAGAGATAAAATAAGCACATTGAACATGATTGGTGTAAGAGGCTAGGTTGAAATTTTAACTAAAGTTTTGTAAAATCCAATTTAATAAGTAAGTTAGTGAGCTTATAAAACAATCAATGCGATTATAAGTATATCTACTACAACAAGTGCCATCAATCATAATCAAATGCCATAAAAACGTCTTAAATTTTCTGTACAATCTGTAAAGAAATTAAACGTACATATTTGTTTTACTTTCATTACAATTTAATTAGAGAGGAAAAATATGAAAAATTATCCAACGAATTAGTTGCCAATTTAATCTACAAAGGCTCTTATTTTATTTGTCTTTTCAAACAGCTTGTTAGATCAAATATGCAAATACTTTTGGTGTGTGTGCTTGCTTGAGTAGGATGCGCCTTTTTTTTCGTCTTGGCATACGAATACTTTATTGAGAACAAAAACAAATTACTTGTTCAAGCGCCAAAGCGCAACTGAACTGAAAACAATAACGTATCAATTATTTATGCTAATTGAGTGAAAGTAAACAAACATGTATGTGTGGGTGTGTGTTTGTGTGAGTAGAGAGTAGGGGAGAAAACCAGTTTTTAAAGTGTTGAACAAGTAAAAAGCAGCGAGAGGGATTTTGTAAGAATTAAAGAAATAAATTGAATGTGTGTGTGGAAGCATGAGAAAGTGTGTTAGGTTTTCATAAACAGAAGCAAGTGTATGTATGAGAAAGGAATTCAATTTTCGCTTAATCACGGAATTGGTGTGATTTTATTCTAATTTTTAAGGCTGTTGGAAATGATTTCCCTTTAAATTCTAATTGAAATTGCAAAGTTTTTTAATTTATTTTTTTGCTCTGTGTCTCTCCAGCGATTTAAAAGGTTAAACGTAATAATTTTTTATTTTTAACTGCTTCGCTGTTAATTTACTACACAATCTTTTTTGTCTAATTGAGTTTCATTTCTTGGCTTCTAATTGCATTTGATTTTTATTATTATGGCCCCCAGTTCTGCTGCCTCTTTTAATTTATATACCGTCAGCCTCATCATCTCTGCCAAAGCCCGGTATGACTTGCTCCTAAACAGTATTTCTTTCGTTTTTTTTTTGTGATTCTGTTCATACAGTTTAGTTTAGGGAATTACGAGGTTTTTTTCACCCCATTTTTGTTTGCCTTCATGGTTATAAATTAACGTTAACAGCGTTTTTTAGGTTATGGTAGTGAGTTATTTAGTTGAGTTGAGTTAAGTTGCTTTAACGTTTAAATACATGGATGGCATAGATGGCATCCGGCATAGCTGGCATTAGGTATCGCTGGTATTGGTAGTTTAGTTTTTTTGTTTCTTTTTTCTGTTCTTCTGATTATTTTTCTATTCGCCCTTAATTTCATTACGTTTACGTATAGCTGACTGACTTGGCTGGCTGGCTGCTTGCTGTTGCGTTGTATTTGAGATATCGCTATGTGTGTGTCATGTTTGAAAATAATTAAATTTTATTGGAATCCAAAATGACATTAAAAACAGCTACACTAACAACACTAACCACTACTACTACATGTTCACGTACATGTACATGTACAATAAAGTGTAATAATTATGGTGTAAACGTTAATTTTTATTAACACCCGCATTATTTTGGGCCGAAAAAATTTTCCAAAAAATTGAAAATTTACTTGAATTGTATTGTGTGAGTTGTAAATGGTACTTTTAAATGCAATTTTTAATTAAAATTGTTTAGGATTTGTATTTAGAATCAACCAAAATGGAATTACATGAGAAAAAAATAAAAAAAAATTTGCACAGAATTTATTACCAAATGAAGCCAAAAATTGTCATGAGTTTTGAATTTTCAAATGACGCTTTAAATATAAGGGCGGCCTAAACTGTCCATGAGTTTTTTAATGGAAGAAGAGTATTTCAGATAACAACACTATTTGCAGCATAGTCTCCTGAGAGCTCAATACAGTTTAACCAAATAAGATTTGTTGAGTTCATTACAACAGATTCTTTTCACAGAGCCATCTTCTCTACAATAATTAGAAACAAACTTTGGCGCTATATTTGCAGAATTAGGCGATATCAGTTCGTGGCCTAAGTCATAGATTTTTTCTCCTAGAAACTTTACATGTACAGAATATTTTTTCTTGTCAAAGTCCATTCATACACGCATTCTTGGCCTTTATAAACCTTTAGCCTAGATTACAACCTAGCCTTTCACACCACCCATGTTGTGTATGTTAATTTTATCCATTAGTTATGGAACCTGCAGATTAATGTTGACAATGGGCGATAGGCTTTTGAGAAACTATTTCGTGGAAATTGTTAATAGGAAGTGCTGAACCGTCCTTGAAGGCTTAGGCCATCTCACTTAGGCCATTCTGTTTCTTTTATTCAATATCCAACCCGGGGATCAAACCGGCCCTTTAAGACAGCTTCCTGTCTCCAAAATGAATTTCGTTATTAATAAAATATGAATTTTGAAAATTTCACGTAAATATGACGGTAATGAGAGATCAAGATTCTTAGGTATTACTTAACGAGAGCTGAATATTCACAGAAATTAATCGAGGCTATGCCAAGTCTTTCGGCGTGCCAGGATTCTTCGATTTTTCATGACAAGAACTGAATATTCACAGAAATTTATCGAAGATATTCCAAGTCCTTCGGCATGCCTTCCAATAGGACAGCTGCGTGTGGGAACCGCAATCGTCCAGTGGACAGCAATTCAAATTAGGGAAAGAAGTCAATTTGAACTCTTCATCTCCAGATTAGTCCAGCACAGGACTGTGCAAAGGACTGTGCTGGACTAATAACGTTTAGTCTCCCTGTACAACAACCGAAGAATATCTGATTTAACTGACGTAATGGGGACACTACTGGCCTTTTACATATCGTAGATTTCAAGCTCTGTAACAGCGTTACGAGAGTTATAATCGAATGATTTCAAATCTTGTTAAGAAATGCACGGCATACTAGAACGAATAAGGAGCTGGAGTTGGTAATAAACTTTATTACAACCTGTTTGTGTAAAGAGGGAGTGTGTCCAACAGCCAACAAGTATTTCGGCGCCCTTTAATGTCTTCAGAAACTCCAACTGAAAAATAAACTGCAGTGGTAAGAAGATTATACGAAGTTTAAGTATCAGAACCGTCGATACATACATTGTGATCATTGCTGAAAACGTCGTAATCGTGAGGTCAGATTTTCCTAATTTGAATCCTAAACTCAAGGCTCGAAAAACTTGTAAGGAAATATGTGCCTATGGCTTTCCAGTAATGCCACATCTCCATACTCTAGGTTGGGCAATTGCATTGAGCATTAAAGCCACCAGCTTAGCCTGATATCTCAGTGGCCACGCCATCCAAAAATCCATTCCCTCAAAACCATATTGTTTCAGCTCCATCAGCCCCTTCTTCATCACGATATTGTAAATGAAGGCGTGAGAGATATCCGGGTTGTTTTGTACTTCTATCCACTTTACGAGCCAGATGCCTCCATAATGGAGGAAAAGGTGGGATGATATTCTCCATTGACATTTGACCAGTTTGAAGGTACACAATGTAAAATATAACGTAAGCTTTAGAAAAGAAAGGTACCTACTATGTCTGCTTAACTCAATTCAACCATCTTTGGACCGTTTTGGATCGTCACGAAAAACTTCAAGTTTTGGAAGCAGTTGGCTATTTATTATGTTGTGGCGATTATCGTTTTGTTTACTCTACGAAATGATCTGAAAGGTTGTCAAAACCTTCTACAAGGGTATTACAGGGTTGCGTTATTAAAATCATGAATTTGGCATCCTTTAAAAGAAACCAAATAAAGGAGTAGCGAAACCTATCGGGCGATAGTTATAGCAAAATAAATGCCAAAACTAGTGACATTAAATGTGTCAACCATTAGACTAATAAACGTTTTAAGTCAGCCAAAATATAATAAACAAACAGACATACACACACATACGTTTAAATGAATGCCAATACACAGATGTGGCGTGTATAAATATTGATACTTAAACACATGCATACTTAAACACACACAGGCTGTTAGATATGTGAATGTATTTGTGATTGTTACATACACAGACTAGTTCTGGTGTTAATTTATTTGCCAAAACAGCCATTAAAACTGTATTTAGCGTGTGTTAATTAACGTTTTTTTTTTTGGTAATAAATATGCCAGGCGAGATAGGAAAAAATGAAAAAAAGAAAATAGTTTTAGATTTTGTTGGCATTAAATAAATGGATTTATTGAATAACTTCAGGTATTAAGGTGACCATGTGAATTTAAGTTAGAAAGCCGATTATAAAATTAGCGGATAAGGGGCCTATATTTTATGCAGCATAAGTGATGTCCAATAAATATTGACTGCTTTGGTGAAATTGTTGATGACTTGTCTGAATAATTGTGACTCCATTTCGATAATTTCACTGCCAATGTTGCTTTATAAGGCTTTAATTATCTCTTTCGAGTTTGCAGTGCAGAAAATAGTCGATAAGACTTAAATCTAAGGATAGATTAAGAAATTCATGGAATTGTCGGATGGAATGTAAGGCACGTCATAGCCATCTAGGAGAACATGTCTCGAAACGATGATAGTAGATGGTTATTTCACTTCCCATTGCATTTTCGTTAACATGTAGTAATCGATAGTTCAACGCGACCATGCAATAGAAAGGCGAAGGTAAACACCAAATATCTCGGCCAGTTGTATGTCCTGGAAAAATGAGGAGAGACTCTCGCTGAGGGCCTTTTCTAATACGGATTGGAACACAAATTTTATGAAACGGAATGGAATCTTTTTAAAGATCTCGTTCATGAGCTTCTTTATAAATCAGATGATAACCGCAACGTATTTCAAGTGGAGATACTTGCTATTTTAAAGGTTCCTGAGCCTGTGGTCGATTTTTATTCTTCTAATGTGGATTCTTACATGATTTTCGTTTCGATTTTCGAGTCAAGTGGTCCTTGGTGTCATATGGTGTCTTCTAGTTTGCTATAAGACGAGATTGGATCGCAGAAAGCCTCTATTGAAGCCTTTGCAACAGAACGTATCAGTTTCTGTTGTTTCCCAGGGGATAGTGAAAGAAATGGCTGACGTGCTTGTTGCCACGTTGGATTCCCAATCGGTTTGCAGTGTAGACGTGGGTACTATTTCTACAATCTGTCATGCAAATGGAATAATCGGGTAAGGTTGTGGGAGATAGAGTAGTGAGGATGGATTGTGACATTTTTTAATAAGTAGCTGTCAGCCATAATTCGAAGGTGGTGGAACAAGCTTGTAGTTGCAACTTAACAAGCGCAAAATGAAATGGTGACCGGATGTCTTACGAGACATTATCATGTGAGGTCGATGACAGAAATCTGGTTTTAAGTCAGCCATGTGGGGAAGTCGAAGTCGCCGCTATCTGGTAGACAGCCCAGCTCAGACAGCAGTCTTCTGACAAAATTGTCTTGAAAGTTGTATGTCTTTCGGAGTCAACTTTAAATTGCAGGTAGCGCTACTCATATATAAAATTAACACAAACAACAAGGGTGCTGCGAAAAGCTGAGTTGTAGTACGGGCTAAAGGGGTTTAATGAGCAATTAAGTAAAGTAAGCAAGAATTAGTGTGAAGTCGCAGTAGTCTGGTAAGCAGTGTGTTGGCTTATTAGACGTAAGGCCACGGTTAAAAGCCCATAATCCATACTGAAGGGTTACAATGACCAATAATTATGCATGTAAGCAAGTATTGGTGACTAAACATTGCGATTTTAGGTTGCTGGCATGCACGTGACTAAAGGACATGTGGAGATGAGGAGTACCCAACTATATGTAGGAGAGTCTTTGTAGAAATCCTTGCAGAGAGTTTTCTTGAGCGTTTTAATACTCTGTTGGTCGCAAAAATTTAGGCTCTCCCAAGCATTCAAGCTGGCTTAGCTGATCTTTCTGATTTTTTTCACTGTTTCGCTTTTCTTTTACTTCATTTGCTGGATATGCTGGTATTTTTGTACACGTTCTTGAACTCGATGTTGGAAGACCCAATAATACTTGGAAAATAATTCCTTAAAACCTGTTTAAATTCTGCATTAAATCACTGTTAACCCCAAGGCTTTGTTGATGTTTGCCTAGAGATTTTAATTTATAATTTTACACTGTGAATGTAATTCGTCTGTGCCATATAAATTCAATTCACTTCACAAAAAAATGACAAAGAAAGCGCAACAATAACAGCAGCTAAAAGAGAGAACAAAAAAGATCAAAAGTGAGAGAGAGAAAGAGGAAATAGAATTAAAATTGTGGGCAACATATCATTCTGGCAGTTGTTCTTATTCTTCGTCTTCTACTTCTTGTGTATTCAAGTACTTCGTTATCATTAAGGATTCGTTTCTTTCTTTCTTCTTCAAAACATATGTTTCCACATCCATCAGGGCTAAGCTTATCTCAAAGGAGAGGTTGTGGGAGAAAATTTAAGAATATTTCTATGTATACGTATGTGTGTGTGTGTGTGTGTTTGTTTCCTTTGTTATTTATACGTATGGTTTATTTATGGTAGAGTATCATTTACACTTAATTAAAAGCCAAAGTTGAGCAGTAAAACAGAAAAAGGATATGCAAGTGAGAGAGAGAGAGAAAGCAAAAGAGTGAGAGAGAGTATGAAGAGCATCAAAATTAAATGAAAAGAAATTTGTGTAAAATTAAAAGGAATAACTTAAAATACCAGACAATTTCTAAACTATGAAGAGAAAAAATGAAAGAAGGAATGAAAGTATTTCAAATAGAAATTGACAATGAAAAGAAAAAAACTAATGAAAGGTCTTAGCAATCTCTAATTTTCATATAAGGGTGGTATTACAATATAACGTTCAGTTGAATAGGTTCATTCACATAAGTATACTGCGAACACTCAGGCGTATGAGTATTTTTTCTAACATTGTTGTCAACAAATATTTCTCATACGTAATGGTGGCTGCAAAAAACTACTTTTTCCTTAGGATCAAATAATTTGTGTGGGAATGGAGGGGATTTCTAAAAGGCAACACACTTGTTAAACGACCCACGTAGGAAAAATATCTTTGCTATATGAGAGAATATCAAGGTAAGGATAGGTCTGAGCGAGCATCTGCGGGATCATCAGGCAGAGGGAACATCAGCCTGAGGGAACATCAAGCTGAATGAACATCAGGAATGGAGGCGATTTCTATTCTAAGCATATCGTCACTAAATGAAAACATATCGTCACATAAGAAAATAGCTGAGGGAGCATCTGAGGGAACACTCAGGCGTATGAGTATTTTTCGAATATTGTCGCCAATAAATATCACTCATACGCACCGGTGGCAGCAACAAATTATATTTTTTTTTTTCTAAGGAACAAATAATTTGTGTGTCAATGGAGGCGATTTCTAAAAGGTTAAACGAGCCACGTACGAAAAATATCGTCGCTATATGAGAGACGAAAAAGGTAAGGAAAGGTCTGAGTGAGCATCTGTGGGAACATCAATCTGAGGGAACATCAGGCTGAGGTGGCACTAAGCTGAATGAACATCAGGCCCACATACATTCATTACAGGTGGTCACTTCAACCTTTAACTCAGGATTACGCTCTAGGTTCTCACATCACTTTTGCTGTGTGTGTTACAGTTTAAAGAGATTTCCTCTTATTGCGTATGATTTTTTAAAGAAAATTTCCATTTTTCGGGGTTTAAAAGTTTAATTTAAGTTGTTCTTTCAAGTTTAACAACGTCCATATGTAGAAACCATGCATAAAACATGCCTTAAAAAACTGTGATGCTCTGTAATAATTCTCTCCTGCAATTGTTTAATATGTACTCCGAAAAGTGTACGCCGTTACAATGGCCATAAAAAAGAAATCAAAGAAAAGGAAGGCAAAGTATAGTCTAGTCTTGTGGGTGTTAACCCACTAATAAAATATATCAAGGAAAACCAGAACAACAACAACAACAGCAACTCGAACATTGGCAACAACAATAATAAAGAAAATAACATCAAATGACACCATCTAGAGACACTAGCATTTCAGTTACAAATTGAATTGTGCCAGCCAAACCAGTCATTTAGAGACACAAGTTTTTCCAAGACACTCACACACACACTATAACACATCAGTAAAAGTCAAAATAAAATAAAGAAGGAAAGGCAAGGGAAGGGAAACAAGTAATAAAAATCTGCACACACATACCCATTCAGACACACACACACACACATACGAAGACAGAATATAAAAGCAATTGTCATACGTAGTAATAGTTACACTACAATTACTTACACTCACATAAAAAAGTAAATTATCATGTTACAATTGTGTGTTGTCTGTCGTCTTTTCTTAAACCGTATCGAGAGTGTGTGTGTGGCCTTTCTCTCTCTCCTTTTTTTTTTCTGTGTTGAAAAAAGAAAAAGAAAACTTTCCTTAACAATCACAGAAATTATACGAAAATTTCATGCCAAAAAAAAAAGAAAAAAACCGTAACTGAAACAGAATTGCTGCTGAATGAAGGAAGACAAATAAATTCTTAAGAACATAAGAGTATTTCTTTCATTCCCTTGCCCTCTTTTTTTCTCACCCTCTTTCCTTTTTCTTTGAATTCTCTTGTGTGTTGGCATGCATATGGGTGAGTGTGAAAGCGTATAATTTCTCCAAAAAAAAAGGAGGAAAAAAAGGATATAAAAACGCTGTTGATTAAAAAGTTAGCAAATCCTTTAGTAATTTAAGGGGTTTGTTGTTCCATCAACTGAACAAAAGATTCAAAAGGCAAATAAAGTCTGGCATTATCATCATTTTCTTAACATGGCAATGGGATGGTATGCCAATTGGCATAACACAGCGGTAATAACAGGGATATGTGTGCTATTAGATTATAATGAATTGAAATTGAATAGGAAAATATTTATTAAAATGAAAAGGAATTTAATCACGTTCTTGTATTCAGTGGCCTATTTAACGTGTTGAACACTTTATAGTTTCTTGAAAACCTGAGTTTTTATATAAAAATTAAACAATTCCTGCCTAATTGATATTTAAACACCATAAAAGAAATGTAAGCTGGTTGAAATAAACCCGACAATATTATTACACGATATTGTTGTGAAGAGGTGTCTTTGTACTGCTATCATACCATCTATTTAACTCGCCTCACATTTTGTAGGGTATCCCTACAATGTTTCCTCCAATTACATTGCCCTGACAAACCTCAGAGCACTACTCGATATCAATAAAGCCACTTCCCTGCCCAGCATCTGGTCTACAAACATTTGCTTCCTAGAATGTGTTCCAATTATTCTTTTTCATCGCCACCGAACCTGCTCGTTGGGCTCGAGAATATCCTCATTCTGAATAAGTGTAACCTGTCTCTACCGTGGCCTAGCAAAACACCGGTTGTTAACCTCAAATTTTTTCTTGAGATTCTAAAGCTTGACTCAGATGTCGACTTATTGTGATTTTCCCCAAAAATGTTTTGATTGCCTCGACACCAATTGTGTTTGAGCATAAGCTCTAACTCCATATAAGGTTAATGCACGCATCAGTGGTGTAAAAGCTTCCATTCCCTTCTCTGTTTGTTTATTATCGAGAATTAACACATGACCTGAGGCCCAGCAGAAGGCTGATTCAACTTCAACAGATACTCTCATATTATCTTTGATTCAACCTCATATGATTCGAGTGTTCGAATGGCGGCTTGATATACTATTTGTAGTATATTTACGTCCTGTCTTATGTTCTTCCTATTCAATTTGAATTAAGCACATCTTCCATTTGAAAGATACACGTGATTTTCCCATGGGTTTTGAGTATGTTACCCTGGAACTGAAAATTCCACATTTTGGGCCATGCTCTATAGGGTCATGCTTTATATGGTCATGCTTTATAGGGCCATGTTTTATAGGGCCATGCTTTATGTGGTCATGCTTTACATTGTTTTATGTAATCTTTGAACACAATATTTAATTCATTTTTTTTTGTTTTCTTTCCAGAATTGTTATTGAAACAACGGAATGGTAAGTAAAATTGAAATTAAAAAAATATTAAACGTGGCAATGGTACCACAACAATTGAATTCCAATGATTGCTATTTAATATGCGATTTATATACAAAAGTTCTCTTGAGTTTAGTCCTGTTTTATCCACTTCAGCGAGTGTCCAACATTTACACTAGCATTACATATTCGTATAATGCCTTATAGGCCCAAATTTATGGCATTTAATGCAATAGAATTGGAAATCATGCATGGATCCTTATTGCCATTAAAACTGTAGAGCGATTAATGGCGAGTAAAACCAACCCAACTGTAAATGCAAAACTCTTTGGAAACAGATTTTGAAATGGTAAAATCAATTCTCTCGATACTATACACACACATACATAATTGGTCCTTCTGTCACGATTATGACGTAGCTTCTCACACTACTTATGCTGTATGTGTGCAATTTTTATAAATGTGTAAAGGGACCTACATTTTAAAAGTTGACTTCAAATGACAGATTTTTTTGAGACAATTTCCATGGTAATTTTTATTTACTGTCACAGTTTTTGTCAGAAATCCGCTGAGAGGAAGAAAAAAATATTTCTCTTCATATTTTCGTTTTGATGGAGATGTTTGAGCTGGAGTTTGATCCGTGGCCTCACGCCTAATAATCCAACACACTACCTGCTAGACTACGCCGACTAACAAGCTAAATAAAAAGCCTAGCGAATATCAGACCTAGAGCTGTGAAACCAGCCGTTATAGGAGCCTTGCATATCTTGAGATTTGTAATATTCCTGTTAGTAGGTTGGTTGGTTGGATTCCATGGCCGCTCAGTCTTATCGTATTGTGCAGATACATACATACATAACATACAATTAGCCAGTGCTGATCATTCAAAACATTCAACAATTTTTGTAAATTTCTTCTTCTATGGCCAGTGAACATTTCGCGATCGTACACAGGTCATGTTTGCCTTTTGATGCAGCATGCGCATTTAGCTTTTGCTAGGAATTGTTCATTTAAAAAACGTCGATTAGTTTTTATGTAGAATTATTTGTATACTGCCCTCAATATGGTAAATATATTCGCCAATTCTGTTACCGTAAAGAAGACATGGCCTCAGAACTATGTCAGCTTATAAAAGCGTTTGAATGTACGCTGTGTTGGTAAAAGATTTTTCAGCAATGAGTAGGTACAGCCAACAGTGAGGCTTATATGCGAGAAGTTTCTCGAGCTTAATGAGATTTTATTTAAAGCAGATTTTGTTAAGATTAAATTGTGTTTTCTTTCAAATTTGTTTTTGTATTTTAGTATCCCATAAATATGATGAAGTACTACGGTTTATAGCCGCTTAAGGAATTTTTTTTTAAACAGTTTCATTTGTCATTTTGTTTTAAAAGCAATTTAGATTGCTCGTGGAGGTGGAGGAGGGTGGCATTACAAAATACCTGGCATAATTATAATTTACACCATAAATATTTACAAAAAGCACTTACACTTAAGCCTCTTTTAACGGTGTTAACATAATTTCGTTCTTATTCTTTCTTTTTAAAAGATACTAACAGGCACTAGGCTTCTGTACTTCAAGTACTTACTGCCTGTCATTCGTAGTTAAAATTATAATGAGCAGGTGTTTTCAAATGATATTTATCTCCAATGTTGTTATTGTTGTTGTATAAAAGCCAACACTAATAATAATAATAACAAGAAGAAGAAGAAGAAGAAACAGAAAAAAACTAAATAAATGATAATTGAAAAACATAATGATTAAAATGATACAAATTGTTTAAGAAGACACAGAAGACAAAACGAACAAAAAAAAAGAAAGAAATTGAAGGAAGAAAAAAAAATCATAAACGTTTAGAGAAAAAAAGTTCCTCGAATGAAGCAAAATTTTTATTCAATTATGTTGTATATAAGAAAAGTTTAAGAGCTTCAGTCTTTTTTCTTCTTTCATACTTTATTATCGTCTTTAACAGCACAAGTGTTCTGCCGTTCACAGCGTGGAGGAGGAGGAAGTAGAGAGGGTAGCAGATTTGTTAGAATTGATAAGAAAAATGAAATTTAAACAAGAAAAGTAAACGAAAATTAAATAAAAGTTAAGTAAAGCTTAAGAAAATATTAAAAAAAAAACAAAATAAAAAAAGGAAAGCATACGAATAAGACTGATGAAGATGAGGTAGATAAACCAAGTAATTGAAATAGAATCTAAAGCTGGAGAACTTTAAAGTAGAAACTTGAACGAAAGAAAGAAAAACAAAATGCCTATAAGAAAACACAACAACAAATAGATAATGAAATCCAATACGGTGTTGCCATAGGCCTACAATTTTTTCTAACAAACGGAACTGGAATCTGAATTCTAGGTTATATTGCGTCGTCCAACAGAGACTTCCGAACTCTAGCATTTGATAACGGCCATCTTGTTGAGACAACAAACTAAATAAGTTGTCATTCATACTGTTTTATCAAATCACCATGAAAGGAAAGATAGTCGGCAATTGAATCCCATTTTCATTGAAGAAACATCTTCAGCGGTGAGGCCTATATCTGGTGGTGTGAGAAGCTAGGTTGTAATCCGGACTGAAGGGTTGTAATGACCAATTACGTATGTATGTATATTACATTCGATCTGGTAACTTCGAGAACGACACTGTTGATTACTGTTGATTTGTTATTGCTTTTTCGTTTCATTCTTCTTCCTGAGTTGTAACGATAAGGAAGAAGGGAATATTACACAACTTTGCCTCTGTTGTAGTCTGATGCTTGTTAACCTATACTAGGATTATTGGTCATGCAGTAGTTTGACAAGTACTACATTATCAATGAAGGGCGCACTAACAGCATATGGTTTCATCAAAATGGCGCTTACTGCTCATGTCACGAAGTTTGACAAATGACTTTTTAAAGTTTACTAATAGTAAATACAAGAGTAATCGGCATTTCAGCAATTATTTCGTGATTATTTTCAGGCTATTAAGCTGGTCAATATTAGTATGCCTAGCCACTGCAGTGTTTTCCACATGGAGGTAATGGCTCTTTTGAGAGCGCCGTAATGATTGTTATGTGGCGGGATTTTTTCTGACTGTCAATCTGCGATTAAGTCCCTAAGGAATATACTTTCACTGTCTATCTTTGGCTTTGAATGTCGAGTTGTTCTCAAGAAAATTTCGGATCATTCAAAGGTAACTCTTAAATGTGTTCTCGGCATAGCTGATGATCAGGCGCGGTACTGAGATTGCAATCTCTGACATGTTACTGGTGTTACATATTCCGATTGCCTCAATAAACCTGTCATGGAGGTTCAATCCCGTCTGTCTAGATGCGCAGGAAGAGATTGCCTTTATCTCATGTGTCAATGTCACGATTTTGTCATAAAATGTCGAAGGTTTTTGTAGCCTTAATTTCGGACATCCTTGATTTAAACTCGGGTTGGTTTCCTCTAGAGAAGATATAATCACCGTGTTGAATATTGATTGTGGAATTACAATGCGATTAAATCCTGGCCTAAGTGGGACTTCTTGCTTTCAGGAGGGACCAACATCTTACCTATCCTAACTCAGTGCCTTGAAATTTCTTTATAATCCTGCAAATACTTTGGTTAGCGAGTCGATAATGACACCCATAGTCAGCTCCTAATACTCTCCTTATGTCCTCCTAATGTTCATTCTTCAGCTATTCGACGAGCGATGTTCCTGGCAAAGCTTTCACTACAAAGTTGACTATTTAAATGGGAGATATTTAACAGCCGGCCACAGTGCCTTTTTTAAATTTTTATTTCAGAAACAATTCATATTTAATTTTATTTCATTTCCAAATCAAATATTCAAAAATTATTGAAATTTTTTGTTGTTGTTGTTGTTTAAAAAGTCAATAATTCAAGGTTTTATTCTCTTCCATTGTCTTCTCTGCTCTTCTTCTTCTTTAGCAATTCATTTATTCAGAAACATCTGTGCTTTTAACACGACGATGACACAAACCCCCAGCTCTTAAGTACCAAATTTTGTGCCTCCCGCCCCCTTTTAGCACCAAACCATTTGCAACAACAAAGTTTTTTATTTCACAATAAATTTCATTTGATTTCATATGGTACGAGTGGTTGTAAGTTAGATACACTTACTTGTATTTCATTTGTATTTCATTGTGAAAATTTATTACCCCAGCTACGGCTACGTCTACAGCTACAGCTACAGCTGAAAAGTAAATTCAATGAAAACTATACTTTGCTATGATATGCTATACTCTGCTATGCTATGTTCTTAAAATATTTCGTGCTACAATTTCTGTTTTGTTTTGTTGTCTTCTTTCGAACTAAAAAAAATAGTACTTCTTTAGGAATAAATCGAAACGAAATGAAACATATTGACACAGATCTTCTCTTTTTTATTTTTGTTGTTGCATTTTTTTCTATTCACTTAAATGCCAACAACAATAGCCCAAGTAAAGTGCAGAAAAAGTTGTGATTCAAGGTTTGTTTTTTTTACTGTTTTTTTCCTTCGTTTTTCCAGGCATAACAACATGTGTAGAACATTGTACACCCCAGGTACTTTTTTGTACTTTCTGAATAAAAACAAGAAGAAGAAAAAATAGAAAGAATAAGAAATTGTTTCGAATATTTGCCTCATGCATTTGTAATAACCTCGTTTAAATTCTTTTCTCTGTTTGTGTTTAAAATAAATTGTTAACGAATGTGGAGAAAAAGGGATTAAAGAGTATTTTTTGATTTTATAAAAAGTACTTTTTATAGAAACTTTTTAGGAATCATTTTTTATAAAAGAACTTTTTTAAATTTTTAATAAAAGTACTTTTTTAAAAGAGTGCTTTTTCATGGGAGTATTTTTTCTACAGTTTCTTTATAAAAGTACTTTTTTGTAAAAGTGCTTTTTCATAGGAGTACTTTTTCACAGTTTTTAAGAGTACTTTTTTATAAAAGTGCTTTTTTATAAAAATAGTTCTTTGTAAAAGTACTTTTTTGTAGGAATTCGTTCTTATAAAAGTACTTTTTTGTAAAATTGGTTTTTTACAAATCTCTAATGGATTTTCATTGCCAAGCAGGTAGAACTGGGTCAATGGCCTTGTCCAGAAATTTTGTCAAATTCTAGAATTCTATTCAAAGGTCACATATATCAGGATATTTCTCCGCCTCCATGACTAATTTTCAAGCCGAAATAATTTGCCAAAAACCTTTCAATATTCATAACAGTTTTACTAAGTGGGGAATCCCCAACTACTTCAATCGCTAGCCTCTTTGACTGCCAAATGTATTTCGGGCGCTGCCAATCTAATATGAGTTCCTGGTCACAGGCACCACTCTTGTAATCATGTAGCTGATTGAGTTACCAGGCACTCTCCTATCGTAATAGATAGTCCGTTACATGGAGATATTTGATAGGTAGGGGAAGCCAAACTAGTAATATAATGGATCCATCTTTTGATGCGTCTGGACAATAAGCTGACAGACCAAGCATAATGAAATGAAAACAATCGGAGAATTCTGCTCTAAACTAAGTTGACTTACGGCCATAGAATCTTGAATTGCTATAAACTGTTATCTTTGAAAAAGCACGGCCTCATGGCAGATCCTCATCATAGTGCCGCTTCTCCCGGAAACGATTACTTTCCACAATTCTTTTCTAGCTTGCTTGCTGACCTAACCACCCTGAGAGAAATGAGCTCCATTGCTGAGGAAAAATTTTTGTGCGAAAAATCAACATTGACCGTGTATTGCTCCAGCAATCTAATGGGCATTCTATGGCATTTTAAATGGTCAGTTGGCCTTAGTGATGGCAAGAGATGGTCCCTATATGGATGAAAATGCAAATCCCATTACAAAATATGCCATAATAAGATGCAATGAGCCATAATGAGCCACAATGAGGCATACAAAGTCGTAAACGCTAAGAACGCCTTGGTACAAAAGTGATATTTTAGGCAGTAGGTGTATTGCAATGATGAATATGCATGATAATTCCGGTAACTTTCCAGTCCTTCCAAATTTCTTTATAATGTTACGTCTGCCTTGCATAGTAGATTACCTATAATATGTGCTCAATGCTCCAAAAGCGACTACTTTTTAACTATCTATTTTAAGACGTTTTTCGGCTCATATTCGAAAATGGCAAGCCCTTAATTTAATAAATGACTCTTCAAATGTAAGGTTAACAACTGACTACCATAGTTTTGGTTTTTAAAATTCTGCCATTTAGGCTGTTTTATTATTTAAACGCTTTGCATTTGCCTTGATTTATATTATGCTTGTACGTTATCAATATGCTTACTTTGCTTCATAACACTTTTTTGTATTTTTAAGTTAGCAAGCATGCAATCAAACAAAAAAAAGCAGTGTTCATATCCTATAAGTAGGCTACAAATTTGCAAAGCTAAAGGAAAACCTTGTATATGATATTCTCTGAGAGATGCATGCTGGCAAGTAATAAAATTGAAATTCTTAACAAAAATTTAAAACAATTCCAAGGCAGAATAAGAAAGTGATAGAGAGCAGTAGAGAGAGGCAAACGCCTAGAGTTAGGCAATAATTTCAGCTTGAGTGAGTTTTAAAATACAATTGCTGTCGCACAAATTGATAAACAACGAAATTTAACAATTTTATCAATGTTTTCTTATTATTATTGTGTTTAATTTTGAAAATCCTTGAAATGAAAAGGCAACAAAGTTAAGGAAACCTATTGAAAATTATTCTTTTTTTCTTGCTTCATTGCTTGGCTTGGCTTAACAATCATGTTTAACGGAAGTTTCGTTTGCTCTTTTGCCAGGCAGCCAGCCTTTAGGAGCCAAAGCATTGAAGCTATTGTTTGAATTTTCTATGCCTGATTGAAGAAATAGTTTAGAATTGTATTATTGTTGTTGTTTTTCTTTTCAATTTTAATTTTAATCATATTATTTTGTATAATATTATCGAGAGAGTATTTAATAATAATACAAAATAATATTTATTTATTCAGTCAGCCGTTCTTATCTTGCCTTGCTTGCTTGTGTTTATGCGATACGATACGATATTTTCTAGTTTTTTACACTTCAATTGTTATTGCATAGTTTCAGGCTTCAATTCTATTGTATTTATATTAAAAGTTAAAGCATACTTGTTGGTAATCTCAATACTCTTTTTTTGTAGCATACTTACCATAACAATATTATAAATTTATTTAAATTTTATTTATTAAAATACCATTTAAGTAAAGGTTTTTACAAAAAAAAAAACAAACAAAATAGTTAAATAAAAAATAAATAAAAAAACAATGATTTTTAAATACCGATTACATATGATAAAATAAATAGAAATTAAATTTAAAAAAAATAAACAGTTTCAGTGGACTTGATAACACCATTTATCGTCATAATGGGTGTGTAACATAGAACTATAAAAATTATTATCAGCATCAAATAAATGCACCAGTGCTGTTATGAAAAAAAGAAGAATTTTTTTAATTTTTTTTTTGGTTGTAATTAAATAATCTAAAATATTTTTAATAATTGCATTAAAAAGGAAAATTTAATTAAAAAATTTAAATTAAAAAATATTTTTAAAGTTTGTAAACGCTAATTGCCAATGAATAATCAATCTGCCATTTTAATAACACAAACACACGAAGGTTTTCAAGTTTGAAATGATTTTTAAAAAATAATATGTTTAAAGATAATTTAGTAAATGGACAGTTATACATATCACCGTAATATAGTACATCATACAGTAAGGCATCTCGAATAAAACGTAGTATGAAAGAAATATTTCCCACGGCGTCTTCCTCTCACCAGTTGTCTGGCAAAAACTCTGAGAATAAAATAAAATTCCCATGTAAAGTTTTTCTATTTTAAACCGATTTCCCTGGATAAAACTAACGCACCCAAGCTGGGTGGAGTAAGAAGCTAGGTTGTAATCCCGGCTAAAGAAATGCAATGACCAATTAACATTAATAAGTACACATAAAGCTATGATTTCTATGCAACCCTTACTTCATTGTAATTCTTGGAACTTGCCATTTTGCACGAAATGAAACTTCATTTGAGCGACAGCTTCTAGATGGGTTACAGCAATTTCGGGCATTCACGTTGTTTCGGTCTTTAACGTAGCACCTCCCACCCCCAAAGGAATTCAACTCAATTCACATGATCTTGGTAGCCAATGGACATCAGTAAAAAGTGAAACTAATTTGTATGGAAACTTTTCTTGCAGTAATGCTAAAGTCGATTGAGTTATGTGGCTCCCGGCACCAATTTATTGAGGACACATACCGTACGGTTCATAGCATTTAATTGCAGGCCGAAGACATTTGTGAAAAAAAATAAACTTGAATGCCCTTCTTTTTTTGAGACCAATACTCAGGCGATGACCCCTATTCAAGCAGTCCATTGTTTTGCAATAGAGGATGATTATAGGAAAATGTACAATAAACGATCATGGCTCTCGGATGCATTGGTTTTACTTCAATCTGTTCTAGCTTTTTCGAGCTCCCTTCCATCCGACAACTTTTCATGTTAACGTAACCACCAAGTAAGAAAAAAGGTTCATTGCTGAATAAAATTTTCTTCGATAATTCAGCACTGAAATAGCTGAGCACTGATAGCTCTAGCTGCCAATAAGCATATCTACGGCATTATTATACAAAAGTTAGGCTTTATATGCATGGTCGTGCAATTACAAATGCAAACTACGCCAGTGATACTTTTAAATGGAACTTTTTTAACTTTTTTAAAAAAGTTTTGCTTAAAAGTACTTTTTTGTTGCTTTTTCTCTAAAGGACAGTTTATTTTGTAAAAATTAAATCACTAGAGCAAATAAAGAGCAGTTTTTGCTTCTTTTATTCAAGTTTTTTTCCATCCTAAAGTACTTTTCTATAAGGTACTTTTTCATAAGGTACTTCTACATAAGATACTTTTTTATTTTTAAAAGAGTTTCCTATTTTAATTTATGATTAATCAAAACAAATGAAGTTGCCTGCTTTTGGTACTTTTTAATGAGTATTTTCTATATCCTTTTTTAAAGGTGCCCTTATATTTTCATAAGGTACTTTTTTATTTTTAAACGTTTTTTAATTTTTGTGATTATGGAATGAAATCAGCTTTTTTTGGTGATTTTAAGATACTCCTTTCAAAAGATATTTTCATAAGGTACTTTTGCAGAAGAAACATTTTTTTTATTACTAAACGAGTTTACATTTTTATGATTAATCAAAACAAATGAAGTCAGCCGGTTTTGGTACTTTTTAACGTAATTTTTTATTCTGTTTAATTCCATTTTTAAAGTACTTTTTTAAAATAGGTACCCTTATAATATTAATATTCTAAATTTACTACATTAAATAAATAAAGCAAGCACTTTGTACTTTTTCAAAAGGCTCTTTTTAATAAATACATAGAGGGGGCAATATTTTTTTTTTGATTTTTGAAAGTACTTTTTTAAAATCCCCTTATTTTACTTTTGTTTACAACTTAAAATTAACTATGCCACTAACAGTACTTTTAATAGTAACTTTCATAAATTTTTTGGTACTTTTATTACTTTCTTAAAAGTATTTTTTATCGTACTTTTTTATTTAAATTTACTTGACAGGATTTTCATGGCATTATTACTATTTTTCCCCATATTCCCATACTTCCCTTTTTCTAATTAAAGTACCGTAAAGAAAATGGGTCCGAAATATCCTTTGGTATAACCCCACGAGCAATGAAATCAATCACAACGTTTCACTTGAAAAGAATTTTTCTAAAAAAATTTATTTTCTTTGTATAAAATTAAGTTTTTCACAAAAGAAAAAACAAATCACAGCTTAAAACATGGAACATAAAATTACTAGTGAAAGGAATTTTTTTACAAAAATATATCATATATGGAAATCCTTTAAGGATCCTCAAATCTAATCGATTATGATCACTTCAATGGCCTCTTCCCAGTCAATGGTGGGATCAATGAAGCTGGCATTGCTCACATTATTGTTGCAGTCTCTAAACATAAATTGTTGTTCAGGCGGTTGCTGTTGCTGTTGCTGCTGCTGTTGTTGTTGCTGTTGCTGTTGTAAAGGACTCTGGGCCACCATACTCTCGACTACATCAGCCGTCGAATGATAGTATTCCTCTGTTACATCTTCACTAAACTGATAATAATAATTGTTCTCATCATCATCCGAATCTGTTGAAAAATCCACAACATCGTCCTGGTCATTGTCCCCATTATCATAGAAATCATCATCATAATCATCATCGTAATAATCATCATAATAATCATCATCGTCATCATACTCAGGCGCATCTACATCCACTGCATCAGTTAAATCGTTGGGCTCATCATCATAGTCTGCATTATCTAGTGCCTCATATGAGCCTTCTTCGTTAGCAGCATTGTGGCCATCTTGCGACTCACTGTTGGTATAGCCGGCAGCCCATGCCATAAACTCTTCCAGCATAAAGATTTGCTCATACGAATCTCCTTGATTATCGCTTAAGGGACTGGTTATAGTGGATGTTGGATTTGATGTAGGATTCTCAGAGCTTGCATTTGTCATTGTGGAATATTTTCGTTTGACCTTGAAGTCATATTGAAATATATTTTTTTCTCAGTGTGTATGTAAACAATTATTCTTGTTTTGTTTTTATTTTCATTCTTCTTTTTTTTCGATAATAACACCCAGTAGGAACATAAGCAAACAAACAAAAAAACAGGTACTAAAAATGTAATCTTTGGTACTATTTATATAAGATGAAAAAAAAGAAAGTACTCCAAAATTTAGTATTATTTGACCAAACTAAAGCATAGAAAGTACAAAAAATGAACGCATCGAAGAATTTTATGCAAATACGCAAACTAAGATCAAAATTCGCTATATTTGCTTACAAGTGCCTCTATTGGATGGAGATCAACATGTGTAGTATATGCCTCCGTCCGATGGTGGCACATGCATATGTAGATCCCAAGAATTTCCATGTATCTGGGCATCAAGTTTAAGTCGTTTTTGAGGGTCCTAGGGGCCTTGAGATGTACATACGTATATACGTTATTAAGTTCATGTATCACTGCCGACAACCACAAAGCATATATGATCCAATTCGTGTCCCTACAAAGAAATCTAAACATGGATAGTTTACTTTGACTTTCATTTTGACTCCATATGTAAAAACCGAAAGGATTGTTTCGTGATGTTTCACCACTGGCTATTGTACAAGACATGACACAAGTCTTAATTTAATCAGGATGTAAAATTGCAGTAAAGTTAGATATTGGAGCAATAAATCCTGTGTGCTCCGCAAACAGTCTTGAACTTCCTGTAGCGCAGTATTAAGAAGCTTTTTATGAGCACTACCTATGTATGTACTAAAATGTTTTTTCCTTTTCAAGAAGAAATAATAACTATTGGCGTTTCATTAACACGGAACGAAACAACATATTCGTTCGATACCTAAATAATATTGTGTTCATGAGGCACGAATTGATTGGCTCCATAAACAGTCTAGAACTTCTTGTGCCGCAGGCTAAACAGCGAACAACACCCTTCTACAAAAACTCTTTCCTTTCCAGTGGGAAAGTAATAAATTTTAGCGATTTATTAAAAATGAACGTCTTAGTTCGATACCTACTTACAGAAGAAATAATCAAGTGTTCAGTAGGCACCAGGTGGTTCACTCCGTAAAGAGTCTAGAACTTCGTATGCCGCAGGCTAAAAAGCAAACAGCATCTTTCTACGAAAACTTTTTCCTGTGTAAGGTAAAGTAATAGCTTTGGCGATCCAATAAAAGAGTACGAATCAACGCATTAGTTCGACACCTATTTATTGAATGAATAATCGGGTGTTCATTTGTACGATTGTTAAAGCCACTAATTGGCCCCGTAAACTTCGTGTAGCGCAGAACTATGACGCTGAAAAGCAAGCTACAAATTTTTTCCATTCCAATAGAAACCTTTTAAAATAAGTAATCAAGTAAAATAATCGCGAACAATTCCAACCAGTAGGCAAGCAATCAATCGATGTTGGTAGTAGAAAACATACTATGCGCAGTATTTTTTTCGAACTTGACCGGTGTGCACACAAATGCCAAAACAAACAACTCTTCTGGCTCGGATGGGAGTTCAGCACTTATCCTAAAGCAATGCTTTTTAGCGAATGCTTGCCCATTAACTGGTATCCTTTTCTCTTTCTCTCTTTAGTGCTCCTAAAGTGGCAGTATTTTTCTATCTTCCTGGTAATGTATAGGCAATTCCCGAAAGGATGAGGGATATTAACCCTAAAAACTACCGTCCAATATGTATCGTACTTTCTAAGGTTGTGGAATGAATGATTAGTCATTAGCCCGAGAAATATCTAAAGTCTGAGAAGCTAATCAGCGAACGGTTCCAGCACTAAAAAGTACCAACGCAAACAGGCAATTGTTCTTTCATTCATTGATATTATAAGAAAAGAAAGAAAGTTTTAGGGAAGATACTAATTCCCACGGAGCTTCTTAAAAACAAAGTAAAGTACCAACTTATTAAAGCAGTGGCACTCAAATCAAAATCTTTTCTTTTATTGGAATTAAAGGGGTACCTACGTATTATTGATATTTACAATCCTATGGTCAGGATAACTGCGTACTACTCATTAAGTACTATTCTGTAAATAAATAAGTACTAAAAAGTTTCTGGGGTACTTTCTATTATCCTATGCTTTAAAGGAACGGCTACATTACATAAAAGTACCAAAACTAAATAAAAAATTTTATATTGCAATAGCATAAGGACCAATGAAATCAGATAATAGTATCGAAATGAATTTCATCCATTTATGAGCAACTCAAAATAGAAACACAAAAAAAGTACCAAAGCAGAAAGGCAAGGATAATCGAATGAAAATCCTTTCCTTTTTGCAATTATAAGACGGAGTAGAGGGAGAAGAAAACTTCCAATTGGTGGAATTTGGTGAAGCCAGGCAATCTTCAATCTCCATATCCAGTTTGAAATATGAATACTGCACGTCTTTCTCTCTGTCATTAGAATGCATTTAAAGGGAAAAACATTTTGGAAAAAGGTTCCCATACGGAAAAAGTCCACAGAATTTTTATCTTCTTAATTTTAAATAATTTTATATGCATTATTTCCTACTGGGCTGCTTATCTCGTATCTCTACTCACCGCTCGTTTCTTCTCCTTGAGCTGGCCCCTACAAATGGGGCATCTATTGGCCCAGGCATGTTTCTGATACGATTTATAGACATCCAGACAATCATAACAAAACGAATGACCGCATTGTATGCGTACCGGTGAACGCTTCTGATCCAAACATAAAACACAACGATCCGCTACGATTGATGATGACGAATCGTTCATAATTTTTATTTTTCCGTGTTATCTTTTTTTCTCTTTAAAGGATATCCCTTCTCTCTCTCTTAATTGTTGCAATTGAAAGAAGAAAAAAAAAAGATTTTTATTATCTTATTTCTCTCGATTATTTCAGGCAACCGGTTGTTTGCCTTGAGAAGTTGTCACTAAAATGACTTGTGAAATGTTTTCGGTGCTATTTCGGTGCGTTGATTGAAAATTAAAGAAAATATATGATGATGTTGAATCGAACAAAATAAACAAATAAACTGAGACTCAATGAAAAGTCAAATGAAAACTGTTAAAAAAGAAAAATTTGCTTTTCTTCTTTTATTTTTTCTTTTCAAGGGAAAAAAATTTCTTCAACTGACAAATAATTCGAATAATTTCGAATATTTTCGAATTCGTTTTTGGAAAGAATTGAAAAGGAAATACGAATATAACCCAGGAATCATTGAAGGTGTATAAAATATATATGAAAAGTACTTTTTATTAAATGTTCCAAAAAAAAACTGTAAAATAAACTTTGAAAGTAAAATAAAATTGATAGGAAAAGTTTCTCCAAAGTCTCTCATTCGAAGTGAGACTTTAAATTGTGGGTGCCGCCGCTCATGGACAAAATTAACACTCACAACATGGTTGTTGTGAGAAGCTAGGTTGAAATCCTGACTAAAACGTTCGTAATTAATAATTAAGTAAGTGAGCGTGATGAAGAAAACAGATTTGCCTCCAACATCGAAATCCCTCATTCATATGACTGCCTAGGCTGGCCTCACAGTACCTTATTCGATCAAACCAATTATCGTGCACTTTTTCGAGTGCAAGAGGTGTCGTATATCTGCAATGGCAGATATCTCGAATATCTCGGCCCTCCATAGAAAGTAGTCCAACTGTGTCAAATAGTAGCTTCTTGTCGGCCAATTGACATCAGCATTTTGGCTGGTTAAACGGCCATCAAAAGTTTGATGCAATAAATCGATTGTGGCATGAGTTCGGGGGGAAGTGTCACCACACTGCAGAAACCAAACATCATTCACATTAATACACCACAGAAATACTCTGCGGTGTCAAATCGCATTTTCTTGGTGGCCAATTGAATCCAATCGCCACTTTGGGTAATTAAAACTTCGATTGTGGCATGAGTTGGGGGGAAGTTCCACCATCCTGATAAAACTAAATATCGTTCACATCAATACCATGAAGAGCGGGAACGAAAAAATCGATTATCATGATGCGGTAGGTGGATTATCATGGTGCTATTGACCGTAGTTGTTGTGTCGTCCTCTTTTTCAAATTAATATGGGCCACCTTAGCCATGAAATAGACCTGACCAGACCATAAAACCTTGACAAATTTTATATTTTTCAATTTATAAACAGAATTAAGAAACGTGTTAAATTATACTAGGACTTTTTAACAACAAAACCATTGTGCTTCAATACAAGTCCTTATACGCCCATCTTGAGTGTCGTAAACTAACTTTACTTCACCTATATTTTGAACAAACCCTTAAGTCATTTGTATAATATTTGTTGTCCATAGTTTTTGTTTCAAATGAAGGCATTCTCTGTAATATGTTTTGAAATTCTTGCCATAAAATCTTTTGATGAAGGGAAAAACGTTTTTCAAGAACCAAGAAGTGTACGAGAGAAGTAATAAAATGAAGATATTTGTAGATGTATGTCTCTGCGTGTGTGTGTATGTATGTAAGCATTTTAAAATCCTTTTTACAATTTTTGACTTCATAAAATTGCATTTATTTATTTCCTTCCTTGATGCAGCAAAAAAAGCTAAAAACAAGACTGGCACTAGCAAGCATTTCAAAGAGCAGCAGCATAAAAATCTTAGCAAATCTTTTACTCTTTTAACATTTGTAACAGCAGCAACAACAGCAACAATTGCAACAACAGAAATGAAAAATAATATCTTTTTGGAAGAAATATGTTCATACTTTGCCCTCTCAACTCAACTCTACCCACAGAAGTCGTCTATAGTGTAGCGTAGCAGTGATAGTGTGCAAGGCTACACAGGCTTTTTAAAGATCCATAAAATATTTTCGTCATATAAAACTCAGCAATAGACACACATATAGAGACAGGGACAGAGAGAGCAGCACACACACTTGCAACTGGGTTAACTGTGCATCGAAATATAAAAAAAAAAACGAAATGAAATGGAACCAGAATACAATCAAAAATGTTGCTGGTGTTTTATTTTCTCTCTCTCTCGTTTTGTTTTTTTTTTGCCTTTTATTTCATAAGTATGTATGTGGCAAAAGAAACAGAAAGAAAGAAGAGAAATTTTATATCCTCAATTTAAAATAATGCCGGAAAATTTTCTAAACTCAGCATTTCCTACAGACGGAACAAGCAAATGCCATCGTCAAAGGTCCTTAAAAACCAAAAAAAAAAAAACAAAACGACATAGAGAGGAAATATTACTAGGGACACTTTATACACTCTAGCACTTGTGCAAAGGCGGAAAGAGAGAGAGCAAGGGAAAACTAAAAGCATGAAATAAAATTTGTACATCAATCATATTTGCATTAGAATAATAAAATATTCGTAATAAAAAACGAAAACGAAATAACAAAACAACTCAAAAACAAAGTACTTTTCTTGTATTGTTTTAGCACAGTACAAATAAAAAGGGGACAAAACAAGGGGAAAATATTGAAAATCACGGCACAACTTATTAGATTTTGAAAGAAGTCAACTGTAATGCAATTAATATGAAAACTAGGAAATTAAGCCTTTAAGGTCTCAAAAGTGCTTCTCACAATAATTTGGTACTTTTAGAGGTACCTAAAACTGAGAGGCACGCTTTGAATTTAAAATATGATTTTCCAATAAATACGAGGGCAATGCTATCTTGGATACATGGAAATTGACGTCTGTAGAACCTGTAGAGGCAGAAACTGTTCTTCATATATGTACATTGGGTACATGCCCAGCATTATAAGGGAGAACAAAAAGGTAACTTGGTGCCTCCTAAGTTAATGATTTAACCGATGTGTGAGTAATGAATTGCCTTGAAAAGTTATTCAAGATTAAACCGTAGGTCCCGTTACCCATGGATAAAGTTAACATACATACCACATGGGTTATGTCCTAAGCGAGGTTGTAATCTCGACTAAAGGGTTTATGATGATCAACTAAGTAAGTAAACATGATGAAATCACCTCTAAAAGATGTACCATCTGTTACGTTCGTAGGTATATTGAAGGACCTTAGGTCCTGATACTCATGTATAAAATTAACATACACAACATGAGCTGTGTGATAAGCTAGGTTGTAATCTGGACTAAAAGTGTCATAACGACAAATTACATAAGTAAGTAATGGGCATTACATGTCTAGATTGCATCATGAAAAGCGTTGATGGTTTTCAATACTAAAAGAAAATGGTTAACTGTGCTATCATGGCATGTGTGTAAGCCTAACAACGCCTATGCATACATACATAATATGTCATTACAGCCCTTTAGTCAGGATTACAACCTAGCTTCTTGCATCACATAACCTACAGTGTAAAGTCGAGTTTGAGAAACTTTTCAGGGCGGTTTTATTTACTCTCCTAGTTTTTGGCCGAAATTTGCAGAGAGGAAATTGCTGAAGAAATATTTTTTGGATTTCGCTTTGTTGGAGAGGTACTTTAGCCACCTCTTGCTTATTAGGATTTTTAGGACTCAGTGATCAGTGTCTCTTACTGCTACGTGCAACGAATTTCACAAAAAACATTTTTTATAATTAACAGCCGAAGGCAATTCTATTATCCTAGAACTTGATCTCAAATCAAAAGTAAAATTTCTTAAATTTTCAAAATATTCGGTCGTGCTTTAAAATCATTCATGCAACCTATTTGCCAGTCGCGACAATGCAAAGAGGCCTCCTAAAATCTTTGAAAATATCTTCAAATAGCTGGTCCATTAATTTTTATGACGTTTTTCGGTTTTTTTTTCGTCCAAAAAACAAACACTTTAAATACCCCGTGTAAGTGCATTTACACAGGAGCAAAGTATCGATAATGTGTTCTGTGCCTGGCCATGACAGTAAATAGTTGCCTCATTTACAGGCTATTTACCACAACAGCAACAACAACAAGGGCAATAACGAAAAAAAAGTATTTAGTTTTTACATAATGTGGCAATATTTTGTATGTACTTTTCACCTGCTTAATTAATTTTCAACTGCTCTACGCTTCGTGTAACGGGTAACAGGATATGTAGCAAATACTACAACTACTGTTACTGCTGCTGGTGCTGTTGCATTATGTGTTGGCAAGCTTAAAACGCTGTCAATGAGATGGACAAACAGACAGACACATGCTTATAGCATATATTGTGGACTTATTCTCTCTCTCTCTCTCTGTGTATGAATGTGTGTGTTTTTTATTATTTTATTTACTGTGTATCAAGATTTTCTCTTTCCTCCTTTTTTTTGCTGTTAAAAACCTCACAACCATAAGCATTCAGCAAATGCTGTATCTCCACACCCACATAGGCCCTTTAAGGCACTGGCTTTTGATTTTATCACGGTTTAAAGTGTTATTACAGTCGCTGAAGCTACTGCTGCTGCTGCTGCTGATGCTGGCAGTTTTATTTCAAAGTTGCTTAAATGTTTATAAGCACTTAATGTATTACATTTAAAATGCTTATCAACTGCATTTGCTTGTTTAAATACTTTATCATGAAAAAAGCGAAAAAAAAGTATAAAAAAGAGCAAAAAAATTAAAAATAAAACATACAAAATATTAAAAAAGAATACAGCAATAATGACAAGAAGATATTATTAGGGTGGTAGCAAATACAAGGAAGGTTTCATTTCATTTTTAACGCCAGTTATTTTTTAGCAAATTCTTGTACCAAAGTTTTCTGAATTCGAATCTGGTTGTTGCCAATACTCACTCTATGCATTATAATGGTGCAATATGTTGATTGTCGTAGTCTTCTTTATCTCTGATTTACGGATTCCAAGAAATTTGATTTGATCCAACTAACAGACAGTCATATGGAAGACACTAAAGAGGAGGGGGAAGTATACTACTAAACAATTCAAATCATCACATCCATGATCCAAAGAGAATGCAGAAATTTCAGTTCTTTACAACGAAACCATCTAACAACCATTTTATACTCCCTTAATTACTTATTAAGCTTACTTAATTGGTCATTACAACCTTTTTAGTCAGGACTACAACCTAGCTTCTCACACCAACCATGTTGTATGTATTAATTTTATGCACGAGTGAGAGTCCACTCCAAACAACAGATTTTTGTAAAACTTTTCATAGCAAATTTTATTTTTCTACCAGCTTTTCCACAAATCGACACCTGCAGACAAGGACAGTGGCATAAAAAATCATCCACTGCATCCTCTACTCCATCACATAGCCTAAAGGGGCCATGCTCTATTAGTACTCCTTTAATTCCTCTCATATTCCGCTTACAACTGCTAAGGATTACAAGTCGCCTCCAAGCCTTCAGTGTTAAAACTCTTAAGCTCTTCGGTTTTCTCTGCTTAAGCTCTTTATATTCAGTGACGATTTCGGTGATTTTGTCTATCTCTAGAACCGCCACCTGAAAAACACTACATTTCGCCGGAAGCCTATATGAATTCCTGACATTCATTACAAAAATGAAGAATCCTGCTCTCGTGCCCGTCACCATTTTGAATCCGTCACTGCCAATAGTCCAGCCATCGAAGAGTTCATCTGAAACTATACAAAATTCCCAATCAGGTATTGTCGCTTCGATGCATCTCAGGAGTGAGCTTTTGTGGCCGTGATAGCCCTTCTGCAGGGCAAATGATCCACTCTACAAGGCCTCACTAAATCTAACTCATTCAGTCGAAAGAGGCTTCTAACTACTACCTTCTGCCCGTTCTCCTCAATCAAGAATATGAGAAGAATGACAGTCACAACTGCCTGAGTATAAAACAAACTTCGAAACATAGGCGTTCATCTCAAGCGATCCTGGTTTCATATAACCAGACTAGTAACTTTGCTTCTGTGGGAAAAATCGTTGCGGTCTTAAAAACCATTTCTTTACCCACAATTACCACCTTAATATTATAAATAGGCTGTGGTAGATTTTAACAAACACTTGCCTACAGATTTATATTTAAATAACTTGGCATACAGGCATAAATGCTGAGATTCTCTTACTCCCTTGCACATCGTTACTATCACTCTTTCTCTTGTTATGTACTATCTATCTCTTTGGCCCACTTACAACACACACAAGTAGAGAGCTCCAGCTTCAATTAGCTAAAGGAATACAATTTATCACATGAAATGAAGAAACCTCAACTTGCTAGTGCTTGCCGCTCTGCTTTATATTAAGCAATGCACACACACACACATATACTGCTGCATACTTTCTGGCAAGAAAACATGGTTGTTTTAACACAATAACTATGTATTGTGCTGTGCTATGCCATGCTATGTAGAGTGGAGTAGCACGCCAAATGACAAACAGAAATACAGGCAGGCTATTGTATTCAAAAGGCTCATCTACCACAAATTTACCGTGTGTTGGTATTAACATCATCACCACTACCAAACAAACCAAACCAAACTCTCTCAGTCTAATACCCACACACACACACACGCTCTCCTTCGCTCCCTGTCTCTCTTTTACGTATCCTTAGTCATGTAAATTGCAACTGTTTCTTTAGATGAGTAGTACCGTTACCGCTTAAAACCTTAAGCAACATTTTATGATGGTCATGTTATTGTAGCAGGCCTAGCAAGTTACAAACTTAAAGAAAGGGAGAGGTAGCATGAGAGAGAGAGAGAGAGAGTAAGAGACTGAAAATAAAGCTCATTTTCTCAACCAAGTTATTTTTGTGTGTTTACATGTATTTTTAACACAAATATTCCTATACAGCCAGCTCCTGTTATGTATCCACCTGCAAACATACATACACAGTGTCACTCTCTCTCTCTCTCTCTCTTTGTTGTTGTTGTGTTTGTAACATTTGTTGTACAAAATTGGTTGTTTTCTTGTATAATTTCTGAAAATAATATTTTTTTTGTGATTCTTTTTTGCTTTCGTTCTTATCTTTTGCAACTCGCGTTTATGCCATGAATGCAATTAAGGTGACCAGGTGGAAAATTGTTTATTTAAGGGCAATTTTTAAAAGCATTTAAAGAATAATAAGGGATACAGGATATTGAGAAATATATGAAGAAAAAGGAGAAGCATGTATAGCCAGAGTCTAGTAGGTAATGTGTTGGCTTATTAGACATGAGGCATAGGTTAAAAGCCCAGACCAGAACCAATATCAACAAATATTTCTTCGGCAACTTCCTGTCAACAGATTTCCGGCAACAGCTCTGCGAGTAAAATAAAATTGCCATGACTTTAAACTGTAGGTCCCGCCCCTGATGTATAAAATTAACACACACAACATCAGTGGTATGAGAAACTAGGTTGTAATCCTGACTAAAACGGTTGTAAAGACTAGAAATTTGACTAAAAATTTTGTATGAATAAGTAAGAATGCTGTTATCGTTACCCTGAAAATTTTAGTAAGAATTTCAGAAATCTAAAGACTCTTGTCTTCAGACTATTAAGAACTGTAGTAAGCTTCCCAATGGCGTCCATATGGAAGTAAAACCGATCTATATCTGGAGCTCGATTAGGGGAAAAACAAAATCCATGCCTTTAGGTATCGAAAACAGCCTGTGCCCACCTAGCAGACCACTATTTAGAGCCTAGTGAGGGGGCGTCCAAGCAGGCCTACCTATGCCAGCAAGGGAATATGAAAAGCGACCTGGTCACCTGATTATTAACCACATTAACCTGCATTTAAGCATCGACCCTCTCATCCAACACCACTAAACAAAGAAATGCACATAAATGCTTGCACGCATACACACCCACATACACATTTAAAGACAATCTTGTGTTGGCTTTTAGCCAATTTGTTGTATATTGTCGTCGTATGTGGCACGTGTGAAAAGGAGTGAGTGTGTGTGTTGTGTTTAAGCAATAAAAACAACAAGCAAAAGGCACAAACAAAACTAACAACACACTAACATTACCCATCCTAGCAACAACAGCAACAACAACAAAGCAACCTAAAGCAATGATAAGTTTTACTCCAGTAGAGGATTAAAAATTAACAAAAAAAATAGAAAGAAAAAAAAGGAAAAGAAGGAAAAACAAAAGGAATACAAGAAATACATACAAGAGTGGGAAAACTGAAAATAAAAAATGTTACGTTTTTTGACACTTTGCCCAGTTTTATGGTTTTTTTTTTTTGCTGTTTTTGTAAAATTTTGTTATTGTGATACTATTACTCTCTCTCATATGGTGTATGCTGGAACTACACACACACACACACTTAGCATTAAAACTCTATTCAAATAGATGAAGCTGGAAAAAGTAACCAAAAATACAAAAACAAACCAAAAAGAATAAGAGAAAAAATTTTTACTGGCAAATAGAATTAAAAAAAATAAAGAAATAAAACCGAAGAGAAAGTGTTAGTAAATTGGCTGATTTTTAACACATGTGACATCTGTTTACTGCTGCTGAGCAGCGATAAACAACACCAGCCATAACAGCAACAACAACAACAACAACAAACAACAGACAGACATAGATAGTAAAAATATTATAGTCCTCCACACCAAAAAAAGGGAAAAAGAACCAGGAGCATTAAAAAAGTTTTACTTGCACTTACAGTTTGATAACCAGTAGTTGCTTATACACCAAGAGAATATGGTTAGTAAAAGAAAAATTCTTTAAAAACTTTATTTGGCTTTTAAGTAAATATTAGAACAGTTTAGAATTTTTTATTATTATTAATTTTTTTTTTCTTATGTTTTTTTTCCAAAGGGGGACCCCCCTTCTTAGAAGTCTTGCCAAAATAAATACACAAACGAAACGAAATCGTATGCAAATAAATAAAATCAAAAGATGGAGAGAGACAGAAATAGAGAAAGAGTAAGAAATATTTAAAATATCAAAATAAAAAATGTTTAATATCCTGTTGCTACAACAGTTGATACAGTTATTCGTAACAACAGGGGCACGAAACACATTACATCAAGGCCACGTTTTACGTTTGAAAACCTTTAGACACAGCTGAATGAATGTGAAAATTGGTTTGAAGACTAAAGCTACGATTAAAACTGTTTAAAGGACTGGCCCTACGTATTTGATGTTGGAACATAAAATAGCAAAAGATAGGAAGGAATAGCACCTTTGTTAAAACAGCGCAAATTTGAGGACGCATGTCAGTTCCAGAACTAGCTGACAAGTGCTTACTAGAGGTCATTTCACACGAAAAGTTTTACATACATACATACATATTTGGTCATTACAACCCTTCAGTCTGTATTACGACCTAGCTTCTCGCACCACTTATGTTGTGTGTGATACATCAGTGACAGGACCTACAGTTTAAAGTCGCCTCCGAACGACAGACTTTTGTGAAAGAGAGGTGAATTTTACTCATTAAACTTTTTTGTGATTAGTCGCAGGCCTTTTATGTGATCAAGACTGATCGTTTGTTGCTGAAATCTCCTTTAATTTCTCTCTTGCAGCAGGTCGACTTAGACACACGGTTGAATACTATTCTTTCAAATATCTTTAAAATCACGCATTCATTAATCTAGAGTTTGTGAATGGATTTTTCTTAAACAATGTGTTCATATTCCTATTGTTAAAGGCTGAATGAGCATAATAAGACCAGTATTGGTCCTGAATACAGTCCAGCCATTAGGCTGTTTTGTAAGTATTGAAATCTGTATTCAAGGTAGTCTGAAGACCCTTATAGAGATCGGAACAAATATCACACCAATGGTGTAAATGGTGCAATAAAGTGGGATATTATTTGTTATCATAATAATGTGTGGCGTGATATTGTTCACATGGAACTCAACAATTCTGAATGTTCTATCTTGACTTGACTTCATTCATTTTCCTGGGTTTGCCTATATAAACCTCATCGATAATAGAAGCCGCAGGCTTTATTGTATGCTGTCCTCGTGATACATACTAATTTCCTCCAGGAGCTGTTTTATATATCAAAGCATTTTAAATTGCATTGTAAAATCGTATGAGACAAGCTCCTTTGGAATCCATACATATTAAATCCAAGCCCATCAAATAGGCCTCACAGCTGTTTTAGTGGCTTACATTCACAATACAGTGTCCACAGCTCACGGAATTTAATTTGAAATTAATTTCTGATTTAATAAATCTTTTATTAATTAGATGATAAGGAAATGCCATGGAAATTAAACAAAAAAGCCACAAACTTTAAGAAAAACAAAACAAAAAAAGGAAGTAAAATATTTACGAGAATAAATTTTCTTTTTTTTTGAACGCTATGTAAATGCCCTAGACGCTGTACTCTGCTATGCAGTAGCTATTGTTATATTTTTTTAATTAACAAATATTTCTTTGCCTTTATCAGCAATAAAAAGGAATTGCGACCATCAAAGGTTTTATTACAGTGAAAAATAAAAATAATACCAAAGAAATCCTTTACATAACAAACACACACACACAAACAAGTATATGCAGATAGTATAGAGGGAGACAGAGAGCATAGAGGAGAGAGAGGAAAAAATGTGCTTTAATAGTTATTATTTTTAATAAACTGCACACAAACAATTACAAACACAAGCACGATTTCATTCTCATAATAATAATACACCCGCATAAACATGTACTCGACTGTGTGTGATAATATTTTATCTCTCCCTCTCACTCACTCTTGCTGTCTATGCGTTTGTAAAGGGTAATCCATTTAAAGGTTTCTAAAGTATGCCTCAACACGATGTAGATAATACGAATGCTTATGATTCAATTATGTTCCTAACCCACCTAACAGCACATTATAGCGTATTATGCCTATGGATTGCCATCTCTCTATCTACACAAAGTCCATCTCCGGTCGAATATTTGCAACGCTGGAGATGTGGAACTGGACAGACCACACCGAGGCATCAGAAAAGTCGCCTGAAAGAGAAATTTTAAGTTTTGGTGACGACAATTAAACACCAGCGTCATGCGATTTGGAGATCAAGCGCAGGATCATTCTTGCCAACAGGCAGAATGCTCTCTCGTACTAAAAAACTAATACCCTACAATACGCTCATCCTGCCCGTGTTTCTTTATGGCACAAAGGCATGGACGAAGTGTATATAAAATTGCAGTGAAAAGCTCCTCAAATGTGTGGGTCGGAATCGACCTTAAACAAGAGGTCCCACGATTCATAAATAAAATTAACAAATACACACAGTATTGTTTATGTGAGAAGTAAGGTTGCAATCCAAACTAAAAGAGTTGTCATTCGGAATTATGTTAATATACATGATGAACGGTATCAAACATTAAAGAAAACCTTCAACGAATTCTTGCTTGGGATTTGAATCCACTAATGGATAACCCTTTATTTATGTTTTATACTGCAATACTAGTGTTGTTGCTTTTTTTCTTTTTTTTCTGCACTTTTTTGCTTTAGAGAGTCACCGAGTAGAGTGAATTTCCTTTATTGTTGGCAACTTTAACTTCCGTTTTCGTTATCCCTAAAGTCTTTAGCGTCGTACATTTTGTTGTCGTCATTATTTTTTGTTTTTTCACTGGCATATCCGTTTTAGTTGAAATTGTTGCTCGTTTTGCTAATATTTTTCGAAATAAATGTTTTCAACTCTTGTTGGTTATCCTTTTCTGTAAATAAAAAAATAAAAAATGCAGCATACATTTAGGTTCTCTCTCTCTTTGTGTATGTTTTGCATAACTTCTCTCTCTCTCTCTCTCTCTCTCTTTTTTTTTTAAATGGAAATCTCCCTCTTTTTTTATGAAAACTTTTATCTGCATGTGTTTATTTTTGTTTGATGGCTGTTGTTGTCATTCTCTTGCTTTAGTCGTATTTTAAAATACATTTAGTGTGTGTGTGGCGTATGTGTGTGCGTATTAGTAGTTTAAATGGTTTTCCAAATGATTTATTGTAAATTTGAATTTAATAGGTTTTTTCTTTTCCTTTTTTTTCATTTTTCTTTCACACACTTTTTTCTTCTTCCTTTTTTTTGCTTTTATTGTCCTACTATTATCGGTAGTTGCTAGTTGGTAGCTGTATTCTGGCTTTAGTCATAAATGCTTTTGCAAAAGAGCAAAAACCGTACGATATTGGAAAAGATAGAATAGGAAGAGATAGAGAGGCAACCAAAAGTCATTAGGTCAACATTTTTTGACAACATTTGTCGCTTAGGAAATGCTTTGAGTGGACGTTGTGAAGAAGTGAGAAAAAAATTGTGATTTTTTTTGTTATCAAATCGAGGACAAATATTTATGAAATCTGCACAGAGTTGAAAAATAGGCAGGCAAGCAAAAATTTAGTAAATGTTGCTGCTGTTTAGGTAGGTAGGTAGAAGTGGCAGTCCCCTCGATGGAGTCATGAGCGAACACACTTAGGCCGCACACAGGGCCCATTGTGATACCACAGTTTCACATTCTCCCCTATTCTAGGAACCACTTGGAGCTTCCGATGAAGCTACTCAGACTGCCAATATCCATGCATGACAGTTCACCTAGGTCCTCCATGTAGTAGGCAACCAGGTGTTTCTTTCTCCTTTGAGCAAGTGCCGGGCATGTGCACAGTAGGTGAAGTTTCATCATCTTCCTCATCTCCACAGCTTCTAAAGAAATCATTCGCGAGGTGTCCAAGACCGTAATAACCCCGATAACTGCACTGAGACTGCTTCTTTGGAGTTTAAGCAGAGTCGCCGTGCGCCTCCTTTCCAGCCTTGGCCAGATTTTTTTCGCCGTTCTGCCCTTATCCGAAGCTGCCCAGCTACTGTTGACAAGTTCTACGGTTGCGTTATCAATTATAAGTCTGCAGGTACCCAAAGGGATCCCCAATGTAGAGAATTCATCAGAGAGTTCGACGGTCGTGCCCCTTCCGGCCAAATCATCCGCTCTACGGGAATATCTCTATGTTTGCTGCTGTTAACAGGTCCTCAAAAAATTAAGGTCCAAAACGTAAGACTCTTTTGAAAATTTCTCCATAGTAATCACGACAGCTTTCGCATTACGAGAGGTGATGTTGGCTTGGAAATCGTCGTAGCTTAGTTGGTAGTGAGTTGATTCAAACGCAAGGTCAGACATCTCCAACTGTGCCAGTACGTCGATTATAACGATCGTAACTGCTCTGTAAAGCTTAAAAAGGATTCACGTTTTAACTATGTTCACTTGTTCTTCGCTTCACATTTTTAAACCTCAAAACCTTCTCTTATTAAACGACTTTTCCACCACTAATTGGATAACCCGTCGCCGTAGTGTAGTAGGTAGCTTGTTAGCTTATCCAACAAAACAAATTCTGAAGAAAATGTTAACTTGGTGACTTCATCTCAACAGATTTCTGGCAAAAACTTTAATGCCATGAAAAGTTTCTCAAAAAAATTGTCGTTAGGAGTTGACTTTAGATGGTATGTACCGCCACTCATGTTTACAAAATTAACACACACAAGTGGTGTGAGAAACTAGGTTGTAATAAAGACTAAGGGGTTGTAATGACCAATTACGTACATATGTATGTATGTTGGCTTATTAGACTGGAGGCTGGGGTTCTAATGCCATCTCAGACGTCGCGAATCAAACGAAACATGACAAAAAATATTTATTTTGTGCGAAGTCTTCTCCCCTCAGTTATCTAGCATAAACTCTGAGAGTGACATCAAATTGCCGGACGAGAAATAATTCTATCGGCAACTTCCTCTGCTCTTCAGTGTTCTCTAAGAAAATATTTTTTCGGCGACATTTTCTCAGCTGATTTCTGACAAAAACTTTAAAAGTGAAATAAAACAGCCCCGAAAATTTTCTCAAATCTGTTGTTCGAGGTCGACTTTAAACTGTAGACGTCGTTAGTAAGGTATACAAGATAAACACGCACATCATAAGTACTGTGAGAAGCTAGGTTCTTGTCCTGACTGAAGGTTTGTAATGAACATTAACTAAGGAGAATAAAATACTTCCCTTTCAGCCTTTAATTTTCTTTTCTTATTTCACAGTCCATTTGTTTTCAGTCCCCACTGTATTTTTGTATATGTATGTGTTTAAAGCACTGCATTCAAAATTTTAAATAAAGCACACATTCTGGCTAATATACTCAAGTGGTTGTAAAACTTTTGCTTCTCTTTTCTTCGATGCACAAATAAATTCAACATTTCAACACCAATTTACAACAACAATTTGCAACAACAAATACTTCACCTATATATAAACATACACCTTTTACAGTTTAAAAATGTCTTCTTTCTACCACTACACATACATACATACATATACGGTAAGTGAGTGCATAAACCATGCCATTACGTATGCATGCAGTAAACATGCATGGTGAGAGTCAATCTTTCATTATTATGTCGCTCTCCATTAAATCCGGAATACTGAAAAGAAAGACTCTCTTAAATTATTTTTAAGAAACAAACAACACACACACAGGCATACGTATAAGTATTCTAAATAGCATTCTAAAATAATTGTTTGCTGGTTACTTGCAACAGTGTGTGTGTGTGTGAAGCCAAGATTTCTTTCCTTTTCTCGACAAGAATTTTTAGAAAGTTTATAAGATGGGGAGAGAATATTGTAGGGTGTTAAGCAGAGATCACTAACATTAGTTCAACTGTTAGCCTAACTCGTATTCTTCTCTACTACACAGCTCTCGGTAATGTTCGTTTATTCCTTTACGTATGAGTAGGAAAGCGTGTGTGTGAAAGAAAATGCGTGTGTGTTCGCTGTTGTTGAGTGTTTAATGAATAATGTGGTGTTAAATATTCTTCTCTTTTCTACAGCCTTTATTTGTTTTTTATTCGTTCTTTTTTTGTGGTTGAATAATAAGAAAAACAAGAATCTAAGTAAAGCAATGAATCTAAGTAAAGAGAGCATATGCGTGTGGGTGAGTGTATGTGTTTGTATGTTTATTTAAAACATTTCTCTCCACTCATTTAATATGTCAAGTTAAGATTTATAACAAAAACTTTGTCTTTCTCTCTTTTAAAATACTTTTTTCCTCATATAGAAAACAGCCTCTATGTTGGTTGAGTGTATGTTGAAATGCCATACAACACATACGCATTTTTAAACAAAAATTTCAAAAGACTTTTATAAACATTTTCTGTGTGTATTTTTTTTTACTGGCAAGTGTATGCGAGTTTGTGCAACATTTAATAAATTTGAGATTTTTTTTTTAGAAAATTCCTTTTAATTTAAACAAGAATTTTTTATTTATACGCCATTACTTTACAACTGAGTAAGAGGAACGAACGGGCCTATTTTCCAATGGTACATAAGAAATTTATGAGATTTTATTTGTATTCAAAATGAAAAAATAAAAGAATTTAAATTTTAATAACAGTTATGGAGGAAATAGTAGGGCCTTGCCAAGATTTCAAAATATTTCTGTAATTTTTAATTTAACTTGACATGAATAAGAAATAAAGAAAATTTAAATTTCTGTTTAAAAATGTTCCAATTGTAAGCTGTAAGTCGTCAGCTTTTTTTTTGTCTGTAAATAAATACTCAATACCTACACCTTTTATCCAATACATACAGCTGTAGGTCATTGTATTTGCCCGCAAAAAGGAAAGAAAAATTCAAAAAAAAGGCTAAATAAAGTAGAAAGAGAAAGATAGATAAACAGAGACTGAGACAGAGAAAGAGAGCTTGTGGGAATCTGTAAGAATGAAGAGAAATAAAGAAAAGAAGACATTTGAAATTACCATTGTATAGTAGGTAGTGTGTTGGCTTATTAGGCATGAGACCTCGGTTCAATCCATAGTTAAGACATCAAAACGAAACGAAATATGAAGGAATGATTTCCTTGGCATCTTCCCCTCAGCAGATTTCTGGCAAAAACCTTCAGAATAAAAACAATTTTCACAAAAATCTGCCGTTCTGAATCGGCTTTTAACTACTCATAAATAAAATTTACACACACAACATAAGTGTTGCGAGATACTCGTAATCGTCGTCGTAATCTTGACTGAAGGGTTGTAATTCTTAATTATGTATGTATGTGTGTACGTAGCAACAACATAATTAAACAGTAATCCTTAGAATAGCCTGAAGCTTTTTGTATACATCTGCAGTCCTCAACTTTTTCTTTTTCGTATTATCCAATCGTAAATCTTATATAGGTACCGGGATTCAAGGATATCGTTGGAAATTGCATTACTAATGTGCTGGCTAATACCCGTACGTAGCTCACAATCTCCACAATCTCATATTGCAAGGCATAGGTATTCGGATTGGCTCAGTTAAAAAGGAGATTATCCACTCCTTGTGTGAGAAGTTCGAGTATACGTGAAAAATTGCTAGACTCTGCTGGACAAAACAAATTTCTAGTGAAATTACAGAGCTAACAATCTGGGGAGGACATGTTACAGGGCATAGGTATTCCGATAATGTCATGACTATATCTCGTTGGTAGTTCGAGGATACGTGAAAAATTGCTAGACTCTACTGGACAAAATCAACTTCTAGTGCTGGTACAGAGCCCATAATCTGGGAAGGACATGTTGCAGGTCGTAGGTGTTACGATTGTCTTATGACAATATCTCGTTGGTAGTTCGAGGGCGCGTACAATATTGCTAGACTCTGCTGAGCACGTATAGATAAAAAGGAGACAGACTTAGTTCTATCCTAAAACCACATGGTAATCCCCGAAAAGTTATAGTCCATAGGTATGCCGATTATCTTATGACTATGTGGTAGCTTGTAGGTGCGTGCACTATTGCAAGATTCTGCTGGATAAGTGTGGATAAAAAGGAGACAGGCGCAGTTCTATTCTAAAACCGCATAGCCCTTCTAGTACCGCTATGGAGTTTGCAATCTCCGAAAAGTTACAGGGCATCGGTATTCCTATAATTTTATGACTATATCTCATCGGTTGCTTGAGGGAGCGTAGAATATTGCTAGAGATTGCTGGCTAAAATAAAATGAGGAGAGACTAACTTCTATCCAAACATCGGATCGCTATTCATCGCTCAATAGCTATTTTCCCAGGCCATTATCCTTTTGATAGGCATGTCGAAAGACTTAACATTTCTTTAAATTACTTTCGCAGGAAGGTTTTGTGGCGGAGGAGTAGACTGTCTGTCATTTCATGTATCAATGTCCTGCTCGTATCACAAAAGGACGGAGATTTATGAGCTCTCACCTTTTAATGTCCTTAACCGAGTTTCCTAATATAAAGAATGCTGCAATGGAGAGATTTTTTTTTTTTTTTTTGGAATTGGGAAATTTATAGGAAATATAAGGATACTTTACTTCCTTAAGGTCCTGCTTTACGAGAATAAAGCATTTAGAAGTTAACTAAACTTCTTGCAAGTATATCTGAAATAACTCTCAGACTCAGACTTTTAACGAACTGTGAGGTGATTGTACAGCCTCAACCAATCTACAGAGTTTCCATTTTCCACTTCCGAGAATAGATATGAGAACAGTTTCTTACTTATAATCATACAGCTTAACAGACATTTCCTAATAGCCTCGTGATTGCTTCTGTAGACTCCAAGGAAAGAGTGAGAGAAAGAGAGTTGATCGAGAGACGAACACTGGTACTTAAAGAATAAATCGTGATATGAACCCCCCCTTCATAGTGAAAATTGGTTTTTCTCTTGGAATCTGAAATTCTACTGGTTTCGTTGCTGCTTCTGTAGACTCAATCTTTCCCTGTAGAGTGAGAGAAAGTTTCAAGCCAGAGCCGAACGCTGGTACTTAAAGTATAAATCATGATATGATCCTTTCATAAAGAAAACTAATTTTTTTTTTTTTGGAATTTGAAATTCTTCTGGCTATACTTTGTCATTTAAACATTCTAAGTTCCATTAGCTCATCTTAAAATATGAATTGTGGTTACAAAATGTACACAAATCACAAACCTGTGATGATTCTTTTTAGGTTTAAACAAAAAAGCCTCCATAAAGGATACCTACCTCCTGCCTTAATATTTATAAAAATTTTCTTCTTTTTTATTACCATTTACTGCTCGGTACCTTCCATTAGCCATTTTTAAAAAAAGTAAACTTTTAAATATGTATTCTAACCATACCAACTTACACCAGCAGTTACAAAACCAGAAAAAGAAAAGAAATTCTGGCTTATTTTTGTCTTGATACCAAGGGAAGAATGTTTAATTGTGGTTATGAAAAGATTTGTGGTTAGAAAACTTAAAGATTCACATGCAGGCCTGGCATAGAGAGAGAAAGAGAGAAAAAAGTGGTCAAAAATATTTTTCAAAATGCCTTTTTAAAAGTAAAAGAAAATTGTTGCATACGCTCAAAGAAAAAATAAACCAAAAATAGTCACAAACACAACAAGAATTCGCTTCAATTTGAATACACTTTTAATGTCCCACTTTAATGCTTTAATTTCTGTGAGTGTAAGAGTTTTATTTCTTTCTTTTTTCTCTCTATATTGGGTTACACAAATAAATTATTTTTACCAGAAAGAGAGAGAGAGAGACAGAGTATAACTGTAGCTGTTTCCTAGTGCTGTACTAAGAAAACAATAAAAACCCAAAAAACTCTCACCAATACTGTCACTGTTTCACAGGCCACACTCGCTCCCTCTCACATTACTCGACCACAGAAAACAAAAAATAAATATGGGGGCATCCCATATAATCACAACACTTGCATTAGTGTGGTGGACCAGCATAGCATCTCTAGGCAAAAAAAAAAACACACACAGTAACACACACACAGAGACAGACACTCATACATACATATAATAAAACCAACATATTTTGCCAACGCCAGCCACACCATATCTTATAAACCATGTTTTGAAAATTACAAGGCAAACAATAGAGGGCAAAATAATAGCATTCTAGCCTCTAAAGGAAGCAACTAATATGCGGTTTACATGTGGCAACTTTTTATGAAATTCTATGAGAAATCTTGTACAAATTGTTTACGTGATAACATCGTTCAGTTTCCATTTTCCACTCTGCGGAACCACATGGTCTTTAGGGACTAGATTACTCAGACATAAGTATATGCATATATTCTATACTGACATACATATATATATTCATATATATTCTGTACTGCCCTTAGCCTAGGCAGGGTATCATAAGGTCTTCTCCAATACTGTTGTCCTAATAAACTGCAGAATGTGGTTCAGCCTCAGTAAGTACATTTGAAATCATTCAGGTTTTTTCCTTCTCTTCAATTGCGTCATCAGGTTTGAAGTATGTGTTATGCTTATTCATCATCGTACTATTCTTATAGGTATTCTTACATTCTTACAATAATACTCCACAAGACGCTTATCCTGCCGATGCTTCTTTTTGGCACAGAGGCATGGACACTATTGAGCACTGATGCAGCAGCTTTACACATCACAACCAAGGAACAGGCAAATGTTTCTTTTCATGAGTTCCTATATGACATTGAATCCTGCCTAGTTAGTTCACTTTACCCAGACAGGGCTATACTGCTCCCGAATTAACCTCATAGCAGCTGAATGCTTAGATATCAGCTTGACAGTCAGATAATATTACTATGTCCCGTGATCTGCACTGCATCGTGTCGCCCTTTTGACTTAATATTACTATTGGGAATTTAGAACTGAATAAAGGATTGAAAGGAATTCCATATATACGATAATCAAACATTCCCTGGAAGAAAACAATCTCAAGTCTAAAATACATCTTGCCATTGCAGAAATCTTTATATTAAAGAACTGGCTTAAAGATGCCAGACTGTGCATAGTTAAAGCCCTTTGTCATTTCATGACATCAGCAGGAGGCAATGGCCAGATGAAATGAAAAAACTGAAACATTATGTTTCACTGTGTTTATACATAATTTATATTCCATCTGGCAACTTCCAGAATCTTAACGTTGTTTTGTTATTGTAATTCCTTTCTTTGTTTTGTTGTTGTTTGCTTTTCTTGTTCTTTTTGCATGTAAACAGTATGAATCCATTTAAAACTTGTGTTATTTCATGCAACTATGTATTCAAAATCTTTATGAATTATTTAAAAATGTAAAAACTATGCTGTAGTCGCCGTAGTCTAGTAGATAGTGTGTTCGCTTATTAGATTTAAAGCCCGGGTTCGAGCCCCAGGCCAGACATCAAAACGAATTACGAAAAAAAAAAATATTTCTTCGACGATTTCCTCTCAGCAGATTTCTGGCAAAAACTCTGAGAGTAATTAAACCTGCCATGAAAAAGTTTCTCAAAATCTGTCGTTCGAAGTCGACGTTAAACTGTAGGTCCCGCCTCTCAAGTACAAAATTAAGGCACACAACCTGAGTGGTGTGAGAAGCTAGGCCGTAATCCTGACTAAAGGGTTGTAATGGTCAATTATGTATGTAAAAACTATGCTATTAATATCAACCATATTGTAATGGTTTACAACAATATTAATTTACACTTGTGCTTACACAAGAAACACACACACACAGGCAAGCAAGCAAGCAAGCACACATACTGTAGCAAAGCATAGAATGACAGAGCATTTGAAATGGACCACAATTGTTTGCAAATGTCCCTTTAGTTTTCTCTAATGTTACATTTCACACTCCATCTCTCTCTCCTTCTCTGTGTTACTTTTGCACAACAAATTTAAAGGACACAACATGCTGGCAAACAACATTACTTACATACAATACATATTACATTTGGAATAAATATATGAGTGTGTGTGCATGTAAATAAATTTATTATTGTATGGCTACTTTTGGGTGAGAATTAAACAGTTATGCTTGTATTTTATACTCTTTCTCTCTCTCTCCCTCTCTATAAGTGTTATTCACAACTTAAGGAAACCAAAGGAAATGCCATAAAAGTGAGAGAAACAAAAACAAAAAACTGAACAACAACATAATGAAGATGAGGTAAAGAAGTAAAAAGATGATGATGATGATAATGATATTAAAGAAACTGTGTTTTATTGTAATTGTTGCTGTTGTTGTTGTTGTTTTTTCATCATTAAATTTAATTCAAATAATATTGGCTAATGATGTTTACAGTGGGGATTAGTGTGTGGGTATTAAAATTACTTTGGAATGCCACAGTTACCACCTGCTGTTTTAAAAAGATGTTCTACGTTCTACAAATACACATACATACTATACATACACATACATCCATACGTACCCAGTGCATGTATATGTATGTAAGAGTATAAGTATGCATGTGAATGTAACTGGAAATATACGAACTGAACAAGAAAAATGTAAAATTTTATTTTTTTAAAAACTCTCTTAGCAAATGCACTTTAAGTTATAAAAGAGGGAAAGAGAGAGAGAGAGTAATTTTATTAAACGTATTACACTAACATGCCAACATTTAAGCATTATTTGAAGTATTTGCCTTAAATTTTAAAATAAAATTTTCATTTATATTCTCCATCTCTATCTCTATCTCTTTTCTTTGTAGTAGTAAATATACCGTAATAGCATGTGTTTTGGTTTTTTTTTCTTCTCAGCTTTCATACGTAGGCATTTCTTATGAATTTGTGTAACTAATTCAAGGTGTTCGAAAGGAAAAATAAAAATATTTTTATTTTATATTTTAGCACACTAACACACCAAAACAAATACAAAAAAGTAGGCAAGTGTTTTAAAAAGTTGTCTAGGATAAGCGCCTATTTATATGCTTCAAATATTTTAACTCAAAGAGATACGTTGTCAACATTTTCATTTAAAGACACTAACACATACACAAAATGTTAAGTATTTTAAAAAGCAGACTAGGATAAGCGCCTACTTATATGCTTTAATTTTTTTAATGTTTCTGTTTATTTGTGTTTGATAGGTTTTTATTTTATTAATTATCTTAGTATATGCGCGAATAAATTTTAATCAAATTTGTTAACTCTGTTATGAAGGTATAGGCCTAGGTTAGAGGACGTATACTCGCCAATTGAGACTTGTACAGTGTCCGGAAATGTCTAAACGTCAGGAATGTTAAGAAAATATACGAAAAATGTAATTCCAGTCAGCAATCCTGTTGCAAAAACTCTGAGAACAAATATAATTGCCATGAAAACTTTTTTAAACTGTAGGTCTCACTCATGGATAGAATGAACACACAAAACAAAGCTAGTGTGAGAAGCTAGGTTGTAATCCTGACTAAAAAGGGTTGTGATAATCAATTATGAAAGCAAGTAAGCAAAAACTCTGAGAGTGAATAAAATGCAATGAAAATATCGTCACAAATCTGTCTTTCGAAGTCGACTTTAAACTGTAGGTCTCGCCCCTCATGTATGAAATTAACACATACAACATAAATGGTGTGAAAAGCTAGGTTGTAATCCTGACTACAGGGTTGTAATGACCAATTATGCATGAATATAAATAAGTCCTTATGCCCAACTGCCCACACAGGAATCGCCCTCTGAATGAATCGAAATTTCTCTCAAAAATTGTCGGCACTCATGCAGAAGAACGGACGTAGCCACTGAAATAGTGTTCTAGCGAATCAAGAGATTTTTAGGAAAAATTCCGCCATGCAATGCATTTCTGATTAAAGTTTCTGAGGTCTAGAGGTGCACAGCTTATGGTGAACAAAAGAAGATTTTCTTGTGATAAAAATAAAGCCATGTGGAAGCCCTTGACCTACCTTGTCTAATGTGAACGCTGCAATTTGCTTAAGATTTTCTAAAGACTACCAAAACTACGAGTAATTTGGTGAGATCAATGCAAATCAATCTCACTCAGTGTGTATACATGTACTCACTTTTGCCCCCCTTTGTTGTAATTAAGTTTTCAGTGCCCTTACTATTATGGAATAAAATCTGTATAGTAAACTGTGACTTCTGTAAATACCTGACGTGTATTTCAACATAAAAACGAAATTAATTTTTAGGGCCAAGAAAACATAAAATCATCAAGCAATTGAAGCCAACTACAATATAATAATTATAACGGATTTAATGCAGTGAAATTGGCATTACAATTAAAGTTAAGAAACTTAATTTAAAACACAACATTTTTCTTCTTGTTCTTCTTTGTGTTTTCAAAATTTATTGCGTAAGAATTTCTAAGAATTATCATGAATTTCCATGAATTCCATACAATTTTTCCTTGTTCAAATAAATGTTTTTTACCTTGAAAGTTGTAAAGTGCTTATAAAATCGTAGTCTTCCTCTCTCTCTCTGTGTCTCTCTTTTGCTTTAATTGTCTTATTTAAACAGTTTTTTGTCCTAGAGAATCTGAAATTATTATGAAAACTTTATGCATTTCTCGAGAAGCAGGCAAAAGGCGAAGAGAAAGAAGAAAAGAAATTAGAACAATAGGCCTCCTTCTTATAACGGCAAAGTTCTTTTTTTGTTGTTGTCAGTTTTTGTTTTTATGCAAAGAAAAGAAAATAATTTTTAAAAATTTTCAATGCGTCTGTAGGGTTTTATTGTTCAGCAGGAACAGGCAGGCATTACAACTTCCTCTACGAAAAAAAAAACGAATTCAATGAAAAAACCTATCCCAGCCCTGTAAAGGACAAGCATAAGGGAAAGCAAAAAAAAGGAAAATAATGCAGGAAAACTGGTTCAAAAGGACAATAGAGTAATTGGAAGATGTGGTTTAATAAGAAAACTACTTTAAAAGCCTTCGCAACGACTGAAAAGATGGCTAAGTACAGCGTAAGAAGCACAAAGCTATGGTAAGCCTAGATTCGAGTGACCCTACATCTGCATAGGATCTTTTAATTCATCATCATTATTTAGTTCATCATCGATTTCGTTGCCTGCGATCACAGAGCGAACTGGGGACAGGAAACCACAACTTTCTGCACCTCTGCAGACCAGCCACAATTCTGTTACATACTAAGCCTGTGCCTTGGAATTCGCCCTTCTGATAGTTGTCAGTGGCTTATATGAGCTCCCACTGAAACTGCTTAAAGCTCAGCTTAAAAACCTTGTGAACAGCCCGTAAGACCAATGATTCTTGTATTAGACTTAATAGCTCCTACCTCTTGAACCTGCCTCAGTCTTTGAACCATTCGCAGACAACTTCATGTTATATTGTCCATGTAGGGTACTTAAATATTTAATTTTTTCCAAGAATCAACTTGTAATTGTAGTGATAATGACTTTAGTTCTACGAATAGTAGCGGTAGTGTTATAATAAACTACTTCTTATAATAACAATACCAACACACACACACTCACATTACCTGATTTTATGTCACTCTTTTGCATACACTTACACTTACACACACACATAAGATACGAACAAATGGTTAACATCGTAAGTTTCATCGTAAGTTGTATAATCAGAGAGAATAATAACGATGTCGGGAGATTTCTTTTATTTTTCGAATACAAGTGAAGCTCTTTTACAACCATTACACTCTCTCATAAATGTATTAGTAAAGTTTGAGATGAACAAAAACAAAAAACCTGTTAAAAAATAAAAACAAAACCAAGAGAGTGTGAGAGAGAGAGGACAGTATAATTTGGTTCATTGTTGAGTGTGATGCGTGTGTGTGCGAGTAATAGTTTTAAATGGAGAGAGAGACGATGCAAATTTCTATTAACAACACAGACACAGACGCAGACACATACACATTGACATGCACACATTCATATACATGCTCATGCTGATGCTGATTTATAAACCAAATGTAAACAATACTTTTGACAATGTTTTAAGAGAATGTTTTACGTTGATTATAAGATATAGCACACAGTGGGACAGAAGATAAAAATAAGAAATTTTTTTTTAAATTTATTTGAGCAATAAATCGCTAAAGATGGCTTTTCATAAAAAAAGTGCACTCGTGAACTGCTCCAGATCCAATTCAGCAAACACTTGTTGTTGGCTATGCGTGTTGATGGTGCAAGATGACCTTTATCAACTGGAGAACACTTATTAGAAGTCTCAGTTGAAAGATCCTACATTTAATGTAAGCTGAATTAAGTTGAATTTTGAATCAAATTTTTTATTGTAACTTTTCCAAAAGAAACCTTATGGCATTCATAATTGCTCAGATAACAAGTACAAAAACATTTTTAATATTTTTTGAGTAACTTAGTTAAATAGCTGACAAAATTTCCTTTCCAATGATATATAATATGCCAGGCATTCCTTAAATTTTTGTGATATTCATTCTACGAACAGCTGCATTATCCTTCAGCTAATTTATTACCAAAGCTCCACTATGCACTATGTGTACATGTATGCCCGTGTGTATGTGTAAGTAAATAAGAAAAATTAAAAGAAGAAGCACAACAAAAAAATCGTATTTTTTTTTGTCAAAAACCAAAACAACAAAAGATTTCTCTTTTTAATCTTGAATTCCTTTTTTCTTTTTTTTAGAAAACTTTTGTGTTTGTATGCACAAGAGTGTGCAAGTAAAAGAGCAGAGCATAAGAAATTATAGAAGAAGAAAAAGAATAAAACAAGAACATATCATTGTAAAGCGTATGCTTAATATACAAACAGAGAGAGAGAGAGAGAGAGAGAGAGAGAGAGCGAGAGAGGAACAAAACATAACACAAGTATAGATTACTGTAAAGGCATGTTAAAATAAAGGATAAAAATATTATTGTTGTTGTTCTCGTATTATTATTGTTGTTGCTGTTGCTGTTGCTGTTATTTCTCAGTTTTTCGTCTTTTGTATCAGACTTACTACTATGTGTGTGAGTTTGTGTGTATGGAAGGAACTCTTTTTATTGTGTTTACTTTTAATTTGAATATTTAACCCTTTAATGATACTTTTGAGGTCATTTTTTTTGCAAATGTTCACACAACAAGAGAGAAAGAGAACAACATTTCAAATGAAAAAAAATAAAGAGAAAAATAAAAGTAATGCCATGTTGTCATTGCTTAAATTAAACACTAATTAGTGTTGAAAAAAGAAAAAAAAATTACAAATTTTTATTGTGTTTTCTGTTTAAAAAATTTTATTTTGAAACAAAAATTTTTAAGAATTTACGGAAATTATAAAGGAATTTAAGCAGAAAAAAAATTTCAATTATTTTAAAACAATTTTTGTAATAGTAAACACTGTTAATATCCTTTAATTAAAACAATTTTTTAGTTAAAAAATTTAAAGGAAATTATAAAATAACATAAGAACAGGAAAACAGAGAAAGAGAGAGAAAGAGAGCGTGAGCAAAAAAATTCCATAGATACTATATTCATACACAAATTTGTTACAGAAACTAAAACAGTATTGAAAACAAATAAAAAAAGATTATTTTCTTGCATTTATATACATATAGAGTGATGGTCTTCTAATTAGAAAAAATATTTGAATGGAACATATATTTGCAGAAACTTTTGCTTAGCAGACTATGTTTTTGGAGCAAAAAACAAACTTTAACGCTTGAGAGCCCTAATTTTTGTAGGATAAAACTTGTTGTGCTTTAATGTGATTACAATTATATAATCTACTGCTTTTAAATTTCACTTATGTACATTATCAGTAACTGGTCTGAGTCCAGGAAGGTAAGAGAAAACTGCAGTTGCCTAAACACATGGCCATTCGAAACAAATTTGTTGCGGATAGGTTATGTCGGATTCAACTGACAGTCATGTCCATGGGCACAGCTTACTTGATCCCTTACTTGTAACACTAATAATAGAGAGCTGAGAGATACCACCCACGCACCGAGACATTGTTGAGAAGGTGAGGAATTTTTAAATCTACTTTGGCTAGACATGTTTTGTTACTACATTCTAGGTACCTAAGAATTCTTTTTCTATAACAGAAAAGATTCTCTATAGCCTTCTGTACTTCCTAGTCATTGCAGTTTCTGCAGAAGTCGTTATGAGGTATAACCAGTTTCCGCGCGTGAACACCCTGACGCCAATGTATCATTACAACAACAGTTTCCTTGGTAGGAATCTTGTTAGGTCTCTTGTGTGTCTAAAGTGGGTTCATTATGCCAACTTACCTTTGCCAATAAATGGAGTTTATGTGAAGAACCATTTGCTTGCCTCTTTGTAGAGGAACACCAATTTTATGTAGGACTTAATTTAAATTTTCCGTTGTGCCAGCTTTTGAATGTGCGTCCAATATGTTTTTACCCTCTATGCCCCAGTGTTCGGGAAATCATATGTCGAATAGATAATCTTACATGTGTTGTATACACTCTCTAGGGACCAATCAGACACACACACACATGCACATATATATATATATATATAATCGGTCATTACAACCCTTTAGTTAGGACTACAATCTCTTGTTTCTCTCACCATCCATGTTGTGTCTGTAATTTTACCCATAAGTGGCGGTACACACAGTTTAAAGTCGATTCCGAGCGACATATTTTTAAGAAACTTTACATAGCAATTTTCTTAATTACTCTCAGAATTTTTGCTAGAAATCTGCTGAAAAGGAGGATGTCGCCTAGGAAATATTTCGTTTCATATTTCGTTTTGTTTTAGATGTTTGAATCGCGTCTAATAAGCCAACACATCACATTCTAGAATACGGCGGCTATGCGTCTATCATATAAATATCCTGATCCTGATCAGTAATCCAGTATTCAAAGGGATAATCTGTTTTGAAAAGATTACATCCGACTTTGTTGCATGAATTTGAACCATTAGTGAAAACTTGAATTATATTTCCCGGAAGATATAAAGTCTTATCATAAAATGATATTTCCGGTATCTAAACCTTTATCATAAAAAGATCTTTCCGGTATCTTCTTTGTAAAATTAGAATCGAAAGCAAGTTTAGGTACCACATAGTCGATATATATGTCGAGAACAATCATACCTAAGATTTTGGCATGACCAGAGATTCTGTACTTCCATGCTCTTATGGCCTTCAGGTTCACTTCCACGCTCATAGTCAGTTGGTTTTCAAACATATCTGGTGGTGGACAGTTGAGGATAGAAAATAATGTCCTGAGTGATGTAGTCTTAAAAGCATCTGTTATCATGAACGCCATCATTCTCGTAATCCACTCCAACTGGGTTTGACGATTCCTTTTCAGTTTAATACGATTGATCCTAGCGGAGTAAAAAAAAATCCACTACGTTTCTAACTACTTGACCATCACTATTAACTCACACATACGTTTGCATTTCATAACATACACCCCTTCTCATATCATCATTTGGGTAGAGAATGGCAAAAGCCATAAAGAATATTAAATCGTTCAAAAGATTCAGCTGCTGTTGCTTTTGCTTTTTACTGTCTCTGCTTAAAGTGATAAACTTGTTTTTAAACACACTTATCTTCCAAACACATACACTCACACACATACATACCAGCACTCGCATTCATATTTATTCTCATACCCATGCATAATACTCTCACCAGCTCTTTTGAAAGGAATACAGATGTTTTGTATCTTTTTGCAATGACAACAACAATAACAACAGCAGCTGAAATGAAAACCATGAGGCAATTGCTTATTACAGTTTTAATAAGACTTGTTGTTGTTGTTGCTGTAAATAATGTTTAAGCTTCTTTAACGGTATCTCAAGAAATCCCTGCTTGACAAAAAAAAAAAGAAAAATAAGAAAAAAATAATGAAAGGAAAAAGGAAAAAAACAAACAAATTAAACAGAGAGGAAGAGAGAAAAATAAGAAAAAACATGTTGCTTTTGCTTTAATTTATAATAAAACAAGAGAAAAAAAAAAAAAGAATAGAGAGAGAGAGAGGGGGAGAGCGTAACGTACTACAATATTTCTTTACAATACCCTTACAAAAGTATAAGTATGTGTATGAGTGAATGTGCATGAGTAAGCATAAGTAGAAAAAGCAACAAAAAATAAAAACAAGAAGAATTTCTGACCCATGTCCTGTCAGTTGAAGAATAAGAAAAACATTAATCAACGCCACAAAATTTTCTTTTAAGATGTATTCGGTTAATTGGGAGTAATTTTTTCTTCTTTCTTTCTTTTTTTGTTTCTTTTCTCTTCACTCTCTCTCTCTATCTCTTTCTTTTCTATTGAAGTGTGGGTATGTGTGTGTGTGTTTTCTTTTATTTTGTGAAGGCTATTGTATGTATTGCTGTGTATTGTTTTGATTTGTGGAAGGAACTAAAAGAGGAAATAGTCGCCTGTTAAAGGCTTTGCAACTTTTAAAGTCCAAAGGAAATGCAGCAAGGGAGACTGTTTATAATTTGCTTTGTCATGGTTTTTATAAAGAAAGAAAATCATGAACAGGAAAATTGTTGTAGCAGTTATTCATCGACTATATACGGAATGTCTCTTACTTTTTCCATAGGAGATCTTTTCGAGATTTTTGAATCATTCTATGTTTGATACCCATGCATAAATTTTGGTATTGGTTTGGTATTTAACTTAAGCTGTGTCGCTTGCCTAACACGCTAGGATTACGATTTTCTCTCCGCTTAATATTACTGGCATCGTATTACTATCTACTCTTACATACAGCCATACATAATTGGTCATTACAACCCTTTTAGTCAGGATTACAACCTAGTTTCTCACAACACTTATGTTGTGTGTGTTTAAAATCGATTTCGAACAACAGAGTTTTGGGAAACTTTTTTTTTTGGGCAATTTTATTTACCCGAGAGCACCAGTAGTAATAGTGCAGACCTACCGCTGACCAACTTGGTCAGTACAGGAACTGCGTTCACCCGTGGCATCACAACGGGCCGCTATGCGTGCTTCAAGTGAGCTTTGTGATAGCAGAGCTACCACTCCGACCTAATCTAATCTAACCAGTAGTAATAATCAATTGGAGTCAAAGCACGTACTCTTATCGGCCAACCTCCTCTCTCAATAGGTTCACGGTATCGCGTGACATATGAAACCGTATGAAACCGTCTAATTTAAAACCACAAGACAATCAAGTCCACTTTTTTAATCCGGGAAAAAAAGGGTCAATAATCATCAAATGGTATCTTGGCTCCATTGATTAGAATGTAATCATATATGTACATCGCTGTTAAAGAACTACGACTAAATGAGCCTATGGCCAGCAAACCACAATAAAGAGTGTTTGTTTCTGGATTGATAGACAGCCCGTGAACAGTGTATGGCTACTGTTCACACTATGTTCTGTAATTCTGTGTGTGGATCCATAACTTGCAGGCTTAGTCGTTGAAATTATTTATTTTTGGCATTGTGACATGTCGCGAATATTTTTTTATACTCAAAAAATTTTACACTAACAAACTGAACTCCAAAAAAATCATCCACTAATATAGGGTCACTGGACTTCTATTAAATTCCTATAAATCTTGTGTTCTCTCCCAGCATTGCCTCCTTGTTTTCATCATTTCATGTACAACTGTTACTGCGATCAATGGCACACAGGCTATCTCAGCTTGGTAAAGGAAATATTAAAATGTCAGCTCAAATAACATTTCATACACCAGTCCCCCTTTTAACACCTGTTTTATGCGTCATTATTGATTATTCTTTTTAATATTTTTATTGGACAACATTAACCAAAAAAAGGGAATGCTCTAGCAATTCTTATTTAAATTTGGTAAATAGGCCTCTCAACTAAAAAGTGAAATTCGAAAAATATTCAAAGAACTTTTGCTTAAGCTCTGTGTAGACTTTTTTACATATTAAGGAGACATTAAGCAAACACTCTTAAAAATTTCTTGCAACTTGAAGAAATAGGCCCCCAATATAAAATAATTAAATTATCTTGCTTGACAAACTATTACCACAGAGCGGGAGAGCCTAATGACCCTGTTTTTCTAGTTCAAATCTTTCTCTCTATTGTTTTGTTTTCTTTCTTTTTTGCTATTCCTCTCATTCCTTCTATTTCTTTATGACCCGTTTAGTTGGTTAGACAAGAATGTTTTGAAGAAAAAAAAGGAGTACAAAAAACCCAGAGAAATAAAACTTGCCAACACAATGAAATTAAAAAAGGAAACGGAAATATGAATTGAAAACAATGGCCATGTTTAACATGGGAATACCTTTTTAATAATCACTTGGGCTTTTAAAACCATAAGAAGACGATGAAGAAGCAGAAGATGAAAACATGCCCCATGAAATCAAGATGATAAGCATGATGACTGGTTTGCTGATAACGCTGCTGATGATGATGATGAGTTCAGTTGAGTTGAGTTGAGCTAAGCTGGGCTGGTGAGGAGGCCTTTGATAATTGTTAGGGATTCAGTTTCAAATAATTGCTGATAAAACAATTACGAGGTCTTCGTTTAGCCTTTAGACGTTTCCTTTTATTTCCTTTTGGGGGCTCTCTTTTTTATGGGAAAAATGGGGAAAAAATTGCTTTAAAAAACTTGTGTCTTCTTTTCATTTGGAAAATGAATTTTTAAATTTAAAGAAATATTCCGGAAAATTTTTATTTCTCTTTCCTTAAAACTTACAATGAAATAAATAGGCCTGCAAAGGAAAATTTAAAATATTTCTTAAAAAGGTTATGGAATGCAAAAAGTTTCCCGGAAGTTTGTTGTTCGGAATCGACTTTAAACTGTAAGCCTTGACGCTCATGTACACAAAATTAACACACACAACATAGGTGATGTGAGAAGCTAGGTTGTAATCCTGACTAAAGGGTTATAATGATTAATCATGTATGTATGTATGGAATCCATTAAGAATTCATGTTCTAATCAAAAATATTAATCAGATGGTGAGATGTTCTGAATATGATCTCCATGATCAGTGATCACACGATTTAATTTCTGTATTCTCATGAAGGGATCGTAATTGCTAGTCCTGTGCGATAATCATATGAAAGACTAGGCATTCCACAAGATCACAAAAGTTACTAAACACCGATTAGCAGTATAAAACCACCCAGTAAATAGCAAAGAGTTTTGTGAAGGCCCTACTGCAGACTTTCCTGTAGCTTCAACCAGATTAAATGCGTATCTTCTAGCAAAAGCTCTGTGAGAAAAATAGAATTCCCAATGAAATGCTTCTCACAAAAATCTGTCGTTTAGGATCGACTTTAGTTGCCACCACTCGTGCATAAAATTAACACACACAACATGAGTGGTGTTACAAGCTATATCGTAAGCCCGTAGAAGGGTTCAAGTGAAGGCGCCGTAGTTTAGTAGGTAGTGTATTGGATTATTAGACGTAAGGCCCCGGGTCAAACCCCAGGTCAGACATTTCCGAAAAATATTCCTTCGGCAATTTCCTCTCAGCGGATTTCAGGCAAAAACTCTGCGAGTACAATAAAATTGCCATGTAAAGTTTCTCAAAAAATCTGTCATTTAGAGTCGACCTTAAGCTGTTGGGCCTGGCACTCATGTACACAATTAATACACACAACATAAGTGGTGTGAGAAACTAGGTCGTAATCCTAACTGAAGGGTTAAAATGACCAATTAAGTCAGTATGTAAGTGCAGAAGGATTGTGTGGTTGTCCTTTTTAGGGTATAAAACTATAGTTTACGGGTAACAGTGCAGTACAAAATTTTTCAACTTATTTAAAAAAAAAAAAAACAAAACATTTTATGCATATCGTTGAAATAGGCCTCTTATCTAAATATAAATATAAAAAATAAGTTTTCTTTAGTATTTCTGTTCTTTTTCCTATTATTGTGCTATTTTTCTAACCTCTACTGTATTTTTTTACCATTTATCCTTGCAGCTCTGTTTCAACATTTATTTACGGAAATATGATGACAATAATGCCCGAAAGGAGGAAAAAGAAAAATCGTGTGACAAAAATTCATAGCTGCACACACCTACACTCACAATGGGGTGTATAATCAAGCGGCTCTCTATCCCGCTCTGTCTCTATCTCTGACTAGTAATTAAAAGGGACACGGTTTTTGTTGAAAATTTTTTCTTTTGCCCAACAAAACATTATTGCTTGCAGTTTTACAAACTACATGAGAAACAGCAACGCAAAAGAGCAAAATAAAGACGCGGCGTAGAAAAAAAAAGGCCAAGGAAAAGTAAGTACCATTAAATATGAAAGAAAAAACCTAACAAAATGAACAATTATTCCCTTTGGTAAAAGGTAAATAGAAAGAGGGAGAGTGAGATAGGAAAAGAACATAAAAAACATTCAAAACAAATAGAAAAATAGTCGTGAGCAGTAGTAGAGCTTGTGTAGTAATTAAATGAAAAAAAAACCTGTTAAATATACTCTCCCTCTCTCTATCTCTCTATCTTTGTCTTACACACACATAAACAAACACGTAAGTTGTGTATGTAAATTGAATTTTAAAGAACAAGAAGTTTTATATTTTGTGCGAATGCGTGTATGTGTGTGAAAATAATGTTGAAAAGTGTAACAAGAAGCAGCATTTAACCTGCATTTTTTCAAACAAACTTTTGTGCGTTTAGCCTTAAAGGCACTGGAACAAAATAGCGATGACACCGTTAAAAACAATAACCTACTAAAAGAAAACAAAAACACATACACATACACATTCATGCACATGCACAAACATGGCGCGTGGATAGAAAGAGAAAACCAAATTTAAAGTGTAAGTGTGTGTGTGAGTGTAGAAACAACACAACGTAAGTTTTTCGTTATTTTTTGAGGTTTTTTAAGAAAAACAACAAACGGTTTTCTAAGTGTGTGAGAGAGAGAAAGAGTAACTTACAACATAGAAAACTCTCTTTTATCCATCTGTAGAGTATGCTATGTTATATTGTCTATAATAACAGCAGTATAGGTACATACGAGGGTGGTTAAAGAAAACTGCGATGTTTTAAATGAATAATGGCGGTTTTTGTTTAAACAAAACATTTTTATTTTCTAATATAATCTGCAGAAAACTCTCCCAACCCTCCTCCTTGTTTTCTCTTACTTGCTTAACTAATCATTACAATCCTTTAGTCAGGATTGCAATCTTGCTTCTCTCAGCACCCATGTTATGTGTGTTCAATTGATCAATGAGTGGCAGAACTTGCAGCCTACAAAGACGACTTCAAACGACTGATTTTTGAAAAAACTTTTCATGATTACAGTGCTCAATTTTATTCTCAGTTTTCTTTTTCATTTTCTTTTCAAATCTCATGGAAATCTGTTACCAATGGGGTTGTGGAACTCAAACTTAATTTTAATGGCCAAGACGTAATATCAAATAAAGGCTCGTAATAATCCATTAAGTAAGTTTAACTAGGACAATCAGCATACGTATGCCCTGTAACATGTTGGGGATTGTGAATTACCATTCGAATTATTCGAAATTGAAAAATTTCCGGCTTTAATGCAGGAAAACGAACGGCGAGTTTACTTACGTGTCGAACTCTTTAGCAGCTTGGCTGTCTGAATATAAAGTCCAACTTAAATTACAAATAAAGCCGGCTAATTATTCACAACACCTTAGATAAGCTAATAGGATGCTTAAGCAATAGGCTTTAAATCTGGTTTCTCGAATAAAGTTTTCCTTAACAATGAAACTGCTACGTCAATAAGCAAAATTGTCGCCTGTAGAGAGAACATAACTTGGAAATGATGATGGAAGATCATTGCATTACATTTTTGTAAGCAAATCAACTGCCCTGGTAACTGGTATCAGAAGCAAAGTTTCTGCTGTGTTTAACATACATACATACATATATAATTGGCCATTACAGCCCTTCAGTCAGGATTACGGCCTAGCTTCTCACACCATTCATGTTATATGTCTTAATTTTTATACTTGAGTGGCGGAACTTTTTCATATTTCGTTTTTATGTCTGGCCTGGGGCTCGAACCCAGACTTTACGTCTAATAGGCGAACACACTACCTTCAGACTATTTATTTATATTTAACATATCAGCCACTTATTAACCTACCCTCGCATGTAGCTTCTTAAATAAATATTATATTTTATGCATCCTTTTTTAACAAAAAAAAAAAAAAGGGATTTTCAGCAGGATTTTTTTTTCTCAGGATTCTTAGTACTTTTCCTAGAGAGTGTTTGATTAAGTTTTAATTTAAAATAAATATTTAAACAAATTTGTATTGCACATGCACTTGCTCTTGTGCTGCATAAAAGTATTGTAAAGTGTTATAAAGTGATTCAAGGAATTCAAAGAAAATTTAAAACATTTTCCGCATACTATTTGAGGATCTCTGGTTGAAAATTTTAATGAAAAAATAAAACAAAATTTTTTTTTGTTTAAATAATTTTAAAGCTTTGCAAATAAACCATAAACACAGTAAAATTTACTTGAAGTAAATAAACTGCCGTTCCGTTGTCATACGAACAGATGTCGATAAGTCAACAACAAATAGCTGCGGCAGCAACAATAACAACAACAAAGAGAAGAAAAACAAATTTAAAGCTTATCATACCTCAGACACGAACATGTCCTTATGTTATGCCACAGATTCCCATAAAAAAAAATATCACACAAGAAATTTAAGAAACAAACAAAATAAACGAGTCTCACAGAGAGAGAAAGAGAGGGTGGATAGCAGCAGCATGAAAATATTTTATTATGCACAGACAAACACTTTTTTAATTTTATTTACATTTTTCATTTCCATTTAAAATTTTAATTTTTTTTCTTTTCATTTATTATTTCTGTTACGCTTCATTTTTCTTGGCATTTAAGGAAGAAAGAAAAAGAAATAAAAATTTATTTCATAGAAAATTTCATCCTTAATTTTGGCTGCACGCATTAATGACAGGGTTAGCCATACTTTGGGTTTCAAGACTCTCATACATAGACCATGATGTCGATGAGGCTTTTATTTTCTTTTAAACGATACATGAGATCAAAAAGCGTTCTAAAGCGTTACAGAGCCTTACCTACATTACCTCCCTTTTGTTCATTCTCGCACATAAAAATCGGGCGATTTCTGAAGGAATTTTCAGAATATCCGTAGATAATTTAAATAGGTTCGAGGACATACTAAATATAGTCGGAAATTGTATTGCTGATGAACGTGCCAAAGCTAGTCACAGTGCTCTCAATCACTAACATGTAACAGAGTCATAGGTGTTCGAATTTCCCTAGTTAAACTGAGGTGTTCGTACGTTTGATTTACAGGCCAACATAACTTATTTACTACCATTACGGCCTATGCAGAATTGCGAGATTCTAACATACTTATGGACTCAACTGGCAATTACAGCTCTTTAGTTAGGGTTACAGCCTAGCTTCTACCAACATGTTTACTTTGCCCCAAAAGAAGCGTACTTAACATCGACTCCTAATGATAGATTTGAGAACTTTTTTCATGGTAATTATTTACTCTCAGAGCTTTTACCCGACAACTGCTGAGAGGGTTTTCTAGATGTCAGAGTGAACGGTTGAGCTGTCGTCGAACAAGCCCCCACACATTCGTAATGCTTTCATTCTCTTCCTTAAAAGTTGTCAATTTCTTGCTAGCCACTAGCCACGTTTTTATTATTTTGCCGCGTTTATCAGTTCTTAAACGATCCGTGTTCCTAAATGGCATATCTTTCACTACATTAAAGGCACTTCAGATAAAAGATATTTAACAGCTGACTCAACCTTGCCAGACCGGCAGTGGTGAAACCACTAAACGGATAATTCAATGTAAACACACAGGAAAACACTGTAAATACACACACACACATGCACAGGGAAAGATAGAGACGGAGAGCGACCATTACCAAAACAACAGACAAAAAATTATTTTCAAGTCAACGCACGTATTTTGTTTATATTCACATACACAGCCACACGCAGAACATGATTAATGACCGAATGCATGAATGAAAAACTGTGTGTGATTGAGTGAGCGCGAAAGGAAGTGTATAGGTGTGAGTGAAGAAGAGAAAGCATACGCATACTTTACTTAATAATAATAACAATAACACACACATATACACACACACCCGCACTCATTATCAAAACACAAACAAACGAATGGTGTTTTAAAATTAAAAATAAAAAGAAAGCACAAGTAAGAGAGAGAGAGATAGAGAGATAATGATGACGGTTCGGGTAATAATACGGTTTTGTTGTCAATTTTGATAAATTTGTAATACAAGCTGAATTGTTTGCTTGTTTCAATGCTTTTTTTCACCCCGTAATTTATTTTGGGGTTTCTTGTAATCTTTTTGTTTTTGTTTTCTGTGTTCAGAAGAAAACCTTTTTAATTTTCGGGCGATTATAACACGACTATCTTACAGCTGAGACTCCGTATTTTCGAAATTAATTTCTTTAAGAGAGACTTTCTGAATACAGCGCGGTGTTATAAATTTTATTTTTTAATGGGCCTGCAAGGTAAACAATTCTTCTTAAGGTCAGCGGGTCCAACAGCAAATAAGCAGGCAAACTTTCTAGTCTAAATAAAGTTAAAGAAGAAGAAACTAAGAAATTATAATGCAAAGAGTTTAAAAGGGACCGCGTCTAAAATTCTACGAACTGAAGTCTAAATCAGCCTCACATCACTGTAGTCTGAAAGGAATAAACGCTTCAATCAACTTGGAGTAAATGTCTCCCCGATAAAGTTTCCAGAAATTGCAGGATAATACTAGTAGCAGCAATTAGAGAGAAATTAGTGTGCAAACACGAAACATACTGGCCATCGTACTATATGAAAGACTTCCAAGTAAGTAAAAAAAACTGATTTCCCGCTAAATTAAAGCTAAGTAAGTCAGGCAATGGGTGGTTGGTAGATTTGGATTGGTTTAGTAAGCTTCTTGACTTGTTATGTGCAATTAATATGCAACGTCCTAGTGCTGCCACAAAATTCATTAAAACTCTTGATTTCAGGTATTGTATGATCCATGCTGTACGCATAATTATAGAAGATGTATCATTAGAATGGCGTACTCTTTTGTAATTGCTGTTCAACGCAAGGTTTCTATAATGCCAGATTAATTGCAATACGGAAAGCGTGGATATTGAAGAGAGTATCAGATTAATCCTACATTGTACAGTTGAGCGACAGCTTCAGTCAGTCTTCTTTTACAGAAACGGAAGTGAAATGGGAACGCTTTCAATCACCTTAACTATGCATTTTCTTCTTGAGTGAAAGAGAAAATATTTAAAGTCCTTAAAGCCAACATCGAATGTTTGAATTACGTAGATATATTTATCTACGTACATAACATATGTAATTCGTTACTACAGCCCTTCAGTCGGGATTATGACGTAGCTTGTCACATCACATGTATTGTGTGTGTTAATTTTATTTATAAGTAGAGGAACCTAAACTTTATAGTCGTCTCTAAATGTAGATGAAACTCTTTACGGCAATTTTTCATTTACTCTCAGAGTTTTTACCAGAAATCTGCTGAGAGGAAGTCGCCAAAGAAATATTTTTCGTATTACCTTTTGCTTTTGATCCGCGACTTCAAGTTTTATAAACAACAACGATATTTATCTACTCTTAGTCATAGATGGGCACTTTGCAGTACCAGTAAAATTTCAGTAAAAATTGATTTTTACTGATTACTGAAAAAAATTTCAGTATTCAGTAAAATTTTACTGTTAATGCAATCTAAATTTGAATGAAATTTAAATAAAATTTAAATGAAAAAAAGTAAAATTTTACTGTTAATACAATCTAAATTTAAATGACATTTAAATGAAATTTAAATGAAATTTAGATTGCATTACCAGTAAAATTTTACTGAATACTGAAATTTTTTTCAGTAATCAGTAAAAATTGATTTTTACTGAAATTTTACTGGTACTGCAAAGTGCCCATCTATGCTCTTAGTTAACTTAATTGTGAGATACTATAATCACAATCTAGTCTCTCACACCACTCATGCTGTGTGCAATGTAAATAGTGTATCGACTTATTAGCTGTAAGCCAGGGATTGAAAACCTTGCTGAGACACAAAACAAAATATGAAAAATAATAAAAAATGTTTGTGGCATCTTCCTCAGCAGTCTTGCGGCAAAAATTCTTAGAAAAACTAAAATTGCCATGAAAAGTTTCTCAAAAATCTGTCACTCGAAGTGAGCTTTAAACTATACGTCCCATCACTCTTATATAAAATTAATGCACACAATATGGGTGATGTAAGAAGCTACGTCATAGTCGTCACTGTAGGATTGTAACTACCAACGAAGTAAATAAGGAGAGTAGCTTGAGGGCAGTTACTACCCACGTGATGTTGTCATATTAGATTAGACAGTCAGTAATACGTCCATAGATTATTGGAAGAGTTTTTCTTATATTCCAAGCCATTTATGCAGAGATTTTTGTTCTTCCCATTTAAGGAAATCCATGTTCATTCCATTTCTTCTTCAATTTATAACTCTTTTCCAAACAATTATCCTCATAAAATGAAGGAAAAATTTCAAGCATTTCAAAGTGTATTTAAAACTTTTCATATTTAAAGGAAAATATTTTTCAAAGAAAACAATAAAATTATTTGGTTTGACTTGGTTTGACATATCTAGCACGTGTATGCCAATGCAATATACAACAAATAAACAGAGCCATAGTGCTTATACGCATATATTCTAATGCATTCGAACATATATTCAAGGAAGTCTCTCTCTCTCTTTATCTCTCTTTGCATTATTGTTTGTAATACATCTACGCGTAGTTGTCATATAATAACATCAGCAAACAGCAAAAACTGTCTGCTTAAATGCAATGTGTTTTACAGTGTTTTTTTTCGCTTGCTTTAGAATGTTTTTTTCTTTATTATCACTCATACTAGTGCACATGGTTACTTAGCAGTTTTACAGCATACTTATGGGGTGTATGTCATAGAATAGAGAATACTCTACAGAAATAAAACAACAACAGAACAGAACAGAACAGATAAAACAGTAATACGACAACTGTTAGTATAACAGAGAAAAGGTCACTAGCCTTGATAAAAACAGCAATAAAACTATAGGCAAAGTAAGTGCATAGGAGTGGGTGGGTGTGCTGCCAATACTACTTTAACGATAAAATGCAAAAAAGAAAACTAAAATATGAAAAATAATAATAAAAATACTTACAGAGATACTCAATTTATCACAATTGCTTTCAATTTAATAATAAAAACATAAGAAACAACAACAAAAATACAAAAATACTACGTCTCTCACACTCATTCTCTCTCTCGCTCATCACACTAATTTTACAACTGTTATGCTGCTCTCTTGCAAACATACACGAGAAAAATGGAGAAAAATAAACAGAATCTGTGGGAAAATAAAGGAAAACATGAGATGAACAAGAGAAAAGCTTTATATTTTGGAGGAAAATGAACCTTTCTTTGCAAACAGAGAGAGAGAGAGAGCGAATTTTAAATGAATTTCTAAACATCATTGCACTCACTTTAATTTAATTTAAAATTAAAAACCTGGATGGCTGTTGAATGCTCTTGTTTTGCTTACAATCCCATTGAATTTTTCTAACAGGAAACCTTTTTTGCTAGATTTTGTTTTTGTTTTCTTTGTTTTTTCCGAGAGCGAGAGAGTGTTCAAAATTTCTTCCTTAAAAGAGTTCATTTTGCTTTTGAAATTTCCTTGTTTTCTGATGATTTTTCACACACAAAAGCTTTACATTTTAAAAACCGAGAGCATAAATATCAGAGAGAGAGAGAGAGTGACGGAGAGAGCGTGAGTCTAACATCGGCAAGTACTACTGTGCCGAATGTTACGCCTTGTCATTCATTTAATAAGAGATAATTGAGTAAAATTATTACAAAACAAATCCTAACTTGTCTGTGCACTTTCACTAACACACGAATGCGAAATACTAAACGTGCATTTATGTATGTGTATTGGAGTATGCGTGTTTATAACATTATGTAGCTGTTGTTGTTGGTTTTTCTTTTGTGTTTATGTTGAGGGAGTTCACAGCATCTTTGCAAATTTCCTAAAATTCATTTAGTTGCAGTTAACGAACGCGACAAGTCTTTATTAACGCAAATAAACGCAAGAAAATTATTTAAAAAAAATAAAAAAAAAAATATTGAAACTTTGCTTTACAGTTATTAAATAATAAAATTGAAATAAAACAAAAAACTTTTTTTGAATTAAAAAATAATTAAATAAAAAATCTTTAAAAATTAAAAACATTTTTTTGCATACAAAAAAAGTAAGAAAAATAAGAAGAAAAAAAAACTTAACATGTGTACTTTTATCTTAACGTAACGGTATAGTAAAGTCATAACAGCAGCAGCAACAACAGCGAAAACAACAACCACATAAACTAGCATTAACACATAAATAATGATGCACATCTTGCTTTTATCTCCATAAATATTCTTTTTTCTCTCGTTCTCTCTCTCTGGCTTTCTAACTGTATTTTTTTCCTATTGCTGGTGATGCTTAATTTTTATGAAAAACCGCATTCATATTAAAAAAAAAACCAAAAAAAACTAGAAAAAACTTGCCTCCCTATGGCTGCTCACATATATTTAACACTTAAACATTCACTCTCTAACTGTGCACATTAAAAGCATTTGAAAGTGTATGTGTATGTGTGTGCATACGTTCGCTTTAAATAGTGTGTTAAAAAAAATATGCTAAAGACTTAATTTTTATTTCTAAAATACGTGTTGTATGTGTGGTTGTATGTACATATATTTGTATACGGTTGTTGTAATTGTGTGTAGTGCATGTAAAGCCAGCCATTGCATTGCATGTAGAGATGGGACAAGGGTAAATACCCAAATGGTAAATTGGGTATTTAAAGGTAAATACCCAGGTATTTACCCAAGCACCCGTTTATTTACCCAAAATGTGGGTATAAATCAAATTAAAGTAAAATTTAAATAAATTAAAAGAATTTAGTTTTTTATTATGAATTAACTTCTTAATAACAAACGAAATAATTCATAAATTTAGTCATAATCTCTGTCGCTGTCCGTATCTGATAAAAACTCACATCGAGTAGAGTACGTGATTCCTGTTGAAGTTGAAGGGATATCGCCTTGAGTACATTCTAGTGAAGAATTTATGTTATTTTCAAATTGAGTGGAGTGCGTGCTTTCTGCTGAAGGTGATAAACTATTTTTAAAAAGCAAGTCCCAGTTGCACGATACATATGTTATTTTTCCTGCTTTTTGGGTTGTTAAACGGTTCCCTTTTTTTGAGTGAATGAAGCTGTGGGTGCTAAAGGAACGTTCAGTAGCAGCTGAAGTACAGGGGGCTGTTAAAATCCGAACAGCTAATTTGCTTAATTGCGTACTTCCACCAATTTCTTTCCACCAAGTTAATGGAGAAATGTCATCCAAACAGTTCCAGGCAAAAGATTTTGCATAAGAACCGTTTTTGGCCTTGTAATTGGCAAATTGGCCCGTGTTGGCAGACTTTTGACAAATACAGTTTCTGGTTTTGCTATGAGAAAGTTTACAACACTTTCATTACGAATGTTACTCTATCCATCACATTGAATATGTAAAAAATTTTCTGCTTTTAGTTGTAAAGTAATGTCCATACTCATCTCGTTATAAATTTTATCCAAATATGTAGATGAAATTGGTTTTCTGGTTGGAGGCTTGAAATGTGGATTAAGGTCCTTAAGAAGCCCTCCATAATGGATGCTCCACCATAGCCAAAGGAGCGCCGGTTACATATAGCCTTAGCTAAGTTATATTGTGCTGAGTTTTAATGAAGATGCATATGTAAATCAGATAAAGGCGGATAATCATTTGCTGTCTGTATCTTTTTTATTGCCACATTGGTTGCAAGCATCTCTTGAACTCGGTGCTTTATTAATAGTGGACACTTGATACACGTTATTAAATGTTTTCCCATTTTATTTGTATCGCTTTTTCCAATGTGAGCATGAAACTTCAGTGCTACTTCCGCTTTTATGAAAATGTTTCCACGCTGATTAGCGGTTCTTATTAAGAAGTATTGGTGTTGAAATGTATAAACAACATAAACATGTTCAAAATAAATTCCAAAATGTCCACATTTCTGTTACGCTACGTAAAACGAGTATTCGTTATTCAAATAAGTATTTACCCGAAATTAGGTAAATACCCGGGTATGAAAGTGGGTATAAATGGGTAAATACCCAGCGTTGGGTAAATACCCAGGTGTAAACCCATCTCTAATTGCATGTGCATTGCCAACCGGAAGTTGTTGCGGAAATTGAAAATATGTGCGAGCATTACATGGAATTTTAAGTGTAACTGTGCTGTAGTATTTCTACTGTTCTTTTTTTTAACACGTTTAATGTACTTTAATTACAACAAGAAATCAAATGAACAAATTTAATTGAGTTATGCTGTGTGTTAACACATTCGAAAAGGTAAATACAAGAATATTTTAAACATTTTTGTAATTTTTATAAAAAAAAAAGAGAAATTTAAGCAATTCTATAAAATATTTTTTTTTCTAATTATATACCAGATCTTTTATAATTTTTAAATCAATAATTTTTTATATAAGGATTATTTCGATTCAATTCTTTCTTCTGTAATAAATCTTTTTTATAATTTATCTTAAAAAAGTTTTTCAGAATCCTTGCCATTAATACTTCCTTTAATAATTCCTAGAAGAAATAAAAAAGAATTTTTTTGTTGTCAACTTTCTATTTAAAAGAACATTAAACACACATTTTGAATAGAAACAAATCATTAATTAACTAATATATAGTGCCAGCCTTATACTCAGAAATGAATTTGAAGGACATAATAAACTGAAATCAATTGATCTTGGGAAAGTTCAGTTATAATTGTAATATTAACTGCATTAACGAACACTGTACTTTGTTTCAAAGGCGACATTGCAACCTTCACTTTATTAGAAGACAATATTAAATTCACAATATTTTTCAACACAATTCTTAAGCCAGGATTTAGCTCCTCACACCACCCATGTTGTATGGGTTAACAGGTCGAAATATTGATTCTGGCTTCTACTGTCAAGTTCTCTCGTGAGATAATCCTGCAGAAATTGAGAGAGCTTGAACAAGTTTTGATGCATCCAGCTTGTTTCGATTTCTGCTGAAATCTCTTAATGGTTTAAGGTGCCCTTATAATGCCTGAAATAATTGTAAATCGATTTTATGCATTCGAGTACAGTTCATGATCCCGTATCCGCGGATATAATTGGGAAAACCTCCCAATTTCTGTAAAAACAAGCATACTTAATTGGCATTACAACCCTTCAGTCAGAATAACGTCCTAGTTTCTATCACCACTTATGTTGAGTGTGTTAATTTTATACATAAGTGGCAGGACGTACAGTTTAAAGTCAAAGCCGAACGAAAGATTTTCTTGAGAAACTTTTCGTGGCAAATTTATTTTACGCTCCGAGTTTTTGTCAGAAATCTGTTGACTGAGGAAGCCGACGAAGAAATATTTTTTCATACATATTTCGTTTTGATGTCTGACCTCACGTCTAATAAGCCAACACACTACCTACTATATTACGGCGAATTCAAATTTCTGTAAATAAGTCAACTTTAAATACCTCATCGTTTCCATAGTAAGTCATTTTTATTATCTAGTTGTTGACGTTAACGTATAAGTATTATTGATCATTATAACCTTTTTAGACAGGATTACAACCTGGCTTCTTATGGCACTCACGTTTTGGGCTTTAATTGCATCCACGAGTGGCAAGACCTATTGTGTTTAATATCGACTCCGACCGACAGATTTTTGAGGAACTTCTCAATGCAAAATTATTTTTTCTTAGAGGTTTTACTAGAAGTCCGCGAGGAAATATTTTCTTCATATTTCGTTTTGCTCGAGATGTCTGAGCAGGAGTTTTGAATCATGAATTACTTGACTACGACAACGTTCAAAAAGTTTATCCCAGAAATGAAGGGTAGTTCTCTTTATTTTTGAAACGTGGCTGTAAGGAGTAAAAGTCTGCCATGAAGAATTTTCATAATTTGTTATTATTGCTCTTGCTTGGTTTCAGTTTCATAAAACAAGTTTTATAGTTTAACCAGTAATTGGCGAGTTGTAGCAGATTCTAGAAAGATAGGGTTGCCATTTATTGCTGCCTAAAGACAAGTGGATCTATGAAAATGCTTTAAATTGTTGTATTGGATGTAGAAGTGAAAAACTGTGATCAAAGATCGCCTTGCATTAACCTCTTATGATACGTATTGTTGATGCTATCCTCTCTGGCAGTAAGAGGACCTCTGCCGGTATTATTTGTAGGGGTAGGAGGTGAACATTGTAAATTTTTTATTAAGGAATTATTGTGATCTTATTTTAGTACAGCATCCAGTGCCGTAGCTTAGAAACTGCATTTCTTACTGAGTTTGGTTGGTTGAATGGTGGGTTTACGTCGAAGAAAGTTAACAAAAAAGCATGATTTTTTCGCCAATTCTTTTGAAATTATAAGTCGAACAATATTTACATAAATTACAAGCAAAAGAATCCGAAAAAAAGAAAAAAAAATACGGAAAAAATCTATTGAAACGCTTGTCATAGAAAAATGAATTGATTTCCTTCAACAACTAACCAACAATGAATACAGAATACTTGGGAATAAAAAAAGGGACAGAAAGAAAGAAAGAAAAACAATAAAATACAACGACGATATTAAAAGTTTATTTAAATAAACTTTGAATCGAATCCGAACTAACAAAGGCCGCTAAATACAAAGAAACAGAGAGAGAGAGAGAGCGAGGCAATAAAAAAATGACAGACAGACAGTTTGATAGACATTTAAACAGAAAACAGTGATGGAGGAGAGCGGAGCTGGTGAAACACAAACACATAAACGTTAAACAAATGTTGCTTCAATGGCAATAACAATTGGAGAGAATAACGAAAAAGAAGAAGAATAAAAATAATGACGGCTATAAAAATATCACAGGCAATTGAAGGACCTTTTCACAATACAATACAATACAATGTTGTTGTTGTAATAGTATACGTAATAAAAAAAATAAATAAAAAAAATTAAAAACTTCAAATTCAATTCAATAACAACAACAATTTGTAAGAAAACAACAAAACAGGACAAAATATTTTATATTGAATACCTTCAATACGATTATAAAAAGAGAGAGAGAGAGAAGGATAAACATCAACAAGTGCTGCTGTTGTTGGGTAAAGAGAAAAAATAAAATTTATTACTGTATTTAAATACACAACAACAATAACAATAACAACTAGGGAATTCAATATTTTAAAATTGTTTCCCCAAAAAACGGAGTACAACCAGCCAGCCAGTTTAATAATCATAAATTTTGATTTTCTTTACTAACTTACTCACTCACTTTTTATCTCTCTCTCTCTCTGTGTCTGTTTGTGTGTGTTTTTTTAGCTTTAAATTCCCTTTACAGTTACGTGTTGTTTTTTTTTTGTTTCAATATGAAGACAATATGGTTTCATAGCAAAGAAAACTGTCAGAGTATGTGTGTATTCAACTCATACCACCATCAGTTATTTAGAAACTCAACTAAAAATTACTAGAAGAGTGTGGTAGCACAGAGGGACTCAACCACTAGCAATTGTACACAACAATGTATGCATGATTGTAATCGTATGTGTGTGTGTGTGTGAGAGTAAATATTTCAATTTTTTATTTATTGCGGAGTTTTTTTTCTTTTTTTCTGTTGCGACTCTATTTCTGTTACTTTTCTACTCCTTTGAGTCGATTTCCTATGCACACAACCCGTATATCAATACAGTTTGTTATTGAATCGATGGCATTCGATATTTTAAAATCCCTTTGGTATCGATGTTATTAAAATCAATCTATTTAAACAAGGAGAAACCAGAAAAAACAAAATTAGAAAAATATCCTAGAAATACGGAAATATGATGAGCGGGTTTTTAGGAAAAGAAATTTAAAGAAACTTTGTACAAATTTAAAGGCAAAAGGTGGCATTGTTTGTTCATATTTGTTTTGATTTTCAAAAAAATTCCCAAGATTCACAGGCCCTCCCATCCCAGAGAGGATACTATCAACAACTAACGTCATAAGGAAGGTTAAGCAATGTGATCACCGTACAGCAAATATAACAAGGCAGACAGCCTTGCTTTAGACAACAAGAGATGGCAAGGCAGTCTAGATGGCCGTAGTCTAGTAGATAGTGTGTTGGCTTATTAGACGTGACGCCACGGTTTAAAACCTAGCACAGGCATCTCGATCAACTTGAAAATTGAAAAATATTTCTCCGGAGACTTCATCTGTACAGTCTTCTGGCCAAAAATTCTGCGAGTAAAATATAAAATTGCCATGAAAAGTTTCTCAAAGACTCTGTCCTTCAGAATCAACTTTATACTGTAGGTCCCCGGCACCCATGTGTAAAAATTAACACACGCAACATAAGTGATGTGTGAAGCTAGGTCGTGGTCCTGACTAAAGGGTTGTAATGACCAATTGTGTGCGTGCATATGTCTCTAAAGAAACCATTCTCCTCTATTTAGAGCTTTATGGCAATATGATAACCGAATTTTTAAGTCTACAATTGAAGACTAGGAATTGAATGGTATTTGCTTTCAACAAGATTATGACACAATTCAATTACGCGACTAATTGTGTCTTCATTGCATGAAAAATTTCAAGCAACAGTAATTTCATATGTTGGTGACGTCACTTGCCCCCCAAGATCATGCGTCTTGTTGTTATCAGACGGTTTTCTAAGAGGCTATGTTAAAGACTGTGTCTACGTGGTAATTCTTTAATGTCGGAGCCTTTGAAAACCAATCTAGGCCAGGATATTGGAGCGATACTGTCCGAATTTGGCAAAAATATGGTTGAAAACTACGGGAAAATAATGTACTACAACAGCAACCTTTTCATAAGCGGTCATTTACATGCCCTGGTATTTTATAGACAATGGCAAGATCGCAAGCATTATAATGAAATAAAAGTTTTCATCGAAATCATTGCTTTTTTGCTTGCCTTGTATCACAAAAACTGAAAACTTTATTTAAAGCAACACAAAACTATTTAAAAATGTTGAAATTCTTCCTTCCTTTTTGCTGGAATTTGCTTTTGTTTCCTGAAAATAGTCTCCCAGTTTTTGTATTATTTTTCTAATTTAAAGAAGAGGAATGAAAATCATTCTCTAAAACAATTTCTTTCATTTCAATATTAAAAGAATATTCCTTTGGTTTTGATGAGTTTCAGTGGAGTTCACAAAGCAAAAGAACAATAAAAAGAAGAAGGCAGACAAAAAAAAACAAATATTATCAGGGTTGCATAGTGTTAATCCAACATGAATATTTAAGTGACTGTTTAAATATTTATGAAAAGACAAGAATACAAAACAATAAAATGTTTATACAACTACGGCAACAACAAAATGAACTGAACTGAATTACTAAAAATGAAAATAAAAATAAAAATAAAATGTTTATGCATGAAATACAAAATAAAAAATAATAATAAAGAATATTAAAAAACACTCTCTACGTCAGTCTACACTCATACACATACACACACTCGCACACACGAATGCACCATAATGAGAGAAAACAACAGATAAAGCTTACAATGCATACACACATATACAACAACATACCTACACACATGAAGTGTCACTGATTATGGCAAATGTATGCTAATTCACGCACTTAAGTGCTCTTGTGCTCTTTGTAGCAACAACAACAACAACAGCAGCAGCAACTAAAATGAAATGAAAAAATCAGCTTTTTTTTCTCCCTTTTTTCGCTGGTATTTTGTTACAACTTTTTGACCTTTTCTCCCCCCAGCTTTAATAGTGTTGTAACACTAACAAAAAAAAAGAATAACGGAAAACTCCTTTTTGATACACTCTTCTCCTGCTCTCCCTTTCTCTATCTCTCTCTCTCTCTGTAGCTTAAAGGACTACAGTGTGGTGAATATTGATTAGACAGGTGTGTGTGTTTATTTAAATGGGGAGGTAGTATTACGGTAAATTGTTTGTTGGTATTTTTGCTATTGTTGTTTTATTTGTAAAACAGATATTGATGTTTTTGTTTTGATACCGTAACAAAACAAAAAAAAATAATAAAAATAAATAAGAGAGAAAATAAAAACACAATCAAATAAAAGCATAACGAACACACTGTGAAATTGATACAATAAATGTGCATAAAAATTACTTCTGAGAAATACTCTCGAGAAAATCGAGTTAGTAAATCAAAAAAATAATCAATCGAAGCCCAGCTGTCTCCCTTGATAAGGGAATTAAGCCTGTAAAACTTAACAAAGAAAATAAAATTTGTTTTAATTCGATACACTATATATTCGTTGTTCAATTGATACGATAACATTTTTAAAGTCAAAACTGTTTGTCGATATTCTTAAAATATTTATTAACTGCTCCGAGCTAATTTTAATAAAAAAAAAAATTCTTTTAATACAACATTTTCGATACAAACCTTTAAATAGAATATTTTCGATAACAATTTTAATAATGCAATAATTTTGACAACCTTTTTTCAATAAATAAAAATAACTTTATAACAATGGAATTTATTTAATTTTTGATATCAAATATATATAAAAATTTTAATAGCAATTTCAACATTTTTTGTAATCGATTTTTCTTCCAATGAATTGTCGATAATAAAAGTTTTTAAACTAAAAACTAATTTGGTAATAGAAAAGTTTCGATAACACATTTTTTTATACAAAAAGTTCGATAATATTATATCTATAATTATGTTATCGAATAATATAATATAGGGATAGATCGACAACATAATTATCTACATAATATTATTCGATAATATAATAACCGATAATATATTATTGATAATATATTATATATTACATCATCGGTAATTATCGAATATTTTATGTCGATAATTATGGTATTGAATAATATTATATCGCCAATTATTGTATATTATCTAATTAATTGTATTATCGATAAATTATATAGGTAATTATATTATCGAATAATATTATATCGATAATTATGGTATCAAATAATATTATATCGATGATTATGGTATCGAATAATATTATATTGCCAATTATAATGTCGAATAATTATATATCGATAATTATATTATCGAATTATCAATAATTATGTTATCGAATTATCGATAAGTATATTATCGAATAATCAATATTTATGTTATCGAACTATCGATAAATTTTTTAATACAAATGTAAAATTTTTTATGAAAAAATCTGTTAGAGAAACCGTTTCGATAACAAAAAAAAGTTTAAATAATATTTTTTTAAAAAAAGACTTTCGACAACAAAAAGAAACTTTAATTTGATTAAAAACATTTTCGATAAAACTTTTCTGCTCGGAAAACTTTTCTATAAAAAGTCTTTTACAGAAAATTTGAAAGTTACACTTGCTTTGGGTTAGTAATAAAAAGTGGTCAGATATTAAAGCAAGAACGTAACGTTTCTAATTATATTGGAGTAAGCTCCATATTTTGTTCCCAAAATTAAATCTGGAACTTCACATAGCTTACAACGATATGAAGGCTGATTGTTTACTCATTTAAATATTTCATATTATAACGTTTCTTTATTCACAAAATACTTACAAAAGATATCTGCAACAATAGAAAAAGAAAGGAAAGAGTCACATAAATTCCAAGTATTTGCGGCCACCATCGCGACCAACATCTACTTAGAATTTGTCAACCAATTGCATCTACAAAATAAGCAACGGCAACCATCGCTGCCACGAAGCTTATAATGCACTTGCAATTGGTTGTGCGACCACTCTCACCAACCTGCAACAATAGAAAAGACTGATTCCGTTGATTGCACTGCTTTTATACCCTTTTCAATATGGGCTTTTCCTAATATTAATCACAGCAAGCGCTGCCATTTCAAATCCAGTTTCAAATTCAACGAAACAGTATTCCTCTATTGCAGCGTTGTATTAAACTACTTACATGGTTGTATTTTAAGAAAGTTACACATGCTAGTGACGTACAATCTAATAGTAATCGGTATAATAATAATATTTTACTAATATAAAAATATGCTACGCTACAGTCTCCCCCTTTGACGTACGGGACCTCGGCTGGAGCAGTACGTCAACATCTTACACGGCTTCATCGGCTAGGCTTTACTACTTGGCATCATCTGTTTGCTGCTTTCTCAGACGGCCTCTTCTCTTCATAGGATGAACAATTTGTTTAACATCAGGTTTGACATCGTCTAAAGGAGGTAGTTCTCGTTGATCCTCCCCCTGGTGTAAAACCTCCGTAAGTACACAACCGCTAGCGTCCGTCCCAATGATATATGGCATATTATCACTAGCTTGTACAAATACAGGTGGGGAAGCAATTGGCTGATGTTCACCGTTGTTAATTCTGTGGACAGCGTACGGCGAAGGTCTTCCCAGGCTACCAAACACAGTTTTATGACCAGACAAAATCTCGTCCAAATGTTGTTTTTGCTCATCACCTAGTTGTGCACCATACGTGGGTTTCAATATGTTGAAATCAAACGCATATAATGGGGTGAAAATCGATTCGTCGTCATCGTTTTGTGGTCTATATACCACACCAGTAAAAATACCTCTGTCTTTAGCCCTTTCAGGAGTCACCATATCGGGTGGAATTGCGTCCTTAAAGATTGCCTGGATTGAGTGAGGTGAGTAATCGCTCTCCCTTTTGTAGTCAGGATCGTACGGCTCAAAATCCGGGATATTATTTTTACGTACCCTCTTCGGAGTAATCTGCAAGGGTTCTACCATATTCTGATTCGTAGCACGCTTGCTGGATGTTTCAGTCACTTTTATAGTCTCCACAAGATTCAGATCCAACGGCCGGGATTCACTAAAATCAAAATGTTGAGTAGGACTGCTCTCAAAGTACCAGTAACGTTGGCCCATATTCAGAACTATACCAGCTTCCTCCATGAAATCAGAACCAATTAACGTACGGTTGCTTTTATCCTCAGGAAAAATTAAAAATTTAATGTCGAGACATCTGCCGCCGATTGTGATGCTGCATTTGGTAGTCAAACACTCTCTTTCACAGGAAGTGCCATCCGCGAGAGTCACCGTGCACAATATGGAATCATATTCGCAGCCTTTGAAATCCATTATTCTTTTCAAGTTCGAACTGGCTACACTCGTCTTCGCACCTGAATCGAAGTATGCTTGCCCTGGAACACCAAACAGCTCTACGTTTACGACTGGTATTTTCCGTCCAATGCACAGTCCCAAAGAATTAAAGCTCACACTCACTGGTGAACTACCATTAATCTTCTTGCTGCAATTCGGACAGTTCGCTCTCACCACGCCTGGAGCATTGCATCCATAACATGCAAACTTCGGTTTGAGCACTGCAGGATCACTTCTGACCTGCTTAGTATTCGATTCTTGCTTCTTGAAGCAAGTTTCCATCGTATGCCCCTTCTTCCGACAAAAAGAGCACCGCTTAGGACCGCCTTCAGGACCACTGGTAATCCTCACAACATCAGTGTTCACTGCACCGCGTTCGCTAAGAACCTGTTCCGCTTCTCGCGCGTCTTTTAGTAACTCGTCGAAAGTGCTGACCTTATGGAGAAATAGTCGCTCTCTCATCTGCGAATGGAGCAATCCAAATACCATGTCCATCTGGTCAGACTCCGACGGGCAATTCGTTAATTGTGCAAATAACGCACGTTTCCTCCGAATAAACGAATCAGTAGGTTCGTTCTTTTGTTGCTTCGTCTCGTTTATCTCCATATATAAACGCCATGCGGGTTTCGGAGGTGAAAATGATTCACGTAGAATCCGTATCACATCGTCGAATCTCGTCACGTTTGCCTTCACGCCACGCCACCATTCCGCCGCATCACCCTCCAAAAGCATCGGCATACCGTTGACTGCGTCTGCATCCGGTATTTTCTCCACTGTCTTAAATGTAGTGATGGCAGAAATAAATTCTTCCACTTTTGATGGGTTCCGTTCACCACCATAACGTGCTGCACAACTGCTAAAAGATCCGCATCTTTCACTCGTTTTACCCACAGCACTCAAAAGTTCTTGAAATTGTTCAGTTGATAGCGTCACCATCCTGCCTGCAACACGCTGACTTCTTCTCAGATTTGAAATAGGCTCCACTTTTTCAATTTTCAAAATATATGGGCGTTGTCCTTGCCTCTAAGTTGGGCGCCAATTATAACGTTTCTTTATTCACAAAATACTTACAAAAGATATCTGCAACAATAGAAAAAGAAAGGAAAGAGTCACATAAATTCCAAGTATTTGCGGCCACCATCGCGACCAACATCTACTTAGAATTTGTCAACCAATTGCATCTACAAAATAAGCAACGGCAACCATCGCTGCCACGAAGCTTATAATGCACTTGCAATTGGTTGTGCGACCACTCTCACCAACCTGCAACAATAGAAAAGACTGATTCCGTTGATTGCACTGCTTTTATACCCTTTTCAATATGGGCTTTTCCTAATATTAATCACAGCAAGCGCTGCCATTTCAAATCCAGTTTCAAATTCAACGAAACAGTATTCCTCTATTGCAGCGTTGTATTAAACTACTTACATGGTTGTATTTTAAGAAAGTTACACATGCTAGTGACGTACAATCTAATAGTAATCGGTATAATAATAATATTTTACTAATATAAAAATATGCTACGCTACAATATGTTTAGAGTGTAGTACTGAAAGACGTTACATCGTTCCTAGTCTCTCCACTGTGGTATTATTTCTTGGTTAACCCCAAAATGCCTTAAGAATGCCATCGTGTAATCGTTTTATTTACTTCCCCTTAATTATAAAAACCTATCTCTTCATTTGTCTTTCCCCCGCCACCCATTTTTTAGAGCAAAAATTTAAAATTAATGTCTCTGTTAAAGGTTTAATTACAGCAACATGGCAATCATACGTATTGAAATGTATAAAAAAACAAAATCCTTCTCTTTGTTTTTCGTTTCCCTTTTATTTGTTCTTGTAATATATACTCGTACATTATCTTAACTTTGACAGATTTCGAGCGACTTATTTATTCTTGCTACGCTTTAATACAGACGTCAAAACCACAAAAATGTAAGTTTAACTACATACCCTTCATTCTCTTTCTCTCTCTCTCTCTCTCTTTCTCTTTACAACCAAAAGACAAATGCTTTTAAGAATCAGAAATGCTTGAAACCACAAAAACAATGAATAAAAATACACACATACATATACATACATATATATACATATACAAATACGATAATCATATCAGAAAAAGCAAAAAGTAAGAAAAAGAACGAAAAAAAATAAACGAAAAATTATTGCCAACATATTTGAGCATGAGTGGGTACTCTAGGAATATGTGTAATAATATATAACAACAGCAGCAATAACAACAACAGCAATAGCAAACAACCACCACCAATAACAAAACATTTACTACAAGCACTACTAACATCAGTCATCCTTAAAGAAAACATCAAGAAAAACTAACGTTACTAACGTTATACTCACTGTCTTGCTGTAGTATTAATAATTTATAAGAGAGAGAGTAAAAGGAAGAAAAAAGCAATAACAACAACAACGAAATCTTAGAGTTTATTTTTATATGCCAGAGTCATTCCACACATTACTGAAACATGACTATGAATACTAGCAATCATACAGCACAAACATGAGCAGCAGCACACCACAAGCAGGCTTTGTTGCTTGTTTGCACGTATGTGTCCCTGTGTAGATGTGTGTGTGTGTAATGTATTAAATGTATTTAGAAATTACCGAAAATCAAATCGATCGTCACTAATGCAAGCAGTGATTTAGAAAAACCGAAACGATTTCCTCTTACAAATCACCACCGCACGAATAACACAAGAGAACAACAACAAAAACAAATAATAAGTATAAAACAGCAAAGAACAACAAAAACAACAACAGTGATGGCAAAGCAAGAAAAAACACTGAAAATTACTACCAATATGAGTGTAAGCCTTACAAATAACGGTATACAACGACAAAACAAGAAAAATCAAATCACAATAATTATGTCTCGCCTCTCTCTCTTTCTCTCCCTATCTCTCTTTCGGGGGTTCGGGAGTAATATGATTTTTATTTTGAGTTGATAACACAATCATTCAATCATGTTTTGCAACCTTTAGCCAGAAGCCCTATAATGATTTAAAATACAAACACATACACATACAAATACACGTTACACACTTACATTTACAATCAAATTTACAGACAGATGTATTTTATTGCATAGAAATACAGCAGTTACAAGGTAGATAGAAATAAATGAGTATAAACATTATAGAGTCTCTAGAAAATTTATTTCACATTAAACCTATCCCACCAGCCAGTCATTATGCCCTCATAGCCTTTTTTACCAGCTGCCTTCTCTATGTGTCTACGCGTCTTCTATAATTCTCTGTCGTTGAGAATTCCAATCTAGGGCAACTTTTCATCTGATATTCCGTGGTGATTTTCTTAGGATACGTCCTATGCAAGACCAATTTAAGATTGAAAATTAGGGAGTAACGGATTTGCTAAAATCAAAACACACTTGAGCACACACAGCGAGAAGCGGTGGGATGTCATAAGAATTCACATATATAAGGTTAGCTTTCCTCTGCGGTCGGACAAACAATTGTGAGTAAAATTTTCCCACATCTTGAGTATGCTGGCCACAACTACCCTTGAAGCTTTTAAGACAAGGACCAATATGAGACCACACTAGGGAACCTGCAATGGAGGACTTTCTACAGCCTATCTTATTCCCAAGTTGAAACCCCTTCATGTTGGCTTCCTCGGAATCTACTAAGCTGACCAAGTCAGAAAACCATTCCTTCCAGCTTTGAATTTTAGTGAAGACTAGCTTGAGAAAAAGCCACTGCAAGACTGTATTTCTTTTCAAGGTTTTCATTTCTTTCGTATTGAAACTATTGGAAAGTACCTCCTCAATCTTATATCGGTTGAGTTTCATCGAGTTTTTCAAACTGAATCAGTTAGTCAGAACAACTAAGGTCACTCTCTGCTGGTTACCAGATCATGTGAACATTATGGGAATAAGCAGGCAAACGAATTTCAGAAGAGGAGAGCGTTCAAGCCGAGTGGAAAGAGATGTTTGAAAATATTTACCATGCGAAACGAATGAAGGAGAGGAAAGGAAACTCTTTTTAATACCACTGGGTTGAAGACAATCTAAACATTTGTAGAGTAAATACAATAAGGATAGCTATGAGTCCAGGAATATAACTCGGGTTTGTAACAAAACTACCCTAAAAATTAAATTTTGACAGACTTCAGCCAAACATTGACCGAAGTATCAAAATCTCACGTAAAAAGCCTCGATTAGCCAAACATCCACGGAACGTACGTTCGTTTTTATGAAGAGGAATATAAATACTTACCAAAATTACATTGCGCTTCGGTAATCGCTATCATTGTTTTATTTATATTAGAAATGAACGTATGTAGCGTTACGTTCCTTGGACGTTTGGTTAACCGGGTCGTAAGTCGCATATACAATCTTATCTTATTGAATTCAATTCTAGCAGAAGCGTTTATTGGTAGCTATGATCTCCAGTGTTCTCTAACGCTTCTAATAAACTGTGCTGAGAGATTTATCTGCTTCTTCCTTTTCCAATGGGAGGAGGAAGGATTCTGAAAAATTGATTTTTTTTTGTCATCAACATTTTAAAGTTAGTTTTAAGTTTCCAAAAAATCTGTCAAGATTTAAAGTTCACAATAAAAACATAAAAAAAAACAATAAATGGTTCCCTAAAATGAAAAAGAAATTATGCTGGTTGGTTAAAACGAAATTCGTTTGATTGTGTGTCACATTTTTGAAATTTAAACTCAAATTTCATTGTGTTGTCCTCATAATGAGGCTGTTGCTGCTGTTTTATTTGATGAGGACGATGATGATGATGATGAGAATGACAACAATGATAGTGATTTTAAACAATGATAAGCATGTAATGGTGATGATGATGGTGGTGGTAGTTGTTGCTGACTTCTCCGTTCATGTCATTAAATGTTAATGATCCTGAAATAAAAAAAAAAAATCTCAACAAAACCATACCGAATGTTATGGAAAACAAAAGAAACAAGAACAATAGAGAGTAGAGAAGCAAAAATCAAAATCAACAAGTAAAAATTCAAATCATCAACAACAATTATATTGAAATTCAAATTAAAAATAACAACAACAACGTCGACCCTCTTAAAATGTATACGGCGACTGAAACACTATTACACTCACTACCAATATGCTTAGGACCCATACCCATACCCATAGAAATTACAATTTTTTTTTTTTTGAAATTCAAATACGAAAATAATTTGAATGTCTGTCTGTCTAGTCCTATTGCTTTAATTAAAACACTCGGTGGATTACAAATACAAAAAGAAGAAATCAGCAAAAAAAACAAGGAAAGAAAGAAAGAAAAATTTAAATAAACCCCTCTCGACTAATAATGGTCAAGGAACAGTAAACAGTTTTTCACAGTGGCAAACAAAACTGATTAAAAGAAATGTTTTTAAATTAAGGATTTCGATTTTGATCCTTTACAGTTCCTTAATACACCAAAAAACAGTGAACTGTGACAATGAAAACTGCAAAGCACATCACTTCAGAAGTAGTCAGGATTAAAACCTAGCTACTCACAGCACTCATGATGTGTGTAGGAACTAAGGAAATAGTTTATAAGAATGAGAAAAGAGCGAGTAGTGCTAAGGAGCGTCAGAATTCAAACTCTTTATATTGCAAGTGACACCAAGGACTGGAGTAGTCTAATAGGTAGTGTGTTGGCTTGTTAAAAGAGAGCCTGTGGTTCAAATCCTGGCTCAGACATCTCGAACAAAACGAAATATGACAAGAAAATTCTTCTTTCGTAAATTCCGCCCCTCTTGTATAAAATTAACAAACACAACATTAGTGATGTGCTAGACTAGGTTGTAATCTTGGCTAAAATAGTTGTAGTGACCAGTTAACTAAGAATTTTCCTCAGGCTCATGGAATTTAATGAATACGAAGGTCTTCTAATGAATCAGTAAAGTTGGATGCTCTACTCTATACACTTTTCTTCGAGAGCGCGGTATATACGTCAGTGATGAGTAGTGGGGCAACTGCTTGTCTACTTTTTTTGTCCTTCACTGTCTGTGTAAGATGACTAATGAAGGCGATAAACGTAAGTGACAATGACAAACGAAAAATTGAAGATGAAATTCACTTCACTTCAGTAGTAGTCACGGGCTAGTTTTAATGATTATGATAGCAGTGATGACAATGGTAATGATGATGATGGTGATGAAGGCGATGATGATGATGATAATTTTTTTTTAAACTGATAAACCCCCATTTACATGCGTCGCGACAATTTTATAATCAATTCATTCATTTCGTTCATTCATTCAGTCATTCACACATTCATTTATTCATGCATACATACATACATTCCTCCATTGAACTACACAGCGAGCCAGCCAGCTAGCCAGCCGTTCATTAATTTTTACATTTTTGTCGTCTATACACACACATACACACGATGTGTGAACTGTTCATGTGATCATATACACTAACAAGGAAGCAAGCAAGCAAGTAAAAGAGTGAGTGAGAGAGTATGCGAATGAGTGATCATTTGAATTGTTTTTGTTCCAAGTATATGCAATTGTTGATGTTGTTGTTGTTGTTGTTGTATCCTATTAAATATTTAAAATATTTTCAAGCATAGTTTTGTGAAATTGTGTGAAATATTTTCAGTTTTTTTGTTCAGTTTCTGTATATTTTTTTCAGTCTCGAAATTTCCCTGTGACTGTGTTTTGATCGCATGTAGATCGTTGCCATGAGCTTATAAATGCTGGAATTGTTGTTGTAGTTTTTTTTTTGTATTATTTTATCACAATTTTATACCGGATATAGTCTATTGAATAGATTTAATTTTCTTTTTTTTTGTTGTTCTTTGTTTTTGTTTTGAAATGTTATTCAGAAATGCTTGTGTTTTCATGGTGAGTTTAGAGATTTTGTAGTCAAAATATGCAAAATAGGAATGATTTTAAGCGTCAATTTATTCAAAAATATTCTCTTGAGACGCATTTTTTATAAGTTTAGATGAGGTTCGATTCAGTGGTTCTTTTTCTAAACTAACCTTTAGAGATACTAGGGAATTTACATAGTTTGATACCCCTTCAAAGGGCATTCTAAAACCGATTGATAAGCTCAAGTAAAATGGGAAAATTTTTCCTAAAAGATATCCTTTAGCCTTTACTATCAAAAATTCTGTCAGTCTGAAGATCAAGCGCAGAATCACTCTTGCTAACAGATGATGGTATGGTCTCAATAGGCAATTGAGTAGCGGCGTGCTCTATTGTACGACAAAACTAATACACTACAAGGCGCTCATCATCATAGTGTTTCTTTGTGGCACAGAGTCATGGAAACTGTTAAGCACTCATGCAGCACCCTTGAGAGCATACGAGAAAAAAGTCTTACGTAAGATCTTCCGACCAGTGAGAGTTGGCAATCGAACAGTCCGCTATATTAACGACATATTATGCCAGCGGAATAGACATCGTATTAAAATCCCGCGGCTAAGCTGGCTCCGCCAAGTCGACCTGTGCATGCTCAAGTGAACTTTTTTGATATCAAAGCTACCACTCCAACCTATCTACCTATCTAGCAGGAAACTAACATTGCTTTCGTCTATTCAATATCACTTTAACTAGCGGATACTTTAGTTTTAAGGACATGAAATCACGTCTCAAACTACAGTTTAAAGTGTAAACCATTTTTCGGAAGTAGAAACCAATTTGAACCACTAGTCTCGATTTAGTTTCAATGAGCCCAATGTGGCCTAAGTATAACCATTCACACGCCTTAAGTGAACAGTCACTTCTGCCTATATAAAGCAAATTCCGTCTAATCTTTGAAGCTCGGAGGCGGGGTCTTTCGCCCACTAAAACTGCGCTCAATGGCAGAATTTAATTCTAGATTTTCTTCAAAATTTTCGCCTTTGAAACCAGGTAAATAGCCCTCCTTTTTGAAAGTAGTTTAACGTGTTCAAATTATGCCAAAAAGATGGAAATCTCAAAAATCATAATTTTTTCTCTCCTTATCGTTTCCTATCCCCTTTGAGAATTCCATTTAATTTTTGCAGTCTTTCTTTTTTATTTTTTGCCGAGTCTATGGCACTAAATTTTAATGTGATTATGCATACAAAGGATTCTTGCAATAGTTCCTGTATCAACTGCAACAACACAAATCAAAAAGCAAAAAGCGAGAGAGAATAACGCACATTTGGATTCTTTTTTTCTGTTCTTCTTCCTTTTTGATATTCTTTCCTCTCCTCTAATTCAATATTAAATTTGCATTTGCTTTTAAGGATTCTTTTTACGTTTTAACGTTCGAATTTCGTTTTTTTTTTGCATTTTCAAGTGTTTATGGCTGTGTCAGCCAGCCAGCCAGCCATTCAGCTTCCATTGTTTAAGTACAACACACAGTAGTAGTACAAGCTGACATACGATTCGTCCTTCTGTTAATATTTTATAGTATATACGAGGGAGGGTATAATGATGAAAGGCAGGGAACTTTATTGGGAAATTACAAAGAGCCACGGAATTTTTTCTAATTGGATTGGAATAGCTGAGTCAATAAGGTCACCAAAAAAGTGTAGCATCTTTCAGGCGCAGGGATAGGCAATACAGGCTGGGGCTAGAGTTTTTGAAGATGCAAATATTCCCAGATTACGTATCTATCGCCGTAGTATAGTAGGTAGTATGTTGGCTTATTAGCCATGAGGCCACGGTTCAAAACCCAGGTCAAAAATTTTTTCTTCGTCATCCTCTCACTAGATTTCTGGTTTAAACTCTGAGAATAAAATAAAAATGCCTTAAAAAGCTTCTCAAGAATCTGTCGTTCGAAGTTGACTTTAAACTGTATGAGTCCCGTCACTCATATATAGCAGTTAACACAATCAACATAAGTGATGTGAGAACCTAGGTTGTAATCCTGCCTACAGGGTTGTAATGACCAAATATGTACGTATGTATGCACATATCAGTGAGGCAGACACTAGATTCCAATGTAATGAACTACAAGACGATGTATAGCTATCGCAGATATCCCAACGAGATGTTGGAATGATATAATGGGCTCGGTGATATTTCCGGTAACTGTAGAGGGAAAGAACTTGTCAGATTCTTTACAACCATCAAACTCTCCGATGAATTTTCTACTTGTGAGACCAATTGAAAGACCTTCAAGCTTGTAATTGACACTGCAGTCTCTGATTCTGTTAATGGCAGATGAACCTGCCTTGATACGATCAAAATGGAGTAGAAAATCTGATTCAAGCTGCATACAAGGCTTAAGAAACGTCTGCTTAAACATGCAAAGGAGCATGCTTAGTATGGCTGTTGCAGTCAGTACTGGGCATTGTATTACAGACACAAACACATTGGTCTTGGATATTTGGCAAACGATTTCTGCAGAAGCTATAGAGACAAGGAAAAGGAGGAAACTGTTCTTCACCTATCGCTGGGCTTGTAGCATTATATCGGTGAAAGAAAAGGCTTCTTGGTGTCTACCACAAAGGCGATCTAAATGTACAACCAGGCATGAACGTTGGAAGTCTGAATTTTTTTCTTCAGAAACTCCAAATGGTTTCGGAAATACGGGGAAAATGGAAAACTGTGGCATTGACAAGTGATTTCAGTAGAAACTCTAGAGATATGAAAAAAGGAGAAACTGTTCTTCATTTGTTGGATACATGCCCAGAACTATGGTGGAGAAGGTAAAGGCTTCTTGGGCAATCTAAACAAACTATCTGGCAATGAAAAATGAAAGTCTAAATTGTTTCTTGAGAAACTCCGAATAGTTTAGGGAGTTAGCAGAAAAGTGATTTCAGCAGAAAGTGTAGAGACGAGGAAAAAGCAATAACTGTTCTTCAATTGTTGGGTACATGTCCAGCATTATGGTAGGGAAGGTAAAGGCTTCTTGGTGTATCCAACATAGACAATCTGAATGAACTATCTGGCATGTACACAGAAACGATTTCTGTGGTATCACAATAAGTCCTCAAGTGGCCTAAGTGTGCCTATCCAACCTTAAGCTGCCTACATATAAAGAGAAAAAATTTGAATCATGCATCAGACTAACCGGAAGTGAGCTGAGAAAAATAGAAGGCCTTTTGGCCAGACACTAAAGACTCAAAGACTGCTTATTCAGAATAAGATTTACCTCGAATTTAATACATCCATAGATTTTGTGGATAGCGGAGAATTAAACACTAGAACACATGAGGGACTGGCGGATCCCATAAGGACGCTATAAGGAAACACAGGGAATTGAGTATAGCAGAGAAAAGTGTTGCACGCTCAAAGTATAATTTTTGCTCTACACTCGTATGAGTGTGCGTGTTTTTCTTTTATTTTTTTTTTTGCAATTTTAAAGGACATTCATGATAGCGGAAATATTTAAAACAAAAGATTCATTTTCTGCTCTTATTTCATTTATTTTTTTACGGCATATTTTGCAGTTTTTAATGCTTTTTGCAATTTGTTGTTGTTGTTGCCTTTTGCTTTTTGTGTCTATAAGCTATAGGGGTTGGTTTTTAGTTTCGTTTGTCATTAAGAAAGACAAAAGATTTCTTTTTTTCCAATTTTTTTTAATATTTTTTCCATTGTATTCGCATAATAATTTTTTTTTTGCTTATTTAAAGGCATATTTATATATGATTTGAAGTTTATTTGCATAAAAATGTTCTCCTGTGTTGATAAAAAGTTTTTTTTTTTGATTTCTTTGATTTGTTTTTATGATACACCCGGGGTTTTTGATTTGTGGTTGAATTTTTTTCTTTTTTTTGCGTATTTCAATTGGCATTAAAGGCATTAAAAGCATAAAATTTTGTAATCAATTAGTTGATAATTTTATGGTTGATTACATTATTTGGGGTTTTTTAATGCAATACGTACGTACGTACTTTTGTTTTAACATTTGCTTTCGTGAGGTTAAGGTAAAACAGCCTTGAAATCAGGCGACATGCTAAGAAGGCCTTTGCTAATGCTTGTACTGGTGCGAAAAGAAAACAATTTTTTTATGTCAAGAGGCTTTATATTGTATGAAAAACTATTCCTTTTTCCCTATCATACGCATTTTATTATTAGTAGGTTGGAGGCAGAGTCCCAAAATAAAGAATACGTAACGTTCCCATTGCATTTGTCTTAGAAAAAGAAAATAAGTCGAGTAAAAGTAACACAAAACAAGACACAGGATTCAGCTACTTAGGGATAAATGCTGACCTGCCTGAGGATAAATGCTCGAGCTTGTGTAATCCCTTTATAAACCGAATTAAAACCCCTCAAGCAAACCCTTTGTCAAGGGTAATGAACTTTCCTATTTCACTTACTCAATTACTTACTCAATTGGCCATTAACAACCCGATTCACGGGTTTCGGCCTCCCTTAACACATCCTTCCAGACGCCTCTGCTTTTTGCGCATACCAATCGATGACAGGACTTCCTCGATGTTGTCTTTCCAACACAAACAAGGTCATCCTCTTCGTTACCTTGCGCAGATTCCCGCATCAAATACCCGTCTCGCCGGAACAACCTTCTCCAGCGCAGTCGCTGGATGTTAATACACTGCACAACGTCCATGTTGTTTGATGAGCTCATACAGTTCACTGTTAGGTCGGATGCGGAAATTATCGCCAAAATAACGACATACCCTGCAGAAAGCTGTCCCAGATCTCTGGTACCAACTTGACTAAACAATGTCCTGTATGGATTACAGTACGTGGTCATGTTGCTCTTCTTATTGATCTCTTGCAGCGAGTTAATTCTATCAGCATTGTTAGATGGCCACAGGTTTCTAGCCATGTACACAAACTCCTCGTGTCCTGATGAGTCCATAAAGATTACAGATTGAAGGACATACTAGAGAGTGAATCGATCCAGTTTAAAGGCCCTCATGAACCACAGTCCACTTCCACCAGACTAAATCTATTACAACAGATTTGCGTGACTGTGCACGAAAATCACAGAAGAAGAAGAGCGGTCAACCCAAACCTCAGGAACCTACAAAACCGGGTATATTTTTGCCACCTGAGTGACGATACAGTTCTCATGCAGGCTACCATGTAACTTCAGTCAGAGATTCTTACAAATAAACCCCGCAATAGTGTCCCCTTTTGTTTTGACCCATCAGTAGTAAAGAGAATAGAATTTTCTATCGTTCCACGAACGCCTTCATTGTAACATCATTGTAACAGCTTCTGTTTGGCGTCTCTCAACTATCCCGAGAGTCTTATAAAGTTGTGAATTTTTTGAGTGAGTGTAGTTACCCTCATCGTATTTGTAGAGTTAGCTTATGCCATGACCCAATATGGTTGTCATCCTAAACCTTTCCTCTTCAACTTTACTTCCAATGTTTTTCTCTCTCTCTCTCTCTCTTATTGAATTAGGGATCAGTAATTTCCATGTTTATGCAGTTAATAGGTATATGGGAATGGTACTCGATATATGCCTGTATAATGAAAACAAATTTCTTCTTGTACATTATATCGTGAGGCTTGTGAAGCATCTTGCGAGAAAAGTTTGCATTGATTAACGCATCTTTGTTGCTGTTATTAGACTTGAAATTCTGGTTATCATCATACACGACTAGAAGTTATTTAATCCATCGTTTAGGTAAAATGTCCTGCATCCCCATACGAAACTTTTTGGCTTCCTGTGTTCGACGTTTGCCCATTGAAACAGGCTTTTAGAACTGATCCTATAGGAATAACTCTTCCATTTGACTAGAGTTTTCGATTTGGTTCCCCGTGTGGTAGCGGGAAGAGAATACCACCACAGTGATCACCATACTTGTCGTACGAGGCGACTAAGGGTGCTGCTACCAGTCAGGAAGTTTTTGGGGCTCAACTGGCAGCAGTCTGGTCTCGCTTTGCTGCGAATCCTGACCAGAGGTCTTAATCTGGTACCACGGGTGCCGGGAGCCCCAGGCATCCGTCCCTGCCCGGCAATGGTGAGGCCCCTTTGTGGGGGTGACGTGGTGGCTGTCTTTAAGACCCAAATCGCGGGGAGTGTGTCAGTACGGTGTTGCGTTACACTCTTAACGCATTGAAGGAGTTTAGATGGTCTCCGACCCCAAAACAAGAGGGAAGTCATACCCAAAAAGTATGACTTCGAAATGCTACCTTCATACCGGGTTGTAGCCAGTGTTTACAGCGTGAATGTTGAGGCGTTGGTAGACGCATTGCATTTCACCCTGTGCGAAGAGCACCGTGGGATAAGGTCCTCAGGGATAGGTACCCACGTAAAACCGACACATTTTTGTTTTCGATTTGGTATCAAAGTGACCTAATTCCTGTGATGTAATCCAATTCTTTAAGAAAATTTTAAAAAAATATTGCATCGCGTCTGTTTAAATATGAAATTCTTTTGAAATTAATTTTCTCTCTCTCTCTCTCTCCTGTAAAGACTTAAAATTCCGTATAACCATTGCTTAAGGAGTGGGCCATAATGTATTTGCTCTACATTACGTATGTAAGTGCACTCTAGTCTTCGCTATGACACACCACACCACACTACAAAGCACTCAACCACTTCCTGAATGAAGGAACAAAAAATTTTCTTTTGTTGTTAAAAAAAACTGGGAAAACAGAAGAATCACAAACCGTAAACGTAAGAAAAAAACGGAGTATAAATCTTGTTTAGAAATTAAAATCCTCCGCGCCTTCATCCTGCTCGGGAATACTTCCCTTCAAAATGTTTATGATTTATGCACGGCAAAAGGGGTCAGTCACAATGACATTCAAAAAACACAGGAAAAACACGAAAAAAAGTTTTGAAAAAAATTCCGCAATTTGTTGATTTTAAAACAAAAATTCTCAACAAAAAAAATCCTTGTTTTTTATCCTTTAGAAGTCCTTGTTTTTCCATTGTTCTCTTCTCGTGGCCATATGCCGCTTAAAAAAGTATGCAGCGATATGCAACTCGTACTCATAAGTTAGTGCCCCGGTGGCACACTAGTGACACAGTGTTGTGTTGTGTTGTGTTAATAAATGAATGCGAAAAAACAACAACGACAACAACAACATAAATTCAACACATATTAAGTCATGCAAAAGAGCATGTTATTCTTGTCGTTGTTGCTGTTGCAAGAGCCTTTTTTTATTCAACTCCTTTCAGCCATTCACTTTCAAGTCATCTAAAGGACACTTCAATAAAGACGTTGTGTTGCCATTTTTTTTTTGCCATTCCTGCTGCTCCTTAAAACGCTAAAACCATGACAATGATGGTGATGGTGTTGCTGTTCGTCATCCTTATCGTCCCTATGATTTTTATATCCTGGAAATTACAAAAAACAGAAACCCAACAACAACTAAAAGGAATGCAATAAATGTCCTGGTTCTGTGTGTATATTGCACTCAAACAATGTGTTTTTTGTGTTTGTCTGTCTGTCTCTGTGTCTCGCCACTCTGCACCATGTCTACTCATATGTATGTACTGCTTCCTTTATATTCATATGCGTTGAACAAATACTCACCATCGGTACTTGGCTTTATTTTTATTTGAGTGTATGTGTGTGCATGTATGTAAGTATCCTTATCATTTTGTGTATACGTGTGTGTTTGTCTGCGAATTTGGGTTTTGTTTACTTAACACTTCTTATTTGGATTCCTGTTGTTGTTATTGTTTTTGCTGTTTTAAATTTGTTAAAAAAAAGGGCATCTTAAGTTTCCTGAAAGTGTATTTAAACAGCTCTACCATACCAATCCATTAAGGGAGAAACACTTTGGAAGATTCCCAGTCCTTTAGGGCCATCTACATATATTGAAGTTCGATGTTGTTCTGGCAAATAGGAGGAATAGCCAGTAGAGGATCAGACAGAAACTATTCCGTCTTCCCACTAAGTCTTCCTACAGCATTTATCTTCACGTTGAAAAGTTTAACATGTCAATGTCTTGAAATGACACGTCAACCACCTTTTCATGTTAAGCTTTGGCCACTAACACATGAGGTAAACGCCAGTCTACAACACAGATTCACAGCTTCTATAGGAGTTATACGAGGGCATTCCGATTTTATCAGCATGACCGCCAATACAGCAGTGACCAGTGAGGAAAGCAGTAGCTATAGTGGGAGAGCAATCAGTGCTCTTGTTAAGAGGCGAGAACACCACAGTCGACCCAAATAATATAATAAAGTTGAGCTTAGTCTCTGACCGGAATCGTAGATCCAGAGGATAGTGAGGTAAGCTAGAGTGCTAGCTTTGATATGAATAGGTCACTTGAGCACGCATAGCGATCCGTTGTGACAACATAGGTGAACGCAGTCCGTGTAGAAGAAGAGGAAATTGCTCAGCGCAAGGGCTACACATTAAAAGTACTACTTCACCACGCTGGAAAACCAGCCTGAAAGTTGGATAAACGAAGCTATATCCTTGACATCAATGGATGATAGCTCCGTCCAGCTGACAAGGATTCCAGAAGAATATTTCCGGTGGCAAATTTCGACATCCATAGGTATTCGTATTACCTCAGTTAAATAATAAATTATCCACTCGTGTTACGGGGAGGCTCAATCTCATTGTCAGCAGAGGGTACGTGCCATATTGTTCGACTCTTATCTATCTATCGATAAGAAGAAGACCGACTGACTTCTATTCTCAAATCAGATGACCATTTATCGCACAATAGCGATTCATCCTTTTGGTAGACATGACAAAATTCTTGATGATCTGGCAAATGAGTTCTACAAGAGCTGTGGCTCTAAGAAAGAGGAAGGGACTGTTTTCCACCTCAAGCGTCCGTATACAGCTTTTGTTATAAAAAAGGAGAATTCCGAAGTGCCACTTTCTAAGGCAGGAACTGTCTTTCACCTCAAGTATCAGTGAACGGCTCTTGTTGTAAGGAATATTCCGACTTCCCACTTTCTAAGGAAGAAACTGTCTTTTCAAATCAAGCGTCAGTGAAAGGGTATTTTTATAAGGAGGATTCCGACCTCCCACTCCACACAAGGGACTGTCTTTCACCTCAAGCGTCTGTGAACGACTCTTGTTGTAAGGAGGATTTCGACCTTCTACTTTCTAACATCCTTGACCGAGCATTATACCTTGCGAGATTACATTGGACTTGAGTTGGTTTCCTTGAGGGAATATTTGATCCACAGGTTGAATATTGATTGTGGTAACAAAATGGGCCTAAATGTTGATCAGGATAAAGGAGAGAGAGAGATCAAGTTCAAGTTTTATTAATCCATTCTTTAAATTTTTTATCTTATATCTAGATACTATTTTACAATTTTGAGATCTATCTTAATAATACTTCAGCAAGTAAATTTAATGTAATTTTATATAAATAAAAGCGTATCATTATAAGCTAGTTATAGGAAAAAGGATATAAAAACCTATATGTGAAGGAGAGAGAGTCCATACATATGTATTGCCAAAAACAATGACGTGGTTTTTGTTACTTCTTTGGCCTTCAGTTCAGTTTCAGGATTACCATTAAAGCTCTAGGAAATCGTGACAATTATTAAATGCTGCAGAAAATTATTTTTTAAGAACATATTGAATGTACATATGTATGGACGTACGTATGTACGTATGTATATATGAATGTACATAAATACATATGTATGTATTCCATTCTTATTTTAATAACCTTGAGTAAAAATATTTCAAAATTGTATGCATATGCCTAGCGATGTGATTACTCACTTCACTTGACGATAATGAAACGTTGTTTGTTTCTTGCTTCATCGATGGCATAATTTTGCGGCTTCAATGAGTCTCTCTCTCAAGGTTGCTTAGGATCACAGCAAAAAAAAACTCATGGCTTTTCTATTCCGAAATTAAATTTAAATTTCTAATGGAATGAACATTTCCTTTAAAAGAGGGTGTAGTAAAAAAGGTGGCAGTATTGTTTAAATTTTAGAAAGAAAATTTAAATTTGTTGCAAAAATTTTTAATTTTTTTTTTAAAACATATTTTACCCGTTTTCTTTTTTATGAAAAGTTTTTAAAAGAAATGAAAAAATTTAGGAAAAAATACGAATTTCAGTTGAGAACTGTTTTGTTTGAAAATGTTTTGAAATTTATCTGTGCTCCTTTGTGCTGCCTGGCTACTGGCGTTTTTGAAAGCATGTCACTGACATGTGTTGCACAAATGTTTTGTCTTTCGTACGTTTTCTCTTTAAAACAAAAAGAAAAAGAACAAAAAGAAAAAATTTTTGTTTTATTTCTTATTTAAAAGCAATATGACTTTATCTTAAGAGCATTTACAGAAAAATAATAAGAAAAAAATAATTTAAAAATTTTAGGGATGCCAAATCACTTAAACACATGGAACACAAATCACCGAAGTGTACAGAATTGTCTCAGCAGGAGGATTATCATTCACTTACAACATCATCATCCACTTACATTTATATTTCTATCCTTACAAGGATAGTTAAGTTCCTCAATTTTATAACTCATGGCAACCCTTTCAGCTATTCAATATCTTACTCATACTTGCGCATGTATATTATGCATATGACCACATATAGTTAAAGAAAAAAGTTTACATACAGCACAAGAATTTCAAACCTTTAGAGGAATAGAGTTGTCATTACCAACTACAGACATACATACATATCTGCTCAGATGATGCACAGTTTCCCTTTGGATCCTTTAGGTATTTACATGTGTGTCTCCAAGATTAAGTAGCCGTAGTCCAGAAGGCAATGTCTTGGCTTATTAGACGCTAGCGTATGGCTCGAATAAAATCCAAAAATTCTTCTCATAAATCTGTCGAAATTTTGAGTTACACTTTACAGTTAAGAGAGAATCTTTCCAAGTGCCAAGTTAAGCTGGCCGGAACTTAACTCAAAACCAATCTCTCCAGTTACTAGGTTGAACTGCCAGAATCCAGCAGAGGAAGGACGAAATGGCTATGTGGGCTCTGTTCTTACGGGACAATGAGTCGCGTGCTCATGGGTAGTTGCCTTTTTGTCGTGTTTTTTTAAGGATTTGTGACTCTGAGGAGAAGGGAGAGACAGTCTGTCACTTAAATCGTCACTGGCCAGCCCTCATGCAAATGTGGGCCAGAAGTACGAAATGGCTATGTTCCTACGGGACATTGAGACGCATGGCTGGTGGGTAGGTGCCTTTTTGTCGTGTGAATTTGTGGCTCTGAGCACAAGGAAAAGACCGTGTGATGCTTAAACTATTACTACCGAGGCCTCATGCGTACATGTGCTGGAATGCTGGGAACTTTATTCTTGTCATGGCTGACGGAACTGCCTGAATTTAGAATAAACACATTGCCTAGTATGTAAGAGAAGCTAGGAAGTAATCCTGACTCAGGGTTGTAAAGGGCAATTAATTAAGTCAGTAAGTAAATGAATACAAAAATCTGAAGACAATCAATATATGTATTCAAAAAAGCTTAAGAAAAAAGTTGGCGTATATAGACTTTTTTCCTTGATTGTATCTTTAAAATTCGCATACATTTTCGTTTCAAACACATGCAATAAAATTTGTCACACATTTTTCTTTTATTCAAAAAAGTCACAAACAAAGGAGTGTATGTACACTTTCTTCATTGACTGTATATTTAATAGTCTTTCATAAATACTATTATTGCCGCATACATACATTTTCATTTTGATTTAGAACACACACACACACAATAAATTTGTTTAAAAATATTTTTATTGTTTTGCAGTCTTTAATTCTTTTCTGCTTTTGTTGTTATTGTTGGTTTTGGTTTTTTTTTAATATTTAAATTGTTTCTGTTTAATTTAAAAACAAGCCGCAAACATTTATTGGAATATTTTTTTTTGTTTTTGTTTAACGGTTTAATAAATAAATTCAACTCCTTCCCAGGCTGTTTTTACTTCCCCTCACTCTCTCTCTCTCACTCTCTTTCGTAGTGTTTTCATTACTCACCATTAGTTTAATGATTAATAATGGAGGAGAGCCTGTAAAGCATCATCATCATCATCATCATCGTCATAATCAATTGCAAGGCTGGCATGCATTTTAATAAGAGCAAGAGAGTATAATTGGAAACAAGAACAACAAAAATGCTGTAGTGATTCTAGGCAAATGAAACGATACGATAAGACATGTTTTTTTTTAATAAAAAATTATTACAATCATAATAACAATAACAATAACAACAATAATGTTCATATACAATAGTAGATAATCATTGTATTTTGTTCCGTTAAAAACCTATTTAAAAGAGAGCGTGTATGAGAGAGAGTAGTGCACTTAAATGTTATCATATTTATAATTGTTGCTTTCACTACAGAAGATAACGGCACTGCTTGTTGCGTATGCCTACACGCAGTCATATACATGCATGCCTGCATGTGTGTAACAGTATTGTTTTTCCTCTTCTTTTTATTGTTATTTCTTTATTGAGTTCAATTAATTAATTGCTTTTGTGCGGCAACAACAACTACATGTTTATACAACAAAATATTTTGAATGATTATTTATCTTCGATTGCATTACTCTCACTCTGACCCTCTCTTCCTTATGCTCATTAGAGTCTTTTTTTCGAAGGCTATTATGTTAGCTGTAGCGGGAGAATGTACCTTTATCAATGAATTTAATCAAAATCATAAATAATTTGTTATAAATTTAATGAAAATATTTTATTTAATGAATTATTTGTTGTATTTTCTTTAATTGCAGGCGATTTCAATCATATTTCGAGAGAGGGTGAATAAAAATCAACAACTAAAGAAAATGGTAGAGGTAAGTGAACGTATGAAAACTGTTATACAGTGAAAGCTCCACTGGCGGACAGCTCTAATAGGCGGACATCTCCGCTAGACGGACAATTTTCTAAGTCCCGTCAATTAGGTCGTATTTTTAGAGCAAATTCATCTCCCCTGGACGGACGCTCCCTTGGACGGACGCGGACACATGTTTTTCCAAAAACATCTCCCATAGGCGGACAAATAAGTATTACAAAAGGCAAAGCTGAACAATTTTATTGTATTTCGGTTTATCCCCCTTTTATACTATGCGCAATGTGTAGAGATTACATAAATTTTTCAATGTTGAGTGTGTATTTTTCAACTTAATCAGACTATGTAGTATTGCGTAGTGCGGTGATTCCCCGGTTTATTATTTTATGTAATGTGATGTTCATGTTGGCTTCAGAAATGGCCTGAACGTCATAATGTTGCTTTTAAATGCATATCAAGTCAAGCTGCAGACCTCATTCCAGAGGATGTTACTCAGTTCAAAGAAAAACTCCCTTCAATACTCAATAAGTACAGCCCCGATGATGTTTACAATGCTGACGAGAGTGGTCTATTTTTTCGGGCATTGCCTAACAGAACACTATCTCTTAAGTCAGAAAAATGTACATGTGGTAAATTGTCTAAGGAAAGACTCACAATTCTATTTTGCGTTAATATGTTGGGAGAGAAGGAAAAACTATGTGTTATTGGTAAAGCGGCTCGCCTTTAAAAACACCGCAGTTGCCGCTTTGCCGGTTGATGTTTTAGATCTTAATAATATTTCTTGCCTTTATATGCCAGTTAATCAGTTACTCTGAATATAAATACATATGTACAATGTATGTATATGAATATGAGAAAAATAAAAGTTAATGAAAATATTTTTAAAGATTATTTTTTGTCACAGTTATCGTTGGAAAGAATTAATATACAGGCAAATATATATTTCTTAAAGTTCTCCCGAAGCATTTTAAGAAAATATCCCTTGGACGGACATCTCCCCTAGGCGGACAAAAATGCCTCGACGGTCGGTGTCCGCCTATGGGAGCTTTCACTGTACTCCATTTAAACGAATGAAAATCTTAGAGCCTGTAGTAACTGCAGTAACAGTTTTATGGACAATAAAGAGATTTTTAAATTGAAATCCTGAAATTACGATTTAATCGATTAATCGGTTATCAAATTTGGAATAATTTCTTTACCATATATAACTTGTCATTACAACCCTTCAGTCAGGATTACAACCTATCTTCTCACACCATTTATGTTATGTGTGTTAATGTTATACTTTAGTGGCGGAACCTACAGTTTAAAATTGACTCCGAAATACAGATTTTTTATGAAACTTTTCATGGCAGGCAACCTGCAGAGAGGAAGTCGGCGAATAATTTGAAAGAGTGTGTCCTCACATACATACTTTCATACATACATAATTGGTTTTTACAAGGCTTCAGTTAGGATTACGACCTAGCTTCATACAACACTCATGCTGTGTTTGTCAATTTTATACATGAGTGGTCCTGCCCACCCGTATTTTTTTTAAAATTTCTAGGAACGAAACCTTATCCTAGATGACATGTGGTTTCAACAAGACAATATCACGAGCCACACTTTACGATTGATTTTAGGTTTGTTACATGAAAAGTTTCCTGAAAAACCAATTCTACGCTCTGGGCGACGTCAATAGACCACCAAAATCATGATACTTGATGCCCTTACACTTCTTTCTGTAGGGCTACGTCAAAGACTATGTCTATGCGAATAATTTGCTAACGTTGGTACACTTCAAAACCAAATTTCATGAAATCATCGACGAAATACCATTCGAAATGTACGAAAAAGCGTGGCGGCAATCAGTTGAAAGAAGGTCCTTTTGAAGTCCTTAAATGCACAACCCTTTATTCCTTTACAAATACTTGACTTAGTTTTAAATAATACAAGATATCCACTGACAGTTACAATTATTTCTTGTACTGTATTGCAATCGCGCCTTACAAAACTAAAAGAGAACAAAAATTTCCTTATCTTAGCAACAAAACCAAGAGCATGGCTACTCATTAACGCTTACAAAACACAAAAACAACAAACACATACACGCGAGAATAAAATCAACAGTTTGTTTATTTTTTTAAACAAATTTGTTGTTGCTTTCCAAAGGAAAAGACAACAAAGAAACAACAAAAACATACAGAATTTTAAAACCAGCAACGGTTTTCAATATTCAAATGAAAGCGAAAGGCAGGGAAAAACTATAAAAACGAAATAAATATGAATACTCTTGAAAAAAACTACGCAGATACACATACATACATACATATGTACTTATATTTGTATGATATTACTTGCAGTATAAAATAAACAAAATACAATAACAACAACATCAACGCAAACGTCAATGCCAACGACAAGAAGCAACAAGCACAGGCAAGTACTGCTAGAAGCAGAATAAAAAAAAATCTCATTACTCAACAATGCTTACGTAGCCATAAGCAGCATTTTGTGCTGCTTTCAAAAAACAGCGACTGAATTTTAATATTGTATTTATAACGGGGTTGTTTTTTTTTTATTTAAACTATGATAAGCATAAGCAAAACGATTTGTATTTTCGTGCCACAATAACTTACTATTACCACACAAGAGTGTGTGTTTTTTCTCTTTATATTGTGCTACCTCTCGCTCTCTCTGTCTCTGTTGGTCTGGCATGCTCTTGCGGTGTTTACTTTGTTTACTTAAATGTGAACAGACATATACACGAAATTTTTGCCTGTAAACAAGGGCATGGGCATGCTTAGGCAAGCAAGCAAATGTTTAAAAATGAAAGAAAAGAAAAACAAAAATTACGCGTATTTAGAATGTTATTGCGTTTGTTGTTGTTGTTCTCATTGTTGTTGTTGTTGTTACTGCTAGTAATAGTTAAAGTAGAGTAACACTTGAGTATAAAAGATAAGAATTTAAAGTGAGTATGTGTGTGTATAAGTGTAATTTCCTTTAAATTCAATGTCTCACATACACACATGCTTGCATACATACATACATACATATGGTGAGACATATGAGTGTAAATTCTAATTATTGAGAATATTTTTGTTCTTTTTTCTGATTGTTCTTGTATTCATAAAATACCAGACATCAGCAGCAGCAGCAATAGCCTCAGTCAACTGTTATTACTTCCATACGACGGCGTCATCCATCAACACGAATGCTCGAGGAATTCTTTCTTAATGTTGGTTTTTGTTTGTGATTCTTCCCTTTCGGTTTTTATTGCCATTAAGCAAGCAAGAAAAAAAACGGAAAAAACGCACAACAACACTAATAACAGCGACAGCGTAAAATGCGAAAATTTTTCATTTGACAATTGAAAATATTTGGGACAGTCAGTCTAATAAAAACCATTGAGGCAGGAGGATGATACGGGTTAAAGAAAATTAATTTTTTTTCTTCTTTATTTTTCGTTTTGCTCTTCTTCTGTAAACAATCTTTAGAAGACATATGGTTACAGGAAGTAAGAGAGAGAGAGAGTAGCGTATGCAAGACAAGCGGAAAAGCTCTCTTTGTTTTTTTATTAAAATTTATCGTATAAATGATGACGTACGTTATAAAGAAATTTTAAATTGAATGGCTGTTTAAAAACTAAAATATTTGTGGTGATTCTAAATGCAATAAAAAAAATTTAATTGTATTTTTTGTGTTCATAAAACAAGTGTCATTGCTAACATTAATCACTCAATTAAACAGTGACAAAATCGTTAGAATAACTGTTAAATAAAAGAAAACGAGGAAACATAACATAAAATTATTACAATTAACCGTTTAAAGAACATGGTTTTATAAGAAAAATAAAAGGATTTTAATTTTTAGATTAAAAAAAATTCTTAATTAAGAAGAAAATTTAAATATCGTTCGTTAATAAGTGTAAAATATTACAAAAAAAAACTAAAAATTCTTATGGACTTGGAATTACTTCAAACCAACAAGCAAAAGGTATGTTACGATGATAAAAGAAAATTATTTTAAAATTTCTTTAATTGCATACGAAGTAAATTACGTGTGCCAGAAATCTGATAACAAAGTAGACAGTAAAAAACAAATAATTTAAACACTAATGCCAGAGGTGTCGCAACAACACCCAGTTAAAAGAAATAATTCTTTACTTTAATTTACAGTGGTGCATAAAATAATAGTCACACATTACAATTTACATACATACATACACAATTGGCCATTACAACCCTTCAGTCAGGATTACGGCCTTGTGTGCCTTAATTTTATACATGAGTGGCGGGACCTACAGTTTAAAGTTGACTCCGAACGATAGATTTTGAGAAACTTTTTCATGGCAGGTTTATTTACTCTCAGAGTTTTTGCCAGAAATCTGCTGAGAGAAAGTCGCCGAAGAAATATTTTTTTTTTCATATTTCTTTTTGATATCTGGCCTGGGGCTCGAATCCGGGCTTTACGCCTAATAAGCGAACACACTACCTACTAGACTACGGCGACTATACATTACAATTTATTGGTCGAAAATTAAACCTATACTTGAAACCTCGGCTTTATTCAACCAAAAATGTGCTCTTTTTATCCATCGATGCTAGTTTTGGAATATAAATAGGACTTCTGTACTTCCTAAACTATAAACCTATGAAGATAAATTTACACACACGCAACTGACATCTACAGACATCGAAACAAATAAAAATTTGAAACTACACTCTACTCTCTATCAAATATTCTAAATTAACTTGTGATCAAAATCAATTCATTTATTTCATCAAATTCAGAATTAAATTCATTATTTATTGTGTGTGATATTTTGTTAAACAAAACAATTGAAATTTTTTCTTCATAAGTTCTCTTTTCAAAAACTCTTTTTGAATTTTCAAAAAATTTATTTTTATAACACATAGCAAATTAATTCATGTCATATCATATCAATTAAATTAATTGAAATCAATTTAAATAAACAAATAAAAACAAATACTCATACAAACAAATAAAAAATAAAAAATATTAACAATGAAAAAAAAAACGTCAAATAATTTACAAAAAAGTTACAAACACACACACACATACCGCGACTGATTCACGTTCGACAATAAAAAAAAATCGGGCAAAAAAAATTGTACTAGAGGAGAGAGGACCACTTGAAAACGTTAATTAAGGGCTTAAAATAAAATAAAAACGAATAAAAAATTCTGATAAAGAAGGAAAGCAAAATAAAGTCATATATGTACGTACATCTAGCATAAAGGGTTATACATATTTGGGTTTCAAAAGTTAAGTTAATTAGAACATACACATACATACATAATTGGTTATTATAATCCTTCAGTCAGTGTTATGACGTAGTTTCGCACACCACTTATGTGAAGTGTGTTAGTTCTATACATGAGTGGTGCGAGACCTACAATTTAAAGTCGGCTCCGCACGGACAAATTTTTTTAAGAAACTTTTCATGGCAATTTCTATTTAAATCTCAGAGTTTTTGCTAGAAATCTGGTGGGAGGAAGTCGCCTTAGAAATATGTTTTTCGTATTTCATTTTATTGGAGATGACTGACCCAAAATTTGAACCACGGCCTCACGTCTAATAAGCCTACCAGACTACGGTGATTTCAAACATACATATACACATACATATGTATACTTACAGCTTAGATTTTGATAATAGTTTTATTTCACCATTAGGCTTGAAGCATAATGTCATTATGTGAGGAATATGTGGTCGATAAACAACTGCTCGTGGATTAGTGGCAACAATCGATCCTTCTGAAGAAATTTTCATTTATTTTTCCACACATTTCGGAAGATATATCGGCAATAGCATTGGAACACCTAAACTGTTTACATAGGATCATGTTCACTTCTAAGTTTATTTCATTTTAGTCTGAATCAGGGACAGGGTCAGCTTTTTCCATGTGATATTTTCTACTTAAATTTGTAAAAAGGAGGAAACAGTCTGTCCATCTACATGGTAGTAAAATAGGATGTGTGTGAAGATTGATTTTAAAATCTTTTACCCTGGACGCAAACCAATGCAGTTAACAGAGCTCTGTTATGGTACTAAGAGAACTCTGTTAAACTATTATTTTAAAGGAAAGAAAAACAGGAAAAAGGATTTAAATTCCTGGTTAAAATAAGATAAAAAAGCACAAGTTCGTAAAATAAGTCCTATATTTAATCCCTGTTACAAAATATTGCGCATTAAGGACTACAATAAGCAGATAATCACAGATTTCCGAAAGCTACACTGTAATCCCGTTAAGAAATCAATACAGGGATAAATCAGAACAACATGGGCGGACAAAATGAATTGTTTTTAATGTATATTACGTGCCATTTAACTGAATTAATATCCAGAATACTTAACAGAGCGAGTTTTGATAATAGATTTCGTGAATTGTGTGAAACTAAAACCCTTTTTATGTTTCTAAAATAATTTAAAAAAAGCAAAAATAATTTTTAATTGTAAAAAACAGCGCGTACATTTCTGTATTCAAATAAATTTCTACCCGAAAGATAAGAACTGCTAAGCAATAACAAAAAAAAACCAACTAAAATAAACCGCAAAAACATAAATATACTCTCCTCCTCCCATCTTCAAATATGGTACGTTATCAGTAGAGCAGCTATGCCCCACAAAAACAGAAGAAGGCAATCCCTTATCATTTTATTTTAAAAATAATTATTCGTACGACAAATTGCTGTTTTGTTAAGTATTTATATACAGTGATTATTAAAAGTCTACCTACAGTTGATAAGTTTAGGTTCGGGTAAGTTAGGTTAGGTTATGTACTTTGCAACCTTAAAATTCATATAACAATTCCACTGTGATGTCTATGAACAGGAGCATAATAAATCGCAATCATGGCGGTTCAAAGTTAATTTTGTTATATGACTCCAGGTCTGATCTTCATCTGGCCTTCCAATTTTTCCTTTGCTTTGTAGATTCTCAGCGTGTATAACAAACCATTTCCATTTAAGCCGCAGAATTTCCATTTTCATTGGAGTTTAGGTCGTTCCCAACCATAGGAAGTGATAAGAGATTGCTGCTGGATATATAGCCTGTAATGCATGCCTAAACCATGTTGCCCCACTTAGTTGCTGCTTTCCATTAGTAGAGGTCACGTGACAGTGGAAGACAACGATTTACGTGCACACCGTAATGTGAGCGGATAACCTTGCATGACTTAGACATCCACAACGTGTTAACGGTTTAGAGTTTACGGGGCTAATCTCATGTATGAGAGAGGCTGGGGAAGGTATCACCAAGTTCTAACCCCCATAAAAAGATATCGGTGAAGCACACTGTATTCCCTAGCCAATGAAAGAAAATGTGATTCTAAACCAAGCTGCCTCACAAATCCAATTTATTTCCTGGAATTTATTTTGTATTTTTGCCAAAATCAATTATTGTTGAATGAATTTTGTTGCCCACTGTATACATTATAAATTTTTTTTCTGAATGAATCTGAATTCTATTAAAAACTAAAATCTTTTTTTCTTATTCCTTGGGGTTCTTTATAACAATTCTAAATGAAAAATTAAAAACAGAAAATGTTGGCGTGTGTAATCAAACCCGATTGGTTTTGAACGACAATTTTTTTAAACGAGAATTTTTGTTGAAACTGAAAACCGCAACATGGGCAGTTTTTATAATTTTTTTTTTCTTTTTTGCTTTTCTTTAAGGAATTTATTTCTAGATTGAAATTAACAAAACAACATTCTTTTGGGCAACACCATATGCTGAATAAATGGCGGGCAAAACTTTTTAACCCTCAAACGTTAAAGGGGGCTCATAGAGGTCTAAACTTAAAGGTTAAAGAAAAAAATTTTTGTTTACGATTCCATAATTGTAATAAGATTGAGGGCCTTTGGAGGGGAGGATATTATATCCAAGACTCAATCCTTAAATTTTAGCAGCGCCACATTTGGCGTTAACAGAGCAAAATTTGAACTTAACAGAGCACTGTAAGCAATTTAATAGTATCCATCTGAACAAGCCCACTTGTTTAGGAGTTAATTTTGGGAAATACTCTAGGTCTATGAGTACCACACTATATGCAAGGTCCCTTAATATTATTAGCAACTTGGTCACATACAAAGTGATATGGTATTGAGAAAGTTGGCTTTGAAAATATAAATTTTTGGCTGGAAAATTCTCTAGATCAGTGGCCATTTTAGAACACATAAGAAATAGTGCACCATACAGACTATGTAAGTATATGCAAATGGTAGTCCAGAATGGGTCCTCTATCGACCCGTGGAATGATTAAAGTTGAGATTTTGAATTTTGAAAAAATCGATCGAAATAATAATTGTAATTAAATTTTATATCATTGGACTGCAATAATTGCAAAGTAGAAGACAAATCTACTTATTGTCACTGTTACACAGTTAACAGTGCTCTGTTAATATCAAAGTTTACCCTGTTAGAGGCAAAAAGTCACGCTGTTAAAAGTGTGGGTTTGCATCTTTGGTTTGTAAATTCGAATTTATCTTCATACACATATTAAAATTTCATTTTCAATATGAAAAAACACAAAAACTCTATCCAAAATGTCTTTAAATAGGCCATCATTTTTAAACCGAACTTTAAATAGTAATTTCCTCTGTAAGTATATTTTGTAAGTCAGTCAGTGAGTTAGCGAGTGAAATTAGAATTCATTTCAACAAATAAAAAATTTCATTTAAAAAAGCAGCAGAAAACAAAACGGGAAGCAGGAAGTGAACAGTTACTTATGGCAAGCTTATAACCAGCCCATCACTTACAAAATCCCACTAATCAAGTCAATAATAAATAATACATGCGGGGGGGAACCTTATTTGGAAATTTAAAAACATAAGAAACTAAGAAAGCAAGAAGGGACAGACAACACATTAAACGTTGAACATTGAACGTCGCTTGTAAACAAAAAAAGCGAACTTCAGTACACGTTTTCATAACACAAGTGTGGAACTAAATATGTCACACAGTGTGTGTAACTCCAATGGCTTGATCGAAACTCTTCTTCATATTTTTTTCTTGCGAAAGAACTACGTCAAGTGTGTCAAATGTGTGAATAAATTTTTATTTCAATATTGCTTTGTAATGTTTAATTATTGAAAGAAAACGAAGAAGAAGAAATTGTTGTTAATTATTATTAATGTTTTTGGTTGTTGTTGTTTTTTTTATTTTTTGTTCCTTTTTTTAATTATTTTTTTTTTAATTTTTAAATTATTGTTGTTGCTATTGAAAGTGGCACATGCCAAGTGTTTGTTTGTTTATTTAACACGCTTGCGAAAGCTTAGAATGAATGAAACTTCTTAAAATTATTGGAGATTCCTTATATGGCTGGGACACTTGATTGGTTTATAATAGAAAAGCAATGCTGTAAAACGCCATAGTCTAGCAGGTACAGTGTTGGCTTATTAGACATGAGGCCACGGTTCAAACCCCACGTCAGACTTGTCCAACATCTCAGCAGATTTCTAGCAAAAACTCTTAGAATAAAATAAAATTACCATGAAAACTTTCTTAAAAAAATCTGTTGTTTGGAATCGGCTTTAAACTGTAAGTCACACCACTCACGCATAAAAATTAACACACACCACATAAGTGGTACCAGAAGCTAGGTGGTAAGCCTGACTGAAGGATTGTAATGATCAATTAGATATGTATATATGGAAGAGCAATGCTACCATGCTTTTTAAATAGAAAATTTAAAAACAAGAAGCAATTTGGCATTGGACACGCTAGAAACTTCAAATATCTGAACAGATTCCTTCTTTAGGGTTAAAAACCATATGTATCTATGGATTGAAATCTTCCTAGACCGTAGAAAGATTAATACTGTGCTGTCAGCGGTAAATATAACTAGATTTGTGTCTGAAGCACACCCAAAGGTAGTGTCCTCACGCTTCTTCCAATGGCTTGTGATCGTACACAAACTTTTGAACAAATTAAACGAATGGGTTGGTAGAAGTTGCCGTTTTCTAGTAGGTACTGTGTTGGCCTATTAGATGTCAGGCCGAGGTTCAAATCCCTGGCTCCAATAAAACGAAATCTGAGCAAACATTTCTGCGGAGACTTCCTCTCAGCAGATATCTGGCAAAAACTCTAGGAGTAAATAAAAATCGCTATGTAAAGTTACTCTAAAAAAATAAGTTGTTCGGAATAAACTTTAAACTGTAAGTCCCACCACTCACGTATAAAAATTAACGTACATAACTTAAGTGGTATGAGAAGCTAGGTCGTAATCCCGACTAAAGAGTTTTAATGATCAGACCTGTACGTATGGAACGGTAGTGCCCACATGCTTCTTCTATGGCTAGTGATTGTTAACACAATTTGAGCAAATTAAACGAATATGGAGTTAAAGAAGAAGCCTACGCTAACGACTTATTACTTACTTAACTGGTCATTGCAATCCTTTAGTCAGGATCACAACCTAGCTTTTTACACAACCCATATGGTATATTTTAATTTTATCTGTGAGTGGCAGGACGTACAGTTTAACGTATACTTCGGACCACAGATTTTTGAGACATCTTTGATGGCAATTTTACTCCCAGAGTTTTTGCCAGAAGAGTGTTGAGAGGAAGCCGACGAAAGAAAAATTGTTTTCATATTTTATTTTATTCTGGATGACTGATCAGCTACAGGATCTCGTCTATTACGTCACTACACTACAGTGACTTCTGACGACTTGGTGCAGAATATTTTGTCTCAATAAGGAGCTAAATCCTAAAGACTACTTTGTCAAAACTTAGGATAGATGGAAGGGTCAGTTTTCTTAAATCAAAGCGTACTAGAGCATACATACATAACAGCTCGTTGCGATATCACATGAGGTGGTAACACAGAGAGTAACTAACTCGCCGGCTTAAACAATCAGCATCAAGGATTCGCACTTAATGTGTAACTCCCTTAGAATCAAACTGAAAACTGGACTGGAGACCTAATCTAAACTGGATCTAATTTCTATAAATGGCAACACTATCGAGAGAGAGTGAGAAAGAGTGGGACAGATTTGATAGTTGCCTCAATGTGTACGGTGTCAGTGTTTAGCTAAAGATATTGATTTAAAAATATTTCTTTCCAATATCCTATTACTTGAAGCCACCCTTTTAAATTTAAAAACTTCTGTCTGCCATTTTCCCCAAACCCTATGATTTAAAATGTGTTCACCCGCTATTTAAAAATTTAAATTCTGTGTGTTGAATTGTTTAAACATTTTATTAACGTTCTTTAACAATTTAAAAATTATTTTTTTGTTTCCTCTTCCTCTCTCTCTCTCCCATTCAATTTAAAGGGAGTGTTTTATTCGCTGTAAATATTGTACTTCATTATGCCACACAGAAAAACAAGTTGCTGGCTAGCTAGTGCTGCTGTTCTTCCGCATTTTTATCTTCGTTTTTTGTGAAAAAAATTTTTTTTATTTGAAAACCATTAGAATGGGAAATGGACACTTTACAACGACCAAAAGTACGCGAAAGCGACAACAGCAACAACAGCAACAACAGCAACAATTCACATGGACTAAGAGCGGCACATTATAAGCTTCATAAACCAAACAGTGGATACGCGCCAGAGTTGTGTAGCTGAAATAGTACTTTCGGTTGTGTTGCCAACTGTCTGGTAACTGTAAAGGCCTCTGTTGTTGCTGTTCGTTATTGTATTTTCAACACATGCTGGATTCATTTAAACTAAAAAAAAAAAAAAAATTGGGTCAAGGAGCCACTTGGGTAATGATGAAACTTATATACTCACTCACTCACTCAATCGTACAAACATACATATAATAAGAGTCATAAGCATACACAAGCCTATAAATTTTGCTTTGCTGGCGTTGTTTTATCAAAAACTTTTATTTCCCAAAAATTACAGACATTTTGTGAAAATGGAAATTTAAATTTAAAACGGAATTGAATTTAATTCTTGAACACCCTACGTTTCTATGTAGGCTCGATAGTAACGTACATGATTCTTGGCATCTTTTCTATTCTATACAGGCATAGAGTAATAATGATAATATTACAATAAGAAAACCACATAAAAAGAGCATGAAACACAGAAAAAAGAAAAGAATTACAATAACAAATGAACTGTAAGGTTCTAGAAGTTGCCAAACCAAAAATAAATGAATTCATGAACTCACATTGACAATGCAATGAAAGAGCCGTTGTTTTCCTGCATAACTCTGAAGTCTGAATCCGGTCTTTATAAGAGATTTCTCATTAGAATTCCAACTAGATAAGATCAATCGTCTACCACTGATCTGCTGCGCTGATTCTGTGGAAGTCTGCAGAGGAGCTTAATCTTAAGATTTATTTCCGATGACTTGGTCACTATAATGTGTTAGAGGCCGGAATAATGACCATAAAACTCGCTGAAGCACGCATCCTGAGTAAGACACCTCCAGGCAGCAGCATTTTCATACTCTGCAACAGCTAGGCGGCAATCAGGTCTTTCTCTGTCACAACCTTCAGTTCTAAATTGATTATTGCTATTATTGCTGCCGATTTTTGTCAATATGAAGTGAATACCTAGTCAGGATTACCCGAAGCAGGTACACTGCTGTCGTATAACAATCCACATATGGACACAAGTGTTCCTCTTACTTGTTAGGCTGTCTATCAGGCAGTAGTATTTATTGGCCTTTGACAAATTCTGAGACTCTTGCTTACTTTATTGGTCATTGCACCACTTAAGCAGAATTACAATCCAGCTTCCCACAGCACACAAGTTGTGTGTGATGTAATTTAATCGATGAGTAGACGGACCTACTGTTTGGTCTTGACTCCGAACAACAGATTTTTGAAAACCTTTGTCAGAAGTCAGCGAAAGGAATATTTTCTTCATATTACGCCTTTGCCGGAGATATCTAAGCTGGGGTTTGAACCATGGGCTCATATCTATTAAGTCAATACATTACCTACCAGATTATGAAGACTTCTTAGTTCTCTAGCAAAAACTGGACATGTTCTTTAAAATGTCGCCCTTTTAACGTGTGTTTATTCCATACAATTAAGTTGGGCGGCATCTGGTCATAATTACCATCACTAGTGACCAAAACCGAGGATATATTGTTAGCCTGTCCTAAAGTTTTACTCAGCTGTTACTCTCAACTAGCTTATTTAGCAAAAATTAATGCAACAACACCAAGAAAACTATTTTTTAAAGTAAATTTAAATAAGTTTTCCCACCTTCGTTCAACAACAACAACTATTTGCATGACTTTTTAATTTTATTCCCCTGCTAACTGGCGTTAGCTACCGTTACAGGTACTTCTGCTGCTGGTGCTGGTGCTTGCGCTGTTATTTTAAAATTAATGAATTTAATATTCATGTTTAATTAACTTTATTCTCTCTTACTCTCTTACTCTCACACATACACACAATAACCTCCTTTACTCCATTGCTACTATTATTATACTTCTTCTCGTTCTTCCCTTCTTCTTCATTTCAAACACACGAATATCGCATACATGAACATATGAAAAGTAAATCCTTAGAGAGATGTTTATCCATTTAATTGTCTTTAAACTACAAACATCCTGTTGCAAAAGTGTGCGTGTGTGGTTGATTTTACACACTTCCTCTTTGGCATGTATTACTCTCCCTCTCTCGCTCTCTCTCTCTGCTGCATTCATATTCTTCCACTTCTGTTTGCCTTACGGGAGAGACAATATTTAAAATTCATTTATTTTTGGTTGGCAACAGTGGTTGTTATCTTGTGGTTATTTTTGAAAAAAGAAAACAGCTTTCCTTTCACTCTCTCCCTCTCTCTATTATTTTTTATTTTACATTTCTTGTGCTGTATATACACATACACATACCCATACATTGCCACGTTACCAACAATGTTATGGAGACGGGTGTTTGCTGGTTGTTCAAGATTCACACACACAGTGTAGTAAACGTGTGTATATATTGTGTGTGTATGCGTGTTGGTTTAATATTTTATTTGATTTTCGGTTTTCTCCTGCTTATAAGATAAATTTTGATTATCTCTTACCCTCGTGCTCTCTCTCCCCCTCGCTCTCTCTAATGTTGATTATTAATTATGATTTTAAGGATAATTGCATCAATTATTTATGCAGTTTAAATTTAGCAAACCTAAAGCCACATTTATTTATACAATGTATGTGGAAAGTAATTGCATGTAAATGCATGTGTGAGAGTGTGTTTATGTGATAATTTTATTTAAAATATTAAATAAATTGTTATTTTACCAATTAAAATATCATTTTAATAAATGCCCATATCTCTCTCTCTCTCTGTCTCTCTCTGTCGCTCTGTCCTTGCAATGACCATTTATTTCTTTTCTCGTTGGTTGAGTTGCTAAATATTTTAAGCACATTTTAATGTTGACCAAGTTATTTGATTATGGTAATTTGATTTCAAATAATCTCTGTTTAATGTATGGCCTTACAACACAAATTTCTTTGCCAGAAGCAATTTGATTTCAGAGTCAAAATAAAGAGTTAAAAAATTGGTATAAAATAGGGGGAGTAAATTATTATTAGAAATTTCGACTTCTATAGCTAGAGAGCAGTCAAAGCTAAACAAAAATATTGAATTCCTACAGCTTTTAATGCTCAATTTTCTTCAATTCTTTTAGTATTCTGCTAAGAACGTGTAAGTCTCCCCTTCACGGGTGACCCTTTTAATAAAGAAATCGTAATTTACAGTAAGTAATATAACAGTATTTCTACATCTTTTTATTACAACTAACTAGTAACCCTTCGATCTTTTTATACTTCCGCAATTTTTTGGATTTGACAACTTCTAGAAGTTCACGGTCTTTCTATGTAGTTTTGTTATTGTAATTTGATACAGTTTATTTCTTAAAATATCAGTAAGAGATGAATGAATTTGAATGCGTTTCTGAATAATCACAGGACATAATATTGTTGCTTTCTGATGCCGTGCCACTTCTCACTATTTTGAAAAATATTGTGAATAATCACAGAATTTAACCCTTCGTTATTAATATACGTCAGTGATATATTCATTTGGCAACTTCTAGAAGTTGTTTGTGTTTCTAGGTAGTTTTGTTTTGTAATTTGATCCAGTTTTGAATAGGTTTCTGAATAATCACACGACATAATATTGTTGCCTTCTGCAAAATCACAGAATTTATTTGTTGCCCTTGGACTTTTTCTATATTTAAAGCCATGGCACCACACTGAGAAAATCCTATGGCTTGACAATGATATTGCAATCGATATCGTTAAATATCCGTCGTCTATTACCGTCTAATATCGTTTAACAACTGAGGAAAACAGGTGAAAATTATTAAAACGTGGCATCTTTGCGAGGATTATGATTATGGTATAATTATGGTTGTGATAATCACCAAGCTTTGCAAGGAATCCATACGAATATAAAGAAATTTCAAAAGAAACTGAAAATGTTACAATTGCGGTCAGGCCTTAGCATCCTCGTAATGTCCCCACTGCAGAAAATATAGCTGCTGTTAAAGGAAGTGTGGCTCATAATCCAATTTAGATGTGTGACCTCGAGTTTGAAACCCAAGCCCTCATATCTAGACTAGGGAGACCTACAAAATCCAACGTACCCAACAATTAAATCCGTCTGACCGTTCCTCACGCTGACTATATGCTGATTGGGTGCTAGAGCAACATGCTGTCAGTGCTGAACATAATTTTCCTTAACGGCTAAGCTCGATGAAGCAATGTAACTGGCTGTGGGTATAGTGCGGCTCTCGGAAAACCCCAAAGTGAGTGCGGAAAATTCATTAAATCCGAGAAAAGGGACTGCTTGGTGCACATTATGGCCGGGAGATTTCACTTGAACATATTTTTTCAAAAATGAACACAATAGTTGTCCAAAAACTGAATTTGTTTGCTTTGAAATTCAATATTATGAACTGGAGAGCATGTGGTTTCAAGGAAATGGTACTGCGAGCCACATAACATGACTAATTTTGGTTTTTTTATTTTTTGACAAGTTTCTAAAGGTAGTAATTTCACGTTTGGCAATATTAAATGACTACCAATATCATGTGATTAGGCATCATTAAGCTGTTTTTTGTGCAGGAGGTGTGCACGCCAAAATGTGCAAAAAAACTGATCGATATGTATTTCAAAAGGATTTCAGATCGACAGATGCCAACAATCCACAGGCGATCATTTAAATAACCTGGTATTTCGTACATAATAATTCATTGAAATCATAGCTTCACGTGTGTTTTATTTAATTCTAGTTACATTTGAATATGCATAACCCTTTACATTGCTGGGTAGTGTACCATCGCATACATTCTAAACCAGCTATTCTCCACACATTTTTGTTTTTAATTTGAATTGTCAATTGCAAGTGTCTGTCTGTCTGTCTGTATGCCTACAATTCCAATAATTTTCTATTTTCTATGCCTTATCTTGCTCCAAAAAGGTCTTCCTTCCTCTTCCTCTTTCTCTCTGTAATATTGTTTCATGTTGCCATTGATGGTGGTTATCTTGTGCTTGGCTATCTTATCAGTGAATTGGTTTCACCATTTATTTGTTCATTTAGTTTTTAATTTCATTTCATTTTTTTTTTCCTCCACTATTGACTCATTGTCGTATAAAATTTGATTTTATTTTTTTGGGTACCTTTTTGAAATACTTTTGTTAGCTGTGCTGTGTATTTATTATGGTTACCAGCTGTTTGATAATTCAGTTTGTTTAGGTAATAAAAAAAATGTATTCCGGACAATATTTACAAACATTTTTATTGATATTTATGATGGAATTATTTAAATAATTATTGTAAAACGTATTTAAAAATAAAAATCTCGTTATCGCCGGTACCTAGAGAAAAGGGTCTTGTTAGTAAGTGTAACATTTTAATACCCGATTTGGGACTGGAAATAAAAAAATTTGATTTTATGTACACATATCTTCCTTAAATTTAATCAAAATTTTTAAAAATTCAAATCTAACCCTGTTTCTTTCTTTTACAGGCATATACTTCACTGCTGAGATAGCAAAAGAGGGTTCCTGCCAAAGGCAAAATGAAACAAAAAATATGCAGGTATGTCAGCATTCATATAATTTCTCTGTATAAAAACTACATAAAGCAACGATTACGATGCTTGGACCTAGTCATTCGCTACAAAATGCCGTGTCCGGATTGATAGCAGCATTCCATCCCTTTGAGATAATTGTCCACACGCATTTCCACACACATTTTCGCACACTTCGAATGCTATTTCGACGTAGTCGCCGTAGTCTAGTAGGTAATGTGTTGGCTTATTAGACGTTATGGTGTTTGGTATAAACACCACCTCCTGCATAGAAAAAGTCTAACGACCTCTAATCTTATAATATTGATGGCCAATTAACTTCGATGAATCGTGGAATGAAATCGTCCTAGCCTAGTAGGTAGCGTGTTGGTTTTGTACACGAGATGCCACAGTTCAAATCCCAAGTCAGACATCTCCAACAAAACGATGACTTCCTCTCAGCAGATTTATGGTAAAAACTCTGAGAGTAAATTAAAATTGAAAGGAACAAATTTCTGAAACATCTATCATTTGGACTTGGCTTTAAACTCTATGTAGGTCCTGGCACACATTTATAAAATTAACACACACAAGTAGAGAGACTGTACTCTTTTAATGCCCAATTATGTATGTATCTCGTTGATAGCTTCACAAATGCTAGTGTTCTCCAATGCTCCAACCTTCCAGGGGTATACTCGTAGACAAGCTACTTGAAGTAGCCCAACAAAACAAAACAAAAAAAATCCTAACAGACTCCAAAAAAAGCCTTTGATGACCAATTCACATCGCCGTATACTAGTAAATCATGGGTTGGCTTATTAGACAAGAGCCCATGGTTCAAACCACCGTTCAGACAGCTCCAACAAAACGAAACATTAGGAAAATATTTTTTACGTTGACCTGACTACAGTCTTTTAGGAAAAATGCTGGAGCGTTAATAAAACTGCTGTGAAAAACTTCGCAAAAATCTGTACTTCAGAGTCGTAATTACGTTTCCTAGTTCCAACACAGATATTACCAGCATCTGTGAATTTTCCTCAAGCCATAGAAAATCATAACAAAGCAAATGTTCTATGATCTCCTGAATTTTCACGACCGCATAGCTGCTGCAAAATTTATGGCGAATAACCAGTGTGCTGTTGTATTTACTATAGGATTACTAAAATGAACGCTGGTTAGGTCTAATGCAAGCCTGGTTCTGAAATTGTATATTAATGGCGAACCGCCTACGCAATTGGGTTCATTATTGCATTTTTTGCATTGCAAATGAACAAGGTATTGGTGGGTAAACGTTGGTTTGTCCCTCTGAAGATGAATGCCCATATCAGCATGAATTCTTCTGAAGTTTCCGTTGCACCAGCCTTTACAACAGCATCAGCTTTGTTGCTCACTTCAATGTCCCCGTGTCCGGGAGCGGACATGAGGGTACCTATCGAAAGTTTTGCCATCTCCTCCAAAGACACACGACATTATTGGCCTGATGCAGTTAGTATTACCCAGGATATAATATTTTTATAATGAAACTTTTCCAAACACCTAATATATGCCTCGAATTAAAGCATATTTTTTTTATTTACCATCGCATAGTTTCAAAATTTTTTCGTGGTTTTGTAACAGTTTTCTAGAGTATAAAAAGTAAAAGAAATACAGGATAAAATCATAATTAAATATTTATGTTGCTCTCTCCCTCTCTCCTCCCCTCTCTCCCCCTCTCTCTGTCTCTATGCACATTAAAATTATTGTAAATCCCTTAATTAATTGTGTTTATAACTGCTCTCTTCCCCCTATTTTCTCGTTGTATTCGAAATAATTCATTAACTTTGACAAATTTTTTCCAGCATCTGTATGTCGGTTTGTCTGTCTGTCTGTGTGTTTAAGTGTAAAACAATTTTGTGTAATAAAAACATGCAAAACATGATAATAAAAAATTTCAGAAACTCATAACAACAACAACAATAACAACAAACATATTATTTAATTACCCACATAACGATGCATTAATTAATTATTTAAAATAAATTATGGTGTATCTATACATACGTGCATACATACATAACATTATTATTAAAAATATTTTATTTTTAAATTTATTCATTTATTTATTTATTTATTAACATTATTTGTAACTACAATTACAACTACACAACTACACCAACATTGTGTAATAGTAAGTGTGGTTTTCCTATCTTTTTTTCGGTTGAAATTTGGCACACTTTCAATAGGCGTTTGTTGTAGTTTTTCAATTATTTTTATATGAATAATTAATGATTGTTGCTAGTGTTGTTGCTGTTGTAACACTTCTCAAAGGACATGGCAGAGTGTATTTAAATTTTTAAATTATAATTTAAAATGATAATGAGTAAGCAAATCAAAAGGAACTTTTAACATGAATTGCCAATATTTCATCTAATAAAAGTATACAAAATGCAGCAGAAGTCGCTGTGGTTTAGCTGGCTTATTAGACGTAACGCCGGGTTCAAACCCCAGGTCAAACATCAAAACAAAATCATGACAAAAATATTTATGTGAATAACGTTCTCCTCATCCTCTGCGGATATGTACGCACGCCAGAAGTCGTTAAATAGGAGCTGCATTCTTTCCGCTTGTCTTCCCATAACATAATGACCGGTAAGCATGGCTACTGTGTCCAAGTAACAACAAAAGAAGAAAATGGGAATAAAAATCGCTTCGAGCGTTTATAGAATATTGTTAATCAATATTACCCTCTGAACTTAGAAGATATTCAACCAAATTCCTTAACTATTATTGCCAAGCAAACACGAAATCTGAGATCCTTTCACTTTAACTACCTGCTGACAATTCCCATTGTATTCTTCCAAAAACACGAGTACTATTGTTGTCAAGGTTTGTGTACTTGTGGGAAAGCGTTCAAATACATAATAACCGCCAAAATCAGTAAAAAGAATCCTTCAACACATTCACACACACACACGCACAAAAGGAAGTGCCATTGATCTTAAACAATAGAAAACAATCAAAAAAAAGAAAACAAAACAAAACAACAACAAAAATCTACTCCTTAAGACAGGGGAATAAAACAAATCGAAATGGAATGAATGAATGCCTATTAAAGCATGCCCTCGTATTTGTTTGCTTTACAAAGGCAAAGGTATGTTAAGAGAAACTCGAACACATAATCAAATAATTATGAGAAAAAGTATAAAAGAAAAGGAATATTTTTGGACTTCTTAATAACACCTATACAAAGGCATTCTTCTATTCTGGTTTGAGTAGCTTAAAAAAGGAAGCCACTTGAAATTCTTTTTCTTTCTCTGTAATTAAAAGAATCTTGTAGCAGATCTTTTTTGGCAATCAGTTGGAAGGAATTTAATAAAGAAGAAGGGAAAAAAGGATTCGAAAGAAAAAATATTAACCCTTTAAATGATAGAGATTAGCAAGGAGGGTTGTTCATATGCCAAGTTCCCCAAGTAAAGTTCAATAAAATACGTGAAAAGCTATAACATCGATGAGAATGCCGTCTTGTACGAAATACCTGATCATTTCAATTAACGGCTCTGGATTGGTTGTAGTAGATGATCCTTTTGAAATAGTTTTTGTGCTCTGTTTCGTAGATTTCGGGCGGCTTAAAGACGTTAAGGGATTACTCGCGTAGGCACGTCTAATGCCGTCAAATCGGATTATCTTGGTGGACAATTTCAATTACCGGCTCTGGATTGGCTGTAGTAGTCGGTCCTTTTGAAATAGTTTTTGTCTGCTGTTTCGTAGATTTCGGCTGGTGGCGTAAGGGCGTTAACTCGAAAAATTTTTGCTTAAAACTCTGTAACGTTAAGGTATTTATTACCCGCTTAGGTATGCCTAACGTCGTCAAATCGGATTTTGGTGGCCAATTTCAATGACCGGCTCTAGATTGGTTGTAGTAGTCGCTCCGTTTGAAATAGTTTTGTCACGTTAAGGGCCTGTCTAGGCACGTCTAACGCCGTCAAATCGGATTATATTGGTGGACAATTTCAATGACCGACTCGGGTTGCAGCAGTCACTCCTGTTGAAATTTGATCTTTGCTTCGTACATTTTGGGCGGAGTAAAGGCGTTAACTTAAAAATTGTTTCTTTCAAAACTCTGTCACTCTCACTCACAGACCTGCCTAGGCACGTCTAACGCCGGATTATCTTGGTGGTCAATCGACGTCCACAAAACGTTAAATTATTCTTTCTTAAAACTTCTCATGCAACACATCCAAAGTCGGTGGTATTATGTGGACTATGACACCGTCTTTCTCAAGCCATGTACCGCCCAGTTTATAATCTTCAATTGCAGGACAAAAAAGGGTGGCCATAGTGCTCTGAAATGAAGATAACGTTGAAGATCTTGTGCATTATTCTGAAATTGTTATGATCGTGAGTTGTTATGATCGACGCCATGTAATTCGTCTTCACAGATAGAAGGATGGTGGACAGAGACTGAGAGCATCCTTATTTCCCATCACATTCCTTATTGTTGATGGGAAATAAATCAACGATGCTGCAGTCATGAAGAACAGAGAAATATGAAAACTCTTTATCATATCAATTCGTCCAATTGTGACGAAAGCAATCTTGAACTCGGTGACCCGAAGATACTTCACAATACCCTTTCCTAATGACTTCTATATTATAATGAGTAGCGGTATCGGTAGCTTCTTTTCAGCCAGAAATCTCCTCGTTTATCTCCCAAATTAGTTCTTATTTTTCTTCCCCGTAATATAACTGGCAGCACCTTGTATATTCTGTTCAGCCAGGCAATGTCAATACACATATTGTCACCACCTTCCATAACTGACAGACAACGCCATGTATATTCTGTTAAGCTGGGCAATTTTATCATCTTCCAAGTCGTCCGTTTTCGGCTATTTTACAAGGATGAATTACTTTTTCAATACTGATGATGTAATATGCGTAGAAGACTGTTGAACTGCATCTTTACCAAACTTTGCTGAACTTCCGCTGGTATTTTCAGTTGAATTTTCAGGTTTTAAAAATTTATTAAGATTTCCACGTAAAGCCCAAGCAATTTCTTGAAGCTTTTCTTATATTGTTTATGGGCAAAATGGTGATATGCACAGACAGACTGTACACACACATACACACATATAAGCATAAAAATATAATCCACTTAATTTTTTGTTTACTTCTTGAGTATTTCTTTGTGTTGGTGTTTGTGTTTGGGTTGGTGTTGGCTGTTGGTGTTGTTTCTTGTATCATTTTTATTAAGCTATGTTCACATATTCTCTTTTTGTGTTTTATTTTCATGTTGCTTTTCGTGCAAATAACCGTAATTTTTTTATATCTTTTCGCCTCATAATTTTTGCTGTTATCCTTTTCAATTTTTTTCCTCCTCTCCTCTCCTCTTTTTTTTCTGTGTATCATTTTTGTTCTTCATGCTTCCAGCGTGTTTTATTTAAACAATTTCTGTTCTGTTCACGCTCTCCCTCACACACATACACACATGCGGATATTACAGACACATAGTCACTTGCAAAAGGAACTTATAAATACGAAATCATCCAAAGGTATTGAGGTAAATGTGGGTTAACATTACGTTTTTCCTTTTTTTTGCTTGTTTTTTGTTTTTGTTTATAGGTGTACGTATGTATATGTATGTATGTATGGATGCGAATAACCCTATACGTTGTCCATGGTGATAAATTTTTATATACCGGACATATGGTTTTTATCTCACCGAGTGCATGAATGTATGAATATGTGTGCTGTTGTTGAATACTGGCATGTAGCTCCAGCATATAATTCAATGAGTATAAGAGAGAGAGAGAGTGAGTGAGAGGTAAAACACTCTAGCCGCTATGACCTGTACTCCGCTACATAAATTTCTTCCGGCGGATGTATTGTATGTGAAATAAAAACAACAGCAGCGTAAAAATATACCACCACAGCGTTCAACATATGCTTGGCATGTTTATATTAAGCATTTAAGAAAATCCGATAGATAGTTCTCCACACACCTACCCCCCATGCCCCCTTCCGTTCCCCTTCCCTTTGCTGTTATGAAGATATTTCGTTTTTTATTTCCTTTTTTTTCCAAAATTTAAACTATTTTATGGACTTGTCTTATACACAACTTGCAAGATTAAATGTTTATGAAGTTGAGCGAGAAATACGAAGCAAAAGAAGAGTTTTAAAGCCGATTAACGTAAAAAATACCCACACAAAAATATTTAATATAGAATGGAAAGGAAATGCTTAAAAACTTTTTAAATATTAATAAACAAATAAAGAAATATATAAGAGCAGTATAAGAGCAGTATAAGAGTAGTATAAAAGCAGTATAAGAGTAGTATAAAGGCAGTAAAAGAGTGGTATAAGAGCGGTACTTAATACTAGTAAAATAACATTATATGAAAGGTATAAAAGCAATATAAGAGTAGTATAAAAGTATCATACCAACAGTAAAAGAGTGGTATAAGAGCGGTATAAGAGCGGTACTTAATGCTAGTAAAAGAACAATATAAGAATGGTAGAAAAACAGTATAAAAGCAGTATAAGACTATCTTAAAAGCAGTAAAAGAATGGTATAAGAGCAGTATAAAAGTTACAATACAAAACATGAATGATATGCATTAGAGTAGTAAAGGATCTTTAAAACAATTATAAGAGTGGTATAAGAACGCTGCAAAAGAAGTATACGTTTGAACAAAAGTATTATTAATTAAGAGCATCGTTATGAATTCATAAAGTGGTATAAAAGTATTGCAAAAGAGGTATTAAGATTGTATAAGACCATGGAAAAGAAGAAAAGATAGGGAGAGCATTATCTCGATAGTTGCAATCGGTATGTTGTTGCCTTATCCAATACTCTAGTCTGTTTGATAGGAAGTAAAATCAAGCAAAACTACAAGTATTCAGCATTAAGTGGCTCAGAATCCCAGTCCGCCACCTTCCACAAGAGAGACCTCTGAAACATATTCAACGACAATGTTAAAGCAAATTAAGATTGAAAAATGGTACTGAATTCGTCATTAAATCCAATAGAAACCCTGTGGTAGTACAAATTCTATAGAGGAGGATTCCATACAAAAAGCTGTGGAACCTGAACAGCTGAAGACATGCATGCTGAACTTGATCGAAAGCATGGGTTATGTTGGCTTTGAAAACCGCTGTGGTTTCTGGCTTATTCGCATGCACCAGTGCCTTAAGATATCTCTACAAGAAAAAGTTTGACAGTGTCAAACACACGTTCACGGTAATCATTTCACATCATTTCCATGTAACAGGACCATTTACTCAAATTGCGCGTGCCAAATATCAAATGTGGCATGAGCAGTGCGGCTTGTACTACCGTTCGTTTGAAACCACAAGTCGTTGATCTGTAGATCATCCAATTCAGACCAAAAGGAAGTTGCTAATTATCAGTCTATAGTGCTCAACTGGCTTACATCGTTCTTAAAGAAATTTTGACCGATAAGGTCGACAGCTTAAAATCAACACTAAACAGTGATTTATTCTGAATGCACTGGAAGCTGTTGAATCTCATGCATGACAAGTTGCTGCTACAGAACACCCGTTTTGATACAACCATTATATTATATGGACGTGTTGTTGAATGCTGTGATTTTGGCAAAAGGTACTCAATAAAAGATAAGGAATTTAACAGATGTAGCTTCAATAAGAAGGCCCTTATTAACTGGCAAAGTTCGAAACCAAAGGTGCCAAAAACCTATGAATTAATCTGCGGCTCACTTCGTTAAATAAATATAAAGCGAATCCAATTTGAATTAAGAACAGTTGAACTGAATTAAAAACGTCGTGGATTAGTAAAACGAGAGTGTGGTTGAAGTCTTAGCTCAGACATCTTTTACAAAACGAAATATGAAAAGATATTCCTTCGGCGACTAGATCTCTGCAATCTTCTGTCAAAAAACTCTGAGTGTAAATAAAATTGCCATGAAAACGTTTCTCAAAAATCTGTCGTTCGGATCAAGCTACTCATTAATCAGATTAATACACACAATAAGGGTGGTAAGAGAAGCAAGGTTGTAATCTTGACTAAATTCGATTTGATTGGATTTCTTGCCCGTATTTCCTTTATTTAAAATTGGATTGTAAACCCATTTGATGCTATCGAATTCAGCTCTTGGCTCGACTTTACTTTGTTATTTCACAACTTTATTGGCGTATTATTTACAATTAAAATTGAAATTTAAATATATTTTTTTTGTACAAAATTCTTCCTTCGCATTAAAATTAAACAATAATTACTGTGGTTAACAATGTTTGCTGTATTTAAAAACAAAAACAAAAGGCTTTTATCGGAATGTATTTTTGCTTTTATTGTTTTGCTTTTAATCGGTCGTGTAAATACACGGCCTAGGTTTTCTATATTTATTTTCTATTTCATTAATTGGTCCCTTAATGGTGACCACAGCGTCGGCCAATATACACAGTAAAAACATAAAAACCTCTGATATGAACAACAACAAATGCAATAGGAATTGAAATCCCTATACACGAACACACACACATATTTAGCAAGTCGGATCAGAGGATATGAAAAAATATTTACAACAACAGCACAGCCTGCCACAATAATCAGATGCCACAGAAATGCACAAAAGCAGGAGAGCCATTCTCTTGCATTTTAAACGATACAATGTCATGATTATTGGCAGCAGCAGCAGCAGCAGTTGTTGGCTGGCTGGCTAATCGCTTGAATTGTCGATGACAGACCGCAGTAGTTTTCATTTCAGTTAGTTCTCCCTCTCTCTCTTGCTACAGATGAAATGTTCAAACACTGGGTAACAAAAGTTAGGTGCCCAGAACAAAAGTATGCAGGATTGTTTATCTAAAAAAGCCAAACAAATATCGCGCCCAAAACAAAATTGCCACTCTAAATAATTCATTGTAGCCTGGTGTTATGATGTTAGAGGAATTGAAATTGAAATGTTTTGTTTTGTTTAGATATGTATGAATGTAGATATGGCATCATCAGCATATATTATTTAATTTAAACCATCTGCTTGCTGTTCATGACGATGATGATGTTGATGGTGATGATATTTTTCTATTTTTAAAAACACATTCTCAACCAGATAATATCGCGTCTGTTTGCCATCACAAAAATATCGTGTGTTGAAATGTCTGACATTTGGCCCAAAGGCTCAATGTTGCATCCACAATATAACCTCAATTATATTTATTTCACAAAGAAACAAAAAATATTCTTTTTTAAATCAAAAAAAGAAAGAATTTTTGAAAATTTTTGGCAAATAATCAAATTAAAAACATTCACACTCACCAAACCAAGCAAACAACAAAAATAATGAATTTTTGTAACCCACTGTAACGCATAAAATGCTTACAAAGCTAAACAGGTAGCTAGGCGGTAAAATAAATCCAAAAATGTTTAACTTAGAAAAAAGAATAGTTTCAAACCCCACTATGCCCGCAATACTTTATTGGGCAGAGTAAAAAGCAATGTGAGGCCTTTCTTATTTCACTGAGTGTATTCAAAACAAGTCCCAGGACGTCTATCTCAACACCTAGCTTAAGACTAATTGCTTGAGTACTTCACTTAATTACCTAATTAATCATTACAACCCTTTAGTCAGGTTTAAAACCTTATTTCTCTCAGCACACATGTTGTGTGTGTTAATTTTATTCATGAGTGGCGATACCTACAGTTTAAAGGCGATTCCGAATGACACATTTTTGAGACACTTTTCATAACAATTTTATTTATGGTGAGGGGTTTTGCCAGAAGACTGCTAACTGAGGAAAACACCGAACGAAATGTTTTCATCATGTTTAGTTAGGTATGAGATGTCTGAGCTAAGGTTTGAACCACAGGCTCACGTCTAATAAGCCAAAACACTATTTAACTAGACTATGGTCACTTGAGTAGACTTTTAGAACACTTGTTTATATAATATTCCCTAGCTTTCTAAACAATCTTCCCAAAAGCCTAGAAAACATCTTTGAAGAGAGCAGTATAAAATTGAGAATAATTTTTTAGTTGCCACTCAATTCGAACTCTCCTGTTTTCCTCTTTTATGGCCTCGAATTGATACCACCTTTAGGAGTGTAAAGTCAACACATCATAAGTAGGACATGAATGAATCCTTTTTAATGCTTTTCCTCTCTCATATATGACGCATTCTGTTGCAATTTTTTCGAAATTTATTTTTAATTCGTTCATATTATCCATTATTTATGAGATTTAAATGTAAATATGGCCAGCATTTATTTATAAAAAGTATATGCATGATTAAATATACATTGATACATACGAGGGTCTTAATATAATGGTATTCACTTCATTAGACAATTGGTGATATGCTCACCATATTGGAATACAGTACAGTGGCCTTTATGGTTGTATTTGGGCTAATTCGGAAGACAACAACATACTTGAAGACTTCCTGTGTAGTTGCACGACTTTGGTTTAAAGCTGCCCATGGTTTGAAGCTACTCTGTTTGGTAGCTTGTTAATGCAAGACATATTAGAGAGGTTCGTGCTTTTGCCACTATATTAGGCCTATTGTGCTACCACATATCATTCGAAGGGAAAGGCGCTGCTGGATATCATTAGCAAAAGAATTGTTTGGCTGAAACTGCTCAAAGTAATTTCATATATCGGACCAATACACTTTCCTCTAATTTCAGACCGTTCTTCTTCTACTTCTAAGTGCATAGTTTTATGGCTCGACTGTTAGTTTACGTCTATATCAGCCTAGGCTGATATGTCATAATTTAAAAGCTTTAAAAGAGATCCCACTGTGGTTGCTATATTGTATGCCTGATCGGTGTTTTGCCTGACTTTGAAAATCGTCTGGGATTTTTGGAACTATTGTAGCATTTATCCGGGTAGCTGTTTTATATACCGAGTGGCATGCTAATATCAACCGCAGAGCTGTCGTCATCTGCACGAATAACAAGTTTTATGTTCTGGTTCAGATTTCTTAAGAAGGAATTCAAATTTCAAATCCAGAAGGAAAAGTACGGTATTGTCAGTCTTTCGTGAGCTTGAGATGACTCCCCCGATATTTGCCATTTGTCTGCTTAACTGTGTTCTTATCTTAACGGGTTTTAATGTTGAACCCAGTCTCGAATATGTTTGGTCGACGGCTTAGTGAGGAGAACTTATTTGTCTGCATCCCTTTCTTTCACAATTGGAAGACATTGTCTGGTGAATAACTGCAGTTCCGTTATATGCATTGACAGTTAAGGACCATGGGAATATAGCCAGATTTTAGTGCATAGGTTGTTGTAATCTGCTTTGGACTTCCTCAGTGTTAAACGATATGCCAACTAATGATAGAGTCTGGTGCTGACTATATACAGGGCATCAAAACTATTACAATCGTCGGAGAGAGCTATAACGAACTATAGCAAGAAGAGAGTGGTTGTGGCATTAAAGAAAATTTATTCACAAGTTTGTAGAGTTTGCTGCCTAATTCTAGAACCGTCCTCGTTCATACCTATCAGGTTATAAAGTGCACGTTGTCCAATATTATAATATTTTTTTTATTATTTTTTTTTTTTTTAGTTTTTTTATTGTTTTGTGAAATGGAATGAAAATGAATTATTTATTTATAGTATTTATTTATGTTTATATTTTGTATTGTATGTATGTATGTAGGTATGTATGTATGTACGGTATGGTATTTGTTTATTTATTTGTTGATTATTTAGCACATATTCCAATGTCTGTTCTGTTGCTTTTTTGCTTTAAAAAGAAAAGAAAAAATTTATTATTGTTGTGACAATTTCATTTTTATTTAAAGCCCAGAAAAAGTATAAAAATTCACAACACACGATATGCAAATTTCAGAAAAAAATTGAAAGAAAAAAATTCAGATCAAATGTCATCAAAATGTTGAGCCACAAACGATTTCAAACAACAAAATTTTTTTCGCATTTTTTTATTTATTTCAACCGACAGACCAGAAGACAAAGTATCAAATGTTAGCTGTTATTGTTGCTTTTTTTCAGGGATATTCTATTTGAAAAATATTTGCGCATAAATTCATTCAAATGAAATGTAAATCCTCAATTATACATGCTTTTGATATTCTGTTGAACTATGAAAAAAAAGAGGAAAAAAATCAGAAAAAAAATATTTGAAAAAATATTTGAAAAAAAAACTAGGTTTTAAATCTTAATTTACACATTAGAAATGAACAAGAAAAAAATAGAGTGACAAATTAACACAATAAATAGCCATTTAAAAAAATACTTAATTTTAACCCTGAGGTGAAGTGGAAAAATTGTTGAAAAAATTTTGTGCCAAGCGTCAAATGGAATATTTATTTGGTTTGTTAAAGTAAATTAAAAATAAAAAATTTATTACGAATTAATTCAATTTCTATTATTTTATATAAAATTTTAAAGATTCTTTATTCATTATGATATTAAAACTTCTTAATAGGCTTACATTTATATCGCGCCTATGCAAAGTGAGGTTAAGTTAGCGGCAGTCACTTCAAAGCCCAGCTAACTTCACTGCTACCGAATGTTCCATTGTAATAACATTGCTTTTATTTGACTATACATATATCTGTCCTTTTAACCTTGAAACTTCTTTGTCGGCTTTGAACAGCTAATCGTGAGTTGTATATCAAGTTATCTATTTGCCGAAGACAGTTCTTGAATACGTAGCCCGTGCAAAAAGTTATTTGCCTTTATGTTGTCTCAATGACAAGTTGTTTTGATTTTTTTATCTTGCATGTGGAACTGCCTTCATGCAAATGTCTTTCCTATCACTTATGATAAAAGAGATTCAAATCTAGTGTCCAAAAACTCTACTCCCTTCCCAACGCAATGCACTGCATAGGTAGGTGTAATCCCCTGAGTGTTGGTCGTACAAAAAGGATTGTCTACATGATTTGGAATTCAAAAAGGGTAGGCGAACTTTACTGTCCAACCAAACATTTTTTTTAGGTACACTTAAGCAACATCTGACCCATTGTGATATGACAGTCTGTTGCCATTACCTTCTACTCTCGGCACATGATGACCAAACAACTCAGGCTGCCAATGTCTTTGCGTGGCAATTCCACTAGATCATCTGTATTGTAGCCATCAAGAAGCGTTTTTCTCTTCCGACATAAAGTTGCTGGATATGCACAAAAGAATAGTCTCCTTGTCTTCCTTCCTTCTTCGGCAGAAATCATTAAGCAGACTTTTAGTGAGCTCTCTATCTAGATTTATATTCAGATTTGCCGTTCAGTCCATCAGTAATAATTAGCTGATGTTCTCTAGAAGGTGAAGGCCATTGTAGTAAAGGGTTGTTACTGGTGTTATTGTTATAAATTATTGAGCCAGGTATTATGGCTCCCTTATGTGTCCAAAATCAGGTCTACACAGTCAGTTACACAGTCTAGTTAAATTGGCTGAAGGAAATAATCAGCATGAGTGGAAGTTTTTCAATCTGGTTCCGCGGATGTGTATTATTTTTTACTTTTTCTCTTCACTCTAAGAGAGATCTTTTATAGGTGGAAATTCTTGTGACCATTATAGTCCCTTTCGTGTGCTTTTCTATTAGTCACCCTTTACCACACTGACTGTTTTACTGCAATGAACTTTTTCTCTTATATTCGCAGTGCTATAATCGCCTTCTCTTCACTCCTGGTTCCTTCACAACCGTATCAAAAGCTTTGTTACATTGTTCCTCAGCTGTTGTTACCATAGCGCTGTTATTGAACTTCGAATTATTCTACCATATTCTGCCCACTGATCTACATTCGAACTTGTCTTATAATCTTGATCCGTTAAGGAATACTTAAGTGATATTGTTTGGGAGATTTACTCAACGGTTATAATGCCATCAGGATTTTTGTTTTAAAACTGGCATCGAAAGACTTTTGCCAATTATCATTACTTGACTTATTAGACGTGAGATCACGGTTCAAATCCCATATCAGATATCTTGAACAAATCGAAATATGAAGAAATATTCTTCGGTGACTTCTACGCCAAAGTGCCATGAAAAGTTTCTCAAAAAAATTTGTCATCCGTAGTCGACTTTAAACTGTAGGTCTCGCCACTCATGTAGAAAATTAACACATACAATATATGTAAGTGGTGTGAGAAGCTAGATTGTAATCCTGACTGAAGGGTTGTATTGACTAATTATGGATGTATGTATATATATAGTTTTGGAAAAGTAAACTACAACTTCAGCTGGTTCCTGATATGACCTGAAGACCTGTTATACAACTGACCATTTGCAATTGACGTTGAACTATAAGTCCCACTACTCATATATAAAATTAAAGCACACAACATGGTTGATATGAGAAGCTAGGCTGTAATCCTAACTAGAGGATTGTAATGGCCAATTAAGTACGCGTTAAATTTTATAATTTTTCTCAAATATTTTCCTTGTCTTTATGGAGCCATATATGGCAAGGATTTTCGTTACAATCGTTAAAATATAAATGCTAGCTGGCTGTGGTATTAATTAATCTAAACTGACTTGCCTTTCGATCATTAAATATTGTTTTTAAAAGTTTTCATTGTTTTTTTAACATTTTTTTCTCTTTTTTTTAATAAAAAAAAAATAAACACAGCAGAAGAAGAAGAAAAAGAAAATATGCCCGCAAAACTTGACTACAAAAGTTTAAAATATGAAAATGCCAATTGAATATGACAGATTTTAATTTAATATATGTATGTATGTATGTATACATTTTACTCTTGTTACATACTCATATCTCATTCTCTCTCTCTCTCTTTTTGTGCTATATTCTGCTGGCTACCTTTTACGGTTGCATAAACGCAACAATTTGGGGGACATTTATTTTGGCCTTAAGCCTTAATAACCAAACCAATCAAGTAACCAATTTTTGTTTGCAGGCATTTAATCTGACTGACTGACACAACAATAACAAAAGGATATAAACTCTGGGCCAAAAACGCTGGCAAAAGGTCTCAAATGACCAATAATACACACACACTCGCACACATACTTATTTACATACAGATAAGATATAGAAAGAGAGCGAGAGAGAGAAAGCAAGGCAATACAGTATATTACAGTGTGTGTGTGTGTTTTACTGTGTAAATGATGACCCCAAAATGATTGATTGACAGCTTTAAAGTCACACAATCATTTTTCCCAAAAAAACAAAACCAAACAAACAAACAAATACACTCACATACGCTTACACTCATCGACGCCTAACTAAAGTAAGCAAATGAGCGAGTGGGATAGAGCAAGTGACAGGAAAGCAGAAAGAGAGTACAACGCCTCAATGTATACTCCATCAAATTTATATTTTGTGACATGATGACACATTCAACAGGAAGTGGTGGTATAACGGATATACGAAAACATAACTTTTGTATGTAACGGTATATTTTATTCACTTTGTTTTTAGTTTTGTAACTTCTGGTGTTCTTTTCTTGTTTTATTGCGTGCAATGGATATGTAAAAAATATGTTTTTTTATTTTTCCTTTATTATATTAATTTTTTATTTTTATTTTTTTGGTATGTTGCATTAAGCCTGCTAGCGTTGCTGTTGATTAAATAAAAATAATTATTTGCTGCGAAAGAGAACACAGAGAGAGAGAGACACGATGCATAAAACAAGCGGAAAAAAATTGTAACAACATTCATACACAGTAACTTTTCATGTAAACGGAAATGTAAAGCAACCATGTTTACTTATGTTGTCACACCATCATATACAGTGTAACCCCCAAACAAAATTGGACCAACATTTCGGAACAAATTTAAAAGGAAGAGCATAATTGAACAAAAGTCTTTAAAGGGATTATATATTCTATCAAGAGTTTCGTAACCTGTCGGCACGTTGCCAGTTGCGTAGCCTAGAAATGTGTGTCAATGTTAATTTGTTTTATGAAACCTTATGAAAATCTGGTGCATAATCGCATATTTATGGTCATGATCCTACTTTTCCATTTAAACTAAGAGAGCAAGCCATCTTTAAGCCGACAAAAAACGACGGCGCTGGTTCAAAATAGAAACGGAAAGGGCGAAAACTTTCTCTTTCTGTATCTTTCTGTCCCCTTTATCTCCCTCTCTATCTCTCTATCTCTTTCGCGCTGCCTGTCTCTCTGCCTGTCTGGCCCTCTATCTCTATCTCTCTGTGTGCCTCTCTCTAAACTACGACAACCTGTAATCCTTAGAAACAAACAGGTTAGCTTTTCATACTAGCACTGGCTATGGAAATTGTCAATGTATTATAGGCGAAGAATTTAAAAAACAGTTTTCTTGTTACTCCAGTATCTCGCACGAGTGTATGCACGCTTAGACCATGTGTGACACATTGTGGTATTACAGTTAATTAATTTTCCCTCACATTCTCAATGTTGATTCCAAAGAGATCAATGAGATCGTCCATTTAGAAGAAGGCCAAGTGTTTATTTCTCCTACAACATATTGCTGGGCATGAACGCTTGTGTTAAAGAATAGTATTCTCCTCTTCCTTATCTCTAGGTTCCTTGCTGAAGTCTTTGGCCATAGAGCCCATATGCCACGAAAACCTATTTACAGAATGCAGTGGCCAGTAATGACTCCGATAACTACTGTAATCACGCTTCTTTCTGTGCATTACTCAGATTTGCTGGGTTGTTCTTACCTACCCATGCAGCATAGAGAAGAACTTATGCGATCATTGTATCCAGAACGCTGCTGTGTTCTGCTACCCATTGATATTCAATATCAAATCATCCTCCTGGAAAAATAAAAGGCAGAGGCAGTCTACTTAAAATAGACTCCAGAACACAATCGAAATATCATAATATTTCCTTTTTACTACACCTTATTTACATATTTAACGTTAAAATGAAAATCTAAATTTTTTAGGAATCATATGTCCTATGATGGACTATGATGGAAAGCCTTAGGAAAAATAGCAAAAACCGTAGAAAGTACTTACAACAGCCGGTGAAACATCGAGGCCATCTAAAGCTTGACTATAACCACATATGGTCGTTTACTACATCCTTTTCAACAAGACACCTTATCACTGAAGACCTAAAGAAGGAGAGCTTTCGTTGTGGGATGCTACTACCAGATAAGTCCTACAGGAGGCCAGACATGTTCATTGTTGCAGTCAACAAAGGACATTTGAATACGGGTGAGTACAACTACCGTGAGATCAAACAAGTTAATTATTGCAGTCAATAATAGACATAGGAGTACGGGTAAGTATTGAAAATGCTGCAACGCTGTATAAACTTTTTTAATCTCATATTTCTAATCCCCTAAATAGGCCTCTAGGTGGCATACTGTGCTTGACTATAAACTCCGGCATTCCTGTTGCAAATTTAGCAGAATTTTTTTTTTTCATACAGATTTTGATGGCTACTCCTTGTACTTTTTTACGAAATAAAAAAATAGAAAAAAAATTTCTCCCCCTTTTTGGTAAATGTTTAATTGTATTAAATTTATATTGTCAATTGAAACTCAACACACACATACAAATACACATACATACATATAAAGATACATAACATTGTAAGGGTGTAGCATATCCGTGCATTTTTATCACAGAATGCTTGCATTTGAAAAAAGCTGTGAGAAATAAGTGTCAAAATGTATGTTGAAATACCGGGGAAAAGAAACACACACAAAAAAGAATATGATGAACGAGAACGAGAACGACAAAGAAAGAAAAAAAACATAAAAAAATTTGCACGAAACGATAACATCTGTTTAAAGCTTAAAAAGTGATTTCTTTCACTCACTCAATCATTCAAAACTTGCAACCGTTATGGGGTAACCATTTAAACATTCATTCACTCATTCACTCAGTCATTCATTCTTCAACATCATTTGGTAAGAATTTGGTGTCATTAAATGACGTCTGACATCGACCAACGGGTGTATTCCGTACCCTTATCATTCTCTCGCCCCGTGTGATTTTCTCAAACTACTGGACGGAGAACTGATAAGGGCTCGTATCACCAGTACAACAATAAATCCAACAACAGCAATCAACAAAGATTCATCAATTGTGTCGGAAAGTTTTTCTTCGATTTTTTTTTTCTTTCTCTCCTGAGTGTCCTGGCAAGATGAGGAAGAAGAAAAGCGTGAAAACAGTGTAGAGTACTGTGGTGTGTTGTGTTGTATTTAAGAAAAGTTTTCATGTCTTTTTTTATTGTTTCAGTGCCAGAAAAGTGTTTTTAAGTTTAAAAGTTCCAGAGAAATGTTATAAAAAAAGGTGTTTGAAAAGTGCTTCAAAGAGGAAGAGAGAGAGAAATAGAGAGAGAGTGAAAGAAAGCGAAAGGGAGGAAGTGAAATTGTGTTAATTGAGTGTTAAAAATAAATCAATTGAAAGATTAAATTAAAGAAAACCATTGTGAAAAGAAAATTTGGAAACAGTTGTAATACAAGTACACATACAGGCTACGCAATTAAGGCTGTAATGGCCTTAAAAACCCGCATAATGCGAGACGTAATGAAGGAACGCGTGTAATGGGGTATATGGCATGTTTTTATTACAAATAATCCGTCGTCAAAAATAAATTTATGGCAGGATTTTTGAATTTCTTTTTTAGCAAAAAGTTTGAAATCATTTTGAATAAAACACAAGCAAGAACAAGTTGGTTTTGGAAGAGATCTTTCCAGTATCAAGCAAATGAAAGTCCTTCAAAATGCAATCACCGCTAAATGTTATTTTCGTTGGCTATTTGAAGGCATTTGACTCCATAACTAGTGATTGAATATGGAATCAGCTACAGAATACAAGAGTACCCGGAAGCATAAAGGCTATAGGTACGCCTTTGATGGCTTAAAAGGATGATCGCTGTCTGGCCAAATAGAATCCTAAATAAACAACTGGAGATGCCAACAAATATAAAAAAAGTACAAATCAATATAAAGAAACATAAATCTAAGTGAATAGTATAAAAACAACATTAACTATTAGAAGAAATATGCAAACAAACAACTGAAAATAAATGTGGACAAAAACTGCCTGGAGGTCTTCCACATCAAGTGCAATAAATATCAACATTGAAGGAAAGCTGTACGCGATAGGTCTCCTTAATAGGATTGTCCCAAAGATACGATGCTGTTGCTTAAAATAGCCATCAGCCACAGAGAACTTTTATTCAAGTTATAAAATAGAAAACGAATCAAGGCAGCTAAAGCTGGTATATAAGCTGCTTGATAAAGTGATTCGAACTTTAATTCATTAAATTTAGACTTCGTAATAAAGGATTCAACATCTTCAGTAACCATATTCTCTATTATAAGTTAGGCTTGTTGCATTTATCCGAGAATATTATAAATTTTGGTGGTTCAAACGTTCAAGTACAAATCTTAGTAACCGTGGCTTAAATCCCGGAGAAGGTGAAATATTTCATCATGGTTTGCGATTTTATAAAAGCCAAACCCTGACCCCTGCCTCTTCCGTGAGAGAGTAGCAACAACAGCGAACATCATAAACAGTTCAAGCAGCTCCATCTGCTCGAGTAGAACCAAAGAATACTTTATTTTCTTTGGTAGAACTTAATCAGCAAGAGTAGCTCACAATCGCATTCATAGAGGGTGTTATTTATAAAAAATGACATTAGGAATGGTTTACTTTATCAAATTCTGTGTCTCAGTGCCAAACAATTGGTGATAAAGAATACCATCGAATCCATTTCCTCAGAGCAGAAGCTTTGAAGATTTCCAGTCTGTAAAGTTTGTTGCAGTCGTTGGAGACGCCTAAAGCATTATCAAGTTTGTTCTATTCAATTGTAAAGCAAAGAACGCTCCCAAAGATTCAAAATTCGTCTACCTTTTCAGGAGACTCCTATTTATGCCATAAGATGGAGAAAGTTTAATAAAATTAACTTAGCTCCCCTTGGGGCATAGATGTCCACAATCTCATTTTCTCTGTGTCCTTCAGGTCATGGCATTTACACCAAAGTATTCTGAGTGAATGTGTAGTTCACCAACTTCTACTAATACATGGCGTTAAAAACTATGCTTAATCTTGCCATAACCTATTTTCCTACTTCTAAAACAGTGCATTAAATAAGTAGGGGTCATGCCCTGAGAAACAAAAAACAAATTCATTTAAGGAGTTGTTCAGGACCTGATATAATTAAAAGCAATCAAACTGAATAACACTTTCCCTGCATGCTTATGAGTTTTCCAAGATATGAGTCAGCTGAAGTAAGTGGTTTATGAATGAGATGGAAAGGATCAATGTAATGATAGCTCAGTTGTTAAAGTTAAAAAGAAAGACGATCGCAGGATATTTTAAGGAGACATGACTACAGCTATCTATTAGCTATTGCTAGCTGGAACAAAATGCACCTCCATGCTGGTTACTGTCGGGTAGAAATTTCCAAGGAGGATAAACAGTAAACGTCTCTTAAAGCAAGAGGCTGTTTATGGCAGTGGGTGTTTTTGAACGCCTTATGGAACTTGTGATGTAGCGACTGTAGTAAAACACCTACACAGTGTGCCTTGATGTTATAATCGTAGTGGGAGGAACTTTCAGTGAGTACCTTCAAAACTAGGCTTAAGTCCTTTTACGAATATCCATCGAAGGATTAAATATTAGAATGAAAAACAGCTAACGATTCGACAAAGTATTTCGAGCACCATGTTACGGCGGATATCATCATCAAGGATGAGAATAAAATGCAAGCAGTAAAGAACGGGCCCGTCCTCAATATCTTTATGAGTTAAGAGTAGTTCGTTGTGGCTGTGCACACAATAAAGACGTCTTGAGTAAAATTTTTCACAGCACAATAGCCAGCTTACATGAGCTGACGAAGAAATAGAGACCGCATCAATGGAACAACTCACAAGGAAAGGCATTCCAAACAGTAAAGCAACTGTTGTGTATTGTCTCATGGTTAGATGTTACCAATGTTGCATGCGATTGAAAGTTCCACCGTGTTTATAATTAGCATACCCGTCTCTTGAGTAGGGTTTGTCCTTTTAAAAACCAAAACCTAGTATCCAGTCCCCAGGAGCAGGATGTTTCCCTTCTTCTTTACATGGAAGTTTTTCAACTTAAAAATTCATACAAAGTACTCCTGTTACTGCTGCTTCTGTCGCAATAACAACAACAAATTATTGCCACAACAACAACAAATACTGTTACTTCCCTAACTAAGAGTAGCATGAAACTAGTGAAGTTAACACAGGAAAAAAAATAAAGAAAACATGGCATTCAAACGAAAAGAAATGTAGAAAATTAAAGACAAAAAAAGGAAAAGAAAAGAGAAGAGAAGAGATGAAAAAGTGAACGTAAAACTTAAAACTAACATTTCACTTCCGTTTCACTGGCCCAGCCAAGTTAAAGCAGTTAAAGCAGCAGTAACGAGCACAAACCAAACGCCAAAGAATCAAGAGTTTTTAGAACTTTAATTCATTTTAAGCAGGATGTTATCCTAAAAAAAAACAACAAAAACAACAGTAAGATTCACAAGAAGAAGGAGCAATAGTAACAGCATGGACAAGCACTTGTTAGCAGCAGTGCCATGCAGCACAAGGCAGTAGAGTAGAGTGTAGTGCAGTTAAGTTGATTTGTTTTCGGTGGAGTTCAGCTCTGTTATAAAATAATACAAGTAATGATGGTAATGGTCTTAAAACAACAAAAACAACAACAACAACAAATTGAAACTTAAAAGCAAAAAACTAACAAAACAACACAGGAAATAAATTTGTTCCAAACCCAGAAACAGAAGAAAATATAAGAAAAAAAAAAACAAAACGAAAGACTTCCAGCCAAAATAATCCCCCTGTTACCCAAACACTTACTTACGCTCTGTTATTTACTATTTCAACGACGATTGCTTTCCTTGAAATTCTGCTGCTGTTGCTGCTGCTCAATGCTCAATGATTGCTGATAACTAAGCATCACAGGAGAATTGTTGTTTTCAATTTCTTACCTGCTGCTGCTGCCAGACCTTATTGCCTCCTCGCATTTGTAGTGCGCGCCATACCATAGTGTGTGTGCATGTTGCTGCTGTTGTCTGTGCTGTGTCTTGAATTTGTGCCACTTATCAATGACAATCACACACAATTTCAGTTCGCTTGCCAAGAAACAAACACTAAATCCTGTGAGTATTTTCTCTCTTGAATGCGAAGAATTTTTCGACCACAGGACTAAGAATACTTCCATACTGGCTGTTTATTGAAAACAATCAAAATAACCTAGCAAACCTTTAGGAAAGAGAAGAAGTTTTTATGAAAATTAAAGTAACAAAATTTTATTTAAAAATTATTAAAACATGGATTTGAGCTTAGGTAGTACCGTGGTTATACCAAGTGCCGAATGGTATCGTGATACACGCTTTTGGAAGTGCCCCACGAGCCACAAAAAGGCTGCATGCAACAGAAATCTACTTCATCTAATCGAGAAACCAGAAGAAGACCGTCTTTCACCAATACATGGCATGTCGAAGATATCGTGCCAGAAATACTCGCCCAAGATCCTTAGGCAGATTTTCTAAGATTATCCAACCGCAAACATAGCACGCAAACAACACTGGCCATTAAACTGCAGTTCAATCCATCGGTAATGCTTTCTTATCTAGCAGTACTCCTCTTAGTCTAGTCCGCATAAATACCGAGGTTATTATCTGTAATCCAGGAACGCAACCCATCTGAAGTGCTGTTCATTATCTTGCCCAACACGGACAGAAAATCTTCCTTCATGTGAAGCACAAAAGTTTGAGAAAACATTACCTTTCGCTAAACCATGTTTGGATTGCCAACAATCAGAAAGTTTTCACATTCCTTTTCCATCATTTAGAGAGCAAAAGCTACCACAAGACATGTCTTCAACTTTTTCATATTTTTTTGCCTTGTTTATTAAATTTCGTGATCAAGCTGTTCCAGCTTAACAGGTTACTGATGGCAAATTTAGCAGGTTCTAGAATAACTGGGTTGCCATTTCTTATTGCCTAGACACCACACTCACTGTGAAAATGTTTTGAGTAGTCAAAGCAGTGACTACTCATTCCGTACCACTCCGACTTAAACCGTGACTCCTATAATGTTTGTTGTTGAAAGTTCTCCTCTTTAAACCATTTTAGATCAGTTGGCGAACCTCCCTGAAGGGTTAGGGCTACAGGTTATCCTCATTAGGATTCCACAAATCAATGCCAAGTATTTCGGCATGCCTTTTAATAGGGCAGTGGCCTGTGAGTACCTTTATAGCGTGGTGTGTGGCCATAAGATTTAGGAAAAAAAGATAATCAGTCCTCTTCTTATATCTATCAGTCCAGAAACAAACAGAACCTAGCAATACTGCATAAGCTTTCCCATTATCAGCGAAACTGTGCCGTAGAACGACAACGCAATGGGTGTTACATGCGTACCTGTCCGCGTGGACCTAATCCCATGGGGCTCTTCTCACAGGGTGAAATACAATGCGTCTACCAACGCCCCCAGATGTAGCAGACTGCTACACCTGAGTACCAATTCGAAGTCTTGTATTTCGACATGACTTCCCCCTTGGTTAGGAGCGGAGCCTATCTAAAACTCCTTCCGATCTTTGGGTCACGGCACCCGGTTGAAAATGCAACTCCACACCGAGCCTACTAACTAGACTCTTCCCGCGATTTGGGTCCAGCCGTAGAACAACAGTAGGATACATTGCTTTAACCAAGCAATTCGAACACATAAGTCCAGCAACATGCTGGAGATTGTAATTGTTCGCTACTATTACTGGCCAGTTCATTAGCATTGCAGAGTCCGACGATATCCACATATCTTGGAATCCATACAAGAGTTATTTGAAATCCCCAGCATTTTTAGACGAAGACCTAAGTCCAGATGACCTTTGTAAGGGTTTTAATCGCTGTCTGAGTGTTCGTTGTAAACTTACGTTACGCTTGCCCGTAAGCACTACCTTGCGTTACATTCTAATGACTCCAAAACATTGTGGTGTAAGCGGTGGAACATATAATAAGGGTTTTAATATAAGGCTTTTATAAAGGTTGCTTGAAGTCTTGAAATCACACCGCCCAGTATTTTCGAGCCATCAGAACATACCACCAGGGTCCTACATGGAAACTCAATACCACCAGATCAGATGTGTTCTGTGCTTCGTTGGAATCAAATCTCTTATCGAGGAAATTGATGGGAACTGTGTTGTCTACGCAAAGGTATTTATGGCTTCTGCTTAACTGCATTAAGCCAGCCCTGTCCAATCTTCTGCTTCAATAGAAGTTGATAGCTCCTGCTTTCGTTAATGAGCCAATGAGTAGATGAACTACTATCACCAAAAAGCCTTCCATAGCGGACCTATTAAATGTTAATCTCAACACTACTTTAATGTATATGCCGTAATTCCCTTTTATTTTTCTTAATTTCTCTTCCCATATCTAAAAATTAATTTAAAAAAATCTTTATTTAATAACACAGATGGAAATGGTGTTAAACGTATTATTTATAGCAGGTAATTGACACCAGTTCCCAGTTATAGAAAATCGATTTAAACCACTACTTACGTTTTAATGAAATTTATTACGTTCATTTACTTTTCAATTTAATAAATTCTCTTTCAACACTTTCTCTCTCGCTCGCTCACTTGCATTACTCTTACTCTCACTTACACTCGTAGTAGCTTACTCACTGCCTCCATTTAGCCCAAGACCAACTACTGTGTATGTGTGTGCAGGCGGGTGAGTGTGCGATGTCTTGCCAAAATACACCACAACACACACACAGAACACACAGCTTGAGTTTAGTACACATTTTTTCTTCCTTTCTCTCTCACTCTCTCGCTCTTTCTTTCCAACTTTATAAATATCATATATTAAATACGATAATAATACAATAATAAGAGAAATAATATTACGAGGGGTTGTATTAAAATTACCTAACCTAACAATGTCATGTTATAAACTCTCTTCCACATGATCTGCTTTCGTAGCTACTAGACTACAGCGGCTGTTATAGATAGTTTGTTGGATTATTAGGCTACAGCCACCGGTTCAAATCCCAACTCAGACATCTCAAATAAAACGATGATTTCCTCTAAGCAGTCTTCTGGCAAGTAAATAAAACTGCCATGATAAGTTTCTCAAAAATCTGTCGTTCATCTGTTACCGTTGAACTTGCCGCGCCACTCATGGATCAAATTAATGCATACAACATGGGTGGTGGAGGAAACTAGGTTGGAATCCTGAATAAAGGGTTGTAATGACGAATTAAGTACATAGATTCAATCGTAGAGGCTTATGTTCGTAATAGAAACTTAAATTTGTCTGTTAAACACAGACATCATAACTTTGCCGGCAGATAATATTGTCTTAGGACACGATTCCACCAAGACAGTCCATTATTTTGACTAGCCTTTCGTCTCAGCTACCACGTTTAGTATTCAAGTCTCTTTATTGAGTTGCCGTCAATGCTATCCAGTTCTACCATCTAAAGTTTTATATACGTAAGCAGTGGACCAATCCTACTCCCTAGGGCAAATCAGTGGTAAACAAGTAAACAAAAATACAACAACAAACACCAGCAAAAAAACGGTAAACAAGTAAAAAAAATACAATAACAAACACTATAAGAATAAATGTAAACAAAATACACAAACAACGCTACAATAATAAATGTAAACAACGATGTTTACATGTATAGAGATCTCGAGAAGATGAAGCCATGAACATTCGCCTTAAATAACATTCAGCAGACTGTTTACCCTGCCATATAAAAGGCAAGACAAAGCAGGCGAGTCCGTTAGTGCAGTTCAGTCAGTCTTGTGTGAAGATGCGGTGTGTTTGATGAGACTAATCGTAGTTTGAAGTTTGTTATTGTTTATGCAAAGGGTGTAAACAAAGGAATAACAAAGAAGAGTAATTGTTGTTGTATACATCAAGTTGTGAACAGTGGCACACAGAATTGTGCGAATAATAAAGAATTTTAATTAAAACTAAACACAGATGCTATTTTTATTTTATTTTGCAATCTAGGAATTGATATTTTAAAGGCTTTTTAACAGGTAAAAACGTAACAATATTGATTGAACTTTGACCCTTCAAACTTTTTCAAGGTTCCAAGTTCAATTAAATCGTTTAATTTGAAGGTGCCTAGAAAGATAAAACGTATGTTTTATATACACATCAGGTGTATTAATTTTGTAATCTCGCCTCGTATGTTGACAAAAGGTAATACAGAATATCTAATGCAGCATGTTGATGTTGCTTGCAACCAAACAACAACAAAATCTATTACCTTTAGCCTGCCCACCTATGTATACACTTGATTGCTGCTGTATTCAGCACTAGTTTATCAAACACACTGAAATTCATTTACTCTGGCTCTGGCACTGGCTGTAGAGCAGCAGAGAGCAAGGACTCAGAGCCGGAGACAGAAGGACAACGTAGAAATAAAAGTAAGTAAGTGCAACATGAAGAGGATAGGCCAGGCCAGGCAAGACAAGAGAACACAAGTTATGGCAAGACATGGTGTTTGTGCCACTTGGCTGGTTAAAATCAGAGAAAGAGAGAGAGAGAGAGACAGAGTTTGATGATTTAAGTTTATGAACTGAACTTAACTAAAATGTGACTGCGACTGTGACTGTGTTTTTTATCTGTGCATCCTGGTAAAATTGCAAGTACACCCATGCTGGTATTGGTATTGAGTGCCACGTTCTTTTTTTTTCTGTTCTTCTCTTGTTTGCTTGCTGCTCATAGACAGGCATTAGCAGTTGTTGTTGGCTTGCTTGAACGTGTGTCTGTTTGTGTTGTTGGAATTTAAAATTTGTGCCACTTTTTTTTTAATTTTAAAGTGTTAAAACAAAAGCGAAAAAGGAAGAAGCACAAGCAGATGCAAAAGCAGCATGCGAAGAATAATTCACACACTTTTCAGTATTTTTTTGGTATTATTTTTCTGTTTCAATCTCATTTCCGTTGCCTGCTGCAGTTGTTGTTTAAATGTTGTTTCAATAAAAATTTCTTCATTCATGTCCTTGTCTGTCTGCCCAAAAAACTAAAAAGAGAAAACAAAAACTGAAAAGAAACTTTTCCGCAGCGTGATAAATTCTACTTTCAATGCGTATTTTTGGGTAATTTAACGCATTTCTGTTAAGGAAAGTTAGTTTGAAAAATGGCAAAAACATGCATTTTGATGCTCTACAAGCGAAATAGGCCTTCGTTCATAAGACGAGAGCATGCAGATCAATTAACTTAAACAAGTACTCATGACAGGACAAGTTGCAATATTGGAAACCTGGAGAATTCAAATCCAAAGACGAAATTAAAATTACTCTTGAATTTTCCTTGAAGGTTAAGGTCCCATTTAGACCCATTATTGTAGCACAAATCAATATCAAACATTCTCAAACATAACCCATCCCTACTCCAATATAAATCTTGCTATTGGAGCCATACTTCTTTTAGAGAGCTCAGACCAGGATAACAAAGATGACTGAATAAGAATTGAAGAATCCCGCCCTTTTCATAGCCCTTGCTATCATAGATTGACTCACAGCTTCTGCATATGACACACAAGACACAATATACAATATAGCCGCCTCCTCTTTCTACAGAAGTCATTCAAGGGAATTCCATGCCCATTGCCAAGTTATCCAGTAGAGCAGTAGCCTGTGAGAACCATAATAGTCGATGGATGGTCATGTGATTTAAGAGAAGAAGACAAGCCATAGTGTTTTATTATTATTATTTATTATTTCAAACCAGCATAGTCCAGGGAAGTACACGAACCTTCCTGTCGCCAACGGAATTGAGTTGCCTGTGAAACGATTGCTGGATACTCAGGTTAATTGCGACAATCCGAACACCTATGCTTTGTAACATATTGGAGATTGCAAGTTTTGTACCAACATAAGCAGGTTCGTCCTGCAATGCCAAATTTAGGGCGGAAATGATTTCTCTCAGCCTAGGGTATATCAACCTTTCCGGATGGGCAGTTTAATAGAGGTAAGAAGCTTACCTACATTTGTGTGTGGATTGTTACTTGTTAGGAAAGTGTCTGTTTTAGTAAGTTCACGACATATATGTACGTGACTAGAAACTCATATTAGACTGACACAGCACAGCCCACAGAGTCGATGAAGAGGATAGCGGCATATATCAACCCGTTTGGACCTAAAGGCTACTCTTGATAGAAATTCGATTGCCACATGGCTGTCAGACAGAAAAGAAATGCTGGTAGTTGGAAATCTCTTAGCAAGGTTCAGTTTATCAGCGTGGTTTATGGCCATTACAGCGGCCTATTACACACTGCAGTAGTCCGGGAAGCAAAGAGATATCCTAAGTTAGATACAATGCCACGCCCTATGTTGAACTAAAGTTCAGTATAGACTTCCACTGTATCGCCATAGCAGAACGTGTTAGAGGGCAAGACGTTCGTGATTGAAATTTTAGCATGAAATCTCGTATCAAAACTAATATTCAGACAATGCTTAATCAATTTCACTTAGAATCTGGGGATCCTGAGAAAGAATAAAAGAATACCCAGAGGGAATAACGTGGGAGCGTGACATGACGTTAAATTAGTTGGCAACGAGTGACGCAAAGTGTTTTCTAGTAAGTAATCAGGGTGAAAGCGCAATAAAGAGGGCATATTAAGGAATAATTGGCATAGGATCCCTAATCTATATTGCAAAAGACATCCTTACCTGATGGAGGAACATTTCTTTTACAATTTTTATCAAGAGTTACCCTATTTACTACACTCTAGCCATGTGTGCTTTCATCAGAGTAAACAGGACTTGCTGTTGCTCCCATTGAAGCAGCTCTTGACGAACTAAATTTGTAAATTTAAATTTGTAAATTTGTAACCGCTGTCGTGTAAAAAATACTGTCTAAAACATAACCCCGTGTTCATTACATGATTTATATTCCACATACAAAAAGTCTTCTGGGCAATGTTTGGTTTTTAATCCTGGAAACCATTTCCGTTATATAAAACAGAGAACTCCAGTGGGAGCCACATTTGTTGGACTGACTTCGATAGGCAATTTAAACGATTACTGCCATACATACATACACAAATAATCATCACAACCCTTCAGTCAGGGTTATGACGTAGTTCCTCACACTACTTATGTTGTGTGTGTTGATTTTATACATGAGAGCCGAGACCTACAGTTTAAAGTCGACTCCGAAAGATAGATTTTTTAGAAACTTTTCCATGGCAATTTTATTCACTCTCAGAGTTTTATAGAGAAATCCGCTGAGGGAAAGTCACCGAAGAAATATTTTTTTATTCGTTTTGCTAGAGATGTCTGACCTAGGGTTTGAACCGTATCCTTGTGTCTAATGAAAGCCAACACACTACCTACTAAACTACGATTACTGCCATGATCATAAACATATTTTGGTTTACGATTAATATTTAACAGTCTTTCATCAGCCTTAAAGTTTACAATGTTAGTAGTGAGCGAGTAGGGTGCAATTAAACTTGTCTTCTTCCGTTTTCAAACTCTTGTTAAAGTTTAATCAATTTGACCCAAATTATACAAGATTTCTCTTCAAATGTTTATATGCTGCGCTCTCTCTCTCTATACAATTGTAATTGTATAAGTTGTATATGGAGGAGATGAAGGAAAAGAGACCAAGAGAGCGAGAGAGAGAAAGAGTGAGTGAATGTGCAAGTGTATGTGAAACTTATTATTATCGTTGTATGCTATTCCTGTGTATCATACTTCTCTATCACTGTGAATGACGCTAATTTTCATTTCTTTTTTATGATTGTATTAGTTTTTTTGGCATGAATAAACATACATACATACACTTATTTTCACGTACATACATACATAAGTATGCATACACCGTCAAATATAATACAATATTTACTTTATACGAGCATTGTGGGAAATCTTCTCATGATGCTGCTGCTGGTGCTGCTGCTGCTATGCGATTCTTAGTTTTCCTTGCAAGTTTTCCATTTTCCATGAAACCGTAAATCTATAGCTGAGGGGGATTTTTTTGGCGAATGACTGTGTGTGCGGGTGTAAGAAAGCGAATATATATGAGTGTGTCTCTTTGTGTGTGTATAGTCAAAAAATTTCTATGAATTGACTTAATTTGTGCAAAAGTATACCAAAAAAAATGGAAAAAAAAACTTTGTTGGTCTGGTAAATTATGAAACATTAGAGAGAAACAACTCCGAAAACTAAATATTGAATTGATTTTCTTCTTTTTCTTTCTTTCTTTCTTTTTTTGGTTGAAAAACTTGGAAATTTAAGTCGTTTGTTAGGACTTCATAGAATTAAAGTTCTTTTGCAGCGATTCAGTTAAAGCACGTCATTTTTCTGTGAGTAAACACTCAGTGAAAAAGCTGTTTTTAATTTTTTAATTTAAGGATTCAGATCCCATTCACCCATTCGCGGTGAAATAGATTGGATGTCCTTAAGATTTAAGTAGGAGTCAATTTCACATTGGAATTTTGGGCAACTTATTGTTGCATGTCAAAGGTGCCGTAGTCTCCTAGGTAGACCACTAGACGTGAGTTCGTGGTTCAAGTCTCAGCCTAGACATCTCGACGAAAACGAAATATGAAGAAAATATTTCTTCGACTACTTTCTCTTAACAGATTCATGGTAAAAACTCTGGAGAGTGAAATAAAATTGCCATGAAAGGTTTCTCAGAAATCTGTAGGCCTCTCCCACTCACACGAGCAGGTAGTCATCCTGCTTGAAGGGTTGTAATGCTAAATTAAGTAGAATAAGTAAGTAAGCATTGTTAACATGTCACGGATATGGTGAAGGACATTAAGAAAACGTCGATATTTTGCTATTCTATGCATGGCAAAGAAGCATACATCGATGTTTTCTGTGTATTGTTTGATTTTTGTAACTGTTGGGTAGAAATAGTAGAGTGCCGCCAACAGAGGTTTTCTTGTATTGTGTCCTCCATCTGCTATGCAGGCAGCATTCAGAAAGCTGTTTGACATTAGTAAGTAGAACTCCTTGCCTATTGCTTACTAAACAGGCAGATGTTTAACTCTGAAATCTATTAACACAGCGTTCTAGTGATTCGTTCTGCTCATTTCCTAAAATGGCCAGCGATTACTATCCTTAAATTGCTTGTAGACAGTTGCGCATGTCTCAAATCACGTCTCCTTGTAATTATACAGAAAGGGTTTAGATTATCTCAAACCCATTTTACTTGAATGTGAAGACTGTCCTCCTCTTAAGCTGACCTGCCTGCTTATTTCCACATGATTGGACCCTTTAGTCAGAATTACGATCTAGCTTCCCTCACCACTTATGCTGTGTGTGTTAATTTTATACATGACTGGCGGACGCTACTGTTTAAACTCGATTCCACACGGACAGATTTTTTAAAAAACTTTTCAGGGCAATTTTTATTTACTCCCAGAGTTTTTGACAGAAAACTGCAGAGAGGAGAAGTCGCCAAAGAAATATTTCATTTCATATTTCGGTTTGCCGGAGATGTCTGACCTGGGGTTTGAAGGGAGGCCACAGGTCTCATAAGCTCAAAGAAATTCTGCTCAAATACTAAACTACCCTGCTTACAATGGTGGTTGCAGTGATTATGGGCTCCCTTACAACACACATTCGTCTTGGCATTCTGTGGCAATCGACTTTTGCAGGAACGAGAAAAATGAAAAAAAAAACTCTTCTTTATCCCTTGGCAACATGTCGAAAGCTAGGTAGGAGAAGGAGAAATCATATTCATTCCTATTAAGTGGACGATCTTAATTATCCAACTAGAATGAACAACAGGGGTCTATGTCTCTCTCTCTCTCTCTCAGAAACTGTAGAGGATTCCCTAATCAAGGTAAATGGACTTTTGTGGTATCACAATGGGCCACATATGGCCTAAATGAGTCCTTCCATCATCGACTGCCATTATTCCACATATTTTTTGTGATATCTGAATCAGTTTTCTATGTAATCGAATGTCTTATGCCTTTTGGCATTGTTTTTTTTTTTTTTTGTAAACCAGGAGAATTATTTTGCCCTTTTTTAATCCATTTCTAATAATTTTGTATCCTTGTTTAAGTTTTTTTGAAATGGTTTCGGGAATTTTGAAATTTCCTATGTGTTCCACAAACTCAGTGTGCCATTTCAATACATGTATTCTTCAAAACACACTCCTAAGCAATAATACAAATGCAAGTCCATCTAATAAAATCCTCCACTGTATTGGTATTGGTGTGCTGTTAACCCATTTGTGTCACAATCAATAACGAGCCACCAATAATCTTCGCAACTATTGCTGAACTAAGTATCGTTGTAACAGCTTAAACAGTCTCTTGTCATCGTCATCATACACATCAATTGCTGGGCATTTATTAAAAACAAGTCAGCCAACCCCGAACAACTTACTTGGCTAATTTCCTTTGGCATCACTTTCAATTTTCCAACATCAATTCAATCATCCATTCAAACATCAATTCAATTGACAAAATATTCTCTTTCATATTCAATAATAATTCCATGGCAATTGCTCAATGGTCCAGCTCATTGAAAAACTAGAGGGAAAGAGGGAGAGAGGGAGAAAACAAAAAAAAATCCTTCATGTCATCATGTTCAATTGATAAAAATTTCAAAATGTCGACGATAAAAATAAATTTTGTTTTAATATTTTAAATTTAAATAATCCCAATACAAGCACACAAACACACACATACAGAGACCTTTTCAAATGGCTTGCATGTACAGAAACTATTTCTGTTTCATATTCTTACTCCCTTACACCCATGATGAAATAGTTTCTCGTGCATATATAGTGGCTCTCTTAACACCGAAATTTAATCGAAATTTACAACAACAACAAAAAAAACAACATTGTCAGCCTTAATTTATTATCAATAAATTTTCATTAGCATCAGCACCAGCACTGGCATCAGCCCCAGTATCAGCACCAACATTGTAACCCCTTTTTTACAACATCTACAATGGGAATGAAAGGGAGAGAGAGAGCAGTAATGACTAGAAATTATTTTAGTTATGAACTCCCTTGTTGCCCCAAACATAAATGATGTTTGATATATGATATGGCCAAAGAAAGGCTCTGCCTGGGAGAGAGAGAAGGAATGCCTGCTCCTATCAAAGGTGAAAACAGCAATAGCTAGAGGAAAATCAACTGCAACAACAACAACAACTACAACAGCGCCAGTAATAACAATTAAAATAAAAATTGAGCAATAACAACCAGGTATAGACCAACAGCAACAATGCTAAAATGGTTAAAATGTATGTCAGTGTATTCCAGGTAGTAAATGTAAAGGAATTAAAACATCAGAAATGCAATCTTAAATAACGTTTGGGTTTTGCCAAAGAGTGCTGTGAACAATTTTCAATTAAAAACTTAAAACTAACATTCAAGCCACTTGATATGTCAGCTTAGCTTGGACCGAATAATAACATCAACAGTCGTACTAAAAAGAGAATCTTAGTTCGTATCCTCCTAGATGCATGTAGTCGAGGAAAAATAATGGCTACGCTAATCAGATGCCTATAAGCTTTCGCCTTTATAAGATGGTTTTTGTGCATCTTTCGTCCTTCAACGATTTGCAGTGAAAACCTGTGGCGAAGAACAAAACAGATGTAGAAGAAATGACGATCAACCGATTATATCATCTTAAAATCGAGTAAGAGGAGGCGATTTTTCATTGATTTTAACTCGGAACCAACTCAGAAGTCTTATGTATATACCCAATTGGTCATTACAACCCATTAGTCAGGATTACAACCTAGTTTCGGTGGACCTACAGTTTAAAGTCGACGACGAACGACAAATTTTTTTTTTCTTGGAGAAACTTTTCATGGCAATTTAATTTCACTCTTCAGAGTTTTTCTCAGAAACATTTTCGTCATATTTCGTTCAGTTGGAGATGTCTGAGCCGGTGTTTGGACTGTGGTCTCACTACCTACTACACTACGGCGACTATACGAAATCAAACTCTTTAGAACTCAGTTGTTGTAAATACTTTAGGCTCCAATAAGAATTGAAGAAACTCGTATACAGAACAGGCAAACGCTCAACACATCTCTTTAACCATCGTATCATTCCATAGGCATATCCTAACGAACCCAATGAATTTATATGCCTCTGTAGTCTAGTGAGTAGCTCGCTAATCTACGCGTAAACGGATTGTAGTTACGATTTCCAGCAGAGATCTTTGTCAAGACCAATTTTCTGCATTCTACTTCTACATTTTTCTATAATTTTTTCTATAACTTACTTTCTGGTATTTCAATATATGTACGGCATGGGTAGGATACATCCCCTGAGAATTGTTCTCATTTTCATTAGAAATTAGAACAACATTTCAAAAAGTTTTAAAACCTTCTAAAATCAGGATCATTTTAATTTAAAGGCGTTTAAGCATAGCAGTACTCAATACTTAGCCAAGTTCTCACCTCAAGGCTATTGGCGTATGATTGCATAGCTTTAAAGTACTGCTTGTAAGCTGACACTATTATTTCCCAATTGTTTTAAGTTACACGGGTTAAGAATGACTCAAAACAAACTAAACAATGAGTACACGGATAAGGCAATACAAATGAAGATGAGAACAACAACAGAAAGAGGCAAAAAGGATAACAAGGACAGGTTATTGCGGTACTAAAGGTATTAGTATTAGTGTAGGTAAATAGGTGCTGCTGCTGCTGCTGCTATCATCACATCTTCTTATGAAAATACAACTTAAACCGGCCAATGTGACATCAATAGAGAGGGGTTTCCTGCTCTGCAGAGTTAATATTATGCCACACAGCATACCACTAAGTTAGAGAGAGAGAGTGCAAGCGGCAAGGGGCATTTGATTGTATTAGTTGCCACACCAGATAGATTGTTGCCATGAATAGTGGCTTTTTATGATGATGATGGAAAGGTTGTGAAAATTATAACCAGTTAAGCACAACAAGACATCAATATCAATAGCCCGGCACGATTTACAGCCAAAGGATATCAGCAACGATGACGATGATGATTAGTTTCTCGTCTCCCTGTTAAGACAATAACCCAACAAATAGGAATTTATGTGGCCAATATAATGTATCGCATTAGCTTAGGATACATAAAAATAGAAAACTATCGTCCTGTTCTTATTTCTTTTCTTTTTAATTAGTAAAGTTGAGTTTAGTTTTTCTTTTTTAAGTTAAAATTATTGTCCTTTTAGTTTTAACAAAATGCCATTGGGTTTATCCACCATTTTGTTTAGATTATCCTTTATCCTGCATATTGATTTTCATATAGTTGAACACCTTATGCCGCAAAGGTTATTGTCACACTTTCCCAGTAACTATGTTTTTATAATTGTTTTCACGATGGCACTAAAAAAACACAAGATGAACTATGTATTCCCCCTGCGGCAGCTGCTTCATGCTCATGCTCGTTGTAATCAAATGAAGTTAAACAGTTTTATTGAGAAAAGAAATTCTTTGTTGTAACTTGAAACCTTATGATTTTAGTTAGTATACTGCCAGTAACAAACATCATCATTGTTATCAACCATGTGGCAGCAGACACACATACACACACACACACACTCTTTCGTTATATTTTTAAACTCAAATGTAAACGAAAGAAAATATCGTGTTACAATTTTTCTTAGCGGGTCATATGACACACACGCGTGCTGCTTAGATACATGATGGATGGCGATATGATGCCTTATTTTACACTCATGGCATAATATTAATAGAATGCCTCCGCAGAGGGTTATAAAAAGTTCTTAGGCCACAACGTTTTGCTTCTTCTTGTGGTCCTTATTGTTGCGTAAGGTTAATCTAGGACTTCAGAGATGAGGCCTACTTTCTCAGGCTTAATTTGAATGGGAAATTGTTGCATTGTAAAGAGCCTCCATTGCTGTTTACATTTGTAGTAGCGTGAGAGAAAGAAAATTGCATTTTGGTCCTTAAATGAACCATTGGATCCATCCATGTAGTAGTCATAACTATCTTGACATTAATTGCCTTCTTTTCCAGTCATTTATTCTCTCACTCTTTCCTCTCTGTCAACAATTACCCCCATTATTGAAACTTTCCGTAACCTAACCTGATCCAATTCCAAAGGACATTTGTCAAGGCCTTATAAACTCAAGCCAAAATGGAACTTTCCAATGTTTTAGTCGATTATAGCTCTCTTCACTTTTTTCAGAATACTTATGTCACCTTAAATATAGTAGACACAAAGCTTGGTTATAGATTTTTTAAAATTTTCGAATTGGTGTAAATAAAGGATATATGGCCAGCATTTTTATTTTCCATACAATCATAATGAAATTTTGTCTGCTACTACAGAACATATTGGCACGTTCCTATACCAAGTTTCATAATTATAAATCCTTTAGTTTAGATTTTATGGCACTTGAAACAAACACCTTTTATTTGGGGAAATAATTTTTTGTAATTTTAAATTTTTTACCAATTTTAATTTTTGAGTGTATAAAACAGACAAGCTTAACATATTTACTTGACTTTATTTGTTTATTCAGTTTGACTTGTGCCTCAGCTCCAGCTCAGCTCAGCTCAGCTCTTCTCATGAGAAACAACGCAAAAACGAGATGAAGTCAACGCCAGAGCCTAATGTTTGGCACGGAAGTGACCTGCTTTTTATGCAAAACATTTGTGACACAAAACGCCAGTGTGGTAATGGCAGCACAATTCAGCTTCAGTAACAGCATACACCAGCATCCAGCATCAGCTCAAATATTAACAGCAGTGTCATCATCTATAGTTCTGTGAGAGAGGAAAGACAAGGAACAAAAAGAGAAGAAGAAAAAGAGAATTTAAAATAAGTGATGAATGTTCATTTAATACATGATGTCAACAGTTCAGTTCATTTCTTAAGCAAAAAAAGCACAGAAAAAAAGGACAAAAAACGCTACTAAAACTGATGGGGAAAAAAACCGTAAGTGATGAGGGAAAGCAAACAAAATAAGCCATTAAAAAAAGGAGCATAATAAAAGCGCTCCATATACGCCATAATAAATGATAATAAGAAAAAATTTAAAACCTTCCAAGTATATAATGTATATACATGTAGATATGGGTGTATAAACCATTTTTATATAGGTTTTTATAGCCAACCATGTTTATTTAAGGAGATGGTCTAATAAAAATTAAAAAAAAAATGGAAAAATTAAACGAAATAAAATAAAATTGTTTTCACTTTATTTAATGCCAATCAAATATTATGATGTGATGCATGCCTCATACATCTACACATTGTACATAGATACAGAACACAGGACACATTGGATACAAGACATAGGGTCACACGTTTATTGCTTAGTTTTTATAGTTTCCAATTGATATAACATCGCCCAGGGGTAATAATTGTATTTTAATTGTATCATTAACTATTAAACGAGGTGACATATTGACATATCAAATGGTTGTGTGTTTCTTTTTTTTATATCCTGTGACACGTAATACGTAATTAAAAAGCCAGTTTGTTCAATCAATTTGTGTTTATTGTAGAAATTGAATTTCAACAACTTAATCTATTCCATACATCAAGCATATTAGATTGTCTATTCACAGACCATTCAAAACCATCTGAAGGGATTTGCAATTTACGAATAAGCATCACTTAGCAGTCGAAAAACATGTTAAACTAGTTAAAACGCAGCCACTTTTCGAGCAATACGCTCATCGTAATCGATCTACTAAGCAAGAGGAATTGCAAAGATTACAACAACGAAATTTAAAGAAACTGAAAGCGTGAGGCCACGCTACAAACCTCAGGTCAGACAACTTCCTTCCAGCAGATTTCTGCCAAAAATTCTGAGAGTAAATAAAAAATTGCCATGGAAAGTTTCTCAAAAAGTTTTCGTTCAGAATAGACTACAAACTGCTGGTTCCGCCACTCTTAGATAAAATTAACACACACAACATGGGTGGTGTGCGACACTAGGTTGTAGTCTTAACTAAAGTGTTAGAAGATTTCTGACAGAAAATAAAAAATTGCCATGGAAAGTTTCTCAAAAAGTTGTCGTTCAGAATGAACTACAAACTGCTGGTTCCGCCACTCACGCATAAAATTAACACACTCAACATGGGTGGTGTGTGACACTAGGTTGTAATCCTAGCTAAAGGGTTCTAATGACCAATTAAGTATTTAGGGAAACTATTTAGGCTTAACGAACTTCTAGTATGAAGGGAAAATACCCAAAATATAGCCTTAGGCAGAAACATATGGCAACCCTATCATTCTAGAACATGTTGAAGAAGACCAATCATCTGCTTAGTTGGTAAAACATGATGAATAAAACTGAAACAAAAAAAAGACAGAACAAAACCTGAATAATAACATAGATAACATAGATACATAAGTGGTGTGAGAAACTACGTCATAATTCTGACTGTAGGGTTATAATAATCAATTATGTATGTATGGAAGCGTTGTAAACACAGAGATGTGCATTATTGCTATGCGCGTACTGCTGAAAGTACCGTTTATGTTTTTAGATTCCACGGCATTCCTGCTGTAAAGAATTTCTAAATGTCATAGGTCTACTGTTCTGTACAAGGCAAAATGGAGAAGAAAATTGCCTTCTACTTGATATATTAGATTTCAACGCTCAGGGTTGATTCCCGTATTAGACTTGTTTTACACATATTCTAACCATTGTCTGCATAGCTCTGCAAAGGAGTAAGCAACTACTACGGTATTCAAACTAAACTCTAGAACCGATATAAAACAGATCCCCATTGACCCGTTTATATCAGCACATGCTCTCTAGGGTCACAAGTGCCACGATCATCGTAATACGCATTCAACGCATGTTTCTTGAGTTGAAATTCAAAGATTTTGAAAGCTTTCTTCTTCTCGTAAATGGTTCTGATAAGTACTCCGATACATCTGCTAATTGTCTGTATGTCTTGCAATATTCTAATCCCTGTCTTCATTGCTCTGCAAAGCAGTGTTGCAATTAACCTCTAGAGCCGCTATAAAACAGTTCCCCATTGCCCCCTTTATACCAGCATATGCTCTCTTAGGTCACAATCGCAATGATCATAGTAGTACGCATTCAATATACATTTCATGGCTTGCAACCTTGAGATTTTGGAAGTTTTCTCATTCTCGTAAAGAACTATTTTGCATCATTTCAAGACATATTTGACTGATAGCATAGAGCCGATACAACTTTGCTCCTTCCCTGCATGCACTGGACAGTCGATGTATGAGTTTTGCATGTAAGTTTCATCGTTGTAATGCCCTAAATATTTAATTCCCTAATGTAGTATTATGTTTACCCCATAAGATCTCTTTGAAATCCAATCAGAGTAATAATTAAAGAAATCTTATGGGATTCAACAGAGGCACATTTACAAGGAATCCTTGCTCCTGGGAACTTAGTTTAGTTTGACGTACAGCCGTATAATCTGAAAAAAAAGTATTGTTCTGAATCTCCTTCTCTCTTTAAAAAACAGCGCCTATAATAGTTGCAATGTGGATAGCCCTTAGGCTTAAACAAATGTCCAATCATACATAGACCAGTTGTTACAAACCTAAAGGATAACAGTTTATAGACTCCAGGATATGCGAATGGATGCCCTCGCCTTATCTTCCGTTTTTCTTTCTTAAATTTAGCTACAGCTCTAGCTTTCATACGGGCAAAATATTTTTATATCGGTTTTGATCTTATGAGCTAAGCAATGATTCTTGCAAATAGTTGTAGACGTAGGTATTGTGCATCCATTGGAAAAGAAATTTAAGTATACTCTCTCACTATGGAATACACTCTTAATAACTGAATAAATTTCTTTGCAACAGAAAATTTTGTAACAAGCGTTTGTTCCTCGAAAGATTTTTTTTTTTTTTTTTTTTTTTTACGCTGAGGAGGAGTAAATGTACCTAACCGCACCATAGGGGTAGTCGTCACTATCCCCGTGTGTGGGGCCCTCACCCACTAAATCTCCCCCTCCTCTTTTGGACTCCTTTTGCCCACTCCGGAACTACTGTGGTATTACGTCGAAGGAATTACGTTCCTCGAAAGATGGTTCCATTATGCTCGTGTTCTGAATAAAACCCGTTATTCCACAAAGTTCTGCTTATTGTCTACCCAGACATCATTATAACATTACCGTTAAGGTAAACATTTCTTAAAAATTCTTAACATTCTTGGACTTCTATTCAAACCATGTATGTTTATATGCCCTAATGCTGTTCTAATCTCAAATGATTTATTTATTATCGCAATACACAGGCAATAGTAGATGAAATCTACAAAACAAAAATGTGTGATGGTGGTGGTGGTCTCCCATGATTACTTTTGAATACTAAAGTACCTGGAAATATTGTTCCGGATACCTTTTGCTGGCCTTTATTTGAAGAGGCAGCAACATGATAAACAAAATGTGCAACAACTTTTTGAAATCCTTTGGCAAACGACAAAATCAACATTTTTTTTTACGAAAAGGACAACAACAACAACAACAGCAAAATGGAGTAACCGACACAACTCTTTACAATTCATTGTGTTTAATTTTTGCATTAAAAAAACCGAAAGAAAAGCAAATGCAACGAAAAGAAGAAGAAAAACAGTAAAGACAACAAATGAAAACTAGGAAAAGCAACAGAAAATGTATGGTAGTGGTGGATAATGAAAATGTTGTTGTAATGTAAACGTATAAAGGACTCATGCATGAACCTCCAGAAGTTCTCGTTGTACACACAGTTGACAATTCAACATAACAAACGTCACTGCCAACATCAACAACAACAACAACAACAAACAAAAATAAAATTTCTATGGATTGCACTACGAACACCACCGCCAATCCTTTTTCTCATGTTCTTCGTTACCTTCCTCATTGCCTGCCTGCTGGTGACATGAATACACAAGAAAAAAGAACACACAGAAATTTTGTAGTGAATGAAAATGCCAAAGCAATTGAATGAATGAATGAATGAATGACTGGCTTACAAAACTGGCTGAATACAAGCAAAGCCATGAATGATTAAGTGAATGAATGTGTACAAAACGAATGAATGGAAAGAATTTTCAAAAACTTTTCCTGAAAATGAGCATCCAAAAATTATGAGCCACTGTTCAACCAAGTTTAAACAACTTGAATAGCCAAAACCAAAATGAGCAATTGCAATAGCAATATCGACAACAACAACAACAACACAATTATTAAGAAAATATTTTAACCTGCAAGTCAAACTGTGACAGCAAAGCCACATCAGAGAAGCAATAAAAAACGTTATCCTCCGACTGTTGACTTAATTCCACGGAAAAATTAGTGAAAAAATTATCTCAACAGCAAGAAACATAATTTGTGTCCTTAATTGCCTGGTTGCTGGTTGCTGGTTGCTTTTCCGTTTTGAATTCAATTAAAATTTCCTTTTATTAAAGCAATTAATACGACCTTAAATGAAAGGCCAGGAGGAGCATTATGTCATGCCACCTGCTGGTTGCAATTGAATGTAAAAAAAAAATGATGACAACGCTAATAATGATAACAAATATTGAGAAAAAGAGCAAACAAATGAACAGACAAAGAATAGAAAGCAATAACATTCTTGGTATTTCAGCACTATTGCCAGTTTACAGTTGAGTGTTCATAGAATCGAAATATTGGGCGCCAGCATACTCTTGGCTGTCAGTGCCAAACCGCCACCTTGAAAGCAATCTCTAGCAATCTTCTTCTCCCACATTTGATTACATAGATGCATATCCTGGAGCCTATAAACTGTTATCCTTTAGATGTACAATAACTACTGGTCTATGCATGATTGAACATGTGTTGCAGCGTTAGAGCTATCCACATTGCAACTATTATAGGCGCTGTTTGTTTAAGGGAGAATGAGATTCAGAACAACACTTTTTTTCAGAATATACGGCTGTACGTTAAACTAGGCTAAATTTCCAGGAGCAGGGATTCCTTGTAAATGTGCCTTTGTTGAATCCCATAAGATCTCTTTAATTATTACTCTGATTGGATTTCAAGGAGATCGTATTTAATATACACAACACCAGATTACGGAATTAGATTTCTAGGGCATTACAACGAAACTTACGAGCAAAACTCATACATCTACAGTCAAGTGCATGTAGACAAGGAGCAAATTTATAGGGACTCTATTGCTATCAGTCAAAATCTCTTGAAACGATACAAAATAATCGTTTACGGGAAGGAGAAAGTTCCAAAATTTCAAGGTTGCAACCCCAGAAATGTACATTGAATGCGTACCACGTTGATCATGGCATCTGTGACCTAAGAAAGCATATGCTGGTATAAAGGGGGCAGTAGGGATCTGTTTTATAGCGGCTCTAGAGATCAGTGTGAATACCGTAGCACTTCTTTGCAGAGCAATGGAGACAGGGATTAGCATATTGAAAGACATACAGGCAATGAAGCGATATTGGCAAAGATAATACCGATAGACATATTGACGGATGAGATGAGGAGGATATACTTTCGCAGTCTCGAGTATCCAGGACAAATAGCAGCTATAAAAGCGGAGGAACGAAGGACTTCCATGCACAAATGGCAGTCACGATGGGAGAACAGTTTAAAGGGAAGATAAACATTTCGCCTTGTACCTGATGTAACCCTTTGGATGAAGGACAAACATTGCGAGCTGAACTACTATGTGACCCAGTTGCTAACTGGTCAGGAATTACCTGCATAGATTTGGTCATGACACTTCCCCTATATGCACAAACTGTGTAGATGAGGAGGAAGATGCGGAGCATATTCTAACATGCTGCTCCAGATTTAGATAGCCCGGAGAAACGAGTTTAGTACCAAAACGGCTAATGGAAGAGCTGTTGAATTGTAGGAATCTATGGAGCCAATATAGTCAGAGAATACTTGAAGTTATGCTAGAACTCCGAAGACTGGAGGAACGGAGACGAAATTTGACTTAATGTGATGAAGCTTGCGAGCTAATCAGCCCTCCGCGAAGTAATACCTTACGGCAGTCCCGCGGGAGAGAGTGGTTGAAGTGTGTAGGGGGTGGGTTTAGTACGTTGGCACCAGTGATGGAGAACCCTGCACTCTTTGGTTGGAACAAAAGTGTCTTTAGAAGTTTCCCACCTCCGGCTCAAGACAAAAAAAAACAGGCAAGGAGCAAATTTATACGAATTCTCATCAGAACCATTTACGAGAAGAAGAAAACTTTCAAAACTTTGGAGTTGCAACCAAAGAAATATGTATTGAATGCTGAATGATCGTGGCAATTGTGACCCAAGAAAGCATGTGCTGGTATAAACGGATCAGAGGGGATCTGTTTTATAGCTGCTCTAGAGGTTAGTTTGAATACCGTAGCATTTGCTCTCTCCCTTGCAAAGCTAGGCAGACTCTGGATAGAATATCGAAAGACAAGTCTAATGAGGGCATTGAAATCTAATATATCGAGAGGATAACAAACTCCCCTTTCTCCATTTTTCCCATAAAAGAACAAATTAAAGCATGGCTTAGGATTTCTACTGATAGAATATTCAACTTCAAGGACTTCTTTCTCTTTATAAAACACTGAACACGAAATGAAATCAAATTTCCATATACTACTGGCATCATTTCTTAGCATATTTTCAAGCTCACATTTTGATACGATATCTCAATGCATGAGATAGTCAGCCAAAAGGGTCTTAAAAGATTTCATTTACAGCCAACTTCACTTTACATGTAGAGTTGCAAGTGGAATTGTAAGCAGTTAAGCACGTGTTGACAATTTATGAGAGTTTGCTTGTAAACAGCCCCATCATATACTCCATGCTCATTATAATAATATCGCTGTCATCATAATCATCATCATGATCATAATCATTATGATTATAATTGTACAACATTATTATGATGATGATTTTTATTATTATTATTGTTATTATTATTGTTCTTGTTGTTGTTATGCCAATGATTGTCTCGCTTATAAAAATGAAAAACAACAACAACAACAACATGAACGATAAAAAGTAGCAACAACAATCATCATATCCATACTTTGTTTTATACACTCCTCATACAGCTTATGTGATGATGAGATATTTTGTTTACATTCCTCATACGGCTGTATTATCACTATTACTACAACTACAAGCACTATTACACTATCCCACATACACACATACACACACATGCATACACATCCCATTCATTACATTACATTTCATTTCATATATTATATGAGCCTGTAAAAATTCGTGTTAAAAGGATATCAAGTGGAAAATAACACGCCACTCCACTTCACTTCACTCCACAGCAAAAGGAGAGTAGGAAGTTGTAAATGATAATAATAATAATAACGATAATAACGATGATGATAAAAACAGAAAGAAACAAAAGTAGAAAAAAGAAAAAGTAGAAAAAAATAAAGAAAAAAAGAAGAAAAGAGTAAAACACTTGGCTGCTCCTCTTTTCTCATTTGAAGCACTTAAAGTGATAGAAAATATATTGACAGAGAGATGAAGCATAAGAAGTCAGTTACAAAAGGAATTTGTACGACTTATTAAAGTCCTTACAAAGGATCATTATATCAAATGTAAGCATAAATAAATCAAAAAGGCAACTGAAATGAAAGAAACGTATGATTTAGATTTGTTACAACGTAAATAGTACGCGCTTTTGATTCATAGTCTGGGTAAGGTAAGGTAAGGTAAGTTACTGTAATCCTGGGAGCATAGACACATTTATGCCCAGTATAGCTCATTGTGATAGCATTCTTTAATTTCCGATAAAACCATTTTAAACTTCTGATGCAACCACTAAGGCTCCCAAAATCTGACTGTTCAATGAGATCATCTGCATCGTTGGACTTCAGATACTTCTGAGGAAGCCACTTAGGCTCTCAAAATCTATCCTTGACATTAACATCACATCAACTAGTTACTTCTTCTGTGAAATAAAGCTAGGCATGTACTTAATAGCAGACGAATAGCTTCTTCTGCTTCTTTATCTCTAAAATCTCTGCAGAATCGTCCGCAGAATAATGTCTCTTCCTTGGGTACTTAGAATACGGAATGGGTACGGTGATACGAGAACTATGTTGAGCCTGCTCCATTGAGGTTTAAGCAGAATTTATGTGCCCCCTCTATCACATTTTTGCTAAATATGATGTTCTGTATTATCCTTAACCGAAGTTGCATTGTTTATCGTGAAGAATTCACTGTAAAGTTCGATGAATGTGCCATATCTGGCCACCAATTCATGGACTGTGTAGTTTCCTGGAAAGACTGATACACATATGATGTGAATAACCGCTCTGCTTTTTGTACAATGGGTCAATTCGACCTCCGGGTACTGTATTTGTCTTAATTGACAAGTACACGTCCTCTAACCTAACCGCTCTGCAAATACCATTAAAATATACCGGAACTATAACCAAAGGCAGAGACGTTGGCAACCCTTTCATTCTAGAATTTGTTGCAGTAGCAAACTGACGGTGGTAAACCGGTAGGACTCAGTGCACTGGCACCTATCTGGCTATCACAAAGTATTCTCTTATCTTTTCCAAAGACATTGTAGGCTTTAATTATTGTCACCCCACATCCATCCACGGTCGACTCAGCCGTGAAGATCGGTGTGAATTCGTTTACAAATAGTTTCACTCTATAATATCATGCCGAATTGGACTTGAATTCTGATCCCCTTCAAGATGTCAAGGCGTTTATTCCATCATTTAATAAATACTTCCCAAAAGTTTTCCATTCTGTCAGGTTCCTTAAATGCCGAGTATTCGATCCGTGCCATTATCCAGTATCCCAAACACTGGCATTAATTGTTGGGGATTTGCGATACCGATTAGGAGGAAAGAGGCATTAAATTGTCTCTAACAGGTCTTTGTATCCGCCATATCAAGTTCTTGGTAACTGCCTGGGCAAGGGACTTTCCTAATACCAGGCATCTGTAGGTCCGAATAGGTCTTATCACTATTGTGTATATCTAGTGAGTCGTCCTAGTTATTAGGCCCCATTTATACTCAACGCTCTACTCAACATAGAGAGCAATGGGGATTTTTCATGGTGTTCCTTATATTCGATGTTCAAGATAGCTTCCTATCCAAAATACATACATACATACACAATTCAGTTTGGATTATGACTTAGTCTCTCACATCACCCACGTGGTATGTTTTAATTTTATATGTGAGTGGCGAGACCTACAGTTTAAGGTCGAGTCCGAATGGCAGCTTTTTGAGAAACTTTCTCATGTCAATTTTATTTTACTCGTCAGAGTTTTAGCCAGAAATCTGCTGAAGGGAAGTCGCCGTAGAAATATTTTCCTCTTATTTTGTTTTATTGGGGTTTGAAGCGTGTCGTCATGTCTACTAAGCCAACACACTACCTACTAGACTACTTCGAATATAAATCCTAGGAAAAGCTTATCACCTCTATACCATCAACGAGCGAAGAGCTACCGATTGTATCTTCTGGCGAAGTGTATTACTTTCGTTTCACACTTTCACACTTACATTGCGATCCGATATCCATTCTCCTTAGAGCAAGTCTCATTCTGTCCCTCCACAGCCAACCTGTTCCAAAATCACTAACATCTCGTTCATCTCAAAACCACCATCTAAGAGGGCAAGACAACACCACGTTGAGCAGTTCCTCTTACTATCTCTCAAGTGATGTGCGAAGTATTGCATGTGCATAGTAAGTATACTGATTGTAGGGTATTAAAATGATTAAGTTTTATTTATAAACAACTCATGGCAAGCAAATAAGCATAAAGAGAGAGAGAGACTCAGCAGAATAAATTCAAAGAAAGAAAGAAAAGAAAAGATGAAAAATATGATACTTTTACACTCCACTTAAGTAAATGTGGGTTGGCTTTTTGGTAAATAACCAGAGAGCGAGAGAGAGAGAGAGAGTATCAAGTGTTACACAGCTAAAGTTATTCAGTCAATGAGCCTTGTTTTCCATTGAACAAAACAATTAAACTCATGCTGAGCCATTAACTAAACTACTATGGAAGTACTACCACTACCATTACGACTGCTACTACTACAACTACTGCTACAATACATTTCTTTTATATATTTATTTACACAATACAAGAACTACAACAACAACAACAACAGAATCTAGGTTAAATTCTGATTAAAGTTATGTTTTTGTTTTTAAATTCGAAAATAAATAAACATTTAAAAGAAGTTTTTAGTACTACACGACGTATGATGAATAATCATTTCAAATAAATATTCATCATACGCTTAGAATACCCAGCCAAAGATGAGATTTAAATTTTCTTCGTAGATAAACAATTCGAAGCCAATCAAAAATCATTGTTTAGAACTAAAATTGCATAAATTTTTAAATTATGTTTTGGATTGGATGGATTGGATGCTGGTAGCGAATTAAAAGTGAAAGAACTCCAAACAGCAGACAGTATTCGACTAATTAACGACAGGCTCGGAGAGACATGTAAATTTATTTTCAACCAATTAAGCTAAAAACGTTGTAGAAAATATACGTCTTCTGCTTACTTACTCGCTCCTGATTAACTTTTCGCTTTTCTCTATGAAATTATGAAAATGTTCTCAAAACTTGTTTCCTTGAAACATCCTTTAAAACATTTGCCTTACCTTGTAAACGCTTAATTAAAATGCTTCACCTTTAAAATAGAATACCAAGCTTATATTCTCCCCAAAATAATGTCAAAAATCTTAAGAGTCTTTAAGGACAAGCTCGTAAAGCTGTCCTCCTAATAACCATTGTTTTGCGAAAATCTGTAATTTTTGTTTTTTACACACACACATACCAACACATACATACCAACATACAATTGTATAGGAACTAAATCTTAGAATGTCTACTACTTCCACATTTAATAGCTCTTAATTACCAGCTCAACTGTAATTGACAGTGAACAATATGCCGGAGTATAGTTTACTAAAGTAAACTAAATATCAACACATACATGCAAACTTACATACATACATAGCATGATTATGCAAAGTTACATAAATATGCAAATCTACAAGTGTATTAGTAACTAAACAATACATATTTAAACATACATCCACACATACCTACATAGGCAACGCAAAGACAGACACAGTAACACGCATAACGTATGTATGTATGCATAGTGTGTGACAAACAAATACAGCAAAACGACAGAGGCGGGAGGGGCATTAATACTTTTGCATAAGAAACTGTATTTGTAGCAATGCATTGCAGAGGGCAGCTAATTGCATCGCTTAACATTAAAATTATAAACAAAAGCTACAAAAACAAAACAATGCAGTAAACAAACCTGTTTACAAATTATCGTACTGCGTAATATAACACCAAACACCAGCATAAAAAATGGTAAAAAAGTAAACAAAAATACACCAACACCACTACAAGAATAAATGTAAACAACGATGTTTACATTTGTAGAGATTTCAAGAACGCGAAGTCATGAACATTCGCCTTCAAGAACATTCATCAGACTGTTTACTTTGCCATATAAAAAGCAAGGAAAGGCAAGGCAGGCTACTGAGTTAGAGAAGATCAGTCAGTCTTGTTTGAAGAGAGTAATCATGGTTTGAAGATATCCATTACAAAGATATGTCGAATAATTGTAAAGCAATTGTTGTTGTTTACATAAAGTTGTGAACAGTGGCACACAGAATCAGAAAAAAAACTTGACAAACATTTTGTCATTTCAGTATTTCTAATTAGTTTCGTACAGCTGTCGATCAGGTTTTGAGTATTGAGTTTATTAATGTGCATGTGTAACATGTTTGAAAACGTTGGCTTTCTTTTTTCTTCTCTACCTCTCTCTCTTTCTTTCCAGCACAACCATATAATTTATGTACAGGATTAAATGCAAATAAACATCTTTGTATGTATGCATGTATGTATGTATGTAGGTATGTTTGTATTTGATTATATGCTGTTATATTTATGTGAGTGTTTAACTATACTAATACATACATATGTACATACATACAATATTTATGTTCGTTTTGTATTGTATAAGAAGAAGAGTGAAGAAGAGTGCAGAAGCGAGAAGAAGAGTGGTGAGTATATTTTCGTGTTTAAATGTTGTGATGATGCAACTTTATTGGTATTCGCAACTTGACAATACTGTTGACAGCATGAGTTTACTTGCTTATTGGTTTGTATGTGTATATGTATATGTGTTGTATATATGTATGTAAACGTATTTGCCAAACTTAAAACAAATACAACAACGTTTACATACAAGAAAACTTAACACATAAATTAACATACACACTAACACACATGCACGCAGTGAAACAATTTTAACAACCAAAACAGTTGAAAACACACTCACACGCATACAGTCATGGCATACGCTTGGCAAATACAAACAAGACTTTAAAAGCTTTAATGACAACGTAAATGAAAATTAAAAAAAAAATAAAAATTCGCAATAAAACTTCTATTTGAAGTTCAAAAAGTTTAAACGGAAATGAAATCAACAACAAAACAATTCAAATTCAAATACAAGACAGCTATTGGCAAGTTAATAAGCATTTAAAAGAGTTTTAATATGCATTTTATGTGTCAACTACGAATATGGAATTATGGTTTGAAAAACTTTTAATGGATGCGATAATAATTAAGACGTATATAATGTTTTATGACACATAAAGTCAATTGAAATCAATTTAAGTATGAGTAAAGTATGAGTAAAGTATGAATGTTGGAATAGCTCTACAAGTAAGCTTAGGAACCTCAAATTCGCCAAAACGTGAAATGATGGTTTCTAAGATCTTTTTATGCAACAAAGCCAAAATCGTGGTCGTGTTGTATCGCTCAGGACACCGTCTAGTTCATAAACTTAAAGGCAGGCCAAGAAAATCGATTGGCATGCAGAGATTGCGATCTAAATCAATCGCAACTGCCTTATGACAACTCCACAACCACTTCCAAGTTCTCCAAATCGTAGATGCAAGCATTTTATTTATTTACGCAATCACCGAATGAAAACTGAGTTCTATCACATCATCAGTGGGAATGTGGATCTGACAAATCAAGTTTTTTAACTGTCCCCTGGACAAAACTAGGAAACTCTGTGACTTTGACAAATACTTTGCAACGAGGCTCTTATAAGAGTATAAAAGTGTGACCATTCTCTGTTATACAAAGCAATGTTGAGAACAAAGAGTGAGACTGGGCTGTATATGGGTGGTCCCAGAGTGAAATAAAAGCCACTATTGAAGAAACTCCCTGGTGTATACCAAGATCAACTTAAAAGCATCCAAAGAAGTGTATAATTTAACAGACAAGACAGGCAGTGTACAGAACGGGTATAACTTGACAATTAGGCGATAGACTAAGCACTCAGGGTGTACAGTGGTAACTCAGGACTAGTATGAGACTGACTGGGCAAGCCGAATCGGTTGGAAAGTAAAAATTAAAGACATCCTCTGCTGGAGTCTAGTCATTCGAGAATTCATGGCAATGAAGAAGCTCATGTGTTAACTGAGAGTAAAGCCCTTAATAAGTACCAAAGTTTTCAGTCGAGTTTGAAAACTTTTTCGGAATTTTATGCTCCTTTCAAGCAATCTAAACTTTGGTGAGCAATTACAATGAAAAGATAGATGAGTATTGCATTAGATTATTCAGGAGTTGCCTGAGAATAGTAATTGATTCTGTGGTGAGGACAACGAATCACCAGAAGATGCGGAACACCGAACTACAACCTAAATTTTGTCAGGAAAACAGGATTGGGAGAGACATTATTAGGCATACGTACATACATAATTGGGCCTTACAACCCTTTAGTCGTTGTTACGGTCTAGCTTCTCACACCACTTACATTGTGTGCGTCATTTTCATACAAGAGTGGCGGCAACTACAGCTTAAGGTGGAAACCGAACGACTGATTTTTAAAAAACATTTTCTTTGCAATTTTTATTTCACTCCCAGAGTTTTTGCCTGAAATCTGTCGAGAGGAAGTCGCTGAAGAAATATTTGTCATACGTCGTTTTGTTGTCTGACTTGAGGTTTGAACCATGGCCTCAAATCTGATATGTGAAGACACCGCCTACTAACTTTACTTATACATTAATGGGCCTTTAAAGTGATATTTTATTGTTGTTCTATATTGTAATATATTTGTTGTTGGTTTTTATTGTAAATATATCAGTTACATATGTGCAACAAAACTTTGTTAATAAAACTGTTCATAACAAGCTGATATTAATGTCTGAATAGGCTCGAAGTGAAGAACAACAATAACTCTGAACACTGTTTAATAACATGCAACATTTTTTCTGCAAATCCTTTGCTTACAACAGGAATATTCATGTTGCAACATACAGCAACATGAGTTGTAAAAACAAAAAAAAGGAGTTAAAACAGAAATTTAATACGTATGGTTTTCCATTTAATTCTGCAAATTTTTTAAGCATAAAAGTCATCGCCCTTGGAAAGTTTCGAAATTATTAACCCACTGAGTTAATTTCTATTATAGGAGGGTAATCGTTTAATTGAATAATTCAATAATATTGTGTGGTGGTGGTGGTGTTGATAAAAACTTTTAATGCTGTGTGTATCCCAATTAAGGGTGTTTTCGATATCATGCTGCTGCATCTAAATGTTGCCGCACATTAATTAGAAACTTTTGTTAATGTTTGTTGGTAACGATGTGGACAAAAAAATAAACTTTTTTTCGTTGTTGGTGGTAATGTTTAGGGAGGTATTTAAGCTACAAATAGACCAGAGTACTAATAATAGATTAAATATGTTAGTTAATGATGAATTTACTCGTATTATTTCATAATTTCTTAACTTTATTATTTCATTAACAACTTTCTATTCGGAAACTATAAGAATCATTCATGTAATCATCAATCATTTAAGATCAGTCAGAGCAAAGTTATGAGAAGATTAAATGAAAATCACAATTTATTTGACAATTTCAAAAAGACAGAGATAATCTACCAGAGGAAATCTATCAGGGCAAAAAGAAAAAAACTTGAATATTTGACATGAAAAACTTCTGCTGAAAAGGCACTCTATAAACCGATAGTGCTGCACCGAATGGATTCCTTCCGTACTGCATCCACGAAATTGTATGCTCTACGCGACAGGCCAGTACTACGCAAAAACTCCAATTCAACAAAGCCCTTTCTGTTGTACATACATACATACCACATAATTGGCCATTACAACCATTTAGTCAGGATTACGGCTTAGCTTCTCACACTACTCATGTTGTGTGTGTTAATTTTATACATGAGTAGCGGGCCATTTCTATTCTAGTTTGAAGAAAATAGTGAGACCCACACCACCTTCTGATTGTGCTCTAAATGAATCAAAAGACATAGTTATCTTCCCAACATTAAGAAGCATTTACGTACTCTTCTATATGCGTGCGAAAGCGTTTAAAATTGACTTAGAGTAACCGGCCTATTATCATTAGCGTATAGTGGTGTTAAAGAAGAGTCATTACAACCGTTTAGTCAGGACAACGACTTAGTATCTCACACCACACATGTTGCGTGTTAGCTCTTTGCATGAGTGGCTGAACCTACAGTTCAATATCGACTCAGGACAACAGATTTGAGAAGCTCCTTCACTTAAAATATTTACTCTTATAGTTTTGGTCAGAAGATTGCAGAGAGGAAATCACCGAAGATATATTTTTTTCATACTGTTTGAGGTTCGATTCAAGAGATCGCGTTTAAGCTCATACAGTAGATAGCAGGTAGCTACTAGCAGAGACTTCGTGAACTTGTAACCCAGAATATATTACACGGTATGTTTATAATGTCTCCCCCATACCTGTTGACTTGGCAAAATTTAGGCTAATGTACGGTGTCAGTATCACCGTGTTCTAATAGGTAGTATATTGGCTTATTAGACATGAGGCCTCGGTTCAAACCCCAGGTCAGGCATCTCCAACTAAACGAAATATGTCAAAATATTTCTTTGGCGAATTATTCTCAGCAGATTTCTGAGAGTTAATAAAATTTTAATGAAAAATATCTCAAAATCTGTCGTTCGGAGTTGACTTTAAACTGTAGGTCCCTCCAATCGTGTATAGAAGTTACTAAAGGGTTGTAATGACCAATTATGTATGTATGTATCTATGAACGGTGTCAGTAACTTAATACGTTCGCAGATGTTTCCTTCTGAAATGCATTATCACTGCACAGGTTCAGCAAGTTCTAGTGATTCGTTCTCCACGCCACAGAATCTATATGTTGGGCTTGAGTCAATCCTTTTCCTAAACAATACTTGCTAAGTCCGCGATAACTGATCAACTGGTCGATTACTATTCTCAGACAACTCTTGAATAATACGATGCAGCACTCATAACTTTCTTCATTGCAATTACCCAACAAAAGTTGAGATCGTTTGAAACCATTTTGGCTTGAAAGAAGCATAAAATTCCAAAGATCTCTACGAGCTTTATTAGAAGTTCCACTAGCAGTAAACTCATCAGTTTCTTTATTGCTTGAAGTCCCGAATGACTAAGCTCCAGCAGAGGATGACCTTAATTTTTCCTTTCCAGCCGATTCAGCTTATCCGCTCTCAGATAACTCATGAGCTTCTTCATTGCCATGAATTCTCGAATGACTAGACTCCAGCAGAGGATGTCTTTAATTTTTTGCTTTCCAATCGATTCAGCTTGTCTGGTCAGTCTCATACTATTACTGTGCTACCACTGTACACCCTGAGTGCTTAGTCTGCTGCCTAATTGTCAAGTTATACCGGTTCTGTGTACTTCCTGTCTTGTCTGTTAAATTATACACTTCTTTGGATGCTGTTGAGTTGATCTTGGTATATACCAAAGAGTTTCTTCAATAGTGGCTTTTATTTCAATCTGGGACCGACCATATACACACCAGTCTCACTCTTAGTTCTCAATATTGCCCTGTATAATAGAGAATGGTCACAATTTCATACTCTTATAAGAGCCTCGTTGAAAAGTATATGTTAAAGTCACAGAGCTTGCAGATTCTGTCGAGGGGACAGCTGAGAAACTTGAATTGTCAGATCCACATTGCTACTGATGAAGTAATAGAGCTCAGTTTTAATTTGGTGACTACGTAAATAGTAGGTAATATGTTGCCTTATTAGACATAAGGCCTCCAGGTCAGGCATCAAAACGAAAATATGAAAAAAATATGTCTTCAGCGACTTCCTCTCAGCAGATATCTAGCCAAAAAATCTGAAAGTAAATAAAATTTCTATGAAAAGTTTTCGAAAAATCTGTCATTCAAAGTCGACTTTAATCTGTAGGTCCCCCCACTCATGCATAAAATTAACACACACAACATAAGTGGTGTAAAAAACTAAGTCGTAATCCTGACTAAAGGGTTGTGGTTCATTTGTATGCGTTATACTTCTGTTGGTCTATATATATTGAAATGTCAAAGCTTACTGACCATTTATGTGCCACTGCTACATGCCACGAACCCTTTTTTGAATACTGAAAATCCAAATGGAAAAACATTCTCTTATTATTACAAGATTTCCTGATACTTACGACCTTAAAAAGGAATTAAATTGCCTTTCTTATTAAAAAAGCCAACAACCACAACGAGTATAAGGAAACTTGCTTCAGTTCGACTGGTTAAACGCTGTTTAAAATCAAAATCCTTTTACTAAACGAACGGAAAAATACTTGTTCTTGTCACAGTATTTTCCTCTTTTTTTTCTTATTTTTATTTCGGCAATATTTTTCTAACATTTCCATTGAACAAGCCTTTGATTTATGGTTTTGAGTTTAATTAAAGACTGCAACTAAAAATCAATAAAACAAACGAAATTTGAGCCAAAAAACTACAAAAAAATACGTAAAACAGAAACAGAAACCAGAAACAGAAAAAATAACCAAAAAACGATAAATTTATTTCAAAACATGAATGTATGAGTGTGGATGTGTATGTATGTGTAAGCAATTCTATCCATGAAACATAAAATTCGATTGAAACTTAATTGATTATATATTTGCAACACATACACACACACACTTACACTCTTTATATATAAACAATTACAACAACAAAAAAGAAAGAAAAAACAAAAACCATAAAAGGAAATAACAAGAAATAGAAACAGAAGCGTAAAGTTACTGCTGCCACCTACACCAACACCAACACCATCATCATTAGTTTTAATATGCCACAATGACCTTTTCTTACCTCTTAAATTTCACTCTCTCACTTGTATTTCACATGCACAGACTCTCTCTCTCTCGCTCCTATATTAGACGTTGTAAGTAATGGAAAATTATAGGAAAAATATCAAACCACACACCTACCCATCTACACACACACACACACATACATACATGAATTTTTACGAAAATATAACAAATTTAGCGTAAAATTAAGTTTCTATAATATTTTGACCAAAAAAAAAAGGTCAAATTTCAACATTCAATTGATTGTTACACACAGGTTAACAGCAACAATACCAACAACTATAACAATAGCAGCCAATGTGGTAAGAGTAAGAAAAAAATATACACACAGGACTTCATAGCACATTTGCTGGGCAGGCAAAAACAAGCAAGTTGTGTGAGAAGTTTAAAAGCAAATCTTGCAAATTTGAAAAACCTCCATACTGGTGCTTAGCATTAAAATTATAAACATAAATACAACAACAAACACCAGCATAACGAAATGGTAAACAAGTAAACAAAAATACAACAACAAACACCATCATAAAGGAATGGTAAACGAGTAAACAAAAATGCAACAACACACACCAGCATAAAGAAATGGTAAACAAGTAAACAAAAATACAACAACAAACACCAGCATAAAAAAATAGTAAACAAGTAAACAAAAATACAACGACAAACACCAGCATAAATAAATGGTAAACAAGTAAACAAAAATACAGCAAATACAACGAAATATGAAGAAAATATTTCTTTGGCGACTTCCTCTCAGCAGATTTCTGGAAAAAACTCTGAGAGTGAATGAAACTGCCATGAAAAGTTTTTTGTCGTTCGGAGTCGACTTTAAACTGTAGGCCCCACCACTAATGCATGAAATTAACACACACAACATAAGTGGTGTGAGAAGCAGGTCGTAGTCCTGGCTGAAGGATTGTAATGACCAATTATGTATGTATGTAGGGATGAGAACATGTCGGTCTATGAAGGTTATTAGCATACTTTCTGATAGCCAGATTCTTCTAACGTGATGACTTCTAGGTATTTACATCATATGGGTATCGAGGCATAGTAGTACAACAGGAAACTACAGAGCAGACTAACTAACCAAACGTGGCTTAATAGTATATATACCTGAACATTTTCTTGCAAAAGTTTTACAAAATTAATGTCGGTTGCAATTTTTAATTCCTTGCTTCCAGCCGCCGTATTCTAAGATGACCATTTCACGAGAAAAATATTGAGAACAAATTTTCTCCAGTTAGGAGAAAGGAAAACTGATGAAACAACTCATGTTACAATGCCACAACATAGAGAGAAAACAAATGTTCAATGTATTATACATTTACCTTTACTCTCTCTCTCTCTCTCACTATTCCTCTCTCTATCTCTTTCTCTTCTGTTACTTCTATTGTTTCTGTAGCAGAAAATTTTTTGAACAAATTTGAAACCTTTAACATCCTGGTAAAATAATATGTAACCTGGCCAGTTTTACAAATACAATTGCAAGAAAAAAAGAAAGAGAGAGAGAGAGAGAGAGAGAGAAATCTAAAATTAAATTATAATACAAATACTTATGGAACAATAAAAGAATAAAGCAAATAAAACGAACAAAATAATCAAAAAAAAAAAAATTGAAACCAAAGTGCAGTTCCAACTGGATTTGCGATGCTTATGTCGCATAACTGCGGTGAATATGAAAACCAAGAGGAGGCTGTGAATAAATTAAGTTAAAGCAGAAATCCTTAATACCCTGCAAATGCTTTAAGGAGATTTAAAGCCAATTTCACTAATAAAATGTATTGAAAATTCAGTTAAAAAGTGCCACAGGCCATGAATTTCTGGCTTGGGGCCAGGAATTTTTGGCCTATTTAGTGCATAAATCTAAAAACAATTATTAAATAACCGCAAACAACACACGCATAACTTTAAAAAGCGATGTATTTTAAGCAATCCATTAGGAATTTGGCAATCAAGCGTTGCTTTTTGATGGCTAGAACTTATCAAATGCAACTCGATATGTACAGACGCACAGCAACAACAACAACGCTTTACTATACAAAGACAAAAAGTAGCTTAAAACGTTGTTCCTTTATGGTACCTTTACTTTAATTTTCATAAGCTGTTAGATTAGGATAGGTTTCAGTCGGACTCGACTGTAGGTTCCATCACTCATGCATAAAATTAACACACACAACATAAGAGAAGCTAGGTCGTGACTGAAGTGTTGTAATGACCAATTATGTTTGTATGTAAGTAGGTTTGACGACGTGTTCTTTTCATCAAGACACATAGAATACCTGGACTGGTCGAACTGACCCATTGTATTCATCTTAAAAATTGATAAGAAAAGAGATACAGATAAGAAGGAAGAAAGGAGAAAAGCAGTAAGGCAAGGATAGAGATGACGGGACATGGAGAAAAAGTGAAAAATAAACCACATTACGTAATATAGCGCAGAGAAAGACTACCGCCTTGAGAACCAGCTTCTGTTGCATTTTGTAAACTGTACGATTACATCTTCAGCTGCACCTTTATGGTATTTCATAAGAAATACCATCGATCTGATTCGACCCTACTCCTAGGCCTTCAAAGCTGTTGTAATATCCTAGAACCAATCTGCGTTTTTTAAGAAATTCGAAATATTCTCCAGATTCACAACATAAACATCAGACAGATAATGGAAAACCGTATATCCCATTCTTACTAGAATTAATCTCTTGCGGTATGAGCATGATAAAGTCATAAGAGGTACTCCGCATTCTTTTCCTCATATCCATCTCCACAGCTAATGTGGCTGTAAAATGCTCCTACAGCTCAAGCATTATGCATGACTTTCTTTAAAAAAAAAATGACCGGCAAACACAGAACATACTTAACTTACTTGGTAATTACATATATTTAGTCAGGTTTACAACCTACTTTCGCACACCACCCGTGTAATGTGTGTTGATTTTATTCATGTGTGACGTGAGCTTCAGTTTAAATGTGGACTCCGGAGGACAGAGGGTTTTTCCTAGAAGACTGTTGACTGAAGAAGTCGCCGGAAGAAATACTTTTTTGTTTTCGCCCGAGATGTCTGAGCTAAGGTTTGAACCACAGGCTCTAGCCTTATAAGCCAATACACTAACTACTAGCCTATAACGATTAACACTTCCACCTACACAAAATCCAATTACAACGCCATAGATATGCTGACTGGGTGCTAGAGCAACAGGTTTTCATTGCTGATATTTCAAACAAAATTTTTCTGAGAAATGAAACTCATTCCTCACATGATGGTTATATCGACGAGCAAATTTGTCGCATATGGGACTCAAAGAATCTAAAAATAATTGTGGAGAATCATGCTATTCAACGTCGTTAGACTTTTCTGTGGGGCTAGGTCAAGGGTCACATCTACTTAAATAACTTCCAAACACTTTATTATTGAGAAATCAGTATTCGACGAATTATTGAAGACATACATACACATACATAATTGGTTATTACAACCCCTCAAGTCAGGATTGCAACCTAGCTTCTCACACCATTTATGTTGTGTGCAATAATCTTGTACATGACTGTGGGGATTTACAGTTTAAAGTCGACGATAATTTTATTTTCTCTCACAACTGAGAGGAAGACGCCAAGAAAATATTTTTTCAAATTTCGTTTTGTTGGAGATGTTTGGACTACGGGAACTGAAGACATACATGCTTCCAGAAATATTCGAAAAAATTGGCGAAAGTTAACTCAACTGCTGCAACTAATACAGAACGCCGTTCAAGTACTATAATGAAATTAAAGTCTCAAAGAAATCATGGCTTTGTGTGGGTTTAAGTATAATAATATTCGAATAAAGCATGATGGACCGTAGGGCATTCAAAAATGAAAACGAAATCGATTTATTAGCACACAGGTACAGCGAGAGCAGCATAATTTTTTTGTTTTTTTTTTCATAATTTTGTGGCAACTGCACTTAAGTGGCATTTATAACGGTAACAGTTTGTTTTCGTTAGTCAAATAGCAAATGTTGCACAACAACAACAGCAACAACCAAAATTAGCCAGAAACAAATAAAAAAAATATCGAAACGAAACGGAAGCAAAAATATTACAAATGCTAAGAAAGTTTCTGTTACGTACGCTTACAATTACAAAAACAATAAAAAAAATAAAAAAAGGAAAAACACGTTTCTTATGATTTTTCTCTCCCCTCTTAAGAATTTTTTTTTTTTTGTTTTTCTTTTTCTATTTACAGTCGCTTGTAGTTTTTATTTCCATCAGAAAAGAAACAAACAACAACTTCTGTTTCTGTGTTTTAATATTTGAGTGCCACCAACAACAACAAATTCGTATTTTTTTTTTGCTTCTTGACCAGTTTTATTTCTCTGTTAACCACCAATTTAACTGTATTTGACTTTTTTAGCTGCTTTTCTGTTCGTTTTTTTTTCGCTCTCATTTAACACCCACCACTCATCAGATTTGACGGGCTACTCTCGAGTACATCAGTTGTGTTGTTCTTCAGGGTCCTTATTTGTTTTTTTTTGCATTTTTCCTTTAATTTTTCTTGTTGTTGTAGTTGTTTTTTATTTAATGAGTCTCTTCAGTCGGGGCTTATTCATCTCTACTCTTGAAGTTGTTCGTTCGTTTGTTTTTCTTGTTTCTGTTGCAGCTGTTTCAAGTTGTTGAGCCAACCAACCAACCGACAACAACAAAACATCGACGATGACGATGACGATGACGATGACTCTCTCTCCGTTTGAGTTGTTAAATGTTGACGATGATGATGATGAGTGAGTTTATTGTTGCATATTTTCAGGTCAGTGAAATGCTGAAGAAAGCACGCCAAGGAAGAAAGGCAAACAAAAGAAAGAAAAAACAAAAAACCGAAACAAAAATGTCAAAGGCCAACTACTTGAAAATGATGAGAAGTGTTGTTGTAGTTTATTTTTCATTTCATTATAATTTTCTCTCTTTTACAACAACAAAGAAAAAAATTTAAATTAAACTCCAGAAAAAAAGAGGGAAACCAAATAAAACAAAAACAAATTATTGCCGAAAATCTCAAAAGAAAAGAAATTTAATGATGGCATCGGCATCGGCATCATTTTCAATGCGGATCTGGACGACCATATTATTTAAGTGAACGTAGTGTTACGCTTACAAAGGGTATTTAAGACAGGAGTCTACAGGAGTGTGAGTGAAGAGTTGAAATAGTGCAACTTTTATGGCGGAATTGAAAAGAGTAGTCAGGGTTTGAAGAAAAAATTATGTTTGATTGGCAGTTTGGCATTTTCTGTAGCCATATAAAGTCGCTAAACATGAGGCCGTGGTTCAAACCCCAGCTTGGACATCTCGAACAACAGTATTTCAGCAGATTTCTGACAAATTCTCTGAGATCAAATAAAATTGCCATGAAAAGTTTCTCAAAAAAATTGGTCGTTCAGAGTTTGGACTTTAAATTGTACGTCCCGCCAATCATGTATAAAATTAACACACACAACATGGGTTGTGTGAAAAGCTTGATCATACTACTGACCTATTATGTAAGTAAGTCTTTTGTGTTAGTTCCGGTTCCTTGATATTTCGACAAGTTAATGGGTTAAGAAAGTTAAAAACACATTTTCTCATTTTCTCTCGCGACAGGTTTTCATTAAAAACTTTTAACTGTTGTATAAGAAACTAGGTCGTAATGTTGACTGATGAGTTGTGCTAACTATTATGTATGTATGTATATAAAGTCAGTGATTCAACGTTAAAAACTTAACCAAGCGCCTGTTTGTTTAATCAATTTTTCGCCCATTGTAGCCTCCAAAACTAATGGCATTCGCACGGTGCAAGGTCTAAGCCATACAGTGCATGCAGTAAAATTTCTCCAGCAATTTAGTCAAGACAAGCTACTACAATCGTTTAAATAAATCAATCCCGAAAAGGCGACCACAATTATATAAAGACGGCTTCTATTGCTTCTCAGAACACTCTTCCGATCCAACTTTATTTTCAACGTTTAATTCTATAATCCTAGGAATCCTTGAAGGAACTTACGATCTCAACAATTATATTTCAGCACCGTTTATCTGGACTTACCATTTTCAGTTTGTTTCACATTTGCTATTTATTTATCGCCTTCCTATATGGCCAAACAATCACGTTTCTTGTGATGTCGTCCCAGTTGTTTCCATTTAGTATTCGTGCCGCTGACACTATTTGCCTATGGTATACGTTTGACAATACTGTGTATTTATTTCAGACTGCCGTTGAAGATGATTTGGGTTTACTTTTCATGTGGAGATTTACAGTTTGCAGCCACAAAAGGCTCAACAGATTTTTCCCAGCTGTTGAGTATTCTCATGTGTTCTCAATTACCTACCCCTTGATCTCGGCTGAAGTGCATGCCTTCGTGAGATTTTCGTTGCATGAGCTTTCCTCCCAGCAAGCACAGAGTCTTACCTCTCTATCCGTAGCTAAAGTACATAAGTAAGAATCTTACATGAAGAGTTCTCATTATTTCAGCTTTCAAAAGCAAAGTTAAATAAAGCACATGGAGCTATGATTTCCTTGGACTTTGTCATTACATTGTACAAAATACAGGCAGCAGTTGATCTTATTAGGATAGACTTCGCACAATTTTACGAGCACCTGTTTATTAATGGCGTTGCTAGTGGTAGTTCAGTTTTAATTGCCCCAATATAAATGCAAAATACGTCGTAGTGAGACGTAAGCTAGACCCAATCGCTGAGAACACCGTAACACATAAGCAATATGTTCAGTGGTATGTACATTACTACAGAGGCCTTTGTAATGCTTCCAGACTCTTCAAATTTCTTTGTACTTCTGCAAATTCCTTGCACGATTACGATGAGCTTAATTACCCAGTAAAGCTGTAAAGCCGCCTTAGCCTAGAAGGTAGTAGGTAATCGAAAGTTCGAATGTTCAAACTTCAACATCAAACATAACGACAACAAAATGTGAAGCTTTGAACACAACCTGAGGCTTTGAACATCCAGCTGAGATGTAAAGCAATGTAGGAACTGCTTTCAGAGAAATTTTTATGTGAATTTCTATTAAAGAACGTTCATTGTTTCCCATTTAAGTCACTTTTAGCACAGTCTTAATAGAAAAGATTTAAACAAAAAAAAAACTTCGCATTTTATAGGCCATAAAATCAAAAACCCCCATAAAAAGTGACAGCATTAGCCAGTGAATACACACACACTCGTATTTCTATATTTTGCTGGCACTTTTAAAATCCTATTTAAATATTTTGTTGCTGCTTCTGCTGTTGTTGTTGTTGTTGTTGTGTCATTGTTTAAAAAAACCTTTATTGTGTAGAAATTTTCAGTGACTTCCTTAGGCCATCATCATGAAAGAAACACTTCCGTTCATTTCATTACATATTGTACCTATATCTGTAGTACCTGGTCATAAGTAAGTACTGGTAAGTGTGTAAGTATACGTACCGTATACCTATACATTGTCATTTTTTACGCTTACCAATGTAAAGTAAAATAATACAACAACAACAACAGCAAGCAATGAGGAAAACCCTATTGAAAATGTTAACAGTTTTTGTTTTTTGCTTTTTGTTGTTGTTTTTGTTTTGTTGTTGTTTTACAAATATTTGTACCATCAACTCTATTTTATGGGCATCATGCCACAACATTAATCTCCGCTTGCCATTTAAGTTTAAACCACAAATAAGATAAAAATTGTAACAATAACAGCAACAACAACAATAGCAACAACAACAAAATAAACAGTCAACGTAACAGTAAATCCTACAGGTTCTTTCCAAAGGAAGTTTCTTTTCCAAAAGCGATTTTTTTATTAATTTTTCTTCAGAAGTTGGAGAATAGAATCGAGAATTAACATCACCCTACAACGCTAGAGGATTTGGGAAGACCTCAATGCACAAAATCATGAATATATCCGGGTCTTATCATAACAGTGAAAATATAAAATCGTCCAGCTTTTACATGCACGAGATCCTAACTTTTTATTGATGACACATAACTAGGTCACAGGAAAAAGCAGCTTACCTCACACTGAGATACAGAAAGGGCCATACGGCCAATGAATGAAATTGCCTGTGAACGGCAAGCTAACCGCTAACCTAACCAGGCATTACTTGGCTAAGAATAAAGCCTTATAAAAATTGGGGCAATACGATGGGGATATTCTATTGTAGTTGATATATCTTCTTTCGATGACAACACAAGAAGCCATAATAGAAGTCGCCGTGGTTTAGTGTGTTGATTTATTAGACGTGGGGCCACGATTCAAACCCCAGGTCAGACGTCCAACAAAACAAAATATGACTAAAGGGTTGTAATGACCAATTATGTATGTATGTGACAGTGGCTTAGAGCCATAAGGTCTGACACAATCCGATAGAAGGACAGTTACCACCGTTCAACCGACCTTCTCACGTACTTTTCTAATCGTCCAATTGAGTTTGCTACGAGCACATTGATCGGAAACCTCACACCGACTTGCACAGCTCAAGTGTATGTATGTTCGTTCTGGATTTTTAAATCATTCTGCTCTTCTCATCACTAGAAAGCTTGGTCTCGAAGACATACTTTGGACCTTATCAACTTATTAATACAAATTCTAAATTTCCACCCCATAATATATATAGCCTAACCTAGCCTAACCTAACCATTACTCACCTAAGGGTAAGGCACTGTAAAAACACTACAAGTCGTTACGGTGGCTTGGTCGTATGCCCATATATACCTGACACAATTCGCTAGAGGGATAGGTACCGCCCTTCAACCAAGCTTCCCACCTAATTTGCTAATCGTCCAACTGAGACTGCTATGAGCAAATTAATCGGAAACTTCAAGTCGGCTTGCACTGTGCAATTGTACCACTTTGCTCTTCTTCTGCTCATAACTGGTAATGCTTGGATTCGGAGGCATACCCTGGACCTCATCAACTCATTAATAAAAATTCTAAATTTACTCAATCAATTTGCATTCCAAATAGAAATTCAATAGGGAAGTACCCTTTAAGCGTTGTATGACCAACAAAAACAACAACAATAACAAATACAAAAAATAGGAAAAATATTGTCTTTCACTTTTTGTCAATTTCATTCACATTTTTTTCTTTCTTTTCTTTTCATTTTTGTTCGGCTTTTTGCATTGGCAAAAAAAAATACAAAACAAAGGCAAAAAAGATCATAAAAAAGAAACGAAACAAAACAAAACAGAACAAGTTACAATACATGACACGCTATAAAACGTAACGCATCCGCAAATACTCACTCATTCACAGATACCGTACACACCAACATACACTCGCCCATACACACACTCATACACAATTATTGGCTTTAAGCCGTCAAACAGTATCAAAACAAATACTGGTTGCCTCTTCCCCTTTTTTTTTTTGTTTCTTTCTCTCTACAAAACTGCCCCAACACATAGAAATAATAACACAACCATACTTACAAACACATAGGCACATACTCTCAGTCTCACAGAGGCATTTATTTCAATCATGTCCTGTTTTTTCTCAAGGATTTTGTTGGCCTTTTATATGCGTTATGTTTTGTAATATATTTTGTTGTTATTGTTGTTGCTTTTGTTGTTTTATTTTTATTTGATTTTCTTTTTTTTCCGAAGGCAAGAGATCTACGAAAAAGTTTTTTAAAAAAAAAATTTTTTTTGTTTTTCAATATAATACTGAGGGCTCTCTACTGATGCTCCTGAATATTTCAGTGGATTGCAGGGGAGAAAATCTTGTTAAAAAAATTGAATTTCGAAAATAGAGCGCATAATAAAATTGAATTTTTATTCATAATTTGAAAGGATTTGAAGTAATCACGTGAGAGACAAAAGCTGGGAGAAGGCGACATATGGGAGAATCCACCAGTATTATTTTCTCAAGAACTAAAACAAAAATTTTCCTGAATGGTAGATGGGTTAAGGGAATGTTCTCATTGAACAACCTTACATAACTTAGAAGCATATAATGGTCAGTTAGTATGTCTGATAGTAGGGCGCTCATCAATGATAAATACCAATTGGGTGACATTTATAAGAAATCCTTTCTTTTCTCATCCTTGTTTCCAGAACATACTTGCTTTATAGGCTTGTAGTGAAACTAACATTGCTTTGTGGTGCCTATGATTGATAGATTGACGTATTAATTCCAATGTCACTGCAGACTGATAGACCAAAACCGCAGGCCGTCTTACTTACTTACTTTACTTAATTGGCCATTAACAACGGATTTCGATTAACGGATTTCGGCCTGACTTAACTCATCCTTCCAGGAGCCTCTGCTTCTTGCGCGCCTATGCCAGTTGGTCACACCAATCGATTTGGTCCTTCCAACGCAAACAAAATCCTACTCTTCGCCGACTTCCGCAGATTCCCGCATCAAATGCCCGTCTCGCCGGAGCATCCTCCTCCAAAAACATGGCCGAGCAATCTCAGCCGCTGGATTTTAATACGTCTATGTTGTTGAGGAGCTCATACAGCTCATTGTTGTGGATCGGATGCGGAAATCATCTCTAACACGTACTGGATCGAAGATCTTACGTAGGACTTTTCTCTCGAACACTCTCAAGGCTGCTGCATCTGTGCTTAATAGGGTCCATGCCTTTGCGCCATAAAGAACCGCAGGCAGTCAGCTATCCTAATCACCATTGCCCTTTATTTCACTCCAACTAAAGTATTGCATGCCATACTCAACCGACTCCCTTCTGATTCATTATTAAAGACAGTGACTGAGCTGGTGGCAGTTAAATTGAATTCAATTAAGTCCGGGACAATTACATACATGGTTCCTTATAATTTTCTTGAATGGAGGTTTGACTTTAAAATTCAATCACGGAATTTGTGATCTGATGATTCATAGATTTCCGGTAGAACACATAAGGTATGCTGGCCAAAGTAGGCTGCGGAATATATGTTAGGGCTTCTGACAGATTTAACCTTCATATGGACTGCCTGACCACTACAGTGTTCGCAAGGCAGATATCATAAATGTATGGAATCCAAAAAGGATTTTCCCTGAAAACATCCTGACAAACAAGTCTGCGATCAAGTACATTATAAATGTCAACTCGAAGTTTGTCTTTCAATGCTCTCCTCTTAGATGAGTAATGTTTGATAAAATGTTATCCACAAACATTATAGGTATCCTGAGTTCAAAGCTGGGAAATAGCATTGAAAGTGTTTAGAGGCTCTACTCACATCCTCTACATTTTCTATTATTTGCAGAATCTATGCAACTCAATCACATACGTTTAGTAAAGTGCCCTGTAAGGATGCGTACCTCAGTCAATTTACAAACTTCCGGCCTATGTTCCCGAGGGGGATATATGACGATGATTGAGTTCCATTTCTTTTCATACGCTGCAAGTGACTTCAACTAGTCCAATCCAATCTTCACATTAAAAACAGAAACATATTCCGAGTGGCTTCTGTATCAGTGTTCCGTTTGGTCAGGACTATTGATTGAGAAAAAAAAGGTGATTTTGTGAGCGCTCCTACAATTGAAGCTAGTGTTCTACGTGGTAGCATTTAAAAACTCTTTCAGTATTTAATTTCCACTTCAGGTATTAGCAATATACCTAATTATGGAACATCACCATACTTTCTGCTATCCAGGCGGCTATCAGGGCTCTAAATTCCAACGTAATGAACTCCAAGACGGTGTACGGCAGATATCTCAGCCGGATAGCAGAACGATATGATGTCAATATCATAAGGGTACCGGGGCGCATTGTATTCCGGGTAACTGCAGAGTTGATGAACTGGCCCGGCGGGGCACGGCCATCTGGGCATCCCTATGAGAACCTGTAGGCTCATAATTGAAAATGCAATAATCGCTTCCGTCAACGACAATTGGTCTGTTTAAACTCCAAAGAAGGAGAAAGTAGTAGTAGGTATAAATGCTTACTATATGGATGATCTAGAAAAACTGCCAAGGATTGACATTGAATTGACTTCATAAGGAGCTCTGAGTGGTTTCGAAACTAGGGGATAGCGGAAAACTATAGTAACACAATGGGCCCTATGTGGCCTAAGTGCGTCCATCCGATTCCCTTAGGTGGGCAGCCAACTATACCTGCCTGCCTACCTAATCATACATACACTTCTAAATAACAAAGAAGTGGCAAAACTACCTATTCAAGCAAAGTTAGCTCCAATTAAGCAGCAACTTTTTGAAATTGGCAGTAACATTTTAAACATGCGTGGGCATATTCGTTAATGACAGAAGGATGCTGTAGCCCTTATCTCAATATAAAAAATATCTACGCTTGGAAAAGTACTCCTGTTTGTCCAAATGTAGATTTTTTAGGTTTCTAAAAGTTAAAGAATTGTTTTAATTCAATTTAAATATCGGCTCAGAAAATTAATATGAAAATTAAACAAACAAAAAAAATACTTTTCATATTTGAAATGAAACTCTCTCGTTCTGCATTAAATCTGTACGTTTTCTGGCATTTCATTACTCCAATAAAAATTTTTAAATTATAACTTTTCCAATAAAAATTTGAATTCGTATTTCGATTTTAATTTTTTTTTTTTATTTTTTTTAACTACGAGTATATGAAAGAAGAAGAAAACAACAACAAATTCAACAATATTTTTTTGTTTTTTTTTATTTTTTAATATGAATATTTAATAAACGTACAGTTTACCCTGCAGTTATTTTTCATTTCGATAAACTTTCTCGGTCTCTCTCTCCCACACACACTCTGCCTCTCTATCGTTTCTTATATGCGATAGTCTACAGTGGTGTGCGAAACAATAGGGACACCAGTATCATCACTAAGCAGAGTTTCCAAACTCACTCTAAATCTCATTGAGAATCGAATGAAATATTTATTGAAACCACTCGGAATTCAATCCCTAGAACTAATGGTTTTGAAACACAGGCAGGCACAGTAGGAGAACCGTAGTAGGAGAACATCAGTTGGAGAATCAAATTTACAAAGCCTTACTGATCATATCTACCTTCCAAACTAATAAACTCTATTAATAGAGGTTGTACATTTCTTGTCGTCAATTCATTCATTTTGGTTTCCTTGAATAATAGATCAGTTTTCTTATGCTCCTCTGGGATACTGACAGTGTGCTTCCCATGATATTTATATCATCGCCATAGGCGTGTTACATATATGGCCTGGTATAAATTCTGCTTGTAACTCTTGCATTCTGAATGATTTTCTACTGGAAAATTTTAATAGAACACATGACAACATAACTCCCCATCTGTATCTGCGTTTGGTAGAGAAAGGATCAGACAAATCCTTACAGCGCCATCCTGTATAGCTTTGTGAAAAGTTTCTGAAATCTGTCGTTCGGAGTCGACGTTCAACCGTAAGGCTTGCCTCACCAATGTATAAATTCTCACACCCAGCATGGGTATTGAAAGAAGCTAGGTTGCAATCCTGACTAAAGCATTGTAATATTCAATTAAGTAAGTTGGTGAACGTGCCTTAGCAACTCATTACAATCAGAATTCAAAAGCAACACCCGCCAAGTTTTGATAGCCGTAGCCTGATCCTGATTTTATTATGATTGGAAGATGGATATATGTGACCACCATTATTGCCTGGTTCTGGGTTATCATCTTGGCCTCTCACATCTGTCAATATCAGTGTGAACAAATATGATTCACATATCCTCAGCAAACTTTCTGTCTGTCACCAGTTGAACATTATTGTTCTGACGGGAAGAATACCGTTACTATTTTCTACTACTTATACAGATGTGTCAAGAAGCGATCATAGAATGCAATATTCCGATCCCACGGTATCTTCCAAGCGAAAGCCTATGCCTTACTTGCATCGAAGGTACAAAACACAAGACATTGCAACACTATTTGCCAATCTGGCCACCATTGGTGAACTCGACCCATATGAGGTTAAATCGAAGATATTATGAGACTGTCTAGAGAAGCTGAATCGACTAGGTAAGGATAATAAGGTTACCCTCTAAATGGTCGCAAATTTTGAGAAACTTCTTGGCAATAAGAAACCAAAAAATCTCGCTAAAAAGGGAAACTTTCACGCCATTGATGGAGCAAGAACCTTTTAGTGAAGTGGGAATGGATGCTTGGAAAGGAAAACATAAATTTTTGGGTAGAAGGTGTTTGATTACATGTATTTGGCAGAACGTCTCATGCTCCCCGTGCTTCTTTATGGCACAGAGGTATGGACACAATTAAACCATGATGCATCAGCCTTGAGAGTATTCGAGAGAAAAGTCCTACGTAAGATCTTCGGTCCCAGAGAGAGTTGGCAATGATTTCCGCATCCGATCACAAACAATGATCTGTATCTCCTCCTTAACGGCATGGAAGTTGTAGAGCGTATTAACATCCAGCGGCCGTGCTGGTTCGTCCATGTCGTTCGAATGGAGTAGGATACTCGGGCATACGTTTTTTACCATACCTAAGGAACAAAAACGAAAGACCCCGCGAAAAAATAATGAATAGAAGATGTTGATGCTGATTTAAAGAAGATGACGGAACTATATTACATAGAAGTGACCTTGGAAATAGAAAACAGAAAGAAGAGAAGAAGTTTATGTTCGAATGGCACTATTTTATCGAACACCACTGTATTATACTATATTACATCTTAAACTATTTGTACATGTTTATTTATTCATTTATTTGTCTGTTTATATTACAGTATGCCAATGTATGTATATAAGCATGAATGTGTGTATGTGTCGGTGTGTGTTTGCATCTCTCATTCTCTCTCTCGTTCTCAATTTGTTTATTTGTGTAGCATTTTTGTAAAATGAATTATCTGGTTCAATTTGAATTCAATTTCAATAGATGCAATTAGAAAATGTGTTACAATTAATCAATAAAATGTATAGTTCATGAACTTTAACTCTCTCTCGCTCTCTCAGCTATCTATGCTACATGCAATGTATACACCTTCTCTCTGTGTGGCGCATTTCTAGAGTTAAAATACTCGTTTACTGTTTTATGTTTTAAATACCCAACGTATACAGACATCCATAACGAAAACATCCACATGGAATAGTTTTACTCATCGATAACAGAAACACTAACAAACAGTTATACACAGAGCCACATACTCACGAACACAGTCAGTCAGACATTGAAATGTGTATCGCATGTAAAACGGATATTAAAACATTTTATGGGTACCAAAAACAACACACACACAGAAAAAAACCTAAAAACTGTAAATTGATACAAAACAAAAATACCAACCCAAATACATGTCCCTGTTCTCTCTCCTCTCTTCTGTTTGCTCTTCAAACCTATGCACTTAAAAGTATATGAAGAGCTTTACTATATGCCTGGTTTTGCCATTTCTCCACCACTCTCTCTCTCTCGCTCTGACTCTCTTTCTCTGTATTTTTCTTTATTACTGTTGTCTGTGTAAGCATGTGTAAGGCTTTGCTTTGAAGGATCTTAAAACTGACATTTGAAATGATAAAAAAAACAACAACAATAAAAACAACACCAACATTAAAGAAATAAAATACAAATACAAACTGAAGGCAAAACAAAACATGAATTAGGCATGAAATAGAGTTGATCTCTGTTTTATGTGTAACAAAAATTGTCTTCCATATCTTGTAGATGTTTATGTTACACAACAACAACAATAGCAATAGCAATAACAACATGAACTTTTTTTTAAATGCCTGCAAAACTTGCAACATAATGTAGATGTTGATGTTGATAATGATGATACGCAAAATCATATACAAAAACACAAATGAAATCAACAATTGAGAGCATAATTGTAGAACAAACATTTTATTGATATTTTTAAAGGCCACTAACTGCTTACGATGACGTATAAATAGGCCAGCAATTTATAAAAAGAAGGACCACTATACACCTCGAAAGTGGTGTTAACGATGCATACTTTACGATTTAAATAATTTTTAGTAATTTTCAGTGTCGCCACCTGTCGGAAATTGGTCATATCAACTTAGAAACCATCGGCGGCTCATGTGCAACAACTTTGCTAAAGATCATAACATGTTCAAATACACAGTTTACGATTTAATTCATTTTTAGTCATTTTCAGTGGCGCCACCTATCAGATATTGGTCATACCAATTTAGAAACCTTCCCGAGCTCATGAGCACCAACTTTCCTGAAGATCATAACATGATCAAATGCATAGTTTACGATTCTATTAAAACATTCATTTTTACATATAAGTATATATAGAAGATTACATAGAGCTGACGGGTGACGTATACGTAATATTTTGTTAGACAATAACACTCATACTATTTTTATTTTATTTTATTTTATTTGCTTATTTCAACGTAAAAAGTAGCCTGTAACTCCTTCCAGACATACAGGAAAAAACTGTGAAAATTGTCAGAAAATCGGTTCAGCCGTTTAGCAGTCTATAGACTTCAAACAAACCCACATACAAATAAACACACATTCATTTTTATATATGTATAAGATACAACAAAATGTCGTATTTTTCGCTAGTTGCATTTCTTTGGTCGATGACTTGCATTTTTTGGTCGATGACTTGCATTTTTTGGATGATGACTTGCACTTTTTTGGAAGATGACTTGCAGTTTTTGGTTGTTGATTTGCATTTTTTAGGTCGATGACTTGCAGTTTTTGGTCGATGACTTGTATTTTTTTGGACGATGACTTGCAGTTTTTGGTTGTTGACTTGCACTTTTTTGGTCAATGACTTGCATTTTTGTGTGATATTACAGTGGCTCTAACCTAAATGGGATCTTAATTATAAACATCACTTTGTTGCTATAATTTTAGCTGTAACTGTAACCAGTTTAAAACACCAACCAAAACACAGGTCACAAGCTAGTCAAATCTGTTTGTCCTTTACACTTTCAATGAGTTTGAAATTTAAGAATTGCCCGAAGGCTAAGGCAACGGAGACTAGAAAAATAGATCGTATACGTAACTCGTTGTAACACACCCACATGTTTACGCACTTAATTGCACTCACACACACACAGAATGTCGCAAACATTGGAAGGCGGCTTAACAAATAAAGTGTCCTTGCCAACGACACACTGATAAGGTTGTGGTTGGGAGAGAGTGCGTAAAGGAAGTAAATGTTGCCAATGTTGCTGATGCTATTACTGCAACAAACACTTTAGTGTGTTGCTTGTATGCATTTGTATTTTGCAAGTGAGACAACTTGCCAGCAATACAGCCATCCATCCGGCCATCCATCCATCCATCCATCCATTCATTCAGGCATTCATCTATCAATACAGAGAGAGAGGCATGATATGATTGTTTGCAACGCAAATACTAGTGTTGCTTGGACAAGTGAAAGACACCGATGTGGGTTGCAGCATGTGAATATTGTTGTATAACGGAAATGTGTTACAATAACAAAAAAAAGAGAAAAAAAACTCATGCCAGTGTTGTTGCATTAGCAGGAGCAGCAGCGTAAAGCAATTTTCGGCAAAATTGTAAAATATTGCCAGTGCGTGCGTGTATGTGTGTGTGTGGCTGAGTATTTATGTCCTACATTTGATTGTGAAATTGACTCTATGTCTCCCTCCCGCTATCTCTTCCACGTTTGTTCTGTTTGCCTTTGTATACGGCACGTGTTTGTTTGCGTGGATATGTGTGTGCCGTTATTATTGTTTTCATTCCTGTTTGTGTTGTCATTGATGATGCTGCTGCTGTCTTTTGTTGTTGTTGTTCTGTGTATTTTTACTGTTTCTGTTATTGTTGCTGTTGTTGAAGAACACAGGTTTCTGTTGTACATGTTAAACGGAAACGGATACAACTGCCTACTTAACGGATACTGCTGCTCGTTCGTTGGATGTTCATTTATTTTATTTCACATACACATACAGCCACAGAGATACACTCTCATACAGAGTAATGATTGTTTTGACAGATATTTGTTGTTGTTTCTCTCTCTCTCTTACTCTCTCTCTCTCTCTCTTAGCGTGCAATTTTCAGTAAAACAAACACAATCAGCAGTGGATTCAGTTGCTTTTTAAAAAGAATTTCTTTTACAAACTTTTCACTCAGCCTACGTTACTGTTTAACTGTTCTATTGCCTTCAAAATTTTTCAAATTTTATCTCCAATATGTAGGTGTAGATGTGTGATGTATGCGTGTATGCATATGATTATGGATTGTCTTTGACAATTTGTGTCTAGTTTGTCATTTATGTTGCAAATTTGTTTCAAAACTCTGTCACATTTTTAAACACATACCCATCGACACACACATGCACTGACACTGTAGCTGTACATACATACATACGTGCACATACCTTCAGTTTTAATTGGGTTTTAGGACTTGTCACCCCTGATATGACAAATTAAGTGAGAATTAATTTTAACTCTTGAGTTTTGATTAGCTTTTACTCTTACCCCTCGCAATGGCATTTGACGAGCCCCGGAAGATGATGATGAGGGTCAAATGATGTGTGTGTGTAAATATGCTACATAAAGTGACTAAATTGATAAGATGTCTTGTGATGATGATGATGGTAATAGTGATGGTGATGGTGTTTTAAAATGGACACTGCAATTAAAATGTCAATGAAATCGATCAATAAAAGTTTAGTTTTTTCTTTGGAAAAAATATAAGAAGAGAGAGAGAGAGTATTTCTGTCTCCGATTTGCATGACAAGCTTTTGCGTGCAATATATGACAGTATTTGTGCCGCCTTACGGACATACATACATACATACATACATACGTACATAATTGGTCATTACAACGTTTCAATCAGGCTTACAACCTATCTTCTCACACCACCGATGTTGTGTGTGTTAATTTTATAAGTGGCGGGCCCTGCAGTTTAAAGTCAATTCCGAACGACAGAGTATTGAGAAACTGTTTCATGGCAATTGTATTGATTCTCAGCAGAAATCTGCTGACAATCAGTCGTCGAAGAAATCTTTTCTTCTTATTTCGTTTTGTTGGAGATATCTGACCTCGGGGTTTGAACCGTGGACTCACGTCTAATGTACCAAGACAGTACCTACTAGACTACGTAGACTTTCACCTGACGTTGGTAAAAGTTCCTCTCACCAGCCTTCCGGCAAAAACTCTCAGAGTAAAATAAAATTGCCATGAAAAGTCTTCCAAAAAATCTGTAATGCGGTGGGAGAAGCTAGGTTGTAAACCTGACTCCAGGTTTGTAATAATCAATTAAGTAAGAGAACATGTTTTCAACAAATTTTTTAATCTTCTATTACACTGTGCACAACTATTACTGAACAATGGTTTATAAACCATACCAAGGAAAACCCTTTAATATATGTGCCCTATAATTTTAATTGATATTTAAAAATAAAAACAACCAAAAAAACAATCAACAACAACAACAACAATAAAAACAAAATAATGTTTCATTCGATTTTAAATACCGACATCCTTTAACAGGCCAATTATCATTACAAATCCACACAAATTATTACAATTTTTGCATGAGTTTTTCATGGAAAAATTACTGCCTCCCACTTAATTGTATAATTTTATATTAAATTCCGAATAAAATCAACAACAACAATTATTTAAAAATTATAATCGAAATAAATATTTACAGCATCAATAGAAATAAATTCAATTATATGGAGTGCAAAAAATAAACGAACAAAAACTTTGACATACAAATCCTGATAATTTGTTTAGAATTGATAAGTGATTGTTGGCATTCAACCATTTTTTTTGTTATTTTTCTGAACTTTTTAAATTTGTTTTATTGTATTTGAAAATTCATAATCGAATGAATGAATGAATTTTTGAAATTGATTTTGAAACAGAACGAAATAAATTTTACAATTACTTGGAGTCTACAACACCTAGTACGAGGACAGGATACCCTACACCATTGGAAACTCTTTGGAATATACATATATACATACATAATTGATCACATAATTGAAAACCCTTTAGTCAGGATTACAACCTAGTTGCTCACATCACTTTTGTAGTGTGTAAATTTCATACATGAGTGATGGGACCTTCAGTTTGACAGTCGACTCCGAATGACAAATTTTTGAGAAACCTTTCATGGCAATTTTATTTTCTCTAAAGTTTTTGCCAGAAATCTGCTAAGGAGAAGTTGTCGAAGAACTATTTTTTGTTCATATTTTATTTTGTTTGAGATGTCTGACCTGGAGTTTGAACCTTGACCTCATGTTTAATGAGCCAGCACACTAGCTACTAGACTATGACTAAACTGTACAACACCATATGTATTTGCCGGTTGGTCATCTTTATCTAGACACTGAGACCAGCCTGGTGAGCTAATATGTCCAACACGATAGTTTCTGTTATTCCCTCATAATTCGGGTTCAAGTTTAGGTGATCGATTCTCCTCTAAATTTTCTGGAAATATAACGGCGTATAGTGTGTATATAGAGATCTTGACTATCAGCATTTTATATAAACTAGCTAATCACTGCAGGGTCTTCCAGACAGAAGTCATTTGTAGTGTTGAGGTGCCTTAGCACTGCAACCATATGATCTATTGTACTCATCTAGAACTTCATATAGTACCTCTATAATGTCTCCTCCATGTTTTTTGTATCTGACACATTTCCAGGTGACAACGATGACAGTTTCCTATCTAGATGTAGATATGCACCCAGATCTTTCTCCTTGGGATGCAGCAAAGATTCAAAGAATACTATGTTCCGATGATTCATTCTTATCATCATAGAATCAAGACAACCTCCATCCAAAGTCTACAGTCCACGTCTTATTTTTTTAAAGTCCAATGCATGTCTCAAATCTCCTCTTATTATAGTTTCCCAATAAAACTTTTAATTGCCTCAAACGCACTTGGATTAAGAAAAGTATGTGTCGCTCTTTATCTTCCCTTTCGTTGAGCAGTCCTTTACAAATGTCCACTACCACTCAACAGAACGGTTTGAGTATCATTAGCTTCGTAGAAGCTTTCCTCGTCGCAAGTTCATCTGCCTGCTCATTGCCAAGATTTTCCACATGACCTGGGTCATAAATTTAATTAAAAATATGTTTTCACCTTAAGACTCTACTGAAGCCAAATTAAGTCAAAATATAGATACAAGTTTTATGTTTATGGCGCATAAAAAAATTTTTAAAATTTAATTTAAATTTACAAATAAAAAAATTGCAACAAAAAGTTTTAAATTTATTCAATAAAAATAAAACATAAAACATAGATTATGATGCAGAATTAAATTTTTATTTTTTATTTATTTAATCAATACACAAATACCACTTTACACTAAATGTATACGAGGTCAATTCCACAATGTGATGACCTAGAGAGGAACATTTTTCTTTCTCTCCTAATGGAAGCAAATATCAGTTTTGCTAACGGAATTCGATAGCTTCGATACTCTTTTTTATAAAAAAAAATGTTCAATCGTCAATTCAACTCTTCATTGTTTGCAATTGAACCATTTCTTTACGTTTGGAAATAAAAAAATCTGAGTGCAAAACATTGGCATATAGAAACCGTGAAGCTGTAATCGTCACTTTAATTCATTGATGTTGGCCTTTGCCAACAGATTGCTAGATGTGTGAGGGAGTGCATTGTTTTGATGACACAATACCTTCTTGTTCACAAAATATGTGATCCATTTTCCTTACTTACATCACTTAAAACCTCTAACAAGTTGCCTTAGTACATACCGTTGATTGTTTTTCGTGTACAATATTTACAAGATTGCCACAACTACCCGCATAAAAAACTTATTAGAGTAGTACTACCAATATCAATAATATCTTAACCAGGATAAGAGTTGGTTAAGATACAGTAATTGGCATGTCTTGGCATAACACTGCAATCAGAAGCCATCCTATGGAGGATCTGTTGAATTTAAGTCCACTTCATATGGTGCCAAATACCAAAAGCTCTGTTTAGGTTGATGGGAGACAAATGTAACATAAAATTCATTAAGAAAGGGACTATTTTGTGGTATACGGATGGGTCAAGAATGGAACTTGGAACTTCAGCAAGATTTCTTGATTCCGTTATAAAATATTTCAAGCCCATGAAGAAATTCGCTGATATCTTCCAAGCGTAAGTCTATGCCATCGAAAGATCTTTTCAATTCACTTGGATAGGGAGTACAGTAGACAGGACATAGCAATACTATCAGTCAGTCAGGCCGCCATTTAAGCCCTCCGCTCTTATACGATAAAATCAAAGAAAGTATGGAACTGTCTGGAGAACTCTGAATCGGTTAAGTAGGGAAAGTAAGGTTACCCTCTGCTTGGAGAAGAGCAACTCCCACTGATGGTGTCAGAATCCTTCTGTGGTGTGAGAGCAACATTTTTAAAGTTATGCTCAACGAAAAGGAAGATAAAGAGAGGCAAAGACTCTCTTGAGTCTTTTGTTGATGAAAAATTTACAATAAAAGGACATCTAAGTCATGCATTAGACTATCCAGGAAAAAGCCTTAGGTTGGTAACTGGCCTTTTGTGGCAGGGCACTGTAGACTTATTCAGATTCAGTAGAAACACATTTTTTGCAACGTGCAGAATCTGCATTCCAGAAAGAAAACCCTGGGGATATATCACGTGCTAGCCAGGTAATTTTCATTTTTTACGCAGACCAGCATCCATAAAGTTGGCAGGGCAATTGTCTTAGAGGAAAGATTATAGGAATTCTTTATAAAGTTTGAAGGGAGTACAATTGATCGTGTGTTTGCTTATATAAGGTCCCTCTTAAAGACAATAATAATAAAATACCGGATCCAGCATTAACATATTGGGCTTGAAGCGTGATCTAGTAGGTTGTGTGTTGGCTTAGACAAGAGGCTTCGGTTCAAACCCCAGGTCAGTTATCTCCAACTAAACGAAATATGAAAAATATATCTTCGGCGACTTGTTCTCAGCAAATTTCTTTAAAAAACTCTGAAAGTAAATACAAATTGTCATGAAGAGTTTCTCAAAAATAAGGCGTTCGGAGACGACTTTAAGCTGTAGGTCCCACTTAGGGTAGCCAGATTTGGAATTCGGAAAAACAGTACACTCAGGACAAAAAACCAGTACAATTAATGAAAAAACAGTACGCTTTTACAAAAACATAACAATTTCTTCAATTCACAACATTTTGAGGTGTTAATTAAAAAACAATTAAAATATGAGGTTATATAGTAAATTATATAGTTTTTTTTAAACAAATATTAAAATATTTTTAAATGTAAGCACATACTATTAAAATGCTTTTTAGATTTTTTTTTCAAAGTACAAAATAGTTTTGCTATACTTTTTAAAGATATTTATCACTTTTTTAATATGTTTTAAAATGCCATTCTTCCCAACTTCCATTTCTAAAAACTGTAAAATTCATAACAATTGTATTCACAGTTTGTTTTTATAATTAATTCACTTTCCAGGTTTTCAAGCAATAGTCTATTCCTCTCCTTTCCGCAAAATAAAAATATTAGACTAAAAATCCTTTCAGGGGCAGAATTTGAATGGGGTATTGAAAATATGAAATTACAAATTTTTTCAAAATTTGGAAAACTACCACTGTTTAAAAAGTCTTTCCATTTTTGGTCAACAGTTTTTTCTGTTTGTACGTTTTTAGCAAAACTTTTCAAACTAATAAACTCATCAAATAGAAGATCCATATCAATATTTTTAATTGAAAACAAATTAATAACTTTAGTAAAATCTTGAAATAAAATGTTTGAAATTATGTTTAAAAAACATAGTTTTCCAAATTTGTTATTATTTAAATCAAATCGATCTTCAGTATATTTAATTACATATGATAGAACTGCGTAGGTTCGCCTTTTTAAATAAAGAAACCTCTTGTGAGTTATTACAATTGCTGCATACAGTTTCAGCTATATAACTATAAAATTTTTCTTTTTTTGTTCTTCAAATTTGTCACGAAGCATTTTAACTATTTTGTAAAAGTCGATTATAATTAAATTGTCCTGTTCTAATTTCTTAATTGATGACAATAATGCAGTACCTGTGTGGTGGACAAAACCCAAATAAGTTTCAGAAGTCTCAAGTTAAAAAAATTGTTTTAAAACAGCTGTACAACTATCTTGAGAAATAACATACGTTTTGATGGCTAGATAGTTCAAGTATTTTACTTTATTTGTATATTTATTATTATATTAAAATAGAGACATGTTTGGTATTGCTGCATAAAAAAGCATTTAAGAAATAAAAAACTGCACAAAAACAGTAAAAATTTTAAAAAACAGTACATTTGCGTACTGATTTGGGTCTTGTGAATAAAACAGTACAATTGAAAAAAATCAGTACATGTACTGTTAAAAACAGTACGTATGGCACCCCTAGTCCCACTACTCATGTATAGAACTTAACTCACACAACATAAGTGGTGTGAGAAACTAGGTCGTAAGCCCTGAATACAGGGTTTCAATGACCAATTATGTATGTATGTATGTATGCTTGAAGCGACTTTTATTCTGAACGAATGTTTTTCGAGTCTAGAATATTTCGCGAGAAGGTCGGTTATTATTATCAAACTATTGTTTGCTTTAAGAAGAATCAGCATCCCTCTCAATGGTCCCTTTGCACACCTACTCCTTTTCTAATGTTTTCGGCAATCCCCTCTTGAAAATCTTCTGAGAAAAGGTCTGAGAATAAATTAACCGGCTAATTGGATTCGATGTAGGTCCCAGCACTCTTGTATAAAACAACATGGGTGGTGTGAGAAACTGGGTGATAGTCTTGGCTAAAGGATCGAATTTTATTATAAACTACTGCCACATCGACTAATTTTACATGCTACCTCGTAGGTACATAGGCATTTATATTGCTTGCACATGTTTAAAAATATTTATCTATGTACGTACATACATACATACATACATCCTTACATACATACATAGATAGTAATATAATAATTTAATTTGAATAATATTTCATAATTTGTATTCAAATTGTTTGACTTTTTTTTCCTATCCTGATTATTATTGAAGTTGCATTTGTGTTTGTGTTTGTAATTCGTATTCCAATTTCGATTATAATAAACACACGCACTTTAATATTCAACAACAAATTTATTTATCTCCTCCGTGTCTACCGACATATGTACAAACATGTGTATATGAATGTATGTATACATGTATGTATGTATGGTAGAATGCACGTGCATATGTATTTGTTTAGCTTGTATGAATAGTCGTATAATGATGATAATGGCCTTAAGTGGTTGGCTATTCTAATAACATTCCAATATGGTTTTAGTAGCAATCAATAATACAATTTACAAATAAATACATACAACAACAACAACATTATAACACGTACACACCAATGCATATATGTACATATATAAGAAACCTATGCTTTTATACACGTGCAATAGAAACATACGCTCCACTTAGAAAAGACACTCGTATTACTCGCATCACTCTTATTATGGAGAAGAAAAAAAGGAAAAAGAAATGAATTCTCGTACTTATTGGAAAGAATTGAACGGAAACTGAAGAAAATCATCATGCTGCACGAGCGAGAGTAATAGTGTTAGTGTGAGGGCAAGCATTGAAGTTACTCGTACTATTTTATTGGAAGGTAAACAGTTTAAATTTTAAGACCTTTAAAGGGGCCTAGGCAAACAATAAACATTTCTTTTCAATGTTTCCAAAACGAATGATGGCCTGCAAATAGATATTCTTCAACTTTTCATTGCACATTTATTAACTTTCAGAGTTTTTAACAGAGAGACTGCTGAGAGGAAGTCGCCTACAAAAGAGATTTTTTATTTCATGTCATTTAAGAGCTAAGTGCTGGTATTTGAACTGTGGGTTCTTATTTAATAAGCCAACATAATATCGACTAGATTACAGCGACTTCAGATAACTAAATCCGTATACAGAATAATATCTACAACAACTATCATAAGAAGGTTAAACCACTATGAATAAACAAAATTCTACTATGGCACTATAGCACAACAAACGTTATGCATTGAATAGTTTAATATGTGTGTCTTACGGCCTACCTGCCAAAAGAACAACGGCCCGCAAGAATCGCTATTGTGCAATGGAGGGCGATGCGATTAAAAAACAGAAGCGAGACGGATCATGTAAAAATCATTTGCCCGTATACCATGTCATCTGTCAAGTCAAAAAGACAGTAAGAATTGCAGTTGTGCAATGGCTGGCCATGCAATTTAAGGACTCGATTCTGTCTTCGGTTCGGTCATCTTCTTATACATACGAGTGCAGCAGAGCTTGGTAATATTGCACGTACGCTCTTGTTGCCAAAGAGATTAAACCTGTCCATACTGACACTGGTCTGCTCATTAGCAATGTAATTCTCAACGATATCCCTATGTTCCGGAACCTATATAAGCTCTCCGACGCCTGGCGCTTAAATAACAACTTAGTTCGCACATAATGATAGAGTTCAAGTTTTAAAGTAAAATGAAGGCCTCGTCGAAATTATGGCTTTATGTGTGTGTTTGTGTGTGTTTTTTAATTTTATTTTTGAAACCGAAAGGTGGATAGCCCTCCAGATTGATACATTCAAAGGTACTCTGGTTTTCTGAAGTATTAAAAACTAAGGCCTGCATTCATGCCCCAACAGAAAGGGCCCTATTAAATCGTTTTTCCTTGAACAACCTTCCGCACATACCACTTGAAAATGTTGCAATATTTTCTATGAAATATTTTATAGCAACAACAACAACCAAAACAACACTAATATTCATCAATATTGTTGTTATACTAATTTGTTACAACATGTTCATCTTCTTCTTTTTCCTTCTTCTATTTTTTTCATTCCTTCTTCAATTGTGTATGACCAAGTGTATATTGTTCTTTTTCTTTTGCTCTTCTTCTTGATTTTGCTGCTTTACATTTACAATATTGGTCCGATCGATATTTGAAAGTATAGCAACAACAACGACAACAACACCAAATAAAATGATAAAATCATGCAAAAAAAAAAGAAAATGAATGTTTTGAGATGAATTCACTTAAAATCTTGTAGTAAAACTACTCGCCACGATGAATAAAAATATATCGAGGTGGTGGGGAAGAGGAGGAGATTGAGTAGAAAAAAGTATAATAAAGTTCATGTATTCATACGCTCATTCATTCATTCATACATTCATTCATTCATTCATACTTTCAAACGTTCATACATTTAGTCTTAGTAGTGTGATGTGTTCATATTGGTACAACTATATTCATAAACTCTCTGATCACGTTTTATTGAAATAAAATATTAATTTAATGACCAAAACAACAACAACAACAGCAACAACAGAAATTTAAGAGAATATACGCACACTAACACACAGATCTAGAGAAACACTTAAAGTTACAAAATACCTTTACGTGTATAAATACACACACACTCTCTTGCTCAACATATTTACTCACTCACTCTCATTTCTATTTGTAAAATAAAGATTTTTTACAAAAGACACACACACACTCAATAGCGTGTACGTGTTTAAAGTTTGCATGTGTGGTTGTGTGTGTGTATGTGTTTGGAACAGATAATATTTTGTTTTGTTTGTATTTACATGTGTATTAAGCTGATGAAGCCTGTAGAAGTAGCAGCCGTATCATCAGCAAGTGGCAACGTTAGAAACTGTTGCAAAATGTTGCACAAGGCAGTGGAATTGTTTACAGGCTTTGAGTTCTCTGGTGAGTTTGAGTTCATGTTTTTTTACTTCACCTACCATCACTACAACAATCTGTTTGGTTTCAACTGTCATTTGCAATAATCCACAAGACGCTCATCCTCCCCGAGCTTCTTCATGGGCCCTATTAAGCACAGATACAGCAGCCATGAGAGTATTCGAGAGAAAAGTTCTACGTAAGATTTTCGATCTAGTGCTAGTTAACGATGATTTCCGCATCCAATCCAACAGTGAGCTGTGTGAGCTTCTCAACAACATGGACGTTGTGCAGCGTATTAACATCCAGCGGCTGTACTGGCTGGCCCAAGCCGTTCGAATGGAGAAGAATACTCCGACGAGCCGGGTATTTGACGCGGGGATCTGCGGAAGTCAGCGAGAGGATGACTTTGTTTGCGTTGGAAGGACCAAATCGAGGAAGCCATATCATCGATTGGTGTGACCCCCTTGGAAATATCGGTTCTTTCATTAAATGCTTCCCACCTTTAAGAAAACAAACTGAAATTGAAATTTTCTATTCGTTTGAAAAACAAATTTATGCCATTATGTGTAGAATATTACATCGTTCTAATATCCGCAACGTCTTCTCTGGATGGACTGCATCTGAAATGTAAAATTTTCCATGACTCTGGCGCATTAATCTGGCTGAACTTGACCGGTGACATGGGTTTTATTGGCTCATTCACATGCACTTGTTATTTAAGAAAACTTTACAAGGAAAAGTTTACAGGGTTACAACGCATAATCTCATTAGTTAGTTTAAATCACCTCCACGTATGATAAGCACTTTAATTTTAAACAAAGGATGGTTTTCTCAATTCTTTTTTGAATTCCTTTTCATTCCTTAAAGCTAACATGAAGCAGGAGGTCGTCAATCTCTTAATATTTTATTTTTGTTTCCCTTCAGTTACATCTACCTACTTTTTCTAGTTGAGCAGCTGGTCTCTTGTAGCAGGCAGCAGCGTACAACATTTCCTACAAACAACGGCTTCGGTGAACGTGTACATTTCCCAGGCCATCACTGACTATGGAGAGCATTATAGGTCAATGATTACCAACTTATTTGACTGTTTATTGCCGAAGTTATCCTGTCTGGGTCCAGAGTTCAGGGGATTGTGTGGTTGGAATATTTTTGAAAGGGTTGCAGCCATCTAATTTTCAAATTGGAAAACCAAGATGGAAATACTCTTGGCAAACATTTGACTCTGATGCTTTGATTCCATTCCATTACCCTAGCCTTTGATCAACTGTTGCAAGTTCTAGACTGATATGATTGCCATCTGTTATTGCTTCTTTAATATTCAAACCCAGCTCCATACTAATTGTTAATAATTTACTCCGTAAAGTATCATACAGTCGTCCCTATCCTGGCCAAAGTTTTCTTAACGGTTTTTGTTTTATTCTCTTGTGCTAACGATTTTATCAATATCACTTTGCTTACCAACTTTTTTAGAGAGCAATGAGAACTTTCAACCCCAAAAACCCTTAAATCGTTACTCACGTGTGAACACATGTTTACATTTGCATTTACGACTTTATATCCAACGCTCATACACATACGCATATTCATAGGTAAATACTTACATATATAATCACCCACACATACATATGTACATATACAATAAATTCAAATATTTAAATAGAGACGTTGAAAACATTAGGGGTGTAAAGAATCTTAACTTTTGTTCTATTGCAATATGATTGAAGTCTGAAACCTAAAGCTTGGTTCTAATCCACACTGATAGAGTCGAACAAAAAGACGATCTTTCGCGTATGAAACAAGTGTATTCTAAAATACGAGGGCTGTCCTAAATTACCATATCTGGAAGAAGAAAATTCAACAAGTTTTCGAACAATTTTTTTTATATCTAGGCAATGTCTTCCCTTAACTAGATGCAGGTTTTCAATTCCTTTAAGACCCTGTATTTAAAGGGTACCGCTTACCTTAGAACTTTCTTCATCTTCATTGAACAGAATTCTCCAAAGCAAGTTTTCTGCTTAAACTATTCTTTTATATCATTCAACATGTGTTTTGTAGTGGTTAAGTTTCGAGACTACGAACTCTAGGATGCCAGGTTCAAATGCAACTCAAAACCCAGAATTTTTCAATTAAAACGGCTTCATTCCCTTTCTAAATCATTCTTTCAAAAGCTTTTTAACTCCCCGAAGAGGATAATGTCATAGAAAAGTCAGGTATAAGGACCTCTTGAGAATGAGTAGGAAATTCAGCTCGAAATCGAACGACTTATTGCATTCGTCTAACAAAAAATGTAAGAGCAAGAGGTAGAGAAGGACGATTTGGATAAAATGCAAAAAAAAGAAATTAACTGCACAATTATGGATGTTGCTCCCTGAGCCAGTGTAATAACACCACAAACCGCAGTTGCGACTGAATGTTGGCGCCCAGCAAAGACTTCTAGCCATCACTGAATAATTTTGCCAAGGGTCAAACCAGGGTTATTAGTGTATCGCTTCCAATTCAGAGATTTATTTCACAATGTGGCCAAAATAGACAAATTGGCAGTATCGTATTGGTTTTACTGAATGCCTATACCGTGTATGAGTATGATGGTGTATGAGTATGGTGATGATGTATGAAGATGATATATGAGCATGATGACGGTGTATGAAGATGATGTATGAGTATGATGATAATGTATGAGTATGATGATCTTGTATAAGTATGATGATGATGATGCATGAGCATGAAGACGATGCATTATTGTGATGATTATGTTAATCGTTACCAACAATCGATGGCCGAAGCAAACATCTTTGCATCATCTGCGCTCTAGAGTGTACCAAATGTTACTAGGTCATCAACCATCCTATTTCCAGGAATATTATTGTACCCCAGAACCCAACAGAAACTTATTCGATTTTGTCTCTTGGTTTCGATAGAGTTTTTCCAGCCAAAAAAGCACTCGCATCTTATGCCAGACCAATTCAATCGAACTTTACTGTCAACAAAAATCTCCTAGGAATCTGTACAACAAAAATCCCAGCCGAAAAAACGTCGTCTAGTGACGACAAGAACATAATCAGCAATGTTGTCCCTAACAACAAAGTCAATATAACAACCCAAAACATTTTTAGCAGCAGATCAGCAATCCTATCATCAAAGGACCTAATTTTTTACTGCGCACGTAGCAAATCTTTGCATTTTCACATTCACATGTCAACACAACATGTTCAAATTTAGTCCTAATGCTCTAGTCTATCTTTACAATCGAATTTTGAAACTCTCAGCACTATCTCAACATTGATAACAAGTGTAAGTCTAAACACGACATGGTTTATAACGAGGTTGAGTCAATCAGTCTGTGGCTTTTTTCCTTCGACAACAGTTATCTGTTAATAAGGTCCTACTTAGAAACCTTATAATTCGTTTTATTTCTGATTTTCCTTTACTATGAACCTCCCTACTGTTTCTCGTATTTGAAATATTTTTTTCTTTTTCTACAATCAAACTTACCCGTTACACACCACGTACAATAGAAATACACACGCTCTTGAAACACTTAAGCCTTTATGGTTGGCATATAGCAGAGGATGAATCTCATTTGTACACTTCAATCCATATCCACTTCATCCTCATACACTCACATACGCATATCCTTATACGAGCACATACAAATGTAGATAGAAAAAGGAAAGTGGATATTTGTTGCGTGCAGCAGGTCATTTAACATCACAGCGTAAAAAGTTTTCCATTTTTTTTTTTGTTTTCGTTTACAAATTGAAAACGAACTTAAAGAAGGCACCGGCAATAAGTAAAGCCAGAGGGAAAGAGTGGAAGAAAGCAAGAGAATTTAAAGTACATATATAAAGGTTTCAGCGAAAGAAGAAGAAGAAAATGCTCAGTCAATAGGCCTTTAATAGTAATGAAAAACAATATATGAGGGGTTGGGAAAATATCTTTTTCAACCCGAAGATTAAGTCCACAAATGTGCCTTGAATAAACCAATCGCCAGTATCGTATTGGTTTTATTGAATCTCTGTAGCGATGTATGAGTTTGATGATAATGAGTATGATGGTGATGTATGAAGATGATGCATGAGTTTTTGACAGAAATCTGCTGAGAGGAAGTTTGATTGAGATATTTGACCTGGGGCGTGAACCATAGACTCTCGATGCTTTCCAACTAGAAGCACTGACCTTACTATGATATTGTTTGTTCATGTTAGCCTCTCAGGAGGCCGCAGGCATTTGGAGGCAATGAGTACTGGACAATAAATTAATTAATTATCAAAATGATGACAGAGAACTGGCTATACACCCACAACTCATTTTTAAAGTATGATTTCCTGCCTCAGCAGTCTCTGCTTGAGATAAACGTACCTAAGCACTCGATAATATAGTTATAGAGGACCATATAATCCGTAGGTATCAAGGAGAATTAGCTTAAACCCTTATCATGCTCATGGCAGTGCCAAATCCAGCAGTTTGCTGAGTATAGTATGATATTCACTATGTTTGCCTATTGTTCCAAGAGCTGCTCAGTAGAAGACTAATTTAGAATTGCTTCAAAGTCAAGATTGCAGGTTGAAAATATCCTTTAAAAAATATCATCCTTCATCATTGAAGGGACGATGTGACGGTTGGTCCTGATCACCCAATCTGCCACCTCTACGGCTTCATCAATGGATGGGTCAGAGGGGAAGAGGATAGGCGTTGGGAGTTGTTACGTTTCTAGGTGTCTATGGCCTACTATAGACAGTGTAAGAACAGGTTGGCTGCTGGGCTAGGATAAGGCCAGCTTAAGGTTAGTTATTGGGTTTATTACTGGACACTGCAAGTTTACATCGCTGAGAAGGATCTGGAACAGATCCCAGCCGGACTACTGCAGGATATGTTGCGATGAGGAGGAGTTGAAGCCTATCGAACACTTCCTCTGTAATTGTCCAGCCCTTAGCAGATTGAGGTTGACGGCCCTTGGCAGAGGCTTCTTTGAGGATTTGAATTGTGTGTCGAAAGCTGACATAAAGGTTCTAAAAAACCGGCTTTAGTTTAAAATTATTAAAAATTTTTTTTAATAATTTCAATGAATTTTGGTTTTCATTTTGGTACAGAATATATTCACTGTTCCGCATCCCATTTTGTGCCACATTTGGCTTCCAATCATCATGAAATATTTTTAATTTTCTTTAAATACTTACCACCCATCATACAGTCATTCAAAGACAAACTTAAGTAAACTTGTATTGCATTTTCTATTCCTTTTAAATAAAAGTTTATTTAAACAGCATATTTTGCATATGCTGGCATATTTTTTAAGCATCTAATGCTAACAAATTATGGCTTTAATTCGTGCAAAGCAAATACTCAAATGCTTAGGCAACACATTTTTACTTTCATTCTAATGACAGGCGTTTACACCTACACCGACAGAGAAAAAAATTATTATTTTTATATTTACATGTGCTATATATGTATGTATGTATGTGTGTATGGAGAGTAAATAAAATTTTATATGTATTTACACATGTAATATACATGTACATGCGTATGTTTGTGCAAGGGTTTTAAGGCTCATAAATAGCTAGACAAATTGCGGTGAGCACTTTTCCTGTCCACATTTAAATATTGTCGTAAATTTGTCACACGCACACGTAAAAGGGGTTGAGCGTGCGAGTGTGTATGTGTATTTGTGAGAGTGTGTTTTTCATGCCACAACATGCCAACAATATCATACTCTACTTGCAACAAGATAAAGTAGATGAAGAGCAATAATTTTCTTCTTTTAAACATACATACGTACATAACATACATACATACACACACACATTCATATATATACAAAAACACGTTACATATAAACGTAAAACAATCTGCAATTGTTGAGGAGTTCATATTTAAAAGTCTTGCTCCGTTCCATGCTCTTTCCATCATCCTAGTGATACCATAGTAGCAGGAGTAGTAGCAGTAACAGTAAGTAGTGTGTGTGGCCTTTTTATAAAATTGACATTTCAAATGTTTGTTCATACGTTTGTATGGCGTTGGCCTTGGGTAAAGCTCATCAGGTAATGCTACAGCACGTAGTCAAAGTCAGCAGAAAAAGTCAAAAATTCATTGAATTGAAGTCGTTGCATTATTAATCAGCCTTAAAATTAAGAAAACCTATTTACTTTACTCTGCAACTATGCACGTATGTATGTATGTATGTGTGTAAACACACACTCACTCTCTGCAACACTTACTTACATCCCCCTTTGTTCTTTCGTATGCAAAATGAAAATGAAACAAAAAATGGGAGAAGAAAACAATTTAAATACTACGGGGTTATAATGCTCATCGTACACAACCTTTGGCAACCCCTTTCTATACAACACAGAAACAAAAACAAACAAAAGGAAAGCACAACTACTTAATGGATTTGTTGTTGGTTTGTTTACTTTATTTTCCAAAGCTGTAGTTGTTGTTGTTGTTTTCATTATAGAATTAAGGATATTTGATTTCAAACTCTTTCTCTTTCCTCTCTTCCTTTCTCACTCCTGTTGTTTATTTCTGCCTTTTGTCTCTATTTCTTTATAATTCTTTTAGTTTTTTTCTTTCCTTTTTTTCTGTTAAAAATGTTACCAATCTTGTGTGGATTTGTGGTTTATTTGTTTAACAACAATACCGACAACTAGAGGGATAGAGAGAAAGACAGAGACTGAGAAAGAGACAGAGGTAGATGCTACAACAACAACATTAAATTGTTTTTAATCAGGTTAAGTTTCATAATAAAACAGGCATTCTTCAAATCATTAAAAAAAAGAGTTGAAAAGATTAATTTTTTTCTAATACGAAAGCCCCGACAAAATTTTGCTGACTCTTCTTTTGAATCGACGCCTTACATACTCTGCATACTCTCTTAAATAAAGGGGGCATTTTGAGGTATACAAATGGATCAAGAACAGATCTTGGAACAGGAGCACGAGCTGAATAAATGAATATTCCAAGCTCCTGGGAGAACTCGCGGGTATCTTAAAATCAGGAGTTTATGCCGTCGAAAGATGGGTTTAATTCCACTTGTACAGTCACTCGACCTTTTTTAATATCAAATCGAAGATAATATGGGAAGAAGCCGAATCAGCTAGGTAGGCAAAATAAGATGGGTATTCCCGACAATAAGCAAGTAGACGAGCTTGCGAGGAGGGGAGTTTGCCGTTGATAAGGTCAGAATTCTTTTGGGGTGGTATGTGGGAGCTCTCAGCAATTAGCAAGCAAATGAGCTTGCGAGCAGGGGAGTTTGCCATTGATAAGGTCAGAATTCTGTTGTAATGTTCATGTGGTGTTCTTAGCAATTAGCAAGCAAATGAGCTTGCGAGGAAGAGAGCTTCTACGGCATTGATAAGCTGAAAAACATTTTGTAAAGTGATACGAATGTTTAGAAATTGATGCCCAATGAGAGGTAAGATAAAGAGAAGCAAAGGCTCTTCTCAAACCAAATGGGCTTAAGGCAATCAAAACGTGTGTTAGGAAATTGTAGTAAGAGGATATCTGAGTCATGCATTAACCTAGCCAAGAATATCCTGAGATTGGTAACAGGACACTATAGACTCAGGATACAATAATTTAGAATGGAGATTTTGGCGGTGCTGTGAAGTCACCGTAGTCTAGTAGGTAGTGTGTTATGGGTTATTAAAAGTGAGGAAACGCGCCTAACCCCAGGTCAGACATCTCCCAGCAGATTTCTGCAGGGAAATTCTCCACGATGAGAAACAGCAGCACCCTGAGGTTTGTCAAGAACCTACAGTTGAACAATACGGTAGATTTTTAAGAAACTTTTCATTGCAATTTTTATTTAACTATCTCGTTTGAGATATCGTCCGCGAAAGCTATATATTGTCTTGGAGTTCATTGCCTCAGAATACATTGCCTTGCCTAAGAAATCTGAATTCATTCCCAGTGTTGATAATATTGTTACGACAATGAAAAAATATAGACACTGGTGTTTTGCTTTTACATCGCTTAACATTAAAATTATAAACAAAAGCTACAAAAACAAAACAATGCAGTAAACAAACAAGTTTACAAATTATCGTACTGCTTAATATAACAACAAACATCAGCATAAGAAAATAGTAAACAAGTAAACAAAAATACACCAACAACACCACAATACCAAACGTGTGTAAAAAACGATGTTTACATTTATAGAGATTTCGAGAAGGCGAAGTCATGAATTTATTTGATTTTATTTGCAATCTACGAGTTTATATTTTAAACGTTTTTCAAAGGTAAACACGTAACAATATTATTCTAAATTTTCCAGGAAACGTAAATTTAAATTTTTAATCGTTTTAATTGCAATCTACTGTACTATCAACACTTCGTTGGAAAATTTCTGTTTTCAATTGGAAATCATAATCCATTTTGATTTCTTTTTTTAAAATTCTGTTTAAGGAACCTTCAAATTAAAAGTAATCTTCAGAGAGAGAGAGAGAGAGAAAGAGGGAGAGAGAGAGAAAATAAAAATTAAAGAGAATATCACACTTCATTTAAATGTTTAAATTACCGATTAAATTTTTCTTCTTCCTTTTTTTTTTGTTGTGATTGTGGTTGTTATGTGTGTTGAAATTAAATTAAAAAGAATTTCCACAATCGTTTAATGTCCCCTGAAAATTTCACTTGAATTTCGTTCACGTTTTTTTCTTGTCATTCTATGCCAAGCATTATTGAAGTCAATTTAAAATAAAATTGCGAAAATATTTAATTTAGCAAATGAAAAACGAACACATAAGAAAATCATAAAGGGCCTCTGAAGGCGAATATAATATAACACTACATACAGGACATAGAGGATACACTATAATGTCTCCTGACAAACTTAAGGATGCTTTTCGGTGTCAATAATTCCCTGTTTGGCAAGTGATATGGCCTCAAGTGCTATGTTCTGTGAAGCATTAATGTCCCACAGGGTCTAAGAATGTATTCCGATGATTCTAAATAAGTCTTCTTTATGTCTATAGTGCCATGTCAAAAGACCAGTAATCAACCTGTGGTTGTTACGGGATAGTCTGTTACACGACTCAGATCTCTTTTTATTCTAATTTTCCTAACAAAAGATTGTCTTTGCCTCTCTTTATCTTCTCTTTCGTTGAGCATACCTTTCCAAACATCCAGCCCCACTACACAGAAGGGTATTGACCTTATCAATGGAGTTGAAGCTCTTCTTCGTGGAAGCTCACCTGCTTGCTCATCGCCGTAAGTTCCCACATGATCTGAGACCCAGCGGAAGATACCATTATATTCTCTTTCTGGCTGATTCAGATTTTCCAAATAGTCCCATACTATTATCGATTTAACCTTATAAGAGACGAGTGTTCAAGCACGGAAATAGGCTACTAACGCAGGTTCTAGAATGATAGGGTTACCATCTATCCTTGTCTGGAAACAATGATTTTTGCGAACATAAACTAGGTTATTGTGTGCTTATAGAGAAGCTACATAGCTAATGAGGAAATTAGGTTACTGGGCAGGTTTTAGAACGATAGGGTTACCATCTATCCTTTGTCTGGAAACAATGGTTTTTGCGAACATAAACTGGGTTATTGTGTGCTGGTAGAGCAGCTACACAGCTAATGAAGAAATTAGGTTACTGGGCATGTTCTAGAATGATAGGGTTGTCATATGCTGTTACCTGGAAACAATGGTTTTTGTAAACATATACTGGGTTATTGTGTACTGATAGAGAACTAGTGGGAAACTTTGCTTACAGAGTCCTACTCTTTTTCAGTAACTAGCAATGCCTAACTTTGCCAAGATGTTTGTTGTTGATGTTAATCAATCCATTGTGTTGCCAATAGGCTTCCTAAATGGATTACTTAGAGGGAATTGAATGTGCTTAATTTTAAAATTTCAAAAACAGGATAGATCCGGGATTGTTTACCACAACAACACACCACTCCCCCGGATATCTTCAATTTTATGTTTGCTGGTGAGATGTTAAAAATTATGGTTTGAAACTTAGATAATCCCATTCCAAATGAATGTGATGAACTGGACTACAATGGTCCTTCTGTAGAAGTGGTTTTAAATCAATCGTTTAAACCAAATCATGTGGTGTAGCGTGTAAAAATGAGTAAAGCAGAGTTTTTCAAATGCAATCGACCAGCAAGAATGATGCAACTAGCCAGCTAGGCAGTCAACCATCCAAAACAAATGAACATTTTAAATATTTTATTAAAATTATGAATGTGATGTTTGTTGAAACACTCACCACTTGCAACAATCATTGAGAAATTCTTCTTTTTTTCACTTGTGAGCCACAAAAACAAATGCAACCAAATGAGTGGCGGCGAAAAATCAAAAAAAAAGTCTAAAATTAGTATGCGTGGGTTGTTAAAATTGGACCCAAAATGCAAATAACGATAATGATGACAGCCAACATGATAATGATGATTTTGAAACCATGCCACACACACACAGAAGCTCAAAAGACGGGCAACAAAATGTATGTATGTGAGCTTATGTAAGTGCTGTTGCATGAAATGAAAGTTTCTGTTCAATCCAGACAGACATTGTCGAGCAAATGAAGGGAAAAAGTCCAAAAAAAACAGACACTGGGAAACTAAAATTATTATGACTGTTGAAGTAGTGTAGTCGGGGGAAAAATGCAATTTAAAATTCTTCAAACACACACACAGACACTCGTACTGATACATCGTATACATACATACATACATATGTATGTATGACGCTCTTACCCATGCGATATGAAATAATACAACAAATGATGTGCATAGACAAACACTCTCTTTTTGATGCTGCTGCTGCATCATGCACTTACTAAAGCTGCATGGGTACAGTGTAGCAGAAGCATTCAAACACTGGGAGTGCGTGTGGCATATTGTTTCTGTTGGCGAGGAGGGATTTTTTTTTGTTTGTTTTTGTGAGCGAATGTTTAACTGTTAGTTTGCTGCTGCATATTAAAGTAAATGAGTGCTCGAAGCGAGAGTAATAAACACTTTTCAAAAAGCCGAAAAGTATGCAATATGCCGTACAATCATTATCATCATAATGCAGCATATTTAATGCTCGCAGAGATACCAGATAAAAGGGAAATTTGTTTTGGGAATGAAGAAAAGCTTAGCTTAGTCTGCTGCTGTATAGCAAAGTAAATGAGTGCTTGAAGCGAGAGTAATAAACCGTTTTCGAAAAGCCCAAAAGTATGCAATATGCCGTGCAATAATTATCGTTATAATTCAGCAGAGATGCCAGATAAATGAGAAATTTCTGTACGTCACAGTTGTGCACAAGTAACCCATAAGTAGGATCGCTTAAACCCAGAATCCTAACCTTAAGGATCCAAGGTTTCTGGATAAGAGCGATAGCGAAGAAGACTGAACTGTCAATGTGACCCCCTTCGCTTCCAACCTTATGTCCTTCTTCTTGGATAAGGGCTTAGCGATAGTTTCTACGCCCTTTCCGTTGTCCATAGAAGAAGGAACACCAGTACCCCAACTCTTCACTGGCAGTTTGAAAATTCGAGAAGTCTTCTTTACCCCAGTCGGGAGTAAGGGCGCCGAACCTTCCAATCCCTAGCTTGCGGCCTAAACGTAGAAGCAAGGGACTTCTCTTCTTGCAAGAATCAGCAGCTCGTGAAAGGACACCACACTGGTATTTAGTTTCGTACTGCGAAACAGTGCCCCTGTGTCAAGCCAGCAACTTCTGCTCCTTACTGAGAGATAATCCACGCCACAGCTTGCGAATCTCTTCAATATTTCCTTCTTTTCAAACAAACAAACATGTGGCATCACTATTAATTTAAAATAACTGTTCATTTTGCAACATAAACGTCATTATCAGGCCTTTTACTTGCAACACTGTTTTCATGAGGCTGTGAGAAGAACAGAAATTATTGTATTTCCCTCAACAAATTTCAGATGAAAAGCAAATGAAAACTGAACATGGCAAACACTAACACACAAACACACACATATATACTGATGTAAAAAAAATTCATTTCATTACGCAAAAAGCTTAAAAGTCTATGGAAATGTTGCTGCTTAAAAATTATAGAAAAAAAAATATGAAAAATGAAACAGAAACAGAAGGAAAAATCACAGGGAAAATAAGAAAAGACAATAAGAAAAGACAAAAAAAAACTGAATGAAATAAAATGGCGAGATTGTTGAAATACTACAACGAATGTAAATACTCTAGCACTGCCACCAGCACCACCACTACCACATGGAATACAACACCAGCACTATGGAAGTGTGTATGCTGCTCTCCGAGGACGACTGTTTAACTGCGTGGCTGGCTGATGAGGTGATGATGTTGATGTTGAGACAGCAAGAAATAAGGGAAAACACTCCAGCCAGCAACAACGAAACGATGATGGTGTTGATGATAGTAACTTTTGTTTCATTTTTTTTTCACTCGCCACTCTTTTTATGCCATGTGCTACCTCTCCCACTACTGCGGCTGATACTGCTACTAAAGGGTTAGCCAGTTTTCGGTTCCAAAAGCTATCTGTGGTACTTTTTTTTCTTTCATTACAATGCTTGGACTTGGACACCACAGGTAATCACAGTCCCTGTACTGACCGAGTTCCACCAAACTAGGGAAGAAGTTGGTCAGAGCAAAGGGCTCCACATAAAAAGCACGACCCTATGCTGGAAAATCAGCCTGAAAGTTTAATAAACGAAACTATATCCTTGCCATCAATGGATGATAACATCATCAAAGCTTACAAGGATTTTAGAGCCCAATAACTTATATTTGCAATTCGATTCCCGCATCAAATACCCATCTCGCTGGAGCATCCTCCTCCATTCAAGCGACCTGGCAGAGCCAGCGCAGCAGCTAGATTTTAATACCCTGCACAACGTCTATTCGTTGACGAGCTCATGCAGCTCACTCTTAGATCAGATGCGGAAATCATCGTACTGGACCGAAGATCTTAAGTAGTACTTTTCTGTCGAACACTCTCAAGGATTGGAGGGATGGGATGCATGCAAACAAGGTTAAGTTTCTGACTGTGGTCAACGTGGCGACCTCCAGGACGATCCTTGTCTTACTGTATCTAAGTTGACACGCAGCCTCCTCGTGGCCCCTCCTGGATGGCATTCTAGAACCCGCTAGATGTTAACTAATGCGAAGTCCAATCCCCTGGACGTTAAATTTGGGTTGTGCGTAGGGCTTGGAACCCACCATGTAAAAATTCTCCTCCAATGAAAACTACAACAAAATCCTTTAATCCCCTTAAAAGTCGTGATTGGATAACCTTTCACTAAAGTAATGATACCTCAGACTGCCGATATCCTTGCTCTGCCGCCTATTATGATGCCCCTTCATGGATTACCCATTATTTGTGCTGATTACTCTACAATGTTTAAGTGTAGTTATGTTCTCTGAGAAGAATATTCTATTTCCCTTCCCCTTTTTCTTCGCCCTACACTTTACTTTCTATACAATTGTAAGCACAGAAAAAAAAATAAAAAAATTTTTAAATAAAATAAAAAAAGAATTCAACATTTAATTGCGGCATTGTGCAATGACATGATAGCGCCACACAACGAGGATCATTAAAATGAAACTTGCAACGTACACACACACACATACATACACTTGCTTCAACAAACAGCGCTCGTCAAATGGCAAGTTAGTGGCAAGGCATACTCTGCTGTTAGAATTAAAAAAAAATAACAAAAAAAAATTGAGAAAAAATAGGAAGAAAAACTTTCTTTTCAAAATAAACCAAAAATTTTCATAGGGAACGAGAGAAAAACTAGAAAAAAAACAAGAAAGAAGAGAAGAAAACACTTTTTTTTCGTATTTTATTTTAAAAACATTTCAATGTGAAAAGTTAAGCTGGTTTTTTTCGGTGATTTTTCCCCTCCACCCATTAGAGTTTTTGTATTCTTTTTTCTTTTGCAGGAACATAGAAATCATTTTTTGGCTACAATTACCACTGCCACTGCCACTACCACTGCCTCTCTACCACTGGCTTTCGCATGGGTGTTGTAGTTAACGAAAACCGACTTCAACATACCGAAATTAGTAGAGTCTGGGGTCTAAACTCTCTCTCTCTCTATCTCTCTCTCTCTCTCTCTCTCTCTCTCTCTATCTCTCTAATTTGCCTGTTTACCATACGCTTTTAAACCATTTTGTTTGCATTTTCGTGTTGCATTAAAAACGAAATGGATTTTAATGGTTACGCTTGCCACATTTTATACTCTCCATTAGATTTTACAGCGAAAGACAGAATGAAAAAAACGGAAAGAAAAAATGTAATTGTTATTGTCTTCAAATTACTCGAAATGGCAATAAATCAACGTATTTTTGAATTTTAAATGCTAAGCAATCTTTAATATTTAAAAGGCTGCCATTACAATACAGCACATGTTTCTAATCTAATGAAGGCTAGAAATCCCAGCGAATCAAAAAGTTCTATATCTTGCCAAGCTTTTAGATGACAATGTCAGTAGAAGCAGTAGAAGTCTCTGCAAAAATGTGTCCTAAGCTCTTAACATAATTTCTGAGATATTATGGACTCAAATATTTGTATCTGAGAAAGTTGTTTCTCAAAAAATCTGCCCTTCGGAGTCGACAATAAACTGTATGTCCTGCTACTCATAGATAAAATTGGCAAACACAACATAGGTAATGTAAGAAGCTAGGTTGTAATCCTGACTAAGAGGTTGCAATGACCAATAAAGGAAGTAAGTTGATTCAAGATTGATGATTTGATCCGATTGCCGCCAAGACAATTATGCCAGTAGGTACAGCTTACTGGGTAGCTTGCCGTTCACATGTAAGTTCACTCGGTGGCCATATGGCCCATTGTATTACCCAGTGTGAGGTAAGCCCGCTTGTCATGTTGTGTTAGTCGTGGGATTGAACCACTCCAAGATTCTAATGAAACCGCCCCCTAAATCCCTTAGCGACATGTTCACCACCATGCCCAGATCTTCAAATGTTCTGGCACCCAAAAACCTATGACGTATATCCTAAAGTGCAGGGCATTTGCATAAAAGCTGTTACACCGATTTCGTTTCCGTTTATGCCTGTAAACAAATAAACAAATTCACTCTCACATAACTTATTAGGTATTACATGTCTGCCAGTGGGTTCTGTGTACCCAACGAAGAGCTCAAAGCCATATAAGGATAAATTTCGCGATTTCATTACCCTCATATCTCATAGGCCAACGTAGCAAGGTAGCCAATGTATGAGCACTTTGAGGCGATCATGGTAGATTGAATAGGTTTCAGAGCCGCATGAGTCATTCCTTCGCTTATATTACAATGATATGACTCTCTGCTTCGATTAGAATTAGCTAGGCACCCATGAAAATTGATTTTCTAAATCTAGGCTTTCTGTTCCGGCAACGTATTGCGCACGACTTTATCGATGAGGTCAATTTTCCGGTGAATTGCCGAATTTGAGACGATACCAATACTTTTGCGACCCAAGAGCATGCATTGGACGCTCCTAAAAAGTCCTAAAAGTCATGATGTGGTTTTTGGGCTGACAGCATTTTCGGTTCATATTAGAATAATTTCGGCCTAAATCGGATAATCTACACAGCAACGACATGTAGTTTTAACAGTATGGCCATGCGTGTTATATTGGATATTATGCAGTGCTGATTTGAGGCCAAACATGGTCATCTAAAGCGGAGGTTATGTGAATTGGCCACCGAGACAGGCGATTTGATTTCGTTAGACTTTTCTTATGGAATTTTCTTAAGTCGCAGGTGTATGCGAATAAACCACAAGCTACAGTGGTTGTGAACATACCCCCCCCCCCCAACTTACTTATGTAATTACAACCCTTCATTCAGGACTCTTACGTTGTGTGTGCAAATTTTACACATGAGTGACGGAACCTACAATTTAATGTTGAGAAACTTTTATTCTACTCACATAGTTTTTGCCAGGAGACTACAGACAGAAAATCGCGAAAGGGAAGTCGTTATGTTCGAGCAGTCTGAGCTGAAAGACACCTTTAAAATTATTGATTCTAAGAATCTGAATTTTTTTAATTGCAAATAACTTATATAATATCCCCTCAAATAAAAAATGAACACACAAGAAATATTCACTGCAACAATAACAAAAACAACGGAAAACAAAACAATTGAAATATTAAAACAAAAACTTTTCTTTGTATGCCTTACAAATGAGTGTATAAGCACGGTAGTTGTCTCAATTTACGCAAAGAAAGTAGAGCGCAAAAACTCCTTGTTTTTTTAAGTTTCTCCGTAAAGAACAAAAGCACCAACAACAACACCTTGGAAAATAATAATAAATCGAGGTGTTATAAACAATGCACCCATAATGATGTGCAATTTACTTACCAACACTACTTAGATATTAATTAGAAATTTAATTTCTCTTTACTCCCTGTGCTATTCATTCTCTCTTACTCTCTTTCGTTTCTCATTTCTCACTTAATTCATGCAGTCATAAAAATAAATGGCCATTATTGTTGCTGCCATAGTGTATTGCTACTGTATTGTTGTCGTTGTCTTTATGCGATATTTAACTCATAACTGGGTTAGTAATTTCATACGTATACACAGTATGTAGTTTGTCTCCATCATTTAATGCGTAAGTACTGGAGATATTATATTGTAATTATAAGTGTAACTGCTGTGTGTCTCTGTATGGATGTGTGTGTGCGTGTTTTTGGTTATGAGTGTTTACTAAGGCGTATGAATAATATGCCGTATTTTTTTTTCTTGGAACAAAAGCGTGTTAATTATTTAAACAGTTTTTCTTCTTCTTTTTTATTTCCTTGTTTTCCTTAATTCCTTTTCATATTTTTCTTTTTTTTTTGCTTTTCTTCTTGTTGTTTTTGTTTTTGTTATTAGTCTTACTCAATTTAATTTATTTGTTAGTGTTGTTGTTGTTGTTGTTGTTCGTGTAAATAATAATGACAAACAAAATGTATGTCAACCAGAGCTTTCTCTCTTACATTGTAAATAAAAAACAACAAAAAATAATCATTATGATGCCATGCCAATGCTGAAACAGCATTATAAACGTAATCATGATGTTAACGATGATGATGTTCATCTTGATGGTGATGTTGTTGTTGATGTTGTTGATGAGTTTGTTAAAAAAGAGCAGGAGTATGGGGATGTTAAAGGCATTTTGTGGCTGTTGACACTGATGTTTTTCTGCTGTTATTGTTGTATCTGTGTGTGGATGTGTAAGTGTAAATGTATTGAGTTTTAAGCAGTGTGAACGTTAAAAAGTGTTGATGAGTTTAATTTTCCTTTTTTTATTTTTGTTTGTATGTATGTGTGTGTGTTTTTTCAGTCATATTTTTCTTATCATCATATTTTTTTTATTTTTTCCTTTTTTTGTATAAATTTATCCTCTTCAGTTTTGTTTTGTTTGGTACTTACCTTTTTCTTTGTTGTTGTTGTTGTTGCTGCTGTTTCATCAAGATTGTTGTGTTAATTGGGTTTTCTAAGTTATGACCATTTTTTGTAATGCCTCTCGTTTAAAAAGGGCATGTTGTGTAATTACATGTTAATTTTCTGTTTAAATTATTTAAAAATTTTAAAATTTAATATTTAAATGAGAAGCAATTACAAGTTATTGGTCTAAATGTGGTATGAAATTTTGTCTAAGGATATAAAAAGATGAACATTTCTCGGGTTTTTTATATTTTTTTATTTGAGAGGATATTTTTATAAGTTATTAGCAGTAAAAGAAGCTCAAGTTGTATTAATCAATAGTTTTTAAGGAGTTTTTTATGTTTTGGGTTTTTTACGAGAGGCTTCAGTTCACACTTCGAACAAGAATAAAGTATGGGGGAAAAAATACTTTTTCTGGCGACTTGCCCTCAACAGTTTCTCAAAGAAATCTGTCGTTCGGATTCAACATTAAGCTGTAGGCATAGCTGCCATCTAAATGAGGCACCAAATCTACAAATATTTGAAAAAAAAATCGTCAAAATCGTCAAAGACGTTTATTGAAATCGTAAAAAAATCGTCAGAAAAAATAAATATGTAAATAAATTAAAAGTTTTTAAAAACCAAAATTATTTCTATTGTAGTCAATGTATCTGAGTTTAAAAATAAAAAATTTTAAAAAAAATTTGTTAGAAATCAAAAGACAGCGTTCCTCATCTTCGTTTCTTAATTTTTTTCATTGTTTAAGGTTTAAACAATCTATCCCAGTGTTGTTTGTTGACACATAAGCGCTGCAATAATATTGCATCATCTTAATCTATGAGTGGTGTAAATATTAAGGAGTCAGAGACTCATGACATTCTGAGCATGAAATACAGTGTGATGTTCGCTAAAACCGACACATTTTTCAATGTCTTCCGTTCCTTCTTAAGATCTTATCATCTGATTTTACTATCTACAATATTTATAACCGATCGAGAATGGAATAGAACTCTCATGTATAGGTCGGTGCCTCAACGTCTATTTTGAGGTTTCCCGACTGTGTACAAGAGAGGCCGTAGTAGCTCGTTAATGACGGTAGTGTATTCAACTCCATTGAATCAGGTGGTTTGTATTTCACTGTTCTATCGCTACTACAAAAGGGTTTTGCTCGAACGAAATAAGGAGACTTATTGCCGAAAATCGTATATTCCTACGAAACGCTCGCCTTTCCCGGCCAGCACTTCTGTATGTGGTCGATTGGCCAGTGTATCGCACACTGCATTACAGAAAAAATACGTTTTTTAGTCGGATGTGGAACTCAATTCTTGCAGAGGTCTGTCCTGCTGCTTATGGTATAAAAATATACAAGGCTAGTGTTCATACACACTGTTCTCCCTTTACTTCCTTCCATAACATATTTTCATAATTCCAAACACAATGCCATCCATCCCCTGAGTGTTGGTCGTACGAAAAAATATAACGGCGCTTGCTGTTGTTCTTGCGATGGTAATATTAGAAGCTATATTTTTGGAGCATAAAATCGTCAAAATGACGATAAATCCTCAAATCTGGCAGCTATGGCTGTAGGTCCCGCCACATATGGATAAAATTAAGTGCTGTGAGAAACCAGGTCGTAATCCTGTCTGAATTTGTGTATATGTATATGTGTGTAACAATCTAAACAGGTGCTTAGACATTATCATTTCAAATAGAGACTAATGGAATGTGTGACCTCCAACTGAAAATCAGGAAAAATGGGGTGCTAATTCATATCGATGACTTGGTTATCAAAAATTCATAAATACTACCAAATACTGAAGTGTCTTCCGTGCTGAATCAGTAGCGGAGTATGCCGTGAGAATGTACTCATTTCCTTTAACAGACAGGCGAACATTATAATGACCTTCAATATCTATGTTTCATAGACCGTAAGAAATCATTTAAGAAAAGTCCTTGCAAACTCGTTCGCCTCTACAGCAACTCATCGCGTATGTTGACCACGGAAAACAATTTATTACGATAGTAGAAGTTTTAATAGGCGTTTGGAAGGACTCTTTTTTTGTCACTGTAACGATTTAACAAAATTTTGGACACGAAATATCTCTTTTGGCACAAAGCTTCATAGCTTGGTATGTCAGCAGTGGAGGCAGCAGATCTGAAAATTAATATGACGAAGGTGCGATTTTTGTAATATCGAGTCTTAGAAACCTAGACAATTGAAAACATCTTGTTGAAGCTACACCCGACAAATTCGTTGCAATTTATTCAATCTATATGCGAAATCATCACGGCTGGCTTTACGTAGGCCATAGACAACTACTAGTGGTCTCTAAAGTGGCTCTGGAGACCATAATTTCCTTCGAAAAATTTTCTTCAGTGATGAGGCTCACACCACTTATCTTGCGTGTGTTAGTTTAACACATGAGTGGTGGGACCTACAATTTAAAGTCGATTTCGTTAAGCCACCATTGATACCAAAACAATCAGATATTTTGAGGTCTCGGTTCAAAGCCCATGCCAGACATCTCCAACTTTTTGCCAGAAATCTGCTGAGAGGAAGTCGCCGAAGAAATATTTTTTTTCATATTTTATTTTTATGTCTGGCCTGGGGCTTTAACCCGGGCTTTACGTCCAATAATCGAACACACTACTTACTAGACTACGGCGACTACACTACCACAATGTCGCCTACTCCTCCCGGAATAATAACAAGGCAAAAAAGAAACTCAATTACTAAGAACACCTTGGAATCGACAAATTCCGATTACCCGCGAAACTTTCATTAACTAAAGTAATATTTTGAGCAGTGCGAGCTTTACGTTGATACACAGCCCCGATAATCAAATAAATGCTGGCTGCATTGCAATAGCGAAAGTTGATATTCATTAAAGGCATATTGTAAGCTACCATATATCATCACACAAAATGTTACTGAATACCCCTCATTAATCTCTGTTTAGCCTCTCTATTCATATGAGAAACTCTCTTCCCGCAGCATTCTCTTACAATGTAAGCTACTTCTGGCTACATTTCAATAAAAAAAAAAGAGAAAATCGTTTTTAATTTAAAACTCTGCATTATAGATTATATTACACTCACACACACATTAATATTAAATTCTAATATGATGTACAGTCGTCCTATTATAGCATTATTATTCCCAGTTATTATCCTAGTCATTATCCTTGTCATTATCCTTATCATTATCCTTTGAAATGATCCGATTTAAATGCCTCTACTTTGTGTTCGCTTTGTAATGATAATCTTTAAAAAGACTCTCTCGTATTCTCTTCTGTTTTTGTTGTTGTTTCTGTGAAATCTTTCATCAAAAAAAATCCGACAATTTTGAAAATCTTTTATAAATTTGTTAAGCATTCTTGTTTTAGCCCAGTTTTTACTGGCTGAATGGCTGGTTGGCTGTGTGTGTGTGTGAGAAATTCATTAAGATCCTCTTTTCTTTATCAGATAAACCCCTTATTAAAGCATGTACTGTCTACTGTTGTTACAAATATTCTTCATGTTTCAACACATATACACGTCAATACTGTTACTCAGGCTTTTAAACACATGTTTTATTTAAGCTTTAAACAGTAGCAACTGTAGCAGCACTAGCAGCAGCAGCTATGGCAGCAATATGGCCAAGTTCTCATCAAAATTTTATGCTGAAATTAACAAATCTGTTTACAAATTTATTAAAACGTTGCTCTTTTTCCTTACCCAAGCGTGTGTGTGCCTGAGTGTTAGAGTGTATGTGTGTGATTGTATGCGTGCAAATATGTGTTCTTCTTTGTTTTGCTTGTTGCAAACTCATTACATTTTTATACATTTTTACACACAGTTAGAGGACAAAGCACTAAAGAGAGAGCAGAGAGAGTGTATAGGGCATATGGAGAGTAGAAATAATGTGTAAAAAGTTTGAGTGTATGCGTGTATTTGTAAATTATTGCATATTTCATTAAGTAACCAGTACACTCACACAGCCAGCCACGCAACATTTATTGAAGTTGTTGGTCGGTAACAAGAAGTTCATCATTTAGTTTTATGGGTCATGTTTGTCCAAATATAACCCCCTCCCCCCCACCCCTCTGCAAAAGTATTTGAAATTTTCTGAGTTTAAACAACACATTTTAAAGTCTACTTGGCGTAGGATAGGAGGGAGTGGTAGATTTATTTGTGTGACGACAATCATCATATAAGCTTTACCGTAAATCATGACTCTCTCAACCTAGCTGGTAAGCAATCTAAAAATCTTAATAAATCTTGTGACCCAATCTATCCTGGTTCAATGAAGAATCCCTCTCCACTATTAGATTCACATGGCCCTCGACGGCTGACAGAAGGCGCACCAACCAGTTACTTGGACTTGATCGTAACGTCATCTCGATCACAGTGGCCATGCTGAATGAATTCAGTTCTCAGTTAATGACTTCTGCCTTGGATGTAGATCTGCTGAAGAAGAGGACACTGTTATCCACTTTCTTTGTGAATGCCCATCTCTTGCAAGGTACAGATATAGGTTAATTGCGTCTCCAATTCTTGTCAGCTTGACGGAGCTATCATCCACTGATGTCAAGGATATATTAAACTTTCGTTCTAATTTTGCAAAGTAGGACAGTCGTTTTGTTAATGTGCAGCCCTTGCGCTGACCATCTTCTTCCCTAGTTTGGTGGAACTCGGTCAGTACAGGGACTGCGATTACCTGTGCCGTCACAACGGGCTGCTATGCGTGCTCAAGTGAGGTTTTGGTATCAAAGCTACCACTCCAACCTACCTGCATACCTAGTGCCTAGCCTCGATAGTTTAGCGATCCCTGGACACATTATCTCTCACCACATCGAACAATGTCCCAAAATGCCAGATGCCTCTTTAAAAATATGCCGAGGCATTCGACATTTATCCTCTTATGAGTTCTTGGACACGTGAACATTTAGCGTGACAACAAGGCTAAGGTACTTGCAAAGACTGGAACAGGGGAAAATTCAAATGAATTTATATATGCGATTGGATTTGCTCTGCAAAGGATTTGGAACACACATTACTTACATTTGCAAGTATAGAAAGGAATAGTGGATTTAGTTGTATAGAAAGAAAACAAATCTGGACTACTTTGTGCATTAAACCCAACCAGAATCCATCCTATCTAGCCGATTCAGCTTTACCCAGACAGTCCCATACCATCTTCCATTTAACCTGATATGAATTGAGTGCTCAAATAGCAGCCAGACTGTCAGCAAGCATTACTAAGTCTCATATTATGTGGTTTCTAACCGAGTTGAATTGAGCACATATTCCGCTTGAAAGATACCCGCTGGTTTTCCCAAGCGCTCGTAAGTTTTCTTTCTAAGTCCTCCATAAGATCTTCGGTCCAGTGTGAGTGGGCGATGATTTCTGCAACCGATCCAGCAGTGAGTTGTATGAGCTCCTCAACGACATGGACATTGTGCAGCGTATTAACATCCAGCGTCTGCGCTGGCTCGGCCATGTCGTTCAAATGGAGGCGGAAGTCGGCGCAGAGAACGACATTGTTTGCGTTGGAAGGACCAGATCATTGAAGCTCTGTCATCGATTTTTGTAAATAAACTGACGTGGACTTGAAAGAAACAGAGGCGCTTGGAAGGATGTGTTAAGGGTTGTTAATGGCCAATTATGTAAGCAAGACTAGCAGCTCCTGCTTCCACTCCAAGATCATATCTTGACCCATCCGCACAGCAGAAAATAATTCATCTTTTAAAATAGAACGGATCTTCCAGATTACTTCATTAATTCCTAAATCCCGCGACGAAGCATTTTCCAAAATCATAGAGTCGTCTGCTTCTGTCCATAGGACAGTTAAGGAAAGCGCTGTCAGCCAGTCGATTCTAAATCCCCTGATGAATTTCATGTTAACGACCTCACCATAGTCCCTAGTCATAGTTTCATAGTAATTGATCTTTACCACCATGTGCAGCGGACTTACATCCCACAGAGCCTCCATGACTGCTTTAGGGCAGTTTCCCATTACAGCTGTTATGCCAGCACACGCTGGTCTCTGTATCTTAACCAACGCCATTTGAGCTGTTTTTAAATTTGTTGTATCTGCCCGAATAATTGACCCAAAGGCCATTATGGGACTGACCATCAAGGTATACATCCAATGCATAATTCCTAGGTCGCATCCCCAGAATTTTCCCTGCAACCCTTTTGCATACCATTACGACTTGTCTTTCCTTTCCTGAAATGCTCTCTATATGAGCCCCCATCCATGTTAATTTAAAGCTGGGTTTTTATAGTACGTGGGATTTAAAAAAAAGGTACCAAAAATTATAAAAAGTACCATATCCACCAAATGGTGTTGGTTATAAACACAAAAGTAAAGAAGAAGATTTAAAATAAGAACAAGAGAAAGGAGTAGGAGTAGGAGTACGAGAATGGGCAATACAACATGATATGACGCTATTGTTCTGACTCACAGTACTTGTACGTTTGTATGCATTGACTCAACATGTCCTTATTTAAGCGTCATCAAGTCATTCAAGCATGTCTCGTTGTTAAGTGTATATGATGACAAGTATACGTGTGTATGTGTGTATAGAACAGTGTATCAATATATGTTTATAAGCATGTATTTGTTTGTTTCAATGTTTATTTGTAGAGAATTTGTTTTGTTTTGTTGCTAATACTGCTGTTGTTGCTGTTTTTTTTTTGCCATGTTTAACAACACTGATGACATCAAGCCACCACAACATTTATCCCCTTTTTCTTGTCTATATGTCTGTCTGTCTGTCTGTCGGTACGTTCATTTATTAGATAGACTATTTGTTTGTTTGTTGTTACTGTACAAGAAAGAGAAAAACACAATTAGAAAAAGGAACAAAAAATAAAAGGAAAATTTTTTTTTTTTTGTGAACCAAACAACACAAAGTGGCAGCATGAACTTAAAAAAAAGAAAAACATTCGGCAACATCATCAGCATGCTGTTGCTTGTACATATTTAAACACACTCACACCACTACAATGGATTCAATATCACATGTTTGTGAACGAAAGAAAAAAAAAGGAAAAAAGGACAACAAGGGGAAGAATTTTTCTTTTTAGTAATCGTTTTGGTTAAATTAAAAAAAATACCAACAGTACGAAAAGACCTACAAATAAGGGAATAAAAAATGGGAGAAGTTTCGGCAGGCAATAAAATTTTTTAATTTCAGGGAACGGGATTTCTTAGCAGATTAGGTTAGGTTAGATTGGAGTGGTAGCCTTGATTCTAAAAGCTCAATTGAGCACGCAAAGCATCCCGTTTTGACGCCACAGGTGAAGTCAGTCTCTGTACTGACCAGGTTCCTCAATCAAGGAAGAAGAATTCTTAGCAGTTACTTTGGAGAACTATTAACGTCATTGCTTAGGCAGACAAAATAAAGAGATACTGGCAAACCTTGAGGTAAAGGGGGCTATTAGAACCTGTTCTCTAAACTCTGTTGGATTTAAGTCCTTTGCACATGATAGTAGGGACCAGAACTATGAAACAATTGTTAGAGAGACAAATTTAACACGATATTCATTCGAGACAAATCGCGTGCCTGACACCTCCTTTCTTAATGTCTCCTGAACAGAAACAGCAAACTCTATGATTTTAGCAAATACTTCTCAATGGAACTCAGCAATAAGACTGAACGGAGCAAGTTAGAAGCCACATTTTCTTTTAAAAAAAGCAACCATAACGTGGCATACAAATGCAAAAGAAAGAAACCTGGTCAGGATCAGGGACATTCGTTTCCAGAATTTCCATGCACATCGCCATCGAATGTTGGATCTGAAGAGAATATGAAAAGGGCAAGGAAATGGTAATACTATGGAGAAATTCTTGGGCATTTATAAAGCTAAAGTCTTCACCATCAAAATATGGCACCAATTCAACATGAATAAAGACAGGAGATAGCAATACTATCTGACAGTCACGCTGCCATCCGAGAATACTATCAGACTGCCTTGCTAAGCTGAATCAGTAGAGAACAGAGTCATTGGAACCCTGGTTATGTACGAATTCATGGCAATCAGCAGGCAGATAAGCTTGACAGCTTCCAAGCTGCTGCTAGAGCCTAAAACTTTTCGTATAATGGAAGAGACGCTTGGAAGTTTCTCCTGTGAAAAGGAAAATAAAGAACGCCAATGGCTATTTTCAAGTCAAATAGGTTTGACTTAAATAATTACAGTGGAAAGGAATTTGAGCCATGCATCAGATTATGTAGAAATAGCCTGAGATCAGTAAACACTCTGAGCTCGCATTATAGACTCATAGAACGTTTAATCAGAATACAAATCACTTCAAGCAGAATATCTTAAATCTGTGTTGGGGATAAGTAACACCAGAACATACATATGTATATTTGGAAACTATTCGGCAATAATGCATTTAAGAAAGAAACAACTGAGAGCTTGCCAATTACTTGTACTCACACCGAAAGGTGAGATGTTGAAGTCTGTCAAGGCAATAGGATTATGGGAGACGTCATTATAAACTGGGCCTCCCAGACTCCGAACTCTTACTGAAAGAGCATTAGTTGCCATTTATCTAGCCTGCTTTGCCAAATCATCATTGACCGATAGACGAGGACTATAGCCAACGAAGTATGACACATTTGGCCACTGATCCTGGTTTTCGTAGAAATTTTCAGTGATGAGGACCGTTTCTGGATGTATGCGTACGCAAACAAACAAAATTGTCTACCTTAAGACGATAAAAATGCGCATCCAATGCATATTGAAAACATCACTGTTTGGTTTGGATTTTGACCTGACGACGTCAGCAATCCATTTTTCTTTGAGAAAAACATTAGCCAGGCCATGATTATCAACTTATTTTGCCCCGAATTGAATGAGCTGGACACCAATGACATGTGGTCACAATACATGAGCACTACATGCCACACAGCTTATGTCACGTTAAATATCCTCCAAGAGCGATTTAAGGGAATTCTCATGCCACGTGATATCGTGCTATTTGATCCTGTTAAACTTTTTCTTGGGAGGTTTTTTAAGTCACAAATGGAAGTAATCTGCCTAACTTAACCTGAATGATGGAAAATTGAATATTTCAGATGAGCGCCACCCAGAGAAGCTATGACGGCTATAAAAGGATGTTTTATTCCACACATAATTTCCTTTGTAGTTCTTTCAAACGAATAAAAAGTTTCTTAATAAAAGACCCTATAGATTGAAGGCAGTACCACAGAACACTTAGTCGCAATACCTTAAGACCTCTACACACCGAAAAGCAATAAATGTAGGGCACCTTATAGTCGACCTTAAGCCAACCATAATTGTGATTTAATTTCTTTCGTGTGTGGATGTTTGTTTGATTTTTTTTTATTTTTTAGCTTTGTATTGTTTTTTTTTTCTTCCACAGCCATTAAAGTTTGTCTGTCTTTCTACTCAACCCACACTCTGCCACTATAACACGTTTACTCGATGCTTAGTGGCAAAAACTTTTCCTCAACCTCACCCACACCCCTACGCACCATCCATTTGACTTTTTCTAACAAATTTTTGGTCGAAACAAAAGTATTAAATGAACTCTCAGTGGTTTTTAAACTTCGTTCATTATAGTGGGAAGGGGGGAGGAGAAAAAACTTGTCATTTCAGCATTTAAAAATTTATTCTCATCTCCCTTTCACTTTATACTCCACCTCCGACAAAGTCTTCTAATAGAAAGACGCATGTAAAGTGAGATGATGATGAGATTTTGTTTTGTTGTTTGGGAAAGGGTTTTTAAATATTTAAAGGAATTTGTAAACACACACACAAGTACGCTTATGCATACATACACATATATTGTTAGCTGTATATGTGTATATAAATAAAATATTAATTTTTGCTTACACTTACGCATACACTCATAATTGTTTTGACAACTCATTGTCATAAAATATCATCCATTATTACTGGATGATGGTAAATGTATGTGTGACAATATATCGCATCGTATCGTATTAATACAACAAAGTGTTTAAGTTTGAATGTATGTAAGTGTATGAGTAAGTATTATAATTAGTTGAGGGATGTTTTAAAATATATTAAATGTGTATGCATGTGTGTGTAAGTTGATGTCAGCTTTAAAGTCATGCAAGTTATTTAGATTTCAACATCACATGTTCATTTCCTTTCATTCATTCACACTGAAGATCTTGATTCAATTCATTATTAATTTTAATTATTTTGTAGACACAATTAAATGATAAACTTTTTTAAACGACAACAACAACAACAACACAATTATTTTTTTTGTCTATTTAATAGACCCTCTTGCTTTAAAGTTTAAACAAACAAATAATGACACAGAAAAGCCAGAAAAGTGGAGAAGAGCAGGAAAAACAGGAACGCAAAACTTTGAACATAAATTTTTAATAAGAAATCATGCAGGAAGTTTAATGTGTTTTAAGAAATTTATGTTTGAAAGTTTCTAAAAACTAAAAAACTTTGAACACGACACACACAGCACAGAGTACACTTTAGATTGCCATGATAAATGATGGCCAAAGGAAGGCTTTACTTCAGAAGAAATTTGTGATGAGTGCCGGTCTACAGTATTTGTTTATTTTTCTTTTTTAAATAAAAAACGAATGAAGATTTTAATTTCTACGAATCTAAATCCGTTGAAAATCTAAAAATTTCTGTCCTAAAATAAACACATTTCAAGCGAAAAGGACCCAGAAAGAAAATGTACAATTTTTTATTGATTTCTATGCTAATCATAGTAAGTTGATAGTGCTAGATTGCCCCCTAAGAGAACACAAAATGTCACGTGAATGGCATCTAACCATTGAACTTAAAGTCAAATAGGTCAGACTGTCAAAAGTGAAGTGATTCTCTACTTGTAGTTAGTGGTGCCTATACTTTACATAAGGCTCACAGTTATTCAACAGGACGATAAACAAACCTCTGCAAAATTTTAAAATTAAAAGATTAAAACTTTCAACAATTAAGCAAGAGTCTCAGTTTTGCTTTCAAAACCAACGACTAAGATGAGTTAGCTGGAGCTAATTTTCATAGAATCTCTGAAAGTAAAATTCGGAATCTTTAGAAGAAAGAGAATGCTCTGGAAAAACTGACAGTATAATGAAAGTAATACAGAAAAGGAAAAATATGTAAAGGCTGCAGTCAGTACAACTCAGATATTAAGAACTGAACAAGATGATCACGTCTAAAAAGCGACCAGAAGAAGTGTGAAAAACTTTACTTAGGACGTACAAGCAGAGCCTTAAATACACAGAATGAAATGGGAACAGGTCAGTTACGTCTAGTAAGCTCCTTAACAATGTAAGACGTAAAATTGTCACAAACAAAAAAAAGCAGTTCGAAGACTTCACCAATTATCATTAAAAAAAGTCTCTTCCTGAATTTTACGAATTTTTAGATGGCCATGTGGGCGAAATATCTGCTGTTGATAGACTTACGAATAGTAAGGTAGCTTAAGCCAAACCCATCGTTTAATTGTTTAATTAATCACAGATTTCAGGAATACGAATAGCAAACTATAAAGCTGTGTGGTAGTAGAGCTACGTAAGAACTGCAATCTAAGCAAGCAGTAGATCAGGTTAGGTTAAATTAACAAGTAGCTTGCCGTTCACAGGCAAGTCGTCTCGTTAGCCCATTGTGTTACTTAGGGTAAGGTAAGCCCTTTTGTCATAATTCATTAGTGGTACGTTTGAACCACTCCGAGCTTCGGTGGCGCATCCACCACCTTGCCCAGATGTTTAAATGTTCTGTCACCCAAAAGCTGATGACATCTGTTTTGAAATGCAAATAGTAAATACGTCGACATTAAGAATGTATGATCCTTCAGCCTTGATTGTTGTTGTTGTCATGCGACTAGAGGATATCACCTATAACGTTTCATACAAAAGCTATTGCCCCATACAGACTGCAGGTACTGTTAGGTGTCAGTGTGAATAACTGCAATCCTGGTATTTGATAAGCATTCAGGTTTTTCATTCAGAAATTTATTCACGCAGCACTAGTTCCAAGTACTAAGTATATTTTTCTCATAACAGAATCTACATATTAAGCTTGAAGTGAACTCTATTCTGACAAGTGTTCCGTAAGTGTATAAGTACATAGTGCCTGACCAGAACATTGGCTACCATTCTCAGGCTACTTTTGGATAGCCTAATGCAAGGCTTAAATCTATTCTCACTGTAATTAATTAAAAAAAAAATTAAAATTGGCACGACACCGTTTGAAAGAGCATGTATTTCTCTCTATATTCCATTTTGACCATCATACTGCGCTAAACTCTTCCTTCCACTTCACTGAAAGGTTCTGGCTACATCAGCGGCGTAGAAGTTCTTCACCTGTCTCCAAATTGCCTTGAACATTATTTGGGTTCCAACTGAGAGCAGACCCTATATCCCCTGCCTAGCTTCCTATCCTATAGTAACCTTAAGTCAATTTTATAGTGGTAAATGCCAGTTAGTATTGCTATGCCTCGTATTCTTTACTTCTAGTCCACATTAAATTGAGAAAATCTTTTAACGGCGTAAACTTCAGTTAAGGATCAACTCACGAGTTTCCCCATGGGTTCCAAACTTTTCACACCGCAGCAGAATATCTCCATTCCTGTGGCTCTATCAGTCTTTAAGCTAGCAGAGTACAGTAGAATAGTTCCTCTCGGAAGAGGATATGTGACTTTGAAATTGTTGCATTCAAGGAAAAGTTTTGTTCTTTTAGTCATGCTTTCCAAAGTGTTTTTAAAAACATTTTAGTTTTGATTGGAAACACTTAATAACAGAGTCTCAGATTATCGTTTTAAAATTTTATTTCTGCTCTTTGGTTTATATTTCTAAACTTTGTGTATTTGTATTCAAGGCCTCAATGCTGATGTTAAACATCAAACGATGAATAAATGATTCATTCAATCGTTTACGATCATATTTTTTGTTGTATTTTCTTTTGATGTCTTCAAATGTTTATTGACATGATTAGAGTGAAATTGTGAATCATTTGTCAGAATTAATTTCAATTTGTTTTTTTGTTTTATACTTTGCGGGTGGTTCTGTTTTTTTTTTTTAGAAAATTTCACCTTAAACTCAGGTGTCTGACATAAACGCCATTACATTAATTAACATGATGGTAATGAAAACAATAAAACGTTATGAAAAGGTAATTTATGCTGGTAAAACTATTCATGAAATAAATTTGTAAAAAAAAAATATTTATCGATAACTCAATTTATTTTTAATAAAAATTATCGATAACAGAATATATTTTATTTACACTACACTTATCAATTGAACAATAAACATTTTATTAAAATGTTATCGATAACACCATGAATTTTCAAAAGAAAGTTATTGATTCTCTTTATAAAACTTAATCGAGAACACTTTTCATAAAATAAATTTGTAAAAAAATATTTATCGATAACTCAATTTATTTTAAATAAAAATTATCGATAACACAATCAGTTTTCTTTAAACAACACTTATCAATTGAACAACAAACTTCTTATAAAAAGTTATTAATTCTCTTTATAAAACATAATCGATAACACAGGTTTTTTTTAACTGTAAACATTTTAACAACATTTCAGTCATGCATTGAAATTCACTTAAGCATTCAATTTTCTTTAGAATTTTAAAGAAATCATCATAAAGTTCTCATCGTTATGCTATATGCTCGGACCACCACAAATAAATTCAGATTTTCTTTACTCTCTTTTATTTACACTGACCACTAAATAAACCATGAAACATAATTTATTTGGTTTTTATTTCAGGTTACTTATGCTAATTTTAATTTAAAGAAATAGGCCCCTTATCGTAAGCGATGATGATGATAATCGCGTTTAGCTGAAGTCAAGCATGTGAAATTAAACGATTATCATCCACATTATGGATGACACGAAGAGGTGGAGGAGGAGACTTCAAAGCAAACATGTCAACCATTAAAAGTGTTAATCGATACTGTTTAGCACTTTCATTGTAAGAGAATGCCCACTGCCTCTGGGGTAGCAAATGCTTCAGTAGTGGCAGCCACTGTGACTGCCATTAATGGTTCAGGCTTGTTCTCTTGTTTATGCTAAAAATATATTGACATGCTCGAGTGTTTTTAAAACATTCTTAACAAAAATATTTTCAATTACTTAGCCAGACTTGAAGTCTTTCTTTTTTTAATTCTCTTAACATTTTTGTAGTTGCTAGACTGAGAGTGACTTAGAAGCGAGTCTGTTTGTTTAATAATTTATTAAAGACATCAACATCAAATAAGAGATCTTCCGATGACATATTTTCTGTTTGGGAATATTGGCTTATGAAAGTATGGAAGCCTGTTTTTTTTATTATTGGAATTGAACAAAATTTCACGTAGTAAATTCTACATAATTGTAGATTTTTATATTTTTAATTGAATGACTGAGTTATTAAATATTTTTATGAACTTATTCCATCACCTGCACGTAATGCAAGTCTTATCTACTATTGTTAGAAGATTTTGGCAACTTCTAGAATATCAAATATCGTCAGTTCTAGCAAAACCTGTAAAAATATAAACCATATTGGTTGTCAAGATACTTACAGAAATGGTTGCAAGACATTCTGTACCATTAGAAATAATGTCGTATCTTTCTTGAACATCAGAGGGTTTTTTTAATTCCCATAATACTCTCTAAAATCCTTACTTTACGGCACAGAATACACACTTTACGGAAGAATTAAGATTTGTCTAGGGAACTGGTGAAAAATGACATTATAAACATATCGATAAAGGCCGATATCACAGATGGTAACAACTGCTGCGGTATTCTTTGCTTTATTAGAGGGACAATGTCAGATGATTGAGCTGGTTGAGAAGCGCTAGGGCATCAGGGTTATAGTCGCGCTCTCTTTCTCCTCTCTCTGGTCCATCGTTTCTGCTCCGTTTCCTACATCCTCCCTTTCCTATTTCCACTTCTTCTTTTCTATTTCCTTAGCTCCTTCACTATCCTTTCTCTTCTTCTAGGACGTATTTACAATTTGTCATTTTGACTTCTGGGTATTCTACTCGTTCCAATGAAAAGTATACGTCCTTTAACCTAATCTATTAGATGGACAATGTGATTGCGCAGATAATTACTAGAATAGATTTAAACATGATGACACCAAGTTTAAAGCAGTTTCGTTCTCACTGCTCTACCATCGACCACATAAACAGTCACAATATCTATCTATGGTCTGCAAAATTGCTTGCAAACTCGTACGCCTATACAGCAACTCATCGTGTAATAGTAAACATGGCAAGTAACAGATTAGGGTGGCAGAAGTTGAGATAGGTGTTTGACAGGACTGTGCCAACATCATGTTGGAGCGACATCTCCTAAATTCGATGTCATTTATTCAATCTGTTTTGCCGAATCATCATGGCTAGATAGACGTGAGCCATAGACAATGACGTGTGTTCCCTATTGAGACCCAAATTTTCGTTGAAAAATTATCTTCAGTGGTGAGACCCATTTCTGGATGAATGACTACGTGAACAAACAAAATTGTTGAACTTGGAATGAAACTAATTCACAAGAGATCCAAAAGCTTCCCATGCAACCCTAAATAATCACTGTTTGGTATGGATTTTAAGCTGGTCGCGTCATCGGGCCATATTTCTTTGAAAACGACGTTGGCCAGGTCATTATCTCTATCTCGAAATAGGTTGACTTATGTTGTGGGGATGATTACACGCGAATTTTATAAATTTCACTTGGATAGACTTTAGAACTTCTCATACCAGCCATGAGTGAGTGTTAATTATATCTTATGTTATGCGAGAAGTAGAAATGCATGAGAAATCTATAAATAGAGCTAAACAAAACGATTAATCAACTCAAAACTATCGAATGTAATTTGAGCTTTTAGAGAACTATCGATAACTACAGCAACTTGTCTTGCAGCCTACTTAACAATCATTTTATTGCAAAATCTACTCTCTTCTTAATTCGGTGATAGTAGACCATAGTAGCTCTTGTTGGCAAGAGTGATCCTACGCTTAATCTCCAGATCAATTGAACATTGTTGATAGTAAAGGCGGAGCCACAATGGGATGGGTTGCGATGGACTGTATCAACCTCCAGAACGATATTTGTCTTGCTGTATTCAAGTTGACACGCATTCTCTACGTGGACCCTCCTGGATGGCATACTAGAAACCCAATCCCCTTGACTTTAAATTTGGCCTTTGTAAAGGGCTTAGGAGCCACCACGTCAAAAATATCCAATGAAAACCACAATACAAGCCTTTATAAAGACAAATAAACTCAACGAAAAATACAAGTGATGATTTTTTTTTTTTAATTTTTCTTCAGTTTTCATTGTTAATCCAAGCAGTCGTATATTTTTCTCATAGTTTCACTTAAAATGTACAAGAGTAGACGAATAGTCGTCAATAAATCGAAAGAAAAAAATAAATATTCAAGCTAGAATGCTACTATTTAACTTAACATCTTCCCCCCTACACCATTGCTCGCCAACAGTCGCCTCTGTCATAAGATCATTTACCGTTATGACTATATTATTTAAAAAGAAATGAAAGAAAAAAAACTTCCTTTTGTTTTGTTTGTTTGTGTTTGTATTTGCATTTCTAGTTTAAATTCTTCTTCTCTTTGTTTGTTTGTTTGTATGCTCACCTAAATGTCTCTGTTTCTGAGCTGTTATCTTTCTTTCTTTCTCTCCTTGTTTTTTTTTTTTTTGTTTTTTTTATCTGTTACCAATGAAAGTGTTGAAGCATTTAGTTTTTTAAATATTTATTTTAAAAACAATATTTTTTTTTTTAAATTTTAAAAATTTTTTTTGTCTTTCTGGCCATATTCAATTGAAGAGCGTTTTTGGTAATAGAGGAAGAGAGAAAGAAATACTTTTTTTTATGGTTTATTACGCTTCAATGAATTTTCAACCACATAACTACGCAAATATTCTACACTGTGGCATACACATGCAAAATTATTAGCCCTAGTTTACATACATATACACACACACGCACACACACTCATTCCTTAATCATAAGTGCTATTTAGAAACCTAAATTTGGCTATTCAAACTCAAATATAATGCTATTCACAATTAATTTAACAAACCATAGGGCAAATATTGAAATTGTTTTCAGCCAACAACAAGAGAATAAGAAATCCAATGTTGTTTTTTTCTAATTTTTAAAGCCAATTTTTGTTGAGTCAATATTTAAATAAAATAAAATTTAAAAGCGCCAATTAAATGTAACGGCAGTTCAATGGATAGCACAAAAAGACCATAGCCTTTAATGGGGCTTTTAAAAAATGCCAATGGATACACATGAATGAAGAATCATTGTGGTAACTAAATGATGCTCAGTTAGTTAATTTGGGAAACTAAGTGATGCTCACTTGCTGAGTAACTTATAACGGGGACAAAATTGTGAAAAACTATGCGTATGAGCCTCCTGAAGAAATTCTACCTCTACAATTATGTATAGTTTCAACCAACCTAGCTCCATACCCATACATAATGCAGAGATTATCTGGCCGCTTAAACTGGGATACGTTGCTGAAGGAGGCAAAAGTGATGAGGCCAATAAGCCTGTTATTCATCATTTCTCTTGAAAACAATGGCACAGTTCAAACCCCAGGTCAGACATCTCCAATATAACGAAATATGAACAAATATTTCTTCGGCGACTTCCACTCACCAGATTTCTGGTAAAAACTCTGTGAGTAAATAAAATTGTCATGAAAAGATTTTCAAAAGTCTGTCGTTCAGAGGCGACTATAAACTGTAAGTACCACCAGTCACGTATAAAATTAACACTTACAACATAAGTGGTGTGAGAAATTAGGTCATAATCCTCACTGAAGGGTTATAGTGACCAATTATGTATGTGTAGGGAGAAACACACACAGGATGCTCTTATAGGTTAGCAAGCGCGATTGAGCAAAATCCACCTCTTTTACTGAATATGGTGCCTTTGCCGATTACTACGAGAACTTTTAGCAACATTTCTTAGGATGCAATTATCGAATTACTTTATAATATAGTAAATCCCGGAGTCTAGTAGGTTAACTGTTGGCTTATTAGTCTCGAACCCTTGATTCAAACCCTAGCTCAGACACCTCGAATAAAACGAAATAGGCAAGTAGTCTAGTAGGTAGTGTGTACGATTATTAGACGTGAAGCCCGGGTCCGAGCCCCAGGCCAGACATCGAAACGAATTATGAAATTTAAAATAAACCTGCCATGAAAAAGTTTCTCAAAATCTGTTGTTCGGAGTCGACGTTAAACTGTATGTCCCGCCACTCAAGTAAAAAAATAAAGGAACACAACATGAGTGGTGTGAGAAGCTAGGCCGTAATCCTGACTGAAGGGTTGTAATGACCAATTATGTATGTATGTATGTAGGCAAAAAAAAATATTTCTTCAGCGATTTTCACTCAGCAGTCTTCTGGCAAAAGGTTTGAGAGTAAATAAAATTTGTCATGAAAAGTTTCTCAAAAATCTGTCGTTCGAAGTCGATATGGATAAAATTAACACAATTCATGTTGTATGGTGTGAGAAGCTAGGTTGTAATACTGACTAATTAAATAAATTATTAAGTTTCCAATCTAGTTTCCAATGAAGTCTCCAACCTAGTTTCCAATGTAGTCCTGAACATGGCTTCCTATGTATTTTCCAATGTATTTTCCAAAGTAGTTTCCAATGTAGTTTCCAATGTAGTTCCCAATGTAGTTTCCAACCTAGTTTCCAAAGAAGTCTCCAACCCAGTTTCCAATGTACATAGTTCCGAACAGGGCTTCCTATGTACATATTTTCCAAATGGGTTTCCAATGTAGTTTCCAATGTAGTTTCTAATCTACTTTCAAATGAAGTCTCCAACCTAGTTTCCAATGTAGTTCCGAACCTGGCTTCCTATGTATTTTCCATAGTAGTTTTCAATGCATTTTCTAATGTAGTTTCCAATGTAGTTTCCAACCTAATTTCCAATGAAGTTTCAAATCTAGTTTCCAATGAAGTTTTCAATCTCGGCTTATAGTTCATAGTAGGTGAATAACTAACAATGACTTCCAAATCGGTTAAGTATTTATGGTCCTATGCTTAGAAAAATAAAAGTTTCTGTAGAATGTATCGTGTGCATTCATCTATCGTATCAAGAAATGATAAGAAATTTTATTTTTATAAAAACAACAAATACAACAACAAAACAAATTTATTAACACTTGTTTTCAAACATAACAATCGATAACACACGGCTTGAAATTGATAAAAGATTGATTGATTGATTGAGTAAATTGCTATGGAAATAATTATTGTTTAATTGCTCACTTCTAAATGACGTATTTTTCAATTCTTATCATGAGTTCATATATAAAATTGCTCAAATCCAATTTCATTAGAAATTGAATTGCTGCTATGATGGCCAGGGCTCGCAATCTCCGACATGTTACAGAATTTTGATACTCCTATTACTTACTTAATTAGCTTAATTAGAAAACCTTTAGTCAGGATTACAACCCAGCTTCTGTCGCAACTGATGTTGTGTGTGTGTTAATTTTGTCCATCAGTAACAGGACCTACAGTTTATTGGCTATTTCGAACGACAGATTCTGTGAGAAACTTTTCATGGCAATTTATCTCAGAGTTTTTGGCAACAAGAGTGCGGAGTGCAAGGCCCCGAAAGAAATATTTTTCTTTTCCATTTTCCATTTTGTTTTGGATGTCTGAGCTAGGTTTCGAACCACGGGCTCTCGTCTAACAAGCCAATATACAGCCTCTTAACCCACCATGACCGCAACCACCATATTAATGGTGAAAGAACTTTCTCTCTAATGTAGTCTCTAATCCAATATTGTTTTCCGATACATAGGCCCTCTATCGAAATGTAAATGTAGGTCATTCGAATAGCTAAAGTACTTTTAAAAAAATTCTGACAATATTTGACTCTTTCCGTTTAAACAAACCATCAAGATATCACTTCCTATAGCCAAATATTAGGCAAGAGAATGAATATTTTTTTTTTCTAATTTGATTAGAAGCCAACATAAAGCGTTGCTTCAATAAATTTTGAGCAACAAAAAGAAAAGACTCAAAATTTCTGTGTGTCTCTACAAATATTTGCTGCCGAAATTTTTTGGAAAAGAATTCTGAACATGAAAACACCATTTTCGTTTAAAGATCTCACCGCATCGAATAGAAGGGGGAGTGGTTGTGTACGGCATTTCGTTTGATTTATTTGTTCAGAGAGATTTTTAGAAGCCAAACAGCCAGTCAGCCAGCCAAAGTTTTCTTTTAAAAAATTTTATTTTTCTGGTATAAAAGACAGTTTCAAAGAATCAGTCAGTCAGTCATCATTCATTGGTGGATAGAGCTTTGTAAATAGAATTTAAAAAAGTGTTAAAAAGTGTTAAAAAAGAATCTTAAAAAACTAAAAAAAAAAAACAAAAGAGAACATAAAGAAAATAATTGTTCAAATAAAATGTGGTTAAAACGTGTGTTATCGATAACAATAGTAGTGTTGGCAATCCAAATAAGTCATGTCTTAAGTGAGGAATTAAAAGCTAATGTAACACAGGATCAAGCATCCTATCGTACAGCTCGACGCCGCACTGTGGCAGACAGTTGTATTACCAACGAGGATACCACCGGTACTTGTATGTCGCGTTTTACATGCTTAAGCTCGGGTGGTGTACCCAAAGGCTATTGCAGCTCTTTCGGCGTGTGTTGTGAAAGTATGTTTAAACGTTCAAAAATTTTTGTCACCCCCCTCGCTCATAATAAAATTCCTTTGCAGCCAATCTTCAATGCGGTGCTGTATCCAATCTCAAACGCACAATTATTAAAAATCCCTCCGCTATGAATATAAATCCCTGTGTCTATACCATACAACCCTTTAGCCCGGATGTCTGTCAGCTATTAATCGAATTCCAACGCTTTGAATTACAACCGCCTGTCTACTCCACAACCGATTTTAGCCAGGAATGTGTTGATCACTTATCCATCGGAGACTTTCGTTTGTGTGGCTCTAATACCGGTCAACATTTGTATGTGCCCTTTAATGTGGCCAGTGGTGTATCCGAAATCTCTTTAACCTTTAATTTACCTAATCGTTGGCCCTCTTCGATATGGCGTCTGGTGGTCACCCAATTGGAATGTCCTGCCCAACCCAAGAGACGCACACAAAGTTTTATGCCATTTGTTAGTGGCAATAATTTACCGAATCTGCGCACCATATTCTCTTCGCATCACAATGGCGATTTGGAGATGTTGGCACCACCCGGTTGCCATCAGTATTATACGCAACCATCAGGCAACATAAAAAGTTTTAATTTTAAAGACGATACCACCTACTATTTGCCGAATATGAATTATGTAATCTGTATTAAGTCGACAGCAGGAGCAAATATGATCGAGTAAGTAAAGCCTTTTTCAAAATTTGTTTCTTTAACTGATAATGAGCGGGAATGTTTTGGAATAAATTGGCTTCTGGTGCCCTCAATAAAAAATTGTAATCAGAAGCTCGTTAATAAAGTGAAGAGTCCTGTTCCCTTGCTAAGGCCTAACTGATTTCCATTAAGAATGCTTGCAAGACATTATTCCCTTTGGAAAGTACTATATGCCTCTTCAGAATTCTACAAGGGGAAGACTGATCCTCTGACATTATCTGATCTAGAGATTCTGTAGAAGTATACGTGAACGTGCTTAATTTCAAAACATGGTAAGCAGTGGAATTTTCTTCTAGAATCTTAGTCTTTGAATATCTCTCCGCCTATCTGACGTCTTTAAGAAGTTACAGGCCGACATAATAACCGTAAATCATGCTGCAGTATCCTCTCTGACCCTTAGTCGGTAATCAGATCTCCTCTAGTACAATATTCAGGTCTAAAGTGGTACGGATCTCCCGCGACCTTTTGATCTGCTTTCCCTATCACTTAGTGGTAGTCTTATATACGTTCTTCACACTTCTTACTTTACTTACTTAATTGGCCATTAACAACCCGGTTAAAGGATTTCGGCCTGTCCTAACATATCCTTCCAGGCGCCTCTGCTTCTTGCGCGCTTAAGCCAGTTGGTCCCAGCAATCGATCCTCGCATCCTCGATTTGGTCATTCCAACGCAAATAAAGCCCCCCTCTTCGCCGACTTTTGCAGATGCCCGCATCAAATACTCGCTCAGGACCGAAGAACTTTTCTCTCAAATACTTTTAACGCTGCTGCATCAGTACCTAATACGGTTCATGCCTCTGCGCCTTAAAGAAGCACGGGGAGGATGAGAGCGTCTTGTAGAGTATTAGTTTTGTCATACGAGAGAGGTCTTTACTACTCAACTGTCTATTGAGACCATAGTAGCACCTGTTGGCAACAGTGATTCTGCGATTGATCTCCAGACTGACATTATTTTTGGTGGTAACGGCGTAACCGACAATCAATCCACAATCTTGTCTCTTTTAAGCTGTCTGTTAGGCAATGGTTTTTACTACAAGCACTATGTGACATTGGCGACCTCAGCAGGCCTTAGTGGATAGTAAGTGTACCCATCAACTACTTAAATTGGTTCATAGAGCCGTCTCTCCCATTGTACCCATTCTCACAGGACATTGGGTAATGGATAAGCATTCAGAGGGACTTCACTGCAAATAACTTCTGTAGAGATTGTATAACAGTTGAGGAGGAAGAAAATATTGTCCGCTGTGTGTAACAATGTCCACCCCGTTCTTGATGCCGCAAATCGTAGAGACGTCTCTGTCATTGTATCTATTCTCACGGATCGTTGCATAATGGTCAAGCATTCATAGTGACTTCACTCACCTGCAAATGACTTGAATAAACATTCAGGCAGGCTGGTTTTCAAACTCCCTGTAAGTGAGCCATAATGATTGGCAAGACCTGTTAACCAGAACTTGTCAGGTAGTTCTGCAAAACCTTTTCATAAGGTAACAGAACAGACTACTAGTGAAGAGCTGCCGCTCCCTTCTGTCCTATCCTATGCCTGTAACACTCTGCAATTCCAATCAATGGTCATGCGTTCTATTGGAGTCAAATCTACTTACCAGACCATTCATTCTCTCTAACAACCTCTGTAAATTTGTGATCCGTAAGTTGAAATGGGATTACTTACTTTTTGATTGATCTTGGCAAACGCTTTATCTAGGACTACAACCTAGCTTTTCCAGCCACCTATTTTGTGTGTGTTAATTGTATGCATGAGTGGCAGGAAATTTTTCAGGGCAATTTTACTTTTATACTCAGAGTTTTTACCAGAATACTGTTGAGAGAAAGTCGCCGAAGAATATACTTTGTTGTTATATTTCATTCCTGTCCAAGATGTCTGAACTGGGGTTCGCGTCTAGACTAAAGTGACTCCACAGATTTAACAAACTTTTTCTTTATTTTCTTTTCCAGATATCAGGCCCAGAAGTTCTCCATGTCAGTTGGCATTGATGGCAGTGAAGGTTATGATGGTGACTGTCACAGTACGGTACAGACGCAGGGCAGACGTGAAGATTATCTCATGATACCCCAATCATACGTGGCCAACAGTTTGAATATCCTGCCCACCTATTATTGTGGCACATCACTGCAAACACGTTCCTCTCTAGTGGCCTCAGCACCATTTGTTATGTATTTTGCCAGTGATGGTTATACGGACAGCACCGAAACGGGCTTCAACATTATGTATCGTGTAAGGACCATGTTCTAATGGAGAATAATTATACAATTAAAATTTAAGTTTAGAGTTTAAGGGTCAGGGGTTAGTTTTAAGAAAGGCTTTTTATATTTAAACGAGTATTTATTAAAAGCAAAAAAAAGAGATGAGAAGAGAAGTAAAAAATATTTGTGAAAAAAATATTGCATTTTTCTCTCAAACGATTTGAATGTATTTCCGGTTGCATTTTATTTATTATTTCCGGGCGTTATAGAAAAACTATAAAAATTCTTTGAGTTTTCGTTTATCATCATCGCCTGTCTGCATATAATGTTTTCAAAGTTGTCTAAGGTCATTTGGTTGGTCTTCCAAAATAGCAGCAACATTAATAAGAAAAAAAAAGGAAAAGAAGAGAAGGAGAGAAGAAAAAGGAAAATTATTTATGCACTCCATTTGCTTTACCATATTGTGGCGTTTATTTAAATTTCCTTTCCTTTTTTCTTTCCTTTCTTACCATATCTTCTAAATTTTCTCAATTTTTTCCCTCTCTCTCTCTCTCTCTCTATCATTCTCTCTCTCTTTCCCTTTATGCCCCCCCTTTTCTGCTGCATCATTAGAGGATATCTGCTAACGAAGGGGGCCAGGAAAAATAGTAATCAAGACTCAAATGACCAACAAACAGCAGCACTAAAGTCTACAAAAATGAAAAATAAAAACAGTGGCACTTAAACAAGAATTTCGTTCAAATCGAATTTGTTAGCCTATTCGATCGACAAAGTGAGTTCCATTTTTGTTTGCCACTGTACCATGCTTTTTTTCATTGTTTTCATTTGCACGTTGTATCTACGTTTTGTTTTTTTTTCTATGTTTTCTTGCCTTATTTTTCGTAATACATTTGAACACTTGTTTTCCGGTACCACCACACTATTACTCGCACTACAAGCAATTACGCTACACCGGGGAAGTACAGTAGGATACGCAATAAATTTTGAATTCAGGCATGGCTGATGAATATGTTCCGTCAATACTTACATGTAGAAATAGCCATTTCCCAAAACAAATGCAAATATCTTGGACCATAAAGCAGACTAATGCGATATCGAATTCTCCGAACTCTATTCAAAGGGGGGAACGAACCGTTTGCGATTAAATGGATGACAGGAGATTTAATAAAGGTCTGAAAAGAAACGCATGGTAATAACTGTAGGGTCTTCTTGACGCTAATGTGATCGAATTCGGAGTAAAATCGATATCACACTTCTAAACCACAACATTCTTGTCTGGACTATTTTGCATTCCTCCAAAACATACTGGAGTAGATTAATGAGTTCCAACAACTTTTATATCCGAAGTTTATTGCTTTCGAGATAGTTTTCGATCATCTCAAACACCAGAATGTACATGCGAGAAAAGAAGGCCCAGAGAATTTAATTCATACCATACATCCTTAGTATACGACCTTTAGTATTGCATGGATGGCTTTCTGACGATTCTAACGATTCCGCTTCTGGTGTACGTCCAGAATGTATTCTTTCTTCATCGAAGAGATTGATCGAACGAATACAAATACCACCCCAAACAACGCCTTTCTCTGGCATCAATTTAATATGAAATCTCTTAAAGGGGTGACCTTCATATTCATAAAGCGAAGTCCCATGCAGGACTAAACAGTTGGCAAGTACATGCTGAAATTGCCAATAAGACAAAGGCCATTCGTGTGAATAAGGAAGCAGTAATATCAGAAACTATAATGTCAGCCGTGGTCTAGTAGGTAGTGTGTTGGCTTATTAGACGAAAGGCCCGAGTTCGAATCCCAGGTCAGACATCAAAATGAAATATGAAAAAATATTTCTTCGGCGACTTCCTCTCAGCAGATTTCTGGCAAAAACTCTGAGAGTAAAAATTGCCATGAAAAAGCTTCTCAAAAAGTCTGTCGTTCGGAGTCGACTTTAAACTGTAGGTCCCGCCACTCATGTATAAAATTAACGCACACAACATGATTGGTGTTGAGAAGCTAGGCCATAATCCTGACTGAGGGGTTGTAATGGCCAATTATCTATGTATGTATGTATGTATAATGTCAGCCCAGGCAAGCTCATTAGGCGGTTCATTTCTCTGTACTTGTCTAGGCCCCAGGGCTCATATGATCCGAATTAAAACTGTTCAGCCATCTTATTAATATACGAGTAACAGTCGAGAGCATTTCTCATTCTCAGGAGCGGGGATGTTATATTATGACCACTGCTTGAAAACCTTTTACAGAATTTTCTTTGAAAACCTTCAGATAGCGATTCTACAATGAAGTCCCTTACAAATTTCAAGTTGACGTATATTCTCGTCCAAAGACACTTTCTGAAATTCAGGTCCGACAACTCAGTGGTTATTGGTAACGCCTTTAATGACTACATATACCAATGGCTGCAAAATTCTGATAGGATTTTCCCTTAAAATGTCCTCTTTTTTCAGATAGCGATTCTACAATGAACTGTCACTTACAAATTTCAAGTTGACGTATATACTCGTCCTTGAACATGAAGGATTTCTCGAGACATTTTTGAACCATTTAAAGGCAACTCTAAGAACTCATAATCTTTGAACTAAAATCGGGCAATTATGCTGTGAATATACTCTGGCGGGTGTACAAAGAGGACAGCTACAATTATGCTAGGCTCTGCGGTACTGAAATGCATAAGATGAGAGCTAATTGCATTCTTTTCTGAATCGCATCGTCATTCTACATACTATTGCAGTTCCTCGACTACCTCATTGTAAGATAGGCTAATAGATTCTGCTGGAATTGTAGTTCTGAGAAGAGAGAATAGACTACTAGTCACGGCTTGGTTTAGTGTCCAGTGGGTTTCATAACTTTTCATTTCCTTTCGCCTTTGGGTGAACTTTCCAAAATGAAGATTACAGCAACAAAAACAATAATTTTGAAATCGGTATGTTTTCCTATAGGAATTGTTTGATTCCCGGGTTGGATATTGATTGTTAGCAAACACCGAATCTAACTTAAGCCTTATAGAGAAAAACTCTACAAACAGATACTCATTGTGATTAAATTTCTTGACTACAAGCTCAAGTAATCGGTCATTTTATCACAATTTTTTATTTAAAAAAACCAAAAGGCTTCAATGCAGTGTAGTGTAGTCGCCGTAGGCTAGTAGGTAGTGTGCTTATTAAACATGAGGCTACGGTTCAAACCTAAGGTCGAACATCACCAACTTAAGGAAATATTAAAAGTATACTTCTTCGGCCACTTCCTCTCAACAGATTTGAGGCAAAAACTCTGAGATTGAAATAAAATGCCATGAAAAAGTATCTCAGACAAAAATCTGTCGTTCAGAGTCGACTTTAAACTGTAGGTCCTGCCACTCAGGTATGAAATTATCACACACAACATAAGTGGTGTAAGAAGCTAGGTCGTAATCCTGGACTGAAGGGTTGAAATGACCAATTTTGTTATGTATGTACGTAAGAGGCTTCAGTACCCTACCAAATAATCCATTCAGAGAGAACTAATAACTGAAACATCGTAAATATTTACAAAAAAAAAGAACTCCACCTTCTTGATAAAGGTTTAAAATTTTGAAGATATTGAATTAAAAAATATTTGACCTCTAATTTGACCATCGATTCCACTGTACACAACAAAATAGCATACAAACTTGATAAATATTTAACACATACCCTCACAATAATTTCAAAAAAAACTTGTATTTCTCAAATTACAATTTTAAATGGGAAATCAATTTAATAAACACATAATACACTGTGTAGCGTACAATTAGGCTCACTCTCAAACATAGTTTTGTGAAATGCAAAAAAAACAACAACAACAAAAAATTCGCAATAGAAAATGAGAAGAGAAGAGAAAAAATCGCTTACCAATGCCTGAATTGTGAGTTTTTCTTTGTAATTTTAAGCTGTTGATGTTACTTGTTTTTGTTCCATTGTTTTTGTTGTTACTGTTGTTGTTGCATCAGCTATTGCTAGTAAGCAGTAACCAAAAATGCATTTACGCTCCTTTTGCCAACAGCTGTGCTCACAAAATGGGTGGAAAAAAAACAAAGAAAAACGAAACGAAACAAAAACAAATATTCACAATGACACTCGACACTCGCACACAAAGCCATAGACAAACGTTTACAAAAATAAACATCTACACATAGCCAAGCACATGCATATGTACATGCATATGAATACGAAGGCATTGTCTCCTACATTTACTACAAACCAGTTAAATGTCCAGCAAATGTAAATTTACTTGTGCATGTGTGTGAAAGTGGAAAAACAGAGAGAGAGAGAGAGAGAGAGAGAGAGAAAGAGAGTGCGAGAATAGAGGATAAAATAAAAATGTAAACAAATGACCAGGCAGGCCAAAAAATATGAGAATGTGCTTACATACACACAAAGCTTGTTGGGAGAGACTATGTGTGTGTGTAGGTTTTTCACCATTTTTTTCCTCCATTTTTTTTTTTTGTGTGCCATGAGTGTTAATTTATGGTCACATTTAGTTACGCTCTATTTTTGAAGGATACAACAACAACAACAACAACAGCAAAAACAAAAGAAACTAAATAAATAAGAGCAACGCAAACACATTATTTGTGTGTGTATGTGTATGGAGAATAGGATATTAAATAGTATTGCATTACAAAAACTTCTTAGCAAAGAAACCATAGGGTAAACCTTTTTGGAGAATTTCTTTTTTTGAAAATTAATAACAAAAACAACACAACGAGGTGTGTGTATTTGCCATTGCCCGGTTTCAGGCAACACACTGTTATTATTATTATTGCCTTGAAAGACGTGTTGTTGTAGTACTGCGACCTTACGATTTATTGTACTATCCTACAACTTTTTAGGTTATGCCTATAATCTCCCTCAAGCCGTTTGCCCTGATAAACTTCAGTATGCTGTTTGGTATCAACAACGACAATTCCCTGCCTAGCAATCTGATACGCATCCAAGTGTTCCCTTCTCGGATGCATTAATATTCCTCAGGTTCCAAGACTGTATTCCGATGATTCATTCTCATCGTCACAGAATCTACAAGTTGTGGTCAAAATAATTTCTAACTCTAAAGGGCCCCTTCAAGAAACCCATTACCAACTTTAGGATATTTCTGGATAGTCTAGTGCATGGCTCACATCTCCTTTTATTGTAATTGTGGCAACAAAAGTTTTAAATTGCTCAAAACCCACCTGATTTGAGAAGAAGTTTTTCCTCCTTATATCTTCCCTTTCGTTGAACTTGCCTTTCCCTAATCCATAGAAGTGTTCTGGCCCCATAAACAGCATTAAAGCGTCCTCCTAGCAAGCTCGTGAGCTTGCTCATTGACTAAAATGTTCACATGATCTGGGGCCCAGCAGAGAGCAAACTTATTTTCATTACTTCTAGGTCCCGATATCCTTAAATGAATTTCATGTTAAACTTGTCTCCATTCCACCTAACCGTAGGCTCGAAAGCTTTGACCTTTTCAAACAGCGCACCTTAACCCAACAGAGTCTCTAGCAATAATATTGGAGAGAGACTGTTCAAATTTGCCTCTAGTCGTCAAGAATTCACTTCTTAGTGAAAATATGTTGTATAATCCGAATTTGTTAATTGCACGGCATTCTCAGCGATTGGGCCTATCTTATGGCTCTTTATGGCATATTTTTCACTTGAATTTATGGCTTAAAGTCATACACAACGCCATAGATGCGTCGGATCAAATTTCTTCAACAAGAAAGTGTTTTTCTTATCCGATGGTTACATCAACAAGTAAAGTTGCAGCATATAGTGCTCGAGGAAGCCAAAAATGATCGTGGAAAAGACATTACATTACAACCCTTCAGTCAGGATTACGGTCTAGCTTCTCACACCACTCATGTTGTGTGCCTTAATTTTATACTTGAGTGGCGGGATCTACATTGAGAAACTTTTTCATGGCAGGTTTATTTGCTCTCAGAGTTTTTATTAGAAATCAGCTGAGAGGAAGTCGCCGAAGAAATATTTTTTTCATATTTCGTTTTGATGTCTGGCCTGGAGCTCGAACCCGGGCTTTTCGTCTAATAAGCGAACACACTACCTACTAGACTACGGCGACTTCATTGCATTCAAAAAAGTAACTGTTTGATACGTATTATGGTCTATAAACTACCCTGGGAGCACCATTGCAGACAATTTAATGCAGACAATTTTTTTTTTTGCCTTCAATTGAAAATAATAAACTGGTCGGTATGTCGTTTCAACAAAACGTAGCCACTATACATACAACACAACACATCGTATTTGGCAGTACTCCCAATCGTCCATCTACTACTCAAAACTCAGATAGCAACGCTCAGGAATTTAAATGTACACAGGAACATGGGCATGACCCACAATGTAATGCGTAAGGTGATAACAGACCTGACAACATTACTCCTCTGTATGCTCCTGAGTGTCGACTGGGTAAAAATTAACTCATTTATTAGATTTTTCCCGCCTTTGAATCGACTGGAGAAAGCATTCATCCCCATCAGAAGTTTATCACGGCTTTTGAAATTAAAAAATTAAGGGGCACCAATAACCTATCCACGAAGCACCCTTGACTTTTTACTTTTCAAAGTATTTAAGACAGCTGCATAGAATCGTGATTTTCATCAGTTATTGCGATCGTTTAGCGCTGCTTTCTTAGGTATTTTAACCATAATCCCCTGATCCGCTGATTCCCAAGGCACTAAAACAGAAGTTTAAATAATTTCGACTTTTTAAAACCTATTTATGACACACCCTATACTCGTTCAATATAACTTTTGTGATCTTTTATCGCTTTTTTTGCTGACTCTACTTAAAAAAAGAGTCACACACACACAGCAAACACTTACAAATTATTTCTAACTTCCAGTAAAAAAGAGAACAAAAAAAAGCAACAAACATTAGAATCTAATAACGCTTAATGTGGTAGAGCACTGCAGTTCCTAGCAGTGTCTCTTCGCTCATATCGCCTTCTTAACCCTTTTTTGTGCTCCTTTTAGTTGTGACTTTGTTTTGTTCTTTAAAACATCATATAACCCATGACCTATGCTTTTAACAACACTGTGAGTACTTTATTTAAAATTTATATGCAAAAAAAAAACAAAGATTTTTTCCAAAATACGTACAACAATGACTACAAAAACAACACCAACAAAGACTTCAACAAAGACACACTACACCACAACACAACAGCAAAAGGAAAAAACACAACAGCAAAAGGAAAAAAAAACACACAAAAACAAAAACTAAACAAATAAAACACTTAAAATTAAAATTGTATGGCTTTTAAGTGGTATACCCCATAAACATACATACACCCCCGTACACACATACACCCATGTAGCAATACAGTCAAACAGAATGAGAATGTGTATGTGTATTTGTTATAGTGAGTGTGGTAACAAAATTATAAGCAAAGGAAAGATGTTTTAGAACATGGTGGCAACTGTAACCCAAATTATTGGCCCACAATTGTTTTTCACTTTTTTTTTCGTTTGTTTTTCTGTTTTAAAAAATTCATTCATTTTCTATTCCTGCATTCATTCCATTTCCTTGCCCGCTCTGCTATTCCCGAAGCTGTTACCCGATTATGTTTTGTAGTTTCTATCTCCGTGTACGTGTATGTATGTGTGTCTGAGAGAGAGTATGTGTGTTAACTTTATGGCAACAACAATTTCATAACATTTTATTTTATTTATTTTACTCGCTTTTTTACGTTCTCTTCCGTTGTTGTTGTTACTGTTGCTGTTACTGTTGTTTGATAACAGCGCCGTCGTCGTTAGCATCAATGTGAAGTGATACTCCGTGTATTGAAAATGTGTGCGTTTGGGTGTATGAATGTGTTTATTTTGTATACAAAATGAATATACGAGTGTTACTGGCACCCAAAAAAATCAAAGCATAATTTTAGGGAGTGCAAAAATATTTTTAAATATGGGGGCATCCATTATACAATAACCAAATGCTTCTTTGTCATTTTGCAAGACTTTTTCGGTTTTTAAAGGCATGGAATATTATTTTACGTGAAAAAATATTTATTTTACTCCAGATAATCAACTTCCAAATAAACGTACGAAATTTTATCATGATTTTCGTATTTTAAAATTTAAGAGACTTCGATCGCTTTACCAACAGAGGCCTAACGTGAGGCCAATTGGTTTGCACTGATAATATATGTCCTCTGGTACATAATCCCCTAGACATTGTAAAAAAAAAAATGTCAAAGTGTTTCAGGCAGAAGTTGAGAAAACATGGCTCAGGATATATATTGCCAGGACGAAGACAATGGGGATAAACAATAGACAGCCTTTAGTAAAAACATCAAAATCCATAATGTAAACTACTTTTGGTAACCAGGTAGCGTCTTAGCTACCACTTAACGATCTTCTAACGAACACTTGAAGCACATTTTGAGTGCACAAGTTGCTCCTTCAAGGACGAAACCCAATTTTCACCGGGAGAAAAAAATTATACTCAATGGCCAGCAGACGTTTTCAAACAATTTCTAAGCCGAAATTGACTGCAAGCATAGTTACTAAGGTCATTACAACTCTTTAGTCAGGATTACAACCTAGCTTCTCATACCATTCATGTTTTGTGTGTTAATTTTATACATGAGTGTTAGTGTTACAGTTTAAAGTCGATTCTGAAGGACAGATTTTTTGAGAAACCTTTCATGGCAATTTTATTTACTCTCAGGATTGTTGCAAAAAATCTGCTGAGACGAAGTTGCCGAAGAAATACTTTGTTCGAGATGTCTGAGCTAGGGCCTGAACCATAGGTTCTCATCTAATAAGGCAATATACTACCTACTGGACTATGAACTTGAATCGATTGTCACATTCCCCTAACATGAAGCTTTAGTTAGTGTTTAATGAGACTGATGAACGTACTTGTGTTTTATAGATGGTATCTCGTTGCTTTTTAAATTCTTAAGACTAATAAAAATAACCTACACTTGCCACAGTAAATAAAATTAAAAAAACAATTTTTCAATACCAAAAATGATTACGGAATGACCCATATGCAAAACAATTTAAAATTGTAAAACTATGCAGAACCGGAAAATCTGCTACAAAATGCAATAAACCATTGCCATGCAACTTAACAACTAAAAAAAGGAGAACAAATTATACACTACCAATCGCAATACATACACAAACACACACATGCATATGAATTCTACACCTACAAGGTGGTACATAAGTGTGTAAGCCGTATCAAGAGCAATATGAATATGAATTTTGACAGGATATTCTGCAATAAAAATAAAGAGGAGCCTTAGATAGAAAACACTGTGGGTTTTAAGTAATAAACCGGTCCTTATGAAAGACATGCTACTGTAAAGAGGAATTGTATATTTCATATACACACACACTAAATGAGTTCTATGAACGAGTATGTATGCGAGATAAATATTCAAATGAAATACAATACAACGGCATAAAGTACTTTCATAGATATGCTATAAATGTTAATGTGTGTGTATATGTGTGTGTGTATGAATGTGCGTCTTTCCCACGAAAATAAAATATTTTTTGCCTCAACTTTCCAAACAAACTGAAGCCAAACCAAAAAAAATAAAAACGAATATCAGGTGTAAGCATATCGGGCGGGTTGCTTACACCTCGGTCGTTGCCGAGTTTAATCACTCATACACCGGAACCTATGGAAGATGGAATACTTTTTGTTTAAAGAAGATGAGAATGAAAAATACATGCATGGATTACATTTACTTTATATGTATTTATAAATATTATACCGTTATAACGGCACTTACAACTGTACTCTGGTTATAGAGAATGAATAATAAAGCGGCGGCAATTGGAAGAAATGTGCAGAAGCTTGCCTTTCTCAAATCTGTTTTATAGGCTTTAGCTTTTTCTTATACCACGAGCTATTGTGCTGTTATGAAACGAATCGAAGCTTTAAACTGAAGGCAGTTAGCATTGTAATGAGTTTTCAAAAGTCATAATTTCTGTATAAGTTTTTCAGGAATGCCTTTACAACTCTACCTGTGAAGTGGTACATGCCTCTTCCTGCTAAGCTCCTTCTGACGATCTCAGCTGGAAATATTAACCAGGATTTGTGAATCTGCAAAATATTGCAAAATGTCCTTTAGGACAATATAAGAAGGTTCATTTCTGTTAGAGGAAAATGGTAGGTCACGCCACTCATGTATAAAAATTAAAGCACACAATATGGGTGGTGTGAGAAGATAGGTTGGAGCCCTGACTAAAGGGTGCAATTAACAAATAAGTAGTTATAGCTTAGCATAATTTATGATTAAATTGTTATTATTGGAGAATAATTCTAAGTATTAGAAATATACGTGAGGCCTCGTTTTAAGCCCTCGTTTCGGCGACTTCCCCTCAGCAGATTCCTGGCAAAATTCTCGATTAAGAAAATAGCTATGAAAAGTTTCTCAAAAATCTGTCCTTTGGAATCGACTTTAAACTGTATGTCCCGCCACTCATATATAAAGTTAACACACACAACATAAGTGCTGTGAGAAGCTAGGTCATAATCCTGACTGAGGACTAACTGCTCTTGCGTTTATTGTTCAAAGGGCTTCTGCAGAAGTTGTAATGAGCTAGAACGTTCTAGGCTCATAAAGAGATCCCTGGAAGGAGTACCCAGTCAGGCATCTCTTCGCAAAAGAATATAAGGATTTCTACCTAAAATTGTCACAGTAAGCGGCAACCCTGTTATTTTAGAAACTAGGGGAAAAAGAAAAATATCGAATAACAAGATGGGGGGGGGGGGATGTATTTATTAAGAATTTTATACATTTTTTTGTTAATTTCAAAAATTGTTCTTATTTTAACTTATACGCCTCATGGCAACCCTATCCAAAATTTATACACAGCTGTTTACAAATATTTATTGTTGTTGTTGGTGTTGTTCTTGTTATTCAACGCTTAAATATTGCCGCGATTTATTGCATTATCAATAAAACTGAATAAATTTTGAGGTTATTGTGGCATGATAACGTTTCACAACGACAACGACAACAACACAAACAATAACAATAAAAATATCAACATATTATACGCACACTGACCAAAAAATACTTAGTCAAGAGCGAGAGAGCGAGATAGAGAGAAATAAAACTTATCAAACACATACGTATGTATGTATTGTATCGTATGTACTCATGTTGGTGTAATACAGTGGCGAAGAAAATAAAAATTTTATTTGAATCTCAGAGCGTGTGCCATAAAACCGCAGTCTAAAGCAGTTGCCGAAGAAATATTTTCTCATAATTCGTTCTGTTTGAGCTGTCAGAAGTGGGGTTTTAAACCACAGGCTCTCGTCTAATAAGTCAACACAACCTCCGATAGACCTAGTAGAGAATCATACCTATTTTTCCTTCCAACACTGTATTACAAACGAATATATCGTTTAACAACAACACCAATTAAATGGTATTGTCGGCTGCTATATTTATAGCAAATATTGCACAAATGTGGTGGTGTATGTGTACAAGTGTACGTTAGTGCATGAATGTAACGGTTTTTGTTTCAAAATTTAAATATTTCCCTATGAAGTTATATTTGCATGAGTATGTGTAGGTGTGTATGTGATATTGTGGATTTATTAACAGTTGCATATTTTTCATTTCTCTTTACATATTTATTTATTTATTTATTTATTTTTAATATACAACATATTTTATGGATTGTTGTTGTTGCCATTGTAAAAGAGCATTTATTTGTTATTCATAATGTTAAAATTGTTAAATTGTTGTGTTAATTAAAATAAAAACGAATTGTTTTTACACAATATTTTTATCAAACACCAGACACCGGCCACTGTTCACTGCGCCCACCAGCAAACAAATGGTAACAAATTTTAACACCATTTATTACACTCGTTAAATGAGTGTGATTTCATTAATAAAAATTTTTAGTTTCAAATAGTTTTTAAATCATAGAATCAAAAGAAAAAATAAATAATAAATATACGAGGGCAGATCAATAAGCCTTAGGGGAACCTTTTAGTTTGTTTTTCATGAAGCCAAAAACACAATAAACACTGATTTCTGAGTTTCTAGAAGTTGCCAAAAAGAAAATAAATGAAATATAAATAGAACGAATAGAGTTGTAGTAAAAAGAGAGAGTTATTGCAACACTTTAGTTAAAATTACGACCTAAGTAGCCATCCACCCATGTGGATTGTGTTAATTTTAATCATGAGGGCCTGGACCTACAGAAACAAATATTGTTTTAATATTTATTTTTATATATGTCTGAGTTGGGGTTAGAAACGTTGGTTCTCATCTAATAAGATAACACACTACTTACTACATTACAGCGACTTCACTAAACTAACAGACCCTCTAAATAATCTATACAGGACCTCTGAACCCTTATACAGTAGTAATAACTACAACAACTATCTTAAGAAATTCACTATAGTAGTACTAAATGACCCACCCTATGCATTTACACATCGATAAAACAGATGGCAACCCTGTTACTCTAGAACTTATTACAATACCTTCTAGATGGAGCAAAACTCTATTAAGAAAACAGAAAGAAAGTAAATAAAAAAAGAAATTGACGCCAAATAAAAGTGTACAAGAGAGCCTTAATAAAAGACCCCTGCTCCTTAAAGGTACTAGAGAACTAGTTAGAAATAATAGGTTAGGTTAGGCTAGGTAAGGTGTCATACCTGCTTAGAGGAAAAGGTACCATTTAGGCCGGCATTAAAACGCATTTTTATAACACAATCAATATTCAAACCGAGGATCAAACATTTCATAAAGGAAACCAAACTGAGTCTATAATAAATTTTGCTATTGTAGCAATCGTTATATTAGAGAACTCGGTTGAGGTAGAATACTGGCACATAAGCTCCTCCTCAAACCCACAGCTTCTGCAGAACACATATGCCGGAATCCCAAGTCTTTCGGCATGCCTACCTAAAGGACAATTGTCCGTGATTATCTCTATAGTACGGTTAGATGGCCATGTTATTTGATAATATAAGAGAGCCGGTGGTGCTCTCCTTATCCATACGTGTCCAGCAGAGTCTAGCAATATTGCATATACCCTCTTACTGCTAACGATATTGAGCCTCACGACAAAATAAGCTGATAATTTCCAATTTAACTGCATTATGTTAGAATGTCCTGGCTAACCATATCCTTGTGTCCCAAGACCCATCTAATCGTTATCTATGAAAGGTATGAAAGTTTCATGAGAAACTTACGGCATTCATAGACTCTGAACGAATGTTGATGTATAATATAAGAAATAAAATGAAAGAAAAATAAAATCTTTTGATTGTATTGGTAAATTATAAACTTTCTTTAAAACCACCCTGTATTTAATTGCAATTACAACTGCTTTACATTTAATTTTCCTACATTTAAAAGGAAATTAAGTTATAAAATAAATTGATACACTGTTTAATTATAATTTATTTAAATGCTTAAGCCCTGGAAATATGGAAATTAATTTTTTTTTGCATTTATTTTAATACAATACTCATTAAAAAATCAGTTTTTATGACGAATACTCAACTCTCGTTTTCCCCTAAAAGTAGACTATTAAAAATGTTTATCTTCCTCGCCAACTCTCTCTCGCTCTCTCTCTATGTCCTCTGACTATTTTGCTCTTTTTCCTGTGTTTTAATTGAAAAAAATATAAAAATTTACTACACATGTACTTGTACTACTACACATGTACATACGTGTTTGTATTGGTAACAAGCATATCCATAATCATAAATGTATTTGTAAGTCACAATTATGTACGTACACGTATTGGAAAAAAAGAGCATTTAGATTTGCGAGCTTAAATGAGTGTACATGTGTGTGTGTGAGTATTTTGTTTTTGGCTGTTGTTGAGTTATTAAACTGATAATAATGCTGCCAACATTGCAATTAACTGATTGGAAAAAAAAATTTAAAAACAACCACACAACAACAATAAATAAATACATACGTGTATACGCATAAACATTATCACATACACACACTTACTCATACACTTACTTGCATGTGTACAAATGAAAACAAAAAGCCTAGCTGCTGTACACAGAAAAATGATATTGTTTTTCAGTATCATTGCACATTTATGTATAACAACAACAAGAACAATTATAACAATAACAACAACCAGTAGCAGCAGCAACCAGCAACATTATACACAATAGATTACAAGCCACACAGGCATAGTTATTTATTCAAACACTTTCAACCAAATACTTTTAATATAAATATCTCAACTCTTTTCTTTACTCTCTGCACAGTCTCTTCTCTCATCAGTTTCAGTTCAGAAATTGTATATTAACGGTATGCGGAATAATAATAATAATAAAAACAATGTGCATTATGATAAATACAAATGAGGTTTTTCTTTCATATTCCACCGCTTTCTCTTTGTCTCTTACAGGTCCATTTTTTGTATCTCTCTCTCTCCCCCGCTTGCTCTAGCTTTGGCATGTTAATGTGTTGTTTTTAAAGAGTGTTGTTTGTTTTGGTTCTGTTTTACAGCGAATGTAGGACAGGTGTATGTATGTTGACATGTGGATTTTATGCTTACATACACACACCTACACCTACACCCTTGTGCCCGCTGTATATGCATTAAATGCAATAATAACTGCATGTGTACATATGTATGTGTGTTCTTTAGTGCTTTGCATATGTGGCTGAAGGTTTGTATTGTTTTGTTTTAATTTTGGTTTGCTTTTTTAACCATCAAAAGAGCGAGAGAGAGAAAACAAATGAATGAGAATATTAATCAACATTTTTATTTAAAGGACACATTAAATAACTACAAAAACAAAAACAATAATAGCACATAACCAAACAAAAAAAAATTTTTTTCTTTCAAAAAAATGTATAATCAGGTGAAGGCTATGCGTTAAAAATATGTAAAGTTTTCTATTTTTTTATTAACGGTAAAAAAAATTTAACTGTAAAAATAGAAAAAATATAAACGATGCTCTCAATTAATTTAAGTGTTGAGCTTCTTCAACAATCCCCTTCGATTTCATATCTACTTTTACTGTCATTGATTCTTTTTTTGGGTGAAATTATCAGCAGCAATAAAAAAATTTGGTAACAATTATTTGAACTTAACAACTATCGATTAATTGTCAGGCAATATTAAATCAATGTTTTAGCATTCGATAACTGATATCACCAACATTGAATTTAATTGCGTTTTCATTTCATACAAATTTCGTTGCTTCTGTTTCGGCTGACAACAATGAGGGCACCGTTGTTTCTAAACTTTATCTACCCCTCCACCCACACATATAAGTGCAACTTAACAACAACATTAACTTCAACTTGATATAGCAATCACATGCATACATACGTAATTGGTCAGTACAAGTACAAACCTTTAGTCAGGATTACAACCTAGCTTCTCACACAACTTATGTTGTGTGTGTTAATTCTTATCCATGAGAAGTGGGACCTACAGCTTAAAGTCGACTCTAAAATACAGATTTTTAAGAAACTTTTCATTGCAATTTTATTTACTTTCAGAGTTTTTGCTAGAAATCTGCTAGGAGGCAGATTTCGTTCCATTCGAGATGTTTGGCGTGGGGTTTGAATCGTGGCCTCACGTCTAATGAGCCAACATCGTACCTTCTAGACTACAGCGGCTACACACAATACAAGGGCAATTTAATAACGCTTCATATTGATATTATTCCCGATCGCACTTTCACATACTTCGGGTGGTGTATTGACAATAATTTGACGAAGTTAGGTTTTCACATCTTACACCTTAGAAGATTATGCGTGTAAACGCGGCCTTTTATTTAGCCTTTCAGCAAGAGGCGTAACGGCATCAAATCGGATAATATTGGCGGATAATCGATCGTGTTGTGGGGCTTCTGAAACCATCTTAATGCAACCACATACCGTTCAGTTCATAAACTTCAATTACAGGCCCAAGAAACTGGGTTAACAAGCCATCATAGTGTTCTGTGTAAACAGTGACGTTTCTTCCAGGGTCATTTCCATCTCCAGACCATATTAATCACCAAACAGTTTTTCTAGGTTAGGTTAGGTTAGGTTAGAGAACGTGTAACTGTCACCTAAGACAAGTACAGTACCCGGAGGTCTATTTGACCCATTGTACATAACGTCCTTAAGAAGAAAGGATACAAGAGGGGATAGGATGAAGTAGATGAAGTAGGAAGGGGGAATGCGAAGCAAAGGGGACTTACATAGACCAAACAAAACGAAAAGGGAGAACACGGCTACACTGATGAAGTCCCCTAACACTTCTCAACCAGCTCAAGTTACTAATGAATCTGTGGAGAGCCCTGATGTCGGCTCTCGACACAGAATTCAAACACCTTAAAGAAGTAGTCCCTGCCAAGGGTCCTAAACCTCACCCTACCAAGGACTGGGCAGTTACAGAGAAGGTGCTCGACAGTCTCTAACTCATCCTCATCGCAACATACCCTTGCAGTAGTCCGGGTGGGATCTGCTCCACATCCCCGTCAGGGCCCTAATCTCGCAGTGCCCTGTGATAAACCCTATAATTATATAATTTTTCCAGCACCCAATAGTTTTTTCACAATCACTTCTGTGTTCTCGGAGCCTTATATGCAACAATTTATGCTTGTTGTTGCAAACACCTCTTGAATACGTTTTCAATTACTGTTCGAGAAAAAAGTGAAATTTTCAAATTAGCTTGGCTACCACTGCCTTATAGCAAAAGTAATACAATTTCCAAGTCTTTATGGTCAAGTGAGGTGCTAGAGTATTAAGGTCATGTGAGCTATTCGATTACTTTCAATCTATAGAGGGTATCCCTATAATATCTCTGCCCCCCTTCTTATTGGCCCAGTGAACATCAAAATTCTGTTCTGTATTAGAAAGGATAACTTACTTACTCAGTACTTGATAAACGCCCAGGTGGCTGAAATATATTAACGTGACACATGTTTGAGGTATGTATTCTTATGATTTATTCTGTTCACCACAAAATCTATATAATGGTCCTAAAGCTTCCCTAAAGCTTCCTTAATCTGAACAAGTGTCCTTTGACTCTATAGTGTCCGGTCAAAAGGTCAATACTTTAGGCTACTCTCGGATATTTTCAGGCATAACTTAAATAACATCCAACTGTAATAGCCTAGCAAAAGTTAGATTGTCTTTGCTTCTACTCCTTTTTCTCTTTCGCAGAGTATAAAATTTCAAACTTCTCTCTACACTCCACGTAAAGGTTGTAGTGCTATAAGTGGAATAGAAGCTTACCTTCTTACAAGCGGAATCTGTCTTAAGTACATGCTACAATGACGCAGAAAGATACCTGCAAGTTCGCCCATGAGTTTCGAATATTTCAGTTTGGTATCGTATAGCACAGGGGCCGGCCTATCGCTAAAAGAGTATGTAGCCTTCGAATTTCTACATTCACTCTTATCACTCAGCCTCGTCGTGGAACACTGTCCATAATTATAGAGTCGACTGGTTTTGTCCAAAGGACAGTGAAGGAAGGCATTGATGCAATATTCCTTTAATTTTTAATTTAAAAATTTTTATTTACGAAATAAAGAAAAACCAACAAATTTTACTCAGAAGTAACTTGATAGTTAAAAGAGAAACCAGACTCTTTGAAGTAGTAGCCATCACTGTTAAATATTGCCATCAGAGGTCCTGGATTAGTGCCTAAAAATAAAAATAAAATATTTTTTATTACAAAACTGCATTTAAAATTAAAATTTCAACGGCTATACTTACTGACTATTTCCTTTTGATTAATGCTTCTGCCACAGAAATAGCTAGCTCTTTCTCCGGAGGGTTCAATAACCGATTGGGGTACCAATAAATAATCCGAGGGTTCTCTATTTTGACTATAGCAGAACTCATCTGTATCCTCATTTTCATGGCCATTAGAGCCCATTTGGAAGAAGTTGTTTTGCAAACTATTTTTTTTTTTGTAATAAAAATTTTAAATTAAAAAGAAATTAATTTTCTATTAAAAAAAAAACAAAAACAAAAACTTACATTAGACTCTTGGTTTCAGTGGTGCGTCTAAAGCAAATGCCATAATTCAGGGCACCTGGGTATATGCCTTTACCTTGGTTATAATTGAAAGAGGTAATGGTGCCCTCGGTTTGAGGGAAGTATTGTAGACAGCCGGTGGGAGCCAAAAAGAAACTATCCTTAGCAACCGAGCATTCCAATTGAGTCACTTGTATATTCCACTTGGCTACCGGTAAATTCCCACCCAAACGATTGGCCAAGGCTACCTTTAACTCTATACTAGTAACACCAGCACTACGATTAAAAGGCAAATAGATATGCTGAAAGTCTTCCACACCGCACAGTCTGAGGTCACCCGCCTGTAAGTAGTCCTTGTCACAGGCCACATGTTTTAAACCATTCTCCCTTGTAGGCAATGAAGGCTGGGCCAAAGTGTAGAACATTTCAATACGCAATTGGCATACATTCTTGCTGTACGCATTGATTTGGTATACACACTCTCTGGGAGGATTTTTCGGATTTGTTAGCTGTACGTACTTGGAAGAGGTGGCAGCACCACAAGCTGGACTGGCAACCGATGCCGCACAGGCTGTAGACACTAGAGCCAGAGATACTAACAGGAAAAACTTCATAATGGCAGAGGGTGTTTGTCGTCGATAAACCGTGCAAAAGCCAAATGTCTACTGTCAACAACTAGCTTTTCTTGGTTTTTATATGTTTTTCGGTGAACGTAGAAATTAACTTTGTTATCTGCCGACATGAGATAACATTGAATTTTTGATACTTTTCGAGTATGCAATAACCCCTCAATAGTTTGCCAGAACTAAGATAAAAGAGTTTAAGGTACTCACAGTCTATAATGGTATACGATAATTATTCACGTTTGTCCTTATTGCTACTTCTTATTTCGTAGAAGTGGTTATTGGGTACTCGCAACACCTTTTTATGTTAGATGTGGAAACCTCCATACAGCATTATTTCGCAGAGTCGTCAGCCTCCTGGCTGCTCTTCCAATAATACCGCTTTCTCTCAAGGACAGTGTTACCATGATGACCTTGCGGATATCCTCTATTACTCGTAGTATTTGATTTCACCATTCTTCTCACACAATAACACCACTTTCCTACAGCAGAGATCATGGATTCTATTTCTGTTCAATGTTCGCCAATCTCTTGCAACATGGACAACACGAGGCATCGTATTCCATGCAATCTGTTAGAGTGGGCGAGAGGTCTTATGTCCCAACAAGCAATATTCTTACGTCACTAAATCACTAAACTAAGCTACTTCTTTAGAAGTGATCTACTAAACCGCGCCAGTAATCGGTAAGGGGCTGGCCAGTTTACCATATCATAAAACAACAGGGAACATCTAGGCTTTAGATCCCACACAGTTGGCGATTAAGTGCTTCACTCCTCTTTCTCATCTTAGAATCGTAAGACCCTAGTATCCATTATACCCAATCTGTACTGGTGTGTCAGGGTGTTGTCAAGCTTTTTCTGTCAAATCAACATTTTTTGGAATAATCGAGACCTGTTGAAAAAAGATCAGGAAGTTATATTGTAGTCCAAAGTTTCCTTGTAGCCCTTTTCGTCACTGTCCTGAATAGCGACTAGGCCAGCAACTCACCAATTGTATTCAAGTGACTGGCCTTATTTTTCACAAATAAGGAATACATAATATTTCTTATAATATTCCTTAAAATATTAATAATTAATTCATATTTCTTATAACTTTATATTAACTGGGTTATAAAGAAACTGGAGAAATAAGATTAAAAGAAGCAAATTTCAATTTTTTTTATTCAAATATAACGTTTGTTTAACTTATGCATTCTTTTAAAACCAAAGCGACCGCTAGAGATACTAAAAATGAATTTTAATAACATGAACATTTCACACGGCATTACCTTTTTAAATAGACTTGGCAGCACATCATCAATGCTAACAGTTTACCGTGATTGCCATTGTTTCTCTAAGAAAAAGCAGCATATTCCCATAATAATCACTACCTTTACGACGCCTTTCGGAGAAAAAACTTTTTTTTAATAGATTTTTTAACAAGTTTTGTACTACAAAGAATACTAAACATTAATTTATTAGTGAAAGAAAGTGTTAATTTAACATAAAAATATAAATAAAGTGTTTACAATACAAAAGGAATAACAACGAAAACGAATTTGTAACAAAGAAACCAATTTTTCTTTTTGTTATTTTTGGCAGTGAAGAAGAGTAAGAGAAGAGAAAAAAATCAACTGAAATAGATAATTGGAAGATAATAAATCTTTTTTTTTTGTTCAATGTTGTAAAGAGAGTGGGAGGCAGTAAACGGTAGTTTTTATTAGAATTCCAACGGCAAGTAAAAAGTAATTCTAACTGGTAATTCCATTTTAAAAGGAAAAAAAAATTCAATAAAGTTTTTAAAAATTCTAATAAAGTGTTGATCAGCAACCCTTGTTAAGAGAGATACTGAAAAACAAAAACAAGTTATTGCTACGCCTTCGCCTAGAATATTATACAAACATCCACCACCGCCACCCTTTTGTTAGCAAAAAGGAATGAAAAAGAATTTTAAGCTTTCAAACCATCGGTAAAGGAGTCAAACAAGTCCTTTAAACTTGTTTCATTTTAAAACAATTAAAAAAAGAAAAGAATTAAAAAACCAACCACCCGTTTTCAAGTCAAATTGTATACTTTTTTTTTATAAAGAGAAAAGTGAAATAAATAGTAAAGTAAAGCAGACAACAAAAAAGAAAAACAACAATCAGCTGTAATACTATACACGTACGTTTATATTACAAAATTTATGATTTTCTTACATTCCTGGTCTAGACTCCGGGGTTTCTTTGAAACTACATTTACAGTTGTTGTTGTTTTGTTTGTTGTTTACTTTTCAAAGCTCCCCCCTGCATAAAAACACACACCACACTTACGTGTGTGTGCGTGTGAGTATTTTGTGTTCAGCACTCATGGGGTCATTTTTTTTTCTCTTCCAGTGTAACTTACGTGAGATTTGCATCTGTATGCTTGTGTCTTTCCATAAATAAAATATTTATTTATATATGTATATAAGTAAAAAAAAAATACAAATTTTAATTGCAATTTAAAGATTATTTAAAACGCATTGAAATAAAAAATACTTCTAAATTTACTAATTAAAAAAAATAAAAACAACAACATCAGCACCAGAACGAGTTTAAGTGAAAATAAAAATTAAAATTTATTGAACATGTCAGCCGATTCGGATATGGAATATTCCGATAATGATTGCGAATATGAAGATTATTATAATTCAGGTGAGTTTTTTTTAGAAATGAATTTCTTATTAACCGCACTCTTAACCCTTTCAGAGGTAAAAAGATTGATAGCAATAAAAATAAAATTACTTGTACTGTGCTTAATCGCACGCAAAGATATGAGATTTGATGGCAATAATGTTGGCCGTTATTATTGTTTCACGGCGGGGGTTCCCTAAGTTTATACATTTGAGGTCAATATATTCTTAATTGCCTTCAGAAAGACAAGGAGGAGTAGGGAATTACGATTACGAACTCAAAATTCTTGAGAGTATTTGTCGACAAAGTGAAGTGAAGAACTTCATCTCGCACGTTGCATACATATGTAAACTAGTAAACCAGAAAGCGAACATGGGCATTAAAGCTCTGACGGAAACAAATAGGGACATGGATAAGGACTCTGCTATAACATCGCACAAGTCTTCTTAGCTATGCAGTTTTCAATTAAACAGCAGCTTTAATTGAAGTTCAATTGATTTCAGCCACGGGCAGGACAGCTAAAAAGGTGATCTGCGTTACGTGAGCTTTTGTGACGAGGTTAGACAATGTATGAAGATACCGGGATCGATAGCAGTTGAGGGTACTCGACCAGCCAGGTCATATATACGCCAGGTTAGAACTTGTTTTCCTCTATAATTCAGAACATTAACGAAAACAAATTAGGACATGGATAAGGATTTTGCAATAACATCGTACAAGGCATCGTAGGTATGCAGTTTTTAATTAAACAGCAGCTTTAAGTGAAGTTCAATTGATTTCTGATACGGGCAGGACAGCTAAAAAGGTGATCTGCATCACATGAGCTTTTGTGACGAGGCTAGACAATGGCTTAAGATAACGGCACCAATCTTCTCTCTATAGCAATTGAGGGTACTCGACCAGTTAGATCTTATATACGCCAGGTAGGACTTGTTTTCCTGTGTAATTCCCTCTGTCTGAAATCGTGGGAGAGTATTCACTAAGAACCTGTTGCCTATGTAATTATTTATAGCCTGTGACTCCCGACAGGTCCAACGCACTATATACATCTCGTACTTTCTGGCTAACATTGGTTGTGCAGTCTGTAGAACTATTTTGATAGTAAAACTTATAACTAAGGAAGAGGGGTGTCATTGAATATGTAATGCTATTATTTGTTGAAGAGAATATACCAACTCAGTGGTGTCTATTTCATTTCATCATGACCAAACGGTTGTAATAGCCAAACATGTTTATAACATGACCACAAACACTAGTGTATTCGCAATGTACACTTTTGTAAAGTTTAATATGTGATCAGTCTTGATCCTATAATAACAATTTTCATCTTTTATTTCATTTATTACCTGCAAAGGTGTGACATTTAATTAATATTTTATTTTTACTTGTAGGAGTTACAGTTCCGCTCCACACTTTCCTTTTTTGTTCACAATCAAAACATGTTTTTAATTTTTTGCCATTTTCCTATAACTCTTACGTCGCTTCCTTGAGTTCAATGAGTTTGTAATGGAAAAAAACAAAACAAAAAATAATAAAGAAATCATGACCTGTGTGTGCTTGTTTACTTGTTTCAAGAGGGTTTCATTAACCTTTAAAAATTTCAAATACAAATAAACCTGCTGCTACACTCACCTTAACACATAAAATACACACACACTTCAAAAATAAAATAATCTTTTAGCATAGACCAGACCCTACATACGGATAGGCTTATAGGCATACTATAGACTGGTAACTAGAGAAGCGTAAGGGTATAATAATAATACGTTAATCAAAAGAAACACTCACGAACATCTCAGCGTAAAATTATAGTTAAAAAAACAAAATAAAGATGGTTATTGACCCTCTCTGCTGCTGCTGCTGCTGCTGCTTCTTAGTTTAGTAGTAAAATAACAGATTATAACATTCACTATAAAAGATACGACAAGAACGACAATAACAACAACAATAAATACAACTTGTAGTAGTTGTTGTTATAGTACGATTATATCATAAAAGTGGATACAAAAAATGAAATGCAAATACGTCATCATTGTGTTTTTGTTTAACATTTTAGCTGGAGTAACAGTTGAGAGTGGAGTTATAATTTCATAGTAAAGAAAAAAGCCTTCAAAGATTATTCGTATTTATCTGTGTCTACTTTACTAATGTACAGGGTTCGTCATTAGTTGTCGTTGTATTAATTGAAAATGCCGGAGTTTTTTTCCAAAATATTTTATATGAGATCGAGTGAATGAGGATCAAGTGAGGATTGTAGATCTTTTCGTACTCCTTTCGTAGACTTCCTACCTAACCTAAAGTCGGTGAATAAATTGGTGAAGAAATACTTTACAGCACTTTTTTCTATAGTAAAAAGTTAAGTTCGCTTAAGTATGATGGGTAGGAGAAGGGTTATTGATCCCAGTATCTCCACTTCGAGCCAAATCATGATGCCCCTTTGATATCGATGTAGAACGCAGAAAAACTAAACGTCTGACAAGAAACGTCTGATTTATAGGAACAAATTGGAACCGAGTATAGGCAGACAAACAACAGCAATTCTCCCATAATCATTTTCGTCTCACCTTGTTGTAAATGATCCACTTTCCAGTCATCGATTCTCCGCTGAATATTCAATTCGTGAACTTTTTGAATCAACTCATGGATATTCATACATCAAACTTAGTTCATAGTTATCTTTCGGACTCATTAAGCTTTCCACTAACCAGTTTTGGTAAATGAGAACATTTGATGGCAATTGTGCGAGGTTAACTAATTGAACCTCGAATCAAAAGTATGTCCTAATGAACCTACTAAAGACTAGTGATGTTAGTCGCCATCCATTGTGTTGATTTCTGAAAAAACTTTAAAACCTTCGAATACCGACTGATGTCAAATTGACCAATTCATCAAAAAGAAGTTCCTGCTAACAAAATTTGCCCTATTTGTAGGCCAAGTCGGGTTATTATCAAGGTATTTGATGTTAATTTCATTGTCTTCCACTTCACTGCAGCTGTTGTGATGAAATTGTGATAAGGAAAATTGCCAGAGATCACCCTAACCTCCTGTGAATATTGGTCAAAGCAAATAAACTCTTGTGTTGTGTTATAGCACAAGAAATTGTCTAGCTCATGACGGCGTTTCTCATAGTACGAAACGCCCAATCAATCTTTACTTTAATAATATTATTGATTTACCCATTATCTGATCGCTGTTTGTGTTTAGAAACTTGGTATCAGCTTTAGCTATTCTACGAGACATAGATTATTGTCATTGTCCACGAGACCAGTTTCGTCATATTATTTGTTAGCTAATGGCATGTGACAGTAGTTAAAGTGTTTGCTTTCAAAGCTAAGAATTCTAGTTTTGAATACAGAAGATTCCAGAGAGGATAGGAAGTGCAACGCATATCGCATACAGGGACATCCCTCGGCCCAGAGAGCTACGAATCTCAACAATACAACAATCCAGTACATTTTCACACAGGAGATTGTTTTTGGACAGTGGCATCTTGCAACCCTATCATCGTAGGTTACCGTTATATGGGTACCATGGCATGGAGACATGGAAGGTAATATAAACTAACTACTGACTAATTTGCAAATTCCAGTGCAGATGGGCGAACAAGTAATTTCACTCGAACGCAACTTATTAGTAAAGGACATACATACATACATATGTACATAATTGGGCATTACAATCCTTCAGTCAGCATGTATAGAGACCAGACATATCTGGCCCGATATGAATACATGCACAACAAAACTTTCTTTAAACCTATCCTAACTTGGGCAACTCATAGCAGTTATAACGGGACACTAGCGGCACACACCTTTTGTCTGGGAATATCTTATAACTACTTCTGCAGAAGCTGTAATGACAAGGGAGAACAGAAGACCACAGCAGATTTTCTCTGTCATTGACTGGCTCTTGGGACCTAAGATGAAGGATTCTTGGGTGCCCACAATTTATTACAGACCATGTCTAGTCAAAGATAATTTAAATAGAATCCACTATCGAGATGGTGGAGAAATGCATACCAGGAGTTGTACGTGAATGTCCGAGTATATATGTAGCTCCAGTGGGTAGTGCAACAGAAGTTCTTAGAACCCAAATAAGCTTTGCATTTTAAGGCGACTGCCAATTTAACCTTACTTAACCCCAATTCAATAAGCGATATGCTTTCGAAGTCTTATAATACTATAATGGACTGAAACGTTAGAGTGAAAACTGTTTGCTGCAAAACCGCGGAAGTAAATGTAACAGAACGAACCCCTGTAGTGTTACGATTAAACTCGTATTTTTTTTTATTTAAATTCTTTGTTCGGAATTAAATTCATTTTCATTGTACAGTTTTTTCTTTCGGTTTTATTTGTTTTTGTTTTATAATTAATGAAACATATTTCGTAGACTACAAGCAAAAGCCAACAAAACCTTATCCTTCAAAGCAATTTCATTGCAACTTCCTTTAAAACAAAAAGTAAGAAAAAATGAAAAAATACCTACAAAAGCCAACCAAAACAAAGAAACCAGTCGAAAAGGAAGGTGATAACGCAGAAAATCCATACTGAAGAAAATAAAACCACTTCGCCTGAACTTGAAAAAGTAAAAATACAAACACTTGAAGCACGTCTTCGGTATGTTTGTCGGTCGTTCATTCATGGCTGCATATTGTAAGTACTTGTTGTGTATGAGTTTCTTTCTTTCTTTAAGGCTTGGTATAACTTTACTTACATATGTATGTATTTCAGGCAAGTCATTATAGTTAGATACGTTATACAATGTTGTGACCAACTTTGGGCTGATATTATGGGTTTTTTTTTGTACTGCCAACCACTTTATTCTGGTTATTAACCGAATAATTATGGAATGCACTCAAATTGTTGCACGCAGTTTAAGCTTTTCTTTCCCTTAAGCTTTTTTTAAAAGAAATGAAGATTATCAGTTTTATTTAAAGTATTGGAAAGGGTCAACATATTTTTAAACGAACTAAATAAGCATGTTATGTAGGGGAAATGGAATGAGTGCAACACCTTTTATGCTGGTACCCTGCACTTCAGAACAGACGTTATCGTTTTTTGGGTGACAGAACATTTGAAGATCTGGACATGGTAGAGAACGTGCCACTAAGGGAACTGGCAGGTTTCATTCCACCATTAACGGATGATAATAAGGGGACTTACCTCACACTGAGTAATACAATGGGCCAAATGGCCACCGAGTGAACTTGTTTGTGAACGGCAAGCTACTCGCTAACCTAAGCTAAACTAAATAAGCATGTTAGCATTGTATTGCCCAATGCTGTCTACTGCGTTAACAATTCATTATACTTCTTTTGGTTTACACATGGAATAATTAAACTGATAACTGGCTAGAGACCATTAAGATCGAGTGCAAAAATTGCTATGGAGTCTTTACAACCAAGAGCCAAACGTGACTTACACCAGACCCGGTCCTATCAGGATCAGGGCCGCTTGACTACCATAGGAAACCACATAAGAATTGTTACTAAAAGAAACAAGATCAGCCAGGGCCTCAAGAGTGTTCGAAACATCAAATATCTCTGCATAAAAGCGCTACAAATATCAACAAATCTGTAATGAAGGTCTACCCTGAGATGCTCAGAAAAATTTCCAGCAACAGTGCACCCATCCAGTTGAAGCGGTATGGTACTACGCTTGCTCTTTTTTAATTCCTTTTAACAACATAGAACTCAAGCGTGTCCAGTTTTTATTGTTATTTGGGAAGCATTAGTTGGAACCTACAAAAAGTGTGAAAACCATCTGAAATCGGTTTTTATTTAAGCTTTTCTTTCCATTAAACCTCTTGTAAGCATATATTGATAGCTTTAACAGTGCATCTCCATCTTAACAGTTGGCTGCTGCTATTTATAGATCTAGGTCTTCGCTCTATCCTAGATCGTGGAATAAAGAGGACCTCCAGATGTTGTTTGTTTGACCTTGATTTCTTGAGTTTTCAGGATTCACTATAGCGTTATCCTTGTATTGTACAAAACACAGATTCCCAACAAATAGTAATGAACTGCTGTTTACGAAAATGTATTTAAAAATTACTAGAGGAATGCAGTCTTACGTAGAGACTTCTACATACATACATACATACATACATACATACATACATACATACATACATACATACATACATACATACATACATAAATGACCATTACAACCCTTCAGTCAGGATTACGGCCTAGCTTTTCAAGAGACTTCTAAAAAAACGAAATTGCATAGAGAGAATTCAATTGAATCGGCCATGAACCATACATATATACCAGATGGCAATTGATAGGAACGATGTAGATCTTTCTTTACATGATGGAATTTACTGCAGTCCGATGATTGTGAAACTAAAGTATATTGTTCTAAAAAAAATTATTTGAGTCATAAAAAGTATTACAGATAACTTGCGTGAGTGTGTGTGAGTAGCTGTGATGAGTTTTTGTTCCAAAGAATATCCATAAATATATTAAATATTTAAACCACAACGGCCTACAAAATTAGTCCACTTACTACGTGACTAGAAAATCATTAAGTTGGTCACGTTGCCTTTTCCTATTTGTCTTCCCATCTATGACGTATTTGGTTGGGTATATGGAAGTGATTCTTTTCAAATAACATTGGTTTTATTTAACGTTTCTTGTTGCGTAGTTAGTTAACGATTTATTTTTCTTTTTCTTTTTTTTTTTACTTCTTCCTCTTGCCGTATTAAAAATAAAAAGTGATTTTGTTTACCTTTTCATTTGTTATTGGTATTGTTTAACTGTCTGTCTTTATACGAATACCTTTAATACCTTTTATTTAATTTGTTTTTTATTTTTTTATTTACTTCCCTTTCTATTTGAATTGTATTTTTTTTTTCTTTTCATCTATTGCTAGCTGGTTTTTCAAGCCTTTTGATAACCTTTTCCTATTCTTGTCTGTCTCTCTGGCTGGTTTGCATGTGATGTAAACTGTTGTTATGAATTGTTTTTCATTCCTTCTTTTCAAATCGTAGAGTCAGATTTATGTTAGTTTTGTTATTGTAATTTAATCTACTTATTTAATATTCAATTATCATTAAATCAATAGTAATGACTGACGTTGTCTTTTTTTTCTTCTTTTTTGTTATATTTTATTCTGTTTATATTTTATTTGTTTACCTTTTTCATATACAATCCTATGAAAAATCTCATGATATTTACAATCTTATTATATAATATATAATGGCTCTTTACTCTAGGGTAGTGAAGTGTTTTCATGATTCTATGGTTTAACCAGCTCACACGAATGGCTACACTGTTTGGTGGCAAGTTCAGAAAACAGTGTGTTCGATTGAAGGAGGCTGGCACTGGGTATGTACTGTCTTATAGGCTCACTGAAGAGTGCAGTAAATTCCAAGCTGAAGTGTTTGTGATCACCAATGCAGCAGAGCTAGTTTGAAAATAGATTGCGACACGGGATCCAGTGGTTATATAAATGGGTAGTCAAGTTGACTGTGCATTATTTTAACTCTAGATTGGTTTCAATTTGTGGAACCAGAACCAGAACGTACTGTGTTGACGCCTTTGGCATTGTAATACTTGAGGCAATGAGTCCGTCAATGAATTGGAAAGCCTGTGGATGAATTGTGGATTGAAAGCAGCAAACCTGATACTAGGACACTTTTTCGGTTTCAGTTTGTAGAACGATTCTCAGGAATATTCTGGTCAAGTACAAAAACGTACTGTGTTGGAGTCTTTGGCATTGTCGTGTTTGAGGCAAAGAAATGCAGTAAATGAAAATGGGTAGAGAGAGAGAGAGAGTGAGAGAATAGAGCAGAAACCCAAGTAGAGGGGTTATCTACGCGAGTATGAGTTTACACTCCTCAGCCAGCGTAATCCTATTGTAAACTTCATGAGAGCCAGAATATCACGTATCAGAATATTGCAGGATAATCAAACGTCTTCAGAGAGTCACATGCCCGTCAGCTACCTTACATCCCAATCACCACGAATGGAACACAGTTACTAGTTTCACGTTAGGCTTATTGAGTGCCAGTAACGAGCTTGTTCTAGCACTGCCCTGTTGCATCCTTAGGGGTTGTAGATTAGAGAATTAGGACCGATAACCATATCAGTATTCAAGTGAGGACCCACTCTAACAAGAGTGTCATACTTTTTACGTAGAACTTATAGCACTAAATGGCCAATCTAATAACCTTTGACGAAGACGGCTTAATGCCTTTGTGAGAACATGAAAACTGTTTGCTCATGATTGAATTCGTTTAGTTTTTGCATTTTTTAATATTCACATCGCTTTATTTCTCTCCTTTTTTTATTTCCTCAGGTGAAGATTGTGATGTTGAACGCTTAGATCCGAAAAAAACTGATACCGAATATTTCGAATTCGAATGCCTAACAGTTGAGGAGGTTGAAAAACTACTGAACGAATCAGTAGAAAAACTCAATACAATACTGCAGATAACACCTTCACTGGCGAAAGTTCTGCTACTCGAACATCAATGGATGAATCAGGTGGTAGTGGATAAATATCGGCAAAATGCTAATTCTTTACTCGTAGAGACACGCATAAAACCGCCTTGTAATAATGCAGATCCCTCATTGGAAACGGAAAATGTGCCCTCAACAAGTGCACAAGCAGCTATTAGCGGGATGACACCAATAGGTACTTTAAGTACATACAGTAAGTCGCCAACAGTGACGCCCTCGGCAAGTAGTTGTGGGTTGTTGATAGGCACACTAACACCACAACAGTATCGTAGTCAAATGTGTCCGGTGTGTGCTACAGTGCAGCTAGGTGATAAATTTTATAGTCTATCGTGTGCTCATTCATTTTGTAAAGACTGTTGGTCCATGTACTTCGAAACACAAATCTTTCAGGTGAGTTCACCTGATTTACTACAACTCTTCTGCATTGGTTACCACATAATTTGTCTCGCTTTTTACAGGGAATTTCTACTCAAATTGGTTGTATGGCTCAAATGTGTAATGTTCGTGTGCCCGAGGATTTAGTCTTGACTTTGGTAACACGTGCTGTAATGCGCGAAAAATACCAACAGTTCGCTTTCAAAGACTATGTGAAATCACATCCTGAATTACGCTTTTGCCCCGGTCCTAATTGTCAAATTATAGTGCGTTCACGCGAAATAGCACCCAAACGTGTTGTCTGTACTTCCTGCACTACAAGTTTTTGCTTTAAATGCGGCATGGACTATCATGCTCCCACAGATTGTCAAATTATCAGGAAATGGTTGACCAAATGTGCCGATGATAGTGAAACGGCCAACTACATAAGCGCCAATACCAAAGACTGTCCCAAATGTCACATCTGTATTGAGAAGAACGGTGGCTGCAATCATATGCAATGTTTCAATTGCAAATATGATTTCTGTTGGATGTGCTTGGGCGATTGGAAAACTCACGGTTCCGAGTACTATGAGTGTTCGCGCTACAAAGACAATCCCAATATTGCCAATGAATCGGTGCATGTACAGGCTAGAGAGGCTCTGAAAAAATATTTGCATTACTATGAGCGTTGGGAGAATCATTCAAAGTCTTTACAATTGGAACAGCAAACTTTGGATCGTTTGCGTACACGCATTAATGATAAAGTTATGAAGGGTCGTGGCACCTGGATCGACTGGCAATACCTCTTCAATGCAGCTTCACTATTGGCCAAATGTCGCTATACTCTACAGTATACTTATCCGTATGCATACTTTATGGAAAGTGGTTCACGTAAAGATCTCTTCGAATATCAGCAGGTAAGTGATATACTATAAGGTTTAGTGAATAGTAATCCACTATTTAGGCCTGAAATAAGGCTACAAAGAGGACAAAGGTATATTAACGTGTTGTTTGACCTTCGACATACTATCAGCAGTTTCTGGAGAAACGAATTTCTTTCTTCCTCAAGAATTAATCGAAGAAATAATTGTTTATGCTGCCCAGTAAAATCTGATTCCCTTAACAGTACAGTAAAAACACTCTCTTCTGTTAATTCACTTTGGTAGGATGATAACTCACGCGATGAACTTGTCTATAAGCAATTACGCAGAGTTGGAAAGAAATGAAGGCATTAGTATAAAACATAGACGTTAAAGGTATTTGTGGAGATCTTACGCTTCTTTTCGCATCAATTGGATCTTATAATTATTATTGTTAAGATGCTTCTTATTATTGATTTTGATAGTTCCCGGAGATTTCTTAAGACCTCTTTTGGGCGTTTCTCAATCTCTTGTCTCTCAAATCTTAGATTCGTTGTTTCTTTTATTTTATTTAAGGCACAACTAGAGGCTGAAATTGAAAATTTATCTTGGAAAATAGAACGTGCTGAAACCACTGACCTGGGAGATTTGGAAAATCAAATGGATATTGCTGAAAAACGGCGCACTACTTTGCTCAAAGACTTTTTCCCTGTCGAGGGATAAATTATTCTAATTATTAACAATTTAACATATTAATTAATTAATTAATTAAATATTAAAAATAATAATAATAAGTACTAGAAGAGTATTTAGTAAAAAAGAAAATTAAAGTAAACAAACAAACATTATTTTAAAGAAACTAAATTTTATTTAGTATTTGCCAATTGCTGCTATTAAAACTAAATACATAATATTATTACAACTAAAGTAGTTAAATATTAAAACTAAAATACAAAGGAAAGAAGAAAAACAAATCATACTAATTAATAAAATTTTTTGCAATATACAATTTAAAATCTAAACAAATTCAAACAATAAATAAATAAATAATCATAATATTAATTCAAATAATAATTATAAAGAAACTAAACTCATGCATATAAAACTTTTATAACAACAACAACGCTCTCTCTCTCTCTATCCCTTTCTATATACATACATATAGATATAGTTATAGTGATATAAACCAACCATATATTCCCTTAAAAAATGAAATGAAAAAAGAAAAAATTTTGCAATATAAACACAATGTGCTTATAAATGTTTTATTTTTTTAATTTAATTTAATATTCATATAGGCAAACAAAATATAAAAAGAAAAGAAATATAATTTTATAATTTTAAGTTTTATTTATACTATAATTATAATTACAATATGTATTAACAAATTGTAGTTAAGTTTTTAACAAAATAATCTAACAATACTTGAAGATTTTTAAGTATGTTTTAAATGTACGAACAAAGAAAAAGATAATCTTTTAAGAAAAAAAGTTCAGCAACAAATACAAAACTTATTTACACGAAACTCATTCAACTTTTTCTCACTTATAACTTTCTATTTAAATCGCTTTTTGAAGAGCAATTTTTTAAAAAAACTATGGTGAAAATTATTTAAAAAATAATAAAACTAATTATAATTGAATAAAAAATAATTTAATAATTATTTTAAAAACAAAAACTAAATACAATTTAAATTTTCTTTTACCAATATTTTTTGAAAATGATTTTAATTCGAAACTTTTTAAAATATAAATTTAAAAATCTTTATAAACATTTTATTTAAAAAATAATAAAATGGAATACATTTTCCATAAATTCAGTAAAAAAAAAACGTTATTCGAAAATTTTTTTAAAATTTCAACTAAAGTTTCAGTATTTTTTTATAACTCTAAATTAATTTCAAAATTTTATTTGAAAAATAAAATGTAAAAGCATTAACTTTTTAACTTTACATTTTTTTTTATAATTTATATTTCTATTCCAATTTTATATTTTTTTATAAAAACATTAACTTTTTTTAAATTTACATTTTTTAAATTTATATTTCTTTTTTTTTCCAATTTTTTAAATTTTTTTTTTATAAAAACATTAACTTTTTAACTTTACACATTTTTAAATTTATATATATTTCTTTTCCAATTTTATACATTTTTTTAAAATTTTTTTATGAAAACATTAACTTTTTTAACTTTATATTTTTTTTTTAATTTTTATATCTTTCTTTTCCAATTTTATATATTTTTTAAATTTTTTTTTTATTATAAAAACATTAACTTTTTTAACTTTATATTTTTTTTTTTATTTTTATATCTTTCTTTTCCTATTTTATATATTTTTTACATTTTTTTTATAAAAACTTTTTTAACTTTACATTTTTTTTTTTTAATTTATATTTCTTTCTTTTCCAATTTAATATTTTTTTTTTATTTTTCAAAAATTTACAACTTCATTTAAATTTCAACCAAAAATTCAATATTTTTTATACCAATGTTTTCTAAACATCCATAAACATTTTAAACAAAATGTTGTTCCTAAAACTTAAAAATAATTTCAAATTAAATTAAGAAATAGCCATATTCCTTGAAAAAAAAATAATTATCAAAAACTTTGAAATTAAAAAATTAACAATTTCGATATTATAAAATATATTTATAATAAAAATGGTATGTGTATAAAAATTCCAATTTTTTTTTAATTATGAGATTAACTTTTTTTTTATTAAAAATTTTTTTTTTCAAATTTTATATTTTTTTAATATTTTCCAAAAATTTAAGTATAATAAAATCACAAACCTTATTCAAATTTTAAATAAAATTTTATATATTTTTATAAATGTTTTCTAACCAATTCAGTACAATACCAAAAAAAAATACAGTTAATAGAAAAAGTTACAAACATTTTTTAAAAGTACTTACAAATCCGTAATTAAAAATTCTTTCGCATAATATCTCTCTTTTAAGAATTTTTTACAAAAAGTAGAAATAATAACTGATTAAAATTCATAACATTGGTAATATAACTAATAAAAAAAATTTATTTTGAAAACAAACCCAATTTAGGTAAACATTTAGAACAATTTTCTTACAATTCATTTAAAAACATATTTTTTTTTTATTACTTTAAATTTTTTTAAATTTAAAATTCTTAGTTTTCAAATTTTATATATTTTCAATTTTTTTTTACACTTTTATATATACATTTTTTATAACAATTGTCTTACAATTCATTTAAAAACATTCATTTTTTTTAACTTTTTAAATTAAAATTTTTTTTTTTCAAATTTTATATTTTTTATACTTTTTTTTAAAAATTTAAGATAAACTTTTATAACAATTTACTAACAATTCATTTTCATTTATATTTCATTTAATCTTACTTACTTAAATGGGCATTACAACCCTTCAGTCAGGATTACATTATGAGAAACTGGGTTCTCAGAATCATTTTCAAAAAAAAATGGTAAAAAAAATTTAATTGTAAAAACAAAAAATTTTAAATTAATTTATAAACGTTTGCTAAAAATAGTACGAAAAAAATTGTTTAATCTCTATTAAGAAAAGTTAAAAAAGTTAATTAAAAATTACAAAGTTTCGACATTTGTTTAGAAACAATTTCGAAAATACCAGAAAAATTCGAAATTAAAAGGAATTGTATTTAAAACATTTAACTATAATTCAATATAAGTTTAAAACATTTTTCCTAAAAATTCGGCATAAAAAATCGTTAAACTATCTTAGTAAACGTTTTACAAATATTAAAAAAAATCATTGTTTATCACCTCTATTGATCTCATATGATATTTATTATGTTTTATAAAAAAAATGTTTAAGTATTTAAAAAAAATATGCTTAAAAATTTGGCAGCTTCAAGTTAAATAATGTAATAAAAAAATTCTTGCTGAGCTTTTTTTCTTTTCTAATTCTTTATAAATGGTGTGTATTAATATTTTTTACAAAAATAGAATAAAAAGAATCGTATAAATAATTAAATATTAACACTTATTTAGTAACAAATTTGTAAACAAAAAAATCAAGAACAAAAAGAAAAACAACATTAATTTTTAATGCTATTAAATTATAATAAATTATTGTCAGTTTATTAAAATTTTATTACATTTACATGTACATTAATTAGGGTTTCTTATATTTGAATATCTCAGTTTTCTCTTTATTAACAAAATTTTTATTATTTTGTTTTAATTTTTATCGTTAACATTTTTGATAATGCTTTAAAGCGATATTACTTGGTCTGAAAATGAAAATTGTTAAAAAAACTCACTGAAATAATTTTATTACAAAATTAAATTCAAACATAAAATATAAAAAGTAAAAACAAAATGTTTTTTTTTAATAAACCAAATAAAAAAGTACTAAAAAGCAGATCCAGTAATTCCATTGCCTTGTTAAAATTATTTTAAAATTGTTTTATTTTTTAATAAATTTTTGTTTTTTTCTTTTTTATTCAACAATTTTACAAAAAAAAAAAAATAAAAAAAACAAAGTTCAACTTGTTCTGTTCCTTATTTTTAAAATTTTATAAAATAATTGGCTTTTATAATAAATTTCTTTTTTATTTACGATTTATAAAAAAAAATTAAAAAATAAAAAAATATTTATGAATTAAAAAAGAAAGAATATTCTCCTTATTCTGTATAATTGGAATAGCTTCCCATGTGAAATAAATCGGAACAACCTCGATTATGTATATGTATTGGCTGAATACAAAATAGGTTGCAATATTTTGTTTATTTTTTAAGCATTCATAAAATAAATGTGATTAAATAAATTAAAAATAAAACAAAACAAACAAAAATAAATAAAATAAAATTATAACTTTTTAAAATTCACATCGAAACTTTTGTTATAAATTAAGAAGCAACATATGTTTGGCCATAGGCCATTTGTCATCCTTGTAACTAGTTCCCTGAGGACAACATCAACTAATAAGACATCACACTACTTACTAGACTAAGAAGACCACTTTGCGCCACGTTAAATGGACATTCTATTGAACTTCTAGGGCTAGCAAGCAACTCTTGCAGCAATCATGTTGAACTCAGTAATCTGCTGGCTTAAGCAGCTCCACGGACATGCAACAATCATGGATCATTGTTCCTCAGTACCGATTCATTATATAGTCCCCTATAACTATCTGCACGTGTATTTAAAGACCGTTATCCTATCCTAAGAAGAGACTCATGGAACGCGAACTGAGCTGGATAGGAAAAATGTAATGTATTGTGCATATTAGCAGTATTTTCCATGCCAAAGTCATGGCCATCCTCTTAGCAATTAAAAGGCTGTCCAGTAGCAGATTATTCCCTGAGGAATACTCACCACATCAGGGCTGACATTTAGTCCTTTTCATACATCACATCGACATCTAAGTATTTCTATTAATGTTGCCTATTTCTCCACTATTTGGGACATATCTAGCAACTGTGTTACGGTCATACTGATCAGAACAAATACTTGGCAATGATTTGGCTGGAAATTAGTGATAAATTTCACTCCTTTGTTAACACTTCCTGTGCAGCAAATTAAAGGACCTGTTCAACTGCTAGGTTAAAGCTGAAACTAAAACCAGAGAGGAAGATACAGCTCTATGGACTCTGTCCTTATGAAACATTGCCGAAAGGGAGACATGCCAGTTAGCTAGGGGGCACCTGATTTCTGTTAGAGTTGCGATTCAAAGAAGGAAGACGAGAACTTCTGCCATTTAAGGTGTTACTGCCCAATACTCGGGCGAATATTGGAAACCACATATTCTCTGTATGAAAGGCAAGAAACATTTCCCGGTATCTAAATGAGTCTGGGTGCCTTAGGATATAAAACATTTCCTTATGATACACATCAGTACCACTTTAATTGAGTGAAATATGGTATCACATAAACTGGCGTAGATATGTGTGCTGGGGCCACCTACCCCAACTTATATTATTTCGAAACGTTTTATTTAAATCTTAGGAAGTAAACAGATTAGTAGCCGTCTGATAAGGGGAAGACAGTTCCTGCGTAGAGACTCGACCGTCCTTAGCCGACGCCATTGTCTTTATTGGTAGTTGGATTATGCACGTCTTAGCAGAGACATCGTGTATCTATCCAGATGATATCCCACAATCTGACGCAATGAATATGAGGTATACGCAATCGTATAAGATTACGGCTAAAGTGATATTTATCAAAGCGGTGTCTTCCATTACTAATTGAATTTCGTATTTAGGGATTACGAGGACAACCTAACCAATCATCTAAAGCTTTCATTTTTTCTCATTACCCCTCTTAAGAGCATATAACTTCCATAACTAATTTCAATACAACAGTAAATGAAGCATTAAAATTCATAGCACACAAGGCCATAATGATGACTAAGCTTATTTTGAATAAAGACAAGTAATTAAACAACAGCCAAGAAGCTGATCACACAATGAAGTAATGCCATAAGGCTATTACGCAGAGGGTAGTGTCGACTTTGAGGTGATTTCAGCCGATGTACTAATTAAAGATCTTGAAAAGGTTTGTACCGAAAAACCTTCTGCAGAATTTGTAACGATATAGAGGAAAATAACGCTCATCTTTCCTTTCTTGCATCGTTTTCTGCTTAAAACCCATTTTGATAGTCTGCATAAGCTAATGAATATTGAAAATAAGATTTGTTTTCATATTTGTTTTAATATTTTATATTTTATTCTTAAATTACTTATGTAATGAACATAATTTCTATTATTATATTTATTCAATAATTATTCTTTATATATGTATATATTTCCTTTTATTATTATTATTATTATTTTTATGTATAAGAATTCTTTTTTAATTATTTTATAATTTAAAAATTATTTGAACTAAAACAAAAAAGTGAAATAATTATTATTATTTAGACGACGACAATGAATATTTTCGTTTTTTTTTTCTTTTTGTTTCTTTGTCACATTTTCAATTGACGTCACACTTTGGCTTGGCTCCCAAACCTAATTCCATATGTAATATACATACTTACACGTATGTAGTATATAGCAAATGTTTTGTTGTGTATGTAAATAATTATATGTATAGCACGTGTATATATATATTTACCATTTGAATAAGGATCAATTAAATCAAATCTTTGTATTTTAATGGTGTTTGTTTTGTTGTTATTCTTTCTTTTGTTTTCATTCGTTTGTTACAAACTTTTTATCGACTGGTTTCAATGATTATTTCATGGGTATCCAATTGTGAGACACTAAACTTTAAGGGTGCATAACTGCCAAAATGACCGCCGGTTACAGGATTGCCCTCATGCGTTATAACATGCTCTTCGGCATGATCGTCAACTTCTTCGACTACAACTTCGTGTAGTTGCTGTTCGGGATTGTATTTTTGCTCTAACGATTGGGCATTATCGTTGCATTCACTTTCGTGCATTTCAAAGTCGGTGAAATTATTGAAAACCGAACGACAAACAGCACATTCAAAGCCACTTTCATAGAGAAATTGTAAAAGTTTATGAAAGAATATAAAAAAAATAAAGATACACGTTAGTTTGGTTATAGTACACTTAAATCAATTTGTATATTAAAACTAAAATCTGTAAAGCGTAAACTAATATACACACAACTCTAAATGGATTGCCCTCAGTTGAAAAAACAATGTAACTTTCCTTGCGTGAAAGCATTGTATACAGCAAAATATCCTATACATCTTATCAATGGTCTCCGGTAATGTTTCCCAATACTTTTAACTCGTTAAGAAGATCTTCACGGGAAGACCAAAAGCGGTCCATTGTGGCTACCTTTAATACCAGAAAATAAATAGGAAAAGAAGCAGTCATAACGATATGGATGTTATCTAAAGGAACAAAGAGAAGAAAGAAAAATAAAGATACAGGAAGGAAGGTAGACAGAAAAGGAAACAGGGTGATTTCGCCACTCATCTGATATAGGAAATCCTAGCAAAGCCTAATTCACTGAAGAAACCGCGGCTAAGGTGAGTCTACGACTCTATGCCAAGGTGAGTAGCAAAGGATATACTCAACAGATTCCAGCTCCACCTTGTTTGCAGGTATAAGGTCTGTTATTAATAGTTTTCTAATTTTAAATTAAAATAAAATAAAGTATATGTACATTTGAAAGACTTACGGAGGACATTATGTGTGGAATATAAAATCATTCATATGTCCCCCATAACTTCTCTGGGTGGAGCACATCCGAAACATCCTATTTTTCATCAATCTGGCGCATAAATCAGGTTGATTTTGACCAATGGCATTGATTATATTAGCATACACCCTTAAAGAAATCCCATAAGAAAAAGTCTATCGAGATCAAATCACATGACATCGGTGGTCAGTTCACATCACTTCCACAAGAGATGACCATGACCTAAAATCACTCGTGCAGAATATTCAATGTAACATGAGCTATGTAATACGTAGTCCAGATCACCCAAAACAGACCAAAAAGAGTTGGTAATCAGCATCATATGTATTGTGCTCACCTATTGACAGTGATTGTCTGGCCGATGTCGTCCTTAAAGAAATATGGACCGAAGACGGAGGGAGGAAAGTAGAACATAACCGAATAAATTGTATGCTTTAAACCCTGACAATAAGTTTTAATTCGCAGAAATAAACAAATATCGAGAACATTCGTCAAATAGTAAGTTAACATCATTCCTTTTCGCATATACTCGAAAAATACGTCATTTCTACCTAATTTTGCAAACCATGCCCCTTTTCGTACTACAATATACCTATGTAAGTAATTGCAATTTGTAATATAAACTTACACCGGTTGTTCATCGGCCATTTCTAGACTTTGTTTAGCAATAGCCTGAGCCTCCGCAACAATTGCCTTCATATCCATTTCTATGCCATCCTTCGCATGGGATTGCAAGTGTTTCTTAAAATTGCCCAGCTGTATGAATGACTTTTGACAGATTTTACACGTGTAGGGCTTAGTATTTAAATGACCCATTATATGTTTTTTAAGGTTAACACGCTGGGAGAAATAGCGGCCACAACGTTTACAACGGAACGGTTTCTCTCCTGTGTGCGTCAGTTGATGGCGCTGCATATTGGACTGTTGGGTAAACGATTTGGTACAGAAGGTACACTGATACGGTCGCTCGCCATTATGTACCGAATAGTGTCGATTTAAATTAACCGATTGGGCAAAAGCCTTGCCACAGATGCGACACACAAACGGCCGTACATCATTATGGACTTTTATATGTCTTTCCAGATTGCCACTATTACAGAAATATTTCGAACATATTTTACATTCATAAGAGGACTTGGTCTGCGAGTGGACTTCTTTTTTGTGCAAAAGTTGATCACGTTTGCAGGGGAATATCTGTGTTAAAAAGGAAAATATTTATTAATTTGATATACATGTCAACAAATTAAACATTTATATTGTACCTTATTACATCTTTTGCAGGTGTACATGGCCACCACACTGTTCAGTGGCATAGTTTCATCGTACTCCTCTCTCGAGGCCATGGTTTACTGACATAAAAGAATGTAATTTACTCTATAATTTCCGTGTATATGCCAATGAATAACATTTGAATTTGATTTTGGCTTGTTTCCAAACTGTATTCCTGGCTGGTTTATAAAGGTTTTTATTCCAAATAAGACGGCGGCTTTCGTCCCTTAAGAAAAATATGGGAAGCAGTCGTAAAAAAACGCAGGGTAGGAAGTCATATGGTTGTCAACAAATATGGTATTTGTTTAGAATTGCCGTATTGTTTACAACTTGAATTGAGTGCTGCCAAATATGGGATTGAAAAAACGCCATTTTTGTTATATTTGCTGAACAATTTTTTTTATGCGAATAATAATTTTGGCCAAGGACAAATAAAGCTTATGGACTGATTTCCGAAAGCTCGTTAAATTTGTTAATTTATGGTTTAACAATTCACAGCAATATTTCATCAGGTTAGGTTTAAAAGATATCCGCAAATATTCAATAGGTGAACTAGAAATATTCCTGATTTCTGTAGATTATGGCAAGGAGCAGTAGAAACAATTGATCATATCTATTGTCACCGGTGCTTTTAAGGTAATTTCGGAATTATATTTTTGTCAAATTATGCCTTATTTAAATTTGCATTTATGGATAAATACAATATTCGCTTATCTAATACAAAATTATAATATATTTGACTCTGAAATCTGCTTACTTTTTCGTTGGTTGTAAAAGCTAAATATGGCATCCTTGTTTAACGTGTACTGGAGATATCATTTCTGTGTGAATACACCAGCTGATTGAAAGAAAAATAAAAGAAATAAACAATTGGAATTGAAAGCGTTTCCAAATAATTTTTCAGAAAGATTACAGAAATTTCAATTTAGAAATAATGGCTAAAGACGAAAAGTCTGGCTCCAAAAAATCTCGACGTGATAGAGGACGTGACAAACATGCAAAGCCGCCTACTAAGGTAAGTAATTCTCGCAAATGGCAATTTTATGTATGTCACTAATGACTGGTGGCTTTCACTCCTTATACAGGTGGTCATACGTCACTTGCCGCCAACCATGACCGAAGAGGAGTTCCTGAAACAAATCGATCCATTGCCGGAACATGATTTTTATTATTTTGCAGAGGCCGATTGGTCATTAGGCTTTGATGCCACACGCCGTGCTTATATTACGTTCAAAAACTACGATGATGTATTTCTCTTTCGTGATCGTTTCGATGGTTACGTCTTTGTAGATAACAAGGGTAACGAGTATGCTGCCATTGTTGAATTTGCTCCTTTTCAAGGATTCCTTAAGAATAAATCACGTGGCAGTGATAATAAAGTCAATACCATAGAGCAGGAGTCCCACTATCAGCAGTTCCTAAAGAAATTGGAAGAAGAACGAGAGGCGGCAGCCAAAGGTGGCGAAGTTAAATTGGAGTTTTCATTAGATTCGAAAAAAGAAGAGATAACCTCCACACCTTTGCTACAGTATTTGGCTAGCAAGAAAGAGAAACGACGCGAGGATGCCAAAAAACGCACAGCCGAAAAGAAACGACGCCGCGAAGAAGAGAAGGAAAAGCAAAAGCAGAATCAAAACCAACAGCCCGTAAAGGTTTTGATTGCTGAAAGTAACAGCAATAAGACGGAAACCAAAACTGATGCAAAAAATAACACTAAAGAAGAGCCGAAAAATGCACGCGCCAGACGTAGAGAAGAACGTAATCGTTTGCGTCATGAGGCCTATCTACAAAAGAAACGGGCCTCTGAAGAGCAAAGGAGAAATGGTGGTCTACCTTCTGCCACAGAAAAGGATTCTAGCGGTAGTGCTCAAAACAAAAGAGAAGAGGACGCCAAAAAGGAAAAATCCTCTTCAGAAAAAGGTACAAAGTCGTCAACGTCCTCTAATGCGGAAACCAATAAATCTGTGGAGATTTTAAAGAACTCTAAAGCCGATGAGCTTTTCGAATCTGTACGTAATTTTATTTTTGCAGCGGCAACTAACTTAACCGATGGCAAAACCGAAGATGACAGTAAATCTCAAAACGAAAGCAATGCTAAGGAGGAAGTCAAGAAAATCCAAGAGAAATTGTCGAAAATAGATATTAATAAAGAGAAGGATAGCCAGGAATCAGAAGAGGATTGTAAATCATTTAAAGACACTAAAAAACAAGGAGAACGTGAAAAATTAACACAAAAGCAAATTGATCAGAAGAGAGAGGAGAGGCGTATAAGAAATAAGGTAAACTAAAGATGAATTGATAAACCTTTTACCTGTTAGGTTTCAGCGTTTCTTTACCTTTAGGATCGCCCTTCTATTGCCATTTACCAACCTAAGGCCCGTTTGCGATTGTCCGAAGAAAGTGATTCCAATACCACTTCTAAAGACATTGTACGCAGTCAATCTACTTCGGATTGTGAGGCCGCTATGAAAGATGATCAGCAGCCTCGACACAAAAAGGTGCAACGTTATTCTGAACGTTCTAAAAATCGTAAGGCAAGAAGAGTAACCACCAACACGGAACCATTACCAACAGAAAACTCTGGCGAATCATCCAACAACGTTAAACTACTGTCTTGTACCAGCAACGAATGAAAAAATTGTGAAAAAATATGCGATTTATAGAAATACAAAAAATAATTCATACATAAAAAGTTTTATTTCTGGATATTATTTCGAGGTCATATTTATTCCCGATTTTTGGGTTCTTATTCCGGATAGGTCCTTATACAAGAGTGGGAAACTTTTAGCGCGGGTTGGAATCAAACTGTTTAATTAGTGTCGATGACATGCATTTTTTCGTCGATGACTTGCAATTTTTGGTCGATGACTGGCATTTTTTCGTCGATGGCTGGCATTTCGTGTTCAAGTAATTTTCGTTAACAGTATAGAAATCCTTTCTTTTCATTACTGAGGCGACTATTGGACCTAATCCTTCAACCTCCTTCCATTAGGGAGTGTATTCGGGCGAAGGAGCAAATACGTTGGGGCCATCGTTAAAAGGTAGTAGAACTGGCTTACTGGTGAGACTGGCAACAGGGTTCTTAAAGTACATTATGATGTCACTGACATTGATCTGTTATAGATCTCATCCCGATTTCTAGAGAGAATCTTCTCCGCAGTTTTCTGACTTGGTATCTTGGTGGAACTCATATTCAGGCTGTGCTGTTGCTTACTACTGTCATGAGCTTCTTCCTAGTGATACAATGACCGTTTTAGCGGTATTAGTCACAGATCTTTTGGGTACATATCCGTAGGTCAATTAGAGCCATCTCCCCTAACTCTACTTCCATAGCTGATTCTTATCTCGCTCGTTCATCTTCAACTTCGTTGCCAGTACCATCCTAATGTCCAGTTACCTAGCATAGTTTAACTGGATATTCCGACATAAAACAGACTAGGTGGGACCTAATAATGCGCACAGTCTTCAGCGTAAACTATTCATATAAATTGTTACTCTTGAGCTATTCGGTATATATTTCCTGACAGTCTTTGGAGTTCTCCATGAAGATATCCCAGTTCAAACCTACTCTGCACAATGCTTTTTTTTTTTTGATTTTTCTGTCTTAAAGCTTTAAAACGGTTAAAAATCTTAAGTACTTACGCTAAAACTTACCATCCACACGTCTCTTATATAAAGATTCTATGTTTTTATGCTTATTTTCTCTCTTATAATTTTATTCTTATCCTTTATTATCCTTTAAAAAGCTTTAACAATATGGATAAAAGGTTTGGATTGGATAAAGTGGATTCTATGCAAAACACCTGTTGCTGCTACTGGTGGTTTTCTCTTCCTGTTATAAGCTGCATTACATTCGTTAAGCTTTGTGGCCAAAACATCTGTTGAAAGCTTTTAACAAACAAGTGGATTTGTTTACTTGGCCTGCTTTCCTTTTCCCTTATTTTTTTTTTTTTTTGTTCACTTTCATGTTGTTCAGGATGTTGTTTACTATTGCAATCATTTTTTCCATTCAAGAATTTAGTCTTTTACGGGATATTGTGGTGTGCGGTTGATGGAAATAAATTAAAAAAAAAATTATATTTATTATAAGATTAGAATCATAAATAAAAATTTAAAAAATTAAATTAAAAAATTTTAAATAAAATATTGAATTAAAAATAAAAAGAAAAAAATTTTAAAAGTGTTAAAAAGTTTTAAATTAATATTTAATTAAATGGCTTACAATTTGAAAAATATATTAAATTATGATAAGTTTTAACTAATAATGAAGGTGAATGTTTTCTTAACAAAATTTTAAAATTAATTATAAAAGATTACCAAATTTTTTAAAGTGAAAATGTGAGGAATTGAATTCTGGTATAAAAAACAAAATAAATGTAAGATTAAAAAAAAGTGAATATAAAATCCAATATACTCGTACATATATAAAAAAATTATCAAAATTAAAAAAAAATAATATTTTTTATTTAATTTTTTATTTTATTTCCATTTTTTACTTAAAAAAATTTATGTTTTATTCAGTTGTTTTTAATTTTTTTTCGTACTGGTAATAATTAATTTTTTTTTTTAATTATTTTTTAATTATTTTTTATTTATTTTTTATTCATTTGATAACATGAATATGAATAAAGCAATACATTGGATATTTTGTGCAGGCGTTTAATAAAAAAAAATAATAATAGAGTGTATAAGTGTTTATAATGTCTGCCTCTTTGACCTGGGATTGCAAGCGACCTCTATATTTCGTATGGATGAATCAATTTGGGATACCTTATTTATTTTATTTAGTGTGTACCGCCTATATCTTACAAACAAGTGCCTGATATATAAACCGGGGTTTTCTATAGATATCACCAAAAATATGACCGAATTTTTGACTATAAACTGAGATGTTCCGACTAAAAGCCAAGATTCTGTAGTCTAAGTTAGTGTGGGGGCTATGTCTACAATTACCAACATAAAATCGGGTCTGTTGTAAACTTTTAAACATTTGTGGATTATTTCAAACAATTACAATAACAACACTGAGAATTGGTCATCATAAAAAAAACTAATTAAACACCAACACGTGTACAATTCTTTAGAATTTACCTTAATCCTGTATATACCTTATACCTATATATACATACACACATACTGTGAGCGTCAAAATAAAGTAAACACCTTAAAATCTTGTAAAAACAGTTTTATTATATTTTCTTTGATGACAAAGTTTTGGAAAAAATTTTACATAATTCATAAATAATTTAAGAAAAATAAAATTCATTAACAAGATATTGAAAAACTAAGGAACTTAACAAATTAATTCACTTTTAGCGGAAATGTACCATATTTTTCGCATCAAAATAAAGTAAACAGATATATTAAAATTCTCTAAAAAATTGTATTTAATATTTTGTTTGTAATCCTTATGACTTAATCACAGCTGATAATCGTCTAAGCATTGAATCCACAAGTTTTTTCGTAAAATCAGGTGGAATTGTATTCCATTCGTCCTGTAAAACTGCCTTCAGGTGATCCTTGCTAGAAATATTTGTATCTCTAATTTTGTTGTTGAGATACTCCCACAGGTGCTCGATGGGATTAAGGTCTGGGGATTGTGGTGGATGATCCAGAGTTTTTGGACAATGATAAAGCAACCATTCTTTCACAATTTTGGAGGAATGCTAAGGATCATTGTCCTGTTGAAACATCCAGTTTTGTAATAGTTACAATTTCTCTATACTAGGGCTACATTTTGCTTCAAAAAATCTAGAAAAATCTTCCTTTTTCATTGTAGTTTCTATAAATACCAGATTCTCAACCCCTGATGCCGCCATAGATCCCCAGACCATTACTGATCTTCCGCCGTGCTTAACCGTCTTTGTAACATGTTCATTGCTGAAGGCTTCGTTTTTATTTAGCCATATTTTAGGTGGTTTTTTTTATACCAAATGTCTCAAAATTGCTTTCATCAGTGAAAAGAATATTATTCCAAAAAGTTTGAGGCTGTTTTAATATTTTTTGGCGAAATTTAAAAGTTTGACTTGGTTAACTTTTGATATGAAGGGCTTTTTACGTGGTACTCTGCCATGTAATCCATTTAGCTGTAAAGATCTTCTGACAGTACTTGTACTCACTGGCTTTCCAGAGGTTTTTGCAATATTTTCAGCCTTTTTTACAGCACTAGAAGCTGGATTTGCCTTTACTTTCCTTGCTATAGCTCTTATTTCGGTTTCTGTTAAACGCTTTGGCCTTCTTGCACCGGGTAAATTTTCAAGAGTATTGTATTTGGCATACTTGTCTATGATTCCTTTTATTGTACACTGGTGCCTTCACGCAGGGATTTTCCTTTTCTATGTAAATCTAATATGATTACACGTGTCTCAACTGAAGTTTGTCTTCCCATAGTAAGTTTTTCGCTATTTTACCTCTTTCAAAAATAAACTTGAAACTTGCAACTACTTTAAAGGGCACTTTACCGTATTATACTTTCAAAAAATTTAAAAAATTGCCACTACTACTTTTGCAATGAACGGATTTTTCCATTGGATGATGCCACTGTTGACTTTATTTTGATGCGAAAAATATGGTACATTTCCATTAAAAGTGAATTCATTTTTTAAATTCTTTAGTTTTTCAGTTTTTTGTTAATGAAATCTATTTTGCACTACTTATTAATGAATTATGTAACATATTTTTTTAAACTGTATCATTAAAGCATATTTAATAAAACCTTTTTTACAAGATTACGTGGTGTTTACTTTATTTTGACGCTCACAGTATATACATAATTGGTCATTACAACTTTTCAATCAGGATTACAACCTAGCTTCTCACAAAACTTATGTTTTGTGTGTTATTTTTATATATGAATAGCGGCAGTTTGAAGTCGATTCCGAACGACAGATTTTTGATCATGTCAATTTTATGTATTCTCCATAGTTTTTGCCAGAAATCTGTTGAGATGAAGTCAACGAAGAGATATTTTTTTATATTTGGTTTCGATCGAGATGTCTGACCTGGGGTTTGAACACACTACCTACTAGACTACGGAGACTTTGAGAGATAGCCGACATTGTTGGATGAAGTGCAGCCATTCTCTAGATAATTAATGGCAGAATTATATATCCTTTCAATATACTCCGATGCACAGCGGCAGTCGCCGTAGTCTAATAGTCTAGTAGGTAGTGTGTTCGCTTATTAGACGTAAAGCACGGGTTCGAGCCCCAGGCCAGACAACAAAACGAAATATGAAAAAAAAAATATTTCTTCGGCGACTTCCTCTCAGCAGATTTCTGACAAAAACTCTGAGAGTAAATAAACCTGTCATGTAAAAGTTTCTCAAACATTTGTCGTTCGGAGTCGACGTAAAACTGTAGGTCCCGCCACTCAAGTATAAAAGGCACACAACATGTGTGGTGTGAGAAGCTAGGCTGTAATTCTGACTGAAGGGTTGTAATGCCCAATTATGTATGTATGTATGTATGCACAGCGGCAGTACTTACATATATAGCCATTGTTATAGTCTGAATATAGCCTGTGAACGAATCTTATACTGTCAGTGCATACTTCGATGACTTAATAAACCATTATTATAGTAGGAGTCATTCGTTATTTTCATTATAAAACCCAGATTAAAAACGGGTTTAGATATTGTGTGGTGCTCTTTTGGTGCTCAGTCTCATTGTGGTAGCAAGTTAAGGATAGTTAGATTGCCTTTAATGATTTAATAATGGCCAGAGCTGTGGATCTAAGGAAGAGGATAGAAGTATCTTTCACATCATATGTCAGTGCTACGCTGATTTTCTTTATTTTCTTTCATCATTCACTGGACTCCACAAAATAAATATTGTTGCAAAAGCAAGATTTTGGCTTCGGAATGGTTTTCTATAGGCGGTTTAGATATTGATTTGTAGTATTACAGTAGGCCTTGCCTCTGAGGAATTTTACGATTCAAGTGTGGTCCGCTACATAAATTATTTACATATTGCAATTGTTTTTATATATGCTATAAAAAGCTAGTGTAACATTTTTATTCCCTTGATTGAAATTTGGTATGCATGATCCTCAAGATATAGTCAACAAATTACCAGAAGACAATAAAATATCTGTGAAGTTGATGTAGCATTACATGCTAAAGAATTTCAAGTCACTATATGAGCGATTGATGTTTTATAGCAACTAAATTTGCAAAAGAAACTTCAAATTATAAGAACCTGTATTACTAAAAAATGTGAAAAAATTTGATTTTTAAAGAATATACAGTTGTCATAGACTATTAAATGCTTGTCTTCATTAACATTATTTAAGTTTGTGACATGTGACGTCACACCACATATTTCGTTATAATTTGCAAATAATTTCATCAATTATTTAATTATTGTTTGTAGAAGGAAGTTTTTAACATTTAAGGCATTCAATAATCCTTGTGATTTGGAGACATAAATTTGGACTCATCATCATTTGCCCTGCTGAGTACGTGATGGATATGCTTCCCCAAAGGACTTTTTATTTCCCCTGCCGATTTTATTTTTTAAACATCAACAGTACATTGCGTTAGTTAATCTATGGCAACGCACTATAAAATAAAAGAAGAAAAAGAAAGAAAGATGTCACTTTAATAAGTGAGTATGTGAGTGGGAATTTGACTGGTGGTACTCACGTAGTAGCCATGTTTTTTTCTTTACTTATTTCTTTTGCTCATTGTGTGTCGCTCAGATATAAAAATTTCAAGTAATTTTTTTGTTACAAAAGTATGCGAAAAATGTTAAATTTCCACTTAAATGACCAGAGAATGAAAATGCCAACAGGAATAAAAAAAGGATTCATTCATTCATTCACTCACTCATAGACACTCACTCCATCAGTCATTTATTTCATTTTCTCTGTGTATGTGTCTCCGTGTGTGTGCTTTATTACCACTCCCAAAGGATTTTAACAGTCATAAAACCCAAAGCCGTAACACTTGTCAGTGTAACAAATTAAAATATTGTGTATATAAAATGGTGACGACAACAGGCGCCACCAGCAGAGGGGCAATGTAAAGCAGAGAGTCCGTCATGTCAGCAAATATTTTTGAAAATAAAATGCCTGAAGTGGTGTACAGCGTCAGCTTCAATATAGTTTGAAAGAATTTAATTTTCGAAAATAAAAACAAAAAACAATTTAGAAGAGATTTAAAAAATATTTTTTGGAAAGCTGTTGTCCGGACAAGTAAGTGTCTTTGATTGAAATTGCTTTGCAATAATTTTTTCGTATTGCTAAACACACATCAATCCAAGCTTTAAGTTTGTAAGAAGGCACAGCTTACTTGGGTCTAAAGTCGCCATAGTCTAGTTGGTAGTGTGTTGACCTAGTAAAGGCGGAACCGTGGTTCAAAGCCTAGCTTAGATATCTCAGACAAAACGAAATAAAAACAAAAAAAATTTTTGTGACGATTGCCTATCAATTGTTTTCTGGAAAAAAAACTCTGGGAGTGAAATAATATTACCATGAAAACTTTCTCAAAAAAACTGTCGTGCGCCACACCCATTAATAAAATTATCACACACAACATGGCTTTTATGAGAAGCTAGGTTGTAATCCTAACTAAAAGAGCTGTAATCAGCAGTTATGTAAGTACTTGAGTCTGAAGAGGACTTGTTGGAATATTAATTAACCATGAAGGTTGGATTCTATCTTAATTACGTTTGGCAAGATACGTTGTGTTAATAAATTTAGGATGATTCAAGCTCATACAACATGACTGTTATGAGAAGCTAGGTTGAGATCCTGACTAAAAGGGTTGTCATGAGCAGTTATGTAAGTACAATATTTTCATATTTCTGAAAAGGGCCCGTTGCAGTATTCATAAACCATGCATGTTGGATTCTTGCTTAATTACGTTTGGCAAGTTGTGTTGGTTGTGTTGGTTGTGTTAATAAATCGAGGGCGGATCAAGAATCCTTTATCTAAAATTCTCAAGTACGGAACAATAACATACCTATGGTCTAATTTTCTTCCTCATCATTACGGCTTCTCAGAAGTAGTTGTAAGATATTCTCAGCCTACGGGCAAGGGCAATCAGAGACACGTTATAACTGCTATGATGTTAGGTAAGGTGGCGGATCTCTCTTGTAGGAAAAGACTTAGGTCGTTATTTATAACCATTGTAACACTACAAGCAAAATTCTATCCGAAAATCCAACATTTCCTAGAAGAAACCAAACCGAGTCTCAAATAAATCTTGCTATTGCAGCAGCCTGTATATTCGAGAGCCTGGTCAGGGATATTAAAAAAGCGAGAGGCCAGAAAACTCCTTCTTTTAATGACAAGAGCAGTGCTCTCAGTGACACATGGTAAAAGACAGTGTCTTCCTGCTCCTTAGACTCACAGATCCTACTGAAGTCCCATTACCGGAATGCCAAATCTTTCGGCATGCCTACTAAGAGGGCAAAGGTCCTTAAGCATCGCCATTGTGCCATGGATTGCCATGCGGTTTAAGAATAGAATACACATGTATCCAGCAGAGTTTAGCAATATTGCACGTATCCTGTTGGCTATTCGAATAAATCAAAGATTTTCAAGAAATCCCCGCCATCCAATCAATATTGCTCCTCCTACAAGCTAATCATGACCCTAGCTTGGTAAACAAAAGGAAAATCAAGAATTCTTCTGTTCCTAACTTTGGAGTCGGTTCGTTTTTCTATAGAAGCTGTTTTATACCCGAATTGGATATGGATTAGTTGTATCACAATGGGTTTAACCTCTGGCCTAAATGAGGCCTTACTCTCTTAAAAGGATTCTAGCCTATCTTGGCATAAAATTTCATAAAATGTTTTCCAAAAAATATTTTCCTGGCGATTGATAGCGAAACGAAAACTTTAAGGATATTTTATAAAAAAAAATTGCTTTATGTAAACAGAGTAATAATATACATATAAATAGCAGTTATACTTCCACAGACAACAAAAAAAACTTTTGAAGACTTTAAATTTCTATTTATTTTAACTTAAAATAAAATACACACCAAGGAAAGGAAAACAAATGTAAGGCAAATAATAGAAATGGTGCCTTGATGGATGAATACATGAGTATACAGTTGTGCTCAGAATAAGAGTTTCAACAGATATGTTTGATTTCTTGTAAATCTCCAATGTAAAACATACATACGATTAGAATTCATTTATTTTCTACATTATAGAATAGATGGAGATCTCTTTCCGTTGCTATAATTTTGAACTCTAGTGTATAAAAAACTGTGTTCATTTTGTGGTTTAATTCACTAGAATATCCTACCACTCCCACTAAAGTTCGTTGGCATTTCATTTTTATAACACAGTTCCTTCCCTCGTTCGTTCGTTTGTTTGGTTTTTTCTATTTGCTTATGGTTGTTGTTGTTTGCTTGGTGGTTCCTGTATGCGTGTAAGTTTTCGTTGTTTACAGTTTGCAAGTGGTCGGTCACGGAGGGTGTACAGACCAAAAATAGCTTCACTATGTTCTTTACGATTACAGTTGACCATAACCACCAGCGAGCGCTTTTGCATTAATTTTTTTTGCCGTTGTTTTTCTCTCTCACTTCCATGTTTGTTCTTTCGCTGAAAAGAACATTTTACAGTTGCTGGTGTTGGTACCAGCTATTGTTCTAGTCGGTTTCGATAGGGTGTTGCAAAAAGAGAGAAAATATTAAGATGAGTTAAAGATGGGAAGATAATTTAGTTTGAGAAGAAGCTTAGCTCATCTTGTTCTCTTTGAATTTCCATTTATTCGACAGACCAGTGCCTGTTCTTTACAGGATAAATAGTTAAAGAGTTTCTCAGAGAGCTTAATATAACGTCACTCCTTAAAGAAAACGAGGCTACGAATAATAAGCCTAAAAGTTAACGCCTAATTCAAGGTAATTTAAACTTAACCACCATCTGATAAAACGCAGAGTGGAACATTATTGACGGGCGTTAAGGAATAATTGGGAGTGCTAACTTTTTAAACCTAACCTCACTTAAGAACCTTTAGCGATCCGTTTTGATACAGAGGACTTAAACATTATGTTGTTTATAGATAACTGATGCAATGAGGATGTCTCCTACAAAGGTATTGGAAACAATACTCTTCATACACTTACAGTGGATTCTATTCACGCTAGAAAGGAATGGATCAATCAGAATCATATATTCTTTTACTAGCAAATAATTGAAATATTGAACGTATGTATGCTCGCTTAAGGACTAGATGTAGAACTATAACACACTTCATAGAGAAATTATGGTTGGTATCCAGAATGGTGGACATACAAGAGGCCTACTTGATGGCTTAGGTGTATGCCTCGATAGGCATAAGATTCTTGGTAGGTCTCCTCGCCTGCTATCTACCTATATTTCGTTTAGGAATATTGAATATAATACGGTTGTCACCTCTCCATCCACATCTACGGTTTTGTTTTTTTCTAGTTTCCTTGTTTCGGTTTCATTAATCCTGTCTCTCCATTTTATCCGTTAATTTATTGATTTACTACAGTAGGTTTTAGAATGATAGGGTTGCCATCTTTTGTGGCCATTGTACTCGGTAAATACTTATTGGGCTGCTGGGTAGGTTTTAACAGTGAGGAAAAATGCTAATTGCATTAGGCGCTTTCCGTTTCGAATCTTTCTATGGCTATTTTTTTACGAACTGCGAGAATTGCAAAGAATTCCTAAACCAAACGTGATTACATTGCTGATTACTTCACTCGATGGTAAGGTACCCAGCCATCTGCAAATAATCCAACGTTACTGAAATAATTATAAATAGCTGCACTCATTCAAGAATCGATCGATCCAACGCAAACAAGGAGGTCCTCTTTGCCGACTTCCGCATATTTCGCGCCTGAGCGTTCTTCTCCATTCGAACCACACGGCCGAGCCAGTGCTGCACAATGTCCATGGATGCTAATTCAGCTTATTGTTGGATCGGATGGGGAAATCATCGCATGGACCGAAGATCTTACATAGGACTTTTCTCTCGAATAATCTTCAGGCTGAAGCATTAGGGTTCAATAATGTCCATGTCTCTGTGCTTGATGTCCAGACTGACATCATTATTTGTGATTACGGCGGAGCCAAGATAAACAACTTCATTGACTATATCGGAAGTATAGTTATCGGCCGTAATCCCTATTTGTTGACAATATATACTTCATATACGCCGTAGTCTAGTAGGTAGTGTGTTCGCTTATTAGATGTAAAGACCGGGTTTGAGCCCCAGGCTCGACTTCCTTTCAGCAGATTTCTGGCAAAAACTCTGACAGTAAATAAACCTGCCATGAAAACGTTTCTCAAAATCCATCGTTCGGAGTCAACGTTAAACTGTAGGTCCCGCCAGTCGAGTATAAAACTAAGGCACACAATATGAGTGGTGTGAGAAGCTAGGCCGTAGTCCTGACTGAAGGGTTGTAATGACCAATTTTGTATGTATGTATGTATGTATGTATGTATGTATGTATACACTTCATTTTGCCCTCATTTACTGTCAGACCCATCTTAATAGGCACCCGTTCAATAGCACTAAAGGCAGTCGTAACATCTCGCTTGGTGTGCCCTATGATGTCAATGTCGTCTCTCTCTCTTAGAGGGAATGAAATCATTAATTAACTTGAGAAAAAGGTCAGGCAGTGTGTCCTCTTGACGAAGAGTGGTTTAAATTGTATAATATTCCTTACGATTATACCTAATACAACAATACAGTACAACTGCTGAAAGGGCGCTGTTACAACACAAATATAGATGTCAACTCTATCATTCTAGAACTTACCGAAATCGAAAAAAAAGAAAATAGAGACGTTTCGTGAAACGTCTTTGCCTCAAAGGCTGAGCCAGTTTAAATCGCCTAATGGCCTGCCAGCACGCTGTTTAAACACATTGATTGATGTAAACTCTATCATTCTAGAACTTACCGAAATCGAAAAAAAGAATAGAGACGTTTCGTTAAAGGTCTTTGCCTTAAAGGTTGAGCCAGTTTAAATGGCCTAATGGCCTAGCAGCCTATATCGTATCGAAATGTTCATCTTCTGCCTTCATGGAAACGTTATCCTTAAAATAACAACTCCTTTTACAAGTCCTCTTCTCTTTAATAGAATCGAAATAGAAAAAAACGGAAACATTTAAGAGAATTTTATTTATACCAACTCATCTTATGGTTATAATTCCCTTAATCACTGCGTACACTCATTGCTCATGCACCATCTCTTATGCTTCGCCATAAAGTTGAAGCTTTAGCTCCAAGTATTGTTGGCGTTTAGCAAACTAAACATTAAAAGTATAGATTGTCTTAAGGTCCTGTGTAAATACCAAAAAGATTTGGCCGCAGATACGGAACGTAAAGGAAAGGCGGGAAGCAAGAGAGAGAGGAATATTTTTATTTCTATGTGCGCGTGTGTTTGTATGGCTTTTTGGCTTTATTTTTCTTCTTATTTTAGAGATTTTAACACTATTAGTGTGTTGGGGTTTTAATATGACCTTAACGTTATAAAGGACCCCTCTTACAGCTCTCCATCAGCAATAAAGGAAAGGAATAGTAGAGGAAGAAATATAGAAGAAATAGAAACCAAATCCCTACTTTAATAAATTATTCTTAGCGTTGGAAAATTGCTGGAGAGTGTTTGTTTGCTGGCTGCCGGTTTTTTTCTTCGCTCTTTCTTTTCTTAATATCCTTAAGGATAAACCTAATTTTCTCTATTAAAACTAAGCAAATAATGAATTTTGTTTTTGTGTTTTTTTATACGATTTTTGTCGGTGACTTTAATGTCCTCATGGTTTAGTTCAAGTAGTTTTCGAAAACTTCTTTAAATGGAAAACTATAAAAAGTCATTCAAAAAATAAAAGAGAGAGAGCGAAAAAACCAAGGAATAGAAACATTTATAGTCTGTCTCTAGCAGCTTGTAAAGGAATTTATTAGAATTCTACATTTTTTGTTGCCTCATTAAAGCATAAAAACCAGCTCGAATGCTATCAAAAACCCACATTTTATGGGCGTAAAGCGATTTTATTCTTCCGTTTATTTGTACAAGATATTGGGGATTGGTAAACTCGTATTCAATGCTGTTTGGATAATAGAAAATGTGCTAAAAGCTTAGACGCCTTTAAAGCATTATCGTTTTAAAAACATTTTATTTTTTATTGTTATGACTGCTACTGTCTGCCTCTCGTCCTAATATGCATTTCAAATAACACAGGACTACAGGGAGAAATAAAAATTGTTCAAGGAAGTATTTCAGAAAATATTTTCCATAATCCCAAGACTATTTAAAAGCTTTTATAAGACATTAGGGAGTACTTTTATTGCTATTACAAGCATCTTTATACTCTTTAATCGGTTTCACTCTTTATTTTGTCTAGTTCACAAACCAAGTGCCTCAACAAAGCATGCAGAAGCTCTTAGGCTTAAAGGCTTACAATCTATCCTTGCCTAGAAATAACGACCTCTGCGAAAATATATTCGATTCTAGTATTACCGGCGCCGTAGTCTAGTAGGTAGTGTGTTCGCTTATTAGACATTAAGCCCGGGTTCGAGTCCCAGGCCAGACATCAAAACGAAATATGAAAAAAAACAGTTCTTCGGCGACTTCCTCTCAGCAGAGAGAAGAGAGTAAATAAACCTGCTATGAAAAAGTTTATCAAAATCTGTCGTTCGAAGTCGACGTTAAACTGTAGGTCGCGCCACTCAAGTATAAAATTAACACACACAACATGAGTGGCGTGAGAAGCTAGGCCGTAATCCTGACTGAAGGGTTGTAATGTCCAATTATTTATGTATGTATGTATACGCATTCATACTTATAGTATTTTAATATCATACTCATACTACTACTCATATTCAAAGTTTGATATTACTCATCATACTCATACTTAACAATACGCATGATGTTGTTGATTTTGACTATCCTTTACTCAACACTTAAGTATGATTCGGGTTACAATAAGTATGATTCGGGTACGCACACTATAATACTCATTAGAAGGTTGTGTGTGTTGCTCTGCTTGCTTTCTTTGTCTTTTTCTTTCTTCTTGTTCTGTAAATGTAACAACAACTAAGACTGTAAATTTTGATGAATGATTCGAATCACTCTAATTATTTATGAGTATTATAAGTATTTTTCTAAATTTATGAATCTGAATAAGTAGGCGTATGAATCAAACATATTTCGAATGTTATGAGTTTAATGTCAACATTGTACTCATACTCATTGCAACCTGTACTTATGTATAAATCAATGTTGATAGTGAGTACGTATGAATCAGAGTAGTTGAATTTCAATACTGCTGACTTACTCATATTTAAAATTTCATGAATACTTATGAGCAGCGAAAAAACGATTCATTGCTGATCTTTGGTATGCAGCCTCAATGTTCCTTTGACGTTTGGAGAAGGATTGAAACCTCTTAAGTTTTTAAACCTAAAATGCTTGGCTTTAGAGTAAAGCACTTTACTCACTATATTATGCCACCCTTTTGTTAAGCCCAATATACTTACTTAATTGGTCATTACAACTCTTTAGTTTGGATTACAATCTAGCTTCTCCCAGCAACCATATAGTATGTATTAATTTTTATATATGAGTAGCGGCACCCACAGTTTAAAGTAAATTCCAAATGACCGATTTTTTGAGAAACTCTCAGCGTTTGCACCATGTAATTATTATTTTTTGTATCACAGTGTAACTTTTGTTTGGAATTGCTTTTGTACAGCCATAAGAATTTGTATTGTAAGCAATAAATACTCGCCCAATTGTGGCGTTTTCAAATGGAAATTGGCAAGAATTTTATGCAAATATATTTCAACACATCAGAACTATTAAAGAAAACAGGATAGAAGCACATAGAAATTGGTTTTAAGTGGAAGGGAACACAGCCGGCTGCCTTTAAGAAATGTTTTGCCATAAGAACTTTATATGCTTTGCAACATGCATGATAAGCAGGCTTTTTTAAGGATCGCTCGCAAACGACATTAAACTGTAGTAATATGGGTGACGCGAGAAGCTGGGTTGTAGTCTTGATTAAAAGTTGTAATGACCAATTAAGTAAGTAAGAATACTTCATTGGTGACGAAGTTTCGATGCTTGCTTTTCATTATTTTCTAAATTGTAAACGAATTAACAGATTCCCACAGAGCAAGTTGCTAAGAGGCTTAAATATTTTTTGATGGAGTATTTTCAAATGAAATTATTGAATTATGTAATGCTGCTCAATTCGAAGTCGCCGTAGTCTAGTAGGTAGTGTGTGGCGTAAAGCCCGGGTTCGAGCCCCAGGCCAGACAGCAAACACGAAATATGAAAAAAAAAATTATTTCGGGGGCGACTTCCTCTCAGCAGATTTCTGGCAAAAACTCTGAGAACGAAATAAAATTGCCATGAAAAAGTTTCTCAAAATCTGTCGTTCAGAGTCGACGTTAAACCGTAGGTCCTGTCACTCAAGTATAAAATTAAGGCACACAACATGAGTGGTGTGAGAAGCTAGGCCGTTATCCTGACTGAAGGGTTGTAATGGCCAATTATGTATGTATGTATGTATGTGATCAATTCGTTTCTTTATTTTTGATGGCTTAAAAGGTAAATACAAAAAGATGTGAGTCCTTGAAGTATTTTGTAAAATTTTTCGAACTACTGCCACCTGACTACACATACATACATGCATCAGATCAGTTTTGTTTTTGGGACCATCCTCGCAAGTAGCTTCTCTGGAAGTAGCGTACTTTTCATAATTTTTTTTAATTTTTATACTTTAAATGGCACAACATTTTTCTAAATATAGAGCCTACAATAACATGCCACTTTGGCTGTCAAAACGATTTCACTTAAAATTTCTCAGAGGCCGCACAGAAATAAATTTTTTTTTCCAAGTTCATGGGTAGCATTTGGAAAGGAATTTATTTTTATAGTTCAGCATGTAATTTCCTTCCATCATTTGTTTTTTTTATTGTTCTACCAAATGAAAATCATATTTCTACGAATGTCCCTGTTTTTTTTTTTATTACAGGAAATGAATTTGAAAAATACGAAAAAATAAAAAATATTAACGTCACAGTTATTTATTTTGAATAGAACAGAAAAACATAAAAAAATTATTGTTAAACGAAAATATTTATTTAATATTTCCGAGCTTTTATTATGTCAAAAAAAATATTAGAAAAATAAAAAGAAAATATACGAAAAAATATGTCAATAAAGCAAAAATATCCTGAAGTTAGCAAAATTTTGTTTTCTCTTCTGTGGAAAACAAAGGGCATGAATGTTCGAAATACATATTTCCATGTCGTGAATATTTAATTGCACAGCCAGTGAAGTGGTTGCTGTTTAAATGAAATCTTTATTAAATTCATTTGAAAAAAAACGAAATGAATTTAATAATAATAATACAGTGCACTATAGAGAGTATTGCTTTTGTATTTGAAAAAACATTTCTTTGGCGACTTCCTCTCAGTAGATTTCTGGCAAAATCTCTGAGCGTAAAAATAAAATGGCCAGGAAAAGTTTCTCAAAAATCTGTCGTACGGAGTCGAATTTAAACTGTAGTTGCCGCCACTCAAGTATAAAATTAAGGCAAACAACATAAGTGGTGTGAGAAGCTAGGCCGTAATCCTAACTGAAGGGTTGTAATGGCCAATTATGTATGTACTATTACCCTTACTAACACAAGCGATATTTGCGAAGGAATCTGTGATTTACAGTTTTTTGTTACAAAATAGAGAAACGAAGCTTCTGAATATCACTGAGAAAAGAGTATCCATCTCAAAGAGAGTAATATAGGGAAAATGGGGAATATTTTTTCAATTATTTCCTTGTATTTTGAGAAGTTAAAACTTATGTCTACTATGCCATAAATAGGCCTTTAAAACTAAAAAGTTCTTTGATTTCAATGGTCTTAAGGGATTTTATAAAAAAAAAATGTATACCAATATAAAACAGAAAAAAAAGAAAACTTTTCGATTAACCACTCGTATAATATGAATTTCAATTTATTTTTGAAGTGTGCTGACAATAATTCCATTTTCATTTTAGCCCGGCTATATGTGCTACAGACAGCAAACAGTCAGTATTGTCTTTAGTTGTCTTACACAAATGTTTTTGACAGAGAGAATGTAAAATGATACAGAAAAAGGAAACTTTAAAGGACAAGAAAAGCACTCAAAACATAGCAAGTATAGATGGACAGTGGTTCAGTTGCTTAAAAATTTGATTAAAAAAAACAAGGAAAATTATAAGAAAATAATTTTTTTTTAAATCTGTCCCTTACAGTTGCAATATTTTTTTTTTTTTTGTTATAAAAAATATTTTTTTCTGGCCAAACCACTGTGCTTAGTAGCAAACATATTGTGAAAATTGTAAACTTTTTCCATTGTCATATCCTTTCTTATTTTCTTATTCTCCATCCATTTTTTAATGTTTTCTTTTTTTTCACTTTTTCTTGTGCGATTCGTTTGTTGTAAAGTTTCCAATTGAAATGAAAATGTTTCTTTGGCTGTCAAATGTTGGTTACCCGTAGTTGTCACTATTGTTGCTATTATTTCTTTACTTTTGTTAAAACATATTGACAGTTTATTGGTTCACACAAATATTTTTCTTTCTTTCTCTTCTTTCTTTCTGTTTTTCAATTTTAAGTTTCTCCATAATAGTCTCTAGTTTTACAAGAATACATAAGTAGATGTATACAGTTTATCTTCTTTAATGGCATTGAAGTATACAGTTACACTGCATTATAAAAAAGTACGTACACATGCATATGAAATCCATTGTGGCAAAGCCATTTCTTTCTTCTTGGTTACTGCATTTCATATTCGATTTTAATCATGAATGCAGGAAATCTTTTTTTTTTTGAATTTTTCAATTAAAATTCGTTGAGCCTGTTCTGCGTTTGACACAAATCCTGCCAAAATAAAAATTCTGTTTGGCAAAGCAATTCATAATAAAACGTTTAATATTTAAACGTTTTAGCAAACTCCATCTGTGTCATGACAGGTTTATGTTTGAAAATCAAATTTCAAAACCAAAACATTCAGTTTATTTTCCATCGATTCTCTTTAAATTTTTTTTTCAATACAGAATATAGTTTATGCGCCAAAAAAGGAGAGAAAAAAAAGAAAGGAAAATACAGAAGAGCATGTATTCAAAAAGCTTAAGTTTTTGTGTCAGTTTAAAAACTCATTTCATGTACACACTGGGGCATATTTATTTGGCTGTAGTGGCTCTCAAACCAAGGGGATAGATACCCTTACGCCCATTGTGATATCACAGATTTCCCGTTTTTGATGAAATTACTTAGATTCTCAATGTCCATCTTTAACAATATAATAAGGTTATCTGCATTGTTCCCCATTCGATCCAACATGAGCTGTATGAGCTCCTCAATGATGTTGAAGGGTGTGCAGCGTATTAACATCTAGTGGCTGCGCTGGCTTGCCCATGTGGTTCAAATGGAGGAGGATGCTTCGGCGAGACAGGTATTTGATCTGTGAAAAGTCGAAGAAGTGGATCTTGTTTGTGTTGGCAAGTCCAAGTAGAGGAAGTCCGTTCATCGATTGGTGTGACCAACTGATGAAGGTGCGTAAGATCCAGAGGCGCCTGGAAGGATGTGCTAAAGCAGGCTGAAATTCGTTAATCGGGTTGTTAATGGGCAATTGAGTAAGTTAGTAAGCATCTGCATTGTAGATACCCAATTGCTTCCTTCTTTTACGACATAATGCTGGGCATCCGGTTCATAGCTCTTCCTCATCTCCTCAACTCTTACAGAAGTCATTGGCAATATGGTCAAGATAAATGTGTCTCGCAAGGGTACTCATGAAATACAATGACTTCGACAACAACGAAGTGTTACATACATAATTGGCCATTACAACCCTTCAGTCAGGATTACGGCCTAGCTTCTCACATCACTCATGTTGTGTGCCTTACTTTTATACTTGAGTAGCGGGACCTACAGTTCAACGTCGACTCCGAACGACAGATTTCTTGAGAAACTTTTCCATGGCAATTTTATTTACTCTCAGAGTTTTTGCCAGAAATCTGCTGAGAGGAAGTCGTCAAAGAAATATTTTTTTTCATATTTCGTTTTGATGTCTGGCCTGGTGTTCGAACCAGGGCTTTACGTCTAATAAGTGAACACACTACCTACTAGACTACCGCGACTACTGCGTATTTGAGTAGCCTTTTCATAAGAACTTTATCTAGCCTTCAACAGATTTGCTGTGTAGTCTTGCCCATAGCGAAAGCCACCTACATACGAGACATTAAAGAAATCTTTTGCTGTATTTTCATTTTGGAATTTGCAGGTTCTCCCTCGAAAGATGGTAGTAATACATGCGTTCTGTCACTGTGCTTTGTTACCCATGTGATGTGAAAAGTTTACAGCAATACCACCCCCCCCTTGGGAGCCTTGCGGCAAACGTAAACAGTTTTTTATTTTAAAATTCAAACTCCTGACAGAAGCCTAGCTATCAGAAAGTATGATAATATCTCTTCCACGGCTACTGTATCTCTTAATAATCTCCAATCCAACCACGTTTAATCAGATCTTTCACTTGAAAGACGCTGAAATTAGCCGGTAAGTGGCCTTATTGAATTAACTTGTATACCTGCCGACTCCGTAAAGATTCTTCCATTTAGTTTCGAATCATCAGAAAACATTCTGATTATAAGCAAAAAGAACTACTGTACAGCAACAATGTGAGAAAATGATAGTAAGCAAGGTAAGAAAAAGCTTTGCAGAGGATAACAAAGCCCGAATTGACACTGAGGAAGATAATTCTGTGGTGTGGTATAATTGAGAGCGTGTAGAATCTGCTCAAATGATTGAAATTCAATAAAAACAGTAAAGAAAGATCAACAAAAAAGGTCTTGTCCTCCATCATGATAACGTGTGATCATATGATTATACACGTCTTTGAATTTAAATTTCTTCGAGAAATTTTTTCTTGCTGAACTTTTCCGAGTACAAATCTGCCTTCAACTGATTGCTCTATTGTTGTTCTTTCCTCAGATGACTGGTTAGGGAAAATCCCAGTCTATTATTTTCTAAATAGGAGTATTATTGCAGTCAATGGTTGCTTAAAATCGGTATTTTCTCATCTGATAGTCCTTCTTTCACTCGGGATATGGGTCCTTTCCTTATACATATATATTTTCTCTCCATAGTGTCCCTTTAATATTCGATTGAGATTTAAGCCATATGCAGAGTTTCCATCTCTGATTTATTTGTATGCTTTAAAATTAAGTGAGGGTTCATTTCTTTTCATAGTTCGTTTTCCTTCCTTTACTTCTATGCCTGTCCTCTACGGAATAGGAGACATATAAACATCGAAACATAAGTACACACAACATGAGAGAAAATATAAATTTTCAATTAATGCATCCTACAGAGAGATATAAACAAGTGAGAGAGTGTGAGAGGAAAAAGGAATTAAAATAGAAAGTCATTGAAAATAAAAGCTTAAGATGGTATTAAACTAGTGCAAGCAAGCAACACTATTTAATAAAAAAATGTTATAAATATTGTACATGTGACAGTGGCCTACATACTATGTACATGCATATATGTACGTTGTGTTTGTGTATGAATGTGAATAAGTGTTAGATTTCTTTGTCAAAGCAAGAGATGGAGAGTGAGAGAGAGAGTTAAGTGCTCATGTTGTATGTTTAGTAGGATATAAAAATTTAAGTGCATGAGTATTAATTGCTCTGGTACACGCTTGGTGACTGTAAGCAAACATACAAAGGGTTATCCATTTAGTGGTTTAAAAACAAAAGGCCTGTTAAATGTCTGCCGTTTAACCAGTTTATTTTCCTCATTTATTTAGTGAAAGGTTTGCCGAAAAACTTGTAAAAATATATCAAACGTGACCATTTATCGAGCATTATGGAGACCAGATTATGGTCGTCCTATTGTGCAAAGAACTGTACAAATTAGTAAGAAAGTTGAAGGGACTTGAAGCCTGTACACAATCCCTAGGTACACAATATATCGCTTCTGTTAAAGAAACGGTGGCGGATAATCCGAATTTGTTGATTTCAGGATGTTCTCAGCAATTGAGCCTAGTGCTCACTAAGGTTCACGCAACAATTTAATCAGGCAGACAATTCACAGCATCATAGATTCACTGAAGAAACGCTATTTCCTATGGAGGAAGTAATTGTGTGATGCATCTTAAGGTACGTAGGTGTATAGTAAACGTATTTTTATGCCTAGCCTAGTCGCCGTAGTCTTGTAGTGTGTTGGCTTATTAGACTTGAGTCAACGGTTCAAACCCCAGCGACTTCTTCTCAGCAGATTTCTGGCAAAAACTTTGAAGTCCGGAGTCGACTTTAAGCATGTATACAATTAACACACACAACATAACTGAAACTAGGTTGTAATCAAGGCAGAAGGGTTGTAACGACCAATTACGTATGTATGGCCTGCGATGAAATACCATGAACTGGACGGTATATAGTTTGAACAAGATGATGCTACGAGCTATACAACACGCCTGATTTTCTATTTATTGCATGAGAAGTCTCCAGAAAGAGTAACTTTGGCAACGTCAATTGGTCATGCGGTTTGACTCCGTTAGACTTTTTTGTTTGTATACGACAAAGATCGCGCCTATCATTGGAGCATTTGAAAAGCAATATTCGTGAAGGCAGCTTTTTTAATTAATTTTTGAAACCAAGAAATGGATGACCCGTTAGCAATAGGAATTGTCATGAGATTGGAACAGAGCTTTATAAAAATTAAAAAGATAAAGAATCAGCAAGAGAAAGAGAGATAGGGAGAGAAAGTGAACTTAATTATTATTTCATAACATCTACATGCTGCTTATTTTTTTATTTTAAATCACACGTTTTATTTTCCTTTCGTTTCATTTAATATTTCATTACTATGCGGGTATCTGTACAACACATCCAAGTGCAACAGGGAGGCAACAATTTCTTGTGTATCATCTCTCATTTGTACTTTTCAGTGTCATAATTTCCATTAGAATTAAAGCATAAATATTGCTGGCAAAATGCTATTACAGTCTATAATTACGGCTTAAATAAGTGGCAAAGTGAAAAGCTGCATAAAATCTTTACAAGAAAAAAAAAACAAAAAAAAGGAATTAAAAGCATATCAAGGGCATATTGACTCTTAAAATTAATCCGCCATTTAAATACTGGAGAACGGAAAATGCATTCTGTACACTATCATTAGAATTAAATGGAGTGAGTAGTAAAAAGGGAAAAGGAAAATATTTACCATTTGGATTTAAGGTGGTAATGATATGGGTAAAAGGTAGAAGCGTAAGCAGGGTAAACTGCAAACATGTTTAAGTACACAGAAGAGGAATGAGATGATGATTACTTTGTTAAATGAACACTTTTAATGAACACTTTATAGTTGTAAACACAATATCTATTTTTAATCCCCCAAGCTTTCACATGCCTTTTCCAAGAGGAGAATTAAGGTGTGATTTCTACACCAGAGTGAATAAAGAAGAGGTTCTTGTTAAACGAAGCCTGTTGAGTTCTTTAGGTCGAAGTATATGCTTTTCATATTCGGATCCTTACAAGTAGATATGCAGCTTTGTAGGTCCTGACAGGGGAGCCCACCAAATGCGAACTATTGGGCGTATACCAGCAATCTCTGAATGAGGTTAAGTGAGGTTACATTGGCCCACTGTGCTACCATGTTTTATAAGAGAATCACTGGCTTCTATTACACCATTAATAAGGACTCCCTTGCATACTGATCAAAGTCCTTTAATATTATTTCCAAAAGTGGTTCAATTTACTCAATCGGTCATTACAAATCTTTAGCCAGGATTACAATCCAGCTTCTTACGCCACCTATGTTGTGTGTATTGATTTTATCCATGAGTGGCAAGACCTACGGTGTAATGCCGATTCCGAGCGAGCAATTTGAGAAATTTTTCATGGCAACGATCAATTAACTTCATTGGTTATTACAACCCTTTAGTTAGGATTACAACTTATGTTCTCACGCCACCTATAATCTCATGCTTTCATCCATTAGTGCAAAGCCTACAGTGTAATGTCAACTCCGAACGCCAAATTTATGTGGCAATTTTATTTTACTTTCAGAAAAAGAGTTTAGCTCGAGATGTCTGAGGTGGGGTTTAAACCACGAGCTCTTAGTATTCTTCGATGCTTTAGTGTGACTCAGAAGTTGAGCAGATATCTTGCAAAGATAGTTCCATAGTTGTGGTAGTGCTTTATAAGTGCAAAGAAAACGTAGTAAATATCTAACAAAGCGAGAAAACCGACCCTTCTGTCTTCCTTGTATTCAGATTCGTCCACCTTAACTCTGAAGGGAAAATGAAAGCCGATTTTCTCCTTCTACTTCGACTCACAAGTTGTGCAGATCTAATGCAAAGAGAAGCCTGGCTACCATAGCTGGTAGTGCCTCATAAGGGTACGAGAAAACATAATAAATATCTAGCTAAGCCAGAAAAAGAAACCTGTTCTGTCTCTCTTCTATTAAGATTGATCCAGCTTTTGTAGATGTGGAGACAGGCGATGGACAGGCGGCGTCTAAGCGTCTACAGTTGTAAGCGAGCCTTGGAGTACCTCTGTAAAAGATTTGCAATATTAGTTCAAGTTTTCTTCAAAGTCTAGCAATCTTTTCATAAGAATTTTAAAATCCTTATTGCAGTGTCCTTTACTACGCAGTCGTATTTGCCGATTACATTGCTTTCTTTTTCATTTCAAAAAAATATTTCCAAACCTTCATCATTATATTGTTGCCCCTAACTCTTAAGTGTGTCAGTGTTTGTGACAAAACAAGATAACAAGTGCGTGCTTGTAAATTTGTATTTGTATCATTATGCAACACAATACTCTTTCACATTTAGAAAGTTTACAATACATAAGAGTTGTACCCGGTTCCATACTTATACTTATTCGCACACATGCACTTCAAATATACTCGTATTGTGTTAGTTTTGTATTGTGTTGTTACATTTCCATTTGAATACAATATATTGACACTTTTTTACTATATATTGACAGGTTTTTATATCTATTTTTCTCTTTTTCTTTTTCTCTTGCTTTTCTTATAAAAATACAAATAATGATACTTGAAATTCATTTATAATGGAACAGATGAAACCCAACAAATTTACAGAGATGGGATAACAATTGTTAGATATTTCAAAAACATTTCGTTCATTAAATAAAACTATGCACACATATATGTACAATGTACATACGTAATGGGTCATTACAACCCGTCAGTCAGGATTACAACGTAGTTCCTCACATCACTTATGTTGTGTGTGTTAATTTTTATACAAGGGTGGGGGGACATACAGTTTAAAGTCGATTCCAAACGATAGATTCTTTAAAGAAACTTTTCATAGCAATTTTTATTTCACTCTCAGAGTTTTTGCTAGAAATCTGCTGAGAGGTAGTTACCGAAGCAATATTCTTTCATATTTCTTTTCGTTGGAGATATCTGAGCTGTGGTTTGACCGTGGCCACACGTCTAATAAGCCAGCGCACTACCTACTAGACTACAGCATTTATATACACGAAATTTTAAATGCATACATACATATTTATGTATATGTACGTATAGGAACGATCCTACTGAAGAGCATAGATTCTCGATAAATTTGTTTAACGTATAGCTTTTGTGAACGCGGAGAATTCTCCTCTTTCATGTACTAGGCGACTATGCAGGGGATTTGTTTTAATCACCTTTAAACACTGTGCGAAATCTTAATAAATCTATAGGATCCTAGATAGAGGAATTGGGAAAATACTGGACTAATAAGCTCCTTAGACTTTCCAAGAATTCTTACTTCGCAGTACTCAGATCGTGTCTTATCACCAGGGCAAATGTAAAGACTGACGGACCAATGCAATATCTTCTACAAGAAAGTCACTTATTCTCATGGACTAATGTTCTACAGTTTTTTCAATTGGTTACATCCTTGGCCGTTGAGGTATACACAGCAGCTAGAAACCATACTAAATAAATTAGAAGTCGCCGTAGCATTGTAGGTAGTGTGTTCGCTTATTAGACGTAAAGCCCGGGTTCGAGCCGCAGGCCGACATCAAAACGAAATATGAAAAAAAAAATTTCTTTGGCGACTACCTCTCAGCAGATTTCTGGCAAAAACTCTGAGAGTAAATAAAAATTGCCATGAAAAGTTTCTCAAAAATCTGTCGTTCGGAATCGACTTTAAACTGTAGGTCACGCCACTCATGTATAAAATTAAGACAAACAACACAAGTGGTGTGAGAAGCTAGGTCATAATCCTGACTAAAGGGTTGTAATGACCATTTATGTATGTGTATGTATACAGGCCCCAATTGGCTTCAATATGTCTGCAAGGTTGGGAATGAATTCTATTCCGTCACTAACACTTCCTCAATAAAAGAGAAGACCTGCTCAACCACCAAGTTTTCTAGGTCCAATCTTAATTCAGAGACAACAACACATTTAACTTTATTATCATTACGAGACCTTGCTTACTAGGTCATCCCCTCAATTATGCATCTCTTCACACCTAGTTCAACAGAAGCTAAGTGTTGGAGGTGACAAATGTTCCACAATCTAAGATACGCCGTTGGGCATATGTGAATAGCAAAAACTCTATTCATTCCATTCATACATACAAACAAACATTCATTCTTATATATATAGAAGATTACATAGAGCGGACGGATGACGTATACGTAATATTTTGTTAGACAATAAATAAGCTTATAACTCCTTCCAGACATACAGGAGGATACTGTGAAAATTTCAAGAAAATCGCTTCAGCCGTTTAGCCGTATATAGACTGCAAACAAACCCACAAACAAATAAACACACATTCATTTTTAGAAATAAGAAGAAGAAGATGGTAAAATTAATGAAAGGTCCTCAGTGAGAATGTGACTAAGTATCGTGATGCTACCCAAATCCAAATAAGTACACCAAAATTTTTCTTTTCCTTTATAAGGGACTTTACTTGACTGATGACAATTTGTACAACTTTGCTTGTTGCAAGGCATGTCACTCTATTGAAAAAAATTTCGTGACTTGTTCTGTCTCTCTGCCTGCTTACGTTATCATTTCACCAGCAGTCTTCACTACTTTGTCTTCTTTATCTCTATCTTAATGGTGAACCGTATACATTTCTTGAGTCCCTTTGGAATAAGGGACAATCAAATATCCTCTTCTTTTAGGTATTGAGGGAAAATCACTACAATGACTTCTCCATCACATGTTTCCCTAGCTCAACCTTGCAAAATTTCATTGTATGGGAAATAGTGAATGTTCTATGCCGCCTGTGGTAAAAATATAGGTTTGTGATCCCTATAAGTATATTGCCGCTTAATTTCAAATCAATGTCACTTGAAGGTAATAAGACTAACGAAGATAAAGCCTACAATCGTACCTTAATCCGATCTTTTAAAGGCATGGCTGTTGACTCAACTGGCGAGAACATTGTCAAGCTTCCACTAAGCACTTAGCACAGCTCTACACATTTTATTCATCCTTTGACTATGCTAATCTATCGCCTATACTTTGAAATATCTATGATAGGTTGTCCACGTAGGTCGTGGCATGATTACTAACCCTTGGGCTTCAAACAAACATTTTTTGTGAATTTTCTTTTAACAATTTGTTGGGTTTAATTCATTGTATTTACTTTAGTCATCGTATGAGTATAAAATATAATTTATATTTGTTGTTGGGATTTTATTTTCTTCTTCTACTTTTTCTTCTTCTTGTACAAAAATATTGACAATAATAAATGATTGTTTCATGCATAACGAATGAATATGATAAAAGAATACATACAAGGATAATAAAAGAAATGTTAACAACAACAATTTCTAGTGGATGTAGAGTAGTTTTGTTTGTGATAAAAATCACAATTTATTATCGTATATCGTTGTCTGTCTTCTATTCTTTATAACCTCCTCTATTCATTCATTATTACATAAATAACACTAAGGTACACACAAAAAACAACATCATTTTGTAAGTGATGCCACACCTAATTTGGGTTCCTTTTTAATTAACTCAGTCCATATATGTTTCCTTTGTTTTCCTGTGAGCCATCCAAAGTCATAGACTAATTTTAATCAAATATTAAGATAATTTTTCATCTAAGGGCTATTATTACAACTTGCCGTTAAAGTTGGGTTTAGTTAAAGGTGACTTTAAAGTTTACTTTGGGTTAAAGTTATTTTAGGTAAAGTTACAGAAGTTAAAGGTGACTTTAAAGTTCACTATACTATACTATAGTATACTATACTATATACTATATATAGTGTACTATATAGTATAGTATAGTACACTACTACTATATAGTATAGTATACTACTACTATATAGTATAGTACACTATATAGTACAGTATAGTACACTACTACTATATAGTATAGTATAGTACACTACTACTATATAGTATAGTATACTACTACTATATAGTATAGTACACTATATAGTATAGTATATATATACACTATATAGTATAGTATACTATATAGTATAGTATAGTGTACTATATAGTATAGTTAGGAGGCTTTAGTTATTGCTTGAGTTTGATAGTCTATGAATGGAAGTGAAAATCAACTGCAATAAAATGCTGTAAGATGGACCCGATGCAAATAATCCCCTCACGCTTTCTCTAACAGAAGTGAGCTTTTCGGCAGTGCTTATACCGCGAGAATACGTAGTTTTGACCGCATCTGTAGTAATGCTTTTAATCTCTTATAATTTTTGTATAAGATTGACAATTCCTTATCCAGTAGACCCTCGCATGACTAGCAGAATCGCATCAAAATGCTCAAAAAGTGGTCACGTTTGAAGTATTTTTGTGCGTTCTTCGTCTGTAAGACGCTCCATATTCGTAAATCGCAAAATGTTTCACGAAATACATGACTCACCAGAGAAAAAATATTTGAAAGCTAGCAGCCTTGCTAGGCAAGTGGTGTTGGAACCACTATACAAATAATCCGATAGCTTGGCAAATAGGCCTACAAATTATGTTTTTCTTTTAGCATTTTTCCTTCGTGAAAATTTCTCTCATAAATTCTGATTACATTACACTCTTTTGCCATTACCGTTAGAGGATATATTTCTTATTTTCAAATCATGGCCTTTCCTATAAGCCAATAAACACAAATTTTGTGTAATTTTAGTCTGTAAGAAGAATTGTTTTTGTTTTCTCCAATAAAACAAATGAGATGAACGTACGTTAATGGCAAGCTATTTATTGAAATTTATTTACAGATCATTACAACTAAAGAAGTTGCAACAACAACAACAACAACAATTTTATTAAACATATATTAAGGATAACAAAACAACAAAAATGAAACAAATAAAACAACAGAAACAACAACAACGAAATATAAATCGATTGATTTTATTAAAACACTCGCTACCATCTTACTATCAGCAGTTACAGGACGAGCTACAGCAGCAACAGCAACAAGAACAGCACAGACAGCAACAGCACAGACATCAGCAACAACATTAGCCAACAACAATAGAAATTTATTGTTGAAGCATTTATTTATGTTACGATATTTATTTTATTTATTTTAGAAATAAAAACCAAATCAAAACGAACTCTAACGAAATAGTAACAATAAAGAGAGAGAACGAAACTAAAGCCACCGCTCTACCAAGCCATCACACTTTGAAGCTGAAAAGAACTCATCCAATACAATAGAACGCCAACCATTCAACACACAAATACAAGAAAATGAATGCGACCACTTTATCTTTAATGTCTTCCGTTAACCCTATGCCCGTCCCATCTTCATCGTATAGTCCGCGGATTATCAATACTTTACAGCCACCGTTGAGCGATGTGGACGATTTAACTTTGGCGACAGCAACTAATTTATCATTGGACGAAGTCGACGATGAAATCAATCAAAGCGCTGAACTACAGTGTCTGATGCAGGAACACATGGATGCAATGACCTTTGGCAACGATAGCGATTATTGTTTAACACAATTCGATTCGATACTATGTTGGCCACGTACACCACGTGCCACACTAGCCGTACTGTCATGTTTAGATGAATTTCAAGGCATACAATACGACAGTTCACGTAAGTGTCATGTAAGAATGTTTATAACTACACCCTACTTTAATATAAAATCGAATTTGGTATTGGAAACCCATATCCAGTAACCGGTTTTCGGTTACCGAGTTTTTAAAATAACCGGTTTTCGAATAATAATAAATATTCGAATTTTGTAAATTTCTAGAGTATTTTTTTAAGCGCTTCCTATCTTAATAACTAAAAAAAAAGAAAGCATGTGTGCGATATGACCGAAATTTTTAATTCCTTTGAATATCCCATTGTAGCCATAATGTAAGGAATATAACATCATTTTAATGTCCGCCACGTCTTCTTAGGATGGAGTCCATCTGTAATATTCAATTTTCCATAATTCTGGCACATAATTTAGGCTAAATTTGACAGATGGCATGTTTTATGTTGGTTTTGAGCACCTCTGTGGTCCGATACATATTCGCACATACTTGCGCCTTATGAAAACCCCACAATAAAAAGTCTAACGGGATTAAATCGCACAATCTCGGAAGCCAGTTTACGTCATCTCCACATGAGCCGAACAGGCCCTCAAATCGCTCGTACAGAATATCCAATGTGTTATGAGTTCTTTCTAAGGCCTCCCTAAGGCACTTTTTTTTATTGATGCTACTTCCATTGTGGCAAAGGCGTACAGCTTTCTAAGAGCTTTAGTATTCACTAACGAAGCAAAATTATTAGACTAGTCGATCGCTGTTATTATTTTCTCTTTTCAAATTTGAAAAGAGCCTCACTTTCGAGTTCACCTCTTGTGAGATGAGTACTCATATGGCGGCCTGACTGTTAGACAGTATTGCTATGACTTATCCTTCGTACTTTCCGTCTGACCTGACTGTCAGACAGTATTGCTATGAATTATCCTTCGCACTTTCTGTTCAAGATGAATAGAACACTTTCGATGACGTAGATTTTCATTTACAAGATAGCCCTGGATTACTCCACATTTTATTCGGGTTAGGAATACCTGTATTCTTGTTTCACTAGCTACCATTGATCTAAACCCCTTCTGAAGTAGTATGCACCCTCCAAATTGCATCATTCAGCATTCAGCCTCTTGCTAAACATTTCCAAAAATTATGGTACTTTCCGAGGTACAGTTTAGGAGAAAGCATTGTCAGCCATTCGACTTCAGAGGCCGCACAATGGATCAACTTGACCTCCAGTCTCTTTTGACATTGTACACGTCCTCCAACCTGCTAGGCTGCACTCCCTGTGATGAATCTCGTGTTGGTTTGTAAATTCTTATCTCCACATTTTTGTTTCTCATTGCCATATCGAATGCCTCCTTAGAACAGGTTGTTATAGATCTGGTGCTATCAACACATGCCGGCCTCTGTATGCTTTCCAACTCCATTTGAGCTATTTTAAAAATCGTTCTGTCTGTCCAAAAAGTCTCCTCATAAGTTACAATTGGCCTGACCTTAATGGTATATATCTAGTCCTTAATGCTTAGGTTGCATACGCAAGATCTTCTTACAACTCTTCTGAATATCACTATAGCTTGCATGGCTATCCCTGAAATGCTCTACATATGAACCTTAAATGTCAGTTTAGCAGTCATTAACATTCTCAGAGATTTTGCCTTTAGTTTTTATGATACAACCTTTCCCAAGAATCGAATATTCTTCTATTTCGAAAGTTTTCTTTTCCTTGTAAATGCCTGTACTGTGGTCTTACCATAGTGTATCCTCAACCCAGCTAGACCATGAACTTATATGCCATAGACCTCTATGAATGATGCCCCAAAGAGTTTCTTCAATTTTGCCTGTTGTTATCAAAACTAGTAGCCGTAGTAGTTTAATGGGTAGTATGTTGGCTTATTAGACGTGAGGCCTCTTTTCAAACCCCAAATATAGCTTTGGCAACTTCCTCTCAGCAGACTTCTGGCAAAAACTCTGAGAAGTAAATAAAAAATTGCCATGAAAAGTTTCTCAAAAACCTTTCATTCGGAATCGTCTTTAAACTATAGGTCCCGCCACTTATGTATAAAATTAACATACACACACAATGCATGAGTGGTGTGAGAAGCCAGGTCGCAGTCCTGACTGAAGGGTTATATGACGACGGCATACCCTTAAGAGTTCATCCACATCAAAGCTGCACACTAGTGATGAAATAAAGTTTGTGGTACTGCTGACTCTTGTAATTTCGGGGCCCCTAATTTTGTTTCCACAGATCGTGCTCTGGTTTCGTGAGGAATGTTACTACATGCGTCCTTAATATCAAGAAAAGCTCTAGTCGTCTTCACCTTCATGTTAAAGAATTTCTCAATTACTCCTACTAAACCTCTAAGAGGGACCTCAATACATCCGCTTAGCCTGTATATGTGTTGCTTATATAGTTGCCTAAAGTTTCCTCAAGTGTTTTCTTCGTGAATAAAGTGAGGTTAAAAACATTTTCATGTATAGCGTCCTTCTTGTCACCTTAAGTGGATTGCTTTTATTTCTTTATTTCCAACTATCAGACGACAACGCTTGGCGACAAATGGCCTTTAAAAAAAGCTCAATGTGGCCACCTTGTAGCTTTTAAATTAATCTGAAATTGATACGGCCTGGTAATATAAATTTTTGTAAGCCAACAAGGGTAAAAGTCAATAGCTTCTCAGATGGTTAACTTTTACGATGTCTGCGCTTAACCGAGAGAGAGAGAGAGAGAGAGAATGTAATCAGAAATTTAAATCACAAGGACAGAAGCCTGTAAATATTCAATTTTAGTTTGTGTGTGTGTGCAGGATAATAAAATTTAAATTTTCCTTTTTTTTTTAGCATTTTACAGTTGTTTACTGTTATTTTTGTATCAAAGGAATGGTAAGGCACTGGTGTTTGTAATAAAAAAAAACAAACAAAGACAAAGAGATGCCTTATGTACGCCCTAACTAAAGCTGCATTCAATTTGCACACAGTTGGTACATGATGTACCACTTGTTTACAGTCACCTTTTGTTTTTCCAACAGGTGCGGTGTGTATGCATTTGGAGACATTAGCTGCAGCAGTCTTTTGTTTCCTGCCATTTCCGTTTTATTGCTGTGTTCTTGGGGTGGCTGTGTCGTTGTCGTTCTCTTTCAACTCCAGCAGCATAAATATTTAACCAATCAATCAATGTTTTGGCATTTTAAATTAGTTTCTCAATGGGTTAAAACAAAATACAATAAAAGGAGAAAAAGAGAAGAGGAAAAATTCGATAAAAACAGAAACAAATTTTATTTCCAATCATTTATTATTCCGATTTGCATTCCTCCTACACATAGAGATTCTCAGTTTTTTTTTGCTCTCGTTAAAGGCCACATAATTTTTTCAATCGATTTTTATTACCAAAAAAAGACGGAATTTTTTTGTTTGTTTAAAGAAATAAATTTTTATTGTATAACAATTTATTCATGGTGTTTGTCACTTATAGCCTTGGTTTTGACAGTTTTCTTTGTTTGATCCAATAAAAATGTGATTGGTCTGGTCGGGTCTTAAAAAAAAAAGTGTCATGAAAATTAACTACCAGACAAGCAGACATATTGAAAGCAATGAAATGGAAATCGTTTATCAAAGAATAATTCTTCTCATCAGAATCGCGTTAAAGCATGCAGAACTGAAGACCATCTGTTCACCATTTCCATTACAGTTGTTGTTCAGAGAAAAATTACATGGCGTGTCTTAAGTCAAATCGAGTGTTTTGGTTATGCGTACGAAACTTGTTGTTTGTTTTTGTCGATGACAATGTTTTCTCGATTTGGTCCTTCCAATGCAAACAAGGTCTTCCCTTTCGCCGAATTCCGCAAATCCCCGCTTCAAGTACCCGTCTCACCAGAGCATACTCCTCCATTCGAACGACTTGGCCGTGCCAGCGCAGCCTCTGGATATTAATACGCTTCCCAACGTGTATGGCGTTGAGGAGCTCATACAGCTCATTGTTGGATCGGATGAGGAAATTATCGCCAACTCACTCTGGACCGAAAATCTTACGACCACCTGATTTTCAGCAGATTTCTAGCAAAGGCTCTGAGAGTAAATAAAATTGCCATGAAAAAGTTTCCTAAGAATCGTTTCCTAAGAAATGTCATTCAGAGTCGACTTTACACTGTAGGCCTCGCCATTCGTGGATTAAACTAACATACAACATTGGTGGTGTAAGAAGCTAGGTCGTAATGCTTACGCATGGGTTGTAATCACCAATTTAGTATGTAAGCACTGGGCCAACCAGTTGAATCAATGCTTTGCATCAAAGTTCAATTGTTTTTAAGGAGCTAAGGAGTTATTTTTATGATTCAATAGAAAGTTACCTTCTTGCTAGCGTTGCTTAGAAAAAGTGTATTCGATTACTACTTGGGAATGCCATAGTGTAGGAAGTTGAGCCTTATCTGGGTCAAATGTGTCATCAGAGTCTCTAGTTCTCACAGGTTGCAGTAGGTCACAGTAAAGACATGTGTCCAGACTATTGGCTTTATTTACAAAGAACTGCTCAATTAGAATTGGAATTGGTATAGCCCTGTTGTAGCTATGATAATGTGGAAAAATAGGAAACAGTTGATTATTTCCTCTTCAAAATTATTTTAAAAATCATTAAAAACCTGCTAAACTTCAGCATTTTCATCATAACAACACTAATTGTAGCTTGTGTTTGACTTTAATTTAGAACCCTTACTTGCTTTATAACTAGGAATAATTAGCGCGATTCCTCACTACCGTGCTATGAACATTTCTCTCTATTTATACATTATTTGGCAACTTCTAGAATCTCTTTGTTGATTTGTCATTGTAAGAAAGCCCACTGAAACTAACCGGGACAGAACTGAAACTCAAGGAGGAGGCGCACTTTCTAGGACTCATCCTGGATAGGAAGCTGTCTTGGAAATCGAATATTGTTAACAGAATCAAAAAGGCCCCCATTGCCCTGTATGCTTGTAACAAAGTCTTGGGGAGGACATGTGGCCTAGGACCTAGGATGACTCACTGGATCAGACCTATCTTGACCTATGGATGCCTAGTTTGGTGGGAATCCCTTGATAGTAGAACTAACTCAAACCTAATACGATGACTGCAGAGATTTGCCTGTATTATCATTAGTGCTGCCCTGCGCACTACACCTACGTCGGCAATGGAGATCATTTTGGGCCTCTTTCCGCTTGACCTTTTCTGTAGGGGAGTGGCTGCTAAAATAAGTAAACTTCTCTAGGCGACTGGACAGTGGCATGACTCGGATATCGGCCACGCAAAGATCCTGAGGGAAGTTGGAACTGTCGGGAACAGCGACAACATGACAACGCGGTACGAATTTTTCGGAATCGGTTGGAATAGCCCAGTCTATAAGACTGCCAGACTACTGCAGCGTCTTTCAGGCGGAGGTGGGAGCAATACAGACTGCGGCGAGAATTATTGGGGACGGAAGGGTCTCCAAGCGGAACGTCACCATACTTTCTGATATCCAGGCGGCTATCAGGACTCTAAGTTCCAACGTGATGAACTCCAAGACGGTGTACGACTGTCGCAGATATCTCTACGGGATAGCGGAACGATATGATATCCATATCGTATGGGTACCATCTCTACCTACCTATTGTAAGAAAAAATATTTCGTATTTATATTTACTTTATCTTGAGAAACATACGTTATTTAAAGCTTTATTTTAAAGTTCTAAATTTTAACATTTTTGAATTAAATTCACATTTTGTGTTCACTTGTTGACCAAATAATTCCAAATAATTTCGTTTCAAATGCATGGAAGAGAAATTGAAAACAATATTTAAAACAGAACATTATTATGACCACAAACATTGCCATTAGGCAACTTGAATATGCAAATGAATATCATTTTCATACACTGGCAGCGATATGATATTGTATTTTCATTAATTTCATTTCGATTAAAAATTATTTCAACAGACTCGACCAGCACAACCAATAACTTATTGTCTGCAATAGCCTTAACGACAGCTGCTATTGCTATCGATAGTTTGCAAACCAATAATCGATAAAGTTTTTTTTTTTATACTGCCATACTAAAATTAGAATCCATTTCTATTTAATGCCTACAGACAAAAACATTTTTGTTTTCTTTTTTATGTTCTTATAAATAGCAGGCCTATTTATGTCTAACATGTTATACAATAACCAGAGCAAAAGAATAGAGAAAAATAGAAATTTTTTTAATTTTCTTTTGTTTTCATTTGCAGAAAATGCCACACGTTACTGTCATGCTAATGGCACATGGGAGAAATTGACAAACTATGAAGCCTGCATACACCTATCCGAGCCTGTTTTAGTATCCGAGTTTGATCCCTTAGTGGAATTGCCAACGATTATCTACTACATCGGCTATACCATGAGTTTAGTGTCATTAACGTTGGCGATTGTGGTTTTTGCATATTTTAAGTAAGTATTCCCAGGTTTTTTTAAAGATACTTACGTGTGTAGTATTAAAAAAACAAACAGTAAATAGGCCTCATAGTATAAAAAATAACACAATAGTTGAACGGTTAAAAATCTTATTCTAAACCAATATCGTCTTTTAAGAACTTAAAGCAAGTAAGTGCCTTAAATAATATGATATCCAGACGAATGACAGAGGTCCTCATACATGTTGTGTGGCAACTAACGCAAGGGATGCTGTGCTAAGATCAGAACAATCGGAAGTAGTCAACGATATAAAATTTGTTCACCACCAACATTGAGTTTGATTATGGATAAGCTCTTGATGAAATTGTCTGAGGCAGGCATTGACCGCCAAGGGTTATGATGGCAAAAGACAAGTTTGAAGATACAGGTCCTGATGCAGGATTTATGGCAATTAATGCCAGAACAATCGGAGGTTGTCCACAACGTAAAACTTTTTCTGTCAAGGGTTGTGATGGCAACCCTCTTCCTAATATCATTCATACATGTCTTAAGATTGTAAGTCAGCCGTGTATATTAGAGGAGTTGTGAGTAAACAGTGGTAAGATCACAGTAATAACATTTGCAAAAAGGAGAAACCTTTCCTAAATTAAGAATATTCTACACATGGATGATGGCCAGGACAATTGTGATCCATGGAGCCATTTTTTGTGCAGGCAGAACAAATCTGACAGCAGCTCGAATAGACTACAATAAGATACCAGAACTGCCATGTGTTGGTATCATCGGGGCAAAGACAATCGGTACCATAGTGATGCTGGAGGCTCTGATGGGTTTAAACTACTTGCATATGAAAACTATTGTTAGGCTACATGAGATTCATTAGGGGCTCATTAGAGCGGATAAATCCTAATAGTTGCCAAACCACCAAAGTCAGAGAAACCTTGACCACGTTTGCATTTCCGAACAGAAGAACAGAGTGTGGTTTACAGGCTCCGGCTTCGATACATTAACTCAAATCCTGTAGAAAGAAGAAGGGTCTATGTTACAAATACTTAGTCCTTGTTTTGATGTGACAAATCCTAATAGTAGCCAAACCACCAAAGTTGGAGAAACTACAACCAATAGTTGTAGGTCTCCATATCTGCATTTCAGAGCAAATGACCAGAGTGTGCTTTACAGGCTCCGGTTCCAATACATTAACACAAATCCTGTAGAAAGAAGAAGTATTTCAGTTACAAACGCTAGTCCTCGTTCTGACCTGGCAAGTCCTAATACTGGTCGAACCACCAGACAAGTCGGAGAAACTACAACCAAAAGTTGTAAGTCTTCATCCCTGCATTTCAGAGTTGATAACCAGAGTGGCTCCTGTTTTGTTAATATCAATCCTGTGGAAAGAAGAAGTGTCTCTGTTACAAATGCTAGTCCTTGTCCTTAACATTACTTAGAGCTTTTTCAGGCACGCAAATTGTTATAGTCTTCTGATCGATCAAACCCAAGAAGTGTCCAACTAATCTTTGCACTATGTACGCATGTTTTACCTCGTTTTCTCTTGCTACCGCATCTGCTATCTTATTGCCACACTTATCATAATGATCCGGAATCCAACACAATACTACGCTGCACCTATCTAGAAACATCGTGAGGGTCTTTGTACAGACTAGATCAGCTGCAGACGTAATACTCTAGTAGGCAGTGTGTTGGCTTATTAGACAAGAATCCTTGGTTTAAAACCCAGCTTACTCGACTTCCTCTCAGCACTTTTCTGGCAAAAACTCTGTGAGTAAATAAAATTGCAAATCTATCGTTCACAGTCGACGATAATCTGGGGTTTCTGCCGCTTTTGGATCAAATTAACACACAAAACATGGTGGCTGGCATGAGTTCGGTTGTAGTCCATGCTGAACTCATATACTCGTACTCAGGGTATATATGCCCTAGTAAGCCTCCCTTTTACTGGCATTAAAACGTTCTTTGAATATATTCCCCAATGCTGTTGAAAATAAATTTCGCCTCCGATAAGATTCAAACTGTTTAAGCTTTAGTGCTAAAGCCAAGTGATTGCCATGTTAACCATTTATAGTGAAGTATACTACTCTTAAATCTAAGGGAAGCTATAATTGAATAAAAAAGAAAAGAATCTTTTGTCTTATCTTTTCATTTATCTTCATTAGCTTAATAAGCTAATAACCATTCTCCGTATCTATTCTGCAATATGTTTTTGCTTCTCTTAAAATTTAACCCTGCCCTGCCCTGCCTTGCCTTGGCCTTACCCTGGTCTTTACCGCTTCTTTCTTTTATGCTTTTAAGCTAATGAAGATTTTTATTTTGTTTCCATTTTTTTTCTTGTAATTATAGTTTCCATTCTTTTTGTTTCTATTATTTTAACTACGCCCTCAAAAGAACTTAGAAGAAGAAGAAAAAATAATAGCCAGGGGGAGAGAGAACATGCCGCACCATAATGTGGCATTAAATATGAATTTAAAATGGAATAGAAATGGAATAATTTCTTTCGTTTTATGCTCGAAACAAAGAAAAGAAAAGAATTTTTCTTTGTATTTAACTGCATGCATATGTTACCATATTGTGTACAAACATATGTACGTATGTACATAAGTACGTCATCCATAGATGGTGTATGTGGCTTACCCAGAGCGCCAGCGAGCGTATGAGTAATTAATTAACGATTCTTTTTTGTTTCTTAATTATGCTCCTTTTAACACTGCGTTTGTTTTGTTGTATTTAATGTCAGTCCTGCAGGCAAAAAGTTAATTTTATTAATCATTTACGTGATTAATGTTTCGGAAACTAAAGTTTCTCTTGTGATTTGGTTTCTTCTAAGCATGTGTCTCCTTCCTTACAAGTGTTATTATGTTTTAATAACAACATTAAGAATTGAATGAAAAAGGAAATTGATTTTTTGGTTCGAAATTGAATTACGATTTAATTTAGTTGACGGAATGAAAAGGCAAAAGTTTTGCAAGAAATCCCTCTAACCATTGTGGTCGTCTTGTGGATAATTCACAATAACAAGTTTGTGGTTGTGACACTTTAAGCTAAACAGTCCACAATTCATTGGTTTTCTAGCCCTTCGCAGGGCTATTGTTCTACCAGCTATTGCGTTTTCTTCAACGCTTCTAATCTTTTAATCCTTTAGTGGTGGTACTCCTACACCTAGCTCATAACACCATCCATGTTGTGTTTGTTAATTTTGTCCACGGGTATAGAGACCTAGGTTAGGTTAGAGTGGTAGTTTTGATACTAAAAGTTCACTTGAGCACGCATAGCCACAGATGAAGGCAGTCCCTGTACTGACCAAGTTCCTCCAAACCAGGGAGGAAGAAGTTGGTCAGCCAAGGGCTACACATTTAAAGCACGACTACCCACGCTGGAAAACCAGACTGAAGGCTTGATAAATGAAGTTATATCCTTGACGTCAATGGTAGCTCCGTCAAGCTGACAACTCCTCATTACAATTCCTCAGTCAGGAGGGATCATAATTTCATTTATGAGTCGCGGAACCTCAAAAATTTAATGTCGACTCCTGTCGACAGATTTTTGAGAAACATTTAATGGCCATTTAATTTCTCATAGAGTTTTTGCCAGAAGAAGGCTGAGAGAAAGTCACCGAAAGAAATATTTTTTGATCAAGATGTCTGAGCTGCTGGGTTTTGAACCAAGGTCTCGAGTCTAATAAGCCAACACACTAGACTTTTCTCTTCATAATCTTACCAATTTCTTGCACGATATATCGACCGTAATGATTCCGTAGTGCTCGAAAAGTGGTCATAGTGCTCTGCTGATGATCGCGGAACAAACACTGGAGTGACGAGAGAAATTCATTGATACTCTAAAACAATCTGCCCTGCGGAATGATGTGGGGAAATGCAAGAGAAACTCATGCCGTTATACGATATGACCGCAACCGGCCGCATTGAGCTTAAGCATACGGCAAGGAGCACCATAAGCGTAAATGTCCATCAAATATACCCGTTATCGCCTTTGTTCTTCAACGTACTCATTCACTTCATTATGGTGAAAGTTCCATGCAGGGGAAGACGCAAAAACTGGTGTTTAAATGGCCACCGCGAATATTTAGACTATGCGGATGTACACAATCGAAGCTGGGAGAATTAAAGGCTGATAGGACATGATATGGTCTCAGGCTTAGTGTATCCGAGACCAAGATCATGAGATTTAGCGAGGGAAATAGCCGCATGCGTTGAAACAGTAGACGATGCGTAAATGGCAAGCCTCTCTTTAAATTAATGGTACTAGAGATGAACGATACTCAATCGCAGTTCACTAGTCTTTGCAGACCTGCGGTTGCAACGATTTTTTGAGAAACTTTTCATGGATATTTTCTTTACTCTCATAGTTTTTGCCAGAAATCTGCTGAGCGGAAGTAGCCGAAGAAATATTTCGTTTTATTGGAGAAGTCTGACCTGGGGCTTGAACCTTGGCCTCACGTCTGAAAAGCCAATACACTACCTACTAGACTACGGCGACTTCGTATTTGGCATACTGAGATGAAAGTCTTTAGCAATTCAACCTGGATATCATTTATACCTGTAGCTTACAGAGTTTCCATGGAATCTAATGCTTCCTTCATATTTATTTCATACATACAAGGTCTTCATTGCTCGTAAGTGGAAGGGAATTAAAAGGGTTTGAAATAATTTAGAAAAAATTTGAAATAATCCCGTGATTCATGGATTTTTGGAAATTAATTCATAAAAAATTGTGTTTTCAATTAAAAAATTTCATATCCTGTTGAGAATTCCATTCATTATCTTGGCTTTAAGCCAAGAAACAAAACCATGTTTAATATGTATATTTACCTCTCCTTGTAATAACTCCTTAAGGTTGAAAAAATATTCATTTTTAGTCTTAAGCCTACGTATTAAATCTCTTGAAAGTATTAAATTATGGCATCCAATGTATGTGTGATTGTTTATTAAAACTCTTTTCTTTTCTTCTCTTTTTTTTCTTTTTAATTTCAACAAAAAATAAAACAACACGTCTCGACTTTATGGATAATTTAAAAACAACCTGACAACAATGAAAAAACAACAAAACCTCAATAACAACAATAACAACATGTGTTAAACTTTTTTTCAACTTGGGTTTACTTTATTACAACGCAACAACAACGTACCATGTAATCGACATGGCAAACAACTGCTTCCAAATTATATGTGGATTTCAAAAATCAACATACACACCCTCTATACTGTTACTCTCTCTCTCTCTCTCTCTCATGCGCCTTTTTGCATACAACACACAAAATAATACGAAATATTTTTCTATTCTCCTTCGGTTTTTTTTCTGCGTAACATCGTACACTTATTTGCCGAAAAACACAAAATGGGTATTGATGGCTGCCATGCAATACCTCTTCGTGTGTGTATATGTGTGCGCTGCGCTTGAAAACAATATGTTGCACATGCCATGGTATTGGTGTTTTTCGTGTAATTTTTTTTTGTTTTTCTAATTTCGATGGCATTTGTAACCTGTCTATACGCCTGTATGCATTCGTATGCGTGTATATTATTATGTATATGTGTGTGTGTGGTTTACCCTTAGGGAATTACGTTGTTTGCGTAACTCCATACATGCGAATTTATTTTTCACGTACATCATGTCAGCTCTACTCTGGATACTAACGCTTTCTGTACAGGTATGTATGTATGTGTGTATGATAATAATTGTATACAAGTACCAGTGTTAGTGTATAAGTATATGAAGAATTTTCTCTTGTTTTGATAATGTTAACACAGGTATAAAATAACATCTTTTTTTTTACGATTCGACATAAACTTTGATGGCCTTAACGGCATAAAAAAAAAATTAAAATCTTGGAATGGGAATATGGTTCCGGGAATATTATTGAATTAAATCGAGAGTCGTTGTTAAATATTCGTATTTAGGTAAACAAATATTTTTCTATATACAGGGTATTTTAGGAATAACAGTTATTTTGAATGACGAATTATGTATGTACTATGTAAGGATGTTAACGGCTATTCTGGTCATGAGTTCAGTAGATTACGTAGAAAGGTAACTATCATTGCTAACGAACTCTTAAAGGTCAGAGGTCATAATCATTTAACATATTTAAGGGCATATCGGATGCCATTGCTCCACTCAAATTGTAGTAGTCACTGGTCTCTGCCCTATTTGAAGACATGCAGATAAACTTCAGATTTCTTAAATTAACTTTTGCAGAAGCTATGGATCTAAGGAGGAGAAGGTAAAGACTATTTTGCTCCCTAAGTTTAAGTATTCGTCTCATGTCATTAAAATTCTGAGGAGGTTCATAACGATGGACCTAACATGTGCCCTGAGTTGGTCCTTACACTTCAAAGCAGATACGCCATCTAACTAATCGGAGGTTCTTGATTTCCGTCATCTTTTCCGGGACTCTCTAAAATAAAGATTTTATAACAATTTGGGATTGGAATGGTCTCCTTTAGGGAATGTTCCATAACTAAGGATCTAACTTGTGGTCTAAGTTGGTCGTTACACTTCAAAAAAGATACGCCACCTAACTAATCGGAGGTTCTCGATTTCTGTGATCTTTTTCGGGACTCTCTAAAATAAGGATTTTATAACAATTTGGGATTGGGATAGTCTCTTTTAGGGAATGTTTCATAACTGTGGGAGTAATTACTGGCCTAAGTGGGTTCTTAAACTTTAAGGAATAACCGCCACCTAACCAATCTCTGTCCCTTTATTTTCTAAACCGAAACTAAATATTCAAGGATGCCAAATTGATTATAGTCTCTAGCCTAACCTGTGGTTTGGATTTGAGGTTTTTGTTAGGGAGAGACAGGCTTTATAAGACTTTATTTAGGACAACATTCACTATCCTCCGCAAAATTAATGTCCCATAAGTTAGTACAGATCTGACTGCAGTCAGAATTGTAGTTTGTTTCAGAAATGTTTCAAGGAACATCCGCGAAAACCATTACAAGTTTACATTGCCATGTAAAGAGAATCTTCGCTTCATAGTGATTCGCTGATGTATTAAACGTTTTTACTTCATCAGGCACGAATGTTTGATTTGACAGTTGACCTGATGCTTGTCACCGCCAATAGCTGACAAGTCTGTAAAGTGTTATCCTTGCAACACAGAGTAAATTTTATTTGTTATCCTTTGTTTCGCTTATAACTTTTAGAAGCCTTTGTAACATTTGGCAAATTATGATTATTTTTCTGGCAGGGCATGTGTTTGTTTATGTGGCATTTAAAATTTAAATTTCAAAATTCCTTTATTTTCGAAATTTATTCTGCTCCCGTAAGAGTCCTTTATCAAACCATATGAAAAACTTTTTAAAATTTCTTTCTTTTTCATTTCTTTTCTTTGTTTCTTGTCTTTTTTTTTCTTTACAGATCTCCTCACATACCAGTGTAGGCGGCTGTATTGTTCTGGTAACACTGTTTCATTTCTTTACTTTAACGAATTTCTTTTGGATGCTGGTTGAAGGTAAGTGGCCTCCAGAAATTTATTCTTCATTCAACTTTCATCATCATCGAGAGCTTTAACATGATGTTTTTGTATCATATGCTAGCGTCTTAAGTATCAATAAAATGGTTAAAAAGAAACTATTGTTGGATTTATTCTTCTTATTCTTCTTCTTCTTCTAATTTTAATATCACAACCATGAATCGTGACTGTGTTAGTGAATGAAACTGTAACTGGCATTAAATGGTTTTAACTTTTCGTTCTCCAAGGAAAGGAAAGAAATTCTTGTTAACTTTACAACAGTTTCTAGGCAATAACTTTTTCATTTCGTATCATACCTTTGCCTGGAAGTATGTTTTATATATAATTTTAAAAGCGCAAGAGAGAGAAAGAGTGGGAGAGAGAGCGAGAGAGAGAGAGTTGAGCTAAAGTGCTTTTGACGTTTTCGAAAACTTTTGCCGCCATGGTTTCTTTAGTTTCGTTATGATTTCTTTCTCTTGTAGATATGTATTCAATAATTGAAATTAAATATTTAAAAGGTTATTATACAGAGTAGATAATTCCAAAGAATTCAAAGGTAAAAATGTTTCATAAGAAGTTTTCCGTTTTTTTTTCTTTGTGGGAACGAAATTTGCTTTAAGAAAAACTAAAACTTTTCTTGTGGATTTTCTGGTAAAAACCTTTCACAACACAATGCCAAAGGCCTAACCAAGCAACTACAACTAAAATACTGGAAAGAATTTAATTGAAAATATGTCTTGTAGACGGAGCCCTACAATGTAATCTCCTTCTTTGCCAACACAAAACGCAATTAAATGACATTACACTGATATAAAGGACAAACTCACAGAGCACCAGAACTTCATCTGAAATTAACAATGCAATCAAGACTTTCAAGAACAAAAAGGCGCTTCTAGTCGATAAAATATCATTTGAATTGTCTCAAGCAGAATTCATGGTAATAACCCAACAGCCCCTCTAAATATTCCAAAAAGTGTAGACAGAACTGAGTGCAGCAACTGTAGAGGCATCAACCTGCTTAGTGCGTTGAACAAAGTGATTGCGAATGAAGTTCACAAACGATTGGCAGATACCCCCATCAAGGACAATCGCAATGAACAAGTGGGTTTTTGTTCTGGCTAGTGTGGTATTGATTACATCAACACTCTGCTGAGTGGAGTGACGTTTTTTATTATTCCCAATACTTCTTGATTTTGAGAAATTCTTCGATACCCAAGTGTTTTTGCCATGTGGAGTGCTCTTCGCTGTCGGGGAGTGTAAGAGCGGCTCATGTCGTTAATAGACTCTCTATACGACGGCAACAAGCCGCATTGAGCACAAGGATACGATGACGGACACCATAAATGTCCGTCAAATCTAGCCGTTATCTCTTTTGATCTTCAACAAACTCATTCACGGCAAGTCCATGCAGGGGAAGGTGAAAAAACTAATGTTTAAATGGCCACCGCGAATATTTAGACTAGGCGGACGACATATAGTTGCTATTCCACGACTTCAATGATATGCAATCGAAGCAAAGAGAATTGATAGCTAATACGGCACAATATGGTCTGAAGCTAAGTAAAGCCAAGACCAAGATCTTGGGATTTAACGGAGGAAATATCTGTACGCATTAAAGCAGCAGAAGAATGAAAACGTCTAGTCATTTTGTTATCAGAGGAGTATTATTACAACAAACGTTGGCTCTAAAAATATCGTTAAGGACCGCATTTACAGGGCCAGGTAAGCCTTGGTTTGAGGAACTCCCGATACATTACGCGGTGCTTTGCTTTTTGCTGGAGATAGCAGGAACAGCAGTTTAATTGTTAAGAGCTTATGTTCCATATGAGAGTAAGAGGAACTGAGTTCACTCGCAATTCAAATTTGATACATTTCTGAACACAATATTTCGATGCAATAACAGTTGTTTTCTGTTGTTCTGTGGGGATTATGACTCTCGATGCAATGATCACCGTTTTCTGTTGGTCTGTGATAGTCCTTAGAGAACGTATTTCATCCGCCTTCGTTCCTTATGGTTGGAACCGCCCCTTCCTGTCCCTAAGCTTTCAATCCTTTAGTAATTTTGAATACGTTCTCGGATCTTGCGCTCCAATTGCAGCTTCTTTTGTACAACTATCTCACACCCACAAATATTATTCTATGTTGAAGGCCTATTTATTAAATTAGTTAAACTTAATTTTAATTACTTGACAAATTTGGAATTATTATTATATGTCAGCCTGTATGCAAGGTTTCATTAACATTAATACAGCTGCACTAAAGAGCTATATTTCATTAGTCCCAGGTGTTGCAAATACAAAAAAATTTCAATTTTTTTCCTTTCTACACACACAGACATCGTTGACATCGTTGTACAGTAACCCCAATTGCAAAGATTTTTGTCAATTAAAAACCAATACACTTTCACCCAACAACCTATTGTACCCTCTGTCATACCCTGATGTGATGCCAAAGAGATATTCATTAATTTTATCATGAGGTCTACCGAAATTGTTTTGTGTGCAAGGATTTATCACCATTCCCATCATCATCATTATCATTATCATGTACACAGATTTTAAACAATTCATTACCATTTTATCTTAATTAAGGTTTAAACATTAAACATTTTTTTTTATTTTTCCATTTATTCTGCTGTTTTATCATGAAAAAAATGTCTTTTTTTTTTTTGTGTATTCAACATCAGGCCTTTATTTGTATATATTGGTGGTGAAAACATTCTCGGGTGATAATATAAGATTTAATGTCTATGCTGTTATTGGTTGGGGTAAGTACGAATAAAAATGAAAATTAAAAAAAAAGAAGGAATTTCCGCAACATTTATACCCTCATTAAAATTAAATAAAAATTTTCTGTGTGTGAGTGTGGCCAACCCAAATAATCAAAGAAATTAAAACAATAATTACTGGGAATAACTTTAAAAAAAAAATAACAGCAAAAGGATTTAAAGAAGAAAATTACACATAATGACCAGTAATAATAGTGTAGATTAAACCCATATATAGTGAAAGTCAGTGAAAATCGTACATCAACCACTCATGTTGTGTGCCTTAATTTTATACTTGAGTGGCGGGACCTACGGTTTAACGTCGACTCCGAACGACAGATTTTGAGAATCTTTTTTATGGCAGAGTAAATAAACTCACAGAGTTTTTGCCAGAAATCTGTTTTTGATGTCTGGCCTGGGCTCGAACCCGGGCTTTACGTCTAATAAGCGAACACACTACCTACTACACTACGGCGACTACAATACCAGTAACAATAGCTGAGTTTAAAACCATATACAGTGAATGTCAATAAAAATCGTACATCAAGTTTAGCTATAAAAAAGAAATCAGTGCACGCATGTTCGGAAAATACAATATAGCAATAGAATTTAAAGAAGAAAATTAAACATAATGGCCTATAATAACAGAGGAGATTAACCCCATATACAGTAAATGACAGTGAAAATCGTACATCAAGCGATGATAAATAAAATCAGAGCACTTATGTTCGGAAAATAGGTGGGTAGTCACCTCCAGAAGGCCAAAGAATCAATAGAATTTAAAGAAGAAAATTAAACATAATGGCCTGGAATAACAGAAGAGATTATGACCATATACAGTGAATGTTACTGAAAATCGTACACAAAATTTCCATTTTCCATTAAAGATGTACGGGAGAAACTATTTTTGTACAGAAATTGATTGCGACCATAAAGGGACACTGGTCCCGCACCTCCAAAGGCTGAAAATACTTTAATACGACTTCTGCAGCAGCCGTAATGACGAAATAAACAGTATGCAATTCAAAGTAACAAAGGTTCGGAGTTGATTAATTTTGTGTCAAAAATTAGAAAAATTATCCTGCGGTACTAATGTGTTAAACTACAACATATTCATGGCATAACATGATATGTACCTCTTAGACGATTTTCATTGACATTCACTGTATCCCTCGTTTACTAAATTCCTACTATCTTTATGGTTTAAAATAAAAACAATTTCTTACTTAAAACATGTGTTCATTACTGTTTAAATTTGACACACTCTCTCTCATTATTTATTCGAACAGAGAGTAAGGTTTGGTATAAAAATCTATTTTTAATGAGAGACCCAAAATATGAAAATTAAATAAAAATCAACATCAAAAACAACAACAATATCATTACAACTACTGTTATTGAGAGTCCAATTAATTATTTCCATTTCTGTAATTGCTTTACACCCGCACTTAAACTCACACATACTCACTGTATGCGTGTGTTGTGTTTATTTGAAATACACTTACACCAGTGCAGTTACCAAAATTCTGATTCCTGATATTTTTGTTATTGTGGTTGTGGTCTTTGTAAAATTTCAAATTCATAACTGTCTGCTCATGTGTTAATGTGAGTGAAAGTGTGTAAATTAAGAGAGGTTATGAACAATTTCTGTACTGCGCTGTAAACAGTGTTGCCATTGGAGATTAAATGAAATGAAGTGGTCAACAGATATTCATGTGTCAAATACATTACAAAACCCAAATAAGAGAATCAATTCTTTAAACACTTTTACTGTGTTAGTTTTAGTTCGAGAGAGACATTTCAGGGCAACTACAGACAGATTTTTTAACTTTCAAAGAAATCGTTCGTAGGACATAACGATTAATAAGTGTATGGGCCGATATATGATGCACTAGGCGCAATGTTAACGATTACCTAGCTTGTGTAAAACGTTGACAGCGTTATTTTATTTCTTTTACGGATGATTTGAAAATCAAATCGTTTGATGGCCTAAAATTATCAGAAAATTTTAAGTGTAGTGCTTCCATATTAACCGTTATAAGAAACCCGTTTTTCATCCAGCAATAACCGTCAAAAGTAGTAAATATTCGTAGCCTAATTGGAATTAAAGCATCGAACGTCCTCCTGTCTAGTTTTTATGCGAACCATTATGTATCTACATAGGCGCGTAATTTGTTGCTGTGTTTTGTATGTAGCAGTCTTATCACGTATGATTTGTAGACACCGGTGCGTATGATCAATATTATATTGATTCCTCACATTACTCATACGCTGTGTGGACATGTTAATGAAAAATTAGTTCCAAGACTATTAATCAAATTTATTTACAAGTTTTGGTGATGTTCCCTCTACACTTGACACTATTTCATCGGCAATATGCTGAACTAACAGCCCTAAGGTTCATTTAGACTTGACGCCGACTGTTGGATTTTTAAAAAGTCTGTTTACCATCGCTATCTTGCCCACAGCATTGTCTTTCGTTTTGGTGTTCTTTGGCAAATTTTGAACAGCCGTTAACAATCTTATTGTACAACACAGGCTTCATTCCTTCACAACTGCTATGTACCCGATAATGTAAAGGCCTATTCCTTCTTAGTAAGCTTCTTTAAGTCTTAACTGTGCTGATCAGCAGTTTACTCTGTTCCATTGTAACTAAACCGTTATTCGTTGTACTCAATTTGCTCCCTTCTGACATATTATTGAGGCAGATGACGCCAGAGGCCCCAAAAACCCTGGCCGAACCTAAACTTAGGACCAAATTCGTCATGAACGTCATTTCGATGTTCGTACTCGTCAATGAATTTGAGCGATTTCTAAGGAAATTTTTTAAACATTTTTATGGGAATTAGCTTTGCTAATACAGAGCATACAATATATATGTTCTGGATAAAAGGATCACTGATCGATTGTCTTATTTTCTTAAAATGCATATGGGACTATGGTGCTCGTCTTAATCCCTTTCTTTACTGAAAGGTATACCGATAGACTTGACTTTTCCTCGAGGAACTTCAGCAGAAGCTGTGTATTCAAAGAGGGATTTGTTAGTGACGGAGGTTATTGACTTCTCATTTTCTGTTATCTTTGTTTTTCCCCTTTTTTTCGGAGTCTGAATAGTCTATGTTTATCCCCTACAAGCAACACATATGTGTACCAATTAATAAAGCCAACACTGTAATTAATTGGAAAATATGTAATGAAATGAAAAAATATTTAAAAACAAATGCTAAAGACTGTCAAAATGCTTATAATTTTAGGTGGTCCTGCTGTTTTTGTTGTCATTTGGACGATAGCTAAAGGATTGACAATGGCATATGCCACATCAGAGCAGGTAAAATAAAAATACAAATAAAAATTGTTTTTTTTAATATAAAATTAAGCACAAATGCATGTATACGCATACATAATTACAGAGCTGTAAATGGTAGTCTTTGTAATGTAAATACACATACAATGAAGTTCTCACTCTCTCTCTCACGCTCTCTGTCTCTTACTCCTTTTGTTACAAAATGAAAAAGCAATTAATTTTTATAACCTATAAACATACACAAAACACACAAGCACTCCCACACACAATAAATGAAGAGCGAGAGAGAGAGAGAGTTTACGTAGAATACTTTTGTGAGTGTATTACAGTGCAGTGTACTCAAACGTTTGTATTATCGAGTATGTGCACTGTGTGTACATGTATTTGTATGTATTCGTTTTTGATTTCTCAAGTGTTCTGAATAAAATAATAATTTTTTCATTTTCATTTCCATGCCACTTGTTTTCCTTTTTTTTCTTGTTTTTTCCTCCGTTTCTTGACCTTTTTTTTCTTCTTGTTCAACAAACAGATTCAAATTGAAGGTTGTCCTTGGATGCAAGAAACACATGTGGATTGGATATTCCAGGGTCCTGTTTGTGTTGTTTTAATAATAAATTTAATTTTCTTATTGCGCATAATGTGGGTGAGTGTCTCCTTAATGAATCAATTGGAAATTAAAAAATGAAAACAAATGAAAAACAAAAATAAAAATTTCAAAAGAAAACAAAATAAAACACCCAGGACCACAATGAAACAAAAATTAAAAAAAAAATCCATTTAATCTTTGTGTTAATTAATTAAAGGTTGTGTTCTCTCTTTTTGAAGGTATTGATTACGAAATTACGTTCAGCCAACACGGTAGAGACACGCCAGTACCGCAAGGCTGCCAAAGCTTTATTGGTTTTAATACCATTATTTGGCATAACGTATCTGGTGGTATTGGCCGGACCCAGTGAAAGTGGTGTCATGAGTCATATGTTTGCTATTGTACGTGCCCTACTGCTAAGCACTCAAGTATGTATTGAATAATGACAAGAACAACAACAATATTATGCTGTCATTAAAATTGAATTTTTATTTTCTTTTTTTCTCTCTCTTTCATTGTCTCTTTCATTTTCATTTAATATTGACAGGGGTTTTCGGTTTCATTATTTTATTGCTTTTTAAATTCCGAAGTACGCAATGCTTTAAAGCATCACATTTCAACGTGGCAGGATTCTCGTAATATAAGACTCAATCAATCGCGCAGGTAGTTATTGGAGACAACAGAGAGATTTTATTTTCAAAATCCTATTTTAGAAGATGAATTAAGGATTTACTTGTTTCTATTTATAGGTACGTTTCAAAAGGTTTTGCCAAGGATGTATCACCCAATACGGAAAGCAAAAGGTAAGTGTGTTAAAGGGAAGCATACCTAAGAGAAAGTGAGATAGTTTAAGCGAATTTAAAAATTTTCTTTGGAAAGTTTATCAAGAAATAAAATATTTTCCCGCTTGCAAAAAAATTGTCCATGAAATTTTTTTTCTTAACTATTAGGGGTACCTTCCCCTTTTTATAATATTTAAAATAATTCAAAATTTCTTTTCAATTGGATTTATTTAAATATTTCTCTTCTTTGTTTAAGACTACCTTTCGTTTATTAATGTTTTCTTTTTTCTTTTTCCTTCCTCTTCTAATTTCATTTTGGCTGTCCAATTACGCACACACACACTTAGACCCTTGACATCATACTATGGAAAGAGTAAAAAGAGAAAAGAATCATGCGTTTCATCGGCTACAACCACAACATTAGTGGGTCAACATCATTCGCTTTCATTACAACGTGGCTCAAATGGTGCTCTGCATATGCTGCCCACCGCTACTGCTCTAACGGTTATGCCGCGAGCCGTTAGTCCTTTGATGAAGGTAAAAATAAAAGAAAATAAAACGTAACAACAACAAAAATTTATGGACTTTTCTTTTCAAAAATAATGAAATGTAAACCCATTTAGACGTTTCAAATGGGAGCAAAAACAATGGAAAATAAAGGAAAATTGGGAAAAGAATTCCAAAGAATTTTCCAAATATTTGCATTGATTTGTTAGGTTTTGTTTTGATTTTCATTTTCATTTAATTTTTTTTTTTTGGGAAAGGAGGAATGATTTAAAAAGGCTGTGTTACACAATAACAGGTAACAGAAGGGGTTAAATGAGTTAAAGGAGAAGAGTATGTGTAAATAAATTTGAAAAAATCTTATAAAAATTACTGTAAAAATCTGACAGTTTGTGTATTTAGAAATATTGGCTTAAAATGAAAAGAAAAGTAAAAAGAAATCAAATTCTTGTTACGAAATTTAAAACAAAGAAAAATTCTAAGAATTTAAATAAAAAATATTTCCCATTTTTTTATTTTCTTTCTCATTTACAGGGTCTTGAAGAGAACTCAGTTTAAATGCTTCCATTAGCTCTTATGCCTAACGTACTGTACTATAACAAGGAGTATATGTGCTAATATCCTTGTGTTTTATTTTTTTTTGTTATTGTTTTAATAAGGATAGCAATATTTTTTTAGACAAATTTTAATTAAAAAAAAATATAATAATTAAAATAATAATATTCCAAATAAAAAAAAATTAATTTAAGAAACCTACGTATAAGAAAATAATTAAAAAAAAAAAAATATTGTATATAAAACGAATTACTTTTAAACAGTGTGTGTAAATACAAATGTAGGATCGTAGCAAATGTATTCCATCTTATCTTTATCGAATTTATTTTGCCTCTACTTCTGTTAGCCTTGTCTGGCACTTAGCTGGTGTAACTAGGACTTCTTTTCTGTTGCTGTATAGCCAATAGACTTTCACTTTGAATTTCTAAAGAGATTGCATTTTGTACTCTTATGGTTCAAAGGTCAAAGTTTGATATCAAATTTTTTACGAGTATTTTGCTTAGATAGCAGTATCTAACCTTTCTTTTATCCTGTTTTTAAATTCGTTCTTCACAAGGTGAAATTACTTACTTAACTGGCCATTAACAGCCCGATTAATGGATTTCGATGTGTCTAAATACATCCTTCCAGGCGCCTCTGCATCTTATGCCCCTTTGCCAATTAGTCACACCAATCAATTCCTCGATTAAGACCTTCCAACGCACATAAGATCGTCCTCTTTGTCCATTACCCGTCTCGCCGGAGTATTCGCCTCTATTCGACCGACATGTCTATGTCGTTGAGGAGCTCATACAGCTCATTGTTGGATCGGATGCGGAAATCACTGACAACTCTCACTGGACCGAAGATCTTACGGAGGACTTTTCTCTCGAATACTTTCAAGGCTGCTGCATTAGTGCTTAACAGTGTCCTTGCTTCTGCTTAGTATTAGTAAAGCTAATTCGGGTAAAAAAAATGGGCTTGCGGGGGAAGTGAACAACGTAGATCAAGGATTCCAAAACAGTTCTTGTTATGGTCTTGGGCCAGACTAAACTAATACAGGCGACGAAGCTAATATCTTTCTCATCGATAAAAATGGAAGTCATAGACCAAAAACTGCAAGTCATCGACCTAAAAAAAGCAAGTCATTGACCAAAAAGAAAATGCAAGTCAACAATCAAAAACTGCAAGTCATCGTCCAAAAAAGTGCAGGTCATCATCCAAAAAGTGCAAGTCATCGACCAAAAAAGCTGCAAGTCATTGTCCAAAAAAATGATAGTCATCGACCAAGAACTGCAAGTCATCGACCTAAAAAATGCAAGTCATTGACCAAAAACTGCAAGTCATGGTCCAAAAAAGTGCAGGTCATCATCCAAAAAATGCAAGTCATCGACCTAAAAATGCAAGTCATTGACAAAAAAAAACTGCAAGTCATCGTCCAAAAAAATGCAAGCCATTGTCCAAAAAATGCAAGTCATCGACCTAAAAAATGCAAGTCATTGACCAAAAAAATGCAAACCATTGACCAAAAAATTCAAGTCATCGTCCAAAAAAGTGCAGGTCATCATCCAAAAAATGCAAGTCATCGACCAAAAAAAGCTGCAAGTCATTGTCCAAAAAAATGCAAGTCATTGCCCAAAAAAGTGCAGGTCATCACCCAATAAATGCAAGTCATTGTCCAAAAAAATGCAAGTCATTATCCAAAAAAAAATGCAAGTCACCGTCCAAAAAAGTGCAGGTCATCGTCCAAAAAAGTGCAAGTCATCTATCAAAGAAATGCCACTTGCGAAAAATACGACATTTTGTTGTATATATACATATAAATGAATATGAACTTAATGAGAATTATTAAATTTTTTAAGTTCATTTCCACAAAATGTCATTTTATATAAAAAGAATTAGCTTCGTTGCCTATATTTCCGGTTCCAAGTAAAGCTGGACCCTAAGGAAAACTGTTTTGGAATCCTTGCAACCATGTCTATCCAGCCCACTAGGTCCATTTTCCCCACAAGTCCATTTTTTATCCGATTGAGCCACATTTTGCTCATTTAAAGAAAACATTTAGCTTCGTCGCGTATATCTCCGGTCCCAAGTAACGCCCGGCAGTAACAAGAACTGTTATGGAATCCTTGATACCACGGCTATCCAGCCCACTAGGTTTATTTCCACCAGAATTCCATTTTTTATCTGATTTAACCTCTTTTGTACAGGGGGTTGGTAGTTGCAGAACTTTGTATGCAGATGAGATGGAATAAACTTGTAACAGCCCCTTGGTTATTCTAGTAATTCTGTGTAAATGTAAATTTGCTGAATCATAGGAATATCACTGTAATGATACGTGGTAGAAAGTGGCCGAGCCAAGATTAGGAGAACAATCGTAAAAATAGAAAAATTGTTAAGCTTCACTGTTTTCTTGGATTACAGTGGCGTAATGTATCACAAGCTTTATTAACACCCACAACAAAGGTGGTAAGAGACGCTAGGTCGTAATTTTGACTGAAGGCTTGTAACGATCAATTATCTACATGGAATGTTTTTTTTAATCTTATTGACCCGATAAACTTTAGCAAGGACAACTCCCTGCCTAATACTACAGGAGCTTCTACTTCTGGAATGGATTAACGCCAAGTAAACGGAAACGGAATCAGTGCAACACCTTTTACGAGAGTGCCCTTCAGGACCCGCCTCATTAGTTTTTTGGTGACAGAAAGTTTGAAGATCTGGACGATGAACGTGCCACTAAGAGAACTGGCCGGATGTCGGAGTGGTTTAAACCCACCACTAAGAGAGCATAACAAGGGGGCTTGACTTACACTGGGTAACACAATCAGCCATATGGCCACCGAGTGAACTTGCATGTGAACGGCAAGCTACCCGTTAACCTACTCTAACGTATTACAAAATCTGCAGATTGGTCTCAAGGCTTTCCCTGAATCTATAGTACCCGATGAAAAAGCCGCTTATTAGTTGGGCGCTGATTCAAATTTACAACATATATGAGAAGTATTTTAAACAAATGTTTTAAGGAAACTCATTTGATTTGACAAAATTTGGTTCTATTTGCCCTTTCACTCAGTATGACCTTTCAAACATCTTCCCCCATGACACAGAATGAGTTTAGGGACGCATTAGCAGCGTGTAAGATCCAAAAACTGGGAGAGTGAATAAACCTGCCATGCAAAAGTTTCTCAAAATCTGTCGTTCGGAGTCGACGTTAAATTGTAGGTCCCGCCACTTAAGTATGAAATTAAGGCACACAACATGAGTGGTGTGAGAAGCTAGGCCGTAATCCTGACTGAAGGGTAATGGCTATTATGTATGGATGTATGTATGTATATATGCATGTATGTATGGGAAGAGTTATTTATACTAAATAAATGAAAATGTAGGTAAATACATAAGTAGGGAAGTACAAATTGAAATTGCTTTGTGGCCTAAAGGGAAGCCTTTGAACTAATTTCGTATAAACAATTAAAATTTTGTGTGTATTTATTTTCAATACAAGCGAAAAAGGTCATGATGACCCACCTCAAAAATTGGCAAAAATTCAAATTCAAATTCAAAATTTTCATTCGTACGTATTAAGATGGAACAACAAAAAGAAAGAAATTTAAATTTAAATGTTTTTAATGAAACACGATTTTATGTCGATGTTAAAAATCTACGTCTTCATACTTTAAAAGTGTTTTTAATGGAAATTTTATGAAAATTTTCCTTTGTTTTTTTTTTTTTTTTTTTTTTGTACATGTGAGCCATAAAGGCTAAGGTAAACAACAGGGATAGGAAGAACATAAAATAATAATAATTTGTATGTAAATGAATGTAAATAGACAAAAACAAAAATAAAATAAAAATGGAAAAAGAAAACGAAATAATATTGCATTTAAAAAACAATACAAATAAACATTTATTTCTTTTGGAAAAACAAAACGAAAGAGAATTTAAAAGCAAACAATGTTCACATTTCGAAATAATAAATACTCATTTTACAAATGTACGAGGGTGAACACATCAAAATAAGCTGACCAGATAAAGAAAACGCAATAAGATAGGAAAACCGTTCTATTGTTTCGTTTTAGCTTGACTCTCCAATAATACAGAGTTTACAGGTTCTGTTTAGGGGGAACCTGCATTCATTTCTTTTTTTATTGTATAAAGGGGTTGCAATGAACCCACAGGCCTCTGGGTGAAGACAGGGAACTGTGAATCTAACTTAACTGTCAGCCACTCAATTTGCCAAGTTGTTGTGTGTTTTTTTTTTTTTGGTTTGTTTCTTGTTTTTAAACGAGATAAACAACGTATCCTTTTTTGCTACAGCACTCGTGACAAAATTTCGAATTGCTTAGCCCAGATAGCTAACATTTCTCATCACATCATAGCTTTAGCAAACAAATGCCCATGGAAAATAAAAACGGCCCTTTTCATTAGCTAAAGTGACACTCATAGAGCAGTGTATAGTACTTTTTGAAAAATTTGTTGCTAGCTTACGTATTGTACCTTGAATCGACCATCATCCAGTAACATTTGCAAAATTTTCTTTAACGTTTCCGTAGTAGATACTTGCATTAGTTGACCACGATGTTGCTTATCTTGGAGCACATTCGTTTGAAGTTCTAGAGAAAGAGCAACAGTTTCTATTAGAGTAGAATCTTTTTTAATTCCATGGGGCTATTCCCTATCTTCAGACAGCCTCAGATTTCTTTCAGTTCCTTTTAGCAGGTTTTTCTAAGCATATCAGGTAGTTTATCTACTTTGGCAGGCATGGAGATGCTACATTTGCTGTAAATAATGCTTCCCCGTGCACATATATTGCTTGCAGTGATAGCGCACTTTCTTACTATGTTCTAATTTAATTTGGTCTTGTATCAGATTATTACGATATTCTTTGTTGAAGTTATTCTTTCCGAGAAGAAGAAAGTGGGATTAATGGATTTTTTTCGAAGAAACTGATACCTCGGTCGCCGTAGTTTAGTAAGTGGTCTAGTTCAAGCCCCAGCTCAGATATCTCGAACAAATTAAAATATGAACAAATTTTCTGGCAAAAACGCCGACAGTAAATAAAATTAAAATGAAGACTTTCTCATATCGGTCGTTTGGAATTGATGCTAAACTTTAGGTCGCGCCAGTCATTGATAAAATTATTTACCACAACATGGGTGTTTTGCGAAGCTAAGTTGTAATCCTGACTAAAGGTTTGTAATGCCCAATCAAGTAAATGATGTTTCTAAAATTAGAAAATTACCCTCAATTTGATCTTGGATTATAAGGCTTGTTGTGTAGTTATCTCTTCACCAATAGACACTAGCTTGACTATAATAATGGTGAGACTGATACCTTCTAAACGGTAGGTAAGGTTAGAGGGCGTGTACTTGTCAATTAAGACAAGTACAGTACCCGGAGGTCTAATTGACCCATTGTACAACGTCCTTAAAGAGGGAAGGATAATAGAGGGAATAGGATAAAAAGGAGAGGATGTAGGAAAGGGAGAATTCTAAACGGTAGCATTGACCAATTTTTTCCCCTTTTCATTCACTGAGATATTTTATATTTGATGCTGTCCTACAGCTCGATGCAGACTGCTCCCATTTGGCTTAATCTTTTACGATAATCTATTGGATCTATCGTTACTTGATATAGCATCGATTACTAAACTCTTTAAACTTTTATACTGGCTTTCAACTTGATTCTAAGAGAGTCATGCTTTATAGCTTTAATACTAAGCGGATTTGCCAGTTAGTTCTGGGGCACTATTATGTATGGTTACTATGTATGTGGTACTATGTATGAAGTCAGCTGTAACCATTACCTGTTGCTCTATTTATTTTTCCTTTAATTTCGTTTTGGTAACTTCTAGAAACTTACTGTTGATTTGTTATTGTTATTGACTTCCTACCTATTTCTCAATGTGGTCTTTTTATGCAGCTTTTATTTAAAATTGATCTTTTGCGGATTTCTACTGCCGTAACTGATTTATTATAATTTTCCTCGCCAGTTTTTTTTTTCTTAAAAAACTATGAAATATGTGTTCCGGTTTCATAACAATTTTCTCAAGATTTTTCTCTTTTCAAAGTACTGCCATCATCTGCATATATGATCAGCTTATTTTTGCGTTTTCCCTCGTAAATATAAAGATTTACAAAAAACGTCAAAATTGTGTAAAAAAATCCATGTACAATACATACAATGTAAATAATTGCTTAAATGTATACATATGTGTAATGAGTTAATACTGTAGATATGTTTTAATTGTATTTGTAAATGTATATGTAAGTAAAATGTAATGGTAACAGTCAAAAGGGGAGAGAGACAAAACCAAAAACTAGATCTTCTTTACATAATGTATGTATGTATGTGAATAGAGTAATTAATAAAAGAAGTGAGAGAAAACAATTGTAAATACTTAGTCATACTCACTTATACTTATACAAATGCAAAGCAAAAGTCAAAAATTATAATTCGAATATAAGAGGAATGGATAGTAAAAACTTTGTTGATAAATTTTTAAATTTCAATAACTTTGTAAATGTCATTTTAATAAGGAGAACAAATAGAGGAAATGTACAGAATCAAAATAAATAAAATAAATAGAAAAAAAAAAAAATAAAATTAAATAAAAATTATTAAAGTATGTATAGAAAAATATTTATGAATAAAGAAAACTCCTAAAACGAAATAAGAGCAACAAAATTCTGTAATAAATAAATAAAAAACAAAAAAATCTTAAATGTTTTAACAGTTTACAAGAGAATAAACGTTTTTTCATAATTTTTTTGGTTCTGAAATCGAAAGGTAAGTTTTGTTAGTCAAATGGTGAGGTACTTTGCTACCCTAAGTTTAGTTAGGTTAGGTTAGAGTGGTAGCTTTGATACCAAAAGTTCACTTGAGCACGCATAGCGGCCCATTGCGATGCCACAGGTGAATGCAGTCCTTGTACTGACCAAGTTCCTCTAAATCAGGAAATAAGAAGTTGGGCAGCGCAAGAGCTGCACTTAGTTTAGTACTTCACAGTGTTTTACATGCACTTGACATGCATTTCACCTGAAATTAAAATTATTTGCCTTTCTCCGAGTTGGAAGAGTGTCAAGGTTGTGTTTGCTTACAAAGCAGGTCATTACAATCCTTCAGTCAGATTTACAACCTAGTTTTCCAATACCACTAATGTTGTGTGTGTTAATTTTATATACGAGTGGCGGGACCCTTGACTCCTAACGACAGATTTGGAGAGAAATTTTCCATGGAAATTCGTATTTACTTTCAGAGTTTTTGCCAGAAGTCTGGCAGAGAGGAAGTAGCCGAAGAAATATTTTTCCATATTTTGCTTTCTTAGAGATGTCTGACTTGGGGTTTGAACTGTGGCCTCACGTCTAATAGGGCAGCACACTACCTACTACACCATGGCGATCATTACCTATGAAACTTCAACTCATTAATTCTTGCAGTTTTCTCTTTCTGAACGCCTTAGTATTAGGGGCAAATCAGTTAAATCTTTAACTGGGATTACAACCTAGTTTCCCGCACCACTTATGTTGTGCGTGTTAATTTTTGTACGAGTGGCGCTACTTACAGTTTAAAATCGACTGTTAACGATAGATTTGAGGAGAAACTTTTCATGTCAATTTTATTTTTACTCTCAAGAGTTTTTGCTAGAAGACCTCTGAGAGAAAGTCATGGAAATTTCGTTGAGTTCGAGATATTGAATACCGGGCTCGGGTCTTTATATTTCCATACCAGTATGTACCTATTAGACTAGGACGATTGAACAAGAGTATATCAGAGGTATTTGTTGACTGTGTTTAAGTCCAGGGCTGAAGAAAAATCTTAAGCCTCACCTGGTCTAAATTACATAGAAAGCTTTACAATCAGCTATTTAAACTGGATTTTAAAGACATCTGTCGCTGTCACTGTCACCTAACCTAACCTAATCTAATCTACGTCACTTGTCCTAAGACAACAGCTTTAATTTAAAGCTGCTTTCACAATCGCTTTAAGCTAAACACCCAATATATGTGTCTCTTGAGTATTACAATTTAACAGACCTTAAATTAATGCCTAATCCAACAATCTAAATCCGAAAAAGCCGAAAGGGGAAGCAACCAATAAAAAAAAATGTCAAAAAACTTTAAAGTTTGATTTTTTTTCCACAGATTTTTTTCTGTCAACAGCAGTTGTGTCCATGACAGCTGGAATTTGAGGAGGATTATTATTAAATATTTATAATATTTTGTTTCTTATTTTTATTTTTGTAGTTGTTGTTGTTGTTATTGTTTTTATACCCTTGAATATTTGCTTGTTCTTCTTTGTTTTGGGGCTAAGTTTTCTGTTATGTTTCTGTGTTGCCAACAACATTTTGTTCATTGACTTTAGTCATCAGATTTAACATGACAGACCATAAAATCTGTTGTAACAATTGAAATTAAGTTTTGTTTTCTTGAATAAATTTGAATACCCTTTCATAATACAACATTTTAAATGGCATTTGTTAACATGGCATGTAACATTTTGAGAGGTTTTTGAAAGAAGTTTTTTTTAATGCTTGAAGAGATTTTTTTTTGTGAATTTTAAACAGTTTAAGCTTAGAAATTATTAAGAGACTTTCTAAAACCCGGTGTGCTTCCCAACTCCTATCGATATGAAATATAAATATTCAAAATATATTGATATACACTTTTTCTTATGTATATTTTTAGTCAATAACCTCAACGTAATAAAATAAGAAGAAGTCTGGATTTTAAAATATTTATTTTGTTACTGATATTTACAATGTTTTATAATAATTATTTCTTATTCTAGTTTTTATATATGTATATAGACGTATTTCAATTACTGTCGTGAATAAAATATTACATAGAACTGAAGGGTGACGTATGCGTAATATTTTGTTAGACAATAACACTCATACTTTTTTTATTTATTTTATTTTATTTGCCTATTTCAACGTAAAAAGTAGCCTATAACTCCTTCCAGACATACAGGAAGATACTACGAAAATTTCAAGAAAATCGGTTCAGCCGTTTAGCCGTCTATAGACTTCAAACAAACCCACAAACAAATAAACACACATTCATTTTTATATATAAGAAGAAGAAGATTCACAACCTAATGGCACTTTCAAATGTTTTAACGTCACAACGTAGGTAAGAAGAATATTTCCATACCTACGCAAAGTTACTGGGAAATATCTGAATATATGGTTAAAATTTTTATTCGTAGAGAACACATAATTGAGAATTCCCCGTGCTGATGCAGCAGCACTGATGCAGCAGCTTTGAAAGTATTCAAGAGAAAAATCCTGTGAAGATCTTCAGTCCAGTATGAGTTGGCGATAATTTCCGCATCCGATACAACAGTGAGCTGTATGAGCTCCTTAACGACATAGACGTTGTGTAACGTATTAGCATTCAGTGGCTGTGCTGGCTCGGCCTTGTCGTTCGAATGGAGAAGGATGCTGTGGCGAGAAGGGTATTTGATGCGGAAATTTACTGAAGTCGGCGAAGAGGACGACCTTGTTTGCGTTGGAAGGACCAGATCGAGGAAGCCCTATTATCGAATGGTGTGACCAGCTTGCGTAGGCGAGCAAGAAGCAGAGGCGCTTGAAAGAATGTGTTAAGGCAGGCCGAAATCCGTTAATTGGGTTATTAATAGCCAGTTAAGTAAGTAAGTTGTAGGTAGCGGCAGCGTTGTTGAACTTCGTTGAAAACTTACTTGAGCTCACAAAGCAACCTAATTCCCCAGAGGTAATTATCAAGTCCTGATTAACCGGTCTTAACGATCAATATTAGGGCTTCGCATTAAAGCAAGATTTTCTTAGATTCAGGCTATAGTAGTAGGTAGTGTGTTGGCTTATTAAACGTGAGGCCACGGTTCAAACCTCGGGTCAGACATCTCCATCTAAGCGAAATATGAAGAAAACAATCCATCGGCATTGTGTCCTCTCAGCAGATTTCTGGCAAAAATTCTGAGGGTAAATAAAGCTGCCATGAAAAGTTTCTCAAAAAACTGGTCGTTCGGAGTCGACTTTAAGCTGTAGGTCCCGCCACTCATATCAAAATTAAATAATAAAAATTAAAGCACACAACATAAGTGGTGCGAGAATCTGGGCCATCATCCTGACTGAAGTGTTGTAATGACCAATTACTTTATGTGTGTTTTACAGATTTGTGACAAACTTTTGATGGTAATTTGATTTACTCTCACAGTTTTTGAAAGAAATCTGCTGAGAGAAAGTCGGCAAAGAAATATTTGTTTATATGTCGCGGTCTCACGTTTAATCAGCCAACACACTACCTACTAGGCTAATAGATAATTTCTCTCGATTATCTCTTCAGGTTAAGGTTCGTAACCAGCGCAGTCCCCTAACAGAGGGGGATAGAGACACTTTTTGGAATTTTGAAAATAAATTGAACTCCATGACTAGTCCAGATAATTTATGTTTAATTTTCTTACGATTTACTTTGATATCACAAACAGAGACGACATACTCGTACTCTACTTCTACACACACACACACACACACACACAAATTCGTGACAATATAACTTCTTAATGGCAAAATCCTATTGTTGTTGTTTATTGAACATACACAAGTGGGTAGCTGGGTCAGCTGCCCATAACATTCTTAACTCCTGTTACAAAACCATATAATTTTAACAAAAACACGAAAGATATTAAATACAAATACAAAAACATACATAACGTAGTCACATATATATGTATATCTTACATAGACAAACAAAACAAGAGATAGAGGGAAAACATAAATAACAGTCCTCCACCATATTGGCAAATAAATACGAACATTTATGTATCAGTGTTTATGGCAAGACATAAAGAAAATAATTCTTTGGGAAAGAGAGTCGTAAGAAAATCCATTTTTAATAAATTCATTACAGATTTATTGGATTACAATTGCCAAACAAGTCTTTAAGGCATAAATGTTTAATTAATTATTGATAAAAAAAAGTGCATCAAAACAGCAACTATTGAACAGCAGCTATTGAAAAACAATACAATTGCTTGTACGAGTATGTATGTATACGTGCAAACCATAACACATCCCCTTAGTGTTGTGCCATTAAATACAAAAACAATAAAAAGAAGAGACAATCTCTAAATGCTTGTCTATATGTATTTAGAAATAAAGGAACGATAACAATAATAACAATAACGAACAAGGATACATTAAATAAAACAACAAAAAAATATCAAAGAAAGTATCAAAATAAACAAGATTTTATTGTTATCCGTACTCACTGTACTTGTTGTACTTGCTGTAACGGCACTATTGCTAACACAAACACAAACAATCATCCCCGGTTTGTAAGTTTAATAAGCAAATAAAAAAAAGAAACATAAAAAGAGAAAATAAAACAAGAAAGTAGGAGTACTATACATGAGATAGTACATACATACACAAACATATATACACATACACATACATCCATAGACATTTAGTTTAATATTGTATGAAAAAAAATATTGTTGTTGTATTTAAACAAAGAAAAAAAAAAAAATAAAATGAGACACTATTTATCGTTTACAAAAAAAAAACACTGAGTAATTCATCCCTAACCATACAAACACTTATGCTAGCAAATACATATATACATATGTATGTACTTAAAGACCAGCACATGCTAAGGGTCAACTGTTTATGTGCCATGTGTGCATATAAATAGCCCCTGGGCTTTTTGTCTCAGACTGCCCCTTTAAATATGCAACAAGTTTTCATTGTTTGCTATTGTGGGTGTGGTTGTAAATATTCTATTTAGCAGAGAGAGAGAGAGAGAGAGATAGAGTGGAACTGTCAGAAAAGTTTTATTTACACTCCAATTAGACATGTGGGAATGTCAGTTGATGATTTTAATATATAAATTTCGAAATGTTTTATTTTTTAAATTAAAATTTAACAAGTTTATGGCATCTGTACTAACAACCACTTTGCATTGGATAGAAAATGAATTGATCTTCAGTTCAAATTTTGTTGTTGTTTTTAATTTCTTACGATTGCTTACAAGAAAGTGATGTGAAAAAATTTATCTAGGTACGACGTAGCTGGACACACCTATTTAAACCTATATACATGGTCATTACAGTCAAGATTATGACCCAGCTTCTCACACAACCCATGTTGTGTGTGTTAATTTTCTACATGAGTAATGGGACTTACAGTTTAAAGTCGTTTCCGAGCGACAGATTTTTTTGGGAAGCTTTTTCAGGGCAGGTTTATTACCTCTCAGAGTTTTTGCCAGAAATCTGCTGAGAGGAAGTCGCCGAAAAAATATTTTTTTCGTAATTCGTGTAGTTAAAGATGTTCGACCTGGACTCACGTATAATAAGGCTGCACACAATCTACTAGACTATGGCGACTACGCAGAATTACAGTCTGTTGTGCATATTCTCTGTCTGTGTGCAGAAGCGAAAAATAAAGAATATATGTGCAGCGAGTTTATCTCTGGTATTAGCTAGCTTACGCTCTCACTTCCATTCTCTTTCCTTGCGTCTACACTCTGATAATGAAAAATACAAATATGCTTGCACAACCGGATAAAATCTCTTGACGAGCCAAAGTAAATCTCTTGATGAAGACAGACAGAAATGTAGAAAACTTCTTGTAATTATTTAATGCCCCCAGAACAATATTGTATTTCCCTAAAAACTAATTCATCTTCTTAAGAAATATTATTTAAGTGTAGTTGGAAACTTTTACCCAAAAAAAAGGGGAAGAAAACAATTTCAGTTTAAAAGTTTTAAGCAGATTCCCCACAGATTCGCTGTTTATCATGGGTTATCTATCATGTGTTATCCTTTAAAGAAAATACGTTCTAAAGTATTTTCTTTTTTTTCCACTCGCCTTACTTTTTGTTTTTGTTACGAATTTAGTTTTCATCATCACCATCATCATTAGCCAACCCTATTAGCATGTTCTATTGCTTTTGCCAAGCAAGTGTTACAAGTCTGTGCATATTATTGCAGTGATGGAAAATGTTGTTTTTAGTTTTTTGATTTTTCTTTTTTGGTTTTTCTTTTTTCTTTCTTTTTCTTTGTTAGATTTTCATTCATAAAGCAAAATATATAAAACGTGCTTGCTTTTTATTATAAGCATTTTAAGTAGCAGTTTTGAATACTTAATGAAATTTAACGGGGTTTTCTTCTCTCTTCTCTCTAATTATTGAGAGACTTTCTCTAATAGAAGCAATATTTTCGGCAGTGCATACATTGCCATGCTGCATACGTCGGATTACATCTGTAACGCTAGCATTCTCATGTGTGTAAAGATAAATTCGAATTAGAAAATCCAAGACACAATCCATAAGTTTTAGCAACGCCACATTTAGTTTTAACAGTGTAAAATTTTCTCTTAACAGAGCACAATTTGCCCTTAATAGAGCACTGTTAACTGTTTAACAGTATCCATCTGAACAATGTCACTTGTTTAGGAGCTAATTTTAGGGCATATACTAGATTTATGAGTACCATGTTATACTCAAAAGTAGGTTCCAATGCTAGTTAATACAATCAGCAACTTCCCATATAAAGTGATATGCTATTGAGAAAATTGGCTTTAAAAATATCAATTTTTTGATTGAAAATTCCCTAGAAGATCAGTGGCCATTTAAGATATATAAGAAATAGTACACCATACAGACTATATGCAAATGGTGGTCCAAAGGGTCCTCTTTCGAACAGTGGTAGTGGGATAGCTGGAATAATTTTGAGAGATGAGATTTTGATTGTTGAAAAAATCAGTTTTTGGCCAAAAATATATGAAAATTCTTTAGAAGATCAGTGGCCATTTTGGAAAATATAAGAAATTATACACCATATACACTATATGCAAATGGTAGACCTCTTCGAACCGTGGTAGTAGGATAGCAGGAATAATTTTGAGGGATGAGAAAAATTTCTGCCTCCAGCCCTACCAACCATCTTCTTATCTTCTTCTTATAAAAATGAATGTGTGTTTATTTGTTTGTGGGGATGTTTGAAGTCTATAGACGGCTAAACGGCTGAACCGATTTTCTTCAAATTTTCACAGTATCTTCCTGTATGTCTGGAAGGAGTTATAGGCTACTTTTTACGTTGAAATATGCAAATAAAATGAAATAAAATAAATAAAAAAAACGTATGAGTGTTATTGTGTAACAAAATATTACGTATACGTAACCCGTCAGCTTTATGTAATATTTTATACACGACAGCAATTGAAATCTATATAAGTATGTATATAAAAATGAATTTTTGTTTGTATGTAATTAATAGAATCGTAAACTATGCATTTGATCATGTTATGATCTTCAAAAAAGTTGTTGCTCATGAGCCCGGGAAGGTTTCTAAGTTGGTATGACCAATTTAAGACAGGTGGCGCCACTGAAAATTCCTAAAAATGAATTAAATCGTAAACTGTGCATTTGATCATGTTATGATCTTTAGCAAAGTTGTTGCGCATGAGTCTACGGAAGTTTCTAAGTGGGTATGATTAATTTCCGGTAGATGGCGCCACTGAAAATTATTCAAAATAAATGACAAGACATTGGTCGACCTACACCTCAAGCACGAAAGAAAAGAGCATTACGAGCCTCAGAATCAGACGAGCAACGGGCATTGAGACTTCAAAATCTTCGAGTACATGCCGCTAAGACCCGTTCGCATGAATCACTTGAACAACGAGAAGTGAGATTAGAAACTGATCGAATACATACTACCAAGGCCCGTTCCTCTGAATCATCTGGGCAACGGGAAACAAAATCAATAAAATGATTCAATATTAATTGGATATTTGTGTAATTTCTTTCCTTCGAATTCATTTTAGTAGGTGGCGCAACAACGCGCGCATTGTACAGCTAGTCCTTTATATTTCAACACTTTTGTTCACAAATAATAATGATGAATAGTCTGCAATAATTCGAAAGTAGAAGACCAATCTACTTATTGCCACGGTTAAACAGTTAACAGTTAAGAGTCTGTTAATAGCAAAGATTACCCTGTTAGAGTCAGGAAGTGGCGCTGCTAAAAGTATGGGTTTGCGTCTTTGGTTTTTAAATTCAAATTAATCTTCAGCCACACATAGCAATCTCTTTAAATTTCTTTATAATTTTGCCAATTCCTTGTCCAATAGTTCGATTGATGTTTGAAAAGGGGATACATTTTAACTATTTGTATGCGTTTTACGCTTTTAAACAGACCATATTCACAGAGGGGAAAGGCTTTCACTACACAAATGACACTTCAAATGAATAACCCTGTCTATTTTTTAAATCAAATCTTCTGGTTATTGTCAGCTCACTTGTGTTATAAGTTTTAAACGGTAAGAATCTGTTTTAAAATGCTTTCATTTGTCATCACAGTTGAAAACCTTTATTGCCATGATTTATTATCATGAGAAACAGAAAAAAAATTCAAGATTTTACTGAAACATTTATATTTTTGCCTCAGCAAAATGGAAAGTGTATGAATTTCCGGTGAACTAAGGCAACCTTTTATGCCAAAAGACCATCATTCATATATTCACATGAGGGCCCACACACACACAAACAAGTACCGTTAAATATATTTGCTCGTTCATATTAATGTGTTTACTCATACATATTAAATTAGAAACATTTTATTTCAATTTCTTCTTCTTCGTTTCTTTCTCTTTACCTTACGCGCCGCTCTCTCTGGTGCTCTCCTATGAATTATAACAGAACAGAAACCAAATCAACATTCCATTTTCTTTGATTTGCTTTGGTTTTTTTTCTGTGAGTGTGTGTATGCCTTTTTTTCTTCATGCATTTATAAATTATGTATTGGAAAATTGCTTGATTGACAATAATTTTCTTTTGCTCCGTCAATACAGTAAGAGGGGAAGTGTGACACAGAATGTGGTATCCACACATATTTATAACACCCACCTACACATAAACAATTCAGAGCACCTTTTTTTTTATTATGCTCTACTATTTTCTCCATTTTCTTTTTCTTTTCATTTGTTATTTTTCTTTTTCTCTTTTTCCCACCAGTGCCTTTACTCACTTATTATCACGTTAAATTTCTTGACACTTTTCACTTCATTAAATTCCAGAAAAAAAGGAGAGAAAAGAAGAAAACAAATAGAAAAGAATGAAAAATTCATTCATTTTGTGTTGTTTCTTCGGGTTTCTTTCTTTTGTTGCAGGTCGGTAGAGAGATGGAATATAAATAATGACAGTAAATTGGTATTCATTAAAGAGAGTGCAGGTGTGGGTTTTCATTTCTTGTTTTCTTGTGCATTACCTTACCGAATTCCAGAACTTTGGAGATGATCTATGATTGAGGAATACATTTTGTGGGACAATTTTTCTTTTATATTTTCCATTAAATTGTGTTCAATTATGATTTTAAGTATGGCAACTGAAATATCGGGTTATCCATTAAGTGATTTTAAAACCAACGATTTGGCAAGCCAGCCAGTTGAAGTGAAATTTATATAGTGAAGGGCTTGAATCCTAAAAAACCGAAGAAAACATAGAAATAGTTAAAATGTGTCTACTTTTCGAGCATTAATCGAACAAAGAAATTTGAAGACACTGTAAGCCTTGCAGATATGATCAGGCCTGTGCACCATTACAATATACGCATAGACGAAAATATGCTATGAGGGCGATTAACATAAAATAATTGACTTCTTTAGACTTGCTATTGAAGTTTCAAGATCAAGAATTACTCGACACGACCGATTTTATTGTTGAGTTGAAGACGCTAAACGCTTTGGATATTTAATTCAGGCGTCTATTCCCTTATGAGGTTTCGTTGTCATACCGGATAAACGTTTTCCGTTACACACTTGGTGTCTAATTGCCACTGTACTCGTTATACTCTGATACAGGCTTTGGACAGCCTGTACTGCAGTCAAATTCGACTTTAGGCTGAGGACGATATCTCGTCGATTGATGTCAATAAGAGGCTCGACATTTTGAAACCAAGTGTAATAATGTTTCAGCGAAAAAATCTGCCATCGGCATAGAAATCGGAAGCGGTACAAATAGGTAGGCACAGACGAAGTCAACAAATTAAACTACTTCAAACAGTTCGATCTGAGAAAATCGTACATTAGAGGACGATAAGCCAATCGAGATACAACGGAATGCAGGCTATTTGTTCGCCAGACAAGTTTTGCTTAAACTCGACGAAATAAAAGGACCTAGTGGGCTGGATAGCCAATGGTATCAACGATTTTAAAACAGTTTTCACTACGGTCGGTCATTATTTCGGATCGGAGAAATAGGCAGTGCGGAGCAGCTTGGAGGCTACATATTCTTGTAAGACAAGGACAATCATAAAGTCGCCGTAGTCTAGTACGTAGTGTGTTCACTTATTAGACAAAAGCCCGGGTTCGAGCCCCAGGCCAGACATCAAAATGAAATATGAAAAAAAAATATTTCTTCGGCGACTTACTCTCAGCAGATTTCTGGCAAAAACTCTGAGAGTAAATAAGCCTGCTTGAAAAATTGTCTCAAAAATCTATCGTTCGGACTCGATGTTAAACTGTAGGTCCCACCACTCAAGTATACAATTAAGGCACACAACCTGAGCGGTGTGAGAAGCTAGGCCGTAATCCTGACTGAAGGGATGTAATGGCCAATTATGTATGTATATAGACGATGAAGCTAATACCTTTGCTATCGACAAAAGAAATGCAAATTATCGACAAAAAAAAAATGCAAGTTATCGATAACAAACGAAAGTCGTCGTTAAAGAAAATACAAACCATCGACAAAAAAATTTTAAATTACCGTCAAAAAAACTCACAAACAAAAAAATTTAAAGCCATCTATAAAAAATTCCAAGTCATTGTCAAATAAACGCATGTAATCGTCAAAAAATGCAAGTCATTGACAAAATATGAAGGTCTTAGACAAAAAAATGGAAGTCATCGACAATTTTATGGCGATTTATATACAGCACCTTCGTCGGCTATATCGCCAATTCCAAATAATGCCCGACAGTAACGAAACCTTGATACCAGGACTATACATGCCACTAGGTCTGCTATGTTGTAAAATTCAATGGTTTTCCTTCGTGTTTATTTTAATTTTTCTGCTACCTTAACAGTCACTTTTAACTTATTAGTTTTTTTTTTTTTAATTTTTATTGTGCAACATAACAATTAAAGCAGAAACATTTATAAACCCTTCAAAGGTAGTCCTTGATTATTTATTTAAACAGCAAAAAAACAAACGAGATGAGAATGAATGAATAATTAATTCATTTAAGGCCCTTGAATAACATTCTACTGACTTTCATGCCGATGACTTCAATCCATAAATCATTGCAACATTATTTCATGTCTTCTACCAACAGTTCTATACAATCATGTTCAACACAACAAATCTGTCTACAACATGACCACTAATGATAACGATACTATAACGATAACGGTAATACGATAACAACACAAACAGTATTATGCTACTCTCCTTAGAATGTCTACTTAAATTTATTTATTTATTACGCCACAAATACTCACACAGGTATGAATAATGTACAAACACAACCACATGGACATGGACTCACACACACTTGTGCAAAAGCTTGCATTCAAACATTTCATAGAAAATCGATCAACAATAAGAAATAAATAATCACTCGTACACGTATACAGATGCAGGCATGACGAATGCTAACGAATACTTTCACAAGCATTAACTCACGTATTTTATTTTTGTAGGAGACGGAGAGCAATAAATATGCACACACACATAAAAACGAAGAGAGAAAGAGAACAGAACATAAATAAAAATAATCATAATAACATGGTAATTACGATAGAAAGGGAAAAAACAAGCACAACAATAGGAGCGAGAAATAATACGACAGAGAGAGAGAGAGAGAGAGAGAGAGCGAGGGAATTTATGGTGGCAGTAAAAGTAGAACATTTAATGACTCTATTTTGAAAACAATAAAAATTTCATGCTTAAACATGGAAAAGTGGAGTAGAATTTCGATATGGAATCATCACATTGATTGTCTTTGACCCATGCTAACTCTCTTTGGCGTGTAGGGTATATCATAAAACAAATATAACTACGATTACACTACCACTACAACCATATTGAAATCATTAAACACAACAACAACCACAACTCTAATAAGGAAATCGTAAACAATTTAATGATGGTGATCATAAAAACAAAAACGAAAAATTATTGTTATTGGCCTTTAAACTGACTTATTGCAATTGAAGCGAAATATTGCGAGCAGGGATTAAGAATTTTAATGCCAGATTTACTTGGCAGTTGCCATGAAGTATGTAAAGTTTCTTAACACACAATACAACACAATAATTTTCAATGGGTTTTTTAGAGTTCTTTGCTACCAAACTAAACAATTTTATGGAGTAGTCTTGTGCTACATGAACCTTTTCGAAAAAATGAGAAGATTTGTTGTCATAAAAATTACGAATGCATTGCACGTTACGCTTAATTGGCTTCCATGTAGCCTGCTTGGTGGATAACATGCGGCAGTTGTTACAATGTGACTGCAATGCACTTTACTGGGCAATACTAAGTCCCATCCTCAGGCACTGAGTGAAACTGCCTACACTTCGTCATCATCTTGTCTTTTTCAACAAGAATTCCAGGTAAAGTAAAAGGCAAATTGGCAAAGAGCTTAATTATAAGACATCTCTTACCCTCTCTGACTACTGAAGTCTGTTGCAGGCAGAGATAATTGTCATAAATCATGCTGAGGAACTGATATTGAGAAAGGGATCTCTAAATACCAGCATTTCTATCCATTTTAGTAGGGGATCCCCTAACTATTCGTTTTGATAATTAAGAGGCAATCAAACCTGTTTCGGGCTCTACCTTCAGCTCTAAAGCATATGCATTGACTATGCATTGACTATCTTGATGGGCTCTGAAGGCAAGTCCAATCTAATATGGATTCTTTTAGTCACAGTGATTTTTCTGGTAATTGCATAGCTAATGAACTTAGTCGAGCAGGAACATTTCTATTGGTACCAATCCCCTGTTAGGTTGTCTATTAGGCAGAAGTATTTATTGGCGGCTGGAAAACTTTGGTTTGTGGAGTAATTTTGCTGTTTTATCAGGCTCATCTGGTCTTAATTGGGTAGGAAGTGTGGCAATCGACTGATTAATTTAGATCGTAGAGACATCTCTTTCACTCAATTTACTCGCATAAGTCATAATGTAATGGATAGACATTCACATAGACTTTGCTTATCTCAAAATGACTTCCGCTGCAGTTGTAAATCGTTTAGGGAGGAAGAGATTATCGTCTACTTTATTGCTTATGTGCATGAATGAACCGCTAATACTATGTTCACGTATGCACCTTTATTGCGTAAATCGCAATTAACGCCAATATTGATCTCAATACTTCATATAAAATCTCAATTAATTATTGATCAATTAAATGCTAATTGTTATAATATTGATTAAAACTTTGAATACAGCACTGTCATAAGTCTGTTTTGTGAGCACATTATAAGTAACCGAACACTTCCTGTTGATATTTGACAACTCAAATGTCAACAACTACAAAAAAAAATGGCAACTTGCAAACAAACACAAACAAAAATTACAAAAACACGCGACCAAAATAAAAACAATGTTGTTGTTTATCAGCTGTTTAATGAATATTGCGTATATTTGTTATACCTAAACGGGTAAAATATTGTTATCAATTAAAATACTATTGTTCTCAATTAAGTTGTATACGTGAACTTAGTATAAGTGTGCTCAGGAGAGCTTTGATTTTAAAGAAGCTAGCACTCCTTCCTATATGTCCCACGTACGTACTCCTATTATAAGGCATATTGGCCTGATCTACACATCTTCCATTTGCCTGAAAACTTGCCTATTCACCCTGCAGATTCTTCTCTATTTTACTTTGAACTTTTTCTCGTCTTACGAATGGCAATACTTTCTATGCACCATTACCTAAAGGCTTAAAATTTTTTTCAACCAATATCGGAAACGAACACTTTAAATATTTTGGCCCCCGAGAGTTTAAGATTTTCGTTAAATCAATGACAATGTGGGCAAGCAAGAAGCTCTTTCATCCGTTTGAATGACAAGCTAACGTGTAATCGATATAACATGTCATCGATCACACTAGAATGAATAACGGAAGCTTTAATGTTGTGCTTCTGTGCAGTTGAGGGATGAAACTGTATAATTATATTATCTATGATTGTATTGTAGTAGAATAAGTATATGGATAGTATGTTTCTCTATTTAGGTTCTTCCTGAAATCATAGTGAGCTAAGTTTTGCAGGTTTTCAAAAGCACACATATGTGTACAGTCACCCCTAATTTTGCTTCCACCACTTCAAAATCTGTTAACTGGCTAAGTTATGTGTACAGATAACTTTTATTTTATTTCTACCACCTCAAAATCTCTTTCCAACTGGCTGAGTTGCATTATAAAATTCAATAATAAATAAATTGATGGCTGAATTTGTAATAAAAAATAAGAAAAATATAATGAAAAACATTCTCCAGTTATTGCAGATAAATTCCTCGACAAATATTTATATGGCACTAAACATACGTTTAGTTTCCAATAAAAGTGGCCATAAAATGCTGATCATTTCAATGAAATCAGTGTGGTTATGGTACATGAAAAGTGTTTAAAAAACTTAATAAAAATCAGCCATTATAACTGTGATATTGATATCAAAAAAATATAAAATTTTAAATATTTTTCATCTTTTTTTAACAATACATATGAGGCAATAAGAATTCATAACATACCACACACATACACACACAGAGAAGGAGAATTTAAATTTATGAAAGATACATACTAAAAATAGGAAACGGAAATTAATAAATCGAAGAGAAAGTTTGCAGCAAGGCATACATGGATATATGTACATATTATAACATGGATAAGCATAATGCACGTGTACATCATATATATGTACATACAGGATTTTACATGTTGGACTTTAGTTTCGAGTGCTTGAAGTGTTTAGAATTGATGAGTGATTAACCCTGTCTATAAATGTGTAAACAGACTCTTTTTTTTTACTAAATTGTAGCAACTTCATAGGAGTGGTGCCTTTAACACACTGAAGCAGAGATCGTTTTTTCGCTACTCATAAGTACTAATGAAATTTTGAATACAAGTGAGTCAAGAATATTGAAATTTGACTTCTCTGATCCATTCGTACTACAACGTTGATCTACTCTACTGTGTCTACTGTGCACATGCCCGGCACTTGGTCGTAGCAGAAATAGGCGCCTGGGTACCTACTACAAGGAGCATCTGAATGTACAGCCATGCATGGATATTGGCAGTCTGAGTCGCTTCAAATGGGCCCTGTGTACTGCCTAAGTGTGCCTGCTCTTGACTCTATCGAGGGGACAGAAACTTCTACCTAACAGAGAACAGCAATGAATCGTTTTTCGCTACTCATAAGTACTCATGAAATTTTGAGTATGAGTAAGTTAACAGTATTGAAATTCAACTACTCTGATTCATAAGTACTCACTACAACATTGATTTATAAGTACAGATTGCAATGATTATGAGTACAACGTTGACATCAAACTCATTACATTCGAGATATGTTTGATTCATACGCCTACTCATTCAGATTTATAAATTTAGAAAAATACTTATAATACTCATAAATGATTCGAGTGATTCGAATCATTCACCAAAATTTACAGTTTTAGTTGTTGTTGCATTTACAGAAAAAGAAGAAAGAAGTAGACAAAGACAGCAAGCAAAGCAAACACACAACCTTTTAGTGAGTATTGTAGTGTTCGTATGCGAATCATACTTATTTTGTGATTCTTGTAAATGTTGAGCAAAAGCAGAATCGAAATCAACAACATCATGCGTATTGTTAAGTATGAGTACGATGAGTAACATCAAACTTTGAATATGAGTAGTATTAGTATGATATTAAAATACTATAAGTATGAATGCGTATAAGTATCAGAAAATATGAGTATGATTCGAATCTAATCATGTTCTTGAATACTCATTGCTGATGTCTGCACTGGGGTGGTCGCTTATTATAACTATTGCCTCAGAGCCATTAAATCAACTTTATGAGTTTCTTAATTACTTGGACATTGTTGACCATGAACTCAGTTAAAGATGCCTTGTCAGTGATTACCATGATCAACCGCTGAAGGCATGCTTGTGTGGTCTTTTGGTTAATATTGTCCATCGCAGGTTTTTAACCTTGATTTTGTCTAGGCAGAGTGTGTTCTGAACTCATTTTAGTAAGTCATGCACTTACTTGCTTAATTGGTTATTACAATCCTTTAGTCAGGATTGCAACCCAACTTTTCAAACCACCAGTGTTGTGTGTGTTAATTTTAATCATGAGCGGAGGACCTCCGAAGGAAAGATTTTTGAACAACTATTTTTTTGCCAGAAGACTATGCAGGCGATGTCGCCGTAGGTACTGTGTTGGTTTATTAGACATGAGGCCTGAGTTCAAACCCTAGGTAAAACATCTCCAACAAAAACGAACAAATATTTCTTCGGCGACACTCTCTCAGCAGATTTTTGGCAAAAACTCTGAGGGATAATAACATTGTCATATAAAGTTTCTCAAAAATCTGTCGTTCGGAATTGACTTTAAACTGTAGGTACGCCACTCATGTATAAAAATTAACGCACACTACATAAGTGAAAAGAGAAGCTAGGTCGTAATCTTAGCTGGGGTTGTAATGACCAAATAAGTATGTACATATGTGAATTCCAGTAGAGTAGTCTACCAGTAGCAGAATCTACAGTTTAGCGCCGACTGCGAAGGACAGAGTTTTCTCGGAAGACTGTTGAGAAGAAGTTCGTATTGTTCGAGATGTCTGAGCTGGAGTTTTAACCACCGCCTCTCGTCTAATAAGCCAACAAACTAAATAATTTACTACCACGACTTTAATCGTACACCAACTGCTTGAAAAAACAAAAGAATAAAACTTCAAATGAAATAAAACGCAATTGAAAAATCCACTTCACCTTGAAAGACCCTGTACGCTTAAGCATGCATGTCTGTACATGTATATGAGTTTTCCTCAAAATTAAAAAAAAAATTGCTTTTTTCGTCTTCCCCAAAAAATTGCAGTCATAGCAACAATATTTCATCAACAACTTCAAAAGTTTGAAATACTTTTCCGAGTATGTTCATTCTTTAAAATTCTTTCTCTTTTGAGTTGAAAATTCGGATTTTTCTTGCTTTTATTTGTGTTTTTCCAATATAATTAAAGGAAGGAAAAGTAAGAGAGAGAAAAAAATTTTTACTGAAAAGTCAAGGCAACGTTTGATTGCTTCCAATCAATTAAAGATTGGCTTTTAAAAGAGAATTTCGTGCCACTAAAAAATGTATGAAAAAGAAAAAACGAAATTTGTTGGAAAATGTATGGTTTCCTGTATTCTATTCATTAAAAAAGCATTTAAAGATAAATGTTAACCACATACATACGTACATTCATTCATACATACAGACATACAGACACACGCATAGATGCCAAAGTGTAGGAATGTAAGATTATTCAGAAAATATTTGAAGCCTTATTGGTTTGATGTACAAAAGCCTCTAGACAGGTATTGTGGTATTAAAGTTCGAAAAAAAACTGGGTTAGTGGAACGTAGGCAACCGCAAATCTGAAATTTTTAAACGAAACCGAAAATAAGATGAAATATTTTGTGAAATTAAAAAAAAAAGCCTTTTTGTACCTCTGGTAACGAAGGGAGATGGAAGGCATGTTAAGTCATACCTCGCCACAGTATGACATTAGGCGCTCTAATTCTCTTTTAGGCCACAATAGAGAGATGTATTCAGACCAGTAGTTCTAGAGATAAAACTCGACGCTTTAATGATCACTGTCTTAGCTGTGATAATGTTGAGAAACTAGCTATGCAAGCCTTAAAAACTACGGTCGTAAGATCTTGAATTTCACATATTGATCCAGTGTATCGTCTTAGATGCCTTGATTTGACGAAAACGATTTGAATTATACACTTAAAACGGCGACTTATTGCACTACTTGAGGACTGTGGTAGTTACGAGCGGTAACGTAAGCCAACTAACGGGAAATGCTGGTCACCTCCACCACCCTGCTGCAACTAAAGCTAAGGCCTGATTGCCTGATTACATGAGTGTAACTTCTTTAACAACAAACTTCAAGACACTTTGTTTCAGGATGAAAAGTTATATGGTCTCACTACCAGCAATGCGAAGCATTTAATCGCTCCATTACTCATTAGGAAAACCGGCTTCTACCACTTGATCTATAAGTTTTTCATGGCGCACACATAAGTTATGTTCATTAATAACTTTGATAAGCTTTTGACATTCTGTAACGGGATAAAGAATGTAGTGTTGGCTAGCGGTAAAGTACTTCAACGGAGAATGTGAAAAAATATTCCTCAAGAGTTTTGATTTATAAACTTAAGTGGCATTAGATGAGGTTAGTGTGGTAGATTTGATACCAAAAGTTACTTGAGCACGCATAGCGGCCCGTTATGACGCCACAGGGGAATTCAGTCTCTGTATTGACCAAGTTCCTCCGAACCAAGGAGGGAGAAGTTGGTCAGCGCAAGGAGGACATTAAACAGTCTCAAATAATCCCTACAGAAATACAAGACTGGAGCCATAGGAATCAATATAAATAGAGGGACACTCTTTCCTTACCTTTTCTACTTTACTTTGCCTCTTTCCCTCTTTCAGAGCACAAAAAACTTTAATGCTTTAGGTTATCGGTCCAATGAACTTTCTTGTTTAAAGGCGATTGAACTCTACCTCAAATAGCGAATGTTAGCAAAAGGAAATTATAGCCGCAACCACTTTAACATTTTCATTAATAGTTCATTAACAGCATTTCCGTTTCTATTTAAGCAAATCCCTTAGCCGGTATTGCTTTCGCTTTAAACGCATAAATTGTAGGAATTTAAAGTGAATGAACGAATGAAATAAAATAAAATTGTTTTGAATATTTACAATGGGGTTTTAGCATTCCAGGCAGTTTAAAAGGATAAAAAGGAGCTGAGGAGAAAAAAATAAATCTTTTTCAATCTGTCTAGACCAATAATTTACGCAAAGATGAAGATGAAGGCTTTCATCTTTAAAGCCTTTAAATTCCTTACAGCAAAATAAAGAACAATTTTTATAAAGAAGCCATGGCTTGTTTTGAGCACTGTTTAACAAATTTTGAAAGATTTCTTAAGGGGGATCTATAAGGACGCTTTAAATTTATTTCTGCTTTCTGCGTAATTTAATTCAATTCCAAATTCTTTTCATTTCATTTCGTTTAAGAAAAACTTTTCTTTTCCTTTCTTTTTTTCACCTCTTCTCTAATAGTTCTTTAACCACTTGTTTTAGCCAAGTTTGTTTGCCATTTCGTTAGTAACACGTTATAAAAAAAACCAACAAAACAACCAACAAAAAACTCTTCAAAATTAAAGGTCAGCAGAATCTGTATTTGTTTTTCGTAAAACAAAAGCCAAAAAGAAAAGAACGAAATTTTTACTCTCTCCTAACATTTGTTTTGTGTGTGTGATTAAATCTTTTCGTCTGAAATTTAAGCTCATCTCTCTGTAACGCATAAAAAGAAAATTTTCAAAGTTTTTTTTTCACTATTTTCTCTTGTAGATTTGAAATTTGAAAAAAAAACAGAAGAGAAAACAGTAGGATTTAATTCCTTTTGAAATGTAACACAACGTATTAGTTTTGCCAGGAGCATACTAAATACAACTACACGTTCCAACGCCCGGCATATGCCATACTACCTACATACAGTGGAAGGTGGAAGTACTGTATCAAAAGTAATTCATTAAAAGTGTGGATGGTACAGTGGATTTTCGATAACATCAACGAAATTATTGCGGTTGCACTACATTAAGAGATCACAATAAAAATTCGTTCTCTTTTTCTAATCATGAAGAGAAAAATTGGATCCTAGAGCTGAAAATCAAGATCTATTCAGCAAAGGGCGAAAGTAATCAACTTCAGTAGATAAAAAGCAAACTCTAGTTGATGTAATCAACTACTATACTCTGTTAATAATTGTTGACATCAAACTGGGCAACAATACCCTGTAAAGGGTAACCACTGTTAGCTAAGTTTTGCGGCCAAATAGGTTGCGATCGTAGATTTCATACATAGATACATACATAATTGGACATTACAAGCCTTCAGTCAAGATTACGACCTAGCTTCTCATACCACTCATTTTGTGTGTCTTAATTTTATACTTGTGTGGCAGGATCTACAGTTTAAAGTCAACTCCGAACGACATATTTTGAGAAACTTTTCATGGCAATTTTATTTACTCTCAGAGTTTTTGCCAGAAATCTGCTGAGAGGACGTCGCCGAAGATATATTTCGGTTTGTTCAAGATATCAGGCGTGGAGTTTGAACCATTTAAGAACATCTAAGAAGCCAACACACTACCTACTAGATTACGGCGACTTTTCTTCTTCTTTCTCTGAAGATCTTGAAAAACCGGCTATACTTTCTCACACCTCTTTAGAAATGGCCTAAAGTCGCGTTCGCTTAGTTACAGGCTTAATTAAAGCGTTATGAGGTGTATTGCCCTTTAAGCATGCCTTTAATTATATAACTCGTGTATTAAGTTCTAGACTTATAGATCTAAGCTCTAATCCAAGTACCCACTGTATGTAATTTAATAAAAACGAATGCATGAGCATAATTTATTGCATTTTAAATAAAAAAAGTTAAAAATTAAAACACCATCACAGCAAAGGAAATATATACACCTACCAACATACCATCCACCAACCAACCCATAGTGCTAAGGAAAATGAGTACATGTCGAAAGGAACCACAAATAGGAGATGGTTTCTAGCGGGGGGTGAATAATTTCTTGTTGGCAACTGTTTGTTTAAAAACTGAAGCAAGAAATTGAAGAAGAAAACCACACCACACGCCAGTTATAACCACAGTAATGTTTACTAACACAACTGCACTGCCACGCTCTACACTGCAATACATGTTCGAAGTGTTAGAGCGAGAGAGCATAAGACATCGCGGCGTACGTTGATGGAACACAACCGAAAACGTGTTAAATTGCTTTTACGACTTTTAAACTTTCAACTGCATTTTTCATCGTTTTTCACAAGTACTCTCATACTCTCTCCCACTCTCTCTTTCTCTCTCTCTCTCTCTCTCTTCCTCCTTATATGCACTCTTTTGTCTTTGTCACAAGTGCAAGTAGTACTGCTGCACAGTTAAAGAGGTTGTTAGTAAGTTAGTGCGAGTGCATGTGTGCGGTTATGTGTGTGTGTACAAGCACAGTTTTTCTTTTTCAAAATAATTTTCACTTACTCAGCATGAATCAACGGAAATTTTACTTTCAACTGTTCTTTGCTTGTTTCTTGTATCTTCATTAGAAGCCAAGCAGCATCAGGTTCATCTTTCACTCAAGTTTTGCTCTTGAATTATTTAGTTGTGTCGTGTCTTCATGTGGCAAGTTTCCCCTTCCTGCTGCTACAGTGTTTGGTTGCGTGTGAGACAAATGAATGAAGCTGTTAATGATGTTGTTGATAATCAGCTCCTACTCCTCCGTCCATAGTTTTACCAGAAGTTATTTCATGACAGTGGGAATAGCGGTTGTATCGCATGGAAGGGTTACAAATGAAAATTCTTTCGTTTTACGATGTAATAGCCCTTCTAAGCAAATGGTGCTTATGAGTTGTGGAAAAGTCCCAAGTCAAAGACATACATTTTTTAAAGGACCTTGTTATACTTGATGCAACATTCTTGGAAGGAAAAAAAGGTTGGGAATTCTAAAGCAAGAGCTGTTGAAACATTAGCGAATACATGGAATGCAACTATTTAAGCAGGGCGCTAATGATCTGCTGGGCAGTAGAAAATTGGGCAAACACATAGACCAAAAACGTGTCGAAATTTGGTACAACATACGAGGCATCTCAATGAGAAAACGGATATGGAATCAGTAAGCTAAATGAGCTAGTACTAGACACCTTCAACTGTAGTTGTCCACGCCCTAGATTAGGTGTGATGTTTGCATCATATTTGTGCAGATGGAGTATTGGAAAGGGCGTCACTACATGTGTAAGCAATACACATATAGAGTGAACAGATTTACTGCCACTGCTCTTGCAGATCGAGTGGGAATTGTCCTTAAACATCAAGGATGACGGTATGAATTGTAAAGGTCCTATACGCACTATACGCGCAAACAAACGTAGAGAAAGAAATGATAAGAGTGGATACAACCAAAGGTTGACTACATGGCAGGGTGTTTTAACTTAGTCCGCCATAAGGTCTTGAAAAAATTTGTCTGAGACCGAAATTAACTGCCAAGAGTAAGCAGGAGCTTTAGGTCGAATGTCTGAAACTTTTGTAACATCACTCAAAGAGGTGATGAGGTCGTAAGGGGATGCTGCATTAAACTGGGTTTGGACTTAAGCCCAGGCAAGATGACAGTGTTACCAGGAAACATTCTAAATGAAAGAATATTCAACACCTGGGTATGGTAATATCACAGGAAATGAAAGCAAAATATCAGAGAAAATTAGTAGACAGTTAACTGATATGGAAGGCTCTCTAGAAAGCATTTTAAGGCAAACTTAACTACTTGTAGTAGATTTGCATAAAAATCTTGGGCATTCAATCAGAGAATTCTGGAGCGGATATGTACCGATATGGGCAGGCCAGTTGCGATCCATGGGTTCATTGGTTCATTTGGACATGCAGGACGACTTTGAAAACAGTTTAGATGGAGTTAGAGAAAATACCGAGACTGGTGAGAGTTCGATTAATCGGGGAAGTGAAAAACCGTCCTATAGCGGCATTGATGGCTATGCTGGTCCATTGCAAATGATAGTGAAAACCTGTTTTATGGAGACTATTATTAGGACATTAAGTGGTAAGTTTATTTCGAGCGGCTCACACCTCCCTCCTTAACAGTCTCTAGTACACTCTCTGGATTTGAAAAGAAAAATGCTTCGCATCGATAGTAAATAACACGATTGAATGGAGCAGCTTGGAGGCTACATATTGTTCTAAGGGAGGGACCATTGCATGACGAAGGGATGGCTCAAGGGCAGATAGTCTGGGTTCGCTCCCAGAATAAAGTATTCAGAATCCTTGGGAAAACTCGGGATTTGTTTGAAGCCCGCAAAGAAACTGCAACGAATAGTGAATTGAAATTGAACAGAAAGCACAAAGGACGGGGCAGAGGGGTACAATCTGAAAGTCCGAACAATCAGCCATCTGGGACTAATTGGGCAAACTGAAGAGGACCATTGGATCTTAGGCATTCACAACAATGGATAAGCAAATAAAGAATCCTTGGGAATACTCGGGGTATCTTCGAAGTTGGAAAAGAAAATTCAACGAATAATAAATGCGAGTTGAACAGGAAGTACAAAGCACAGGTCATAGTAATATTATTTGACAGTCCGAGCAGTCTGCTAATATGAGGTTAGGTTGAGATTAATACGCGACTACTGGGGCAAGGTAAATAGAGTCACTGCAAGCTATATCATGTTGGCATTGGTAAATAGGCTTTTAACAGTAATGGTTTTTCAAAAGAAATATTTTTTTCTTTTTAATTTTCTCAGCAAGATAGTACCACTGTTAATGGGTTGTATTACCGTGTTTTAGTTGTTATTTATTTTTTAATTAAATTTCTTATTATGTTTATAAACATTTTCTATAAAATTTAATTTGAAAAATTAATTTAAAAAGTTTACAAAGAAAAGCAGTTTTTCATACGTTTCTCTTTTAAATTCCAATTTTAACAAAACAATGTTTGTGTGTGTTTAAAATGTTCACCCTGAAATCTACTCCTTCTTCTTATATATATAAAAATGAATGTGTGTTTATTTGTTTGTGGGTTTGTTTGAAGTCTATAGACGGCTAAACGGTTGAACCGATTTTCTTGAAATTTTCACAGTATGTATCTTCCTGTATGTCTGGAAGGAGTTATAGGCTACTTTTTACATTTAAATAGGTAAATGAAATAAAATAAAATAAATAAAAAAAGTAGGAGTGTTATTGTCTAACAAAATATTACGTATACGTCACCCGTCAGCTCTATGTAATCTATATTATAAGTATATAAAAATGAATGCTTGTTTGTATGTAATTAATAGAAACGTAAACTATGCATTTGATTATGTTATGATCTTTAGAAAAATTGTTGCGCCTGAGCCGACGAAGGTTTATAAGTTGGTATGTCCAATTTAAGACAGGTGGCGCCACTGATAATTACTCAAAATGAATTAAATCGTAAACTGTGCATTTGATCATGTTATGATCTTTAGAAAAGTAGCTGCGCATGAGTCTACGGAGGTTTCTAAGTGGGTACGATTAATTTCCGGTAGATGGCGCCACTGAAAATTATTCAAAATAAATGACAAGACATTGGTCGACCTACACCTCAAGCACGAAAGAAAAGAGCATTACGAGCCTCAGAATCAGACGAGCAACGGGCATTGAGACTTCAAAATCTTCGAGTACATGCCGCTAAGACCCGTTCGCATGAATCACTTGAACAACGAGAAGTGAGATTAGAAACTGATCGAATGCGTACTACTCAGGCCCGTTCGTTTGAATCATCTGGACAATGGGAAACAAAATCAATAACATGATTCAATATTAATTGGATATATTGCATAATGTCTTTCCTTCAAATTTATTTTAGTTGGTGGCGCAACAACGCGCGCAGGGTACAGTTAGTAGTGAATATTTTTAATAAAATTTAAAACATTTTTTTTTTATTAAATTTCCTTTGTTGCAGAATACTTATGAAACTATTATTATTTTTAATTTTTAATTTAAAAAAAAAGATTTTCATTTTGAAATAGTTGCGTTCGTCACTGTTAGTGTAAAAATATTTTTTGGTTAAATAGTATGTTGCACACTCCAAGTGGTATAACCACATGAAATGTAACAAAACATTATTAAATTTTTTTGTTTGTTTTTGTTGTAAACAAAGGATTAAATAACCAAAATTCCAGTTAATAAAGAACGTTTAGACTCATCGACGTTCTGTTCATAAATTAAATTTAATTTAATTTTGTTGTTATTAACGAACAATTTGTTTATATTCAAGGCTTGTGTAAGCATACATATACAAAATAAGTAGGGTAGTAAGAATATTCATCGCCCTAGATGTTAATTAATTAAGGTTCCGATGGTAGATGAAATACCCGGTGGCCAGAAGAAGTTACATTGTCGATTGTAGTTGGGTTAAAAAAAAACCTTGTGTCTGTATTGCCTGAGGTTAGCCCGTGCTGATTTTCTCTTCTGAAAAGTATTAACATCACACAAGCTCATAGTATGTGCTCTGGTCACAATCGCAGAATCTACACATTGAGCTTAATGCGGTTTCCATTATGGACAAATATTGTTTGGTTGCAGAATGCCTGGTTTGAAAACCAGTTACACACGTCTCCCGATTGCAATTACCAAACATTAGTTTATATTGAGTAGTTTTTGTTCGCTGAGTTTAGCTTTCCCTACTAGTAAAGCTAGTCATTGTCCTGAATTCCGAAATGACCTGGAATCCAGTCAAGAATGACCATATTTCCCCAGCTTATCAAGATTTAAGTAGTCATCCTAATAGGAGCTAAGTACGCGAATTATAACCTTATATAGTAATGGTACGTCTCGCCCTCTGTTTTCCTGCCGAAGTTGAATTGAGCAAATGTTTAATTTTCATAAAATTTTGCTTGAAAAATATCCGCGAGTATGCCTATGAGTTTCGAATATTTTACTCTGGTATCAAACAATCCCGACTCACTACCTACTAGCTTTCCTTCTTTGAGCTTTCCGTCTACCAAAGTATTGTGAATCTCTTAGAAGTTTATGTAGGCTTTCGCTTCTGTTAATCATTCTCATTGTAAAGCATTCCCCAAAATTACAGAAATTGCTGTTCATGTTCAAAGGACAGTTAAGCAGGGAGCTATAAGCCACTCGATTTATCAGGTCCCAATGTACCCTCTGCTAAATCTCATGTTAAACAAGACTTATATTACCTAAATGCAGTCAGCATGGTCTTTGGACAAACAGCATAGTGCGTGGGAGTCATTACATGGAGTCATGCCAAGGACTTTGCATCATCTAAATAATGACTTCTGCAGAAACGGCAGAGAGGCTGCAGGCACATGAATTCAACTAAGCTGACAGTAGCACAGAATCTTGACAAACTTAGCGTTGAATGTCTATTCTTTTGGGCCGAATGCGCAAAGGTAAGGTAAACATATCCCATGAATTTAATTTTCTTCTTTGAATAATTTTTCACTTGAAAAATCGTATTACAATTAGAGTCAGCTATAGAGATAGAAGTGTTTTCAGAAAAAACGACGGGAAATCATCAAAATTAATCATCATAAAAGATGATTTTCCGTCCTGAGCCTCAGCGCTTAAAATGTTAACAATTGCACTGTCTGAAGGAATCAATCGGACACAAGTATCAAACTTAGTCCGCTAACATACGAAATACTATCTATCATTACGGCGCAAAGAAAAAGGCATAAGGTCACGGTTCAAACCCCAGTTCAGACAACTCGAACAAAACGAAATATGAAAAATATTTCTTTGGCAACTTCCTCTCAGCAGATTTCTGGCAACAACTCTGAGATTAAATAAAAATTGCCGTGAAAAGCTTCTCACTAAATTCGTTGCTCGGAACTAACTTTAATCTGTAGGGCCCCCTACTTTTGATTAAAATCTAGCGCCCACTACATAAGTGGTAAGAGGAGCTAAGTCGTAATGCTGAATGTAGTATTGTAATGACCAATTAAACTATCTAAGTAATGGTTTGCGGAGAAAGTCAATCTCTAACTAAGCAAAGTGGAGTGTATTTGAGGTGTATGAGTTCATTACATCAACAAAAAAACTTAAATGGCAATGGAAATTAAAAATTTCAAACATTTTTTGAGCTGCTAAAAATAAAAATAAAATTTTCTTAAGGAAAATAATGTAAAACAAAAAACAAAAAAAAAATGCCTTCACATTACTTTCCCTGTTCGATAATTAAATGTTAATTATACACGAACAATTGTTTAACCAACAACAATACCAGTAACAACAACAACTTCTATTAGGAAAACAACAGCAATTTAAACCTTAGGGCTTGAAAATCAGAAGAAGAAGAACAAGAAGAAAGAAAAAGAAAATTATAAAATGGAAAACGATAAAAAGTTTATTAAGCATCATGTAATGGGGAATAAAACAATGGAAAAAAGTAAGAGAAAAAAAATGTAAAAGAATTTCTATAGAATAGAAAACCACAATCGAGAGGTAATCGAATAGAGAGAACGAGAAGGAAAAATGATTGCCCAAAGGTTAATATCAAAAAAAGGAAAAGGAAAAACAAAAAGCAAAGAGAATCAAATAACAAAAAGTTTAAATAAAAAAACGAAAACAAATAGCAATTTAATGAATAGCAATTTAAAGAATATAAGAATGTACTCACCTTCTCTGTTAAGGGCATGTTATCGAGTTACATATATGTATACACTGGTCGACTTGGAGAATAATTTTCAAGTCGAAACTTCAATAGAAGAAACTAGAATAAGAATAAAAAGAAAATTTAATTAAATAAAAACAATTCAATTGTATTTTGAGTGATAACAGAAAAAAATATTTAAGATTATAAAACTAAACAAATCTATCCGACATACCGCCAACAACAAAATACCCACATCGTATGGTAAACAGAAATTACTCATGCAAAGACGTAGATATTTACGAGCAGGCAGCAGAATAAAGATCAAAAATCCGACAAGAATGGTATAGAAAAATCGTGAAATTACTGGACATAAAATAATGGAGTCAAAATAGAGCTGCCAGTCAGCGGGGAATGGTTAGTCAGCGATGGCATTGTTATCAGTTTAATACAAAAGTAAATAATGAACCGTAGTAAGTAATTTCTATTATTTTACATGCAATTATCGAATCCACAACAAATAAGTCAACAACAAATCTATCAAGTATTAATTTGAGTTCGGCATGACATTTTGCCACCCAGATTTCATTGAAACAATTCGAAAGATATTTCTTTGCTACCCTTGCATGACAGAAATTTTATGTCCATCTTTTACGAGGTTCCTGGTTCCTTATATCCTGTATACTCTTAATAATTGTATTGCAAATGAACTTGATCACAGGAGATGGACGCCTTAAGCAAAATTCTGATATCAGCTTACAGATTAAAATTTCTTTGTACTGCAACACCAATCTGTATGGGCTACCGCTTCGCAGGGTGTGAGAAACTTAGCCTGTGTCTAAACCATAATCTACAGTTCTGTTTTCTGAGTTGCAGCTCCATTCTTAGCTTGTAAATTAATGCTTTAAGGTAACTGGTTTCATCCTCATACTTTGTTTCTGGTTCTAATCTTTATTTCCACTATGAGGTGCTTGATTTCTTGTTCTACAATTGCTTCCAGCTGCAATTTGTTTGCTTCAAGGGTTGACAAATGTTCGTAACATGTTCAAAATATTCGAAAATGTGAAAACATACCGTACAATTGTATGTCCTCTATTAGATTAGCTCCTGAGAGGAAATGGCCAAAGAAATATTATTTTTTCATATTTCGTTTTATTGGAAATGTCTGAGCTGAGATTTGAACCGTTGTCTCTAACCTTGGCCGCATAAAAAGCCAACATGCTACCTACTAGACTACGACAACTTCGAGGCGTCAAGTTTTATTGTATTTTCAGACAATTAGTACATGTGGAACACTGTAGAAGTTAGGGCCCATCTTGGCAATAAACGTACTAATCATAATGAAAAGAAACGAAATAACTATTCTCCCTATGATTAGTTTATTTTGCCTAATAAGGAGCCTTGCTTAGCGCTTAGGTGTAAAGTTTTGCGACTATTGCTTAACCTGTGAGTATAAAAATTTACTGCGTGTCCCTATCTAACCTAACCTAAGTAATATTGATGTTAAAATGAGTTGGTGGCCTCTAAGGAGTTCATAATCCTTTCCTTTTCTGACTATATTTGTAACACATTAGATTGCATCAATTGCATAGAGCATCGTATTCGCAACTAGTTTCCCTGTTCGATAACTGCTAAGGATCTAGAATATATATTTAGGCCAAGACACTTATCCTATCCAAGACACTAATTCTATCCAAGACACTTATCCTATCCTATTACCCAATCAATTTTCTATCTAACTAGGTAAGGATATGTCCGTATAAGGCATGTTTCCATTATTAAATTAATTTTAAGTCACCCAGTCGATATATTCTTAAATTTGAATGATTATGATCATTTATATCCTCTAACATCAATCTTATCCTGTCGTTATGGCATATTCTTTTGTTGGCAATAAAACTTTGTATCTTTTCATGACAAAAAAAACCCTTTTTCTTTTGTTTGTAAAAACATTTGTCATCATGAAAATAAGAATCGGAATGTAACTGTGAATGTGAAAATTTTGTCTATTTGTTAATTATCAAATCATAAATTATACGCTCCTTTGTCTATCCGTATGGAATGGAAGCGTTATTTGTTTGTGTTCCATTTAAAAAAAATTTCTTTCATTGTCTTGTATTTTATGATTTTCATTTCAATTTCTTCACATTTTATTTTATTTTATGTTCTGTTATTATTATTATTGTCTTTATTATTATTATTTTCTATTTAACACTACATTATACAGGATTTGTATGCTTTTCATGCTTATCATTTCGAATTATTTATACATTTCAGAGAACATAAAACAATAACAAAAACACAGAAAAACAAAAACACACACACACATTCCCAACATTCAGGGCAGATATCCTTTAAATTTTCTTATGAATTCTTAATTCTTAATTTGATGCACAAGCAATAAGAAATTAAAGAAGCATGTCTATGAAGTAAAGTATAAAATACAGATATTTAAAGGAATGCTATCGTAAATGATGTTAAAAAATAATGTAAATTGGTTTTGAAAAGCAGAATATGAATACACTCTCTGTTCCAAAAAAAAAAAACAAATAAATTTTAAGTATCCGGTTATGGATTTCGTGGTTTCAAAAGTAAACGTAAATAAAACACATATAAAATATTTTTTTCATGATATTTCTTTTTTATTGTAAGGTTTGAACGTTGACATTATGTGTGAAACACTACATCATTTAAATGACCTCCACGCGAAGTGTTGCAAGCATTGATTCTTTTGAGGTAATTTTCGACCACTTTTTGACACATATTGGGCGGTATCTCAGCCATTACTTGACGAATGTTGGTTTTTAAGTGCTCAAGAGTTGAAGGTTTATCTGCATAAACACGGTATTTCGCGTAGGCCAACAAAAAAAGTCTAATGGTGTCAAATCGCATGATCTTGGTGGCCAGTTGATATCGCCACGACGAGAAATTACGCGGCCAGGAAATGTCTCTTGCAATAAAGCCATATTCGCTCGAGTTGTGTGGCATGTGGCACCGTCTTGTTGAAACCACATATTCTCCAAGTCATATTCTTCAATAGCAGGCAAAAAAAGTCGATTACCACATGACCATAACGCTACGAATTGACGGTGACAGTCGTTCCATCGTCGTTTTTGAAGAAGTAAGGTCCAATCATACCTTCGGACCAAAGAGTGCACCAAACAGTGACTTTTTCTGGATGTAATGGCCTCTCTTCAATTACTTGAGAATTCTCAGGACCCCAAATACGACAATTTTGTTTATTAACATACCCACCGAGTGTGAAATGTGCTTCATTATGTAAACCATAATCTGCTCTTAAAGCACGATACGTGGCTGTGGCAGAATCACCATTTTTGTAGTAGGTTTTGATAATTTTTATGCGTTGTGTGATAGTTAAGCGATCCATTTTTGTCAATGTCAGACTTTCAACTGAAAAGAAAAAAATTGATTTCACAACTTAGTTTGACAGATGTCGAATTCCAGTCCCATACCTTTGAAACCACGAATTGGATAGCCCTTTAGTTTTTATTAATCAATTGGCATCCCATTTAAGAGATCTGACTATGATCTGACTATGATTTAGCTTTTAATTTCGTTTGTTGACCCCGACATAAATGGTAGTCAGATAGTGCAGGATATATGCTAAACGGTAGGTACTTTAAAACTTCCCAGGATTATCAAAGTAATGCACGCGAATCAGCAAAGTCGCTCTTTCCAGATTGCTTCATTGCAAGTTATGGGTACTAGGAATCAGAATTGTTTGCTTCGGAGCACACTTTTATGCTTAGGTCACTGGAATTAATGCAACATTCCGTTCTGAACATATCGTATCGCTCAACGATCATGATTCCTCCACATTCTCGATTGTGTAAATAGTAACACGTTTCAATATGATATATGAGAGATTTTGCTGATTAACCCATATGTGCTTATCGCCCCATTTTTAAAACGGCAAGATATTGATCAGCTGTGTGGTATGCCATAGAGATCCCAATAAATAAAAAAATCCATAAAAAAAAAAGTTGGGCACATATGGCTTGATAGGCCAGCTGCTGTTGCTGTATACTACACACATATAATCGGTCGTTACAACTCTTCAGTCAGGATTATAGCCTAGCTTATGTTGTGTGCACTAATTTTAACCGTAAGTGGCACGACGTACAGTTTAAAGTCAACTATGAACGACAGACTTTTTCAGAAACTTTTCTAAGAGTTTTTGGGAGAAGAATGCTGAGAAGAAGTCGCCGAAGTAATATTTTTTCTTATTCGAGATGTCTAAACTGGGGTTTAAACCATGTGTTATGAAATCATTAATTCCTTTCATGCTTCTTAAAACTCAAAGGACAATTTCATATTCCTTCCATTAGCCTCTATACAAAGTCAATTCTGTATTAAGGGCACTAAACAACACGATGGCAAGCGATTTTCTTCTGCACCTGTCTTCTAAAAAGTATGGTTAAGTGTTCTAATTTTACAGTATCCCTGCGGGTTTCTTTCCATGGCCAGATTTGCAACGAAGGACAGCAGTGTGGAGAGTACGTAATCTTTTCAAACAATATCTTTAATGTGGATTGGTCGACTGAGCATGAGCATTTGATAAGTCGACACCGGTACCGATACCGGTATCTGGTAAGTTAGTCACGCCATGAATCAAGTACCAGAGTGTATAGAGTATATTTACTGACAGTGAAACGCTCATTAGATCGCTAGTGATCCCACATCTAAGAACGTGCAAGAATACCGGGTGTCTCTGAAGAAGATAGCGATACATTCGATGATTTCATGTGGGTTTCTTAAATACCGGGATACTAAAAATGGCAACAGATAGCTGACGCATTTGCGAAGTCTGCGTGAAAATGGCATTCAACTGTAGAGGCAAACAAAGATTTCATGAAATCGTATAGAAAGAGGCAGTACAGAGCAATTCTGGCCCTCTGCCTAAAACAAGCCTTGAGTTTGTCACTTGGGAACCGGAGCGTCCGGAATTTGTTGGTCAAATATGTGGTCAAATACGTGTGAGGAATCCACACCTTCATAAAACTATCGTTTTAATCTGCATTTTACAATGCAACTTAAGTGACTTTGTTTCTTTTAGGTCGACTGATGAGCTATCCATTAGGACCTCTCTTTAATTGTAGACCAAAAATTTGGTTAAAGCCATTCACTGCTCAGGCATTTTATAGTGCCAACAAATTCGTTGCTGTGTGTTTGTACACATAATAACTTTAAATACGGTTCAACTAGCTTTTGATCTCTTATTGGAAATAGCACCGACAAAATGTTAGCTTAGCAGCGGTATACCTCTTTCGTTTGGCAGCTGGCAATGTACTTAGTTTCATGTATGCAATCTTAATATAAAATGCTCGTATGTTTTGTAAGAGATGGTCTGCTCTTTTTGCTTATGCGGTAGTCTCGAGTTAAATTTTTATTAAAAATTGTTTCCTTTTTTCTCTAAAGTTTTATAACGAATGACTGTTAAAATCATTCAGATTTTAATCAATTAATTACTATTCAATAATTATTATTGGTATCCTGTAATCTGGTACCATTTAATAATATTTTCTATGGTCAATGGGCATGTTTAATTAATAATGACAGGTCATTACTTATTACTCTTCAGATTCTTGTTTGTTCTGTCGGACTGTCTGTCTGTCTGTCTCTCAACATTGTTGCTCTTTTTGTTTCGAAACTTAAAACAAACAAAAAAAAAAAGTGATTCAATGAACTGAAAAATTAACAAAATCATCAAAAGTCTGACAGACAAGATAAATATATACATATTAGGAACAAAATAATAAAGTGTTGAACACAATTACCAACAAAAATAATAAAAAATAAAAATATTGTAAAAAATATTATAAAATATGTAAAATAAATGTTAACATATGTTATTAAATAATTTAATATGATTTATTTAGGAGTGATAGAGAAAAAATATTGCTTTTTTTTCTTCTTTTGTAATCGAATATAAATTTTGTTTTATAAAGTTTACATTTAAAATTTTTATGATTTTTAAATAATATTCATATTATTTGTTATTCATACATATATTATTATACAATGAAATCGTATACATACACATGTACATTTGTATATGCAACCGCATATATGCAGTGTTAGAATAACATATAATGAAAACTTATGTTTTATCAATGAAATTTCATCGGGTATTTGCTTTGATTTCAGTACATTTATACATAATGGACCATTACAACACTTCAATCAGGATAACGACCTAGCTTCTCACACCACTTATGTTGTGTGTTTTAATTTTATACATCAGTGGCGGGACCTACAGGTTATAGTCAACTCCGAACGATAGATTTTTGAGAAACTTTTCATGGCAATTTTATTTCACTCTCAGGAGTTTTATCCAGAAGTCTGCTGAGAGGAAGTCGCCGAGAAATATATTTTCTTATTTCGTTTTGTTCGAGTTATCTGACCTAGAGTTTGAACCGTGACCTCACGTCTCATAAACCAACACACTACCTACCAGACTACGGTGGACATTAACACAAAATATTATATTCTCTTCGACCTCGTCGTTTCAATTTCTGCAGAAGTCGTTATGAAACTCCGGGTGTGCGCAAGGAGCGGCCAGTTTCAGATTGTAACTGCTAGAGGGTTTTTAAGGTGGACTTCGATTAGGTTTAATGGAAAATTTGTTCTGCTTTTATCCAAATGGTACAAGATTTCATTGGTATCTGGTCGCTATACAAGTGGTTTTATTATCGCATCTTTTCTTCAAGAATAAATAAAGCTTTTTGACCCTTTTGAGCTATACCAGCCTTTGCGTCAGTTTTATTATTACTTCCAATGCCCTCTTTTCAATGTTCCAATGTTCGAATCCTCCCGAGTCACCTAGCATGCTTGGACTATATTACGTGTGATGTTCACACTCTCTAGAAATTTAGGAATCGATATATTCTTACAACGGGTTCGTCAAACGACATCCTGGGGAGACTTTATTTCAGTCAACATAATAGTTGGCTGTATATTATCCAGATGCTAAACTGAGATGGTAGCTCTAACGCTTTGTATTACAGATATGTGGTCGGTTGGCGCTTCAATTACCCTTTATCTAATGACTTTCGTAGAGATCTGTCTATATATAATATATTCCGCGATAATCTTATGCCATAACTATAGGATCTTCCATAAGAAACAATCGGTTGACTACTGATCACAATTTTCATTGAAAAATCATGTTCAAATATGAGGCCAATTTCTGGATGAATGGGTACGTGAATAAACAAAATTGTTGAATTTGGGACGATATTTGTCTACATGAGGTCCAAAATGCATGGATGCAATGCACTCCGACATAGTCACTTTTTAGTAAGGACTTTAGGTAGGAGGTGTCATCGTTGTACATTTCTTTGAGGAGATCATCAGTGAGAATGGCAAGCATTATAGCTTAGTGGTTATCGGTCTCTTTTGGACTGAATGGCATTATCTGGACACCAACGACATGTAATTTCACCATAACGCGCTGTGTGGCACATAGCTTGTGCCACATTGAATTATCTGCCCAAGTGAATTGAAGCCACGGCCAACTCAAGTGGAAGTGATATGAACTAGGCACCGAAATCGTGCAATTGTAGCCCGCTAGTCGTTTATTTGTGGGCTTTTCTTAAATCGCAGGTGTAGGCTAATAAGCCTAAAAAGCCTTTAAATTAATAACTGAAACGGCAAGTACCTTCTTAGCGGTAGGATCTAAGATAATATAAGATGTTGTTGCCCCTTAATAGGAGATGTTAACTACCACACCCTACTGAAAGCCTGTTCAGCTGAGAAGGATGTGGCTACCGATATTCGTCCCGGTGTTGTGGGCAAGAGTGTTAGTTTCGGCATTAATGCCAGCCAGGCAGGAGCCGGTAATTTAGAAACAATCTTAGCCGTGAATGGCAAAAATGTACCCAAGTTTGTGCAATCCGAGGGTAATACACGTTTCAAAGTGAACTTCAAGCCCACAGCAGCTAAACCTCATTCACTATCAGTGCGTTTTAATGGTCATCCTGTTCCAGGTTCGCCATTTACCTGCCAAATCGGATCGGCTCTGATAAGTTTGCCTAGAGCTATGGTTTCATCAGAGTCCTTAAAACAGGCTGCCATTGGAGTGGACAATACATTCGATTTGGATGGTTTATATTGGTTATATCGGTTATACCGCGATCTTTTTGAATTTTACTCGGAATACAAAGCGTTTCGATATTAATTTTCATTAATTAACAGTAAGAAAGGAAAACTCTCTTTCGATATAAGGAAATGTTCCGCACTCTAAACCTCAAAAACGTTTCTCTTGATCCGTTTATCGGTTGTTAAATAATCCGTCATACAAGGAATCCTATTGCATGGCATTTAAAAAACTCTGCCATGTTCCTCAACTAGTATACAATACTAGGCATTGCATCATTTATTTCAATCGTTTTCTTAAATTGTGTAAAATTTTAAATGAATTTCTTTCTTTTTCCAAATTTTTTGTTTCACATTATTTAGGCTTACGTCGTCCTTGTCTCTTGTGTATATTTACGCTCCTTATGTATTAATCCTGTAATCCTGCAATATTAATGGCTTTACTCTCTTGTACGTCTACACATACAATACTTTCAAGCTGATTTACGTGGCTGTTTACTGGTTTCAAAAAAAAATAGGTTTCTTGTCTTTAAGTATTTTATTTATGAACGAATAAATTATTCATTTCTCATAATTTTAAGCCTGTAATAATAACAACAACAAACTAACAAAAGAATGTTCTTCGTTCATAATAATGATTTAATGAAGAAAATTGTAGCAGCGCACTGTTATTAAATAAAATTACTTCAAATTTTCGAGTGTATATGTATGGAAGTGTATACGTATGAAATTGTATTTTATTATACAAAAACAAAAAGAGAATGTAAAATTTTTTTAAATACATGACATCTTTTGTTTTACACAAAATGTAAATGAATGCAGAGCAGGCACAGTGTAACGTATTAATGTGTAATAAAACTTGTGTAGGCAACATACGATTCTAAATTCCAAACAAATTATATTAAATTTTCTTCATTCTAATTCAATAGTTCCAGAATTAATTTCTTGGTTCCCTAAACACAACAGCCTTCCTGTAAATCTGGTGTCTTAAATAGAGTGTAGTGGCGATAACCTGACTGACATATCTAAAATGTTAGATGATAATGTCATCCGCTTTCAGGATGGTTAGAAGGCCTTTTAATTTTCTTAAAATTCGATCAATTACCATTACAAATAATTGTCTCTCTTTTGCTGAATGTTTTTTTCTTTTTTTTTTTGTAGGACGAACACTCAGAGGATGGCACCTTCTCATGCAGTGCATTGTGTTGGAACTAGGGAAATATTTTATGAGAAGGAGCAAAGCGGGAGAAGTCTTGGTTTTCTGTTGAATGTGAACCTAAAATTATTAGGTTTGCAGTTAAACACTTGCACATGTACGCTATATTACGTCACACAACCTTTCTCTTGTATGTCAGTAAACCGCTCTTAGAGTAAAAGAATCCAACACCAACTTTTCTCTCTCACTACTTTCTCTTTCCATTCTCCTATGAGATACCTTCCGAATTCTAACATAATGCCGGAATAGGGGTCATCCTGCAATTGCGTTCTGAGCACCTACTGACTATGCTTGAATCGAATTTTGAAAGATAAAGGAAAAAATCTGAAAATGTTTGTGGATTCAAACCCTGAGTGTATAACAAAAGAAAAAAAACACCTCTGCATACTGGTAAGGTTATCTTTTCTCACGCGATTTATTTTGGTTTGGCAACTTCTAGAACTTATTTTCTATCTCTCGTAGTCCTTCTGTGTTGGGTTGGTATTGTATTTTATTTTTTATTTTTTTTGAGTCTTCTAATTTCTTTGCTGTTTTGTTATTGTTTGATTTTCTTGTTCTATCACCGAGTTTCTAAAATACATAACAATATCTAGCTTAACCTCAGGTTGTCAGATAGGGTGAAAGTCTCAGGACAACTAAGCTCAATCTGATATGGCAGATAGAAAGATCTGGTATGTCATTATTAGTGAAGTCCAGATTCATGCATATATGTCGGCCCTGGAGATTAGTTTACGTCGCTTTCCTCAGAGCTATTATTGACTGGGCTTAGCAGTCAATTAGATTTTACTCAAGGTTCCCAAGAGAATTGAAAGCTTTCAAAAACATCGGCTGCATTATACCACGCTCTACACTTCTCGAGAAAGTTCTGAACACCTATTACGGTTAGAAAGGTTTAAGATAATGTTGTAGTGTACCTCGTAAACGACTCCTTTTATATTTTAAAATATGGATTGAATCTGAATAGAACTTTTGGAGTCGGTAGACGTAACTTATGTCGGCCATACGAGCTGCAGTAAGAATTTCTGATGTCCAGATGGCTCCAAAGCATTGGGTTTTTAACTGATGGGCTATAAGAGGAATTTAGATGTCGTAAAGCTCTCAATGAATTGAGGGAGCGGCACAGCATTTATATCAACTAGGTACCAGGACATAGTGCTAATTGAGGCAACTGCAGAGTGAATGATCTAGCCAAAGTTGGCACAGCCATTGAACTCTCCGTTTTCTATATTGTAAACTCCTTTTGTTCGCCGTAGTTTAGTAAGTATTCTGTTGGCTTATTAGACGTGAGGCCACGGTACAAGCTCCAGGGCAGACTCTCAGCAGACTTTTGGCAAAAACTCTGAAAGTAAATAAAGTTGCCATGAAAACATTTCCCAAAAATCTGTCGTTCGGAGTCGATTTTAAACTGTAGGTCCCGGCGCTCATATAAAAAAAACTAACATACACCAACATAGGTGGTGTGAGAAGCTAGGTCGTAATCCTGACTGAAGGGTTGTAATGACCAATTATGTATGTATGTATGTAAAATCTTTTCAAGATCTTATAATTGTCAATTGTTATAAACCTCAATGCCTCTTAGGTAGCGTTGGATTTGCCACCGTTAGATATGGAGTGCCCAGCATTGGGTTTGAAGCAATTGTATTTGGGCAGTCTTGTGAGATGCATTGAAGAGACGTGATTGAGAAGAAAACAATTCTTCTTCATCTATAGAGTACAAGTCCAATGCTATGTTGCTGGAGATATACTCAGTGGCCAGTAGCAAGCTTGAAATAAGAACCATATATGGTCACATTGGGCTTAGTCTGCGATAAGTCTACGTTACAACTGATCTGACACCCATGCAGTTGTAGTTAGTTGTAGTTGGTTTGGTAACGAGTTCCACAGCCGTATTGTATTCGTAAAGAACTGCCACTCAGATATTAAAGTCTGATATCTTAACTGAATAATCTGCTTTCCTCTGTTCGATCTTGCAAATTGAATTCGATTAAACAAATAAGATGGTTCTTGAGTGTAGATAACTTTGTGAAGCAAAATTAATGCTTTGATTTTAAGTAAATCCATTAATCCAACACCATATAATGATTTAGAATACTGAGAAGTACCATCATATCTTCTTATGCCATAGACATATCTAAGAATTGCATTATACGCAACAGTTAACCTAGTTTTACTTATTGAATCACAATAAGCAAAAATTTCGCAGCCATATAACAACTTGGGCATTAAGTACGTTTTGGCAAGAAGCACTCGAATATTAAGAGGTGTAACGTGTTGAAGGGGATATAGCGTTCGAAGCATAGAAAAAATTGTTCCGGAGACAGCATTTATGTGGGTATTCCATTGAAGGGATTTGTTAAAAATTATACCAAGGTTTTTTGCTGATTCTACTATTGAAATATTTTGATTTCCTAAAATGATCGGAATATCAACAACAACATTCTGATTTCGTTGGGCTATGATTAGGCCCTTTGACTTTATAGGATTCAGATATAAGCCATTTGACGTTGCCCAGTAATGTATTCTGGTAAGGTCCTCATTAAGTCTTGCACAGCAGTCATCAATTGAGTCCTTTTTACAATTTATATATATTTGTACATCATCTGCGTAAATGTGGATATTACTATACAAGAGACAATTAGGTAAATCATTTATGTACAAAGTAAACAGTAGTGGACCAAGAATAGAGCCCTGCGGTACTCCTTTAGACACGGGCATGGGAGTAGATACAGTTTCGCCAGCAGAGACAGACTGGTATCTATCAGCGAGATAGGTTTTTATTAGCGATGATGCACTCGAAGAAAAATAAAAATTGTCATATATCTTTTTATAAAGTATATTATGGTTTACAGAGTCGAATGCTTTTGAATGGTCTAGGAGTACCAAGAGTGTGATACCACCATTATCAATATTGGATCTTATATCCTCAGATACACCCATGCTGCTCTAACTGCTTATGGAAGGCGGCAAAACTGTATAATTTCGCCTTAACAGACCAACATAGCCTTTAGTGCTCACAGTACTTCTCTTTTAAATTAGTTTCTTGATTTAAACATTTTTTGCAACTATTTTTGTAAAATTCGTTACACTGTGCGAGCCTGTTCAATATTCATATTCACGTGTTGTATTGCAAAGAATTTTATTTTTTATTCCACGAAATTTTTTTTCCAATGTTTTCATTCACTGTGTATTATTTTATTTTATATGGTTTTCCATTAGTGATGGATAACAAAAGTGTTCTTTTTTTCGTGACTTTTAGACGGTATTTTATGTTGTATGTTTATTTCATTTATTTATTGTGTATTATATTTGCTTGTTTCATCCTTAAGCTATTAACACTTTGTCCAAAAAAGCTTTTTATTTTATGCGTCTACATGATGTTGGTCCTTTCCTTATTTATTTTGCCTTACTTTATACTGCGTTGGATACGATAAAGGTTCGTGGGTTGAGTGAAGTGAAAATGAAGCAGGAAATCGAAAACAAATGAAAACCAATTTTATTATGACGCGTGCAACGACATCTGTCGTAAACAGAATGTTGCATGAGAGTAAAATAATTGCGAGATTTTCAACTGTTAAGTATGCTTGGGTAATAAAAAAAAGAAAAGAAAAACAAATAAAATTCAGCTTTGTAAGGGATACTCTTGGCCTTGGGGCCTCTTGTGGCCTTTGGCCAAGTATCAAATGAGTTGAGTGGCTGTAATTAAAACTTTTTTAAGGGCAATGGATTCCCCTGGATATTTAAGAACAATTAAAATAATTGTTTTAATGGGTTGTTGTTGTTTTCTAAATTTTTTTTTAAATATTTAAACGTTGCTTGATTTGTACAAGAATTTCTCAATCGTTTCACTTTTTTATAAAATATTTTCCTAAATTCCTTGTTTCATTATTTTCTTTATTCATTCCTTCATTATTTTTGTGGTATTTTTGAAGGAAAAAAACAAGGCAATGATTAGCATGATTTTAATGCCATAACTAACAATACTCATTAAAAATGTATACAAGAGTATAAAATTCAGTCATAAAAACGAAGGACATAAAAATACCAGCGCTCTACAGAAAAGGTCATGGAATTTTAAGGAAAATTAAATAAAATTTTCGATACGCCATAGGTAGATTAGATAGGTAGGTAGATAGGATGAGTAGATTCAAATCATACTCATAATTTCTGATACTTATACGCATTTATACTTATTTTAATATCATACTCATCTGCTTATATTTTTTTACGGTGCGTATGAGTAATGATCATTTATTTACATGAATTGAATATTACGTATACGCTACGTAAGACTTTATTTGGTCAACGAAAATGAACGAAATTATATAAAAAATAGGTTCTTATCAGAGATCAGCAATGAGTATTCAAAAAGATGAGTAGATTCGAATCATAGTTATAATTTCTGATACTTATAAGCATTCATACTTATTTTAATATCACACTCATACTACTTATATTCAAAGTTTGAAGTACTCATCGTACTCATACTTAATTTCGACTCTCCTTTTGCTTAACATTTACAAAACTCACAAAATAAATATGATTCGCGTACGAACACTACAATACTCACTAGAAGGTTGTGTGTTTGCTTTGCGTGCTGTCTTTGTCTTTTTCTTCGTTCTTTTTTTGTAAATGCAACAACAACTGAGACTGTAAATTTTGATAAATGATTCAAATCACTCGAATCATTTATGAATATTATAAGTATTTTTCTAAATTTATGAATCTGAATGAGTAGGCGTATGAATCGAATATTATGAGTTTGATGTCGACATAATGTACTCATACTCCTTGCAATCTGTACTTATAAATCAATGTTGTAGTGAGTACGAATGAATCAGAATAGTTGATTTTCAATACTGTTAACTCACTCGTACTCGAAATTTCATGAATACTTATGAGTAGCGAAAAAACGATTAATTGCTGTTCTCTGGTGGGTAGAAGGTTGTCCCCTCGATGGAGTCATGAGCAGACACACTTAAGCAGTACACAGGGCCCATTTGAAGCGACTCAGACTGCCAATATCCATGCATGACAGTTCATCCACCTATCCTCATTGTAGTTGGCACCCCGATGCCTCTTTCTCCTCCGACCAAGTGCCGGGCATGTGCACAGTAGACAGAAGGACACTCTCATCCTCCTCCTCAACTCCACAGCTTCTGCAGAAATCATTTGCAAGGTGTCCAAAATCAATACGCTACGCATGCGTTCTTATACTACAATGCCCCGTAATAACCTCGATAACAGTGCTGAGCCTACTTCTTTGGACTTTAAGCCTTGGCCAGATTTTCTTCGTCGTTCTGACCGTGTTCGAAGCTGTCCATCTACTGTTGACAAGATTCACGATTGCATTGTCGAGTAAAAGCTTGCAGATACACAAAGGGATCCCTAATATAGAGAATTCATCAGAGAGTTCGATGGTCGTGCCCTTTCTGGAGAATTTATCCGTTCTGCAGTTACCCGGAATGTTCCTATGTCTCGGTACTTATGTGACAGGTTGATAAGTTGGTATGACCAATTTAAGACAGGTGGCGCCACTGAAAATTACTAAAAATGAATTAAGTCGTAAACTGTGCATTTGATCATGATATGTTCTTTAGCAAAGTTGTTGCCCATTAGTCGACGGATGTTTCTAAGTGGGTGCGATTAATTTCCGGTAGATGGCGCAACTGAAAATTATTCAAAATTAATGACAAGACATTGGTCGACCTACACCTCAAGCACGAAAGAAAAGAGCATTACGATCCTCAGAATCAGAGCGAGCAACGAGCATTGAGACCTGAAAATCTTCGAGTACATGCCGCTAAGACGCGTTCGCATGAATCACTTGAACAACGAGAAGTGAGATTAGAAACTGATCGAATGCGTACTACTCAGGCCCGTTCATCTGAATCATCTGGAGAACGGAAAACAAAATCAATAAAATGATTCAATATTAATTGGGTATATTGTATAATGTCTTTCCTTCAAATTTATTTTAGTTGGTGGTGCAACAACGAGCGCAGGGTACAGGGTAGTTGTTTCATAAGAATAATTAAAAAATAATCATTTTTTCATTAATTTATCACATGCACAATATTGTTTTATAACTTTTGTATCTGTTTTGTATGTCTTTATTAAGTTGTAATAAAGAAGCTCTTCTTCTGCTTCTTACTTACTTCAGAAAATAAAAAACAATTTTTTAATTTAATTTTTCCATTTTCTCATTGTAAAAAAAACAAAAGAAAAGAAAATTTTAAAAACAATATGAAATTATGAGAAGATCTCGTTATTTTGTTTTGTGTTCTTTTGTTAAGCAGAGTTTGTTAGCAATTATGCTGCCTTAAGTGGCTGAGAGTTAAGCTGCAAACTGTACTGAGCTGAATTGAGTTGAGTTGGGTTGAGTTCGAGTTCGAGTTCAGTTCAGTTCAGTTGAGTTGGAAAGATAATTGCAAAGTTTATTAAAAAAATTTTTTTATTTAAAGTTAATGAACTTTTATTTTACGTTACTTACTTACTACTACTACTTTACTTGTGCTACTTCTTCTTCATCTTGTTCTGCTTATTGGAAAAGTTTTGGAAAATTAAAATATTAAAGAACAGAAAAACAAGAAAAAAAATAAATAAAACAAGAGAATAGAAATTAAATTTTCGTTGATATTTTGCTAATTAGCAGTTGTTTTTTTTTTTGCTTTGTTTTTTCGTTTCAATATAATTTTATCATTCAGGATGAGATTTAATTTTCAAAAATTAATTGGCTATTGAAGTATTTTCTGAAGAGAAGGTGAGAAGTAATTATTAATAAAAAAGAAAACAGGAAAATAAAGGAAAGGAAAGGGAAATAAAAAAGTTTATGAAAATTTTCAATAAAAAAAAGAAAACAGAAATAGGCCATGTCTTGCTAATTGAAAATTAAGACATGTTTTTGCAATTACTAAGGTTTCAAGGCCATAGGCCTATAGCTTACAATGCTACTATACATATTTTGACGTTGTATTGAAATCCTAAAAATTTAATGAAAAAAAATTTACATACAATCCAGATACTGATGTTTTGCTTTTACATCGTTTTACATTAAAATTAGAAATAAAACCTACAAAAGTATACCAACAAACACCAGTATAAAAACTTGATAAAACAAGTAAACAAAAATGCAACAACAAACACTGCAAGAATAAATGTAAACAAAATACATACGCCGTGGTCTAGTAGGTAGTGTGTTGGCTTATTAGACGAAAGGCCCGAGTTCGAATCCCAGGCCAGACATCAAAAACAAAATACAAAAAGTATTTCTTCGGCGACTTCCTCTCAGCAGATTTCTGGCAAAAACTCTGAGAGTAAAAAAATTGCCATGAAAAGCTTCTCAAAAAATCTGTCGTTCGGAGTCGACTTTAAAACTGTAGGTCCCGCCACTCATGTATAAAATTAACGCACACAACATGAGTGGTGTTGAGAAGCTAGGCCGTAATCCTGACGAAGGGTTGTAATGGCCAATTATGTATGTATGTATGTAAAATACATAAAAACAACAATAATGAAACAACAATGTTGTACATTTATAGAGATATCGAGAAGGCGAAGCCACGAACATTCGCCTTCAAGAACATTCATCGGGCTGTCTACGTTGCCATATAATAGGCAAGGCAAAATTGGCAACGGAGTTAGAAAAATCGTGGTTTGAAGATCTTCGTTATAAAGATCGGTCGCATAATTGCTTAATGATTGTTATTGTTTATGCAAAGGGTGTAAACAGAAGAATAACAAACGAAGCAATTGTTGTTGTATACATCACGTAATGAACAGTGGCACACAAATCTTTATTGTGCGAACAATACATGAAAGGAGGTACCTTCAGTAGGTAGTTAGATAGGTTCCCCGCTTTCGTATAAAATTAACACACACCATTCTCATAAGTGGCGTGAGAAGCTAGGTGGTAATCCTTATTGTAGTGGCCAATTATGTGTATACATGTAGTAGTGAACAAACTCTGCTCTTCAAGGCTGCAGTTTAGTTTTTGAAAATAAATCAGAATGCCCGGTGTAGCCGTATTATAAAAACGATGTAATCGTGAAAGCAAGTGCTAATAGAATTTCATTATCTAAGAATCGACTGAGGACACGGGCATGAGAAACGTGGAAGTATAGAAGTTATACTTAAATTCATGTTATGGATTCTTCCATTTGTTTTACGACACCTCAATTCTTTATCTATTATTTACGTCTGATTTTATGCCTTTCAGAGTAGGTCTTTTAATTATGCCCTGCTGGATCCAGATCACAAACTGGTGTTGGATGTGGAATGAATGAATGCAGCAGTTGAATCTTAGGTTGTTCTTTTAGATAGAAAGACGTGGTGTTGGGTGGAACTCATACAGATTTTCGGATCTAGACAATATCAGTCAGTTGGAAGTAATGGCCGCTGAGTAGCATATTCCCTGAGAATTTACTGCTGAAGTACTCACACATTCAAGTCCATTTCAAACTTCATATGAACGGCCAAGATAGTCTATGAATACCTTTTAATTCTCCGGATAACGAAGAATTAATCTATGGCCTCCTGTATTAATTTCCGGGCCTACCCGAAAACTTTGTTTTCGATGCAGTGAACAGAAGGTATACCACACCCTATATGCGATCCGCCTTTAAGGGTTCCTATGGTCATGATTAGACTTGAAATGAGTGAAAAATGTCTCTTGATCGACTAGTTAGGTTGAGCTGTTCGAAATTTAAGCCAAGCAAGACGAAAAGGCTCATATCTATTATGTAATATTTATCTTTATAAGACATTAAGTAATCGAAAGATGCCAACGTTTGTCGTCTCTTGTGATTTCTGCAAAAGTTGCGACTTGGAGGGGGAGAAAGCAAAGTGGCATTAAGATCTCTTACAGCTAAAAATACCCAAGAATGCCGTGTGACGTTGGGGGAGACATTCGACTATTGGGGATTTGTGGACATAGAAGTTAACAAATTCGGGTAATTCGCACAGGATATTGGCATTGCTCTGCATAGAGACAAACAAAAAATCTCACACAGTCTTTACTGATTCCGTCAATCATGAATGAAATTAACGCACACAATATGAATGATGTAGAAGGCAGGCCATAATCCGAAAACTTGAATTTGAAGAGTGCTTTTAAATACTGTTTGTATTAGCAGAGAAGCGAATAGAGAAGACTTTCAATTCCATATATGATTTTAATTGCTAAGAAGATAGATTGAAACGATTTCAAATGCACTCAAATCTTATCAATCAGCACACATCAAGCGTAATGATTGATAATATCTCATCACACTTCTGTTCGAAACACCTCTGACGCTCTCCTGCTTTAGCTCCTCCAAATAAATGCTGCTCATAATAAAAAAAATTTCTTTGAATATTTATGGCACATTAACATGGCGTGTGTAAAGTTTAAAAGGTGGTCCATAAAATCTCGAAATGACATTCGAAGACAGGGAGACAGAACGGAAATTACTTGCTTTTTATGGTTGAGGTTGTTTTCATTTAAAATTTTAATGGCTTATTTTAGAATTTATGATGATTTTTTTATTTACGATTTCATGTTGATGGAAAAGTTGCAGATTTTTTCTCATGATTTTTTTCATACAAGAGCTGGTGGAATGATGATAATGATGTGCTAGAGAAGATGCACTGGAACTAAAACTGAAATCAACTCTACATTTTTAAAAACAAACCATAAAAGCGGATGGCCTCTCAGGTTTTAAACGTTTTCCACATTGAATCCAGAGTTCGGGTCAGCATGGAACATGATATTTGGCTTCAAATGGAAATGCAAGGGCCCGTGTTATATTTGTATTCCCGTCATTGAAATTTTGCCTGTATAATGCATGAGTAGATGTAGGGAAATTACAAACAAATTTGATTGGCCAGTTTGCATAGATGGGCACTTTGCAGTACCAGTAAAATTTCAGTAAAAATTGATTTTTACTGATTACTGAAAAAAATTTCAGTATTCAGTAAAATTTTACTGGTAATGCAATCTAAATTTCATTTAAATTTCATTTAAATGTCATTTAAATTTAGATTGCATTAACAGTAAAATTTTACTTTTTTTCATTTAAATTTTATTTAAATTTCATTCAAATTTAGATTGCATTAACAGTAAAATTTTACTGAATACTGAATTTTTTTCAGTAATCAGTAAAAATCAATTTTTACTGAAATTTTACTGGTACTGCAAAGTGCCCATCTATGCCAGTTTGCCGTCATTAGTACCTGCAGAGGCTCTTTCGATTCGATTAGCTGAACTATCTTGTCCGTATTTAAATCTAACCCTGCTTGCACGTTCTCAATGGTGCCTTCAGAGTATACAAAGTTTGATGATTGTTGCATATCTGATGCCCAGATGAATACCACTAAGCCCCTCTACCTATAAATTGCTTTGCCAACTCATTAAGGAACCTGCACAGTCGTATAACGCTCTAGAGATCATTACGTTAGAGTTCAGAATGAAATATTCCTAGCTCATGGGGAAACTAGCGGATGTCTTCCCAGTGAAAGTCTATTCCATCGAAAGATGTGCTCAATTCATCTAGGTTAGGAGGTACAAAAAACAGGACATAGCAATACGATCAGCAGAACATTCAAGTACTTGGCTCTTATGAGGTTAAATCGAAGATTGTATAGTATGGCACTGTGTGGAGAAGCTGCATCAGATCAGTTGGCAAAATAAGGTTACCCTCTGCTGGTCTGCAGACGACTGATATGACTAGAACACTTCAGTGAAATGGCGGCCGACTGTTTTGAGACAACAAAAGGGAAGGTAAAAAGGGGCAAACCTAGTGGATTTAAGAACATCATAACTTTTGTTGGAAAATTGAAATAATAGTACATCTGGTTTTGTCACAGAGCACCGTACATAGGGCAGAGTACACTTATTCAGACTGTGCTTGTTTCGAGCCCAACATGTACATTCTGGGAGGATGAGAATTATCCGAACACATTATTGGAACCTGTGATGCATTAATGCATTTCAGTAGGAAACTCCTGATTGCATATCAGGTGCCGTCATTGCCAACACCGAGCAGCATCCGGAGTGACACGGCAATAGACTTAGATGAGACATTATAGGTATACTCTATAAAGTTGCTCTGGTCGCTTATCAGAAAGTATGGCAATATTTTTCCCAAAATTGTTGTTATCCTTCACCGCACACCGTAGGATAAGTAGGAAGGTAAGAGTTGTTGGAAATAAAAAACTCAGTTACTTGGTATAAAACGCTTCGGCCAGAATAAGAGGATTTGTGTTTGGCCTTCATAAATAAGCAGAGCGTTTGGCGTGTTTATAGGACATTTTATTAGAATAGTTGATTCATAGTTACAATTCTTTAGTCAGGATCACAACCTAGCTTCTCATACCATCCATGTTGTGTGTGTGTGTGTGTGTGTGTGTGTTAATTTTATCCATAAGTAATGAGACATACCGTTTAACATCGATTCCGAACGACAAATGTTAGAGAAGAGAGTAAGTTGTCCAAGAAAGATTTCTTTTCCTTTTTCTCGGAGATGCCTGAGCTAGGACTTGAACCAGGGACTCGTGTCTAATAAGCCAAAACACTACCTATTAGACTAGGACGACTTTCAGGAATTATTGACACGATAAAATAAGTCCAAGGATACTACAATCATGGGATCTAAGTGAGCTGTGCCCAATGCGGCTACTACTGCTGGTAACTATTTGAGTGGTCTTCGTATGAGTATAATAAGTAGCATATATTGTCTGCCTATGGATGTTTCTTTGCTCATGATTTTATTTATGACTACAATATGGCCGTCCATAGTGCACCTACTTATTATCTGCCTGTGTTTTCTGTCATTTCATTCATTTCATTTAATTTTCTAAAATCTTAAAGTAACCTAGAAACGGAACTGATTAACTGATTAAGTTAAACCATCATTATCAATTAAGTTTCAAGCACTTTCTAAGGCCATTATTGAAAAGCTGAAACTCAAAGTTGTGCTCACAAACAATGATGACTTTAAACTCAAAGTTCCAATTTCCATGTCATTCCATTTCACTGCCTTGCTCTTTACATACCAAAAAAGAAAATTAATGTCTTTACAATGGAAACATTAATCAATTAGTCAATGTCTCCAAGTAATTTGCTTGTTTTGGCTTCTACTTCTTGATGTTTTTTTCTTCGTTTCGTTTTCTTACTCTTTTCTTAGAAATATTGTCACCTTGTCACAGTTCAAACGTAATTACGTACGTAGTTTGTAGTGTAATCCCCAATGTGTTTTGTGTCTTATGCATCATTCGGGCGGGATATTATTAAAGCATAAAAAGCCTACAGCCACAGCCAAAAATGTTTCTGTTTCTCATTGTAGGAAAGAAGAAAAAGGGTTCGTTTATAATGGCCTCTCTCTCGCTCTCTCATATTTCGTACAATAATTTCTATAATTTAATGACACCTTAGAGAGAAAAGCAAAAAAAAAAACCAAATGAAAGAAGAATACCAGGTTAAAAACCATTAGGAGACAGCCAGGTAATAATAAAAGCCATGGGGGAAAAAAAGATAACGCAACACATTTTAATAAATTGTGTCTGCCTTAAATTTTGTTTCTTTCTCTTCCCCTTTTTTTACTTTTTTCTTTGTTCCTTTAATTTGTTTAAGTGAGTGAAAGACCTTCATTGTTGAGTAGTTTTTTTTTCTTTTTTGTAGATGAAGAATTTAAGCCGTTTTATAAGAATTTTAATTAATTAAATTGCCTTAAAATTTTTAGAATTAATTACTCAACTAGAAAAGAATTTTCAATTAAAAATGGAATAACAACAACAAGGAAAATAAAGGCTGCTAAAGGTTAACATTGTTAAGAGTTTTAAAGCGTTTGTTGTTATGCGGGCTCTAAGGAAAAAATAAAACCAACATCACCACTTAAGAAAAAATATAAACCAATATGTAGTCGCCGTAGTCTAATATGTAGTGTGTTCGCTTATTAGACGTAAAGCCCGGGTTCGAGCCCCCCCAGGCCAAACATCAAAACGAAATATAAAAAAAAATATTTCTTCGGTGACTTCCTCTCAGCAGATTTCTGGTAAAAACTCTGAGAGCAAATAAAATTGCCATGAAAAAGTTTCTCAAAAATCTGTCGTTCGGAGTCGACGTTAAACTGTAGGACCCGCCACTCAAGTATAAAATTAAGACACACAACATGAGCGGTGTGAGCAGCTAGGCCGTAATCCTGACTGAAGCGTTGTAATGGCCAATTATGTATGTATGTATGTATAAACCAATGAGAAAAATTTTTCCTAGAAAACGATAGATGGCAAGATGTCAGTAATATCGTCCATAGGATCAGCTGCAGGAGCTGCAAAAAAAATTGATGTACCTTAAAACATTCAAATCCGACTTTCTGCACTATCCTGTAGCTTTATAGAAGGTTAGGTTAGGTTTGAGGACGTGTACTTATCATTGGGACAAGTGCAACACCAAGAAGTCAAAATGACACATTGTAAATTTGTCCTAGAAGAGAGAAAGAGAGAGAATAGTGAAGGAGATAGGCAAATTGGAAAAGGAGATGAGGTAGTAAAGTGAGGATACCACAAACACACAAGACAGCGCGACTACAACCGTGATGCCCTAGCCACTTCTCAACCAACTCAACCTATTTAAGAAGGCTTTCGACAAAGAGTCCAAACCTTCGAAGAAGTTCCTGGCCAGGGTTCTCAACCTCAACATACTAAGAGCTGGACAGTTGCAGAGGGGATGTTCGATAGCTTCCAAATCTTCCTCATTGTAATATACTCTACAATAGTTTGGCTGGGATCTGTATCAGATCCTTGTCAGCAATCTAATCTCGCAGTGCCCTATAATAAAACCAATAACTAACCTCAGACTGGCCAAACTTGCTCTATCACTGTCTATAGCAGGCCATAGACATCTAGACACCTAACATAGCTGTATAGAAACTAATGCATTCCTGGAATATATATTTATAGTTCCATTGGTTAAATTAACTGGTCTCACCGCACGTAAACGTCCCTCTTAAACCAATACATAAGGCCCACTGTGCTACCCACATTCCAATTAAATGGAGAGCTAGTGTTGTGCATCTTGTCGACCTTACTGCGTAAATATCGTGGACTTGGAATAATTCGCCATATTTATGGATACAAACTTGAATGTCGAAAGAAACTATATGTCAGTTTGAATGTATGGAAGAATACAAAAGTACACATACATACATATATAACTCGCCATTACCTTTACCCTTTAGTTAGGATTACAAACTAGCTGCTCACACCACTTATGCTGTTTGAGTGGCGGGGCCTACAGTTTAAAGTCGATTCCGAACGACAGATTCTTAAGAAGCATTTATATGACAGTTTTACTTACTCGCAGAGTTTTTGACAGAATACTGCAGAGCTCTTCTCAGCCACAGGAGTTCCTCTCGCCTAAAGAAACATTTTCTTTTCATATTTCATTTGAACCACTGGTTCTCTTCTAATAAGTCCACTAAACAACATACTACCTACTGGACTATGATGATAGAATCAGATTAGATCAGATCGGAACGATCGTGTAATTCATTTCAGGCTGGTTTCCAGCTTGATTCGAAGAAAATCATACTGATGTTCAACAGCGTTTAATTAGGAACTTGCAATCTTGATGTTCCAATCTGGCTTTACTAAATAAAGAAGAACTACAGTAACTGTGTTTTGAGTGAATTTGAACTACCTTCAGGACATAGTCGACAAGTCGAAATCTCTGTCATACTTTCTCTAACAGAAGCCATCAGAACATTTTTTGTAACAAATTCAGTCTCTTAACATTTCCATTACAATCCCGCCAAATCTTTGTACAGTAATTAAAGCATATGGCTCGACAAGTGTCTACGTTTGCAATGTTTTTACGCGTTCTTCGGAAGTCGCCGCAGTCTAGTAGGTAGTATGCTGGATGGAAGACATATTTCTTCTGCAACTGGCTTTCAGCGGTTTTCTAGCAAAAACTCTGTGGGTAAACAAAATTGCCATGAAAAGTTTCACAAAAGCCTGTTGTTCGAAGTCGACTTGAAACCGTAGATCCCACCACTCATGTATAAAATTAATACACACAACATGGGTGATGTAAGAAGCTAGGTCGTAATCCTGACTAAAGGGTTGTAATAAACAATTATGTATGTATGTAATGTAGATCAAACCTAATCCCCATTTATGACCAGTTATGTATGGATGTATATTCATATGTTTTGTTTTCCATTTCAAAATCACCAATTGAATTCACGTCACAATTTTCAGCGACCATATTTACCATTTTCTCCAGAGAATTTCTTTCTTATTTTCCACTAGGTCTTTAAGGATTGAAAGTGTTTAGGAAACCAAAAAGAAAAACACATTTATTAACTGTAAACATTATAAATCAGTTCCTAATAAGTTTAAAGTTTTCCACACATTCCTTTTCTTCACCACGTTTCTCGCTCTCTCTTCTCTCTCTCTCTCTCTCTGTGGGTCTTCTGGCAAATTGTCCTTTCCTTTGGCAATTTTTTTTTTTGTTAATTTTTTAAACGAATTCCATAGAAATTTGTAGAGAAAAAAAGTTGAAAAACTAATTGCCAAAAACAAAAACAACAACACCAACAGCATAGCAATCATAAACTTTAAAAAAAATTAAAACTTTACTCCGCAAGAACATGGAACATTCTGCATAAAACGACAGCGGCAATATGCTTGAGGAGTGTTTTCCTAGAGACAGTGTTTGTAAAAAGTAAAACACTTGGAATAAGTTTCTTTTTTTTGTAGTTGTTGTTGTTTTTGCTGTTATGGTAAATTATGGAAATTCCTGTTTACTGTTACTGTTTTTTTTCGGTTGTAATTGTAGTGGAAGAGTGAAACTAAATGTACATTTCAGTGTGCTTGACACCTGCAGGTAAAAAGTTTTTTCTTTTCTTTTATTGTTGTTGTTCTTGGTATTTAAATGGGGCATAAATAGAGATGGTAGTTGCTGTAGTCTAGTAGGTAGTATGTTCGCTTATTAGACGTAAAGCCCGGGTTCGAGCCCCAGGCCAGACATCAAAACGAAATATGAAAATAAAACATTACTTCGGCGACTACCTCGCAGCAGATTTGTGGCAAAAATTCTGAGAGTAAATAAACTTGCCATGGCGCAAACATAATTAGTTAACAGAGCTGTGTTATGTTACTAACAGAACTCTGTTAAACATTTAATTTAAGGCTAATAAGACTATGCGACAAATTACAAAAAATAAATACACCCGAGTAACTAGCTTGCCTAAGTTGTTCAGTTAGTTGAGTAGAACTCAAAAATCCTTTTTTTATTTTTCTCGAACCCTCCAAACTTGTTTTATTTGACAAAAACTGTTTATTTTACATATTTATTGATTACACAAACATTTCTGAACCGATGTCCACAATTTAAACCTTATTAGAAAGGACAGCGATGGGACTTTAAAACGATATACATATACATATAAATATATTATTTGACTTAGTATGCTATGGGCTTTGATGAGGTAAACTTGACAAATGCGAATTTTTTTCATAATTTTTCAATTTTATCCGTTCATAACAGCAAACTTTAATTAAATAACATGAAATAATTGATAACATGCTGAAACTGTATTACCTTGTGAAGAGATTGACACTTCGTTTGATAAAATTGAACAATAATTACCATATTTATTATTTAAAGAGTCTAACAGTCGAGTTATATTTTTCATATGCACACTACTTTTTCATGCATATGAATGCATGAGGGCCCTCACACCCTCAAGCCCTCAAACCCTCAAGCCCTCACACCCTCAAGCCCTCACACCCTCACACCCTCACGCCCTCAAGCCCTCGCACCCTCACACCCTCAAGCCCTCACACCCTCAAGCCCTCACACTCTCAAACCCTCACACCTCAAACCCTCAAGCTCTCACACCCTCAAACCCTCACACCCTCCACCCCTCACACCCTCAAGCCCTCAGACCCTCAAACCCTCGCACCCTCACACCCTCAAGCCCTCACACCCTCAAACCCTCACACCCTCAAACGCTCGCACCCTCACACCCTCAAGCCCTCGCACCCTCAAGCCCTCACACTCTCAAGCCCACAAGCTCTCACACCCTCACACCCTCAAACCCTCACACCCTCAAGCCCTCATACTCTCACACCCTCAAGCCCTCACATCCTCAAATCCTCACACCCTCAAACCCTCAAACCCTCACACCCTCAAGCCCTCACACCCTCAAGCCCTCACATCCTCAAGCCCTCACACCCTCAAACCCTCACACCCTCAAGCCCTCACACCCTCAAGCCCTCACACCCTCAAGCCCTCACACCTTCAAACCCTCACACCCTCAAGCCCTCACACCCTCAAGCCCTCAAACCCTCAAGCCCTCACACCCTCAAACCCTCACACCCTAAAGCCCTCACACCCTCAAGCCCTCACACCATCAAACCGTCACACCCTCAAGCCCTCACACCCTCAAGGGTGCGAGGGTGTGAGGGTGTGAGAGTGTGAGGGTGTGAGGGAGCGAGGGTGCGAGGGTGTGATGGTGCGAGGGTGTGAGAGAGCGAGGGTGTGAGGGTGCGAGAGTGCGAGGGTGCGAGTGTGAGGGTGCGAGGGTGTGAAGGTGTGAGTTTGCGAGGGTGTGAGGTTGGGAGGGTGTGAGGGTGTGAGGGTGTGAGTTTGCGAGGGTGTGAGTGGCCCTCACACCACTTGCCTTCACACCCCTGGTGTCCTCACACCACTTGCCCTCACACCCTGGCGATTGATTTAGTTAAAGAGATGTAAAATGATTTGAAAACAATTTTCATTGTCCGCCCATGTTGTCCTGTTTTCCCACAATATTCATTTTTTTTTATCAGATTACAATACCTATCGGAAATGTATGATTATCTGTTTATGGTAGTTCTTATTCCGCAATACTCTGTAACAGTGATTAACTATAGGACTTGTTTTTATCATTTCTTCCTTTTTTTTCTTATTTTACCCAGGAATTTTATTAATTTTTTTAAATTAATTTTTCCAAACTTAAATTAATTGTTTAACAGAGTTCTGTTAGTAACATAACAGAGCTCTGTTAACTGATTTTAAAATCTATCTTCACACACATTAAATATATGAGTTTGCAATAGATAATTGCGACAAAACCAATGGTGAGCCCAGTTTATTTTTTTAAGAGTTTTCGTATTTTTTGTGGTGATGTTTCTTGCTTAGCAGGCGGCAAGATGGTGGTGAAATGAAATTGTTTTCATTCTTAGGAAATTTGAAAGCTCTGCTGCATTTTAATTTAAAATAAATATTTTCTTAAAGGACATTCTTTTTAATTAGAATAACAATTAATGGAATTAATTATGCGCACAGAGTAGGTACAAAAAAAGCTGTGAGACTGTTACAGTCCCTCCTTTCAACCTAACCTACAAATTCTAAGGATACTCTATTTAGTTCAAGCATTAAGTAGATTGCAGTAGTAGGAATGCTTTGAAAACATGTTCCAAATTTAAAAAAAAATTACCAGCAATAACGTACTTTCCAAGGTTAAAACACGCGTTGCTTTAATGCAACACAACAACACGTGCCCTAACTTTTAAGCCTAAAAGTTTATGAAAAGAAAAATAAAAAAAGAGCAGAAATGTTTACGAAATTAATATTCTCTTGTGCCTTTTACCCAGCTTAAGTTTTCTACAGTTCAGTTATTCATTGAATATTGATCACACACAGGGATTTCAGTCTTTTGTTTCTGTTGTCATAGCAGAGCAGAGTAACTTTAAAATTGTTTCTTATAAAGTGAAAAAAGATTTCTTTTATTCCACTGCTGTTGTGCTTTTTTTTGCTTCGTATTCAAATTTTTAATATTTTTGAGTTTCTTTAATTTTTTTTTTTTTTTTAAGCATGGTCTGTCTTTATATTGAAATATTCGAAATATTCTGAAATAATAATTGCACGCTACACCATCAACATCATTGAATTAAAATGCCTGCTGAAGAAGTATTTTCATTTACATTGGCAATCGGTGAAATTGGTGCAATGGAAGCGTAGGTCTAAACTTATGGATTTTGTTTAAAACCAGCCTCGTATACATAGGTTAGGTTAGCGGGTAGATTACCGTTCACCGCTAACTTCACTCGACGGCCCATATGGCCTATAATGTGTGTTCAAACCATCCCGAGTTTCGCGTGAAACCGGCCTGGTTCCCTTAGTGGCACATTCACCACCATGCACACATCATTAAACGTTCTGTTACCCAAAAACCGATAACGTCTGTCCTGAAGTGCAGGGCACTCAAATAAAAGGTATTATACCGATTTCGTTTCTTCCACTTTTTGCCAACTTCTGTAGTAATCCGAGCTTGTCAACGAAACTGTTAATAGCGCAATGTTAAATTAGAATTCCTGTTAGAGTGCGAACCGTTCTCTTGTCGTTCTCATGTAGTTCCTTGAAACTTCTACAGTAATTATGGTGAAGCAGCAGAGCAGCTTGTCAGCGAAACTGCCAATAACGCAGTGTCCCATTAGAAACCAGCCAGTTCCCTTAGTGGCACCTTCATCACCATGCCCAGATATTCACTTATTTGAAGTGCAGGACACTCACATAAAAGGTGTTGTATCGATTCCGTTTCTTTCACATTCTGACAGATTCTGCTGTAATCCTGGCAGCAGAACGGTAACGCAGTTTCTCTTGTCGAACTCAAGTAGTTCCTTGGCTTTCCTGCTAGCCACTGCTGGACACAGCAATTTTGAAATTCATCAATCAGCTAATCTAACAGAAACTCAAAAAAAAATTAGTTTCTCTACATAAATCTGTCTTGTCATACCTCTGTCTTAAGATAGGACAGAGGGAAATGTCAACTTGGATGAACACACACAGCAGAATCAAGAACTAATTGACAAGTTTCTGATTAATCACTGTCGAACATCAGCATGATATGTTTCGAACCAAGTTGGAGACACAACTGTGTATGCATTACATGATCGATCCGATCTGATCCGATCATCATAGTTTAGTAGGTGGTGTATTGTTTTGTGGACTTATTAGACGAGAACCCAGGGTCCAATGAAATATGAAAAAAAAATCCAAGAGGAACTCTGCAGTATCCTGGCAAAACTTCGGAGAGTAAAATAAAATTGCCATGAAAAGTTTCCCAAAAATTTGTCGTTCGAAGTTGACGTTAAACTGTAGGTCCTGCTGACACACAACATTTGTGCAGTGAGCAGCTAGGTTGTAATACTGACCTATTAAAGCTTCCTAAATATTGTATTAAATTAGTATATCATGTGGCCTGTATTATAACAGGCTCGAAATACTTTATTTTATTTTCATAAAATTTCATAAAACGTTTGGCCTTGTTTCATAAAACTTTTACTTGTTAAAGAAAAAAAAAATGAAAAAAATGAAAAAAAAAAAATTAAAGAAAAACCAATTACATGTACAAGTACATGCACAAGTCCGAGTAAACAATTCTTAGAAAAAGGTAATAAAGGCTTTTTGCCTTTTGCTTTATTTAAAATTCTTTTTTTTTTATATATGTACTTTAAAGGCTCATTTTTAATTAAAGTTCAATGGAAACGAAACAAAAAAAATTAATTTTTAATAACAAGGAAATATTTGTTGATTTTTAATTTAAAATAAAATAAAAAGAAAAAGGATTAAAGGCTTCATTTTTAAAACAAAATTATAATGTAAACTGCACTACAAAATATTCGTAGTAAAAGATTTGTGATTTATAATTGTCATAGTCTAGTAGGTAGGTGTCTTGGCTTATTAGACGTAAGGCCACGCTTCAAACCCCACATCAAACGAAATATTAAGAAAATATTTCTGCGGCGGCTTTCTCTCACCTTTATTCTGGTAAAACCTTTCAGAGTAAATGAAAAATTGCCATGAATGTTTCTCAAAAAATCTATCGTACTGTAGGTACACCCTCACTATGCATATCATGTGGTTTCATCACTGTGCGTCGGGGTGCTGGTAAACGCATTGTTTCCACCCGTGCTTTGAGCACCGTGGGGTATGCCGTCATGGCGAAACTCACGTTAAACCCTGGAATAAAATGTAGATACCCCCACTAATGTATAAAATTAACGCACACAACATAAAATATTGTGAGAAGCTAGGTTGTAATCTTAACTAAAGGGTCGTAGTGACCAATTATGTTATGAGTGTATATTGATGTGAAACTAGAAATTGTTAAACGTCAAAGGACAAGACACTCTTAGGAGAGTGTGGCCACTTTGTGGTGCCACTGTCCATCCAGAGTCCAAGAGATTACTTCTACAGTCTGATAACGCTAGACATGTAGCAATTATGTTAATAATTGTTTCCTTCTCTTTCTCTGTTATTCACAAGTTAGAGATCAGTTGTCTGAGACACTCTTCGGAGAGTGTGGCCCATTGTGATGCCACTGTGAATCTCTTCCATAATCTAGGAACCATTCAGAGTACAGGCGATAATACTACACATGTAGATGTATGTGAATAAATGTTTCTTACTCTTCATCGTTTATTCATAAGTTTGTGCTCAGATAACTAAGATCCTTGTGTCTCTCTTAAAAGCTTACAATAATATAATAATGTCTCCGACAACTGCACTTGAAGTTTCAATGGATTTACCGTGAACCTTTTATTCAAGTTTGTTTAGATTTACTTTAAAATCTTGTCCATCTTGGCCCCTGTGTCATTCTGATTTCAATCTGTATAGCTTGTTCTTTATCAACTCCATCACTACCTTTCAATAAAAAAATATTTTCTTTCCATTTTTCTTTAGAATTTTGTTTTTCACACAAAAAAATATCTTCTTTTTAGTTTTATATTCTATCGAGAGAAAAAAAAAACAAAAACAAAGAGAAAAGAGATACAAAACAATCTTTTTTTCGAACATAATCTTCGTATGGTTGACTTATGCTTATAATTTGAAATCCCTTAAGTTATTTCCTATTTTAACAACATTTTGTTATTATTGTTGTTGTTGTTGTCGTTTTTATTATTTATTTCTTATGCTATTATATATTATTAAAATCGGACAGCATTGGCTGATAAAAACAAAAAAGGAAGGCGACACTAGGCATAGAAACTTATATAAAGGCATTCTAATCAATACCCGGTCTGCTTCGTTTTAAGTTTCATGAAGATATCAATTAAGGTTCAAGTCGTGCTATATTCTATATTCCAGCATTAAAGTACACCATAGCTATGTATTTCAATGTATACATACATATATATGTAATGGGTCATTACAATCCATCAGTCATGATGATTACTTAGCTTCTGACATCACTTATGTTGTGTGTACTAGTTCATACATGAGTGCTGGGAGCTAGAGTTTAAAGTCGACTTCGAACGACAGTTATTTTGAGAAACGATTCTGGTTTTATACAGAATAGATCCTATTGTGATATTCTTCCAGTCTCTCCTAGAGAACGCTATCCAGATCACGTACAAAAATCGGATGGTGGTCGCTGAAGTTGACAATAAACCTGACGCACCAAAGACTATTACAACCGAGAACGTACAACGTACGTCAGACTGGCATTCTTCAAAAAGGGGCAGCCAAAAGATCTCAAATACGTTTTTTTTTTGATCAGCAAAGGGAAGAGAGTATAATGGACGTTTCAAATGTTAGGCATCAGAAAATTTTTTTCGTTAAACCTACCTAGAGACCACCTTATGAAACTCAGCAATTATAAAGGGGCATTGTCAACTGAGTACATACGTGGGAATGTGTTACAACAACTTCAGCAGATGAACAAAGGCAGGCCACTGCAAACTTAAGAGGAAGGATTATTGGTTATGCAGCATATATTTTTTCCAGTATAGCTCTTGGGAGCATATGGCTTTCACAAAGCATTTCAGCCTTGTTTCCGTGTGATTGATCTGTTGTAGCAAGTCTTAGGATAATGGGGCTGCCATCTATCAAATCCGAATATTTGGTGTAGTGGCAGGGAATCTTGCTGACTGTTGATTCCTACGTTTTTTTTTCACTTGGTGGCGGCACTACCTGACCTTCGTGTAATGTTATCCTTTTTCCATTTCAAGCTAGTTTAAGGCCTTCCTGGATGGCTTGTATTGGAAGCGGTGGTCAATTAATTTGGGATTCGCAACCATTATAAACAAATTTTTTTCAACTGCTTTGGGATATTAGCCGTGAAGTCTCGGTTCAAACCCTAGGTCAGACATCAAATGAAAATTTTAAATAATATTTCTTCGGCGACTGCCTCTCAGCAGAGTTCTGGCAAAAACTCGGAGAGTAAATTAAATTGCTATGAAAAGTTTCTCAAAAATCTGTATAAAATTAACACTGAAAACAACATTAGTGGTGTGAGAAGCTAGGTTGTAATCTTTACTAAAGGGTTGTAATTACCAATTATGTATGTATGTATGTGCTGTGGGATTGGATTCGAAGCTGGTTTTTGTTTTATACGATTTGGATAAAATCCATACCTTTATACAATTAGTTTCTGATTTTTGAAACTTGTACTCCAAATTATAATTGTGAGCTGTTTAAAATGATGCTCTTTCTTTTACCTCTACTGTTTTATTTATTCTCTTCTCATTTTCTCTGATATTTATTATTATAAACAACAAAATTTCTATTTCTTACCATATACTGTATAAAATATTTCATATATTTGATCGCCTATCCAATAAATTTAGGCAAATACTAGGGTGGTTCCCTAACACTTCAGCATTAAAATATCACATGATTATACACTCCCATAAATAGTACCATATTTTAATACAGCAAATGCCTTAAGGCATAATTTACTTGTTCTAAAGACAATTTCAAGGAGATCAGGAGCCTCCCTACTATTTATTTATCATGCAAAATCTAAGGAGATTGTATAAGAAAGAAAATATAAATTTTATGCTTGAATACGTCGTCATACAATTATGATATTAGTTGGGTCCATAGTTGGGATATTTATTATGGCAAACAAACACATACACACTCATATATACACTAAGGATTTAAAGCATATCAGCAGACATAGATTTCTATAGAAGAGTATGGAAAAGTTTGATTTCCAACACAGATTGTTATGCTGGTAGGCATAAAATAGTCAGGAAAAGTGAACAAAGAGAGAAAAACTAACATTTCTGCCAATAATTTATACTCAAATAAAGTCGAAAAATATTTCTACATGACCGATATTATCCTTGGTTATAAAACTACACCTTATTTCCCTTCCTAAAAGAAGAGACATTGTTGCTTATCGCCATTGGAAACACTGCAAACACTCAGGCATTTTGTTGATGTAAGTATGATTTCTAAAGAATTACTCCACAATAGCATTACTTCGATACGTCATTCATTCATTTCTTATCACAAAATATGGTTATTTTATGTGTAATTGTCTTCATTATCGAGAGTATTTATGCGTTAACAAAGAGGCAAACTAAAGAATAATGTAAACGTAAGACATGTTGCTAGGATGCCGGCTAATATTAATTTAGTTAAGGCCGTAACCTCGGGTATTACATTCCCCTGGCGTCTGGCATAATTATTCTACCGCAATTGTATTGCTCCTAGACAGAGAGAACATTTACAATCATTTAGCAAGAGTTTACTGTTTATGATATCATGCAGCAGACAAATAAGCATAATTCTCCGTAATACATACATACATACGTACATACATAATTGGTCATTACAACCCTTCAGCCAGGCTTATGACGTAGTTTTTCACACCGTTCTGTGCGTTAATTTTATACATGAGTTGCGGGACCCACTCCTCCCTCAAAGCGGATTCCGAAAGATAGAGGTTTAAGAAACGTTTTCATGGCAATTTTATTTGCTCTCAGAGCTTTTGCCAGAAATCTACTGAGAGAAAATATTCTAATAAATGTTTCTTCATATTTCATTTTGCTCGAGATATCTGAGCTGGGAATTTGAACCACAGACGCTGAACTAATAAACCAACACTCCACTTACTGGGCTATACATATACATAATTAGTCATTAGAACCCTTCAGTCAGGATTACGACTTATTTTCTCACACCTACTAGGCTACGGAGACTTCAATTTAGCCGATGAACTTGCTAAGAAGGGAGCTTCTATGCCGTTGATGGAGCTAAAAACCTTTCTCTGAAGTGAGAAGGGTTGTTTGAAAATGTTTTCTGAACAAAAGGGGGAGATAAAGAGAGGCAAAGACTTTTCTCCAACCAAGGGAGTTTAAGGCAATCAAAACTTTTGTTGGGAAATGACAATAAGAAGAGACTATCCAGGAATAACATGATATTGATAACTGCGTTTTTGACAGCGTACTGTAGACTCAGGGTACACTTATCGAAAATAGGAATTGTTTCAAGGTTAAATGTTGATTCTGTGACGATGACAATGAATCATTGAGACAAATTCTTGGAACCTGAAGGTAACACTTGAATATTTATCAGCAGTTAGCCAGGGAATTGTCACTGTTGATACCGAGCAGTATTAGAGTCGCTGTAGTCTAGTAGGTAGTGTGTTGGCTTATTGGGCGTGAGGCCAGGGTAACCCTAGGTCAGACGTCTCCAACAAAACGAAATCTCAAAAAAATATTTCTTCGCCAACTTTCTCTCAGCAGATTTACGGCAAAAACTCTGAGAGTAAATAAAAATTTGTTTTGCGTACTGGACTTTAAACTGCAGGTACTGCCACTCATGTATAAAATTAACACACATAACATAAGGAGGGGTGAGAACCTAGGTCGTAATCCTGACTGAAGGCTTATAATGACTAATTATGTTATGTATGTAGGTAGAATATTGGCTTATTAGATCAGCGTCTGTCTTTGTTAAGTCTTCAGCAGTCTTATGGAAAAAAAACTCTGAGAGTAAATAAAATTGCAATGAAAATTTTCTCAATACACGGTCGTTCGGAATCGATGTAAAATCATAGCATCTGCCTCGTCAATTAGCAGACACAACATGGCTGATAGGAGAAGATAGGTTGTTATGCTGAGTAAAGGGCTGAAATGATCAACTAAGTAAGGAAGTTATAAAAGTGTATGCCTGTCTCCCAAATTTTCTAGCCTCTTATTTGCTGGCTTATTGACTTTTAACGTTGAATATTTGAAGAAGAGAGACAAACATAAAATAAATTTTTTTTCTTATTTTTTTCTATCGTATCGAGATAATAAAGTTTCAAGGATAATAAACTTGTTATTGCAAAAGAGCAAAGGAAAAAATTGAAACCTTTTAACGTATTGTTCTGTTTCAATGCAATTTTATACGTTATTTAACAGACAAATGCTTAAAAAACTGATGGATTCATTCAGTAAAATGGACACACACATACACAATACTTGGCATATGGATAAGCCATAAAGAAGAAAGCAAAACTAGTGGCGAAGAAAAAAAAAACAACGACAACGGCCACATAAAATTGGTAATAAAGTGATGGCAACAATAACAAAATAAAATCATAAAATTTATGAATAGACAACAACAACAACAACAGCAGCTATAATAAAAAGGACAAAAAAACAAACAATGTTAGTCAGGCTCCCTCTCTCTCTCACTTTTTGAATATCTATATACCGTAACATTTTTATTGCGAGTATCTTTGTATCATAATTTCATTACACACCCATACACACACGCATATATTTTTATTGGAAAACGAAAATACGCTTGCAAGCAAGTGTGTGTGTAACTAGCTGTATACAGCTAACTTTGTGTATGAGTATTTAAGCGGAAATAAAATCAAAGAAAGGGGACAGAGAGAGGAAGTGCGATTGTAACTGTAACAAAATACCATATTTAGTATTTGTTTTTGTGTTGATTCTTTCAAAAAACAAAACAAAAAAAACATACACCCGTAACCTATACAATCATAAAAATAATACGATGATGATGATGGTATATAATCCATAAAATAATATGTTAACATACGTATGTATGTATGTGTATGGATGTAAGTATGCATGTGTTTATATATTAGCTTAGTAGCATACATGTATTTGTTGCTAAAGTACATGTTTATGTGTATATATTTTGGTTATTTGTAACAGGCGTTCATATTAAAAAGCACACCCCAAATGTATATAAAAATTCTCTCTTCATTTTTTTTTTTTTGTAAACCATTTGCCTTTTTTTTTGTTTTGTTTTTGTGCCAGGAATTTATTTATTTGTTACTATTTTTCCGCTCACTGTCTCTACCTCCCTTTTCTGTTTCAAAGTTCCCTATTAAAATATTTACTCTTAACAGTCGTGGTAGCGGTAGTGGATAGGGCATGAATGTATTTATGTTGCCATTAATATTTGCATTAGTATATGTGTACACGTAAATATTTTTTATTTTTAATTCCATCATTTTAGTATCATTACAGCTTATTGTAGTCATCGTTTATTTGTTTTGATTATTTATTTCAAAATTCAAATTATTTGAGAATGTCATATGATATACACGTACACACAACAAGGCAAACCGCTTGCATTTATGCTATTTACTCACTCACACACACACCTTAAATTTTGTTGTAATTTGTTTGGTATACGTTTCAGGCAAATATTAATAAAATCTTGAAAAAAAAACGCGTTAAATTGCTCGTGTTTTGTTAAGAGGTAAGGGAATTTAATACACAATATGCACCACAAAGCCTGTATACACTTTGTAGAGTGGGTGGCCGCCTATTTATTTACAATACTTAAGAGGATATAAAATTTATTTGCGGCAATACGCTTTCTATAGGAAATGTTACTCCTCTTTCATTCGATATCTCATCAATAGTACCAATAATGTTGTATTCCAGACCTGAAATTGTGGCTGAATTTTTTGTGTATTATTGTAGTAAAGACCCTTCAACTTTATAGGGTCTCCATGACAAGCTTTAGGATGCTGCTCGGTATCATACATACATGTCTACATAATTGATCATTACAACCCTTAAGTCAGGATTACCACATTATTGGTAACCACATTATTAATATGATAGCGGATTTTGTTTCTAGATCATGTATGGATAAAAATTGGACTAAAGAAAGAAAAAAAAGAAATGATTCACGACTTTTTCTCGACATATTTTTTTCCGAAATTAAAAACAGATATTAAATTTTATAGTTTATATTTACAAAACTGTCCTAAAAAAACGCGAACTAGCTCGAATTTCAAAAAAAGCTGTGAACCGTATTTAATTAAATTGACTAAAGATTAAAATATGTTAATTTGGCATTTTTATTACGAACAACTACGAACAAAAAATTCAAAATCCGCTCTTTTTTACAGAATATCCTTAAAAAAAGGACATGGATGATCGTCCTTGGACAAATTGTATATACAGTTGGACGCGCCTTAAAAACCCCTTTCTTATGATACCCATATTGTATATGTTGGTAAGGAAACAGATTCTCAAATTAACAAAACATACAAAAATAGACCCTTTTTCAAAATGGTCCAGCTCACGAGAGGTCAAAGCTGGAGCCGATATATTTCGAATGTCATCTTAAAAAAGTCCAAGGTTCATTTTGAGGGGGCACTTTTTTTGGTGAGTCGCTCTAATGTAGGTACATTAAATAATAAGCATTAATTTAGTAGATTTAATTTAATTTGTTTTGTTAGGTTTTATTAAAAATATATGAACTGAATTATAAATTTTTTGGCGGTTTTATGTGCAGTTTTTTCCGTTGAAAATCAGTTTTTTTTTTTCTAAATGTGAAGTTTTTGAAAAAAAAATTATGGCAACGCTGCTGTGTACGCTTATCGTATTCCTGAAGCGACTGCTCGATAAGTTGTTCAAAGCTCATATGACAAACAGTTACGTATTCATGAAGCTACTGCCTGATCAGTTGCCCAATACTCGTGTGACAAACAGTTGACAGGTAACTACTTCATCATTTCTATTGACCATTCCTCTGTCAATCTATCACAATCTAAAGATGCGTATTCCATCTTTTCGAGTTCAGCCTAAAAGTTTGGCCATACAAGACAGGATCTGTATGCGGTAATAATCCAGTTTGTTGTACGGTCTTGTAGTCGCTGTAGTCTAGTAAGCCTTGTGTTGGCTTATTAGACATGAGGCCAAGGTTCAAAACCCAGTTCAGACATCTTAAAACAAAACGAAATATGAAAAATATGTCTTCGGCAGATTTGTGGCAAAAAATCTGAGAGTAAAAATAAAATTGTCACAAAAAAGTTTCTACAAAAAATCTGTCATTCGCAGTTGACTTCCAACTGTAGATCCCGCCACTCATGTATAAAATTAACACACACAACATAAGTGGTGTGAGAATCTGGGTCGTAAATATAACTAAAGGGTTGCTATAAACAACTTTGTATGTGTGTCTACGGAATTGTGTTTCACATTTTGACAGGAGTTATAAGAAGAAAGGGCCTTTTACCGTCATTCTTTAAATGTATTATAAAAGCTCCTCTGATTTTCGTTCTTGCCTGCGGTGGTGCTACTAATTGGATATTGTAACGCTGGCTTCGGTCTTTCGAGCGAATGTCTCTCAGCGTATTCTTGCGTATTACAGCAATGGCCGCTTCGGTACTCTTAATGTCAAACGCCTACAAACGTCAGTCGACGTTTTCACATGCAAGAGTCATGGCCTTTCAACAACTTTTTTTGGTGTATCTCACTGTAGAACTGGTTAGGTGCCATGTGTTTTTTTTTTAACTTCTAGGTCTGCAGTAGATTTGTTATGCTGCTATGCTTAAATGGGTTTATTTTCGTACTTTGCTTATTGCAAACATTAAAAATCTTACAAAAAAAATAATCCTCAATTGCTTTCATCAAAATTGAAGATTTTTTTTCTAAAAACAATAATTTTGTCTCACATGGCCTACATACTGCTTGAAGCACTTCATCCCTCAATAGGGACTGTGAAGGCAATTGAATGAATTGAATAGAATTTTTAATTGGCTTAAACGACGTAGGTAATGGCAACGCATTTTCAACATAATTGCTTTGTTGTATGTGGGTGTAGGGGATCCGTTTTCTTTTATTTTTTAATTTAAATAGACTGCATATAACGATTCTAATGTCATAGCCCTCTCTCTTTCCACATAAGTATTTATTCTCTGCTTGATTTTAATTTCTATACGTATAACTTGGGCAGGAAAGGTATGTAGGTAAGAGAACAAGGTTGGCACATTGCAAATATTTTGTTTCCTTTTCTATTTCTAATAAAATATAAAAAAAATAAACGTTGTAAGAGCCTCTCCTCCTACTTCTACTACGAGGCTGAAATTAATTTCCTGCGTAAAAAGGGGTTGGCATTTAAAGGGGCGTTGTTATTGCCTTATTATTACGTTTCGTATTTGGCTGGCTTCAGATATTCCTTTGAAATTTATTTAAAATTTAAAATTTGAAATCTTATTGAAGTTTTCTCTTCATAACATTTTCCTTAATGGTTTAACTTAATTTACTGATGCTACTGCTGGTGTACGAATGTACGGATGTATAACCGAAATAATTCAATTTATTTTTAAAAACGAATCAAAACATGACAATTTTTATGGAAATTCAATCAAAATGGAATACAAATTTTCAATTTGCCATCATAAAAGGAAATCAAAAAGAATTTCAAAAGAATTTTCAAAAACCTTATAAATGCCCTGCAGTAAGTACACTGTCATGGAGATTGCCTTTGAAAGGAAAATAAATACAAACGAATGTTAACAATATGGCACATAGTTTAAAAAGTTTTAATCGATTTACCGTGGAATTTTCGTTGCTCTGTAGACTGTATCGCGCACATTAATATTGATTCTCTGGCAAATGCCTTATAAAACTATCATTCGAAAATTAAGGCGTCAAAGGGCTCTGCAACCGATCTGATCTGTCTTCGTAGCTCTGTAGTCTGCATCGCGTATGCTTTTTTGGTCTAGGGTCGAATGCCTTATAAGGCTGTCATTCGAAAATTGAGGCGTCTAAGCGCTCTGTAACCGATTATGTTTTATGACACAGCTTGTTTTAAGGCTGTTTCAGCCTTACAAGGACACAACATGCCGCGAATTCGGGGTTTGGCGAATGAGCCTAATGAAACCAGATACGGTAATTTACACTCAAATTTGCATACACGGTAACAGTCTTCCTGGGTCAGACAGAGTTCTGAGCAACGCTCTTATAGTCACGCTACAGGCGAATTCGAATGTGTTCGTGCGAATGTACAATAATCATCTGCCAGAAACTAGCTTGTAACGATATTCAGACAAAAATTAAATTCTGTGCGGTAACCGGAAACCAAAATTGGTTTGTGTGTGATGTAATTGGAAGGGTTTTTGGCATATCTGAGTAAACGCTATGGATAATAAATACTTTAGTTACCATGCACTTCAGTTTGAAACAGATGCGGGTGTCAGAGAATACAGAGTAGCGGTATCCTACAGAACTTTGTGACTGGTTAAGTTAGGTTAGAGGACGTGTACCTGTCAACTGTGACAAGTACAGTACCCGGAGGTCGAATTGACCCATTGTACAACGTCCTAGCTTCTCACACCGCTCGTGTTATGTGCGTTAATTTCATACATAAGTGGTGGTAACTTCAGTTTAAAGTCGACTCCGAACTGGCAAACGGTTTGAAACTCTGAAAGCGAGAGTAAGTAGACGACTGATGACTGCTAGCCTCGAATTAGCTGCACATGAAGTCGCCGTGGTCTAGTAGGTAGTGTGTTGGCTTATTAGACGAAAGGCCCGCGTTCGAATCCCAGGTCAGACATCAAAACGAAAATATGAAAATATTTCTTCGGCAACTTCCTCTCAGCAGATTTCTGATAAAAACTCTGAAAGTAAAAATTGCCATGAAAAGCTTCTCAAAAAATCTGTCGTTCGGAGTCGACTTTAAACTGTAGGTCCCGTCACTCATGTATAAAATTAACGCACACAACATGAGTGGTGTTGAGGAGCTAGGCCGTAATCCTGACTGAAGGGTTGTAGTGGCCAATAATGTATGTATGTATATAAGTGGGAAGTCGGCCTAGTCTAGTAGGTAGTGGGTTGGCTTATTAGACGTCAGGCCTCGGTTCAAACCCCAGGTCACTAAACGAAATATGAAAAAATACATATTTCTTCGGCGACTTCCTCTCAGCAAATTTCTGGCAAAAACTCTGAGAGAAAATAAAAAATTGCCATGAAAAAGTTTCTCAAAAATCTGTCGTTCGGAGTCGACTTTAAGCTGTAGGTCCCATCACTAATGTGTAAAATTAAGACACGCAACATGAGTGGGTGTGAAAAACTGGGTCGTAATCCTGGCTAAAAGGATTATAATGGCCAATTATGTATGTATGTATGCAGACATAAGCGGTACTAATAAGTACACACAGACACAGGCACAAAATAAAACATGATTATTTTACAGGAGGCAATTAGTAGGTAATGTTTTGCCTTATTATACGAGAGCCCATGGTTCGAAACATAGCTTAGACATTTCGAACGAACAGTGTTTTGGCAAAAACTCTGAGAGTAAATGCAATTCCAATGAACAGTTTCAACTAAAGGGTTGTAATGCTCGATAATAAGACGTGGATGCTGTTGGTTTGGTTTTTCTTTCTTTTAAACTGTTTATCTAACGAAAACATAATTTTCTTTAGAATTTTCATTTAAAAATTAAAAATTTTTGAATTTCATTAAAAAAAATTGCAAAATTTCTTTCACTGTACAGAAACTATGACTTTCTTTCTCTTTCTATTATATTTTCATTAAATCTCTGTCTCTATTATTATTTTATTTTGCATTCCTACCTACATAACTAACCCCTATGCAAACTTGCATTAGACCATAAGAACATCTGAGAGGCCTACAGATTGATTGTCTGTTTTTGAAGGAAGTTCCATACGTGTATGGCTTCGGTAGACAATGTTGATTTTAATTGCGTCAATTAAAATTGTGGTAAAATTTATTTGTATTCTGGTATCCTTTGGAATAGCAGACTATAGAATATCATCCATAGAATACAATTAAATGCTGGTAAAATTGTCAAAAATCATATTCAGAAATGAAAACCTCAAGTCATATTTGGATTATTGAATAAAAGGTACACGTTTGAATAAAAGGTATACAGTTTGGTTAAAAATAATAATTACAGTTTTTTAAAATGTATACAAAATGTTCATAAAGATGTTTCGCTAAAGGAAAAATTCACTAATTTCTGCTACAAATCATTGTGATAAGGAGCTCATATACTAAACAGTTCAAAGAAATCAGAGAAAAATGCGAGTGGCGTTAAGGAGAACAGACTACGATAGAATTGATACAAATAAAAGCATACGGACCAAGTGGGAGTCAGTTAGAGATCGGGGATGTTTAACAGAATCCGCATTTATGACTGTGAAATCTAAGGAGACTTAATCGAATGGACGAATTGGTAGACGGTGTAATAATACTAATGTCAATGGCGACTACGAAACAGAGTACGCAGGCAGTGAGCCGTGGATTTCTCAGAGTAATGTCGTATCATTCAAAGGTAACTTGTATGTGGGTTCCAGACTATAGGGACATCAGCGGAAAGAGCAGAGAACATGACCTCTGACATGTTACAGAACAAAGGTGTAAAGTTTGTAACATTTAAGCTGCGTATTTTCCAACACTCTTGCAGTACTCACAAGCTCTAATGGCAAGCATGATGATAGGCTTAGCATCTTCTCGAATGAATTCTGCAAGAACAATGGAGTGGGTATTAGATGCAGGGATCTCCGGAAGTCGGCAAAGAGGTCAACCTTGTTTGCGTGTTCGAAGGACTAAATCTAGGAAGCCCTGTCATCAATTGGTGTGACCAACTGGCGTAGATGCCTGGAAGGATGAGTTAAGGCTGGCCGGAATCCGTTAATCGGGTCACTTAAGTAAGTAAGAACAACGGAACTGAATAGCATGGAGAGACTATATTTCAGCTCTTATGTCCTGCTAAGACTGCTGCCATAAAGAGGCGAAGATTTTGGACTTCTCTTTGACTGAATCGGTTCCTTATGGGGCATGGGTGTGTCCTTACACTTGAAGAAAGATCTGCCAACTAACCAAGTTAATATAGTCGAGATAAGGAAGAGGGCAGGAATTATTTATTGTGGATACAGATAACAGTTGCTGTCGAATAACTCTAGCGTAGCTTAAGACAGGCCTCGATAGATGTTAAGCATGTAGGTCCTGTTGGTACAGATTTTATTTGTGGCTTGGTGTTGATGCATTTGATATTTTAGTCAGTCATACGTCTGTACGTATTTCATTCGTATTCACTTTCATTTTTAAGATCATGTCTGTACTATTTTCGCTTGTACTGTATAACAAACATGGTCCTCCATACATATCCTTGTAAAATTTATTACACATTTGATTTGCATGAATGTGCATGTGCATGTTCAACAGACTGCTTAATGTCTGCTCAGTATCCTGCACGATACTTTACTAGGGAAGCCTTGTTGGCCGACCAGCTGTCAAATGCCTTTGATGTGCTTAATGGCTTCACACGGAATTTCTTAACGATTAGGGACCAATAATTACTTGAAAAAGTTACGATTTTTATACAAATGTTTTGAAAAGCTTCCATTCACATTCATATTTCATCAATAGCAGGCCTATTTATTTTCTCCATAAAAAAAATATTTCCATGACATGCCTCAAGAGGCAAATATTGCATGTGAGACTTTTTTTAATCTCAAAAATGTTTGGCAATTTTTCTCTATTGCTTCGGCATTCAACACGTGCAAGCATTTGGCCATATGTATATCTGTGTTGTTGATGTTGTCTGCAGGCCATGATAAATAGAATTTTTGGCTAAACAAAGCAATTTCTGTGAAGTTTGAAAGCCTACAGCCAAATATGGCTATGCGATGCATAAAAGATTTTAAATGGCCGCCTGATAATATAAACAAACAAAAGAAACAAAAGAAAAAAGGACATGTTTTGTTGGCAATGACAGAATTAATGATGTGCTACGAATTGCTTAGATTCCAGGAGTTTATTTAAGGGAGCACATTATTTTATTCGTTGTCTTGTTTCAATAACATTTTCAAGCAGCACAGCTACTACCTGTTACCAGCAGGTTCCCTGAGGATAGGCTTGCCTTCTGGAAATAAAATTGTGTCATTACGTTCTATTCTTTCTTAAAAGGCGGCACTAACCTTCCTATGGAATTTGTAGTCGCCGTAGCCGTGTAGGTAGTATGTTGGCTTTTTAGACAAGAACCGATGGTTCAAATCCCCGCTCAGACATCTCGAAGAAATGAAAAAAACATTTCTTTGTACAAGAGAAAATAAAATTGCCATGAAAAGTTTCTCAAAACTGCTATTAGGAGTCGATATTAGACTGTTGATCCCGTCAATCATGCATAAAAGTAGCACACACATGATGAGTGGTGTAAGAAGCTAGGTTGTAATCCTGACTAAAGGTTTGTAATGTCGTTGCAAGAGATTTAATTGTTGGGTTTTTACGTAGGAGTTATGGAGTTATTATAGTACAATACATGAGCTGAAGAAGAAAGATAAGAATATAAGGGAATTTACATTCGAAATTCGTCAATAAGACTTGGAGGGTCACGTCCAAACTCCCAAAGAAAATATTGCATTTCAAATGAACCCAAAAAATTAATTTGATTTGGAAATTCATTGCCAAACATATATCTTGGTCAGTAACTAAAAAAAAGGCAACAGATTCCTACCATGTTTGCATATTTGATTGACGATTTAAATTCACACGATGCCCTTACACAGTATAGCCTTTTGCCATAGCGTTTGCATTGTAATTGCCACATTGCTGAGCGAAATTATCACTCACAGGGAAATCTCTTTTAACAACTAAATTCGAATTAAGGAAGAAGAAAGGCATGTGGCATCCATTTCAAATGACAATATCCGCAGCATGTCGTCTACATTGTAAACGCATAATGGGAAGATAGACAATCCGTGTATTGGATTGGAAAGGATTCATTTGAATGATTTAAAGTGTCAAAGAGGAAACAAATGGTGGAAATTCTTGTAAAATCGTATTAAAATGGAATGCCTTTTGCTGATTTAATCACATTGTAATGCAATAAATTGCAAAAATAATTGAACAGAATACTTTAGTGATTCATTTTAAATGCAAAAATTCTTAAAAATTTAATTCGTTATGCGTTGATTGGGTTCACCAATGGATTACTTAATCCTTATAAGGATTAGGCTGAACTCCACTGTAGAACTCATACTTTATTGTTTAAATATCAAACATTTTATGGAGTATTGTTCTCTTAAACACAACAATTCTATTTGGACTGATCTCTAAACGTTAAAAATCGGAAGAAAATGTGATCTTCATTAGTTTCAGCCTGGACAACAACCACCAAGCAAAAATTACTAGCTACCATAGACTAGTAGAATAGGTAGAATAGCCACAACCCTAATTACACCGCTGATCACTGTGTGTATTGTTGTAAGCACCAGTGTACTCTGACCTTTTATTGAAGCAGGCGGTCAAGCTGGTGACAGTAAGGCTCAATGCAATTAAATTCTGGCCTAATCTAGACTAAGACATGTTGCAATATTGGAAACTTGTAGACACATTAGGGTTCGTTATAGTGTTCGCAGTAGGAGACTTTTGGTCTCATGATACCTAACTTTCCGGAATCTTTGTGGTATTTAGAGATGGCCCCAAAAATGCTAGAGAGAGTAGGCTATGGGCTATGTAGTGAAAGTTTTATAATACTCTCTAGGCAGAGCTCATGACCATACGAAACGCGGTTTGTTGAGTACTTGAATTTTCCTTGATAACCTCTCAATTTACTAGGACAGTCAGATCAACTGTCGAACAAAAGACATTTAGGCGCCCGCCTCTGTCCATGCATGTGGTGAATTTTTCAAAAATATTTCCGTGGATTCCAGAAATATCAGAGATATCATAGGAAATTGCAAAGCTGATGAACTGGCTAGGACTGGCACAGAGCTTACAATCTCCCAAAATTGCAGAAATTAAACTAAGTATTCTCGGATCGTATTACAGCGAGACTAAGCAGCAGGAGTGTACGTCTAAAATTGCTAAATTCTGCTGAACTGACATCGATAAGAAGAGGACGGATTGCCTTCCCTCCTCCTTCTATTTCGATTCCCACTATTCTGTTGAAAAACATGCAGATTCTCCGATAACTTTGCAGCGAGACTAAACAGCAGGAGTGTACGTGCAAAATTGTTAAATTCTGCTGGAGTAACATTGATAAGAAGAGGATGGATCGCAATGCCATTCATACCTCATGTACGATTCTCAGAGGCCACCGCTGTTTTGAACGGTATGCCGATAAACTTAGCAATTCTCTCCCTTCATCAGGAGCTGTGGACTGTGCCCATATGTCTTAACTTATTTTCTGCCATCATTTCAGTGAACTCGCCAAATTAAGAATTAGGGCAATACATGCATACATATATAATTGGTTATTACAACGCTTCAGTCAGGATTACGGCCTAGTTGCTCACACCACTCATGTTATGTGCCTTAATTTCATACTTGAGTGGCAGGACCTACCGTTTAATGTCGACTCCAAACGACAGATTTCTTGAGAAACTTTTTCATGGCAGGTTTATTTACCTTCAGAGTTTTTGCCAGAAATATGCTGAGAGGAAGTCGCCGAAGAAATACTTTTTATTTCATATTTCTTTTTTGATTTCTGGCCTGGGGCTCGAACCCGGGCTTTACATCTAATAAGCCAACACACTACCTACTAGACTACGGCGACTGCAGGGTTATAATGACTAATTGTGTCTGTATGTATGACCATTGCAGTTTTTTCTGGCAGTGGGCATGGGTATTTTGAAAGCGGCACAATGCTTACAGGGTGACGGGATTTATCTTGTAAATCTCCTCGTTAAGTTCCTAACGAATGTAGTTTCAATGTTTGTTATTGGCCATGAATGCCGAGGATTTAGCAGAGAAATTTCGAATCATTTCGGATCATCTAGGGACCTCAGTTACGTCGTCTTAATCTTTCCATTCAAATACAGGAATAGCAAATTCAATGTTTTGTACCACCTTTATAGCAAGCTTTAAAATGATCTTGTAGGTAAACGTTTACACCACAGTGTTAGTTATTACCCATAATTTATTTTGAAAAATTTTTTAAATCCAATTCAATTCAATCAAATATTCTTAGTTAAACAATCAATTTGAAATTGAAAAATTAAATGTAAACTTTATGTTCTAAATAAACTCCATTTCTTTCTGTCTTTATGCCTTATTTTACTGATTATCCTTCCAATCATAATTTATAATTTAATTATAATACAACAAAAACAACAACAAATATTTTCTCTTATTTAAGTTTGAAAACATTTTTCGTCTTTCTTGATACTGCCGTCTCTAATGTTTTCACAATGTTTTCTAATGTGTGTTTAGATTCCTTTTTAAAAACCTTTTGTAGCCAAATAATGAAAACATTGAAAACAATTTAAAGAAGAGTTTTCTTGAGTTACTTTCTATAAATTTTATAGACTTAATCAACTCGTTAAGCAACAACAACAACAACAGCAGAAGAAAAGAAGAGAAAATTTTCAAAGTTTATTACAAAACAATGGAAAAAAAACTTCTACAGCTGAAGAAATTTACAACAAATATAACACAAAAGAGTTTTGGAAAAAAATTGGCATTAAAATTAAAAATTTTGTTTTATTAAACAAAGGTAAAAGAAATGCAATTATAAACTCACAAAAAAAAAATATGGCAAGTTTTTGTTTGCAAAACTGGCAATAAAGAAATGATCAAAAAAAATTATCGTCTACAATTAAGTCCGGACGCCAACCTAATCTGGGATAATCTTGCTCAAATGCCAGACTCAATTGACACATGGTGGATAGGAGACGTACCAACCAACTACTCAAACTTGATCGCAGGATCATCTCTAACACAGTGGTTATGGCAAGACATGCGGAAAGACTGCAGCTCCCATCAAACGACTACTGCCGAGGTTGTGAGTCTGCTGAAGAGGACAAAACTTTTATCCAATTTCTTTGCCAATGCTCATCTCTCGCGAGGCGCAGATTTAGTTTAATTGCCACTCCATTTCTCGTCAGCTTAACGGATATCCATTGATATCAAGGATATAGTTTCATTGGTAAAACTTTCAGGCTGGTTTACAGCCTAGTGGAGATGAGCTCTTAGTGTGTAGCCCCTGCGCTAACCAATTCCTTCTATGAGTTTAGTAAAATTTCATCAGAATGGGGACTGCGATTACCAGTGGAGGAACAACAGGCCGCTATGTATTCTCAAGGAAGCTTTTGGAATCAAGAAACCTACCACTCCAACCTACCTACCTACATGTCGTTTACTTACCTACACCACAGTGTTTGGAAGAAGTTGTACAATCATGAACTTTATTTATATTAGATCTACAAGAAAATTATATTCAGTTCTAAGTGGAAGTGCTCCCAAATCGGACTTGCATACAATACTCACGATGCCGTTGTGGTACCCACTTGAGCGAGGATTAGCAAAAAAAACTAGTCGTTAGGAAATTCAATTTGGAGATCAATCTAGTGAGTTACTCAAAAATCTATTGACACCATATAAAGTCTAGAAGGTAGTGTGTTGGCTTATTAGACGTAAGGCAACGGTTCAAACCATATATGGTTGAACCTACTACAATGCAGACAACGATAATGGAATGTGACAGTTGAGGGAAGACTACAGAAGCATAACAGCATTGACTATTCTCATGATGTGTGGCAACAACAGCTTAACCACTTCAAACATACCGCCATAGATAGTCAAATTAGTGAAGATAATGTCTTTAAAATAAATGATCCCAAAACAAAATTCATGCAATTACACACCACGAATGCATAACCACTTTCATTGCAGAAAAACCTTGGAAGTGTTCTTACTAAAAGGACTGTCAAAACATAAGGACATTCAAAACAAGTTGAATAAAACTTGAAGCCAAATATTGAAGTTGCGCAGTCCAGACGGTACAGCATTGGCTTATTAGACGTTCGATCATGGTTCAGGGTTATTTTCTTCGGCGATTGTCCCTCAGCAGATTTCTGGAAAAAACTCTGAGTGTAAATAGAAAATTACCATGAAATGTTTCTCAAAAATCTGTCATTCGGAGTCGACTTTAAACTCTAGGTTCCGCCACTCATGTATAAAATTAACATATACGACATAAGTGGTATGAGATGGTAGGTTGTAACCCCGACTGAAGAGTTGTAGTGACCAATGTATGTATTGTGCTCAGGCACTGCAGTGTTTTCCAGGCAGTGGGCACGGCTATTTTGAAAGGGGTGGAACGCTTGCTGGGTGACGGTTATTATCTTGTAAATCTCTTCATTAAGTCTCTAACGAATGTAATTTCAACGTTTGTTTTTTCCTTAAATCCTGAGAACTTCTCAGGGAAATTTTGAATCATTTCATATCATCTAGGGCTTAGACATTCAAATACAGGAATGGGAAATTCACCGTCTTGTACAAAATTTCTTTTGCTTTAGCACTTAGCATTTCTGTCTTCCTCATTACTTTCGCTCTTTTTTTATTTTGCCACTTTACATGACCAATTTTATGCTTCTTTACAGAGGGTCATTTATTTTATTTTCTTTTCGGGCGTTTTTTCTGTTTTTGTGTTTTTATTGCCTGCGTAATTATAATTTATGAGTGTCATGACTTTTTAGTTCTGCTTGTTCTGCTACTTTCACTTGACTTGCATCATTATTAACTGCCTTGGAAGGGAAAACCCTGTAAATATATGTATGGCCCGATAAAGTTTTTTATGGTTTTCTTTCATTTGCCAATTGAACTTAATTTAACTGGATTTCTACTTCTCCTTGTAAGCTTTTTATTACATTTTGGCTAAAACTAAAGAAGAATTGTCTTTGAAAGTCATTAACAAATATTTGAATTAATTTCACTCGGCCTTATGGCTTAAAGGCTTGTGCTTGTGGTTTGTTATGACCAACTGGTGTGTGATAAAATCTTAATTTAAACGAAGTATGTAAGTGAGTGAGTTTATGTAGCATTAGCAAATGAAGGTAGGATTTACTTTGAAGGCGTGAGAGGTACAGCATATGGTGCAGATGGTTACAGTTGGAAGATACTCTAGAAATGTTTATAGTTTTGCCTCTAGTCCTCTGTATATACAGTGAATGTCAGTTAAAATTGTACATTAAAGATGAAGGAAATCACGAAAGTTCACTCAAAAAAGAAACTATGAAGGCGGCCAAAAAATTTGTTCACCTGACATTTTAGCAGCTGCTATAGTTATTGTACATTATGGGCCATTACAACGCTTCAGCTTGCATTACGACTTGGCTTCTCAAACCGTGAATTTTATTTATTAGTTGCAGAAAACCCTACAGATTAACTTCGAATCCTTATTACAAATAAGAAAAGCTTCTGCATGACAATTAGTTTACTTTCAGAGCTTCTGCCAATAGGAAAAGCTTCTGCATGACAATTTACTCTCCGAACTTTTGGCAGTAAACTTCTGAGGGGGTTTGGTGAAAGAAAAACCCTTATTTTAAGCTTCCAAAATGCTAAATAGAGGAGGTTGTGGGATATATCTTAAGGGTTCTGACAATAAATTCTTGCATTGGCTAGCTATAGGCCGCTGAAAAGTTTTGCAGGAGGTTACGATCGTGTTCAAAGCGGCGCAAGGATTATTGGGTATTGAAAAAATCTCTAATTTGCATAAACAGCCAGATAGCGACACAGAACCATGCTAACGTCTTCTCAATGTCATCGTTGTCCCTGAATGACATAAATTGCTTTCGCGACCAACTTAAAATCTCTAACATGTTAACAACATAGCTGAACCAATTGTTTAAACTCGTTAAACTTGGCATTTTTCGATTGTTTTACAGAAACAGGAAGTCGCCGTGGTCTAGTAGGTAGTGTGTTGGCTTATTAGACGAAAGGTCCGAGTTCGAATCCCCGGCCAGACATCAAAAACAAAATACAAAAAGTATTTCTTCGGCGACTTCCGCTCAGCAGATTTCTGGCAAAAACTCTGAGAGTAGAAATTGCCATGAAAAGCTTCTCAAAAAATCTGTCGTTCGGAGTCGACTTTAAACTGTAGGTCCCGCCACTCATGTATAAAATTAACGCACACAACATGAGTGGTGTTGAGAAGCTAGGCCGTAATCCTGACGAAGGGTTGTAATGGCCAATTATGTATGTATGTATGTGTTTACAGAAACAGGCTGAACTTCGTTGACAGCATAAGGTCACAAGCCTTATTGTTAAGCTTTCCTGATCAGACTGAGGACTGATTGTTTCCATTTCTTAAATTGTATGACCATACATACATAAATGATGTAAATTGGTTAATAAATTGGTAACCACTAAGTCCATAATCCTGCCTGAAGGGTTGTAATGACCAATTACATATGTATGTTCTCACACCACTTATGTTGTTTGTGTTAATTTTATACATGAGTGGTAGAACCTACAGTTTAAAGTAGATTGCGAACGACAGATTTTGAAAAATTTTTCAGAGCAATTTTGTTTACTCTTAGAGATTGTTTTTGTCAGAAAACCGCTGAGAGGAAGTCGCCGATGAAATATTTTTTCTGTATTTCGTTTTGTTGAAAATGTCTAACCTGGAGTTTGAACCGTGGCCTCACGTCTAATATCCTTCGCACTATAATGGTTCCCACAAACTACAATGCGTTACTCGCTGCCTTGCTGACAGACCTGACAATCCCCGAATGCCTTCTATAGCAGCTAAGCAACTAATGATGAGTAAGGAAGAGTGAAATTGCAATGTTAGCAACTAAAACCTTGAGTACCAGCACCACATTATTATGCTCTACACATTACAACTACTCTGGAACGTGTCCTTCTTCTGTTGGTTAATTTATATTTGACAGCAGCAGCAGCAGCATTTTTATGGTGCCCCTGCTTCTCTCATTCTTTTCTATTTTCGTTTTTTTGGCAAAAATAACTTGTTGTTTTTATTTTTGAAATTATGAAAATGAAATTATGGAACAACAACAACAATTTTAGAACCATAACAACAACATTTAAATGAGAGTCCAAAAATAGATTATTTTAAGCAAAAAACAAAAAGAGAAACTGAATAAAGAAGCCCAACGGGATTTAAAATTTAAACTGTGCTGATAACATTTAAAAGCGTATTTTAATTAATTTAATTAGAAAACTGGTTATAATCCACAGTATTTAAAAATTTCATTCCAATTCCATCATTTTAAAGCCATTCGTATACACAAGAGCTACATCGGCAACATCCGGAACATCAGACCAGCGTTCCCTAATTGGAATGTTAAAATCAATTCTTCTTTCGAGAAAATTATATGGAATTATGAAATCGATATCCACAGTTTAGCTTAGGCCTGGATTTTACTACATTGAGCCTTACTTCAACCAGCCTCGCCTTTTGTTTCAATAGAAGTTCAGATGGGAGCCTATTGAGTGCAGCAAATAATGCTATTAGTGCGCTGGTAATCAGGACAGCTGATTGCCTTTACCATGTCCATCAGTATGCAATGACACTGATGGTTTCCAAATACATACCGCTCGTCAAACGTGAACAACGTAAATCATCATGGCCTGATAAAGCCAGTATATGACGAGAGGACTATTATTACTATCAGTACTATTACTAGAGGTACCCTAGCAATGCGACCTTACTCCCCTTCAACTTTATAGGGTATGTATCCCTATAGTCTCCCTCAAGCCTATTGTCCTAACAAATTTCAGGACACAGCACGATGTTAACAGTAACAATTCCTTGCCTAGAACTTGATATGCGAAGTTTTTTCCTGGGATGCACTAATGCCCCATAAGTTCCAAGAATGTGTTCTGATTAAATTTCATTGTCACAGAATTAACATGTTGGACTGGAGACAAGCACCTTTTGGAATAAGTGTACTCTGAGTTTACAGTGCCCTGCCAAAATGCCGATTGCCTAGCTCAGGTTATTCCTGGATAGTCCGATGAATGATTCAGATCACCTTATATTGTAGTTACATAACAAAAGGTGCGATTGCCTCAAACCCTCTTTGCCTCTCTTTATCTTCCCCTTCGTTTAGCATACCTTTTCGGAAATAATGCCTTAGAAGGATTAAAACAATGTGAACAGAACAGTTGAGTTCCTTCAGCATGTCTAGCAAACTACAGTGACACTGAGAGTTGTTTAGCGTCCACCAAACGTGATCAACGTAAGACAATATAGCCAGCATTTGACGACAAAGCTAAATTTCCAAATGTTTTCCATGCTCCCCTTAAAGGGTTAAAGCGCTACGGTTGGTATTTTTCTCCTTTCAATGTATTATCCTTCTAGGAGAGTTTAAGATGCAAAATAACTCGAAACTTGTAATTCTTTGAGTGATAGTCACCTTGTTGAGGTGCCTAGGCTTAGTTGCAATGATCCAACTTGAACATGCTGCCGGTTGAGCTTAGGCCAAGAAACGTAGTCATATCCGGTGGGTTCAACCGTATCAGATGGGCAGTTCAAATTCCTGGGCCAAGGCCAAGAAATCTAGTCATACCCGGTGGTTTTAATTGTGTCAGATGGGCAGTGTTAAATATTATTGCAAAAATATTTCACCTAAAGGGATATGAAAGAAAGGATTACAGCTTTAGATGACTACGTAGCTATTACAGATCCATCAAATCACAACGATGACAATATTGACTACACCCAAAAGAAATAAATTTGAAAAAATGGCGCTCTATTACTTTCAAAGTTAAATAATAATGAAATATTCACTGCGTAAAAAGAATGTATGAAAATTTAAATTCTTTTTAAATAATTCGCCTTCAAATTCCTGATTGCTTTCCATGGCAATCATCAATTCCACGCACACAACAAATATTCAATTTAAAACAGAAACAGAAGAGAAAAAAAACGACGAAAATAAATTCAAAAAGGATTTCTTTGAGTATCATTAAAATGATTTATAAACGATATCATTAAACGTTAAAGACTCGACTGCTTAATAACCCACCCACATATAGCTTATGTTGCAACTCTTATCACGTATGACAGAATAAACGGAAACGTTATTGATTTGTAACATCCGTTTCCCATTATCAATTTAAATCAAATTGTATGGCGTATGATACATACAACCGCATACATACAGGACTAACAGATTTAAATTTGATACCGTTTTCTTTCGCTCTCTCCCTTGCTATCTTTTTGTTTCAGGCTAATATTGTCGTGAATAATAATTATTTTGAACAATACAGCACAACACACAAGCAACACCACATGCTTTATGCTTACATTACATGCATTGACTTGGTTTATGATGATTTGTAAAGGAACTGCAGGGTTGGGGTGACATTGTACGTAGTATGGGGAAAGTGAGCGATGTTGTCAATAATTTTAAAACGTCTTCAAAGAATCGACTTAATTTTAGGGGATTATTCAGTATTTATTTCGCGAAATTTTGCAAATTTAAAGAACTTTTCATCTGCAGATCGCCTAGAGGTAGCAAACAATTTTTGAAAGGACGTACTCAATGAAAGAGAAGATGGGGAAAAACGTCGACGTTTCTCAAGCCAAGTTAATCTCAGACACTCTAAACTTTTTTGAGTTTATTGAGCGTGAAATCGCCGTAGTTTAGTAGGTGGTGTGTTGGCCTATTAGACGTGGGGTCTCCGTTCAAGCCCCAGGTCATACATCTCCAACCAAACGAAATACGAAAAATTTTTTTCTTGCCAACTTCCTCTCAGCAGATTTGGTGCAAAAACTCTGAGAGTAAAAACAAAAATTGCTATGAAAAGTTTCTCAAAAATCTATCATTTGGAGTGGACTGCATGTATAAAAATTAACACCCACAACACAAGTGGTGTGAGAAACTACGTCATAATCCTGACCGAAGGGTTATAATGATCAATTATGTATGTATGTACGAACTATCAGACCTAATTCTCTGGATTTTCAACAGAATTAAAATCTCATTTTGTCGACTGCTACTGTAGAATCTTTTAAATTCATCGTCAACTTTATTTTTCTTTTATTTTAACAAGGATGGGAAGACATCATCTTCCATTCACCATTTCTTTCTATCTTTCTTTATTTGGAAAACGTTGACATTATTTATGTATTTAAGCTGATGTTGTTGTTCTTTTCATTTTTCTTCATCGTTTACTGCTTTTGGCCTAATTATACGTTAACAAGTTGTATTAAAAAATGAACAAAAATCAAGAGAGTTGGGAGAGGGAAGGGAAAATAAAGTCACTGAATAAATATTATGCTGACGGGAAAATCTGTTTTATTTTCTATCTCTATCTCTCTCTCTCTCTGTGTTTCTTTGTGTGATTTTCTGTGGCTGCAGGGTAGCTTTTCCGCATTTATTTTTGGAAAAACATATTAAAATTGAATTAAATTTAATAGAAAAAGAATATTTAAACCACATAAAAGTCAAGGGAATGCCTTTTATTTAACAGCGGCAGCAGCAGCAGCATGAAAAAACCTTAAGCTCATGCATGCGAGGGTGGTGTGGCAAGGAGAAATGTGAATTCTAGTAAAAGAACATTTTTCGCATTCGTTTTTAAAAAAACATAATGCTGCCATAAAGCACTTTTCTTATTATTTATCAAATTTTTCTAGTTAAGAACGTTATTTTTGTACATACCAGGTTTTAGAATCATAGGGTTGCCATCTATAATTGTCTGGAAACTATGCCTTCTATGCAAATGTATTAAATTGTTGTATTCGATGCAGATGTGATGAGGAACTTTTGTTCATTGAGTTTTAATCTAATTATGATCTTATCCTTTCCGGGGGCATTACAGGTCTTCCTAAAAGAAAGAGGTTATGTTGAAAGTTAATTTTTTTTTTCTTAAATTTGTAACGTTTTCTTTATTAATTTATTTAACATTTTATAGTCATCCTCGTATATGGCCTTTTTAAACGCTTTATATTGTAAGTATATGTGTATATAAGTATATGTATTGTACATACGGAATTAATGTAATTTAAATTCATTAAATATAAACGAACATGTATAAAATTTTAAAAGCTCAGCTAATTTATTATAAATAAATAATTAATTTCAATAATAACAGAGAATGGCAAATGAATAATAATAATAATAATAATAATAATAATAATAATAATAATAATAATAATAATATTCATGATTAAAAACATTTAAAAATGTGGTCGATGATTATTAATAAACAATTAACGAAAAGCATCTTACAATTTTCAATGCAATTTGGTTGGTAAATAATTTATTTATTTAAACAGACAATAATTAATATTTAAAATTACTTATAACAACGTAAAGTGTTTGGTACAGGATAAAAAGGATATTTCACGGATGTTTTAAAATTAATTGACAGCTGCCTGGCGAAACATGGTTTACTTGTAATTCCTATGATACCTACTCCGACATTCAACTATAACTCTCGGCTGATATTTTCCAACCATTCGGATAGTTTCATAAAGGTGTAGATTCTATTCAAATTAAAATTGGCTAGAAAGGTTATGTTAATAAATTACTGGCGCCCAAGACTACCTAGCCTCAGGTTCCCATATTCCGACAATGATAGAAAAGATGTTCTATGGTCTGCGCTGCTTTCTTGTCTTTACAACTTCTGCAGAAATTGTTGTGAGGCATTCGGCTTGAATTTATTTTCGGATTAGAAGACCTGGACTATGCGGAGGACAAATGCTTATTAAGCCATTCTTTCTCCGACATGTAGTCGAAACTGGATCTAATTAGCGAAACCGCAAAGTTAGCGAGACTAAAGATGAGTATCCACAAAACCAAATCACTGAGAATGAATGCTAACGCAATGGGAAAATAATATACGCCAAGGAAATTGATGAAGTGCAGTCCTTCTGCTATCTAGGCAGTATAATCGATAAATCCGTAGGCTCATCAGCAGATATTGCCAGCCGCATTAATAAGGCACGCAGTGCTTTTGCCCAACTTAACCCTGTTTGGAAGGCATCTATCATATCGAGATGCAACAAAATGAAAATTTTCAACTCTAACGTTAAATCCACATTACTTTACCGTTGCGATACGTGAAATATGGCACCCGGCGATGTCCAGTCTCTTCAGGTATTTGTTAACAAATGCCTGCATAGAATCATGCGCGTTTACTGGCCCTCCATAACATCCAGTGCCCAAATCTGGTCAGATACAAACCAGCAACCAATAGAGGTGGAAATAAAAAGAATCAAGTGGGGTTGGCTTGGGCACACTCTTCGCAAGCCATTAGATGACATCACAAGGAAAACCATAGATTGGAACCTACAGGGAAGCGGGGAAGAGGAAACGCCAAATCACAATCGAATTATCCAAACTAATTCTACAGTGGAACGAAGTCAAACACCGCACTGACGATCGAGCTCATTGGAACCAATTTGTTGCGGCCCTATGCTCCCTAGAGGAATAAGAGGAACATATATATATATATATATATTCGGCTTGTGATTGTTTGGAGCCATAGCCCATTATCCTAAGATACACTCTGGTTTGGTTTAAAGCAGATTTTGCATGTCTCTTTTCTAAAAATTTTTGCTTTGAAAATAAGTAAAGTTTGTGATCATTTGTTTGCAGAAGTCTGCTAATCTTAAGTAATAAATCGTTTCAATTAGCTGGCGATTGCAATACCTTAGGTAGTGTAGTTGGAAGTACGTTTGGTAACATAAATAATGTCAGCATCCTCATAATCGGTTGTGATGTATTCCGTCTTCAAAGTCAACTACCACACCGTAGCTTCGTAAATAGAATTGTTTTGATTATAAATTCTACAAAGACGTGGAACTGACAATAGTGATCTAACCACTACCAACAATGTTATCCTTGTCAGAGCAGTCCAAGCTAAGCACAAATCTTAGAATTACTCACTTGCCTAATAACACTTATTTCAGGCATCGTTTGGATTTATAGATTTTTTTATAGCTAAAGAGATCAGGAATCGTCTTAAATTTGAATGTTTACCTATAGTTGCTACTATCACGATGACTGTATGTACAGGTTAAAGATCGATTCCAAAGACAACAATAAACCTTCATGTTTTTAACTTTGACAAAGACTCGAGAGTAAAATAAAATGAAAAGTTTCTCAAAGCTGTCTGTTAGGAGTCAATATTAAACTGTAGGCCCTGCCACTCATGGATAAAATTAACACACACATCTTGGGTGGTGTGAGTAGAAAGGTTGTAATCCTGACTAAAGGCTTGTAACGAGCAATAAGGCATAAGTCATAGCAATGTGTATCTCTTGTTGTATTTAACCCTTCGTACACTGCAAGGTTTAGAAAAGGATTTCACTGATGGAGGTGAGTAGCAAATGTAATCGGCTTCGTTGCCATTCCTCCTGCGTTAGTTTTACTTACAAATTTATTCAAATAGAAATGATTTATTAAAGTTTTGTTAACTGCTTTTAATGGAATAACAATTAATCATATGTCTGGCCATTGCAATGGCCACATTTCTGCAAATGCCAGAAACCCATATCAAAAAATGCTTTTTCCCAACTGACCAAAAACAAATCCAAAACTTGAACCAAATATCTGAAAATAAATTTAATTTTGAAGGTAGTTGGCTAAATTGAATGCTCCTTATGGAATGGAATCTGTTTATTAGTTTCTCTTTAGCCACCCAGGCAACGCGGTGCCAGTGAATAATAATAAAAACTATTTCTGCTCATGTTGCCATTTAAAGAAACGCTTTTAATTTGCAAAATAGCAAAAACAAAATATTTTCTTTTTCATTGTTTTCTTGTGGCTTTTGGCTATTATTAGATGAGTTTTTATTTATGCTTCACCACAAAGTAGGAGGGGCATCCAGCGAGTAAACAATATTACTTGAGTCATTGTCTGACTCATACGGCGGCCAAACGTAAGGACTTTAAGCATAATTTAATAATTTTTCTAATTCAAAGAGAACCAGACTGGATTGAGAAATTTTTTAAAAGAGTATCTGAAAATGTCAGATGGAAACTTAAATTATGAAATGAGCAAAAGTTCGAACTTGGTTTCTGTCAAAAAAAGAAAAACATCATAATAAAACATGAAATCATTTCAGTTATTATTTTATGAAAGATTTATGCTTTGAATGTATAAATTGTCTGAACGTAAAGACAAACAAAATCTTTAATAAAATTTTATTATTAAAACACTTTAAGGGGAAGGTATGCCAAGGCAAATAACAAAATCCAACAATAGAAATCTTCTGGTTGTAATGCTTCCGGTTGCAATTCTTTAGCCATTCATATTAAGAAATTCATACAAATTTAGGATACCATCTAGTAACGTGTTGTCTTAACAATCAGTGGTTACCAATGTAACCCATGAGATATGCTATATGCCTGACGTTTTCATCACATTAGGTTTTCGAATTGACACGAAAGTAATGATTCCTTTAGACCATCACGTTAACGTCCATTCTCGTTCGTGAATAACGGAGGATAGCTCATATGGGAAGTCGCCGTAGTCTAGTAGGAAGTGTGTTGGAACTCGATTCAAAACCCATGTCAGACATCAAAACGAAAATATGAAAAATATTTCTTCGGCGACTTCCTCTCAGCAGTTTACTGGCAAAAACTCTTAGAGAAAAGAGAAAATTGCCATGAAAAGTTTCTTAAAAAACCGGGAGGTACGGCTAATCATGTATAAAATTAACACCCCACAGCATTGGTGGTGTGAGAAACTAGATCGTAATCCTGACTGAAGGAGATTGTAATGACCAATTATGTATGTTATGTATCTTATATTGATCCCAGGACATAAGGAAATTGCATTGATTAAGGTTTGGCTCGGGCTGGTAGAGAACTACAATTTCTAATACATAACAAAGTGTAGAAGTTCTGATTGCCTCCGATAAAATGCGTATTTTCCGGCCGTTTTACATAAAAATTCAATATTCTTTCTTAAATTACTGTGGTGCAGCCCTTGCGCTCATCAACTTCTTCCTTAGTTTAATGGAATTCGTTCAGTAGAGGGACTGCGGTTACCTATAGCTTCACAATGGGCCGCAATACATGTTCAAGGGAGCTTTGGTAATCAGATCTACCAATACTATGTAAACTAACCTAAAATTACTACAAAATTTGAGGAAAACCATAAGATTGTTAAGTCTGGATAAGCGCAGAACTGAGCAGGACGATACAATTCCAAGTCACCGCGGTCTAGTAGTCAGCGGTTCAATCTTTATGAAAATCTATGAAACTATATGAAAAAATATTTCTTCGCAACTTCCTCTCAGGATGTTCATGACTAAAACTATGAGACTAAATAAACTTTCTTAAAAATGTGTCATTCGGAATTCACTTTAAATTGTAGGTCCCGCTATTCATGTATAAAATTAACTAACACAACATAAGTGCTGTGAGAAACTACGTCATAGTCCTGACTGAAGGGTTGTATTGACCAATTATATATGCATGTATGTATGTCTCGTCTAAGCCAAATGATATCTTTAACATGGCATACTGTCATCTGTAGTGGTATTTAGCACGAACGTAAAGTAAACTTTCAGTGCAATTTTATACCGTCTGTTTAACTTTTAGTTTGTTTTTGTTTATCTGTCTGTTCTGTTCCATTGTATTCTACATTTGCTTCCCTTGTTTATTGTATCGTTTTTACTTGTTTTTTTTTCTCTTTTCTTGTGTAAATAATTTAACGCAGAATAAATGTGGCTGCTTAGACTTTTTGTAAAGCCAATTATTTTCATTGCTTTTGCTTTTCCTTTAATAATACACAAACAACAACAGCAATAACAGCAAAAAAATAAAAACAAAAAAAATTATTAAAGTTCTTGGCTTCAATGACCTTGACTCTGACATTTTCTGGGTCTCAGTTACAAAAAAAAAAAAACAAAAAAAAATTTCTTCGTGGCATTGTTTGCTTGCGTACAAAAGTAATCATAAAATGATAAAAATCATCATCAGCAGCAGCTGCAAATAAAACGATATTTAAAGACTGTGCTTCTAGTTGTTTGCCATTATTTGTCTCCTGAAAGTAAGCATAGATAAATAATTATTTGTTGTTCTCCTCTCATTCAATCATTCTGCTTATTTACAATAAATGTCGTCTCTGTGGAGTACACGTAGACGTATGAGCAACATTCTAACGTGTAATTATTTATTCACCTTAATCATACGCATCGTAGTGCTGTACAGTATACAGTAAAAAGAAAAAGAAAACACATACACAAACACACAGAGAGAGAGTACATAAATAATAAATTAATTGAGTTACAAATGAAACCAAATTAGTTTGTGAAGAGTGTTAAAACCATTAGTCATCTCTAAGGGCTTGTATTTCAACATTTCAATAAAAAATTTTGCTTGAAAAGCTATTTCTTGGAAAAGTTCGTTGAAAAACAAAAACCAAACATTTCATGTTAAATAAATCAAATTAAATAAATTGCGAAGGAATGATAGTCTGGAATAGAAAATAGCTACTCACACCATCCATGTTGTGTGGGTTAATTCTATTCATGACAGGCAGCACCTACAGTTTAATGTCAAGTTCGAATGGTCTTTTATTTACTCCCAGACTTTTTTGCCAGAAGACTCTTTAGAGGCAGTCGCCGAAGAAATACTTTTCTTTTCATATTTCGTTTTGCTTAAGATGTCTAAGCTGGAATATCTAAGACACGGGTTCGCATCTAATAAGCCAATACACCAACTACTAGCCTACAGCGACTACTAGGTGTATTAAAAGTAGCTGGCAAACTGCTGGAGAGAAAAATCGGCCCAGAATCTAGGAGACCATATGCGTTCTTAAGCAAAGGAACAACAGGAATTTAGGCTAGAACACGAAAGAGTATCGTTGACATCTTATTCAGAGGTCGAAAGCAGGTCTACCACTAGGGTTGCCAGCCTGGCTGGACTTGGCTGGATTGTCCAGCTTTTTTGATGCTTGTCCAGTTTCAAGCTAAAATTTAATTTGTCCAGCTAAATAGAAATTTTTTAGTACACTGCAATAACATGGGCAATAATTTTGATGTTATCTTTGTCAAATCATGTTAGCTAACACTGATTGTATATTTGTTATACAACTAAGTTATGATTTCCTTCTTCTATCATCACTGACAACATGAACAGCTGATGTCTGTAATAATACGTACATACAATGGATATTTTAATAAAAATTATTTACACAAAACCAAAATTAACATTTTCTCAGTATTTTTTTTTATGTCCAGCTTTTTTTTTGTTTTGTCCAGCTCTTTAAAACCCAATGTCCAGCTTTTTGCGAATCAGAATCTGGCAACCCTATCTACCACAGTATGCCTATTCTTTAACAGCATAAGATGGTAGGGGATGGTACTAGAAGTACATTTAGAAGAGCGGAACCTTGGTGCATGATAGACGGCCTTGTCTTGCGGACTGTATAGAAACTTACCAATGACTTTACAAATAATAAGCACAAGGCAATCGTAATGACGGCTTCTAATCCCAATAAAGCCTGCAACAGAGTCACGAAGTTTATGGGATCTATATGGAAAGCCTCATGCCTTAACGTTAAAGCATTTAAATTAATGGTATCAATGTAATACATGACTGGATCTGAACTGCGAGATGCGAGAGATAGCTTGTGATGTTAGTATACCGCTTTAGGCGACCTACGATAAACACACTTTAGGTGAAAGGGAAAAACCAACAGAAAATCTATACCAGACAGCAAGACACAATTCTTAGCCGGCAAATAATAAAAAAAGATGGAAGTGACTGTTGGACACACTAAAATAGCATCGAAGAGAGCGTTCAAATATGTATATGCGTGTGATTATCAATGAAAAGTTGAACATCAAGGACCACGTGAAATTTATCAGCGAAAAGGCATCTGTGACACAGGCTGCGAAAACTCTGGAAAAAAACTCTGAAAATAAATAAAACTACCATGAAGAGTTTTTCAAGCCCATAATTCGGAGTTGATGTTGAACACTCATGAATAAATTTAAAACACATAACAGGGGTAGTGTGAGAAGCTTGGTTATAATTTTGACTAAAGGGCTGTAATCCAATTATGTTAGAAAATGAGTAAGTTTGGATGAGGATGGAAATGCGGAACATATACTGTTCAGCTGCCCGAAATTTAGATGCCTTTGGGAAATCGATGCCAGTATTCCAGACCATGCCAACTTATCTTTGATTGTTTGGAGCGAAATCATGCTGAAATTCCGAACGTTGATAATGCAAAAGCAGAGTAATCTTAAAAGCCCCTCGCGAAGGAGTGCCTCTCGGAGAGAGAGTGGTTGCAAGATGTAAAGGGTGGGTCTAGTAAGTAGGCATTAGAGATGGTTCATCGTAATTGCTTTTGTTGGAACTTAAATGTCTTTTAAAGATTCCCACCTCCGTTTCAGAACATAAGTAATAATCACAATAACTGGAGCTGGGCTTACATAAAACCATACTGATAGGAATCACTGGACGAAGCCTTCGCAAGGAGGTAAGCAAGAGAGATGACAATGTGGCTGTGACAAATTACCATCTCGTTTAAAGAGAAGTGCCTCGTATCGATGGCTTGATGCAGAAGAGCATTTAAGTCAATTTAAAACATTCTGCTAAAATTAAGAATTTTTTACAAAAAATGTTCCATTATAAACTGACATAAAAAAATTCTTGGAAATTTAATTTAAAATTTAAATTTAATGTAAAATATCCGTTCTGTTTAAATATGTTATTTGGCAATTGGAAAAATACAAAAAAAAATTTCAGCCCATGTGCTCTTGTCATTTGCATACTTGCATATCAATTGAAAACATATAAAACAACCTAAACGACTAAAAACTTTCCAAATTAGTGAATAACCTCCCTTTAAAGCTTTTATATTTAAAATTTTTTCACAAATCATACTTCAATTTCAGCCTTTAAATTAAAGAAAAAAAATTGTGACTTAAGGCCTTGTTCCAATTCATTTCAGTCGATGATTTCAAAATTTATACGCAGACATTTTTAGATTTTATTGTGTGTGTTGAAAAAATTTATTCCTCTTTGGATTTCTTATTGTTTTTGTATTTCTTTTTATAAAATAAAAAAAATTTATTTTGTTTCCAACGTTAGCTGTAACAATCTTTGCAACAGCAAAAACGAAAACGAAAACAGAGAAATTTAAATAAATTAGCATTTGATTAAACGCATAAATATGGAAATAATTATGAAAAAACAACAAAATTTTGTTTGTGTTTCAATAAACAATGGAAAAACGCGCTTCTGTTTCTTTTCTTTTAAGGCTTTCTTCATACAGTTTAATTTAATTTAAGGTTACTGGTTTCCGTTTCCATTTTTTGGTAACGTTGGTAATACGTTTACAAGAATACGTTTATTTTTCCAATATTCTACCACACAACGATACTATTTTACGGACATTGAGAAGAAGAAGAATAAAAAAGAAGGAAACAATGAAAAGAAGTTAAGGAAATATTATACCTGAGGTTATTTGTTTTAAGGGAGGCGACAAAATCTTAGAGAGTGCTAGTCGACTTCAAAGGACTGTGTATGAACAAAAATGCTCAGCCTCATAAATGTCTGGTATGCCTCAGTTACAGTTACATACATAATTGACCATTACAACCTTTTAGTCAGGATTACGGCCTAGCTTCTCACACAGTTACAGTTACTCATACGAATTTATAAAACAAGATGTACGAATGAGACCCTATCCCCCTTTGTGTTGGGATAAATATTTATGGATTTCAGAACCTCCAGCCAGAGAGCTGTCAACTGTAAAATAAAGGTTCTTGCAAGAGGGACTTGCATACGACTGTTGTTGTCGTAGTCTAGAAGGCAGAGCGTTGGTTTATTAGACGTGAGGCCATGACCCTATTTATCATTGGCAATGAAGTCCATTTCTGGATGATTACTTACTAAACAAGCAAATTTGCTCATGAATTGCAAGAGCATGCAAAACATTCCGAAAAAGTCACTATTTAGGCAATGGGAACGTACTTGCACATATTTCTTTAAAAAACGATGGTAACCAGGCCATCACAGCCAACGACGAGCACTATAGTTCGAAAAAAGTGACTATTTGCTGATGCTCATTATGGTTTAGACGATCCGTCAGACAGTATTTGATCGAAAATAACTCTAGTAAACCCATTATCGTCAATTGAGAGCGGTAATGCCTTTAAGTGAAGATTATTAACTGATTGGAGTGTAAACGCAACAAGAGAGCTACACAACAGCTTCCATTAATTTTATTGTAAGGAGTTTCACTTTTTGATGATGTCAGTTGAGAACCAAGATCATGCGATATGACACACTTAGAGTCTTTGTGGGGCTACGTCACAAACAGTGGCTACTAACGTTAGAGTGTTTGAAAATCAAATTTCGTTGAGCTACCGTACTCGCAATGTGCGAAAAAGAGATTGAAAACTCCTTCAAAATCTTGATCTGCTGAAAACAATTTCCAAAAAGTACTCATGTTAACATGTTAACTAAAATTACGGCTTTCAGAATGAGTATTACAAGCCTAGCCGTCAGTAGTCTAGTAGGTGGTGTGTTGGTTTATTAAATGTGAGGCCACGGACAAAATTTAAAGAAATATTTCTTCGGCAACTTCCTCTCAGCAGGTTTTTATTCTGATAGTAAATCATAAAAATTTCCACGAACAGTGTAGCAAAAAAATCTGTCGTTTGGAGTCAACTTTAAACTGTAGGTCTTGCCACTCATGTATAAAAACTAACACACGCTACATAAGTGGTGTGACAGGCTAGGTCGTAGTGCTGACTGAAGGGTCCTAATGGCCAATTATGTATGTGTATGTATTACAAGCCTACTAACCAAATGAGATGCTGCAGTTTATTTTTTATTATTTGTTACCACTGAACGGAAGGAAGTTGTTTGCCTGCCTATGTTTTTGTAGTATGCATGGCCATATTAACGATTTTCTAAAAATTGTTGTAGCCTTGAAATTGGATCACAGTAAGCAAAAGAAACAGATTGTGATTAAATTACAAAACAAAAGCTATAATAAAAACAACATTTAAAAAAAAGAAAATCTTAAAAGAAAATTTAAAAAAAAAAACAAAACGAAAAGACACCTCAATAACGGGATTTTTTTTTTCAATAAACTGTGTAGATGACATATTTTTTATGATTTTGAGCCTATTTACGGTTTTCTAATCTCAACAAGAAAAATATTTTAAAACCTCTGCCTTTTGTATTGTGTTGTGTTGTATTTTTTATAGAAAGTTAAAGTCAGATAAGATTTAAAGATTTTTGTTTTTTTTTTTTGTTTTCTTGGAATGGCCTTTTTACTTGCTTCAATTTATTTATTTTGTTTACCATTTTTTTCTTCTTTAATTCCTTTCGCTTAAAGGTACTGTTCACTTTTTAATTTCCGTTTCCTGTTTTATTACCAAGAAATTGAGAGGAAAAAACGACAAATAGAGCCGCTTTAAAGGTAAATATAAAATAGAAAATAATAATAATAATATGGCTTATTGCTGACACTTACATACCTTACCACTACAATTACATGTACACACACACACACACACAGTCAATATTAATAAAATGGCCAGTTTTGAAAAACAAAATGTCAGTTCTTGTATATTGTTTCCTCTCTTTTCTTATCATTATAACTGTAATAATAATAAAAATGTTTCCTCTTCCTTTGATAGGAATAGCCCACAATTTATGTTTTCTTTTCTATAATAAAATACAGGGTGTGTAGCTAAAAAAATAATAATAAAAAGTAATGAATATCGATGAACATTTTTATTTAAAAAAAAGGCGAAGTTTTCTGTCTAATAATACTAGATTCACTGGCCAATACAACCCTTTAGTTGGAATTACAACCCAGCTTCTGCCAACACCCATATTGTGTGTGTGTTAATTTTATTCATGAGTGGCAAGGCCTATAATTCAACCTTGCCTCCCAAGGACAAAATTGAGGAGCTCTTTTATGGAAATTATTTACTCTCCATGCTGTTGCTAGACAGCTAGTGAGCTGAGACCGTTGAGAGAAAAAAAGGTCTAAACTCGTCTGGTAAATTAGGCTAAGGCCACCACACTTTCTTATAATAACGAGTGATTATTGGCCCTTAAGGCATGTGACAATATTAAAAACTCTGAGTCAGGTTTGCTTTTTCACTATGAACAGAGCAAGAAACGAGGAATGCTTTCAAATCACTTAATTTTATGCGCTGTGTGGCCGCTTCTATTGGAACATAAAAGGCAGAATTGCCAAATTCAGTATGAAGAGCTGCCAATGCGCCCTGAAAATTACACTGTTGGGTCAGGTTTTTCTTCTGCCCAAAATGGAAAAATTTGACTTTGAATGCATGTGATTTTAACAAGACCTCGCTCCAATATGGGGGGCCGTTACAATTTTTTTAAATCATCTAGGTTAAGTTGAACTGGCAGCCCCCTCGGCAAAGCATACTGGGTCTTATGTATGTAATATGTAGGTAATACCAATATTACCAAGTCCGTCATATAATTACAGCTTCTGATTGGTATTTCTCAACCAACCTGAAGGTCTTATGAAGGAGTGAATTTTCTTCAAATTGCCTTTGGCTAGACGCGTTTTGTCACTAAATTCTGGATATCCTAGATTTTTTGTTTTTAGGTTCTCAAACGCTGTGCAATGGTAGAGAATATGTTTTGTGGTTTACTTTGCTTCCTCGTCTTTGCAACTTCTGCAGAGGTTTTTATAAGGTATAGCCAGTCTCGGGGCGTGATCCAGGCTAGTGCCCCTATTATGTATCCACATTGCCCCTGTTATGTATCCACCGTCTGGTGCCTTTCTTATCTTTGCCAATGAATGCAGTTTTTGTGAGACCATTTATTTGCCTCTCTGCAGAGAAGCGCCAATCTGATGTAGGAGTTCAATTGAATTTTCTCTGGTCCCAGCTTTTGCAAGTGCGTCGGCTTTATTTGTAATCTTCGATGTCGGTGTCCGGAAATACAAATGATAGTGCAAGGGATGATTCAAATGTTTTGAAAAGATTTCATATCATACTTTGTTACATGATCTAGATTCATCAGTAAAAATTTGAATGACGTTTCCTAGGATCCATTCCGTATCGTCGTTGTGAAACCAGGAGCGAAAGCAACCAACCCGACCCAAGATTTTGTTATGACAGACTATTGTTTTGCTAAAATAGAGCTCCTTTAAAACTTATCACAATCTCAAAGCAGAACAAGTCCTGACAGGGAAATAAAATCATTTTATGGTTTAAAGATAAACTTAAATTAAATAAAAGCCCTTTTGGCTTGAATCTGGCATCCAATACTAGTCATACGATTTGTGTTTTAAACAGCAGACAGCGTTTGTATGCATAAATTATATGAAGAATCACACTAAAACACATAAGTGTGCCACCCTAGCATATGCTGCACAAATGTAGTTGTCATTTGCATTCATAGAAACAAGCACATAGACACTCACACCCACAGAGACATATGTAATACATATGCCCATGTTTCATGTCACATACAATACGGCCTGCATCCTCTTAAACTCATTCTCATTCACAATATCTGTTGTCTGCATATGAAAACCATGAAAAAACATTCTTCTTCTGTATTTAACAACAAATACGAGCACATATACAAAGATTTGCAAATGAAGTGTGTGTATGTGTGTTAGTGTGTTTATATGCAAAAAAAGTTTCTCTTTTAAAGATCTTACAGAGAGAGCGCGCGCGAGAGTAAGTGCACTGACAAAATAATCCGACTACATGTGATGTGTTTAAAAGTTATGATTGTGTGGGTGTAACTGTGTCACCATAATGAAACTACAAGTAAACAAAAACAACGACGGTGTTATCAATGTGGGCGAATAAGTTGTGTTGTTCATAATGATTAAGACACCAACAGGAAAAACAAGAAAACGAAAACAACGGCCAACAACATACATATACATGAAATTCATGATAATGAAGTGTGAAAAGATGGCAAAACTTTTGTAAACAAATGAGGCAACAAAACATGAACAAAAGTTTTACTGCAAGAGGCGTACAATGAAGACGAAGAATGTAAAACCATGAAGCAAATAAAGAGAAATGAATGAAATTAAATTTCAAAGAAGACGAAAAACAAAAACAAGACAGTTTGCTAAACGAACTAAAAGAGGAGAATTCTATTTTTTTCCAAAGGCCAACAACTTTTATTGCCCACTGTATTAAATGAGTTTATTTGTTGTTGTCGCCGTAGTCGAGAAGCTAGTGTATTGGCTTATTAGATGTAAGGCCTCGGTTCAAACCCCGGGACAGACATCTCCAACTAAACAAAATACGGGAAAAAATATTTCTTTGGCGTCTTCCTTTCAGCAGATTCCGGGCAAAAACTCTGAGAGTCAAAATAAAACTGTCATGAAAAGTTTCTCAAAATATCTGTCGTTTGGAGTCGACTTTAAACTGTAGGCTCCGCCACTCGTGTATAAACATTAACGCACACAACATAAGTGGTGTGAGAAACTACGTCATAATCCTGACTAAAGCGTTGTAATGATCAATTATGTGTACTCCATTGTAGACAAGTGTTCTATCCGGACATGACACATTATTGGTATGAGGGAGTAGAAAAAATTGCTAAATACTTTAGATATTTCAATTCTTTTCTTGTCTGAAGGGACAAAGATGGATTCGAAAGTGTAGTAAACAGTTTTAAAACAATAATCGGGTTGTAATGGCCAATTATTAGGTATGTATCCACTTCATGGTTTTACATCTGGCGATCGTGTAAGGTTGTTTACTATGAAATCAGGACAATCAACTTGGAAGAGGCATGAAGAATTACAGGGGTGTTCAAGCCAGAGCATGTGTCGTAAATGGCACTTCTGTTAGAGAAAGTAAGGCATTCTCAGCAATTTAGCCTATTGTAATGCAATGCATCTATGCAATGTTCAATTCATGCAACTTTTAAAGCCAGCTGATCATTGAGAACGCCATAGAAATGTTGATTTGGTGTTAAAGTAACACGATTTCAATGCTGATTTTTCGTACAAAATTTTCTTCACCGGTAAACTTCATTTCGATCTCTCTGGTTGCAACAACAAACAAAATTGCTGCAGATAGGGTTCCTAGCAACTAGAAGTGATTGTGGAAAATCCACGGCATTCTGAAAAAGTGAGTGTTTAGTGCACGTTATGGAATGAAGGAGCCATTAGGTTGCATTTGTACGAAAATATCTTTGAAGGAATAGGTGGCGTTAATTCCATATGACGACTGTCTTTAGTTAATATTTTATTGCAATTGAATTGAAGTTTATTTCAAATTTTTCAATTTTAAAAATGATTCTTTTTCTTTTTAAATTAAATTTAAGAAAATTGTGCTTAAAGAAACGATATATTTTGTACACAAACACCTACATACTCTTCGTTAATATTTTAAGTGGAAACCAATAAGTCACTCAATAAGTCAGACGATACACCTAACCCTAGAAATAAATCTTTACCAGGAATTTCCTTTCATATCTGTTAACACTTCTACTACAGTGATATTTTCAAGAAAATTGTTTAAAACAATTGTGTTCTGAATAAGAAATTTCTTTTTAACCATCATTCTTCTCTCTCTTCTTTTGTCTGCCATATGCCTTCTACTTCAAGAGAGAGAAAGATATAGAGAGAGAGAGAAAGATATAGAGAGAGAGAAAGATATAGAGAGAGAGAGAAAGATATAGAGAGAGAGAAAGATATATAGAGAGAGAGAAAGATATAGAGGGCAAAAGAAATAGAGAAATAGAGAAATAGAGAGAGAGAGAGAGAAAGAGAAAGAAAAATAGAGAAACAGAGAGAGAAAGAGAAATGAGAGAAAGAGAAATAGAGAGAAAGAGAAATAGAGTGAGAGAGAAAGGGAAAGAAATACAGAGCGAGAAAAGAAGTCATCTTCCAAAGTAGCTCAATGCCTCAGATGAAACTCTCAAAGTCAGAATTCATTTCTCTCAGGCTAACGAAAACACTCCGGCCAAAAATCTTGGGTATTCACCTAAGTACACCAATGTAGCGGCACAACATTAGCTCAGTAAACTTTGGCTTGCCACATTACCCCAAATCCTGCATTCAAAGGTAATTTCCCTCAAAAAGGAATAATATCAGGGATCATTTCATTCTAGAACGGCCATTCACCTAGAACCATGGCCATACAACCCTGCAGATTCTACAATCTCTCCTATTACTTCTATCTATTCTATCTTCTATCTTCTATTTTTCTTCTGATTTCCTGATCGATCAGCTCCATGAAGCATCACAGGAGAGGTCTAACTAAGCGCTTTCTTGGCCACTACTCTGTACATCACAATGCAGCACAAGCTAACATAGCACCATCCTCATAAGTGCTTCATGGATGCCCTTCTACAGGCTGTTACTAGCCTTAAGCTACCATAATTCCCAGACATTGCCCAGACACAGAACCTAACATAGCGCCAGCCTCATGAATGCTTCATAAGGGCCTTTCTACAGACTCTCACTAGCCTTCTATAGACTGTATCTAGTCATTTACCATTCCTGGACTAAATCTGTTCCTTTGGTGGTCGCAAACACCAATATACTAAGAAACACTGTACATAGTACACCTTTATGCCCTCCACGAAGTAGGCTCCCACTCCACTGACACCACTCCATCTTAAAGCCATCTCTGTCTAAGCCAAATAACTGAGAACAGCTTGTCGAATCCGATCACAGTGGTTTGAATGCTTAAGTCGACAACGCTTAGACTACAGAACTTTAAAATCTCCCCTAGCCTAGCAAAATCCCTTTCAAATACCCATAAAATCATCCTTGCCTTCAGTCTGTTTACCATCGCCTCCATATTAAGTGTCTCTTCTCCAAAAAAGAATAAAACAAAAATATTTTTCTTCTCTAAGATGACTTTAAAAATTTTCCTCAGGACTTGGGAATAATTTGGCATCGATAGTTCAGTACCGCAAACCATGGCTCAATACTAAAGACAAAAGGAAATCGTATAGTTAAACTATTTTTTATTGAAAGTTTAAAATTCCATGGAATTTTTTCCCATACCCAATAGTATTTTGTTGATTTTATTGACTCGACTGTGTCAACAAAAATATTTGCATTTTTCTTGACGTTTGTCTTTTTTTCGTAAATTTATTATCGTCTATCTTTTTCTTTTTTCTATTATTTTTTTGAAATGTCAGAGACTTTTTATAGTTGTTTTGAAGAATTTTAAGAATTCAATGCAGCAGCTCTACTTGAAATCTTATTGATGAGTTCTCCCCTCTACATTGCCAACGCCGGCTTTAAATATGTCTTCACCTTATGTGGTGTTGAAGGGAATATTAGAAGGATACGCATTAGGGCGATGCCATAAAAATTAAAAGCAAATAAGAAACCAATTGCCAAGTTATCTATGAGCTATTAAGTATCTTTCACCTGAAATGGCATTTATTTATACAGTTTTCTTAGGCCGAAGTTAAGAACACAATTTATTTATTTTTTTTTTAATTCGGCAACTGAACCTCCCTAATACAGCCCCTGTCTATTTAAAACAAAAACAAATAAACATATTAAAGCATTTATGTATGTATTCTTCTACGTTTTCAACGAGACCGTAAAACTCTTAAATCGTATTACAATAGATTTACGAAAGGTTTCTATAAAGAGTTTACACTTTACCTTTAACGAAAGAGAAGTAAATAATGCGCGTTTGTCACACAGGGTGTAAAACGAAAACAAAATTTATTTTTTAAGGTTAAAGAGAAGAACAGAACACTATAAAAAAGCAACAAAATACAAAACTACGAAGAGTGTGAGTGTGATAAATTTTAAGAAAATTTACAAGTTGATTTAAATTTAAGCTCTCAACACACTAGCACCCTTGCTTTTTCCTCTCACTTCCCTCTCTCTCTCTCTCTCTCTCTCTCTCTGCTGCTCTGTTAATTTTTGTTTACATAAATAGAAACATGTTATGTGACACACAGTACGTATGAGCATTATTTAATGCAATTTAATATTGTGTATACGTACTGTAGTACGTGAGATAGATGACTACCATCAGAAGTACAACGATAAGTATAATTTTCTGCATTGTATTTCGATGAAAACACATGATTATTTCGTGGCATAGTGAAATTACATTCCATTTTTGTTTTTTATTACACAATACTGTGATAATTTAGTCCTGATTATGTGTTGAAACTGTTTTCACTACACTTTCAAAATCATCTTGATCTCTGACAGTCAGGAAAAGGAATACATATCTGATGTATTCATCAATTTTTTTCTACTCCCTCATGGCAATAATACGCCATGTCTGAATAGGCCACTTGCGTTTAATGTAATACACATAATTGTACATTACAACCCTTCAGTCAGGATTATGACGTAGTTTGTCACATCACTTACTTATGTAGTGTGTGTTAATTTTATACATGACTGACGACACCAACAGTTTAAAGTCAATTCCGAACGACAGATTTTGTTTAAAAACACAGAGTTTTTGCCAGAAATCTGCCGAAGTCGCCGTAGAAATTATTTTTTCATATTTCGTTTTATTGGAGATGTCTGATATCTTGAACCCAAATCACGTCGAGAGTGTAAGCTCGTTGTGATGTTACACTCTTAACCGGATGCCAAGACCACAGAGTTTAGACAGTCTCCCTCCCCCTAATCAAAGTGGACTTTCACGCCTTCGAATTGGTACTCACACGTGATATTACATACATATGTAGGGACGCTAGGCGACGCTTTGTTTTCAACCATGCCATTGAGCACTGAGAGATGGGTCTCTGGACAGGTTGTCATGTTAAACAACAACAAATTAATTGCCCGCTTAGATCACAATAGCATGCCCACGACAAAAAAAAATTCTGCGTTTTATTTGAACACTAAGGTTAGTAGTCTTAGTTGTGACTATACCACGGCAAACAAACTTCTCTGCTTCCTAGTAGCTACAGTAACTATCAACTTTTGTGGATTTTTTTTTTTATTTTTATATTCGTTGGCGGAAAGACATTAATGTGCGTCCCAAAATGTCTATATTATCGACATATGCGAGTGATATGTCGTATTAACTGTTGTATCCTGCATGATTTTCTGCCATAAAATGTTGAATAAATCGCACGATAGGCTATTGACCTATGTATATACAGCATATAGTCTCTACTCTATACTTAGAATGGTAGGCGAGTGGACCGAAGTCTAATATACTGAAGCCTCAAATTTAACCTTTCAACACTGTAGTCAGAATTAAGGCTTGGCTTTCCACCTTTAACAATAATTCAGGCTTTCGATAAACTTTTAGTTGGCCGTCCAATACTTGATGGTACAAGCGAAACCAAACCCGCAGTAGAAGTCCATAAAACATGCAAGTCTGATATTTTGCCTTTCGCAAGCGCTAGAAAAGTATTTAAGCTGTCAATGATGCTCAATAGTTCAAAGATTACAATCTCATTATAAAACTTTTGATTTTTTTCGTTATGATTCTGGATTTCTGTTCCAATTTCTTCATTTTCTGTATTCGCTTTGGCGAATGATGACTTTTTCCTTCTGCTCATGCTTTCATTTCTCTTTGAGCTTTGAAACGTTTAATTGTGTGTTCATTATTTGCCTAATGATTTATTCTTTTATTCCCTTTGTCTTCTTTAAATATTCATATGCAAACAAATATGAAATTTTAAAAGTGATTCAAAAGTGAATTCAAGAGTATTGAAGTGAATTTCATCAAAAGCATAAATTAAAAATGTTTTCTTTTTTAACTCCACCCACCCATTTGCTATTCAATGCTTTTCTTACTTTTGATTTTCTCCCTTAGCGGAAGTATACCCTACATGGGTGTTAATAGAAAACATTTGTATGTATTAAAGTACAGAATGAAATCCTGCTAAAAACACGTTCAATTTCCTTCCACTTGAATTCACGCGTAATTTATTTTGTTTTGTTTTTTTTTAAGTAATTTTTATTCAACAATAATGCCTGGTATTTATTATTGTTTAATATTTTCGTAGCAACAACAAAACAGTATTTTCCTTTGGTTTATTATTAAATTAAATTTAAACACACAGCGGAAAAGTAATAGTCGTCAGATAGGGACTCTATAATGCCCTATAATGCCATGGCAACACTGATTTGTTTGACAGCTGACAGCTGTCATTGCATAACTGCTTTAGATGCAGTACAGCTGTCACTGTCAGTTATACAATGGCAGCTGTACTGCATCTAAAGCAACTTTCAAAGGTGTTTGAAAATTTTTTCTCAAAATAATGGGTCTGAGTTATTACGATCCGCAGGTATAGTCATAAAACATCATAACCTTCAAAGTAAAATAAACAGGTTCTCGTTCAAATCATGTACAGATCCTATGCATTATAGCAGAGCAATCTAAAGAATGGTACACCCCGGCTGGATTGCAAGAAGGCCTTCACACTGCCTTAAGGAGAACTTTAGAAAACTATGCGAATCATCAAGGTAATGTACAAGAATACCGTGTATCTGTGAACCCACAAGAAAGTTGAAGTAAAACAATGATATTCCCCATTACCTTGTATTGAAATCATAATAAGCCGACTACGTTCAGGGGAATGAAATTTTACATGGAATCTCTTAAATTAATTCAATTTGAGATTTGTTTACTTTTACTGCAGATCTCTAACATGGAAGTAAAACTAGAAGCTCTGGAACAAAGCTTATGAGCACATCTTGGGAATAAAGAAAGTTCTGAGACGATTTTGTCACAAGGCCTAACAGTCGAATACGTAGACAGCGTAAGAAGCGTAAAGATAGCAAATGAATGAGCAAAGAAACAATTTTTGGGCTCAACAAAGCGAGAGCCGTTGACAGCGGTTGTTCAGAAGCTTACAAATATCCAGAAGAACCAGGTTTAAAGCCTATACATGCATATACATAATTTGTGTCATTACAACCCTTCAGTCAGGATTATAACCTAGCTTCGCACACCATTTATGTTGTGTGTGTTAGTTTTATATATGAGTGGCGGGACCTACAGTTTAAAGTTGACTTCGATAGACAGATTTTTGAGAAATTTTTTATGGCAATTTTATTTACTTCTAGAGTTTTTGCCGGAAATCTGCCGAGAGGAAATCGTCGAAGAAATATTTTTTCATGTTTCGCAATATTGCAGATGTCTGACCTGGGGTTTGAACCGTGGCCTCACGTCTAATAAGCCAACACACTACCTACTGCACTACGGCTACTTCAAAGCCTATAGTTACGCAAAAACTGAAAGTATCCGTCAATAAATGGTTTTAAGACAGAGTGTTCTAGTCCTACAATATCAATATGGGGCTATACACTAATAAAGAACTCTTTCTGAAGCAAATTAAATATAGAAAATGGAAGTGAATACGCCATCCATCATCAAGCCTGGCTTTAAATATGAATCCTTAGTCCTTAGACCGAAGTAAGAAAGTCAAAGAGGTAGGACAGAGCGACGTTACCTGCGAGCCACTGTTTTCTTTAAAGGTTAGACTTAAGAACGATAGGGCAGCCAAGAGCAGAGCAGCAAATTTAGCAACACTATGGTCAGGAAGGTCATCTTCATTGACGGCCTTTTTTAACAAGAGCCTCAGTAACTTTCACGTTCTAACATATGTCGGTGATGAATTCTTCCCACAAACCGCTACACTGTAAAGTTACAAAAAGTTATTACTTGTGCTGCACTTTACAGCCTAGAGGAATTGGATGTCAGTTTAACCCGATGGTCGAATTATGGCAATCTAGCTCCATAACCTACATTCTATCAAATACGATCGGTAAGTTGCATAACACGTTCATTTCCTCGGTAGTGTAGGGTATAATTATTCACACTTTGGTGTGTATTAAAACATTATAACGTAACGTACGTAAATACCTCATACGTCTAGGTGTATGTAACTCGTACAGAAAAACACTTTAAATAACGGCATTATTAAACGAATGAAATTAAAGTAAATCATGGAACTTTTTTCTCTCTTCTTTGTTTATAAACAATTTTTCTTAATCGTAAAAAAAACTTGTATTTTTGTTTTAATTAAAATTGTTTACATGATATGTAAGTGGCGGTGGATAGAGTATACAGGCGGGGGTAGTGTGTGAAATACATTGTATTCCAATAAAAATTGATTATAATTCAAGGACTTAATGTGGTTAAAGTGTAAAGTAAAGAAAAAAAAGAGAAAACATTATGAAGACATATTTGCAATATTTTCTGGGAAAAAACGATTAAAAGTGGATTTTGTTTTTCTCTTTAGTTCAAGGACTAGTTATCAAGGTGTAGGCAAAAAAATGTTGTTAAAAAGAGGTGGAGTTTCAATAAAATATGGAAACACATTTGTATTCATTTGAAAGATCTGTAAATACCGTTATGTGGGGAATATAAATTCGTGAAAATTCGTTAAAATGTCTGTCAAGACTTCTCTAAATTTTCCCCAGCCTTTGGTTCCTACAGCAGGCTGAATTTGACCGATGGCATGCGTTATGTAGGCTTTTGAAGAATTGTGCCATATTGGCATACACTGACAGCTTAAGAAACCACATCCCGTTGGTGCCCAGTTGATCAATTGAGGCTAAAAGCAGTTGGAAATCGTTGTAGTCTAGTAGGTAGTGTGTGGTGGCTGCTTAGACGTTAAGGCCACGGCTCAACAAAGCGAAACATGAAAAAATATTTCTTCGACGACTTCTTCTCAGCAGATTTCTGGCAAAAACTCTGGAAGTAAATAAAATTGCCATAAAAAATTTCCCAAAAATCTATCGTTCGGAACGCACACACAACATAAGTGGTCTTGGAAGCTAGATCGTAATCCTGACTGAAGGGTTGCAATGGCCGATTATGTATGTTATGTACTCCACGCAAAGATTTGTGCATAAATAAACATTGACGAAGCATATCGGTATCACATGAACCATGACCTGTAGGAGTTGCATGCCGACATTGACCCACCAAACAGTAGAAACGCCTTTGTCAAGAAAAGTTTTTTAAAGTGATGCCGGCAGAATTAACATTAGATGGCGTCCTAATGGCTGAGACCACTAGACTATCTCTTGTAGAAGTACATGAAATTTTTTGTGCCAGCCCTAGAATACAATACTGTAACCATGTTTTGGAGAGATACAGATCGAAATGCTATTAAAGGATAACAAAATCAAGGAAGTAATTTCAGCATCATTGATATTGTGGAAGTCAATGGTTAACTACACTCTGTTCTACCCATGACACAGAACTAAAACCTCATTTGTTTACCAAAATATGTACAAAGAAGTCATCTGAATATCTTGAATTCATTTAATTTATTTTGAAAATTTGTTATAATTTTTGTTATAATTTTTGCATTTTCACTTACTCTTCTACTTCTTCTTATAATTTTGAAAGTAATCCTTATGAAATACATTTTTAAATGGAAAACAGCAAAACAACATTTGTGGTTCACTATCATTAGAGAGCATTTGTAAGTTTACATTATTAAATTCTTAATATTTTATGCAAATATTGTGATACAGATACTATATTGTGTAGAATATTTAATTTTTTGTACCCTACATTTGAATACACTTTAGAAAGGGAGGTGTACAACACTGCAAGATTCGAGATGTCTGAGCAAACCCTAGCTCAAAACCAAATACGCCAAAACACCAACTGCGAAGCAGGTGATTCCAACATCAGACCAGGCATTTCGAACAAAACGAAATATCAAGAGAAAATATTTCATCGGCAACTTCCTCTCAGCAGTTTCTGTCGAAAACTCTGAGGGTAACATTAAATTGCCATGAGAAGTTTCCCAAAGATCTGTTGTGTGTAATCGACATTGACGACATGAGTGCTGTGAGAAGGTAGGTTGTAATCCTTACTAAAGTGTCATCATTTAAGTAAGTAATGAATTCATTTGAATTTTCTATTGTACCAAATTTTGGAGTGCGCCAGCTTTGTTGTCCCCTTTATGGTCCACTAAAAGTCACGTTAGCTCCTGCAGAGACATTCGACTTACGATGAAAAGTTTCTCTAAAAATCTATCGTTCGGAGTGGACTTTAAACTGTAGGTTCCACCATTCATGAATAAAATTAACGCACACACAATATAAGTGATGTGAAAATCAAGGTTCTAATCCTGGCTGAAAGTTGTAATAACTCTGGGAGGTGTATAGTTTTTCGAAGATTCTTTATAAAAGACAGACAGCGAGTTACAGCTCATTACGATGACGCTGATAAACACATTGCCTGCTTGAGCAGCAAGCCTTCAATGTTAGTTTTTCGTAAAAAATTTTCTCCGGCATTTAAATTCATTTCTTACTCGGTAGTTACATCAACAAACAAAATTGTCGCTTATGGAGTTTGAACAACCCAGTAGAGATTCTCACTTGAGCAAGCATAGCGGCCCGGCGTAAGCGCAGTCCCTGTACTCACCAAATTCCACCAAACTAGGGAAGAAGTTGGTCACCGCAAGGGCTGCACATTAAAAGCACGACTGTCGTTAGGCCATATTAGTTAGAAAATTATCCTCTAAGTACAATTACCATCATTTCAGATCACTAGAGCCCTATGATAACTCACTGACTGACTTCGTTTTGCTCAACAAATCAATTTTATGAGACTGAGCTTGAATTGAATAAATACTGAGTAGTTATCTTTAGATTACAAGGTTCTAAAATTATATTAAAGAGTTTAAAGGTCCATGGCTCCTATTTTATATGAAAGAAATGAACATTTTACTCAAGAATACAATTTTTATAGGGGTTTTTAAAAGTCATGTTTCATATTTCATTCAAGTCCTTTTGTCTGTATTGTGCTCTTAATAAACAAAACATACTGGTAAATTAATCTGTATACACACATAAACATACACACATAGATACATATGCATAAAGTACGCATTTATTATTTGTTTTCTTTTGTTTTACACTCTTTATTCAACTCTTTCTCAATGGAAACTTCCAACTAAATGCTGTTTTTTGTGTAAATTGTGCATCACACTCACACACATAAATAACTAAACAGTTAAACTAAATACAACATATGTATGTGTGTGTTAGTAGTGTTGATGTTTTTGTGAAACAACGGTATTTTGTTGTTAGTTGAAAAACAAAATTCATAAATCAACTTTTGCTATTCATTCTTTTTTCTTCTTCCTCTTCTTGTGCTTCTACAAATAACTGCAGTTTTATACAAATTGTACGTTCTCTCTCCATATCTCTTTCTCTCTAAGTGAGTGTGTGCGTTTTTGTATGAAATATCCCCTCTCTCTATGCTAATAAAGAGTAAAAGTTCATATTTGTCTATGAACGAGTGGGTATGACTGTTAACCGTTATGCAAATAGCACAGCACAGCACAGCAGTAGTTACACAAAAACTCGATGGGTATTCTATTTATGAGTAGGGCAAAGCAGGGCATATTATTTATGCTCAAAAGACCATTCATGCCTGCATGGAAGGAGAACGCTTTTAAATGGTCGGTGAATATAAAATTTATTGAAAAATTTGTTCATAAATCCAGCTCTCAATGCTGTTGTTGCTCTTTAGCTTTTAAGATGATAATGGAAATGATGATAAATATCGAGGATACGTGAAAATTTTTTTTAAAAATTTCAAACTACCTTCACTCATGTTGTAAATTGTAAGGAAATGATTTTTTCTTTACTAAGTAGGAGGAGTTAATTTTAAATACAAAGAGTATTTTTGTTTGTAATGGTAAGCCATTACATGGTGAGCCATTACACAAGTGTTATTAGCTTAATTAATGTCATTTAAGCACTCTATTAAATTCTTGCGGATGCTAAAGGATGCTTTGGTTTTCTTCTTTACACCGTCTAACGGTAACAGAAACAGTGTAGAGGACAATATGCAATTTTGCCAAACAATTGATTTGGCATGCTGTCTGAATCTCAGGATCTACAACTTTTTTATCATGACAATAGCAGTGGAAGCTATGGCACCCGCATCCAAATACATTCGTCACGTTGGATTTGAAAACAAATAAATCTCGCCACCATTCAAACCGATCGTCTATTGTAGTCAGATCAGTGTTATTTGCTTTAAGTATCACTGTACAGCTTCTCTCAGGACGTTGTTTTTGACTATGTGTTACAGCATGCCTCTTCTACACCAAAAGAATCTTAACCACACAGGCAACATGCATAGAGAGCTGGAAAGCCTGCAGAGGACACACGTCCGACAGGCCTATGATTCCTTAGGCTCATTAAGAGAACTAATGTAGCAACTTCCAATCACGTACATTATAGATTCGTTAGTCCATCAATTGAGTCACAATTTTATCTTCTATTACTCACGTGCTAAAGGCATTAAATAAAGATGTAAAGTAGCCGTATTGGATCATCTGAAATTCTAATTTAATTTCCGTTTCTCTTCTCATTTCAATTAATTACCGTTACGTTCTACTCATTTATCCGTAATAAATTTAAAAAAACGAGAAATTATTGCAAAGACAGAGGTAAATAAAGAGCAAAAAAGCGGAAAGACAGAAGCACAGAATGAAATAAAAATCAATCAATCACGTGCTGCATGTAATTTCCACATGATTAAACTGTTCTTTGCTCATAGCAAATGGATGTTGCTCATGGCAAATGGATTTTTAGTGGAATTGATTAAAAGAAAAATTAAACGAATAAAAAAACAACTGAAATTCATTGAATAATAAATATTAAGAATCAATCAAATCGCCAACAAAGAGAATTATAAAAATGTGGATCCCATGTGACCTAAGTAGGTGCCCGGACTAAATCTCCTCGCAATATGGGACATTACTTTTCGTTTCTTTAAGCAACACAGAACCGTCACAAAGCATCTTCACCTTCGAATCCTTATTTCTTAGGTTAGGATGAGTGATGTCATCAGACATATTTATAACTTAAGCCACTTCGTAAGGCCCCTTCCCTGCCACATAGTAGTGAAGTCGCCATAGTCTAGTAGAAATTGTGTTGACTTATTAGACAGAAGTTCGGGGCTAAAACCCCAGCACATACATCTCGAATATTTCTTTCGGCGACTGCCGATCAGCAGTATTCTGGCAAAAACTCTGAGAGTAAATGAAATCGCCAAGAAGTTTGTCAAAAAAAAACTGTCTTCTCAACCAGCTCCACATTTTTATGAATCTATGGAGAGCCTTATTGTCGGCTTTCGGAAAAGAGTCAAATCCTTCGAAGAAGCCACTGCCTAGAGTATTCAATTTACTAAGGGCTGAACAGTTACAAACGAGGTGTTCGATAGTTTCCAACTCCTCCTCGTCGCAACATACCTGGCTGGGATCTGTTCCAGATCCTTGTCAGCAATCTATTCTCGTAGAGTCCTGTAAAGAAACCAATAGCTAAACTCAGACTAGCCAAGAAGTGTAGCTGTCTGACATTTCTTCATTATCCTTTCTAGTTCTTTGATTATTTCGAGAAGTATTTTAGTGTCGCAATTTTACAATTCGAAAGCCTTGTTAGAAACTTTTTCCTCTTCTCTGAGGTTTGAAGTCAAGCACTTTAAGCCATTGTACACCACGCCACACTCGTATTATATGAAAATGTTACATTCATTTCATTTAAAGGAAGTTTAAAGCATTTTCGCTGTTGTATAGTCTCTTGTGAATTATCTTTTTTGTTTTTTGTTTGTTTTATTTTGTTTTGATGAAATCTTTCTTTAAACTTTTCCATTAAAATGCTTCTTTTATATCTTAAAATATCTCCTGCACAATGTTAAAACATCAAAAGCACATGCGTTTTTAATCTGTTTTCGAACAAAAATCTTCCATTAAAAATGCATGTCAAATACTAAAAACTGTAATTGAATAGTAGGAGATAGAAAGAGAGAGAGAGAGAGAGTGAGAGAGAAAACAAAACTAAAAACAAAAACTCAATGCAATTAACGCCAATCAATAGAGACAATGTTGCTGGAGTAACAAAACAATTGGCTGACCATAAAGGAAACACTAACAATAGAATACAGAAGAGAGTATAAAAATAATAATTACACATGACCACACACGCATGCACACATTACACAAGAAAAAATAAAATCAGCATCATTTAATAAACAATCTCTGACACAAATACACACACGCACACAGAACAGAACAGATTATACTAGAACAGAATAGAAAACAAATAAAATAAACACAAGTTTTTAAATTATTGATAGACGAACCACACAATAAAAACAAAAATAAATAAAAGTTTTTGTTATTGCCTGTCTATACTTTGTTACAATAACAAAAGAAATTAAATGAAAACATTAAAAACAAAATACCGTGTGAAAGCAAAAAGCATAACAATGTTACTGGGGTAAACATTATAACAGTTACCCATACACTCTCTCTCTTTCTCTTACTTAGTAGAGTAATCTGGTATAACTGAACACTGTAGCAGAAAATCAGAGATAAAAAAGCGTAAACAAATAAACCGGTGTAGCAGCAGAGATGGTATATGATGTGTTTACGTGTAAACAAATATGTGCGTAGTTGAGTAACTGAGAAGCATAAAAACAACAGTTCAAAAAAGGAAAACAATGTTCGTAACGGTATGTGTGTATCAGTGTTTTTTTTATAAGAGTGCAAAGCTATGTATGAGTATAGCTTTAATACTCTTCTCGCAAAAAGAGATTTACACTGCTGATAGCCTGTTATTTTATATAGACACATACATATACGAATACATGCATGCATACACTGAAACACTTGTATTTTGCGTACATACATATTATACTCGGCATAATATTTGTTTCCTTTTTAAATGTTTTCGTTTACATTTATTATCTAAGTAAGGCTCTCTTTCTTTTTTCTCTGCTATTTTTTTAACAAGATTTACATGTAAATGTATGCGTGCGTGAGTGATTTTCTTTGATAAGGAAAAAAACGAACAAAACTGTGAAATTGTTTCAACAAACAATACTTATGTAAATTTTACAAATTCTACACACTCGTCTGAATTTCTAAAATTAAACTGCTTACCAGTTTGTTTCAACAACAATCTCTAGACAATTTTATGATTTTAAACCAAAAAAAGAATAAGTCCCCTTTTATTTAAGGTTTTATTTTAAATGAGATCATAACCAAGTTATAGCTTGGCTATTATGGCAAGAAAAAAGGCTTTTACTAGGCCTCTTGTAAGTTTTATGTATTCATAATTTTTATTTTTCAAAACTTAATAGACTATTTTTGCTATAAAGACGTCTGTCAAACAAACGCAAGCAAAGGTTTTAAAATTAAAAGAAGATTTTTTAATTTCCTAAGAGTCTTTCAAATAAAAAAAATATTTTAAGCGGATATAAAAATCTTAAATAGACATTAATGAACTTATCGTTAGCATTAGCACTTTGTTAATCATTAGCTACCAGCAATACTTGCACTAAAGGGAAAAAATGAGGCCTGCAACAGAGGAGGACTCACAAGACCTGTAAAGAAATGGTTAGAGGCCCTTGGTGGCCAACAAACTTGAACCTGATACTGCCTGATAATCTTATAGATCTTCCTACCGATATCTACTATGGTGAGAATACCTTGGTAGGACACCAAACCTGAACTGAAACCTGAAATTTTATGTATTTTCCCGTTTAACCTCCATTGTAAGGGTTTGGCGTCTAGGATTAGTAGGCATCTCTGAGCGCATAGATAGGGGCATGAATCAAATACTGGTCTATACAAGGGTCCTGATAGAATTTTGGAACTATCGGCGGTAATGATTCCAGGATACCGCGATACGACTTCTCAAGAAAATTCAGTATATCCATTGCGGATAAAGGGGCTTAGAAAAACTATACAGTGTACTACTTTAAAAGAATCTGTACTAGTTTTCACTGCTGGCCTCAAATTGAATGGAACTGAGGATGATGCCACCAAAACAACTAGAGTCAACCAATCCATTCGACGCCGAATCATAGTAAGGTTTTACATATCGGTATCGTCAATAAAGGCTGTGGCAGGGATTACTGAGGATGCAAATAACCTTAGACGGCATATTCACGTACTTTCTGATGGCCAGGGGACTATCAAAGCACTAGATTCCTACTTGCAAATATCTCAACGAGGCAGCGGAAGGATATAATGTACATATAACAAGGGAACCAGGACACAGTGATATTCCAGGAAACTGTAGAGCGAGTGAACTGGCCAGGCACAGCCATCGAACTATCCAATGAATTCTTTACTTTGGGAATTTCATTGACCATTGGCGTAGGTTATAATATTCAACGCTGCTGTGACGACAAGGAGAAGGAGACTGTTCTTCACCTATAATGTACATGCCCACCACTATGTCGGTGAAAGAAAATGTCTACCACATAGGCGATCTAAACGAGCTGTCAAGCATACACTTTGGTAATCTAAGTCGCTTTATTAGAAGTTCCAAATGTTTCTAGGAAGCACTTCCCATGGGCCATTTGGAAGTAAAAAAAAACGTTATTGCCAGTCTCCTTGCCCTCTTCATTATATTGTTCCACCAGGAGGGTTCCAAGTCCAAAATAACCCCTCAAATTAATTATCTGAGCGGAAAAGCAAAGTCATATAGTCTAGTGAGACCAACAAATGCATTTAGCCAAGATTACCATGTAAACCACACCACAAGGAACGGTTTGCTATAAGTTTTAAGGCATACAGATCAAAACCACAAAACTACATCGATGCTCCTCGAACCTGTGCCTCTACCACGATATTCCACAATTATATTCAACAACGATGTTCCACAACAAAGAAGAAAGAAATTTGCTCCACTCTATTGTGTGCATCAGTTCACTTTTCTTGCAATACTTCCCAATGGAGGTAGTAAAGTCCATTCTGGTCAAAAACAAGCTACATGCCCTAGTTTCGAGTTCATTTATCACTGTTACACGGCTTAAATGCATCTGGAAAGGTCCTAGGGTGTCCTAGTAATTTTGCCTATTTTGTCGATGTTCCATAGTCTTCTCTGTGATATTTTAAACTAAAACTGTAACTCGGATATCTATACCCCAAAAGGCTTTGAATTTTCCAAGGTCACCTATTTAACTACCAATTTAAGCTAGTTCGCCTCTATTTTTGTTAACTCCATGGAGACTAGCTACCCAAGTAAGGTAGAAATTGTCAATCGCTTGCATACAGTTCAAAACATCCCTGCTCTAAATGCCATTTGGCTGTCATATGCTGTTTAAAATTCTGAGTCTCAGTTGCAAAGTCCCTTTTTTTATTGTGATTTTATTTGCCATGTAGTTTTTTTTTATAAATGTTATCGAAATTTTAACAAAAATAACCACAAACATTTTGTTAAACAAACAAACCGGCTGAATGCGCCATAACAAGCGTCTGAGGTAGTCTTGGAGGTTTGTTATCGCTGCCACATTGTGGAGGCATATGGGACATGGTTGTTCTTAACCAAACAAAATCGAAAAGTTTTGTTTACACTTGAAAGCAAAGGATAGAAAATGTTTTTTTTTATTGTTATTGTAAAAGAAAACTATTTCACAGAAACCTTTTTTTTCCTCCCTATTAAGATAACGGGATCTGTTTTATCCCCCACTTTTTTGTTCAAAAATTTAACTGACAACCACAAGAACCGCATGCTGCTAATGATTCTGGGTTTTTCATTTTATTCCTCTTTTTCTTATTTACATTAATTTCTCTATTTCCCACCATTTTTCTTTTAGTTTTTCATGTTCTTTTTTTGCTTTTTCCATTCGAGTTGAATGACATTTTAACACGCGCATGGTTTGAACGTCTCTTTTTTTTTTTTTTGTTCTTTTTTAAAGCTTTTCTTTCCTTTTTGGTCTCAGTTACGGTTACTTATTGAAGTGTTGTTATCCTCCTGCGGTATGAGTATGTAATGAATGCTTGACTTTCTGGTATTGTTTTAGAAACAGAGTACAGGGAGTAGTGGTGGATCTGTTAACATTGTATTTTAAGCATTTCAGTTCTATTAACTGTTTGGTAACACTTATTTCCTATTTGTACATATGTGAGTGTGTGTGTGTATGTGTAGAGATTTTTAATCAGTCTGTTTTTATTTTGTATGTATGTACAAATCGATATTTTTTGGGGGTTTTGTTTCAGATTTGTTTAATGATTAGTCATATATTGTTTTTTGTCTTTCTGCTTGCTTTTGTTTGTTGTCTTAAGTAATATCGTAGATTATTATCCTTCCGCCTATATGTCTATCATTTCCTATTTGTTTTGTCATTTGTTTTGATGTTTTCCCAACTGAATTGTTTTCTATTTTGTCCGCAAACTAGATTGATTGTGTAATCAAAATGATTCTGAAACTTATCGAAACACTTACTGTGGATTAAATTTAAGGACAAAAATTTACTGAAATATTTTATTTAAAGTTCGATAAAATGGGCCCATAGAGATAATCATGAAATATGAAGAAAAAAACATAAGATCGATAACAAAAAATTTATTTAAAACTTTTAATGAAAATTCCTGTTTTTTGTAGAAAAATTTTTTAATAACTGAATTCTTTTATACAATAATTCCCCGATTAATCATTCTTCTTACAGAAAACATTTCGATAACTAAATTTATTTATTTTTCTCATAAAATAAATTTTTGGATAAGTAAATTCCTTTATAGAAAATGTTTGCTTTTAGAAAATATTTCTACAACGGAGTCTATCAAAAACCAAATTTATTTAGTTTTCTCATAAAAATGTTCTGCTATTTATAGAAAATTTTTCGATAACTAAATTCTTTTATAGAAAACTCTCCCAGTAATAATTTTTATTTTGGAGAATATTTCGATAACGGAGTCTATCGATAACTAAATTTATTTATTTTTCTCATAAAAATTTCCTACTATACATAGTAAATTTTTCGATAACTAAATTCTTTTATAGAAAATTCTCCGATTAATAATTTATCTTACAGAAAATATTTCGGAGTCTATATATAGAAAATTCGATCAATAACAAAATTATATAAAATTTGATAACAAAATTTTCTAAAATATGATAACAAAATTTTCTAAAATTCGATAAAAAAAATCTCTAAAATTCGATAACAATCGATACAAAATTTTCTAGAATTCGATAAAAACAATTTTTAAAAAAAATATATTTGGAATTTTTTTTCTGAAACTTTTTTTATAAAAAATTATTCGATAATAAAATTTTCTAAATTCGATAACAAAATTTTCTAAATTCCGATAACAAAATTTTCTAAAATTCGATTACAAAATTTTCAAAAATTCGATAACAAAATTTTCTAAAATTCGATAACAAAATTTATAAAAATTCGATAACAAAATTTATAAAAATTCGATAACAAAATTTTCTAAAAAAAAATATTTTTGGAATTTTTTTTATTAAAATCTCTATTTTTTATAGAAAATTGTTCGATAACAAACTTTTCTCAAATTTGATAACATAATTTTCTCAAGGCAAAAAAAATTATTGGAATTTGTGACTCTTTTTTTATAGAAAATTATTCGATAACAAAACCTTTTAAGTTATAACTTATAAATCCTTTCAATGTGTGGAATTTTTCTATTGATTGATATGATATTCATTTTTAACATTGATTGATAGGGTACTTTATTACTGTTGCAATCAAACAGAAACAGTTTAATAACTCTGTTACACTTGACTACTTTTGATTACTTACTCTCCAGTTTGTTTGCTGTTAAGCAGGGGTAATAACTTTTATTTAAAGAATGAAAGAAACATAAAGAACAGGGACTGTGTAATATACTCTAAAGGCATGAACGAATAAACAAGTTGAAGTTGAGAAATGTAAGAAAGAGAAATGCTCATAATAATGCAAGTAACACGTGCTTTTTTTTGTCTTTGTTTCTGAAGTAAATTTTTCATAATTTTTATTCATATTTTTCTCCCCCATTTTTATTTATACCGTTCAACACTTACACTTCAGCCCTAAGGAAGAAGGTTATTACCGTTATAACAGTATATTTGACAGAAAAATAAGTTTTAGATGTACTGCTGACTTTACTCAACTGGGTTTATAGAAATTTTAAATTACGAAGTTGACTGTGTAGGGTTCTTTCATAATGTCTATGACTGGCTATAATTTTTTTTTCGTATTTTATTGCTGCTTTAATGCTTGATTCATTTGCTTTTTGCAGGAAAAAAGAGATATTTTTTAAAGTGTTTAAAATTTTGTATAAAATGTTATGCTGCACAAAATTTGATGGTACAAAAATTTATTTGTTTTGCTGGCTACTAATATAAGACAACTTATGAAAGGAGAGCATTTCAAGCCCTCATAGTATCTTGAAATATCCTTTAATATCTGAAAGAATTTTTACCTTTTATTTACTATTCTGACACCTACTGGTAGCAAAGGTAGATTTTATCAATCAAATCAATCAATCAAATCAATTTGAAGCTCAATCTTGACATCAATAACTGCTGTTACAGTAAATATTTTGCATTGAATTCATTCATTTTTCCAATCCATTTTAATGCTTTCATATTCATGCATATTGATATGAAGTTTCTTAATGGGCATTGTTAACTGAAGACTGGAAATTATAATGTTTATTGAAACATCAATGTTTCTACTTAGTTTAGAATTTGAGATCTAACACGATTTAAGTTTAAACAGACAAATACGAATTTAAAGTTTGAAACATATTTTATATGAAAATCATACAACATAGATGGGTGTTTACTTGACACCTCTCGTTGATTTTCCCCCCCCCCCCCCCTTTTTAGTTTGTTATAAAATTTTAAAAGCAAAGTTTTTTATATTCTTTTCTCTCAATTTTAAAGCTTTCAAAGTTGAATGAAATATAAAGTTCAGACATCAAAGGTTTTTCATATGAGAAAATGGTATCTTACTTACAGGGGCTAAATAAATAGAAAATAAAACTTCCCTTAAACTTTATTGGGTAACGCTATAATGTGTCCTCCAAGCCTATTGCCCTGAAAAACTTCAGGATGCTGCTCGGTGTCAACAGTGAGAATTTAACACTGGAATGAATTAACGCCGAACAAAAATATACTCTGATGATTCATTCTCATTGCCACAGAATCTACATGTTGGGCTCGAGACATATCTTTAATCACTCCACAGAATGGTTCTGGTCACATAAATAAAGTTGTGGAATCTCCTCTTAAGCTCATTGCTCATTGCTGACAATTCCCATATGAGAATAACCTTAGCCGATTCAACTTCTTCACAAAGTTCCATAATATCTTCGATTTGACCTCCTAAGAGTTGAGTGCTGGAATAACGACCTAATTGGCAAAAAGTGTTACTATGAACTGTCCAATTTAACTTCTGTTAAAATTAAATTGAGCACATCTTTCAAGTGGAAGATATCCGAGAGTTTGCCCGTGAACTCAGAATATTTCATTCTGCAACCAATGAAATATGTCTGAGCGATGCCTCCTAGTAAGAGAAAACAAGGATATACTAGAATGAACTATTCGTTCAGATTGTGGAAGATACATACACATCCCTGCGAAAAAATTTTAAAATTCTGAAAGAGTATATCGGAAAGCGTACATATAAAATAGTCCCAGACATAGATAGAATACTAAAATGAAGCTAGGGAGAGAATTCAAACATTTGGACATGAATGTGGAGATTTTTTGTTGTTGTTACCGCTACACAAAGCGATAAACAGTAGAGCACAAGCAGCTGCTCTGAGTATAAAAGATCACGCTGATCGTAGTTGTTGAAGTACATAATTGCTTGACTTGAGATTGAGACTTGACTCACAGCCATGTGGCCATAAGCACTTATCTAGAGCCTAGCGCATAATGTAGTGTACCATGTGAATGGTCTTATTACCCTCTTGCTTAATTATGTTCGTCTAAAGACAGGACAATATGTTGACTCAATAGTTGTTATCCAAAGGATGAAATGGGAACTAAAGTCGTAACAAAAAAGTCCAGTAAACTTGCATGCAAACATAGAAATGGAAATTCTTTGGATAGGATTTTTGGAGAAGAGAAAGTTTTTAAAACAAATAAAAATTCTGATGAAAGAATGAAAAATTAAATAAAGTTCATAAACACAAAATAACTGGGAAAGTATTGCATTTTCCAAGGCAGTCATTTAAACTTAGCCATGTGATAACCAAGTTTTAAGAAAATTCTATTCAATTCAGACTCCAGTGTTGGGGGTCCTAGAACTTTAGACGAATATTTTTGGTTGCAAATTCTCCTTTTTTATGACTTTTATTATTTCATTGTTCATATGCGTCGTGTAGTCCACAAACTGATGGAATCTACGTTTCCTTCAATATAATCCTTCGTTTTTCATGTTTTTTTTTGTTTATTTGTATGAAATATTTACAACGAAAAAATGCTTACAACGAATACTTGGTTTTAAATTTCATTTGAAACTGGCAATAAAAGCATAACCAATCTCGACCAGGTAGTAGCCAAATCCCACCCAATGTTCCATATTTTTGCAATTGAAGGCCACTAAACCACTAGAGCAGGCATTTCAAACAGAGTGGTGGCAAATTGGTCAATGGTTTGTTTCACTAGTTTTATCGAAATTGTTGTGAATTTATTTCGATTGTTATGGGTTTTTTTGTACTTTTGGCCATTGGCTCTTATGGTAGCTGTTTCTTTTTATTTTATTGACTGGATTTTGTATTTCCATTGAATATTTCATTTAAAATTTTTTTGTTTAAATATACAAAGTACTCTAGGGCTTAGCCTTTCATATGAAATGAAAAATTTAAGAGACAAAATGAATATAAAAATTTTAAATTATGGTTCCAATAAATCCATGATGAAATTGTTTTGACATATGCATTGACTATCAAGGTTTTGGGGACAGCATACTAGTTCTGATGGCAAACACAAAGGAAAGAGTCTCTTTGTGACAGTATTTAAAGAGGTCCTGAGTACGATAGGCGTTAGTGCATATATTGAAAATAAACCCATACAATACGTAAGTAGTACCACTTACGAGAAGGAGATATTACGTCATTAACAGCACAAGCAGATTTTTTTCTTTGACTGTATGTATCTGTCAGTCAGGACGACATCTGAGCTTTTAGTTCGTACGACGTTATTAGGGAAAATATTTTGACTGTCTGGGCAAGCTGAATTAGCTAGGCAGGGGAAGAAATACAGTCAGCTTCTACTGGCTTCCAGCTTATATGGTGGCTCAGAGCAAGGAGCAGGCAGGTAATAGATCCTGAAGCTATTTGTCGAGTTAAGCAGAGATGTTTGACACAATTCGACGAAATAGAAAATATAAAGTGGCGGAAACAAATAGCCGCTGTACTCTAGCGCGTCTACCGGACGTCTTTCATAGTTTTTGTTCAATCCTTCGATTAGGATTTTGAACATAACCTCAATAAAAAAATTAAATATATTTTACAAGTTCCGTAACGTTTGCATTACGCATTGTGAACAGCGTATTTTCATTGCTTTCGCAAAAACATTATCAACATTGTCACACAGGAGAACATTGTTTGCTATTGGCATTGGTTTACCTGGCAGCTAGAGGATTGGCCAGAAGGTGAGATGACTTCATCGAAAGATGATCAAATTTTATGTGAATTTTTTTCTATTTCGTGTATTTTGCACTTCTAATATAAAATTTGACAATTTTTTGCCAATTTTAAGCGCTGATTGAAAACGTGTTCTTCGGTTAAATGTTGTAAACAACAGGAGAATATTAAACAAGTACTAGAACGTTCGACAAGGTTGCAATATTAAGGGGCCTTATTACTCTTTCAAAGAATGAAAAATTAAGGTACTGCTCGTATAAAGATTTATATTGCAATTTGGAAATTAGATTAGATTGGATTCAGTATTTGAAATTTTCATGTTAAAGATTGCCATCATTCTGTTAGATCATTTATTGAAAAAAATTAACGTAATTTTGAAAATGATAGATTAGTTTGGAAATACATACGCGTTGAAATTCTGTGCGTTAAGAAACATTAACCAAGCTTTACCTGCTAAACTGATGATTGGCCTATTGTAACAGGTTCTAGTATGGCAGGGTTACCATCTGTTGTTCTTGTCTTTACCTAAAGTTCCCTGCTAAAAGGTACCAAGTTGTTCTATTGGGTGTAGTGATGAAGAGCTTTACTCACTCAACACAAGACACACTTAAGGCCTTAAACTTTAATCTGCTTAAACTTTAATTAAATAATACAACTCGCCCTACTTTAGAATTTTTAAAATTAATAACTAAAGTCTTATTTAATAATCAAATAATATAGAGGCCCTTCTAAGGCTTTTATTTGTATTTCCGACGTGCCTGAGAGTTTTTAAATATAAATTTTTATATTTAAATAATTTCATATGAAACAACAAAAACAGGAAACTAAATGAATCCATTATGGGGAAAACTTTCCAACTGAAGTTGATAAAGGTCATGCAGTTAAAAAAAAAAGAACTGAAAGGGAAATCTTAGTAATAAAACTTTATGTTGTTTTGCATTTACGTGTACGCTTACGTGTATATGTGCTTAATGAGTATGCATTAGCTTATGTTGTGGTAGCAATACGAGGGTCACTCCAAAATTAACCATACAATATAAGCCAACTATTCCTTTTTGATTGCAATATAGTGTATGGTACAGTATGAACGCCGCTCTATGATCAGCCAAAACAGTCACCGTAGATATCTAGAGACACGGCAAACTGGAACCTCTACGTCAAAATCAGTTTTATGTACAGTGAATGTTAACTTAACAGAGACTGTTAACCTAACACACTGATAAGCTTGGAGAAGTATAAAAATAGAAAATCGACTTAAAATCTCATTAAAAAAAAATATTAGATATCTAGAGACACGGCAAACTAGAACTGGAACGTCAAAACCACTTTTTTCTCAGTGAATGTTAACTTAACAGAGACTGTTAACCTAACACACTGAAAAGCTTGGAGAAGTATAAAAATAGAAAATCGATTTAAAATAAACAAAATAAAAAAAATAGAAAAGAAAAGTTGAATAAAAATTTAAAGAGAGGCAAAGGACATCCTTTGTATTCTACAATAAAGCAATCAAACAAGAAAAAATCTGTTTCCTCATCATAGATAGTCAAGTCGAAAGATCAAGTATCTAGATGAAATATATCTTCCATAAATCGTACAAAAACGAATAAAAATGAAATTGTGATAAAAAATGGACCTAGTGGACAGGACGAAAGATATTGGCCCTGGAGTTAATTGTTTTCTATATAAATCCGACAAAATTGTCGCATTGCAGTCTTGCGTCGATGAATTGCTTTTTTTGTGAATTGATGACTTGTATGTTTTCGGTCGTGGACTTGCATTTTTTGGTCGATGGCTTACATTTATTTTGTTAATGATAAATTGCAAATTTTGGTCGATGACTTGCATTTTTAGGGTTAATGGTTCGCATATTTTTGGTCGATGACTTACATTTTTTGGTCGATAACTTGCATTTATTAGTCTATAAATTGTATTTTTTGGTCAATGACTTGCATGTTTTTGCCGATGACTGGAATTTTCTTGTATTTTCTTGGGAATGTTGACTTGTATTTCGATGAATTGAACTTTTTTCAAGGACTTGCATTTTTTTATCAATGAATTGCATATTTTTTCGATGACTTGCATTTTTTTGTAAATGAATTGAATTCTTTTTGTCGATGATTTAGATTTATAATCTAAATTTATGGACTAAATTTTGATACCACTCTCGTATGTCTAAAACGTATGAGCAAAAGGATGGTTATATAATATCATGTATTATATTTTAATAAGGCTTTTACATCATCTCATATGATGATGTTCATACATAAACATAAACATGTCCATGTAAATGTGGTAAAATAATTGACTTTGTAATGAAAGAACGTTTGTTTCTTTTTTTTTTTTTTTGGGTTTGTATTTTAAGTATCAATATCAAGGTGTTAATACACATGTACTTTCAACAACATGCTTGTGATGATGGCAATATAAATTGACATAATAATGACATACTGTTCTACAAAGTATTCCTACGGTTAAAAACATTTTGTCATGCAAATTGAATGTAATTTCATGATAAACTAGACAGTTATTCTTAGCATGATTATGTAAATATTGTATACATTTTGTCTACCACTATCCGATTTTGTTAAAAACGTTTGAAAAAGGTAAACATTTGAATTTTGTTACACAGTAATATTGTTATTAAAACCTTACTACCTATAAAAAGAACTCAAAAGCACGACAATTTAAATACAAACTTGAAAACCAACATTACTGGGTTCATACATCCTTTATTCATATACTTATCGTGCATATCTAGTATATAACCAGCCGATACTTCTGAGATAATTACACAAACTCTCCAATCTAACCTTTACAAATGCTCCTATAATGTCTCTACAAATCCTGTTGTTGTTCAGTATCACTAAGGATAACTCTCTGGGTTTTGAGGTACGAAGTGCGAATCGCGGAAATCGAATCGAAGAACTGCATACAGTGTTTGAAGAGAAGGCTCGCTTGAAATAGTTGCCTTTGAGTCTAGTCGGAAGACCGGTTATTATACTCAAGCTAATTAGCCAGACTGTCTCAAACCCATTTGACTTCAGAATTTCTTCTAAATCGATAGTGAGTTTCTATCGCTATCTCTATCCCCATTTATTTCTAAGGCCGTAAACACCCCTTCAGTCCCATTTAATAACAAAGAACCATCCGAATACTACAAAAGCAAGATAATCTTGTGTTAGATTTGTCTCTCATATTAACTACCACAGTCGTCGTCCTACATACATAATTGCCCATTACAACCGTGTAGTTAGGATTACGGCTTAGCTTCTCAAACCACTTATGTTGTGTGTGTTAATTTTATACATGAGCGGCGGGGCATACATTTTGAAGTCAAGACAGATTTGTTTAGGAAACTTTTCATGAAAAGTTTTTGCCAGAAATCTGCTGAGAGGAAGTCGTCGAAGAAATATTCAGTATTCGTTTTGTTGGAGATGTCTGACCTGGGGTTTGAACCCTGGCCTCACGTCTAAAAATTCGTGCTAGGTATGGTCTTTACTACCACTTGAATCCAACGAAGATATGTTCTAACTGCAGCAGTGCTTACCAGCCTCTGAATCTAACCCAACTCTACCTGAGCGATTTTCAAATTCATTACGCAAATAAACGAACTTAACACAAGGACAGCTGTAGGCAAGTACGTTGGTTGATAACTTCTGCTGTCTAAGCAGTATAGTTAGAAAGAACGGCTACAACGAAACCGAAGTCAATAGCAAATCAACAAAGGCGTTAGCTTGGAATAAATAATGCATGTGTCATGACTACCCTGTTCTGGACAATGAAAGCTTGCCTTATAAAGAATACAATTGCTTCAGAGGTAGTAGTAGTAGTATATGTAGTACACTCTGTGCCATCAATATCAGAAATAAGGATCCCATCCCGCAAGATAACAGTGCATTGTTTAAGCCATATACCTTCAAGAGTTCAATGACAACTTTGTTTAAAAACTCCACGCGATAATTAATTGAAAAGCTTTACAAAAAAAAATATCGTTTGGTGGCCTAAAAGTAATGCCTCCCGCCTTCTACCCACACTTTCTATCTTCTACCTTTTGCTTTAGCTTTCTTCGATAAAAAATGAATGAAGAAAAATAAATGAAATTAAACGATAATCTAAAGAAATTCAATGAATCAACGACACCGTCTTCACGTACCTGCCCCGCACGTATGCGTTTTTACACCGCAACAACAGGCATTGTGACTTCACGCAGCCCTCACAACCACCTTATTGCCTCTATTTTAAGGATGCTGTGTATAATTAGAAATATTGTATCTGAGGGTATAAAATAAATTGATTTTGTTCTCACTACCATTCACTGCCATTCACTCATAAATCTTATTCAATCTGGTTTCTTTATCTGTATCTGTCAAAGTGGTTTCTCTTGTCATGCGAGTATTTACATTTGAAAACCATCAAATGCAGGTTGTAAGCCTATAAAAAGGACAATAACAACAACAACAGTAATAACACCGCTACGCAATCACAATAATACACTTGAACTAATCGATTACAAATCCTTTGCATATGTGTACGTCGTATACAAAATTAACCACTGTTTACGTTTTAGGAGAGGATAGAGGTAAGCAGAGTAAGAGGATAGAAGATATGTGGCATGTGGCATGAGGGTTGATGCCATGCTAATTAAGATGTACGATATGCAATAATGACTGACTGACAAAGTGAGAGCTTAATTGGCATAGAAAGCGATTATATTTCGATATTCGAAATAATTGCCACATAATGACATTGTGACAGGTAATTGATGACACAAATCAATAGTTGAAAGGTGACATGAAAGAATTGTGAGAAAGGTGACAAAGTATGTTAGAGGCATAACATGGCAAGTCACGCCAAATCACGTTTGCCTTTCAGTAAAATGTAAATATCAAGGCAAACGAAACTCTGATCAGTTTTAATGATGAATATCCACTGCTAGTTCAGTGCTTAACTAGCCTTAACCTCACTTTTGTCGAACTTCTGATTTCGTACTACTCCCCGTCGGACGCGATTACGTCAACTGATTACAACTATTGATGACAGAACTTCCTGAACGTACTCTATGCCGATGTCCACACATCAAATACTCTCATCGCAGGAACATGTTCTTCCCTCTGAACGACATAACCGAGCCAAGGCAGTCGCTGAAATTTAATTTTAATGTTGATACGGATGCGTAGCGGATCCTGTACGCTCATCTGCAAAACTTTTTAATCTGATGTGACCTTAATACCAGCATCTTCAACTTCACATTGTTAAAGCCGAAAATGACAACTGATCTCCCAAATTACTTTAATCGAACATGTTAATTCTAAGGTGACAGATTTCTGGATCATTTATAGAGCCCGGCGCTATCTCTCATCGAATCGGGGTTTTAGTAGCACACAACTATCTACTGTCTGATACAGGCACTGTAGTAATTGTATCTCCGGAGATTATGAAGTCCGTGACACTTTCTTTACACTTACTATTATGACGAATAGACGGATTTGTGCTGTATTCCCATGGCCAGGCTTATACAACAGGCGCTGTATGTGAGATAGGGCCAGGCCATCTCACATCTGCTCACTGTAAGTACATATGCTGATGGATTTATGGTTGCACACAAACTAGCTTACTGGTAAAATTGACAGTCTCATTTGAGACGGTTGAGGTTGACATATATTAGCCGCCCCAATCTGGCAGACGAACACTTCGTTTCTGCTCAGTTTTCACTTTTCTATCTGAGTGACTATGATGACAGTGACTGAATTACTTGTAGTTGTAGGCACTTTCTGAGCACCCACTTTCTAAAGACCCAGACCATCAGCCGCTGGCTATGAGTACAGATGGTAATGGGATTTAGGCTTGCACAAGACTTGCTTACTGGCCCAGTGGACAATCTCATTTGAGACGATTGAGATTGGTATCTATTAGCCGAGCCAATCTAGGAGACGAACGCTTTATTTTGTGCTCAGTTTTGATCCTTCTAATTGAGGATAGTGACGGAATCACTTGAAGTTGCAGGCACTCTCTAAACACCCAGCTCATATGAATGTTTGAATATTTTCTTTTTTCTTTAGAATTTTCTACCAATTTAATTTTCAATTTTTCATTTAAATTAACACAACAAAATACAACGCATTCCTTTAATACTTTGTGTAAACAACCGGATATCCTGTTTAAACACTCACACTTTTTTGATAATATAAAGGCACACATACATACATACATACGTTCGTATGTACCATCACCAATCAGGCTGGAAAAATACAATCATTTTTATTTGTTTAGCAAATATTTGAACAAATTTTTCTCTCTCTCGCTCTCTTTCCGTTTCTCCTTCCACAGTTTTATGAAACGACTGACTGACCCATGCATGCCATTTCTGTTCTACAAATATTTGCCAAAGGAAGGCAAAATGAACAAAAAGGAGAAGGAAGCAGCATGGATTTTGCAAATATTTACTGGAGGTAGTCAAGCAAAAAATATTATTTGTACGAAGAGAAAGAAAGAGAGAGAGAGAAAGAGAGAAATTAAATTTAAATTTTAAGCGTAAAAAATTTACTTTTGCAACAAGATTTTCGCTCTTTAAATTGTGTTCCTGAGCACAGCCTATTGGAATTTATTGAACAAAGAGAAAAAATCGAAGGTTTTATCAGAAACCAAAGTTTTCACAGAAACAAAATTCAATTTTTCTTTTAACATTCCCTCATTAATCGTATTGCTTACGAAAATGCTGCCACCGATAATAAACTTTTATCGCCATGTTTGACTTAAAGTCAACTGCACTTCACTGGTTTTCTCTTTGATTTCATAATAAAAAAAAATTGAATTTCTTTTAACAGCTTTAAGCCTCATAAAAGCAACATTTCATCAATTTATCTTGTAAAGAATAAATTGCTGAAAATAAATAAAAAGAAGTGAACAAAAAATTGATTCAATTTACGTGGGCTTTAGAGTAGAGGGAGTGCACTTTCGGCATGTTTAAATGGATGGATTTGATTTAATTTTCAAATCAATGACTAACAAAAATCATTTTAGTTGGAAAGGAATTACTTTACTTAACATCACATGTAGATATGTAGAGTACAGAGAGTCGTAATACAGCCAAGAGTTCAATGTAAAACTGAGAACAATATGGTGAGTAGCAAAGCTGAGGAGATTAGGCCAACACTTTGTGTATTCTAATAAAACAATCTTGTTCCCCTGTATCTTTTTAATGAAGAAGTTGGAAACCTTCAATAGGTTCCAAGCGTCAGTGGATATGTCGGATTCTTGCCGACTAAAACTGCCTCCTATTTCATTGCCAAAGCCTCTGAGATTACCACTCACTGTAATACGTCGTAAGCTACAAGAGACTTAGTCTATGTCTAAAGCTTGATCGGATCTGATCGGCTTTTTAACTTACAAATTATCGTTCTAACACAACTTTCCACATCTTCCCAGTTTTCCCAGGTTTTAAGCATTATTTCTCTATATTGTGAAACCCTCTCTTACAACTGCTTTCATCTGCATCTTGTCTGCTTTAAACAACACTAGGGTTGATCAAATAACTAGAAGAATCGACACGCCCGTATTTGTAAACGTAGCTGCTATATACTATCTGACTTTTAAAAAAATTGCGTCATATTTCACTATGACGTCATTTCTCCTTCAAGGAAATTTTTGGAATTAATCTGAGTATCCATGGTCCTGCCTATTTTCATCTCAATGTTTTTGCTAATTCATCACAGAAAGCTTTCTCTCACGTGATTAGCGGGCATTCTCTACATGACGGATTTGAAATCTTTCATACAATTTCATCGGCTCTTCAGTTAGTAAGTTTTTCGCTCAACAAACTCTAGGACTCCCGGACAAGATCTCCAGCATGTAAGCAAAACTGAAAAGTTTAACATGTAATGGTAATGAAAATAGTATTGGATTGCCTGGGAAAAATGAATCAACTAGTTAGGAAAAATAGGCTCAAACTCTGTTGGTCGCCAGGTCATAAGAGATTTCGACTAGACAAACGATTTGTGGAGTCTAAAGAAATATTTGGAAGAGCACACTCGGCGAAAGGAAAAAGAGCAAGGAGTCGACACTCTTCACAAACCAAATGGATTTGAAGTAATTTAAACTTTTGCTGTGTAATTAGAATAGGTTAGGTTAGGTCGGAGTGGTAGCTCTGATATCACAAAGCTCACTTGAGCACGCATAGCGGCCCGTTGTGATGCCACGGGTGAACGCAGTCCCTGTACTAACCAAGTTCCACCAAAATTAGGGAAAAGAAGGAAGTTGGTCAGCGCAAGGTCTGCACAACAGAAGCACGACTACCCCGCACTGGAAAACCAGCCAGAAACTTTGATGAACGAAGCTATATCCTTGATGTCAATAGATGATAGCTCCGTTAAGCTAACAAGGAATGGGGAGCCAAATAACCTATATCTACACCTAGCAAAAGACGGGCACTGGCAGAGAAAGTGAACAACAGTCTCCTCTTCCTCAGTGGACCTGCATCCACGGCAAAAGTCGTTGAAAGTAAGCCTCATTCTTTCCGCGTGTCTACCCATGACGCAATGGCCTGTAAGCACGGCCACTGTAGTCGAGATGACATCATAATTAGAATAGGAACAGACTTACGTCATACATCACACTACCCTCTGAAGTAGTTTGAGGGTACTAACCTAAGCAGGGCTTTACTGACTTTATCAATTAACGAAACATCAAAGTACATAAATGTTAAACATGTAAATGTTTACATGTTCGTAAAGGAATTAAATCTTAAGAAACAAACGTATTTAAATTTCATAAAATTTCTTTAAAATATCCATCAAACGTCAAATATTCCTTGACTTTAATCAACGCTGTTGTCGGAAATTGAAAAATTCACTAGACCCTCCTTAACTACAATTCAAGTTAATCAGTTTGACTTTACACTTCAATTACACCTCCTCATAATAATACGTTTGTTAGTGATAGCCAGGCGGCCATCATCATTCATTTACTCAATCAACACCACCTATCACTTGAACAAATTATATTTGACTAACGGTTGTAATACCTCAAAGCTCAAAATCAACCAAATTTACATGGAAATCAACTGTAAAGCTAAACAAGAAAAAAAAACAACAAAAAACAAAAAAAAAAAGTAAAAAACTGGAAAACAAATCAAAGTCAACTGAAACAGCAGGTTTTGTAAATAAATGAGGCGTTAAATAATATGAGTTGATTAAACATGAGCAGAGAGATGATAACCATCAGCATATGACTTGTAATTGTATTATAACGGATGCTGAAAATATTGACAATAAAAGTCCTTGAAAATATTCAATTGGTGTGTCCATTGATAAACATCTCGTCTATTAAATGGGACGTTTAATCTAATGTCATATTGTAGTCATCGCAAGTACAGAGTAAATCAGAGATTAATGAAAGAAAATAAGCAAAGAGTTACAACGGGTTATCCATTACTCTGTTCCATTCACGGAAACCATAGCTATTATGTACGAAATATAGTTTCCGGATTAGTTGCCACATTCGATTATTTGGAGGTAGTTTGGGACTATTTTTTCGCACATCGCTTGGAACCTTGTCGTTTAGCTACCGTGTACTGGTCCTTAATTGCTTCAACGTTAGGAGAATTATCCGCGTAGACACGGTCTTTGATATTGCTCTACAAAAAGTTTAACCGCATCAAATCGCATGATAACATGAAATTATTCTTTCTGGAATATTCTCGAGCAATAAACCCAAAATCGATCATTTTGTACGGCTAATGGCATCTGCTTTATGAAACACCACGCCGTTGTCGGTAGCCGTACAGATCATACTCCTCAATTTCGGGACAAAAGGTCGATCATATCTTCATACCGCTCTCAGTTGACGGTAATGGTTCTTCCCGGATTATATTACTAATAAATACGACTCAGTCGCCGTAGTCTAGTAGGTAGTGTGTCCGCTTATTAGACTAAAAGCCCGGGTTCGAGTCCCAGGCCAGACATCAAAACGAAATATGAAAAAATATTTCTCCGGAGACTTCCTCTCAGCAGATTTCTGGCAAAAAATCTGCCATGACGTTAAACTGTAGGTCCCGCCACTCAATTATAAAATTAAGGCACACAACATGGGTGGTGTGAGAAGCTAGGCCGTAATCCTGACTGAAGGGTTGTAATGGCCAATTATGTATTTATGTAAATACTACTCAATGCCATATCCATCTCCAGACCATACTTTTTTCGGTTGCAATGGCTTTTCTACAGTCGCTCTCTGAGCTCTATATGCGATAATTTTGCTTGTTGACGTAACCACTGAGCGATAAATGAGCTCCATCGCTGCAGAATATTTTCAACATTTAAAACCTGTTGCAATAGTACTCAATCAGCATATCTAAGGCATTAATGGTTACATAATCCATATGGAAGAATATACAAATCCATTTGTTGAAACCACCGTGGAATCGCCGCACCTTCTCTGCAATTTTCGGTAGAGCATATATTGCGATGACGAATACAACGAAGCATATTTCGAACACTTTCAATTACTAAATTCTTTTTAGAATCTTAACAATTCCTTGCTTAGTAGTCTGACGACCATAATCACCCCATAATGCTAAACAAAATTTCTTAGACTATTTAAGGATCCAACGATGATTTTGAAGCCATCCAAATGGCAAAGCTTTCCTTAAATAAATATCACTTCAAAGGAAAAATATTTAACAGCTGATAGCATTGGCAAACTGGCGATTATAAAGCCACGATTCATTAGAGTTTATACATAGGGAAAGGTGATGTAGTAGTTAAAGTTCTTGACTAAATATGTACATACATATGTGGGTGGATCCTCCATGTACGTATATACGTACATACATAATTGGTCATTGCAACCAATTCAGTCAGGATTACAACCTAGCTTCTCACATCACTTATGTTGTGTATGTGTTAATTTTATACATGAGTGGCGGGACCTACTACCCAGTTTTACTACGGAGATTTTGCCAAAAATATGCTGAGACACAGTCGTCGAAGAAATATTTTTTCATATCTCGTTTAGGCGGAAATGTCTGACGTGGTATTCGCCATGTGGATAGTCAAATTCATACTCTTCATGGTGGAACGGAACAAATAGCAAAATCTCCAAGTACTATAACGGAACAAATGCTCAAATTCTAGATGGTTTTAACCGGTTTTTATAGTCAAGTTCATACGATGAGAGGGAAAGTGGACTCTTCATGGCGGAACGGAGCAAATAGCAAAATCTCCAAGCACTGTAACGGAACATATGCTCAAATTGGTGATAGTTTTATTAGCTTTTTTAGCGTGGTATTGTGTCTTAAGAGCCGGGACTTAGTTCTCCTCAGCTTTCGTTGTAATGTAAGGAAGTTACAATCTGTGTCAAATATTCTGTGCCTTTGCCCTAGTGTACTTAAGCGATGACTCCAGAGGATTTCTGATATTAACGGTCTCATCCCTAATATTAACTGGCTTGCGGGATAACATTGTTATTCTCTGTCTTTTGCTTTCATTTTCCTTTAATTCCTTGTTAGATTAGCTAATTTCTGAACAAGGCTGCTCATAGTTCTCTGTCTGTTCCTTCCATTTTCCTTTAATTCCTTGTTTGATCAGCTAATTTCTGAACAGCCCTCCTCATAGCATAACTAACATTTGAAAATAACACAACTTTGCAATACACTTTCAATCTTCCTGATATTTGCAACGGCAATAAAATCTGTTTAGTTCCGCACTGCATACTCTATACTCCTAATGTTGTCATTGGTACTTATTTAACCTCATTTAGGTTATTAGCTAGGCAATGTTTAAAGTTTTTAATTTTTTTTTTTTGATTTTTCAAACGTTTAATTTCAATCCACATCATGGGCTATTACTTTCAGTTTTATTTTTAATCGTTATTTTTTTGTGTTTTTCATTATCGCTAATCCCTGATGGCCATCGTTATTAAATATGTATTCTCGAATTGAATGTCATTGAAATTCAACTCATTTTCATTATTGATGTTGAAATTTTTAGATTTTTTGTTTTTTGTTCAACGATTTGTCATATAAAAGCGTTAAAAGCTGTTTAGATGGAGTTAAACACATTGTGCTAGTGTTGAAGTTATTTTGTTGACGGTCTTTATTTATTGAGTGCGTAGCGCAGGAAAAGTATAATGTTTGCTAGATCAAGTGTTTGGAAAATTTTAATCGCGATTTGTTTTAATGTTATCAGTGAAATTGTGAGTGTTTTTTTATTTAAATTAAAAAAGATATTTTTTTTGAATTGAAATTCCTGTTTTAGAAATGGTCACAGGCAGCAGTTACCGCATCGGCGGCTATGACAGCATTTAATTGTTCACAACCACCAAAATTTGATGACTTCGTAAGTAGCACACAATATCAAAAGCACTTCAAATTTAATTTTTAAATTTTCATTTTCTGTTTTCAAATTGTTTAATTTGTTAAAAATTGATTTAAAAAGTTTTAAAGAGTTCCCTTAAATACATATGTATGTACATACATTTTAAGTGAAATTGACCTTTATTTAACCTTTAAAAACAATATTCTCAATATGAATTCACTTTGCCAACAATATTCAACAATACAAATTTAATTATTCATAACATTGTATACAGTGAGGCAAAAAAGTATTTCACATTTCAACAAGTTTATTTTGTACAACAAAATGTAAGGCCATGTATAATGCAGGGGATAAAGAAGACGACCCCATGGGTCTTTAGAGGTGGATTGTGGATATGCTACTATATTAGAAAGGCAAGGTTTTTTTAATTTTCTTAGTAGCTGATTTGATTTGAGAATGCGCACTAGGGATTTCTGCTAAGATGATTCGTAAGTTCTCGGTGTGGCCCAAAAATGCTGGACACAGTAACATACACATATACATACATACATATGTAATTGGCCATTACAACCCTTCCCCTTCAGTCAGGATTACAATCTAGCTTCTCACACCACTTATGTTGTGTGCAATAATTTTATATATGCGTGGAGGGACCTACTGTTTAAAATCGACTCCGAACGACAGGTTTTTCATGACAGTTTTTGTTTTTACTCTCACAGTTTTTGCCAAAAATCTGCTGAGAGGAAGTTTCCGAAAAAATATTTTCTTCATATTTCGATTTGTTGGAGATGTGTCTACCTCTAATAAGCCAACACACTACCTACTTACTAGACTACCGCGACTACATTTGTGATTTGATTTAATTTGATTTGATTGAAATAAGTTTTCTCCAGCTTATCAAGTCACTGATGTCCAGTAGCAAGTTCTAGTATGATAGGGTTGCCATTTTTCGTTGCTTAAAATCAACACCCTCTGGTAAAAGGTATTGAGTTGTGGGGACTGAAGGTGCTTGATTTTTATGTCCTTCATAGTTTCGCTCTCTTGAAAATTTTTCAAACGACAAAAAATTGTTTTTGAAATACTTCTTTAATAACTTTTTTTTACTCACTGTACTTGTATCAATATGTCAGTGTAAATTAAGTAAAAAAAAAATTAAAACAGAACATCTGCCTCTGATGCATCATATACAAATTGTTGGCTTAACTATATTTATTAAACAACACAACAACAACAAGAAATTTAATTTACCAATCACCTCAATGAAGCTTCTCTTAACCATTTCAGGATATTGGCCAGTGCTGTCGTTTTCCTACTATAAACCTGGGACAGGCGGTGGAAAAATGTCATCAGCATATAAAAGCTTTAAAATCATACAACGATAAATATCCTGTGTATGCTCATGTGGCAAGTATCATGTGAAAATAAAATAAAAATTCTTCATAAAAAAAAAAACTATGAATTGTTAATAAACAATTGAATTGAGATTTACTCACGGAAAATACAAAAAAAAACAAATGAAAATATATACATAGACAGACAGTGAGTGTCATTTTATTTAATAGGATTTTTATTGTCTTCTCTTCTTTTGTACGAATATTCCTTGATGCAGTGCTATCCAGAATGTATTTATCGTGAAACGAATGCCCTTAAGGGCAATGATGATGGGGGCGAAATACTACTTGAAAATGTCCAAAAGTTTTTGACATCAAATATTGAGCAACGTGATAAGAATATTGTGCCAACGATTCTACAATCCTTTAAATCCTGCCTGACCAACAGTGCGTATGAGATTTATTAATGCTTCAGTAAATAAAGACACACACACACACACAAAATTCATTTGATTTCACTTCTTCACTTCTTGTACTCTTTCCCCCTTGTCTAACTTAATTATTTCCATGTGATTTATTAATCATGCTTATATTTTATCATTTCATTTCGTTTCATTTCATTTCATCTTCCAGTTCGCCAACATATGCAGGCTAAAGGCATTAAAGCATTTCCAAAATTGACGGAACTAGGCTGTTCACCCTATGCCAGCCTGGTTTATGGTTGTGTTAATGCCGAAACATTCCTTCAGTGTCCCCCAGAGATGTGGCAACAACAGCAACAGTCTTGTAATCTGGCCAGAAGTTTTGCCCAACAGTGTAATCCTTTGCCGCACGTACCAATGCCGATGATTTAATGCCGAGATATAAAATTTAATTATTTTTTCATCTTTTTTTTTTCTTTCTCTTTTTCTATTTTATTATCAGTATTTAATTATTGTGATTTTAATATTTAATTATTATTGTTATTTAATTTGTTAAAGAAAACAACAACAATATTTTAATAAATAGAAATTAAAAAATTTAAATAAAAAGCCTGGAAGTCGTAGTGAAGAAGATCTTTCCCCCAACTCATGCAGTGCTTTAGCGAAGAATTCGTAGTGGAATAAATAATAGAAGGGGAAGGGAGAGAGACCTTCTTGATTACCAGTGTTTCCAGTCTTACCATCTCTTTAAATAATTTTAAAATTTATTTTTTATCTGAATACAACACTCAGGGGATTGACCCTCAATTCAGGCAGTGCATTGGGTAAGAGTTCGTAGTGGAATAAATAATAGAAGAGGAAGGAAGAGACCGTTTTGATTACCAGTGTTACCCTTCCTACCATCTTTTTTAATAATCCGCAATCTTAATTAACTTTAATCAGGTTCTTCGGGGGTAATCGAACTCAGATCACCCAACACTATACACTAATCAGACGTGGTTTTTGTGATAAACGAGAGTTTTTTAGAATATATGGTGACCTTTGTATCCATAAATATAAGCTATATATAGGGAGGCTAATAGCTTTAATGAAATCAAATCCCCTAGCGGTACATTGCATACAGTGATACCTCAGAGGCTAACTGCGAGTACCAATTGACTTCACGAAAATCAAGCTAAAAACCATTCTGAAAAGCTAATAAGACGACAGAGAGAGAAACAACAGCTCCATTAAGCTATCGAAAAAGGACGAGCCAAATGAAGGAATCTGCATAGGACCAGAGATGGACTGGATCCGTAAATTATCGTACATTACTCTTTTCCTGCTTCAATTATCTACAACCCCTACATATGGCATTAGCGGGTAAGTGAAGTCTCGCCTCATGCCTGCCCATTACTCAATACCACGTGAAAATATATCCAGTGTCAGAGATGTCTCTGCGTTCTAATTTGAGCAGGTGATTAGCACTATTCTTATACAGTTCTGGTCAGATAATAATGAATAGATTTCTCCACAGCCGAACAAAAGCCTTTAACGATGGTAAAAGTTGCTAGGCGGCGTAGTCTAGTAGGTAGTGTGTTGACTTATTAGACGTGAGGTCATTGTTCAAACTCCCAGGTCAGACATCTCGAACAAAACGAATTATAAAGAAAATATTCCTTCGGCGACTTCCTCTCAGTAGATTTCCGCAAAAATTCTAAAGAGTTTCCCTAAAAAATCTGTCATTCGTAGTTGACTTTAAACTCTAGGTTTCGCCACTCATACATATATAAAATTAACACACACAATATAAGTGGTGTGAGAAACTACGTCATAATCCTGAATGAGGGGTTGTTTGTAATGGCCAATAATGTATGCAATGTAACGGAGGTAAAGTTAAACCTATTTACATATATAGGTGATTAAGGGTGTTTCAGTTATCAGTATGAAATTGACTTCAAACTGCACCGAGTAGATCAAGAGAGTCACAGAAGATGCCAACAGTTTAGATTTGAGATCTCCTAGTCAAGATCAATTTGATTACTTTGGATTGTAATACACTATAGTAGTCCGGAAGATGAACAAATATATTAAAACCAGACTGTTTCAATGGAAATTCCTTAGGCAACCTTATTCTCATGTTTTTAACCGTCTGTACCGATTTTCTCCAAATCCGCGAAAATAACCAAGTCAGAGAAGTAGTTCTAAATGCTTAAAATATTAGAGTGAATGTTAGGGAAAAGTCAAAAAGAACATGTAGTCGCGGTGGTCCAGTAGGTAGTGGGTTGGCTTATTAGCCGGAAGGCTTGTGTTCAAACCCCAGCTCAGACATCCCGAATTAAACGAACGCGCGACTTCCTCTCAGCAGATTTCTGGCACAAACTTTGAGAGCAAATAAAAGTGCCATGAAGTTTCTCATAAATATGTCGTTCAGAATCGACTTTAAACTGCAGGTGATGCCAATCATGTATAAAATTAACATAAATACAACATAAGTGGCGTGAGAAACTACGTCACAATCCTGACGGACGTATGTTAAGTCATATGCACAATAAGAACTTCAAACAGAGCTTAGGTTACAGGTTACAGGAAATACATTTAAAATAAATTTCTTCCAAATTCTAATTACAATTTCAATTTGTTTTTAAGATGATTAATTTCTCTGATTTTCCTCTCCTTGCCCTTATGTGGAAGTAAAGAAACAAATGAAATTACTTTTGCAAGGAATTTAAAATAAAACACTCAAATGAATCCTTTCGAAAGTGCAAATACTGTCTATCAGGCAATTACGGGCAAGTCAATGTAGATATGTGTGCTGCAGAGATATTGTCATTTAAAATGAATTGCACATGCCTTCCCATGCCTTTCTCGTTTTCAATTTTTCAATTCGAATGCAATGCGAATGTTAATTTATCCAAGCACTTGTCAATTATCAGGTAATGGTACAGGACAATCGTAAAGGCTGCCCCCCCCCTGCCCCTCTTTTGTTGGATGAGCAAACTTCTGTTTAAAACAAGTTTGGTCAATTATAAGGATAGGGGTAAAGGAGACAGACTAACTTATTACAACCTTCTGTTTAACGAAAGTTTACCAATCAAATATGCAAAAAAGTTTTACTACAGTTTCTCTGAATATATTTTCTGTGTGTGTGTGCGTGCGTGTCAAGATTGATTTAAGAAAACCTAAATCATTTAACACTGCCCCAATTGAAATTAAATTTTTGTTTGTCAATTTAATTTCATTGGTTGTTGAAATGAATTTTTAATTCTCTTAAATATTCAAATTCAGTTTGTGTTCCTTGAGTGGGGAACACTTTTTTAAATGAAAGCAAATTTAATTTGGAAAAGGTTTCATAAAATTCAAACAGATAAAAATCATATTCATTTGTATTCTAATTAAAATTATCCTTTGCTACACCAAAAATATGGAGAGATAATCATATAAAAACATGGAATTCACCCTTTGCATTGGCTGAGCCATCCATCGGTTTAAATTTGAACCATCGGTTATATCGAATCTGACAATACTTATGTCATTCTATTCTGTCAAAAAGTTCAATATATTATCTCTACTGAATGTAATAAATCGATTTATGCTTGATGAAAGTTAGGTTAGGTTAAGTTAGGTTAGTTTGGTAGCTTCATACCAAAAGCTCACTTGAGCAGGCATAGCGGCCCGTTGTGACGCCACAGGTGAACGCAGTTCCTGCACTCACCAAGTTTGCCCGAACCTAGGAGGGAGAGGTCGGTCAGCGCAAGATCTGCAAAACCAAAGCACAACTACCCCGCGCTGTAAAACCAGTCAGAAAGTTTGATAAACGAGGCTATATCCTTGACATCAATGGATGATAGCTCCGTCAAGCTGGCAAGGGTCGGAGAGCCAAATAACCTATATCTGCACCTCGCAAGAGATTGGCGTTGACAAAGAAAGTGGGAAACAGTCTCGTCCTCTTCAGCGGATCTGCATCCACGGCAGAAGTCGTTAAATGGGAGCCACATTCTTTCCGTGTGTCTACCCATAACGCAGTGACCTGTAAGCATGGCCACTGTGATTGAGATGTAACTAATTGGTACGCCTTCTATCCATCCGGGGCCAGGTCAGTCTAGCGGTAGAGCAGGACTCCTCGTTAATCCAGGATAGGTTGGCATCTCGGAAAAATGCCCGTGCGACGGCCAGTTTGATCGAGGCAAGTGACATTCCTAAGTCGATTGAACAGGATTGCGGGAGTAGTACGCCAGCTCTGGCCAGCTCGTCGGCCCTGCAGTTTCCCGGTATGTCACAGTGTCCGGGGACCCAGACAAGTGTGACACTAAAGCGCCCAATGAACGTTAGGATTTATTGGAAAATTTTTTTTCAAAACAAAGACAATTGATCGGAATTGGCACGAAAATGTCATACAAAATTTTGCCGCAGAGAATGACCAGCAGTGCTCGGTTAAAGTTCGTAATACTGGTTTCAGTGCAAAGACGTGAACGTGCTCGCACATTGCGTACACCCGAAAATAACGAAGCTGTGACTGAGAGTGTGCGTGAGAATCCATCATTCTCAAGAATTGAACATTTTGACCACCAGTTTATGTAGAATTTTGCGAAAAGATCTCTATACAAAGTTCAATTGGTTCAAGAATTGAAATCACATGACCATGTGCTTCGTTTTTGCTTCGCTAGATGGACCAACGAGAAACTGCACGATGATGTCGATTTTGCCACAAAAAATCATATTTTCGAATGAAGCTCATCGTCATCTTAGTGGGTACATTAATAAGAAAACTTGCCTCATTTGGGGCTCAGAAAACCCGCAAGTGGTCTTAGAGAAACCAATGCACCCATACGAGTGACTGATTGGTTAATCTTGTGAAGCAGAGGCCCATGTTTCTTTGGGAATGAGAACGGTGCAACCAATATGATAACCGATTTTTTTTTTTACTCGCTCTACATGATATTGATGTGAACAAATATTGGTTTCAACAGGATGGTGCAACTTGCCACTCGTTTCATGCCACAATCGATTTATTGCGTCAAACATTTGATGGCCATTTAATTAGCGAAAATGTTGATGTTAATTGGCCGCCAAGAAGCTGCGATTTGACACTGTCGGTCTATATATTTACAACAGTCTTGTAGAGGTGCCACAGTACTGAAATGACTAAAACTAGGCAACGGCAGATGGCAATCTTATCATCCCAGAACTAGCTATAGTTGACCAACAACTTAGAAAATCATTGATTAGTGAAACTAAGCAAAGAAAAATTTTTGAAACCGAAACCATTTTATATGATTCAAATACATGTGGCATTATTGAACGGAGTAATATGTATTAGGATTGCGAATTAAGGCCTGTTGTAACTCCTCGTAAATTTTATGACCATTACGACGGTTATGTTGAAGTTATAGCTGAGGTAAGATTCAAAAATATGTATTAGGCTTGCGAATTAAGGCATATTGTAACTCTTTGTAAATTTTATGACCACCCTCATATTTAAATCGAATTTAAACAATTACGAGGTTATGTTGAAGTTATTGCTGAGGTATACTCTCTTCTCATTTATTATTTTTTTTTAACTTTTTTTTTACAAAAATTTTCAAAGTACCCTCAGGAAAATAAATTTTAAATTTTAAAAACTTTATCGGGTATATACCATATGTATGTGTGTAGAAGTCTGTATATATATGTATATGTATGTACGTACACACCTATAACTGTTGTTCATCCATTAGAAAAAATATTTTAAAACTTTTATTATTACTTTTAAATTAATACCTAACTTTAATTCAACAATTTTTAACATTAAATTGACCAGAAAACTAACGAACGATGTTTATCTTAAATCCACCACACCATCACCAAACAACAGCAACAGCAACAACAATAATGATGAGGACAACAACAGCAATAAAAGCCAAGTTAATTTTTGAAACAACATTATGGTCATTTAATATTTGGTTGTCATGGCGCATAAACTTTTGTTGCTGCTGCTACAAATCTGCTGGACTATGACACCAATACGGGGAGCATTTAAAGATTTTGTAATTGAAAGTGATGTAAGTACGCCATCAGCAGCAGTTAATCCCCCCCAAAAAAAAACCCGGAAGAAAAACTTTTACTTTCAGAAAGATTTAAAACTTTACGACCTCACCACTGATGAAATGTATACTGAAGATGACATTGATGGATGTTTTGACTGTCAATACGAGAGTGTTTTTGATGCTTACAACAGCGAGGTAGATAGTGTATGTGGACCATCTGACAGTTACTATGACATGATGACTGGCTCTAGAAGAGTATATGATTATGACATCGATATGGAACAATACGGGGGAACCTTTGATGCTCACATATTAAAGGAAATTCTACGTAAATTAGCCAACGATCCAAGTTTCAGTCACTTGAGTGTACAAGCTATGAAAGGTAAGTTAAAATCTAAAAAAAATACTGTTTGGGAAATAATTCGAATGTTGCCATGTCTTTCAGACTATTCCAGAATGGATTATGAAGGTGACTTTGAGTGCACCCAAACAACAAATTTTATGGATTATTATGAAGATGATAATGAACATTTAATAGATCATGAAGAAGATTTATAAAAACGCAAATTTCGATTTAATTTTGTATATGATACACTAACCCCTCACCTAAGTGCATCATAAAACAGAAACTGTTCCAATCTAACTTTAATTAAATTTAAAAAATCCATTAGAATAATCTTTTGTTTATGATTTCAATTAATTTTTCAATGATTTATTGTTTTCCAAAAAAAAAACTGCCTCTTAAAAAAGTAACATTTATAAAGTGTTGCTCTTGCCCTGTTAAATTTTACCTTCTTCATGTTCAATTTTTTTCTCGCAATAAATTTAATAAATCCATCAGAATAATCTTTTGCTTCTGATTTCAATTAATTTTTGAATGACATATCATTTTGCAAAAAAAAAATATTGCCTCTTAAAAAAGTAACATTTAAAAAGTGTTGCTCTTGCCCTTTTCAATTTTGCCTTTTACATGTTAGAGAAGATAAAGGTAGTCAATATCGTGCTTTTTGCACTAACTGCATGCTGTATTTTTAAAAACATAACGAAATCCTCTTACTTTGTTACATTCTTTTTAGAAAAGAACATAAATAAATTTTTCTTAGGGCAGAAAACAAAAAAAAATTTATATCAGAAAAGAAACCCCCATTAATTGAACTGAAGGTTGATCCTTTGAACGCACAGAATAGCCAGAGGTCTGTTGCTTTTAAACCCAATAAATGCGTTACATTGTGACATATTTGTTGAACAAAATGAACACAAATCTTATATTATCAAGCGAAAGTTGCTAAGATATAGTGAATAAAATGCTTAACTAAAAGCCCGAACGAACAACGAACATCATGAGAAAGTAAGGCAATGCCATCTTTTTGGAGAGTATGCCCAGCATTTGCAACCGGACTCTTTGGAAAAAGCTGTATGCTGTTAATAAAAAGCTAAGGAAATAAGAAAACTATGTATACTTGGAACCAAAAGTTCCAAGGGAAAATAATTCATCATTTAGGCGAAAGTTACTTCTCACTGCTGAATAATATTGACGATAGATAAGCAAGGACTGTAGAAACTTTTCTAATTTCAATATACTTTGAAGAATTTGCCTCGTTCGAGTTTAAACCAGTAAAGACTTGGGCGCCGCCTGACTTGCTGCTTAGTAGCAGAAGAGGCTCATTGCAAATTCGTAAAACTGGAAATCTTTCTGCTCATTTCAACCCTTCAGTCAGGATTACGACGTAGCTTCTAACACCACCTATGTATGTTTTGTGTGCTAATTTTATACATGCATGGCGGGACCTACTATTTAAAGTCGACTCCGAAAGACAGATTTTTGAGGAGCTTTTCATGAGAATTTTATTAACTTTCAGAGTTTTTGCTAGAAATCAGGAGAGATGTCTGATCTGGGGTTTGAACCGTGGCCTCACGTCTACGTACTAGACTAGGGTGACTTTTTCCAATATACATGCCAGATATATTCAGGAAAGGCCTGAATTGGATTGAATCTAAATTTTCTACTTTAGGTACATAAGCACTATTATTTCTCGTCTCATCTTTATAAAATAGGAAGGAAACTAATTATAGGAAATTTAGTGCTTCCACTACTCCGAGTTGTTAAACAAGGTAGAAAGATAATTGTTGTCTGAATGGAGACGATATCTGGCTTTATAGCAGCTTTAGTCTTCCTCAACTGTATATCAGCAATCTTTACAAAAAAATCCTTTGAGTCTTTGAATATATGGCGGTGTGAGATATTATCCTCTGCTAAAACCAGCTTTTTCTGAGACAAGAGAAAATTTTTCTAAAAACATTTACTTTCACCAGACTGGCCAAATAATCAAGGACTGTTAATATTAAAGGTCTTCATGATGTTCAAAAAGCCCAAAGCTTTGAAGTTCACAAGTTACATTCACAAATTTACAGTTACATTTGCCCTTACAAAGCAAACCTTTTACATTCCATTGGTACACACACACCATCATATTAAAACTCAATTAAAATTTAATGCATTTTCTTGCTACACCAACACATCATAAACCTGTCTAGTAACACTCACAGATAACCTACGAAATCAAACGAACCCCTATAGAACAATTGAAAACTGAAAACAAACCCTCATCTTACTTTTATTACAAGCAATGATAATGCTGTTTGATTAGTGGATGTAGAGTTTAGTTCGTAGTTCAGAAGCAAGTTTTCCTCTCCAACTGCATACATGTTTCCACAACCCACAGTTTTCATTTCGAATTGTTGTGTTGTGTTATGTTGTGTTGTGTTGCATTGTAGCATTGTAGTGTGTGGTTTAAAAATCTCATAAACATGTATCCTGTTAACTGATTGACCCCAACAACATTGTTTGAATATATTTTCTAACTGTAACGAGGATGGTGTTGGAAATTCTAAAGAGTATTAGGGTAATATTATAAATTTATTAAACGACCCTCGTTGTGGATTTAAATTACCCCAAAAGAAGCTGAAAGAAGTCAATTGTCTGTTATGAAATGTGTGTGTATGTGTGTGTGCATTTAATACACAAGTTCTATGACTTTTAAATCGATTTAATCGTGTTGCACTAAAGAAATTTCTGATGCAGATTCAGAAAATTGAAGAAACTTTTCATTACACAACATGTAACGAGGAAAATGTAATCTCTTAATTAAGGTAAATGGTAACTTTTTTAAAGGTTCAAAGGCTAAGAATTTTAGATAAGCACGACATTATATAAGTATGTATATACAAATGGTGGGAAAAGGGAATCAATAGAGAACAATCCCACCCACTTAAGTAATGGTCGCCCCAAAATTATGGGGCAAACGCTATTAGCAATGCGTGGATTTGCAATGTAAAACTGCGACATAAGAGATGCCCAATTTTGTTGGCCTCATAGCCAATCAAGGGAATCAAGAGAGAAAAATCCTTCTCTCTCTGAAATGATAGAGCAAATGCAATAAGCAGTGCATGGATTTGCAAGGTAGAACTGTTGATAAGATATTATACTTCAGATTGGCAATCATGGAAGCGATTTTACAGGAAATATAAAATTTGTTTTAGCAACTGTATTGTGGAGAAAAAGGCCACTTCCTCCTTCTTCTGGACTATGACACCAATACATGGAGCATTTAAAGATTTTGTAATTGAAAGTGCTGTAAGTACGCCATCAGCAGCATTTAATCCCAAAAAAAAAACCAAAAAAAAACTTTTACTTCCAGAAAGATTTAAAACGTTACGACCTCGAACGAAATCACAATCTAAGCGACATGTTGCAGTTCCAGTTAAACTAGATATCCTCAGTTTTCCAGGGATGCCCAATTTTGTTGCCTTCAAACCTATTCTGTTTGAGAACAGTTTCCACCTCTCTTCGCCGAATAAACCCTTCACTCGATAGAAAGTGCTCCTCTCAAGCTCATCTGCTTAGTCATTGTCGTGAATTTCCATATGATCTAAGCTCCTACAGAGGGTAACGATATTTCCCCTTTCTAGATGATTCAGTTGAAGTCACTTTAATCTAGTGGGTAGTGTGGTGACTTATTAGACGTGAGGCCACACGTTTCAAATCAGAGGTTAGATATCTCAAAACAAAACGAAATTTGACTATGACGGTGACTTCCTCTTAGCAAATTTCTGGTAAAAACTCTGCGGGTAAAATAAAATTGCCATGAAAAGTTTCTCAAAAAATCTGTCGTTCGGAGTCGACTTTAAACTGTAGTTGCCGCCAGTCATGTATAAAATTAGCACACCCACAGATAAGTGGTGTGAGAAACATGGTCGTAATCCCGACTGAAGGGTTGTAATGATCAATTATGTAAATACAGTGAGCGTCAAAAGAAACTGTAAACTAAGGATAAAATGCTAACAATCACAAAATTTAACTTTTACTATTTAAGGAGAGTGCGCGAAAAAATTTGACAATATTACGAAATTTTTTATAACTTTTTTTTTCAATTTTAAAAACTTGCAATGAAACAATTTGAAAATAAAAATAACGGTTATTTATTCATGTTTTGTTTTTAATGTACAGTTACTTTTGACGCTCACTGTATGTATGTATATGAGGACATACTCCGTCATAACTTCACCAGCTTTAGAAAAATATCGCTGGTATAACGGAACTTTTAGAGATTATATTGCCTGTAAGCAATAACAAACTTTAGGGAAAACTACCAATATACTGATAATAAGGTTAACTTATGGGAAACTCTAAGCAAATAGTAAGCAAAACAAACATTTTTTCCAGTTCACTTAACGTCAAAAAATATTTTAACGTTTTGTTTTGTTCGATACTGATCTACAACAAAACTAACAAACGAAAAACATACGCTTATAAGTCATAGACAGATAGATAAAGTAACCGTTTTTATTTGTTGACACCATCAATTAACAGGCACTTTCATTCAAAGTTTATATTTAAGAAAAGAAGTAAAGAAAATAAAAATCAAAAAAAAAAACAACATACGTTCTAATTAAATTGATACACATAAGCTATTGAAAGATTTTTAAAGCTTTAACACAGTCGAACAATGCAAAATAAAACATACCGTTTTAGTATCAGTTTTAAATCAGTAGTTAAAGTCTAAACGTCAGACAACAAGAAAAAGAAAAATTTTTAATTTATAAAAAAAATATAAAAAAAGAATTTAAAATTTAAAACAAAAACAAAAAACATGCTTTACTTTAAAATCTATTTCACAATATTAACCCTGTGTTGTAGTATTAAATTTACCTATCCGGCCTTATTTTTTCCCTCCAATAGTGCTTATGGTGTAAGTTCTTATTGAAATAAAAATGAAAAAAAAACAAGTTCAAGTGAAAAACAATTAAAAAAAATTCCTTTTTTTTGTTGTAAAGATTTTTGCTGCCATTGCAGTGCCTTTAGATTTGCCTCATCGTAATGTATTTGTGTCTTATAATTTTGAAGCGAATTACAATTTGCCAGAAAACTGGGATCTGCCACCGTATGCGGTAAGTATTACTTTGACTTTGTATTTGTATTCGTTTCAATTAATTCTAACTAAGTATTGTATATTGTATCAGAATGTGTGAGAAATAACTTTCTCTTTTATTCCCCCTTTACGAAAGTGTTTCAAACGTGAACGAGGGTTGGCAATTAACAAGACCTTAATTATGTTTTTTAATACGAAATTTTTTTTAATTTTTTGGAAATACCAATAGCAACGTGGTGTTGGTGCTCGTTTTAAATATTTCAAAAATTTAGAGGCTTTGTTCCTCTTTCAACATTGAATCCATTTGGAAGCTCCAAGACTTCTAGAAAGGTTTATATTCCTCTTGAACAGAAGTTAAAGGCTCAATAAGCAAGATTCTTTGCTCAAGATTGCCTATACATGCAAATTAAATCTGATAGCCATACTTAGGCTACGGGTCTTTCAATTCCCCTAACACTGTAACTATCCTCAGCTTCTCATGAAGCCATTTAGTCTCCCAATGTTCAGCCTAGACAGATTAGTGAGAGTAGTTGCATAGTAGAAGCCCAGATGCTTCCTTCTTCCATGACATAACGCTGGGCATGCAGCCAAGAACAATACGTTTCGCATAAGTACCCAGATTTCAAAATCCACTAATGACTCTGACATTACATAGGCATGCTAGTTTGAAGTTTGAGAAGACTTTCATGTATCCTTCATATAGCTTTGGACACCAGCGCAACATGAACGGAATTCATTATTTTTAATCGAATTCACAATGAACAGAAGCCGACCGAAAGTTCGATGATTACCCAAATAATATGAAAAATGTATCGGACTACCATTTCGTAAAGCCTGGAAGAGCTGCAGGCCTTCTTAGACATCGTTATGTTAGAATGCAGTACCCTGACAGCCCCCTGGGTGGAGATATTTTAGTCCTCAATTATCATCACCGCAACCCATATGGTCAACACTTCTGCCTGGCAGACGCTGCAATGATGCGGTGGCCTTATTGAACGAACTATACCTAGGAAACTCCAAAAAAGTAACTCCACGCTAGACTCTTTCAACTGCGAACCGTTCGTATGTTTTCTACGAAGTCATTCACGAAGTATGACACACCATTTTACCTTCCCCTATATTCCGAATGGGCTCTGTAACGCAGTATATTCGCCTTAATGTTAGTTGTCCTGTGAAAGGATTTGCACTAAACCTGGTATTCGAGAGTCAAGCTAGGTCTGATGACTGCTTTCATTTTCTTCTCAACGTTTCATTACAAGAAGGGCAAGCAAAGGAGGACTTTTTCACACTTGTTAATATATTCGGCTACCAGGACAGTTTTTTATCCAAAGCAAGCCCCACGAAAAAAGCCTCATCTTTAAAGCTGCATCATTAATGAGGATAGGGCAAGGGCTTACCTCTTCTGGTAAAAACTAACACCCCCGGTTTTCCGGGCTCACTAAGCAAGCTTCCTACAGATAGTTGCATACTGTCCCTAATAGGATACATAAAGCTACCCGAAATTGCAAAATCATTGTCATCGGCATAGACAATTGATATACAGTTAACCTAGCGTCACTAGCAGCACGTTCATCACAAGATTTCATAGAAGGGAGTTCAGTAAGCTCTCATACGTCGGATAGATTGTTCTCTACATCCAACTGTATTAGTGCTCGCGCTATGACACTTAATTAGACACTATTTAAGGCCTCCTCTATAGCTGGGAAGGCAGCTTTTATGCTAGCGGCCTATTTATCGTATATGTTAGGATAGAGAAAATGGTCTAATACAGACCTCCCCTTACTACATGCGTGTTATCCCTTGTATAAGAGATTACCATTCAAGGACTGGTGTAAACTAATACCTACAAGGTTACCCATGGTCTTCAGCAGTAAGGAGAAAATACTAGAATCTATAGAGTCCTTAGGTATGATGTAGGAGATGCTCCCCGCCTTCGATATGAAGACCAATTCAATCCTTTAACATTCTGATACGATTTTCAGTTCAGAGAAGTGATTAAATCTTTTCCAAATAAGAGTAAATGAGCAAAAATAAGGAAATATTCTGAGAAATTCTTGTAAAAGCTGTCCTTAACGCCTGGCTCATAATATCTTAGAGAAGCAACACTAAAAATATCAGTGTTACTCCTTATCATTTTCACTTTATAGTTAAAAAAAAATAAAAAACATCTGTTTGTGCAACACAGAAATACTTTCTTAATGATTTTTTTTTTTTTGTTTGCAAAATATAAATAGCAGCCCACGTATGTGCAGCCTAACATTTAACTCACACTGAGTGTTCAAGTAATTAAATAAAATTTTAAGAACAATCTCTATCAACATTACCTTCTCTCAAGGCATTTGAAAATGAAAGACTTAAGACACAAACTCGTTGTAAAATTGATTTTTTTTTATAAAAAATTTTAATTAAAAAGAATATAAAAAACTAAAAGTGTTAATTGCTTTCATTTTCTTTTGATAATTTATAAATTAAAACTACTTTCTTTCGTTATTTATTCATTATAGGTAGGCGTTGAAGAAGAGGATCTTTTTGAAGATGTTGGTCGACTTAATAATGGCGTTGAGTGTAATAATTGCACATCATCATCATCATCATCGTCATCATCCTCCAGAAAAGTTGAAGCAGACACTGACTCTAACACAGAAGATGAAATCGAAGATGAAAATGAAAATGAAAACGAAACTGTAGACGAATCGGAAGAAACGACAACAACAGCAACGAGTAGCAATGAAACCGATTCGAGTAGAAAAAGAAAACGCCGAAGACGTAGAAGAGAAATTCCCTCTTTATTGACCAGAACACATTTCTATCACATACTTATTGATAAATTTGAAAGGTAAAGTTAATGTTAAAAAAAGAGTGAGAGAGAGAGAGAGAGAGAGAGAGTTTGCAAGTCTTAAAAATTGTTTTCTTTTTTTTTTAGAAGCGGTTTCGAAGGCGAACCCTGTCTTTTACGTTTAATTTGCGAAACGAATGCCTCGGAATTGGGTGAAATCAATGGAGTTTTGGGCAATTTAATACACATTATGTTTTCGTAAGTATGATTTTTTAAGAAATAAACACCGAATGCAGACACTTAGTGTAGTTGTCGAATTCATTTCTGGACACATTAGTCTTCGCTACATAGCCAATGACTTTCTTTCAACTCTTCCATCACCGCTTAGGTAGATGGTCAGAGTTGTATTGCAGGAGAAGAAGGTACAGAAGTAATCTCACTGATCTGTCAAGTATGACATTGGAAATCTAAATGGTTTCATCAGAAACTATAATGGCTTCAGTGTTAGGAAAATGGACCTATGGTCGCATGTGGATTGTGAATGTAAGAAAAGAAGGATATGAGCAGAGAATTTTGCCAAAATTAGTTTAGATAGACACTAAAATAAAATCGATCAAGAAACAAGTACTTAAGGTTAATAGCAGAAGCTTTTAGGGCCACAGCAAAAGGTTTGTGCAAATGTAACAGCAGCCCATAGGCGATTATTATTTGCTAATGCCATCAAACACTTGGCAAATTTTTCCTAGCCTTGAAATTTGATTTCGACACTTGGTCGCATATGTGTGCTCAATACACTTGTAAATCGTACATGAGTATGTAGAACGCACTGTAGGCATGTGCGTCAAAGCACAATCCTATGCGAATGAAATTTATCCCAAGCATGCGTATGCGAGAGATGAGGGCTATTATAGGAATACTAACAGAGTATGACCCCTGTAGACACAGGATTAGCAGATGGATTAGTAATATGTATTTCTAATTTCTGAAGGCTATGTGAAGGAACGCAAATATGGCTAGGTAGTCAATTTGTTCAGAAACTGGTAGATCTGAAGGATTGAAAACTTGTGGACCTAATAGGGTTCATAAACGATATTGACTGGCTAGGAGAATATCTTTAGAAGAAGAATGTAATTATGGGTACCAAGCCATGTTTACTGCAGACACATTACTGCAGATGAGTAGGCAGAGATGGCTAGGTAGTCGATTTGTTCAGAAACGGGTAGATTTGTAGGACTGAAAACTTATGTACCTAATAGACTTCATAAACGGCAAGGAAAATATCTTTAGAAGAAGAATGTAACTATGAGTACCAATTTAAATTTTTAATTGTCCTTCCTATCTTTTTTTCCACTCTTTTCAGGCCAACAACTTCGAAAAATGAAAATTTACCTCTAATATACTATCAAGCTGAATTGGATGGCATACATGACCAGTGTCATCATTACGAGCAAGAATGTTCGGAAAGTATTTTGGATTTAATATCTTCGCCGATACATCAAATCATCGATGAATTACAACGTAATACAAATAGATATTGAGCACAGCAATTGGATATTGAATTTGAATTTGAATAATGAATTTGACTAAAAATGAATTATAAATTTTATGAGAATACAATTTTTTATCAGAATATTTCATTTCATTTTAGCCATTATGCGAGAGACTTTTGTTTTACAGAACCCTTTATGTTCCTACCGTAATAAACATATTGGTTGGGTAGGAAACATTTTGTATGTGAAAAGAAACTGAAAGTAGACTTACCATTAAAGGAAATTGATTGTGGATTGATTGTGATTTGATTGAGGTTTGATTGTGGTTTGATTGTGGATTGATTGTATGGATGGATATTGATTGTATGGATGGATATTGATTGTATTGTATGCTGCCCCCCAAAAACAATGAATTTGTTGTGAATGAATTATTTGATTATGAAATCTTTTAAACAAACGTCTGTAATAAAAAAACAGAAATTTCAAATACGAAATAGAATTTTAATGGGAATTTAACTTTCCATTGAATGTCACAATAGGAAATATACACTTGTTGCTGTTGTTGTTGTTGTAAATCAATATAAAAAGAGATAACAAACTGAGTTGAAGCTATTTATGTTGTCGCATTTTACGTTCTTGCCAGGTGGCGAATTTTGTATTGGCCGCTTGCAGCAAACGATTTAAATGTTGTGTTAAAGTACCGCCCAAAGGTGAAAGTTTTTGTAGACAACGATCCTGAAATATTATTTAATTTTGTATTAAAAAAAAATTCTTCAATTCGTTTATTAAACCATAATATTACCTCAAAGGGTTGTAATTTGGCCATTTTAAAACGCTGTAAGGCTTCGTGCATTTTTAAAGCTTTTGATTCCAGGTCGGGTGTGGTAGGCGGAAAGCAATGCCAAAAATGTTTTAACAGCTCCGACAAAGCTAAATACAGGTTACGCAAATCTTTTTCAAAATCGGGAGGCACAAGTTCTAAATCGTAATGAAAAAAATATGAAATTAAACTTAAATAATTAACAGCAAACCACAGTCTTAAAGAACTTACGTCCCCCCGATTGTTCTTGAAAGCCTCTCATTAAGGCGCCGCCAGGACTTAATTCACCCAAAGCATTTACGGCCGCCGTTGAGCTGACTAATACTTTGTGAGGTACACGTTGATTCCAATTTTCGGTTAATCTCAATAATTGATATTGGATTTCCTCCATGCGCCTAGGATCCTCATGCATTTCATAACCCGTACTAGGCATAGGTCCATGCAAATAACGCTCCACTTTCGATAAATTTATTTTTGCTGACATTTTCTTTTCCTCCTTTAATGTGGCCTCAGGATCTACCTGCGGTTCACCCAAATCCTCATAGTGTATCTTGTCTACAATTTTTTGTCTTTTAGTGGGCTTTTCTGGACTATTTAGAGAGCTGCTGGCACCATTTTGCAGCACTTCCCTCTGTTTTGATTTCTCCGTGGGACCATTTTCTGTTTTATTATCTTTCGCTTGATTATTGAGAGGTCCTGTGGCCGCACTATTTGTGGCATTCACATCTGTACACGTTTTCAAAACCATTATCGAGTGTTGATTGAAACGTTTTATCATATTTTGATGAACAATGTTCCCGCTATTCACAGTATTACGATCACCGGCCACACTGCAAAAGCCTTCTTCCAGAGGAACATCTTCAAATTGTTTAAGATCTAGCAGGGGATCACCAGCACCTTGCAGCACAGCAGCTTTTAATGTCTGATCATCGATTTTACCACATTCGGCAAATATATCCTTGGTACCTGCTGTTATGCGATCTCGATGAAAATAGTGCGACTGAAAGAATTTCGTCCAAAACTCAGCTTCAGTCAATTTGGCTGGCACGTTTTCCTGATGTTTACGCTTGACGGCAGGATATGTTTTGAATATACAATGGATTATATCATCGGTGAGATTATATTTGAGACCATTACAGCCATCAGTCTGTGGTTTGATGTCGGCTAAAAAGGCACCAGACACGCCTAGGAAAGACAAAAGTACAAATAATTAGTAGCCGATACCAATGCCAATTAGATTGGTAACAACCAATTAGAAATACAATCCTTACCTATATTTTGCTTCTTATTGACCTTCTTCAAGGCATGCTCTTTAGCGTGTGTATTCCAGAATTCATCGCTTGTCAAAACCTGAGACGTTACCAAATCCTTGTACAACTGAAACAAATGAGGATTCTCCGATAATATACGATTTTTTTCTTCCAGTTCTTTATCCACTTTTCGTTTAAAATTTGGCAACAATTGCTGTAGCAACTCTTTGACTTTATCACGATCGGCCAACATGGCCTGTTGACCATTACGATTGACAAAATGGAATGTGGACGTATTGCCATCGTGTAAGACAACTTGCAATTGGACCTTAGGTTTACCTTCTGGGGAGATTTTCTGGGCTAAACAGCAAAATAGTAACGGGAACGTTAGCGGCAGTGTAATTGCTTTGCTACAACAAACAGCAAAAACTTACTCTTTATGTCAGCAAATCGATGAGACACCGCTACGGTATCACGATTTTCGGCCATCCAAGCTAGACGTTCATTCATTACATACAGAGTGCCATCACCTTTCTTGTAACGCACTTCACCCATTTGGAGTAGAACATCTTCACTGCTGGTGGTCATTATTATAAAGGGTGGTGGAGGCGGAGACGGCGGTGATAAGAAATTTCACAATTTTATTAGCCTTTTATTAAAACTATTTATTATTGTTTAACAAAATATTTTTGTCTTATTTTTACTTTGTTTATTAACTTTTATTATTTAATTCTTCACGCTTTTTTATTGAAAAACAAAAATTATGAAAAGCTTCCGCCGTTTTCTTAAGTTTTCGACGGCAAAAGTATAAAAAAACAACTAAAAACTGTCAAGCTGTTGTTGTTTATCATTACATGAAGAGAGCGGCATTCATTGAAAATTGATACCCATCTGCAAAATTTATCATATTCATTTGCAATGACATGTAGATGGCACTACAAAAATGTGGGAAAATTTTCTAAACAGAATAATCGTTGAAACAAGAGGTCCAATTGAAGAACATAAACTGAAAACTGCTGTGGTAAATATTGTTTAAAATAAAAAAACGCATAAAAACTATTCAGTTTTATAGAAAAACATTGTTTTTAATTTATTGTAATGGAATTGTCTTTATTTTTTAATTTTCTTACTGGGATTCCTTTGTTCTTTTATTTTTAATTTTTTCTCATAGAAAATAACACAACAAAATGGAGTTTCCGGAATTTAAAAACTACAACAACAGATTCCTATTTTTTACTCAACTCATCAAAATAGGCGCCCGTCATGAGATCTTCATTTTTAATACCAAATTCCTGCATCAGCTTGTCCGCAACAGCTTGGCCTTCCTCAATCGTTTCTTCCGGCCGCAGGCATACTTCGAATTCCATAAAATTTCCCAAATTCTCTACCTTATCCAGATGTATACGAGTCCTGTCGTACATAAACAAATACCGCCGCTTGGCCAGCACACCCAGAATACCATTTGCTTGACTCAGTATTTTTTCCATAACCTCTGGTTCATCGAGTTCAGTTTTATTGAATTTGGACAGCTTTGGACCAGCCACATCAGGACGTTCGTAGTAAACCAGTTGCGATCGAGCTGGCGGCTGTAAGTAACGCAATTTAAAGCGGCCACCTTTGGTATTGAAGAAGACATCACGCTGTACGATTAATTCTCCGGCAGGATTGTTGGTAAGTTTTTTTGCAATTTCCACTCGTTTTTCGAATTCTTCATCGGAACCAATGCGTGCCTTAATTTCAATATTGCGTTCATCTGCTGGTACTGCTCCATTGGTATAAGTTTTTGTATCCATCTCAATTATTATGATTTCAATAAGTGTAGCGTTCAGTACGTATATGATGAAATGCTTGCTTTTGTTTATTTTGCCGGCAATTAACTCTTTGAGAGACAATACCATAAACACTGGGTCTTTCTTAAAAATTGCAATTAATGCCGATAAAATTATTTCAAAGTTTTAATTTAAACAGAAAAACTTGCTCAAATCGTGAAATAACAATTCAAGTAGATTTATTCATTCATTGCTCATTTAATTTTTGAGATAGACTACAAATAAATAGATTTGATACATAAAGGATGCCGACATTCTTTTATTTTGAACAATGCGTTTGTGTTTATTGTTGTAATGGCCTGTGCCGAATTCATATCTCTATCTGTTATATTTTCTAAAAAGAGAATAAAACTTTATATTAAAATTATAAGCCATCACAATGGGTTAAATGATAAATCACATGTACAGCTCACAAAACAGATGACCGTTTGAAAACAGGGATGTATGTTTGACTAGTAATTGCGGAGATGTTAACTTTGAATTTTTTTAACGTAAAATTAGGAAAGAAAATGAGCCAAGTCGAAAGAAAATAATGAGCTCTTTTTTCTGCCTGGGTTAAGATTAGTCCAACCCAACCTAGCGGTCTATAAAGAAAACATTAGCCGGGAATGTCCTTATGGCCAGGATTCCAATATGACGTATGGAAAGGTATTTTATGGCATCTTGGCTATTCGATTATATCGATGTGTTTACAGGGAATATTCTGCTACTAAACAGCTCTAATCGCCATAATTAAAGCAATGATTTCCGCCTGAAAGATACAACAGTGACCCGGGAGCTTATATGAATTTTTGATATCCAAGCGTAAGTCCTCTTGGCTGAACTAGTTTAAGAGTCAGAATGTGGCGAAGGGGTTTTTTTACCACTGGCCAGTGTAAAGGTAAAAAGAGAGATTCACATAATCATTCCGTATCCTTTCGAACCTGTTGCTTACGATTTGAAATCGGATACTACCTGCAGATATTTAACCGCAGAGGACAGGCGGAGTTTCGTATGTAGATCGACAATAACTAAGTTCGACACTATCTCCAGAAGGAGTTTCGAGGTGTACATTCACCTAATCCTGATGTTGCTTATGGTGATATGAATCTCATATTGAGAATAGCACCAACAAACTGGATGACAGTCATCAAATTTTGCCACAGAGAGGGCTTTAACAACAACAAATACCTTCCATATTCATGTAGCTTACTAGAGAGATAGAAGCCGCTTCGATTGGACTTCGTCATATGTATGCATGTTAGGTCATCAATTAACCGGTTTATTGTTTTCAGTAAAAAAAAAAGCAAAAGTCACTAACTGTTGTATGTGTGGCCTTGTAAATATACAAAAGCCAGGGTATAAATCAACCCAAATATTCTACAACTCAGAAGGACTATACCTTCAGGGCCATATCAGGAACGTATAATTAATATGTCAACTAAAACAGTCATCATTTAGTACGATAGAATTATCGATTATGTTTTGATTTTTTGATTACTGACGTTCTTTTGGACTTGCAGATGATTTGTTAACGCCGAGGGATCAGATTTATAGATCAGTTAGAAATTTTGACTTTTTACAACAATTTGAAGTGATTTTCGCTTTCAAAACGTAGTTAAGTATTGAAAGGAACAGAAAGACATTTAAAACCGCTTCATATCAAAGCTTTCTAGTTCTTTCTAATAGCCTATCAATCAAGGCCCTGTTTCAAATCGTTTATTTAGCCTGCCAGTCCACCAGCCTGCTGTTAAATGAATTCCAATTAGAACTTTTCAAGGCAACGCGAAGAAAAGCAAAAAGAACAACAATTTTTTTTCCATTATAAAATTAAAATTATTTATTTAATAATCTTAACCAGCGTAATAATAATGATGATAATCTGAGTACAAAGAAATAAACTTTCTTAAGAATACAAAAGTAAATAAAGAATTTCGAATATTTATTTTTACAATTAGCATCTAATCACGACGTTTGAAAATTTTAAATTAACATAGACAAGTACAAAAAGTAGTAGAATAATTTCTTAAACTCAAAACCATATCCAACGCAAACTTTTTTTGACGGAAATATGATACGAAAGAAATATAAATTATTTACAAGAACTTTAAACTTAAAATTAAAAATTGAAATGCAATAGCGTATATTTATTATTAAAACTCTTAACAGTTACGACCTAAACCTTAAAACTTACTTAAATAAATAAATGAAAAAAAGTTTAAAATATAGTTTCATTAAATGAGTTACAATTTCATTAATAAACAATCGGTTGGTAGTAAGAACTCATGTTTAAAAGTGTTAATTAAAGGCCACGTTTAGTAGATAAACAAACATTCGCATTCAAGAATGCGCAGAATTTGTCAATTTTCTACAAGCGTGTGTTAACATTAAAGCGTAAAAGCCTATATGATTCAAGCGGCAAGGCGGCTGGCTTTGTTTTGCACGAGTTCAAAATCAGAATTTTTTTTTAATTTTCTTATTTTAATGAACTTAAACTGTGAAACTAAACTAGTCTTATTATAACTCCAAAGAAACTTTCTTTTTTTAGCAACTAAATTCTGTCATTTTATGTTCCCTAGCCTTTAGACGCACCCATAAACCACCCGAGGCTCTTAGTGTTATGCGAAATGTGGCCTCGAATACTGTTTTACCGGGTACGGGCAGGATATAATAACTTCTTAAGAGTCTGGAAATGACAGTCTTCATTTCCATAATGGCAAAACGATTACCAATGCAATAGCGTGGTCCAGCACTGAACGGTAGAAAGGCATAAGTATGCCTCTTTTCAGCATTTTCGGGCGTAAAACGTTCTGGATCGAATTTCTCCGGATCGGGATAAATATGTTCCAAACGATGTGTGGCATAAGGGCATATAAAAACATTACTACCCTTCGGTAAGGTGAATTTACTTAAATGTACATCTTCTCCTAATTTGCGTGCTATAAAAGGAACACTAGGATATAAACGCAATGATTCCTTAATGCACATCTCCAGATAACGCATATCTCTTAAGTCCTGCATAGTGGGTGCACGATTATCACCACCGAATATACGTTGAATTTCTTCTTCACATTTCTCTTGACATTCGGGATGCTGGGCTAATAGGAAAATAGTAAAAGCTACTGCAGCACCCACAGAATCCTGACCTGCCAGCATAAAAGTACAAGCTTCATTTACAATATCTTCTTCTGTGAAATCGGGATTATTATCGGATATTTCGATCATATAGTCCAATAAACATTTCTTCTCAATATCATTATTATTGCTTCGCAATGCACGTCGCTTCACAATCATTTTGCGTGTGAACTCCTGCAAACGTTTCTTTTGATCCAGTTCATCAGAAGCCAATTTGGTCATGTGATAGATGCTATCCCATAATAGCCATGGCCTTAGGAAACGTTGTGGTATAACCAGTTTGCCTCTGTAATTAATATTCAAAAAAAGGAATGTTAGGTGGTAACACCTTAATGTTGTTGTGTTTTTGAAATAGAATACTTACTGTCGAAATGGTGACTGTTCCATATCAATGCTATCCTTTTTCTTTACCGGTACACCCAAAACAGCCTCTGTAATCAAAAGCAATTGTTTAATTCATAGATTAATTGATTTGTTTTAACCAAAAGCACTTACCATTTAGTATATCCACGACGCAATTATTAACATATTTGGCAATATTTATTTCCTGATTAGCTATGGCATCCAATGATTCATATAAAGCCTGTGAAGCATCAGCAAAAGTACCTATAAAACGCTCCAAAATACTCAAATGAAATGTGGGCTGTATTAGGCGTCTATGATTATGCCATTTATCGCCACTGCTGGTAATCAGGCCATTGCCCAGAAAATTATGCATAAGACGATAGAAGAACACTTTATTGGTGTGCTTCTTAGAGGACAATATCAATTGTAAATCATCTGGCTGCAAGACCACAAAGAATGGAAATAATAAAACCCATACACGTACAATAGAACCATACATCATAAAGGCTTTAGCCACGTGCTCGCGCATTACTAAGTTATTCAAATAATCAGATGTAGTAAGTGGTTAAACTAATCATTTTTATAAATTCTTTTAAAACTTACAATTCTTTTCTTTTATAAGCAAGCAATTACCAAATATTGGTACGGGTGCTGGTCCCGATAACTTCAGAGACAGGAATACCGTCTTCAAATAACCCCAAAATGTATAGATAACAAAAACACCCAACGATAAAGTGAAAAAGCTCCACAATTCCGATTGCGAGGCATTATCAAGCTGTAAGTAGAAAAATATTTAAATATTTATGTTTGTTTTTACAACAAAGGTTAAATTATTTTCATTATAAATTTATAAATGCATTTTTGAATAATTTTATGCATATTATTCTGTTAAAATCAAAATATTTATTTTATTATTAACTTTTCAACTAACACGTGAATAATGCAATATTTGTTTTTAATTTTTTTTTGTGCATTGAAAACGTTATTTAATATTTAAACAAATTTTCTGTTAAATGTTAATGAATGTGAAAATCACCGCCTTATTTTTTTTATTATAAGGCAAGTGTGAAATATAACTACGGTGGCTATTATTAACAAATAGTTTTAATCATAATACTACTATTTCCGTGCGCAATAGCATACGTATTTATTTTAATAAACAATTGTGTGTGTGTGTTTTCCATCCTCCCCTAGCCATTGAAATCCATATACCTTAGGGTAGATTAGGTGGTAGACCCTCCTGCCATTTATCACTATACAACAAATGTAGCTTTGATTATCAAAGCGCACTTGAGTATGCACAGCAATCTTTCTATTGAATTAATCCTTATTTTCGGGAGTTTAATCAAAAACTACTGAGAATGAGAAATGCCTCCGTGACAACAGCCCTACACTGACACATAAAATGAAAGATAATCTCCTTTACTTCTCCTCAGATCTACAGCTCCTGCAGAATTTATATGAGAGAGTGTCAAGCTCATCGGCATACCTTCTATTATAATTGCACCGCCCTACCCGAAGACGCTAGTTGACGCTTTCACCATCACCATTCACCAAAGTACACACTCAAGATTTGTTTTCACCACAGCGCGATACAACCAATATGTGATGGCACTTCTAAGCCCTCGAATCTTCTCCACGTTATAAAGCACATTGCCATATGAGCCTCCCCAATAGAGAGAGCAATGATGCCTGCAGTAAACTACACAACGCTGTCATTAGCAGTGCGTGTGCCGACAGTTGTGACAAAAGAGATCCCAGTTAAATGGACATTGCAATGTCTTCTACTTATTTCCTTTTGGTCTTCCTTTGTTGCTTGTCCCCTGTAGATTCTATTGTAGTGTTTCATGATACATTTCGTCGCAAGGTTAACGAAGTTCCAGTAGTATTTGTTTATATATTGAAATTCCCCTGTTGCGTCATTGGCAGATATTGATCGCTTGTTATTCTTCTTGCTGACCAGTTTTTGAAACTGTCACTAAGGCACTCATTGGTTTAAGGTCGAAGTTTGTGTTTGATGTGTTCATTGCTTGACTACGTTTCTTGATCCATTCAACAAATTGGAATTGATGCAGATGTTATACAATACGCTTTTATTCTCGACTTTTTGTCTTCAAAGCCACAGTTCTGACTACGAATTGGTAGAGAGCACAATTTGATACAAGAGCAACCTGAAGCCATGCCACCATCCTAGCACTCGGCTCATGTGAGGTTAACCAGAGAAGATTATGGTACTGTTTGAGTCGCATACTTAGGCTCGGAAAGTAGTCTGTTGTATCGAATAATCAGGCAGATGAGCTTGCGAAGACGGATACTTTCACGTTGGAATCTTTCAATGGAGTGGGAAGTGTTGTTTGAAAATTTTCCTCAAGCCAAAATGGCTTAGGGACACTCTAAACTTTTGTTGGATAATTAGCAAGATACTTGAATCATGCATCAGACTATCCATAAGTAGCCTGAGAATAGTGGTCTCTTGACCTGGTAAGAGTCTAAATAAATAACTGAATTTGAAACTAAGAATCCTTTAAGATTTATTACAATAAATTTCTCTTGATAAGAAATAAGTGACATTAATGTGGACGTAATGTAGTTCAATATGAAAATTGCGTTCGATGGTATATAGTGACTGCCACAACTGATTTACTGAATAACAATAAATTAATAAACATTCGATCCTTAATTTACATGCTTTGGCAACAATACTGAAGGCCACAACAAGTTCTTAATTAGTACTGTGACAATGAATTCTTGTTATTTTCCCAGTTTCTTTCGCAATAGTAATACAAAAGAATTAAATTTGTCAGATTAAAGAGGAACAAAAGGCAAATGCTATACCATACAGCATACATATGTATGTACATGATGATAACATTCTCGTATTCCTTTATGAACAATTTCATAATTAACGACCACTGCGCATGCGTGATGTGTGTGATGTTGTCAAAAATTCAAAACATCCGACAAGATTCATCATTTTCATACACACCATCCATGTACATACATATACATATAATGTAAAATTGTCAAATTGACAAAACGTTTCTGTATTTTTAGGTGATTGGCTTTAATCGTTTAAATAAAAAATTGAATAATTAACAGATTTGAACTTGTCACGTTCATGTGAAATATTTATTGTTTTTAATCCCATTAAAACTCATCAACAACAAACAAAAAAACAACAACCAACAACAATCGATTCAATTTAATTTCCTACAATTGAAGTTGTTAGATTTTATGTTTGAGAACAAAAAAAAAATTGTAACGAATTTTATAATTGAAATTTATTTTACTTTAAGGCTTATTATTAATGTTGTACCTGCTTAGATCTAACATGTAATTAAAAACTTGTGGTATTAAAAAAAACATTAATTTAATTCATATGGTTTACATACCAAAGATTCACGTAAGTGGAATAAACAGTCCAAACCCAAAAGAGAAGCGTAATTCAAAATTTTGGATTCTATTAAAACTCTACCAAAATACAAGAGACTTTTAATTTAATATAACGTGAGTGGGACCCAATGAGCGAGGTACACCTCACCTCACTGCCAGTTGAACAACTCAATACCGTTCATAGTAGCCATTATATTATAGGCAATAGGTAGATGCCAACCCTATCATTTCAGGACCTGTTTAAAACAAGGCATTGCAAAAAAACTGTGGAACAGGAAGCTATAGAAGTTTAATGGCAGCCCTGTGCTCCTTAATGGAATACTTCCAGAGCTACAAAATACGCTCAGCAATGCCTATAAATTCCCTATAGTACATCTTCGTTTTGAAAACTTGACAACGAAGTTTCCTCATTTAACAATTTTTATTTTACAATGAATTTCGACTATAAAGAACGGCGGTTAAGACTTCCTGCCTTTAGTACATATTTCGTAGCTTCCCCATAAATGTTCACGTGTATTGAATTTCACGTGTCTTTTGTGATGATTTAAGAGTAGAGTTTTTCGGGCGGAGATATTTGCGGTTTTTAAGGCTCTTGAAGGCGCCCTAGTCTAGCAAGTAGTGTCTTTGCTTATTAGACGCGAAGCCACGGTTCAAATCGCCGGTCAGACACCAAAACGAAATATGAAAAATATTTCTTCGGCAACTTCCTCTCAGCAGATTTCTGGCAAAAACTCTGAGAGTAAATAAAATTGCCATGAAAAGTTTCTCAAAAATCTGTCGTTTGGAGTCGACTTTAAACTGTAGGTCCCGCCACTCATGTATGAAATTAACACACACAACATGAGTGGTGTTGAGAAGCTAGGCCGTAATCCTGACTGAAGGTTTGTAATGGCCAATTATGTGTGTATGTAAGGCTCTTAAAGTCATGGCTGTCCCTTTTCTGGTAACCAGAGAGCTGACACACGATGTTAAGTTCTCGCTCGATTTGTGATATGGGATTCTAATTCCTAGGGATTCCCTGATACATCTATTTTGTGACTATTTGCAAGCTGTTTCTTGATTTTATTATACAATTATTCAACTAAATTATAAATTTATAATCCTTTACAATTTAAATAACTTTCAAAATAATTAAGGAACTTTATTTTTATTGTCTATTGATTGACTGCAAATCATAAAAGCAATTCACCGTCTTTGTGAATATCAAAGTGCCGCTGTGCAATTAAAAACTCGTAAAAAATGATTTGACAATCATACGCTAAGTATTATTAAAAAAAAAAGAACTTAACACTTAGTTTAGAATGCTTGTAATTGTGCAAATATTGAACAACAATAATAAGCAGTAAAAAGCATTTTAAAGTATGCAGCAATTCAATACAAAATGTGTTTGTATTCGGTAATCGTAATTAGTAACTGAAAATTAAACTTTAAACTACTGAAAGTCAATATTCGTAAATATTACTCTGGTAAATAGTACTCACTAGAAATTTCGTCACAGGTGTAGGTGTGATGCATTTGGATATTGTAAATTAGTATTGAAAATTTTTCGAAAATTCAATACACAACGACATACATATAATAATGCCCACTATACTAGGACTTACTTGCTACGTTAAGGAAATCTGCTACTAAAGTGAAAAAAACTTGATTAACTAAACTGGAAGAAGATCTTGTTGATGGCCTATGCTATCTTATAGGAACCTTGAAAATAATTCTTCCAATTGCAAACTTTTAGTTTATAAAAAAAAACAAATCAATTCGAAATGGCAAATCCTGTTGGAGAAATTTTAATGTTTTTATTCCGAATTTTTTAACAGTTGGCTTTTGAAAATTAAAAAAAAACAGGTAATTTGCTAAAGCGTATAAAATATTTACTTGACACAATCAATCAAAGCCTCTAATTTATTTTTTAAATATTATTTCATTTCCATCTGTGAGCTCCAATTTTGGAATACATTTTTCAGCTGGTAACTTAGAAAATTGTGGCTGTATTATCCCTTTACAAGAGGAACTTTACGTATCCTCACAGAAAGTAGTCTAATTAGGTCAAATTGTAAGATCGTGGTAGTCAATATAGTGCTCTAAAAAGTGACATTAATTGCTCAGCAAAAGCGCCTCTCAATTGGCTTAAGCTATAGCGTAATGTATAGGCATATGACACCGTCTTGTTGAAACTATGATTCAACCAAGTCCAATTCTTCCATTTTAGGCAAAGGATCACACCAAACAGTACAGGTTTTATGGCGCATTTGGATGCTTTTCACACTAAATTCCACAATTTTGTTTATTTACGTACCGATTGAGAATAAAAAATGTGAGCTTTGCCAGTGAAAATAATTTTTCAATATTTCCCACACAGCATGAATTTTGATAATAAAATTCATTGATTTTGAAGCTTTGTACGTTTATATTGGTCAATTGTTGATGGATGCGCCTTACACATTCACAGCTTACTTGGGTCCTGTTATGGTCCCGTTGTAACCATCAACCATCCCATGGTTCTAGTTTTTTTTTTTTTTTTTTGTTTTTTTGGGAATGACAAATCTTCCCGATATTTTTTGGCATTATCACATGTCATGAATCTTTTCTGTTCTACAAAACTTAAACACCAATGAAATGCCAAATAGCAAAAAAAAATTACCCGTTACTATTTCAATTTCGAACATAGCATTCGAAATACAAGTATTCCGCAGGAACAATTGCTAGGAATGTTTTTTTTTATTTATTTTTCTGCTTTTCAATAATTAATTGCAAACATCATTGCTTAGGGGATCACAGGCAATAATAAGGAATAGAAAAAAAAGACGATGACCTGAAACATGCTTTAGCAAAGCTATACAAACTAATTAGAGAGTTTCAAGGTGATCCTTAAGTACATAATTATTAAACATAGTATAGTATGTTTGTATGTGTATTAAAACCTATGAATACAAGTTTTGTCATTTAAATTTTTGTGGGATTATTTGAAGTGTGGTTATTATTTTAATTTTTTTTTATTTATTACGATGTATTGATGGAAGATTTATATATGTATGTATATTTTTTTTTGTTATTGGTGTGATATTTGTGAAACATAATAATGTATCCATAATGTATGTATGTATTTTAATGCTTCCGCTCCTCTTTAATTTTATTTTTAAAATTTATTTTAAAAATTAACACGTAAACTTTAATTTTTTTCTTTCTTTTTTTTTTGTTTTTTCTTCTTCGTATTCTTTCATTCATACTATTATTGTTTAGTATAGAGAAATAGATTTTCTATTACTTTATACTATAAATTTAAGTTTATTTCTTTTAAAATTAAAATTTTTTTTGTTAAATTTTTTTGTAATGCACTTTGAAATTTAAATTCTCACTTTGTTTTGCAATATTAAAAACTCACCACTTTCTGTACAAACATATTCTTGTTATATTTTAATTTTCTTTAATATTTTTCTATTGTTTTTTTTTCTTAAACCGTTATTTTTCTAAATAAATTATAAATTTTTTAAATTTCAAAAAGACTCCATCCACTGTACGTGAGTTATACGCCCGTTTAGTGCTAAGATCGAAATGTATCTTTTGGCTCCAAACACCTGTATTTATAAACGTTTTATGATGTCAAGTTCGTGTGTTGTATTGAAAAAAAGGGAATTCTCCAAATAAATCTCCAAATCCATTAACTATCGTTACTTTTGTTTGAAATAAATTGTATTCATAAGTAACTGCTCACTTTTGCGTACTTACGTACGTACATATGTATGTACGCGTGTCTGCTTGTCTCTCTATTGAACGAAATTTGTTTATTGGGAGCGGTAGCATTCGTATAATCGATCTAAACGTGTATTTATGCAGACGATATAATGACGATTTGTGTCAATGGTTTTTGACTTCTAAATGCATATACTTACATACATACACCTAATCAAGTGTATATATCTTACTATATACAGCGTATGTGTGTTTTTATGTGATGCTTGTATTTGTCCTCGCTTGTTGGGAGGATCCACAAACGTGATGTGGGAAAACCATTGGGTGTAAATAAAAGTATTATACTTAGACCATCAAATGGATTTAAATCAAAAATATAGTTAGAATCAGCAAATTGAAATATAATTAAAAGATTATTTTATTAAGTAGTCTAGTAGGTAGCGTATGGCTTAGTAGATATGAGGCCATAGTTCAAACCCTTGCTCAGACATCTCCAACTAAACGAGATATGAAACTTCAGTGACTTCTTCTCTGCATATTTCTGGCAAAGGCTGTTAGAGTAAATAAAATTTCCATGAAAAGTTTCTCAAAAATCTGTCGTTCGGAGTCGACTTTAAACTGTAGATCCCTACACCCATGTATAAAATTAATACAAACAACATAAGTGGTATGAGAAACTAGGTCGTAAGCCTGACTAAAGTCGACTGGAGTGAGTGTTGTAGCAACAGGCTTTAAATGCAAATTGTTCAAACAAAAGGTTTTCCAACGAAGGTTATGTCTGCAAGTAAAATTATAGCATTTGCGGCTCGGATAATCCCGCTAATTTCGCATTTTTCGAAAATAAACCTGGAAAACGCTTTACCATCAATTCAGGGCTATGATCGTATCATAAATCGGATTTAATTTTTAGGCTGTAATAAAAGTGGAGGGCATGTGACTGTCAACTTCTTGAAACCACTGAATGGATAACTTCATAATAACGAATAAAAGTTGTTTTAAAAAATTTCTTTCTTTTGTTCTAACGAAATTTATTGCATTGTTTATCGATTATTTCGAAGTACATACATATATAAAAATGCCTTGAGTAATTCTATTCTTTGGAAAATTTTCTAACAATAAACCGTCCATGAAAAAACATCGTTTACATCATACTTTTAATAGAATTTTAATATTTAAAAATATTGATTTTGTGCAATTTTTACTGTGTAAATATTTGAAAATAATTTTGAAGTACCGCTTAGCTATAGAGGTGCTTGTGAAAAAACTCGATTCCCAGCCGTTAGGTTAATTATAAGCATATTAAAACACAATGAGAACTGTTGACTGCAAAAGGGGAAATACATATATAAAAATAATTGAGTTGTAAGAAATATTTATTTCTCTAGATGTGAGCATTTTACTCAGTTTGCAAGCCGCAAAATTGCAAAATTTCTGATTGAACATTTGCCTCATAAGTCTTCTGCTGTACAGCGTCCAACGTTCGTCCTCATTGAATTTACGAAACTATTTACAATATTAAAATGCATCACACTTACACCTGTGACGAAATTTCTAGTGAGTACTATTTACCAGAGTAATATTTACGAATATTGACTTTCAGTAGTTTAAAGTTTAATTTTCAGTTACTAATTACGATTACCGAATACAAACACATTTTGTATTGAATTGCTGCATACTTTAAAATGCTTTTTACTGCTTATTATTGTTGTTCAATATTTGCACAATTACAAGCATTCTAAACTAAGTGTCTAGCATTTTTTTTTAATTTTTTTTGTCACAATTTAGCGTATGATTGTTAAATTATTTTTTACGAGTTTTTAATTGTACAACGACAGTTCGATTTCTTTGAATTGTGCATCGCATTTAAGGAAGACTGGCAGACAGATAGACGGCATTTTTCTTTTATGTTATAAGTAAATAAACAATAAAAATAAATTTCCTTAATTCTTTTTTTTGTAAATTATTTAAATTGCAAACTACACAGTAGCTCACAATTTATTCCTATAGTAAGCAAGAACAAAAACTTTTAAGACTTATAAAGACCGACAGATCTGAGAAATTTCTCGTAGAAATTCCATTGTACTAAACTTAGAGTTTTTGCCAGAAAACTGTTTGAGAGGAAGTCGCAGAAAGAAATATTCTTTTTTTCTTCATACACATTAAATGTCTTAGCTACCACATTGGGCTCGCCCTCCAACAAGACAATGCCTTTTGCGAATTGCAGTAGCACGATAGATGACCATGTTATTTAAAGAAAGAAGAAAATCATTGTTATTATCCATGACAGTCCTTCAGAGCCTAGCAATAATACACGTACCCTCCTGTTGCTAACATCGTTGAGCCTTCCTGTAAAAATGATCGGAGAATAACCAGTTAAATTAAGCCAAACTAAACACACCTAAGTATAGCATGTAAAATGTCATAGATTGTGAGCTCTTCATCAATCCTGGCCAGTTTACTAGCAATGCAATTACCAAGGATATCCATCCATATGACCTGGAACATATAAAAGAGTTATTTAGAATGATCGTCATCATTTTTCTAGATGTCGGCACTCAGAGTTTTACGAAATAAACTGTGAGTCGTATTGTAGATTTAAAATACAATCAAACCGTAAATAAGACCGTGATAAAAGTAAAGATCTCATAAAGCTTTATTAATAAGTTAAACAAAAAATAAATCGTTGCTCTGAAATGCGTTATGACTTACAACAATTATTTATCAAAGTAAAGCCCACTTTTAGGTGCTAATAAGAAATGAGTCGTTTAACCCTTTAAAAACAATTGTATTTCTAATGTCGATTACCTATTGTGGGTAGATGATTCTGAAATGTAATATCTTGCATCAGGCAACACATTTTCAGCTTTACTTCGTTAGAAGACATTCTTAAAATTGAACAACTGAAAAGATGTTGTGTTCCATTATGACAATGGCAGACTATACACATCGTTGATGAACCGGCCGACTTCTAAGATAGTAAAGAATAAAACATTTTCCAGCCATCTGCCGATAATTTCTGGCTTGACTTTTTCGAACATTTAGTTACTCACTCAGCTCTAGTAAGGCCACTGTTGAAATTGAGATCCGAAGACAGTGCGAAGAGGACATCCGTTTCATACTTCGATGCGATAACAGATAGGTGTGGAAGTACCAAAAAAAAAAAAAATAGAAGACCCTAATGCTACTTACGTGAGTAGGACTTTTAAAAGTAAAAAAGTTTAACATGTCGAGCATTTATTAAAAAAAAAATATATGGAAAAAATACAAAATTAAACAAAAGATTGATTGAAAAAAAAAAATAACGAAAGATAAACGAAAGATACAGGCAGGCAATCCAATTGTTTTAATAAGAAAATGTTAAAAAGAAAACTTATATGTGGTCTCGAGAAAATGTGAGTTTTCATTAAACACTCGTCTTTCAGATGTTCTGTACAAAATTTAAAGATGTTTTCGAAATGAAATTTGACAATTTGATGAAACGATCAGTTTGATCAGGAGTAAATGAGTAACCCAATTGTTTTGCTAAACCAATAAAACTCATAGCAGTGAACATATGAGTCCAACAAATATACTCAATGGAAACAGTGTTCTCTTCCGTTTTAATATCCGAAATGTCAATATTGGAACTCCATATATTATCAATTTCATTAAATTCAGATTTTTTCTTTAGAAATTTATTTTTTATATCACTGCTGGAAAACTCAACACCTAAAGAAACAATCACAACTTCAAAATAATCGTTAAAATTCTTTGTATTAAGAACGTATATACGTTTGAAATTATCGGTCGATAACGACAAACCCATTAGTTCTGCAATTCCAATAACATTAGCACTAGCTTGAGCCATGCTAAATTTTATTAACTTTACGTTATATTTACATGATGTATGTCCTCCTACATCTGAAAATTCTAAAGATTTTGTTTCAGGGAAATCTTTTAAAATATCTTCGTTCTGCAGAAATGCATTTTTCTTATCCTGACGATTAAACCGAACAGAATATGTAAGAAAATTTGGTTCTGTACTATACACGTCTATGTGATCGATAAAATTCCTGATATTTGTCATTCCCATTTTTTTTGCTAACCCATCCACATTAACAAAAGCTGTCTCCATTCTCATATCAGAAGATTGGAAATTCTCAATGTCAACAATACCGCAATTACTATAATCAGAGATTCGTAAATAATCGTCTGTATTTGGATTGTATTCATAAAGAAATCTATTCTTTAGAAATTCTTTTTTACTGTCCTCGTCACGAAAGTAAACATACCAATTATAACAATCCCTGTCTATATGAATGAGAGAATTTTCAGCAATCTGTGCATTCATTTCATTCGCTAAGCCACGAACATAAGAGAAAGCATCATCCAAAGTTTCAGAAATCCCATTCACCTCTAGCAAAACACAATTACATCTTAAATCTAAAACTTCTTGCTTTTCCTCTGATATGTAGGACGTATGGTGTTCTTCACTGGCACTGGCGACATTTTCAGTATCATTATGCTGATCACCGCTTAAGTTGTTTTCATTGTGCGTTTCTTTGCTAGCTTTTGGGTCTTGAGTTATATTGCTGGCACCGCCTGGAGCGTTATCAACGGCTTTGTTCTTTTCAACCGTCTCTATACAATCTGTTAATTTATTTCCATCAGATTTGGTTTGTAGCAAAGCATCTTCTAATGTTTTAATTCTGGCCTCCAGTTGCTGTACATATTGTCTCGTAGCGTCACATTCTCCTTCAGCTTCTGTCGTTAGTGTTGGTGTATCAGCAAATTTTAAATTCATTTTAAATACCATTTGTGATTGGCAATCTGTTGATCTAATTGAAATACAAATCAAATGAAAACATGACTGCATTGAATGATTGTGTTGCAAATACTTACTTTCCATGATTGATGTCCATACAGGCAGAATGGTAGAGTTGACCGAAATTATTGCCGAATATGTCATCATCGTTGTTTAACAATACATTACAATTTTCACAATAAATTGCATATTTTTTTGACATTTTTGCTAGGAGGCGGAGAAAATTATTACTTCACAACACACACAACCGGTCTTTAAGGCAATTTAATTAAAACTAAAACAGCTGGTGTAGAGAAAAACCAGCACAGAGCTTATCATTGAATTTAAAGAGAAATTCCCTACTTATAAATAAATGCAGTGTTACTGCACTATGAAGAAAATGCATTTATGCATGATGAAATCGTGCTTTTACATATGCAAGCACGTTAAAGCTTTTGATTTCTTGTAAAAGCTTACCAAATAGATAAACGACCGAATTATATTAATACCAGTGGTTAACATTTCATAGCACCATTACGCAAAGGGAATTCACACATATTGATTATGCTCTTTTATTTAGTTGTGGTTTAGACATTAGCAATGAATCGTTTTTTTGCGATTCATAATGATTCATGAAATTTTATGTATAAGGGCGTTGACAATATTGAAATTTAATTACGTACTCTGATGCATTCATTACAGGTTGCAATAAGTATGCGTACACTACGTTGACATCAAACTCATACCATTCGAAATATGTTTGATTCATAAGCATACAGATTTAGATTCATAACCTTAGAAGAATATGTACTTATGATTGATTCGTGTGCAACAAGCAGAACAAACACACAACCTTCTAGTAAGTATTTTAGTGTTCGTACGCGAATCATACTTATTTTATAAATCGTGTATGTATTGAGTTATGGAGAGTCGAAAATAGTGAGGTCTAGAGTTTATTAACATCATCCTTTAGAAGGTCCTTCACAAGCAAAACATCTTCTAATTGATGTATATATGCAGCCATATATAATTCAGAGGCAATTGGGTAATTTCGATATGAAATAACTGATGTTGAGAATTGCCAAGTAACACAAACCCCATATGTTGGCATTGTAGATTCAAGTCGTTTGAAAAATTAGTTGGAATTCAAAATTGATGATCAGAATAATTTAATGAACTCTGAAGGCAACACTGAAGTATATGAGGATTATGAATATATAGAAGATGAGGCTAGTGATACTGAATATGAAGATTACGGATTTTTATATGAGGAAATTTGATACGCTAATATCGCAGGTAGAATGATGGAGTTATTTCACACACACATACAACCGGCCTTTAAAGCAATTTACTTAAAACCAGAGAGTAAGACTTATTGGTTATAAGAAATTTTTCTTGCTGAAAGCTGCCAGTATTTTTTTAATTTCTTGAATGAAAAAGTTAAAAATTATTATTAGTTCTTTTTTATTATTTATTAATAGTTTCACACAAATATTTAATTTTTTATTAACTCGCTCCAATATAAGAAACCCACCCCGATTAACAAAACATAAATAAACAAAACAGGCAGACAATCTGAGATTGACAGAAATACTTTTTGTAATATTTGCTGTCCCTTTCACATTAAATTGGCAATTGTCGAATTTCGTGTCGCCTCTGGGTACTCTGTAATTAAAACTAAAAAAGCTGGTGTAGAGAAAAACAGCACAGAGCAGTGTTGCAAAATTGAAATTTTTAAATGGTACTGAATGATAACTGAAAGAGTACTTTTGTGCATTAAATGGGACTTTTGCAAAAAAAAATATTTATTTATACTTAATATAGGCACGGAATGGAATAGAAATAAAAATGGAAATGAAAACTTAAAGACTGATTCGGAACGTAATAGAATGTAAAAGCACCGTTTAGTCAAATGTAAAAGTAACGTAACGTAATGTATATTTATTCTAGCATATTAAGAGCAAATTAAATACTTATGGAAATTACATTACGGTTCTGCAAGCATTCTCATTGCTTTTCATACTTTAAAAACTGGAAGACTGATTCGGAACGTAATAGAATGTAAATGCACCGTTTAGTCAAATGTCAAAGTAACGTAACGGAATGTATATTTATTTTATTCTAACATCAAATTAAATTCTTATGGAAATTACATTACGGTTCGGCAAGCGTTCGCATTGCTTTTCATATTTCAAAAACGAAAGTACGTTGCGAGGCCGTTGGTCTAACTCATTAATAGTTGAAAAGCGTACTAAAAAGTATTAAATGTGTAACAGGGCTACAGTGGTACTTTTGAAATCCAAAAGTATTGAAACAAGTACTAAAATACTGAATTTTTAAACACTGTTTCATGATATTAAAAGAAGTATGAATGCGTATAAGTATCAGAAATTATAAGTATGATTCTATTCTACTCATCTTTTTGAATACCCGTAGTTTAAACCCCAGCACAGAAAAATATTGCTTCAGCAACTGCCTCTCAGCAGATTTCAGGCAAAAACTCTAAAAGTAAATAAAATTGCTACATGAAAAGTTTCTCTAAAATCTATCGTTCGGAATTGACTTTAAACTGGACCTACAGTTCGCCACTCATATATTCTAAGCACTAAAATGTTGCTTTTTATTTCAATATTTTTTTTAAATTTATTTCATGAACTTACTTACAGAAGAAATAAAAGACTTTTATTATAACGCCACCTTGTTTATTGAACATTAACAATATAAACAATAATTCATAGAAGTTATACAACAAAATAATAAGAAACACATTTCATATATTGACGCGTTTATAAGTAAGTCACTACAATAATTAAAAATAACAATTAACATGACATGTAACAGATAGCAATGGATAATTAAAATATAGATTGAGACATTGTCAAAGTCTTTGTGGCTTTGTGAATCAATTTAATATTTACAACCGATTATTGCTTTCGTATACAAACATTCTAAAAGGATTTAAGATCCTTTCTTTATGTTTTTCTTTTTTATCTGGCAGTTAATCTTGGCTCTAAAAGTTATATACACACATGCTATGCTATTGAAACCAATATTCTTTAAAAAACTATATACAAACATATTATATATATATATACATACATATTAAATAAATTTTTAATACATATTTTAATCAGAGATTATATCCTTTATAAAATCTATGATTCCCAATTTGGAGACAAGCCAATACAGGAAAGCCGAACAAATTATTGTTTTACAAACACGATCCAAAACGTACATACTGAAACGAAAAAAAGAGAAAATAAGAAAAAAATTATAATTAATATATTGTTACTGGCTGACCCGGCGAACTTCGTCCCGTCCAAAATTGGTTTTTTTTTATTGCCCAAAACAGGTCGCAGTATATATTTATTGTAATAGCGCTGACAAAGTTATATATGTACATGTTGTTATAAACCATCGATAGATATCTCTGAAAGAGGACATTTGCCACGTCCATTTTTGGTGGGATTGTCGATATCGACTCTTCGAACTTACCCACTAAATCCCATTCGTCTACGATTACTATGTCCCTAAATATTCAATTTTAAAGGTTTGCCACGCCTACTTTTTGCTATATCGATTTTTTTAAATCACATAAACCTGATAAGGTTTCGAACAAAAAAATAATGGTTAAAATCGGTTCAGTAGTTTAAGAGTTATAGGTATAACTTGATGGGGCAGGGTTGTCACGCCCATTTTTGGTGAGTTTGTCGATATCGACTCTACGAACTTACTCACCAAATTGCATTCGTCTACGATTACTATGTCCCTTAATATTCAATTTTAACGATTTGCCACGCCCTCTTAACATTTAGGATAGATGTTGTCCAATTCTCAGACCTAGCCGACATGCACACAAAATTTCATGAAAATCAGTCGATCCATTTCGGAGGATTTGAACCACTAACATCGTGACACGATAATTTTATATATTAGATTAAAACTTAATAAAGGGATTTACAATAAATAAAAGGCTGTTATATGCCCTCTGAACACAATATTTCTTCATGAACGATAAAAACCGTAACATTGTAGTCAATAGAAGGAATTTTAAAAAAGCTCAACTGGAGATGAGATAGAGAAACTAGCACGTACTAATACAACTGGAGGGATGAGAATCTGTCCTACATGGATTGTGGGGGCTCTTTCATGGAAACAGGCGTGAGACAACCGACACGAGAATCACCAGGCGGCATAACAAGCAGTCTAAGAGACTATTTTGTGGTGTACGGATGGGTTGAGGATAAAGGCACAAGGAAACTTACTAGTACATATTCTCCAATCGATGTGCACAATTCAACTTGGACAGGAAGTATCAATGATATCTGACAGTCAGGTCCTCACGAGTTTAACTCGAATATAGTATGCAACTGTGTAGGCAAACTGAATCATCTAGGATCTCAGTTAATGCGGCAAGGACTAAGCAGCTGAGCTTGAGAGGATTGCCTTCTATGGAGTGAAGGGTGTACTCAGTGTACTCAGGAGGATAGGTTTGATGCTATCTAAACTTTTATTGGGTAATTACAATGAAAAAAGATTTGACTCATGCTTAACAAAACTCAAGAGGAGTCGAAAGATAGTAACCTGCCTTTTCATCGAACGCTCCAAACTCAAGTAACACTTGATCAGAATATTGGATTCTGGAATGAACAAAACGAATTAGAAAAACACAAACTTAAAACTTAAACGCTGCTCAGGAGTGAACATATGAGTGCTTATCAAGTACTCCGCAGTGAGATGTCCGTACTGAAGCAGTAATATGTATACCACATAGAGATGGTAACACAGTCGATAGAGCAAGGCTTCGGATGGTTACTATATTTTCCAAACAAAACGGAAGAATTGGACTTGTTTTATATTTGCTTTGAGATTCGTGAACACTTAATCTCAAGTCGTTTGATCCCACTGTACTGTTTGTTGTGGAAATTGGACACAACAAAGCAGCTGCCGCTGATGAAATGATGACTGAAATGCTCTAAAAAGTATGTAAAAATGGGTATTCCTGGGAAAACCATCGACGGAGAAACTTTGGGTAATATTTACACAAAGCAGTGTTCAAAAAATAAACGTCAGGCGTTCATTTTATGCTCCAAATGAATATTTCAATCATTTTTGGCAAATTTTCTGTTTTTTTTTTAATTGTCAAAATCTAAAGCCTTTAAAAATCACCCGTTTAAGTATTTGTTATAATATTTAAGTTCTAAACTTACCACTTGTGTTGTACTCTAGCCTTGGGTATGGTGGATAGAGGTTCTTTCATGACATATTGGCGGCCACCCAAAATACTATTCTTTAGATACTCATTTTCATCAACATCTTCAGTGTTGATTTTAAAACTATAACAACAACAAATTAAATTATCTTTTAAAGAGAAAAATACAAACAAACAAAAATAATATTTTTTAACTTACATTTTACGATCTTCATCGCCTATAGATTTAAAAATTTCACGAAAATTATTCGATTTGAAATCCCAAGCACGGGTTGTAAAAAACTGTAAAACCTCTAAACCGGTGGCAATACGTTTCTGGACACGAATCATGCTGTATGTACATATATACAAAAAGCAATGCGTTAAATTTAAATTTAACTTTAAGAATTACAAATAGCCATACAATGTTCTTTGTCTGAATATGGTGAGCAGTATATCGATTAGTAAAGCTGGCAGCCACATAAACAAGGTCACACAAAACCAATGATAATATTTATTGTTGGTCATATTACCATCCGGATACCATAGGCCAACTTCAAAGGGATATTTTTCACAATATTCGCGGCCTTTATCCATAACCCATTTCCAGGTACGCTTTTGTGATTCATGTACAGTTAAATTGAATACAGGCAACTGGGCAGGCCTAAGTGTCATATACATACATACATATATACACCTACTATTAAAGAAGATGAAAAATTGAATTGAATTTTTAGGCACTTACCTTTCCTTTAGTTGTGTAAAATAATAGGGTATCAGCAGTAAACCATTAATGGCTATATCCACTGGTATTATTTCAGACTTTAGTTCTCCATTACATAACATCGAGCGAATAACACCTTTACCGGCTCCCACCATTACGCCTGTCGGTCCATTTAAATTATCCACCCAACCGGGCAAGGGTTCTTGATATGCTGGCGTCACTGTTATTTATTTTATTTGTTGTTTTTTGGTTTTTTTGTTTTGTTGAATAAGAAAAATTTATAAAATTTAATGCACAATTTTAAAATTAACAACTAAGAGAAAAAAACAAGTTTTGTTAGACTTTTGTTTTTATCAGAAAAAAATTTTTATTACTTTGACCCTGTAATTAATTACACAAAAAAAAATATATCGTATAAAACCTATAGAAAATTAACCACTAAATATAAAGAATATAAAAAAAACAACAAATTCATTTAGAACATAGCTAAAACGCCGGTCCATTTAAGCAGGTAATAGAAGGTGAAGCCCACAATTAGAATTTTGCAAACTTTATCCACTACATATTGGCTGAAAAGAAAAAGAGAGAGACAGAAATAATTTAAAATATCTTAAAAGTTTTTGCTACTTTTGGAAAACGAAAGCATTAGACTTTAAATAAATTTTAAAACCCAAAGCAATACAGATATTAAGTGGCATTTAATCGCCCTCAATTATACTATTTAAAGCAAGACTAGATAAAATTCGATCTCTAAAAAAAACCCCTGGGTTTGCGCCTTTACTACAAGTATCACTTTGGAAGTAAATGCCGGTTACATACTTCTCAATAGTCTGCTTCATAACTCAAATCACTTCTCATTGTAGTTACCCACTTAAAACCGTTAGACTTGGGAAGAATGTTCGCTTGTCTTCATTTTTCCTTTACGTTCCCAAACGTTTCTTCCTATTCCACTGAAAGTTTCTAATCTATGCTCTTCTTTTGCAAACTGATATGCCTACGCTATTTACCGCAACTTCCATTTAAGTCAACCTATCAAGAGTTGAGGGGTCAATAGGTTTGAGGCTATCTAAACTTTTATTGGGTAATTACAACGGGAAGAGTTTTGACTCATACCTAACACCATCCAAGAGGAGCCCGAAGATAATAATCAACCATTTCACTGAATGCACCAAACTCCAAAGTAACACTTGTCCAGAATAGCCATTTCATGTCGGTCAGACAATATTGCTATGTCTTCTACATTTCCTGTAAATTGAGCACATTTTTCGATGACATAAACTTTCGCTTGGAAGCAAGGCGCGAGTTTCCCTATGGGCTCAGAAAATTTCGCTCTAGCACAGAACACCCTGCTTCTGTTCCACTATACATATGTCCATGTTCCACTGATGTACCACGGAATAGTATCTGTCTCAAAAAGGTTATGTACCAATTTCACTTTAATTACTGATTCTCGTTTGCGATACTTTTCTTAAAATCATAGAGATTACTGGGATGTCTACTAAACAGCTAAGGAGAGAACTTTCACTTGTCATTTGCTAGGTTACAATGCCTTCTAATGATCCTCGCGTTAGCATAGTCTTCCATTAATTTAATCACAATCTCAATAGCTCCGTTTCTCTCTACCGCATGCAACGTGATTAATTCTATTATTGCCACGGTTATACTTAGTAAGTACTGTGTTGGTTTATTAGACGTAAAGCCATGGTTCAAACCCCAGGGCGGACATCTCCAACGAAACGAAATATGAAGAAAATATTTCCGCGGTAACTTCCTCTCAGCAATAATTTGGCAAAATCTCTGAGAGCAAAAATAAAATTGCCATGAAAAGTTTCTCAAAAATCTGTCGTTCGGAGTCGACTGTAAACTGTAGGGGCTGCCTCTTAAGAATGAAATTAACACACACAACATGGATGGTGGGAGAAGCTAGGTTGTAATGCTGCCCTGCAATGACCAACTAAGTAAGCAAGTTAGAAAAGCCTATGCCTGTCTATCGTTTTGATGTTGTCTCCTACATTTTCTTCTTTCTAGAATGTAAGTGATCCTTTGATTTTCATTTCATTTTCTGTAAACTGTAGGTCCTGCCACTCATGTATGAAATTAACACACACAACATGGGTCGTGTGAAAATTTACTTCGTAATCCTAACTGAAGGGTTGCAGTGACCAATTATGTACATATGTATGTATACCAACACAAGCCAACCTCTGTATCTCTGAGCCTTTTTCCGGTGTGTATTTTCAAAATGGGTCCGTAAAGTTTGGGATGTTGTTCAAGGAATGTCCAAAAAAAAACTAGGATCACTTGCAAACTTAAACCAAATTTTATTTAACTTTAGCCCTACAAGAGTATATCGACGCCTCCGTTCTATAACATTCTAAGTAGAAAAAGTTTGTTTTGAGTTATGAGCTCTCAAAGTTTTCACGCGGCATATGACTATATGTGTATTCTAAGTAGATTTTTCACTATAACTTCGTAACGGATCGGCGCATCTTAACCAAATTTTGACAGTATTTAAGTTAGAGAATGTAAAATTTAACAATGCAAGAACATTAAAAACGTTCTAAGTACACTTAGAACGTTATAGAATGGAGGCGTCGATATTAACTTCAAATTTGCTACTTTCCAATCATTATAGACCCGCTCTAATCCAAAGCGTATTATACAATTAACAACAAGGAAAAGATCGAAGCTATTGAACATCACTTAGAAAGGAGACTACATTGAAAATTCAAGAATATTTGTTTTGTTTTTTTTCTTTGTTAGATCGGCTAGTTTTGGAACAGTCCATGTTCTACGCTCTAAAAACTATTTCTACAATTTTAGGCGGTTTTTGCTTATTGGGGTTTTAATTTTTAAAAACGTTACATCACTTAATATTTCATTTCTTTAATACTTACATTTTTAGATGCAACCTGGCTCTGGGAAGATCTTCCAATTTCTCTTTCAACATAAATTGACGTGCGCCTTTGGCACAATTAATTATATATTCCTCATCAGTTGCCTCTGTATTCATATCCATATTGAAGCTGTAAAATAGTAAACCAAAGAGAAAAATTAATTTTAATATTCAGGCTTCAGTTCAGTGTGTTTAACTTACATTTTCTTATCTTGTGCCGTTAAATTATCCCATAAGGCAGCGTAATTATCTGATTTGAAATGCCAGGCATGCAAAGTAAAGAATTGTAAAACCTCAAGACCGGTGGCAATTTTACGTTGTACTTTAAGCATGCTAAAATACACAAACAAACAAAAATTATTTAAAAAAAAAATACATTTTAAAATTGTATTGAAGAGAATAAACAAAAGATTTAACACAATAGATTTCAGATTGTTTAAATGTTTTTCAAGAGGAGAGACACACAGTCAAGTAGAATTTTTTCTAATGGAAGAAGCAAGACAAGGCGTATTTGTAGAACTGTCGCTGGTCCAAGATAGGCCATTCAGCACATGGTGGTCAATTGGAATTTTGAAGGCAGTCATAGAGTCGATCTGGTGAAATCTATTACATACAGAGGCTAATAAAATCCTTAAAGTTTTCGTAACGAAATAATTAGGTCTAAAATGAGCTATTGATTAACCCTTTGATCATAGAGCCATGTTAGAGCATTATGAGACTGTCACATCAAGTCTACGTAATAAAACACTCTTGCACTCTTGGCATCCAAGCAAAACAGAATGATTCCATTTGTAAACCTGAACTATTATTCATAATTTTTAAAAGCTTTTATATTACATTGGCCTAGTGGCAGATGAAAATCAGCACATTCTTTGCTATTTCATCTTTCCAAAGGGAGTCTTAGAGAGTTATGCACCCAAGAGAACTGAACACTGCGAGTTTCAAAAGACTTAAAGAGTACAAGTGAATAATTCTGTAATGCGGAAAATAGGACGGATAACATAGTTATGCTTTAAATTCTGGATAATTTTTAACGGCAGTAAAGCCTTGAAAATAAACTTTTCAAGTTCATTGTGTGCTCCCTGGTATAGGATATTGAGGGATCCCAACTGCAAAATGAGGGAACAGAGACAAGGATGAATCGTTAGTTTTCCAGACTAAACTTCATACTGCTTGGTGGCATATTCGTGAGATAATCTCCATAGAAATTCAGTGATAACAATGCGTTTTTCCTTTCATAAGATAATCTACACAGTCAGATTGGCATATTCGTTACCTAATTCATAGACATAACGTGGGAAATATATTTCAGGAATCCAAGAAATAATAAGACATAAATGGGATACTGCCCGTTTTAATGGTGCTAAACGTACGTACCGATAATTGGAAAGAAATTTTCAAAAACAGAAATAAAAGGAATATATTGTAGCTGTAGCATCATAGGCTTGAAGTCGCCGTATTCTACTTAGTAGGTAGTGTGCTGACTTATTAGACGTGAGGCTGGTCAGACATCACTAACAAAACGAAATATGAAAAAATATTTCTGCGGCGACTTCCTCTCAGCAGATTTCTGGCAAAAACTCTTAGAGTAAATAAAATTACTATGAAAAGTTTCTTAAAAAATATGTCATTCGGAATCGACTTTAAACTGTAGGTCCCACCACTCATGTATAAAATTAACACACACAACATGAGTGGTGTGAGAAGCTAGGCCGTAATCCTGACTGAGGGGTTGTAATGGCCAATTATGTATGTATGAAAAGTTTCTCAAAAGATCTGTCGTTCGGAGTTGTCTTTAATCTGTAGAGCTCGCCACACACACACACATTGGTGTGAGAAACTACGTCATAATCCTGACTGAAGGGCTGTAATGACTAATTATGTATGTATGTAGCATCATAGGAGCCTAGTTGCCTTTTTTATTGAGAGAAACGATATCTAAAAAGTCGCCGACTAATCCTCCCTCGTTTCTTGAAGAGGTTCTTTCAAGTGCCTTTTTAGTTAAAAAAAACAAAAATATGTAAAAAATTCTATGTATGTATACTTACAATCTCTTCTGGCCAAAGATCAACATCAGGAAATCTAAGAAATAGGCCGGCAACCAATGGAACATGAGACAATTGAACTGATGATATAATTTATTTGTGGTTATAGTAGGTTCGGGATACCAGAGACCGGCATTAAAAGGATATTCCTTGTTAATGCGTTTACTGAGCTCCACTACAGTGCCGCTGGTCATTTTGCGATGTTCAGCATTGGTTATATTATAGACTGGTATTTCGGCAGGCCTTAAAAGAGTTTAAAGAATTTCGCAAAGCTATTATTATAAATTCTTTTAAATGAATGAATAAAATAAAAACTTACTTCTTTTTACCCTTGTTAAACTCATAGGGTATAACAATTAAACCATTTATGGCATAATCCACGGGTATCACTTCCGATTTATTTTTCTCATCGACCAAAACAGAACGTATAACACCTTTGCCACAACCGATCATTAAACCGGTCGGCCCATTCAAATTGTCAACCCAACCAGGTAAAGGTTCAAATGCCGCTGGGGATACTATGTTTAGCAATGTGAATGTGAGAAATTTTGAAATTTTTTATTATAATTTTGAACCAAAATTTTTGGGAATTTCGAAAAAACATTTAACACAACTTACATGATTGAATGATGAATTTGAAATGATTCTGATTTTGATTTTGATTTTTGATACTGATGTACATACGTGCCATGAATTTCCATGAGATTTTAGCACATTTTCTTTTATTTTTATGTTTGACTCTTTTTTTTAAAATTTTTTTAATTTTTTTTTTATTTTTTAATTTTTTTTAAATTTTCTTAATTTTTTTTTAATTTCTAAACGAAGAGTCTTAGTGTCAGTGTGTAAGTATTGATGTTTTGATGTGTTTTAAAGGGGGCAATGTAGATATGTATGTATGTATGTTGTTATATATATGTAAGTAATTATGTATATATGTATGTATGTATGGATGTGTGTATAAGTATATGTATGTATGTGTGTTATTTTGTATTTAATTCATGTGTGATTTGAACCCACACAGTCATTTATTTTTTTAACAGATAAAAGCAACAATTTATAGACATATTAACTCTAACAATAATGGGTTCTCGAGAAAATTCGATTACAAATTGTTGGTATCACAAGGTCCCACAAGGTTCCTTTATAATACCCATAATACCTGTTGCGGCATACATAAGATAACATTTCAGAAGATCAAAAATTTATAAGAAAACCTTTTTTTTTGGCTTTTTAAATAGAATTTATTTTATTTTGTATTATTCACCTTAAAAACTAGCTACCCATTTGCACAATAAAGCATTTAAAAAAGTATTACTAAAACATATAATAGAGTCATTAGGAAACCTAACATGTTCCATAATTGTTAGGCACTTATTAAGGGCGCTATAATATTATAAGTCCAATATGCTAAGAGACCTAAAAATGCTGCCTTGCAAGTACGATCAAGCACATACATGCTATAAAACAAAACAAAAAAACGAAACGAATTATTTAAAACAGAAAGAAAATTACATTTCAATACAACATCTCACAATTTCAATTGTCTTCTCGCTTTGGGTAGTGTATCTGGAGATTCTTTCATTAAATATTGACGTCCACCTTGTATGCAAGAAATCATATACTCTTCAACATCCTCATCCGTATCCATATTCATGTTAAAACTGTTTATTAGAAAATTTACTTTAGAAATCTTCTAATTCTTTAAAATGTTATATTTCTTACATTACTTTATCCTTATCGTTTAGTTTTTTCCAAAGCGATTCATAACCTTTCGATTTAAAGCACCAGGCACGCATGGTAAAGAATTGCAATACTTCTAAACCGATTTGTACACGTCTCTGTACTCGCAACATACTAAAATGTATGCAATAGGTAATAATGTGGTCTGAACTTAAGGGATTCTTTTGAAAAATTTCTTTTTTAAACACCAAAACAACATAGAATTTTATACTAAAATGAAGGTTGTAGGTTCAATTCTTACCGTAAAACTATTCGCCTTTTAAGAGTTTTGTTCTACTTACTGGAAATCCAGGCTGTCTAATAAAATAATGAAGTTGTCGTTCCATAAATAAAACCATATCAACAGGACTTGTAACAGGCTTTCAAATTGTTTGGAACAATACGAAGGCTCATTGCAGTTTACGGTGACGGAGTTGCCAATTAGGCGAATTTATAAACCCGGAAAATATTGGACAAACCATAAAGGCATGGGAAAAGAACTGAAATAGCATTCACAATAAGCTAAAATGAGCAGAGCAGAGCTAAAAGTAGTCCTAGATAGGAACGTTTCACGGAGATCCTTTGGGGAATATAGGGTCTGTCATAAAATATCGTATCCACCTTTTTTTACATCGAAAATTTTTTTATGAAAAGATGTAGAATAAGCGCAGAGAAGCGTGACACCGATAGTGGAGGTATTTTTTCAATCTTGTACCACCCTGTAAGGATCAAAAACATCACACTCATTTCGAAGATTTGTTTAAGCCTTTCCTTTAATTAAGAAGGAGTTTAGTCTAACATGATCTAGGATGTTAGGGTTGCCATGTGTCATTGCCTATTAAGGATATACATGTGTATTGGCTGTAGTGGTGATGAACTTTGCTCCTCTTTCTTTCTCAAGATGTTCTTTTATGTTCTTTCCTGATGTTATCGCCTCTGGGCAGTCTGAAGTCATCGTCCTTCAGAATTAATTATTTGAAGGGCTTAGGGTTGCCATGTGTCATTGCCTAGGAACGTTATACATACATACATGTTTTGGCTGTAGTGGTGAAGAACTTTGCTTCTCTTTCCTTCTCAAGATATGGTGCTGACGGTCAATTCTTTTATATTCTCTGTTGTTCCTTTCTGGACCGTCCTAAAGAATGGTCCTTCTGGATGAATTATTTGGAGGGATTTTAAATTTTCAAAAACCGTAATGGAAATTTGTTTCGTCTTCGGGTCTAGATTGCTTGGGTTTATAGTCAAACAGTTTAACAACTACACAACGCCGTTGGAAATATTCTTATAACAGCGTAAAGACTTGAAAAAAACGTGGACAGAAAGTACTTTGCAAGCCATTTTAAGAAACCTGTCAAGGGCTCAAGTTTATTTTACAGAAGACAGATTTAGGTGCCACAAATCTGATGGCATTTTAGATCATTGCGGCGCTTGAGAATATTGAAAGGAAATTTACTCAATATTGATGCTTTAAGGCGAAATGCATGTAGGAAAGCTTTCCCAAACAAAAAGTCCAGTATCTTCAGCCCGGTATCTAGTGGGTTTTTGACCCCAAATACCAGAAACATCTCGTCAGAAGGGATTTATATGGGCCCCGTATACAAAACATGCTGAACTAAATTGTCGATTTGAAATTCTCGACTTCGTGTGACGCTAAAGCTCTTGAAGCTTTAAAAATTTTACTGTTGTTTTGGTGTTTACACAGAGTAGCAGAGCAATAAAATTAAAATTTGCAAAACCAAAATATCTTATGAAAACAAAAACAACAACAAAAGAAATTTAAAAACAAAAAAATTTTTAAGAAAAAGATGAAAAACAAAACGAATAACTTACAATCGCTTTTGACCCAATAAAAATAATATGAAATCAATAAAGTAGGCTGGTAACCAATGAAAGAGTATGACGTTAATTTGATGATGTAAACGATTTGTGGTTATGCAACCGTCTGGATACCATAAACCGGTTTCCATTGGATATTGATAGCCAATTTTTTTGCTCAATTCTATAACTTCACCCCATGGTACTTTGCGTCGTTCAGCGCAACTGATATTGTAAACAGGCACCTCTGCCGGACTGAAAAATTTATACAATTTTTTGTTTAATTTTCATTGGATTTTTGTTCCTTTTTTTGTTTGTTTGTTAAGCAAAGTATACCGTGGATTTGTTGAGTATTCATAGGGTATAACAACCAAACCATTGATGGCATAATCAACTGGTATTACCTCGGATTTGTAACGTTTATCGATGAGCATCGAGCGTATAACACCTTTGCCGGCACCCACCATTAGACCAGTGGGTCCATTTAAATTATCCACCCAGCCGGGTACAGGTTCAAAAGCCGATGGTGATACTAATATTGAATAAATACAGACAGACAGACACAGAGTTTTTGTTTTGGTTGTTCTTAATAAATGGTTGATCATTTAAAGCATTTTTGTAAAGCGTGTTTCTCCGGGCATTATCATTTAGGGCAGCTGTGTTTTTTAGGAATTTTTTTTTTTGGGTTTCTTGAGAAATTTCGCGTTCCATTGCAGTCGCTTAGGGAAAACTGGTTAGAGGCAGGTAAAGGTTTTTTTTCTTTAAGATTTTCAAATAAAATTTTTATTTTTTTGTTTTGTTGGCAAAGTGTTATTTACAGGTGCTTTTTGAAGAGAACTTGCAACCATTTTTTTCACAATAAAGCCATTTTAGCAAGTTAAAGATTTTTGGATTGTCTTGTGTTTTTAAGCACTAAGCAGTAATTTCTCTATATTTTCTTTTTTCACTTTAGTTGTTAAAACTTCTTTTTTTTAATTCAATTGAGACACACTTTGTTTGTAAGCACTTGGGTAAGCAGCACATAAAAGAAATACAAAGAAATAGGAAAACATTTTTGGAAAGGGGGTATAGAAATGTAAGCAATTTTAGCCATGATTGTCTGAACATTTATTTGTGTTTAAAGCATGTTTTTTCTTTTCTTTTATTTTATTTTGTAAAAAATTATTGTCAAACTTAAAACCTAATTGTGTAATGAATGTCAAAGAAATTTAAGCGCCTAGAACTACCAAACTTTAGGATCAAGGCAGCGAAATGCTATACAGTCAAACTCCTGTAGTTTGAATGACCATTCACTTGTTCCAACTTCCATTTTGAAACGCTATTCATTTGTTCCAACTTCCATTTTGTAGCGCAAAAGTAATCGTGTGATAATTTTTCTAAATATGTTCTGTTTATGATTTTAGCAAGAATCAAACCCACAACTCCCACCGTGTGAACTCTCCTCTACTTAACTTCTAACCCTGTCTACTCTTTTGGAGATTTGAGGAATATTTCTAATTTAAATTCCTTTGATCGTAGACCGAACTAAATGGTGTATAAAGGCCTGTACCTCGAAATCTATTTTTGGATCACTCGAACGCATACAGGATAGGGTATCCAACACTATTGATTAATTGCAACACCCCCGCAATGTGCTTATCGCTACTAAAATAGGTTGTGGTCTAATGACGCTGAAGTGCACAATGCGTTACGGAGAAAAATTGTTATTTCACAGCACTGTTCGTAACTACGTTGGAACCCTCTTCCCACAGTTCTTTTCCTTTCACTTACGATATAAATATGTTCATATTTTCACAAATACTGGTCCCACCAGCTATTTTCTTATTTTCAACACAGTGCTTTAAAAAAGTAGGAATTGCACAATAAAAGCGCAAAAAAAGTGCTATGACTGTGGTTAGTTCCAATTTACAACATTGGCTTTGGTATTCGCAATAAGCAAACGATAGATACAGAGCTACAAGAAGCAAGCTGCCGTACAAATGCCGTTAGCCAAACCTCGAGCAAAAAACCAAGTCAATAGAGATTAGGGAGGGTAGCCAGCTATCATAGTCTAGAAACGGCAGCGTTGGTGAAATTGTGTTTTGCTTTTTTGTATTGGGTTAAGTGAAGAAGTGGGAGGTCGCCGTAGTCTAGTAGGTAGTGAGTCAGACATCTCCAACAAAACGAAATATGAAAAACTATTTCTTCGGCGACTTCCTCTCAGCAGATTCCTCGCAAAAATCTGTCGTTCGATGTCGACTTTAAACTGTAGGTTCAGCCACTCATGTATAAAAGTAACATACACAATATTAGTGGTGTGAGAAGTTAGGTCGTAATCCTGGCTGATGGGTTGTAATGCCCAATTATGTATGTATGTATGTGGAAACTATCTCATTGTGTCAGTTCCTTCCAAGATTTTCGTTATTGTTCTTGGGGAAGTCAGGATCCAAAGCGATGCCTGAATCGATTCTATCTAGAGACTTCTGGTTTGATGATACGGAGATTGCCGATGGGATCCTTGAGCTATATATTGATGAATTCAAAACGTTAGCGCGAGTAGACTGTTGCGACGCTAGAATTTCGTATAGGCTGCCTAGCAACAATATTTTCCAGGCGACAGTCATGGCCCTGTTGGATGTTGGAAGTCTTCTTGAAATTTTTTTTAATTTTCCAACAGCCAGATACTATTAAATCCGTAACGACCCTTAACACTATGGCGGCAGTCATTGTCATTTTTGATAGGATTATTATGTTATTTCGGATTACATATTTAGAAGGTAATCTTATAAGGATTCCAGAACATAGGGATTCCAGAACTTCGATATGTTACAGGCAAAGGGTTTCCACAGTTAAAAAAAATATTACTATGGTCTGTAGGACTTATATGGATAAGAAGGGGTCTAATTGTCTTCTTTCCGAAAATTGCAATTGTTACTGGCCACTGGCCTACTGAAAGGGATGCCGATAGGCTTGAAATTCCCTCATATGGTGTCTATAAGAGCTGTGGATTTTAACAGGACAATAATACTGTCCTTCGTTCTCTGTCCTCATTTCAAATGGCTCTTGCCAAACATCTTTAATAGAACTCTTCTAGGTTTAGATTTAGCAAGGCTTTTATGTTGTCGAGATGGTTTCCAAAAGGGAATATTTGATCCTTGCGTTGGGTATTAATTCTATAATTAGCTGCATATATAAACTTTAATTCTAAATTATTCATGATCATCAATTTTCGAAACACTAAACTTTAGAATGTTTAAGTTTCAGTGTAAAACAGTAATAAGCATAGTTTTCTGGGGATTGTTTTCAGATCAATTACAATAATTAGCATTTGTTTAAGCAATAAATTAAAGAATATAAAATGGAATAAAGAAATCTCGATTCCATGATATATTTTCCAATTCATTTTTTGTTTCTTTCTTTTTGTTTTTTGTTTAAGAAGCCAAGCATGTATAGAATCTTTAATTAAGTAGCACAACACATAGGTTATTCTTAAAATCTAAGACACATTTTCCCAAGCTTAAGCTCCCATTTTACAGATTTTTTTTCGCGTTTCTTTCGAATTCAATTTAAAAACTTACCAATACTGGGCCGAGCTATAATCACTGGCATGGTATCATAATGATCGCGTACAAACAATTCAGCCAAACGTTTCGAATATGTATACGTATTGGGATGTGGTTTCAACAACTCGGGTGTAATATTTTCCAATGTCTTCAAGTCCATCCATTCGGCCAAACGCATAAGATCTTCGGGTTTATGGGGAAAATCATAAACCTTCTCATACATTACTTCCTGATCACAATTACAGAAAGCCGTGGATAAATGAACAAATGCTTCCAAGTTTTTAATTTTCTTGGCCACATCTAAGGCACGTCTAGTGCCAGCCAAATTCATATCGATGGCATCTTTCAGATTGCCCTCCAATTTTAAAGTGGCCGCCATGTGAAAAACTATATTGGTGTTGTCGCAAACGTGCTTAAGATTGTCACCAGATAAGCCCAACATTTCATAGGTAACATCACCTTGATAGATGGTAACCTTTTTCAATACATGTGGTCTCTCCTCTTTGATACGTTGGAAAATCTAAAAGCACGATAAAAACCAATTAAAAATTAAAAAAAATACCAAAAAATGTTTGCCAAAGCTTCTACTACTCACCGGCAGTTTAAACATTTCCTCCAAACGTGATTCAGGCGACTTGCCACGCTTTGGACGACAGATAATGATAATCTCTTTCAATTCATGACACGAATACAATAGTTTTTCCAGCAAAACTTTACCCATAAAACCAGATGCACCGGTAATAAATATCGTTTTGTCTTTGTAATATTCCTGTACGGGAGTTAATTCCGGCATGTTGTTAATTGGCTAAAATAGAAAAAAATTAAAAAAAGTTTATTGAAAAAAAAAACATTTTATTTTGAGGATCATAGGTCACAATAGTTTCGATTTTCTTTTTCTATCACCTGCACGCTTTTTATTGTAAATGAATTTTAAAACGCCTACCAATACGGCTGTTATTAAAAATAAACATAAAAAAGCTTGTAATACATTCGCAATATTAATTGGCTTAATACTACTGCACAGTGGTTTAATTAGTTGAAAATTTTAACAAAAAATTTAATTTAACGATTGAAATCCATTTAGTAATTAATTTTTTTTTTAAGTATGCTTTTAAGAAAGAATTAAATTTTCAAAAAGGTACCTTTTCATAAAAAAAGTACTTTTTGAGGTGGAAAATATAAATTTTTCTAAACTTTAGACTTTAAAGTGTACTTTGCAAGCTTAATGTACTAGAAAAATTGTTGGTACTTTTCCAGAAAGGTTCTTTTTTTAAATTAAGAAAAGTACTTTTTGAAAAAGGGGACTTTTAAAAAAGAAAGGGTCGTTTTTAATAAGAAAACAAAAATGATTTTTTCAGGCGAATACCCTAAATACCCTTTTGTACTTCTTTAGAAAAAAAAAAGTAAAATTTTGAACCCTTAAATGTTAGGTCAGGTTAGGTTGGAATAGTAGTTTTGATACCAAAGCTCACTTGAGCGCGCATATAGGCCACAGGTAAGCGCCGTCCCTGTACAGACCGAATTCCATCAAACTAGTGAGAGAGTTGGTCAGCGCAGTCCCTGCACATTACATCACTTTTATGTTTAATAAAGTTAAGTCGCGATGTCTAGATGATTATCTTTTGGAACACAATCCATCCGAATTCCATCCAACTCATCGAAGAAGTTGGATAGCGCAGTGACTGCACAATTCTTAAATGTACTTTTTTTAAAGTCAGTTGTTGTTGTTGTTACATTTTTTAAGATAGAGAACATCTAGAGCTTCAAAAGTACTTTTTTTTGGAAATAAATAAAAGGCCTTTCAATACTATTTTTAAAATTAACAAGTACCTTTTACTTTCTATAGATTTTCTTAAAAAGAAAGTACTATTTGAAGTTTTAATAGTACTTTTATAAGCACATAAAACTTTGCTATTCTTGCTTTAAGAAATATATTTCTTTTGAAGCCTTATTAGTACTATTGCGACAATTAAATAAAGGCTTTTTGTAGACTTATAAATCTTTTGAAAAAAGGTACCTTTTGAAGCCTTGAAGGTAGATAGAAAATATTGTCAAGTTTTTTTGAGAAAAATATCCTCTTTGAAGCTGTCTTTTTGTAGTTTAGGTTTTTAAGAAAAAACATTATCTTTTGTACTTTAAAGAAAAGTGCTTTTTTGAAAAGTACTTTTTTGAAAAGTACATTTTTCAAGTAATTAAAAATTTACAGTTTTAGTACTTTTTTTTTAAGAAAAAGCAAACATTTTGAAACTTTAATATTACTGTTGCACTGTTGTATGTTATATGTTTATGTAGTTTTCTAAAGAATAAAGTACCTTTTGAAGTTTTAACAGTAAACATAAAAGACTTTTATTAGATTTTTTAAAGAGTACCTGGAAACTGTTATAGTGTCCCTTTTAAATAGTCCATAAAAAGCTTTTAATAAATATTTTTTAATAAAAAACGCTCTTTTAAAAGTTTAATGGAATGTTTTCGTACTTTATTGTTTAATAAAAAGTATTTTTAAATATACTTCTTTAAAAAGTAAATGAGATGATCTTTTAAATATTTTTTGAAAGCTTTAGAAATATTTGTGTAAACGGAAAAAACACATTTTGAATACAAGTAATTGACTTTGCAACTTATTGCTAACACTTTGGTACTTTGCTACTCTATGTGGTACATTTCTGGCATATTTTATAAAAATGATTGTGGTTAAGCGAAGTTTGTAAATTTAGGATTTCAGTAACACTGCTGCGGTACCTTTGACATTTTGCGGTAGAAAATATAAAATTTAATGTCGTAATAAAATCTGTTTTGCCATTTGAATTCATAAAACGATAGCAACAACAATTTTTAAAAATTTTGTTGCAACGTTAAATGCATTTTGCATTGTCAAATGGCATAGGGAACATGCACAGCTTACACAGCCTTTTAAATATTTAAAATCAACCACAAACGTTTTATTTAATATTGAAAATACTTTTGACTACCCAATAAAGAAAGAAAAAAATCTTCCATTCAAATTCAAATCGTTGAATTATAACTTTCAAATCCATTTACAAACCCCCCCAAAAAAAAGAAGCAACAGCCACTGAATAGTTTAGTGAATACTTTAGCCGTTGCATTGCAGCATTATGGCCAATTGTGCTACGTTTTTTTTCTCTCTTTCTTTCTGCATGTCATTTGTAATATGTACATGAATATCTTTGGATATTTCATTTTCAACATTTAGCAGCAGCAGCAATAATAAGCCGGTTTAAAGCAATTGCGCATTTTTTTCCTTTTGTTTTTAGATTAATTTTCTTGGTGAGGTGAGGAAAAGAGGAACGAAAAAAAAAATTATTCAATTGCAATCAGAGTAACAAAATTGGCAAATTATTGCGTTGAATGTGCAACTACAACATATAATTTCTTTAAATCGAGTGACGTAAATAAATAACAATAGATTCGTAGATTCGGTTTAAATGAATTCAATTTTACATTCGGATAGCAGCAATAAACTGTTGTTGTTGTTGTCGCTGTTGTAAACATTAAGTAAATGAGACAAAAACAACAGATAAACAGACAATCGGAAACCAGCCAAAGACAACAGACGAGCAAAATAGTTTTTGCAAATGTGGCTGGAAATTGATGATGAAAGAAACCAACACAAAAACAAAAACAAAAGTTAAAATTCAGTGGTTGACCTCATTTTTAACATGCTCCAGCAATCATTACTTTTTGGTGGACATTTTTTTGCTGTCTGTCTCTGTTGCGTAGACATTTCAATGATAAATAGGCGGCATGGCTGATAATGTATCAAACTGATTTATTAAGTAATAATATTAAGAAACTAGTTGTCTTTAATTCTTTTAGTAGGAGGTTGTTTACACAATAATTAGGACACCGTTTGCTTTAATAGTGAAGTTGAATTCTTATAATTGAATACACAATTAAACTGAGATTTTATTTCTTCATCCTAAAAACAGTTGGAAACTGGTTAGAACTGTGGATGGAGATATCATTTCGAAGTCAGTAGTTATAGCTCATTCGAAAAGACTTCCAGACCATTGCAGTGTCTTACAGATGAAAGTATCCACCATCTGTTAAGGAAAGCAATATCTCAGGAAGAAGTTGCCGTATTCTAGTATGTAGTTTGTTGGCTTATTAGACAGGATGTCTTGTTCAAACCCCAGATCAGACATCAAACATCTCCACCAAAACGAAATATAAAAATATATTTCTTCGGCGACTGCCTCTCAGCAGATTTCTGGCAAAAACTCTGAAGAGTTAATAAAAATTGCAATGAAAAGTTTCTCAGAAAAATCTGTCGTTCGCAATTGACTTTAAAATGTAGGTCCCGCCACTCATGTATATACAATTAACACACACAACATAAGTGATATGGGAAGCTGGGTCGTAGACCTGACTGAAGGGTTGTAATGGCCAATTATGTATGTATGTAATAAGGATATACATGTGTACACCAACCTTAATCAATTATTAACATGAATTCCTTTATAAAACCAATGTTATTCAGCTCTCATTACGTGATACATATTTCTGCAAACCCTTAGCAATGCTTTTGATTTTAATTACACCCGCCGCTATCCATTACTTTTAAGCTGCCAACGTAAAGTAGTACCTGAGATACAAAGATGTATGCATCACTGATTTAAGCACAAGACAAGTGCAATAATTTTTTAAATACCTCCAACTACATTCACTGGACTGCAACAGTTGCCAACACGCAGTCACCAAAAGAGTGGTTGCTTTTAATTTACACTTTTGCTTCTTTTTTCGTTTTGTTAAACAAACATACTATAACAGCAACAAGAAAGAGGTTGTTTTATGAATGCACAAAAGTTTATGGCTCATTATAGCCAAAAGCCTTACGTCCTGTTTTGTCTTGCATTGCAATGCATGGCTGCAGGTTTTTCCCCTTTCTTCAGTTATGGTTACAAAAAATATTAGAAAACTATTAAAACTCGAAATCAAAAAGAAAAAAAAAACAAAATAAAGGTTGTGAAATTCGGCAAGGAGTAGTAGCTGGATATGAACGCATTGCGGAATACAAATACCGAGTTTAAGTGAAATATATTTCATGGAGAAATAAAAAATACTTTAATATTACCCCAACTACTAGCTAACTAACTCTATGACGATAAAGCACTAGTAAAGCTGCAAGTGAGCAAGCATTACAAAAAACGAAAGACTTAAGCAACAAACTTGTTGTTTCTAAGCCACTTGCTATAAGAGTGGCAATCACAACCACTCTTGCTTATGCTTTACAACATTAGCTAGTCTAACTTAAAAATAAGAAAAACAAAAACAACAACCATTAGCTAGTTAGTGCATAGATAGCTAGATAGACGATTGTTTGTTGTTTTATACCAAAAGTATTGCTTTACGTTTAGCCATTTTTTAAAAACAACATCATTTATCTTTCTACGGCGCTTAAGCGTGAGTATGTATGAGTATTTGTGTGGCATATTTTATTAGTTTTTTTGGTAAAAACGTTTTGTTGCTATTGCTGAATGCAGGCTACATGCATGCCGCTGTCAATATATTTTGTTAGACACATCGTATTTGGTTTTTATGACTGTGGAAATGTTTTTTCCTTTATTATAGTTTTATGGTCTATTAATAATAGTATTTAGGTTTGTTGTACTCCAACACACAAGAGTGTGACATTTTTTTCAAGTTAATATTATACTAGTTGCAATTCAAAAAGTAAGACAATCTAATGATACACTTGATCTCTTTTAGAGATTTTAAAACTTTTAGAGAAAATTTCCAAAAATAAATAAATTTTTGTAAAGTGAAATTAGCTAAGAAATTATACGTTATATTTAACAATAACATCAATGACTGGCTAGAGTTTTGAAACCATGTCTATTTATTTATGTCGAATCCAATTAAAACATCATTAATAATTATCTATTGACATTGACGTCTGATCACAATTTCCCAACTATGATTTATTTATGCACCTCAGAACTATAAAACACAAGTTACACATAACAACATACAACATGTATTAGTACGAGTATTTACTGTGTATCGATCCTAAGTATTATAACCATTCAGTATTCAGGCATACAACTTCGGAATTTATTAGTCAAACTGCAAACATACATACTTAATTGGCTATTAGAACCCTTCAGTCAGAATTACGATCTAGCTTCTCACATCACTCATGTGTACAGAAGCGAGGATATTCGACCATAAAGTGAAATTTTCGGAACCGATGAGTAAATTTGCTGATATGTTCCAGATGGAAGTTTACGCCATCGATAGATAAGCTCAATTCAATTTCGGCAGGAAGGTAAAGAAGTCGAACCAGTCCTCCAACCAAGCACACGGCTTGTATGAGATTGATATGTGATTGTCTCACAAGCCAATACCATTCTGTACACTAGGAAGGATATTTAAAATATGAAAACTCTTCTCAACCTGGTCAGGATGGGCTTGAGACAATCTGAACTTTTGTTGAGTACTTACATTGAGAATAGATTTGAGACTTGAATCAAGCTATCCAGAAGTAGGGTGAGGATAAAAACTCTCCTTTTAACAGGGCACTGTAGACTGCAGGAAAACTTGTTCAGAAAAAGGAATCTCCTTAAATCTAATATGCACATACTGTGATGAGGAGAATGAAGCATCAGAACACTTACTTAAACCCCTGTACTACGTTAATGGTTCATAGATGCAAATACCTGCATGCCTATCTAGTACTAGGTACACGTACATAATTGGCCATTACAAACCTTCAGTCAGGATTACGGCCTAGCTTCTCACACCACTCGTGTTGTGTGCCTTAATTTTATACTTGAGTAGCGGGACCTACAGTTTAACGTCGCCTCCGAACAAAAGATTTTTTTGAGAAACTTTTTCATGGCAGGTTTATTTACTCTCAAAATTTTTGCCAGAAATCTGCTGAGAGGAAGTCGCCGAAGAAATATTTTTTTTTCATATTTCGTTTTGATGTCTGACGTGGGATACGAACCCGGGCTTTACGTCTAATAAGCCAACACACTACCTACTATACTACGGCGGCTTCAATGGTTCACAGATGCAAATACCTGAGTGCCTATCCAGTACTAGGTAGTGAAGTATTTTAACTGCCAGCGAACTATATCCTAAGGTTTGAAGGGATTGGGATTAATAAATTAAAATATTTGGCATCTCTATATCACAATAATAATGCATAGAGGTAAAACAAGCAAATTCTTTCTTGAAGAAAAGACAGAAAAAGTAATCGCGATGTATGCATTATTGATTAAGCAAATCCTCACTGTGCCATTCAATATACGAGTATGTTAAGTTTCGTAATTTCAAACACCTGACTAATGTTATGAAACGCAAATATTTCCATATATTTTTTTTGATATTTCATTGCAACATACTGCTTCCGATATATTATATTGCATGCCAAGATGAAATTAATCAGCAGTCGTATAACGTATGCATAGCAGAAAAAACAAATTTTCCATGCGTATCCATTTATAACGTATACCATTTGCGATCATCAATAAAATGTCCAAAAACAGTTGGTACGGGAAAAAAATTCAATTTTCAATATCTCTCTTTTTAATTTAAAATTAATTTTTTTTTTGTTTTTCTTTGGATATACAACTCTAACTACCTTTTTAACCACAAACTTTTTTAGCCATGAACGTTGTTTAAATTGAATGGAAAATTGTTTTTTTTTTAAATTTTTTCATTACTAAATACAAGAAAATTTTTGGAAATGGAATTTTCCATTAAAAAATCAAAACCAAAAACAAAGCAATAAAAAGGCAAATTTAATAATAAAAATATTAATTAACTATAAAACCACAGTGTAATATGTATATTATTTTGTATTAAAAAAGTAAAACAATTTAATAATTATACGATTAAACTAAGTTTCATTAATTAATTAAGCAGTCATTTGTAATTTTTGGTCTAGGTTAAGAATCGAACATTAAGTAAAAAAAAAAACAACAACACTTTGTATGCACAATAATTATTGTGTTAAATGCTTTTGGTTTATTATTATTAATCAAAAAACATTATTGATTATAGTTTGTTTTTGTTTATTATATTATATCTATTATTAACCCGCTTATTTTGAAAAAAAGTTCAATAGAACTTCAAGCTGAAAGACCTTTGCCTGCGTAAGATTTAAACCGTTTTTAGTTGAAGTTTACTGGGAATTCGTAGGAATCAGTATTTAGTAGAAATACAAAATAAAATTGTTAAGTTATCTCGAAAACACTTCTTTCCTTTTGGTTAACTTTAGAAATGTCGGTTAAAGTAGAAGAAACACGGGAAAAACAAAAATAAGCATTAGAAAAGATCAAGGGAAGAGATAAAATCATGCTGGGATAGGTGATCTGGAATTGATCTTCCGGAAAAAGAGAGGCAAAATAAAGACAGGAAAGCAAAAAAAAAGGGTGAAAAATGGAAGCCAAGTAATGCCAGACATTTAATTCAAAATGTCGATTCTAGATGAGGCTAATTCTCCAAGGCAATTCAAGAAACCCAGAAAAGAAACAACGCTCTTGTGCTAAATACATGCGCCCCATCAAGAAATATACTTGCATACATACATACCTACATACATACATACAAAATAGCAGCTATAAAAGCGGAGGAACGAAGGACTTCCGTGCAGAAATGGCAGTCACGATGGGAGAATAGTTTAAAGGAAAGATGGACATTTCACCTTGTCCCTGATATAACCCCGTGGATGGAGAACAAACATTGCAAGCTGAACTACTACGTGATCCAGTTCCTTGCTGGTCATGGATGTTTCAGGAAGTACCTGCACAGATTTTTCGACATGATACTTCCCTTATACTTGTATATCCAAACTGTGTAGATGAGGAGGAAGCGAAGGAAGGAAGCGAAGCATATTCTAATATGCTACCCCAGATTTAGATGGCCCGGGGAAACGAGTTTAGGACCAAACCGGCTTATGGAAAAGGCTTATTCTAGGATTCTATGGAGCCAATACAGCCAGAAAATGGATGAAGTTATGCTGGAACTCCGAAGGTTGGAGGAACAAAGGCGAAATTTAATTTGAAGTGATAAAGTTTTAATGCTAACCAGCTCTCCGCAAAGTAATACCTTACGGCAGTCCGGCGGGGGGAGAATGGTTGAAGTGTGTAGGAGGGGTGGGTTTAGTACATAGGCACCAGTAATGGGAACAAAAGTGTCTTTCGAAGATTCCCACCTCATAAATACATACACAATTGGTCATTACAATCCTTCATTCAATATAACGACCTAGCTTCTCACATCACTTTATGTTGTGTGTAGTAATTGTATATATGAGTTGCGGAACCTACAATTTAAAATCTACTCAGACAGATTTTCGAGAAACTTATTTTCATGGCAATTTTCTATTTACTCTCAGAGTTTTTGCCAGAAATCTACAGAGAAGAAGTTGCCGAAGAAATATTTTCTTTATATTTCGTTTTGCTCGAAATGTCTGACCTGGAGTTTGAACCGAGGCCTCATGTCAATTAATTTAATGCATAAGGGGCGGGACCTGCACGACAGATTTTTATGAGAAACTTTTCATGGCAATTTTCTATTTACTCTCAGAGTTTTTGCTAGAAATCTGCTGACGGTGCAACTAAAGGGGTAGAAAAACTTTTTGCTCAAGGCAAAGGTATTGCCCCTTAGTAGCACAGTCGTTAATACTGTTATTTTCTTGAATAACCGAAATACTTGATACCTATTGATCAAAACAATGCTGCCAAAAATTTATATTGATAAACGAAGACCTTTGATTTTATTCCCGAATACGATTCGCGATCCTATCAACGCAACACACACTTTAGTCTTGAAAACAGAGCAAATATCGGGTAATCTGAGAGAGAGACACTGTAAGGTCAAGTTTGCCAGAATAAATATCGAATTCTATACCCCTTTTTGGCTTGCAGATATCAGGTCGAGATTGCATTATGATGAGAGACAGATTGCTCAACCACATCCTCCGTTAATATATGAAATTAACTTACACAATATAAGTGACGTGACAAACTAGGTCGTAATCCTGACTAAGTGGTTGTAATGAACAATTATTATTGCCATCAAACTATATACGGTATCCCTATAATGCCGCCTTCAAAACTAATGCCCTGGTAGACATCAAGATGCTGTTCTGTATCAACAATAACTCTCTTCAGGTATTGTGTTCCGGAGATAAATTCACATCGCCATAGAAACTACACATTAGGCTCGCAGCTATAATTATACTCTGTGTCTACAGTACACAGTCTGCCTCAGCTTATTTTTTATAGTCTGATGCATAACTCACTGCTCCTCTTGTTATAATTTCTCAACAAAAGTCTTCCTTACCTCAAACCCACTTGGTTTGCAAAAAAAAAGTCTTTGCCTGTCTTTGTCTTCCCTTTCGTTGAGCACATTTTTCCATACATCCGCCTTCAATGCCCAGAAAGTTGCTGACCTCAGCAACGCCGTGGAAGCTACCTTACTCCACAAGATTGCCCTTATGCTCATTGCCGTGAATTCCCATATGATCTGAGATCCAGCAGGAGGTAACCTTATTTTCTCTACCTTATTCAGCTTCCCTAGACTGTATGGGATTCTATGTTCGAATTAACCTCATAAGAGCCAGGTGGCTAAATGGTGCCCTAATTGTCAGATGGCATTTCTATGTCCTGTCTTTTATATGTTCTTTCGGTGACTTAGACTACCGCATAAAAGACAAGCATAAGTTACTAAAAAAGGCTCGAAGTATTAGCTTTTCTGAAAAAACTCACTGTGCTGTCTTAAAATTCATTCTTGTCCCCGTCTGCATGCCTAATTTTAAGAGAGTATGCAGTTGGTCATACACTACTACTGATAGAATGTCTAATGCCTTTTCGGTGAATGGAGAGAATAAAAACTCTCTTGACTGATTTCCTACCGGGCACTGAGGGGGGTTAAGGGAAATAATTATTTTTCATTGCAAATTTTGCAAATTTCAAAATATTTTAATTTATTGTTTTTTGCGAATTTCATATAACACAAGTGTACGTATGTATGTATATATTTTAATTAAATCGAAAAAGACAGGTCTTTGCCCGAATTATTTATAATTTATGCATACGACGACGTTGACACATAAATCCCATATTGCGTTTTATTTTTCATGGAATATTTTAAGAAATATCCACAACGCTTAATTAGTGTTGCTCGTTGTTATTGTTTATGGCATCTAAAAAACTTGAACAAAAAAATAAAAAATTTAAAAATTAAACCAAGTAGACCAACACAGAAGTGTACTGCAACTGTAACAAGTTCATGACACGACCTTGACTGGAGTGTGGTAAAAATTATGAATAATAAATCAAAATTTTTTATTTTTTTGTTTTTTCATTTCTGTTGTATCTGTGTATCTGCATCCATTGTGTAAACGTCAATACATTAAAAAAAAAAAAAAGAAAACAAATTAATAAAAAACCGGCTTTCAACAAATCTCAACATCATTAAAGGTCTGTCTAACGTTTTTAATTTTTTTATTTTAATTTTGTTTTCTTTGAAATTTTCGTATTTAATAAGAGAGCAGGGAACAAGAGGGAAGTGTTATTATAATTAAAGCTTCTATTATGGACAACAACAACAAATAAAACTATTAAATGCTTGACTTCTATAAATAAACAGTTTTTAATTGTACTCATAAAGTAATTAAACAACGAATTCAAATTCATAATTTCAAACGGATTTCAAACGCATTCAAATATGTTTTTTGTTTTTTAAATGATTACAAAATTTTTACTCATACTTTAATTGTATTATATTGTATACGACAGACATACAATATTGTTGTAAAATATTTTAAAACAAAAAGTTTTTCATTTTTTTTTAATTCATAAACGCGTTTTGTGAATGAAAGTTTAACATGTTGAAAGACAGAAAAAAATTTGTTTTTAATTATTACAACTATTCTTACAACTACTGCGCTCTTATAGGCACATGGTAATTTACATTAATTTACGTCGATTCATTTCGATTAAATGCAATGTCATTGGGTATTCCGCTTTCATTATCTGAATAAAGCGGTTTAAGTTTGCACCCTGACTTCATTGAATACAATATTTACTAGGTTACGTAGAATAGCTAGGAAACTAGATATCATTGCTCTATAAAAACCCCTCTCTTAAAAGTAAGTACATCACCCAACAGACCTTTAATATCAATCCTAGGGAAGTAATTGCATTCGTCTGTATGGTACTCTACGATGTCATATGAATTCTCAACTTTGGTAATACATACTTGTTGCCGAATGTTCTGAACGCTCAGTTAACGTCTGTACATCGGAAAGAATTAAAAAATGCGAGCTATGATATTAACCAATCGGATATGGGAAATACAACAGATTGTAGATGACTTAGGTATCACACATACCTAAGTGGTTTGTTTGTATGATCACATTGAGAAAGCTTTCCGAAAAATGACAGAAGACAGCCACACTTAGGCCACCTACAGCCCATTGTGATCCCGAGCATTTAATGAAGCCACTTGCACATTCATTGACTGCATTGTTATTTATTAACTCGCAGTTCTTAAATGAGGTTGCCAATTTTGAAAACTTACTGAAAAGTTCGATTGTGCGGTAACTATGCAGGAGTGTTTACGACATAGTTTTCAGGGCAATATTACTGTTTCGTAACCCTGAATTCACCACTACCTACCGGACCCGTACACCAGCCAAAACACTGGATTTCTTGGTTTATAACTCCGTGGTATCATGACAGCGGTTTTTTTTTTGTAAAGCTATGGTAGAAATCGCCGTAGTCTAGTAGGTAGTGTGTTGGCTTGCCATGAAAGAGTTTCTCAAACAAATTTGTCGTTCGGAGTAGACTTGAAACTGTATAAAATTAATACACACAACATAAAGTGATGTGAGAAGCTAGGTTGTAATCCTGACTGAAGGGCTGTAATAACTAATGATGTATCTATATATATGTATGTAATGGTGAATGTAATGCCAAATTATTGGCCGGTTTTATTGAGTATAGGAAAAGAAAAGAACGCAGTTATCACTGCAAAAAGTTTGTTTTTTACACAAAATTTTTAAGGAGGCAGTTTTTATTGCAAAAGTCGCTGAACTAGGTTAGGACATCCATACTGTTACCCCCAAGTCATTATTTCTTATTTTCAAACTTGAGCAAATGACTCAAGGGAAAGAGATTTTTCTACCAGGAGAAAATCATTTGAAGTCGCCGTAGTCTAGTAGGTAGTGTGTTGGCTTATTAGACGCGAAGCCACGGTTCAAATCCCCGGCCAGGCATCAAAACGGAATATGAAAAAATATTTCTTTGGCGACTTCCTCTCAGCAGATTTCTGGCAAAAAGTCTGGACGTAGAATAAAATTGCCATGAAAGGTTTCTCAAAAGTCTGTCGTTCGGAGTCGACTTTAAACTGTAGGTCCCGCCACCCATGTATAAGATTAACACACACAACATGAGTGGTGTTGAGAAGCTAGGCCATAATCCTGACTGAAGGGGTGGAATGGCCAATTATGTATGAAAATCATTTCACAAACAAATTTATACGTGACCATCAAACTTGACAAAAAAGGAAGGAGGCATTTTTTATTACAAAAGTCGCTGAACTAGATTAAGAATTGGAACCACATTCAAACTATTGCCTGGTGGTTTCAAATATTTCTTGTTCAGAAAGAAGATTGGTTTTGATTGTCTTTCAAAACAAATCTAAAAATGACCATCAAACTTAACAAATTTTGTTACTAAAATATTAAAGGAAACCAAATATTCCAATACGTTCTAATGAGTTAATAACATTTATTATGTATGCATGCATAGTCATTAGGAAAAAAAATATGAATACCATCATTTACCATAAAGAAAAAAAAACTTGAAACTTGTAAATGTTTGCCGACAAGAAAATTTTAAGGAAGTTTTTTTTTAAACTAAAAATTATTGATGGAAATTAAAAATTTATAGAAAAACAAATATGCAGAGAACCGGTTACAAAAACAAACATTATTTGTTTTTAATAATAAAAGTAACGGATTTACAAAAATTAAGGTCTTATGGTAAATATTTTATTTATTTTTTTTAATAATTTTGAATAAATTTAAAAACTATTAAAAGGTGAAGCTATTAAGACTATATTAAAGAAAACAATACAAATCGGTAAGGTAATTAACAAGAAAATTAATTTGCTAAACTAATTGATAAAGATTTTCATTTATTTGAAAGTGATTTTTATTTCTCTTGTTTCTCTTTTATTTTAATTGTTATTGCATTTAAAAATGAATGATTTTGAAATAAATTCCATGAAACAAGCTCAATAGGTTAGTGGAACTGTTTCATTTTGAAATCAAAAACAAAAAAAAAAATTTGCAATGAAACGCAAAAAAGAAAACAAAAAACAAGAGAAAGGCAAGAGCTTTTTATTATTTTTTTTGCCAAAATCTTTGGTAATTATGCCAAATCTTTATGATAATTTTAAATGTCAAATCTTATATAAGATCTTTTTGTTGATTATGAGATTCATTCATTAATTTATTAAAAATGTATGCATAAATATTGATATGAAAATATGCAAATAATAAAAAAATTCGTTACAAACAAAATCTCGAGGCAGAAAGAAGTTTTAAAAAGCCTTGGAAAAAAAACCATATTGTTGTAGCTGATTAATGTTTGATGATAAACAATATCACAAAATAATATCAACAATATAAACAAAACCGCATAACAGAAAAAAAAATTACAAAAAAAAAGTAAATTCGCTTAAGAAAACAAAAGACTTAAGACAGCAACCTTATAACAATTTATACAGCCCATAGTCAGTTCACACCATCAAAAATAAAAATTGATTGGAATTTATTTTTTTTTTTTCTTAAGTTTAGCTAAAGCTTTTTTAAAATTTAAAAATAAATATATATACGACTTAATTATAATATATAATATATACCTTTTAATTATTTATCAAATTAAATACACAAAATTAATTGCAATTTGCCTGTTCTTCTTCTTTTTTTTTTTTTTTTTGTTTGTTTGTGTTAATTGTTTTAAATTTCACGTTTCCTAAAACACATACACGTGTCGGGTTTTCTATTTCAAAAATTTCAAAATTTAATTTCAACCGTTTTTTTCTTCTTTCTACTTTTTTGTTAATTAACAATTTTTATTTTTTTTAATTTTTTTATTGTTTTTGAATGCAGAAATTGATGCTTATAGTACGGCGTCCAAGCCAAGACTGAACGTTATTTGCCTGTATGTCTGCTATTATGAATGGCTTTGCAAAATCATATCAAAAGTAAAACGAAAAACAAAAATTGAATATAAATTTTTTTTCTTTCCATTTTTTTTTTGTTTATAAAGAAATACAATAAATAATAGCAATAATACTGAAACTCGTTCTTAATAAAGCATTTAATACAGTATACAGCTAATAAAGCGAGCAAAAATATGTATTTATTACAGTGGTTTTAAACATTTTAATTGTCATTTAACATTTTGCATTTGCTACTTTAGCAAGCAATTAATAACAATTGATAACATCTAGTACTCTGTATAAAGATTCATTTCTTTGCTATTTGGCTTTTAAAACTAGTTTTTAAACGTACTACTTAGGTAGGTAGGTAGATAGGAGTGGCTGTCCCTCGATGGAGTTTTGAGCGGACACACTTAGGCCGCCCATTGTGATACCACGGTTTCCCATTTCCCCACAATTCTAGAAACCATTCGTAGTTTCCAATGAAGCGACTCAGACTGCCAATATCCATACATGACAGTTCATCTATATCCTCCATGTAGTAGGCACCCCGGTACCTCTTTCTCCTGCGACCAAGTGCCGGACATGTGCACAGTAGCTGAAGAATAGTCTCATTCTCCTCTTTATCTCCACAACTTCTGCAGAAATCATTCGCAATGTTTCCAAGACCAATACGCCTCGCATGCGTTCCTATAATGCAATGACCCGTAATAACTCCGACAACAGTGCTGAGCCTACTTCCTATCGTCCTATCCAGCCTTGGCCAGATCTTTTGCGCCGCTCTGAACTTGTCCGAAATAGTCCACATTCTGTTGACGAGATCTACGGTTGCATTGTTAATTGGAAGTTTGCAGGGATCCACAATGTAGAGAGTTCGATGGTCGTGCCCCTCCTGGCCAGTTCATCCGCTCTGCAGTTTCCAGAAATATCATTATGTCCTGCTGGTACCCATGTGATATAGACATCATATCGGTTCGTCACCTCATTGAGATATCTGCGACAGTCGTACACCGTCTTGGAGTTTATTACTTTGGATATGAATAATACTTACAAATCATACATAATTGGTCATTACAATCCTTCAGTCAGGATTACGACCTAGCTTCTCACACACTTTTATGTTGTGTGTGTTAATTTTATGCATAAGTTATGTTGCAGATGTCCGAATAGGGGTTTAAACCGCGGCCTGCTAGTCTATGGCGATAACCTATAAGTCATTGAATTTTATTGTTAAAAATTTATTTTCGAATAGAGGCAAATGGGAAAATGATGTGACACATGTCGCGAATAACTCCTTAAAAATTGTATCGGATGATTCGAAAATGGATGTAGCTGTGGATTAAGGCTACTTTTCGTTGTCGTTGCACTTTCGACAACAATTCCTGATCATTGCAATATCTTTCAAATAGAAATGTCGGTCATATATGCTGCGGTGATGGTTTTTATGTGTAACAATATCTCTGGAGACGATATTGCTATACTTTCTGATATCCATTCGACTGTCAGAGCAGAGCACTAGGTTCTAGCGTAATAAACGGTCTACGGTTGCTACAAGCAAAGCAATATACATATGTTGGTTGGTGCAATTACTACATGGATTTGCTCCATTCCGATTTGTATTAGGGGCTGCAGTAACATAAAAGAGAATGAAACTAAGACCCACTGTCGTCCCTATCACTGAACCTGCGTTGTCAATAATCACGAAAATATTCTTGCAAAAGTTTTTCCTGTTATGTAGTTTTAATGGGTAAAAATTTAACGTCTTCTCTCTCAACTTATTTTCTTAAGTTTAACATTAGGCACTACATAGTTACAAGCCATTCCCCGTATATCAAAGGTTTTTTTTATTTCAGCTATAGATAGTAACTGTTTGATCTTTTTTAATTTAAGAAATCTATTTTCTTAAAAAACAAAATGTTTTCCAACATTATGGCCTTCTAACCCACTGTATTATTAGCCAATTTAGATGGCTGCCTGCTGTGTTACCTACTTGTTACGCTAAACTGATCGTGCTGCTATACCTTAAAACTATTACCACGTCTTTTTGCATCTCGTGAATTTGTTGTGCTGTGTAAAAATAAATAATAAAAAAATTCTTTTTGTTGTGGCTTTAAATAGTGTTTTAGCCAAATTTTCCACACAAGAAATTTGTTTGCATTGTTTAATTAATTTTCGATTTTATTTAAAAAATTTAATAAAATTTTGAAAAAAAAAATTATGTTTTCATAACTAAGGCCTATTTAGATGGAAAATTTAAAGCTCTTATGTTCTTCTCTTAAGATGTACAAGTAAGTCAATATTGAATAAGACTCTTGGCCATAAATACCAAGAGTTTTAACAATCTTTTCGACATTTTTTTTTTTTAAAGAATATTCAATAATGCACTTTTGCAGTTTGTTTACATATTTTTCTTTTTTTTAATATTTATTTAAAATTGTATCTACTCGTACATGTATCTATTTTTGTCATATTTGTTGATCGTATTTATTTTTACAAAAGTTTTTTTCGTTTTTCTATTCTTCTTTATTTGCCTGCGAATATGAAAAATTTAAACGTTTATTTAATATTAATTAACAAATCTTGACCAATATTAATTTGTTTAAGCCCACAATAGAATGGTTTTTGAAAAACAAAAGAGAAGAAGTCACAGTTTTTAAATACAAGACTTATATGAATTACTTTTATACAATAATGTGGGTAACCTTTAATTGATTTTCCTTAAGCAATTTGCCCCTAGAAGGCTCCTTGGTCAGGACTACATAACATAATTCGTCATTACAACTCTTGAGTCAGAATTACGATCCAGCTTCTCGCACCCCTTACATAAGTATGTTATGTGCGTTAATTTTATACATTAATGGCGGGATCTACAGTTTAAAGTCGACTACGAACGGCAGATTTTTTGAGAAACATTTCATGGCACACTTTCTCAGAGTTTTTGCCAGAAATCTGCTATTTTTTATATTTCCTTTTGTTTTGTGGCCTCACGTCTAATAAGCCAACACACTACCTAGTAGACTACGACGACGACATGACTACCATAAGCTGGAAATTGAACGGGAGTCTACTAATATGGGAATGGCAGTAAATGAAAGCAAAACGAAGTATATGTTATCGACAAGTAGAGACATGCGGAGTATTGATTCTCAGATTACGGCCGATAGCTACACTTTCGACGCAGTCAAAGAATTTATTTATCTTGGCTCCGCTGTTACCACCAAAAATGATGTCAGTCAGGAGATCAAGCGCAGGATAACTCTTGCCAACAGGTGTTATTATGGACTCAGTAGGCATTTGAGTAACAGAGACCTCTCTCGTGCGACAAAACTAATACTCTACAAAACGCTCATCCTCCCCGGCGCAGAGGCATGGACTCTATTAAGTACAGATGCAGCAGCCTTGAGAGTATTCGAGAGAAAAATCCTACGCAAGATCTTCGGTCCAGTGCGAGTTGGCGATGATTTCCGCTTCCGAAGCTGTATGAGCTCCTCAACGACATAGACGTTGTACAGCGTATTAACATCCAGCAGTTGCGCTGGCTCGGCCATGTCGTTAGAATGGAGGAGGATGCTCCGGCGAGACGGGTATTTGATGCGGAAGTCGACGGAGAGGACGACCTTGTCTGCGTTGGAAGGACCAAATCGAGGAAGCCCTGTCATCGATTGGCGTGACCAACTGGCGTAGGCGCGCAAGAAGCGGAGGCGCCTGGAAGGATATGTTGCGGCCAATTTATGACCAATTAAATAAGTAAGTAAGTAAGCTGGAAATTAAGGCAAGATTCCACTCCCTAGCTAACGCTTCTTAGGTAGAAAAAAGGAGGGCGAAACAGCTCTCTAATTGACATGTATTATTTGGTTTTTATCCTCTCGAGATATTGCTTAGGCGGATGTTATCTGTGGCAATTACTACTTGGAGGAGGAGTAAACGATCTTCTGTCTCTGAATATGTCACAGCTCTATGCTTACGCGATCTTTATGAACGAAAACCCTTTGTGCCTTCAATACAGAGGAAAGTTGTAGCACAATGGGCCCTAATATATTGGAACCTTCACGTTTTTTTTTTGTATGTGGTCACTTCACCTAACCTAAACCGACTGCCCCTATTAACCTGAAGAATACAAAATTAGGGACTTTTTTGACTTAATGTCGCGGGGATAGCGACAGGGAGGGTATATAGCTTTTTGTCCATTATAACATTATTTTATACAAATCACTGAAATGAAAATTTTAATTTTAGATTGAAACGAATTAAATAAAAAAACTACTGCGATCAAACGAACGGTTTTTGGCTTAACCAATCTCAATATATTTAAACACGCAAGGTCTGGGACCAAGTTTGATGCCCAAAATTCACTACAATATTGCCCCTGATGTTACAAACTTCGAATATTTTCCTACTTGGGCGAAAAAAGAAAAATTAACCTGCATTTGAAGAACTACTCCACGGCGGTCGAGTTCAAAGTGGATTAGCACTTGAAATAAACTGTATATGTATGCAGAAAGGGAAACCGATATCTTTGTAAAGATAATTAACCTAAAACCTACGAGTATTTATTGTCATTTATGTTATATGGCATACGCATACCTACATACATACATACATACATACATATGTAAATTAGTATTGTTATCATCGTAATATAGTGTTATATGTTTTAAAACATTTCCGTTAGCTCTTTAATATTACAATATATGTACATATGTATGTATATATTGTGTCAACTAATTTATATCTTTTTAATAACGTATTTATAGTTTCATACTCTTACGGAAAGTTTTTTGAATGCATTTTAGTTTTTGTTTCTTTATTTGCTTTGTTTTTTTTTTTTCTTTTTCTATTTTGCAAATTTTCTTAATTGTCTTATCCAATAGGGGTCAATAGAAAGTTTGCAAAAACTACAAAATTGCAAATAAAGTTTACGCAACATTAAATTAATAATAAATTGATAAATTAATAACAGATTTTTTTTCTCTCTTTTTGAACTTAACCAGTTCTGTCTTCTTTTTAAACTCAATTCCAAATATGAAATGTTGCTAAAAAAATTTAATCAATACCACTTTTTGCAGTTTGAAGGTCTTTTGGCTTGTTTGTCAAACAGCAGATTTCTTAATGTAAAAGAAATTCACTTTGTTTCGGAGTTATCGACATATATTCGGAAATTTTTTAGTCCTTTTCCTTTACCATCTTCTTATTCATTTTTTTCAGCCAAGCAGGTCGTTGAACTATGAACAGATATAACAGATTCTTACGTTTGCCGCTTGCCATTCCTTTTTCAAAAAATGACTCAGCCTGACCATCTTACAGTGTTCGTTGTTGATATTATTGTACTAGAAGGGGCTCCGGAGCCATCATAGATTAATCACGCTCACATTCTGCATGTGGTATAATATTTACTGCAATAGTCTTGACCTGAGAGAAAGTGTATCAGAATTTGCTAAGAATAAGTTTACTATACACTCGTTCCTCGCTGTATAGTTCTTGGATATCCTGCACTAATAGGGAAACTCTCTCCTTCTATCTCTTCTTCACTCATGCGCCGGGTATCTCTCCGCTTAACAAGAGGAATACAGTGCCTAAGACAGTGCAATAAACCAAAAAAATGTAAGTGTGCCACTGTTCCTATACTGCTCCTAGAACTTTCCGCGTGGTATCGAGTTTGTAGTCGTAACATTCAGAGGACTTTTACTTTCAGATGGTTCACTCAAATGGTTCAGTTCCTTTTGGTGACTAGGTAAACATCCTTCTCGTTTGCTATTTACCAAAGTTGTTAAAAGCTAGGAAACTAAGAAACTAGGTCGAAATCCCGACTAAAGGGTTGTAATGACCAATTAAGTAAATAATAAGTTATCAATTTATAATCAATCAAATACACATCTATGAAATGGGCATTTTCTTTGAATACAATTCCTAATACAATGTTACCAAGCTTCTCTTTTGCATCTGCAGGCCTATTGTAATTTTATTAAACAACATTAAAATAAACGCCTTAAAGTATACCATGCATAATATTTTAATTTGTGTGATTAAATATAGTTTAAATTATTTTCTAGCAAATCATTTATAATTTTAATTATATGTAAACAACATTAAATTAAATTATTCATATAAATTATTATTTCCAAAACATTTTCATTTATGTACACTGGTTTATCGATAAATCATTTCGAGTGTTAATTAAACTACAACTCTGTTATTTAACAGTGCTACCAAGTCTTGTTTGTATTATTTATCATTTCTATTTGTCTTTTTCTGACCTTAGCAAAATAATTAATGCCAAAATTCCCTTTTTTCTTTGATAGATCGACGTGAGTGGGTAAGACAAAAAAAAGTTAAAAAATGGAAAAAAGAAATTTCCGCATGCTAAAAAAATTTTTTAGCAAGCCATCATAAGCAATAAATTGAATAAAAATTAATCAAACAACTCCTCCTTTTCAGACGATCCGTCTTCGAAACGATTTATTGTTAGCAACATGGCCGATTTAGATGATTTCTTTGCCAAGAAAGACAAGAAAAAGTCGAAAAAACCGAAATTTCTGACTGCCGAAGAATTGGTGAAAAACCTGGAGGAAACAAAACGTGAAATAGTGGCAAAAGCTAAAAAACCTGAACCAACAGTAGTAGCAGCAGTCGCAGAAATCGAGGAGAAACAACCAAAAGAACAGCAGGTGAGTGAGTAATAATTTCTGCATAAAACGAAATTTGTTTTGTTTTCTGCTTTCCAACACCTAAAAAAACAAAATAGGCGCAGAATGCAAATGACAACAAAGACACGCTGGCAAAAAAATCTAATAATAATAAATTAAGTGTAATTAAAAACTGATTTTTTTTCGTTATCCAGCCGCAGGTAGAGGATGAATGGAAAGAAATCGAGGAAGAACAACGTAAAGATTATTCCGGTCTTAAAATCGGCCAATTGACTCTAAATGATGAAGAGGACGATAGCGAATCGGAAGGTCACGACGATGACGGCGATAGCGACGCTAATCAAAATAATGAATCCTTGAAACGTAGCGGTGGCGCACCATGGAAAAAGGTTATACCCGCTGAAGAGGTTACACAGATACCAATGGAAATGCCTAAACCCGCTTCAAAAGTCTACGTCTCACCAGCTTTAAGAGCAGCGGTAAGTAACATAAATAATGATGACTTGCATTTCGAAAGAAATTTAATTAAGGAAATAATTAATTATTAATTTCGAAATAAATCCAATAGGATTCAAAGTCAGACTGTAAGATGAAATTAATAATATTTAATTTAATATTAAAACCCGGTTTAACATTTATCAGAAACGTAACAGTGTATTTAAAAAAGAAGTAACGGATTTATAGTAAATTCCATGCAAAACTTTGGCTTTCATTTCTTAGTTATTATAATAAAGGTTCGTTGGCACACTAGACGGATAAAATTAACGCATATAACATGAGTGAGTAAAGCTAAGCCGTAATTCTGGTTGTAATGGCTTCTAATTTACAGCTGTATGCACTTAAAGAGCATTCGGTCATTTGGTTATTCTCGACGTTAGTCAACAATTTTTTCAATAGTAGAACCGACAATACTAAATTTATCACGCCCAGTTACTATTTTCTATAATATAATCAAGATTATAAACACGTATGTTTTGAAGCGCCTGAGAAATCGGTTTTTTCTTCTTTTGGTGCAGTAGCCAGCCCTTTCACATCATTAAATCGCAAACAGCTCGATTTACCATTTTTAAAGATATCTTTAGGAAATATAATGAAATTCTTTTTACCATACCTTGTTTTATTGTTTCTATTTCAAAAACATAAAATTTAAATCTTGTTTCTTTTTATGTCTTTATAGCAACAAGGTCTGGGACCTGGTTTGAAGCCTAAAATTCGCAACAAAGCTGCCCCTGATATTACAAACGCCGACTACTTCCCTACCCTGGGTGCTGCTCGTCCCGAGGAACAGCGGAAAAAGAAAAACGAACCTGCATTTGAAGAAGTACGCCACGGCGGTCGTGTTCAAAGGGTTAAAGAACAAACTGTCGCTCCTACGGCAGCCACTAATCGTTTCCAATCGCTGGAAGAAACCGAAAGCTAGACAATATCATTATACACAGCAATAACAAACAAACAGTGGTCATCGGTGTGTTAAAAAGAATCATTGAAATTGTTATCAACGATTTCCCCCTTAATATCTTAAAGCTCGTTTAAACAATAGATTGAGATTTGTTTGCAACATCTTCGAAAATCGTCTACTATATATAATAATTAACACACATCTACATAATATTTCCTCCTCTTCGGGCCTGGCCTTTTAGTTCAGTAATTGGATGAGCTAAGTTCTGGAGAGGAGGAAATTAATTCAATTAAAAAAAAATAACTTTTCTTTGAAAAAAAACGAAATCGAGAAACAAACTACAATAATGCTTATTTTTATTTATGCATTTTTATACATAAACTATATTTTTATTTTTAATTCAATTGTCCACCCTTAAAAAAGAAACTCTAAACTTGTAAATGTCAGTTAAAATTCAATACATTTTTTCTTTTGCAAATAATGTTGAATTAATTTACAGAAAATCTAGTTTTCTATTAAAATTTCTAATTCACAATATATTTTCCATTAATAGAGAGAGAAATGCCCATTTAAGAAATAAATGAAAAAAAATATTTTATTTTTTTAATTATATTATTTAAGATTATGAGAAGAGAAATTATAAAACGGGTAATAATAAATGGAAACACAAACAAAATGAAAATAATAACAACATATTAAGCAAAAATATAAACAGAAACAATTTTGTTTAAATATAAATGTTTAATAAACAAAAAACCAGTGGTTTAATAAATATTTGATGCATCTTTTTTAACAATATAACAACATAGTCAACATAATCAGGGTTTGGGAGGTGCTTCCTCATCTTCATACATGTCGTCTTTATTGCTGTCCAAGTAACTGTAGGAAGGAGGGTAAAGAAAACTACTCAAATTTGAAATCAAAATAAGATTTGAGGAAGTATGAAAAGCTAAAATAATGCTTTAAAATTACAAATAAGCTTTGAACAAAACAAATTTTTTGTTTCGAAATTTAAAACTTATTTCAGAACGCAATGAATGAATGAATATATTTACATCATGCACCTGCTTTTAAACATTACTAGTGCAATTATGCGTGGTTTTTCAATATGACAAATCATCGATAGCTTTAATATTGATATCACGTTCGGACCTTTCTCTATATGGTTTCACCTCCGTGTTGTGATATGAACTTAAATGCTCCTTCTCCAATAATTTTTCCGGAAATTTTCGTATTAAATACAACCAACATGGCACAGTTCTAAATAAAAACAAATCTGAATTAAAATAATTTTTAAACAAATCTTTCTCCTTCAACTACACACTCACTCGTTATTTATTGCAATTGATTGTATCTCACGATCATAGTACACGGGATAATCTTCTAAAACATCGAGATTAGCAAACATTGTTTTGTCAACCTCATATATTTCTCCCTTTATATGGTGGCCACATCCGCGTTTATCTAATAGAAAGGGTATATTATAACGGGTGCCAACAACCAGTGGAAACTTTTCCACTGTTGTACCTTCACCCACAAAACGGGCGTAACCGTTTTCGTTACGCGTTAGCCAATGATGGTTGGGTTCACCGCGTTTAAGTGTTCCGTAAACGAAAACCTTTAGAAGTTCACCCGATAATTTTGACATTTTCGCAAATGTTATACTGTGTCGCAAATGATCACATTTAAGACTAAATACACTAGTTTGCCATTAGCTATAGTAAATAATTGCTTGCTTTTATCATATCACATTAAATTAATAAAAAAAACAATGCGATAATAAACAAGTTCTGTTGACAAAGTTGCCATATTGTATTGTAGTCAGAGTTTAGGAATATAGGTCTTCAGAATATATTCTTATTCCTTATTTGTATATTTCTCAAATTCTATTGTATTCGAATTATTCCGAGGCCTTTTCCCATTAATGCCCTGATATATCACGTAATTTTTGAAGTTGCGGCTGACAGTTCTATTGAAAAAACAAAATTTTGTAAAATAAGTATAACCAACTTATTAAAAAACACAGTTTTAAAAGCACTGCTACACATTTTACATAGCATCCTAAACCTGCCTTTTTGTAAACAAAGCAAATGATATCAACAGAGATGCTCAATGTTAATAATGGTATTCAATGTTAATTTAACATTGGACACAACAAATCACTCAACTGTCTTTGTTTAGAATGTTAGTATTGCAAAACTTCATTTACCAATTGCCCTTCACCATTAACGGCATAACATTATCATTTTTATTTGAAAATCAAAAGAAAACCCCAATTGAAGTTTTATAAATTAAAGAAACAAATTAAAAAAATAAAAAAAATCGTCATGATAAGTATTTTATTATCACGCATTTGTATACTCACCTGTGGTACTTTATATCCTGGTTATATTTCATTTAAAACTGTGCGCGCCAAAGTTGTGGAGGATTATTTAAAATGGATGATGTATTGGATTGTTTTCGCTATTTTCACTGTGATGGAAACTTTTACGGATATTTTCCTAACCTGGTTCCCCTTCTATTATGAAATAAAGATGATTTTAATATTTTGGCTATTGCCCACCATAGGTAATGGCAGTGCATTTATTTATAAGAATATCATACATCGATTGCTGAAGAAGCACGAACAACGCATTGATCAATATTTAGAGCAAATACGGGAAAAGGGTCAGGATTTAATATGGCAGACCATGAAAGAAGCCTTCCTCTGTGCAAAACAAACCGTAACGAATGCCATAAATAAAAATATACCCAATATGATGTTAGCAGTATTGTCCAATGCTGCCAATGAGGATGACAGATCTTTGCCGGAACAAAGTAGTGTGATTATCGAAGAAGTGGAAGAACAAGAGATGTATCTCAGTAATGTCATAAAGCCAGCTAAACGCAAAGAAACTAAAAAGACTTCAACAAAACGTGAAGAAACTGCTGTTGCAGCACGAACATCTCGTAGTCGCATGCGCAAATCCCACAACCCAAAGCAGGAGAATTAATTTCAATAAAAGTGAAATATTGTGAAGATTTTAAGAAGCATATAACATAAATTTCAGTACATGTGCTTGTTTGAAGTATAAGATTAACTTTTATTGTGTATGTGTGTGTGTATGTATCTATATTACAAACTATGGCCGCCAATGTCCTTCGGCAGCGTAGGCATTTGTCGTCATTTATTTATATATAGTTGTTTTTAATATCTGTACAATCTTTTGCTTGTTTAATTTCAATTAAATAAATATTACTCGATGTAATCACACTTCTACAGTTGTTTTATTTCTATGATATTCAGGTAATGTGGTCCAAATATAACCACCTGGCTTTGTATCAAAATCCATTTCATCTGGCAGGGGGAAAGGAGTCGTACGATCTAAATAGTAATTGCTAGGAGCATGCATTACAAAATCCAAACAAGACAATTTCCGAGATAACTCTTCATCGGGACCTAAAGGAGAAATGGGTAAAAATAGGTTCAAAAATTGTGCAACATTCTGTCTGTTTAAGACATCACAGATCCTTAGACTAGTAAAACACAATCTATTAGTCTTTAAGAAACTCAGAACGTGCAAAAATGTTTATATTTGATATGGTTTTAAAGGTTTTTCGTCTAACAATGGAAAATTGGCACCTTAAAAACAAAAGGAATATCAATGTTGATTTAAAATATGGCAGATGGGAGAAAGTATAAGATGTCAAATTATAAAAAAGAACATGAGAGTGAATAGACCATACAACGGACAACATCACTAGAAGGAAACTGTAATAGAATCCGCAAGGAAACAATTAAAAATACGGGCATGAGGCGCAGAACACTATCAGACGAATTAAGCAGTTTAAAATTTCACCATTAAATTAATTAAAATTTGTAGAAGCTTTGTGATCGACGTAAAAACAATTAAATATGTATTTAGTGTGTAGCCCGCACACGTTAGCAAAAGGATTAATAGATTACATTTGTGATATTGTATTGCTAGAGAAGTTAAAGTGTGAAAACTTACCTATTAAATACGTAGCTGCATCAAATCCATCTTTAGGATCTGGACTTTCTTGTGTGGGTATAAGCCATGTCAGAAAAGCTGATTTTTCACAATAGTTGTCTATTAATAATCCACGTATTTGTGCATAATAAACATTGTCTTCATTGTCTACCAGTGACACAATATCGCCCACTTGTAAGTAGGAACCCTTTAAAAAGAAAACAGAACAAACACAATATTTTTATTTCGATAACCAGTTAAAGCCGCGCCTGTACCAACCTTATAAAATACGCTTTCTACCGTATGAGTGGTCGCTTGTGCCAGCGGTGTTTTTATGGGCACCCTTTTAAATAAACTTCGCCTATTACGTCCTTTCGTTTGCTGTTTCGAATTACCACTGCCCGCTGGCTTCTCACCATTACCATTTGATGTTGAGCTACTGTGCGTTGGCACCACTTTCGCTTTAAAACGTGTCGTCCGTGTACTTTTTCTTAAACGGGAACCACGTTCTTCTGCTAACGTCAATGTTGTATCCTTTTTCTCCTGCTTGGTCTCATCTTTAGAATCCTTATCTTTATTAGTTTTATTCGTTTTCTTGTCATCATTTGTTTCTAGAGATTTTGCAACATCGACCTCTTTGGCTTCTTTTAATTCGAAACATGCCTGGCATATTTGACTCTGTTCTATGGTACGCCATAATAAGGATTCGGTTTTTTTACAATCTACACATATTGGTGTAGTTTTGGGTGGCATTTTTTATATTTTAAATAAAATCGCTGCCTTTACAAATATTTGTTATGAATGTTGCAAAATTTTTAGTTTTGTTTTCATTTCAATGCTTCTTCTACCAAATGTATAGCATTCACTGAGAACTGATAACAAATCAGAGTTTGGAAAGTAAAATTCCAATGTTTTTTTAAATCCTTTAAATTACTGGCTAAAGGAATCCTATAGGATCTCGACATATATAGATTAGAGTTTCTTTTAGTTCAACAATAAGTGATTGATTACCATGCCTGTCGCATGGGAGTGAAGCATATAATCATTGACGCATCTGGAGGTGATCAAAAACTTTAAGTCCTTGCTTCTTCTGTTGGGTGTAGACATTCTACGTCTTCAACAGTCTCTGTCTGACCCCATATTCTGAGGAAAGAAGAGGTACCGCTGTACCATATACTAGTCCTTTCACTCAAGAAGCAGTGGTCCCCCTAAATAGGCGTTAAGCCCTAATAGATTGCCTTTCCCAAGATTCAGGATATATGGGTTATTGCGTTCTGGAGATTCTGTAATCATTTTCGCCTAATCACCTGATCGACCAGCTCGATGGCGTGTTCCAGGAGAGATCTAACCGATCAGCTCTCGTAGCGCCTTTCCTTGTAAAAGCCTGTCCAACATAGTACAGTAGTTTTGACTTACCTGCACAACTAACTTTTGCAAGAATTTTTGTGCAGATAAGTCAAAAATGCAGCTAAATTAAATTTTTTACTTTAATTATAGATTACACTCTCAAAATTTTTGTGCAGGTTAAGGCAATGCGCACGTAAATAAAAGGCAGCTAAATCAAAACTACTGTATAGACCTGTACATGTCTAGAATGCTTGCTGCAGGCTGAAACCTATCGCGAGCTAACACAATGCCTAGTCAGCTCCTTTAAGACAGCATGACCATCAACAAAGATAAATCTGTATCAACCGGAAGTTTTTTCCCAAGGGAGAAGCTTCCGGAGACAACAGCAGAACTGTAACAACAACAACAACAACAGAGATAACCCACACTCAGTATCCGTACGGTCAAGTCGATAATCCTCTGAATCTTGGCATGTCACAACTTTCCTATCCATAACCTCAAAAAGTTTCTTACTACCAGCACCTTAACCACCGGCTATAATCCCTGAATCATCTCCAACGAAGCCTGAAGAGAACATCTAACGGCACCCGATATGCTTTAGGAGACCCTTTTCCTGCAGAAGTCTGCAGTCTGTAATTAATATTAGAATTTTTGTTATCTTTTTATTTTAAATAACTTGTCGTTTGTTTTGTTATATTATTAAGTTTATTATTATTATTATTATTCTTTTTGTTGTAGTGATATCTAAGCCAAGTGTAATAACTTTAAAGTTTAGCAATTTAACAAACTTATATGTTTAGCATTTTTTTTATTTTGTTTTGTTTTGGTAATTTATATAATTTATAAAAAGAAAAACATTTAATGTTTAATTATGTTTTAATATATAAAAAGAAGAATACAAAAAGGAAAAATTAAAAAGGAAATCATAAAAATAAAATACTTTGTTTTTAAAAACTAATCTTAAATGAAATAAAAATAAATATCATATCATAACTAGGTTTGTTTTGTTTATAAAACATAAAATTGTTTAAATTATTGATTGCTTTTATAAGGGTTTAATACCTGTAATTATTGCATAAAATATTGTATTTTTATTAAAAAAATACGTTTTTCTTTTTTTGTATGTTAAAAATAATTACATATAAAATAATAATTAAATAAAAAATAATAATAAAAAATTAATTTAAAAACACAGATCAGTTAATAAAACTTAAAAATAATGACAATAATAATAAGAAGATATACTTATTAATTAATAATTAATTATACAATAAATTTTTTTTATGAATACAACATCTAATATGATGACCTGTTTTTTGTTTTTTGTGGAAATTTTTGTTTTAAAATTCTACCGATCAAATTATTAACAATTAAATAGACATTTACTTAGCAAATAATGCTTGAGTTAAATTTTAATTTGAGAGTTTAAAAACAATATATGTATGTATGTATGTAAGTATGGTAGCTGAGTGTTGTTATCAACCTTAACCATGGGTTGATCTGTTTTTTTCACACAAAAATTCTATTTTAAACCTGATTTGTTGTTGTTGTCATTGTTCTTTTTTTTTTGATTTTGTAATACTAAAAATTTGTTTCATACACTTTGTTGTTGTTGTTCAATTTATGTATGCCACGTATATAAATTGTTTTTAAGTATATATGAGTGTGTGTATGTGTGTGTATAGAGTTAAAAAAACAAATTTATTGAAATTATTCAATATCATGGAAACGTAATATGGCACGGCCAGGTATTTCTGAACTACACACTTTTTGTATAACTTCAGCAGCCTGTTCACAGGGGAATACCGAATATGGTGGTGGTTCAATTTTTTTATTTGCCACCAAATCCACCAGTTGACGTAACTGTTCAACTGGTCCCGTAGAAATGGGTATAATTTGCTGTTGATTTTCGGTGGCTAGACGTGAAAATTTAGGCATTAATTTCTCTGCGACATCCTCACTCATGAGTACAACGCCGCCCTTGTTAAGACAGTGCATTGAACGATGAAGACTGCGTGAAGTGGTGCCGAAATCAATGACCACATCTACCAGACCGCCGCACAAATCTTTAGTACGTTCAATCAATTGAGGTTCATACAGGCATTCGTTCCACTGCACAACGCTAACACTAAAAGTATAAAAATGGAGAAATAAATTATAAATGAATTTCAAGGAAATGATGAAAATCGTTTAAAAAGTCGACTTACTTTTGAATTTCTGTAGCTAAACGGAAGCCCTCATCTCTGAGACTGGCAACTGTTATGTCAACATGATTACTGGCTCCGGTATTTGCAAAGTGATAGCCAGCTATTCGGACAGCCCATAAAGCCAAACCGCCAGTGCCGACAATTAAAATTTTACATTTTTTATTAGGCTCCTCGGCATTGCGGGCTTGAAGCACATTTGTAACGATTTCGTGGGCTTTGAAAACAGCATTCATAGCTAAGAGAGCACCAGTGGGTAACATCGAAGCCACTTCCATGGGCAATGAATCGGGAATGGGTACAATATATTTCAATTCTGGTACACTTAATAGTTCAGCATAACCGGCTGGCGCCTCTTCGAAGGGATAAACAATAACACGTTGACCAACTTTCAAGCCCATATTATTTTTATCTGTCACTTCACTGCCCAAAGACTCAATCACACCGGCCACTTCATAGCCGGGAAAGAATGAGCCTTCACGTACACCAGCATGGGCAGGCGAGGATTGTGTGGGGCAATAGTCACTTAAATCCGATGATACGGATGACATGCTAGTTATGGACGCCGAACGATCACGACGCTTATAACAGGCACCGGCGCAAACAATTTTTACGCGGGCACCCTGTGGTGGTGTATCTTCAATGGGCACGAAAAAATTGAAGACACAATTTTTCACCAGAGGTCCAGGCGATTCAATTGACACTTGTCGGCAGAGTTTATTCATGTTGCAGTATTTTGCACAATCACTGGGCGAAAATGAAATGGGACTATCCGAACCGGTAGACGATGCAACTGGTATAGGAGCTGAAGCTCTGTAAAGAAAAAAAAAATAATCGAAATGGTTTCATTATTATTCGGATGTGAATGCGAAAAAGGAAACCTATGTATGCGTCCATATTTTGAATTGTGTAAGTATTTTAATATTGTCGATTTGAACCACTGTTTGCTTAAATATTTATGCATAATTTTTTAATTTATTAATACTGGATTTAAATAAATATTTGATTTATTTGTTTACATTTTTTCTTCTTCTAATTTTATAAAGAAATAACCTTGAAAGCGTGTAATATCTAACGAACCCCCTATATACATATCTACATACATATGTATGTAGGTAGCGAGTATATTTAAAATAAATTTAATGTACTCTTTTTTTTTATCAAAAATTAAACATAGAATATAATAGATATGAAATGGTGGAGTGTTTACTAAAATAATTTGAACAAAAAAAGCAAACAAAATTATTGTAAAAAATAAAAACATTTGAGTTCATATTCTGTAGAAGTATCTGTTGTTGATTAATTGTCAAGTTAAAAAAAAAACTTAACAGTTATCAAAGAACAATATTGTTTTCGTTTTTTCTAATGTTGTTGCTGTTATCGTTTTCAATTGTAGACAATAGGAATAATTGTAAATATGAAAAGGGTAAATAAATGACGTAATTTGTTTATTTACTAAACTTATCCGCATGCGCAATAGAATTTTACGTTTCTAAACAAAAGTTAAAAAATAATAATAAAAAAATAGAAAAAAATTTAAAAACAATACCATAAGCATGGAATGATGTTTAGAATTTTAAATGGATCGAATTAAAATGAATTAAACAATTGAAATTATTAAGAAAATGAAAGGCGAATATATAAATTTATTAAAACGATATGAAGTGGATAATACTCGGTATACAATATAATATTTAAAAAACTTTTTTGTAGCATAAATTTCATTAATTGTTTTAAATGTTTAAATTAACCATAAGCATATTTTTTTAAATAATATAGTTTAATTTAATTCATGATTATAAACACAGATAAACAATTTTTAAAATGAATTAATTAATGATCTGACATTACTAATCTACCACATTCTTTCTACAATTTCGTATAAGAAACAAACCTTACTAAACTTAAACTATAAATATATAACGTAATTGGCCATTACAAGTCAGGATTACGGCCTAGTTAGCTTAAACTAACTCAACCTTTTTAAATTAAATTTAAGCTGAAGAAAATATTTTTGTTTTTCTTAAAAAAAAAACGCAGCTAAGTTTCTACAAATTTCAAATACAGCAAGCCATATAAAATTCAGGCTTAGAAAAGGAAATATGAACATCTGGGTTGTTAAAATTGCGACAGAGATTCTGAAAAAACTTTAAACGATAGTTTACAGTATGTCTCGAAAATTAAGATATCTAACTGATAGTCGACGAAACTATTGAAGTCAGCCTGGATGCATATTAGGGCGGCTGCTAAAGTAGGGGTTTACTATTCAGAAGAATTATTTCCTGTTTTATTAGTTTGAAGCACGCTCTGAAGTACCCCTCATTCCTCTAAGATAAGTAATTTCAAGTTAAGTATCATCTATAAAATATTGAGATATCAAGCGTTCAATAGATTAACAAGGACATGCCCGGCATTAGCTGTTATTTGCCGCACCAATGCTATTCAAATATATGTGTAAAGTCCCGTAAGGTTTTCGAGTTTTTGATTTGGAATAGATTTTCCGAATTCCTCATGTATTCATTCGAAAAAAAAGTACAACTACTAAGTACATACAATGAAAAAAAAGAAACTCTTTCCAATACGAAATAAGAGAATGAATGACATTTTAATCATTTAGAATGATTTCTGTTATTTTGTAATTCCAATGCAGAGCTGTTTTTAAAAATATAGAAAAAAAATCCATTACAATATGCGAAATTTTCGATATATGTACATACATTTATGTTATAAATAAATCTAATTAACTAGCCAAAATACAAAGTTTTATTTTGTTTTTTCTTTTAGTTTAAAAATATATTTTTTATTTTCAATTGAAATTCTCATAATAGAAGTGTGCAGAATTTTCCGCTTAATCATTAGGAAAGAGAAAAAGCAATGTTTTGTTTTTAAAGGAAAATAATACATATATTGAAAGAACATTGAATAGAGTGTAAAATTTGTTAAAACTTTTATAACAACAGATGGTGAATTAAAAATAAAATAAAATTTATAACTAAAGAGGTATGTATACAAATTAAACGTATTAAAAGTAGAAGAAATATTTTGGCAATCGAATGAAAATAACAAGACTATTTAAAAAGAAAAACATCAATTAAATTAAATAAAAAAACAGTGATTTGTAATAAAAAAAAAACTAAATGGTACGGTAGAATTTAAAAAATAATTTCAAATGAAATTGTCCAATTAATTGTAATTTTAAAGGAATGAAAGCACTTTTGCTAAACTACAGACTGTTCCTGTTATATGTATGTATGTTTTAGACTTGTATATGTAAATAGAAATGAGGAATTGCCAATAATTTTGAAAAAGTCTATATACTTTGAAGTATATTTTCTTGTATATGAATATATTGCCTTAACAACCCACAACAAATGATTTTTCAATTTTTGGCCAACATAAATTATATACGAGGATTGGTAAATAAATCTGTCTGTCACTTTAGGAATTGCTCGTCTTTTAAATTGAATTTATGTTTAACAGCAATTGACAGAAGCTTGCAGCTTGGTAGAGAGGATATAATGAAGAAAAGTGAATTTGGTATTATGAATTGCTCCCCTGAGTAATTATTTATTGTTCCAAAACCTGGAGAAGATTTGAAGCCAATGATGAAATCATTTCATACACAAATCTATTTGGCTGACCTTGGCAAATTTAAAATTTTGATGAAACGTGGTCAAGAATCTAATGGAGATTATGTTGAAAAATTAATTTCTATTCAAATCCTTTTGATTTATTCAAAAAGTGATGATGGTTTTACAACAACGGATTGTGTTGTAATCAAGTAAGGAGACATATTTATACGTAGTACTTGTACAGCAGAGCAGATTCGTTCGTCAAGGATTGGCCAGTGAATTGTATTATGCATTACAGAGAATTATCGTTCTTTAGTCACCGTATCCATTATCTTTTCCTGCAGAAATCTATCCAATCACTTTTAACATAAACGAATACAAATCAAGTGTCCATCAAAACTTCTTTTCTCTCTTCTACAATTAATATTTCCCATTCCAATACATAAATATACATACGTTAGGAGAGAAAAAGCTAATTATACAAGATTATTATAAATCAGATGAGGGTTTTTACGGTTATAAATTGAAAATGAATAAACAAATAAAAATATATTTAAGAATAAATTAATATTTTGAATTCAAATGTTTTCCATTAAGGAGTTTAAACTGTTTTATTATTTTTGTTTTGTTTTAAATTATATTTTAAAACATTTTTGCATTATTTTATAATATATTATAAAATGATATTATCATTACTATTTTAATTGTTAGGAACAAGAAAAAAAAAACAAAAATTTATAATCTATTTTATAATTTAGCATTTGATTGCTTCTTTTCATCAAAGAGTTGTATATTTTAAATGAAAAAAAAAAAATATTAATAATAAAAACTTATGAATATTAATTTCCTTTATCTAGAACAACACAAAATTGTATTTTTCTATTTTATTTAAATTTACTTTATAGTTATGTATTGAAAATATATGCACAGTTTCGTTAGCTATTGTTTATTGTTTTTGGATATTAAAGTGTGTATTTTTTAAATTCTATTTTAAACACTTAATTACCACTTTCTTTTTATATAATCTATTTCTTTTTTTTTATAAAACACTTACTATATGCACAATTATTAAAAGAAATAAAATTTCAGTCTTTCTTTCAGAGAGGAAATTTGTTAACTTTTTCTGTCTGTTGTCTTTGTTATACTGAGACCAATTAAAATCGTTTAAAACCCTAAATTTAAAATAAGCCAATGTACACTTTCATATAAAAAAAAAAAATTATTGTATATTTTAAATGGACACAATGTTTTTGTTTTTGCTTTATAAGAAAAAAAACAAATTAAAAGAAATAAAGAAAAATGTTAAGATGATTTTTTTTTTTTTTTTGCCTTCAATACTGCCAATGACTCTTCAAATATCTGACATCATTTAAAGACACAATTGTGTTTAATTAAATATATAAAGATTCATATATACATATGTATGTTTATATATATAAACGTATGTATGTATGTACATGAAAATAAACTATTCAAATGAATTAAATATTGATGATTTTCTTCATTTTAATCGAAATCGTTTAATGGGTTTTTGTGTCAATTTATCTCAACAAATTAAAATTTAATTATTTTGCCAATGAACTGGACTACAAATTTATTGTGTTCTAATAAAAAAGAAAACAAAAAAAAATATATATATGTATGTATATACAAAAACAACTAAACCTAGTAATTAAATAATTAAAAAAATATGTTCTAGATTACTAACATTTTAAAATTTTAATAAAACAATTTTATTGCCACTTTTAGGTACGTATAAAAAATTTATATAAAAAAACGTGATTCAACAATTCAAAGGATATATATAGAAAACATGGAAATTACATCTTAAACAAATAATCAGATTATTCTAAAAATATATTCATTTTATCCAGTGATTTATTTTAATAGAAAGATTTGTATTTTAAACTTATATTTTTTAGAAAGGCTTTAAATAGAAATTAGAATTTAAAATCAAGTAAAATATGTAAAACAGGTTAATTATTTGTCTTATACGGCAGTTTACAGCACAATTTTTGCTACCGTGAAGTTCAAATAGGATACGTGAAAGTCCCAAACTAATCTTCCTTATTTTATACAAAATAATAATTCCGCGTAAAGTTAAAAGCATAGCGAAGCAACCCCTACGTTTTGGAAAATAAAAACTTACTGCCAATTAAACTTTTAATATCTTTAACATACAAACCCCAGTCATTCTTAGTGCAACACGGAATCTTAAAGGCATTTGCTAAAGTTATTATAATCCCTTTGTCTGCCGGTAAGATGCTGAATACATGTATCATATAAAAACCAGTTCACAAACAGCTTTATAGCACATACCTGTGAGCAGAGAATACTTTGGATTTAAGCTTCTAATATAAGAATAACAACTAGCTGCCTAATTTGAATCAGTTAACAAATGACAATGCAAGAACGTTGACAAAAATTTAATGTAAAACTGAGAATATCGAAAATGATCGATTTTTAAAAAGAAAGTTTTTCAGTTTTTAAATACGTTTTACAAACAAAAGAGGTATTTAGAGCCCAGTTTAATTAAACCAAATTAAAAAGCCCTCCTTGTGGTGTAAGCCATAAGCCATAAATTTAAAAATGTTTTGTATGATGTATGAGCTGCTTTGGGAACAAAAAAATGGTTCCACAATAGAATTGTTTTAAATGTTCAGCACAAATCAATCTAACTTTTTAGCTGAGTGGTAGTATAAACTATAAGAACCATATTGATTGATTGGATGGTAGACAATTGGAAATTATGTATTTTGCGTGTTTAGAAAGATAGATTTATGTATGTATGTATGTATACACATACATTTTCACATACTACAGTATACAATTTAATTGATTCGTGCCAAGGTTTTCATTCTAAATTAGACCCCCCTTCGACAGTCTAGAAATTAGATAGAGGGTGTGGAAATGTAAAATTTCCAATGCAAACAACCTTTTGCAGTCACAAATTTACTATCAGTCAGCCATTAGAGACGATAAATGTTTTTATTTAATTAACCACAAACAAAGTGTAATTATCTACTATACATATATTTTGTTTTGCGTTTACATCATTTTTTAAATATAACAACAACAACACAAATAATTATTTATAACAAAATAAAACCAAAAATTAAATCAATAAACCTACCTTGGTGGCACAAATTGTTGTGTATAAATATCAACCGGCATTTTGTTTGGGTTATATTAAAACGATTACTTCACTTTTATTATAAACGTTTGGTTTTATGTTAAAATACACGAAAATTTTCTTTTCTTTTTTTGCAATAATAATTTTTCAAATTGTAGTTTTTCAGTTTGTAGAGAATTTTCTTTCCCTTACACGGTTACACAAACAGAGAGTGTTTTCTTATTATTGTTTTGCTTTGCTTTTTAAAGGTTCTCTCTTGAAGAGACTTTTGTTGCTTTGAATTTAGTAGTTGTCTTTCAACTAAACCTTAACGCTATTGATCAGCAATGTTTTATTACGTTGCTAAACACTCGAGTGTTACCCATTTGAGTGGGAACTCAGAAATCCAGATCTATCTTTGCGTATTGAGTGACTCACATAGCATACACTCTCAACTGCAAGGCTGTTGAGTAAAAATGAGTGGTATAGAAATAGAAGTATGTATATGAATGTGTGCTTGTAAAACCAGAATCGTAGCGCAAAAAAATTATTAAAAATAAACAAGTAAACAAACAACAACAATTGCAATAATATTATATGTGGTAAACATATTTGTTTTAAAAGGTTTTCAGATGTATATTTTGTTGTTGCCATCCATATTCCAAACCATAAGTAAACAAAATCATACACTCACACGAAAATGTTTGTTTTTGTGTACTTAACAATGAAAATTATTGTTATTGTCATTACAACATATATATTTTTCATTGAATAAATGACGATGATAAAATAAATTTGCGTGTAAAATACGGAATTAAGAAAAATGAAAAATATTTACTGTATGCATTCCTTGTAAACACTAATATTGTCTTTACTATACAATTAAAAAATAAATTAAAAAAAAAATTGCGCATGGATACAAGCGAGGCCTATTTATAAATACAGCAGGCTTTTTATTTTTCTCCCTTGGTTGTTTTTCATACATGCATACGTACGCGGAACTTAGCTCACGTCTAATTAAATCAACAACAAGCTGCAGACCTATGTCAACAAATCCAAATGTTATTTATTCTTCGCATATGATAGGACTATAACTACATATGGATATACATATAAGCAAGAAGACGAAGTTGGAGGTAGCTGGAGATGCTGTCTTGAAGTCACACTTACATCTAGGTGAAATGGATTAACGCCTTTCACGCAAATATAAATTATTGAACAAATTTTTTATTGGCACTGATTAACAATAATAAAAGAACTTATAATATATAATATATATTCAACTATGCCAATAGTTTGTTTAATTCTAAAAGGACTCCGATCTGCACTCATTGACCTTATCTTAATCTTCTTCTCAATATAGTTTTCTTACTTTCTTAACAAGGTAAAGTCAGAGGATCAGAAAATCTGGTTAAAATGGCGATTAAAATGGTGATTAGTTGTTCTTGGCAAAAAAAAATGTTTCTTTTGCCTGCCTTTTTAACCCTTACGACATTGTGACTAGAACTAGAACCACGAATTGTTTTTAAGCATTTCCGGGCCTGAGTTAGGCATAACATTTTGGTCCTTATGACCTCGTGATCAGGACTACTCCCTATTTCTTAAAAAAAGCATGCTTATTTATTTATTATGACCAATGTAACTTAGACTTTATGTCCGACATAGTATAACAGATCAGATCCACTGGTGGGAATCGAACTCACAACCTTTGCTCTGATAGTTAAGTGCACTATTCACAAGAGCACCAGGAAATATTAATATTCTTAAATTTGAAGAATCTACAATATTGTTGAATTGAAAGTGTGAATTTAAAAAATAAAGATAAAAAAACGTTGTTTTGGTTGCAAAATTTTTAGCAATGCAAATATTTACAAAATTTTTTTTTATATTAAATAAATAAATGTTTACAAATATCTTATTGATAAAAAATACAAAATAAAAACAAATGTTATTGACAAAAGGAGCAGCAATCAAACACGTGTAAACAAAATTAGCTAATGAGTTAAAAAAGCAACGCTTTATAAATAAGTTCACTCTATTTTTTCTTTAAAAATACTTAATTATGAATAAACTTATGTATGTATGCATATATGTATGTCAGTATGTATATACTATTTACTTAAATTATTTTGGGAGATGTTGACTCTCTAGAAGTTGTTTACGATTTCATAGCTAATTTTTATAGTTTTGTTGTTTTTGTTTAATAGCAAAACACCTAAAAAAAAAATAAACAATCCACGCTTATTGAATATAAAAATTATGTCAAATCATGTTCAAAACAAAATTGTTTTTTTAAAGAGGAAATATACACTCAAAAATAAATACTCAACTTAAGGTTTTTAAATTTGAGAATAATTTTGATTTCTTGTTTTGATTTGTTTACGAAAATTTAAAAAATTGTTTTTAAACAAAACAATAAATGCTCTGATTATATGATTCCTCAATTCAATTGACTAAGTCACGTATGCCAGCTTAAACATCAAAATTATAATCAAGCCGCTAAGCAGCACACGCCAACAACATGAGAAGACAATATTTTAAATTGTTTTAATTGTTTTTCTGTAACGAACGGTAAAAAAAATAATTTACAGTAAAAAATCATCAAGCGGCATTTAAAAGTCGACTGATTGTCTATAGTTTGGTAGATGATCGGTAGTCATTCACAATAAAAATCGCAAATAGATGTGCTTTAGCAAAAAAAAAAGAAAATAATTTCAGAAAATTGAATGATTTTGTTTACATCGCAACAATAACAAAATGAGACAAAATTCATTGCTACTACAATGGGCCAACGTAACGGCGAAAGAAGCTGTAGCTGTATACAAAATTAAATACACTGTATTTTTTTTTTTTTTTTGTAGAACAAAAGAAATGTTGAATTGAAGTAAACAAAAACAAAAGGAAAAAACAATAACATAAAATTGACAGCAATATAAATGGAAAAATTAAAAAAAGAAAAAAAACATGATTTTACTGGCGTTTGTATTACTTGCTGAGTGGTATTGCTGGTGTTCAGGCAGTGAAGACGTGATCGTCACGCATTTGAGTAGTGATCAGTGTTCGTTCAACCAACATCCACTTATTTTCAGTATGTATGACTTATGGTGGTTGGTAGTTTCACTCTGTATTTGTATGAGTCTTCTTTTCGTTGCTGTTTTTTTTTCTTTCTTTCTCCAATTTGCATTTTATACACGTACACATAAACATACGATTTTTGTTTACAACTCATTGTTTGAACATTTTTGTTTTTGTAGATTATTTTTGGATAAACTGCATAAACAAAACAAAAAAAGAATACAAACAATAATACTATGAAAACTGTGTTGCCAGATGTTTTTTTTAAATTATCCTTCTTTTTAAATACTTTGGAATCCTATAATTGACTTATGTTTATTCGAGTTTTTTAACTTTTAATTGAAAATTATGAACTGGAAGGCTGGTGCGAATAGACTCACAACACGTCCGATTTCGGTTTTATTGCATGAGAAGTTTCGAGAAAGAGTAATTTCATGTTGTGGCGAAGTAAATTGAATACTAAGATTGTGCGCTTTGGCGTTCTTAACTAGCTTTCGTGGCGCTACATCAAAGCCCGTGTCCACAAGCATAATCCCCTAACGTAAGACTTTTAAAAGCTAAAATTCCTTCACTTATAGCCGAGATATTAGACATTTATTGTAATTTAAATTAATAACGCATCTGGCAACTCTCTAAAGTGAATCGACCATGACTATGAGAAATTTGCGAGCACAAAACAAGTTTCAGGTTAAATACGCACATTTTTGTTATTGTTGCTAGAGAGGAAATTTAACTCCTCTCAATTTTTGAGTGCTTTTATCATTACATTCATATCGAATTGTTTACATTAGAGTGTAATATACAACATGTTTAGCTCTTAAGGAATACAGCCAAAGAAAAATGTTAATAAGAGTATCTTATGCGAGCATAAAAGACTTAGAAGCCAAACTTTAAATAGCAAAGACGGGAAATTAAACTGCAAGAGTATTTTAAATTAATGTCGTGGTCGTAGACGGTTTGTTTGTTCTAATGTCCTTTTACCAAATTAGTAAACTACAGGCTCTGTTCGTGTTATACAGATTCTATGAGAAGTAATTTCTAGAAATGTTCATTAGCAAATGTTTTATCGATGATGGCCTCTGTAATTTAAATTCAATTAAAAATATAATTTAAATATTATTTTGTATTTGGCAACATTTTTAGTTCCAAAGGGCAAAATTCCACGTGCCGACTGACCAGCTGCGTCATTCATCCAGTTAATGTCTAGAACATCTATTTACAAACAATTCTACATTGTTTAAATTTATTATTCAAATGGAAAAATACTTTAATATTTATATGTTTATCAAATACCAGTTTGTTTGTTAATTCATAACGTTTTACACTTTTCCCTTAAACTTTAGTGGGTCGTTATAAAATTGAAAGGGAAATAAAAAATGTTTATTTTAATTAGAAATGTTATTTTATTATATTTAGTTAATTATTTAATATATTAATTGTAGTTCTTATACATATGAAAGTACATATGTATGTCTGTATGTATGTGATTCAGTATTTCAAATTTATTTAAACTTTCAAAATTTACAACTCTTGTAACATTTGCTAAGAACCTGACTATGAATATTATGGAAAATGTTTATAAATAATGTAACGAAAAATAAATGCCATAATTTGAGTTGACTAACACACATTTTTTAAAATTATAACAGGTTAGAAGAGGTTAAATGTTTAGGCCACTATTCTCCGGAACAACCCTCTTTCATCTTTGCAATCCTTCGGAACTAAGAAAAAGGTTATAAAAACATAACGGTTCGGAACTGTATGAATTGTGGGTGGTGGAATCTTTTAATCACTTGATAAGACTACAGCGTTTTGTAGACATAAGTGTCAGCTAAACTAGCTGCGGTAAGGATTATTAAGGCTGGAAATATCTCTAGAAGAGCTCTTAATATGCTTTCTGATAGTCAGGCCGTTGTTAGAGCACGGGGATTTAACGTTGGGACATCTAAGACGGTTTATGACTGTCACCCGAAGCATTGAAGAAGTGATAGGACGTGCATATGATATCAGTACAGAGACATAATGGTATTAAAGGATTCTCTAAAAATCTGACACAACCATCGAACTCTCCGATGAGTTTTCTACCTTCGTAATCTCTTTACAAAACTGTGAGATTGTAATTAATAATGCAAGAATTGTTCTGTCAACGTTATGCAGACAGATTCGGATAAGGCACGATAGTGCATCAAATGAATGAATCAGATATGTATATAGCGGAAAACACTCATTCTGGCCGCTCCTGCGAGTCTCGTTGATCGTGAGCATATGAAAAACGATTTCTGCAGTAGCTGTATAGGTGAGGAAGAAAAGTAAATTGTTCTTCATCTATTGGGTATCTGTCCTACCCCGCAGACGTTCTTAATAATCTGTCGGGAATATACATTAGGTGTTCTAATTGCAACAATTTTTTTATTTATAGGAAATACTCGTTAGCTAGCCTTAACAACCTCTCAACTAACCGCTACAACAATCGAATTCAGTTGAATATGGACTTGTTACAAAAACCAAAGCCTTAATCCCTTAAAAACTATTCACAACGATAACACTTTCTATTAATACCAAATCATCTATCAGATCTTCTTCTTCTTTTTATGTCAACATAAATTTTCGCCTGTCTGACTGATCACATTACAACATTACTTTTGTATCACCCGGTAGAAATTAAACACTTGGCAGTTAAACATCTCCTGGATACAATACTATAGATATGCAATTCAAAATAATTACATTTTATAATAAGAAAACAAACAAAAAAATTGAATAATAATTATTTATATTACCACATATTGTTATTTATTGTTTCTTACCAACCAAGCTTTTGTTTTTCTGTAGCTGTCATTAAAATAATTGATCATTTACGTTTATGAATTGTAAGGAAGAAAATAAAAAAACACTTGGGTTTCTTTCTTCTATACATTGATTGTAAATGCCAATCGTTTAAATTCTTTTCAATCATTTCAAATTAAATTGTTCAATGAATATATTTTTATTTCTATATTCTATTTGTTGTTTTTTTTTAATTATTTTTTATTGATTTTGATTTATTTGTAAAAGAAATAAAAGCCATTTTCTAATTGACAGCATATGGAGCAGGGCCATTTATTAATTTGTTGTGAATTAAAAATGTAAAAAAAAAAATTAAAAAAAAAAATAAATAAAAATTAATAATTGAAAAAATGCACTTTGGAAAAATATAATAAGTATGTTTAGAAAACTATTTAAAAAAATAATTAAATTGGCTATAGGTAATAAGAGGTTGATGCTAGCAAAAAATGCATCTTAGGGTTTTATTTATCAACAAAAATTCAAAAACATTAAAAATTTTATACAAACTACCTAGCAGTATAGTAAGATGACAGAAATACTAAATAAAGTGTTTATTTACTATAGTTAAGATTGGCTTATAGCAAACCTGAAACAGAACTTCTTTAAGTGGATTGTACACCACCAAAATTATTCGGCATATACGGTATATGTGTATCACACTTCGCAATCAGTAATCATATTGTATCCCTTCGAATAATTATCAAAAAAAGTAACAAATTCATGCCACAAATTGATTCACTCTTCATTATTTCGAAGATGTCATTGCACATCAAAGAATCTGCTTGGAGCACGAATAGTCGGACAATTCTTTGTTCCTCTTATATATTTGATGGTGATGGATGTCAGATATCGGCTTAATATCAAATATGGGGTATTCCTGACCGCCCTAAATGACTTGCCATTTGCTGACGCCATCCTATGCACAGTAATATAAAAGATTTAAAATCAAGCACTGAAAAATATATGCCAATTGTTTATTAGCGTAAGTAAGATCAAATCCAAGAATTCAGCCTTCGATCTGAGATAACCTGTTATCTGACTCTAATATTATTGACATAGCTCAAATGGTATTGGACTTAGAGCTTTATACACTTTTGGGGGGAAGCCTTCACACTGTTTACAAGATCATGACAATATTAATAAACGACAGACTCCAATACATAGAAAAATCACAAAAGTGCGATCAGGCTTGCTATCGCCCTCAAGTTATCATTCATTGCATTTCAATACCCTCCAAAAAAAAAATACGAGCTATGAATATACATAGTTGGTATATTACAACTCTTTAGTCAGGATTACAACCTAGTTTCTCACACCACTTATGTTGTATGTGTTAATTTTATACTTGAGTGGCGGGACCAACAGTTTAAATTCGATTCCGAAGTTTTTGCCTGAAATCGGCTGAGAGAAAGTTGCCGAAGAAATATTTGTTTTCATATTTCGTTTTGTCGTAGATATCTACCTGGGGTTTGAACGAAGACCTCATGTCTAATAAGCTAACACACTACCTACTAGAGACTACGGCGACTTCCAGGGCACGCAAAAAATGCCTCAAATATTTCCACTTTTTATAATTTCTTTCTATGCCAAGATCTCTTCTGCTGTTCTAATTATTTTTGTTTTTTATTTCCCATACGTGCCCTACTTTCTTGAAACGAAAATTTTCAGAATTGCGTGGTCCAATGTTTATTTTTTTTTTATATTTTTTGGCAAACAATAATAATTTATAATTTTATGGTTTTGAGGCATTACGTATATATGTACATAAGAAGGTATTATTGTTTTCTATTTATCTCTGATCTTCAATAATAATTCTTTTATGATCATTAGAATTTGCGTTTTTTGTATTTAAATTCATAAAAATATTCGAAATGATTTATTGGGGGAGCTGCTTATGCCAGGCATAGCATCGTAAAACGACGAAAATTCCGACTAATGCTTATGTATCATATGTATTTGGTATGGCCTCAATGGGTTTTTTTATTAGAAAAAAAAAGAAAAACAAAAGGATGTTACGCATTGAAAATAGATTTTCAAATATTGCTCAATAATAATTTTTTTTTGTTGTAATGTTGTTTCATTATTTAAAACCCATTGCCAATTACTAATATTGAATTGAATTGTATTATAAGTTGTCTGATGAAACAAAGGCACTTAATATGTACATAGTTGTGGTGGCGGTTAAGTGGATATTCCACCTGATTTTGGTGTGATTTTTTTTTCAACAAAACACTTAAAATTTTGTAAATCGTTTACAGATACTTAATTAATTTACTTTTATAAATATTGTAAACACTTACGATTCCATATTTTAATTTATTTGATTTTTTATTTATTTTTTTTTTTTGTTTTAATTTTTGTAATTATTTTTATGTTGAAAGTAATAAATAAATATGTTGTGTAGTATATATAATTAAATCTTTTTTAATATAATATTTATATATTTTTTATTAAAAATTCTTTTTCAACATCGGATTTTGGTTTATTTTTCTTTAAAAACACACGTTAATTCACTTTGAAATTTCAAGACAAAATAACTACTCGTTCAGTTTGTTTAATTTTTGTATTTAAAAAATTAAAACAAAATAAAAAAACCGAAAATATAAAACTTATATTCATATTCTTTATGTATGTACATGTATGTATGCATGTACATACATACATACATCCATATGTATGTAGCATCCACTCATATGTCTGCGCGTATGTATTCCTACAATTTCATCTGTAGCAATAAATACTACAAAATAAAACGTATGGCCAGAAGTGTTGGTGCTCAAGGAGGAGAGATCTGTGGTGCATGGTTGTTGAGTAAATATAATTACGTTTTTTTATTCAATCTTTTGTATATAATTTTTATTACTTTTTTGTTTGTTTTTATAAACAAATATATATTTTTTATGGAGACCTACAAATTGTGTACAAATCGCTAAATTTGTTACCCAATTCCATTATATGTGTGCATAGGTACATATGCACATAAAAAATGAAATGCATGCATAATTTTATTTGCGGCATTATTTTAACTAATTATCTCATGATTATTATTACATACATTTATTTTTGTACCTGCCAGACCTGACGTGCTTCGCTGTGCCTATCAAAAGGAGAAACAGTAAGCTTGTCTAATCAGCTAATCCCGCGCAATGTGTCATCGATTTCACTTTGGTTTTTTTTTTTTGTTTCCAAAGTCAAAGTTGCACTATGTTCGTCAATTCCAACCATAAATTCAATTGCCAAGAAGTTAAACAATACAAAAAGCCGTTTACATAAATCTTTTTTTATTATCAAACAAACATTTAGGCAATGGTCCCTATATAATATCGGACAGATAGTTATAGGAGAAACGACAGAGGAGGTGGTATGCAAAAAAATTATTTTGAAACGTTGTTGTTATTTCTTTTTATGCATTGGCCATTACAACCCTTCAGTCAGGATTATGGCCTAGCTTCTCACACCACTCATGTTGTGTACTTTAATTTTATACTTGAGTGGCGGGACCTACAATTTAACGTCGATTCCGAACGACATATTTTGAGAAACTTTTTCATGGCAATTTTTTATTTACTCTGACAGTTTTTGCCAGAAATCTGCTGAGAGGAAGTCGCCGAAGAAATATTTTTCTTTTTACATATTTCCGGGCTTTACGTCTAATAAGCGAACACACTACCAACTAGACTACGGCGACTGCGAGAAATCTGCTGAGAGAAAATCGGCGAAGAATTATTTTTTTATATTTCGTTTTATTGAAGATGTCTGATCTGGGATTTGAACCGTGGCTTCAAGTCTAACAAGCCAATACACTACCTACCATTGGCCACTAAGAACCCGATTAACGGATTTCGGCGTGCCGCAACACATCCTTCCAGGCGCTTCTGCTTCTTGCGCTCCTACGCCAGTTGGTAACACCAATCGAAGACAGTGCTTCCTCGACTTGGTCCTTCCAACGCAGACAAGGTCGTCCTCTCCGCCGACTTCCGCAGATCTCCGCATCAAATACCCGTCTCACCGGAGCATCATCCTCCATTCTGACATGGCCGATCCTGCGCAGCCGCTGGATGTTAATACGCTGTACATTGTTGGATCGGATGCGGAAATCATCGCCAACTCGCACTGGACCGAAGATCTTGCGTAGGACTTTTCTCTTGAATACTCTCAAGGCTGCTGCATCTGTACTTAATAGGGTCCATGCTTCTGCGCCATAAAAAAGCACGGGGAGGATGAGCGTCTTGTAGAGTACTAGTTTCGTCGCCCGAGAGAGGTCTCTGCTACTCAATTGCCTATTGAGACCATAGTAGCACCTGTTGGCGAGAGTGATCCTACGCTTGATCTCCAGACTGACATCATTTTTGGTGGTAACAGCGGAGCCAAGATAAATAATTCTTTGGCTGCGTTGAAAGTATAGTTATCGGCCGTAATCTGAGAATCAATATGCCGCATGTCTCTACTTGTCGATAACATATATGTACTTATACATATACTTAAGATCAAATCCAATGAAAACCAAAAATATCTACTAGACTACGGCGAGCTTAAATTATTTAAAGAAAAGCTTTGAAATTTTTAAAACATCGTTGCAGTAACTGAAGCAGCCACCAATAACCTTCAAACAAATAAACAAAAATAAACTGTCAATCTAAAAAAGCAGGCATTCGCTTTTATATAGTATACATATTTACATACACAGTATATGTATGTATGGATGCATATGCATGTATAAACTATCTTTATTGCATTTATCTATTTTTGTTATTGTTTTTATTTATCTAAAGGTTGTTTTAAATAATTTTTCTATTCTGTTTTACAATACGTGCAATGACCTCATGTTGTCTTTGAAAAAGAATTTTGTAATTACAAAATCAATACATACGAGACCTACACACAGATCCGTATAGACATACGTACATACGTACATACATACATACGTACATGCATATTTAATATGTATTAAGTTTAGAAAGTGCTAGAAATTATAGCAAAAAAAAAATCACGTGCTCAAATAAGTGTAAAATGCTGTTTTTATTCTAATTAAAGGTCAACGATCCGGTTTTAAGTATTTTTCTTTTTTAATTTTAGTTTCTTAAGACAACATTCAAATATAGCATAAATGATCAGAGATACGGCAACAAGGATTTTTCTGGAACGTAAGAAAAAGATGAACAGTTGCATCAGTAATGGCTCGGTACGCATTATAAGGGTATCCAGTCGTCAAGCAGTGATCAAAAATAAGGTGATCATTTAGCTAATAGAGCTAATGTGTTATAAACCATAAACTTAAAAAAACCAATGCATTCTAGGGCACTGAAAACCTTGCTACAAATGTAAGTGGAAAGGTCACACTGACTATTATGGAACAAGTACACAACAGGAAGAAATGCAAAGACATCTCGGGTAATGCCGATGAAATAAAAACCATGAGTATATTAAGGCTATCTAATAAGCGTTCTTACAGAACGCTCTATCTTACAATGCATAAGCATGGTAGATAATGACGAATGCATTGCATGTGGTGAAAATATCGAGACAAAGGAACATTTCTTAGGTCATTGGGATATACTCATCTCGGAGGAATGGACCGGAAGAAGCTAAGGAAGTTCGTGCAATATATAGATTTTCTACAGAAAGTATGATTGGATGGCTTACATATGTTATATGCCGATTGACATTTGGAAAATTAAACTTTTTCCAATCGACTAAAATCGTTTCTGATACGGAAATAGATTGTATGTGTATATGTATTGTATATGTACATTTCCATTTATATATTCCCCAAATTATTTTGTTTACTAATTAAAAATTATTTAAGAAATAAACAAATTTATATTAAAAAAATGTTTTAAATACATATGTACCACTCCGCACATGAGTTTGTATATGTATATGGATAGCAATAAACAGGGATAAAAACAAAGGAATGAAACAAATGTTATTATGCCCCTTATTAATGCCAAACCAAATACATACATAAAAAAGAAAGAAATAAAAACTGTTTTTATTAATATTAAACATGACACAAATGGCTGACTGTTTAATTCATGAAAGTAAATACAGGGTGATAAAACATAATTAAGACGCATTTTTATTAAACAGTCGTAGAAATAAAAATGTCTACATCCTTAATATGTACATACATATTTCATGTAAAATCGTTGTTATTAAACACGATTTTTTACAATAATAATAAGCATATCGTCCAGTGGATTGCAAAATGTCCTAAAAATTTAATTAAGCAAAGTTCTCAATTCTTTCCTACTCACTTATTGCGTGGTATGTTTGATTTTTTTATTGTTAATTATTTAATAAAAGCATTTTGTATTTTAGGTAACGATATGCGAAGCAAAATGATAATTTTATGGTTGTCCAAGAAGTTGGCATCAGTGTGTGCTGTCTTCTTTCTGTATCTGTCCATATACATATCAAATAATAATCTTATTGAAATGTTGTCAAAATAAAGAAGACCCATACACGTTAATACGATGAATTATCCCATAATAAAAGGAAATGCTTAAGGTGATAACACGAAATGGGTGGAGTTGAGGTTCGTAATAGGAAATAAAATATATTCTAATTAAAGTTATGGGTAGCATTAACATGAAAATGTGTACTAACAATGTTATTCAACATATGTAATCAATGGTCACCTGTGGTCGCCATAGTCTAGTGAGTATTCCGGGTCCGAAAGCTCAGACTTAAGCTCTAAAATCTTGAAAAAATACTTTTTACTTTTAACTACATTACCTTGTCATCGGGGAATGGGTCGAGATAAAGCGTGGCCAGAAGCTCTTTGCAGTCTAGCAGCAGTGGTTATTGCTGGAACTAAATAAGTCCAGTGGGAGACTGGTGACAAGGTTTCTTACAGGGAATCGCAATCTTAAATCGCTGACAAGGATCTGAAATAGAAATCAGCCAGACGTAAGTAGATCCTGTGGAGGTGAGAAGTTTGAGGCTATAAGCTCTCCTCTCCAATTGTCCAAGCCCTTGATAGAAGCATGAATAAAGGATTCTTCGAAAGTTTGAATTTTCTTTCGGGAGCCTACACTCAGCCTTTCCTAAGGTTTATGATGAGATGGAACTAGGTACGAAATGCACCTTGATTCTCGTGTAGCTGATTGATCTGTTATCTGTTTCGCTGTTCTTACTTGTTCTTACTTTTCTTGTTTGTTTTCGAGTCCAATGACCAACCTCCAAGCGTATTGCATTCAAACCAACCATTTACAGTTTTTGGTTATTGTTCGAAAAACTCTCATATTAAGCGTATTTTCGTTACTGAGGCAATATAAACCAGAAATTGCTAGTAGAATTAGATATTTTAAGATTAAAAGCCATTTGCGATAAGTAATATGCAAATAGCTCTTGAAATTCTTAAGAAATATTTCATGACATTTGCGTTGTTGCGTGTGATTGGTTATTTTCTGAAGTCATACTGAATAGACTCCTAAACGATTTAAGGTTTAAGATTTGGAACGATTGTAGATAAACGTGGGACCGCTTACAGTGTTTAAGGTTATACCCACTTTGCTTTCAAAACTAACTCACCCATTTTGTTTGTGGGCTTTAAAGGATACAAAATAGATATTGATTGATAAGTAAATAATTTTTTAACAATAATATAAAGTCACCTTAATTTGTAACTCGTATATTCCAAAATATCAAAAAGGCGTTTCCATTTTTTCAAGAAGATTACAATCAAGTTTTTTTGCAAGTGAAATTTAATACCATGTTTTGGTTTGGTCTATTCATTAGCAAATTTTAAAATTTGTTGATATGAAAAATAAAAATCAATGCATTTAACTGTAGGTGGTATACTCAACAAGCATGTAATCGATAGCTCCTATATACCACGTTCCTTTATGGAAACTGTTTATGTTAAAAAAAATGGTATATCTCCACAATATCATTCATTTTTCCAAGAACTTAAGATATACTTAAGCCCGGTCCATTCTATTTCAATTGCCTTTGTCAAGTTGCGTAATATTTTATATGAGCTTTTCAATTTTGTTGGCTTAAAACTTACCAATAATTTACGCGGCTCGTTGTTTTTATTTTATAAATGCAATAATAGCAGAGAGTACTTATTACTTATTTGTAAAACAATTAATATTAAAACCTTTTTTCTTTAATTTTTTTATAATTTTAAGAATTTTCTTGTTTTATAATTTCCACACTTTTTGCACTTCCTTTTCTAATTGAACTGAGAGAGCGAACCAACTTTTCACGTTGTGGAGCAAAAAAAGGCGAAATTTTCTGTTTGACTTTGAAATATCCTTTGCCAAATGGAAGTGACAAAAATTAACCACCAGCACCAACAAGAAGAAAAATAGTGGTAAAGGAAAACGTATTAAAAACAAACAGTAACGAATAAATAAATAAAAATGTAGTGGCTGTTAAGGCGCATGTTCGAAAATGGTTAACATCAAGCAAGTTAAAGAGAAAATGATATTAACCCTTAAAAGAGCAAAATGTTAATAATTGTAACGGTATAATTACAGAATTTTTAGTACAGTAATGTTACTTTTATTATTTAAATACTGGTTTTTAATTTATCTCAATTATTAAAGAATTTTATTACCTTAAATGTCGCTTTTCCTAAAATTTATAACTTCTAATATTGAAGAAGCCCATGATTGAGACATGCAATGATCAAGAAAGTCAAGATTGGAACTCTAAAATAGTTCAAGACTATACCAAAAAGTGCTTTGTGAATTAAGAACAAAATTTTAGACTATTTGGTATTAGTTTTCAGATATGAATATATGTAGGTATATTTTGCATTAATTAGAGTTCACCTTAGGATCATAGCAGTTATAAGGGGCAGTGGTCACTTGTTACTGGGAATACATCACAACGGTTTCTGCAGAAGCTGTAATGACGAGGAAAAAGGAAACTTTAGGCATATTATTCTTAGGTACCCCAATTTAATGACAAAATATATAGGATGATTGAGAGACGCCTGCCAAGAGTTAGGTACTATAGGAATTACAACAGGTCCTTATAGGAACCAATGTTTTTATAGGCGGCGGCCAATTTAATCGAAGCTTGGTATCAATTGTCAAAGGCTTTATAAACAAACAAAAATAAACTTTTTGTTTAAAAAATATGGCAAATCCACACACAGTAATGAATACAAGGACATAACATTTTTGTAAAAAAAACATTAATCTAATTTTGAAAGAATCACACACATATTTTCATAATTTTTATATAAATATAAAATATTTTAAAGTAATATTACGTTTAATGAAACATTTTAATTTACAAAACATATTTAAAAACAGTTTTTGAATATCAACTTATTTGTATACTACTTTTTGTTGCTACCCTGCGTTATTAACTGAACAAATTCAACTCTGTGGTTTAACCGCACTTTGCAATTATAACCAACACAGATGAATTTCCTAAAAACCAATTTTTATTCAATAAATTGTCTTATGCTTACAACTCTTTTGGCAATAAAAGTTAAGAAAAATTATAAACAACTTTAGTTTAACTAAAAACTTCTGTTAAATATTTAATTCTTCACTTTTGAATGTATTAAAAAACGTTTTAATATTTCTTAACTTACCCCCAGCAATGTTAAACGTCCATATTTATCACACACTTCAAAGTTTACTAACTAAGGACGTTACTGAGACGTCGATGCTAATAATAACGACGTTGCTTTACGAAGAAGTGCTACTATACAAATTGTAAAAATCAAAGCACGTACATTTCTAATTTAGCAGTGAACGAAGTGGTAGCGTTTGAAACTAAGCGTGATAAAGAAGTTTTAAAAACATACAAAAGTAGATTGAAGCTATTTAATTTAAACTTTTTTTAATTTATTAATTGTTAATTATAATAAGATATTAAAAAATAAACATGTCATCGGAAAATGTTAAATTGTTCACACGCAGCGACGTCGCCAAACACAACAGCAAGGAAAACAATTGGTTCGTTATTCACAACGGCGTGTATGACGTGACCGCTTTCCTAAACGAGGTGAGTGCTGTAGTCAGTCGGTTTTTTTTTTGTTTTTGCTATAGAAGTAGTAATAAATGGAAAAGAAAACCAACAACAATAATAAAAATAATGTGAATTTAGGAATTAACACAATTTTAAAGAATTTTTATACACAAAGTACGTTTTAGTAAAGTAAAAAAACGAAAACGTATTTTTTAATTGTTTCGTAAAGGGTGGGGAGTTACTGTATAAATATTAAAAAAAACATCTTATTTAACGAGAAAAGAAATGTAAACAAAAGGATAAATAACAACATTCATTGGTGGGGTGAGTTATTGAGAATGGGGCCGCAGAAATATTTTCCAATTTTCGCATTATGTTTTTTCTTCAAAATGAATTTTGTAAGTCGCCATCGAATTGATTTTGATGCATGCTGGGAACAGTACCGGTTGGGCATACGAAACAAAGATCAGCAATGAGTATTCAAAAAGATTCGAATCATACTCATAATTATTGATACTTATACGCATTTATTCTTATAGAATATCATACTCGTCGAATCACTTGAATCATTTATGAGATAACGCTTTTGTCTACAAAGTTCCCCTCAAATGTATTTCTCTTTAGAGTCCCTTACATATTTCAGATGTTTATATATATTTATTCCCCTATCATTTTCAACTAACGAAAATTTATATCATTGCTTATAGTGTTGTCTTAGCGTTTTCTTTTTTATTTTCCTTTATTTGTATTTGTTTTGTACATGTCATGCACAATTTACTTTTTAAAATACCCACACATCATAATGAGTCGGCAAAAAAGAAAAACATCCAGTTTGCAGCGACACGGTGATTATTGTTTATCAACAATATTTCTTAACTTTATGCTAATAAAACAGCAACCGTAACAAAACCTTAAAATTGTCGAGTAGTTGCTTTCTTTATATTTTCCATAGTTTTGTATTATGAAATTTTTCATATTTTACCTAAATTTGAACAAGTCGTCTTTTATTTTATTTTGTTATCAGCAATACTTATAGTGCAACTAAGCATTGCCCTACCGTACAAAGTTTCTTTGACTCAATTGTTTATAGGAATATATGAATATCTCTTAATGATTCTTGTGCCGCAGAGATTATAATGTTATTGATTTCTTGAATTAAGTATTATTTTAAACCATTACAAAATTCTTAAATACTTTTATAGCCTGATTGTAAAAAGCTCTTTTTTATATGGGCAGTGAAGCAACACTAAGTGACATTTTAATCTCTGCTAGTACTCTTTTTATATGGGCAGTGAAGCAACACTAAGTGACATTTTAATCTCTGCTAGTACTCGGCTGGCCACGTGTTATACTGACCTGAGTATATTCTGTGCTAAAACACTACAATGCGATTAATAAGCAATACCACAAATCTCTGCTTAATTTTCTTGAGCATGATATAAATACAAGAATTTATACTACGTCCAAATATTTCTTTTTGGCTACAGAAATTCACGCATGTGTAGATCTAGAAACACATTAACAACTTTTTTTTGTTATGGAAGACAATATATCCTCCTACGCAGGAGCCGTAAAATTTCTAGGGCCTTCTCAACTTTCGTCATACATTTTTCAACGAAACGATGATATTTTATGCGATGACTCTTTTCTGATAATGCTAGCAATCTATAGAATCTGGTTGCAGAGTTTTGATAGTCCAGACCAATTTTTCTGATTTATCTACAGCAGCATTAACTAGTTTTTAGAAAAGCCAGCATCACCCAGCAATGGTAATTTGGCTTAGTCAATAGAAGCAAAATGGTTCACATAAGACTCCAACTAAGTGAAATGTTGCTGCTGTTTACCTCTTTTTACCTGTAGATTTTTTTTCTTTTATATTTTTCCAGCGTATAAAAACGGACTTTATCAATGATTTTTTAATGTTATACATACTGTACTAACTAATTTCAATTAATTTTACTTTTTAATCAGAGTAAAAACGTATTATCCATATAATTAATGGGATTTAAAATCGTTTAAGCTCTTTAATCAGTGAAAAGTAAACTTCTAACCATCTATAATTATTTTCATTCCCTTTTAATCTTAATATTTCTTATTAAAATTGAGTATAAATTTGAAATATTATTAGAAATATAATTTCATGTTAGAAATCTGAATTATATATCATCGTATAATAATTCGAAAACATTAGAGATTATTGTGAAGTCTTATCTTTTTAGGTAGTGCAATACATATAAGAACTATTTATAAAAACCCAATTTAGCTTTTATAAAAATATAATATTTGTTAACATCTTTTAATATTTTTTTAATTCTTATCTTCCAGCTATTAATCAAAATTACTTTTGGTTTAAAGATAATGATAAAGAAAAACTGCTAATAATGCAGTGTAAACGTATTTTTATTTCAATACATCTCAAATTTACTGAATTTTTTTTTAATTAAATTCAAACTGAAATGTAAACAAAAACACCATTGGTTTAAAAATTACCTGTTCAAATATATCTATCGAATACTCTGTTGTTGTTTGTGTTTTTATTAACTGGCAATTTAATAAAAATGATCATTTATTTACCCTAATAACAGTGTCAGCCAGTTATTCTATTTTTAAATAAGAAATATTTCTCATTGCACCCAATTGTATTTTATATTTTTGTTGCAATTATTTTATTATAATTTATTAGCAGAATCCAACAAACGTTTCAAAACTATGCAATAACCAAAATATTTATTTATTTCATTGATTAATATATCATTGCTCTCATTTTATTTGGGTATATAGGTTAATAACCTAAACTAGACGTAGAAAAGTTTTTGATAATTTTTATTTCGTGTTGTTTTTGTTGTCTTGTTTGAAAAGAAATCCGGTTTAAAATGAATATTTGTTCAATAATTTGACTTTTTCGTCTTTAAAAATTGTACACTTATGTATAGGAATCAAGCATTAAAAGCTTGAATAAAGCAAATAACAAGCGCACCTTAAATGCTAGTTTAAGATCATTTATTTAATGTACTATGCTCCAGCATTTAAAAGAAAAATTTAAACATTAATAAAATAAAAACAAAATCAATTGTAGTATATTCCTTGATAAGGTCTTAATAGTCGACAACTTCGTCTAGGTATTGAGTAATAGGCCCTTAGTTTGTCTTTTTTATTGTCAATTAATTTTTTGTTGAGGCTTTAAATTAAGTGTTTTATTGTAAAGTGTGCCTTAATCTACTCTTTTTTGAGGTGCAAAACTATTTGAAATTTTAAACATTTTACTTGTAAAATACTAAACTGTGACTTAATAATAAAACATAAGAATAACTTAACCTTAACGTACAATAGAAATTCAAGTTTTTTTTGTCTATGGGTCAAAAGTCACATTATTTCACATTCCATTTTGCTATTACATTCATATATACACCGTCATAAGTACGCGTATGTATTTCATATTAAAATATCTCACACACACGAGTATGCATACTATTATTATAAATAAAAAACGAGTGTTAAAGTGTATTATTAACAGACAACAATAATATCTCTCTTATATAATAAGCTTATCAGTTGGGAATTATTTTTGTTCCATTGAAAGCTGACTAGAATTTAAAGCAGAGAGTAAAATAAGTTGACTATGCTCTTAAAAACAACGCAAATCTTGTAATAATGAATATATTGATAAAATATACAAAATTATTATTTGTTGGTAGAGCAATGCAAATAACACAATGAAAGAGAGCCAGATTTTAGTAGACATGCATACTAGTCAATATTATATGTTTAATTAAATCATTCAATGTCTCATTTGTCATATATTGAAAATGATTACAATCTTCTAATTTTGTTTACTAATTTATGTTGTTGTTTTTGTTTGTTATATTACTAGTTATACATATGTACATACGTACGACACAATATAGAAAATACTGAAACAATTAACTCAGTACATGTATAAAAAATTTATATAAATTTAATGAAAACAATCTGGTATTACTATGCATAGTATATTTGATGCATTAACAAATTTAAATTACAAAACGAACAGTACTTGAAAAAGTCTGTCTGTTATAGGTAAATATAGATCACAGACTTCACAAAGATCTAAAAACGTTTTTTCGAATAGATAAAAATCAATTCAATAATATGCAAATAAATCTTTTAATTCGAATAAAATCGTACGGGGTAAACTTTTATAAAGAGTTATACATTCGTAAGGTTAAATAAAACACATGCAGCTTTGATTTTAGAAACACGGTTATTTTATTATAATGTTTGGACCTTGATACTTTGTTTCTGGAAACTTCTTATGTAATATAACCGAACTTATTCGTATTGAACAGCTTGTCTCTTTAACTTACCGCAATTTTTAAAGCATACGGCTCAAATGACACTTTATTTACCACAGGAATCATATGCGAATATTTGGCTATTTGACGTAACCACCGAGAGAGAAATAAGTCTCATTCTCATGCAGTAAATGTTTTGCGAACAATCAGCATCGAAACTCGGTTGCTCTAGTACCCAATGGGAATATCTACGGTTAGTTGTTTACTTTTTTTTTAATCTCAGTTTTATCAAACACAACAAACTGAATGATAAATTTATTGTATGACCCAGACTTTGGTAGTGAGTAGTAGGTGATGTATAATAACAACGCATATAAAAATTCTTACTTTTGTTTTCAAGTTCATGTTTATGTTGTGTTGGTTGTACACACTTGATGAATAAATTTGACGCTTCATAAATTAAACATTATCCAAGAAAAAAAAAGGGGGGGGGGGGGGGGGGGGGGGGAAATGGTTGCCTGTATACGAAACAAATTGAATTAAATAAAATGCACGTATTTTGTTCTGTGCTTCTTTCTCATAGTAACAAAATTTGTTATTTATTTTGTTCTTGTTTTTTTTTTTAATTTATTTTAGCACCCTGGTGGCGAGGAAGTATTGATGGAACAAGCTGGCAAAGATGCTACAGAAAATTTCGAAGATGTTGGCCACAGTTCAGACGCCCGTGAAATGATGAAACAATACAAAGTTGGTGAATTGGTGCCCGAAGAGCGTACAAATGTTCCTGAAAAGTCTGAACCCACCTGGAATAGTGAACAGCAAACCGAAGATTCCTCCATGAAATCCTGGTTGATGCCTTTAATTTTAGGCTTAGTGGCTACACTCATCTATAAATATTTCTTTGGCAGTAAATCCCAATAATTTTTAAACAAATTTTAGAAAATTGTTTAACAACAACCAAAAGCACATTATTTGTATATGTAATACAAAAACAAAAAACAATTGCCTTCTTTTTTATATACATACATACTATTCTTTTTATTTCCTTTATTTAAATATTTTCCCTGTATAAACTATTGTAGTTACAAAACTTCATTCCTTGTTTAGTTATTGATTTTCAATTTTCACAATTTTGTAGAAACATGTAGAAAATTGCATTTATTTTCTTTCTTTAGTAAAAAAGACCAAAAGAGTGCTCCTTTTAAAAAGTGTCTAATTTTTTATAAATAAATATCTTATGCTCTGTAACTATAAGTTGAAACAATTTGATGCTTGTAGTGTAAATCGTTTTTTCTTTTTTAAATAAAATGTTGTTCTTTTATGGCTTAAAATTCTATAAATTAAATTAAGAACTCTAAAAAATATTACATTTCGTTGTAAGGAAGTGGGAAAGTTTATTTTTTTTTTTATATTAACCTCTCTTAAAGAAATAGATTAAATATATATTTAAATGAAAATAAGACAAAAAACATATTATAATATAAATAAATTTTAAAAACTTATTAATTTTCTTCTTAATTTAATACACAGCTTTGAAGGTGGGTGTGAAGCTGCTATTGTTAAATTGATCATCTTTAGTAAACTTTATGTCGTATTGTATAAGTGAATCTGGATCAGTTGGTAACAAAAAGATAACATTTTGCAATAAGAAAAAACGTTTAATAGTTCTAAGATGGTTTCATTAAGTAAAGTTTCAAGGGTGTGCACAAAAGTAACACCAGCAAAGAAAAATTTGAGGAGACATTCAAGAGTTACCCTCATGTGTGTTCCTGGAAAATGGAACACTTGTTCAACAGGTAATGCGAACGAATTCAGATGCAAGAATTCCTGCTTCCTCTAGTAAAGGCTAAAAGACGAACTTTACTCAGGTAAGTGTAATGAAGCAGACAGAATAAACCCACTTGTATATTGACCAGCTAAATCTGATCAGTTATAGTTATTCGCAAAACAAGATTTGCGTTTTAAACACCAAATAGCAAGTACAAAGGGATACTTCCTAAGTTTACACCAGCAAATGTTGAAAATTCCAGTTGAAAACTTCTGCATAAGCTGTTATAACATGGTAAGTAACTACAGCACACAACATCTTTTCTGACAATTGTATAGAGTTCATATTATAAACCCTCCTCAAAAAATATTTTCGTCAACGTTACACAAAATTTAAATTTCGGTTAGACAATTATTAACACGTAAGCATTAACTCTGCTCCTCTAAATACATACATGTATGTATGTGCCCTGAATACGTTTGTTAATAAATCTCAATTGTTTCGTCACCTATAACAACTTCATTCATTAATTTTATAGTCATTTATTATATACATATATAAAAACGAGAATAAGAATAAAAACTTACAAATTTATTTCATCAGCCATAACGTAACCAATACGCGATAAGTTTTGCTTTTAAAATCTAATCTTATCTTTACTTTGAAGCTATTTGTTTACCTGCACCTTGTATTAATTGAAATTAATTTAATTTCCTTAATAATAATGAGTTATACACTTTAAACTAAACGTTACTAAGCAAAATAAACATCTGGCCTTTTTCAATTACGAACGCATTTCCAATTACGGACGCATTTCCACCTAAGGTGTATTTAAACAGTCAAAAAGTAAAGACAATAAAACATACTATCGATGATCACGTAAGAGATTTTTGCTGTAAACTTTATTTTTATTTAATATTGTCGATCGTTTGTTCCCAACTACAGATCAAAAATAGAACCGTTTTTAAGGGGTTAAACAATAAATAATTTTAAGAGATTATGAATGTTATAATGCATAGTAAAAATGTTCTATAGACAATCTTCAATGGGTTAAGCAATAAATGTTTTGAAAGTAAAAGAAAATCCATTATTTTTTTTTTTTATTATCTGCCGCTTTGTTCGATGAACTAATTGTAATTTTGAATGTAAATCATGGCCCTGACACCCTACCTATTGCTTTTCTGCTGACTAGAAGGCAGTAGTAATCGTACTATCGACTAACCCACGTTACACCAATATTCAGTTGAAATTTTGCTTGAACTTTCAATAATTCAATTCAGTTCAATTACTACACAACTAACTCAAATGATCTGCGAATCTTTTCTTAGACTCTTGGGTTAACATTCTTTTCCAAATACACAAATGTAAGCACTTCTCTCTATGATGTTTTTATCATATTGCCGGTAGCCGATACGGATATCGTGGTTGCGATGTTCACAACAGACTCTAAACTGCTATATTACAACGACCATATGATTCTTAGGTTCTTAATAATTTAAATTCGATTAGTTGTGATTGCATTGTATTTCAAAAGTAAATAAATAATAGTAATAAAATAAAAATATCGAACTTTTGAAATTAATATCATCTTAACTGAAAAATATGGTATTTTACATTTAAAATATGTTGCATACTTTAAGGTGTGCACTGAATGTCAAATTTTCTATCCAAATATTTAAATATTGACTAATTTCGAAAAATTCGAAAACAAAAACCATTGAATCATAATGGAAACACTTATTTTGCGCAAAACAAGTTGTTTTGTTCATAATAGAAACCCACTATTATATCGTGCGTTGTTTCTGCCTCTTTGCAGGTGGCAACTCTATTATCCTAGAACGTTGTGCAATGGGTCAATTCGACCTCCGAGTATTGTACTTATCTTAATTGACAAGGTCACGTCCTCTGACCTAACCTAACCTATCCTAGAACGAGCTGCAATAGATTAATCACCTACAAAGCAAAAGAAACTAAACTACTACTTTACAATGACCAGGTACTCGCCATGGTCTAGTTTGATAATCTGACCAAACGTAGCTTAGCAGACTTTTACGCTCCCTGATCAGATAATATTGAAAAATATATTCTTTTAAAGCCTTAAATTTTGCTGGATTATCTACCTAAATTGTTAGCCCTGCGCACTTCGGTATATGTAACTTGACTAGTTCCGTATCCCTAGGGATTATCCCTAGAATCTTCTCCTGAAAGACACTACATTCTGTTGAAACACTCTATGAAGTCCCGTCATTAGTTTAAATGAGATACACCTCTGCAACTGCATCTGTCTCCATTCTGGACCCATCCGTGAAAAAAGGCCAACCATCAAAGAGTTTATGGGTACGTGGTCTATTAGTCCGACAGCCGAAATAACTTGAAAATTTCTGGGTTTTTTTGTTGTATTATTTTTTAAATAATTTATTATCTTTTATACGATCTAATGATTACAATACTTTCTATAGGCATTTTTAATAACAAATATTAGAAATTAACGTTCTTAACGTATTGAAGTGGATTGAAAATTTGCTGAATTTTCAAAACCATTTGACAAATGATGTGACGACGTTTGATGACGCTGCTGCTGCTGCTCATTCTGATGTTGAGAACGCTGTTGCGAATGATCATGGAAATTGTGCGTTGCATGAAATGTAGAGGAGGAATGTATAGGCGCTGGCTGTAAATGTGTCAAGATGTGATGGTGACGGTGATGATGATGTTGTTGTTGTTGTTGATAATGTTCTTGCTGATTTACAAGCTGAATATTTTCATATGTTAAGCAAGGACTGGAAGTCGAATCCAATTCTGGTGAAGGTGTCTCCGAATACCAATGATGATTATGTTGCTGATCTAATGTTGTTGTATGTTGCATAAATGAAAGATTTTGATATTGTTGTTGTTGCTGTTGTTTTTGGTGTTCACTTTGATGGCGTAAATATTTTGATTGTTCGTTGTTATTATTGTTTTCATTTGGACACCAATTGCTTGCAGTATTCGAGTTGGTTGCATTTATAAAGGCCATGCTGGAGGAGTTTGCAGTATTCAAGCGTGTTGCAGAGGTAGGGGTTAAATGCTGCAGATGATGCTGATGATGAAAACCAAAAGGCCAATTCTGTAAGTACAAGAATATTTCAAAACTTTATGAGAAAATACTCTTAAATGTTTATCTTATTTGTCTCTGTGATATGTTTTAATTATAAAAAATTAAATACTTGCTTATGTCGTAAATAGGCCTAAGCACATACATACATATACATAAATTACTTAATGAGCCGTGTAATAAATTTTGTAACCAATTTGTTGTGGAAACCATATGAAACAAAAGGAATTCATCACAACACACATATCCCATCACTTTAGTTCACATTTTCACACTGTTTTTAGCATGAAAACACCAAAAAGTGTTTTATTTTTATTTCAAATTTGTTTCTTCTTGTTCTTTTTGATACTTGCCACATGCTAATTACATATGATATACAGACATATGTACATATGTACATACAATATAATAAACATCATTATTAGATTGCATGTAGGCGATGGTGGTGATGATGATGATGTGGTTTTTTTTCTCCATTCAAACCTAAACAAACTCTGCTAAATAGTCTTGTATTTATATGGTCCATATGGTCTTAAAACAATTGATGTGTTCATTTTGTTGTTTGCTTTTGACTGAAGAAGAAAACTTAAAGGGGTTTTCCAATATGAATTTAATAACGATTTAAGGTATTGAACGACGAGCACATATGTACGTATAAACAATAGTAATAGAAGGCATTAGGGAGCTATATCTGGGCTATATGTTTGAACAGGTGATCTATGGAGTTATCAACTGCAGCTCTTTCTGAATATTTTTTTCATATGGCATGTCCTTTCAAAAAGCTTCAAAGTATTGTCTGTATTTCGTTCTTTCCAGTTACGTTGGCGGTACCTTAGAAGTTGTCTAACACTGTCTTCAGAGCGGAAGTGTCAGCCATACGAGTAACAATGCTTCTGGTAAAGAAATTAGCTAGGCAGTTGTTAGGGCTGTGGGTTCTAACCTAATGACCTCTAGGCCGCAAGGCTCTTAAATTCTTGAGTTGACAATGGGGCTTGTTTGTCCTCCTATTTATAATAAAAGCATTCGAAACATAAAGCCCTGCATTCAATTTTATTATTTTTTGTTTTTAGTTTTAAAACCAGAAAGCGTTTTTACGTATCCACAATTATTTGTCAATTGGAGATCATTTGAAAAGAAAAATAAAAGTTCATGACCATAACTTTTTGTAGAAAATTTGAAAAAATAATTTTCAATGTTTCCTTAAGTGATGTCAGTGCTACCACTTAAAATACAATCGCAATCAATAAAATATTTAAGGCAGCCAGCCAGTCAGTCACCCAGTCATATACAAAGTTAAACACCTTGCAAGCTGCATTTTGTCACAGAAATATATTGTTGACAGTTAGTCGTTCTGTTTAAATGGTGTCATTAATTTATAATATTACATACGAAAATAGTGACAATATAACACAAATACAAGGGGGCCTATAGCGTTTTATTGAAGGCAAAGTCCTTAATTTTTGTGGTTTTGTTTAATCTCTTTGAGGATTATTGAATCAATAATTTATGGCAATGTCAACAATTTACCTATTCAAGTAGTTTTTAACAGCTTCCTCTCTGTAGCCCCTAAATGACCCACAAAAAGTGTAGAATATTTGTGTAGAAGATTTGAATTCGAAAATTTTCCAAAGAGTCGCACATATATGTCTGTATGTATTTTAGAATGTATGTACTTTTCCTGTAATGCGATACTTTAGTGTGTCGTTGGAATCGAATGTGTGTATGTCCCTTCATTTCTATCGATCAAAATTTATGACAGATTATCTATCTCTTATACTTTGCATAGCTACCTACAACCATACTCGCATAAGCGTACATTAAGTACGTAATATTTTTGCTTTATTTAGGGTACTATTTTCTAGAAATATATTTTATTTTTAATGTTTCGTTATTATTTTTGTTGAATTTCAATGAGATGAGATGAGTTGAGTTGAGACCTGACAGACTTGACTAGTTGAAGTACTTGTCATTTTGGCATTATTTTGTCGCCGATTGCCGAATTCGTATAGGATTTTATTGTTGATTTAATTTCTATTTTTTTTCGTTCTTCGTTCTCTTTGCCTCTGCCTTATTTATTGTTTGTCTTTTGGTGACAATTTCTATTGAAATGTTATTTTTAACATCATAAAATAAATAAGAATTCGAAAAAACAAAATATTGCAACTATGAATGTACATATAAGCAGACATTGGTCTAAGGGAAAGGAAAATGGTATATTTCCACAGCAAAAACGTTTAAAAAAAATCTAATAATAATTTTAAAAATAATTCAGGTTTCACAAAGCATCTCCTTGTTGCAGTTATTTATTGCACTAGCCCACGCAAGGTTGCGCTGTTGTTGTTTGATCGATAAGGACTTTTTGAGTCTTGAGATTGCCACTCTGACAATGTAAGGTTGCACTATTCTAGCCCTTAAAGTTCTTCGATTCATAACAATTTCTTGAGCCTTGAGATTGCCACTCTGGTCTCATCCTTGTAATATTGTACTAACAAGCTTCCTATCTTTTAATTTGAGTAGAAATATTATTTTCTACAAAGAGGAGCTCGGAGGTAGTAGCAATAGCACAGTTTTATTCAACTTAAAATTAGACTTATGTAGGTAAAACACAAAACGACTCGACAAACTCCTGGACTCACCAAAGACAAAAATCTTGCTTTTACAACTGAAATTATAAAAAGCCGTGATAGGTCTGCCCACACTCTTAGGGTTAGCATTCGAATTTCTCGAAAATAGATTGGTACAAACTCAAGCCGTAGAACAGCATTCCGAAACTCTAGTGGATTGTGTATTAATCAGCGAAAGTGGCCAATGTGGATTCAATTCCCATCGAAGATTCTAGCCCATTACATTTTTTTTTCAAAAAAGAAAAGTTATCATTAATCTCACACCACTCTCGCTTTCCCTTCTTCTACAATCTTTTTACAATTTCCAAGTAATCTAATGCATAAGGAGGAACTATGCCCTTACTTATAACACAACAATTCAGTGGCCTAATCTACGTTCTGCTTGCTCTAACTATTGTGTAGACTTCTGCTTGAAGATTCAACGCAAAGTTCTGTAATCAATGGGAAGATCCAGATTATTTACACACAAAATTTTGGCATGACCGTAGCATAATAAAGATAAAACAAAGAAAAAAAAAATAATGAGGAAATAAGCCGTAGGTGCTTGGTGTATAAGGTTATGTGCCTTAAAGGAGCTATTTAAATAATTTTTTTTTTTAAATTAATCAATTCTTGGATAGCCGAATGATAAATGAAATCTTCTTGCCAATATATTGCAGCGCGGATATCAAACAGTTGAACTTAATGCACTGTAACTAAATATTTTAATTACAAAAAAAATTTAAATAAAATAAAAATATTCTTACATCTGCGTCTTTACATCTGCATATACATAAAATTATTTATTTAAATCACTTACCATACTTTGTGTAGCACTGTTTAAGTTTAAATAACAATTTGTTAAAGCATTATCACTGTTGTTTGTTGACCCTTCCAAAATGTCACCATTGGTGTCGCTATGGTGGTGAGGACCACCACCCTCTACCACAGATTTCAATTGTTTTATATACATGGTGGCTAAACGTAATGTGTCCAATTTAGATAGTTTCGTATCGGCTGGAATGTTGGGTAATTTAGTTTTTAAACGCCCAAAGGCACTGGATAAAACACGCATACGAGCCCGTTCACGAGCATTAGCCGCATTGCGTTGTATTGGTGGATTATCATTGCGAGAGCCTATAAAAAAAGAGAAGTAAAAAAAAAATGACAATTATTTTTTAATATTGGGTTATCCATTTAGCGGTTTTATAACCGTCGGCTTTCGTTGACAGTCAAGCTGACCTTTGTGCCATTGCGTCGGTCTGGTGCAAATCACGGCTCGCTCGCAAGTGCAAAGAGTCGTTGAGGAGTTATAGACCAGACCGTATCCGCCTATGCTGGGTTCCGGGTCATAGCGGAATACTGGGCAATGAGACGGCGGATGCCCTCGCTAGGTTAGGTTCGCTTTCTGGGGGCGATTTAATAGTTGGTCCTGACCCCCCAGTCTGCCACCTCTACGGCCTCATCAATGGCTGGGTCGGGGAGGAAGAGCAGAGACGTTGGGGGAACGGATCGGGTTGCTTTGTTTCTAGATGTCTATGGTCTGCTGTGGACAGTAAGAGAACAAGTTGGCTGCTGGGCTTGGATAAGGCCAGCTTAAAGTTTGTTGTCGGTTTTATCACGGGGCACTGCGAGATTAGGTCACTGACGGGGATCTGGAACAGATCCCAGCCGGACTATTGCAGTTGCGATGAGGAGGAGTTGGAGACTATCGAACACCTCCTCTGTAACTGCCCAGCCCTTGGTTGGTTGAGGAGCCTTGGCCGGGCCTCCTTTGAGAGTTTGAACTCGGTGTCGAGAGCCGACATTAAGGCTCTCCACAGATTCATTAGTGGCTTAGGCTGGTTGAGAGGAGCTAGGTCCTCATTAATGTAGTCGCGCTCTCCCTTTTTGTTGTGTCTGGTCTGTGTAATCCCTCCGCTTCCCATTTTACCCTTTCCTACATCCTCTCCTTTTATCCTATTCCCTCTATTATCCTTCCCTCTTTAAGGACGTTTGTACAATGGGACAATTCGACCTCCGGGTACTGTACTTGTTTTAATTGAGAAGTGAATGTCCTCTAACCTAATCTAACCTAACCGTCAGTTGGCAAAGCTGTCAGCTGTTAATAGCTTTCATTTAAATTTTAATTTGGTTGTGAAAAGTACGAATATGGAACAAGTAAAACATTTAAAACTATTAAAATTACTCGATACCATGGGTTTCTCAGTAATAAAGAATGTTTTACGCCTCATTATATCGTCTTTTGCATCCGTACAAAATTCCAAGTCTGCTGACAATTAACAACGTCATAGATATTCTGAAATAAAATTATCACGAGCAATCTTGGCGGGCTAAAAGAAGAAACTAGACAGCATCTTCTGTGCCGCGATTAATTTTAGAGAAAATAGAAAGAAGTACGTGGATAATCATTTCTTTAAGGATTTCAATTGTATTATAAAAAAGAAGTTGAATTTAAATGAACTCCTTTGATATCCTAAAAATAGTATTAGCTGGCTATACACTAGTGCTATATTACGACCATAAGAAGAATAGAGATGGCTTGGCGTAGTAAAAGTACTTGACCAGAGCACTTTCGTTCCAAAACCTAGAGAAAGAATTTTCGTCAGGCTTTCAAAATTTCTTAAATCAAGATGCTTGAAACCCCTTCAAATGTAATCCAAGATACAATCTTCTTTTAACTACCCAGGGACACGAACATCAGCAAAGTTCCTTAAAATTAACCCAAGGCTTGTTTAAAGAATGTAGTCGCTGTAGTCTAGTAGGTAGTGTGTTCGCTTATTAGACGTAAAGCCCGGGTCGGGCCCCAGGCCAAACATCAAAAACGAAATATGAAAAAAAAATGTTTTCGGCGACTTCCTCTCAGCAGATTTCTGGCAAAAACTCTGAGAGTACACAAACCTGCCATGAAAAAGTTTCTCAAAAGCTGTCGTTCGAAGTCGACGTTAAACTGTAGGTCTCGCCACTCAAGTATAAAATTAAGGTACACAACCTAAGTGGTGTGAGAAGCTAGGCCGTAATCCTGACTAAAGGGTTGTAATGGCCAATTATGAGAATTTGTTATTTCTAAGCAACACTAGATGACAGACCTGTCATCCTGGTACATGCTATACTACACTAATCTTCTATTTAGCGGAATAAATTTGATTACGGAACTGAAGCAAAGCAACTAAATAGATAAAAATAGAGAAAGTGCTCGTTCCTTAAATAAACGTCATCAGACTATAAATCCAGTATCCAGTTTTAAATTTTCTTTAGCTCCATTAGTTTGTTAGTAAATGTGAATGATTTTTAAACGCTTGTCTCAGATTATTCGTATCGATCGTATAAGGTGCCTGAAGAACTCAAAAGTAAAACAATGTCGATTTTTTGTTATTCTATTGCGCCGGTGTTATATAATACCAATGAATGAATATTCGAACTCAGACTGCTTAAGTCAACTTAAGTTTAGTAAACCAAGCAGAGAAGAATGTTTTTTAAAGTCGACAAAATGGAAAACTATATATCACTGGTCTACTCGAATATTTTTTATAACATTGCTGTACTTTATTCCCGGAGAATTTTATATCTGTATTGTACAAAGTGTATCTAAAGTTAAATTTTAATTTACAATTCAATTTTCTTCTTTAATTTTTTAATGAATAATCCAATAATTGACTTACTTTGCGAACTTCTATCGTCAAAATCGTCATCCAGTAGTTCAAAAGGACTGTTAGAACGTTTCCTACGTGGCATTTGGAAATAATATCACACTTGTAAAGCTTTAATTCAATATTTTTTTTAAACACTTAATGAAAATTATCACAGATTCTTTTAATTTTTATTGTACACTGTAAGACTTTCTTTATTCTTCTTCTTATTTTATTGCTATAAAATATAGCAATTTGTAACGGTAAACGTTTAGAATCTTTCAAAACCGTACACGCTTTCAGTAATTTTAACAACCATAAGGGATAATGTAAGGCATTGAACTGATAAAATCTCTTATTGAACATGGCTATTTAGAGAATTTCCTTAAAGAAAATAAGATCTCCTCTCATTACATTGCATATACACTCATACATATACATATATGTGTTACGTCCTCTTTCTCTCTCGCTCTATTTCTCTAGGACTATATTTAGTCTATGTGGGTGTATACAAATGTTAATAATCTAGTAAAGAAACAACAATTCTCATTCGAATAGTACATTCTAAAAAATATTTACCGTTTTCTATTGGCGTTCGCGTTTAATGAATGAATGAAAATTTTTACAATGGCCGCCAAACAAAGCAAGCAAGTAAAATTTAAATCTCAGCGATTGTTCCTACGATCATGCTCATTAGAGAGTGCTAAGTGCGTGAGTGGAGAAATTTTAAGAATTGTTATTGTATACTTCGATGTGTTTGTTTTTTAAGTGTGTATGCAGATTGTACGAGAACAGGGTTGTCAGGTGTGGTGATTTTAAATAAAAGCGAGCATCTCTCATTACAATAGTCCCAGATTTGGATTTTATACTGGATAGTAAATTGAAAAGCTGACAACATCTTGAGAATAGGACAGCAAAAGTCTACAGATGCTGTTCTATATATTGGAGAGCCATAGATTTTGAATCGGGCTTCACTTCGAAAATGATAGGCTCAAGGTCCTTTACAAAAGCTTAATTAAACCAATACTAATTTAGGACTTAGGAAGAACTGCATTAAATCAAAGAGAGTTAGCGCAATGAGAACATGTCCTATAAGGGCATTGGAAACAATACCATATACATCAAACTAATTGAGATATATATTCGAGTTGAGGCGCAATGACTCAATAAAAGAAATGAATCGTATCACTAGAGTGCAATGCGGATACTACATGGATAGTCGCTTAATGCGGAATTACTCCACAGAATGCCTAACGCATCACCTTATTACCACGCTAGATCGACTTTATTGATCAAACATATCCATTACGAAGATGCCCATTGTGACTGTTGCTATACTGATGGCTCTGAAAAGACAAATAGGACAGAACTGGGTCTCAATACAGAAAAACAAGAATCCATACTTCAGTCTCCCGGACTATAATAAAGTCTTTCAAGCAGAGTTACATTCGATTAGCAGAAGTATGATCAAGATCATAATTTGGTAAACTTAAGGTATACGGAATGTAAATTAGCGACTAACAATTACTCCAAGCTTGGCAGTAAGCATTATATACATACATATATATCTAGTCATCTAGGAGAGTTCAGTAAAGAGGAAGCGGAACAATGACATAATAGCAAGAATTACAAAGATACTCTGAGATTAAATAAAATTGCTATGAAAGATTCTCAAGTCTGGCTTTCAGAATCGATGTTAACCGGTAGGTTCAGCGCCTCTGTATAAAATTAACACACACACACACGATGGGTATGTAGTTTGACAGACTTAGTTTCAAGGAGATAACTAAGGCCACTGTCAAAGTTCGGAAGAGCCGATAGCAATATATGATAAAATAATTTTAATAATTAGAAAAATATGAATTTTATTGCTAAAAATTCAAAGAGAAATAGTTTGGCGATTTTTGACATTGAATGTGGGAAAAAAGGTAACACCCCTGTACACAATTTTTTTTTCTAATTTTTAGAGAATAAAAGTGTTCATCATACTGATCCATTTGGTGGTTGATGCTCTTTTTTTCTGTTTGAATTTATTCCTTGTGATAATAATAAAATTACGATGATGATTATTATTATTATTATGATAACGATGATGATGATGATGATAGTGTTTGTGTTTGTTTATACAATTAACAAATTGTTTGATTGCGTACATATTGTTTTGACATACAATGTAAATATTTATTTGATTTATAGAAGAGGAAATTAAGTGGAAAATAAAAAAGAAATACAGAGAAAGAGAGAGAGAGAGTGAGAGAGAAAGTGATCTACTATAAAACTAAATACGATGTGAAAAACATTAATATGTTCATGAAAATCGTTTAATAGAAACAGTTACTGGAAAAGGACTTTAATCAAGGGGTTAATTTAAAACATGCTTATAGAAGACTTGGCTAAATGCTAAAAATTCCCTCATATCTCCAAGCCCATTAAGATCACTATATTCAACAGTAGTATTAACTCAGTTGTGCTTTACAACTGTGAGTCATGGAATGAAAATTAATGAGTAACCAAAGTCGCATAATAATTTGTTAAGTCCTGCATCCGCCGTGTACTCAACAAATTCTAGTCAAACATCATTACAAACAAATGCTTATGGGTCATGTGCAAGCAAACCGCCTATAAGTAGGAAATCTGCAAGTGAAAATGACGCTTGATTTGGCATGTGCTATAGATACCCGTTTCCTGTAATACCATTCAGACTGAAACGATAACTATAAAGACTGTTCCTATGAGAAATCGGTATCACAGTATATCGACTAGAGAAATACGCATATTCACGGAGAGTAAAGTGGCCATTACATGCCATTTGAAATTGTCAAAGAATGAGGAGTGTCTCTGAAGAGGATACATAAATATTCGAATGTAAGCCCTCATATGGGTTTCTCAATATGGTGAAGCTGAAGAGTTTGTAAAGCCTGGTACAATGCAAAATTCAAATGAATCTGCAATTTAGACTTACATTCCTCTACATAGACGCAAACAAGTAATCTCACGCAAACTTTACGCCTTTTGTAGAGATCAGGACCACTGTGTGCAGAATAAAATTTGAGTTAAACCTAAATCTAGCTCGTCTTGGAAACCTTTTAGCAGTTATAATATCACTCAGGTCTATGGGGGGACAAACCCTCGGAAGCACGGAATACCTCACAAGGACTTCTGCAGAAACTGTAATGAGGGAAAAGATGACGAAATAATTTTAATAAAAAATATATTGAAACCCAATATTTACTTGCCAGCAATTCCAAACGCAGTTCGCTTGCATCTGGATATCATATCTTCCATTGGATTTTAATTAAATTTTGTTTTCATTATTTTCATAAAATCATTATTTCAATAAAAATTAATTGCCTATGTAAATCCTGCTTTTCTGAGTTTATCTCTTCGATTGAAAGACAAGCCCCTCTTATCACCAGACCAAGCCAAGTATAGAAATCACAATTTCTGTTTTTCTATTGTAATGTTGTGGTATTGTTTGTCACTATCACACTTGATTATGGTCCTTATCAATCACCAATGACCTTTAGGTTGGCCATTTTCAAAACATTTATATTAAAGAAATGAAAGCAAAGCTTTCAATGCTTTTCTAATTCAGTCTCAAACACAACGTCTTAGGAAATACAACGTTTTAATTAAATAATGTGGAGAATAAGTAAAAATGTTGTGGATCGTGTAGCATGCCTTCATAACTATGCCGGTAAAACTGTACCCGCCGTGCAAACATTGCGTTTAAATAGCACTGGAAGTGTTAAGCCTGAGGTGACAGTGCCTTCATCAGCGGATGTCGTTATAATTGGCGGTGGTTCGGCTGGCTGTCATACTTTGTATCATTTGGCAAAACGCGGCGTTAAGGGTGTGTTATTGGAACGTGCTCAACTGACAGCTGGCACCACCTGGCATACAGCTGGTTTGGTATGGCGTCTACGACCCAATGATGTGGACATACAATTGCTGGCTAATTCACGTAATATGCTAATGCAATTGGAACAGGAGACTGGACTGGATCCTGGTTGGATACAAAATGGTGGTGTTTTTATAGCCCACTCAGAAGTAGGTCCCAGGGGAATGTTTTTAAATTCTATTGAAGTGAATTGTTTACAGTGATAAGAAAAATTTCAAAATTATTTGTTTTTTTTTCGGTTTTTAAAAGACAAGATTGACCCCACAGTCAATGAACTGGTTTTTAGAAACTGATAAAAACCGGTTTTTAGGTGTATCTTTTAAAAAGTTTTTCCTTTAACAAGAATTAATTTGTTATTCTTGTTTACAGACCCGCCTAGATGAATACAGACGCCTTGCTACTGTGGGCAATGCTTTGGGCATTGAGAACTATGTTTTAACACCCGAAGAAACCCAGAAAGTCTTTCCTTTATTGGATCCCAAATCTTTTATAGGCGCCTTATATTCGCCCGGTGATGGTGTTGTTGATCCAGCCATGTTATGCACTGCTTTGACCAGAGCTGCCAGCAAATATGGCGCTAAAGTCATAGAGAACTGTCCGGTTGATGATCTACAAGTGGAGGTTGCGGGCAAAGGCAAAAAGATTGTAGGCGTTAAGACTCCTTATGGCACCATTAAAACAAATACAGTGGTAAACGCAACGGGTGTATGGGGCAGAGATCTTATTGAGAAACATGGCTCGTTTTTACCTTTGATACCCATGAAACATGCCTATATACTGTCCGAGTCCATACCGGGTGTAAGAGGCTTGCCTAATATACGTGATCATGATTATTCCATATACTTTAGAATTCAAGGAGATGCCATACAAATGGGTGGCTATGAACCCAATCCCATTTTATTGGAACCAGTAGCTAAAGATTTCAATTTTGGTTTATACGATTTGGATTGGTCTGTATTCGATGCCCATTTAAATGGCGCTGTACAATTGTGCCCCAGCTATGCCAACTATGGTGTTAAGAGCACTATCTGTGGTCCAGAATCATTTACACCGGACCACAAACCCTTAATGGGCCCTGATACGGTTATTTCAGGCCTTTATCACAATTGTGGTTTTAATTCGGCCGGCATGATGTTTGGTGGCGGTTGTGGTGAACAAACAGCCTTGTGGGTTATCAATGGCAAACCAGATTTACCCATGTTTGGCTTTGATCTAAGACGTTTTACCGATAAACAAAGTAAAGCCACCCAATGGATTAATGAAAAGTCTCATGAAAGTTATGCCAAAAATTATAGCATGGTCTTTAAGTATGATCAGCCCTTGGCAGGTCGCAACTTCCAAAAGGATCCTTTGCATGAGGACATGTTAAGTTACAATGCCTTTATGGAAGAGAAACAAGGCTGGGAACGTCCGGGTTTCTTTTTAACAAAACCAGCTCCAGTCTTATCTTACGATTGGTATGGCAGTTATGGCAATGAACGCCATAAGGACTGTAACTATGAAAAGGTTTTGGATGGTGATCTAAAGTATGGCAACTTTTCCGACCATCATAATTTGGTAAGTGTTAGGAAAACAAAAAACTAAGAAGGAGGCTTTAAGTAAATATTTAATATTCACACTTACTTTCCATTTCATGTCCAAAACAATTGTATGGTGCGTGCCATCTCTATCCCTATCCCTATGTTTATTATTCTTACGCAAATTTGTGTGATATTTATTCAACCATGGATTGCGGATGCTGTCTTCTTCTACGTTAAAAATAAAATGTTTCTACTGACATAAAACAACTGTTGCTACCGCCTGCTCTCACGTGCCTTCAACTTCAACCAATTGTTATAAACACATTGCAACAACATACACACGCACTCACGCAACAGATTGGTGAAGAAGCCATGGCCTGCCGCAATAATGCTGTCGTTTTTAACATGAGCTATTTCTGTAAATTATATTTGGAAGGTCCCGATGCCCAAAAGGCAGCCGATTGGATATTTTCAGCGAACACAAATCGTGATGTTAAAAAGTAAGTTTTTTTTCAAATGCTTTTAAACTCTTATTCTAGTTTCGTTTAGAAAATCAAGGTAGTTTGTTGCTAAACAGTATTATTTTGAGGCCAATTAACCTTAAATCCTGCTCTGTTGGTCAGTACAGCCGCGAGCTTATTTAGAAAAGTGGTTGTTAATACACGCCAGTATTTTACATACAGATTTAGATTAAAGAGTTTATCAAAAAACATAATAGTTGAGATTCTCCATATCATTCTCTGCGGGTCCACAATTAAATTTCTATGAGAAGGGTACCGATAGCTTTTTAAACAGATCAGTTGCTAGGAGATAAGTTTATTTTTCTTTCGACTCAAAGAAATTTTCACGTCTTCAGAGATATTTCTTTCCAAATGTATGTGTGTATATAATATATATTCGTGTATATATGTATGTGTATAATTCTGAAGACAGTCGCCTTCGAAAGATAGATTAACATCGAAGAGTTTGCCAAAGAATATAAACATTTCATTCTGTCATCTCTCATCTCAAACTTTTCATGAATATTACCGAAATCGATTCAAAACACGGTTTTTTTCTCTACCCTTTAGAACCGTTTACACTTGTGCCCTAAACAGTACCGGCGGCGTTGAGGCTGATGTTACCATATCGCGCTTACAAAGTGGTTCCGGTGCTGTACATGATCCTAAATTTGATGGCCAAGGCTATTATATAGTGGCTGGTGGTGCTTCCGCCTACTACACCTATACCATGATGGTCGATGAAATACACAGACAAGGCTACAATTGTACGGTACGTGATGTTACCGCCGATTTGGGTGTCATATCCATACAGGGACCAAAGTCTCGAGATATTTTACAAAATATTGTGAAATGCGATTTAAGTGATGAGAATATACCACCTAATGGCACAGTATTAACTGAGTGTAACGGTCATGGTGTACGTTTGTTAAGAGTTAGTTTTGTAGGTGAATTGGGTTATGAACTGCATGTGCCCAAAGAGTATTGTTCCACAGTTTATAAGACTCTGATGAAGGCTGGTGAGCGCAATGAACTAAGAAATGCTGGTTATCGTGCTTTATATTCATTGAGTAGTGAAAAGGGTTATCATTTATGGAGTTTCGATTTAAGGCCTGATGATACGCCTTTGGAAGCTGGTTTAGGTTTTACGTGTCGCAAGCAGGGCGTATACAAAGGTAAAGAAGCCATTGATAGACAACGTAAGGAGGGCATCAAAAAACGTTTGGTTTATTTGACTTTGGATGATCAAGTGCCCATATGGGGTTTGGAAGGTGTTTACAGAAATGGCCAGGCTGTAGGTTTTCTGCGTAGAGCGGAATATGCCTATTATTTGGGCAAACCTTTGGGCCAGACTTATCTACAACGAACAGATGGCCAAAATATCGATAATGAATACATTAAAACGGGTGAATATGAAATTGATGTTCTCGGAAAACGTTATAAGGCCAAGTGTCATTTGAGAAGTCCCTTCGATCCTGAAGGTCATCGGGTATTGGGTAAATATTAACTACACAAACAACAACAACAAAAGAAAATAAATAAAATGGCATATTTTTTTTTTGCTTTAATTTTGTTTTATGTCTTACAAAAATCAAATAAGTACTGCATTATGGGGGTAGTATTTCATATTTTAATGTGTTACAGTGTCTTAAAAAAAAAAAAAAAAGATTTTTTGTTTGATTCTTGGAACTTAAACCACAACTGAAGTAGTTGGCTGGGTAAACAATCGTTAAAACATAAAGAGGTAGACAGACAAGTGACCCATAGTGTTAAGTGTTTGACAATAAATTATGACCAGCCAACACATTACCTTACATTACTTTACTAATACTTTCGGTAATAATCTTCATTCATCTTAAAATATGTTTGTAGGATACTTGAAAATTTTAATTAATTACTCACTTTTAACATGCACTCACTTACAGCTTAATTAAGGGTTCTCTAGTGTTCAAATTTATAAAAAAAATAATAATTCAGTTTCCTTTAAAAGGGAGACACTATGTCTACTAGTCTTCATTCAATGTAAAAGTCCTATGACTTATTTATTAAAAAAAATTAGAAATACTATATTTTTAAAATTGATATTAAAAAAAATTGTGTGTTTATGTTTTTTCTAAGAACTAGGGTTTCGTATTGCATCACTCCAGACACTGAGACGCCTTACAAACATTGCTCGTTTAAGTGTTCTTCTCTAGCTGCATACATATTAGCAAAAGTAGGTTTATATGTTTTTGTTTGTAATTTACATAACTACTCCTTATTCCATTTACGTAAAACATCTTACGTCACGGAATACAATGTAGCCTCTGAAGCATTTATGGAATGTGTATTACGATACTCTTCAATAACTTCTTCCAGTGACTTTTGAAAGTGAAACATATCACGCATTTTATTGTCTAAACGACAGACAACACCAGCCGAAGAAATATTCCAATTCCAACAGATCATATCACAGTTTAAAATTTTTAAATCTTCTCGCAACGATACAATATTCTGTAAAAGATAATACGAATGGTTATTAATTCGTTATTAAAAGGAGATTGCGAAATTTTGCTAAAGTATCCCTATTAAGTGAATTAATTTTATTCATTATTATTATTATTTTCTCTGGAATATTTTTGGCCATACATAATTGGCCATTACAACCCTTCAGTCAGGATTACGGCCTAGCTTCTCACACCACTCATGTTGTGTGCCTTAATTTTATACTTGAGTGGCGTCGACTCCGAAAGACAGATTTTTTTGAGAAACTTTTTCATGGCAGGTTTATTTACTCTCATAGTTTTTGCCAGAAATCTGCTGAGAGGAAGAAATATTTTTTTTTTTATGTCTGGCCTGTGGCTCGAATCCGGGCTTTGCGTCTAATAAGCGAACACACTACCTACTAGACTACGGCGATGTCACAATAATCACTAGCTTACAGTGGCCTGAGACAGTTTTCTGAGTTTGTAATTCACGGGTTATCCTTTTAGGGGTTTTTAAACCGCCGTTCTGGAGCTCTTTTTACTACACCTTATTTAAAAAGCAATGTTTTAACACATATTTACTTACCGCCGCAACAGTATAATCAATACTATTGATTTCCTGACCATTTATAACGACTAAATGTAAACCATACTTCTGATGGAGCGTAACAAATTCCATCACTTTCTCCTTGAGATACTCGGCTGAAGCAAAATCTAGTTTTTGTTTAACCTCAACCATGCCAAATTCATAATTTGATAACTGCAATACACAAAAATATAACATGTGTTATGGTTAGTTGCTTTGAATTGTACGTGTTCTTTCAGAACAAACCTTTTCTGTATACAGCCAGATTTGGGGTTTAGCACTGCTATATAGAATATAAGAAAGATTAGCCGCAATGCCACATAGAATACCGTATTCCAAACTCCAAAATAGACAAACGAATAGGGTAACCAAAAATGGAAAAAAGTCCTTTTCTACGTGTATAAAAACAAAATTAAAAATTATTACAGTTAAAGGGATTTAAAAGTTCTTACTTTTGGATTTCCAAGTGTCAGCAATTTTATCCACATCGACCAGCGATATCATGGCGGCTATAATGATGGCAGATAGTGTGGCTTTTGGTATGAAATAGAATGTTTGCGTTAGAAACGCCAAAGCCATAAGCACCAAACCACCGGTTACAGCGCCACCCAAAGTTGTTTTAACACCACTGGCATTATTAACAGCAGTACGGGTAAAGGAACCTGTTACCGGCATTGAAGAAACAAAACTGCCCATTATGTTGCACATACCCAAAGCAATCATTTCCTGTGAGGCATTAACAATTTTACCCTTGGCTGAAATTAAATTAAAAGTTAATTAAACAAATCATCATTATTTTTTTAGTTTTGTGTACTTACAAAAGGCCTTAGCTATGGCCACTACTTCCAATATAGCTACCAAAGGTATAGAGGCAAAGGAGGCACCTACTGTGCTAAGCATATCCTTAAATGGCACTTCGGTACCATTTATAGTAGTTCCAAATGGTGGCACACGGAATGGTGGCAAGCCAGCAGTTACAGTACCAGTTATTCTAAAGGGTTGCGTGCCATCGCGACTTAAAATGTAGGCTAAAAAGGTACCAATTATCACAGCCATTGAATTACGTGATAAGGACACGTATTTCCATAAGGTACGACTACCATAGGGTATATCCTTAGCTTTCTGAAAATATTTTTAATTGAAGTTTAAAAACTGTAGACTTTAAAATTTATAATTTTTTTTGTAAATATAGTAGGGCTTTACAAGTTCATATTATGGAAATCGAATCTTTGTTTAAAACTTACCTTCATAACTAATAAAAATATCAGTGTAGTTATGCCCAGTGAGGCATCATTCCAGCCTATGGAATTTAAATGCGTAAAGAAATGCTTCCACGCTGGTATTAAATTGTTGGAAGGAGCCTTTAAACCAAACAGGTTATTTATTTGTGCACTACCTATGGTAACCGCTGCTGCTGTGGTAAAACCTGCAAAGAAATCCTATGTACATTTAAAGTTCTTTCAAATGTGCAAACTCTATAAATTTAATTTACCTATAATAACCGGTATTGATATGAAGCGCACCAATACACCCAGATTTAATAGGCCCAATAACAGTATAATGCAACCGGCAAAAAACGAAATAAGAACAGCATAATCGGGACTTATAACCGCATATGGATGCACCATTAATGCCATAATTGCTGTGGTAGCTGCAAAAAAAATTAAGAATTTTACTTTAAAAGGAACAAGGCGAACACAGCAAGAACAAGGGAATATACAACTTAAAAAAATTTAAATTCCTTAATATGAAAGCGTTTTAAAAGAGTAACATTCTATAGAAAAGCTTACGCCTGCTATATATTGTGATCCACTAAATCCCTTTATGATGAAAATATCATTCAATATGATATTAACCAAAAAATTCAAGTCATCTACGAAAGTCGTTGACAAAGCAATGCAAATCATTGACCAGAAAAGTCATCAAAATATGCAAGTCATTGTCCCGAAAAATGCAAGTCATCGACCAAAAAAATTCAAGTCATTTACCAAAAAATTTCAAGTCATCTACCAAAGAAAATGCAAGTCATCTACCAAAGAAAATGCAAGTCATTTACCAAAAAAAAATGCAAGTCATCGACCATAAAAATGCAAATCATTAACCAAAATATGCAAGTCATTGCTCCGAAAAATGCAAGTCATCGACCATAAAAATACAAGTCATTAACCAAAAAAAAAGCAAGTCATCTACCAAAGAAAATGCAAGTCATTTACCAAAAAAAAAATTCAAGTCATCTACCAAAGAAAATGCAAATCATTTACCGAAAAATTGCAAGTCATCTACCAAAAAAATGCAAGTCATTTACTAAAAAATTGCAAGTCATCTACCAAACAAAATACAAGTCATTAACCAAAAAAATGCAAGTCATCTACCAAACAGAATGCAAGTCACCGATCAAAATATGCAAGTCATTTCCCCGAAAAATGCAAGTCATCGCCCAACAAAATGCAAGTCATCGACCAAAAAATGCAAGTCATCGACCATAAAAATGCAAGTCATTAACTAAAAAAATTCAAGTCATTAACCAAAAAAAAATGCAAGTCATTTACCAAAAAAAATGCAAGTCATCTACCAAAGAATTTGCAAGTCATTTACCAAAAAATTGCAAGTCATCTACCAAAGAAAATGCAAGTCATTTACCAAAAAAAAATGCAACTCATCTACCAAACAAAATGCCAGTCATCAACCAAAATATGCAAGTCACTTCCCCGAAAAATGCAAGTCATCGTCCAACAAAATGCAAGTCATCGACCATAAAAATGCAAATCATTAACCAAACTATGCAAGTCATTGCCCCGAAAAATGCAAGTTATTAAACAAGAAAATGCAAGTCATTTACCAAAAAAAATGCAAGTCATCTACCAAACAAAATGCAAGTCATCAACCAAAGAAATGCGACTTGCAAAAAATTCAATATTTTGTTGGATGTATATATATATATACATATGAACTCAATGCGAATTATTAAAATTTTTAAGTTCACTTCACAATTTAATTTTTATCCTACTTTTTCGTCTATATCTCCGGTCCCAATTAACGTCCGATCATAAATAAACCTGTTTTGGAATGCTTGAGGCTATGGCTATCCAGTCCACTAGGTCCATTCCCCCACTAGGTCCATTTTTTCTCGATTTTTGCCCGATTTGCTAATTTGAGATAAAAAGTTAGGATCTTAGCCTATATCTTCGGTCTTAAGTATCGCCCGAATGTAAGGAAACCTGTTTTGGAATCCTTGATTCAATAGCTATCCAACCCACTAGGTCCAAAAACCACTCGTTTTTAAATTTCATCGAATTTTAACCGATTTTGGAAGGCACATTTGGTAAAAAAAAACCTTCATTTTCCAATTTTATTATCTCCAATAAGGAAATTGTTATTCCATATATTTTTTTGTAAAATCCAAAGGTTTAGTTTCCTCTTCCTTTCATTTTTTTCTCCAGTTTATCATTATTTTTGTGATTTTTAATTCTCTCTTCGGTTTTCCAAAGTTTTCAAGACTCAGCAGTCTCTGCTAAATTAACATTCACTGTAAAGACAAGACTTTCGCAGCTAAGTTCACATACATTGAATTTGAGCTACTAATTGTGTTTTGTTTAGCCCGAATTTCGAAATGCTTAAGGACATCTTCGTGTATTATTTTAGGCTCATGAGGTATTCATTAGAAAAAATTTAAGTGTTCGTTAAATGCGATGTTCAGTGAATCGAATGTTCGTTAAATCGAAAAGCTACTTTACATATGTATGTCCCTTTAGAAATATTAATATTTTAAATTATTTTCCAAAATGCGATGTTTTTCTAAAATTTAAAACGAATTTAAAAAACGTAAACAACAATTCCAAAAAATTCCATAAAAGAGCTTCAGGTCTTAGGCACGTGTAGCATATATTTAAAAAAAAATATTTTTATGTCAAATCATTGTGGTATTACTATACGTAATGGGTAAATCCCCTTAAAAGCATAAACAAGGTCTTTTCCGTTAAAAAACAAAACGTCATTAAAGTGGGCGTTGTTTATTATTAAATGTTTTTAGTTTTTGTTTTACTCACCTATGGTAACATCTTTACACGATCCAAATATAATGTACATGAATGAACCCATAAATGCCGAATATAGGCCATATTGTGGTTCCAGACCAGCTACAACACCATAGGCAATACCCTGAGGTATCATTGTTAGGCCAACCGTAAAACCGGCTATAAAATCCTGCAACAAGAAACCTCTTTCATATTTCGGCAACCATGAGATTATCGGGAATTTCGTTGATAACTGGCAACAACCGGTAGCAGCCACCTTTAACGATGAGCCGATATTCGGTAATTTTTCTTTGTATAAATTTCCTGCAAAAACAAATAATAAAACAAAGAAATAATCTTTTCATTATTAATTTTTTCTTTTTATTTGTTTATTTACAATATTTAAACAACAGTTAAAAGGGAAAGAGCGTTAATGATAGAGAAAGAGTGTAAAAAATTAAGTTACCGCTCAAGATAACATCGACATTGAAACGAGGCGATTTTGCAGATAACTTAACACGTATTTTTTTTTTAATTAATCGTTGTTATAACAACCGGTTTTAATAAATTTCCAAACAAGCCAAAATGTTTAAGTTATTTTTTTTTTTATTATTGTTTATAAACAAACTTTGTTTAGATATAATTTTCTATTGTTTATAATATTTTATTTGTAATAATAAGGCGTTTCAAAAGAAATTCCATTTACGTGAACTGGCTAACGTTTTCGGTCGAAATGTAAAACTTAACTTTATAGAAATAGAAAATAATTTTTGTTTAAAATTTGCGATTTTGGCTTTAAGATCTTGGAAATTCATTGGCAATCTAGCTCTATTAGTTCTAGTGATGAATAATTAAATTATTATTGCAAGCCATACTTCTAATGGCCACACTTATCTTAGCAAACTTCTTGAATTAATTATTTCAAATATGGTTTTTGCTTTTTTTTATAAACATTTGTTAACTCTCTTATGAATATTAAATTTCTAATTTTTTTCTTCTTTATAGATGTATGCATGTATGTATGCAGTTATAAATAAAATAAATTAGTATTATTAAGTAATAATACTGAGACTATAAGTTCATTTAATTTAATTTTATTAAAAGGTTTAAGAAATTTGTGCATATTAAAAAAACAAAAATAATTTAATTTATTATAAAACCAAAATTATATTCAAGTATTATACGATAAAAGAATAAAAATAATTTCGTATTAAAAAAAAATAGAAAACATGCACGAAAGCAAGTTTAAGTTACATATTTAGAGATATATTGTCGTAGTATAAGCATATAAAATAATTGAAAGATTTTCAATAAATTTTTTTCTATATAATTAATTAATTTTCTCACATTTTCTTAATATGAGTTAAGCATGCAAATTTAAAATAATAAAAAAAATTGTTAAATAATTTAAAAGTTTAGTTGGAAACGTATTTTGAAGTCGAAATCACAGAGTATTATATATACATATGTTCCTCTTACTCCTCTAGGGAGCAAAGGGCCGCGAAGAGTATTATATTATATTTATTTTATTATTATATTACTTATTATTTTTTCTAGTACTGAAAGTTTAAAAAATATCGATAAGCATTTGTTTACTGCTCCCGGATTCAATAATCTTAATAAATAATTAAGGCTACAAATCTTTGCAAAGCGAAACACTATAAATTTATCACTTTTTAATTTTTTTTCATTATTATTTTTTATATAAAATTCACTTGTGTTCAAATGGTAAAGGAAAAATACTCATTGAAATAAAAAAAAATCAATGATAAAAAAAATATTTATTCATGTTTCCTGTTATTAAATATTAATTTTTAACTATAAATTTATAATTTTATATACAACATGTGTATACTCACTCGCCTGTCAATACTACTACTGAAATAGTGATTCGAATATGAGCACTTTTCGAGCATTACAGGTCGTCCTATTCGATCTACTAATTCCTACTACCAGGCCTAGGCAAGATTATAAAGAAATTTATTGAGGTCACGATTGCAGAGTGAGTAGTGTGTTGGAGTACTCGTGAGTTCAAAGCATAGCTTTAGCAGAATAGCCAGGAAAAAGAAAGATTCTTAAATTTGAAATCGAATTCAACACTACATTATCGGTCCCTCTACTCATGAATAAAATAACACACACTAAACACCATGTGTGTTGTGAGGAATTAATTGGTTGTGTCTGTATGCATAGAGAAGTTTGAAGAGATTGAAAGCATCTGAGATGCCGAAAATATTACTTCTGTTAGAGGAAGTATGCCAAGCAATTTGAACATGTGGATTCCACTACGTTCTCTTTATTAGAACCTACCTTACGATCATCATATCGTGTTTTGTATTTGGATTTGTATCTAAAAGCTGATTGTTCGAACATAATTGTCTTAAGTATTAAAATTCATCGTTACTGTCACCCGGCTTTTTCGCCTGCAATTGAAGATTATGAACTGAACGATATATGGTCCTAACCTCAAAATAATTCTGCAGCCGATATATCTAGAGGCGGTTATTTAAACGCTATTGTATTTTGTTCGTAATGGAAAATAAAATTTCTATCGAAAACGTAGCTTCATGTGTGTTTTATTTAATTATGCTTTTAAAACCAAAAATTGAGCAATCCTACTGATCCTAAAAAGTGCATTTTTCCATGTAGTACTCGTAATTTGTACAGTCTTGTGAGAAGAATTTAATATTCAGTAGCTTTCTAACTATCCTTAATAAAAAAAATAAAATGCTGGTATATTTTATTGAGATTTAATTTATTTAATATGAATGCATAAAAATTTATATTTTTTTTTTCTTGTTTTTTTCAATTTCTAATTTTGAGGGCTCGATAACAATCGGCCCAAGTCTGAAAATGCCAAGAGGCACGTACTACAGTTAAATCTTTATGGTCGACTGTAAAAATATAAAAACCATTGCATAATACTACAATATAATATTATTTTTATTTACGATCATCATAATTTCGCTAAAAACAGCAAATATTATGGATATATTATGAATATTACCAATAATAGTGATTAAATTGTACTACCAGGTGAAAAATAAAGATTAAATTGAAAATTTTGTACATGACCTCGCATAATTTTCATTGTTTATATAATTAAATATTGTATTGTGCTATAGAAATTGACATCAGCTTATAAACAATACAATTTAAATAAAAAATAAAAAAAAAAACAAAAAATATTTCCATTATGATGATTTGAATTGAAATTGCGTGCGAAATTTCTTAAAAAATATTTTTAATAACAATTAAAAATCTATTATTTAATATTTAATTTGTTTTTTTTTTTAATATTGTAAATATATTGTTTATTTTTATGTATGTACACTGCTGTTCAATAAAATAGATTCACCATGATCAACATCTTGCAATTAATTAAAGAAGAGTCGCGCTTCAAATTTTTGAAATGTATCGGAATTATATTCATAAGAGGCCAGTAAACAAAGTGCAGTTACTTTTTTACATATACTCCTTTACATAAGAAGAGATGTCTAGTAAACCTTTCGGAGAGCAGGTGAATCTATTTTTTCGAACAGCACTGTATACACGAGTACTTATTAGAGAACGAGTAACTGATTTGAATTAAAATAACTTTTTCAAACCCAGTGCTATAGGGTCTTCAAAAAGGGATTTCAGAACTTTGGCCGTTGAACTTACATCTACCGAATTACAATGGATTTTCACCATGAGCTTGCAACACTACGTGTAAATAATAAAATTGTTCTATCAAAATGAGTGTTCTGTTCAACGGCAACGTACCGCGCGAAACATAATCGTAAGTGAATCGTAAGCAATCAAAATTATCGAATTTGGGATGATTTCATTCCAAATGAGGTCCAAGAGCGTCCAATGCATGTCGAAAAAAAGTCACTATTTGGTGTAAATTTTGAGCAGGTGGCGTTATCGGTCCATATTTCTTCGATAACGACGTTGGCTACTATATGGTCGAGTGAATATCACTTTTTTTTTTGTCTGAATGATATGACTTTCTCTTCTGGGGTTTTCCTAAGTAACCAAAATAACCCATACTGTGGATAAAAATCAGCCTGATTTATGCGGCAAAAAGTTGGTAAATTAGACATTCGGAGTACGCTTCACCTAGAGAATCATATTTAAATGACGTTGTGTCCACAGAATAATGCCATTAATAGATCTTTTAAACGAATAAAAAATTTCGATAAAAACTTATTTATATTGAGATCCCCGTAAAAACTCTTTTAACTGTGCCATCTCGAAGAAATATGCTGGACATTGTTATCGCCCTGGTTACGAATACTTTTAGCAACTACAACAACTACTTAATAAACGTTAGCAATCTGCATATTTTCTAAGCAAAGGAATGCAATAGGATGCTATAAATTATCGCAATTGAAAACATGAACTGCCTTGGGTTTTATTGGAACACATTATCGCGAGTTTACTGTATTCTTCTTTGTTTCAATTTCATTCGAAATTTCTGTTGATATTTTTAAATAACAGAGGGTTATTATTATAACTTTAAATGTTATTAATTTGTTTATTATTTATTTACTTCTTTTATTAATGTAAAGTTTTTGTATTTTTTATTAAAAAAAAAAATAATAGAAATCTTATACCCTAACCTATTACAATTTCATATTAATGTTGTTATTGTCATATATTTTGAGATAAAAATAAATTTACATTATAATTTCTAACAAAAACAAAAGCACTCGCACATATTTGTTTATATTTTTTTTTTTTTTTTTGTTCTGTAATTGTCGTTTGTTTTTGTTAATATTACATGGCGGCATATGTTTTTTTAATCATTCACTCTCTTACTAACCATCAATATCGTTTAATGAGTTATCACTTGTTCTCGACATTATTGGTATTGGGACATTTAGGAATTGAATTGTTTTAACAAGTTTCACTGCTTTTATGATCACAAATCACAAATTTTATTAATTTTTCTATTAAAGCCACACTTTAGTAGTTGGAGACGGTTACGGTTACCCAGATCAATGACAACTAACGTTTTGCTTACGGAAACATTTTGTTAAATAAAATGAGAATTGATTTGTATTCGTATTCGTATTATTTTAACACTTGTTTGTTTTTTTTTTTAATTGAGAAATTTCGTAAAACGCTATACAGCTCTCATGGTTAGTTATAGTATCGTTATGGTAGTATACATAGTTGGTATCAGCAGAAATAGCTATAAGTAGTTTGCAATAAAAGATTTATAGCCACCCTTAACGTTATTACTTCAATACATTCACAATGTGTTTTAATTTCAAGTCTTTTTTTAAGTTCCAAGTCTTTCCGTTTGTTAATCTAGAGAAATCTCTTGTACATATTGTAGGAGTAAGACTGAGTAGCTATAAATGCGATATACTAATAAAAGATGATCGAAGCAAAAGACAGAGCTATAAAACAGCTCGTCAGGCACGGTAATTGTTTACTAACAATTTCTTTCTTCTTCAATTTTTTTTCTTTTATTTTGATTTCATTTGGTTTTGTCATCTTTATTGTTTTATTACTTTTTTTTTGTGGTTGGTTTGCTTGTCTGGCAAGTTTTATTTTCTATAATATACAATATAATGCAAACATTTCAAGATTATACTAATGGTGCTCACAGTTTGCCTTGCTATAGTACAAAAAAATATTAGCACAATAATTCAATATGATGAACGATCGGCTAAACTGAACTGGATTGAATGGATTTGTAGACAAGCTTTTTAACTTCTACAACTCGCTTCTCGCTAAGTATACATATATCTGAATTAGCAGTTCCAGATCTTATATAAACGCCTATATCCAATACAGCACACCCATGAAACGCCTAACAGCCATGCCGCTAAAAAATGTGAATAAATCTGTATGATCCTATTACATTAGAAGACAGTTTCTAACAATTTTAGCTTCACTGATTCCCACTGGAACTTTTTATATGAAACCTAATCCTGCTCCTTCGTTGGAAATGTTATTAAAACAATGAAAATCGTTTAGGCCGAACGCCATATAGACATTGATTTCGATTGGCCAGAACTATTAAAACCTACTTCAATAGGTTTGTATACAAAAAGACGTTATAATGTTTACTTTCCAACCAAGCCAACGCAAAAACGCAGTGTGGCTTGAATTTTTATCTGGGAAGCGTTACAAAATTAAACGTTTTCTTCAACGTAAGTATCCTTAGTAATCAAAATTAAGTCTTTCACGAACAGGACTGCCATGCTGCATGTTTAGTGAAGTTACCTAATAATTAACTCTTAATTCTAAAAGGTAGAGTCCAGGTAATTAACTCTTAATTCGAATCTTAATTACACATTTTTGTAACGCTAAAGATTAATTCGTTACAGGCATCTCCGAGTTATTGTTTTCCAGTGAGGTATCCTTGCTTATCTGGCATCATCCAATTCTATCTATCTGACTTCCGTGTAATCACGTCTGCTGTCATCAAATGAAGTTCGGTTGCCATATCGACGCCTCCGTTCTATAACATTCTAAGTCGAAAAAGTGTGTTTTGAGTTATGAGCTCTCAAAGTTTTCACGCGCCATACAACTATATGTGTATTCTAAGTAGATTTTTCCCTATAACTTAGGAACGGATCGGCGCATTTTAACCAAATTTTGACAGTATTTAAGTTAGAGAACGCAGAATTTAAAAATGTAAGAACATTAAAAACGTTCTAAGTACACTTAGAACGTTATAGAATGGAGGCGTCGATATATAATCGATTTATAAGTTTCATTTGAGCCACTTCATAATCACTTTCAAAAGAATATTCAAAAAAATTACCGTGATTGCCAACACCGTCATTACATGCCTTTACAAAAGAACAGTTCGAAGTTCGAAATAATTAAATTGATAAAGTATTTATTTTTATGGCCTCTTGTAAAATAAATGTATTTCACTTTATAATGTTGAATACCCCTATCGGTTAAGCTTTCTATCTACACTGTCTAGTGAAAAGCTTTTCAGAACAATAGAGCAGAATGCATATTACAAACGCATAAAGAAATTTATTTACATTTTCTGTTTCGTGTAATAAAGCTTTAAATTTAAAATAAAAAAATTTAATTTAAATTATATTGCAATACGTTATTGACACTGAAAATGTAAAGTAATCGTGTAAAACGATAATTTCCTATATGACCGATAATTAAAGACTTGATAAAACACATTTTAAAATAATATCAGGATAAAGAGAGGTGAACTACATTTCACAGAATAGATATCAAAAAGTTTAGCGTTAGTTAATGAAAGTATTTTAAAGTATTTTCGTTATGTACTTACAGTGGAATATACATATTACGTTAGAGTGCAGACATTCGGTTTTGAATTTGAGTTAGGTAAAGCATTTTATATATGAGACAGCACAACACTAATGACAAATCCTCGTATGTAGAAATGAAATATACAACGAAAGTTTAATTATATCGCAAATATTATGATTACGTCTTGGTTCTGCTTCCAGGCAGATAGTTCGAGTGACTACTCGCCTCTGTGAGGCAAATTCGACTAAATAAAAATACACTTTCATTTTAAGGCTAAAAGAGTTTCTTCAGGTTTACCATTCGCATTGTAAGTAACTAAAAATAAATAAAAAAAAGGGAGAAAAAAGGCACATAAAATGAAAATAAAGTTAAGGGAGAAACAGCAGCTTTTAAAGTGAAAAGAAAACAAGTCATATCAACAGTCAGCCAATATGGTAAGACGTTAACTCCCTACGACTATTAAAGAATCCTGAATTTCGTTGCACCCTCTCTTCCCACTTCATCTACTATGCCGTTTTCCTCCATGTTAGATTTTCACATAACCCAGCACAGTTTTAACTACACTTGCCCAGCAGAATTGTGTATGTGTGCCTATTAAAAATAAAAAAAATTGGTTTTTTCTTCCCCATGTGTTTAGATATGTTGAACTTGTAAGAAATAATTTTATTTTTATTTTTTATTAAAGGCTTCTTTATTAACTTGGAATGGGAAACAAAATCAATGAGATTTTACCATGAAAACTATTACTTGGAGGCCAAGAAAACTATAACAAAATTAAACATATTACATGCAATTTCTTTTAAAGAGATGTTGTTTACTACATTAATAGTTATAAAAACCAAAAAAAAAAATAAGTAATTAAATATAAACCTTATACCCAGCTAAAAAACAGGAAAAAAATAAATGTCATATGTTGGTAATTATAATATATAAGTATAAAAAATACTTAAGTTCTAAACACTACCGATTTTAATTTAAAGAATATGCTCTCGAATTACTTTAACGAGGTAAATGTTTAATAATATGTTATAAAATATAGGTAGGTTTGGATTTAAAATACGTTTGATTTTAAATTATAGCAGAACATTTGTGTATGTATATAGTTACTGATGTTTTATTATTTTAAAAATAATTATATTATTTTGTTTTTTTTTTTTGTTTTTGTTTTCGTAATTATTATGTAGATACGTCTATAGCATACAATGCATTATTAACTTCAACTATTCAATTAAACGGAGAGTTTTGTTTTGAATAAATTTCATTTTCTTGTTTTGTTTTAAAAAGCGAGTCTTTAGTATTTGTAACGATAAATAGCCACACCAGCAACACCAATTAATATGGAGCCCATTAGATAGCCGAGTAACTTTAGCTAAAAATTAAACGTCAATAAAAATTAAATTTAAAATTGAAAGCATTTCAGTTCGCTAACAGCAGTACACACCTTAGAACTTTCAACAGTTTGCTGTTTTTGTGGTTGTTTATTTTTTTGTTCCAATTTTTTTGCTTGGCCCAACATTTTCTGATACATTTCTTTTTCATTGTGCTCTTCGCGTCTTGCCTTTATAATTAATTTAGCCAAATCCTAAGGTATTAACAAAATAAAATTGATAAAAAGAAAATTCTTTTTACTGTATTTATATTACCTGTTGTATGGCTCTACTTTCTGGCTCCAAAGTTGCTGCTTTTTGCAATAAAGCAATAGCACCCTTAGTATCGCCTTTACCCTCAAGAATCTGAAAGAATCGCAAGAGAATTATTTTTCGATTTCATAGGTGTAGCTTTCATATATAAATACTACTTACTCTGCCTTTTCTATACAAGGCTTTTGAATTATTCGGTTGGCAACGCAAAACATGCTCCACCGATTTCAAAGCAGCATCAAATGCTGAAATTTTTATTTGTGCCATAGCCAAGTTATTATATACAATTAATCGATCATCCAATAAGGTTTGCAATTCTGTATTCGAAAGCTAATAGAGACAGAGAGGTTCGGACTCTAAGAATATGACAATATACTTATATTTATTTCAATACTCACTTCTATATCTTCCTTATCAAAATCAGAATCAGGATCACCATCGCGATTGTCTAAATATTCCAAGGCTCGTCTATATAATTGAATAGCAGTACTGAATTCACTGCGATTGTACCAAAAATTGGCACGCTCCTTTTTGCGGGTTCTAAAAAGTAAAAGAAATACTTGCATTTAATACAAATCTCAGCAACTCTTCTTTTAACATCGTTTTACCCATATTTTTTACGTATTTCAAACGATTTTAAATCTGCAAAATCTTCATATATTGTATCTTTTAAATGCACTTCATATGTAATCTAAAAAATCACAATTTAATAGTTTAATTATAATAATAGTAGAGAAAAAAGAACTTACAGTTGCTTCTGGGGGAATGTTTAATTCGGGTTCCTTTTCATTCTTCAAACCCAACGAGCCATAGGCAAATCTAGGATCTACTTTCACCTCCGCAATTTCTCCCACATTCATTAAAGGTATAACCATATCGAGACCTTGAACCACCTATCAATTTAGAAGAACATAAAAATCAAAGAGTAAATCGTGGAAGTAATTCTAATATCAGCTTTAAATAGTACTCCTGGACTAACAACGACATACATAAAGCTGCTTTGCTAGCGGACTGTATACCAGCATTCTTCAGGTGCTTTGCCAGTGAACAACCAAAAATTTGTAGCTGCCGAAAAATTTTCTTCTACAAGTGAAATTTATAAATACTGGTTGTTTGATAACATAATTTTTGGCAGTAAGCAATCAACTAACATCCATTTGTCATACACATCTGGCCGTAGACTTGTTTAGTTTACTGCAAGAACGCATTTAATTTAAAAAAACGTGTGGATTACAATGATCGACTGGATATTATCGTCATGAATGCTAACATAATGCGTTTGCATTAAACCTCGTTCATATACCAACTGGACTTGGTTGACGCATTGTATCGGTCATGAAATTCAATAAGACTTTATAGCAATTAAGAATATATATACATGTGTTTAGAAAAATTTTCTAAATGCACACAGTGACGCACCCATTCTGTTTTATTTAATTTTAACTACTACCTGCCCCTATTTGGAAATAAATAATGCTCAGAGATATAACGTATGTATAGCTGTGACTCAAAACAATCAAACCATCCATGCCTAGTCAACTTTTGTTTGCCATTGTAATATTATCGTTATAACTCACCTCAAAATCTCCAACATGAACCTGAAAATTCTCTTGCTTTTCAACAACAGTACCGTCTGCCAATTTGCCAGTGAAAGTTACTGTTACCAATTCACCTCGCTGTGGTTTTTTGCTAACTTTAGATTTTTTTATAACACGCTTGATTAACTGGCCATTGCCCAAAACATCGCACGGCTCATCATCACCTACTGAGGCGGGGGCACCACTGTCACTGTCCGAATCGACATGTTCGTTGGCCTTTTTTGTATCACCGACATCAGTAGCCAATCTTTCCTTATCCAACATAGCTTCCGATGCTGCCTTCATATCAGCCTCATTAAGATTTGAAAGATCTTCAAAAGAACTATTGCTTGATTTCTCAGCATCCATGTTTTTAAGAAAAAAATTTTTGTTCAATTATCTGAAATAGATAAACAAACAACACACACACATCATCTTTGTTAAATTGCATTTAATTATACATATAATCAAAGGTCATGGAACTTTCTAAAATAAAAAAAGTAAAAATATCTATGCCATATATTTTACAGCACTCCAATTTGAATTTAATTATTTTGTATATTCTTTCTTTCTTTATTGTCCCATTTCATGTTAATACGCACATATAAGAGAAATGCAAATTTAGCCAAAAATGTTGATCTTCGATGAAAATCCTTTGTGGCTCCCTTCCTTTTCTTTTTTTGTCTTTTAATTCGTAGTAAATAAAACTTTACAATGTATATTCAAAATAAAAATACGTATTTCAAATATATTCCGTAAAGAATATAAATTAATGTAAAAAAGAATAAAAAACCGTGTATTTATTTCGGAAATTTAATATTTGACAAAATTTTATCTTCTTTGAAGGGAATTTTCACAGTGAAGAATGAAATGAGAAACGTATAACAATGAGAGATAACTGCTGTTACTCAGCTGTTACAAGTGTTGCCATATTGCTCATAAAACTTAATGTATGTATGCAACATGCTTTTTATTTAATATCTTCAAACATGAAGTCTGATAAGAATGTAATAGAATAAAGAAATTTTATTTTCTTCTAACATTTTGTATTCTCTTTTATTAAAACTAAAACGTACAGCCCAGATCTTATTCTATAATGCATAGGCATATTCCCTTCTATACAAAAACATTCCGAGTGTATGGATTAAAATGTATACCATTTTATTGGTAAGTATATATGCCTAATAATTATAAGCACTGATAATAAACTCCAATTTATATTCTGATAAAATATTAAATATATATTTGGAAGTGGAAGAATCTATTTCCAATTAAAAACTAGTTGCTTAAAATATGGTACTATACGTAGGAAACTTTTTTCTAAATGTATTCTCGAAACACAACTCTGTGTTATATCACCGTGTAGCAACGCCATTTTATTGTAATCTCTTACAAAAAACTGCTTGAATCTCCTTTGTACACCAACAAATACGGCTTATTTTTTACTATACCAATGACTGCTAGAATTTTTTAGCATAATGGCGATTTCTTTTTGACAGTTGACTCTACTTTTGGCGCACGTGTTTTCTCACGCACCGTCCTCAAAAAATCAAATAAAAATGTAATTATTTATTGAAATTATTGCAAAAAATTGTTAAAAATGCTAAATATTCTGTGTTAACTTTTAGATGAACGCTGAGAAATTGAAGAAATTACAAGCGCAAGTGCGTATCGGTGGTAAGGGTACCCCACGCCGTAAGAAGAAGATCGTGCACTCCACCCCCGCTACTGACGATAAGAAATTGCAATCTTCTTTAAAGAAGTTGTCGGTTAACACCATACCCGGCATTGAAGAAGTTAACATTATCAAACATGATGGTACTGTAATTCATTTCAACAACCCTAAGGCTCAAGCTTCTTTGCCCACCAACACCTTTGCCATTACTGGCCATGGCGAAAACAAATCGATTTCCGAAATGTTACCAGGTATTTTAACACAATTGGGTCCCAAAGATATAACACAATTGAAAAAGATTGCCAGTGAATTGGCCAATAAGAGTGGTGCCGCTGCTGCTGGAGCTGCCGGTGCTGCCGCCAATGCTGGTGACGACGATGTACCAGATTTGGTAGAAAATTTCGAAGAAGTCGCTATCGGTGCTGCTAAACCTGCTGTAGAGACCGCCGAAGCTGCCAAAAAACCAGAAGAAATACCAGTGGCTTAGATTCGTTGGGTTCTTAATTTCATTTAAAAGAAGGGGGTGTTATTTAAAAAACAAAAATACCATTATTTTTACTATATATATAATTATAAAATTTAAACAACATTTTTATTATTAAACCTTTAACATCCGTTTGAAGACTTGGGCGAGGAACAAAGAAATCAAAAGAATCGAGTGGAAATCGGGATGTAAAGGATATACATATAAAAACGTTGTTGCAGAAATAAATAGGGGGGGTTCATCAAATTTTCTTCTGTTGGATAAAAGGAAGGAAGATACGAATGGACAAACAAGTGTTTTCCTGGACTTTTATGTAAACGGATGTTTTTGTTTATTTGAGCATTAAGTAGTAAGCATGATTAAACTATCTCTACTATATTTAAAACTTAATCATAACAAACCAATATGCTTAAAAAAATAATAGTAAGAAATTTGTTAAATGAAAAACTAAATACAAACAAATGTAGTACACAACAAACAAAGAAACAAAACAATATTAAATTATAAGGAAACCATCTTTTCTAAGAGTGGGTCGCCTTACAAAAAAAAAAGAACACCAACGTGTTTAACAAATTCTTCTTAATACCATAAACAAAAACAAAATTCATGAACATGTACATTCATCATCACATCAATTAATTTTAAGGGGTACTTTGGAATCTTTCCAAGCACTTTGTATGAAAACAATAGCTACTCAAATATAAACAATTCCTTGCGTTTATGGGGCTTATAAAACCCGCACATGGATACATACAAACATACTACAAATAATTCCATTTAAAGGCTTTCCAATTTCAAAACATTGCCATACAAATACGTTTTTTTAAATGTTAATGTTAAGAGAATTTGGTCTAGTCTTTAATTAGATTCTAAACTTATGTAATCAAAAAAACGAAAAAATTTATCTAAACAAAAGAGATCGTAAAGTTTTATTATTCCATTCAAACAACCAAACCAAAAACCCCTTTAAAAACATCCATTCAACCAATCGACCCTTCTATAATTTAAATTTTATAATTTTATGTTTATATCATTGTCATTTTTCATTTAACTCTTACTTTCGTATACTGCCGGAGGCTAAAAAAAAACCTTCAGTAGCTTTTTAAATTCGACTTATGAAGAAAAGAAAATGCAAAAAAAAAAAAGAAAGTAAAAACCTAACCAAAACTGTTTTAAACACATTATTTTTCGCTCGTTTTTTAAAAATAAGTTTTAGTAAAAAAAATATTAAATAATAAAGGAAATAAAAGAAAACAACAAACCGCAGAATTTTAATTAAAATCTAACCCCTTTTTCAATTATAAATTCATATCAGTTATAAACCAAAGGTCATGTTATTGTAGAAATCAGAAGCTTTGTTTGTTTTGAGTTATACCCACAACATGGGCGAAATAAAAATCATAACCTTTAAAAGTGATAATGAAAATAATTTATTCTCTTGAAAGGTATACTAAAAGCATATACAATTTCTTTAATTTTGTTCCTTTTTTCTTTTTTAATCTATAATTAGATCATTGACTCTATGCCATTGCTAAAAAAGAATGTGCTTGTTGTGTATACATTTATATGTTCTGTAGTTATTGATGTGCAAACACACATACTTCAATGCGTTATAATAAAATAAAAATTTCTTTATGCTGAATAAGTAAATATTAAAAAAAATAAAACAAAATTTCTTTTTATTTTCAGTGCAAAATTTCTGATTAAAAGACCATTTGTTTCTTATAAATCCGTCCGTTAATAACCTTGAACTTTTGTTTTTTTTTGGTTAATTGCAAAAAAGTGAGTTTTGTTTTTATATGACTCATCAAAACGCAAAGATGTTAAATTGTGGTAAATTTCATTTCTTTTTTCCTTTTGTTTTCTGCTTTCTTTATATGTACCTATGTACATTAGATACAGACGTTAACCTTAAAGTAAATGCTAGCAAATCAGCTGTGCTATCAAGAAACAGACGGAAATAGAATTTGCGCAGATACCGCAGCAGTAAATATTGTTTGTGGCCAACAGTAATGGAATATAATGGAAAAGTTTATTATCATGTGCAAGTAAATTAGGTAATCTTTAAAGTTGGAAAAAACTACAATTTGCTGTTATGCTTTTTCTTCTGGTACAAAGGACAAGAAATAGAGTGTGATACATATGTACATACATATCTCAAAGCTGTCATCCATACATTTCCCCACATAGCTATTGGTATTGTATACAATATGCAGTGTAGTGAAAAGAAATCTACTATTCGTCGTTTTATAATTACAAGTATATTTAGACAATTTTGGGAATGCCTGACTATATACGTACATAATTTTGAGCGAAATCCAAAATTGGACTAGTGTCTGAAAGAATATTTCGTATTTTAAAGATTTTTGTTATCCAGGATTGTAAATAGTGTGTGTTTTCCTACAACCACAAATCACAAGCAAACTTAACTCAATCGATACTCTTTCGACAGTTTTAACGCCCTCGAATTCGACAATAATCACTCGCACAGACATTTTCCTTATTCCTTTAAGGAATATGGTTATCGCAAAAATCTCTTCATCTTGTTATTTTCTTTGCTTTGATTCAGTTCATTATTAAGTTTTTTCCAACTAAGCAGATATTGTTGCACTGCAGGAAATCGTATATCGTTGCCAAGAAACACCTTCTAGGGATATTTATCATTGACTTTTGTTATTGGTGCTATCCTCTCTAAGGGAGAGGGGCTTAGGTTGGAAGGGTGGTGCACCGCTTTATTAGTAGTTACACGCTTATACCCAGACACCCATTGGTAAATTGTGATCAGAAATAAATCGGAATAGAAATAAAAATAGATTAAAAACAAGCCATAAAACCAAAATATTTTCCGGCAGAAAGAAATACACAAAAGAATAAGGAGAAGAAAGGAAGAATAAAAGAGAAAATAGGAAATGAAAATTGAAGTCTTTATTTTATAAATTTTAAAATCATGATGAAATTTTTTTCGTTGGCATTTAATTCAAAAATACTCTTGTCTGTAGTAGTGGATCACTTTAATCATTATAAGACGCCATCTTGATTTATTTTTACTACAAGTCGGTAAGTACAATATAAAAATTCATAATTTAAAAACTATTACCGTTACTTATTTTGCCTTTGATTATTCAGAACGGTTGTTTCATCTCGTATGTTATCAAAATCACTTTTTGAGCAACTGTGCACTCATTTACAGAGTAGACAACATTTCTGTTGTAAATAATAGAAACAAATACGTTTTAATTTAGTTCATATATTTTGATTTATTAATGCAAAAATATTCAAATTAATGGTTTTACTAGCTTTACTTCATTTAAATACGTTTTGCTACGTTGAGTACCACCGAAAGCTTCTCAAGACACTGGAAATAATTGTTTAAAAATTTATTGATAAAAAACAGCTAAAATGCCTGCATAGTTTCGTCTTGCGTTTCTACAGTTTGGCAGCATTGGCTACACACGTCAAACAGTTGTTATATTTTTGTTGTACTCTTTTTTGGTATCAAAAATGAATTCTCTAAAAATATAATAAATAAGATAATATAATAGATATAATTAAATAATTTTTATAAATTCTTTGCGGAAAATTCAATTTGTTTCCCTTTGACAATAGTTGTGCGTATTAATACAAATTTTAAATCGTTTTCAATAAATCTAAAGTGTATTCTGTTAAACATTTTGCTTACGACGCCAAAAAAGCAAAAGGAGACTAATTGAAAAGGTAAAAAATAAAAATGAGACTATTACGTCCAACACAGAAAAAAAGAGAATAAAAAACAAACGAAATTATCCTTTCACTTTTATGGGTATTAAAAATGCATTAAGATATATGGTATATACATATATGTATATTTCTTTTTCCGCGAATAAAGCATACATGTAATATATGGTGTATTCCTTAAATATACGCAAACCCCTTGTAAGCCCCCTCATCCTTCTCTACTTATTCCATAACACTACGTTCTCCCCATTCACTTTCCTTAGCATCGTCTTGTTTTGTTTGTTTTTCTTATTGGTACAAACAACTTTAACCCTATGCAAAATCGTTGTTGTTGTTTTTGTTTGAAATTCGCACAAACAAATATGTTTTTTTGTTTTTATTTTGTATTCGGCTGTTATTTGGTTTTTGTTATTATTTTCTTATTCTATTTTGTTTTGCAGCTCTTGCTTATGCTGAATACTAAAAAGTCACAAACTTTCCCGTAATTTTATTTTTGTTTTTGGGTACATATTATACACTGAGAGAAAGAGATTATACGAATTACGTGACACGTTATTTGATGTACTACAGTTGAAAGCATATTAATCAACAATCGTCTTCGGATCCTTCACTCAGGTTTAAGATTCCAAGCATAAATCTCGGTCATACGTTCTCTTAGGTAGTGTTAGACACAACCCGTTTAAAGATGGCATAATAAATTCTGGGATTTTGCATATAAACCCATTTCAGAAACCAATTCTATTGCTTCTCCTACTTAATAGTCTCAAGAGCATATCTACTAGATATCTTATTATTGCTATGACTATGACAAAAACCTTCTTTATTCTTGGAGCTTCTTCTTGGTAACCAATTGACTATAAATGAAAATAATTTATTTTTAAATTAAAAGTGTTGCCAAGTTCTTACTATTTTTAATTAAATCTTTTATTTAACATTACAAATAATTCATTCGCTTAATAATCACTTCGGTATTTATATTAATCTATTTTTATAAATACAATAAAGACAATATGTCTCTGTTAAAAACATGAAAAAAAGTACAAAATCCACACCAGGGCAGAGGCACAGAATATGATTAAAACACACCGGCACCGTCACGATAGTACAGATCTTACAGAGGGTAGTAGTGCTCCTGCTCCGTATACCGAGCCTCAAGCCACAATGCCCCATCAAGAGACTCAACAAGATCTTAAAAGATTCCCTCCCAATTTACAGAATCTAGAATCTACTAATCTAGGCTACAGAAGCGATTTTCTAATCTTCTCTGTACCGAATAAGGATTCCATGGAAGGATTTGCCAATCCATCCATCACGTACATGACTTTCGCCGCTCTCTCTCTCTTCCCATCTCATCTGCAGCTTCATTATACTGCACATTACAATGCTCCCAATGACCAACGCAGTCAACCTGTACCTGTCCAGAAGCATTGGGAAGGTCTTATTACAGTTTGCAGTTTGCAATTAAGTTGCCTTGAAGGCAACTTAACTGGATTATCACTGAATTCTCCGGAGCAATCCATTCCCAGACCTGATCTTTGTTGCTTTGTTGATCAGAAACGCTGCATTCTAGAATACATTGCGCTTATCGGGGAATGTATAGATCTGTCATCCACAAAATAAACCTCCATTTTCGAGGCGTCCGTAAAGGTTGCATGATCGTTATATAGACTATCTATGCCACGCCATTGTTTCCTGACTGGAACAAACTATTGGGGGAAGACTGTCAAAGTCACTTCGTAAGAAATTAACAAAGGGTCCCATATACCCTAGCAAGACATCGTTTTAACAACCTTATGGGAAAAGATAACAACTCCTGATTTTGTTCGATATAACAGACATCTCAACCAACCAACCATCTCATTGAACCTTTTACACCTTATTCCACAGTTTAATAAGTCTTAACCCTGTCCAATTTTTATTAAACGATATAAGCCACCAAGCCTCAGACCATTCAACATTAACATCAACATTAAGTTCCAATGCAACAGAAAACTTATACATGTATACATAGATTAGTAAAATGTCTTATGCATTCGAAGATTGTTTAATTAAATTGAGAATTGCATCATTACAATGTACAATTTCACCACAATCCCTATACTTCTCATACTTTTATAGAATACTATAAATACATGCAAGTGTCAATAACAGCTCTCAGTTGTAACTTGTATACCAACAAGCAATGACGTACCATACAAAACAATCCGATAATAAACAATTTTACAAATATAGAGTTAAACTTAAATCTTAAACAATTGTTTTTTGGTTTAATTTCAAGTTTGGGAAAAAACCTGCAAGACAGTCGTATTTCACAACAAAGTTAAAGGCGTAAGGAAATGTTGAACAGTGCCGCACAAGATCAAAAATTTTTCAGGCGGAAATAAAGAATTTTTTAAAGCAAAGACTGACGCAATTATAAAGGAAAATATGAAACAGGCTATGATAAATAGTGGAGCTGGAGGAGGTGAAAGTGTAAGCGGAGGTGTAGTATCGAACAGTTTAAATGATTGCCTTAATCGCATAGAAGGTCCACGCACAGATTATTCTACAATAAGAGGTAAAAAAGTGTTAGTTAGTCCCAGTGAGGAACAATTTGAGCTGTTGAAAAAACGTTTGGAGGAGAGAACCCAAGATAGCCGTGGTGAAACTATTTATGAAATTGGTGTGGGAGAGGGTAAATATATACAGATTATGAATGTTATTTTATATTTTTATTTATACATATATGTATGTTTATTTATTATATTAAGATGGTGGTGATAGTGGCTTGGATGAGGATGAATATCAAGCTGCTGTTGCTACACTGCAATCTTTGGCTACCACCATTGATGCCGATATGGTACTTTTAAGGCAACGTAAAGTTGAAAAAGGTTTAACCGGCCAATATTTAATAAGAAAACGTGTCGACACTTCCGATTTTATGGAAATAAGGTAGTCTTTTATTGAATTTTAATTATAAAAACTTAAAATGAAACTCCTATTTTATTTGTTTTTGCTTCTGTATCAATTTCCTATTAGAGTTGCTGTAGTAGGCAATGTTGATGCTGGTAAATCTACACTTTTGGGTGTTTTAACTCATGGCGAATTGGATAATGGTCGTGGCCATGCCCGCCAGCGTTTATTTCGTCATAAACATGAAATGGAAAGCGGTCGTACCAGTTCCGTGGGTAATGATATTTTAGGTAAATATTTTATATTGTAGTGTTGTAGTGCGCTCTAAATGAAGCTAATATTTGCATATATTTTCCATATATTAATAGGTTTCGATAGTGTGGGGAATGTAGTAAACAAACCAGACCATGGCACCTTGGACTGGGTCAAGATATGTGAGAAATCAGCCAAAGTTATAACCTTTATAGATTTGGCTGGACATGAACGTTATCTTAAAACCACGGTATTTGGCATGACAGGTCATGCCCCCGATTTCGGCATGCTAATGGTGAGATGCTCATAATACAACAAACTCTAGAAAACTTTCTATTAAATAATTACATTGTTATCTGTTATAGATTGGCGCCAATGCTGGCATTGTTGGCATGACCAAAGAACATTTGGGTTTAGCTTTGGCTTTGTCAGTGCCCGTATTCGTAGTTGTAACCAAAATTGATATGTGTCCTTCCAATGTTTTGCAAGACAATCTAAAGTTACTGTTTAAGATTCTGAAATCACAAGGCTGTCGCAAAGTACCGGTAATGGTAAAGACTCCGGATGAGGTTGTACTGAGTGCCACTAATTTCGTTTCTGAAAGGTTGTGTCCCATTTTCCAAGTGTCCAATGTAACTGGAGAAAATTTGAATTTACTTAAAATGTTTTTAAATCTTTTAACGACACGCATGACCGCCCAAGATAATTTACCAGCCGAATTTCAAATTGATGATACCTATTCGGTGCCGGGCGTTGGTACCGTAGTGTCGGGCACCTGCCTTCAAGGCTTAATAAAAATCAATGATGTTTTAATGTTGGGTCCCGATCCATTGGGTAATTTTATACCTATTGCTGTTAAGAGCATACACCGCAAACGAATGAACGTGAAAGAGGTAAGAGGCGGTCAGACTGCAAGCTTTGCTTTGAAAAAAATCAAAAGATCTCAGATACGCAAAGGCATGGTAATGGTTAGTCCCGAATTAAAACCCCAAGCATGTTGGGAATTCGAGGGTGAAATTTTGGTATTGCATCATCCAACTACTATATCATCACGTTATCAGGCCATGGTACACTGTGGCAGCATAAGACAAACTGCCTCCATTGTAAACATGTCTAAGGAGTGTCTAAGGACAGGCGACAAGGCTCACGTAAAGTTTAGGTTTATTAAACATCCAGAGTATATAAGACCTGGCCAGAGAATGGTCTTCCGTGAAGGGCGTACCAAAGCTGTTGGTAATGTATTCAAACCCATAACAAATTCGGTAGCTGCCCAAAATCGTCCTAAACCTAATAAAATGCAAGCGCGTACCCAAGGCCAGGGAAGCTCTCACAGTAGTACTACACCACAAAATCAGAACCAAAATCCCAATGTGCAAGCTGCCAATGCAAGTAATAAAGGAGGAGGAGCTGTTAGTAATGACAATGAAATAAAGACTCATAAAACTGATGGTGTTTTAGAAGCGACCCTGGACAAGAGGGACAATACCAGGCTAAACCATAAACGCAATTCAAAAAGGGCAGCACCGGTGCCGTCTGCAGCAGCGGCCACCAACGCCTCCACAACTGACTCTGCGTCACAATCATCTAATTCTCAACATATCACTGGCAAGGTCCAATAAAATTTATTATTTACGTAATACTTAACAACAGAGAAGAGGCAAATCTCTATAATGATTTTAAAGTTTTACTTTGAAAATGACGAAACTATAATTGTTTATTCAAATGAAAATGTACAAAAGAAAACAAAAAATCCCCACAACAAACAACAGAAAGTATGTTTTTAAACAAGAAGATAAGAAAATATTTTGCTACAAACAAACGTAAAGAAAATTATATTAAACAATTATATACTGGTTACAGAATTTTTCTTTTGTTTTTAATTGAAATACGAAATTAAATTTCTTTTTTTTTTTTAATGTAAAGAAAAATCTTAAGTTTATTTAAAATTGTATTTTTCCTTATTTTTTTTTTTTTTGGTTTTTTAATTCTTCAAATATTAACAATAAAATAAAAAGTTCTAAACAACATAAAATCGTGTTTTTTTGGAAACGTTGTTTTTTATATGGGAAAAAAATAAAAAATTTATGGATATTATAAAATATATTTTTTCTTAAATATTTGTTATATTATTTGACTATTTAACACTAAAACCTTAATATTTCATAGTTTAATTAGCTTAGGATCGCTTACAATGTAAACTAAAACTTCTTTTTCTTCAATTCGTCTTTAACACCTTCGATTTCTTGTTTAATATTACTTTTGAAAACGTTCATAAAAGATCTGTAAAAACAGAAGAAAACAATACAAAATTTCTTTAATGTTAAACAACACAATACACAGGTATATGTCAGCAATTCAAACTTACTTAAAACGTTCTGGTGTCATTTCATGTAAGCCTTTATCCTCTGCTATATGTTTAGCACGATACATAATGGATACAACTAACTGTGCTGCTCTACGCATTGGATAACTTTCGGCCATACGATTAATAAGCTGTTCATTGTTGGCTAAATAACGCATTAAAAAACGAAAAACCATAATTTCGTAATTGTTTTGAGATTTGATGTGTTAAAATTTAAAATTTTATGTCTTTGTATTTGCGTATGAGCTGTTGCTTCAGTTTTAATTGATTCTTTAGTAGTTCCAATTTCTGCAATTGTTCCTCTTTATTATAATCGATGCCGGGTAAAAGACGAATTTGTGCTCTGGCCGATTCGAAACGTTTTTGGAGCTCTAAAATCTGAAAATTTACGAGACAAAATTTTTATGAAAATTATTGTTATGCGCTTAAATGAATTAAATATAATTGAAACTGTAAGTAAAACATAAGGCTAGTCAACATATCATCCATCTAATGAATAACTCCAGATCGGAAATCCTAATAGACACAAACCTTCTGAGTGTTCTCCTGTTAGGTTAGGTGGTGGACCGCACATGAAGGGTTATGATATCGCAAATTAATATTCGAACTGATGATCAATTCTCTGTAGGATACCACACTCACTTCAAAATAAATCTGAGTATTGCAGCAACCTTTATTTTTGAGAATTTAAAGTCAAAATAAAGTCAAGAAATTACGCGTGATGTGAAATGTAGTCTTCATCTGGTGCAGTTCCACATCTCTGGTAGAAGTTATTCAAGAGAATACAAAGCATGCCTTCCAACATGGCAGTGGCCTGTGAGAAGTCGGAAGTTTTCTTATCGGCCCTACCATAATGAACGTATGCGTTATGCTGCCAACGAAGTTATGCCTTCCAATAAATCGGCCGGAGAATATTCAGTTTAATTTAGGCAAGCGGAACATCTATGCTCTGTAGCATGTAGAAGCATCAGCAATGTCCTGAAACCCATATTCAAATATTCCGAAAAATTCCCTGTCATGCGGATGTCGCTATAACATTGGTGTCGCAGCCTGGCTGTCTACATAAAACAATTGATTTGCAGACAAAGCCTCATCATGCAACAAGCTTTGTGTCGCTAGATCAGGCAGTCTATACGAAAGTCTGTTTTATAGTGCTTTTTATATGTATGTATTCCCATATTATACTTGGCCCAGATATTGTAAGGCAATCCAAAGGCCCTACCAAAAAAAACTTCGGATCGTTATCTCACAAGGTAGTACTTGGAACCTTAAAATCAAATCTCCTACAGAGAAAATTGAAAGAAACCCAAATGTGTTATGGTCTCTTGTTTTGATGGATATCCATAAGCATAAATAATCGTTATGAACTTTATAAAATGCATTTGACCGGGAGTTTAGTTCTATCAGCAGTAACGAATAAAAATAGCAACTTATCTACGAATTTTAAATGTTTAAACCAGATCTTACCTTTTGGCTACACTCTTGTGACTCTCGCTGTTTGGCTGTATTATCTTTGGGATCTTTTTCGACACTGTAAAGTTAATAGAATTATTTTAGAAATTACATAACTTTTTCTATTTAAGGATTTTAATTCGAGACGTAATAAAATTGTACCGGTGTTTACGACTGACAATTCTTTCGCATTGAATTTAGAAAATGAAAAATCGTAAACATTTATCCAAACACAAAGTTTTATTTTGTTTTGCAATTATACTTTCCGCCACTTCAACACTTACCAACGTATGATATCGTAGATGACAGGTAAGATTTCAATGTCAAGACTTGAAGCTGTCACCGTATTGTTGGACGATGTATTGTTTGTAGCATTTGTAGGTGAAGTTGTTGTTTGTATAAGACCATCAGCAGTTAAAATGGGCTTTTTGTCAATCGGTTCACCGTTTGGTGATAGTTCCATTACAATAATTATTTTCTTTTCAAATGAGAGAAGCAATAATTAGGCCAAAACGTTATACTTTGGCCAAAACACTATTTGTTGGGATAGAAAAATAAAATTGTTTGGTTTGATAGTACTGCCAGACTAAAAAGACATTAATCAAAATTATTATTATTGAAAGTTATATGGCAGCACTGTTTTAAACTTATGTTTATGATAACAGTGTTGTATTTATTTCAAAATTAATACAATATAAGCGTTTTAATGAATATTGAAAATGTGGTTCAGAAAAACCAAGTGTTTAATCTATAATTAACACATTAATAATAATTAAATATCATAAATTATAATGCCTAAACCGTTAATTAATTATTAAATAGTTTAATATTTCATTAGCTTCTTAAAAAAAATTTTTATTAGTAACATATACAGGTTTGAAATGAAACTAAATGTTTTAAAAATAAATGTACTAATTAATGCGAACTATATGTTATTTTGTGGTCCAGTGCTGAAATCTACACGCTCAATCATTTAGTTTTATAAATGTGTTAATTTTTAACAATTTCTTTTAAATTGAATTAATTCATGATATAGTCATTAATTTAATCTATGTATTAATTAATGTTTTAAACATAAAAAACGATATGGAAAATATGTGAACGAAAATATTAATTTAATAAAATTTTTTCTTTATTTTCTCATTCACTAAAGCAGTGAAAACGTTTATTCATACAAACACATATGTGTATATATTACATATGTGTATATATACGTACATATATAACCATATATTTATGTATACATATTGAAAATAAATGGGTCATCAAAATACATTCTACAGGTTTATGTAAATATAACGTGTTTTCAAAAAAACCATTTTAATATTTTTATGACTTTCGATGAAATCTCCCAAATTTTGTTAAAAAATCAAAAAGAAAAGTGTGTGTCCTAACGAATCTATATCACTCATTGTATGTATGCATGTATGTGTATGTTCATAATGCAATGTATGCTCTGAAACAGGTTAAATTAACTTGTTTTTGTTGCAATGCATATTTATAAGTAAATCTCTTGTCAAAGGACGACCAACACAACAATTTTAATGCATGCACCATACACTGAGTGGGACTGGTTATACATACTCAATAATCCTTATTTTGTTGTTGTTTGTTTTTAACACAAACTATTAAACAAACATAACCAGATAGTAATTGTTTGTTCGTATGCTGACATTGTTGTTGTTTGTGGTTATTTATATTATTATTATTATGACTCTCTTTTTTGGGGAAGCTTTAGCAGTACTATTACCATAATATTGCACAGTGAAAAGTTCGGAGCAGACTTGTTTTGTGTCTGTGTTATTTCATACAATTCAGTCTTATTCGCCGTGTACTAACGTAACAACGTCTAATCAGCATAAACGCGCTTTTGCAAAAAAATAAAAACAAAAACTGCCTGATCATTAAGTGTTATCAAAATAAAAAAATATATAGAAACAAAAATAAAGAAAAAGCAAATAAAAAGGAAAGAGTGAAAGATATATGCATATGTATGTGCCTATGAGCATATAGATTTATCTATATGAATGAACGTCATCAATTAGAAATACTATTGAAACATTTTGTGCGTGTATATTACGATCATCTAGTGGAATTTAAATAAACCTATATACAGAGCATAATTGATATTATTGGCGTCACTCAAGTTGATTGGCATTCAATTTAAAAACAATATCAAAAATAATAAAAAAAACTAATAACTTACAACCACAATAACTTGTTGCTTATACTCATTACAAAAAAAAAAAAAAAACATAAAGAAACCATTATAACAGTAAAAACAACTGGTGCTGAAATAATTTGCAATAGACTTGCTGTTGTCAAGAAGATGAATAAAACGCTTATGTGGAAATAATAAAAAAAAACAATTTTTGATTGAAAAACATTTGAATATAATAAATAGAAATAAATTTACATAAAAATGTGTGCTTGAAGAATGTTTTCCTCTTATTAATTAAGCTCTCAGCATTGAGTTTCTTTTTGTTAAACGCTCTTAATTGATAACTGTGTAGATGTGTGTGTAAATATATTCTCTGTTTTGAATTAAATGTGTGAGTGTGTGTGAGCGTCGTATCAGTCAGTCTACTCTGCTCAACAGTATAAAAATCAACATCAACAACAACAATAAAGTGTTAAACAAATTGTAGTGTATTTAAAATATTTCTTTGTTTGATTGAAGGTGTTATTTAAACGAATCAAGCGAGAATTGCTAACATTGCCTTCGTCGCCGCCAATTTCAACTATTATTTATTAATACAGACACTTGACTCTAAAGTAGTTATCTCGTAAGCAAACACAACGGGACAGCCAGCCTCAAATATCTTTTCATATGTGAAATAAAAAAAAAATGTATAAAATTTTTTTGTATAATATATTTTAATAATATTTTATGCATACAAACATACAGAAAAAAGACAAGAAGAAAACAAAATAAGATACTCTTATAGCAATAACAGAAAGAAACTACTACTACTATCGCAAAGACTATTAGTAGCCAATACCAATACTAACGTGTGTACAAATTGTGGCAGGGCCGTTTATTCATTGATTGTCGTTGCTTAGCTTTCAACGTTCTTACACTCGATTTCAAGCTGTTGTTTCGTTTCGTTTATTTGGTCCGTTGTACGCGTTCGCTGGCGGTTGTTTCAACCAAGGTTCTGCTAAGATGTTGGTCTCCTTTCGCCATGCGAAGCCTTGCTTCGTCGTGTTAAAATTGCTCCACTAACGCGTGTTACTTAAAAAAAAAACTACAGCTACTGGTGAAAGAAACTTTATATTATTATACTCTCTTAAGGGGATATAAAAACTTAATGTTTTAAAAAACAAAAATCTACGCCTTGTATTAATTAGACTTTTTAGTTAAAAAAAAAAATAATAAAAATACTATAAAAAAGTGTTATATTTAAAAAGAAAAAAGTGTGATATATTGAAGAAAAAATAAAAAAGTATACCAGAATTAAAAATAAAATAATAAAATAGAGTAAAAAATCTCAGATTAAATGAAACTGGTTCTCATACTTATAACACACCATATAAAAGAACTTACCCAACACTTGAAGCAGATTAAAATTAAAATTCAAGCTTAAAACAACACTGTGGAAAAAAAATAAAACCAGCGCTTAAATATAAAATCAAATAAAAAAAAAAATAATAACGTGAAAAAAACTTTAAACAATTTCTAAAAAAAATAAAAGGAATATATTATATCCATAAAAACGGCTTTTATAATTTACAAAACCTTCATTTGATTTTTTTTAGTATTTTTTTGTAACAAAAAATATTGTTTTCTTCCTTTTTGTTGCAATAAATGGAGAGAATTGTACAACAATTTTTTATGAGTTCTTCCTTCTATTTCAATGAGTATCCTGAAAGTTCTATGTGCCTAAATAACAAGATGTTGTTAAAAGTTGAGAACACCCTATTGCGAAGCCATCGTCAAAGAGAGACCACCGGTATTAAGAAACTTTACAATTCATTTTTTGTTTTGTTTTAATTGGCTCGGCTTGTCAATGAACAAATTTAAAGCTCCGTCTCTTTGTTGCCGGTCAAATAAAAATGATTAGAAAACATTAAACGTATATTATTTAATATAAATAAATAAAGTCATATAATAACAAATAATTTAAACAAAACTTCTACAAAAAAAATTCGATATAAACTAAAATATCGTAAAGAAAGAGAAGACGAAAAAAAATCCTTAAAGAAGCAAAAAATACGATTGCTTTTCACCGGTTGTTAGTGTGTGGCATATAGAAATGTGAATTATTAATAAGATAACTTAGAATAACAACAACAAATATTATTTTCAAAGAAAATAACCGTTAAAATTCTCTAATACAAAACTACCGTGTTTCTTTTGTTGGTGTAAACTCTATAAACAAAAGTGTAAAACTCTCTCTCTTTCACCCACACTCTCTTTCTCTTCAACTGCTTACTACCACTGTCTAAAGAGCCCTTTTCTAAAGGAGCTCTCGGATTGTGTTCTGTTATACGAATGGCTCTATCGCTGGTGGCTCCTCCTCCACGTCAACATCAACAACATTCATCGAGTTTCTACGATTTACAATCTCTATTCGATCCCTACTCATTGGAAAATCAAACAAATCTTCAAACCCAATTCAATTTTACAAATCAATCAACAAATAATCACCAACAACAACAAGAACAACATCAACAGCAACACCAACAACAACGTTCTGCAAAAAACAATTTAACAAATTATCCAATTACCGATTTAATGGAGTTCAACAGTAGTAGTCAAGATCAAAGTTCAAATACTCTACAGTCTGCAACAACATTGCAGAACAACAACAATCAAGTGAATAATAACGTAACACAGGCAAGTCTAACCTATTTTATATGTATGCATGGGTATTTTAGGATTCAATTTTTTTTTTTCAAAAATAATTTGAACACAAATTTATCAGTATGTATATGTGCTAGAACATCTAAAATTGATCAACGATGAATGAGTGAATAAAACCATCAATTGTTACAGGTTTATTTTGAATGAATTCTATATTCTTAGCAGATGAGGTACAAATACACTTTTATTTAGAGGCCAGAAAATATCGATATCATAGGCTAACAAAAAAGGAAAGAAAAGTTTTAAGGAAAGAGAAAAGATTGATGGAAGAAATAAAAGAAAATGTTAAGAGGACATACATAAATGTTGAAGCTGCCGTAGTCTAGTAGGTAGTGTGTTGGCTTATTAGACATGAGCCCAAGGTTCAAACCCCAGGTCAACTTCCTCTCAGTAGATTTCTAACAAAAACTCAAAAAATCTGTCGCTCCGAGTCGACGTTTAACTGTAGGTCCCGCCACTCATGTACAAAATTAATATACACAACATAAGTGCTGTAAGACGCTAGATTGTAATGCTGACTGAAGGGTTGTAATGACCAATTATGTAGGTATACAAATGTCAGAAGTATAAAAAGAGAGTCACATTAGCAGTCAATTAATGCCGTAGTAAAAACTATGAAATCCTACAAGAGATCTGCAAGAGCCATTCGAGAAATCGCATTCAATAAACCTTAAGCGAAGACAGACAGAGACACTTATGGTCGACAATTTAGGGTTCTCCTTTTTTAACATAAATACCGTAGAAAAGGAGCGGGTATAAACCACAAACTGGTCCTTACTCTCAACACACTGCCTATTTAAGAGACCTATTAAGATACCAATAGATACCCTACTCAGATTCTGAACCAATTCCTTTCTCGGAAATTCAACTATCTACCCTATTCTGCCAAGAAATGTCCACTCTCCGTCCAATCATTCGAAAAGCAGGTACACCAGGCCACGTCTTTCGCCTGCTATTCCTTGACAGCTCATATGCAATCTATTATTTCATTTCAGTATGATTCGGAAACTCACACAATATTATCCAAACCTTGTCCAAGAACCTTGCCTTCATGCAGCCAATAGATACCCTACTCAGATTCTGAACCAATTCCTTTCTCGGAAATTCAACTATCTCCCCTATTCTGCCAAGAAATGTCCACTCTCCGTTCGACCACTCGAAAGGACAGCTATACCAGGCCACGTCTTTCGCCTGCTATCCCTTGACAGCTCATATGCAATCTATTATTTCATTTCAGTATGATTCAGAAACTCACACAATATTATCCAAACCTTGTCCAAGAACCTTGCCTTTATGCAGCCTATAGCTACCCTCGAACTGATATAATACCCAGCCAGTATTTTTATAGCAGCGTGGCTGTCCACATCGTTGACCAATCTGTTACCTTCAGCAATCCATTAATAGACCAGTTCCGCCGCAAAGACTTCAAAATATTTACTCCTGATAAATGATTTTATATCAAAAATATTCCATATTGATACTGATTGTCTTTGATCATCATTTGACAATAATTTAGATTACCGTTAACGCCTCTCAGAATATGTACTGGAGTTGCGAGTCAGAAAATTCGAAATTTATTTTAACTTCGTATTTCAAGCTTCGGGTAGGTAAACTATTCTCTGTTTTATTTCTTTTGACACAATTTTTAGGGAAAATTTAAGGACACTGCCTAAATGTTGACAGAATGGGATGGTTCTAGAATAAACACTCTCGCATTGAAAAAAATCGGGGATAATCGATTTCCATTACACAAAAAGTTTTCTTCCTTAAGAAAAATTTTGGACAAAAACTATCGTAAAAATTTTAGCATAATTTGAAAGTCAGGATCCAATATTCTTCCATGACAAATAGAAGATCTGTGTTACACAAAAAATTATATGCTAAAATTATGGTTTTAAATATGATTTTCTAAAAAATTTACCCCATATAGATGGATATTCTATAAGATTTTGGGAATTCTAGGAAAAAATTTAAATTCACAGGAGAGAAGTTGCCGGTATTTCTGCGTCTTCTGTTAGAGAATTCAATCCCTTTTTTTATTGTTATTAGAAAAACTTTCTTTTTTGTTTTGTGCATTTAAAAGATTGTTTTAATGTTGTGCTACATTGTTGTTATTTTTCTTTTTTTATTGGAAAAAAATATATATATATTTTTTGTACAATATTATTTTTATTGTTCTTGATAAGAAAAAAAAACACAACTAAAATAGAGTTACCAACCACAATTAAGAACTTTATTTTTCATTTAAAATATCTGCATAAGTATATGTACATAGGTATATATACATATACGTGAAAGCGAACGTTTGCTTGTTTGTTAGTTCGAACGCTATGACTGCTTACAGCAAGGCCTTGATCTTTCTGAAGCATTCAAGGCATCATACATATGTACATACATGCCATTACAACCCTTTAGTCAGGATTACGGCCTAGCTTCCCACACCACTAATGTTGTGTGCCTTAATTTTATATGTACTTGAGTGGCGGGACCTACAGTTTAACGTCGACTCCGAACGACAGATTTTGAGAAACTTTTTCATGGCAGGCTTATTTACTCTCAGAGTTTTTGCCAGAAATCTGCTGAGAGGAAGTCGCCGAAGAAACATTTTTTTTTCATATTTCGTTTTGATGTCTGCCTAGGGCCCGAACCCGGGCTTTACGTCTAATAAGCGAACACACTACCTACTAGACTACGGCGACTACGTTACTTATTAATTATCGCATGGCTAGGGTCCTCATAATTTTTGTGAGTCACTTTTAACAGGGAATATGATCTTTGGTTTCTTTTTCTTTATCGTCGTTCGGCAGAGAATATTCCTGGTGGAATATTCATAGTCTCCGAGAGTGTGTACACAAGTACAGGAGAGGAATTCCTTTTGGTATAATACTAGGTCATAAATACTTATATCAACTTACTTCCCTAAGGTAGGTTATGAAATCTGAAGCGCTGAGAGCTCGGTAGAAAGGTTTCATTGTAGAAAGTTATGTAAATAAATTGTAACAGTTTTTCTTCAAATAGCGTTCTGATAACGGTTTCTTTTAAGGAGTCCACATATTTAAACGGCAACTGGTGAAGTGATGAATGAATATTTTTATTTGGATGTATGTTAAACTATAATGTTGTTAAACTATAATGGTAGTGGCGCAGCACATCGGGTTTTATATACTTTAAAATAAAAGCAGACGTTTCAACATCATACATATTGTTTTTTTTTGTTTCTTTTCGAAATATTATCAGTCCGTTTGAATTGTTTTCCTTTTTTTTTTTTTTGTTAATTCAATATAAAATGCCCGTCCGACCTTATTGATAATGTTTTTTGTATTTAGTTGAGCTTAATTTCACAATGGAACAATGAGATTCACAAGTAGGCTTGTTTCTATACTTTCAATTCCATCCAGTCTCTCATAAAAAAGTTTAAATATTTTTTAAAAATTAATATAAATTTAAAATAATTAAAAGAGGCAAAAGTGTTTAAAATAGTGTTAAAAGAATACTTATATTCTCTAGAGAGAGAGAGACAGAAAGAAAAAACGATATACTTACTAATTGCTAAATGATAATAAATTAGTTTTTTTTGTTGTTGTATAGAAAAGTGTAAATTATAGTGATAATTGTGGAATATTTCATATTTTTTTGTTGTTTAAAGTTCATCTTTTAGTTGGCGTATGTAATTTATTAAAATTAAAACATATTTTTTTATGCTATTATTAAAAATATTTCAAAATATGTAATAAAATGATTTATTTATCTTTACGTCTGCCTCTTTTGATTTTCAGAATTCAACCCCTATTAACCGGAGTTTAGTAAGTGGTTTTCATCATCCACATTTTGGTGCAGAATATGAACCAGTGATAACATTCGTTGATTCTCCACCTAATTCTGAAGAATCTTGGCCGGGTAAGTTTTGCATGCATATGCACCTGAGTATGCATCAGTGGCATTATACTAATCCTCTCTCTCCATTCCGTTTACTCTATTTATATATGTATATAGACGATCAATCGAAAGGATCTCCAGGTCCACAAATAATTGACGTCCAAACAATATATACACAAAGTAGTGGTTCTCGTAAAAGACGAATGGATTGGGATCCATTGGATATCGGTCAGAGTGAAAGCACTGCTTCTACACAAACTGGCGAATTACCAGCTAAACTATCAACAACACATCAGCTTTTAGAAAAAGATAAATACAAAAAAGAACGTTTAAATAGCGGTAAGTTTGAATAGATACGTTTTTTTGTTTGCATTTTAATTTTTAAATATTCTTATAACGACAACCATCATGTATTCAATATGAGATACTGTGGACAAAACAAAAAGAAAACAAAAAAATTTATTTTCTCGTTTTCATATTTGTTTTGATATTCGTCGTATAAAAAATGATCACAATGAAATTAAATTTATTTCGAAGCTTCTATAAAAAAGCGCAGTAAAACTAATTGCCATTAATTGTTTGTTGTACCCGACATTAATTGTAATTCAGTACATACTGTACTCCTATGAGAGGCTGAAACTTAAGATACGACATGTTCTACTGGGGTTTATAGACCGCTATATGCCTATTTCACTCTTCTAAAATTTTTTGTCTGCGCAGTCGTAAACTGCAGATTGCCTTCGTAATCATTTTTTTACAGCAGACCAAAGGACTGACTAGGCATACAAAATACTTTTGTGTCTTACTCTATTCAATTTTTATCTATCGTCCTTAAGCCTCCTTGTAGTGATCTTCTCCATATTATCTCAGACCGGCCTGGAAGTCTGCTGTACTGGAAATTCCATATCAGGAAATTCCATATCCATCGAAGGGCCTTCTGAGAGGATAGCCTATAAACATCTGATTTCTTTTTTGTCTTTTTACTCACTTCTCATTTATAAATTGTCACAGGCAGTTGTGCAAAATTGTAGATTGACACCAGTTGGAGGAGGAGTTGTTTGAGGAAATTGGGCCGCCTTTGTTGATCTCAATCACATTTCCACTGGTTCCAAAGTAGTGGAGCTGGTTGGACTATTGAATAAGTGCACCGTGTCGTGAGAGCTTTCAGTGCAACGATTTAAGATGCCTGGAATAGTTTGTTCACGACAGCAGTTTACGCTGCTGAGCCAAGCAGTTTTCAACTGCGTCAAGACGGAGTATACTTGCTTTTTACTAACCAAAACCGCAGAATAATGTTCATTGAGGATCGTCTGATTAGTCGCCGTTGTCTAGTGGGTAGTGTGTTCGCTTATTAGACTTAAAAGCCCGTGTTCGAGCCCCAGGCCAGACATCAAAAACGAAATATGAAAAGAAAATATTTCTTCGGCGACTTCCCCTCAGCAGATTTCTGGCAAAAACTCTGAGAGTAAATAAACCTGCCATGAAAAAGTTTCTCAAAATCTGGCGTTCGGAGACGACGTTAAACTGCAGGTCCCGCCACTCAAGTATAAAATTATGGCACGCAACATGAGTGGTATGAGAAACTAGGCCGTAATACTGACTGAAGGGTTGTAATGGTCAATTATGTATGTATGTATGTATGAGAATCGTCTGTCATCTATAGCCGTTTGTGATTTCAATGAGCGCCAATTGATGTAAGGCTTGTTGTTCACGTCAAATGGAATGATGTTCTGGCGAACGTCATGTCGAGACTATTTGAGGTTTAATATGAGTAGGCAGATAACATGCTACCCAGTAGTTTCTGGTTAGCAACACATTATTTTGCCTTCGTCTCCTCATGTACATATGTATGTTATTCACATTTGCCACACACACACGCACATATCTAGGCATAAATATACCACATGCGTTACGTATGTTATACGAGAGTTGGATTATCCTAAATATGCTAAATTGAAATGAACTTCCTGTTTCCTTTTTTAATGCAAAAGAAAGGTATCCTTGATAGAGATTTTAATTCTTGTTTAATTTTTTTCTTTGTTTTTACAAAACAATTATTTTCGAATTTTCTGCATGTTGTTGTTCTGTGAAATTTCATTCTATTAATTTCATGCTTCACTGGCCTCATTAATTTTAAAGTTTTTAAACCTTTTAATGCCATATAATTGTTACTAATTTCATTAGATGTGGAATATCCCACATACATATGTATGTAGCTTTCAACACAGCTCTGAATGTGTCATTAAGTTAGGTTTTCTTTCAATTGATTTAAGTAATTAACAATACATTACTATATTTTTTTTTAATTTTTTTAATTAAAAATTTCTCTAATAATAAATAGAATGAAAAGGAAAAATTTAGTAATCGAAAAGTAATTTTTGATTAAATAAATAATTGTTTACATATATGTATGTTTGTATTTGTTTTAAATTAAACCAAACTAAACTACTAAACCTTGAACCCAACAAACATAGAATGTGAGAGTTTTTAAGTACATTTTGGCTTTTGTTTTCTTTTTTGTTTTGAAGAAAGATTAGGAAATGTGTCTACACAAACGAAAATGCTTTCAGTTTTTTCCATATATGCATGATGTACATACGGGTATGTTATGTATGGATGTATGTATGATACCCTCTAGATAATCTAAACTAAAATTCAAAGCTATTTTGCTATACATATACGAGTATTATTTTGAGGCTTATCGCGAAAAGAGCGCTTTAAGCAAAATAAACATCACGCGATAACAGACCGGCGGTTTCATAAAATATTATTCTTTATTAGTCTAGTATTATTATAGTATATTGTATTATAATATTGTTTAGCATTTGTTGTAGTAGCATTTGAAATGAAGAAAGACAGTTGTTTAAATAACAATAATGATACGAGTACGAGTACAAATAGGCGCATGGGTACATACATATACATATATATATATGATATGAATACGTTTCAAACAGCAGGTTGATAAATTTTTAAAAGAAAAAGTACTCGTAGATGAAATCTATTGATAAACAAAGGCAGAGTAACAAAAAAAAAAAAAAAAATAAGAAAAGCTTTCATTTTGAAGGTGTTATTCTAAATAAAATTAGAATTGTTTGTTGAATTAAAATTTTCTTCATGATAAGGTTAAAGGAAAGATTAAATTTGTGATATAGAACGTGCCGTAAAAACATAAGAATGTCATGCATAAATAATACAGTGATGAGGCGGGTTTTTTCCCCAAAATATTTATGGGCACACTTCGGGCAATAGTAACAAAAATGGAGTGTGATGAAATTCCGCTAAAATTGGCGAAAACAATTTTAAACCGTTTTAAACAAATTTTGAAAATGTTTTGATCTGATGACATATGGAAGCATTGAGCAAAACTAAATGTCTCTATCCATAATAAGACTATTAAAATGCAGCTTGTTTTAAAGAATTGCCGGACTCTAGAATTCTTATTGCATATGAATACCAGGCTATCATACATACATACATACATAATTGGACATTACAACCCTTCAGTCAGGATTACGGCCTAGCTTCTCACACCACTCATGTTGTGTGCCTTAATTTTATACTTGAGTGGCGGGACCTACAGTTTAACGTCGACTCCGAACGACAGATTTTGAGAAACTTTCATGGCAGGTTTATTTACTCTCAGAGTTTTTGCCAGATTTGGATGTCTGGCCTGGGACTCGAACCTGAGCTTTACGTCTAATAAGCGAACACACTACCTACTAGACTACGGCGACTGCGACTACACTAGGCAATCAGTGTCGGTTTTTATTTTTGGAAATTCTGCCAATTTTTACACAACACCTGTATAAGGAGTAGAAGAAGGGCAGTTGTTGTCCATGCTTATAGCCTTCGAGAGAACTCTATAATAACGACCTGGTCTAGTCTGGTCCAACCCAACCTAATGAGGCTATGAATGAAACGAATTAATACCCACGGGTGCTATAAAGTTACTGGTGCAACTTATTCTCCATGATTATGGTGTTAATATTATTATCAATAATCATCGGCTTTTAGGGGTTATGTTTTCAAAAGCCTCTTTAATGCATTTTATTAAATTTTTCGTTTTTAATTGCACGGAATAAAATTTCAACCAATTTATTTTCTTAAATTCTCAATGAAAATTGTTAAGCGCATAAAAAAAATTTCAAAATTATCGTATTAATTATTAATTAAAGCCATAATAAAACTTTATATACTTGATAATATTTAAAAAACGTGCAGTATACCATTACCTCTAAATCAATAATTAACAATACATATTTAAATTTTATATAAAAAAAACGAACCAAAAAACGTGTAAAAATTAGTAAAAAAAAAAAAATTGTGTAAATTTCAAGAGTGATAAACACGTTTCATGAACTTATTTAGTGTAGGTTTGTTAATCGTCAACCAAAATTCAATTTAGCGGCAAATATGTACATACATATGTATGTATGTATGAAACAAGTACTAATTAAATTGAATTTAAATTTTAATTTAAAACATAATTATGATTTGCGTTTATTAACATGTTTATAAAAAAAATAAACACTTTAATTTAAAAAATAATACAACAAAAACAAATGAAAAAGGTGAAGAGAAAAAAAACCAATTCAATAGGCTTGAGTTAAAAAGTCATTTACTACGCTTTAGTGTTGTTAAAATATTATACGACACGTGTGGCAATTAAATTGTAGTACTATATGTACACTCTATTATGGATTTTTTTCATACTTTAGTAATGAGTAAATTACACCCACATACGTAAACAAATAGACATTCATATTTTAGTTTGGAGATAATTTATTATTTTTAAAGAAAGTATTTTTTTTGTCATTAAATGAAGTCAATGAAATTTGTATTTAAATATTGTAGAATTAGGTAATAATACATTACGTATGTATAGAAATATAGTATGTAACACAATATTACACGTTTGGAATATTGTTTTTTATTAAATATTTAAGTTATTTACACAAATTTTGATTCAATGGGAAAACCCTTTCCATAAGGCGAAGATTACTACGAAATAGTAAACATAGTTGACGTGTTTTAATCTTATGTCTGCATGCAAAAATACCGAGTGTCTTAAAGTTCACAGTGCTAAAGTCTTTCTTTTTCTAGGGGAAGTAAACAAGGAATAATGTAGGTACGGTTTAAGTTCTCATGAATAATGTTTGTCCATTTATTTGCCTTGTCAACGCTAATCTTTTGACGGAATCTTCTTTCCTTACTTTTTCAGAAAGCATTTAATCGTTAATAGGGTTCTAAAAATGACTGCTGCCTAGCCAGACCTACCGTATCAGTATTCCACATACATATGTATGTTTGCTTTTTATAGGCTAGCAATAAATAAATCTATACCCTTTTTTTCTTCAGATTGAAAGATAGTTTAACTCAAAAATATGTGGAACCAATAATTTTGGTAAATCGGATCCGAATTGGGGGAAAAACAAACAATTAAATAATTCAAATAAAAAAAATTGAGGCTCAATTTACTCCCCCTATTTGTCTAGGAAAATACTTGATACATGATCCAACAGAGGGAAAAATATGAACAAAGAATATCTTAGAAAAATCAGGCAACGCCTCGTAGTGAGATAGAGTATGACTCAATTTCCTCACCACTATTCTACATACTATAACAAAACAATCCAATACATTTTCACAGCAGGCGTTATTTTGACGAAGCAATGTTTGGTAACCCTATTATTCTAGGGCATGCAACAGTAGACTGAAATTATGCATTTCTTTGAGAAGATGCGATATTCCGTAAGTTCCTTAAGAAAAACTATACATTTATATGGAAAAATATCCCTAAAAACCTAACATTTAACAGCAATAAGCTCTGAACTTGATTAAAAGTTCTAAGATTAAACATTATGCTCAGAGAGTAATAACGTGCTATTACTCTCTATAGAATCTTTATATCTAGTTATGAAGTGTGTACGAAATTATTTTCCAAAGTATTTTATTGAAGGAAAATTCATCCTACTTTTGTAATTTTATCGAAATCTCACTATACATGTCATAACATATGGGATCCTGCGATATGGGCTCAGGCTAACTATCGTAATTTGTACTACAGTTAACTGTTTCTTATTTGATTTACTGACCTGCTCTCTTTAAATTCAAAATCGATCTACTCTCTCTCGCAGATTACAGCATCACTAGACTTTGTTATGTCTGTATCTCTTCTTTTTATCTGTCTGAATGACCTGCTCTCTTTTAATTCAAAACCTATCTACTCTCTTGCAAATTACAGTCATATTTGTTAATTGGTTCTATTATTACATACATACACACATATGTACATAATTGGCCATTACAACCCTTCAGTCAGGATTACATTTCTATTATTACTGTGATCATAAATCAGCATTTGGAAAGTCTTAATTACATGATTCGCCATTACAACCCTTCAGTCAGGATTACATTTCTATTATTACTGTGATCATAAACCAGCATTTGGAAAGTCTTAATTATACGATTCACTGATGACAAAATTGAAGGAAATCACCGAAAGAGAGGATGTGAACTTTTCATAATCAGGACATAAGGGTTAAGATTCATGTTCAACATGACTTTGTTTTTGAAAATGATTTTATGCAGTTTTAAAAATATGGAATAATTAGTATCTTATCATAAGGAATAGCTCTACAGAACGCCTGAAAGTCTGATGTTTATTTCAAATGTGTTATGTGATATGAAATCATCACAGTTACATATGTATGTCAACAAATGATTTGTTGGTTAGGCTTAATATTTTACAAAAAAAATATTGTAAAAATTTGTTTATTTGCTTAATTTTTATAAATTAATTTTAATTATATTATCACAAGGGATTGTTGTTGTTATGTACATACACATACATATATCATTAGTCTCATGTAGAAAGGCCCTAACTCACATTTTTTCGAAATTGATTTTTTTGTGATTCCAGTGTATATTTGTGTTAAATGCATTGGATTCACAAAAAAAAAATCAATTTCGAAAAAAGTGTGAGTTAGGGCCTTTCTACATGAGACCAACGATATACAATCGAACATATTTTTCTATTGCAATAAATAAGCAATTGTAGCCATAGCCATAGCAATACATAAAGAAAAAACATGATTATCACCCGGGCCACATACATGTGTTTGAAGAAGACGTTATTGAGTTTAATGAACTTTGGTAAATTAAAAATTAATAATTTGTAATTTTTAAGAAATTAAAGCTTTAAAAGCTGTTTCCTTTTTGTTTAGCCAACCAAATGAAACAACATTTAAAATTATTCAACGTTTATGCCTAATTGTACTCTGTATGATGTTTTCGATTCTTATCAATTCATTAGAAAGTGTTCATTAATTATTTAAATTATAAACTATTATCACTTGTAAACTAATCAACTAAGTTTTCTTTGTAAATTAACGTTAAATATTTTTTTTTATTGTTGTCGTTGTTGTTGTGTTTGCTTTCATTTGAATTTTTTTTAACAACCTTTAAGGCACTTATAGAGCCGATAACTTGTTGACGAACTCTGTTTGTTATTAGGTTAGAATTGAAAGCATTTCTATAATCAATAAATCGTTAATGAAAGGTTTTAATTGTTTTGAAATAATTATTTTATACTCGTATTTATTTATTTTTGTTTTTTGTTCAATTTTCCTGTATATTTTTTGTTTGTAATTTTTTTTTTTTGGTATTCCATTATCATGTTCTCCCGACTTTCAGTCGTTTCGTGATCGCCTTTCTCAACAAACAAACAACGAAAAACGAATTTCAAAATAAAATTTTTACACACTTTTTTGTAATTCATTCAAATTGGAATTTTCGGTTAATGTTTAAAAATATGTCTCAACGCATAGTAAGCCAATAACTAAAAAAAACAAACACAATCAAAAAAATTAAAAATTAAAAACAATATTGAAATCTTTAAGTGTCGTTACGTTTTTATGTTTATTTATAAGTAAAATGTCTACTGACGCATTTGATTAACACTAAAGCATACAAATACAAAAACAAAATAAATAATATTTAAAAAATATAATCAAACAGAAACTGACAAGAAAAAAAGAAAAACCAGTAACAAAAAATACACGAAATACACTCACGAGAAATATGAACAACTTATTAAACTGTGATAACAATGCCATACGAAAATATTGTCGCCACCAAAATAGTCTTCTAATGGGTACGAATATAAGCGTATATTAAAGTATGTTTCTTTGAAAAACAACATGTGAATCAAAATAAAAAAAACAAAACTTATATGTAGAAAACATTAAAATTCAAATAAATATTGATTAACATTTTATTGATATTAATATGAAATCAGTTTAAAAATTTCATATATATGTATTTTTCATATTGAATAACCACCATCTAAAACCCGGTGTGTTTCGCTATCATGACTATAATTTATTTAAGTTAAATTAAAGCTTATAGCATTAAAGAAAAGAGAGGTTAAAAAAATGTTTAAAATCACAGCAATTGTGCTTCCTTAAATTAACAAGATATAATATACAGTGAGCGCCATAAGTGAGTCAACACCCACTATAATTTTAAATTTTCTGTTATGTTCTTAAGCATAAAAAAAGTTCCTTTATCATCATGAATTGTTGTTTTTGTTTTAACATTTTATAAGTAATGAATAAACGTTTTTATTTTTGGAAATTTATTCGACTATTCTCATTTACTTTTCTCGCCATCCCAAGAAAATGAATTATTTCCGTGGTGTTTACTCACTTTTGAAGCTCACTGTACGTATGTGATATCATATCAGCTTTGTATAGACGATGACACGCCTACTACTAATCTGATTCTGTCAGTTTGTTATCGCCATTTGCTTATTATCGCCATCTACTTATTATCGCCGTTGTGAAGTGGCTCGTTTGTTAGCTCACTTTTTTTTTTTGTGGCAATTTAGTGACTTAGTAGCAAATTTTTTTTCGCTCAAAAAGTTACTATTCTATCTGATGTACTGTTCTGTATGTGCTATTTGATTGATATATTCACTCTATATAAGAGAGGCATCGTTGGATGGATGTCGGCATTGTTTAAATCCTTTTATATTTTTGTAAACTGGATTAATGAAATTCAAACAAAGCAAACAAAATTTTAAAAAGATAACTAAAGGTTTTTGGAACATAGAGCTAGTTCCTTAATAGAACAAACATATTAGTACCAAATTTATTCACATTAAATTTGAGAATCCTAGAAAGGGATGCCTTATCTTCCTTTCTGCCGATCAGCGTTGCCAGTTTTTTATTTTAGAAAACTTTTCATTTCTGGAAAAAAACCTTGTTTTTAGCAAGAAAAACTTTTATTTTCTACTAAAGTACCAACATTTTAAAAAGAAAGTACCGGAGTCCCTTGACTCTGTTACTTTCCCTGTTGGTATTTCTTTGGTATCTTGCCCTGGAGTAAATATATCGAGTTATTATTAAATTTATTGAAAAAGCGGAAATAAATTTAATGAAAACTTTATTCGATCTCAAAAACTTGGAAAAAAGGGAAAACTTGGCACCTGGCAACGCTGCTGCCGATATAAATATGTAAATGAAATACTTTTAAGATTGGTAGCTAGGAAATACAATAGCCTCTCAAATTCAACTCCACTATCAATCTGATCAATATTCTATGGTGCTAATCATGCAAAGATAAAATATATGTATACATAAGCTTTTATTGACAAAAAAAAAAAAAAAAATAAATAATCATGAAGGCCTTTTAACCGGAACAATTTTTTTAAAAATACACAACTTTCAAGTCGGATACAACGTAAGCAAATAAAAAATTTGCTCAAATTTAGGTCAAAACAATTCAATTTATTACTGATTTAATATGAACGATTGAGATAAAAAAACATTCAGATTTTATAATACCCTTAAAAGAATTGTGTTTTCAGTTTTTTTGGTTTCGGCCTGTTAGTCCTTAAAGTTATTAATTATGTATCGTGTAATGACGTCAATGAGACTAATGTAACGGCAACCCATTAGCTTACAAATCGGTGTCAAGCCAGTTTACACACTACATGTTATGTTATTGAATAGCAAACATTCAGCAGGACTTAGGAACCAATGACATTTTTAACGACCTTGTTTGCATTCTTGGAAAACTTTAAGTTTATTGACTCGTAGGGGATCTGCCTCAAATGTGCTTCATTGTATACCAATTGGTCCTTCATGGGGGCCTTTGAAGCGGATGTCCATAAGTCGGGGAAAGGCGAATTTGAGAAAAAACGAATTTGATGCGAAGGACAATTCACATGATAACAGGCATATTATCATAACGTATCTCAGAAAGGACATACCCTAATTACTGGCTATTTTGGCTTTATTTCGGTCAATTGGCAACTAAGGCAACCCAGTGGTAATGCAGCATACTGTTTATCATCGTAGCTGTAGTGATGCGGAAAATATAGAGACATTTAAGCACTTCCTGTCCCTCTAAGCCAGCGCCTTAATGTCTTCAATATCTGGTTTATGCAGCATATCAGGTGCTTTTGATCTGACGAACTAGATAAGAGGAACTAGCATGAACATGTAGTAGCAATTAGAAATTAGTGTATCTCGACACTAATTGACGTTCTTGCTGACGTCAGCCACGTGAGCTAAGCAACTAATCAATGACGACTATAACAAAGGAGTATAAAATCTTATCTCTCTAAAGGCGCTTTGCGTGTTCCAATCGCACTTGTACAACACAGAAGCCATAAATAAAAAAATTTTCGATTTCTTTTTACTAAGCTTTATAACTGAAATATATGTAACTGTCATTTGAGTTTAAGTTTTCAATTTAAATACATATATATTTTTTTAATTTCTAATTATAACTATGAAAACCATACATGATTGTCATTTGACCAAATATCTGTCTGTATTATTAAAATAATCTGTTTATTTTTTTTGGGGGATTTTTGTTTAAACGGGTTAATTGAATTTAAAAAAAAATATATTGTTTAATTGTTATTGTTTTGCTTTTATCAAATTGTTATTGTTATTAAGAATTATCAACATATTGTTGACGTCATGCTTATCTACAATTTTCAAAACAACTGGCACTAGATACAGAGGTATGGGCTATTAATCAATTTCGGTTAAAAAAATATTAATGAAACAACAAATTAAATACAGAGTTTTTTTTAATATTAATTAACTATTATATTTGAATATAAACAAATGAATATAATATTTACGTTCCTTATTATTTAAATGTATTTAAAATATTTATTTTTCTTATTATTACAGGTCGTGGAACATGGACTGACGATATTGGATTTGATTTAAATGCTGAATTCAATAGTAATTCATATTTAAATAAGTAAGTATATAGTAGTTTTGTTGTTTATTATAAAAGTATCTACGTATAACATTATAAACCTTGAGTTAGGATTACGACCTAGCTTCTCATACTGCTTACATATGCTGTGTATGTTATATACATGAACGGCGGTAGCTACAGTTTTAAAGTTGACTACGACCGATAGATTTTCATGACAATTTTATTTACTCTCAGAGTTTTTGCTAAATATTTTTCAAATTTCGTTTTGTTGGAAATGTCTGGCCTGAGATTTGAAGCGTGGCCTCACGTCTAATAAGCCAAAACATTACCTTCTAGACTACGACGACTTCACACTGCCCATGGTAGGTAGGTAGGTAAAGGTGGCTGCCCATTGAAGAGAAATGTTCTTGGATGGACTCACTTAGGCCGCACTGGGCCCATTGTGCTACCACAATTTATCCGCTATCCCCTAGTCTCAAAACCATGCATGTACCCAGCAGATGAAGGACCGTCTTCTCTTCCTCCTCATCTCTGCAGCTTCTGCAGAAGTCGTTAGCAAGGTGTCCAAGACAAATGGAGGAGCTTGCAGGTCCTCATAGGGATGCCCAGATTTGAGAATTCATCGGAGAGTTCGATGGTCGTGCCCCGCCTAGCAAGTTGTTCATCAGCTCTGCAGTTCCCCGGAATACCACTGTGTCCCTGTACCCATACGATATGAATATCATATCAGAGGAAGAAAGTGGCCTTCTCCTCCATAGTTCCGACAAGAATGCTTGCAAATCGAAGTAGGGGGTCAGTAGTAGAAAAATGGCATCCAACCATTTTTCCCTGCAAAAAAAAAAATGATTAAAGAGCAATTGAAAGAACATTATAAAATGGTATAGGATGGGACCTTTACCTTTTAATTTTTGTAGAGGACAGTCTAACAGAAGACAATTCCATAAATAAGCTTAGGTTTGATTGCCATCAAATCCATTCAGCGAATTGCGCAAAGCCAAAGTTCTCATCTTGCACAATGTTCTTTGGCAGCAGTAGCTGGCGCAAGCTGTTTTACGATTCCTCTAGGCTAGGATGTCTACCAAACTCAGCGCATTAAATCGCATTTTCTGGATCCTCTTCCTTTTTGTTATTTCTTTTTCATTTTCATTTCATTTCCACTGTTAAAGTTTCAGTTTTGCTAGATTACAGTAGGAAAGCAGTAGATGTGCTAAACAAGCTAGAGATCAGATGAATACATTGTAAAAAAAATAAAAAAAAAATTCTGTACTAAGCTGATACGAGTATTACTTAGTAAATATGCCTTTAATTATTTGTTTACTTCATTTTGGGGGAGTATTTTTACAATTATTACATATGTTTGTATGTGTATATTAATATATTTATTTTATTTCATATTAATTTATTACTTATCTACTTTACTTTTCCGTTTCATTTATTCCAGCGAATCTTTTATGTCTTTTTCATCCGGTTTACCCACCGTACTTAAACAGGAACCACAAACGGATCAATTGAAAGTCAATAAGAATTCATTGAATCTTCATCAAGCTCAGGGCAATTTAAGTATTGCCACTAAAAATGATAAGTCGTCTGTCAATAATGTAGCTTCGACAGCAGCAGCAGGAGGTCATATTGAGCCAGCAGGCGAAAAGCTGAACAAAAATGATTTGATTGAAAATGGTATATGCCCGTGCTCGCCGCCAAATAATCAACAGATTTTAGATCAAAATATTAATAACAACAACAATAACAAAGCAAATAATAACATAAATGGCGAACAAAGTAAGTTTTCTAAATGTTTATTAAATAAAAACTATTTGCCAAATAATGAATATGAAGATTTTAAAACTTAGTATGTATTTGTTGTCTGCACATGTAGTTTAGTACATGTTTATCAATGATTTTCTAATCGAGTCAATCAAATCTTATTGCTTTTATTACATATTATTTTATTGTTTCAATTAATACATATTTTAATCGTGTTTTTAATTTTACTTTACAAAAAAAAAAAAAAAGTTATTCTTAAACATAATAAATTAACGACTTGCTAATAATTGTTTAATTATAAAGCAAATCATTTTAAATTGTTATTATAAAATACATATAAGTTCTACGAAAAATTAATGTTGTCTGTTATCGATAAGGTACCTTTTAAGTCTTGTATATATGAAATCAAATGCTTACCATTAAATTTGGTTTTTCCGATGTCCTCATTGCCGATAATTTGCACGAAACGATAACAGTGCCCCTTAAACCATCCAATTAAAAACCTGAGGTTTCATTCCACAATCCTTCAATATGTAGTTCGCGGTAAACGCGTTGTCTAGTCAAACATTCGTATTGAAAAATAATTACTCGATTACAGAAAGAAAATATGGTTCTATGAATTAGAATAGCACAGTTTGACTGTTGTCTATGGAGTATGGAATAATCAGTAGAACAGTTCAGATCTAATGTAGATAATATCCAGTACTTTTCAAACTCTGGTCAAGCTGGACGCTAAATCAAAACAGCATACCAATGACAATTCATTCGTTTAGGATATTAGTTATTGAATATTATTGTACTCAACGAAGTCGCCGTAGTCTAGTAGATAGTGTGTTGGCTTATTAGGGGCGAAGCCACGGTTCAAATCCGCGGTCAGACATCAAAACGAAAATATGAAAAAATATTTATTCGGCAGCAGATTTCTGGCAAAAACCCCTGAGAGTAAATAAAATTACCATGAAAAGTTTCTCAAAAATCTGTCGTTCGGAGTCGACTTTAAACTGTAGGTCCCGCCACTCATGTATAAAATTAACGAACACAACATGAGTGGTGTTGAGAAGCTAGGCCGTAATCCTGACTAAAGGGTTGTAATGGCCAATTATGCATGCATTATTGTACTCAGACAAACTCAACGTATTATTGCAGTATGTTTGCTAATGAGAAAGAGCTCTCTGTTATTAGTACGACAAAAGTACTGAAACTTTTAATGATAGTCCGTAACTTTATTTATAAACTTTAGCGGTCTCGATGGTTCACTAGGCTCCTTTTAGGGTTGACTTTACCTTTCCATATTTACTGCCGAAGCTGTAGAAACACTCCTGAAACAATAATTAATACTTTCTGTAAATGTTCTGGGCCAGCAAATCTTAATTCATTGGTTTGGCGCAGTGAACTAGTTTGTATTCTATTACATCTTCCATTTTTTTACCCGTAAAAATTATAAAATATTTAAATTTAAGTCAATTCAAATTTCTATTTTTTATTGTTTTATTTGCATAACTAATATTTGTAATATTTTCTATATATATTTCAGCCCGCAATTCCTCTTTGTCCCATCAGCTACTGACCGTGGTTGATGCCAGTAAAATAGAACAAATACCAGCCGGCCAACGGAAGGATACAAATGTTGCTACTGCATCTTCAAATTCCGATGACTATAAGTAAGTTGTTATTCAGTAAAGCTTTTTTTTTGTTTTTCAAAATAATAAAATCTTATGATTGATAATCCTTTAATCGTTACAGATTTCAATATATATTGGCTGCAGCTACTTCGATAGCAACTAAAAATAATGAAGATACTCTTACTTATCTAAATCAGGGTCAAAGTTATGAAATCAAATTGAAGAAAATTGGCGATTTATCTCTATACAGGGATAAAATATTGAAGGTAAACTTTAGTCTAGAGTTACGTATATATTTTATTTCTGTTTTTTTATCTTATTTTATTTTTCTATTACATAAATTATAAAAATATTTGAAGCATTAGTTTTGCAATTTTTGTTTGTTAAACAATTGTCTTTAATTGATTTTAATTAAAAACAATTGACTTTATTTGTTGTTTGTGTGTGTACATATATCATTTATAGAAAGAAAAGTTTTGCAATCATAAGATTACTGGCTCTCTACATATATACATATGTACATATGTATGTAGATATATACATCAAATAAATAACCATGATATGCATATATGTACTATGCATGTTTATATTTATGAATGTATAATGATCTATGTTTTTATTTGTACATACATACATATGTACATATATATGGGGATCTGTGCAAAATTTAATTTTTATTGTAGAGCATTTCACTTTCTTGTAAATTGTTCCTTTATTTGTCATGTGTACTGTACGATGAAACAGTATGATGTATGATAGAATTTGTCTTTTTTGTTTTTTTTTTATTTGTTGATTAAAGAGGTCGTTATTATTAAATTGTTTTGTTTGTCTCGTTTTTTTATTTTATTTGATATGATAATCATTTTATTGGTCTCATTTTTTATTATTTCTTTTGTTTTTTTTTTTTTGGTTTTGCCTTTGTAGAGCGTTATTAAAATATGTTTCCACGAGCGTCGTCTACAATATATGGAACGTGAGCAAATGCAACAATGGCAGGCTTCACGTCCCGGTGAACGTATTATTGAAGTTGATTTACCTTTATCCTATGGCCTGTGTCATGTTTCACAGCCTTTGAATCCCAACTATTTGAATACTGTCGAGATATTTTGGGACCCCATGAAAGAAGTGGGTGTCTATGTGAAAGTCAATTGCATATCTACCGAGTTTACACCAAAGAAACACGGTGGCGAAAAAGGAGTACCATTTCGGTTACAAATTGAAACTTATATTGAGAATTCTAATAATACCAATACCAACAACAACAACAACAACAATAATAATAGCAACAGCAACGGCAGCCCTATTAATAATAATACAAACGCAAGTACAACGGTTACTAAATCACCTTTAGGCTTCCAGGCTGGTGCCTCACCCACTCAAACGGGTAATTTAACACCAAATAACTCACTGGTTGGCCATGCGATAACGAAACAGCCCATACATGCAGCAGCTTGTCAAATTAAGGTATAATAACTAAATTATTAAATAGAAATTAAATAGAAATCAAACTTGAAAACTCAATACATATTTTATTCCGCTCGAAATTTTTAATTTTCTTTGACAAAATTATGTAGAAATTTAAACAGAAACTTTATTAGAAGAAACTTATTTACTTTACTGTCTAGATGGCTTAACGGTTTATGGTTTTTTTTCTTAAATTTATTCAAATATTTTTATTTACTTTTTATACAGGTTTTCAAATTAAAAGGTGCCGATCGTAAACATAAACAGGATCGTGAAAAAATTCAAAAACGCCCACAATCGGAACAAGATAAATTCCAACCCAGTTACGAGTGTACAATTATGACAGACATACCGTTGGATTTAATAACATCAAATACTAATACAACTGGTTCTTTTAGTCCAGAATAGTAAGTAAACAATAAATATTCTTTAATAAACATTTATTTTAGTTTTATACATAAGTACATACAGGATTCGGTACTTGTTTCATGTAATCTTCATTAATCCATTTAGTATTTTAATAATAACTTACTATTTTTGATATGGTCACCTATTGTAGTGACAATAGCACCAAATACATTTGCTTGCTATACGTACATATGTAATACTGAAAACGAATTTTTATGGCTTGGTTTTCTATAATTCATTCTACATGTAGTAGTAATAAATCAGATAACTTTTTCGTCACCAATCTGCAACTGTTGTAGATCCGTTGCAAATGTAATAAATTTCTTAATGTGCTCCTCTTGCTTTTGGCCGGCTTTATACGAGTTTTGGTTAATTAAAATAAACTTTTTCATGACTTGCATATATTGAAATTGCATCTTTCTCTTTCGAATCAGTTCTCGTTGCCGGCAATGTGATATCCAAACATTTTTGTTCCACCTAAATAACACTCAGATATGTATGTTCTTACAATACTGGAAAGTTAAGTAAAAGCTTAGGCAGGATGCTTTCATAAATTGGTGAACATTTTGATCTTTGCCCCACAGTAGAATAATATATTTTAATTAACTTTAATAGAAATTAACAAGAATTAGGTTTTATTTGAAAAAAAAATGACTTTCTTCAATTGGCTATACTTACTTGATTCATTAATTTATTTCTTAATTTCGGTTATATTTGATCCATATAAAAAATATTAAACGTTTATATTGTATTTTAATTTCTTTGCTATTGTATATTTAATATGTGCATATGTACTCCCACAATATTTTTCAATTGAATGAAATTCTGAGTAATTCTCTGAAATCATATTATAACATATTCACATACAATTATATATTTTCTTAATCTAAAGCAACGTTGTGATCCTCTATAATAAATTTTCATTGAAACTATCTATTTTCTTTAAACTATTGCGCTAACAAAAAAAAAACAAAAACATTAAAGTCGAGGCTTAATAGTGGTTTTGTTTATTCTTAAGCAGTTCATAGTATGATATCACTAACTGATACGACGACAGTGTACAGATATAGTTTGGCATTCTATCAATATGGAAAATTAAAATAATATCCGGTTTTGCAGGTTCTGGATTTTTATTAAATCATCAGTTTTACAAAAACGAATGTCCACGTGTTACATGCAGTTTCTGTATAAATTTTTAATAAAACAGCGTAATTTTTTTCGAATCTCTTTGTTTATTTATTGTTTTACAACTTAACAAAAATTTTTGCGATTAATTAAGAGAAGTTGTTTAATCAGTATAGTTTTCTCTGTGCTTAATGCGCACCATTTTATTCCTATCAAAGGGTATAGTATTCAAACAAAAAAAAAATAATAATAAAAACAGCTTATTCATCTCTCATTGATCACTCATTTAAAATAATTAATTTAATTAATAATAAACAAAAACGCCACAAAGTTTAGTTTACACATAGGCCTTCACAAAAAAATTTTTAAAAATTCGAAAAAAAAAAAATTGTTTTTGATTGTTTTTTTTTTTTATAAAAATTCAGATGCTTATCTATAATTTAATTTTAATTATTTTAAATTTTATTACTATAAACGTTACGCAACTGTTTTCGTTTAAAAAGTAGTCATTCTTTGTAAACAGTACAACATTTGCATACCAGCCAAACTAGTTTGTCTGTCGTATTATTCTCACGCAGTGTAAAATGAATTCCAACTGCAAACATTTCTTTTAACCTTTTAAGCACCAATACCGTAAGGCAACCAGACTTATTTTTAAGGCTCTATTCTGCTTATTATTTTAATTTTAAGACTTTTCACATACAAGATCAAATTTTGACTGCTAAAGGACATTCCGTCGCTAAAGGATATTCCAGTTTCAGTACAACCAGAGTATACATTTGCAAAACTCTTATACATCCATTTAATAGGCCGAACCCGGCTGTAAGTGTTTACTATCTGTTATCGTCTAGGGCAATTAATTCGGTCGTTATAAATTCACTAGAATAGAAACTTGTCAAAATCGACTGTCTCAGTGTTTTTCCTATAACGGTAGTATCGAATTATATTCACAATAATCACAAGTTATTGAACAAAACTTTACCTATTTGGTCTGAATGAGAAAGAAATACTTTTATTTGTATTCATATCTAAAGGCCTGTGATCTATCCGCTAGCTTTTAATCCCTCTCCATAGGAGGCCTTATTTGTATTCGTATTTAAAGGCCTGTGATCTATCCGCTAGCTTTTAACCCCTCTCCATAGGAGACCTTATTCTCCAACTTGCTGCAGATTTCTAAAGTTCTCTATATGTTCTTAATATGATTAGCATTATGGTAGTCTCGTTAGAAGTAGGCAACACTTTGTTTTTTATATAAGCCTGGATTGTTACTACTTGATTTAAAATGGAATTTATTGCTCATTGTGAAATTTGATGCGAAAATATACTTTTCATACGCAAAGTTCAACAGTTTAGAGTTTAATTGTGTAAATTATCGATTGGTCAACAGAAAATTCGTGAGCGGCTTGCTTTTTTTTCGAAAACATATTCAATACACTTTCTCTAATTAATAAGTCCATACTTAAAGAAAGTGTTTCACTAAACAAATATCAAATCTATATACAGTTAGCGTTAAAAATGAGTAAACAACACTGAAATAATTCATTTTCTTAGGAAAAGTAAAAGAGAATAGTCGAATAAATTTCCAAAATGTTAAAACAAAAACAACAATTCATGATAACGGAACTTTTTTTAAGAACATAATAGAAAATGTAAAATTATAGTGGGTGTTGACTCACTGTATCAAGTTTGGCAACACTGTTGTGATCGTTGTGCAATTTTGGAAGTGCTCCTCTTAAAATTTTATTTGTTTGATTTTAAGTGTTTTAATAAGTTTAGAATTTTTCATAAGTGTTTTAAAAGTTGTTTTTATTATTTTCTTTCGGTTTTTGCTTGAAATTTTATCTTAAAATTGTAAGTTTTATTTGTTAAATTTTGATAATAATTGTTTCATTCTAACAAAACAAAAACAAAAATTGCTTCTTGTTTTAATTATTTTTTGTTTTTGTAAGCTTGTTACAGTTTTTTATTATTTTCTTTCTATCAGTTTTACTTTTTTATTTTTGTTACTGTTTTGTTTATACAGTTTTACTTGTAATTCTTGCTTATTTATTATTATTTTTGTTTTTTGTTATTACATTTTGGATATATATCTGCTCTTTTATTTTCTTTTTTATATATAAATAATTTACTCTGTGCGTTTATTTATTTATTTAATTTATTGAAATGAATAATTGTATTGCATTGAAGTGTATTGTAAAGAATGAGGGTGAACGCCAGATTTCTTGCTGGTTGTGTGACAATTTGTTTCACATCAAATGTATTGGTTTGCTTCCTCGCACCACGGAGCAATTGATGGATGGTTCCTTGGGTCTGCGTTGGTGTTGTCCTAAATGTAAGGTGGTGGACATCCAGTTTTATAAGTTTTTTGTGGGAACTCGTCGTGAGTTTGCTGAGATGCACGCTGAGTTTGCATCTCTTTTTGCCAAGTTTCGTCGGTTTGAATAATTGTTTTCAAGGTATGGCCTATTGGATGAGTTGCTTGAATCGGAAAAGTTTCTGGACCCTCTTTCATCTGGAGCTCCTGGGCATGTGGCGCAGGTTTCTGTACCAGGGGAAACTGCGACAATCAATCAAATCATATAATTCTGGCTATATAACACGATTCCATCGTATTTTGTTGAAAATAATTGAAAGTCTTACTCGTGTATTAAACATTTATCGATATGATGATGAAAGTTACAATGGGTTAAAATTGCTGTTTTCCTTTTAAGCCACATGTCCATTCAACTCAATGATTATTACATGTTGCAAGTGTTGTAGTTTAAGTACACTTAAAAAAGAATGTGACACTGCGTGCAAGATTGTTGAAAATAAAATTAACAAAACAAGTGGGGCACATGATTATTCTTATTTTTTTTTTATATTTTTTCAAATTTCTAAAAACTTGTAATTTGATATTATTTATTGGTTTGTATTCAATTAACTTGTTTTTATTTTTTATTGTTTATTTTTTTATTTATTTTTTTCAATGTAATTTGCTTCATTGGTTGTCATAAAACATGGGTAATCGCCCTTCCAATGATGTACCAACCGGTTTAAGCTATTAATTGTATTTTATATAGCATTTCATTGCAATTCTGCTCTTTTTTTTGTTTATTTTCAATAAAAGAAAAAACTATTTAATGTTTGATAAGAATATTTATTTATATTTTGCTTTTATACTCAAACATTTACTACTTTATGAGGACACACCTTCATTCTTAGTAAAACCAATGTATAATAGTATTATGATATATTGTATGTATACATATATGTATAAACAATATTTTTATGTTTTAAGTTTTTAATATACAATAATATACATATGATTATATTTATTTGTATATACTTTATTTGTAGTATGAAAATTTGGCCTAATTCACCGGTACACATTTCAAAATTTGATGGTATTTTACCATTTACTTGTGCCTCACCAAATTCAAACGCTAGTCCTATAGCTATAAATAGTGTTTCCTCAACAAATTCAACAAATTTAAAAATAATGGATCCAAATAGTTTGGCTAATACACCAGCTATGGCTACCGATATTGATGAATTTGTAAGTATCCATCTCTTCTATTAATATTATTATTTTTTTTATTGTAATTTAATTTCATACTATGATTAATAATGTTTTTTATATTATTTCCATTATAGAATTCGATAACAATTATGCCAGAATCTACACCAGCACAAGTAACACAATGGTTGACCTATCATCGTTTAACAACATATTTATCACCTTTTGCACATTTTTCGGGTGCCGATATTATGAGGTAATTTATAAAATTAAAAAAAAAAAAAATTTTAATCTTTAACATACTGGACATAGCTTTACAGGATTAATGTAGAATAAAAGATCTCCAATCGACCTATAGATTTTCATAGATTATTCTATATCCGAATATGGTATTTTATTTTGAAGTTTTGATAGATTAGTTTAACCATGGATTTGTCTAATTACAAGAATCGTCCTTACACTTCCTGTTTCCATCTCGACGGTCGATTTTAATTGCTTTCTTAAACGGTTTTTGTTAGAAATTGAACTCATTTTAGTAAATTGTGTACAGTGGGACCTCGATTTTCCGTGATGGTCGGGACATTCTGTATAATCGATTTTCCCGGTTAATTGAGTACCAATTTTGGCTAGTTTTTTAATAGATAGTTTTATTAATTAACAAATGAATATGTACATATTTATATAAAGACTAAATAATTCAAGGATTTTATATACATACATGTTTCAAAAATATAAAAAAAAAATAATTTGTCAGAAAAAGAGGGAATTCCCCTTTTTCGCTTGTTTGTCGAAAATAATAGAAAAAAATTTTGCTTATAACCATGGATAATAGAGGTAATCACGGTTAAACGATGCAGAAAATTTTAGGTCGATTCAATATAAAATTAAGCCGATGCAAAAGATTTTCTTTTTCCATCCCGGATAATTGATATTGCTGGATAATCGAATCACGGATAATCAAGGTCCTACTGTACTTTGTTTTAATCGTATTCCAAACAAGTAAATGAAGACTCGACTAAAAGAAACTAGAAGTTAAAGGACCTTAATAGTGTAGATTTATAAGGATTACTTATGGTCTTCAATCCTTAACTTTACTTGCGTACTCCGTTGTTTTTCTCCTTGTTAAACTGCTTTGCATTTCGCTAATAAAACTTAATTTCTTTCTGAATAATATACCGGCTAGCCTTGCATTTACTATAAGAAATGTAAATCATTCCAAAAATTTACAGTCCCATTATTATTATTTCTTGCGTGTATTCCTTAGATAAACAAACTATTTTTTGTTGCTCTTTTAGAATGTCTAAAGAAGATTTAATCCAAATTTGTGGTCTTGCCGATGGTATACGCATGTTTAATATTTTAAGAGCCAAGTAAGTTTGCATCTTTCATTTTGAAAGTTTCATATTTTCTTACGATACATACATATTTTATTTCTATTTCTTTCTTAATCTCTAGAGCCATTACACCACGCCTCACTATCTATGTAAGTGTAGATGGTAATAATTATAATGCCATATACCTTATATCAAATACCTTTAAGGAACTGCTACAAAAACTATTCAAACTACCCGGTTTTTATGATATAGTTGCCAAAAGTTCGACAGTGAATGTCAATGCTGCAGGCGCTGGCAATAATAGCGGCATGATGGGTAATACTTCACCATTTCATAGCTGGAGTATGCATTCGAAATATTGTGGCAGTGGTTCGAATATTTGCAATGATGTCAATAATAAAAGTTTAATTTATGTTAGCGGACCGGCTGGTATACATGTGGCCGTTACAGATGAGGTCCTTAACAATGAAATACGTGATGGTAGTTTATATTGTCTAGAAGTACAAAATGGTAAAGTTATTATGAAATTAATAAATAAAAATGAAAATTAAATTATTCTTAAACAAATATTTAGTAAAGGATTATAAAGTAGAATAATAAGTAATTGAAATTGAATTTTTTTTATATTGCATTTTTTTTTTATATACAATACAAATATGTACACAATGCATTTTGTTAATAAAATTATATTAAATTTAGTTATTCATAACGTAAGCTAACACAATAAATTATTAAAAACATATTTTTATATATATAAAGGCTTTAAATTTATACAAGTTTTTAAATTCTTGTTTGTTGCGCCCTATTTTAAAAACAATTATAATATAATGTATTAAGAATATTAATTTCAATAAATTATATGTTAGCTTGCCTTATGGATTTTCCAAATATTTGGTATAATTTAAGCGTATTGAAGACAATAATTAATATTAGTCGTTGTCAATATAGAAAGTTTTCTTAATGAATTTAAAATTCATATTTCAATATTTAATCACATTTTCTTTATTATTAATTTCGTGTCTTTTTTCCTTTGTTACAAACTGCTTGTTGTTAAAGATTGTTAAGCATAAGCAGTTTCTAAGCACTGAGACTTTACTTCTAAATTATAAACGTTTATATTAATTAAACATAACCATAACCATAATATTAAATACCCTTAAGACCATTAAACAAATTTGAGATTTTATTCTTTTTTTGCCTTTTGTTTTTTTGTAATATTCGAATTCATTTATATACAATAAATTTTTTTTAGGGCACTACTGCATAAATTAAATATATTTTCTTTTTTGTATGTATGTATTTCTTTAGCATGTTAATTAAACAAATTTTTCTTTTATACTTTCTAAGTTGATAAATATTAATGAAGATGTTTTTTTTTTCTTTTTGTAAATTATTTTAAGTATTAAATAAAAAAAAAAACCCACAGACAGACCCATTTAAAATCAATTCACATAATGTTCTACTAACAACCTACATATTTAAACTAGTAACGTTTATGTATATCAAATCAATTAAGGATTAAAACAACAACAACAAAAATTATAATACATTTTATGTAATAGACGTTATAAAGTTTTAATGTAATAAAGAGAACGACTGGTCTGCGGAAAAAATGAGTTGTTTGTCATTTTCTTCATAAATTTTTTTATTTTCATATCGTAGTATAATGCGTTACGTGCGTATAAAATACTTTGTAATTTCCATAATTAATTAGTCATAGTAACTTTTCAACGTAAATTACTAATGGAATTTTGGCATTTTCATATTATTAACATTATGAATTTATATATATTTATAAGAGGGCTGTAATAATATTAAACGTTGTTAATGTACAGATGGTAGTAGTTTAGAGAACTTAATTTGATGAAAACTGGTAACCTGATAAACTTTTAGATAATCCATATGAATTTGTTAATATGGAACAACATGGTCTTCTGTTCTGTAATGCTTTAATACTTTGTAAAAGCTGGGCTCGGTATTATTCCAACCTTTTAAAAGAGAAAGCCTCCTGTGCTGCCAAAGTTCACCTCACGTAATTTATACAACAGCCTTTCTACTAGTCGCTGTAGCCTAGTACTTGGTGTGTTCACTTACTAGTCAAGAGATTGTGAGTTCAAACAACAGCTCTGATATTTCGAGAAAAAAAACAAAAATTATGAAACATTTTTTTTGGCCACTATGGAATAAAATTACTCTGAAAAGCTTCTCAAATCTGTCATCCGAAGTTGAGGGTTTTAAACTTTAAATACCCAGTAAATTAAGTCAGTAAACTTTTCTTCATAGGAGAAGTTAATTGTTTGATCTACCTTAGTCCCTTGGCGTACTGCCAAAGTGCCACAATGGGAGATAATTTACCAAGGGAATGAAAACTACACCTTGCACATGACTTAGTCTCCAAATTCCCTGGTCCTGGGCGTCTATGATTTCTTGCCTTTTCCCAAATCGTAAATGTTCCATGAGGAGGTGAAGATTACACCGATTAAGGAAATAAAGTTTCCATTGTTAAAATAATTCACGGATTAGAAAAATCCGCCGTAGTCTAGTAGGTAGTGTGTTTGCTTATTAGACGTAAAGCCCGGGTTCGAGCCCCAGGCCAGACATCAAAACGCAATATGAAAAAAAAAATGTTTCTTCGGTGACTTCCTCTCAGCAGATTTCGGGCAAAAACTCTGAGAGTAAATAAACCTGCCATGAAAAAGTTTCTCAAAATCTGTCGTTCAGAGTCGACATTAAACTGTAGGTCCCGCCACTTAAGTATAAAATTAAGGCACACAATATGAGTGGTGTGAGAAGCTAGGCCGTAATCCTGACTGAAGGGGTGTAATGACCAATTACATATGTATGTATGTATTAGAACAAATCTTTTACTGAGACTGAGGAAAGCAGATTTCAACACGGTCTCGTCTTGTTCCACGCCTATTATAACAGAGTGAAGGAGGAGGACTTACAATTTAAGAACGACTGGAAGATAAGAATGGAAATGAAAAGTGGTGTCAATTTGCCCAACTACTGCTTTCTTTATCAGGCTGCAACCTATGGCATAATAGCATAAAATAAGACGGCAGATCTAGCGTACAATCCTACATTTAACTCAGTGAAGCTTAATATCGCTGTTGTTACTTTCGTGGTGATTAAACTTGGGTTTTATATGATGCAACACCTTGTAAAGATTCGTTTCATTTGTTTTAAAGAACTAATTACACTTATTAATTACTGCTAACCAGCTAATGACAATTTAATTTCCCTTTGTTATAAAAAAATGAATAAAAAGTCCATAAGCAGTGAAAGCCTTTTGAATATTAAGAAAGTTTTCGAAAAGCCTGTTACAACATTCGCATTGAATCGCATTCAATTTTCAAATCTCAGAAACGATAAATCATGAACGAATATGAGGAAATTATAAAAACTTTCTATAATAGACAAGCGGCCTTATTCACGTGTTTCGGCGCCTGGGAATTATCACCGTCCAGGGCAAAGTACCTGCATACGCTGCATAGATTGTATTTCTGGTATTTCTTAATATTTGGATTGTTCCTCTTTGAAGTGCTTATGATCCTGCAAATTACCACAAACACTGATGATATGGATGAAATTATAAAAGTATTCTTTATGTTGGCGCCATCATTTTCCGTGTTGGGCAAATATTTAACGATCAAATTAAAAATTAAAAATTTTAAAAATATTTTCAAATTAATGCTGAATGTAAACTATCTGCCTGAGAATCGCCATGAAAAGGATATCTTTTTAAAATACGTCCAAAAAAGCCAAACAGTGCGTAACTATTATGGCGGACTATCAATATCTTCATTGGTTACCATGTTTTTGACTCAATATCTGAATGCTAGCGATGAGTTGCCCGTACCCATATTTGTGCCCTTCGAAATGAATACCAATTGGAAATATAATTTCGTCTATCTCTATCAGTGCTTAGCCTTATCGATTCTATGTTTGGTTAATGTATCCTTTGATACTTTATCGACAACATTGTTTATACATCTTAGGGGCCAATTGGATATATTGGCTTATCGCTTGGAAAATATTGGTCAACACGTCAAGACAGACGGAGGGATAACTAGGCAGTTAAAGGATTGCATACGTTATTATAATCGCATACGGGCATTATCACAGGATATTGAATATCTGGTTAGCATACCGATAACAATACAAATATCCTGTTCTGTATTTGTATTGATTGCAAATTTCTATTTTATATCGTTGGTAAGTTAAAAAACGTCTTTTTTTATCGTGTACTTATATACATATGTATGTGTCTGAGAATGTTTTGTAGCTGTCTGCAACGGAAGAAATGGCAGAGTTTGGTAGAATTGCACTGTATCAGGCCTGTATGCTGGCACAAGTTTTTATATTGTGCTATTTTCCCAATGAGGTTACACTCAAAAGTGACAAGATATCCTATAATTTGTATTCATCGGAATGGTACAACTGGAATAGGATCAATAGAAAATTGGTTTTGATAATGATGTTACGTTTTAAAGTTCCCATACGTATTAGTAGCATAAATCCGAACTACACTTTTAATTTGGCCGGATTTACGGCAGTAAGTTAAAATATTAGCTAATCCTCTAGTGTTATATTTTCCCCCTATTTTTTCCTCCCTATTTTAAATTATTTATTTTATCTCTTAATATAGATCGTCAACTCATCGTATAGTTACTATGCATGGCTTAGAAATATGAATGCCAAATAAAAGTGGGGTTATCTATGTACATTCAAACGTACACAAATATTTCAAATATTAATGACTAAAAGGATTCTACCATCCAAGTTTAATACATGCACAAGCACAGTTCATATTTTCTTCTTTTTTTTGCAAAATATTATCGAATTAATAAAATTATCATATTAAATAAATTATTTTGTAAAATCTAATCTATTGACTACATTTCCTAATTGGCATTGTTATTTAAAATTATAAATGAGAGAAAGGCAATTTAAATTAAGGTAACCAAATTTTCAAGTTTCGAAATTATAGCATATAAAGAAATGTTGGTTTAACCGCCCTGCGAACTTTAAACAAGTAGGTAAGAATTTCTGATGTCACGATACATATACATTGTAATTCTGGGCACTATCGCCAATGTATTTCGGAAAGTGTTGGCCACCAACATCTTATTAATTATCCATTATTGCACTATCTGGTCAGTAATAGGCAATACAATGTTCTCAGGGCTTAAGCTATTTATAATTCTGTTAGAATAGCTTTAAAGGCAGAATTACTCCATTCTGTGATTTATTAGCAGATGTAAACATTTCTAGGTAGTAGTACTGGGCTGTCATGCGGCCTTTACAAACGGCTCGGAAATGGATGCTACTCTACGGATAGCAGCAGATGATCTGCCACGTTATAGGGTGTGTTTATGTTTATAGTCAAGTTGCCTCGTAGGCACTGATTGTATATCATGTCAGCTCGAAGTTGGTCTCTGTATGCAGAGCGGCCTTCAAAAGGCTAATGGAAAGTTATAGTGTGGTATAGTGACACTATGCTGTCTGTTCTAAGGTATTGTGGAAGTAATATAGCAGCGAAGTGTACGACCTGGTGGAACAATTGGTTAATACTGTCTTGAGAAACTTTTTTACGCTGATCGATATTGGCTGTATTGGGGAAACATTTCTGTTACTGTGTGTACTCTCACATATCAATGAGTACTAGATAGGCAAGCGGAGATTATTCGCTTACCTAGTTAGGAAGTGTGCATAGGTTCTAGGTAGATCGAAATGTAAGAGCATATCGCACTATATAGCACGATATAATGCTAGGATTTATCTTCTAAAAGTTGATCATATACATACATATGTAGTTGACTATGTATACAAATTTTGTTCTCATATAGAATGTTTTTTTATAACCTGGTCAGCCTTATAAAAATATTAACTTTTATTATAAATACTGCCTTTATGCCTTATATTTTCTAAGAAGCTTTTTACATCTGTTACGACGCCTGTCATCATGAATTCCAACGATTATCATAATTTCTTGGAGACGTTTTACAAATTTCAATCCTGGATTTTTCGCATATTAGCACTTTGGAAACTAATGGATAGTGTAACACCACGTCTACGTCTCATATATACAATATATTTCTATTATATCTTAATTTTTTGGGTGCTATCATTCGATGCCAGTTGTTTTATACAATTCATTAAGAATATAAACGATTTAAATGCAGTTATTAGAGTATTTTTCATATTTGCCACTTCACTGGGAGTTCTATCGAAATTTGCCATGATCAAAATAAAAAATCATGTGTGGCATGAATTCGTTGAAACTATACACTCGACCACGTTTCGGCCAATGAACGACAGAGAGGTGAAACTGTTTAAACAGGCACAAGATTTAAGTCGCACCGTACGAAATAGTTACGGCGGCATATCTTTTTGTGCTTTGCAAGCCATTTTGGTGACTCAATATTTTGTGGATAACACTGAATTGCCTTTGGCTATATATAATCCCATAAATATAGATACAAAATGGCGTTATTTTATGATGTATTTGTATCAATATATAACCGTTTCAGTATGCTGTTTTATGAATATAGGATTTGACTCGATTTCAGCCTCATTTCTGATATATATTAAAGGTCAATTGGATATTTTGTGTGATCGTTTAGAACATTTGGGCTGTGAGAGTTATCAAGTAAACGACAAACAAATTACGTTACAATTAAAGAAATGCATTAAATATTATGGTGAAATACGACGTATAACTGATATCGTTGAGAATTTAATTAGTTTTCCTGTTTCCATACAAATTGCTTGTTCGGTCCTGGTATTGGTGGCAAATTTCTATGCCATTTCATTTGTAATAAAAAAAACAATTTATTTGTCTTCTATTTTTTTAAAGACTTTTGTTTCTTTTTAGCTTTCCGATCCCGGTGATTATACAAATATTATTAAATATTCAATTTACCAGTCATGTATGTTATCGCAAATCTATATACTCTGCTATTTTGCCTCCGAAGTGACATTGAAAAGTGAGCAGATTCCTTATCATTTATACTGCTCCAATTGGGTAGACTGGAATAAACCAAATCGAAAATTATTATTGCTAATGTTGAATCGTTTTGGTGTACCCATACGTATACGCTCAATAAATCCTACATATACTTTTAATTTGGAAGCATTTACATCGGTGAGTTACACATATGGGGTGGTCTGTTGGATTTAAATTTATTTGTAAACATAATTTACTTTATGTTGAAAGAATATTTAAAATCAAATATTTGTTATAAGACAAGTGTACGTATAGGTATCGGTTTATTAAAGTTCAACTAAATAGGCCCCTAATAATATCTCATTATTAAATATATATATTTAAAAAACGTACATTCTATACCATTATTTTTTAATCTGTTATTACTTTTTTATATTTTCAGATTGTAAACTCTTCATATAGCTATTTTGCTTTATTAAAACGTTTTAATAGTTAAGGAAGTATTAAAATATTTTCAAAACAAATATAAATAATAACATATTAACCCAGTTTGAAATACTAATTTTAATTTTTATATTTATTTTATACTGTAAAATAATTAATTATGTCCTATTTAATTTCATATTTTGAATTTAAATTCCTAAAATTATATCCGCTCAATAGTTTCTTCATTCGCTTAGTAGTTTTTCAAAAAAAAAACTACTAATAAAATAACAAGGAAGATAAAAATTGTATTTATTAAATTAATAAAAACATTAATACGCATAAAATTATAGCTTTTAAATAATTTAATCATATATTTTACATTTTTAAAACTAAACAACAACAAAACTATCGTTTCTATAAAATATTCGAATTCCTATTTAAAATATTGTACCGCTTGATAATTTCCGTATCTGGCAACATTGTATTTAATTATGCCAACAGTGCTACCATTTTCTTAAAGACAATGAAAACATTACACATCATTCAGCTGATACATATAGATACCTATAAAATATAGCGAAAGTGAAAATTGCAGATTTTAAAGTGAAAGAAAATTGTTTAAATTGAATTAAATAAATCTTTATTTATTAAAAATAACCATATTTATGTAATTGAACTACATAGTTAAAAATAAAAGAAATTTAAACTCTATTCACTAATAACGACAGTAAAATGGCGGTTAATGATTCCACAGCCACGAGTATTTGCTTATATTGCAAAACAACATCTGAGGCGGATAGTGAAAAAGAATTTCATGAAATCTATAATGAAATCGGTATTGAACTCCAGTTGCCCACTTTGGTGGAGCAATTTTTCCATATTAAATTACACAATAAAGCCGGTCAGTGGCTGTGCGATGACTGCGTTAATCGTTTAATCGAATTGTACGATTTGGCAGAGCACTCAAAACAGGAAGAAAAGGGAAGCCCGGCACCAAATACAATTGCTGAAGTAAGCTTGGAACGCAAGGAGCTAACCTCCAAAGAAGGTAATATTATATCCCTAAATGAGTTAAAGCAAGACATCAAGTTGAGTGTAAAGAATAAGAGCGACATTGAGTGTCAACATAAAAATGATGTCCGGAAAATTTCAAGGGATACAAAGAAAAAAGAAGCCACAACTTATGACAGCACAAACAATAGTACTGTGGGACTTATTGCAAGTATAAAACCTGAAGATAATTCTTCTTCCCATGATGATCCCAAGACGTCTCTTATAGAGGACGATATTGATTACAACACTGAAATAGAACAAACTTCCAATACAACTACCATAGTGGGAACAAAAATACCTTCGGAAGACTTCGATATAATTGAAGAAAACCCAAATGGCTTAAATAATGATGAGGAACTTGTACAAAATACTACCGCTCTAAATGATAACTTGCAAGAAGAACAAGATGATGATGATGGTGACGAACAGCCCATAATCGAAGACAATTCTACGAAAAGCTCTGATAATGTTGTTTTCACAGAAGAAGATTTTGTTCTAGAGGAACAAGACGAAGAGTTGGACTATGAAGAAGGCCAAATACAGGAAGGATTTCACTCAGTGCAAGACAATGAGCAAGCCTCTGGATCAAAACCATATGATCAATCTACTGAAAATGTAATGGAAATTGATGATAGTAATACAAACAATGGTGAAACGGAGATCGAAAAAGAGCATGACGAAAAAACCGATCAATATTGTATCGAAGAAGAGTATTTAGTTGAAGGTAATTGAAATTGTAATCTATAAATCGCGTTTAGAGGAATTACGAGCTTTACACCTTTTTTAGAAACCAATTGTAATGAGGAATACGATTGTATTGACTTGAACGATTATTTCGACAAGGCTATAACTACTAAATTTAAGGATTTAGAGTTAAATTGGGAGGTTGAGTGTAAAGTAAGTTTAACAATATAACGTCGGAGAGTTTAAAGAGATGTGTGTATCCTTGCATACAATAAAATTTTTATTTTTCAGCTATGCGTTGAAAAATACCATAAATTTCAAGATTTATTAAATCATGCCTGCCTTATAGAATTAATTGAGGAACAGCAATGTTGTTGTATAATAGAGGGATGCGAAGAAAATCAAAATGATTTAAATTCATTGGCGCGGCACTTAATTCTGCAACATTACGATAAATTAGAAGAGTACGTTACAAAATTAACAAAAGGTTAAAATGCTCAATAGATTTATTAATTATTGTATTTTTAGTATTGCTATATATGGCCGATGTCCTGATTGTCAGAAAACATTTTCTAATATTATAGAGTTTAATAAGCACTCTTGCTGTCGCGATATTAAGAGAAAGATTGGTAGTCAAAATTATTGTCCATCTTGTCAAATGGATTTTCAATCATTGAAAAGGTAATTTAATTCAAAACATAAATTTAATCACAATTAAATATTCTTATTTCTTTCGAAAGATATATATTCCATATGCAATTCCATTTAACAAATCATCGACCAAAAATTTGTTTATTATGCGGTTCCTTGTTTAATACTTCAAATGATTTTTTTGAACACATACAATATGAACACAACCCACAAGGAGCCATGGCGTGCAGAAAGTATGTTATTACTATTAATAATTATCAATATAATTTCTAATTAATTGCATCTACGATTAGATGTGATCGTTTCTTTAAGGGAAAAGAAGTATATGAAAGTCATATGCAATTGCATGAAGAATCGAAATATCAATATGCCTGCACATATTGTCCAAAGAAGTACACCAATAAAGGCGGCTTAAATCAACATATGGTAAGATTTTTTCTATTTTAATTATAAATTATTGTATTAATTGATAATGAAACATGTACACACTTTTATAGGATATATATCACAATCATAAGCACAAACCATTGCAATGTGATTATTGTGACAAAGAGTTCTTTAATAATATATCGTATCGCAATCATATGAAAACCCATGTACCTGATGTTCAAGTTGAATCATTTGTTTGTTCTGTATGTGGGTTAATAACAAAATATCTTGATGTTATAAAGGTAAGTTCTAAATGTGAATGACACGATTGAATATATATAAATAATATAAATTTTATATTAAATATAGGATCATGTGGAGCAAGACAAGGATGCGCCTTGTTTTTCTGCAATTATATTAAAAGAAACTTTAACTTTGGGCTACTCATGCGAAAATTGTTCTTTAGATTTTTATAGCATCAAACATCTTAAGCAACATCGTTTATCTAGCAGCCACAGTGATAAATTTTTCTATTGTGTCATTTGTCGTCATGAGTTTACAACGCTAAGGCACATGCGTAGTCATGCTACAAATCACAAGGAATTCGAAGAATGGCAAGAGGCGTTTCCCATCACCCGATATTTTGTATGTAATATAGGCGTAAGTAAAAAATAGCAAGATACCATTACTAAAACAAAATATAATAATATTTACTTTGTTAAAAAATAGCAATGTGAGGAATTCTATCCCCTCTGGTCTTCTTTATATTATCATAAACAAAGACGCCATAAACTCACTAAAAATACAGAAACAAATAATGATTTCAAGTGCCAATTTTGCCAGCAGCTATGTACTTCGAAAATGTCTTTGGCTATACATGTGGCAAGGAGTCATAATAATTGTAAGCAAATTGTATATTTGTTTTATAAATAAAAATTGAAACTGATGTTATTTTTTATTTTAAGCAAATATACGTTGCACTGAGTGCAGCCAAACTTATAAAAGCGAAAAACTTTTGCAAGATCATATAGATAAAATACATGTGGAAGTGGCATGTGAAATTTGTTATAAAAAGTTTAAAAATCGTCGCAATTTAAACATACACAATCAATCTGTGCATTTAAATGAGAAACGCTATTTCTGTCAATATTGTAACAAAGGATATTTTTATAAAAGCGAAAAGGATTCTCACGAAAAACAGGTGCATTCGCAGGTGTCCTATCGATGTGAGTTTTGCAATTTTGTAACAAACTATCCGAAATCATTAGAAATACATCTGGACAAGCATTACGATCAATTAAAATTTAAATGTACAATTTGTACGAAAGCATTTGGTCGCAAACAATTATTAGTTCAACATATGAATCGTCATCAAGGCAAAAAACGGTAAACTTTCATTATAAATTCCATGAACAATTTTATTATTATAATTTCTTTTCCCGTTAGTTACAAATGTCTGGATTATTTTGGCCAAAGTGATTGTGATGCTGCTTTCATTACTTATAATCTACTTAAAAACCATATACAAAAAGAGCATAAAAATCCAAGTAATGAACAAAAACCCGCTAAGCGTAAAAGAGTATCAAAAAGTTATCTCAATGTGATACAAATGGAAGATGATGATAACATTGAATACATCGTTGAGGAGGACATTGTCGATAATTCTTTTGGCAAACGTTCGAAAGATAGCTCTAGTAAAAGTAACAATGATGCCAGAACGGATAACGATTCGTTTGAAATCGTAGTAACAAATGAAATATCTGTTGATGCAGATGACAATGAATATGTAATACAATATAAGGATGATGTCAACGCTTATAGTGAGTAAATATTTTAATTTCTTAAGAACAATGTTTTTAAATTGAAAAAGTGCTCAAATTTTACTTTAAATAAACTTATCTTGATGCATAAGTTCCATTATACAAACAAAGGCTCTTAAGTCCGTTTAAAATAAAGGCAAAGAGACACGCAAACATTTAAATATTGTAAAAGTTTAATTGTAGGTATAGAACAATCCAACATTTCGTCTTAGTTTTTCAAAAGAAATCACATAAGTACACATACATAAATCGATTCATAATATGTACTCTTGATAGTGTTGTTTTTGTTGTTGTAACAACTGGTTTCAGACTTGTTCCAAAGTGAAGAATAAGAAAAAAATTGTTTAAACGATTTCTCAAATGCTTATATTTTAATTATTTGATTATATGTCAATTATGATGTTAGAAATCGGTCTAAAGGAGGTATCAGATTAGTGCTTTTCTCTGGCCATTTAAAAAGACGTATCGCATCATGCGGTTCTTGCTGGCATATTGGACCATGGTCCTCTATAATTCTGAATCTGCCTTTCATTCTGCAATTTCTAAGCATTTGCAATTGCTGTAGCATTCAAGATGTATGATACCAAGTCTTGGATCACTCATATCCTTTCAAATGTGCCCTGGAGAAAGACTTTCATGCAAGAAGTGGTTATTCGGGTGGTAAGGATGAAAATCTGTCAGTAAGAATTGCTTAGTGAGCATCACATTATGTGATCTCACTGCCAAGTCCCTTGTCTTCTCATGTAAATGGCCCGCACTATCCGTTGCACTCTCCAATACATTCTTAAATGTTCTTCGGCAGAACCTTTCATTGAGTCCCACTGAGGAAGGAGTCCCATATTCAATTCGATATAGATCTCTCTGTTGCCTTTACAAATTAACAAAGAGAAAAAATATAAACAAAAGCCTATGCACTTAAAAGAATACGAAGTATTAGTTCATAATAATACAATATTTAGGATTTAATAATTGTGGAGCAAAATAAACCAGCTCTTCTAATTGCCCGCTAAATAACTTGCAGATCTAAGTTATTTTTTTCTGGGTAGAAGAAATATTAGTGTTTTCTGCTAACCTTTTCGATTCATTTTGGAAGCTTTCAGAGGTCTTATTCTAGTGAGTACAGCAGACAGGAAGCACATTTCAAACAGAAATTATTTTAATTTTTACTGTTTCCATTTCAAGAAGAGTAGTTTTTTTTTTGTTGCTACTGTTTGAATTTGTAAATTCGCTTGATTAGGTGTTTGTAATTGAAAAGCTTCCCAGTAAGGGGGATGGATAGTGCTTTAGTTTTGGCCAATATGGTATTAGAAAAACTTTTTATTTGAAATATGATCACTATAGATGGCTTAAATAATTTAACTCAGTAGTGTAAATAAAAGAACAAAAAAACTATTTCACATTTTAACACTTGCAAATACATTCTAAAACAGGAAGAAAAAAGTGTACACATTTATCAAAGCATTGTTTCAAAAAGTTTAATATGTTTTGTTTTTATACAATAAAAAAAACTAGAACACCGCAACAGCAATGTTCTTACCTATACCTTTTAAGTTGCAAATAAATAAATAAAAACCGTGTTTTTTTCATTTAATAAATATTAAATAAGTAAAAAAAAGTTTACTGTTTAATTTAAGTAATTATGTACGTTATTATCAATTACACATTTCATTCTTTATCTTTATTATTATATTAACTTAAACTTTAAACTCTGGCCTTAGTTGAAAAAAACAAAAAAACAAAGCCTCGTCACTGCCATTACTCTCAAGACTCATAAATATAATAATTTAGTTGGCTTTTTTACTCTTCTTCGATTGTTTTTGTTTAAGTTTCTCTTGTTTCTTCACCTCTTTCTCCATTAAAGATTTATATAATTTATAGCCAAAGAGAGCTGCAAGAAAGAAAAAAGAAATGAAATAAGAAATTTCATAAATCAATTTAAAGTAATAAAAAAAAGGGAGAAAGAATCTATCAATCAAGCTCAAAACAATTGAATGGTTTGTGAATAGATGGAAATCCTATGAAACACTCAATATGTACGTACATATGTATACAAAACTCACCAAATATAAATATAATTAAAAATATAAAAGCTGCTATTATAGAATAATTATATACTCTTTCGAATTTAGCATGTTGCGCGAGTTTCTGTTCGATCTTATCGATAGTGGCGCGAAAAGAATCTTTCATTTCATGTATAAAATGCCCTTTATCCGAATTTGATAGTTCTTCTAATTGCATTTGTAAGTTTTGGATCTTGTCGATAAGTTCATGGGCAAATTTATTTGAGCCGGTTTTTTGTATTATAGATTGAACTGACAGTTTCAATTGCTCTACTATATGCTCAGCATTGTTTGTGTCTGTCATGATTATTTGCTTTTTTTTTGTTTTTGTTTGATTTTTGGCTTTGATACAACCAAATTATTCTATATTTTGTTAACAACTACACTCAAATAAAAATAAGTTTTGTTCGTAATAAATTTTGTTACTAAGTATTAAGTATTAACAACGTTTGAACTGTCTGTCTATCATCCGCTAACGTTTTGTAACAATGTTTGAAGTCGTACTAATAAAAAAAGCTTTTCTTCATTTGCTCTCAAATATATTTTTTGATTCTAAATAAAAAGCTTTTTTTTTACTTTCTCTATATATCTCGCTCTTATTTTGTCTAAAAGACAAACCGTGTGTATTTGCTATACGGTTTTGTTAAATCTTATCTTTATGCTTGCTATTATTTTATGTTAAAATAGTATAGAGGGTCAATCAGCATGTGTACAATAATTATACAATGTCTAACAAATTGCTTATCTTCGATGACGATAAACACAAATATTTATTTACTGTATTGTATTTAAAGCGATTTGTATTGGAAAGCAATAGTTTTCTAAAACAGTTTCGATAAAATACATATTTTACTTACAATTAGCAAAAGTTTCATGGTATTTAAAGTATTTGCTTGCAAAGAAATTGTAAAATCGTTTGTTTGTTCAAGAATTGCTTAGAACGTGATTTATTCAATTAGTTTGATCTACGGCAGCTATGTACTTAGATTTCTTATTATTTCGTGTACGGATTGTTGTAACTAAAGCTATATTTTGAGTTTGTTTCTATCGTTATTTGCAATTATGCTGTTTTGTATTGTTAATAATAAATTCATTTTTTCTAAATTTATTGCAAAAACAAAAATTTGAAAGTTATTTTCAATTGTTCATTGATATTTACATGCTGCTTGTAAAATTATTCTACTTTTAATTTTAAATACAATTTGAATTTAAAAAAAATAATTTTTATAATTAAAAAATAGAAACATTAACTTTGCCCTTCCAGCTATTTTAAATGTATTTGGAAACTGTGAATTATTACAACACAAAAGATCTTTTGGATCGAAACAGTTGAATTAAATTATTCGAATTGTGAAATTTCTAATAATCTTAAAAATTAATTAATTGTGGAACCCATTATATGTTCGGCCATATTCTAAGGATCTGAGTGAAGTGAAAGAAAAGTACAGAAAACAAAGCAGGGATGTATGCACCTTATATACCTGCGGAGCGCTTGAATATTGGTTTTCAAGAGAGGTTTTAAACTCTTCAAAATATACCTGTATGTGGGGGTGGGTTTCTTCTACAAAGAGCCAAATAGTCATAGATTAAATGGCCTATCCCCTACAGCTCCTTAGCGATATCAGTTCGAAAGATTATGACCAATCGAGTTAGAACCCAATTTTACAAGTGCATCAGCCCCTTTGTTCTCAAAAATAATGAGAAAGAGTAGTCTGACATTAAATTGGTGTTCAATTATTTACTAGTAGTGTTGGATGATCAGTGATATATTTTTTCTTATTATTATTTTACGTTACTCGTTACTCCCTAGACAACAACCAGAACTGTTGAGACTTGAAAACAGGTTAAATTATTCATTTCAGTATTTGGTAAAAAAAAAAAGAATTATGTTCTCTAAAAATAATTTGCATTTGTAGCATCCAGTCATAATGGAACATAGATCTTGCATTTCACATAATCACTAAGATGTTTCCATTTCTTATTCAATTATCCTTTGAATAACTCAAAACAAAACTTGTTCGAACAATAAATTTTATTTTGTTAATAAAAATAATACCAAATCGTATCACTTTTCTGTGCTTTCTGTTTTATTAAAGCATAGTATGTTTGTAAGAATTTGAGACATTCAACATTAGAAACAATTTATTCCTGCTTCTCTTCAGAAATCGAAATTTGGTGCATTTTGTCACAGATTGAATATATTATACTGAAAAGCGATTGGCACTTTCGTTATAATTTTTTGTTTTTAATCACATTCGTCATAAGTTTTTTTCTTTTTTTTTTCATAAGTTTTCTTGTGATAACATATATTAAATTTCATTAAATGGATACCACAGCCACTTGTTGATGAATCGTTGGGTACTTCTTTATCATCTAATGAAGACAAAAAAGAAGTGTTGGAAGAACAGAACATTCAACCGTGTGTAAAAAATCGTTATCAAACAATTGACGTACGAATCAAATGATCATGGCAAGGCAACAAAACTGAAAAAGACAGATTTATCCATTTTTTTGGTATGCTTCAGCGTTTAAGCAGTAGAATTAGTTAATGTCATTCAAATAACTTTTACTTGGTTTTAAATTTTTGAGCCTAATTTCATTTTCTTGTGCTCGTTTTTATTCACTAGAACATCAATAACAACAAAGCGACTGTTTTGGGTACTGTTTTTTTATGGCATTAAAAAAAGCGGAATTCAATAGAGCGACAGTAATACTATTAAATTTTAAAATTTGTAAGACAGTCTTTTGGCATTTATTACTTTCACAGAGAAACATGCCTGACATAAAATATGAAATGCAAAATTTAGTACCTTCGAGCACATTTTTGTTCGACTTAAGAATATGGGAAAAATGGTATAAAAAAAAGAAAAATTGAATGCATTGGGTCAACAAAATTTTAAAAATGTTAACGGGAATAACGGGTCAATTTGTATCAAAAATGTCATTTTGTATCTAAATTCTTACCAAAGATCAGGAAAAGTATAACAATCATAGCCCAGAATATCATATAATCCCGCGATGAATGGGTTACAGTTGGTTGGGCAAAACGTTTCATAAAATCCTCTGCTGAACCCTCTTGCGGATTATACAAGTTTTCTCGTATGCTAGCACGTTCTTCATCGCTAATGCCATCCATTTGTTCGATAAGCTTCCATATTTCCTCTACGCTGGGTAATTTGAAATTGCCATCAGGGCTGCCCAAATTCATGTTACCATCTTCACCAGCGGCAGCTAAGACATCCTCTTCGAATTGTTGTTGATTTATGGGATCATCGGCCATTTTGCATGCAGGTCAGTTATGAAAACAACTTTTCGAGTTTTTGAAATAGATGAAGTTTTTTGTCTTTAACTAATGCATTCGATCAGAAAATATTGTTTCAAAAGAAAAGATTTTTTAAGCGGTTTTTGTTTTTCTTCTTCTTTTTAATGTGAAAAGTAGTGTTTAGTGTTTGAGTTTTGTTTTTTGGCTGTTAGATTGAGTTAATTCGTTGATCAAAAAAAATTTATGTATGTACATTTGTATGTATGTAGGCATGTATTTAAAATGTTTGTGTTGTTATTGTTTTTTTGAAATTAAAAATTTTCGTTTTTCTTTTATTTTTTTGGAATATGATCGATTATTAAAATTCGTGTAATTTTTGAATAGTTACATTAATTATTAGTTTTTTCTTCTTTTATTTTTTTTTTTTAATTAGGGAACTATACAAACTTTGTTGTTTATGTTGTTGTTAATATTTTTATTTTTTTTAGTTTTAGTTCATTAAACTGCATTTCCTTAGTATAAAAGTTTGTGAGGCAAATATATTGTGGTTTATTTTTACAACATTTAAAAATTGAGCAGCACAAATAGAATAAAAAATATATTCAAATAAATTGTAAAAAATAAATATTTTATTTAATTACATTTGATATGAAGAACAAAGGTAATCTGTTTAAAGGAGGGTTGAACTACCGGAAAAATTTACAATATCTTTATATGTTTGTATAAACAGTGTGACAAAAACTAAAGGGGGATAAATCTAACAACAAGCATGTTAAAATTAAGAATATTTAAATATTTTATTAAAAAAAAACGAAAACGAAAATTAAAAATAACAGACAATTTTTTAAACTTTCAAATGTGGTGTGGTGTAACATTAGCCAAAATACAGTGAGCGCCATAAGTGAGTCAACACCCACTATAATTTTAAATTTTCTATTATGTTCTTAAGTATAAAAAAAAGTTCCTTTATCATGAATTGTTGTTTTTGTTTTAACATTTTATAAGTATGTAATAAATAAACGTTTTTATTTTTGGAAATTTATTCCACTATTCTCATTTACTTTTCTCGCTATCCTAAGAAACTGAATTATTTCAGTGGTGTTTACTCACTATTGGCGCTCACTGTATATACTAAAATTTTAGTTTAACATAACCATACCATTATAAATTAATAAACCATTTATTTTAGTTTATTTTCAAACAAGAAATGTGTCGTTCAAATGTGTTGTATGATATAATGTTTGCCACACTGTTGTATAAAATATATTTTAAATTGACAACTATTTAACAAACATGCAAAATTCAAGCATACGTGGCTTCAAATATTTATCAAATTTTGTTTTTATATTTATTTGTTTCAATATCACCTTATCGACATTGTGTATCATAGAGAAAAAATTATTATTTCTTTCTCATTAATTAAAAACTTAAATAAAAAACAAAACACAATTTTCCACTTTTCAATTAAAAAAAATATAAATAAATAAGAAAACGTTATAAATTTTTTCTTTTTAAATCAATAGAGTTTTTCATAAATTACTTTGTCTTAAACATACCAATTGTTTAGGAAGATTAACTTTATTTGACTAAATTTGTGTTTAGTTTTTAGTCCTCAATCGACCTTAAAATTTTATTTTTGTTTTTCTTTATTTGTATGTGTATTATTTTAAAACAAGGTACTTGTATTGTAGGCTGGTCAGTGAAGTTGTTTTGGATTGCATTAAAATAATTGAAACTAAACTAAATAATATACTATGATACTGACAACGTCAGCAAAATTTTAAACATGTCGTCGTCAAATATTGTGTGTTTATTTCCATGTCTTTAGAATTGAAAACGATCGTTTCTACGACAAATATCGGTCGGTAAGAGTTGGCGTTATGGCCAAAGCATGCTTATCATTTGAATGTTTCTAACTATATACGTTTGTACCTATATGTATATATATATATATGTATATATGTATGTATATTGAATATTGATAAGATTATTAATAAGAACATAGATATTATTAACAATATACATACACATCATCATATACATATATACATAACAATTACATCTACAAATACTAAATCAAATGAGCAGGTGTTGCAAGAGAGGATTATTCAAATTTATTTAAGTATTGGTATAAAAAAAAGAAAATTTAGTTCATTTCACTCCCATTGCTTAGGGTTTTCGTATCAAAAATTTTTCTCTTAGTTCAAGGAATAATTTCTTTTTGTATACCTTAGGCAAACAATATGATTTACCATACGATATGTGAAATTACTTATTAACTTATTTTATTCCACTTAGCGTACGAAAGTTAAAACATCACTGACGTGTAATAGAAATAAATTTACAATCAAACGCTATTGAACTACTTTAAGACGAACTATTATGCTTTATCACGTCGAGCCGTGTTTTAAAACATTTCTCTAGTTGGTAGCCAATTTATTTATGTTTTGCTTTTCAAAAACCACTATTTTGTGGAAAGTTCCCTTATTGGAACTAATTGCACTATTAGAAATAAAAACACTAAATAACGTGTTTCGGCACATTTATTGCTTAAAAAAATGCAATGTTTCAAGTTGAATTCTAATTAGTAAACAAAAATTTTTAAATGAAATACAATTTCCTCATAGTTTTAGTTTTCCTTTAAGAACTTTTCTTGTAACTCTTTATTTAACAGATTCTGTTTGTCATAGAATATGATTGTGCATCATGCCAGCTTAAGGTTGGTCTCTGTATGCAGATAGACTTTCACAAGGCTTTTGGAAAGGTATTCAGGGCAACGAGATTGCAGATAAGCTGGCAAGGAAGCGAAGAGCGTGGATCTGGTAGAGCGGTAGGTATTTCTTGAGGCATTTTTTTTGGGTAGACCGATCAGATAGTAAGACGGGAATTATATACTTCTTAGATATAAAGAAGCTTTTGAAGAATCTGCAGGTTATTATGGTCGAGGCTTGACCACTCTAGAGCGGAATTAATATTAAATCTAGATATGGAATATACGCTAATCCTGATCGGTTTTTAGGGGGTCAATGAACAGTTCGTGGGGCATATCCTGTTTCTGTTTGGAAATATCATAAAAGTACCAAATTTTTATCGGTTCAATTTTGAAATATTTTCAAATGTATTTATTTCCTTAATGGGAATTTCCTTTTCCGATAAATACACCATGATTTATTCCACAATTGAAGGTCGTTCTAACATTACCCAACTTCTTTATAGTTTTGAATGTATCATAAAACGTATTAGCTTTTATAACATTTCGAATTAGGAAAAAAAAGAAAACAAATTATTTTTTTGGGAATGTGTATAGCCCTGTATAGGTGTACTTGCTATCTGCCTACCTTACTAGTTTCGTTATTTATTACAGCGTCAGTGTAAAACGTACAAAGAAAGGTTTAAAAATAATTAAAACTTATTGGGGAAATAATCTTTATATTCCCGATTATTTCAACTTTTACTGAATCTACTCATAATTGTCCGAATCCAATTAGAAATTGAACGTTTATTTTAAAATATTCATAATCAAATTCTTCTCATCCTATCATTATATCGAAGTGTTTTTGACCTCCAATAGGACTTAAAGGTTAACATTATCAAACTTAAATTTTAGTCCTGTTAAAAATAATGATTAAAGGCAAATAATTAACTTTAATATGATAATATCGTATGAGTATTAATAAAATTAAAATATAAATATTGGGTTTAAAGAAACTCTTTAACATGCTCTATTGGATGCTTTTAAACGATATTGTGAAAATAACAGTAGAGTAGCTGTAGTTATGTTGTGTGTTGTATGTATGTGTTCTAAATTGGTTGCGATACTACAATATTTATTTATTCATTAACACTACAGAGAAATGCTTTCTTTCTAATTCGATCCACATCATCAAAGAAAATTACAACAAGAAAAATAACATAAGAGAAAAATACATAGTAGATAATGATGATGAGACAAAATACATTGCAGAGAGATAGAAAGACTTACCAGCCAAACCGAAGACAATAACGGCAGGCACATAAAATACCAAATTGGAAATACTCTGTTGGAATGGTGATGAACTACCGGTTAATTCGACCATTTTTTCTTGTTAGAATTTCTTTTTTAAATAATTATTTGAAATTTTGCAAAAATAATTTTTTTTTTTTAATTAAAAATTGCAAAATAGTTCTGCAAGCAACCGGAACGTAAAGAGGAGTCTGCGAAAAATTTTAATCTATCTGGCAGATATAATTTAAAAACAGTGTTAACAGACTCAAAGAAAATAAATAAGAAAAAGAAAATGTACAAAAAAAAACATGTGATAACATTAAACTTTTTACAAATGCTGCCAAGCGAATTAATTTAGAAAATAACTATACAAATGAATAAACTATATTGTTTAACAAAATATTGTAAAAGTGAAACAGTTTAACACAGTCTGTTTTAATAACAATTTATTTAATTAAGCCTTGTTTAATCAAACTCAAATAGTTATCCCGTCTTCTTTATTCCATGTATGTGGCATCTTTAGTTTTGATACGCTAAAAGACAACCTTGTGTAATATTGTCAAGTGTTTATTGTGAATGAGTTGTCTTATTTTGACACTTGAAAATAATTTTTTAGCCGTAACACGCAAGAAATTTTTTGCGAGTCTTAAATTTGTTTGGTGTATAGTTTAATATTTACTAAAAACAACAAACTTCAACATGAAAATTATCTACAACGGTTTGTTCAAGAGGACTTCCACCTATGCTGTAGTCATTATGGGCTCTGTATTCTTCTTTGAGCGTGCATTCGATGTTCTTTCCGATCAAATTTTCATTGCTGCCAATAAAGGCGTAAGTTTCCCTCTGCATTTGCAATCCCCTTTATTATGTAATGCCTTATTTTCTTTACTCTTTTACAGAAATTGTGGAACGATATCAAGCACAAATACGAATAAATTTAGTTAAAAAGTTATTGCATTAAGTTTTAGAAAAATGTTTTTAAATTAAAAATACACCATTAATAAATTTCGAAAACAAAATTGTTTATTACGTTTATTCAACATTTCTACAACAATACTTAAATTATTTTTTTGGCTACTTTTTCATTTGAATTAGCTTTTATATCTTCTTCCAATACTTCCCAAGGCTTTTCTTCTCTTGTGGCATCCCAGGGTTTAGGAGCAAAGTAGCGGGGTGCTTCTTTCAATGTTACACCATTTTCTTCTACTGTCTTAAGAAACTTATCTAATTTACCACCAGGCACAGCCTCTATAGAACACAACATTTCTGTTATTCCTGATTGTTGACAACGGTGGGCCAATACTCTCGCCAAATTAATAAATGCCGCTGTGTCTTTTGTTTTGAAAAGTTGCTTTCTTATAGCCCACTCTGATGTGGAAGCCGATAGAATGGGACCATTTTGAAAGTGTTTAACTTCGGCATTAAGATAACGTCCACTTACATTCACTTCCAATTTATGACAGAATGAACGTCCTGGCTTTTCCAAGTGATAACCGTCAGGTTTATAGCCAATACGTAACTTTTCTAAATTGCGTGGATTACGATTGATCATGTAAACAGCATCCTCTTTGGGCAGAGTGAGCTTTTTTAGTTTACGTAAGACATGAGCTGATGTGGGAGCCCTAAAATGTCCAGACATTTTTATTTATAACACAAAAATTAATTACTTTAATTCAGAATTTATAAAAAAAAAGTAATGCACGCGAATTCAATATTTTCCTTCTATATGGAGAGTTTCTCTCAGCTGTTTAGTAATAAAACCAGAGTTGTTACATTGAAACGTCATATAGCTAATAAAAATATGTGAAACAAAGTCGATGGGAAATGTTTAGCGGCGTTTAATAAGGAAATTAACAATTTTTTAAATTTAAATATTTTGTTTAACTTTTAATTTATCATTGAATTTGTGTAGGTTCTTTAAATTGATAGAGAAGCGCATTAACCATATTCTGACTGTATGGTCAGTGTAAACTGACCCTTGGATATTGAAGTGCCATGATACCAAATGCGTGTATCAACCAAAACTGCATCTCCTGCTTCCACAACAAAAGAAAATGTATTACATACGTGATCGCATTCGGGAGCAGGTGCTAAAATCCAACTTTTATTGCCTTTCAATTGAGCCTGCCACATTAAACGGTCTATATGATCCAACTAAACACAAAATTTCTTGTAATAGATTTCGTTTTACTCCACCTTAAATATACTCACATGCATATAGGCGCCTTGCTCGTAACCTAAGAATACATAATCCGTCTTAGACATTTCAGCATCTGCCGGAAGGAAATGTGGGCGACCATAGAGTTTTCGCAATTCCTCCAAAACGCCTGGATGACAATTACTCCAACCCACATACCAAGTAGAGCCTGAGCTCAAATTTGCCCTTTCCTCGGGCATATTGAATACGTCTCGTATAGACTTGAGATCCGAATGAAAATGTAAAAAATTACAATCTTCATCTAGAGCGCCTGGATGACTATCGTAAATCTTTTTCAATAATTTTAAGTTCAACAGCTTTGAAGCTGGCCAATGACGGACAGCGCTCTTAATAACTATTGGCAATGATGAATAAGCATAGGGTTCAAATTCCTCTCTAGTCATGTTCTTCAATATCAAAGGTCCTTGCAAACCCGTACAGTAACTGCAATCACTAATGGGCCTTGTGGCTTCCCAAACCAAATGGTTATTGGGCAAAAAACATTTGACACCCAAAAGAAAAGTCAGTATATGATAAACTATGGGCGTTAAAAGCAAAACGAATGTCATTATACCAAATGTGTACCACATAGTAACACGATTGGGACGCTGTTCGATATGACGAGATTTGCGATAGACTTCTTTCAAATCCTCTTGGGACACCAGGCCAGTGCGTAATGCTCCATCATGCAAACTATCAAGTTTGTCAATAAATTCCTGATCCAGACGTTCTCTACAGCGTAGCGCAGCATGTCGGGCGGAAGCCGTTGGTCGGTTCCAAAACTACATGTAAATAAAAATTAAACAAATTTGTAAAAATATATTTTTTAAACGCGATAATTACCAGAAACATTCCAGGTTCCAATGAATTTCTGACTATAAACAAAGAATGTGAAAATAAACAAATGCTTGTTCTTTTTCTCTTGGCATTCACTGTCAACTAGTGACATTGGAAAATAGTTGTAAACAACAGTTATAAAAATCCGATCAGCTGTGAGAAGAAAATTTTCACGCGTTATTCTTCACATTTATTTTGTAGTGCAAAAAAGTTTTTTTTTTGTGAATTTGTAAGTAATTATTTTAGTTATAAATTTATATAATATTTGTAAATGAAAACAAACATTTTTAGGCATGCGCTTTTCTATAAAACATAAAATACAAAACATATTAAACCTTAAAAGTTGACGGTATCAAGTGGCGTGTTGTCTTTCGTTTGGTGTTGCAAAAAAAAAAAAAAAAATAGAAATACCGCTTTAATTGAAAACGGGAATATCGCCATATCTTAAAAGTGTGATTTAAAATAAGTGCGTATTAAAATAAAAAGCCAACATGTTATCAATATGCCGGAGGAATTCTACTGCAGTTTTATATCGGTTTGATGCAGCCACTCGGCTTGCAATGGAACATCTACTGAGGTGCACCAGTTCCAAGGTAAGTCAAACGTTACATTAAACAATTCCTTTAAGTATATTCCAATCAGATCTTGAACAAATGGCATCTGATAGTAAAGTGTTATTGATTTATTAAAAAAAAAAATATTTAAAAATATAAAGAGTTTGGTTTGTGTGACATCTTTGGATGACATGTGTACTAATGTGGTGCCACAACATGTGTTGATGTGGCTATGTTTAAAAGCCAAAATGTATTTGTTTACAAGGCTAATATATAATAGATTTTCATTTGGTTTTCTCTTTATTTTGTTTCTCTTAAATCCACAAGGCCTTTATGCGATTGCCAACAAAATTAATGAAATAAATCAAATCCATGCGGTATTAGCATAACATAATTTTAAATATTTTAAACGTTTTATTTCCGGAATATAAATTCTATTGGGAGAGCAAACGTTTTTTTGTTGTTGTTGTTTCCTCTTGATGATGTTTCCCAAAATGCCTCTGTTTTGGCGCATTTAAAATTTGACATGCATATTTTAAATTTAACCATGTCATTCATGCTAAATTTATAATTAAGTGAAAATAATAATATTTTCACACTTATTTTTAACAAATAGCTTTCCATGAAGGCCATTCAGAAACCTTCTGAAATGTCTACTTCAGGAGACACAATTTGACATGCATATTTTAAATTAACCCATGTCATTCATGCTAAATTTATAATTAAGTGAAAATTATAATATTTTCACACTTATTTTTAACAAATAGCTTTCCATAGGAAACAAAAAGGCCATTCAGAAACCTTCTAAAATGCCTACTTTAGGATACACAATTCTCATTAGGTCTGATTGAAGCTTTTCCTTGGCAGGCCTGCGAAGTATATTCAAAAATATTAATTCTAGACATATGTTTCGGTGCTTTGGGGTGTTTTGTTACGGTCTTGAGATACCAATTTCTCGAAACTATATCAAAGCCTTAACTGAAAGGTAGAACATAAATTGATTTTTAAGTAAAAAGCGTTACCAGTTAATTACTGCTATGTAATGCTATATCTGTAATAAAGCCAAAAGGTGAAATGATGCTTCTTACATACGGAAATTGAAAATATATCTAGGAGGCCTTCTAAAAAGCTATGATAAGAAGTTTAGAAGGGATAAGAGTTACATTTTAGAAGCCTTGAGGAATGCAAGTTAAACGCTTTCTCGTTTTTACCACAGCAATATGCTTTTACTATGGCAATTTAAAAATGCATTTAAATGCAGAATGAACTATTTGAAGAGATTTTAAAACATGTTAAAATTTTATTGTTTTAACTTAAGGAATATTGTGTGAAAACCAACAAATAAAGAAACTCAATTATAAAATCCAATATTTTGTAAAAAAAAAGTTGTATCTGTTTTGACAGATGAAAGAATATATTTAAATTTATTAGAAATTTTTATTCATAAAAGAGAGCAATACAATCATTAACAAGTTTCTTATCCACTTCTGTTTTACAATAGTTTTTTTTTTAGTATGTGAAATGGGAATGAAAATGGAAATACAATACTCCTTATCTACTGTTTTTCTCTAAGAATCAATGCGTCAATATATTCTTTCGATTATCGATTTTTAGAATTTATTTATTTCAATTAGCAATACAATATTACCTAAAACTAAACAATAAATGACGACAAACTTATAGTAATTTAATCTTCTAATATAATCTTAAAAAAATAAATAAATGAATTAGTTATAAAGATTTTATATTACAATATTTCTTACAACTTAATAAAAATTTAAAATTTGTGTTGGTGAGAATGTCATTCTCTCGTTCAATGAGTTCAGTTTTATTATATACAATTTTTCGTTATTTAATTCCTTTTTTTATTAAATGCTTAATGAAGTCAAATTTTTTTAATTTATTAATTACAGTAACAAGTGTTACACTTTTTAGAATAATTTTAAAAATGATTTAAAATTATTAAGGACGCTTTAAAGGCATTCCACTAAAAAATAATATTCCATTGTTCATTAAACTTTTTAATACTTTTATTTTTTATTATTTATTTAATACGTTAGGTCCAATAATACAACATTATGCAGTCCATTACACAATTAAAGGAACCCTTTGAAAACCCTTCAATTTTCTAAAAATTTTGCTTTTTAGTTGATGACTTTCGTAAGATTTTTAATATGAGCTTTAATGGTTATGAAGAGGTTTCAATATAGTAAGGTTTTCATTGAAAAATCAGTTTTTTCAATAACTTTTAAGCTTAATTTTCTTTTTGTTTTACAAATTTCTTACTTATTTTAAGCAACAATTTAAGATTATTTGTAACAATTTGACATTAAATTGTATTTAAAACGTGAGTGCAATAAAGTGCTATTGATAATCGTTATTCAATGCAAATGCTCGACATGTGAATTTTAAACAAGTATATACATAGTTTGTATTCTAAAACAATTAACATATGACCAAAGAAATTGCATGACGTTTTAATTAAAAATAAAGTTAAAAATATATTTCTTTTGTTTTTATTTTGATAAACTTAAATGTTGTAGAATTGATTCTTAATTTTATTATGTTTTTAACCGTTTTAACTTGTATTGTCTGTTTTAGCAATGATTTGCTAAATTTTTTCTTATTTTCTTAGCTTATTTTCCTTTCAGCTTTTTTTTATTTCACATACGATGGTAGTGAGGTTTGTTAAATTATATAATTGTACGTTAGCCAGATAGTCGGGTCAGAATATGCGAAGACTTTGTGGCAGTAATTCAAGTTTCTGTAGCTCTGGGGATGTTATTTGTTTTGTTTGTTACAGCTTTCTTTTCGAAACATAGATCCAATGGTCGTGAGAATGTAGATTCGTAAAGTGGTTGACACTCTAAATGGTCTTTATTTGATCGACCATCTATAGAACCGTGTACCCAATATTTTGACTCCAATAACATCAAGTAGACGTATTTTACCGGTAACGATACACAATAGTTTCGTTATGTAAGCATTTCAAAGTCTACTTAAGCTGTCTTATAGGCAAGACGTTTTTTTTCTATATATATTTAAACAGCTATAACGGTTTATTTAATAAGAAATGGCCATTCCTATTACCAAAGTTATTACCCTTTGTTTTGAAATAAACTATTATTGCTACAACTAATTATTACAATTATCGGTAACGATACAAGATTCGATTTAAAAGAGCAGATTTAATTGAGATTAAAATTTAATTTTTATTCATCAAATCAATCAAAACAATGGCATCCCATTTTTCTGAATTTAACCTCCATATATTCTCTAAATTGAGCAGCATTTGTATAAATTATTGCAAAGCTCTTTCTTTTTTTTTTTGTGTATTTAATTATACCGATGGCTGTGATATATTCAGTTATTGTCATCATTTCCCACCGTACGGTCGTGTCGCTTAAGAGCGGTTATATAAAATATATTAAATAAAATGCTTAAAAGAAAAAAGTTATGATTATAAAAGGAAAGAAATAAAATTAAATAAATAAATCATACACGAAAGCAGCGTTTACATACTAAATTTTTTATTAATTAAAATTTTTATAAAAGAAATCTAAGAAAATATAATCATTTTATTGGTGTGACATGACGTATGATTAATATATATATGTATAAGAAAACGAAAAATAATAATAGATTTAGAGAAAAAGAAAGCAAAAATTAAAAAGAAATCGTCTACTTCCTGAAACCATCCATGCTCTTTACTTGTGCGGCTTACTCTCTTAATAAAGATTTACTGTCTGATTTCTCTTCAATTCATTTAAGCACATTATATGCGCATTAAACACAGGCAGTCATCACCTTTTGTTAATGTAAGAAGAATTGAAATGAAACGATAAAATACGCAACTAAATTAAATTGCCGCTAAAAATTTTATAAACAATTGCTCAGAATACATAATTATTTGATAAGATTTATTGTATTTATAAATCAAACCATATTGTATTATTGTTTACGTCGTAAACAGAAATAATAATAGTTAAGGATTTTCAGTGGCATTATGATTTTACAAATGCATTGTTTTTGTATTTTTGTTACTCTCTTCAGCAATCAAATCAAATCAAAAAAGGAAAATTCTTTGATATTGTTTTTATTTTTGTCACTGTCAAATGACAATCCATTTGGGAATCAACAAAGAAAAATAACAATAAAATAGTAAACTTGCTATTAAAACACGGATAAACATCTTTTTTTTTTCTCCTTTAAAGTAGAAGAAAAGAATGTCCGTTTAATTTATTAGTTTTACAAAACATAAGCATTAAAAGCATGTAAATAATAAAAAAAGAAAAAAAAAGAAAATTGTACAAATAATAAAATAAAACAAAATAAAATAAAATAAACTGACTGAATATTGTCAGTGCATACATGTAGAGACTTTTGACGAATCCTTCTCAAAAGTGTGGCCTATTTTTATTTTGTGGACTTTATTAAACAAAAGAAAGAAAATATACTTTTTCTTTTGGTTGTGTGTGTGTTAAAATGTGTGTGTATGTATTTTATTTTTCTAGTTTTTGTTTTTTTTTTTTGTATATTTTTATAAAATAGCATCACGGCCAACAGCACCATCACTATCAACCAACACTGCGTAAACATACTCAAGCCGAAACTGTTGTTGACGACAATACGCCAATAGAAAATATAACCAATTTTAGTAAAATGAAGACATCAACATCATCAGTATTTGCTCCTTATACTAAGGAAGAATCCCCTCAAAGAATGCAATTAAAGCATATACATCAACAACAGTCAAAACAACAGGCTACACAGCAATCAGAGAAGCCAGCAGCATCACCATTGCCATCACCATCATCAGCAACAGCAGCAGAAGCAACAAATTCGTGTACAACAACACCGGTTCATATACCATACAATATTGATTGGATATTTGAGCGTTTAAAAAATCCAAATACATTTTGGTATTTTTGTAGTCAAATTGCAATATTCACCGTAGGTCTATTTAGTAAAATTGTACTAGGTAAGTCACGGTCAGTCCGTTACAGTAACCTATTATTATTTATTTCATTTCATTTTTCTTTCTACATACACACACTGTATGCATACACACACATGTATATATATACATTTATTTACATCTGTATATTAAATGAATCATTTTTTTACATTCACCTCTTTTTGTGACATTTCGGTTTTGTTTGTTTCCTTTTTTTTTTTTGCTTGACATCCCTTATATTTCTTCATTCAACACTTTCATTATTACATACAGCTTACTTTTTGCATTTCATTTAAACTGAAGTTGATTAAAATTTATTACGTATGGGTATGGAGGCTTTTTTCCGACTGTTATCTTGGTTTTCTTTTTGGCCTGCTAAACTGAGTTTACTTTTTTAATGTTTAACATACTTACTTTTAAGGATATTCTACTACTTCAAGCGGATAATAGACATCTTGATTTTAGTTTTAAAATATTTTTCACAAAAATAGGCTTTACAGTAGCAGCTTAGCAATGAAAAAGGACAAAGAGTACTTGGTAGACTTTGTTATATCGTATCTGATATCTTTTAATATTTTTTTAAAAGTTCTTTACAACTATTTCCTCGAAAACGGCTTACAGTTTATTAAACAAAATATTTTTTTTACACATCATAAAGAGATCAAGACAGTCAATGCATAGGCATAACTACATTATGCTGTCTCTTCTAAATATAGAAGGTACTTTTAATAACGTGAATATATAGTCCAGTCAATAACAAATCTTGTACTGTACGTGGCTTTGAAATGTTTATGTTCACATCCTTAATATAAGGAAGCTTTTCCCCATTTCAAAACATTGTATTTTTTCACGTATAAGTTGGCAGCCCTATTCTACGACTTCCCATTACTCTTTCATTATGAATAATGATTTTTCAGTCCTTATGATGGCTTAATAATGGATATAAAACCGAATCAGGCAATCCGACTATTGTTCTAAACTATTGTTCAGTAAGGATAACTGTGTGCTGAGTACTTGATAAGGATTAATTTTCCTTATTCTGAACAAGTGTTCTTTGGGACAGTAGTCCTTAATGCAACCAATTTTTCATGATATTAATTATTCAATGGAAACTCTTTAATACACAATGACTAAGTAAAGAATTATTTTTCTTACACAGAAATTCAGTAAAATAACTCAATAAATGGCGCCAAAAAGGTTTTTGCAAAGTATTGTGTTGTTTAGCATTGCAGGCCCAACAACTCACATGTCTAACGAGAAGAATATTGAAAATAAAAATCCATTTAATAATAAATATAAAGTAAATGCCTAGAATATTTAGTTGTCGTAGCACGTGAACTCAATTGAAATGATGTCACTCACACAAATTTAAATGTTTCATGTAGTGTTTCTTGTTTTCTTTTAATACGATTTTTAAAAGTGTTTAGAACTGACTTTCTTTTTTATAGAAAGTGGCACATGAAAGGAAACAAAATCTACAAGTCTATTGTCCTTGTAAGCTTTGTGTATGCCATAAACATGGAAAATGCACGCCAATAAACTTTATTTCTTTAGAAAACAAAAGTTTTACGATGAACATTCAATTTGCTTCATATGCAAAAACAAATTTATATACCGTCAATATATGTACACGAATTAACTTAAAATAATAATTTAAACAATTAAAAAACTGTCAAACTACTTGTATGCAATATATACAAATGTATGTGTATATATGTATATTATAGCATAATGTCTACTATTTTAAGCTAAAGCATGTTGTATAATACAATTTAAATCCCATATTTTTATTGTATTTTGTTGTTTATTAAAACGAATTAAGCGTATAATACAATGACCTGCCTTATGCAAAGTAAAAATAACTGACACCAAAAAATACCTCAAGAAATATCATGACACAAATAAAAAAACAAATTCAAATACACTTACTCTAAGTGTATTACAAAATTACAAAAGATATGACACAACCTTAGAAATAGAGACTCTTCTAAGTTCAATCATATTATGCATATGTACGTACATATGTACAAGTATGTAATATAGTTTGTAACGTAGATTGATGCCGCAAGAAAAGATACATCATACTTAAATTGGATTTTCTGTATTGTATTATTACCGCTAGTTGTATGCCACTTTGAATTTGTTGGCAATTAAGAAAAGTAGAAAATAATGTGAATTAAAATTGTACAAAAATTACCAGCTAAATAAATATTAACACGTAACAATAATTATTATTAATTTTCTGTGCTATGAGAGAGGTAATAGATAAGCCTCGTATGGATGAAGAGAGAAGTGTGCGAAATTACGTATTTGCTTGCCAAGAAAGATTAATTAAACATTAATGTAACAAAAATAGAAAATGTTTTACGTCATATTAGCACTATAATTTGGTTTTGTGGTCATGCATTTTATATATAACAAATGCTGCCCTCAAGTTTTACCACAAGGTGGGAGGGAATTGATTAATTTTGTTAAAAAAATCTAATTTAGTATTTGATTCACCTATGATTTAATCATAGAATAAGAACTTATCCGCATTTGTATTATTTTTCCACTAAGCAAGGCCAGATTAGGTCCCCCTAGATTGTAACAGACCTTTGGACATGACCATGAATAGGCGGCTTGTCATGCGATGAAAGCAAAGAAGAGCTCTTTTTGTCCAGATCAGATCAACAGCCCAATATTTGCAAGTGCCAACATGCTACCTTGCACAGTAAAAGGCAAATACCGAACTTGATATCAAATAATTACTGTCTGGCTGAATAATTTTGAAAGTTTTAAAAATCGATTTTCCTAGTTTTTGTTCAGTATACCGAAGGTGATTATCTATGTGAATAGTCAAGTGGCCTTGAATTTACTGACTGGATACTTTGTTAGTTCGAGATTGGTTTCAATCCTCAGAAAGGATCTAACAAGGCTTCTGAACAGATCCTAAGTGGTACTGTGTTAGGTTCTGCCGCACTGTGATGTGTATGGCTCGTGTCATGACTCGATTTCTTTTTTTCTCCTTTCTCTTCATTTTCCTTTTTTCTTTAATTCTGTTGCATATTTGTTCTATCAACGCGTTGTTTGGTTTGATCCAAACTCAAACTTTCAAACTCTAGTTTACAAGGAATATTTTTATAAAAATATATGCCATATCACCAGTAAACGTATAATAAAAACTATTGGCCGTGTTTTTGGCGTACCAAATCTATGCAACCGTGAAAATATATGCTATAATATTTTAACATAGCCACAAAGGAATTGGTAACATGTACTACATATACATAATTTAAGAATAAAGTCATTGACTTGAAATATCTAAAAGTAGGTACATATGTTTGTGTACGTTTCTATGGGCAAGGTTATGGTCAATATAAATAAGAAAAATACCTCGTAGTAGAAAAAGAAATGTGAGACTCAGCAAATATAATAAGTTTTTTTTTCTTTTTAAACTCACTGGCACTTGTTGAAAATATTAATTCATACACAAATATTGAAAGACAAATATTTAAGGTAGTATAAGTGGGGTTATAGAATTACATATTAAAGAATAGTCTGCACAAATTCACAATAACATATGTATAATGTAATGTCATATGACTTTGAAGTTGATTTCTTATTTCATTTAACATTAACAGCACGATAAAAATTTATTGTAAAAATCTTCTGAATTTATTTGCATTTCCTAGAGCTATTTTGCCACTAATTGTCTTATTTTTTTTATTCTTTTTTGATATTCATCTTCTAAACAAAATTGCTTCCTTATTTTTTTTATACGTTTTTCAGTGTTTCATACAAAAAAGCCTCAGTACATACATACATACATACATACAATTTTTCTGTTCTCATTTATTTTATTCATTTCCATCTGTTACACACATTGCATGTCCCACTGTTATTTTAATTAAAATTGTTTATTGTTGTACATATTATTACAAGCATATGTACATATATGTATATGTATGCATTAATATGTTTTCGCGTAGTGTCTTAAATAATATATTTTCAAAATACTTTGTAGTTTTTATGAATAAAACAAAAGTTTATAACAAAGAAAGACTGATAGAAGCAGTGGCTAAACGTCCACCTGGAATACCTTTAGTAACCGTATCAAATCATCATTCATGTTTTGATGATCCTGGCTTGTGGGGTATGTACTATGCATTTCTTTTTCTTGTTCAAAGTTTTGAAATATAATTTCTTTTTCTCTAAAATTATTATCTTAGGTGTCTTGCCGGTTCAATATGTGTGTAATACATTTAAAATTCGATGGTCCATGGCTGCACATGATATTTGTTTTACCAACAAATATCATTCAACGTTTTTCATGTTCGGTAGGTTTTTCTACATTTAATTTGTACATACAAAATTTGATTGGATTAATTATGGTTAACAAAAATGCAGAACTTGTGGCATTTACCATTTGATCAAATCAATTCGGTTCCATCCTTATTTCTAACACGAAATTTTGTTTCTTAAAAACGTTCTGTAATAAATGTTGTTTTACAACATTTTCTAGGCAAATGCATTCCCGTAGTACGTGGCTGTGGTGTTTATCAAGATGCCATCGATTTGTGTATACAGAAAGTAAGATTGGGCCACTGGGTTCATGTATTTCCAGAGGGTAAAGTTAATATGACTAAAGAAGAAATGCGTTTAAAATGGGGTGTAGGTCGTATAATCTATGAGTCTTCTAAAGTGCCTATAATTATACCCATGTGGCATGAAGGCATGGATGAGGTATTACCTAACGTTGAACCCTACATTCTGAAGTGGGGTAAAAGAGTAACACTTAATATAGGCAAACCCATTGATATGAATGATTTCATAAATGATTTAAAAACACGTGGTGTTCCTGAACCAGAGGCTAGAAAATTAATTACCGATAAAATACAAGATGTATTTCATGTAAGTTTTCCCCCTTAAATCCCTTAAATATTCTCAATTTATAGTCATATGTTTCTTCATTTGCAGGACTTACGCTTAGAAACTGAAGAGCTTCATAAGAAAAATAAGTAATAGAGTTATATGTAAATTTTTACTATTTAAAGTATTTCATTTTTACCTCTATTTATTGATTTTATTTTTAATAACTATAAGTAAAACTATGTTTAGTCTTGATTAAAAATCTGTTTTTTTTTTGGGTTTTAAAGTAAGCATTTGTTAATTTACGGCCTTTTACACGTTACAAAAACAAACAAAAAACGAACAAAAAGACAAACAAACAAAATCATGTAAATTTGATATACAAAGAACAAAAAAAAAAAAAACAAAAACAAAAAAAACAAAAAACCAAAAAAAGAAAAAGAACAGAGAATGATATTTATTAAGAATAATAAGCTTATTGTGAAAAATAAAGTTTCCCGTGTTGTTTATAAAGAAAATGGACAAAATGAATCCTAAATAAATTGTACTTATTTTGGAAAAGAGAACCAACATTATGTGAATTTGTAAAGTGTTATTATATACATAGTGTAAGCAATTAAGCATTATTTGCCAACGGAATTTATTTCTTAGTGTGTGTTTTATAAAAGTTGAAATAGTAATATGCCCACAAATGTCCTCCTTAAAATTTGAGTTATAAACGAAATCTTTTACGGTACTATTTGGGTTTTAATACTATATAATTATAATAATCGCTATTTAAATTGCGTTTGTAAATTCAAAATCGTACTTGGCTTGCCAATTTATAAGTGTACTGAATAGTAAAAAGAAATCTGTTACTTTTCCATGAAATTGAAATTGAAAGTTGTTGCCTATCGGAAAAGAATTCCACTATATGAGTCGCTATTGTGAAATAAATCGGTTAGTTCATAAACTTCGGTGAGGCAAAAAAATTATTCACCATACGATAAAATATGTGATTATCACCTGCTAATAAGTCCAGATTATAAGCTATATCCCTAAGAAATTTCCATGCAAGCATCCATTGCTTCAATCGAGACTCCATTGAGTCATGTAACCTAGCGCTCTCCTCTGCTGCCGATTCCTTCACTTAAGATGGTCGAATACCTTGTTGTATGACTTCGATTTAAATTTTTCCTCATAGAGGAGCGACTCATAGTAGACGATTTATAGTTCTAAAACATTTTTGTGCAAACCTTAGTTTCTGTGCAATTGCAATAATGATTACAATGTGTTTTCGCTCGACGTGTTTTGTTATATAGTTATATCAAAATTTTCGTGCTATTCAGGAATGAAATCGAAAGTAAATTTGCGTGTGATGGGCTGTTATAAACGCAAATTAAAGTGTTAGTAGCCTGCCTTGAATTTTTTTTTTGTTATCTACATACCATCAGTAGTGTTATTCGGAACACTACTTTCTCTTTCCTTTTACTAAGCTTCATATTCTACATTGCAGCGTTGGCCTTGATCTTTTTCCTTTTTGTTGGAGCTCGCCACTGACGGCCACTCAATTACATATTGTTGTGGAGAGTAATCACAAAACTGGTAAATAAGTTCTTTTTTGATATGAAATCTTATCTTTCCAACGCGAGATACAGCTTTCTAAAGCTATTAATAAGAAAAATAAAGGTTTTCACTTTCCTACACCTTAAGCTTTGCTGGCCTAACAAAAAAGGATATGTACATATGTATGTATTTGGAGAATATCGATCACCCTTTTTTATAATTAATTAAGCAAAAGCAAATGTTTATTTTATATATTTTAAAATTATATTTATTAAAAAAAATAGTTTGTATGTGTATATCGTGGTATTTGTAAAATTTACGAATGACATGCAAAAATAAAAACGAAATAAAATCGAAAACACTGGCAACTAAAATAAAAATAACAATTTAAACTAAAATAAAACTACAAGACAAAAAAGTAAAAGTAAAATAAAACAAAAACAATGTATAAAAAACTAATTTTTACAGAAATTCTTTAAAACGTTTAATTAAATCTAAGGCTTTCGGTCTTTGTTTAAAATCACTGTGCCAGCAGGATTTGAAAATTTCTTCATACATTTGTTCTTTGTAAGGGGCATCATTAAATAAATTGCTGTTCTTAAACACAGATTTCAATGAAAATGTATCAATTAATATGAAATCTTGTTGTAAATTACGTTTTACATTTAATTTGTTGTTATTATTGTTGATTTTATTTGTATTGTGATTTAAAACCTTTAAAGGTTTTCTATATTTATCAATCTGTGTTATATGCGGACATTCGGTAATTGATAATTTATCGTTTATCAATTCACATTTTGTTTTATTTAAAATGTTACTTAAACTTTCCATAGAATAATAGGCTAAATTATTGGAATTCGTTTCACATAAGCAATTATCATGAGATTTAAGTTTATCATGATTAAGGCGTTGAATATTAGATTGACAGGCATTTGGTCTTAATTTATGTTTAACCACCTGGTAGGCAACTACTTCATTGCATTCCAGCCATTGATAGGGCATTATGTGATATTTCATTTGCCAAAGGGTAATACCCAACGAAAAAATATCAGCAGCTGGCGTTACATGTTGCTCTTTTAAAACTTCTGGTGCCATATAACGTAAGGTACCCTATAATAAAATTATATAGCTTTAGGGTTTCTCTTTAAAATATTATTCAAACGAGAAAAGTATTTACCTTAGCTAAGCCTTTACTTTGAGGAAATTCCTTTGATATTTTAATAGATGAGCCAAAATCACATAATTTGCATACATAACTTCTGTAGGGTGTATTTGATTTTAAAATTTGTTGAGGCTGTGGATATTTTAATGATACCATTATGTTCTGCGGTTTTATATCCATGTGCAGTAAATTGTTCTTATGACAGTGCATTAAACCGGTTAAAATGTCCAAGGCAATGCTAGTATTAGAAAAATGTAAATTAAATATAAAGGAAAAACATTTCATTTCAGTACTAAATCAAGCACTTACAATATTCTATGGAGTAGAGGCAATTCAATGGTATCCAATACCTTTTGCAAACAATGACCATTAAAACGTTCCATTACAACAATAGCATAATTCAGTGTGGCTTCAATCTATAATTAAAATATTTTAATAACTTTATTTAAGATCTTAAGGCTTTGAAGAACTCACTTTAAATACACGTACAATATTTGGATGTACCCAACCCAAGATATTAGTCTCGTTAAGCATGGTATGGCTATTGGAAACCACATTTTTTATAATTTTAAGTGCCACTGGCTTAGCTGAAAATAAAAATTATTTTCTAAAGTTCTTGAACACCAAAACAATATTTGTGTTTTGTTGCTTACACTTATAAATGGCTTTAATAACCGTACCGTATGCTCCACGTCCCAATAAATTGTCTTTGATTTGCTGTACAGGTGCACCTACTTTTAAGATTTCTTTGCGATTTGGCGTATTTAAAATCAATTCATTTTCTTTATTATTACACGCTTGCAAATATGACCTATATTTGGTTTTTTTTTAAATATTTTTTAATGTTTTTCTTATTTTTTTTATGCAAATTTAATTTTCTCTTATAACTTACATTTTACGGAACAGAAAAAATTGTATGTGGATTGCTTCAATTAATAAGAGGAATTATTTTGTCTTTCTTTTCTATTTTTTTATTTTTCTATTTCTTTTCCCCTCAAATAACGGGTTTTGATTTTTGTTTTCGTGTTGATTTATTTCTATTTCTATGACGTTTTGTTTTTAACAATTTATGACGTACTAAATGTAATGTCAAACAAATTAAAGTTACTAAAAAAAAAATCCTTATGTTCGACTGCTTAGGGACTCTACATACCCCTTCTTTAATTCTTTAAGAATTTACTTTCTATGTGTTATTTATAGTCAGCATTTTAATAATTAATTGTAAATAATTATAATTAATAACTGACTGAACGTATTAGGTATAGTGGTGAAGAACTTTTTATAAATTTTAAATGTAAGCTCCCAATTTTTTGTTATTCTTCAGAAAAAGTACAAGGGAACATTTAATTTAATTATTATAATAGCAAGCATTCTTGTATAATTTTCATGTGTTGTGTTCTATAAATTACAAATTTGTTGAGAGTCAAACGAAGAGAAGAATAGGGTGGGAAGGGTGTTTGGTCCAAATTATGTCAGTCTTTATTAGGTGGTTCAGGAGCAGAATAATATTTCTGCCTGTTAGATAATTGTTGTCCTAGCTCGATTGAGTTCTCATTGGATTGATTATGTCAATGTCACTTTTAATTCTCCAATCTTCTACTCTTATGGGCTCATAGGGAAAATGAACGATAGCGTTGGGAGGATCATCTATCAACGGTGGTAGAACTAGGTCAATGTTAGAGCAAAATAAGCCCAATGTAAGACTGGTAACTGGTATCCTTATGCAATATTAGATCATTGACAGCGACCTGTGTTGGATCTCAGTCGATTTTTGCAAGTTTTTACTTGTTCCTTTCGTTTTTCTAAGAGAAGTCTAACGCCCTACCTTTTCCAACGTGCCCGCCTACTTTATAAATATAAATATAGAACTTCTATGTTTCTATACTAAATTTATCGATGGCTTTCATTTTCTATAGTAAATTTTTGTTAGATTTATTCAGGTTATGTAGAGATAAAAAGTAATTGAAAATAATAGAGGATGTCACCGGCAACCGTGTGGCTTAATCAATCTATCTACTACAAGTTTTTACTTGTTCCTCTTGTTTTTCTAACGGAAATCCAATGCCCTATCTTTTCTTACGTGCCTGTCTATTTTATAATTATAAATCTAGAGCTTCTATGTTTCTATACTAAATTTATCGATAACTTGCATTTTCTACAGTAAATTTGTAGATGTTCCATACAAAATATTATAAAAAGTATATAAAAAAATAACAGATTGCTATATTTTAAAATTTTAAGTTTTTAATTATGAAACGGTTCCAAATATGTATCTGCAGTTTAAATAGTTTTCATAGAATATGCGGTATGTTTAAATAGAATACTGGTTAATTTTTTCGAACATGGAACAAACCTTTTTCTAAAAATTCTTTTTACATACTTTGGTGTGGAAACAACATTTGAATCAAAAAACTCGTATTTTTTAGAATGTTTTTTTTCTTTTATTATAAATATTATAAAGTATACATACATTTTTGGGAAATATACTTCTAAACCTTTAAAGTTGCTCTTGTATTTTTTGTTTATTGTAAAGGGGTATACTTTTATTATTGCTTTTTTTTTACAAAATTTCTCCTTTGTTAAATTTCTTTTTTATTAAATTTGTTATCGTTTTGTACTGACCTACAATATGGTTATTATTTCTATTTTGTTATTGTTATTAATGTTTCAACCTATTTTGATTTGAGAGACGCTTGAGAAATATAATGAGAGTGAGAGAGAGAGCAGAATAAGTAAAAATTAAATTTCTGTTTTAAAACAATACAATTAAGGCTATTCACCCATTTTTTTATAGTAACTATTCTATTCTTTTTATTTGAAGTTCTGGATTAGCCCTTAATTGTAATTGTATTAAAAATTAAAAATAAATTATTTAACAAATTGCCAAAAAAAAAAAAAAAAAATGAATTTAGAGAATATAAAAAAATGCATTTCTGTTTTTTTGTTTCTTTTTTGTTTTCAAAGTGATATATAACTTTCGTATATGTATTTAGATATTAATAATTATAATAATAATGTTGTTTTTAGGTTTATTAACTTGTGTTGTTATAACTAACAAAGCTACTTTGTTATTTTATTATTAAATTAATTTTTATATATTTTGTTTGTTTGTTCATTATTTCAGTATAAACGGTATAATTATAAATATTTAAATAAGAAACCTTTTAAGTTTTATTGAATTTCTTATTATTATTTATGTTATTACTAAAGGTTGTAATTATTAGTGGAATTCTGTTTGTAGAGTTTTTCTTTCATGCTCCTCTTTTTTATTATTATAACTAGTTTTTGTTTTATTTGAGATTTCTATAGAATTTGTTTTTCTGTTTTCTTTTTATTTTTCTTTTTTTGTGCGGAAGACTACTTAATTAATTAGTTTACCTTAATGTTTGTTACTTAATGTCTTTCTGTTCATTATTATTATTATTATTTTTTTTTCTTTAATTAGAAAATGTATTTTTTTTATGCATATGAAAAATAGTTAAATCATTTACATACATACATAAATACGTTATAAAATTAAATATATTATCATCCCAAAGAAAGTTATAATCAAACTATCCCTAAACAAAGTCAGATTGAATTTTAAATTATTTTTTTAATACATATGTATAAATTAAACTTATTTATTAATATATAATATTAAAAAAAAAAAGAAAACAAATAGTTCTTTTACTTTCAATCTTTCTTTATTCTTAAATAAAGTAGGAAAATCTATTTAGTTAGCGTTAATCAGTTTAATTATTAAAGTTATAAAAACGAAAATTTAAATTTTTATTATTTTATAATTAAATAATATTAAACGAGATTTTTTTCATGTCAAATAGATTTCTGTTAATTAAAAATCAAATATTTAATGGATCTTTGCTTCTTTTTTTAATAGATTTTTAAATTATAAATTTTGAAAACTTTAGAACAGCATGATAATATGTCTGGATTAAGAAAAACAAAACATTTTTAATACTCTGGAGAAAATCTAAATATTATTAGAAAAGGAGGAAAAAAATATATTTTTTAAATACTTTGTATTTTCCAGCATTGAAATGAAAACATACTTGGAATGCTAATTAATCGTTTAAAGAAAATAATTTTAAATAATCGGCATACTTTTCATTAAAGCCAAAAAAATATATTTTTATTGTATTAAATATTCTGAATACTTTGTCATTAGTCATAACTAATTATTTTCAAATCCTGTCCGGTGAGGCACTCTTATAAGCCAAGAGTGGGTTGAAAATTTTATTTATGTTTAAGTTTCATTGGTTTTTTAAATTTTGTTTTGTAAAGATCTAAAAAAAAACTTCTATATAGGTTTCAAATAAAACTAATTTCTAAACTAATATGAAGTCTAACTAAATCATGTGAAAATATATTTGTTTTGCGGTTTTATTATAACCGAAATTTTTTCTTGAAGTAAATCTTTTCATGTTCAAAATAAAAAATTGTATTGATAGTACCTCCTTCTATCATCGCTCGGGAAAAAGCATCCTTTTAAAATTAATTCAATTGTTTATTGTAATTGTACATGAGTCATCAACGACAGATTTTGAGAAACTTTTTCATGGCAGGTTTATTTACTCTCAAAGTTTTTGCCAGAAATCTGCTGAGAGGAAGTCGCCCAAGAAATATTTTTTTTATATATTTCGTTTTGATGTCTGGGCTATTTAAGAGCTTTCAATACTCAAACATTTTTAATAGATTGAAAATTGAAATATTCTTTTACTTTAACTTAGTAAAAATTCTATCTCTTTTAATTAATAGTTAATCGACATTTAATTTGGTTGCCTGTTCTACATTTTTTTAAACTTGCTTCCGAAATATTTAATCCAGAGTATTATTTTGTTATTTTTAATCCATCCTCCAGTCTCTAGGAAAAATAAATGTTTGTTCTTTTAATTTTACATTTTTTTGTTGTTTGAAGTCTATTGAAAAGGGCAGTTTTTGTTGTTCTTGTTGGTTTTTGTTAATAATTTGGTGTTTTTAGTTTCTAACGTTAATATTATAATAATTATTGGTTTTTGTTTTTAAATATTTTTCAAATTTATATCACATATTAGTCTTTTTTAAATGTTGTTTTTTTTTCTTTTCTCGGACTTATGTTTAAACTTAATGCTACAAATGTGAGACGACACTTTCTCTTTTGTGTTTTTTTTTTGTTTGTTTTGTTTTTGTTTTTAATTATATTTACAAAATATAAAAAAGAAAGGCTTTGTCATGTTAGCTATGTTTAGTTTAAAAGCCTTTAGTCGTTTACTTTTGTATTGTTTTGTTTTTTTTTAACGATTTAACTTGCATAGGAACGTCTTACGGGTACGGGAGGAGGAATTTTTGATTTACGTGTAGCTTGTTGTTGTTGTTGTTGCAGATGGGCTGCTGTATTGGAAGTTGTATTCAGTTTTTGCTGTTGATTGCTGGGCGCTATGGAAGTGGGTATACAAGAGGGTATGCGTGTGGGTGTAGTTTTGGGAGGACTTTTTAATTCAATGGATTTTGGTGTTTCCTGAGAATGAAATAAAAAACAAAATTAAAACATATTTTCCCTCTTCTAAAGAAAGTATTACCTTTTTGGGTGAATTAACTGTAGGTGATGGTGATGTTGAGGGTGATATAACACGTTTCCAACCATTGCTACGCCTCCAGGAATTGTTGGCATTTTGTAATCTTTCTTGATATCTAGATTTATTTACTAAATTACCATTAACACTGCCACTTCTCACCACCTGCATAGGCTTTTCCGTTTGCTGTTGCCTACTTCTTAAAATATTATACGTTTCGCGTTCCTCTATGGTCGATTGAGATTTCATAAGTTTATGCCGTGGTGTTCTACTCAGTTCCGTTTTAATAATTTGTTCGATACACTCCTTTTCGGTCATGTTTTCACTCAAATGTCGCTGATGATTGGTGTGATTCATTATTTGTGTTGGCGTTTGCAATTCAGCATCCAATTCCACATCTTCAATTTCAATATCACTATGATGATCCAAAGGAGTTTCAACGCCATTGACCATTATTTCGTTACATATTGTTTCGTTTTCTTTGAGTGCTTGCAGTGTAGTCTCTTGATGTGTCGTACAGTTTGAAAAGTCATCGGTTTCACTAGAGGAACAGCTTGTAACTTGAGCTCGGCCAGCTTCACTAGGTGTAGGACTGAGTTGTTTTTGACGGGATTTTAAAACTTTTGAGCGTAAACGTTTATGACTTGGCGATAAACTGGAATTGCCATCATCCAACTCATCATCGTCTTCCGTATCATCATCATCCTCTTCCTCTTCGTCATCGTCTTCATCATCCGTATCGCCTTCGAGATACGAATAAAGACTACGCGCTGAACTGGAACGTATATTAACCAACTTATAGAAGTCATTTGTAAACTCGGTACAGGCTACTTCTTCATCTTCAGAGTAGATAATCTATAGGAGAACATTAAATTTAATTACACACCTTAAGAGAAAATAGTTTTTATTACAAGGTTTACTAACTTTTTGTTGCAGCAATTGTGATATATTGTCAGCTACTGAATCGGTTTCCACCATAGTCGAATTGAGCAAATCGGTCGAATTCCATATCCAATCGTGATCACTTAGTTTGTTTTGTCTTCTGTGCTGTTGTTGCTGCTGATGATTGTGCTGTTGTTGTTCTCTCTCCTCATCTAAAGTTATCACAGCCAATTCTTCTTGCGACATACTCCAATCCTCCATTTCTGTTGAACATGGCTCTGCTGGCAGCAGCCATTGTTCTGGTTCCTCGGGTAAGTCTTCTAAATGACCATTCGATGGCTGTGGCTGACCACTACTCATCGTACAATAGCCCTCATCGCGACCCTTTGCTGGACTGGCCGATAAGGCAGCATTTTGTGCCTCTAAATCACGTACACGGCCCTTTAATAGAGTCACCTCTTCACGTAGGTTATCTTCAGCCACAATGGCATCCACCACTTTACGCATAACATCGTCCAAACAGTGCTCATACTGACGTATGCGTACAAGCAAAGCTTTGTTTTCCTGCTGCAGCGTGTGTAAGAGATTCTCTTGGCGAGCGAAACGTGTCTATTAAAATAAAATAAAAGAATTGTTGATTTTTATAAGAATAAGGCATGGCATGTCTTTGAACAGAGGCATCCTTTAATCATAAGCATAACCTCGAAAATATTCTTCGATTCAACAAAACGCCATGGAATCCAAAAAGTTTCCAAGTTTGAATCACCTCACGTAACTATTTGTATGCGTTATTCGGTTAAACGATCCAAACATTGCATTTGAAATGAAAAGTATTTAAATAGGTGACAGCTTTGGTTCTGAAACCGCTTAAAGGATAACCCAATATACGCGTGATTAGCTATGGAAGAGCTAATGGTTGTTGTAATTGTATTTTAAAATTATTAAAGAGCCATTAAGTGTTTTTATTGTATTTGAAACTTCAATTTGTTTGCTTTGATTGTATGTGCTAATTACTTCAGATTTTTTTCTCTCTCTCTCTCTCTCTGTCTGTCTCTACAGAGTGTTTTGCTGCATGTCTAATTAAGCAAATGGTGCCAATTACTTTTTCATTAGCACTTGACTGGACTAAACTGAAAATGAGTATACGATAATAGCGATGAATAGCATTTGAATGTAAAAAAAAAACGTTTTAATGAGTCATTCACAAATTATACTAGGGCCCATCACCTCATTTACACGTTCATAATGTTTAAAACATGAACTTAAAAATTCAAATATGTATTGTTTAAAAATAGTTGACTTTAAATATTTAATTTTAAATCTTAAAATTTCTGTTTCTGTTTGTCATGCCAATAATAAAAAAATGCTTCAATTTGTAAGCTTTTCCAGTCAGCTTAGCATGCATACTCGTAGCAGAATAGGGAAACACTAGTAAATATGAATATTTTATTCATACACATATTTTTCCTATTCTTCTAGCCAGACTAATGCATTCGAAGTCAGGCGTCTGTGTTTTTTTTTCTATTTTTTTGGCTTACAATGCAAAAATATTCATGAATCTCCTCGCATAGTACATACATCAGCATCTAGCAGAAGAAGATTCAATCTTTCCTTAATAAACATAAGCGCTCAAGTGGAAATTTGTTTGAGTTATTGATGGAAATTCAATTTTAATGAAAGTTTTTACAACTAAACACTTTCCTTTATAAGGATACAAAAGTAAGAAAGGAGTAAGGAGAGAAAACAAAAAACATACATAGCTTTAAATACAGACACAAAACTAAATTCTATTTCGTTTGAAAGCATTTAAAGAAAATTAAGATTTCCAAACACTCAAAAACATTTTTTTTTGATGGGTAACGTTAATCAGAGAAAGGCTCCTAATTCAGCAGACAGAGAAAGAGAGAGAACATTGTTATGAAACTAGGAAACAAGTTTAGAGAGCAGGAGCAAGACCAAGTAGTATTTTTATACAGAAAAACGAGGAAAGTTTTCAATGAACTCTTCCATTCCAATTCCCAATACTTCAATGTTTTTCTTATAACTTTAACTCCTTGGATAACATTTCAGGCAGGTTCTAAAATTACTTATTCGCGGCTCTTTTACCCTTTCTTTTATTGAAAAATATTTTATCTTATCTTTCTTATCTTATATCTTAGAAATGCATTGTAATCACTGGCAGTCAATTGCGTTGGTTAGGGGGAATATTGAACTTTGCAATTGTCATAACACTGTTCATTGCCGGAGGAATGAAGGTTATTAACTTAGCTAACCCACTACCGTAAACTAATACAACAGACAATTCAAACAAATTCAAATTTAAGATTGATATTCCGCTCTTGCGTTCACCCGTGGCATCACAACGGGCCGCTATGCGTGCTCAAGTGAGCTTTGTGATATCAGAGCTACCACTCCCACCTCAGATGCGTTATGGTGTTGTGAAGTATACAATTTGTTTTTAATTTATCTCGAATTCATCATAGTAGCCTAAAGTGATACGGAAGTAATTTATGGTCTAATTCAACTACACGTATGTACTCCTTGCATTCTACTAGGACAAAGGAATTTTTTCTTTATCAAATGCTGTTGTTACTTCTTTCAAATCCTCAGTAAAGTCATAAACCTTCAAAGTCGCCGTAGTGTAGCAGTATAGTGTGTTGGCTTAGCAGATGCTGAGCTGTGGTTCAAGCCCCAGCTAAAACAAACTCGAAGAAAACGAAATATGAAAGAAAAAATAATTTCTTTCGGTAACTTTTGACGAAAACTGTGAGAGTAATAAAATTCCATGAAAAGTTTCTCCAAACAATGCTATTCGGAGTCGACTCTAGTAGGTCGAACCACTTAGGGGTAAAATTAAGACACACAACATGGGTGGTGTGCGAAGCTAGTTGGTAATCCTGACTACAGGGTTGTAATGACCAATTAAATGAGTAAGTAAACTCCCAAAAATCCATCTTTTGACATTCTTTGGTGCAGGTTCCCTCCATTGTTTTGGCTATTGCTTGAGCTATGGTATATTGTGGTGAATCCACGTATCGTTCATGTTTACGATACGACAGAAAACTCTTCTATATATTGCGGTTGAAAAGCGCCAAGTAATCGAAAAAGTCTTTGATGTTGTCCCACAATTGCGTTCGTGCAAATGTGGCACTCATTGTGCGGAAAGCTTTCTAATACTCAAGTCTTACTGTTTACTTACTTATGTACTTAGTCATTATAAGCTCTTAGTTAGGATTACAATCTAGCTTCTCGCACCAACCATGTTGTGTTAATCTTATTCATGAGTGGTGGGACCTACAGTCTAAAAGTCGATTCTGAACGATATTGCTTGGAGAAACTTTTCATCATGGAATATATTTACTCCCCGAATTTTTGCCAGAAGACTGCAGAGGAGTAGCCGCCGAAGGCATAATTATTCATATTTCGTTTTGTTCGAGATGTCTGAGCTAGGGTTTGAACCACGGGTTCGTGTCTAAGAAGCCAACAAACCACCTACTGGACTAAATGATACATTTAGAAAAGGCTTTGGCAGAAGTCAACTAACACATGCCTGTGCTGACAGGAGCAGTGTTGCTCATAAGTTAGGAGGCGAGAAATTCAAAAAGCCATGATTTTATTGAACTGGCTTCATATTGGGGAAGTGATGCTATTTATCTGGTAAGCCAACTTGAACTCAAGAACAAGAATCCGAAGTACTTGAAAAATAGTATAAATTCTTGAGGTATTTTTCAGTCATATTTAAAGTCTATCACTTTCAAAGCTAGGAGATTTTTTACACCATCGTCGTATCAATTTTAAAAAACCATCAAATTTGTTTCTGTTATTGAATATTTAATTACCTTTTTATAGTATTTTGGAAACAATAGATTTCAAATATATGTACAAACCTGCAAAGCTTTATGATCCCGGCATGTTTGTAGTTGTTTACGCTCCTTTGATTTCATAACCCGGCTCATGCTAAAACGATTAAAAAAAAGGTAGAAAAGAAAATTTTTCAATTCAGTTCAGTTTTTTTTAGAATGAATTTTCATTTATTAATTAATGAAGCAAAAAATCACACAAAAGAATCGTAGAAGAAGGAGAACAATAAAAAGCAATTTATGGTTAAAGAAACAGAAGAAAACTTTTCTTTCATTTTGGCAACGTTTTTTCCCGTTTCGTTGTCATAACCACATAATAGCGCTGAGGCTTATTTAAAAACCTTTTGAAAATGTTACATTTCGACCATGTATTTGACATTCTTTTTAAAATGTTTTTTATTGCTTAGGCTAAAATTTTACCACCTTTGGCCTGGTTTATAATAATAATGGATACACAAAAGAAGAGGAAGAAGGAAATGAGGGAATATTCATTCATTTAGTGGAGTTTAGTTCAGCCAGAGGTTCTTTTGTTTCTGCATACTTAAAGCGAGGGTCGTGATTGATGGTGTTTTCCAGGCAATTAAAGTAGAGAATGTTTTTTTATTTTGTCTATTTCGCTCTCCTCTCTCTCTCGCTCTCAGTCTAAACCATTTAAATTACTACACGACTTTATTTATGGCACTAATAATACAAAGTAACACAAATGCTTACAAAATAGAAAATAGGCAAGAAAACAGAAGACCCCAGAGAGAAGAGAAGGTAAAGAAGACCATTACCAAAGCCACCATCATCATCATCGGCAGCAGCAGCAGGAACAGCACCAGCAATTGTAACGTTAGTTAAAGCTGTGCATATATCGCCATACAATGCATATTTAACGTCAGTAGCCTAAAGCCTTAAATGGCATATGCTAGCTATGCAAAAACCATACTTTCGTCGTACGTTGTACATTCACTCTTCCGTACTACCACTGATATGCATTCACGTTCAAACAAAGTACATTTGGCCACCACCACCAACCACCAGTCATCAGCCACCATTATTTTCATTTAACCTGGCTTAGTTTATGCAGTTATTTCTCAAAAATCTTGTTGTGGAACACGGTACACGAAGAAAAAAAAAAAAAATAATAAATACTAGGCATCCAGAGTCTAAAATTATTTTTACATTCGGGACTAAAACACTGAATTTGGTTTTCAATTCATATGCCGTTTGTTTTTATTTACTTTGCGCGAATTGTGGTTTTTGTGGAAAATAATCGCAGTGAAACAACAACAAAAAGAAAGAAAAAAAAAAATAAACGCTTAGGCTAAGGAAGGCAAACCTTAATGACGGGAATGCATCCGTTTTGTCTTTTTTGTTTTAAGAAATATAGAAAAAGTTCTCACCACATTAAGGAAAGCATATATTTACACCATTTGGAAACAAAAAAAAATTTATTTTATTTTGAGGTTAGAACAACATAACCTAAAAAATTATGTCAACGTTTAAGTAAATTTTAAAACGAAATTTAAAATACATATCTTTAAAATTTAGTAAAGAAAATCTAAGATTCACAAAACTAGTAGCTTAGCTTTTATTTATGGTTTGTGTCTTTAATAACTAATGTGGCTCTTTGGAGCGAAACAGTAAAGTGAAATACAGTGTAATTTCCTTCGAATATGTTGATTTTTGTGCCAACAAAGAAACACCTCGTTTGCTTACCGAAGCCTATTCCTAATATTACTTAACATAATTAGTCATTACAAAGCCTTTAGTCAAGATTACAACCCAGCTTTTCGCACCACTTATGTTGTGTGTGATAATTTTATCCACCAGCAGCGGAACCTACAATTTAATGAGTTTGAATGACGGGCTTTCATCTAATAAGGCAAGACACTACCTTCTAGACAACGGCGACTTCACATGCTGCATTGATTTCAACGTGCGATAGAATGATTTGTGCGGTTTTTATGATTGTAATAATACAGGAAAAAAGATTGGCTTGCACCTAAAGTGAGTTTACCCGGAGTCCATGCAGCCCATTCTGTTATGCTTCAAGAATAAATCTGAAAATTCCAGACAAGGGATTCAGAGAAACTCTCATCCCACGTTCAACGCAAAAAGCCCTCCTTAAGCTGCCATGTGCAATCCATGTCATCGTTGCGATGGTCAAGCCTATATGGCATATAAAGAATCCACAATTTTTGGGTACGTCACTTAACAGATGCAATTCAACACCTGCCAGTGACGTCTGAAGAATGATGCTCAATTTTATAAAGAGTTATCTTTAAATAATTCATAAATTTCCTGAGAAATCCTCGACGTTTATGGACGAAGCTGAACTTTAAAACTACGTTCGTTACGGATTTAATCGCAGGCTGGGGTTGCCTGAGAGATTTTCAGGACAAATCCCGTCACTCAATAAACATTGCGGCGCTTTCAGTATTGCCATGACTTCTACTTGGAAAACATTGCAGTGGTTAAGCAGCCTTTAGGAAAGTTTACTACCAGAACCCCTAATAAGTATACAACATAATGTGTGGTCTATCGCTTCCAAGTATTACAGATATTAACTGCATTGAGCCTTGCTGGTACCACCATAGTCCTTGGCTTCATTAGAATGTCAAAGGGGAATCAATTGAGCAAATAATGGCTTAGTTCTAGGTGAATCATGCGGGCTGGTTAAAAATACAGCTGTCTAATAGCCGTCTTCTGCACTAACATTGATATATGAACTCAAATTTGGTCCCCCACATACCTCGGATAAGGATTCATTCCCTTTTGCAATTTTTTACAATCAAAACGTTTAAAATATCACGCGTTAGACGTGCAATAGAATAATTTCCGTAAGGAAACAGTGTGTGTTTTTGCAGCAGTTAATCAAATTAAAAGCTGTCAGTGAATTTTATTCCAAAGTGAAATAAAAAATAAAAAAGAGAAAAAGGAAAAGAAAAACATTAATTTCGTTTGAAAGAAGATGTTTTGAATTACACCAACAATTTAACATGTAAACAGTCACGTTTTAGCATACAAAACGTTAATGAATGTGCATGAACGAACGAACGAACGAATGAATGAATGACTTGTCATGGGGAATGGGAAGCCCATCATCAACATCCACATCATCATCATCAGCACCACTATAAAAGCGATTAAATTTCTTTTCCAACCACAATTTATCCTTCGGTATTACTGTTGTATTGTATACCGTTATATATATGTAACCAAACGACAACAACAACAACAGCAATGTCAATTAATGTTTTATAAATAAAATAAAAAAAGAAAAACTAATCAAAATAAAGAAATAAAATAAATAACATACACACATACATACATATGTATGCAATTGCAAATACTTCTTATTATACAATAGAAAATATTGACAAATCGAAATATAAATGTAAACGTGTGTATGTTTTCATCATTTTTTATTATCTGAAGAACAAATCAATTGACAATTGAATTGAATTGCTTTTTATTGTCTCCTCCCTCCTACTCTATTATTCTATTTTCTTATGTGTGCTTCTGGGCATTGTTTTTTATTTTCTTTCTTATGCTTCTTTATGCATACTTAGAAAACGATCTCCTCACTTACTTCTCCAATTGCTGACGCAGTTCTTTTTCAAATGTTGGTGACCCGCATTGGCTCTGTAAAGAAAAACACAACAATAATAATTAAAAAATTGTGTGTATGTGTATGTGTTTTTTTTGGTATGAAAACTAACGGTAATTAATATTAATAATGAAAAAAAAAATATCCAGAAAAAAGAAAAGAACTGTCACTTTGATGGATCTTAATGAAGGGTGTGTCTCAATAAAAATGTTGTCAATTTTGTTCCCCCCAAGAATATGTCAATGGTTTCCACATAGAACTCATTAACAGCTGCAACACAACCAAGCCTGAGCGCCTCAAAAAACATAAACTACAAATGCCGCCCTAAAACCTAAGGTCATATGCTTAGCAAGAACAGAAAATAGACATTCCTTAATCAAACATCTTAAGAAAGGAGAAAGTACTGATATGAACTTTATACTTTGGAATCAGCGATTCTATTTTGACAGTCATCTTATGCAAAAGTAACAACTTAACTCTGTAAAGCAGAAACTACGTGGATAGCATACTACATATTTAATAGTGAAACCAGCATTCGAGCACTCGTTTCATAACATTCTTGCGAATTATATGGGATTCTGTGCAATGCCGTGTGAAGTTAGCTACGAAAGTTAGCTAACAAAATGACAAAAATATATGAAAATAACAATTTGCTTATGGGCGAGTATTTTTACCAAAAATGCCCTCCATAATTAGGGCAAAATTCAATAAAATTTAAAAAGATGCAGTGTGGATGACTAGCTATTTAATCAATGATTCCAAAACAGTTTTCGTTACGGTCTAGTAATCCTTGTGAAGTCATCGAGCAAAAAAATGCGAGTCATCGACCCAAAAACCACAAGTCATAAACCAAAAAATGCAAGTTATCGACTCAAAAAATGCCAGTCATCAACCAAAAAATGCCAGTCATCAACCAAACAAAATGAATGTCATCGACCAAAAAATGCAAATCATCGACCACAATAAATGCAAGTCATCGACCAAAAAATGCAAATCATCGACCACAATAAATGCAAGTCATCATCAAAAAAAAAGCAAATCATCAACCACAATAAATGCAAGTCATCGACAAAAAAATACCACAATAAATGCAAGTCATCGACCAAAAAATACACAACATCGATTAAAAAACTGCAAGTCATCAATCAAAAAGTGCTGGTAATCGACATAAAAATTGCAAGTCATCGACCCAAAAATTCAAGTCATTCAACCAAAAAAATGGAAGTCATCCACCAAAAAATGCAAGTCATGGACACAAAAATGCAAATCATGGACTCAAAAATGTAAGTTATCTACCAAAAAAGTGGAAGTCGTCAACCAAAAAATGCATATCATCGACCAATATGCAAATCAGCTATCAAAGAAATGCAAATTACAAAAAATACGACATTTTGTTGGATCTATATCATATAAGTGCATATTAACTCAATTAGAATTATTAATTCTCACTTCATTTAATTCAACTTAAACTATAAGCAACTGAAAATGATTTTAAATTTTAATGTCTACTATTACTATTACAATAGTTTTTTCGTTTATTATTAAATTTTATTTGTCATACGAGTTGCAATACAAAAAAAAAAAATACAAAAATCTATTAAATAAACATAAAAGCAGTGCTCAGAGCAAAGCCTGTGTATCATGGCAGAGCATTTCAACATCCGGAAAGATAAAAGCATCTTCCATTTATTTAATGTCACAACACGGAACCCCGAAAACATGGCAACACAAATGCCATTTCATGAAAGCCACTACACTGCCTTGGTACATACCATATACGACGACACAAGTATGATGGTTAAAAGAAAATCAAAAAGGAAAAATAGAAAAACGAAAAAAAAAGGAAAATTAAAATAAACTCGTAAATCACTTGTCAAACTGCAAACATGTCAACGCATAAATATCACATGCAATTTAAAATATAAAATAAATGAAAAGGAGTTGAATAGAGGCAGAGAGAGAGAGAGAGAAGGAAAGATAGAGAGTGTGAGGCAGAAATATAAAACACTCACGTGCAAAAACAATTTTTGTGCAAGAAACAAAAAAAAATATATTAAAAGGACAACAGCATCAGTAACAAAACTTTTGTTGTGCATGTTATTCTTTTTCCCCCTCATGAACTGCATAAACATTTGGTAGAATGTGCAGTATTGTATTGCAGATGCGGTGTGAAGCCATCATGTGTTTGTAGACTTCCTTGCAAAAGCTGTGAATGATGTAATGGTCACGAGGTCTATAGAAATTTACAGAAAAATTGGTAAACGTGCCTCTAAATGAGAAAATTACACGTAAAATTCATAGGACATCTGTATCGTGTAAATTCCCCAATCCACTCCTCTTAGGTGTGTAATGTTCGGTGTAAAGTGCTATATCCGTATCGCATGGATTGGTCTTATGCGGTTCAAGTAAGCCTGTAAAGTTGAGTGACACGCGTATACGTTTTTCGGAGTCTGAGGGCTGCTAACTATGCTTTAGATTGGTGAATGTTGCATTAACGTTGACGTACTCGTTGTCTGTCATATCTTCAACCATAGATACCGATTAAGTGTCTTCATTGTCGAAATAAAAGAGCAGACTCATCTTTCCAACTGTCTATGATTATAATCTTGATCTAAGGCTCCTACATGCCACCTTCCTGGAAAACTGTCAGTCTGGCAAGATTGTCAGCTGTTAAATGTCTGTCTGTGCTGCGAGACTTATTCCGGACATAAGGCCATGGATTGATCGGAGGTAAATTACTACGTTACACAGATGCTATCGGGTTACGGATATTTTAGGAAATATCTGTACAGAATGGGCAAGACCGCCTGCCCTTACTGTCATTACGAGGAAGGGGAAGTAATTGATGATGCAGAGTACACTGTTTTCGAATGAGTACGCTGGCAGAGTTATCGCTCTGTACTGACGTCAATAATTGGAACGATCACGGCCGCTAACATTGTCGGGGTTATCATTGTGAGTAGAGAAAATTGGGCCTCAGTGGCGAATTACGTGGAGCGCATACTAAGACTGAAGAAGAGAGATCTTGAGGCTGCAGAACATATAGGCACGCCGGCATAGATGATACTGGCACATGTGTTAAAGGAATCCGAAACGGGGACCTGGACGAAAGGAATAGTGGAGACACTTAGATGTCTCCTCAACTTTCGACACGCAATCCGGACGCGGATATGAGCATGCAGGGGCCAAAGGGCCAAAAGGACTCCATTCCGTAGTAATACCACCGTAGTTCCGGAGTGGGCGCAACGAGTCCACGAGACGAGGGGGGATTTAGCGGGTGAGGGCCCTAGAGACGGAGGATGTGACGACTTCCTCTATGGTGCGGTTAGGTACATTTACCCCTCCTCGGCGTAAAAAAATCATCTGCTAAGTAGTTTCAACACGAATATGGTTCGTTTAACAATCGAAGAACGCGTAAAAATACTTAAAATTCACTACAAAATTGGAGTCTCAAACATTACACGGTTATTACTCAACTTATGCAAGGAAATTACAAATTTATAAAGTAATTTGAAGAGATGTCATCAAGCAGATAAAGTGTGGCGGATAAACCGAATTCGTGAATTCCACGACGTTTCCAGCCTATCCTAAAACTGAGATAACCATTCCCTCACGTTGACCATACACAGCAGCGCTGTAGATATATTGATTGGTTGCAAGGACATCAAGCTTTCAATGCAAGTCCTTCGAAGAAGAATTCATTACGTCAACAAACAAAATTATGGCATATGGATGGAACTCGAAGAACCCAGCATAACATGTGGAAAATTTGTAACACCATGAGAAAGAGTCTTTATTTGGTGTGCATTACGATCTGGAAGTGACATTGGGCCATATTTGTCCGGTAACGGACAAATACCGTCAGTTGAGAGTGCTATGGTCATATGATAACAGACTTCTTTTGACACCAAGATTCAAGATTTCTGATCTGTGGTTTAAAGCCCTGCTAGACTATGGCGAACAACAAATTAAAAAATTATAATTTTAAAATCTGGTCACCTTTTCATTGGGATTATTTAATGTCTTTTCCAAAATTCGTTATTAAATCTCTTCATAAACCATTTCTGGTTAAAATTTCCAGCCAATTGAGGCAAGTAAATGCACGTGTGTGTGTGTATGTGTATTGACTAAGCTATACATATGCTATGCGAGTTAAAGTGTTGCAATTATTGCTTACGAGATGTAATTGTTTATGGGCCACAGATGTGCTTAATTTGCCTGTAAGACATAATGAAACACCAGGGATATTACGTCTTATTGCTGGATGACGCCGTATGCCGTGTACGCATGAAAATTTCTTCACCACACACACCGTGAGTGTGGGTGTGCAGTAACAACGTGCGGTAGATGCAATGCTACGTGGTTGACAGTTTTCTCAACTTAATTGTAAACAAAATTGAAATTAATTGTGCTGGCATTTAAGAACACGGCAGAATAAGCAAATTAAAGATGATTTAATAATAAATAAAACATGCTTTTTCCTTTGTTAAATTATTACAGATTTAATAATACAAAATGAACAACAACAATAACAAAAAAACAATTAAATCAACAACTCAGCTAGCAACAGTAATTTATAGGCCTTCTGAAAAGACAGAGAGAGAGAGAGAGAGAAAAGATTAAAGGAAGATGAAATTCCTTTAAGCTGTTAAATTAAGAGGAAGGAAAACAGTTTTTTTTTTCTTTCATTTCCTTTTTTATTTCTTCCTTTTTTTATTCGAAACGTTTTAATAAGTAAACGAAATATTACCACAGTTCCATAAGAGAATGGCGCCTGTTTTAAATTATTGTTACGAGAGTGTAACGAAATAAACAGAGAGATGGAGAGAGACAGAGAGTGAGAGTAATAAAAAAAAAAAATCCCTAACGGAAGTGTTATAAAAAACCTTTACATGCTTAGACGTCGGCGCCATTATAGTCAGCAATTTTTGTTGTTTTTTCCTCGTTTAATCGCTTTTCCTTTTCATAATGCTTCGTATATGAACGAACGCTTATGTGAGAATGTGTGTGTGTTTAATAATAAGTTTGTGTTTATTTATTAAAATTTTTGTTTCTGTTTTTCTAACATTGTGTAAATATTATGGATGTGTTCGTGTGTTCTAAATCGCAAGAGAGAATGAGAGCGTCAGCAAGAGAATGTGAAAGTGTTTGGCATAAGGAAATAAAACAATAACAATACTGATGTTTATTAATTTGTTTGCAAAAAAAAAAACAAAGAATGCAAGAAAACAAAAAAAAAAACATACACCGGATATCGTGTAATAGTAGTAGCAGTAGTTGCTGCGAAACGGAAAACATAACCCGTATGACCTTATCATTGCAAGGTTAACATACGGAAAACAAAATATCATCAAGCGGTTTCTGTGAGAGACGTGTAATACAATATAGATCGAAACAATTGGTAATCTAAAGATAAAATGCCTGGCATATACATATAGTGGATGCATCAAAACTTTTCCAGATGTGCTCTTTCACTTCTGCTGCTAAAGTTTTGTCATGGAACGCATGATATATCGGAAAAAAATCCATAAAATTTCCAAAGGCGATCGACCACCGGCTATAGCGGCAACGGCTGTGAACCCAAAGAAAGGCGGTGCAGAAGCGCGTGCTGCAGATACTAACCAGTTAACGTCGAAAGGCGACTAGCTATACCAGCCAATTGCTAGTTATACTAGCTATTCCAACCAGCTGGCCACCTATACTTGCCAGTTGGCCTGCTATGCTAGCTATACTATCCACTGGCTATTGTAACCGACCAACTGGCTAGTGTAGCAAGTATAGCTGGTATTGTATAGCAATGGAGAGTAGCTATCTAGCTGGCCAGTGGATAGTATAGCTGGCTAATGTAGCTAGTACTAGTAGTGTAGCTAGCTGGCTAATGTAGTTAGTAGTAGTGTAGCTGGCTAGCTGTCTGGCTAGTAGTAGTATAGCTAGCTCGCTGGCTAATGTAGCTAGTAGTAGTGTAGCTCGATGGCCAGCTTGCTAATGTAACTAGTAGTAGTGTAGGTAGCTAGCTGGCCATCTGTCTAATGTAGCTAGTAGTAGTGTAGCTGGCTAATGCAGCTAGTAGCTGGCTACACTAGCTAGCTACTGTAGCCAGTAGTGTTGTAGCTAGCCAGCTGGCTAGTGTAGCCAGTAGTGGTGTAGCTGGCCAGCTGGCTAGTGTAGCCAGTAGTGTTGTAGCTAGCCAGCTGGCTAGTGTAGCCAGTAGTGGTGTAGCTGGCCAGCTGCCTAGTGTAGCCAGTAGTGGTGTAGCTAGCTAGCTGGCTAGTGTAGCCAGTAGTGGTGTAGCTAGCTAGCTGGCAAGTGTAGCCAGTAGTAGTGTAGCTGGCTAGTGTAGCCCGTAGTGGTGTAGCTGGCGTGCTGGTTAGTGTAGCCAGTAGTGGTGTAGCTGGCCAACTGGCCAGCTGGCTAGTGCAGCCAGTAGTGGTGTAGCTAGCTAGCTGGCTAGTGTATCTAGTAGTAGCGTAGTTAGCTGGCTAGTGTAGCCAGTAGTGGTGTAGCTGGTTAGTGTAGCCAGCTAGTTGGATAATGTAGCTAGTAGTAGTGTAGCTAGCTAGCTGGCCAGCTGGCTAGTGCAGCCAGTAGTGGTGTAGCTAGCTAGCAGGCCTGCTGGCTACTGCAGCCAGTAGTGGTGTAGCTGGCCAGCTGGCTAATGTAGCTAGTAGTAGTGTAGCTGGCTGGCCTGCTGGCTAGTGTAGCCGGTAGTGGCGTAGCTGGCCAGCTAGCTAGTGTAGCCATTAGTGGTGTAGCTAGTGTAGCCAGTAGTGGTGTAGCTGTCCAGCTGGCTAGTGTAGCCAGTAGTAGTGTAGCCCGTAGTGGTGTAGCTGGCGTGCTGGTAAGTGTAGCCAGTAGTGGTGTAGCTAGCTAGCAGGCCTGCTGGCTACTGTAGCCAGTAGTGTTGTAGCTAGCCAGCTGGCTAGTGTAGCCAGTAGTGGTGTAGCTGGCCAGCTGGCTAGTGTAGCCAGTAGTGTTGTAGCTAGCCAGCTGGCTAGTGTAGCCAGTAGTGGTGTAGCTGGCCAGCTGGCTAGTGTAGCCAGTAGTGGTGTAGCTAGCTAGCTGGCTAGTGTAGCCAGTAGTGGTGTAGCCAGTAGTAGTGTAGCTGGCTAGTGTAGCCCGTAGTGGTGTAGCTGGCGTGCTGGTTAGTGTAGCCAGTAGTGGTGTAGCTGGCCAACTGGCCAGCTGGCTAGTGTAGCCAGTAGTGGTGTAGCTGGCCAGCTGGCTAGTGCAGCCAGTAGTGGTGTAGCTAGCTAGCAGGCCTGCTGGCTACTGTAGCCAGTAGTGGTGTAGCTAGCCAGCTGGCTAGTAGTAGTGTAGCTGACTATCCTGTTGGCTAGTGTAGCCAGTAGTGGTGTAGCTGGCGTGCTGGTTAGTGTAGCCAGTAATGGTGTAGCTGGCCAGCTGGCTAGTGCAGCCAGTAGTGGTGTAGCTAGCTAGCAGGCCTGCTGGCTACTGTAGCCAGTAGTGGTGTAGCGAGCCAGCTGGCTAGTGTAGCCAGTAGTGGTGTAGCTAGCTAGGTGGCCAGCTGGCTAGTGTAGTCAGTAGTGGTGTAGCTGGCCAACTGGCTAGTGTAGCCAGTAGTGGTGTTGCTGGCCAGCTGGCTAGTGTAGCCAGTAGTGGTGTTGCTGGCCAGCTGGCTAGTGTAGCCAGTAGTGGTGTAGCTAGCTAGTGTAGTAGTGGCGTAGCTGGCCAGCTGGCTAATGTAGCTAGTAGTAGTGTAGCTGGCCAGCTGGCGAGTGTAGCTGGCTGGCCTGCTGGCTAGCGTAGCCAGTAGTGTTGTAGCTAGCCAGCTGGCTAGTGTAGCCAGTAGTGGTGTAGCTGGCCAGCTGGCTAGTGTAGCCAGTAGTGGTGTAGCTGGCCAGCTGGCTAGTGTAGCCAGTAGTGGTGTAGCTAGCTAGGTGGCCAGCTGGCTAGTGTAGCCAGTAATGGTGTAGCTGGCCAGCTGGCTAGTGCAGCCAGTAGTGGTGTAGCTAGCTAGCAGGCCTGCTGGCTACTGTAGCCAGTAGTGGTGTAGCTAGCCAGCTGGCTAGTAGTAGTGTAGCTGACTATCCTGTTGGCTAGTGTAGCCAGTAGTGGTGTAGCTGGCGTGCTGGTTAGTGTAGCCAGTAATGGTGTAGCTGGCCAGCTGGCTAAGTGCAGCCAGTAGTGGTGTAGCTAGCTAGCAGGCCTGCTGGCTACTGTAGCCAGTAGTGGTGTAGCGAGCCAGCTGGCTAGTGTAGCCAGTAGTGGTGTAGCTAGCTAGGTGGCCAGCTGGCTAGTGTAGTCAGTAGTGGTGTAGCTGGCCAACTGGCTAGTGTAGCCAGTAGTGGTGTTGCTGGCCAGCTGGCTAGTGTAGCCATTAGTGGTTTTGCTGGCCAGCTGGCTAGTGTAGCCAGTAGTGGTGTAGCTAGCTAGTGTAGTAGTGGCGTAGCTGGCCAGCTGGCTAATGTAGCTAGTAGTAGTGTAGCTGGCCAGCTGGCGAGTGTAGCTGGCCTGCTGGCTACTGTAGGCAGTAGTGGCGTAGCTAGCTAGTGTAGCCAGTAGTGGTGTAGCTAGTGTAGCCAGTAGTGGTGTAGCTGGCTGGCTTGCTAGTGTAGCCAGTAGTAGTGTAGCTGGCCAGCTGACTAATGTAGCTAGTAGTAGTGTAGCTGGCTGGCCTGCTGGCTAGCGTAGCCAGTAGTGGTGCAGCTGGCTAGTGCAGCCAGTAGTGGTGTAGCTAGCTAGCAGGCCCGCTGGCTACTGTAGCCAGTAGTGGCGTGGCTGGCCAGCTGGCTAATGCAGCCAGTAGTGGTGTAGCTGGCCAGCTGACTAATGTAGCTAGTAGTAGTGTAGCTGGCTGGCCTGCTGGCTAGCGTAGCCAGTAGTGGCGTAGCTAGTGTAGCCAGTAGTGGTGTAGCTAGTGTAGCCAGTAGTGGTGTAGCTAGTGTAGCCAGTAGTGGCGTAGCTGGCCAGCAAGGCAGTGTAGCCAGTAATAGTGTAGCTAGCTAGCTGGCTAGTGTAGCCAGTAGTGGTGTAGCTGGTCAGCTGGCTAGTGTAGCCAGTATTAGTGTAGCTGCCTGGTGTAGCTGGCCAGCTGGCTGGTGTAGCTGGCCAGCTGGTTAGTGCAGCCAGTAGTGGTGTAGCTAGCTAGCAGGCCTGCTGGCTACTGTAGCCAGTAGTGGTGTAGCGAGCCAGCTGGCTAGTGTAGCCAGTAGTGGTGTAGCTAGCTAGGTGGCCAGCTGGCTAGTGTAGCCAGTAATGGTGTAGCTGGCCAGCTGGCTAGTGCAGCCAGTAGTGGTGTAGCTAGCTAGCAGGCCTGCAGGCTACTGTAGCCAGTAGTGGTGTAGCTAGCCAGCTGGCTAGTGTAGCCAGTAGTCGTGTAGCTGGTTAGTGTAGGTAGTAGTAGTGTAGCTGACTATCCTGTTGGCTAGTGTAGCCAGTAGTGGTGTAGCTGGCGTGCTGGTTAGTGTAGCCAGTAGTGGTGTAGCTGGCTAGTGCAGCCAGTAGTGGTGTAGCTAGCTAGGTGGCCAGCTGGCTAGTGTAGTCAGTAGTGGTGTAGCTGGCCAACTGGCTAGTGTAGCCAGTAGTGGTGTTGCTGGCCAGCTGGCTAGTGTAGCCAGTAGTGGTGTTGCTGGCCAGCTGGCTAGTGTAGCCAGTAGTGGTGTAGCTAGCTAGTGTAGTAGTGGCGTAGCTGGCCAGCTGGCTAATGTAGCTAGTAGTAGTGTAGCTGGCCAGCTGGCGAGTGTAGCTGGCCTGCTGGCTACTGTAGCCAGTAGTGGCGTAGCTAGCTAGTGTAGCCAGTAGTGGTGTAGCTAGTGTTGTAGCCAGTAGTGGTGTAGCTGGCTGGCTTGCTAGTGTAGCCAGTAGTAGTGTAGCTGGCCAGCTGACTAATGTAGCTAGTAGTAGTGTAGCTGGCTAGTGTAGCCAGTAGTGGTGTAGCTAGCTAGCTGGCTAGTGTAGCTAGTAGTGGTGTAGCCAGTAGTAGTGTAGCTGGCTAGTGTAGCCCGTAGTGGTGTAGCTGGCGTGCTGGTTAGTGTAGCCAGTAGTGGTGTAGCTGGCCAACTGGCCAGCTGGCTAGTGTAGCCAGTAGTGGTGTAGCTAGCTAGGTGGCCAGCTGGCTAGTGTAGCCAATAATGGTGTAGCTGGCCAGCTGGCTAGTGCAGCCAGTAGTGGTGTAGCTAGCTAGCAGGCCTGCTGGCTACTGTAGCCAGTAGTGGTGTAGCTAGCCAGCTGGCTAGTAGTAGTGTAGCTGACTATCCTGTTGGCTAGTGTAGCCAGTAGTGGTGTAGCTGGCGTGCTGGTTAGTGTAGCCAGTAATGGTGTAGCTGGCCAGCTGGCTAGTGCAGCCAGTAGTGGTGTAGCTAGCTAGCAGGCCCGCTGGCTACTGTAGCCAGTAGTGGTGTAGCGAGCCAGCTGGCTAGTGTAGCCAGTAGTGGTGTAGCTAGCTAGGTGGCCAGCTGGCTAGTGTAGTCAGTAGTGGTGTAGCTGGCCAACTGGCTAGTGTAGCCAGTAGTGGTGTTGCTGGCCAGCTGGCTAGTGTAGCCAGTAGTGGTGTTGCTGGCCAGCTGGCTAGTGTAGCCAGTAGTGGTGTAGCTAGCTAGTGTAGTAGTGGCGTAGCTGGCCAGCTGGCTAATGTAGCTAGTAGTAGTGTAGCTGGCCAGCTGGCGAGTGTAGCTGGCCTGCTGGCTACTGTAGCCAGTAGTGGCGTAGCTAGCTAGTGTAGCCAGTAGTGGTGTAGCTAGTGTAGCCAGTAGTGGTGTAGCTGGCTGGCTTGCTAGTGTAGCCAGTAGTAGTGTAGCTGGCCAGCTGACTAATGTAGCTAGTAGTAGTGTAGCTGGCTGGCCTGCTGGCTAGCGTAACCAGTAGTGGTGCAGCTGGCTAGTGCAGCCAGTAGTGGTGTAGCTAGCTAGCAGGCCTGCTGGCTACTGTAGCCAGTAGTGGCGTGGCTGGCCAGCTGGCTAATGCAGCCAGTAGTGGTGTAGCTGGCCAGCTGACTAATGTAGCTAGTAGTAGTGTAGCTGGCTGGCCTGCTGGCTAGCGTAGCCAGTAGTGGCGTAGCTAGTGTAGCCAGTAGTGGTGTAGCTAGTGTAGCCAGTAGTCGTGTAGCTGGTCAGCAAGGCAGTGTAGCCAGTAATAGTGTAGCTAGCTAGCTGGCTAGTGTAGCCAGTAGTGGTGTAGCTGGTCAGCTGGCTAGTGTAGCCAGTATTAGAGTAGCTGGCTGGTGTAGCTGGCCAGCTGGCTGGTGTAGCTGGCCAGCTGGTAAGTGCAGCCAGTAGTGGTGTAGCTACCTAGCAGGCCTGCTGGCTACTGTAGCCAGTAGTGGTGTAGCGAGCCAGCTGGCTAGTGTAGCCAGTAGTGGTGTAGCTAGCTAGGTGGCCAGCTGGCTAGTGTAGCCAGTAATGGTGTAGCTGGCCAGCTGGCTAGTGCAGCCAGTAGTGGTGTAGCTAGCTAGCAGGCCTGCAGGCTACTGTAGCCAGTAGTGGTGTAGCTAGCCAGCTGGCTAGTGTAGCCAGTAGTCGTGTAGCTGGTTAGTGTAGGTAGTAGTAGTGTAGCTGACTATCCTGTTGGCTAGTGTAGCCAGTAGTGGTGTAGCTGGCGTGCTGGTTAGTGTAGCCAGTAGTGGTGTAGCTGGCTAGTGCAGCCAGTAGTGGTGTAGCTAGCTAGCAGGCCTGCTGGCTACAATAGCTACTAGCTACAGCTGGCTAGTGTAGATGGCTACTAGCTACAGCTATTGTAGCCAGTAGTGGCGTAGCTGGCCAGCTAGCTAGTGTAGCCAGCTAGTTGGCTAATGTAGCTAGTAGTAGTGTAGTGTAGCCAGCTAGTTGGCTAATGTAGGTAGTAGTAGTGTAGCTAGTGGTGTAGCTAGCTAGCTGGCCTGCTGGCTAGTGTAGCCAGTAGTGGTGTAGCTAGCTAGCTGGCCTGCTGGCTAGTGTAGCCAGTAGTGGTGTAGCTAGCTAGCTGGCCTGCTGGCTAGTGTAGCCAGTAGTGGTGTAGCTGGCCAGCTGGCTAGTGCAGCCAGTAGTGGTGTAGCTAGCTAGCAGGCCTGCTGGCTACTGTAGCCAGTAGTAGTGTAGCTGGCTAATGTAGCTAGTAGTAGTATAGCTGGCTGGCCTGCTGGCTAGTGTAGCCCGTAGTGGTGTAGCTGGCGTGCTGGTAAGTGTAGCCAGTAGTGGTGTAGCTAGATAGCAGGCCTGCTGGCTACTGTAGCCAGTAGTGTTGTAGCTAGCCAGCTGGCTAGTGTAGCCAGTAGTGGTATAGGTAGCTAGCTGGCTAGTGTAGCCAGTAGTGGTGTAGCTAGCTAGCCCAGCAGCTGGCTAAATGCTGCCTAATGTAGCTAGTAGTAGTGTAGCTGGCCAGCTGCCTAATGTAGCTAGTAGTAGTGTAGCTTGCCAGCTGTAATGTAGCTAGCTAGCTGATGTCAGCTGGCTAATGTAGCTAGTAGTGGTGTAGCTGGCCAGCTAGCTAGCTACACCACTACTGGCTACATTAGCCAGCTAACTACGCTACTACTAGATACACTAGCCAGCTACATTAGACAACTGGCCAGCTAGCTACCTACCAGCTAGCCAGCTACACTCTTACTAGCTACATTAGCCAGCTGCACCACTACTGGCTACACTAACCAGCAAGCCAGCTACACCACTACGGGCTCCACCAGCCAGCTACACTACTACTGGCTACACTAGCCAGCTACACCAGTACTGGCTACACTAGCCAGCTGGCCAGCTACTCCACTACTGGCTACACTAGCCAGCTAGCTAGCTATACTATTACTGGCTACACTGCCTTGCTGGCCAGCTACACCACTACTGGCTACACTAGCTACACCACTACTGGCTACACTAGCTACACCACTACTGGCTACACTAGCTACGCCACTACTGGCTACGCTAGCCAGCTACACTACTACTAGCTACATTAGTCAGCTTCACTAGGCATTAGCCTAGCTTCACTATTACAAGTTACACTAGCCAGCTAGCTAGCTACACTACTACTAACTACATAAGCTGGCTGGCCAGGTAGCTACACTACTACTAGATACATTAGCCAGATGGCCAGCTAGCTAGCTACACTACTACCAGCTACATTAGCCAGCTAGCTAGCTAGACTACTACTACCAGCTAGATAGTATAGCCAGTATAGCTGACTTGTATAACTAGCTAGCTGACTGGATAGTATAGCTGCCTAGTTTGGCTAGCGTAGCTAGTATAGCTGGCTAGGGTAGCTAGTATACATAGCTCGCAACAGGTTGCCTTACCTTGTACCAGATATTTAAGCGACGCAGCTAATTGTTTTTCTTCAAATGAGCAACAAAAGGGCTCTATATAAATCGGAGTTAATCCTATAAAAATGGATTTGAGGGAAACAATTACCTTCATCTCAAATATCTCTGGACCCTGTTTTGAAATCCTTGACACGATAGCTTTCGGTCCCACTTGGTCCATTTTCCCCACAGTTCCATTTTTATCCGAATTTGACCGGTTTATATAGAGCACTTTTTTGTTCATATCGACAAAAAAAACGGTATGTTTCGTCGGCTACATCACCGATCTCAATAAATGAGCGACCATAACAAAGACTAGTTTTTTTTGGGAATTCTACATACCATTACCATTCCCGCCCCCTAGGCACATACATATATTTGCTCCTACTCTGGAAAATCACATATGTATGTGATCTTCGAAGGGGACCCCTATGGTTGATTGGTTACGATTTATGAAAAATTTCTTTATTCGACTAACGCTTTGTGGGTAGAAAAGAGAACCGAATCCATCATTTGGTTAGGCTGACCGTCAGGGTTGGTTACGATTAGGCATGAAATTTGTGAAGAATCCTTGGCTAACACTGGCTAGGTAGATCAGAACCATCTTCGACCTGTAGGGTGCCTCTGGAGAAGGTAGCAAGACATTCAACCGTTACTTTTATATGGACGCAAAAATGCTGGTACAAAAAAAATTTCAAATGAATACATATATGTATATAATTGGCATTAACCTGTCTGCAAAGGTGAAAACAAATAATCTCATGTGCAAAAGGAAGATGAACCTACTTGTATAGAGGCAAATTTGACCCTCTTAGTAGCTCATAGCTACTGCCACGAGACGCTAAAACTTCGAAGTAATACCACGGTAGTTCCGGAGTGGGCATAAGGAGTCCAAAAGAGGAGGGGGAGATTTAGTGGGTGAGGGCCACACACACGGGGGATAGTGACGACTACCCCTATGGTGCGGTTAGTTACATTTACTCCTCCTCAGCGTAAAAAAAAATGAGACGCTAACAGCCGTCTACCCACGTCTGACGGCTGGTAAGATTTCAAATTGACTTCTGCAGAAGCTATAATGACGAGTGGAAAAAATGGAAACCACAGAACATTGTTGTCGCCGTGGTCTAGTAGGTAGAGTGTTGGCTTATTAGATGAAAGGCCCGAGTTCGAATCCCAGGGCAGACATCAAAACGAAAATATGAAAATATTTCTTCGGCGACTTCCTCTCAGCAGATTTCTGGCAAAAACTCTGAGAGTAAAAATTGCCATGAAAAGCTTCTCAAAAAATCTGTCGTTCGGAGTCGACTTTAAACTGTAGGTCCCGCCTCTCATGTATAAAATTAACGCACACAACATGAGTGGTGTTGAGAAGCTAGGCCGTAATCCTGACTGAAGGGTTGTAATGGCCAATTATGTATGTATGTATGTATTGGACTATCACTATGATGGTTGGCAAATTGTCCAGACACAAAATGCGGTAGTATTATCAGTATTACGACCGGGCCTTATAGGTCCCAAGAAATCAAGGTTTTTTTGGTGGCTGCCTATTTAACCTAAGCTAACCAAACCTAATTTATCAATTCTTATCAATATTTATCAAACAATCTCCTTAGATTTGTTATAATTTACATAAATAGTGAGTATTTCCTGATGAAAACCATGAAAAAAGCATTGAAATTTTATTAGGATTTCCTTCAAATTTATTCATTTAAATAATCCTTCCTTATCTTGCGCTCCCACTCTCTCCATAAAAAATAAAAAAGAACTGTAAAATAATTTAAATTGTACAAAAAACCAAAAACAAACATCACAGAAGTCGGCAGGCGGCAACACTGACGACGACACATTGTCTCAAGCATTAAAATACGAGACGAACGTAAATTAAAATGAGTATGAAGAGAGTGTATGTGCGTGTGTATGTATGCATATGGGAAACAACAACAATGTTTACAATTGCTTGCTACTAAATTATAACTAAATACAGAGCATAGAAGTTTGTTTCTATGTGTGTGTGGGGGAAGCATGAGAGTACAGAGGAATATGAAAGAATAAACACATGCACACACACACGTAGCCATCAAACACTTGTTTAAACATAAAATATTTGTTAATATGTATTGTAAATGAGAGAAATAAAAAAAAGAGAAACAAAAACAAAACGGGAGTTAGAAATAACAGTTTTTATATGGGCACGAAAGAAAAGAAAACAAAAATGCTAAAAAGGAACAACAACAAAACAGTGGTAACATTAGGCGCCACTAAGCTTAAAGCCAATAATAACATCAAAGAAAACATGTTACATTCACCGGATATGAGAGAAATAACAACAAATTCATCAAAGAGAACAATTTTACAGAGGCACACAGTGAAAAATTAAAATCAACAACAACAAAACCCCTTTTTTTTCGTAGACAATTATCAGTCGAGTATTAAATGTGAATGCAAATGAAGAATATCGTATTAAAAATAACAGTTTAGTTGAGTATGTTTGTAACTTTATTTCGCTATATAGTATTTCTCTCTCCATCTCTCTCTCTCTCTCTATTTATCATTTATTTCAATATACAGTGGTGGAAAACATAATAGGGAAGGAAACCAATTTCAACATTTAATGGCGCGCTGTAGGGATTAGTTCGAAGAGTGATTTTTACGCAGAGCGTAGAGGTATCTTAGGGCTCGCTAGATTAGTTAAAGTTGTGGACCCCTTTAAAGAAAGGGGACCAGCATTTAAGCCCATTATGATACCATAATCAATATTCAATCCGTTGGTCTAACAAAACTAACCCAAGTCAAACATAAATCTTGCTATTGCAGCAAACTTTGATATTTGAGAGCTGGGCCAAGAAAATCCTCCAAAAGCATAGCCCTGACTCATAAGGTGAAAGACAGTCTCCTCTTTCCAGACAGTCTCTCTGCCAGATCCTTTGCTCCTGCAGCAGTCATTTGCCGGAATGCCAAGTTTTTCGACATGTCAAGCAAATGCACATTAGTGGCCCGTAAGAAAGTCTAGGAATATTGCACGTACCTTCCTTTTGCCAATGAAATACAGCGTCCCTGTAAAAAGGGTGGATAATATCCAAATTAACTGAGGCATTCCGAATACCTAAGCCCTGTAACAAGACCGGACATTGAAACTAAGTTCGTTAGAGAAGTTAATCGCAGCCTGGCTGTCCGAGTAAATCATTGGTGTCCAGGATTTCCTAATTCAGTGGATTATCAGCATGCTGAATTTGCTAAAATGAGAAACTTTTATGGGAAAATCGGCGTCTTAGAGTGGTATTGCCTCTAGCAGGGGAGTATTATCGCCTTTTTTATTTTGTGAACAGCAACCGAAGACAGTTTGAGCCTATGAGAATGAAGCTTGCTTGCTGTGGAATTGACGTGGTCATAGGGAAAATCGCAGCGATCATTAGTGAGCTTATGCACTCCGTTTTTATATGTTTTTCTAATGGGTTTCTGACAAGAGTCTTGGCATCAAGCCGGCGAACATTTTTATGTGTGGGAAAATGTAAAATATCGTGTTTGTCCTAACCTTGCAGCATTTGAAACCCAACATTCGTCAACTTCTCACTGAGAAAAAAGCCCAAAATGTGTGATCTACTGAAACAACCAACAGCAACTGCTGAGATTATCTTGCCATACACACATACATACATAATTGGCAATTACAACCCTTCAGTCAGGATTACGGCCTAGCTTCTCACACCACTCATGTTGTGGTCCATTCATACTTGAATGGCGGGACATACAGTTTAAAGTCGACTCCGAACGACAGATATTGAGAAACTTTTTCATGGCAGGTTTATTTACTCTCAGAGTTTTTGCCAGAAATCTGCTAAGAGGAAGTCGCCGAATAAACATTTTTTTTTTTCATATTTCATTTTGATGTCTTGCCTAGGGCTCGAACCCACGCTCTACGTCTAATAAGCGAACACATTACCTACTAGACTACGGCGACTAAATCTATCTTGCCATTGCCGGCTTTTAAACTGTGATTTTAACTGTATGGAATTAGTTTTTTTAGCATTAAGCTTCAAACCAATTTCATTGGGATTCGACAACAATTATTATCGATCTTTGCTTGCATATTGCAATGTCCCAATTATTTTTTCCTACACTGTATGCAAAGCAATTTTATTTGACAAGCAGTCTAGAGGTCTAGTCTATTGGAGTTTTCTTTTTTTTTTTAGCAGCAAATAACTAACGAAAGTGATAAGAATCTTTTACAATTACTCACATGCAAATTATAATTTGACAGACAGACAAACAGTCAGACAGACGATTTTTTATTTTCATTTCCTTAAAACAAATTGATAATAATTATGCCATCACATGCATGTATTGTATTTAAAAAATTACGTTTCGTTTCGGTTTTGCCTGTAAAATATTGGCTCTCTTAATGAAGTCTATTGTTACTGTGATGATAGGAAAATTAAAAAAAAATAATAAAACTTTTCTTTCGTTTTTGGGGAAATTATTTTCAATTTCTTTTGTTGTCTGTCTGTTACAAAAAAAATCTAAAAAAGATGAATGTATAGACGTCATGCCATTTTTTTGGATATTTTATTGTGTTTTTAAGGCACAAGGGAGAGTACATAACAAATATGTACGTATCCGTTACTAAATTTCAATTTGAGAGCTATTTAAGAGCAAAATTTTAATAAATTTCATGTTACAGTGGGGTTGCTTGTCATATTTATTTGGATTTATTTGAATATCAGTCGTACACGCACTTTTTTTATTCACTTACTCACTCCCTGCCGCCTTACTTACTCACTTACTATATGGCAATCATAATGCCATTTGCTAGGTTTGAGTATATTTTTTCTAGAAGAGGGTCAATTTAGAAGTAATTTTAAATTTTTTCTGACCCCTGAACACCTTCGTTACTTTACTTGTAACTACTGTAGCATACATCAAGTGCCGTATAAGCAATTTGACTTAACTGGGCATTACAAACTTTTTTTTTTTTTAGGACCAACACTCTCTGGGGTCAAACTCCTACTTATGCAGTGCATTGTGTTGGAATAACAGAAAGATAGTTTTAGGAGAAAGACAAGAGTTTTAGTGTGCGACAAATTTTATTTTGAAACAATTTTTTTCAAGCATTGCTCTGTAATACTTCACACTTTCTTTTTCTATTTCGATTAATCAGACAATCACAAAACACCCAGAGTCTCTGGTGAGAATCGAACCTACTAAGTTTAGCACACTACCAACCAGACCATTGGGACACACCCAATTTATTTTGCTTTCAGAGTTTTTGCCAAAAGACTGTTGAGAGCACGTCGCCGAGATGTCTAAGCTGGAGGTGTCACCTCATAAGTCAACACACTATCTACTAGACTTTGCGGAATGCACGCACAGAACAACAACTTTTTCTGCCTTTTGCCCAACAATAATTTCTGGGTTCAAGGACCCCTATCTGGTACAAATTTTATTGACTGTGACGTTAACACCGAGTAAGAAATCATTTTTGTCGCTGAAAAATTTTTTTAAAAATCAACATTGAAAACCCATCTACTAGGGTATGGTGACTGGCCAACCAGTTTAAATTGTTGCATGAGTTTCATTACATAAGACCAATTGCAAACTTAACTATCTTCTTCTTTTTTTTAAGGTTTTGTATAAAGCAAGCGATCGAAATTAAAAGTTAATTTTAAATTAACCCTCGTTATTTAGGCCGGGTGTACGCTGTCATAAAAAGTTTGATGGTTGTTGCACAGAAAGGAATCGTTAACAACAATTGACAGATAAATTATGAAACCAAATTCTGGCAACATGTTTAACTCAAGCGGACATAATTTCATATTTTTTTTTCTTCCTCGTCCTTTTTAATAAACCCTCGGCCTAATCGCTCTCTATCCACAAAAAAAAAAATAATACGAAAAAAAGAAAGAAAAAAACTCTCCCTTCAAAAATGTTAACTACAAAAACAAAGAGAGAGGAGAGAGAGAGTGTGTAAGTAGAGTATCAAAGTGTACTTAAAGACAACAAGAACGAGTAACGGTAATGGCAACTGAAATAACAACATGGTTAATAATAACAAAGATGATGTACGAGATGCAACCTGGTGAGGATGAGTGAGGATGATGATGATGATGATGATGAGCAAGTAAAGAATACTTGTTGTTTGCACCCGCTATATAATGGAGTGTGCTCTCGTCGTATACATAATAATAAAGCAGAAAAAGGGTAACTAACGACAAGCAGTGAATGGAAGAAGTCCGTTTGTTTTTGTTTGTTGTGGGGTGTTATTGAAAACTCACCACCACCATGCATACATGTAGGCATGCATCACTACTACTATTATTCTGACCACTCTTCTTTTGCACTCACACTTTTGTAAACAAATTGTAAAGGCTTTTGGTATAATTTGTACTACTGCTCTCCACTGTATGAGTGAGTTGAGGGCTTCGGGCTTTGTGAATCTTAAAGAAGGATTTATCCAAAAATATGAATCTCTCTTTAAATATACGCACACATGCATATGTACATATGTATGTATATTGTAAATAAATAATATTTAATTAATGTTTTACTAGATTTAACAATGGGTGGTGGTTGGTGGTTGCTGTATGTAGCTGTTGCTATTATTCATTGATTATGGCAGTGCAGCTGTTCAATGTACACACATACACACGATGATGTTTAACAAGGATTTATTATTGTTTGTAGTCATTTTTTTCAACAGATTATGAGTATTAAAATGACAGCAGGAATTAAAAGGAAATCTAAGGAAATCTATTTTGCAGGAAATTATATTCAGAATAATGGTTATGCGTATGAAGTCACCGTAGTCTATTAGGTAGTGTGTTGACTTATTAGAAGAGAGTCCATAGTTCAAACCCCAGCTCTTGAACAAAACGAAAGATTAAAAAATCATGTCTTTCGGCAACTAACTCTCAGCAGTCTTCTGGCAAAAACTCTGTCGTTCCATGTCGACATGTTGTAATCCTGCCTAAAGGATTGTAATGATCAATTAAGTAAATTGGTGTGTATTATCATCTGTTTTTTTTAATGGCCCTGAAAGAACCATTGCCGTATGATAATTGACTTTTTTTGGTCTGCAATATAGAATTATGAACTGCATGGCATGTGGTTTCAACAAGATGCTGTTAGAAGCCACACAACACCATACAACCCATTTTGCCTTCATTACACGAAAGGTTTTCAGAAAGACGAATTTGGCATGGTAACAATTTCAATGGACCACCAAGATTATCCGCTTTGCTAACTATTGTTCCTAATTTTGGAGCATTCGGCAAATAATTAGCGAGATTCCGCATGACATGTACGAAAAAACTATTGAAAGCCGCATGAAAGTGAAACCAAATCGAGGAAGTGGTCGTTTAAAAGATTTTGTACTCCATACATAATGGCATTGGAGGTGCAAGTGTAATAAAGAAATACAAGTTTCATTGAAATCATAGTTTTGTGTTCCGTTTTATTTAAACTCACTATCAATAATCTAGGATAATGTGGCGGACGCCTCTGGAAGCTCGATTGTGGTACTACAATTAACATTCCCTAGAGGACACCAACATGAGTCCAAAATTAATCTTGTATTTGCAGCAATCTTTATAATAGAAAGTTAAGAGATTGTGAGCCTAAAAAACCTCCAAGAACAGGGCACTGACACCAGAAGTGAAAGAAAGTTTCTTCCTCCTTATCAGGCTCGCAGCTTCTGTAGAAGTCATTTGGTATGCCTGGTATGCCTACCAAAAGGACAGTAACCTGTGAGAATCACTATTTAAGGAAAGAAGTGAGTCAGTCCTCAGTTCCTGTAAAAACAGTGGGTAATATTCAGATTTACTAAGGCAATCTGAATATATATGCCCTCTAAAATGTCGGATACTACGATCCCAGCAACCGGCTTTGGTGAGATAATCATACGCATGCATACATAATTGGTCATTACAACCCTTCGGTCAGGATTACGATCTATGTAGCTTCTCACACCACTTATGTGGTGTGTGTAAATTTTTATACAGTTTAAACTCTGTCGACTCCGGACGACAGATGTTTTTGAGAAACTTTTGCCAGAAATCTGCTGAGAGAAAAGTCGCCAAAGAAATATTTTTTCATATTTCCTATTGATATCTGACTTAGCGTCTATTAAGCTAACACACTACCTACTAGACTAATGCAATTTCCAAAGATATCGCTTTGTGTCGAAAACCATATAAGAGTTACAGTTATCGATAATGTACATGGACTTAGCACATACACTGCTGTTCAATAAAATAGATTCACCAATTCCTGTTCTCTGTGAATAGGCCTTATTGTTTTACGCCACTATTGTGTTATGGTGTTAACTGAGAGTTGAAATATCAGTTTTCTTCAAACTTATAATAGAAAGACCTTTAAAATGCCAATAACTTATCGAACAAACTACTGAATGTTTGAATTATGTAAATGGAACCACTGAAGTATTTTAAATAAATCTTCAATGTCAATTAATTTTTACAATTTTCTACTTGTCTGTCACCTTACAGGTCTATTTACATATTCTTCCGGAAAAATTCGATCCTTATTTTAAAATATTTAAAATTAAATACCAAGTTTTTTTTTACAAAAATCTTGAAATTAAATAAATTTCATTGAATTAAGCTCTGTTAACAGAGTTAAAATTATAAACAATAACAATATAAAAGGAGGCAACAATACAATAACAATAACAAAACAAAACAAAAGTATTGCTTACCATTCTTCACTTTTCATAATTTTTCAAGCACGATGTGGTAAATTGTTATTATTTAATATGCTCTCCTCTCTTTGTATTGCTTTGTAGTTGTTTAATCACAACATATACCGCAATTACGATAACAACAAAAACACTAGAGTAGCAATATAACAGCCACCATTAAATTCGATTTCGTTTCGTGTTTTATTTCTTTAAAGGACAACACCCCACTACGCGTATACACATACATACACTTTTAAACGTACACGGCAAAGAGATTTATAAAGAGAAAATAAAAGCATGCCACACACACCAACATCATTATGTATTATTTATTATTTGTATAGATGTCGTGAAATGTTAGTGTGTAGTGGTAGGAGTTAAAGCGAAAAATGTCTGGAAAATCATTTACAATTTTCACTTTTTTTCACTGTTTGTTTTTGTTTTGTTCTATAGGAAAACCGCAAAACAGCAACACTAACACAAAGAAGAGAACAATAGAACTTTTGTTTTTTTTTTTGCTTGTTCTCCTGCTTTTTTTCTTGTTTTTATTCGTTTATTGTTCAAGAAAAAATACCGGTTTGTGGTTAAGAAACATAAGAAAGAACAAACAAAACAAAATAATTTTTAAACCCACAAATTAATAAGTTTTAGTTGAGGCAACTAAGAGAAGAAAAAACAAACATTTTCACTGTTTTTTTTGTTTAAAAAACTCTCTCTTGTAATATTAGATACGACACAACACACGACCTCGCTTTTAGCACAACATGCAACGCAGTTTAAAGCCGGCGGCTGACTGATAGCAAATGATATAAAAACAAACTTTCAACCCCCCTCTATACTATACGTTTTTAAGGGATGCACCAACAAAAAAAAAGGATGAATTTTTGAATGAATGAAACTGAATGAACGCCGTTTTAAAAACCGGAAAATTTTGAAAGGAAACCAATGGAATCATAGGAACGTTATAGTAAATGGAACATAAAGAACACATTCTGCACAAGATTTTAAAACAACAAAGTGAAATAGGAACAAACACAGAGAGCGAGAGAGAGAGAGAGTGAAAAATGAGAAACTACAAAAAATTGTTGTTTATTTTGTCTTTGTTTTTTATAAAGGATAATGGGAACAAAACACAAACACAATAATAAAAAACAAAATAAAAAACACATGATGCTGTTTGCGTGTATGTGTGTGTGTGTGTGCGTTTTTTTTATTATTTAAAATTTAATTTAAAGTTTCCAAATGAATTAATTTTATGTACAATTTAACATTCTTTTAAGCAAAACCCAAACATTTTTAACAACTGAATGAATAAACAGTGCCCAACAGTGTTTTATTGTTGTTTTAATATAAGTATTTCTGTATGTATGTATGTGAGTGTTGTAAAGGCATGTTTATTTTAAAGAAGAAAATTAAACAACAACAAACTCTTTAATAAAGACTTTATTTACAGCATTATTAGCATGCCTGTGGCTCTCCCATTTTCTCTCTCTCGCTCTCCCGCTTTCTTGCTTGTACTGAATAATTATGCAGTAGATTAATAGGACAACAACACACAACACAATACTACTTAGAAGACAATATATTTTATAATTAAATTTAATGTGACCTTTGTTGACAACGTACAATTGTATGTGTGTGTGTGTGTGTGTGTGTTCTGTGTGAAGCAAACCTTAGTACGATTACAATTTCCGGTATTAATATTGGTTGGCAATGCTATACTGTACTCTATATATACAATGTAGCATCGGAAGTGATGAATGTTTTAATTAAATTGTGTTAAGCGCGTTGGTGTGTGTGTGTGTAATTGTGGTTTATAATTAAAACATTAATTATTAAATATTTGTATTAAAAAATATTGAAAGAAATTTAATATTTAAACACACAATTAGAATTTATAATATGATACGACGATTTTGTTTAATTTGTGTTGATTATCAACCATAATACATATTTTATATTTTGGTTACAACAGATGAAAACCGGTCTATTCTCCCTATTAAAAATAGAAAATATTAGACAAAAAAATTATAATAATACAACCGAGTTAATACAGCCTACCACTAGCCAGACGAAGTGGAAACTTAGTGTTCATCTGAAAAGTGTGCAAAAGTGAATGCCATACACCACAAAATCCTTCAGACCAATTAGGCTCACCCCCCCTTTCATATTGAAAACACTTTAGAAAAACTGTCGAAAGTTATCTAAGATGTGGGATATCAAGAGAAATCCCATATCAAGAATACGACCTACAGAACTTCATACGCCGTCCATGTTGTGTGTGTGTGTGGTATGATTTCAAACGATAGGATGATTAAGCATGAATCTTTAGAGATTATAAAGAAATTTAAAGACGTTACAGATGTTGACAGGCCTGTCCCAATCTACGTACTCCCGAAAACAGCGTTTCTGTTACAGAATGTACAGTGGATAACCATAAAATTGCCAATTATACGTCTTAGCAGTTGTAATTACTTTACGACTTATTATGGAATATTTTACATTTAGATATGTACCTTCAACTTCCGCAACAATTAAAGACGGCAGCGCTAGAACAGAAGGCTTGATTTTTGATTTTTTTGCGCAAAATTTTATTCAACGAATAAAAGCTCATTCTACAGTCGCTCGTTACGTAAACAAGCAAAATTATCGCTCCAAGGGCTTCGATGGAAAAGCCATTACATTTGGGAAAGTCCCTTTTTACGAAGCATTATTCTCAGGAGGTGCAATTTTTTTGTACGACAATGATTGTGAAAGCACAGTTACCACCATCATGATGTCACAATAGTTAAATTGGCCTGCAATCACAAATTTGGCTAATTTCCTGTTTAGATCATGCAACTTGACGCCGTTATCCATTTTTACGGTCTACGCCAAGGACCCTACCTACATGTACAATCTTCTAACGTTGGAGCATTTTTTTCTCGCCGAGGAGGGGTAAATGTACCTAACCTAAGTGGTGGAAAGTCCGTCGTTTAAATGACGTTATATTTCATGTATATAATACCATAATTAGGGTCCACCAAGCATTATAATGATTTTTATTTCACATGACTTTTGAAATTGAAAAATGTTTAACAATCGCCACATGGTTCAGTTTGTGTAAGTTTCTGTAATCGTTTTTTATTTTAAAAATAAACTTAAAAACTTTATTTATTTTTTTTTAAATAAATTCTCTTATTTCTGTACTTAAATTAATTAAAAAACTTTTAAATTACCCGAAAAGAAATTAATTCCACTCTAAATAACTAATTTATTTCTATTTTCCTGTTTCTCGTTTTCTAATTAGACAAACACATCCTGTAACATGGTTGTAGAAAATAGTCACTCTCTTGAAATTTGTTTTTTTTTTGTTTATTTTTTGTTGTAATGGCCACCCAGGAGTTTGTGTATTTAAATTAGAATACACAGGCAACTGTGACTACTACTCCCTCTATTGCTACTACTACTGCTACTACTACTACTTTGGCTCTTAGTCTCTCTATGGTTCACATACACACTCACTTTCTCTCTCTAACTACCTCTAATGTTAATGAAAATAAAAAATAAATAATTGTCGTCATACTTAAAGGAAAAGGAAAATAAAAAAGACACGTACTTTTCATTAAAAAAAACGAAATATTTCGTCTCTCTTATCAACTGGGCAGTTTGGTCGAGCAAAACAAACACGAAGTCATAGTCAACGCATCATGGTAATAATCAGAAGGAATTACAACAACAAAAAAGAAATTTGCATGACATTTAGAAGACTGTTAGGCATCTTTAAAAAAGAAGAAAGAAAATATTTGTTGTCAATTTCTTTTTTCTTTTTCTTTTATTTCATGATTTATTTTTTGCCTTTAGTTGCCAACTTAAAGTGTACCCACACACACACACTCTTTTTATCTCACGGTCAATGATACCAAATGGCAAAAATAAAAGTGGGTGGCTGCTGTTGTTGGTGTTTTATGAATGGCAACTTCTGTCGGCATCATCATTGTCATCGTCATTGTTTGCATTCTTAACTTGGAGAGCAGCTAATAATGCCAACGCCATCACTTTTTCCCCTGGTGAACTTTATACGGAGCAGGCAGGCAGGCAAGACAAGTGTATTGAATTGTATGAATCCAAGTGTTCCATAAAGAAATGCAAAAAAAGAAGAAGAAAAAGAAAAAGAACCTCAACTTTGTTGCAAACTTGAGTTCTTTTTTTTCCTCTTCTTCTTCTTTTTGGTTACCGCCTGCCCAACCAATTGCTTTGGCAACTCGCCATTTGCTTAAGCTAAAGAAGGCGAAGAATAAAAGCAGAAGGCTCGCCTCTTAATAAGCAATTATTTGCAGAAAAGGCAGTCAGTCAGCCAGCCAAGCAGGCATTTGAAACGCATTTTTCCATCATTGTCCAACTACCTATAACATAAGCTAGGGAGAGAGGTCGTATAAAAGAAAAAAAAAAGAGAATAGAATTTCAAGAAATAGTTGAAAACCAAAAACCAATAAACTAGAGCGGCAAAGAGTGCGAGAAAGCGGATAGAAGTGAGCACAAGATGCTTTAACCCTCCCGTGTTTTTAACAAAAGTTCAAAGGAACTGCTGAATCGTAAATAAAAAAAGAATTTGGGGGAAGAGTAAGGGGAAGAGAACGATTTGTATGCAATAATGCATATGCAGTTTGCCAAAGTTACATTCGAACTCGAATAACACAATAAATCGGTAAGTACCACCATGCTAATGTCTAGGAAGATCACTTCTTCAATGGAAAACACTGCAAGAAATCATAAAAGGTGGTCATGCGCGAATGATATTGCTTATCCCCCGCCGGGCACTGGGTCTATCCGTTATAAGTGAGATTATAAACCGTAGCCTGGATAGGATGAATACCTTGACCGCAGACAGTGTTCTGGATATTAATACGATCTAAGCGGAGTTAGTATTGTTACTAGGCAACTCAAAATTCCAAAGTTGAGGCTCCCTAGATATTATGAACATCAATTGCAAATCGTTGTTCATACAAGCACTTGGGCGTGATTTTAGACTAGAAATTAATCCCTGGAAGCACAGCATAAAACATCTAATAACACTTGTCGTTAACGTCCGCAACCGTACACGGTTGCCGTTAGGATTTGAGACCAAAATTTGTATTCTGAATGTACAGAACGTATACTCCTCTCGTAATGAGCACAATATATTGCTGCATCTATACTTTTTCAAAAGACTTGTTTACTCCGACAGCAGTGGCCTCTAGCGTAAAGTCACTATTGCCCTCCATAGTGTAAAATGCTAGGCCATATGGTTATGCTAGAATCGTATTATTTGCTACAATCGATTACTATACTCCGGAACTTTTTTCAATAACAGCTTCGATATGAAAATCGTTTTACATTCGGCATGAATGCTTCAAAAGCTTCAATATTAGGAAAAGTCCAACCATTCTGTAAGCAGCGCACAGCTCCGAATATGACCGTTACCTCTGTTACCACAATTTACTCAGGATTACAACCTAGTTTCTAACATCAAACAAGTTGTGTGTTTAATTTTATTCACGAGCGACGAAGGGACCAACAGATTATCGAGATAGTTTTCATGACAATTTTATTTTTCTCTGAGAGTTTTTATCAGCAGACTAATGAGAGGAAGTTGAAGGAAGAAATATTATTTTCATGCTTCATATTGTTGTTTGAGATGTCTAAGCCATGGTTTACATTACGATCACGCGTTTAATAAGCCAACACACTAACTTCTAGACTAGGGCGACGTAGACAAAAGAAAACGTATTTGCTAAAGCCTTATGAAAGTTCCAAACCAAGGGAGCTTAGTAAAGCCGCGGTAGACCATTGGCTTTTTCAGCGTAGCGAGAGAAGTTGAGAATTTACACAGTATTTCGTTGTCCTAGGTTTTGAGAAAGTTCGAAGTCCCTTCCTGTTTAAATGATGATGGTTTCCAGCCTTTGGCATGTAAACAACAAAGACTTCTCTTAATTTCGTCAGTCAAACATAACAGATGTTTTACTTTTTACTACCCCTAATAATGATTACAAATAATTTTTTTTTTAGAAAAGAAAAAAGAACTCATAAGCATGCCGCTGTCGCTTATGAAAAAACAATTGCAAATTGGCTGCTTTAATGTCAACAGCAAATAAATGGAATTGTAACTGAAATTAACAACAAGAACAACAACTCGGAAATCTTTTGTTAAATCAAGGATTATTAAGAAACATTCGTGGAACGCGTGCCTTAGCAACAATTCATCAAATTTATTATTAGATATGCCTTTAGATTCAGGGTCCAGTTTCACAGTGAAGGGAGAAACTGGTAACAAAGTAAACAAATTTAGAACACGTTCAGAAACACACATACACACACGTATGCATATAATAAAATGAGTGTAAGGGGGAAAGAAAATTTAACCCTCTTTTTTCAAAAATTGTTTAAAACATTTGATGAGTCACCATAACGCTGACCCTCAAACCCTGTAAAACTATTGTTTATTGACGGGCAAAACTACCCCCATAAGCGGTAAACGCCTGTTTTTTTAATTTGGAATTTAATTTTATTTTTTTTCCTTCCTTTTATCGTCGTCTTTATGCAAATTTGCAAATTCATTTGCAAAAATTTTGTGTTTGAAGTTCGCATTGCCAACACAAATTTCACTCATACTATATCTGAACTGTGTTGAGCGCTTTTCTCTTTTTGATTAAAAACACATGGGAGGGAGTAGAATGAGACTGTTGCTGGTTAACAGTTATTAAATGAAGTGAAAAGCATATGACGCGTTAGGCACACATTTCGCGGGCTTTAGGCTTTGTTGTATGCTTTAAATTAATTTTTTTTGTTAGTTTAGAAGCCCTTTCCCTTGTGAAACTGTTTGCAAGGAGTAGTATAAACAAAACACTACCCTTAGTGAAATGCAACAAGCCGACAGAGTTTTAATATCTCAAATGCAATCACATACAATCAACCCCCTTTTTGCTTGGCCATCAAGCAAGACCATTCATCATCATCATCCTCAACAGCCGTTTGAAAACAGTAATACAGCTGCGTGGTATTTAAAACTACAAGAATTAATTTAAAATAAAATTATTATGTTGTTGTAATTGTTATCCTAGGGACACAACATATCCTCAAGGATGAAATCTTTAATCGTTTACCTTTGATGCAGAATTTCAATTGAATTCATTGAAAAGAAACTTTTTATGAGACATTTCTCAAGATTCCTCACCTGTCAGCTAAAACTAGTTGCTGGTAGGCAATTAATTCCTTCAGACACTACTGGTCAGACCTAAATTATAGGCAGCACAAGGGCTGATATGATTCCCTAACTATCTCACCAAAAAAAAGCAGTGAAACCTTTCTGATCACCAATCTTGACTTAATTGAGGTTTTTGGGTAAATCTCTGTAATTCTATCACGTCTGTTTACACCTGACGTTCTTGTTAGAGAACCACTTTCATTACAGTTTAGAACTTAGAGCCCTTGGTCCAATCCCTGGGACAGGCATCTCGAACAAGATATGAAATGAAATATGTAAAACGATTTCTTGCGTCAACTTCCTTCAACAGTCTTCTGGCAAAATCTCTCAGCGCTAAATAAAATTGCCTTGTAAATGGTTTTCAAACATCTGTATTATAAATAACACACACACACACCATTGGTGGTGTGCGGAACTAGGTTGTAATCCTGACTTCAGAGTTGTGATCAGCAATTAAGGAAGTATGCGATCATTTTGCTTGTTAGCGTAACCACACGGGCAGGAGAGGACCTTATCAAAAGAAGAAATCAACCGCTAGCTTTAGCAATCACTTAGCTTATAGATGCAGTTGCTGCCCGAGTTTAATGGAAGTGAAAATTCAAAAGAAAAATACAACATAATGAGCCGTAAGATATCGATTACCGCGGCAGCGATAAATTTGTATTATCCGCTACATTTTTTCTTCCACAAGCGTCCATTGTGATGATGAACCCGCCTGCCTATATCTGCAAAGCTTCCAGTGGTATCAAATTTTCTTATATTCTCTACGATTCCGTGAACAATAACTCAATTATGACGAACATCATCAGCCTGCAGTGATCGAAAAGTGATCATGATTGAAACACACATTTTTAAGCAATTTTAAGGATTTTTAGACTTTCCGCGGTTGTTAAACGATCCATATTTGTAAATGGCAAACCAATCGCTAAATAGCCACTAGACGCATTTTCTAATTTCACTTCTACCGCGGAAAAATTGTGAAACACGGACTATTTTCTTATTACTAAAGTATTTTATTTGATTTCTTATACTATGTTCAGATATGCACTTTTATTGAGCCAATATTCGGTTTATTGAGTACAATATTTTAAGTGTTCAGACATAACAATATACGCAGTTCATCTGCTTATTCAATATTCATTTGACAGCTGGTAAACAAAACAGCTGATTGTTTCAACAACATTGTTTTTGTTATTTTTTTTTTGTTTGTTTGGCGTTGCTTGTGTTGTCAAATATCAACAGAAAGTGTTCGGATAATTGTAAAATGCGCACTGAACATACTTATGACAGTGCTGTATTTTAAGTTATACTGAATATTATAACAATTTTCGTATTTATTGCGCAATAATTAATTGAAACTTTATATGAAATATTCAGCTCAATAATAGCGTTTATTGCAATTTACGCAATAACGGTGCATATCTGAGCACCATATTAGTCTTTTTTTTATTAAATAAAGCAAAAACAAAATTTTGCTTCATTACATTTGTGATTAATAATACCAATAATGAATTCTTTCATCAAATTAATGAATAATTCGTCAGTCTATCCAAAACAGATTTTCGTTAGCAAATAAATGATTATCAAGGGGTGTGTAGAGTACATTAGAAGACAATTAATAAAATTATTTTCAATTTTCTTAAAAGAAAAGAGAAAAAAATTTAGCTTTTCCTTCCTTCTTCCCCTCTTTTTTTTATTTGACTGGGTAACATCATTAACAAAACCCCAAATAACAAGTATTTCTATGCGACAAACTATTAGCAACACTGTTTTATGATTTCAGTTACAGTTACAGTTTCCTGGGAAGAGAAACAGAGAGAGAGAGAGAGCGGAAGAGGGGAGTAATGAAAATGCATTGATTCCAATTGATTTTTGCGAGATGGCGAATTCCATTAAGTATTGATTGACATCTTATGGCTGGCCATCGCCAACGACAGTTTTGCTTTCGTTAATTGAATATTAAAAACGAAACGAAAGTCATACGATAAGTGGTGACCGGAAATCATTGAAACGTGGCATTTATGGCACATTATGGCAATGGAGCAGAAGAAAAATAAACACATACACACTAACACACACACATGGAGCCATACTAGTATTGCTGTAATGAAAATATTAAATGGAGAGAATAAAAAACAATAACAACAATAAATGATAAAAGCCAAATAAAAGTCTCCTATGAAAAGGACTTTAATGTTGGGAAAACAATAAAGAACTCTTAAGGCGTAAAAGTGCACACACACATACATATATAGAAAGTAGGAGAGTGTGAGAGTAATGGTTTATAAATAAATACAGAAACAGATAATCATTACTTACAGACTTAACAGCTGAAATAAAAAGAAAGAAAGAAAAACTCCAAAAAAAAAAAAGAAAGTGAAAAAATAAAGAGAAATTGAAATAGTATGTGTGTTTGTGTGTGTGTGTGAATTTAAGAAGCTGATAATAATAATGCTTCTTCAGCTTCTTAGTCCATACAACCATACTATGACAACAGAGCGTAAGTTTATAATACACACTCCTCACTTCACTTGTAATGATTTAGTAGTAGTGTTGTGTTGTGCATTAATACACACACACAGTGTTGAAAAATGTTTTTTTTCTTCGTTTTTTTTTGAATTTCTGTTAATGAAACCATATTTTGGGGGGAGGGGGTATTACTGCTGATCAAAAAAAAAAAAAAAAAACAAAAACTATGTAACGTTAAAATGCTTTCAATTTCAAACCATTGAACTGTACAGTAAAATGATTTGGTTACCATATCCACAAGCTTATCATGCTTTCGCATGCCCCTACTGTAGTCTCGACAACAGCAACAACAATAGCAATTCCCTATACTTATCTATTTAGGTTACTTAGAATTTTTATCGGTGGATTGAATGAATGAATGAACGTACACTCCCCGAAATATTTAAAAGACCAAACGTATTTCTCGAAAAACTTAAAATCTTTTAGACCAATTCGTACCATTTTTGGGTTAAATATAACTAACTATAATATAAATCTTTTTATGTAAAAAAAATATTTTTTTCTTTGTTTAATAAAAGGATAGCACAAAATGAATTTCATTTTCGAACGAAAAAATTATAAGACCAAAATTAAATAATATTCACCTAAAGCTAAAATAACAATGATTAAAAACAACTACTGAGTAATTTTTGTATTTATTAGTAATTAGTGTGTCCACCGTGATTAATAATGACTTCCTGAGGTCGACGGGGCATAGAATTTATTAAATTTTCAATGCAATTTTGACCAATCCTACTCCATTCTCTTATGATGGCACTTTTTAAACATTTTACATCCTTATACTGAGTGTTATTATTGAAAACTTGGTCTGATATTATTGCCCATAAATTTTTTATCGGATTTAGATCTGGACTACATGCCGGCCAATTCAAAACTGGTATGTTTCTGGAGGACAGAAATGATTTTGTTGCTTTTGATTTATGGATTGCGGCGTTATCCTGCTGAAATATCCAATTCTTGCCTAACGAATCATCCCCAAAATTAATTAAAACGTCATCTAATAATTCAATATACTTCTCGCTATGCATTTTAGTTGATATAAAACAATTAGGAGTCCTTCCCATAGTTGAAATCCCAGCCCAAACCATTACGGTGCCTCCACCGAAATTTCGCGACATTCGTTGATTTTTTTTTTACGTGAATCCATCCAATATTTTTGGGAACCATCTGGACCATCTAAATCAACTTTTTTTTCATCAGAAAAAATAACTGATAACGTTGAATAACTTCAACAAATGTCGCGAAATTTCGGTGGATGCACCGTAATGGTTTGGGCTGTGATTTCAACTATGGGAAGGACTCCTATTTGTTTTATATCAACTAAAATGCATAGCGAGAAGTATATTGAATTATTAGATGACGTTTTAATTAAGTTTGGGGATGATTCGTTGGGCAACAATTGGATATTTCAGCAGGATAACGCCGCAATCCATAAATCAAAAGCAACAAAATCATTTCTGTCCTCCAGAAACATACCAGTTTTGAATTGGCCGGCATGTAGTCCAGATCTAAATCCGATAAAAAATTTATGGGCAATACTATCAGACCAAGTTTTCAATAATAACACTCAGTATAAGGATGTAAAATGTTTAAAAAGTGCCATCATAAGAGAATGGAGTAGGATTGGTCAAAATTGCATTGAAAATTTAATAAATTCAATGCCCCGTCGACCTCAGGAAGTCATTATTAATCACGGTGGACACACTAATTACTAATAAATACAAAAATTACTCAGTAGTTGTTTTTAATCATTGTTATTTTAGCTTTAGGTGAATATTATTTAATTTTGGTCTTATAATTTTTTCGTTTGAAAATGAAATTCATTTTGTGCTATCCTTTTATTAAACAAAGAAAAAAATTTTTTTTTTACATAAAAAGATTTATATTATAGTTAGTTATATTTAACCCAAAAATAGTACGAATTGGTCTAAACGATTTTAAGTTTTTCGAGAAATACGTTTGGTCTTATAAATATTTCGGGGAGTGTATGTATAGAAATTTTATAACATCCGTAAATTACAGTGTGTTGATGTACATACATACGCGCTTTAAAGGAAAAAAAACAAACTATTGGACGTATATACTCCACACCATACACCGTTTAATAAGAAAAATTTGCAAAACTGCGATCAGCAGTTTCATTGTTTTCAAAACTACGAAAACTTTTCAATTGAATTACAGTTTTAAGATGTTTTGTTGACAAGTTTGAAAGTTGTTTATTTTGGATATCGTCAGTGAGCAATAGTGGTTTAATACAATTTAACAATAACCAGTAGATGGCAACCCTATCATGCTAGAACTTGCTCTGGTGCAGCAATTACGTGTTGAGCTGGTAGAAACTTGTTTATAAGTAAATTAACACGTTTACCAAATCACTGAGTGATTTGGATATTCTCAGTGACCAATAGTGGTTTAATACAATTTAACAATAACCAGGAGATGGCAACCCTATCATTCTAGAACTTGCTCTGATGCAGCAATTACGCGTTAAGCCGGCAAAAACTTGTTTACGAGTATAAGCAAATTAACACGTTGACTGCCTACTACGAGATAACTCGCAGATTACGTTCCCTTCTAGGGTGCTCGTACTCACTCAACCTGCCATTTATGTGTAGCTACGAATGAAACCGTATTATATTAGCGCTATTATCGATAAATGGCTTCTGGGAAAAGCCTCTACCGAGTTCTATAGACTCTTAGTAACTTTCTTTATCACAATGCAATCATTTTCTAGATCAAAGTAAGGAATCACATACATACATACATAATTGGCCATTACAATGCTTCAGTCAGGATTACGGCCTAGCTCCTCACACCACTCATGTTGTGTGCCTCAATTTTATACTTGAGTGGCGGGACCTACAGTTTAACGTCGACTCCGAACGACAGATTTTTTGAGAAACTTTTTCATGGCAATGTTTACTCTCAGAGTTTTTGCCCGAAATCTGCAGAGAGGAAGTCGCCGAAGAAATACTCTTTTCCATATTTCGTTTTTAATGTCTCGCTCGAACCCTGGCTTTTACGTCTAATAAGCGAGCACACTACCTACTAGACTACGGCGAGTACGGAACAAGCTTTACTTTTATTAGAAAATATTTCAATTTATTTTTGAAAAAATTTTCCGCTTTTATTTAATAAGATTTTCTAAAGAGAAATGGTGTAGTTTGTTTGAGTTTTTGTATTTTCTACTTGGCTTGGCTTGTTTTCATTTGGGCCACCATAATGCCTATACCCCGGCGTGTCTAAGAAAACGAAATAAACCGTTAAACCAATAAATTTGGCTTTTAAACTGTCTAAAGCATGAGCCAGGAAGAGAAAATATTTGTTTTTCGCCATATCTCTTGTCTAAATTCTTCATTCTTCTTTGTTCTTTTTTTTTTTGTCTTTTGCAAGAGAAATTTTCGTTGAGTTATCCTATGCCAAGGAAATTCCTTCAATTGCAAACGTGTTACAACAAGGAAAGGAAGCCATGAAGTGAAATGGGGAAAAAGAGAAGTAGAAAAAAATCTCTTCAATAAATTTTACGCATTTTTGGCTTAAAATCTACTGCTAGGGATAAAAAGGCTAAACAAAATTGGAATATTTGGCTTAAAATAAGTTCTTTTTTTCAATTTTTCCTTTTACGTTAGGTTCTCTTAAGAAAGTTTTTTTAATTTTCTATTTTAAAGGAAGTGTAAGTACACTATGGCAACTATATAGTAGGTTTAGTGCCTTCAAATGGTATGGAAAAGTAAGAAAATAACTGTCTTACGGTATTTACTCGCACTTACACTCTCAAACTCTCACTATTCCTTTATAATTTTCATGTTTTTTATGATCCAAGTGTTTGAAAAGTTTTTTTTTTGACACACAAAGGAAGAGAGAGAGAGTGACAGAGTGTGTGCGATAGTTTATTTCCCTAGATTTTAGATTAACCATTAAAACACATACACAAACATACAGATAGACAGTGAGCGAGTGAGTAAGTGTGGGCGAGTGCCGGTATTTTTATAGATTTTGAGAGAAAAGTGTTAAATTGAAAATCAGTGTTATAAATCGAAAAGAAATCAATATTGAATTGTTTGCTTGGTTGACCCTTTTATGGAAAAAAGAAAGAAAGAAGGGTTTCACAGATTTTGGCCAATAAATAATGTTAACGGAAATTAAATGATGAGCTCAATACGATAAAAACGAGGGTTAACAACAGACGTTAGACGTTATAGAGAGAGAGTGTATATTAATGAAAAATGTAAGCTTTATAGACGTCTTTATGAAGCAAATTTTATAACTTCAAATTGCCTTTAAAAGAAAAACTTTTTGTTGGAAAACAAAAGTAAAAAAGGAGAAAAAAAAGAAAGAAAAATATAAAAAAGCTAATCAAGGAGAAAATATGTTTTTTTAATACATTTTTAATCCGATAAGGGGGACCTTTGTTTACACACATAAAAAAGGAAAAAACCAGATCAAATTTAATTTTTTCCCCCTTAAATGAAATGAAATTAATTTGCAAAATGCTTAGGAGGGGTTTGTTAAAATAATTACACCCGTATAATAAAGATTAAAATTCATATGCCCGCCCTTTGATGTATGTATTTTCCTTTAGTTTTTGAAAAATAAATCGCATTTCAATTGAAATTCATTAAACAACACTACTAAGTACATGTTCTATTACTTGTAAACAACAATAACAACACAACAACACCAATTAAACTGTAAACACTTGCATTACTGTTACTTTACATTGATAACTTTGTATAGAGATTGTATTTTTTGTTATTGTTCTCTATTTTCATTTGATACAGTTATTTTACATTTACATTCTATTATTTGTCTCATTAAAAACTTACAAAGAGAGAATTGAAAAATTAATACGACCCTGTTTATCTCATTTACAACATCAATTACTTTTATAGGCGTTTTTATAACTCTCTTGCACACACACACACACACACTTAATGTATTCACAGTGTTTAAAAGTTTTTACAAAAATATCTCTTACATATTCATTTAATACAATTTAATTAACTTTACACACACATTTCAAAGAAGGCAAAGGAGAGAGGGAGAGACTCCCTCTGTATGTGTGTGGAATTAAGTAAGTATACAGAGAAAGTAACTGCATACTGGCATAAAAACAAAACAATTGCAGAGAATTTACTACTCCATACAATTCTCCCTTTTTATGCTTTAATATTGCTACACATTCTTGTAGTTAGCAATAGAGAGAGAGAGAGAGAGACTAAGTAAGTGAATGTAGACTAGGGAAATAGTTTTCTTATCTCTTTTCATTGTATTTAAATGAGAGTGTATTAACGGAATCAACCACAAATCGTTCATTTAAGCATAAACATTTATTTTCCTAGAGGTTAAAAGATGAAGGGGAATAAAAACCCCCTTTAAAATAGAAAAAAAAGAAAGTCATAAAACTTTTTCACAGCAGAGACGAAAGTTATTAAATATTAGAAAAAAGAATCTGCATTAGTCTTTCCCAGAATCTAAAATAAATGTAAGGAAGATGGAACCACAGTTATGATGAAAAAACATGGATGGTATCCCATTAGACGAGTTTAGGTTAAAATCATGGGTTCTATCTCCAACTTCTTTTAACGATCTTCTTTTCTTTAACTTCTAATCCTGCCTAACCTTTGGCAGATGACAGCAATATTTGTTATTCAAATTTTTTTTAAGGTCGGACGAGACCTTTGGAGATTGAATCGAAAAGACTTCATATGAATGCCACACTTACGTCCAACGTACATTCAATATACGACGGGAGTCGGAAGATTCGAGTCGAAAGACATATTTAAAGCCTAGAAATAGCAATGGATGACGTAAAATCCCTAATGTTGTGGGCATGAGAATTCAGTTTGATCTTCACTGGAAACAGCATATTTTTTAAGTATCGGAAAAAGCATTAACGTGACTCGGTTTCTTAAGAAAGTGCAAGAAATACTTCACTTCATTTGATCACCTTACCATCCTTCCTCCTTCCCATAACCTATTTTTTAACACAATGTACTGTATGCGTAGCGGCAATTTCTGTTCAACAGGTTAAGGACTCGTATCACTAATAAATTATTCCTGCGATCATAATTAATAAACATGATAAATTCTCTTTTAAAATGCAAATTTAATTAACATTCAGAAGAATGTATAGAAACAACTAACTCCCAGCTCTGAAAAACAAACATCCTTTCTCTCCGAGGAAAAGCAAAAAACAACAACAAAAAGTAAACAGAGCAGTAATAAAAACATAAAAATGCTCACACACAGTAATATTTACTAAATATTCTCAATACGGGAGAGGGCAAAAATGTAATGGCGACTAACTACAGGATTAATGTCCAGATTTAAAGTCCAATGAAATGTTTTAAATAGCAAATACACTCACACTATTATGATATTTTGCATTTATATACACACACACACATGTGTACACCCATTTCGTTTATTATTTACTCTGTATGCAATATTTTGTGTTTAAAAAAGAAAGTAGAAAATAAAAACAAACACAAGCATTGAAATGTAAAGTAAACTTTGTTTACATTTGATTTTGTTGGTGTTGTTGTTTTACAAATTTCTGTAATACTCTCCTCCTCCCTTTATTTAAAATACGAGTAAATAATAAGATTTCAATGGTAAACTCTCTTAAATAGAAGGCAATTGTTTTTAGTTGGAAGAGCTTAAGCATTAAATGCAATCAAAAGCAAGTTCAGGAATATACAGCTGTGGTATACAAAGTAGTTATAGACTTAAATACATACATAGCACACATACATAATTGGTCATTACAACCCTTTCCCAGTCAAGACTACGATCTAGTTTCTTACACCACATACGTTCTGTGTGTTAATTGTATACGTGAGTGGTGGGCCCAACAGTTTATAGTCGATTCCGAATGACAGGTTTTTGAGAAACTTTTCACATCAATTTTTATTACTTTCAGAGTTTTTGCCAGAAACCTTCTGAGAGAAAGTCGCCAAAGAAACATGAGATATTTGACCTGGGATTTAAAGCGATGCATCACGTCTAATAAAACAACACACTACCTACTTGACTGCGGCGACTTCCAAGGCTTAAAGTAATACTTTTTATTACTAATTAACGGATTTAAATTGTAAACTCTTTTCCTTATGTAAGGACAAACAAAAATTTAAGAAAAATAGATTCAAACTACGAGACATTTAACTATACAGTGAAGGAAAAAATTTAGCATACAACTTTGATTTTTTTTTTTTGAATTGTAAGGAAGATTAAAAACATTAAATGATACATAAAAAAACAAAAACTTAAGACAAAAATGTTAAAGTCTTTGTTTGACGTTTTTTTTACGTGAAATTTGGGATATAGTAAACCAATCGCACACTACATACTAACCGAGTTTTCCAGAGGATTTTCTTTGGAACAGTAAACTTTTTGAAGCTGAAGAAAAATGGATAAAAAAAATTGATTTTTGGAGAAAAATCATCCATCATTTTGGTTATTATTTGCTTTAGAGCTGTATCAACAAGTAAACGAATTGTTTCGTTAGACCTTTGCAATAATTTTTCCAAAACGTTTTTAATGGGATCGATTTGGTTAAGGGTTGATGACTTGGGTGATATGTAAAGGTGTCTAGACTCATAATATTGAATTATCGCTTAAGCGGCTTCAAACCCGAGAGTGTGGCAGGACTTCCAACGATCATGTTGCATGGCTTCATCTAGTTGCAACCACATTATCTTTAATTGCAAGCCAAGTAACAAAAGTATATTCTTATAACGGCCATAATGCTCTGAATTAACGGTAATGGCACTTCTAGGGTAATTTTTGAGAAAATGCAGTCCTTCAGACCATAATGCACACCCAACTATAATTTTTTCTGCAGGCAATGGCTTTTTCCACGTGCTTGTTAACGCAACTATCGGGGGAGTAATTGTTGCAGAAAATGTTTTACAAAAAATCATCAGTGAAAGCCTACTGTTGTCCTAGCACCTACATATGTAAATAGCGTTACATACGATTTGTAAAAGGTCAGCTAGCTTTAACTGTTGCGTGAGTTGGAGTGGTACAATTTTTCTAATTTTTCCTTTAAAACATTGTGTTGTATGTAAAATATTTGCCTTAACTGTACATAGCTAAACAAAAATGCTGGATTATACATATGTATGTATGTAAGTATGTATGTATGTGCGAACATCTGAGATATTTTATGATAAGTAAAATGTTATTTCCCTTGCTCGCATATTGTGTATTCAGTTTTATTTTGATTTAAAAATAACGTTAAATATTAAGCTCTCTCTCTCTCACACACACACACACAGGCAGTGTAAATGCATTACATTTACTTTGAAAAACAACAACAACGAAAAAAAAGGGAATTAATTTTATATCTAACGAGGAATACAGTTAGTTTTGTTCTTCCTTAACAGGAATACATTACATTAATATCATGATTTTGTTGTTATTTTTCTCATAATATTTTTAATGATACTCTCTCCCTCTGTTTTTTTTCTATATTTGTGTTGTTTAGGTATGTTGTTATTGTTGTTACGTTATCAAGTAAGTAAACGAAAAAAAAGAAACAAAGAAAACATCAAAGAAGTAGAATGAAGAAATACTCACATTATTGACTTTCTCCTGTAGACGAAGCACTGCCGCCTCAAGTTCTATAATCCGATTCTCAAGTTTATCCTGTTGCTGTGGATGTTTTGCGCAGAAAAAAATGAATGTTTTTTTTTGTTTGTTTGTTTTTGTTTTTAAACAAAACGTAAAACATAAAAGAATAAAAAAAGAGGAATAAAAAAATCAACTTAAAAAATATTAAAAAAAACACCAAAAATATACAATATTTTAAGCTGTTTATTTAAGCCATAAGTAAACAATAAATGAGGGCCATAATGTAGAAATGCAATGAAATGTTATTACTTGTGACCACAACAACAAACTAAAATACAGTGGTGGAGTGCATAAAATGAAGTGACAAGAGGAAGCGTTTACGGATGTGAGTTGTTGTTTTTTTTTAATATTTTATCATATTAAAGTAGGATTTTTTAAATAATAGTGCAGCTTAAAGTAAATTAAAATAAATAAAATACTCGGGGAATTTTCAAAAGGAATTTTTTTCCGACTTTTTAATTACTTTGGAACTTTTAGTAGAAACGTAATAGCATCCTCCGAAAAAAGAAATGATAACTCAAAATTTACTTCTTCTTTCATCTCCAAAGATCACAATAAAATTCTTTTCCCTTTTCTTCCTAACAATTAAAATATTTTTCTGGTCAAGATAAGCTGCCGTTAATAAATTGTCGCATATTTTCGTTGCAAATGTTGTTGTTGTTGTCCTTTTAATTGATGACAAGCCAACCTGCAGCTTTGACAGTTAAATTGAAGGCGGCTTGAAGAAAGGATAAGAATTTCCTTCAGAAGTCTTCTCATTCCAGCGAACACAATGAAAGCAGCTTGACTTAACGGCAGACGTTTAAAAACTTTAAAAGAATGTGTAAAGATTCGATTGTTGCTTTGCTTAAAATGAATTCTTTAAAGTAATGCGTTGTAAGGCATTGCAATTTAACTTTTATTTGCAGAATAACAAGTGCCCGCCTCACTTGTTGTTAAGGAATAGTGCAACATAAGTAAAAAAAAAGTAAACATAACGGGTGACTTTTTTTACTTCTCAATTTTTTAAGTTTAAATTTTTTTAAGTGTAAATAAAAATGATGCGTGACACACATGTTACAATGGAAGCAATACTCGTGTAAGCCTTGCCATTTCACCATGAATAGACTATGAAACGATTAATGCTTGCAGCAAATCATGGAATTCAGTGATGAAATTCTTTTTCGGTACAATTTAAAACGAATTGTCGAATTTGTTACGTGAAGCAGCCAGAGACAGTTCAAAAGCTGCCAATACAACTTGTAAGATGACTGGTTTTATGTGTGTATAAAGTCGTCACATATGCAATGAAGATCAGAGCCATAAATACAGGACAATGGAAGATAGTTTTGGCACGCGATCTTGCAAACCGCTTTCTCCTTAACTGCAACCTTAACAGCACCAGTAGACACTAGGATTTTTCAAAATGTATAGCAACTATACTCCTAGAGAGTCAACTTTATTTCTATTCTTTACAGGCTGCTGAAAGGTGGCCACCAAAGGAAATACTTCTTTTCGTATTTTGTTTTATTCGAGATTTCTTTGATAGGGTTTGATCAACGGGCTTACGTCCAAATAAACCAACTCACTACCTACAAGACTACTACGGCGACTTCAGGTGATTTTGTGACCCATTAATCTAAAGCTTTTTGAGGTTATCAAGCCTCCTGAACACATAGACAAAGCCATCTACAAATCCATCCCATGGAATTCGACATTACAGTGATACTGGCCGAAATGCGGGTTTGAGCGCGGGCAATAGTCACAAAAATAATCTTAAAATTTACTGTGTTCTTATTTTTTTTTTTCAATTTTCTGAACTCAAAAAAACATCACCCTTTACGAAAAGATCTTTGAGTCACGCTTGATTAAATTTATGGTAAAAATTTCATGTAATTTTGTTTCTTTTTCTTATTTTATTTTGTTTTTTCACTTTAATGGACAAAAAGAATTGCATGACAATTGTTGCTGATTGTTTTCACATATTTTTCTCGGAGTTTTTGTTTCTGTTTTTTTAATGCACTGAATGCCATATCCTGGTTGTAAGCCAGCGGTTTTAAATTACAGAAGAGAAAAGTTTGCAATGCTTTTGTCTAGATTCTCTATTGTGTCTGTGCAATTTTCGTTATTTTATTTAAATAATGTTTTTCTACATTTTTTTGTTGTATTTTATTTTTATTTTTTAGAGTGTTGTAACAATACTTTAGTTGTTAGTTTTTTTTGTTTTGTATTTTGCTGGTGCTTTTAAATTTCAATTCTACTCATGTGCTACAGGTTTCTTTTGATTTGAGTTCTACAGATTTAAAGACATTAGCAGAGCTAAGAAGGTATTAAATCGTTAAGCCATATTACACTTTTCAAATTGAAAACGTTACAAACTTGATTTTTAAAAGTTTAAAATCATTAAAAACATAACCTCTTTCATATTATTTTCTTGTAATAGACAATCACGTGTTATAATAATCACGTGTTTTATGAAAAAAAAGGGCAGCCAACATTGATATGATGTATGTACATATGTTTAATATTTACGAGAGAAAGTTGCCGTTAATTCCCATCATAACCTTGCTAAACTGCAAAGTGTAGCGCCACACCAAACAAAACAGAATGAAAAAACAAAACAAAAACGAAAACAAACAAAGTTGGTACGTGCACTGGCCAAACAAACATGTTGTCTCTCACTTAATAACATTGAGAACGTGTTGTTGCTGCTGTGCTGTGTTTTGTTCTTGCCATTAGAAAATACATAACAGTAGCAGTAACAACATGGTTGGTTGAGGCAATAATATTTGCAGTTTGTGTGTAAGTGTTTGAAAATTGTCAACATTGCTCTGTTGCTGCTATTCTACACACAGTTTTTTTTACAGTAAATAGAAAACAAACAATAAAAAAATTTGAGAAAGACAGATCGAGAGAGAGCATAAGTAAAACAAAACAATCACAGTAAAGAACTTAAAAGAACAACAAAAAGGCAAAAAAAAAAAAAAATACTAACAAGAGTAGCAACAATAATAGTTAACAGCAAATGCATGTTAAAACACATTGTATGACTGTGTGTGTGTGTGTGTTACAATGCAATAAATTGTTGTAAATTTCATCTGTTACTTGGACTACGAGATACTATGTTTACTAAATACACTCTCACATACCAAATCTGTCTTTCTTTTTGTTTTCCCTTATATTTGTATATGGCACCCAGCAAAAGTGCAATCACATTGCTTCTCTGTTTCATTTCTTCTCTGTTTATGAGAGAAAAAAAAAAAAAAAAACGGCAACAACAATAAGAACAATGAAATAAAATGCGTAGAGTTCCCCTTGTGACTGACTGAAATAAAGTTTCAATTTCAGTTGCTGTTGCTGTTGCCTTTGCAAAACTAAGGGCCTGTTCGTAAATGCATCACTGCGCCGCATAATATGATTATTTTGCGCTCACACTGCTAATCACATGTTGCTGATGCTTGTTTTTGCTGATTTATTTGTTTGCGTTTACGAACGAACAAACACTGCAGAAATGGAAAAATTATTAATAAATTTGATTTTTGAACTGGACGACAAAACAAATGACAAAATGTTGTTAAATGCACAAAAAAGTGTATTTAAGGAAGAAAAAAGAAACATATTGTTAAAACTCTCATTCTCTCTCTCCCACTCATTCAATGCATCAGCCATTTTTATGATTAGTGTTTTGGGTTTATTTGCGCATAATATGATTTAATGTTGCATTTACGAACATTTGACAGCTGCAGTGCTGCCAGAATTTGCATTTATGAACATAATGCGCATAATATGCAGCGCAGTATTGCATTTACGAACAGGCCCTAACATTTAAAGCCGCCAACAACACAGTTTACATGTGTCTGTGTAGTAGTATGTACTCTTTAAAAAGGAGTACCATTAGCATTATAGTTGTAGTGTTCCTACTAAAACATCTTCTGTTCTGTGTGTGTGTGTTCTTGAACAAAACAGCAGCCTCATAACAGTAGCTGTAGGTAGGTTCATTGAACCTTAAAGAAAATTTATTGTGTTTGTTTTTTGTTGTTGTTGCCATTATTTTCTTCTTCTTCTCTTTAACATTTTTTGTAGACAGTATTTGTTGTTGTTTTATTGTTTAATGTTCCTTTTGTTTTAACGTTGATATGTATTGTTGTTTTAATTGTTGTCGTCTTTCTTTTTTTGCCTTTTAATTGCATTCGGCTGCAGTTTATTGATAGAATTTGGTAGTTTCCTTACGAAAAGAGGAATAGAGGTGGAGGTGGAGTAGTAAAATGAAGAGAATTTTGGGACAAAATTATCATTGTTGAGGAGAAGAACAGGTAAATATTTTTACCGTTTTTTCTTTAGATTGCATAACACAGCCTTTTAAGTGAAACATAATTTACGATTTTAAATTGGCTATGCCAGCTGGAGTTGCCAATTTAAATTAAAAGACTTCTCGCCCGAAGTTATTGTGGATCGCACTGTTATGCATAGGCATTTCAGAGAAGCTAGTTCGGCACAGCAAAATGGATAAAGCGTAATAAGGTTTGTCCCTACACTTTACATGGAAGCATACGATACTTGACTTTCGGGACTTATTATCTTGAGGGATATTGAGGTTAGGCTAATTAGTATTATTAAATAGTTGGGCAATATTTCAGGTAAAATGCTGTGTTGAGTATTAAAACTAATATTATTGCCGTCCTTTCTTTAAACAAGACCATTGAGAAGAGTTGCTTTCATTTTCCGGGGTTTTCCATTGGATACAAACAGCTGTAGTTCGGTCCAATACTGCTTCACGGGATCCATGTATTGTGTTTTGCCTTGATCACAACTGGCAATGCTAAGTAATGTGTACATTTCATCGGTATGCTTTACAGACGCACATGGGTTTAGTATACCTAATCAGAGAAAATGACGGCGAACTGTGAATTGCTCGTTGCCTTTGTAAAACTAGACGTACAGTGATCCCCTAGTGAAACTTGGATCATACCACTGTATTTATATTGTCTGATCGCATACATAGCATTTTGATTTCAAACCCTAGAGGATGTAGGTTTTGGAATATTCAGCCCCAATAAACTTTGCTATTGAGATGATTACAGAGATGGCTAAGGAAATAACCACACGACACAGTAACTTACAGGAGAATGTAAACATAGATGAGTTTGCACAAGCACTGTCACCATTTATTAGACTTGAAAGGCGTATGCGCTAAGATCTCGATTGATAGGAACAAACTTTTTGAGGAGATTCACTAGAGGCAAGATGAACTTACTAATGTCTTTGATTACCAGACATTGTCTTCCTTGTTTAGGTATCATGACTACTGCCTCACATAAAAAGAAACGGACGAATATAGAGCACCTACTATACGGAATATACTTCTTTCAGTATCTACTATCTGATGCCTAAGATTTGAAGACTTTATCTCGGAGTGGAGTAATCTTTCAAAAGAGGCTCCACTTTGCGATATACGGATGGGTCAAGAACGAATCTTGTGGGACAGAAGCGAGTGTTTTTTCCCCGAGTAGTGGGGAAACTCTATCGATTTTAACGCTCTAGATAGAATGTGCTCAATTTAACTTGGATCGCAGGTGAAAAGGACGGGACAGAGCAATGCTATCTGACAGTCAGGCCACCATTCGAGCACTCAGCTGTTGTGATGTTAAATCAAAGATAATATGGGACAGATTGGAGAAGGTGAATTAGTTAACGGCGGAAATAACATTGTCCTCTGCTTGGTTACAAATCATGGAGTGAAATGAGCTTGAGAGGAGCAGAGGAATGAACAGATAGGAAAGCTAAAAACTCTTTATCAATTTAAGGATTGTTGGGAAATTCCAAAAAGAAGTGAGAGTTGATGAACCAAACATCAGACCAGCTCGTAATAATCTGAGGTGAGGAACAAATATTTTGACAATGCACTGTGGACCCAAAGTTTAATTTTTCACAATAGAGAACGTCTCAATTTGTGATGGTTCTATAGTGATAAGAAGAAAACCTGTGGGTCATTAATGCACCCCGAGAGAATGTATGTCAGTTGCAGGGCAGGCAAGTATTTTTGTTGAAACGAAACAAGATCCTGAAGATGGTCGGATTGCTGTCAATCAATTTATAGAATGAGGGGCAGTACAATAGATGTTTTTACGACAATAATAATAAAAAAAAAAGAGGATGTAGAGGGACCTGAGCTGATAGTCTATACACTGAACATCCCTAATATTTAGAAAGATAATTTAAATTAATCTTAATTTGTGAGTTTGCGGTAAGGAAATTGGGATTTAGTACAAGGAAAGTTACTTTAAAATAATCTAAAGCTAGAATTAACCAAACACTTATGGAATGTACGTTTGTTTTGAAGAATATAAAAAGCAATGAGAGCTGTTATCTTAAGCTACAATTAATCAAACGTATATAGAATGTAGCGGAACGTGCGTTCGTTTTGAAGAGTATAAAAAGCAATGAGAACTGTTATCTAAAGCTACGATTAGCCAAACGTATACATAACGTAGCGGAACGTGCGTTTGTTCTGAGCAATATAAAAAGCAATGAGAACTGTTATCTAAAGCTACGATTAGCCAAACGTATACATACCATAGCGGAACGTGTGTTTGTTTTGAAGAGTATAATAAGCAATGAGACTTGGAAACGAACTGTAATATAAATTCGTTAAGCATTTACATTGCCTTTCATATGATAAAAAGGAAAACACACGTTCCGTTGCGTTACATAAAGGTTTGACTAATTCTACCAATTCCAATGAAATGAAAAGCCTTAACAGCAGCTTTACATAATTAACAACCACCCGAGTAAAATAAAGAAAAGTATTTAAAATTTTTAATATGAGTTTTTTTAAAGATTTATAAAGAAATCCAACACCCCATACTACAACTACAATTTAGGGTTTCCTTTGCGCTAAGCAATGCTTACAAAGTTGACAAATAAAACATTACCCATGAGAAAGAAAACCATTTTTAAACCATAAAATATAAGCCATGACTACCTACTAAGAAATACACAAAGTCACTCACCTTCTCTTTGGATGATTCCATCACAACACCATTGCTGCTGAGCATATGATTCGTTGCAGGCTGTGCAAACGGTGTTAGGGGTGTAGAGTAAGGTGCTGAAATGGTTGGTGATTGTGCCCTTAAGCCGGTGTTAAACTGTATCGAAGTTGGCGTCGTTGGTGTTGGCGGCTGTTGTTGATGCACTAATTGGATTTTGCCTTGTGATATTTTTATGTAATTGGTGGGTGGCACAAATGCTGCCGTTCCATGCAAATCATCCTTATCATCATCCTCACAGTCTTTGATATCAAGTTGTCTGAAAAAAAATAAATAAAAAAATTATTAATTTGGATAAGGCTTAGGCTTATTGAAATCAATTTCAATACAAAATATTATCCTCTCTCTCTCTCTCTCTCTCTCTCTGTCTGTCTGTGAGTTAATCTTTTTAAAAATTCATTGAATTTCAATTAAAATGTCAATTGAAATAAAAATTTATCGTTACTTTTATATCCATAAGTCTGTCTGATGACAGCTGAGAACAGCCAACGAATGTACGAGGCGTATGGCATATGTATGGCGTATCATTATCAAATGAAAATTGAGTTAAAAAATTTATTCACATTTTTTGTTTTTCTTCTTAAATGGAGACTCTAATGGGAAATATGAATATAAATTGGCAACAAACACCGACAAATAATGATAATCCTCAAGAAAACTTAACAAGAAAAAGGAACAGTGTGCCACGTAACACTAAAAAAAAAACATCTTACTGGACCATTTGATGCCGTCCGCGTACTGTACTTGTCTTATTTGACAAGTACATATTCTCTAACCTAAAACCTTCTGTAGTCCCCCAGCTTTTTTTAAATATGCCCGGTTGCCTTAAACATTTCGTTTTGCAGTCTCTTGAAAAGATCTAACCTCTGCCTTCTTCAACATTATCTCAGCAGATATCACTCAACAGTAAGCCAAATACTCCTCTACAAGGCAGTCAATATACTCATGAGCTAATAAAGGAAGGGAAGGAGTAGCATCTGCATTAAATCAAAGCTCCCCAGTTAGTTAGTCCCTCCACTAACCTGTTCCTTAGAATCAAGCTAAAGTCCAGTCTGTACCAGACATCGGCAATGATTCGTTTTTTTGCTGCTCATAATTACTCATGAAATTTTGAATATAAGTGAGTCAACAATATGGAAATATAACTATGTACTCTGATATCATACTCACTATAACGTTAATTTTAAACACATGGTTCAATAAGTATGCGTACACTACGTTGACATCGAACTCATACCATTCGAAATATGTTTGATTCATAAGCCTACAAATTAAGATTCGAGTGACTCGAATCATTCAACAAAATTTAGTCTTAGTTGTTGTTACATTTACAAAAAATACGCATAAGCAAAAAAAGAGGGGAGCAGCAAGCAGAGCAATAATAATTCGTGTATATGTTGAGTTATGGAGAGACGAAGTGCACAACACCATCATACGTGTTGTTAAGCATGAATATGATCAGTATGTACTTCAAACTTTGAATATGAGTAGAGGAGTAGCAGAAATTATGAGTATTATTCAATTCGACTCATCTTTTCGAATCATTCATTGCTGATTTCTAGTCTGTACTTACTAGGCCAGCATTATACAATCATTGGCTTAGAGTGACTGTAATATCGTTTTACTTCGCTTTTAGCATTGTCAAGTCGTTTGTCTATAGTAACCCAAGCGATTTCGTTCAGTCACTCTATGTCTCTCCCAGCATCCATCACGCCCTTTACACGTTTGTAGATACATATACTTAAAGACCCTAAAAGTATTTCTTAGAGACATTACATTGAAATAACAAAAAATCGGCAATAAAACAGCTTTTGTCCCACTGTGCCTACATTGCAGACTTTAATAAAAGTGTTCAGCAGAAATGTGTTAAAAATCTAACAAGATTTTTATCTGTCATGTGTGTGTGTGTATGAGTTTGTGTGTGTCGTTTAGGCTGCACCTTTTTCGACAGCATTACACTGTATTACAAAAGTTTTCAAACAAATTATAATTTGACATTGCAAAACCAAGTTCTCTTGGAAATGTAAAATTTCAGCAAGCTTCAGAAAAACTGTAGCACAGTGTTATCATTACACATGAGCCTTTTAAGCTGATATTATAGCACCTGAACTAGTTTTGTTATTGTTGTAGTTGTTGTTGTTGTTACATTATCAATCGCAATACATTTCAATGCATAAAAATGTCATTCGCAGTCTAGTCTTAGTCCCCCTGTCATATCAATAGATTTTCAATAGAAAAATAAGACGAGGAAAACCAAAGAAGAAGAAGAAGAAGAAAAAATACAAAACTTTTAACACAGTTATGGCGGTGTGATACACGATAAATTAACGCCTAAATACTGTGGCTATAAACATTTGGCAAAAAAGTTTTAAGGCAAGATTTGTTGCAATAGAGACACAGCGACACATGCAGATATTTTTTCCTTTTTTTTTGAAAAGTGATTGAAAATTCTACAGCATTTTGACATTTTAAGTAGATTTCGAATTGAGTTGAGTTAAGTTGCTTTGAGACGACTTGTATTACCCTACTTGGTTGCTGAGTTGTTCTATGACATGCCTTAGGTTTGTAATCTAGTGAAAGACGAATTTTGTGTGCATTTTATACAGGCGAAACATTATTGTGGAGATCGGAGAGACTTGGAAAAATGCTGGTATAAGCAGCTTCTTTGGTTCAACTGGCCACAGTGGCCAATATGCCATTATAAAACAGCTCCTTAAGCATGCTTAGTTTTCGGACACCTAACACCTCTGTATAGATTTGTATAAAGATGGCTCTATAACTGCCTGAATAGACATAAGACCACTGTTACGTCAGATTCCCCTTCAACAACACACACTGTTTTGCGTGCGCATATAAAAAGGCAAGACGAATCAGGCAACGAGTCAGTAAGAATTCAGTCAGTCTTGTGTGAAGACGCGTTGCGTGCGAAGTAAACAATCGTGGTTTGAAGATCTCCGCTACAAGTGTTGTTGTTTAAGCAAAGGGTGTCAGCAAAGAAGCAGTTATTGTTGAATCCATCAAGTTGTATACGGTGGTACACAAAAGTAGTGCGAACGATAAAGAGTTTAATTGAAACTAAACGGATATTTGTTTTTACTTTGTTTGCTATCAACGAACTCATATTTTAAACGTTTTTAAAAAGGAAAATATCGTAACAATATTATCAGTAGGGTAACCACATTAACGTATTGTAACTGTAAATTCTCTCTTTCTCTCTCCATGGGTAAGTTTTTACAACGAAGACAACAACAACACACTTTAAAAACAAAACTTAACAAGACATAAAGTCTAGAGTTTTGCCAAATATTGCCATTTGAACATTTATACGGGCGGCTGTTTTGATTCTTTTTTCTTTTTTTCTTGGCGGGTTTATGTGTGTCATAGTTATGCTGTGGTTGTTTCGTTGGCTTGTTGTTTAATTTTTAACGTCCAACTGTCTGCTTAAATTTAGAAAATAACAAAAACAACAACGAAAAAAATTGTTTTTAATTTTTATTTTTCAATTTTTTCTATGAGCTTATGAGATACACACAGTGTTCCTACCACTATAAAGTGTTGCAGTTTGCCGTCGTATCAGTATCATGTGACAATAAACAAGTTGGCAACATTTTCCGAAATCCAAGTAAAAATTTATGACTATAAGTCTTATTTACTTTTATTGTACTTGCATTTGTGTGCGAGTGTGTGTAGCTTTAAAAAGTTGTTGCTTTAGTTGTGTGACAGCAAGTGGGTAGATAGCAAGACATTTTCAAATACACAAGAAAAAAAACAACACAATTTAAGAGTTTGAAATTTTACAATTAAAGTGTCAAAAACTTGTTTGCTTTATAACAAGGATTTTGCCGAAACAAAAAACAACAACAAAAATTTACAAATTCATTGATAGTTTTTGTTATTTAAAACGACACAAACAAAACACATCATACTTAATGTTGACATCAAACCAAACCATTTTACCCTCCTTCTCTTTACTTACTGTGTATTTTACACACGCACACACACTCTCGTGCATTCATTTGCTCACAAAATCTTCATGGATTTACTCTTAAAACTACAACAAATTGAAAAGCTCAAAATCATTCATGTGTTGTTGACTTTTCGTTTGCAGAGTTTATGAATGAATTTTATTGTTTTGCAAATATTTCACTGTTAGTTGTTAGTGTTGTTGTCGTTGCTGTTGATTTAATATGTTTATTTATGTATGTTCGACTGTGTTTGGGTGTTGAGTGGTCTGTTGTGTGTGCGTGAAAAACTGTCAGACCCCATCAACTTGGCAAACAACGACGGGCAGATTTAAAAGATTACCAAAGACGTTGAAATAAAAATTCTTTTTATTTTCACTTGATTTTCTTTTTGTTTCTATTTTTACAGATTTGTTTATGCCAAATGAGGAAAATCAACGTTCTACTAAATTTGAGAGATATTTTTGCATTTATTGTGTGTTATTTTTTTTTTTTTATCGGAAATTTGCCAACATTTCTGAAGTGATAATTTGACTAGTTTTGTTGTTGTTCTTTTTTTGAAAAAGTAGGGCAATTGCTTAGATCTGAAGTTTTTTATGTTAAGTGTTTGTCTACAAACGCAAAAATTTTCTTATCGAGAATGTGTTAAGAAAAACTTTTTGTTATTGAAAACATATTGTTATCGATAATTATACAAAAATATTTTTTCCGACAACATTTTGTCTTTAACTTCTATTCTTTTAAAAGAAATTGTCTTATTGAAATGTTTTAATCAAACGAAATTATTTTCGGAAAAAAAGTTGTTATTGAAAAATTTTATTATCGATAATTTTTTATACAAAAATAATTTTTCCGACAACTTTTTTAACTTCTTTTCTATTCTAATGAAATTTTATTTTATTGTTTTAAGAAAAAAATTTTTGTTATCGAAAAATTTGTAAAAAATTTGAAATTTTTTAAACAAACGAAAATGTTTTAAGAAAAAATTGTTATCGAAATAATTTTGTTATCGATAATTTTTTATTTTAATTTTTCTTTTTTTCTTTCTTGTAAAAGAAATTGTGTTATCGAAATTTTTAAAACAAACAAAAATGTTTTTATTTGTTATCGAAAAATTTTGTTATCGATAATGTTTTATACAAACATATTTTTTTAAACTTCTATTCTTTTAACAGAAATTGTGTTATCGAAAACGAAACAAGAATTTTTCTTTGTTTTTTTTTTACTTTTGTTTTATTGCCAAAGTAAATTAATTTTGTGAAATTAATTTTTAAAGCGCATTTATTATCACGAACACATTTAATCATTTTGTGAGTAATCATCACATTTTAAAATTAATGATTAAACAACAAACAAATCGTTGGTGTTCTTTTTTCGCTGTTTTTAATAAAAAAACCCCCATTAAATATGCTTATGGAAATTATTTGTTTTTGTATTTTTATTTTCTTTTTTTATTTATTTGTTGATATTTTATGCTTTTCATATGCAAATTAACTTTAAACATTTACACAGTACGACTGTATGTAAGTAATGAAAAAAAAGTACCAAAAAAGGAATTTTTCAGCCATGAATTAAACGAATTAGTCAAGAGCTACTTCTGTCTGTTTTTCGAAATAAAAAAAACAGATTACAAACAAAGATACTAAATAAATAACAGAAAATATTTAAAACAAATGTTGAGCAACATTTTTAAGCAACATATGTTGCTCATTTGAAATTTGCCTAGGTTTTTTTAAATAAATGTTGATAAACTTCTCTAAGCAACATATGTTGCAATATTATTTTTTTGTAATATTATTTTTTTTTTTATTTGTCTAGGTTTTTTTTAAAAAATGTTGAGGAACATTTTTAACCAACAAATGTTGCCCATTTATTATAATTTTTTTTTTATAATTTGTCAGCTGCTCCAAAATATTAAATGCATTCGCCTTTAATTGTATATATAGTAATATATTCGTAAAGACTAAGCATTCTTTGAGGTTAAAGAAGTTTACCACAGTTTTCATAGCCTATTTACCGATAAACCAAAAATACCTGTTTTCCAAACGTAGCTTTAAGCAAACGTTACACGATGTATAAAAGCGAGTGTGTGGCTTTATCTGCCTTAACTGTGTTTTTGCCTTCCAAGTTAGGGATATGAGTGGGAGGGTGGGTAGATGCCTTTCCAAATTATGCATAAATTCGAGATTTTTTCTCTCCTTTTCATTCCATTCCAATTCTTTTTTTGTTTGTTTTTGTTTTCATTTTTGTCACTGCAACAAATCCTATCATAATGCTCTTTTTTATTTACATATGTACGTCTGACTGTCTGTCTCACTGTTTTGAAATTTTTTTTTTTTTTGCTTTGCTTAGGCATCATAAAAGATTTGGAGCAATTGATAAAAACAAGAGCCCTGAGTTTACAGGCAGCAACACACGCGTACAACATATTGTTTGTATGAACCGAGAGACCTATTTGTTTAACTATTTGCCTTCATATACATACATACATGGTTTAACATTAGCAAAGATTTCATTTTTTTTCTTTGTTGAAACGAAGGATTTGCTTATTGCATATCCATGATTATGATGAAATGATAACCCAGTTGGTTTAAATTTTGAAGACTTTATACAAACAGATTAGGAACATTTTGTATGTGTTTGTGGAACTTATAAACTCAAGGTGGTTTTAAAAAAAATTCCTTGGAGTAGGTTAAGAGGTTTTCAAGATTTAGGAAATCAGTTCATTAACAAAGAAGTTTTAAAGGAAAAATCTTTTTTTTCTGCGAAATTATTTTATATGTAAGCAAAGTGTTAAAAACTATAAAAGAAACATGTTTAAAGAACTGAGTTTTAATAGCTTGTGGCCTTTGAAAAATGTTCAGCAACATTACTGTTGATAATTTCTGCAACATTATTATCAAACCTAAACATGTCTTCGAGAGTATGTATATGATAATAGTTTCAGCAACATTGCTATTAGTAGCTATAGCAATAATGTTGCATAAACAATTAGGCATAAATTTAAAAAAAAAAAATATTTGTAAATTATTAAAAATTTCAATTGATTTTGATCAATAATAACTTAATAAAATTTTAATCAACATTGTTGCCAATACTTTGTGAAACATTAAGGAAACCAGGAATCTATTGAATTCTACAGATTTATATATGAGAATATTTTCAGCAACATTGTTGCATAAACAATTAAGCATAAATGTTTAGGTTAGGTGAGGTCGAAGTGGTAGCTCCGATATCAAAGAGCCCCTTGAGCATGCATAGCGGCCCGTTGTGATGCCAGTCTCTGTATTGACCAAGTTCCACCAAAATCAGGGAAGAGAAGGAATTTGGTCAGCGCAGGGGCTGCCCATCAAAGCACGACTACCCCACATTGGAAAACCAGCCAGAAAGTTTGATAAACCCAGCTATATCCATCATCAATAGATGATAGCTCCGTCAAGCTGACAAGAAATGGAGATGGGCACTGACAAAGAAAGTGGATAATAGTCTCCTCTTCCTCAGCGGATCTACATGTACGGCAGAAGTCGTTAAATGGGAGCCGCATCCTTTCCGAGTGTCTACCCACAACATAGTAACCTATAAGCATCGCCACTGTGATTGAGATGATGCCACGACCAAGTTCAAGTAACTGGTTGGTACACCTTCTATCCATCAGGGGCCAGATGAGTCTAGCGGTAGAGCAGAACTCCTCATTGGCCCAGGATAGGTTGGCGTCTAGAAAGAAATTTTCACGCAATGGCCAGCTTGAGGATTCCGGAAGGAGTGCCCCAACTCTGGCGAGCTCATCGGCCCTGCAGTTCCCCGGAATATTACAATGTCCGGAGACCCAGACCAGTGAGACACTAAAGCGCCTAGAAAGAAGGTCGAGACAGTGACGATATTCCCTGAAGTTATTCACAACAACCAACAGAGATCTTATGACGACCTGACTGTCAGAGAAGACCGAGACGCGGGTAAAAGAATCACCGTTGACGAGAATCCATTGAGCGGCCCGGTGAAAATTGTTAAAAAAAAATGTGATTTTGGTCAATAACAACTTAGTAAAATTTTAAGCAAAACCTGAAACATATTTCGCAATATAAAATATCCTTTAATAAATAAATAAATATTTCGCAACATTGTTGCCAGTAGAGTTGTATTTGTATAAGGTTCCTAGTACGTATGTATGTCAAGCAACATTGCTTATAATGTTTCTGGGCAGAAATATGTAAAACAATATGAAATTTTAATAAATTATTGAATTTGAAATGAGTTTGTTTATTGGAAAATTTATGCAACATTATTGCTATGAGTTTCAGCAACATTGTTGCCAAAATTACCACGAAGAAATATTTAAAAAAATATGAAATTTTTGCAAAACATTGACTTTTAAACGACTTTGTGTTTTGGAATATTTCAACAACATTATTGCTTTGATATAAGCTTCAGAAACAATATGCCTACGAGACTCTTCAACGTTGTTAACAAAATTACCACGGAAAACCAAACCAAATTATTGAATTTAAAATGATTTTGTTGTTTGTTAAATTACAGCAACTTTATTGCTATGAGTTTCAGCAACATTGTTCCCAGTAACAAAGAATCTTTGGCGATATTGCTGCCAGTAGCCTAGGCAACATTGTTGCAAAAAAAACAATGTTTGAAACGCATTTTGACCACAGTTACTGTGCGCTATGGCTATACAATTTCACTTTTATGTTTAAAATCTACAAAGGGACCGAGAAAATCTTGCTGCTGGTTGGTGACAGAAACGACACAAACACTATAAAAACAAAAACCATAGAAATGTATGTTAAAGAAATGAGAAAAAAATAAGGGCACGGGAAATGGAGGAGGATTATGTTTAGAAACATTCATTTGATGGCCTTTAATTGTAAAGTAATGAAAACAAAAGTTTTGGAAACCTCCTTTCCTAGTATGGTAAAATTGTAAAATAAAGTGGGGTGTATGGCATAAAACAAAAGCCCTGACACACTTTTATTGTGTTTTATCTAGTCCTTTTCAGGACAACAAAAGGATTTGTTAACTTTTTGTGTAAAACATCCTTTTTTCTTAATTAAATTTAAAATAAAGAAATGTAAACATTAAATGGAATTTATTGTTTAATTTAAATGCTATTAAACTAATTACCAATTACTGCATCCATATTTAATTTTTTATGTTTTTTTGTATAAATTGAAATCAATTTGGCTTAAATTGCACCTGGTTTTAATGGTTTTTTTTTGGTATTACACACATAATGGCGTAGTCAGCTTCAAGCCAAACAAACTGTGGTTAATTATTAGCCAAAATACTATGTTTGTACTGGGCATGGATGGCATGGCAGGCATATGAAACAAGTTATTCAGGAAATAAAATACAACAGCAATAACACAAACCATATCGAATAAAATATTTCTGTATGTCACTTCCAAATAATTGAACACATGTTCAGAAGGACGTTTAAATTTTTCATTGTAAAAATATAAAATTTAACAAAAATTATGGTTTATTTCGCTTTAAAACAAAAATTTAAAAAAAATATCCCTCAAGGAAAAAGGTACTTTTTGTGGAGAAAGGTACAAAAAAGTACTTTTTTGATACTTTTGTAAACTTCAATATTTTGCCACAAAATCACTTATTCAAACCAATATTTTTAAAAATCTTAACATTTTTTCTTTAAACCAAAATTAAAAAAAAATCACTTAAGGAAAAATGTACTTTTTGTGAAGAAAGGTGCAAAAAAGTACTTAATTAATACTTTTGTAAACTTAAATATTTTTTCACTTATTCATAACCAATAATATTACCAAAAAAATACTAAACATTTTGTCTCTAAAACAAAAATTAAAAAATCCCTAAAAAATGTAAAAAGTACTTTCTTTGGTACCGTTTTGAAAATCAATACATTTTCATTAAATCAGATGTTCATAACTAAAATCAATAAAAAATTTAAAACTTATTTTGCTTTCCGCAGTGGTAGAAAGTACTTTTTCTTTAGTTCCTTGCAGAAAAAAAGGACTTCTTCTGGTACACTTTTAGAATTCAATATTGTTTTACAAAATATGTAATATCAAAAATCTCATTTTTCTTACATTTAAGAGAAAGGGAACATTTTCGGTACTTTTGACTGCAAAAAAATATGTTACTAACTAATTACATTACATTACAATTACATTATTAATTAATAAAAATGTTTAATTTCCCATTTTGGTACTTGTTGGGGAAAAAGTACTTTCTTAAAACAAAAAAAAAACGTATTTTTGGTAACATCTTAATTAATATTAACATAAATTTTAAATTTCTTTTTTGTTGGCTTCAAGCAGAAAAGTGTACTTTTTTGCTGTCTTTTCTTCAAAAGGTACTTTTTACAGCTTTTTTTAAAAAAAAGTACTTTTTTATACCTTTTTTCTTACAGCTTTTTTCAAAAAATTTCATTTTTAATACCTTTTTCCAAAAGGTATTTTCTTCAAAAAGTACTTTTTTTTTGTACTTATTAATTTTATATACAATTTTTCTGAATGGTTTTTGTTTTGTTTTAGGGGCAGTAAAAGTCCACAAATGCCAGTTTATATGTAGGAGACCTCAGTGCTAGCAATGACACACTGGCAGCGTAATTACGCCCATAATGGCCCATGCATCTGTAGTGTGGCGTACATGGATAAATGTGTTGCTTAAGGACATCGCATTGAAAACAAATACGCTTCATTCAATCCATACGGTTTTTATACGAGGCTGAAGCACTAGCACTTTTAGGCTAATGAGTAATGGATCAGCAAAAGCCACAAATCGTATCATCAGAGAATAACTGGAACAGTGGACGGCTACGAGGGAAATGTGGAATTGTATTCCGTAGATGCCCAGATGGGGACTTGTCGCTATACGAAAGCCTCTAAAACATGAATCTTGGAAAGTAGAAAAATGTATTTCAGCCTAGCCTGGCTAACCACTGTGAAACAATGTAATGGAGTTTGTAAACTAATAACCACAATTGCTATTACTATATGCTATGCTGTTGTTGTTGTTGTAGTTGTATTTATTATAGTTTTATTTTGCTTGTTTTTATTTTTAGTTGTAAAACATTTTGGCAAGGTGCCACAATCGATTTAAATTGGTAATAAATAAACTGAACGCGTGTAAATTTCGAAGTAGAAAAAAAACGGGATTTTTTTCTTGGGCAAAATATGCTGTATTCAGCACAAGAAATTGCACAAAAAATTAAATTGGAAATATTGAACACAACATGGATGGATGTAAAAAGGGATGTTGAATGGAAAACAGCAATAAAAAAAAAGTAAAGAGGAAAAAAATGCTTTTCATGCAACCATATGAGGGAGCTGTATATTCATAATGAATATGGAAATTGGGCTGCTGCTGCTGCTGTGACAGGCATGTGCAGGCAAGCTGGTATTTTGGCAACATTTTTAGGCCCGCAGGCAGGTGTATGTATGTGTATGTGTTGTTTTTTATTTTCGATTTTCATTCACTTGATGCACCACTCACTTGCCTATCATTTCATATTAAAATTTACACACGGAAACCGAAAAAGAAAAAAAAAAACATGGAATAATAACAACAACAACATTGTATAACCATATTAAATATGTGGAGCATAAATGGCTTTTAATTAACAACTAAACAAATCAACCCAGAAATAAACAACACGCACACACACACACTACCATACTCCATACACAGAAACAGGCACTCAACATCCAATCATGAGGCAGGTGGAAACACAACACAATAATAATGTGTGTTGTTGCTGTTGTTGTTGTTGCTGTCATGCATATATTGAGAGCATATTTGGCTCTGACCCTATTTTTCTTAAGCATTTGTTGTTGTTGTTGTTTGTTGTTGCATTAGTGATGATTAATATTTTTATAATTAAAGCGTGTTACTAACATAATCAAAATAAAAAAATAAAAATGGATTGAAAACAAAAACAACATAATTTAACACTCAATCTACTATATAGGGTGGATAATCCATATACATAATCCTATTGCCCTTATGCATATCTCTCGCTTCGCTCTCACTAACACCACCTAACACTTCTGAGTTATGCATAATGCCGCGTAGAAGTATAGCTGCTAGTGATCCCCTTACATTGGCCTTGAAATTATCCCCCTAGCCTGCAGTATTAATTCATTCAGGCCTTTTACTATTCCCAAGGAAGGATAATAGAGGGAATAGGATAAAAAGGAGAGGATGTAGGAAAGGGAGAATGGGAAGCGGAGGGATCACACAGACCAGACACAACAAAAAAAAAAAAAAAAAATTTCAACAAATACTGGAATTATTGTGGAGTTTGGCGTTAACCAAATTTTTGATTAAGACATACTCAAAAAAGAAATTCCAATATGGACGAATAGAAAAATAGAATTTTGAAGACCTACTGACGACGACTAGTCGGTATGAATATCCCTCAAAAGCATTTACCGGTAATTTTCGAATTGTCAAACTTAAGGTCATTAACTGGAAGCCTAAAGCAAAATCTCCAATTGAATAAATTATAAGGAAGAGGTCCGTAATATTCCAGCATGTCCATAGCCCAAGCTTACCGTTCTGTTTCAATAGAAGGTCTTAGGGGATGCTGCCCTATTCTCTAGCATTTTAGAATCATTATTTCCACCTATTAAAATTAAAAAAAATAAATTCTACTTCTAATGGCTTACGAGTTAAGTATGCTTCCATTTGGCAAATGCATAACATAGATATCTCTCTCCATTATAATTAACCAAGAAAAGTGACAAGTGTCTTTCGGCTTCGGGGAGTATAAAACTATCAAATTTCTCTTTGCAATGCTTAGAAAGGATACGGGGTTCCAACGACAGGGTTCCAAAGCTCAGAAAGGATACGTTGTTGCAACGACGGCAAGCTCATATGTTTGCTTATTACCATTAATTTTTATAGATCTTGGGTCTCAGTATTGGGTGGCCATACTTTTACCCTGCTTAACTGATTTAGCTTTTCCATTTCATACTCTACTTTCGTATTAAACTCATAGAAGTCAAGTGCTCAAAAGGCAGCCTCTATGTCAATTAGTATTCCGATATACCGTCCCCTATATTCTTTGTCCCAGTTGAATGCAGCACATCTTTCGATGGCTTTGACTTCTGCTTTGGAAAGGTTACTTACGGTTAAAACACGGGGTTTTTTTTTACTTATGAAAACCGTATAAATTTTTAAATAAAAACATTCAATATTAATCAGCAAACATTATTTTAACCCTTTCGTTACCAGCGCCGGATTTAGCCCCCGGATGCCCCATGTATACCAGCGCCGGATTTAGCCGGCATACACAAAACGCTCCGTGTGTACCAGCGCCGGCTGTATTTGACATTCATTTCCCGTTTTGTGTGTACCAACACCGAATTTTGCCGGCATCCAAACATAGTAGAAATGAAATCAATATCAAGACATTTTTCTTCGGTTTATAAATCGGTAGAGATAAAACCAAAGTAGAAGGTGCGATGCTTGCAGTGCAAATGACAAAAGACGGGAGTCGAAATATGAATGTAAAGATTGTAATGTGGGCCTATGTATTCGACGGAATGGACTGCGGTAACTAGAGGGTTAAATCCATAATAAATAGAAAGAATTACTCACAAAATTTTTATGAGTGTAAAAGTGGTAATGTGTTCCAAGTTTAAAGTGACTTTTGTAGGAAAGAGGAATACAAATTAGACACGCATTTTAAATTGCATTATAAAAATAACAACAACAACAACTACAACAACAATTTCATTTCAATACAACGTAATTATTTTAAACACATTGTCTCCCCATTTCTCTCTATCTCTCACTCTTTCTCTTTTCTGCTCCCTTTTCTATTTAATAGATGAGACCATACAGTCTGTTTTTTTCCTCCTTGATTTGTTTTACTGGGTGACGCATCTCTTAGTGAGTTTGTCAAAGCTGGGAACTATAATTTTGCTAGACCTGCCTGTGATCTTTAACCCCTTCAATAGATTTTATTTCTATTAATTTGCAAGGAAAAGTGATTGTGCATTTGGCTATCGTTCAATTGAATAATTGAAGTTGTGGCCAAATGTGGCCAAGCAGTCAATGGTAAAATGAAATTCAATTAATCGATTAACTTTGATACGATGATACTATGAATCATGATTTTATTTTAAGAGAATTTTGTTTAGAATTTTAAATCAATTAAAAAAGGAAAATTCTTAAATTAAACTAAAACATGAGTAAACGAGTAAATAAAATTAATTTGACTGGACAGGGCGGCTCTGGATTATCTAGGCAAAGACTTAAGAAAACAAACAAAAAATAATACGCTAATATTCCCCATAAATTTCTAGTTATTATTCACACCACACGCATGTTCAATTCAATTCAGAAGAAAATCTAACCTCAAAACTGGTGGCATGTAAACAAACCCGCTGCCGATATGAAAATATTTCTTATTTCATCCCTCTACCATCAATTGTTGTTATTGTTTTTCTAAATCATTACGTGACAATATGTAATTACAATAACAAAAAAATACCATAAAATATAAAGGAAAGTGTTTTGAAAAAAAACAACCATACAAGAGAAGTTAAACCAAAAACAATGCAAAAATAATAACAGGACTTAAGTTTCTATTAACAGAGCACCAACAATACTTTTTTTTCATTCATTTGTTACAACAATAAAAACTATTAAAATTTATAAACTTGCTTACCACTGTTTCTATTTAAAAGATCAGGAAAAAAAGGAATTTTTTTAAACACTTTTTCTTTAAACCACTTAGCACTCTTTAACAAATTTTGTTATACACTTAAAAGCCGAATTTATACGAATTTATTTGACCGGCACTTGTTATTGGAAAAGAAAAACTATAAGAAATTATAAAGCTCAGTCCATCTTGAAAAAATACGCGTGCTTCATTTGAAGGTAAATTAATATCCCAAAAACATAAATTATTTTCCCATTAACAGGCTTGTTATACATACCAGTGTTGATACTATGTTTTCTGTCATGGCGTTTTTTGTCTTGAACAAGTAGTTTAACGCTTTAAAGGGTTTCTTCTTCACGTCACTTTTTCTGAAACTTCTATATAGTGAATGAGAACTCTTACGAGAACATAATCCAATGTAAGCAAATTATGGTCAGGCCTTTAGTGGGTGCTTATGTATTAATATTATGGATATTCTTCTACCCCCCTGTAAATGTTTTGCTTTTAGTAGTGCTGATGTATTTATTTTTTTGTTTATTTCACTTTGTGTTGTTGTTGTTGTTGTTTTTTGGTAAATGATATGCATTTGTCTGCCTTTGTGTCTGGATGTCTGCATTATGCCCCAGTCGCTCTGTCTGTATGTCTGTCTGTATTGCCACTGAAATGATGAATAACTTTTTAATGAACCCCTCCCCCTCCCAAATGTTTGAACATATCTTGTCCAAAAGTCAAAGGGGGGAAGTGGGGAATTTTTGGCGAAAATAAAATCTGAAAATAAATTTTTCTTGAGGAATAAACATACAAAAAAAATGTCAACAAATACTGGAATAGTTGTGACGTTTGACGTTAAACAAGGTAGGTAGGTTGGTGTAGTAGCTGACGCCACTGGTGAATACAGCCAATGACCACGTTCCACCAAACCAGGGAAGAAGAAGTTGGTCAGTGCAAAGGTTGCACGGCGCTAACCAAACGTAACTTATAATTATCGACTACAAAGGGAGAATGTCTGATCGAATGTGTCTTAACGAGAAGACAGATTCCAATATTGGCGTATACAGATTCCAATATAGAGAACAGACAGAATTTTGAAGACTAGTAGGTAGTATGTCGGCTTATTAGACGCAAGGCCACGGTTCAAACCCCAGGTCAGACATCAAAACGAAAATATGAAAAAATCCTCTCAACAGATTTCTGATAAAAACTCTGAGGATAAATAAAAAATTGCCATTAAAATTTTCTCAAATATCTGTCGTATCTGTAAACTGTACCTCCTGCCACTCACGTATAAAATTAATGAGAAGCTAGGCCCTAATCCTCACGGAAGGATTGTAATGGCCAATTATGTATGTATTAATGGCGACTAGTCGATATGAATATATGTACCTCAAAAGCTTTTACCGGCAACTTTCGTATTGTCAAACTTAGAGCCTCTAACTGGAAGCCTAAAATAAATACTCCAATCGAACAAATTATAGGAAAAGGCTCCCTAATATTCCAGCATGTTCATAGCCCAGATCGGGCCAGTAGCTGTCATAGAAGGTCACAGAGGTCATATTCCCTGCCATTTTAAAATCCCCCTTTTTTTTTTGTTAAACACAAATAAAAATGTTGACTTCAAGAGAGCTTCGTTCAATTCTGTTTTTATTTTTTAAAATTGAGAAAAAAAAATTTCGTTATTTTTACTTCAGATGGGTTACGAGGAGTTAGGTATGCTTCCCTTTGGCAAAAGTGTGTGACCTCAAACATGTGACTACAAATAGTGGCTTGTCATAATAAAAGTTTATTTTCGTACTATTTGAATTTCGTACTTAAAGAAAAAGTACTTTTTTCCCCCTGCTGCCCATTTGGTGTTGATGGGGACAAATGATGGATTTTATTGCCATTTGTCATGCAACAGTTTACGACAAAAAAATTTTGCGTTGTTTTGAGAGAGGGAAAATCATTTTTTTTGTTTTTCGTTAATAATTGTTAATTCAGGTGCTTCCACTTCTGCTCCTACTCCTCTTCCTCCCTTTCAGTTTCTTATCAGACCGCCAGCAATAGAAATTTTTTTGTTTTATTAAATGATTCTTCTTCGGTAATACACTTTAGAAACGCAAACTTCCACTTTTATTAGCGTGTTTTTGGTTGTTGTTTTTTTTTTCTTTCAAATTCAATCCAGTATGACATAGCATTTGTTGTTGTTGTTGTTGTTGATAATGATTTTCTCATTATTTGTTAGGTTAGGTTTGTCTATTTAGAAAAAAAAGTAATGGGTGTTGGTTCCTATATTTTTTATTCTTTTTTCATTTAAAGACATACAAACTTAGGGCAAAATATGATTAAATTTGAAGGTTAACGAATAAGCACTCGACTGAGTACCTATAAGTGAAAGTATAGGTTAGGTTAGATCATGCTGTAAGTTTTTTATATTTCCCCCTTCTTAAATGAAATTGACAACACTGTTTATGTCAGAAGCTCTAGGACAAAGTAGGCTCTAGCACAAATTTTCAACGAGTGACGTCTTTTGTCTTGTATTTGACAAGCCTTGAGCCTACGGAGTGAATTACAGGGATATTATGAGAACACAAGAGTCCGTGATTTAAACCCCCAGCTCAAACATGGCAAAAGCTCCGGACAGTAAAAACAAAAATGCCAATGAGAAGTTGTACAACAATAGACGTTCGGAGTCCACGTTAAACTTCCGCAACTTATGAATAGTGTCAGAAGCTAGGTTGTAATCCTAACAAAAACGGTGATAATGATAAGTAAGTAAGCCAAAGGGAGACCCCATCAAGTAGCTGCATCAATTATTTTTTGGGTTTCCCACATGTTTCAATAACCGTAAAGCAAGTAAGATACTTGGCTGATTTCCATGATTTTCAAATCTGTTTGGAATACAAAAGCCCTTAAGAGCGACTGACAGCACCTATTCAATACTTTTTTGGCATTCCCGTTAACAAGAAATTCGAAAACTTTATTGATTACATGGCTTACCACTAAGCGCAGTATTAAGTTCATGACAAAGCGATCCACGAAATTAAACGATTTCGAATGTTACGTAAGTATTTAAACTTTTATGGAACGCGTTTAAGGTTCAACTAAAAATATTTCGTTTTCTTTTTTTCTCTGTGTAAACGAATAAATTGAAAATATTTTTTAACGAAACACTTGTTTCAATAATCGATTAATAGTTTTACCTGGAATTACTAATTGTTTACCTGTTTTTCTTAATGGGAGCGGTCGGTTGGGAGTGAAAATATACTAGAACCGATTAGAAAGTGTGACTCAATCGTAATACTTGGTGAGTGAATTGAGTTCAAACTAAACTAAGCAGCCCTGACAAACTACCTGAACTGGTTACAGTTTCCAGTTCACACGCTGTTTACTGGCCTTTTCCTCAAAATAAGTTTTACGTGACGCGATTTAATTATTCGAAAAATGGCCGCCAGAGCTTACTAATCTTTGAGGAATCATCCTTATTGGATTTCTTATTACGCCGTATGGCAATAGGGTTTGTGCTTATAAACCCATGGCTTTATTTCGGTATTAACAATAAGTAGGGGTCATCCCCACAGCATTGAAAGCACGGATAAAACGTAGTGCTAACCATTACAACCTTACAATTCAAGAAGAATAAGTAAAAAAAAAAAATAATAATCGGAACATGGCTTCCTTTACGTAGTAACAATAAGTAGGGCCCGTCCCCCGAGTATTGAAAGCATGTAAAAATCGTGCAATCTGTAGTGCTAACCATTACAACCTTAGAAATCGAATAAGGAAAAAAAATTATCAGAACAGTTAAGTAGTCCGCAGCAGGTAGTTCAATTTGCGAAAAGCCCGCTGATAGGGCAACAATGTTTCTTTGGATTACAGGCATACATATATTTGGAAAGCTATACTCAACGAAAGGGTGAATGAAAAGAGGATAAAAACTCGTCTAAATTGGTTGTAGTCCAGTATACAGTGTTTTGGCCTATTAGATGCCAGACCGTGGTTCAAAACCCAGCTTAGGCTTATCAAAGAAAACTGAAATATGAAAAAGAAGCATTTCTTTCGGCGCCTTCTTCTCATTTGTGTTCTGGCAAAAACTCTAGAGACTCGAAATAAAATTACCAATGAAATGTCTCTCAAACATTAGGCATTCCGAGTCCAAATTAAATTTATGTTCCACTACGCATTTATAAATATTAACACACAAAACGCATGGGTGGGGCTATAAGCTAGGTTCTAATCCTGACTAAAAAGAAGTGTTAGGTTAGGTTAATGTAGTAGCTTCATACAAAAAGCTCACTTGAGCACGCATTGCGGCCCTTTGTGACGCCATAGGTGAACGCAAGGTCTGCAAATCCAAAGCACTGGAAAACCAGCCAGAAAGTTTGATAAACGACGCTATATCCTAGACATCAATGGACGATAGCTCCGTCATGCTGACAAGCTTTGGAGAGCCAAATAACCTATACCCCTGCACCTAGCAAGAGATAGGCATTGACAAAGAAAGTGGATAACAGCCTCGTTCTCCTCAGCGGATCTGCACCCACGGCAGAAGTCGTTAAATGGGAGCCGCATTCTTTCCGCGTGTCTACGCATAACATGGCCACTGTGATTGAGATGATGCCGCAACCAAGTCCAAGTAACCGCTTGGTGCGCCTTCTATCCATCCGGGGCCAGGTGAGTCTAGCGGCAGAGCAGGACTCCTCGTTGATCCAAGATAGGTTGGCGTCTGGGAAAAATTTCCTCGCGATGGCCAGTTTGATCGAGGTAAGTGGCATTCCTAGGTCGATTGAACAGGATTCCGGGAGTAGTGCGCCAGCTCGTCGGCTTTGCAGTTTCCCGGAATGTCACAGTGTCCGAGGACCCAGACAATTGTGACACTGAAGCGCCCAAAAAAAGAAGTGTAATGACCAAGTAAATAGATAAGGAAATTACACAAAAGAAATTATATTTGAGTTCATGAAGCCTGAGGGAGCACACTTGTACAGTGTTGTTCAGAAGGGGTTTTTTTTTTTCGAATGCAAAATTTTGATTCTGTGATGGATGAATAGAATAAATTCTTAAAATCTAAAAATGCATTATGGCATCCCTAGAAAATACACCTGGTGGTAGCATAGTAGACAACGGGAGGGGTATGGTCTTTGTTGAAACCGGGTAGCAACTTAAAGTTTGTCAAGACAATAGGCCTTGGGAGAGCGCCTATATAGGTACGACAACAATAATAACGGATGTAGCAAATCATCAAGCATTAGGAGAATTTCAAGGGAAGAGGGTGACCATACCTTTTAGCTCATTTGATGTATTTTTTCTGCTTAAAATTATTTCGTTGTTTCTTTTTTTATTTGTTTTCATAGCTTTATATGGTAGTAAATTTTATTTAAAAAGAATGTTTTTTTTCTTCATTATTTTGCTGCGTTAAAAAGTTCATTAATCTTCATCAGGTTTTTTTTTTGGTTTTTTTTTCGTAAAACTCCCACTCACTGATTATTGTTTTCTTTTACAGATTTGTCTCTTGCTACATCTCTATGAGGGAGATAATAAAAGATCATTTGCATTTGACAAATTCATTTGCGTTCTTTGTCTGTCTGTCTGTCTGTCTGTCTATCTGTCAGTTTATCAGCGTTTAATTAATTGACTTGTAATGCCTTCGTATGATTGTACAAAGAAAATGCTGCAAATTATGATGATAAATACAGTTTAGTGAGCCGAAGTCAGGGGTAAATAATGTAAAACTGGCCTAACAAATGATAATAAATAAAGAGCGACTTTGTGTTCCATTCTTTATTAGGAACATTTTCAATTGGGCCTCGAAAAAAGCAAGGCTTACTTACTTAATTGCCCATTTACAGACTATCTAGCCAGGATTACAATCTAGCTTCTCACATCACATCACATTGTGTGTGTGTGTCCATCTGCAGTTTAATATGGACTGGAAATATGCTCAGTCCCAGTTAATGCACTCTCTTTCCAAAGATCAAGAGAGTTTTCTTTTACTTTTTATTGCCCGAAAAGCAGCAAAAAGAATCTGAATATTGAGAAAAACTTAATAGTATTGGACACAATCACACAAAATCTGCAGTAACACCAGTCATCAGGGTATTGTGACCCAACATTGGCAACCATCATGGCTCTTTGCAACTCAATCAGCGAGAAAACCGTACTAAAAAAAAATAAAACATATGAAATGGCAATGGATCGGCTATACAAGGCACTAGAAGGGGATTTTAAAGAGTGAAAAAGTCATGAGCGATGCTTGATATTGTATATTGTAAAAGTTAGGAAAAAATTAAAAAAAACTGAACTAATACTCTACAAGACGCTCATTTTCCCCGTGCTTTTTAATGGCGCAGAGGCATGGACTCTATTAAGCACTCATGCAACAGCATTGAGGGTATTCGAGAGAAAGGTCCTACGGAAGATTTTCGGTCCTATGCGAGTTGGCGATAATTGCCGCATCCAATCTAACCGTAAGCTGTATGAACTCCTCAACGACATAGACGTGTTGTGCAGCGTATTAACATCTACCAGAGGCGCTGGCTTACCCATGTCGTTCGAATGGAAGAAGATGCTCCGACGAAACTCATATTTGATGCGGGGATCTGTAGAACTCGGCGAAGAGGACGACTTTGTTTGCGTTGGAAGGACCAAATCGAGGAAGCCCTGTCATCGATTGATGTGACCAACTGGCAAAGGCGCGCAAGAAGCAAAGGCGCCTGGAAGGATGTGTTTAGACAGGCCGAAATCCGTTAATCGAATTGTTAACGGCCAACTAAGTAAGTAAGCAGGTGATGTTACTATCGCAGGTGAATTGGGAAGCGGTGTAGAAGTTAATTATAGCAGTCAGCTAAAAGCTAGGAATTGCTGGGATGAAAGATGTGTTAAGTCAAAACAAAATCCGTTAATCGGTTGGTTAATGGCCAATTATGTAAGTAAAGTGAGTAAGAAAAAGCAAAGCGATAGGCTACAAACAGGGATTAGGGAAAAACGAATTCAAATAAAATTTGTTTAGTTAAGCAATAGGGTTAAGGGATGTATATTTATGACGTAACTATTATCAAGCTACAAATAATTCACCCTTTGTGATATGCATATGCATAAAAAAGCATATATATTCCATATATGCAATGCAAATAAATGTATTTCAATATTAAGAGATAAAGAAAAAAAAAAACATTTTTAATAAATACAATTTCTTTTTGAAATCCCACTTAAAGGGTTAATGACACATGTCATCCAGCTTCTAACTTCTGTATTGCTTTTCATATTGCCTTGAAACAGCGATAATTTTAACACAAAATTCTCTAATAAAAGCTTTTTAACGTTTTAACACATTTCAGCTAGAAAACAAACAAAAAAAAATAATTAAAAAAAAAAATTTTTTTTTTAAATTTTCATGACATTTTTTAAATACAAAAATATTTGTGACATGAGAAAATGCGCAACAATAGCAACGAGCCACCTGATGCAAAAGCTGTCATATTTAAGATAAACACATTCTTCTTCTTCTTCTTACTCATTGTTTGCTTTTATGCAATTGAATTTGAAATTCTCCCACAATTGTATTTAACTTTGTTACTGTAACTGTGTTGTTGCCTTTTTTTTTTTGCTTGAAAAACACACACACACACAAAATAAAACAACAATAAAAACAAACACATTCTTCACCATGATAAATAAAAACACGAAACAATTTATAAATGTATGTAATCCACCATACAATGATGTACCGAATAAAAATAGCACGAACAAACAAAAAAGCTTATCAATTACGAACACTAACAACAATAACAATATTGATACATCATCAGTAAAATAACCAACATCATTATCATTATTATTATTTTTTTTTTTGTTTGTTTGTTTGTGGATAATTAAATTGAGTACCTAATGCACGTAGTATGTAATCATCATCATAGTAAAGCAATTTAAAGAGAACATAACTTTGAATCGTTAGCACTCCCTCTTTCTTCTCTCACTCTGTCTTTTAAAATAGTAACACAATGAGCAAGTATAACAGAGAAATTGTTTGTGTTTTCTTTTATACAACGTAGTATACATAATAGCAGAGTTGGAGATCGAACCTTTTTCGTGTGATATTGATTTTGGAAGAGACATTCGATAAAGATAACGAAAAAAACGTAACAGCTCTTTTGGAGAGAGTAGAAAAATAAACAATAATGCCAATTGCAGTATTACGAGAAAAACGTTTAAACATGTGTAGAGGAATTGCTTGTATTGTATAAGACTGTGTCTACAGTACAATATGTATATCGCAATTGAAGAAGATTATAAAGACAAAATCCTTATAGATGTGATATCTTAACATATATCCTTGCAATTTTCTGTAGGCCGAACATATCACTTCTGTTACCTAAAGTTTGGCGAATAATCGGATTTTTTCTTTTATTTCAAAGGCATTCTCAGCAATTGAGTCCATTTTACGGCTCATTATGGCATATTTTACAAGATGAGTTTAAGCAACTATGGCACTCAATGTTAATGAATTCCCACTCATTTCCCATTCTGTGGTTATGGCAAAAAGCAACTTGGTAAAGTTAAGAATTTATCATACAAAACATGCTGATCAAGCGATTTTAAAAATCGCTTATTTGACATTCAAAGTTTCTTTCGACATGGGAATAAAACAGAAAAAACAACGCACAAACAACATTCCTTTGCCCAATAAAGTTATTCGGAACACAACAAAGCGATCTTTATATACCACATTCCAACAAACACAACACACCTCCATTACCCTTAGTGGTGTAAAGTGACGAAAAGGGCTTGCATTTCTTGTTGGTTGGTTTGCCAACAACAAAAAGGGGAGAATTTACAAAAACAACATAATACAAGTGGTTGTTATTGTTTTTATTGCTTAAATATTTTTTTTTAAAGATTTAAAGGTGAGTTTTTTTTCTTCTTCTTCGTTTAAGGTGTAAAAGAAAGATATTTTTTTATCATAGAGAACTGGTTTTGATCTTGGGAAGGAGAACGAGAGAGAGCTAGAGAAAGAGAGAAATGATATAAAGAAAAGCTTTATTTTTATACTCTAAATGCGAGCATTTATATTACGATTGAAGAGGCTTTAATAAGGTTTCCATTAAAACAAGCAAACAACAACACACAAAAATTGTAAATGCTAGTGTATGTGAGTGTGTATGCATGAATAAGAGTAAAACTGCATGAGAGTGAGTTGTTTAAAAAGATTTTAAGCTGAGAGTTTGTTGTTCGTAATACAAGAAAAAAAGGTAATAATAACAGACGTTACCACATTTGGTGGGATTTTTGTATGTGTATGTGTATGTGTTTTCATTATAATAGCGTATAAGAGTGTTATTTTTTGTTTTTCTTCTGTGTTTTTTTCGTTTAGAGGTGCTGCTCACCTGTAAGTGTTGTGTTATTATTGTTGTTGTTGTTGTATGATATTTAAACAAGTATGAGTATAACGATTAATGTTTACGTAGCCAGAGCAAGAAATTTCAATTTCAGTTGGAGTTCGTACTTAAAAACGTTAAAACACATTGAAAATCAAACAAAATTTTATAACGGACGGCAAGAAAGAAAGTAAAAAAATATATATAGAAAATAAAATATAAAAAGGAATACAAAAACAAAATAAGAATAATAAAAATAACAACAACAAGAAAATATTTCATTAAAAAAACACGTTTTACTAGAAGAATTTATTGTAGAAAAAGGAAGAAAAAAAAATATTAAAACCAACCGTAATAAATAAAATAGAAAAAAAAGAAGAAAGAAATAGTAAAAGTTAATAAATAAAGAAATTTATAAGTAAACAACGAAACAAAAACAAAAAAGAACAGGATTTTAAAATTTAATTTATTTTTTTTTTTATAAAAGTAAGTAAAAAAACGTAAGTTTAATAACGGTTTCAATAGGTTTCCCTTTTTTTTTTTGTTTTAATTATGCAGATTAAGCAAGTTTTAACATGCCTGTGTTTATTATTATCAACAACAACAACATACCGACTTTACTACTCTTGTTTATTTAAAGAGGAATTTCACTTTCTTACATAATTTCTGTTTTGTTACTGTTGTTGCAGCGGCTATAGTTGTGTTTTGTGCATGGTACTCTTTAACCAGTATTATAGGCATACACACATGCATTTATATATGTATACAAGCAACAGCAACATTATTATTTTTATATTGCTGTTGTTGTTAATTTTGTTTTTGTGCATTTTTAACCACAGAAAACAAAACTGCAGCAACAAGATCTTCTTCAATGTACGTACTTTATTACACCACTAGCTGAGTGAAGTAGGGAAATTTGTATAACACTTGAATTTGTATAACACGTTGAACAGAGAAAGAGAGAGTGAGAGAGAGCGTACAAATCAAAGGTGAAATCGAATATTAAAGGAAGAATATTATGTGGAAGAAGGCTCTTTAGCATCATAACTACCATAAATTTTTTTTTAAATAATTTGTTGAGCTCTCAAGCTAACATTCTTGATCATTTTTTTACCCGAGATAATACATACGTCAATAGATATTTTTCGAAAATTCTTGAGTTTACTTTAATAAAAATTCTATTCATTTCTGTTCAGCGGCAAAGTTAGCTTGACCACGGCGACTTCCCGCTACTCATGTATAAAATTAACGCACACAACACGAGTGGTGTGAGAAGCTAGGACGTTGTACAATGGTTCCATTCGACCTCCGGGTACTGTACTTCTCACAGTTGACAAGTACACGTCCTCTAACCTAACCTAACCTAACCTTATAAATGAAATATTTATTTGAAACGATGACACAATGACAGCTTCAATTTTAGCCTTTTTTCTCTAGTATTTTTCACAAGTATGTATCTCACCAATGGCAGCCGTTCTATTGTCGTCATATGACCTCCCAAAAGAAAAAAAACATTTGACAGTTGACAAGACACGTCCTTTAACCTAACCTAACCTAACGGGTTGCATTATTTTGTTCGCCAGAGATGGACTGAAAGATTTAATTTTCATTAAATTAGCCTCCCAATAGGTTCAGGGATTGTGCCAGCCAATTGTAATTCTGCTATTTTGCGCCTAGTGAGCCATTTGTCATGATGTTATCTGGCAGTTAGACATTGCAATATTAACTTTCCATTTGAAAAAGGGCTAAAAGTGATGCATTATAGGAGGGATGTAAGTGTAAAATTTCTTTAAATTCCCATAGAAATTCGTGAATGTTTTCGCTTAACTAGCCCTAAAAATAACTGTTTCGCATAGGGCATCACTTATATTGTATTTGTGCTTAAGCAATGAGCTTTCAAAATGTGCAATCATTAACAAAATAAAAAAAAAAAAAAAAAAAAAAAAAGGGAGGCACAGTGGTTAAGAAGGCTTTAAAAATTAAAACCGTTTTTGTTTTGTATTTGTAGAAATTCATTGAAAAATATTTTAAAAAACATATACAAATATTTTATTTAATTAAAATTTATAATAAAAACAAAAAAGGCAAAACATTTGTTGGGCTTTAAGCTTACTGTATACAATAAAGTTAGCTTGTTTCTTTCTCTCTCTCTCTCTCACACCGTTTTTAAATATGTATGCTATTGCACAAGTACGTGCGACATGCGATTTCATGTGCACACACACAAACACCATGCACACGCTGGTAATAATAATAGTAAAATCATACAACAACAATAACAGAGCAACAAAAATAAAATTGTTTAAATAATAAATATTTTCTGTTTTTTTTTATTTAAATTGCATGCCAGATTTTTTGGATTTTTTTTATTATAATTTTCAACAATTTATTTGTTGGTGTTGTTCAGCTGTATTGCATTGATGATGATGATGATGATGATGTTGAATTGTTTTTTAATTCAATTTTTTAAAAAACAAATAACAATTTTTTTTGAAGAAGCAGCATTACACAAAATAATTAAATATTGTTAGTTGTTGTTGTTTTGTGTGTGTTACTGACTGTTTAACTGGCTGGCTAGCTGACTATTTTACAAATTAATTGAACAAGTGTTTTCGATGTTTTTTTTTTGCTTTAAAAAAAACCTTGAAAATATTAAAATAAAAATTATAAATGGTTATTAACAAATATTTATTTATATTTATTGTATTATTTAAACAAAAAAAAATTTCTCAATAACTCCATACATTCTCAATAGAAAACAAACAAACACAAAAAAAAAACTGTTTTTCTGTTGAGGAATTTTTAAAACTTTTCATACAAAGCCTTCTCTATATACTTAGTGTGTGTGCAGCTATTAAAATATAGCATGTGATGGCAGGCATTATTGATGACTAAACAATACAATCAGACCAGACCCTAAGGAAAAATTCTGTTGAAAATTCTATTGAAACTTTCTGCTTTTTTTTTTGTACGAAACAAACAATTTCAGACCGATTGTTAATTTATATAAAAATATTTGAGTAGTTCAGTCTGATCGGGCATCGTATGACATTAGAAATGCATGTAGAAAAAGAACAACACTTCATAGAAAGATCTCGAAGTTGCCAAGTAATAAAATAAAAGAAGGCTAAATACAATAATGAAGTCGCCGTAGTCTAGTAGATAGTGTGTTGGCTTATTAGACGTAAAATCCAGGGTTAGAGCCCCAGGCCAGACATCAAAACAAAATACAAAAAATATTTCTTCGGCGATTTCTCTCTCAGCAGATTTCTGGCAAAAACTCTGAGAGTAAATAAAATTGCCATGAAACGTTTCTCAAAAAATCTGTCGTTCGGAGTCGACTTTAAACTGTAGGTCCCGCCACATATGTATAAAATTAACGCACACAACGTAAGTGGTGTGAGAAACTAGGTCTATAATCCTAACTGAAAGGTTGTAATGACCAATTATGCTCTAATCGTTGCTTCAAATTGTAATAGAGATAGTCTCGCGGCATTATTAGCATTGCTATGCAAATCATTGACTCTCTCTCGTGAGCAATTATATTGTTGTCGTCATCAGGTGTCTCCTGAAGGCCAGTGTTCTTTTCCAGTTTTTTTATACGAGCAATTAATTGCTTTACAATATCATCCTTTGCTTGAAAAGCAACTTTTGTTGCTTTAATCTCTTCTCATTCCAGTTGTCTTTCAATGCTTTGCTCTTCAGTTTCCACTGTTATAGGCGAGTCATCAGTTTCTAAATGCATTTTAAGCATCGTTGGCTTGCATTCTCTCGATCTAATTAAGAAAAGTACAATAAAATGATGATGAATGATGATTCTCAGAGGCCCTAATCACACGAAAACAATTGTGCTGGCGATAGTTTATAGGCAAGAGAGGTGAGGAGAGTTTTAACCAGCTACGATCCTGCATTACCAACACAAAACTAATACAAGCAACATTTTTAAAAATCACATGAATGCAAATACACTAATACATACAAGGCTGTATATAGGTGTACATTTCATGCCAAACTAATATTCATCCCTAAAAATTATTCTCGTGTGATTAGAGCCAGACACAAGTGCAGAGAATGCTTTGCAGTACTTACATACTTGTATTGTTCGCGTGTAATTAGAGCCAGACACAAGTGTGGAGAATGCTTTGCAGTATTTACATACTTGTCATGATTGCCGTTTCGGTAAAGAAAATTATAAAGGTGGCCACAAGCAATGCCGAATATATTGTTCTCATAATTAAAGGTCACCTTATAAGTGGCGCTACGTATTCCATTTTCCACTCTCTGCGTTTATTTGCTTAACACTAAAAAAAGCTTTTGTATAGAATTTAACTCTTTGCTGCTCGGTTTAAAGTAGGGTAATGACCTGTTTATCGCCAAGGTACATACAAATGTATATACAAATGCAAAACAGAACTGTCTACCATATGCCACCATACAATGCTTGTTTGACACAATCAATGCCTTTCACTGCATTGATGATGCAGCTGAGAAAGTGCAATGAAAACGTCAAATATGTAGACGTCAATTGTGGAATAATGAAGATGTATGTACATACAATACTCCTGGTAAATGAAGACCTATTAAAGGCCATTGTTACTACTTGCCGTTAACTAAAGGGAGGATTTTAAGGGGCAGATAAATTGTTTTTCATTATTATGGGTATCCAATAAGATAGAAGTGAGCATTAAGCTAAAAGGAGGATCATCCAGCCGATAGCTGTTAAAGTTAAGTTTATGTTTGAATAATATGGCAAATATTATATATTATTTTCAATATGGCAACTTCAAATTTAAACAAAATGAGCATATACAACAAGAAAACGAGACCGCCGTTGCCACTGCGTTAAAAAGAAACTTGATAAATTGAGCAGTTTTATCGACATTGCTTCGGTACTGCCATATTTTTAAAAAAGTTAATTTTATTTTTCTGTAAGTTGTAATAACGAAATGGTAAAGGTACCTTTAACTAAACCCAAGTTTAACCGCAAGTTGTAATAGCGGCCCTAAGTATTGTAAGACTACGCTGCAGTTTGCCTTCTCCATGAAATTCTGATATGTACGTATTGTATTGTAAAATAGTGTACACGGCTAGGAATTTTTTCATTTAAATATTTTTTCTAATTTCTTTTTAATTTTTTATATTAAAAACTAAAAAAATATTTCTTAACATTCAAGTTTTTTTTGTTGTTGTTATTATCACGTTGGAGAAACTTAAGAATTTATTTTCAAAAATTCTTGATTTTATTGTATAACATTTATACTCCAACCCAGCATAGCAGTACAATAGTGGTTTAGCGGTGTGTGTGTGTGTGTTCCATCAAGCATCGCCTTAACAGCAACCATAAATAAACACTTTTTTGTTGTTGTTTTTTTTTTCAATTATCATTGTGGTTTTCTTTTGCTGTTTTGTTTTTGTTTTCTTCTCATAAATCTTTAGTAGCCATTAAGTTGTAGAGAGAGAGAGGGAGAGAGTGTTAGAAAAACAAAAACAATCAATTTTAAAGCCGGCTTAAAGAGAATTCTTTACTGTTTTACTTCTGTTTTTCTGTTATACACTCTGTTATAATTCCAGAGTAGAGCAACAAAAGTGAAAACCAGTTTTTGTTTTATACTGGCAACAACAACAACCAAAAACAAACATTTTTAAAAAATTTGATGCTGTTTTCGAAAGAACTTTTGTGATTGGAATTTTTTTGTTGATTTTTTTTAATAAATGAAATAAAACGTATGTATTGTTTGCTTAATAATATTGTAAATAATAAATGACGTCGTTAGCAATTAATAAATTATAAAATGTTTTTTCGTGTTTATTTTATTTTTAAAGCAAGAAACTATGATTCATAAGCCATGTGATATTTTGTTTATTTGTTGTATTCTGTAAATAACCGTGAAATAAATTAAAATTTATTATTTTAACCCTTTAACTGTTGAATTTTTATTTTTCTTTCTTAACTGATGTGACCATAAGCATCCTTTTAGTCAGGATTACAACCTAGCTTCTCTCACCACCCACCATCCATGTTGTATGTGTGTGTGTGTAACATGGTTTGTGAACACCTAATTTTTTGTTAAAACTTTTCATTGGCAATTTTATTTGTTACTCCGGCAGTAGTTATTGCCAGAATGCTGGCGCTAAGAGCGTTTAGTGTTTTAATTTTCATATTTTGTTTTGTTCAAGTATTCTGAAGCGGGGGCTGGAACCACAGTTATGCCTCTAATAAGCCAATAAACTATACTTACTAGACTATAAAGCCTATATTTTTATTTACAAGATTGCTGATAAAATGGGAGTTTAAAATTACTTCCTTACATACATAACATGATTTTTTATTATAAGCCTTTAGTTAGAGTTACAACCAGTGTTGCCACGAAAAAAAATTTTTTGTAACCAACATTTGTGAAAAAAAATCACCAAATAAGAAAAAATATAACCAAAATTAAATTCGCAGACTTTTATTTTATTTTGTTCAAATTTAAATTATAATTATTAAAAAAGGAAACAAATAATAACAAAATAAAACTATAGTCCTACTAATTAATTCATTTTAACAAAGAAAACCAAAGCCCTTTATATAAGAAAAAAATAACCAAACCCGGAAAAATCTACACATCTACACATTGAACAAAAAAATAACCAATTTTGGTTAGAAATAACCAAAAACGGCAACACTGGTTACAACCTAGCTTTTCACACTATTTATGTTGTGTGTGTTCATTTTATATGTACATGAGAGTTGGGAGCTACAGTATAAAGTCGGCTGCGAACTACAGAGTTTTTTTGTATTTTTTTTATTTTACTCTCACGAGAGTTTTTGCCAGAAATCTGTTGAGAGAAAGTCGCTAAAGAAATATTTTTTTTTTTGTCATATTTTCGTTTTGATCTCTGACCTGAGGTTTGAACCGTGGCCTTACGTTTACCTAGTAGACTACGGCGACTTTAATTTATTTCCTTAAAAGTATTTTTTTTTAAATTTTTAATTTAAAATAATTTCAGTTTTGAAAGTACAGAAATTGTTTTTAAATGTTTATCATTTTGCCAATTGTTTAAATAAAAATTAGAAATAATAAATTAAATATTTTATGCTAATTTCATTTTAATTTTTTTAATATTAGCCAAGGTTATCCAACTAGACTATTTATAAAGAAAACAAACAATTATAATAAACAAAAACCCAACCCTGTCAAGTAAAACATGCAGTTTTACTAATACATTGGGCTAAAATACTCAATGATCTCATGCTAATGAATTTATATTAAAAGAAGAAAAATATATTGAAAAAAAATACAATAAAAAGTAAATAAATTTCTAATTAAATTTTTAGCAAACAAAAAAATGCGAAAAATTCTTTATTTTCTTAACTAAATTGCTTGGGAAATTTTGTTTTTTTTTATTAGTTCGAAATTGTAGCATTCAAGCCAGCTATTTAACCACAATAGAAATTTTCATTTAATGATTGGAATACACGAAAACAATTTCCGGAAGCATTCAATTAGTTTTTGCATCACGTTTAATTATTTTATTTTTTTTATTTTTTTAATTTAATTCATTTTTATTAAATGTTTTTAACGGGTAATTATTAATTAATTACTTAAAAGCACTACTGAATAATTAACAACAACAATAAAAATTAATTCTATGATTAATTGATAATTTTACGGGAATTATTTATAAATTTTAACGAAAAAAAATTTATCAAATGTCTTAAATTTGCATTACTTATAAAGTGTATACAGTACTGACAGTTATTTAAGACAGATATATTCACCTTTTTAAGTTTACACACTCTACAGGAAACTCTTTACACACATGTAAACAACACCTAGAAATGTTAAGTGTATTAAAGCAGTTCTCCCGCCGTACAAATGAAATTCACCACTCGTTAGAGCATATAATGCCTACACATACAGCAAAAGGTAAACAAGAAATGTAATATGTAAACAATGTGATTTTAATGCAATGTTTCTTTAAGACACATGTTCACACGTATCACACGTTCGTATATTTGTATGAAAAACAAAAACACTCAAATAGTCGTATGTCTGAAACCATGCGTCTTACAGAAACAGAACATTAAAATGTATGCTTGAAAACATACACAGTATATCCATCCTATGTTCCCTGTGAAAAACTCTCAAAAGAGAGAGAGAGAGAGAGAGAAAGCGAGAGAGAAAGACAGAACGAAATTCGTCTAGAGAGGATATAATGCTTACGCAAGCATTATAGGTAAACAAAAAAGAAACAGAACAAACACTCGACATGTAATATGTAAACAATACAGAGATGGAAAGTATTGTATCAGTTTTAAAAATGTACATCATATTCAATATGAGTATAATTCATCAACCGCTAATAAAAAAAAAACCTTCAGTGTTACGCATGTAAATAATACAGAGATGGCACATATTTTTAATAAAAAAAAATCATTAATTTGAAATAAGACGCCGCCTCCGTTCTATAACATTCTAAGTCGAAAAAGTGTGTTTTGAGTTATGACCTCTCAAAGTTTTCACGCGCCATATGACTATATGTGTATTCTAAGTAGATTTTTCCCTATAACTTCGGAACGGAGCGGCGCATCTTAACCAAATTTTGACAGTATTTAAGAGAACGTAGAATTTAAAAATGCAAGAACATTAAAAACGTTCTAAGTACACTTAGAACGTTATAGAATGGAGGCGTCGACATGATCTTAAACAAAAAATTTCCTCTGCGTTCTGACGAGTATACTCGGCATAAACATTTAAACTGTCTGTTAATATAAATAACGATAATGCTAATCAAGTATTTTGTAAAGCAAAATTTTAAATGAAGTTAACAAAAAATCTCTTCTAACTGCTTAAATTACTTTGTTTGAAATTCACGAATGTTTTTTGGAGACACCCCCCCCCTCTTCCATCTTTTAAAACGTTTCTGATTTCTTTCGTAATTACAATTGAAATAATATATATGCCATAATAAAACATTTTAATAATAATAAAAGAGAAAAAAAAATAATAATAAATTATTAAAAAAAATAAAAAAAAACTTGTTTATCAGCTAAAATACTGCTTTGCTGCTTTGAAGAAATTTCAAGTCATAAAACACATTTAAATGATATAAACTGCAAATTTAAATACGATGACACCATTATTCACATGCCTCTGGTAATAATTTTTCTTGATGTATTGCTTATTTCAACAAAAAAAAAATTATTAATTAATTAATTAATAAGAAATTTTTATATAATTACACAGAAAAACATCTATAGTCGGAATTTGTTGGGAAAACACATTGAAATCTGGAAGGGATAGTATCTTAGATTTATAAATATTTTACTAAGAATAGCTTTTCATTATGCTAAAAAAATATTAAAAAGGGGGAAAAAATATTAATTAAAGTGCAATCAGAGACTGACTACAAACTTATTTTATTCTTGTATAAAATACTTAAACATTTACTGAATTTTGATTTAAATTTAAATGTAGTTTCATTTATTAAAGCGTTTTTGGCATTGTAAACTGCTCTGAAGATTTTAAATAGTATAAAAAAATTTTGAAATTTAATTATTTGTTTTTGGTTTCTTTTATTTTCCTAGAAAATTACAGAAAATCCATTCAAAATATTAATTTTTTTTTTAAATATTTTTCAATGTTATCAATGATTTGTGAATACTTTACTGCAAATTGTAATTTCCAACGCTAAATAAGAACGGCAATCATTACATTTCCGTTTTACAACACTGTGAAAAAGGTGAATTTTATATACCAAAAGCAAACTCTTTATACTCTCAAATTAGTATGAAACATTTTATTACGATTTACGGTTAAGGATGTGTTGTGTTGTGTTGTATTTGCAACATTTGGTTTGAAATCAAACACATGACCTTGTACGGTAAATTTTGTTTGGTTTTATTCTCTTCTTGCTTGAAACTCCTTGAGTGCATAGACGTGTAGTTGTTGATATTTAAGAGAAGAGTGTGTATGGTGGTATGCTTAGCTGTAATTGTTTGGGACAAATGTTTAGATGTATTTGTGTTTTACCCTGAATAAAGCAGTGATCAATTTCTTTATGCTGAAATGTGTTTGCATGTTGCATTTCATTTGCTCTCTCTCTTTCTCCACGAAACTCACCATTTGCAATATGAAGATATATGTTGTTGTTTTTGTTTTTTTCTGCTGCTTAAATGTTCCATAGAACATGACCTTAAGAGATGCAACAGTATTGGGGATTGAAGATATTTCCCATACAAAATGACATAAGAAATCTTCGGCAAAAATTGCCCTTAAGCTGTTTAAAGTTGTGAACGTATTCTATTTCATCACTAAGTGGTGAATTTTTATTTTGTGTTATTGCTAAAGGATACGATGCGTGTGTGTGTGTGCATGTGTAAAAGCAATAGATTTTATTTGTATTCCTATAAGCGACTTTTAACCCCTGTTACTGTAAAATGAACAAGTTCTGCTGAACATTTATTGTTTGAAAATAACTCAAAAATATTTGAGCACATAATTGAGTGTTTTTTTCTTTATATACAATTAAACGTTCGCTTTAAACGAACAAAGCTAAGTTGTAATCTTTATTACAGTGTTGAGTTTTTTTTTTCAAAGCCTTTTAAATTTTATTGTAATTAATTGCGGTGTACAGAGATATTCGATAGTTATTGCAGTGCAGTGTGTTGAATATTTAGCTCTCACTCTGTTTAAATTATTGTGTATGTTGAATAAGTTGAATTTTAGAAGAATCTTAATAAATGTTTTGTGGTAAATATTTATTTCTTGCATGATTATTTGAATTTGAAAACTAAATTATGACAGTCATAAATGTAAACATTTTAGTAATATTTCAAGCGTTCTAATCCACACCTTTTTCGGCATTTCTTTTTAGAATATGTTTTTAATTTATTAAAAGATAAGTTTTTCTAATTCTTTGCTTTTTTAAAGCATTTACTGCCGACATTAAGTTTGTTTAAATAAAATGTTAAAAAAAAAAATTAATTTTATTTAAGTGACTTTAACTGATAAGATATGCTTCTTAGTTAAATAAAAAATTAATTAATTTTTTTTAAATAAATAAATAAAAAAAAGACTAAAATACAATCTTGGCTATTAAAAAGGGAATATCATGTATTTTATTTTTAACATTTAAACGGAACAAATAATCAATTTTAATTATTTTATATTCAAGAAATATTGTGATAAAATTTAACGTATTTTTTTTTTGTTCGTTTTGTTGTTGCTATTGCTACTGTTTAAACAAATTTCTGATAAAATTCCATTTGGGTTAGAAGGTTTTTTTCTTTCTATTATTGTATTAGAAAATTATCTCAAGTTTAAACGCTACAAAAAAGCATGTTTTTTATTATTAAAAATTTATGCTTGAATGGAAGTAAAAAAAAAAAACAAAAAATAATAACAAAACTAATTTTAAATAAACACTTATAACTCAAAAGACGGCTTGGGTTCTTATTTTTATAAAATAATACATTTTTAATTCTAATCTGATGACTCATTTCCTTTGTTTAAAGCAATTAATCTTTGGTTTTATTTTATTTTTTAATTTCCCATAAAAACTTTTGAAACTGTACTGCACCACCCTGTGTTTTTTTTTTTTTTAATTTTTATTTTAAGTTTTTTTTTCGTTAAACAATTTATTCAAAATAGAAAAAACAAACAACAACAAAAATTAACATTTTTATTCTCTCTAATTGCTGATTTCCTTTTGAAATTTGTTTTTTTTTAATTTCAGCTTCAATTTTCATTTGTAAAGAAAAACGAGCAACGGCTGGCCGTTTAGAAAGAAAAAAAAATTTTTTTTTTTTTGGAAAAATAAAACAAAATGTCCCACACTGAAATGAAACCAACTTCACCCACCCATCCAACGAAGGGAGGCTCCAATATCGATATGCTTAACAAAGCAGCCACCAAACTGTGTCACATTGTGAAACGTGACGATTTCGATGGCTATGGCTTCAATTTACATTCGGAAAAAGCCAAACCGGGACAATTTATTGGCAAAGTTGATGCCAATTCACCAGCCGAAATGGCTGGCCTTAAGGAAGGCGATCGCATTATTGAAGTCAATGGTGTGGCCATTAATAATGAGACCCATAAACAGGTGGTGCAACGTATTAAAGCAATAGCCTGTGAGGTGCGCCTTTTATTGGTGGATGTTGACGGTAAAGGCGATGGCGGTCAACAACACATGGCCTCCAATGGTAATGGCCAGACAATGGAAATCAGCAGCACAAAAACAGAACAAATTCTACCGGGAGCAAGTGAAAATATCAACAGCATTACGATGGTCTCCACAAAGAGACCATCCTCACAGGCCAGCCATAATAGTGGTGACAATAACAATAGCATGGATGTCACTGACAAGGCGACAGCTGTCACAACAGCACCGCAACAAGAAATAATGATGAACCGGAATAGCGGCAGTAATGTACCACCACCTCCTTCGGCCACCATGGCTACAGCCAATAAGTCAATGACAATGTCCATGTCCATGATGAATCACAGCAATAGCAGCAGCAACAGTCACAATAATAGCATTAGTAGTACAACAACAACAATGTCCAGCAATGGTGCAACTGTTGCCACACAGGCAATGGAAACGACAACAGCATCGAGCAGCAGCGGTGGCAATGGAAATGTCACCACCACCACCACCACCAACACCATTAAGGCTGGTAGTTTACAATTGCCAATGACAGCGGCTGAAATGCGTGCCAAACTGATGATGAAGAAAAAATTTGATCCGAAAAATGAAAGTGTGGATTTGAAAAAGAAATACGAAATTGTACAAAAACTTTAAATTCCTGGCGGCGTCTTCCCCTCCTCCCTTCACACTTTTACCCTTATGATGGATGCACAGACAGACAGACAGACGTTTTAATTTGAAAGTCATGCAATATGTTTTAAACTTTTTAAAATTAAGCAATAACAATAATAATGAAGAAAATAAAACAATAAAATGTTTAGTTTTATAAGTAAGTATTTAATTATTTAAAACAATAGGTTTCCCGCATTACGTACATACATATGTACATACATACATACATATGAGGAAGTAGTAGAAGCAAGTCACAATTTAATTTCTTTCTTTATTTTTTCTTTTTAAATTGTTAAAAATGTTTAAATTCTGTAATTTTAATTTAGAAAAAGAAAAACTCTTTTTTAATACACAGATTTTAAGACACAATAAAATAAAAAGCAAAAACAAATCGTATCAATTATTTAAGTCAATCCAATAATTTTATTTCTTAAGAAATAAAAACAAAATAAACACCATAAACCATAAAAATAAAAAATAAAAATAAACGAAAATAAAATTAAATCAGCAGAATTTTTATTTGCAACACTGTTTTGCTTCATTTGAAACGAATTAAAAAAAACAAACACTTTAAAACAGAACCCGGCAATTCCTATGCACGCGTGCATGTCAGCCATTACAACAACGTACTCTCACGATCAAAAACACACTCAGTCTCGTTTGAGCATTCATTGAAGGAGGTTGTGTTGTCGCATGCTTCTTGCTTTTGTACATGAAGATCTGCTGATGCAGGGATGTACAGTATAAATATCCCAGAAAGTTTTCTATTAAATATGTATATTTCCAAAAAAACAAATTTTAATCTAAAATGCTTTCTTAAATCAATATAATCAAAGAAGTCTAAACGAATTTTACTAATTTTAATTTAATAAACTAATATTTTTAATTAAAATACCACCATTTAAAAATTGAAATTTTCCATGCCTGCATTGTAGTGAATGTAAGAGTATAAATTTTTCTCTTTTCTTATTTTTCGCTCTCGCAACAATTGACCAATAGCAAGTGTTGCCGGGCTCTGCGTTAAAAGCTTTCATTAAATTAAACTGAAATACAGTACTTTAGAACTTTTTTTTTTGGTACTTTTCTATTTCAAAAATACCACAGTACCCCCGCGATGTTTTCAATAAGCGCTTGCACTTTTCAAGAATGTCTTTGCAACATATTCAACGTAATGCTAAAGATGGAATTTAATCTTCAGCCCCGGTTAGTCAAAAGTGTACGTAACGTACGTTAGTTTTTCTATTCCATTACGTACGTGTATAAATAAATAAATATTTTTTTGCAAAAGTACAATTTAAAAGCTTTCATTAAATTAAACTGAAATACAGTACTTTAGTACTTTTTTTGTACTTTTCTATTTCAAAAATACCACAGTACCCTTGAGACGCTTTCAGTACTTTTTTCACTGTTAAATATTTTATATTTGCGATTTTATTTTATACTATTAATGTCTTTGCAACACATTCAACGTAATGCTAAAGATGGAATTTAATCTTCAGCCCCGGTTAGTCAAACGTTCACGTAACGTACGTTAGTTTTTCTATTCCATTACGTACGTACGTGTATTAAATATAAATAAATATTTTTTTTATAAAAGTACAATTTAAAAGCTTTCATTAAATTAAACTGAAATATAGTACTTTAGTACTTTTTTTTTGGTACTTTTCTATTTCAAAAATACCACAGTACCCCCGAGACGTTTTCAGTACTTTTTTCACTGTTACTTATTTTATATTTTGCGCTTTTCTACTATTAATGTCTTTGCAACATATTCAACGTAATGCTAAAGATGGAATTTAATCTTTAGCCCCGGTTAGTCAAACGTGTACGTAACGCATGTTAGTTTTTCTGTTCCATTACGTACGTACGTGTATTAAGTATAAAAAAATATTTTTTACAAAAGTACCATTTTATACAAAAAAGTACTCAGTTCAGTACCATTTAAAAATTTCAATTTTGCAACACTGGTATGTATTGTTTATCGTGTATTTCACTTTATCTTACTCACCACACTAACAGTTTTACAAACTTAAGCATACACGAAGTATGTTAAGCAAATGTTAAGAGATAACTGGTGAGAGTGTAAGTATCATCTCTGTTAGAAAACTCTTTAAAAGCTCTCTTTATTATTATTGCACAAACAACAGCAGTTAATATTAAGCATAACCCAGTGAACAATTTTAAGGCAAAATAAAAATTAAAATAGATTTTTTGCAAAATTAAATGAAACGTTTATTGACTCAAACGTAGTAAGTATGTGGCAGTTTTATTTATTTTTTTTTTTCAGTTGCTTGTGTTTGTTTTCTCGTGTGAAATGACCTTTTTAACACTTTCAGGGTTGTGTGTTTTCTGAAATTACGTTAATTTTGAATTATTTTTCCTTTAGGAATTAAAGAAAATAAAACAAACAACAACTAATTTTATAACTCTTCCTTATGTTTTATGCATGCAAAGAGAAAAAATAATTAAATTTCATAAATTCCCTTTTCATATACATATAAGTACTTTTCTTTTACTTGTTTTCAAATGTTTTATTTTATAACATATTCATATCAACTGTGTTAATTTCTTTGACACTTTCCCTGTACATAACTTTAACAGTGAAGGAGATATAACATTACAATTTGTTTTAACATTTGTGTGGCTACTACTACTTTTGTAAATTTCTATTATCATGTACGATAATGGGGTATTGTATTGTGAGTGTTTTTAATACTTACTTGCGTGCTAAACGTTTCCTTATGCCGGCCAACATTATGAATGATTACTATGTATGAATGCACTCTCTCCTCTCTCTCTCTCTCTCTGACTCTCAATTGTATTGTAAGAAATGTAAATAGAAAAATCGTTGTTGTGGTTTGTTGGTTTTTTTTTTAATTACCGCTTACGATTATTATTGTAATGTTATTGTTTTAGAAAGATTGTATTCGTTGTAATTGTGTTGTTATTATTTTGAAATTATTGTCACAGTTGCTGTATATAGAGGCCAGAGTTAATGAAGTAGGTCGTGTGTGTGTGGGTGATTGGTTATCGTTGCTGGATATTGTTTCGTGTATATGAGATTATTTTGTTTTTGTTTATGAAATAATAGCAAGAAAAGCGTTTTTTTAATATCAAGTTTTTTTTCTTGTTTTTATTTGTTTATTTTTTTTTGTTGTTTACAATTGGTTCTCTGTATTATTCTCAATTAAAGATATTCCACTCTTGAGTTGTATATTAAATTCGGAGTGTTAAATAAACAAAACAAAATTTCTCTCTCTCTCTCACTATCACTTTTTTTTTGTGATTTAAGTAGATCCTCTCCTCTGTTGGATACAATTTAAAGATAAGAGGATAATAAATGTTATATTTTACTCTCTTGATTTCTTCTAGCTTGCTGTTCTATTGTTAAGTGAAAGTAATGTTTTCTGTTATTCTTGGAGATTCTCTTTTTTATTTGTTTTTGTTTTTTTTCTTCATGCTCTTACTGTTATAAATGTACATAAGTGTTGCTTAGAAACTGTTTTCATAACTTAAGCATAAACACTCAAGTATATGCGATTTTATAATACAGTGTGTAGCAAAATTATTATTTCTTTTTTTTATAAATGATGATTTTGGGTTTCTTTTGGCATTTAATAATTTTTAAAAATTTATTTCAATGAATATTTTTTCATGAATTTGAGGCACTGTTTTTATTCTGTTAATAATTTTACACATATAAAAATCTTAATAATTTTTTTTAATTATTTTTTATTATCATTATACCGCTCCGGTTATTTGTTTTTTGTTTCTCTTAATAAATTATCAACAATATTGTGTTAAAAAATATTTTTTTTTATTTTTTTATTTTTTATGCACTTCAACACTCACTCACTTAATTTTTTTTTTGTTATTTTCTTAGTTTTTGATAAATTATTTCATGTTGTCAACATCACATGTTGATAGCACACATTGCACTGCCTTCCTTCAAGTGTTTGCTGTGGCATCTGCTTGTAAATATGTATATAGTGCGGTAGGTCAACATCATTGTTGCCAGTGCATGGATTTTCTAAAAAGGAAAAAAATGAAAGAAAATTATTTTTTTTTATGAAAAAAAAAAACAACAAAGAAATATTTGTTGAAAAACAAAGATAAATTCTAATAAAATTAATTTTTTTTTTTCACTTGAAATTTATTGGGTATTAAAAAATATATCACAGACTAATGAAGTGTTAAAAACCAAATGATATACAAATGTGGTGGATAAAAAAAATATTATTAAAAAATGTTTAAAGAAATTCTTTATACATCTTAAGTTAATTTCATTTGAATTGGAATTCTTTTTTTTTTAAGTATTATGTTTTGTTTTATTGCAATCTTTAATCTTTCTTGTAAAAAATTGTTTATGATTTCGAAAGCCTAGGAAAAGGCTACCTTCGATTCTATACGTAGTCAAATATAAAGGGTCTGCCATCTAACGTTTTTTTTTTCAACTAGTGCTTATTTCGTGAATGATAACACTTAGCTCATGTCTGATTTGACAGATAATTAGTTTTATCCTTCCGCTGAACGAACATGGTTGTGTATACGCTTGAACAACAACAACAACAAGTGGGCCTTCGATCGACTTACAGGAGATGCCGATTTTGGCAAAAAAAAAATCATCTTTTCAGATGAAGCTCATTTAGATCTTGGCGGGTATGTAAACAAGCAAAATTGTCGCATACATTGAAAAGCAGACGCCCCCAAAACGAGTCGCTGTTTGTTGCGGATTTTGGTTCAGAGGCATAATTGGGCCATTTTTCTTCGAAAATGAGCAAGGAGTGGCCGTTACAGTCAATGGCGATCGTTATCGGGCCATATTGAACGAATATTTGTTCACAAAAATTGAAGAGGAGGATATTGGCAAAATTTGGTTTCAACAAGACGGCGCTACGTGCCACACAGCCGAAGCTATACTCGATGTTTTTGAAGATCGCATTATCAGCCGCAGAGCTGATGTCGTTTGGCCACCTCGGAGCTGCGTTTTGACACCGTTGGACACCGTTTGTGGGGTGCCGTCAAAGATAAGTGTTGCGTCGACAAGCCAGAGACAATTGACGCTTTAACGTACAATATTCGTGAAGCCATTGGTGAAATACAGTTGCACACAATCGATAATGTGCTTAAAAATTGGGCCGTTCGTGTAGGCTACTGCATGGCCTCTGTTTAAACCCCAGGTCAGGAGGAGCCGATTTTAAACCGTAGGTCCCACCACTCACGTATAAAAATTAACACACAAAACATAAGTGGTGCGAGAAACTAGGTCGTAATCCTCACTAAAGGGTTGTAATGGCCAATTATGTACGTACGTATAGCGACAGTGGAAAGTAAGATTATTGTTACGTTTTTACCCTTTTAAAAACGTTTAAAATATGAGTTCGTTGATTGCAAATAAAATAAAAATAAATTTATGTTTAGTTTCAATAAAAAATCTTTTATTGTTTGTACAATTCTGTGTGCCACTATTCACAACTTGATGTATACAACAATAATTGCTTTGTTTGTTAACACCGTTTGACAAAAAAATGAATTGCCAAAGTGTAAGGATTTTATAAAGCGATCGATTAGGCCTTCAGGCCTATCAGGTGATTTCAACTTCTTAGCAATACAATTGGTAAGGCCCGGAACTTTATCATTCTAGAAGGGATGGGCCCTTACTTGAATTGTATCGGTGGGGATATGTCCCCTTTGGCAGCCGATATAAAAGTTTAGCACTCAATATGTGAATAGGCTTTCGTAACTCAGATTAAAAAAAAAAAATCCGAATGTCAGTGCTCGGGTGCATTTTGAGCCTCTTTACTATGATGTTTGCGTCATACACATGCAGAATTCGTCAGAAAGGTTGTCATTTTAGGACTTCTTTTCGTTCCTTGAAGGAGTTATAATTGAATGCCAAAGAATATTTTCCCGATTTTCATATTTTCATTCCGGTTTCGGGGTTTTTTGTTTTTTTTTTTTTGTTTTCACGACTTACATGACACTCAAACTTATGCTACTTTTTCCTAATGATGATGTTCAAACAATGTCATCATGATGCTGCTGCATGTTTTGGAATTTTTCTGATTTAAACATCTCAAATCAACAACAACTTTCATTGAATTTTAATGGGATTTGGCCAGCCGACAGCAGCATCATCCATTCAAACTATTCATCAATAATTGATCACAATTCAACTCTTTCGTCTCCATTACCACGATCACCACGATCAAACCAACCACTTCATCAACATCAAAATATTAACAAGAGACGTTAAAATGGAAAGAAAATGGAACGAAAAGAGGAAAAAAAAATTGGCAAGAGAAAGAAAAAGTAATCACAGCATAAAAACATGGTTTTTTTAACATATTCTGTATTGTTGTTGTTGCATGTTGCTGCCATAAGTATGACAACAACTTGGATATCAACAACTACTATTTTCTCAATTAAACTTAAACAAGTATTCGATGAAAATTATTGTTTTTGCTTACCAATCACTAGAGACCGTAGTCAGGTGCAGCACGATATTGTTGTAGCATTTAGCAGCAACAACAATAAGTTTCCAATAATTCAGTTATTGATTATAATTGTGGCATGTCATGCATAGCGATTGAGCCACCATCAGTTCTTCAAATTAAAGTCATTCAGCCACAGTTATCTCAGTGGGCCAACCAGTTGCAAACCCTCAATCTTGTCATCTTTCTTGTCATTTTGCTTAACAATACGCATGATGTTATTAATTTCGACTCTCCCTTAGTCAACATTTACAAGAATCGCAATAGTACAATGGGTTAAAACGACCTCCGGGTACTGTACATGACAAGTACATGTCCTCTAACCTACAAGAATGGCAAATAAGTATAATTCGCGTACGAACACTAAAATACTCACTAGAAGGTTGCTAGTGTTTGCTTGCTGTCTTCGCCCTTTTTCTTTCTTCTTTTATAGTAAATGCAACAACAACTGTAAATTTTGATGAATGATTCGAAACACTCAAATCATTTATGAGTATTATAAGTATTTTTCTAAATTTATGAATCTGAATGAGAGTAGGCATATGAATCAAACATATTTCGTTCGAATGCTATGAGTTTGTTGTCAACGTTGTCATACCCATTGCAACCTGTATATATTATAAATCAATGTTGTACAGAGTACGAATGAATCCAAGTAGTTGAATTTCAATAATGTTGACTCACTCATACTCAAAATTTCATGAGTACTTATGAGTAGCAAAAAAGCGATTCATTGCTGATCTCTGTTATGTATGTATATCAGCTTATGCACAGTATTACAAACTCAGCAAAAATAGGGGAGCCTCTGTGTCGCTTTCAAGCCCAGTTCTGGGATTGTAGAACGATGGACCTTAAGCGAAAGGTGATAAACCACAAGTCTAAGAAAAATTCTAAAGTGATCAAATCGCACAATCTAAGACATCACCACCTTCATGTGAGATGATCATGTCCTCTCCAAATATTCATTCAAAAATATCCAACAAGTCATGAGCATGGCGAACTGCTGTTTAAGCCACATGTATGTCTGTATGCCAGATCATCATTCAGTTCAGGCCAAAAGGTGCTGTTTGTTAAACATCGGCCTATAGTGCTCCTAGACGTTGACCCCTTGGCCAATGTCATGCACAATGAAATATGAAACTATAATGCATCCCGGCCTCCTCCAAAATCTACACCAAACAGTTGTGTTTAAATGTAAATATAGCAAGCACTTGAGTACAGATCCCAAGCAAAAAATATTGTTTTTATTTCAAATAAAAAGATTTTACAACTAAATTAAAAATAATTGAAAAGAAAATAAAAATAATTGAAAAGAAAATTAAAATAACGACTTCATGTCCAGCATTGCATAGGAATGATAGAAAGAAAAAAAAAATAATAATCCAAAATCTTTATGCATTTGAATGTTTTAAAAAATTATTAAAAATTTCGTGTCTGGCAATTGTTGCAACATATGAATGTTCTGTAGGAACTGTTCCTTCATGTGCTTGGTGCAAAAGTAAACCAAATAAGTGACAAAGTTTTGATCTTCGGGAAGCACACGTATATACTTGATATGATCGGGTGTAAGGGTCAAACGCATTTGCTCTGCCAAGCCAATAACATTAGCCAAAGCATTGTCCATACTTAAGTCAGATGATTTAAAATTTCTAATCACCGCCATGTTGCGTCGTGTTTCATCTAAACTATCTGGTATTTCTCCAGCGGTTGTACTATGCCCGTTACTGGCATTGGCAACAACTTCTTGCTGATGATTATTGTTGTCCTCGTTTTGGTTTTGTTTTCGAAGTTGGCTTGTGGATGATTCCACTTTCTTGGTGTAGTAACGATTGTCTCCTCTTCCTTCATTATTTTCAGCACACATTTCTTTCTTAAAGCCATAGTTGTTGTATTTGTTGTTTGGCTGCTGTTTACTGGTAAAATTGTCTTCTCGATTTGTCGTTAAATATTGACTATATGCCTCCATTGTTTCTATGCGATCGTTCAGCTCTTTAACAGTTACCTCCTTTGCTTGTAAAGCATCTTTCAAAGTTTTTATTTCCTCTTCATGCTGTTGTATCGTTTGCCTGGCGGCACTGTTTGTGCTGATAAGCATGGCATTAATTTTCTCGTGATTATTAAGTTTATTACAGAGTTCTTGAAATTTGCTGGTTACAGGTGAATCGTCAAATGTCAAATGCATTTTAAACATCATGGGCTTATAAGCCTCACAATGCATGCAGTTTGTCGATCTAATTTGAAAATATATATGTTTGTATGTGCACATTAAAATCATGAATCAAGGAATAGTTTAAATACTTACTTGCCATGATTGCTACGAATGCATGGAAAATGATAAAGATGACCACAACTGGTGCCAAATATATCATCTTCATTATTTAGCACCTGCTGACAGTTTACACAACAAATTCCAAATTTTTTAGACATTTTTCTGAAGTTTACTTAGGTTTTTTTGTCTTGAACAACACCCGATTTCTTCAACTCTTTGATTAAAATTTAATGCTTGCACAGCAAAAAAAAAAAAGAAGCTTATGGTTCTGTTGTGAAAAGGGGAAATTCCCTGTTTAGAAATGCAAACATATACAAATGCAGTGTTGCCACTGCCTTAGAACCGAATAATCATGGCAATCAGCAAATATATACATACGAGTTTGCAAAAAAAGCTGTGGCCAAAGCGAATTCATAACATGCCTTGGCTGTGGCAATTTGGTTTTGCATTGTTTGCAAATCCAATCCAAATTTGATAAATAGCCTTCTAAGCAATGTTGCAAAATTGAACTGGTACTGGTACTATAACTGAAAGAGTACTTTTTTACATCAAATGGTACTTTTGTGAAAAAAAAATATTTGTTTATATTTAATACACGTACTGAATAGAATAGAAAAACTTTAAAAAAAAAACAGTTCATTCGAAAGGTAAAAGCCCGGTTTAGTCAAATTTCAACGGAATGTACGTTCATTTTAGCATACAGTGGTGGCCACGAATTTAAGACACGACATATGACTGACTTATTTGTAATAATTTTTACATTTTATCGAAGAAATTTTGGGTCCATAATATTTCTTTAAGATTTTAGTAATGTTATGAAGAAAAATTAATAATTTTTTGTTACCCATATTCGGTTAAGAATTTTTATTTACATATTATATACATAAACACAAATTTTATCCTGGTCATGAATTTAAGACACAGGCATAATATAACACCTATTCTCTAAATTAAGCTCAGCTTCATAAAAAATCTTAGTATTTAGTGGGAAATCCCTTATTTTTGATCACAGCAGCACATCTCCTGGGTTAACGTTCGACTAATGCCACACAACGTTGCTTTGGAATCGCATACCAAGCCTTTTGGATTTCTTCCCACAAATCGCTTGAATTTTTTGGTTTAACTGTTAGTACATGTTCCTCAACATCATTCCACAAGTTCTCAATTGGATTGAGGTCCGGGATTGAGCTGGCCACTTAAGAACAATGATATCGTTTTCCTCTAAGCAACTCCTCACTAGACGTGAAGGGTCATTATCATGCATACATTTCCATTTTAGAGGCATGTTGTCTTCAGCGAATGTTATCATAGTGTCTGTTATAATATTTTTGTAAACATGCTGGTCCATTTTAGAATTTTTCTTGTAAATGGGACCTACACCAGGCCAGGAAAATGCTGTCCACATCATCACATTTCCACCACCATGTCTGACCGTTTTTAGGGTGTACTTTGGATGATGCTCCAGGATGGCGCTATGCGTATTGCTTTCCATCAGAGCCGTAGCGACAGAACTTCGACTCGTCGCTCCAAAGTATATTTTTCCAAAATGTCATGGGTTTCTTGATATTACAGGGTTGTAAAAATTATCACAAATAAGTCAGTCAGTCATATGTCGTGTCTGTATGTATGTACGGTATGGCAATCGTACTCAATTTTTCAACACTTGTCATAATGTATCTGCACGAGTGGCATCACTGCATTTGGTTGTATTCTGAGCAAGGCAAATTCATAGAATTTACATGAATTCGCTTTGATTCTGAGTTTCAGTTCAATTTCTCAAAAGAAGACCTTCAGTGTTTAACTGTTATATTGTGGTTTAACCAAGGCGAATTCATATATGAATTCGCCTTGGGTTTAACTAACTATCACTGGTGACGCTGGTCAATTATCAAAAAAAGAGTACAAAATATTCATAAAAATGTCAAAGAAATACGGAAATCCATGCGCTACATATAATATCCCGTTAAACAACGATGATAATGATGTATTTCGAACAGGTTGTGTTCACCTTTATAATTTCCTGCATTGCAAGTAAGTGTGAGAGACATCAAACCTAGCTTAAACAGAAAATATTCTTTCTCTTCATATTCTAAACAATCTTTCTTAGATCGGCAGAATACAAGCCATTGATGCTTAAAATGCATTTAGAATTTGTTGATTCACCTGTAATGACAGAAGCTGAACGTAAAAATATTGAACAACAACTGAAAGAAGAGATAAAATCGTTGACAGATGCTTTACGACAATCAAAGAATGATAGAAATCAATTAATGGATCGTATAGATAAGCTTGAAAGGAATACCTCACTTGACTACGACAGGATTAATGCCTTGCTTAGCAGTTCTGGTAACGCGCCAAGGCAATCTGTACAGCAACTCGAGGCAAAGATAAAAACTTTAGAAGATGCTTTGCTTCGAGAGGACCATCTAAAGGATGATATTAAAAAAATAATGGATTACGTAGTGAAGCTTGAAAACACTTTATCGATTAATGTCGTTGACAAGGCTGCCGATATTGGCAACAATACATCTCAAGACAAGTCTAACAAACAAGCCTGCGATGAGAATAATTTAAATAGTGATGACTCACCCTTAACTGGAGAAGCTGAAGAACAAAACAATTCTAACAATGGAACAAGCATGTTGCAGCCTGTACAGCAACTGGAGGCCAGAAATAAAACGTTAGAAGATGCTTTACTACAAACAAAGTCTGACGGAAGTAAATTAACAGAGTGTGTAGAGAAGGTTGAAAAGAACAAAGCCGTTAATAACGCACCTGATGATGGCAACAATACAACTCAAAACAATTCTATTGAGCAAATGAAACAAGCAAGCATTGATAGCCACTCTAACCAACAATCGTATGGCTGTACAATTTGGAATATTAAACAAAAGCCGCCTTACGACAAAATTGGTGATGTTATTACATTAGCGAAACAAATTGGATTGTCACTTACCCGTGATCAAATCAATAATATTGACGTGTATGATGTGGGTTCAGATTCCAGTAATTACTGTGTTCACTTTTGTAACAAGGCTTTAAGAGACGAATTCCTAAAGAAAAGTCATATTTTAAAAGAATTTGAGGCAACAAAGGATTTAACAATTTCAAATGAAGCAGAATATTACCACACCGTTGTCATTAAAAATGTTGCAGCCGCTAGTTGTCCGATTGATGATGTTATTTACATAGCAAAACAAATGTATTTGTGGCTTACACGGGATCAAATCAAGCATGTAGACGTCTTTAAATGTGTTCGTAATTATAGTAGCAATGATGATGTTTATTGTGCCTACTTTTCCACCAAACGCATGAAAGATACATTCCTAGAGAAATCTCACATTTTCAAAGAAATTGGAGCAGCAGGGGTACACTTTTACTAAGACATTGGATATCCAATCAATACAGTGTCTTTGTGTTTTTTTATTTTCTTTTAATTAAATTATCCTTTTTATTATAATATTTTTTTTTATTAATGAATTCAATAAATATATTCACGAAAGTGATAAAGAAAACCTTGTATTTTACTACTCTAATGATTGCTTTATTGAAGCAGATTTCTTCCTGAAATTTTTACTTGTAGTAGTAGTCAGTCGATTATGGTTTAACACACTAAACAACACTGTTCATGCGCTGCCACCAAAAGTGAATTGATTATTCTCCTTGCAATGCTGGTCCAATTCTTTTCGTCTTTCGATATTACTTAATTGGCCATTAAAACGCTTCAGTCAGGATTACGGCCTAGCTTCTCCGACCACTCATGTTGTGTGCCTTAATTTTGTACTTGAGTGGCGGCACCTATAGTTTAACGTCGACTTTGAACGACAGATTTTTGAGAAACTTTTCATAGCAATTTTATTTACTTTCAGAGTTTTTGGCAGAAATCTGCTGAGAGAAAGTCGCCGAAGACATAATTTTTTTTCCCAGTTTTCGTTTTGATGTCTGGCCTGTCTAGTCATTGCCGAATGATACATTTCTGTTAATATTATTTGCTTTATTTTTATTAACAATTATAATTAATAACATCCAGCATGAATTAAAGCGCCGGCGTGAAAGTGTTAAAGGCTTTTGTGCATGAGTGAGTCATATAAAATGTCCCATCTACATAATTCGATTATGATCAGCTTATGCAGTCGCCGTAGTCTAGTAGGTCACAGGTACACAGACGTAAAGTCAGGGTTCGAGTCCCAACCCAGACATCAAAATAAAATACAAAAAGTATTCTGGCAAAAACTCTGAGAGTAAATAAAATTGCCGTAAGAATCTGTCGTTCGGAGTCGACTTTAAACTGTAGGTGATCGCACCACTCATGTATAAAATTAAAACACACAACATGAGTGGTGTGAAAAGTTAGATCGTAATCCTGACTGAAGAGTTGAGTAATAACCAATTATGTATCTTTTACAAAAGTACCATTAGAAGCAAAAAAAGGTACTTTTTCAGTTATAGTTCAGTACTATATCATAATTCAATTTTGTAACACTCACTCATTATACATCAATATTTTAAGATGGCATATGTTTTGACCGTTTTTTTTTAGATATGCTTGCTTGCTTGCATTTATATTTTATTTCGAATAGAAAATGTTTGCATAATTTCTAATAAATTTCTTAATGATTTTTTATAGCATATTTTGGCAATATTTTATTTTTAAGCATAACTTAATAGTTTAATATTATATGCTTGCTTCTATTCTCTGACAATACAATTTTGTTACAGTTATTAAGCAAATTTTCAAAAATTTTAAATATAAAAAGTGGAGCATAGAGGCTTTCCATATACAGAAAGTGAGATTAGTATACCTATGTACCAAGCCTACTTGATGGCTTAGATGATATGTCGTCGATAGGTATGATATCTTGTTAACGAACGAATTTTAAAAGCAAAACCGATACTCTTAGTAGAGAATGCTGCTGTAAAAACAAAAATTCATTTATTTTTATTGTTATTATCGTTTATTTGAAATAAGAATAAAAGTTAAGAAACTATGTACATATGTATTTGCATATGCATTAAAATATTGGCCGAGTGTATTATGTCTTTGCATGTATGTTTTTGTTGTTTAAGAAATTTGTAAGTTTTTTGTTTTTCGAAAGGTTTTCAAAATACGACTTTTTTCTAAAAATTTGGTTTTCAAATTTTTATTACGAAACTCAACAACGTAAGTAAGGAAAGATGAATTACGCTTATATACATATATATCATTGATTTCATAAGAGGAAATCTTCAAGTTCATTTGTTTACCTAATCTAATAACATTAATTATAGCACTGTCCAAACTCATATCATTAGATTTAAAATTTTCAATTACAACAGAGTTGCTGGGCGGAGTATCATCCACAATTTCTTGCTTTTCCTCGGTCGATAGTGAAGTTTGTTCCTCATTGTAATTCTCATCGTTGCATTTGTTTGTTGTTTGCAGCACTAATTCCATGTTGGTGGCATTGTAAGAATTTTTATTAAGCCAATTTCCTTTATTTATGTCATTAAACGATTGTTTATTATTTGTCGTTTCATGGTTTGGTGGTTGCTGATGTTTCTTGTTCTTGTTGTTATCGTCTTTGGTACAATTATTCTCGTTTGTATTATAATAACTGCTGACCTCAGCAACATTATTACAATTTTTATTAGTTAAATACTGATTTAAAGACTCAAGTACTTCTATACGATCTTGCAATTCATTTACAATGGCATCCTTTGCTTGTAGACCATCTTTCAATGTCTTAACCTTCGATTCAAGCTGTTGAATAGAATGTCTTGCAGCATTATATGAACTCTTAAGTAGAATGTTATTCCTTTCATAGTCGTTAAGTTTATTAATAATTTCAATATTTTTTTCTTGCAGCCTTTCCGCCAATGGTGAATCGTCAAACGTTAAATGCATTTGAAAAATCATTGGCTTGTAGGCCTCACAATACATGCAGTTTGTCGAACTAATTTCAAAATATGTATGTATCATATTAAAATCATGAATAAATGAGGAATGACTGTTTAAATACATACTTGCCATGATTGCTGCAAATGCAATGAGAATGATAAAGATGGCCACAACTGGTGCCGAATATTTTATCCTCATTATTTAGCGGCTGCTGACAGTTTACACAACAAATTCCAAATTTTTTAGACATTTTTCTGAAGTTTACTTTGGTTTTTTCGTCTTGAACAACACCCGATCTCTTCAACTCTTTGATTAAAATTGAATGCTTGTATAGCGACAATAAAATAAGAAGCTTTTATGGTTTTGTTGTGAAAAGGGGAAATTCCCTGTTTAGAAATAAAAACATAAACAACGGCAGTGTTGCCACTGCGTAAAAACAAGTATTTATGTATGTATGTATATAGAACCTAATAATCGTGAATTTCCATATGCAATCAGCAAATATATGTATGAACATACGAGTTCGCAACAACGCTGTGGCAATTTGGTTTTTGATTATTTTGCAAAAATCCAATCTCATTGAGCGATCACAGACGAGAACAATTATGTTAGCACAAAATGGCAGCTTGTCGGCAAGAGAGGTGAGGAGAGTGGTTTTTTGCTGGCATAATTTTTCAACCAGCTTCTACCCCGCACAAACCAATACATAAACAACACAAAAGCAATACACATACATTTATAAAACAGCAGATTCAGAAAAATAAGTAAACAAAAACTAATACACACAAAGCAGAGTATATGCATACAATTTTATGCCAGATGAAATAGTCTCGTGTGTGACTGAAAGAACAAAAATTGTGCGGCTTAAAAAATAGTCTCGTGTGTGAAACCACATTTGAAAAATGAGTAATGCTCTAAATGGGCAATCACACACGAGAACAATTATACTGGCACAAAATGGCAGCTTGTTGGCAAGAGAGGTAAGGAGAGTGGTTTTTTGCTGGCATAATTTTTCAATCAGCTTCCATCCCGCACAAACCAATACACATACATTTCTAAAACAGCAGGTTAAGAAAATTTTGTTTTGAAAAACTAATACACACAAATCAGAATGCATGTATACAATGTTATGCCAGTTGAAATAGTCTCGTGTGTGACTGATAAAGAACAAAAATTGTGCGATTTAAAAAATAGTCTCGTGTGTGTTAGCACAATAATACTAAGCTATTTTTAATGCCAGAACTTAATATAAATTTATGTATACATAACTTAATACATTGAGCGTGCTCATTTGCTTTGTGAACTCTTTAATTACGTTCTGTATTTTAGCAAACAAATCGCATAAATGGAAATAAGCTCTACTGTTTAAGTCAGGTCTCGCGGTATTTTATACGATTGGTAGACCAGAGTATGGAGTAAGTTTAGCAGAATACATAAGAGTAAATCAATTCGTTGTACATACATACAATCAATCAGTCAGGATTACAGCCTAGCTTGTCACATCACTCGTGTTGTGTGCCTTACTTTTATACGTGAGTGGCGCGGGGGCCTACAGTTTAACGTCGACTCCGAACGACAGATTTTTTTGAGAAACTTTTTCATGGCAGGTTTATTTACTTTCAGAGTTTTTGCCAGATATCTGCTGAGAGGAAGTTGCCGAAGAAATATTTTTTTTTTTGCATATTTCGTTTTGATGCCTGACCTGGGGTTTGAACCCGGGCTACGGCGAATTCTATTGCGTCAATTCGCTGTTACTCCTTTAATTACAACATCAACGCGGGAAACATTAGGAAATGTTTTTAAGCATCTTGTGACCTTTCCTATGGGAAAAAGAATTTTCGAATTTTCACTCATTTTTAAGGGCAGAAAATTTTTTTACAGAATGTTGTAACGTTATACCGAAAATACATTCAAAATTCGTTAATGGCGGCGATTACGACGGCTGGATATGAAAACCAAATTGAAATCTTTCAAATCAAACAACAAAGCCTACAATCCAATTGCTGTTGACTGAGGCACTTATGTCTCATACACATGAACAGTGTCTAGTAAATCTAGAATCGACCATAAAAAGTTGAGGATTTATTGGAAAAGAAGAAATCTGCTTCAATAAGGAAAATAATTAGTAAAACGCCAAAGTTTTTAAAAGAAAAAATCTTAATTTATTAAATTAAATTGAATTGTAATTGAAAAAAAAAATATAAGAACAACTAAAGCAAGATAAAGAAGAAGCTTTTTAGAAGTACTGGCGTACAAATGGGTATTCAATGTTTTGATAAGAGAAGAGTTAAATATCGTGAGTAGATGGTGTACATGCTTTGTAAGTGAAGTCTAACAATTTGATGAAACAATTGATCTGATGACAAGTCAGGGATAAACCCAGTTGCTTAGCTAATCCAATAAAACTAATGGCAATGAGATCATTTGACCAGAATTTACCATACTTAATCATAATAACATTGCCTTCTGTTTCAATTTCGGAAATTTTTATAGAATAACGATTTATATTTTCAATTTGTTCCAATTTATATTTTTTCTTTAGGAATTCATCTTTGATAGGCTTGCTGGCAAAGTCAACAATCAAAGCAAGACGAATACGATTTGTATGTGATCCAAAAATCTTTGTATTAAGAACATATATACGTTTAATATTATCCGTAGACAAGGATAAACTCATTATTTCTGCCAATCCAATAACATTAGCACTAGCTATGGCTATGCTAAAGTTATTTACGTTATTACAACTTAATGTATGTCCGCCTACATCTGAAATTTCTAGAAATCTTGTTTCTGGAAACTGTTTTAAAATATCTTTCTTTTGTAGAAATACATTTTTCATATCCTCGCGATTAAACCGTACAGAATATGTAAGAAAATTTGATTCTGTACTGCTGTACACGTCTATGTGATCGATATAGTTCTTAATATATTTCATTCTCATGTTTTTCATTAATGTAGACACATTAACAACGGCTGTCTCCATACTTAAATCAGTAGATTGGAAATTCTTAATGTCAACAATGCCACATCTACTATAGTCTAAGATACGTAATAAATATCCTGTATTTGGATTGTATTTAAAAATAAATCTATTCCTTAGAAATTCAATTTTACTGCCCGCATCACGAAAGTAAACGTAATAATCAAGATAATTTTCTTTCTTTACATCCACATCGATGTGAACGACAGAATGGTCAGCAATTTGTGCTTTCATCTCAATCGCTAATTTACGAATATTACAGAAAGCCCTATCCAAACTTGAATCAGAACATTGGATATTCTGTACGTAAACACATTTATGCCTTAAATCTAAAACTTCTTGCCGTTCCTCTGATACGGGACACGTATTGTGTTCTCCACTGGCACCGGCAACATTTTCAGTATCATTATGCTGCTCATCGCCGCTTAAGTTGCTTACATTGTTCGTTTCTTTGCTAGCGTTTGAGTCTTGAGTTATATTGTTGCCACCGTCTGGAACCTGATCAAAGGCTTTGCTTCTTTCAAGCATCCCTATGCTATCTATTAATTTATTTTCATTCCATTTTGTTTGTAGTAGAGCATCTTCTAACGTTTTAATTCTGGCCTCCAGTTGCTGTACAGACTCCAATACACAATTGTTAGAATAGTGATGTTCAATGTATTGTTCTTCAGTTTCTCCAGTTAAGGACGCTTCATCAATTTCCAAATGCATTTTTAACATCATTGGCTTGCAGCATTCTCCCGATCTAATTCAAATATGTACCATAAAATGATCACTTGAAAAGAAGATTTTCTATTTAAGTTGACTTACTTGCCGTTTAGGTGAAGAAAATAATAAAGTTGGGCACAACCTGTGTAAAATACTTCATCCTCACTGTTGTTTAATGGGATATTATAAGTGGCACAAGGATTTCCGTATTTTTGGGACATTTCACTTTATTGCTTCTTTACAAATTCACAAGTGTTCACTGCGCTAATTTGTTCAACACTAAAAGCTTTCATTTAGAAATTAAAACGATGCTGATTATTAAACTTCATGTTTATAAATCAAATGATAAGGAAATATTGTGTTGAATTTAGTATGTAGACGTTTAAAATAGAGTAATTGTGCTTTCACATATTTACATATGCAAGTAACAACCATATCAGGGAGCGAGCAGTGATGCTGGTTCTCATCAATTTCTTACGGAGAATGTGAAAAAAAAAACGAGTTCACGAACGTGCAATTTTGTATCTTCCTGTGTCCTTAAACCACAGTAAAAATTCAATTAAAAATTTACCGTATCGATCTTAGTTCAAACTAGTCAAACTTGATGTATATATTGGTCACAGTTGACTAGTCAAACTTGATGCAATTATCGGAATACATACATATATCTTTTTTACAAGAAAACATTTTTTTTTTAATTATTATTTTATACCATGAAAACAAAAATAGTTTTCATTTAAAAAATACATACATACATATGTATATTTTAAGAATATATTGTTATGAAAACAAAAACCTAAATACTGGTGTTTTGCTTTTACAGCGCTTAACATTAAAATCTTAAACAAAAGCTACAAAAACAAAACAATGCAGTAAACAAATCTGTTTACAAATTAGTGTACTGCTTGACATAACAACAAACACCAGCATAAAAGAAAAATGTTAAACAAGTAAACAAAAATCCACATTACATCATTGTTTACATTTATAGAGATTTCGAGAAAGCGAAGGCATGGACATTCGCGTTCAAAGAACATTCATCAGACTGTTTACCCTGCCATATAAAAGGCAAGTCAGAGCAGGCAAGTTATTTAGTGAAGTTGTGTGTTTGAAGCGAGTAAGCGTGGTTTGAAGATATCCGTTACAAAGCTCTGCCTTGTAATTGTTATTGTTTATGCAAAGGAATAACAAACAAAGCAATTGTTGTTGTTTACATAAAGTTGTGAACAGTGACACACAGAGAATTTTAATTAAAATTAAACACAAATTAATTTTTATTTTATTTGTAAACTACGAGTTCATAGTTTAAACGTTTTTAAAAGCTAAAAACGTAACAATATAAACAACAATTTAATATTAAAAAAAAAAAAAAAAAAACAAATTTTATATAAAAATTTAGGTTTACAACGAAATCTATTTGTCTGTTACATTTTGCCACCGGTCATACGGCTGATAGATTGATTCACATTTTAATTCAATGATGATTTCTATAGTAAGTCATAAATTTAATACAGCATTTAGTTTGCATATGTAATGATAAAAATTTTACAAATGCATTAAGGCTTTAAGGTATAATTATTAAAAGTTTTGTCTTTGAAGAATCTTTTAATAGATGTTTTTTCTCTAGAAATGCCTTTTTTATACTCGGGGAGCGAAAGTAAATCCAGTAATCACAAAAATCTTTAAATTTTTTTATCACGTCTATATACAGAATTTGATCACGGATAAGCGTTAAACCCATTTGTTTTGCTAAACCAATAACATTAACAATCGCATTGTCCTCATTCGAAGTAGAAGATTGAAAATTCCGAATCAAAACACAACATGACGGTGTTTCATCTTCAATACTTAAAAATCTTGTTTCCGGAAATTGGTCTAAAATATGTTCTTGCTCTAGAAATGCGTCCTTTATACTCTTGGTACGAAAATGGACCCAGTAACTACAAAAATGTATATTTGCTCGTATCACGTATATGGCTTTGATATGATCCGGTATAAGCGTTAAGCCCATTTGTTTCGCTAATCCAACAACATTAACAATAGCACTGTCCTCACTCGAATCAAAAGATTTAACGCCCCATATTAAAACCTGATTATCTGTTTCATATGAAGCTACTTTCTCTTCCTTTAGTGTCATATTATCGTGTCCTTTGCTGGCACCGGCAACATCTTCAGTGTCTTTATTCACAGCGCTTTCGCTATTACCAGCATAGATTTCGATTTGATGCTGCTGTCCCTTATTAGAATTACTTTGAGTTGAACTGTTGTTAACGCCAGCAGCCATATCAAAAGCGTCAAAAGCATTAATTCTCTCACAGGCAATCGTACTGCTGTCAACTTCAGGATACTTGTCAACGATGTTGTCCTTTTCAAACTTTACGCCGCGATCTATTAATTGATTTATAGCATTTTCTAACGTTTTAATTTTTGTCTCCAGTTGCTGTACAGACTGAAACATGCCCTTGTTACAGTTGTTGTGTTCAATGTTTTGTTCTCCAGCTAAGGGCGCTTCATCAATTTTCAAATGCATTTTAAGCATCATTGGCTTGCAGCATTCTCCCGATCTAATTCAAATATTTACAATAAAATGATAACTTGAAGAGACAAATTTTTTTAATTTAACTTACATATCGTTCATCATGTGAAGAAAGTGATAGAGGTGAGCACATCCTATGTGGAATACATCATTCTTATTGCCGTTTAATGGAATATTATAAGTGGCACAAGGATTTCCGTATTTTTCCGACATTTCGTTGTATTATTCCATACAATTTACAAACGTTCACTTTGATAATTTGTTCGACACTAAAAGCGTTATACTTTGCTAAAAGCTTTCATTTGGAAATTAATTCAATGTGGCAGTTTATTATTGTATTAAAAAGGGAAACTCCCTATTTATAAGTTAACTCTGCATTTACACGAGCCACTGCAAGTTCGAAAAACTCAATACACTTACAAATTTTTACTAATCCACTTACATTTTTCGAAGTGGTAGCAAAATTTGCTTGCCACTGAAAATTTGACAGTGGCGGCCACTAGCTGTCAAAAAAGTAATCAATGTTACCCTGTTAACAATTTAATCCAAATTAACTGATTTACTGTTAAATAGTAATTTAAGTTTTAACGTGTTAAATGTATTATTATGCCTATGTATTTTTATGCATTTTGAATGTGCATTTAAAAAACATAATTTTTTGTTATTATACAGCATATATGTTATTAAGTTAAAACTAATAATAGTAAATAATAATATTTTCCCTAAAAATATGATTACATAAACAACTTGGCAACTCTGGCCCGTGTAAACACAAAAACAAGTGGCAAGAGATTCGACGATTTCGAACAATTTTTCGTTGATAATACGTATACAATAGTGGCAAGCCACTAGTGGCGTGTGTAATTGCAGGGTAAAAGATAAGTACTCTACGAGAAATGAATGACCGAAACTAACACATACGAGATTCACTTACTAATTTATACATACATAACATTTTAGAGTACTTTTCAGCTATAGAGTTGTATTTCCCACAACACATCATCAGTGACGGTAAAATGACCGATCTTTTGATTATCAGACTTGATGACGTCAAATATATTTTTGATAATATCTTCCGAAAACAAAAACCATTTAAGACAAATTTTAAAATGGATCATAATCGTGCATTGTTGTAATTGGTTTTTAAAAAGTTAAAAATTTTAAAACTTTGGAATAAAAAAAGTGATAACATTAATAACAATTTATGATAAAGAATATAATGAAACAAGAAATCAAAGTGCAGTATAAACGGACGAGTAACTAGTTGGAAATTTAAGTATATTTGTTGTGTGAATCATTTGGGTATTATTTTAAAACTAAAACTTATGATGCATTCAAGAACTACGAAGGATAAATTAAAGGAGAAGTGTGTCAGCCATACCACTGGAAGAGCACTAGTGGCCTATGAGTTTAGTTGTAAACCACCCTCTTGACGAAGTATATTGTTTGTAATATTAATATTAGTTTTTTTATTTACATATCAAAATGTTAACTATACTATGTACTAAAATTTTATTTTTAATAACAAAACTAAATTGTTTACAAAATAAAAAATTATGTTTCCTTATAAAAAGTATGCATCAATTTGGTAGTCAACTGTGACTGATATATGCATAAAGTTTGACTGGTTTTTTATTCAACTTTCAGTAATATACATGTACATACATACATAACTGCACATTACAACCTTTCAGTCAGGATTACGGCCTAGTTTCTCACACAACTCATGTTGTGTGCCTTAATTTTATACTTGAGTGGCGAGACCTACATTTTAACATCGACTCCGAAACGAGAGGTTTTGTGAGAAACTTTTTCATGGCAATTTACTTTCAGAGTCTTTGCCAGAAATCTGCTGAGAGGAAGTCGCCGAAGAAATACTTATTTTGCATATTTGGTTTTTGATGTCTGGCCTGAGGCTCGAACCCGGGCTTTACGTCTAATAAGCGAACACACTACATACTAGACTACAGTAACGTTTACATCAGCTGTGATTTAAGAAAAACAGTCGAGTGTATACGTTAGATATATGTTTTATAGTCGAAAGAATTCATATGTTAGAAAGAGAAACAAAATCACACGTACACGAATATTTATATCAAGTTTTTCCCATTGCCCTTAATAACTTGATGGGAATGAGTGATATGTGTACACATCACACATGACGATCAAATGACTAGTCACTTGACTGTCATTGTTCTGGTAGGGTAATCATGCTCTTACACATACAAGCAACAAAACTTATATTTCTTATCTTATTGAAAGTTTGAGAATTTTTGTTTTATTGTTTACAAATGCAAGTTCATTTATAAGGCTTTTAATATCACATATGAATGTAAAAATTTTCTGAAGTAATACTGGCGTATTTATAGATGGATTTTCGTTATCTCCGTGTCTCTTTTTTTTTTTTTTTTGCAATTGAGATCAACATTCAATGCATTGGAATTTGGAAACCGATTGTTAAAACAGGAAATGGAGTACATAGTGGCGGCGCGTTCATTATATTTTTCTCGAATTTTTTTTTTGTAACCAGGCATCTCAAAATCCTCTAATTTAATTGTAATAGTCCTGAGTTTCTGATGAAAATTGAAATCATAATCATCCAACTAATTAGTATAGTGTCAACACATTGTCAAACATTGAAGAGTCTGTTTTTTTAAGACGGTGCAAGAAATATTTCACCTCATCGAATCTCCTTAATACTATGTATTTATACTACTTATACACGGCCGCGAATGGAATACAACTCACATGTATGAACCGTTAACTCAATCTCGATTTTGAGACTTCTCGATCGCGTACAGAAGACGGCGAAGGTGCTCATTAATGACGATAGGATATCCAATTTCATTGGAGCGTCTTTGAAATGTGTCTGATGTTTCGCAGTTCTATTGCTATTACAACGGATATTACTCTAGCGAGATAAAGGGACCTGGTCCCGAAAGTTGTGTGTTGTTAAGTAGTATCCGTCTTTTACACAGAGCACCTTCATTTCTGTTCAATTGTGCAATGTATCGTACACTGCATTGCAGATAGAATTTGTTCTTCAGCCGACGTGTCCATATGTAGAACTGCCTATTCGCAGAGGTCTCTTTTCAGCAGCGCATAATGAACAATTTCTTTGCCATCCCACCCCCGCCTCAGGAAACATTAATTTTCTTGGTGTCAATTTAAGGTGTTTTCCACACAACAATTATAATACGTAATAATAATTAGCTTCTGAAACAGGCATACATACATACATGCATTTGGCAGTCAACAGCGAATGGAAATATGTACTAGTTACGAATTTTTCACTCTTAATTCAGTTGGCACACACACCAAGCAACTCCTTTGTGTATCCAGAGTTCTTCAAACTACTGACGGCTGCTTAATGAGAAATGTCTAGTTCCCTATCTGATGTTATTCCATTTGAGTGACTGATCGACCAGAGCAACGATTTAATAATAGCAAACGATTTCGCTGCTATTAGTTTAGTTATACAGTAGTTTTGATTTAGCTGCCTTTTATTTACGTGCGCATTGCCTTTACCTGCACAAAAATTTTGAGAGTGTAATCTATAATTAGAGTAAAAAATTTAATTTAGCTGCATTGTTGACTTATCTGCACAAAAATTCTTGCAAAAGTTAGTTGTGCAGGTAAGTCAAAACTACTGTAACATCGTCTCAGAAAACTCTTATCTAAATTTTTTAACCGCTTGCGCCACATTCTTGTCTTTCGCTGTCGGTTTTTGTTAATTTTATGATGGCAGAGCAGCAAACTAGAAAAGTTTGCACCGAATTTCTGCTTTCATTTTCGCCTTTTAGAATAAGTGTGCCCAACTGGATTGAAAGTATGTGACCACTGTTCACGGAGGCATCCCCCCTCCATACTTCCACAATGAGAATTCCCAAACGACGGCATAAAAACGCAAGTTTGAAGTACCTTTTACCAACCAAACCCGCATATCTAGAGACGTACAGATCCCAAAAAAATTTCTGCTTTTCTGTCGGATTGAGTGCAATGGAAATTTTTTTTACGAAATTTCTAGGAAATCTTGACACATTTGGGGCATAAATTTAAAGCGTGTTTGTATTGCATCAACTAGACGCTAAAAGCTCGATTGCTTTACAATATGGAATGGAGAATACTCACGCTGGTCACCCTATTTGACTGCCGGGGCAATTTTCAGAAAACTGGCAAAAAATGATGCATATTCCTATAAACGCATTCAATTTTTTTTCTCTATTTTTGTTTTATCTTTGTTGTTCTTATCCAAAAGTAAAGTTGAAGTTTTTTAATGAGAGTCAACTTAACGGTACTTTTTTTAAAGTAAACAAGATTTTTTTCTTAGTCTTGTTGTTTGCCTTATTTAAGCGATCAAATGTTGTTGGTGCTATTTTATGTGGAATATTTCCATAAACGCAGACGTGAAAATTGCTTTTAAAAAAATTACTAAAAATAAAAAATTATTAATTTCTGTTTCTTATAAATAAAGGTATGGTTTTAATGACAATATCTCAATTTTACTGCACAATTTTCTAATTTCATCGATAAATTTCATAACGTTTAAAGATGCCCAAGGGAACTTTTCTGTCCGATCAAGAAAATATCCAAATTAAATTTTTTCGTGACCAAGGATGTTCCAATAAAGAAATTGGTCGTAAAATTAAACGTTCCGAAAGTGTGGTGCGTAATTTCTTTAAAAAAGGACAGAATTATGGTATTCGGAAACCTACCAAGGGAAATACAAAATTAACAAAAAGACAGATTAATCTTATAAAACAAGAAGCAACCCGTAAGAAATTGAATTCTACACAAATAAAGAACAAACTAAATCTTCCTGTGACTTCCAAACACGTTGCTCACATTTTACGAAGAGATGAAAACATAAAATGGAAGAAGCCAAAGTGTAAGCCAATGCTCAAAAAACAGCATAAAGGAAATCGTCTAAAATTCGCACGAAAATACATGCAATGGGCAGAGGAGTGGAAAAAAGTAATTTTCTCTGACGAAAAAAAGTTTAATTTAGACGGTCCTGACTAGAGATGAGCGATATTTTCAAAACTGTGATTTAATCACGGTGATTGATAATACACTGGTAACTGCAGTGATTGAAATTGCCAAATAACAGTGACTATTAATGTCGTTCTTTCAAAATTATTACATACTCAAATTTATTTCATACATACATTATACTATATATTACATACTCAATTATATTATATATTACATACTCAAATATATTTTGAGCGAGGCAGAATTACTATTAGATGATGCTGATTATTTACTTTTGTCTTTTATACATGAACTTTCTGCGAAACTTAATTTTCAAACTTCATATAAAAAAAAAATCACATTAAAAATAATAACATTGATGACACCACTTTGATTTTGTTTAGTAGTCTTTTCATAGTATGTATCTAGTTGTCTCTTTCTAACGGCTTAATAAAATACGTTATTGTCATTATTGTTTTCTTTTGGAATACTGTGATCACAATCACTTTATTAAAGAACAGTGATTAACAAATCACGTTCACTAAGAACAACGTTCTTCAGAAATCACTGGATCGCTCATCTCTAGTCCTGACTCATACTCATGTTATTGGCACGATTTGAGATCAAACGATGTTCGGATGTCAAAACGTAATTTCGGCGGTGGTAGTGTTATGGTTTGGCCAGCATTTTCTGCAGTTGGCAAATCTAAAATTTGTTTTGTTCCAACAAAAATGAATATCACAATTTATAACGAGTTGCTGGAAGATGCTCTTCTCTCTTTTATGGATGAAAAAATGGATGAAGATTGCATATTCCAGCAAGATAATGCTCCGGTACATGTTTCAAAGCAGTCTAAATCATGGTTTAGCGGACACAGCGTACCTTTGTTGGACTGGCCGGCTTGCAGTCCGGACTTAAACCCAAAGGAGAACTTGTGGGGATACATGGCCCGTAATGCATAAATAATGACTTTAACAGAGCTAAAACTAAAAATAAAGCAAGTTTGGGAGGAAATTGATTCCGATCTTCTTTCAAAATTAGTGGAATCAATGCCAGACCGCATTTTTGAGGTAATCCACAACAAAGGATCATCCACCCATTATTAATTATGCTATAGAGACTGATAAAATTAAGTGCGTTTATAGGAAAATACCATTAAAAATGGCAGTTAAACTCTAAAATTAATTTTTAAAAAATAAAATGAAATACAAATAAAGTTTTTAGTTAACAATATTTTAAATGAAGTCTTAATTGATTTAATAAAACTATTATTTGCCCACTAAATATTTTCTTGTTTAATTTTTTCTAATTCTTTAAAAAAAAGTTATGTGCGTTTATAGGAATATGCACCAGTGTATTACTAAAAACTCTAATTTTAGATCATAGGTATGATCATATCATCAAAAAGTAAAAATTATGTTTTTTTATAGGACAAAATGTGGTTTAGATAGTAAGAGATAACTCGTTCCCTTCTAGGGAGCCAACTACGAGTTAACTCGTATGCTCTTTCCAACCGTGGTAGTAGGATAGCTGAATTAATTTTGTGAGTCGAGATTTTCAATTTAAAAAAAAAATCGATTTTTGGCCGAAAATTTTATGAAAATTCTCTAAAAGATCAGTGGCCATTTTCTAATATATAAGAAATAGTACACCATACAGACTATATGCAGAGGGTGTTCTTTCCAACCGTGGTAGTGGGAACGTGTTAAGTGTACCAAACCACTCCTGTACTTACGTTTTAATTATTGTGAATTGTAAAGAATAAATGAAAAGAGATCATTATCCGATCAATCCCCAACCCGAAGGTACGTTCTATGTACAAATATATAAATAATGATAAATGACAAAAACAACAATAAGTAGAAGACTAATCAAATTGCCGCTGACGTCAGAGGAAAAAAATTAAATTTGTAGTTCAGAGTCAACATTAAACAGTAGGTTCCCACTCATGATTGAAATTAACCGCGTACAACTAGTCACAGGAATATTTAAATTTAATAAGGACTTCAAAACATAGCTAAGAATAAAACATTTTCCACCCACCTGTCGATAATTTCTGGCTTGATTTTTGCGAACATCTAGTCACTCATTCAGCTCTACAAAAACAAAACAAAACAAAAAAAAGAATGGAAAACCCTAGTGCTACTTACGTGAGTAGGGCTTTTAAAAGTAAAGAAAGAGCCTTAACATGTCGAGCATTTATTAAAAAATATCGTATTTATTTATTAAAAAAATAATCAAAATTTTAATTCATTAAAAGAAAAGACACAAAATAAAACTCAGCAAATAAAATGTTTTTGTTCAATAAACTAAATAAATCTCATAAATTGAGGTTGTATTCAACAGATAAATTGAAAAAACCTAATGAAATATAAAGAAAAGCGAATCCGTATGCATACAGACAGGCAATCCAATTGTTTTAATAAGAAAACTTGTATGTAGTCTCGAGAATATGTGAATTTTCATTAAATACTCGTCTTTCATATGATCGGTACAAAATTTAAGAAGATGCATTCGAAATGAATCGTGACAATTCGATGAAACGATCAGTTTGATCAGGAGTAAACGAGAAACCCAATTGTTTTGCTAATCCAATAAAACTTACAGCAGTGCATACATTATTCGGATGTTCATAATACTTAATGGAGACAATGTTCCCTTCCGTTTTAATATCTGAAATATTAATAATAAAGAAATTCCAGAGTTTTCCAATTCGTTTTAATTCAGATTTTTTCTTTAGAAATTTGTTTTTTATATCATTGCTGGTAAACTCAACAACTAAAGAGAAATGCATATCTTTCTCTTGGTATGGAAAATTCTTTGCATTAAGAACGTATATACGTTTGAAATTATCGGTCGATAACGACAAACCCATTAGTTCTGCTATTCCAATAACATTAGCACTAGCTGCAGCCATGCTAAAATTATTTACGTCACGATAACTTACTGTGTGTCCTCCTCTATCCAAAATTTGTAAAGATTTCGTTTTTGGGTATTCTTTTAAAATATCTTTGTTCTGTAGAAATGCGTTTTTCATAGCCTCGCTATTAAACCTAACAGAATATGTAAGAAAATTTGGTCGTTCACTATACACGTCAATATGATCGATAAAACCTCTAATATTTGTCATTCCCATTTTTTTTTTTGCTAACCCTAGCACATTAACAAAGGCTTCTTCCAAATTCAAATCAGAAGATTGGAAATTCTCAATATCAACAATGCCGCAATTATTATAATCTGATATTCGTAATTCTGTATCATATGGATGGTATTTAAAAATAAATCTATTCTCTAGAAATTTATATTTACTGTCCGAGTCACGAAAGTAAACGTACCAATTACTAGAATCCATGTCTATATGAATGACAGAATTGTCAGCAATCTGCACATCCATTTTTTTCGCTAATTCACGAACATAAGAGAACGCCACTTCCAAACTATCACAATAACGATTAGGATTCTGTATCAAAACACAATTACGTCTTAAATCTAAAACTTCTTGCTTTTCCTCTGATATGGTACACGTATGGTGGTTTTCACTGGCGACCTTTTCAGTATCATTATTCTGCACAGCGCTTAAGTCGCTTTCATTGTTCGTTTCTTTGCTAGCTTTGGGGTCTTGAGTTATGTTGTTGGCACCGTCAGTAGCGTTATCAGCGGCTCTGTTCTTTTCTACCGTCTCTACACACTCTGTTAATTTATTTCCATCAGATTTTGCTTGCAGTAAAGCATATTCTAATGTTTTAGTTCCGATCTCCAGTTGCTGTACAGGCTGCAACATGCCACTGTTAGAATTGTTTTGTTCTTCAGCTTCTCCAGTTAAGGGTGAGACATCACTATTTAAGTTGTTCCCGTCGTAGGATTGCTTATTAGACTTGTCTTGAGATGTATTGTTGACAATATCGGTAGACTTGTCAAGGACGTTAATCGATAAAGTGTTTTCAAGCTTCACTGCGCAATCCATTAGTTTATTAACATCATCCTTTAGACGGTCCTGCACAAGCAAAGCATCTTCTAAGGTTTTAATCTTTGCCTTGAGTTGTTGTACAGATTGTCTCGCAGCATTGTTAGAATTTTTTAATTCCATAATTTCTCTTTCAGTTTCTGTCGTTGTTAGTGTTGGTGTATCACCAAATTTTAAATTCATTTTAAATAACATTTGTGGTTGGCAATCTATTGATCTAATTGAAATATGAATACCGAATGAATACAAGATTGTATAGAATGATTGGATTGCAAACACTTACTTTCCATGATTGAAGCTGCCCATGCAGGTAGAATGATAGAGGTGACCGAAATTACTGCCGAATATGTTATCCTCATTGTTTAGCAATGTATTGCAATTTTCACAATAAATTCCATATTTTTTTGACATTTTTGCTTTTAAGATTATTATTTTTAAGATTAGGTATTTCACAACAAACACAATCGTTCTTTAAGACAATTTAATTAAAACTAAAAACAAGTTGCTGTAGAGAAAACGCAGCACAGAGATTATCGTTGAATTGAAAGGGAAATTCCCTATTTATGTATAAGTAAATGCCGTGGTTCTGCACTACAGTGTTGAAAAATTAAGTACTTTTGTACTTTTTTCAGTACTTTTTCAATTTAAAAATACCGCAGTACCCCTCCGGCGACGCTTTCAGTCCCCGCTTGCATTTTTCAGCTATTCGTGTATTAGCAACATGTTCAACGTAATGCTAAAAATATGATTAGTCTCTAGCCCCGGTTAGCCAAACGTTCAGGGTGCGTACGTACGTTCTTAAAAAACGAAAAGCAAGGAGAACGATTCCCGAAACGTAATGTAATATCGGTAAGCATTTGCAATGCTCTTCATATGCTAAAATCGAATGTATGTATGTATATTATATTACGTTCCATCGACGTTTGACTAAACGGGACTTTTACGTTATAATACGTTCCGAATCAGCTGTTTTTGCTTTATAAACAAGGAACATGTATAATTCGTTAGTTTTTCTGTTAAGTGCTGTATGTGTGTTAAATATAAATAAATAAATAGTTTATTAAGTAGTGTGCGGGCTTATTAGACGTCAGGCCACGATTCAAACTCCATGTCAAACATCTCCATCAAAACGAAATATAAAAAAATATGGATGTATATCTCCGGTGACTTTGTTCTGTCAAAAACTATGAGAGTAAATAAAAAAAAGCGCCACGATAAAGTGGCATATATAAATGCATTTTCTTTAAGGTGGTAGTACTTTACTTTTACCAAAGAATGCGCATTATGTAGAAGTAAAATTTCTTATGGCGGGTTGTAACATTACGACCCGCTCTCACCAAAATCTTTTTAAAAAATCATTTCTAGATGAGGAGGGTGGAAGACGGAAGGAAAATAAACACAAACAAAGAGCGTAATGTGTTGCTCTCATCATGAGAGCGTAAAAATGCATTCAGTTGCTTTGCTTGTCAGCTTCTAAAGAAGAATGTTCATGTCGCTTTTTTCAGACTTCAATTTTACACCCAAAGAAATATTACAGTGAAATTCACTAATATCAATGAGAAATGATTTCGATTTTTGGAAGAATACTTGCCAAGTTAAATACGGTGTTTTTAGGTTTTTAGCGCAGGACAATTGTTCTATACTTTTCGCTCACATCTATGTACATATTATTGGGTTAATAAGTATACTTGAAAATATTACTAACAATTTTCCTCTGGGTTAACACTTGCCTCTCATAATTTTTATCATGTTCTCTATGTGTCGACGTCTGAGAATAAGTGATTTGAGGACAGTGTTGCCGTTTTTGGTTATTTCTAACCAAAATTGGTTATTTTTTTGATCAATGTGTAGATGTGTAGATTTTTTGTTTTTGGTTATTTTTTTTTTCTTATAAAAAAAAGCTATTTTTTGTTTCATTTTTTATTAATTATAATTTAAACTTGAAAAAAAAAATAAAACAAAAGTCTACGAATTTATTGATGTGATTTTTTTCACAAATGTTGGTTACAAAATTTATTTTCGTGTCAACACTGTTTCAGAAAAATAAATATAATATTAGTCAAACAACAAAAACGCACGATGAGAACAACACATTGTTACGCTCTTGGTTTCTTTACCCTTCCCTTCTATCTTTCCCCCCGCGTCCTGAAATATTTTTGAAAAATATTCAAAAATGCACATTCTTTATACATACTTTATTTTCGTTGGTAGAATGTAGAACGGACTGTATGTAGGGTTGCAAAAGCCTTGCGGGCAAAATCTAATTCAATGGAAACGAAGCTAACAATAAGCACGCGCAGGCGATAGAGATGAGCAAGATGATATGATTTTATGTGTTTTGTTTTCCCTATCTACCGATACCACGTAGACAGAGATGGCTATAAAGACAATTTATTAAGGAATTCTGTATGTGATCTAAAGGACTTTATAAACGAATTAGACTACTACTAGAGGTGGGGTATATCTTAAGAGGGATATTTTTTCGATAATTTAATTTCTCGAATGCACATACGTCCATATGTATATACATATGTACATATGTATACAATATAATATATTTAATAAAATTTTAAAACTTTAACTTACCTTTTGAATAATACTGCACACACACATATTACATCACAATAATTAACTGTAATGAGAAGAATGAAAAAAGAAATTAATAATGCAAACGATAGCAATTGGTTTCTAACATTATCCAAGGTCATCGCAAGTATAATTACTCAACAGACATGTGAGATATTTGGAAACAAACTGATCAGTTTAGCTACAGGCCAGAGATCAGCAATGAGTATTCAAAAAGTGAATAGAATCGAATCATGCTCATAATTTCTTATACTTATACGCATTCATAACATAATTGGCCATTACAATCCTTCAGTTAGGATTACGGTCTAGCTTCTCACATCACACATGTTGTGTGCCTTCATTTTGTACTTGAGTGGCGGGAACTGCAGTTTAACATTGACTCCGAAACGAAAGGTTTTGTGAGAAACTTTTTCATGGCAATTTTATTTACTTTCAGAGTTTTTGCCAGAAATCTGCTGAGAGGTAGTCGCCGAAGAAATATTTTTTTTTCATATTTCGTTTTAATGTCTGACCTGGGGTTCGAACCCGGGCTTTACGTCTAATAAGCGAACACATTACCTACTAGACTACGACGACTACAATATAATATATTGTATAGTATATTATACACATTCATACTTTTCTTAATATCATGGAACCTCTACTAATAAGTATTCAAAATCTGAAGTACATACTGATCATATTCATACTTAACAAGACGTATGATGTTGTTGATTTCGACTCTTCATAATTCAACATACATATACACGAATTACCAAAAAAGTAAAACTAACGTACGAACACTAAAATACTCACTAGGGGCTTGTGTGGGTTTGCTCTGCTTCTTTTTTGCTTATGTGTCATTTTCTTTATTATAAATGCTTAATGGCCCATTTTGATCAAATTTGCATACATAAATATGTGTTGGTAATATTAGTTTTGGTCTATACACGTGAGTATATTTTTACCAACACATTAAGAAAAGGAAAAAGGCGAGTTTGATTTATTATTTGATGTGTGGCCGGGCGTCTTAAGAGCGAAGATTGTAAGTTTTGTTCAATGATTCAAGTCGCTCGAATCTAAATCTGTAGGCTTATGAATCAAACATATTTCGAATGGTATGAGTTTGATGGCAACGTTCAATGCATACTTATTGCAACCTTTAGTTATAAATCAAGGTTGTAGTACAGAGTACATAGTTAAATTTCAATATTGTCGAAGCCCTTATAACGGGTGATTTTTTAGCTATTATCTTTTTGGCAACATTGGTTTAAACAGCTCATGCACGTTTCGTGTTTTGTTTCACTGTCAAACATCTTCAGTTTGGTGTATAATTTAACCATGAATCGTCTTACAAACGAACAACGCTTGCAAATCATTGAATTTTATTATCAAAATGCGTGCTCTGTTAAGAAAGTTCATCGCGCGCTTCTTCCATTTTATGGTCAGTTTAATCGACCCATTGAAGCGGCTATTCGGGATACGTAAATAAGCAGAATTGTCGATTTTGGAGTGAAGATCAGCCAGAAGCATTGCAAAAGCTACCAATGCATCTAGAAAAATACATAGTTTGGTGTAGTTTATAGGCTGGTGGCATCATTTGACCGTACTTTTTCAAAGATGCTGCGAATCGTAACGTAACTGTGAATGGTGAGCGCTACCGCGAGATGATATCCAACTTTTTTTTGCTTAAAATGCAAGAGCTTGACTTGCATGACATGTAGTTTCAACAAGACGGTGCCACATGCCACACAGCACGCGTAACAATGGACTTATTAAGAGGCGAGTTCGGTAAACATTTTATTTCACGTTCGGGATCGGTCAATTGGCCGCCTAGATCGTGCGATTTAACGCCTTTAGACTATTTTTTGTGGGGCTATGTTAAAGCTCATGTCTATACAGACAAGCCCGCTTCAATTGACGCATTGGAAGACAACATTGAAGCATTAATTCGTGAGATATCGGCAGAAATGTTAGAAAGAGTATGTCAAAATTGGACTAAGCGGATGGACCATTTGAGGCGCAGTCGCGGTCAACATTTGCATGAAATAATCTTCAAACATTAAATTATATGGACCGTACTATCGATTCAAATAAAGATTTCATGCATTTTTCTGAATTTTATGTGTTTTTTTTTAACTCTTAAAAAATCACCCTTTATTAAAAATTTCATGAATTATTATGAATCGCTAAAAAAAAAAAAGATGAATTGCTGACCATACAGTTTCCGACAGATATGTTCGTTCTACAGATAATGTCGTTCTATTGGTCTTACTCGCCGAAACCTGTAACGAGAAGTATATCTAACGTAAGTCTGAAGCTTACGAGACATTTTCAAAGTTGCCGTATATCCTATGGTAAAGTACTTAAAGTACATTTCTTTTGAGGAATTCCGTCTCTGGGGAAAAAAAAAATCAAAACAAAATCTGAAATGAAAATGCTTCTTAAAAAAAAAAAAATAAAAAAAAATGGAGGGGCGGGGTCAGACGGGTATTGAGAAGGCGTATTTGTTATATTGAATTATGCATTGCAAGCAAACATTTCTTTCTTCTGACAATTTCCATGATTATTATTCTGACTTTAATTAATTTTACATTTCATTCCTTCTCCCCCTTCCCTTACTGCTTCTACTGCATTGCCCCCCCCCCTTGGCTTAAAATTCTTTCATTTTTTATCATATTTTCTGCCTCTGAACATTTTTTTCTTCGTTTTTTATGCCACACAGTACCCAAAAGATTTATTTTAAGTTTTTCTCTTTTTTTTCGCTCATTTTACAATTATAAACTGAATTTTTTTTTATTAAATTATGCGCAACGCCAGACGTTATGGCGTGAAAAATTAAAAAAAAAAACGCAGAGAACCTAAAAAAAAAACGAACCGAAAGCGAAATATTTATGCAATCAAGAGAGTCAGTCTGTCACTCAGTGAGTTAGGCAGCCATTCATTGTGTGAGTTAAGCTGTGTGAATTGCATGAATCGAATACTCGAGGAGTTAATAAACACGCTGAACTGCTACTGCCGCCATTACCCTCAGAATCCTCATAAAAACAAAGTGGATGGCAGAATACAATTCACAGATAAATATCTACGCATTTCTACACGTTCCAGCAATACAAAAAAATAAGAAAAAAATTCCTTAAAAAAAAAACTGGAAATTAAATTGAAAAAGAATCAAAAAACAGAAACGCAAAGAATACAGTCTTATTCTATTACAAATTAAGGAATTTGTTTAATTTGCATATTTTTTTTTGTGAATAGTACACCCACCTCCCCACCAGCCTTTTTTCCTTTTTTGCTTATTTTAAACTAAAAATAGAAGAGAACAAATCCCCTTACGACTAGGGACTCTCATACACAAAACACTATCACTCTGATGGCGAAGCCAAATGTGTAATGTTAACATTCAAGAATTTTAAATGAAACGTATGATTTCAATATTTGCGCTTAATTTATCACCGTAACTATGTTTTCCATTAAAAAACTGTTTTTTTTTTTAATAAAAATCTCTTTATATTGTAATTCAGCTAGCTGAATTAGTCTAAAATAATATTTTTAAATAACCAAACGCCTATGAGTAATATAAATATCCTCTATAAATCTATTCAGCAGACTGAATTGAAAAAAAATTCCATTCCATTCCGTTTTTGTGTAATTCAGCTGCAATATATTGCAATTTAGCTAGCTGAATTTGTATAAAGTTATGTTTTCAAAGCATGAGGAAAAACAGTCCCTTATAAACCTATTCAGCAAGCTGAATTGAAAAACGCCTCAAAATTTAATAAAAATTTAAATTTTTTCAAGCAATCTCTATTTTTTTATGTAATTCGGCTGTTATTTATTGTAATTCAGCTAGCTGAATTGAAATAAAATTATCGTTTTGAAGCCATTAGAGATCATACACTAGTTTAAAAACCACACATAAATCTATTCAGCAGACTGAATTGAAAAAAATTCCATTAAATTCAATTGCCATTTAAGCATTTCTCGGTTTTCGTGTAATTCAGCTGCAATATATTGCAATTCAGCTAGCTGAATTTATATAAAGTTATGTTTTTAAAGCATGAGGAAAAACAGAGTAGCTTAAAATCCCTTATAAACCTGTTCAGGAAGCTGAATTGAAAAAGTATATAAAATTTAATAAACATTTTAACATTTTAAAGCATTTTCTACTTTTTTATGTAATTCAGCTAGCTGAATTGAAATAAAATTATCGTTTTGAAGCCATTAGAGATCATACACTAGTTTAAAAACCACACATAAATCTATTCAGCAGACTGAATTGAAAAAAATTCCATTAAATTCAATTGCCATTTAAGCATTTCTCGGTTTTCGTGTAATTCAGCTGCAATATATTGCAATTCAGCTAGCTGAATTTGTATAAAGTTATGTTTTCAAAGCATGAGGAAAAACAGAGTAGCTTAAAATCCCTTATAAACCTGTTCAGGAAGCTGAATTGAAAAATTATATAAAATTTAATAAACATTTTAAAGCATTTTCTACTTTTGTATGTAATTCAGCTAGCTGAATTGATATAAAATTATGTTTTTAAGATATTAGAGATCATAAAACAGCTTAAAAACCAATCATCAATCTATTCAGCAAGCTGAATTAAAAAAATTCTGCAAAATTTAATAAACATTTTAACATTTTAAAGCATTTTCTACTTTTTTATGTAATTCAGCTGGTATTCATTGTAATTCAGCTAGCTGAATTGAAATAATATTATGTTTTGAAGACATTAGAGGTCATACACTAGTTTAAAAACCACCCATAAACCTATTCAGCAAGTTGAATTAAAAAAATTCATAAAATTTAATAAAGATTTTAACATTTTTAAGCATTTTCTATTTTTTTTTTTGTGCAATTCAGCTGCAACAAATTGCCATTCAGCTAGCTATCTCATAGGGTCGCCTTTCATGAGAAGGAGAAGATTCTGATATGTCATTCTAAACTGAACTCTTCATTACAATGGATAGATGGGATAGAAAGACTTATTCTGCAGTTGTGTTGGTTTTCCAAAGATCCAGTTTGCATATTAATTGTGGCATCATAATGGACCTAAACGTTGCTTTACCTTGCGTTTTAAGAAGGATCCTTGACCTCCTCTCCTATCCTACTTGCAGATATTAAGGAAAGCACAGTCATCAAACCGCAGCAAATCAATGGCTCTGGCAATTTCCAATCAAACCTCGATAACATACAACAGCCATTATTTAGAATTGTAAGCAGTTTCGTAACGTGAAAACAGCTTCCAAGCCTAGGAACATTTCGTTCCTTTTGCCTTTTTTTATTTTTTCAAATCAACCTTTCCAGTCCGGAATACTTAAAGACCCAATTATGAGCCATTAAAGTTGGCAATAAAAACGAATTCAAAAATATTTCTTGCCACAAACAACTCTTATACCCATTTTTAAGGGAGATGTTGTGTAAAGGCACTTAAAATTTTAAACGAGGGCATGTTTTCCCCCTTTTCTTTTAAGAATAAAACGGCAAAAGTGTAGAAAAAAAAATTATAAAAAGCCACATACGGGGTCATTGGCCGCTTTAATAGTGCCAGTGAAGTGACAAGAAATATTCTTTGAAAATAACGTGAAAAAAAAGAATTTTTTTTGAAACATTTACTGGCCCATATTTCCGCTGACCGCCCTGCAAAGCTACTCAACTTTAGATTTTACAAAAGAAAACACAACGGTCCACGTCCACTACACTGCTGTGCAGTACTGACCCCCTCTCTCCTACTCACAGCGAATCACAGTAAGTATTCACACATAAGTATTAGTGCCGAATTTCTTGGCAACTCCTTTATGGCTGTCACAATGAACTTTTAAGAAGAATTTTTGAGTATAAAAGAGTAAAAAAAAAACTTCAAACTCAACTCCAAAATGCTCGCATACAAAAACAAAACACTGACTTTCAGATGAAAATTTAAATTTTTATCACCTTTTTTTTGTGTTTGTTGAATAATTGAAATAATTTTTCGATTTGTTATTGCACTTTAACCGAACTAGAATCTAATAAATTTTCCATTATCTGGGTCAACAATGGCTTCAAAACTGAAACTGAAAAGCTGGCAAAGAAAAAACAAAAACCACTCGAGAAAAAAAATTGCGATAAAAATTTGAAGCCAAAACAAAAAACAAAAAAAAAGAGACAGAGAGAAAAAAATCTACTGCATCAGCTGAACAACAATGTAAAAAAACACTTGAGATATTATTTTACACCATTTCCATTTAAAATCCATTGGCCAGTGAGTTGAGACATGAGAAATACTTTTACCACTTTCCTATCACTCTAGCACGGGATATTCACCGCAGCAATGTAAGCTAATGGGCTGAATGGCTACTGTTAACATAACATATCTTTTGCAGCTAACTTCACACACATAGCCTGAGAAGGTTCAGTCAGACACAATACTGCTTGAAGTCATCCACTTTGTGGAAACGTTCTTAAATGTCAAAGTATTGCCTTTAGACTGGGAATGTTTTTGAAGTCTAGTAGTTAGACGAGAGAGATTGCGGTGAAAAACGCCAGCTCTTATACCCCATTTACACTACAGCGAAATCTAGTACTTATGAGATTTCGAGCCAAATCTAGTTGATTTTAACTAGATTTCCCATACAAAACAAAATCTACTTATTTAGTAGATTTCGGCAAAATCTACTCAAAATCTAGTAAAAATAGAAATGCAACTATGTGTTTTGCCAAATAGTACTTAAAAATACAACGTTGCACAGGAAAAAAATGACATTTCAATTTAAAAATACACTTCTAAATGTTGTCAAGGGTCCGCCAAATAACTTTTTTTTGAAAATGCTGTAAAAAAACTACTGAATATTTTCTCAAATTTCTTTTTTTATTTGGAAGTACAATACTTCCGGTTAATAATGGAAAATAATTTTATTCAAATGGCTGCCTCGGCTGGCCATGCAGTAGTCTACACGAGTAGCCTACAGAAGATGCCGATTTTGGCAAAAAAAAAATCATCCTTTCAGATGAAGCTCATTTTGATCTTGGCGGGTATGTAAACAAGCAAAATTGTCGCATTTGGGGCACAGAAAACCCGCACGCATGCATTGAAAAGCCGACGCACCCAAAACGAGTAACTGTTTGGTGCGGATTTTGGTCCAGAGGCATAATTGGGCCATTGGCCGTTTCAGTTAATGGTGATCGTTATCGGGCCATGTTGAGCGAATTTTTGTTCAAAAAAATTTAAGTTTCAGTAGTTTTTTTTAAAGCATTTTCAAAAAAAAAAAGTTATTTGGTGGACCCTTTATTATTTTCTTTTAAATTTCAGTCAGCTGTTTTTGTTATTAAAATGAAATCTTGCTACTGTCAAATAAATCCAGTGTAAACGATCTAGATTTTGAGCAAGATTTGAAATCTAATCTACTAGATTTCGCTGTAGTGTAAATGGGCTATTAAAGATTTCGAAAAAACAAAAAACCGAAGTACAAACGAAAATAATATTCCAGTTTTCCGGCAAAAACTCTGTGTGAGTATAAATAAAATTGCCTTGGAAAGTTGCTCAAACCTGTTGCTGGAAATCGCTAACAATGCATGGATAAAATTAACATATCCGTGGTGTGAGAAGCTAGGTTGTAATCCTGACTAAAGAACAAAAAAATTAATAATCTTTGAAAATGTGCGCACCTATCCTCTATCCAAGCCTGTCATGAATGCCGTGTATTTCTCCTAATACTGGCCTAAATACTGCCCGGATTATCGTAACGAAATATGAAAAAAAAAAAATTATTTCTTCGGCGACTTCCTCTCAGCAGATTTCTGTCAAAAAGTCTGAGAGTAAATAAACCTGCCATGAAAATGTTTCTGTCGTTCGTAATCGACGTTACACTGTAGTTCCCTCCACTCACATCTAAAATTAACGCATACAACATGAGTGGTGTAAGAAGCTAGGCCGTAATCCTGACTGAAGGGTTGTAATGGCCAATTGTGTGTGTGTGGGTGTGTGTGTGTTTTCATAGCTAACGTTCATTCCCCCACAATGGAACTGGTGTCGATTTCATGCTGCCTAGTATAAGCGGCGTAATGAGAATAACGCTTGAAGGCGGCTCTCACGCCCTATCAGCTCCAGACCATGGGGAAATGAATCAGCGGCGGCCGTAAAGCATATCTCCAATATAAGTAGCGACACAACGGATTAGGGGGGACCACTTAATATATACGGACGGGACTGATTTGTGGACTAGATGGAGTATCCATTAAGACACCACAATGGAAATGGTGTTGTTTTCAATTTTTCAAACTACATATAGACTAAAATCCGACAATTATAACATGTTGCCGGTGTTGTTGTTAATGTTGTTGCTGTTACTTTTTGGCAATAATTGTTTATTGCTATTACCATTGTTATAGTTGTTGCTGTTGCTGTTATTACCAGCTTAAATACATAGATTTACGATTTATTTATTATGTATTGTTGCTGTTGCTGCTGTTAATTTCAATTGTTTTTTTTTTGTTGCATATTTCGGTAAAAATTTAAAATGTTTGTTGTTGCAGGTTGTAATTCTGTCTAAAGGCTTTTAACGACCGATTAAGTAGCTTACATAACACACAATGTTTTCGAAATATTTTTAAAATCTGATGGCATAGTTTCTAAGATGTTCGCAGCAATGGCATCCGCTGTGAAGGAACACAAAAGACGAGCAGACCTAATGCAAACTGTGGTCGATGTGGATATTGTTACGTTTTTAACTTTTAAAAACATTTAAAATATGAGCTCGTAGATTGCAAATCAAATAGAAATCAATTTATGTTTAGTTTTAATTAAAATTCTTTATTATTCGCACATTTCTGTGTGCCACTGTTCACAACTTTATGTAAACAACAACAATTGCTTTGTTTGTTATTCCTTTGCATAAACAATAACAATTACTAAGCAATTATTATTAATAAGCGCTTGCTTTGCCCTGCCTTTTTATATGGCAAAGTAAACATACATAATTGGCCATTACAACCCTTCAGTCCGGAATACGGCCTAGCTTCTCCAAAGTAAACAATCTGATGAATGTTCTCGAAATCTCTATAAATGTAAACATCGTTATTTACATTGATTATTGTAGTGTTGTTTGAGTATTTTTGTTTACTTGTTTACCATTTTCTTAATGCTGGTGTTTGTTGTTATATCATGCAGTACGACAATTTGTAAACATGTTTGTTTACTGCCTGGTTTTATTTTTGTAGCTTTTGTTTATAATTTTAATGTTAAGCGAGGTAAAAGCAAAACACAACCATTATCTAGATTTTTCGTTTTCGTAACAATATTGAAGGTAACCAGAGGTCGCAGTAGCCTAGTAAATAGTGTGTTCGCTTATTAGACGTAAAGCCCGGGTTCAAAACCCAGGCGAGATATTAAAACGAAATATGAAGAAAATATTTCTTCGGCGACTTTCTCTCAGCAGATTTCTGGCAAAAACTCTGAGAGTTAATAAACCTGCCATGAAAAAGTTTCTCAAGAAATCTGTTGTTCGGAGTCGACGTTAAACTGTAGGTCCCCGCGCCACTCATGTATAAAATTAAGGCACACAACATGAGCGGTGTGAGAAGCTAGGCCGTATTCCTGACTGAAGGGTTGTAATTGCCAGCTATGTATGTATGTATGTATGTATTGAAGGCAGCCATTTCATTTAGATCGTAAGGTGTTTGGAGCAATATACAGCAAATTTTGAATGTAAAATGATGCTGCACCATCTGCATATTCTGTCTTTTTGTATTGTAGTTTTGTATTGTTGCCTTGCGAGTCTATTTCTTATTGAGAACAGAAGAACAACAAACAAAATAGCAAACAACAGCAATAACTAAACAAAACATTACAACGACCCATAAAAGGGCTGTGACCTTTAAGAAAAAATTATTCTTTTCGGTTTTAAAAGAGGAAATGAATGAATGAAATAAAACGGGGGCCTACAAATACAGAAACACAGCAGACGGCAGTATTATAAAAACAATACAAAACAAAACTTTTGTAATAAAATAAATACAAAAAAAAAAAATTAAATTTAATTTTTTTTTATAAAATTCTTGGAAAATTCTTTACGTAAGAATATGTAACAGAAAGAACATATTTTTCGTCTGTACGACGACAGAATGTAAATGGAAATCTTAGAAATCGTGGGAATATTTTTTGAAAAACTAACATTCCAGTCCATAGTCCATGTTTAGTTTATATTATTGAAATCAGCACAGTATGTGCACACCGACATGATTGTGAAGATCATTTATAATCCTAGACGCAAACCTATTCAACAGAGGGAGTCTGTTAACAAACTTGTAATCGCCGAAGAAATATTTTTTTTTTTCATATTTCTTTTTGATGTCTGGCCTCGGCGGCTCGAACCCGAACTGTACGTATAATAAGCGAACACACTACCTACTAGACTACGGCGACTGCTTCATTTTTAGAACATTTAAATTTTTTCAATGTTTATGGGTGACTGCAAAGGCTAGTCACTCCCAGATTCTAAGGGTATGTCGAACTTTGAACAAGATTGATTATTTTTGATACCATACATCAAGTATAGTTCATCAGATAAGCCTAGAAAACCATTACAGCATGTTCGCGGCATAAACATTTTCTAAACGGACTGCGTTAATGATTATTAAGAACGTTAATATCTCTGAGACCGATATTACTTTACTTTTGTGTTGCACTAGCTGTTAACATTTTGATCTTTAGAATGATATACAATAGCCGGGAGTCCCTTAACGCGATGGTAAGGCAGTATAATATTCACTTTATGGTGTGAATATATCAAAAGTCTGTCATACAGAGTCGACTTTAAGATAAATTGGATGGCGTGAGAAGCCCGGTTGGAATTCTGACTAAAGGCGAATGTAGTCTCCCATTAGGTAAGTACGTACACGGGTCATAGAGCTTTCACTGCCGAAACTGCAGCTATAAGTTAGCATTGGTATTAGCACTGCCAGTGATCCAGCTGCCAGACACGGTTAAGGTTGTGTGGGGCCTAGCGCAATGTCCTAACTTGGATTCTCTCGATACACTTCACTTTACAAGCAGCTTAACTGTTTGACAAACCCGCTTGCAAAGTCAGTCTATTTAAATTGTCAAACAATGAAAGAAAATTCAAATTGCGAATTGATAAATAAATAAATTGTTCATGGATTTGACAAGCCTTTCTAGTGTTCTGTTTGAATAACAACAATTTTAAATTGAAAAAAGAAAAAAAAATTTTTTTTTTTTTTTAAGAATAAAAATTCATTTTTATAAATATTTTCTCACGATTAAAAAAAAGATTTTTTTTATTGAATTCTCATCTAAATTAAGCAGTTTACTTATGATTGTAGTAACAGAGCACCCACTTATGTACATATGTAAGTCTACATCAGGGGTTACCATAAATTTTTTTTAGTTATGTATTAGTGAGTAAGAGAGCGAAAATAAGTTGAGAGTTTTCAGTCATAGAAAAGTGTTAGTAAGATATGCTATTTTGATTGTGGTTTCACACACGAGACTATTTTTTAAGCCGCACAATTTTTGTTCTTTCAGTCACACACGAGACTATTTCATCTGGCATAAAATTGTATACATATACTCTGCTTTGTGTGTATTAGTTTTTGTTTACTTATTTTTCTGAACCTGGTGTTTTATAAATGTATGTGTATTGGTTTTGTGTAGTTTATGTATTGGTTTGTGCGGGGTGGAAGCTGGTTGAAAAAGATGCCAGCAAAAAACCACTCTCCTCACCTCTCTTGCCAACAAGCTGCCATTTTGTGCCAGCATAATTGTTCTCGTCTGTGATTCCTCATTTTCATATCATCAACATACATATATAAAGCAGTGGTGCTCAAACACATACTATCATAGGTTTGGTTGTGTTGGTAAAACAGCGAAGAACAAAATTCAACTTAATTTTTGAGAATCGTACACTGGGAAAATAATAAAAAAAGAAAAAAATTGGTTTATTGTGTTGTGTGTATGTTATTACAAAAAACAAAACACATTTTTCGCCAAAACAACTCAATACGTCTGTCATCAAATTCAAGAAGAAATTTCCATCATCGAATGGACGGCCCTGCTTTGCTAAAGCCAAAGCAACTGTATATGATGCCTTTTTAAGAGGCAACGACAATTTCTCGTTACTACATGGTAAATTATTGTAGTTTGGTACGTCAGTTTCGTCAACCATGAATTTGAAAAAAAATTCTGCTTTTAATTGCAATAATTTTAAAGTCCTATCATTCCCTTTAATGTTGTCGAAAAATCCATGGCTAGCCTCATAATGTCTTTTTATAAAAAAAAAAAATTACGACATAAAGTGCGATAACACACAATACATTGTGCATTACCATCCATCCAAAAAAATCATATTCCCAATTTTCATCAAACATTTTGCTGTGTGTATTTGCAAAAACAAAAAATTATTCAAAAAAGGTGCGTAGCGTGGTCTTGCTTCATCAAGTGCTAAACGTCAACTGAATTGATTTTGTTCTCTGAGAACAACACAAAACAACAAACAAAGCAACAAACACACGATCATTATAAAGGCGCCCCGACACGATCAAATAAAACCATCAACGTCTTATATGGGTGCGTGTTGTCGTTATATACATATACGTTGTCGGCTTTGATTGATGAAAATCAAAAGATTTTGATTTTTTCATTTGATGAAGTTTTATTTGATCGTCTCCAACTCTGATTGACAAGCATTATCTCATTTGCTACGATATCGTCGTAGTGAACACATCATCCATGCACGGATAAACAAACAAATATTTTTTTATTGCGAATAATGTAATAGTAAACAAAGAATTTTTTTTTTATTGTGAATATATATTTTATATTTTGTGTGTATATTTTATTTCTTTTTATATTTTTAAGAAGTTAAATTGTGTTTGGTAAACGATCGTAATATCATTGAGAAATGCAAAGATGAAAAAAAATTATATTAGAATTAATTGCAAAATATCAATGTTTACCAGCGTTGTGGAATTTAAAACTGGCAGAAACAGGAATAGAGAAGAAAAAAGAAAACATTATGAAATTTTTCTTTTTTTCATATTTTCCTTCTTATCTTAAAAAAATTGTACAATATGTTAAAAGCAATAAATAAATCGTCATCCGATAAAGGCATTTTGCGAAGCGCACACTACAAAATCAAAATGCAAATGATGATTGGCGAATTTATTTGAACGTCTCCTTTCATACGTCAATCACACGACACTCACACTTATGCATTATTTGATGAAATTATTTGATCGTCTCCAGGAGCCTTAAGAAACCACACAAGGCAAATTCATAGATGGTAGCCGCAGGTCTACAACAAATACAACAATGCAAAAACAACAGGCATTTTGTTTTTGTTAAAGACCCTTAAGGCCGTGTCAGATAAAACTTTGTTGCTTTGCGTGACGTTTATAACTTTGAGAGAAAAGCGTAAAGCAAAAGGTGTATGACACAACCAAAACTTTGACAACACTCGCGTTGTTTGTTTCTCTTTAAAAGTGGTTGGGCGCGTAAGTTTTTTTTACTGAGTAAAATTATGAAAATTATATTAAATACTTCTTCCAAAATATAAAATTCACTTACCTCTCTTTTTTTTTAATATAATAAAAACAAAACAATAACAAAAAAGCTTTAAATTTAAAGAAAAATATTGAAACAATAAAATTTGCGCTCAAATTTGCCAAAAATATTTACTGAATAATCAACAGCTGATTGTCAAAGCGAGCAAAAAGATGAGAGATGCCCAACTTTTCGCTTTGCGTTGCGTTAAAAGCAGTTTATGTGACAAGTGCCATATGAACATGTACATTTATCTCAAATGTCAAAGCGTATATGCAACGCAACGCGAAGCAAAAGTTGTATCTGACACGGCCTTAAAGGCACTTGTCACATAAACTGCTTTTAACGCAATGCAAAGCGAAAAGTTGGGCATCTCTCATCTTTTTGCTCGCTTTGACATTCAGCTGTTGATTATTCAGTAAATATTTTTGGCAAATTTGCGCTCAAATTTTGTTTTTTTAATATTTTTCTTTAAATTTAAAGTTTTTGTTATTGTTTCGTTTTTATTATATTAAAAAAAAGAGGTAAGTGAATTTTATTTTTTGGAAGAAGTATTTAATATAATTTTTATAATTTTACTTAGTAAAAAAACTTACGCGCCAACCACTTTTAAAAGATAAACAAACAACGCGAGTGTTGTCAAAGTTTTGGTTGTGTCATACACCTTTTGCTTTACGCTTTTCTCTCAAAGTTATAAACGTCACGCAAAGCAACAAAGTTTTATCTGACACGGCCTTTATAGTGTACGTGTGCCAACGGAGCGTGAGCAGATTTTTCTTTGCCTATCACATGTGATAGGAAATTTCGATTTTGAGCATCACTGATATAAAGTTATACATCTTTGAATTTATAACTAGGGAATGTTTTTCAGTCGCCGTAGTCTAGTAGGTAGTGTGTTCGCTTATTAGTCGTAAAGCCCGGGGTCAAACCTCAGGTCAAATATCAAAACGAAATATGAAAAAAATATTTTTTCGGCGACTTCCTCTGTGAGAGTACATAAATAAATCTGCCTTGAAAAAGTTTCTCAAAAATCTGTCATTCGGAGTCGACATTAAACTGCAGGTTCCGCCACTCACGTAAAAAATTAAGACACACAACTTGAATGGTGTGAGAAGCTAGGCCGTAATTCTGACTGTAGAGTTGTAATGGCCAATTATGTTTGTATGTATACATATATGAATGTTTTTCCGGTATTTATTTCCTGCGATCTAATTTCGATTCACAAATTTCCTCTCCTATTGATAAGCAACCTTTTAATTTATCCAAAATATTGCTTTATCTATATAAAAAAAAGTTGTTCTCTTTCTACATATATCATTTAAATTATTCTTTACTTGACTATTCAAACAATCAAAATGTGTTTTAAGAACATACATAGAAGACACGGAATTAAAAAAAAAAAAAATTTGAAAATAAAATATTTTTCGAGTGTAAACCTGAAAAAATAAATATAGCATCCGCAGACATGTGTGCTTGTCGCACATATATGTACATTAAACTTCATGAATCATTGTGAATCAGTGTTGAAAAATTCAGTACTTTAGTACTTTTTTATTATTACAGATTTTGTCTTGCGCTTTTCAGCTATTAATGCATTAGCAACATGTTCAACGTAATGGTTAAGATAGAATTAGGCTTTAGCCTCAGTAAGCCAAACGTATACGGAACGTACATTTGTTTTTAGAATTCGAATAGCAATGAAAACGCTTGCCGAACCGTAATGTAATATCGGTAAGCATTTGCATTGCTCTTCATATGCTAAAATCGAACGTATGTATATTACATTACGTTTCATCGACGTTTGACTAAGCGGGGCTTTAACGTTTTGTTACGTTCCGAATCAGGTGTTTTATTTTTTTTCTTGATGTGAGGAATACGAATGTCATTAGTTTTTCTGTTCCGTGCCGTATGTGTGTTAAATATAAATAAATAAATAGTCTATTAAGTAGTATGCGGGCTTACTAGACGTCAGGCCACGATTCAAACTCCATGTCAAATATCTCCATCAAAACGAAATATAAAAATATGTATGAATGTATATCTCCGGTGACTTTTTTTCTGTCAAAAACTATGAGAGTAAATAAAAAAAAAAGCGCCACGATAAAGATTCTCAAAAATCTGTTGTTCGGAGTCGACTTTAAACAGTAGGTTTGTCTTCCAAAATATTGGTTGCTTTGTGTTTCAACAAAGTATCGTGTTTTATAATGTCGCTGTACAAAATAAGTACAATGTATTCTATTTCAAAACGTCGTCAATGCGTGTTTTTAACGCAGTCAGAAAGCAATCAGGCGTCGGATTTATAGTTGATGCATTGTTTGGATACTTTGCATATCTACATAGTTTATATACAGTAGTAGAACTGTATACAAACTTTGTATTGCTACATTTTGGAAGGCAGCCTGGGTCTGTATTTTTTGTATGTATGTATGTATTTTTTTTTATAAAAATATCATTCATTAAAAAAAAGTACTATTTCAGTTAAAGTTCAGTACCATTTCAAAATTTCAGTTTTGCAACACTGTTGTGAATCGCAAAAAAAACGATTCATTGTTGATTTCTGAACAAAAAATAAATAAAACAGCATAAGCCATGTGTGTGTGAATTCTCTCGGCGCAATTGTACTATGAATTTCATAGTATGAAATGTTAACCACTGGTATAAATATTATAATTTGGTCGCTTATCTCATTAGCAAGCTTTTATAAGAGCTTAAATGTGCTTGCTTGTGCAAAAGCACGATTGCCTACATATGTATGTACGTATATAAATGTATTTTCTTTAAAGTGGTACGTAGTACTTTACTTATCGTTTAAATTATAAACACGGAATTTGCGCAGTGAAGCTTGAAAACGTCCTTGACAAGTCTACCGATATTGTCAACAGTACATCTCAAAAGTCCAACAAACGAGCCTACGATGAGAACAACTTAGATGGGAATGACTCATCCTTAACTGAAGAAGCTGAAGGACGAAAGATTGAGTATAACAATTCTAACATTGGCTTGCTGCTATCTGTACAGCAACTGGAGTCCAGAATTAAAACAATAGAAGATGCTTTACTACGAACCAAATCTGATGGAAATAAATTAATAGTTCGCATAGAGGCGCTTGAAAAGAGCAAAGCCGTTGATAAGGCTCCTGACGGTGGCAACAACATAACTCAACACCCAAAAGCCAATAAACAAACGAACAATGTAAACAACTTAAGTGGCGGTGAGCAGCATAATGATACTGAAAATGTCGCCAGTGCCAGTGAAGACCACCATACGTGTACCATATCAGAGGAAAAGCAAGAAGTTTTAGATTTAAGACGTAATTGTGTTTTGATAGAGAATCCTGAACGTAATTGTAAAAGTTTGGATGAGGCTTTCTCTTATGTTCGTGAATTGGCGAATGCAATGGATGTGCAGATTGCTGACAATTCTGTCATTCATATCGACATTGATTATCCTACGTGGTACGTTTACTTTCGTGACGCGGACAGCAAAAAAGAATTTCTAAAGAATAGATTTATTGAATACAATCCAAATATAGGACGTAATTTACGAATCTTAGATTATACTGATTGCGGCATTGTTGATATTATGAATATAGGTAAATTTGGGGATCCTTTTGGTTGTTTTGCAACGATCGCAAAAGCAATTGGAATGACAAATATTATGGATTTTATTGATGACATAAACGAGTATGAGTCAGCACCAGATTTTGTTACATATTCTGTTATGTTTAATAGCGAGGCTATGAAAAATGCATTCCTACAGAAGAAAGATATTTTAAAAGAATACCCAAAAACGAAAATTTTACAAATTTCGGATAGAGGAGGACATACATCAAGTAAATGTAACGTAAATGATTTTAGCATGGCTGCAGCTAGTGCTAATGTTATTGGAATAGCAGAACTAATGCGTTTGTCGTTATCGACCGATAATGTTAAACGTATAAACGTTCTTAATGTAAAGAATTTTTCATATTATAACGAAGATCTGCACATTTCTTTAATTGTTGAGTTTTCTAACAATGATCTTAAAAACAAATTTCTAACAAAAAAATCTGAATTAAAGCGAATTTTAAAAGACTGGAGTTCGTGTATTCGCATTTCGGATATTGAAAAGGAAGGAGGGAACATTGTTTCCATTAAGTATTATAAAGATTCGAGTGCTATGTTCTGTGCTACCAGTTTTATTGGATTATCAAAACAATTGGGTTTCTCGTTTACTCCTGATCAAACTGATCGTTTCATCGAATTGTCACAATTCATTTCGAAAGCATCTTCTTAATGAAAACTCACATACAAGTTTTCTTTTTTAAAACTTTCTTATTAAAACAATTGGATTGCCTGCCTGTATTCATATGCATTCGCTTTTCTTTATCTTTCATTATGTTTTTCCAATTAATCTTTTGAATTCAAACTCAATTTATGGAAGGCTTATTTAGTTTATTGAACAGAAACGTCTTATTTGCTGAGTTTAATTTTGTGTTTTTCTTTCTTTTTTTAATAAATTAAAATTTCAAATATTTTTTAATAAATAAATACGATACATTTAAATAAATAATCGCTTTGTTAAACTTTTTTACCTTAAAAGCCCTACTCACGTAAGTAGCGTTTTTGTTTGGGTACTTCCACACCCTTCTGCTATCGCATCGAAGTATGAAATGGATTTGTCCTCTTCGGATTGTCTTTGTATCTCAACTGTGGCCTTATTAGAGTTGCATAAGTGACTAAATGTTCGAAAAAGTCAAGCCAGAAATTATCGGCAGGTGGTTGAAAAATTTTTTGTTCTTCGTTATGTTTAGAAGACATTATTGATATTAAATTTTCCAGTGACTAGTGACTTTTTTTTGGAAACTTATTGTCAATGTTTTTTCTCTAACAAGTTTTTACCAGAAGACTGCTGAGAGGAATTCAACGAAAGAACTATTGAACCACGATCGCACGTCTAATGAGCCAACTATGCTATGGTGACTTTGTCTCTGTAGATTGCATTCCTTTAAGGCTCCTGCTCTTTTTATGTTTTCTGCGTCATGAGTAGAGAGACTTTATGTATCAGTTACACTAAAGCCTCTGTATAGTGTACCATTTCATATTCTGTTACCTTTCCCTTTCGATCCTGAAGGTCTGTTTTAATTTTTCTTTACTCTTCTACATACACCGTCAAACACACGGATGTTACATGTACAGACAGACAGACAGGCAGACAGCCACCCATCGTTACATCTTATGACAGACAACGCGTGGAACCATTGCCTTACTTAGAACAGGGTGCGAGTAGAAGGAGAGCAACTAAATTGAAACCTTGTTGTATTGCTATGGCAAGAGCATCTACACAATTTAATTATTCTATCCAATTGCAATGAACAAGGAAATGAGAAAAAAAATGAAAGAAAAAAACAGAACACAAAACAATTCTGCAACAAATTCATTACGGCTGGTGGAATGAATTTAAAACGAGACCGGGGGAATGGAGGTGTGGGTGGTATGTATAGTCTTGTTGGTTTATTCACTAACGGTACATTTAAAATTTAATTCAATTACCACTCTGTCTCCACTCCCTCGCCCCTCTTTTTCTTCTTTCTATGCCAAAGCGTTCTCCTCATTTTGAGTGATTGATGGCAAAGCTATCGCCATCGTATCATCTCTCAAAGATCTAAAAAAGATGATAAAAGCATCACAACATGTTTCAACACTGGAACATAGGGATAGTAGACTCTCCTCTTCCTCGCTCCTCTTCCAGCTATAACATTTAAATTATAGACCTATTACTTTACTTTGATTTAAAAGATTAGATTATGCCGCAAGTAACTGGAATTTAAACGGGTTTTCTCCTTCTTCCTCCTCTTCTTAATGACGATTATGGCTAATCGGAGAAACAAGGGTATGAGGAGGAGCACTTGTTGCGCAAATCTAAATTAGAAAATGATCACACAGCAGCATAGAGTATAGAATAGAGAGTTTGAAACCACGCCAATGCAGCATCATTATGCTTCAGCAATCCAACTTAGTACACGAAGACTTCCAAATCCATTGTGAAACCCCGACAGCCTAATCAGACAATTCAATTCCAAATCTTCTACAGTGAAACGCTATTGGGAACAATCTTCAAATGGCCAGTCGCTGGTAAGTACAATTGCCAGTCCATATATGTACCATCTTCTGTGGTCTATGAAGGAGCTTTATCGCCTGTAAATAGAATTACCCACTAAAAGATCTCAGTTCATGTGTGAATTCGTAACAATGAGCCGGTAGATGAGATTCCGAGCAGGGGAGGAGCTTTCTGCCACTTCGCTGATGAGTACATTGAAAAATCTGTGCAGAGTATCTGCAGAGAAAAAGAACATGAAAACGGATTTCGGTCGAGCAAAGATTTTATGCGTTGAACTCTATCCATAAACTAGAGGATCTTCTGACCGTATATTGTAGACGCCGCAAAGAACATTTGCTTAGAATGAGAATCGTTTCAAGGCGAATATGTATGACAGCCACAGTAGCAGTAATAACAATAATAGAACATATGAAGTCACATTTACTATAGGTAAACCTAGCCAAATTGTTGTATGCCATGCCCAGATACTACATACTTGTATTTTCTCCCTCTCCAAAAGATGCTGCAGGTCGCCTTCGAATGCGTATCGATCATATTGTGATTAATTTTACCCTACTAATGGCAATATATTGTTGCGACAGCATTCCTGCATAGTACGAGAGGAACCGCTGGTACGGACCCATGGCACAATACTTGTTCGAGCGAACAGTGGTATGATGCTACGTTCGTTGAATTATGTCTGAACGCCTCTAAGGTCGTATCCAAGCTGAACTGCAATGATAAATAATGGGGCAATTGTATTGTATGGCTCCTCCTCGTCAATTTGTATGAAAATAACGTTCAATTCAGTTCAACAAAAATTGTTCGTCCTTCAGAAAGATGACTTTAAAGTAGTACTTCTCTTTATTTTCTTTTTAGGTATACACTTAAGAAAGACAATTTAATCTTCTTAATTTTTCTTAATCTCTTTTCTTTTATAATTTTCAAATGAAATTCATTGATGATTTCATGGAAATGGAGTGTGTTTGTATTAGAATTAGATAATGGACATCGTTAAGATGCAATTTGAAAAGGATTTATTTTACAACAAAATCTACATTAATATCCTGCCTATCCATATACGTATGTACACTGAAATAGAAATATATTGCCACCTCACCTGTATTTATCAGTATGAGTATGACAAACATGGCTCATACCATAACTACCTGAAGTTGTTTAAGTTAAGCTTGTTTTCCATATGTTGTGTATGCGCATCATTTAAGTGTTAATTTTTGTTTACAACTCTACTTAAAGATCACTCGTAAGGCGAATTCGCCTTGATCACTCGCAATGATGGCTTTGTCCGTCTGTGACAGTGTTGAAATATTCAGTACTTTACAACTTTTCACAATTACAATTTTGCAACACTGGTCTATCATTTAAAATGGTACTGAACTATAAATGAAAGAGTACTTTTTTACATCAAATGGTACTTTTTATATAAAAATACACACATAATTGGTCATTACAATCCTTTAATCAGGATTATGATTTCTCACACCACTTATTTTGTGTGTGTTAATTTTATACATGAGTAGCTGGGGACCTACAGTTTAAAGTCGACTCCTAACGACAGATTTTCGAGAAATTTTATTTACTCCCAGAGTTTTTTCCAGAATAAAGTCGCCCAAGGAATATTTTTTCATATTTCGTTTTGATGGAGATGTCTGACATGGAGTTTGAACCGTAGGCTCACGTCTAGTAACCACGCACACTACCTAATAGACTATTTATTTATTTATATTTAATATACATACAGCACTTAACAGAAAAATTAACGTATTATACGTGTTCCTCGTTTATAAAGCAAAAACAGCTGATTCGGAACGTATTATAACGTAAAAGCCCCGTTTAATCAAACGTCAATGGAACGTTATGTAATGTACAACGTTCGTTTTTAGCATATGAAGAGCAATTCAAATACTTACCAATATTACATTACGTTACGGCAAGCATTCTCATCGCTTTTCGTGTTCTAAGAACGTACGTACGTTCCGTGGACGTTTGGCTAATCGGGGCTAAAGCCTAATTCTATCTTAAGCATTACGTTGAACATGTTGCTAATGCATTAATAGTTGAAAAGCGCAAGCACATATTGTAGGCGTCGTGGGGGTACTGCGGTATTTTTAAATTGAAAAAGTAGTGAAAAAATAGTACTAAAGTACTTAATTTTTCAACACTGTAGTACAGTAACACTGCATTTACTTATACATAATTAGGGAATTTCCCTTTCAATTCAACGATAATCTCTGTGCTGCGTTTTCTCTACAGCAACTTGTTTTTAGCACAGAATACACACAGAATCGAAACGAGATTTTGACATTTAACCTAGCATTGCGAAAGGGACAAAAAATATTACCAAAAAGTATTTCTGTCCCTCTCTAAATACAACTCTTTTTTATTTATTTACGTTTTTTTAGTTTTCGGGGTTGGTTTTTTATATTGGCGAGAGTTAATAAAAAATTGTAATTTTTGTCTAAAACTATCAATAAATAATAAAAACAACTAATAACAATAACCTTTTTAACTTTTCCTTTCAAGAAATTAAAAAATATTGGCATCTTTAAGCAAGAAACATTTTTTATGAGCAGTACGTCTTATTTTGATCTTGTAATATTTAGCTTCTTAATTACCTCTTGCACAAGAAACTATATTCATTATGACCGAAAGTTACCCACATTTCGATTAATATTTAAATATTTAAGAATCTTTAAACTTTTCATTGAAGAAATTAAAAAATATTCCAAATTTTCCCTTTTTTAACACAAAATAAATGTTTATTTACATTTAGTTTTTTGTTCGTTTGTTTCGCAATACATTTTAATATTTTTTTTCTCCCTCTAATTGGCAGGTTAAGCTACTGCTTTGAGCGTTATTAAACGTCAAAGGATTCTGTGTGTATTCTGTGGTTTTTAGTTTTAATTAAATTGCCTTAAAGAAAGGTTGTGCGTGTGTTGTAAAATAATAATCTTAACCTCCTCGCAGAAAAAATGTCAAAAAAATATGGAATTTATTGTGAAAATTGCAATACATTGCTAAACAATGAGGATAACATAATCGGCACTAATTTAGGTCAACTCTATCATTCCACATGCACAGGAGGCATCATTCATGGAAAGTAAGTGTTTGCAATCCAATCATTCAATACAATCGTGTATTCATTTGGTATTCATATTTCAATTAGATCAACAGATTGCCAACCACAAATGTTATTTAAAATGAATTTAAAATTTGCTGATACACCAACACTAACGACAGAAACTGAAATTATGGAATTAAAAAATTCTAACAATGCTGCGAGACAATCTGTACAACAACTCAAGGCAAAGATTAAAACCTTAGAAGATGCTTTGCTTGTGCAGGACCGTCTAAAGGATGATGTTAATAAACTAATGGATTGCGCAGTGAAGCTTGAAAACACTTTATCGATTAACGTCCTTGACAAGTCTACCGATATTGTCAACAATACATCTCAAGACAAGTCTAACAAACAAACCTACGACGGGAACAACTTAAATAGTGATGACTCACCCTTAACTGCAGAACCTAAAAAACGGAACATTGAACGTAACAATTCTAACAATGGTGTGTTGCCGTCTGCACAGCAACTGGAGGCCAGAAATGAAACATTAGAAGATGCTTTACTACATGCAAAGTCTGATGGAAATAAATTAACAGATTGTGTAGAGACGGTGGAAAAGAACAAAGCCGTTGATGACGATGCCAACAATATAACTCAAGACCCAAAAGCTAATAAACAAACGAACAATGTAAACAACTTAAGCGGTGAGCAGCATAATGATACTGAAAATGTCGCCAGTGTCAATGAAAAACACCATATATGCACCATATCAGACGAAAAGCAAGAAGTTTTAGATTTAAGACGTAATTGTGTTTTGATACAGAATGCTGGACCTAGTAAAAATTTTAATCAGGCTTTATCTAATGTTCGTAGCTTAGCCGATAGAATGGATGCACCGATTACTGACAATTCTATCATTCATATATTCTGTTCTGGTACATACCTTGATCGTCTGGATTACTATGTTTACTTTCGTGACTCGGACAGTAAATATAAATTTCTAAAAAATAGATTTATTTTTAAATACACAGACATGTGTGCTTGTCGCACATCAGGGATGATAAAGTTGATACTTTGGTATTTTTTTTGATACTTTCTGACGCTCCCAGGTACCTCGGTACCACCGTGATATACTTGATACTTTTTCTTAACTTACCTAAATTTCACTTTCTCAAATGAGAATGTGATATGGTAACCCATGTTTCAACCGTATCTAGTTTAATACAAACGAAAGATTTATTAAAGTCGACAGATTCTTGTTGTTACAATATTAAAATTAACAACAAAATGTTATCCAAACAAAAATAAAGTCATTAAAAATGATTTTTAATATCGATCTTCTAAAAATGTACCTAATTTTTATATTCTTTAATATAGTTTTTAATATATTATTATTTTTTTTTTGTTCGCATGAATTGTTATGTTTTATTTGTTTTACATGTTATCAAAACTAAAATAAAAACATTAAAAATGTTTTATAATATTGATCTCTTTAAAATGTACCTCATTTTTATATACTTAAATGAAATGTTTTGTTTATTTTTGGTTTAAATGTTTATATTTTGTTTTTCGCATGAATTGTTATGTATTATTTGTTTTGTTTTTGTATTCAAGCTTTAATAAATTATTTAAAAAAAAAAAATTAAAAAATGTTACTTTAATATAATTTGAAAAGAAGGAAAATTTGTGTAAAAATATGAATAATTCAAAATTTGATACTTTTTCAACCCGAAAAGTACTTTTTTAAAACTTTTTTGTTACCATTTCATTGGTGTCATTTATCATCCCTGTCGCACATATATGTACATTAAACTTCATGAATCATTGTGAATCAGTGTTGAAAAATTCAGTACTTTAGTACTTTTTTATTATTACAGATTTTGTCTTGCGCTTTTCAGCTATTAATGCATTAGCAACATGTTCAACGTAATGGTTAAGATAGAATTAGGCTTTAGCCTCAGTAAGCCAAACGTCTACGGAACGTACATTTGTTTTTAGAATTCGAATAGCAATGAAAACGCTTGCCGAACCGTAATGTAATATCGGTAAGCATTTGCATTGCTCTTCATATGCTAAAATCGAACGTATGTATATTACATTACGTTCCATCGACGTTTGACTAAGCGGGGCTTTAACGTTTTGTTACGTTCCGAATCAGGTGTTTTATTTTTTTTTCTTGATGTGAGGAATACGAATGTCATTAGTTTTTCTGTTCCGTGCCGTATGTGTGTTAAATATAAATAAATAAATAGTCTATTAAGTAGTATGCGGGCTTACTAGACGTCAGGCCACGATTCAAACTCCATGTCAAATATCTCCATCAAAACGAAATATAAAAAAATATGTATGTATGTATATCTCCGGTTACTTTTTTCTGTCGACTTTAAACAGTAGGTTTGTCTTCCAAAATGGTGGTTGCTTTGTGTTTCAACAAAGTATCGTGTTTTATAATGTCGCTGTACAGAATATGTACAATGTATTCTATTTCAAAACGTCGTCAATGCGTGTTTTTAACGCAGTCAGAAAGCAATCAGGCATCGGATTTAAAGTTGATGCATTGTTTGGATACTTTGCATATCTACATAGTTTATATACAGTAGTAGAACTGTATACAAACTTTGTATTGCTACATTTTGGAAGGCAGCCTGGGTCTGTATTTTTTGTATGTATGTATGTATTTTTTTTTATAAAAATATCATTCATTAAAAAAAAGTACTATTTCAGTTAAAGTTCAGTACCATTTCAAAATTTCAGTTTTGCAACACTGTTGTGAATCGCAAAAAAAACGATTCATTGTTGATTTCTGAACAAAAAATAAATAAAACAGCATAAGCCATGTGTGTGTGAATTCTCTCGGCGCAATTGTACTATGAATTTCATAGTATGAAATGTTAACCACTGGTATAAATATTATAATTTGGTCGCTTATCTCATTAGCAAGCTTTTATAAGAGCTTAAATGTGCTTGCTTGTGCAAAAGCACGATTGCCTACATATGTATGTACGTATATAAATGTATTTTCTTTAAAGTGGTACGTAGTACTTTACTTATCGTTTAAATTATAAACACGGAATTTCTCCCTCAATTCAACGAAAAGCTCTGTGCCGCGTTTTCTCTACACCAGGGGTGCCCAAAAGTTCCTTATGGAAGTGCAAACACCAATACATTTAAAGAAAAACAAATTTTTATTAAATATTTTTTGTTGCGAAAACTAATACATACAAAGAAAAAACAAAAACAAAATCTACATTGATGCTCGCTGTTGTCAATGTTTACCAGCAAAGTATACGAAAGTGTTCTTGCTTAGTATACAACGAAGAAAGACGAAAACACTAACAAAGCAAAGTTGTTTGTGTTTTTGTATTTCTCGTGCTGAGTGTGTCCTATACGTATATGAAATACACAGCCTACTGCTAAGCGCATTTACAAAAACAAATGTGCATGAAGTGTATAGGGCTTGGGCACCACTGCTCTACACCAACTTGTTTTTAGTTTTAATTAAATTGCCTTAAGTAAAGGTTGTGCTTGTGTTGTGAAATAATAATCTTAAGCCCCTCGCAGCAAAAATGGCAAAAAAATATGGAATTTATTGTGAAAATTGCAATACATTGCTAAACAATGAGGATAATATATACGGCAGTAATTTCGGTCACCTCTATCATTCTACCTGCATGGGCAGCATCAATCATGGAAAGTAAGTGTTTGCAATCAAATCATTCTATACAATCGTGTATTCATTTGGTATTCACATTTCAATTAGATCAACAGATTGCCAACCACAAATGTTATTTAAAATGAATTTAAAATTTGGTGATACACCAACACTAACAACGACAGAAACTGAACGAGATATTATGGAATTAAAAAATTCTAACAATGCTGCGAGACAACCTGTACAACAACTCAAGGCAAAGATTAAAACCTTAGAAGATGCTTTGCTTGTGCAGGACCGTCTAAAGGATGATGTTAATAAACTAATGGATTGCGCAGTGAAGCTTGAAAACACTTTATCGATTAACGTCCTTGACAAGTCTACCGATATTGTCAACAATACATCTCAAGACAAGTCTAATAAGCAAGCCTACGATGAGAACGACTTAAATAGTGATGACTCACCCTTAACTGGAGAAGCTGAAGAACAAAACAATTCTAACAGTGGCATGTTGCAGCCTGTACAGCAACTGGAGATCGGAACTAAAACATTAGAAGATGCTTTACTACAAGCAAAGTCTGATGGAAATAAATTAACAGAGTGTGCAGAGACGGTTGAAAATAATAAAGCCGCTGATAACGCTACTGACGGTGGCAACAATGTAACTGAAGACCCAAAAGCTAGCAAAGAAACGAACAATGAAAGCGACTTAAGCGCTGAGCAGAATAATGATACTGAAAAGGTCGCCAGTGCCAGTGAAGACCACCATACGTGTACCATATCAGAGGAAAAGCAAGAAGTTTTAGATTTAAGATGGAATTGTGTTTTGATACAGAATCCCAAATGTAAAACAGCAAATTTGGATGAGGCTTTCTCTTATGTTCGTGAATTAGCGAAAAAAATGAATGCACGGATTGCTGACAATTCTGTCATTCATATAGACATGGATTCTAGTAATTGGTACGTTTACTTTCGTGACGCGGAGAGTAAATTTAAATTTCTAAGAAATAGATTTATTTTTGAACATTCACCTACAGGATTATTATTACGAATCTTAGATTATACTGATTGCGGCATTGTTAACATTTGCAATTTCCAATCTTCTGATTATAGTTCGGATTCAGCCTTTGTTAATGTGCTTGGTTTAGCAAAAAAAATGGGAATGACAAATATTAACAGAGATATCGATCATATAGACGTGCTTACTACAGGACGAAATTATCGTAAATATTCTGTTAGGTTTAATAGCGAGGCTATGAAAAACGCATTTCTACAGAACAAAGGTATTTTAAACAAATTCCCAGAAACGGAATTTGTAACAATTTCAGATGAAGGAGGACATGCATCAAGTAAATATAACGTAAATGATTTTAGCATGGCTGCAGCTAGTGCTAATGTTATTGGAGTAGCAGGATTAATGGGTTTGTCGTTATCGGCCGATAATTTTAAACGTATATACGTTCTTAATGTAAAGAAATTTTCATATTATAAGGAAGATCCGCACATTTCTTTAGTTGTTGAGTTTTCCAGCAATGATATAAAAAATAAATTTCTGAAGAAAACATCTGAATTAGAACGAATTAGGAGACTCTTCAGTTACACGAGTTACGAAGAAATCCAGACTTACAAAATTATGAACATTTCGGATATTGAAAAGGAAGGGGGGAACACTGTTTTCATTAAGTATTACAAAGATTCGGATTTTATATTCGCTGCTGCAAGTTTTATTGGATTAGCAAAACAATTGGGTTTCTCCTTTACTCCTGATCAAATTGATCGTTTAATCGAATCGGCACAATTCATTTCGAATGTATCTTCTTAAATTTTATAACGAACAAATGAAAGACGAGTGTTTAATGAAAACATACATTTTCTCGCTTTCTTTTTAACATTTTCTTATTAAAACGCTTTTCTTTATCTTTCATTATATTTTTCCAATTAATCTTTTGAATTCAACCTCAACTTATGGAAGGCTTATTTAGTTTATTGTAAAAAAGAAACCCGTCTTATTTACTGAGTTTAAGTTTGTATCTTTTCTTTTAATGAATTAAAATTTCAAATATTTTTTTAATAAATAAATACGATACATTTTAATAAATAATCGCTTTGTTAAACTTTTTTACTTTAAAAGCCCTACTCACGTAAGTAGCATTTTTGTTTGGGTACTTCCACACACTTCTGCTATTGCATCGAAGTATGAAATTGATGTCCTCTTCGTATTGTCTTTGGATCTCAATTTCAATTGTGGCCTTATTAGAGATGAGTGAGTGACTTGATGTTCGAAAAAGTCATGACAGAAATTATCGGTAGGTGGCTGGAAAATGTTTTTCTATCGAAAATAATTGTTCGCTGTTAAAATTAAAGCAAATTCACAATATTACCGTCTTGGTTTTTTGTTTTACAAAAGATGTCACAAGGCAGCTGAAAAAAAAAGTTCTTAAGTTTGCGGAAATTTTTAAATCGAATTATAATTTGAATCATGAATGGGAACCTACTGTTTAATGTTTACATCGAACTACGAACTTAATTACATTCACCAGAAGATTGCTGAGAGCCAACTATACTATGGTGACTTTGTCTCTGTTGCTGCTGCTGTAACAGTTCTGCTGTTGTCTCCGGAAGTATCTCTCTTGGGAAAAAACTTCCGGTTGATACAGCTTTCGCTGGGTTGACAATCCTTGGCCGATGGTAAATCGGGTCGTTCCGGAGCGAAGATCCGATTGTCGTTGGAACGCATTGCATTCCTTTAAAACTCCTGCTCTTTTTATGTTTTCTGCCGCATGAGTAGAGAGACACTATTGACAGCCGCATTTGATGTATCAGTAGTTGCACATGTGTGTGAAGTTAGTTACGAAAGTTATACATATTCTTCTTTTTACACTGAATGTTATGTTAACAGACACTGTTAACATACACTGTTAACATAACATAATTGAAAAATTTGGAGTGGCAGGAAAGAAAATCGATTAAAAATCGATAAAATAGGGATAAATTAGAGGAAATATATGAAAATAACAATTTGCTTATTGGAGATAATAATGTTGAAAAATCAAATACTTTTACCAAATATGCTCTCAAAAAAATCGTGGAAAATTGGAGTAAATTTAAAAAGGTTCGGTTTTCTGAACCTATTGGGCTGGATAGCTATTGGGCCAAGGATTCTTATGTTACATTACGTACGACGATTGACTAACTAGGGCTTTTACGTTTTGTTACGTTCCGAATCAACTGTCTTTAGTTTTTGTGCTCCATTCGGTACGTGTATTAAATATATGTAAATAAAAAAATAGTCTAGGCTAACTAGACTTGAGGCCACTGTCCAAACCGCATGTCAGACATCTCTATCAAAACGAAATATGAAAAAAATATTTCTTCGGCGGCAGCCTTCTTCTGGCATGAACTCTGAGAGTAAAATAAAGTTGCCATGAAAAAGTTTCTCAATAATCTGTCATTCGGAATTGACTTTAGACTGTAGGTCTCGCCACTCTTGTATAAAATTAACACACACAATATGAATGGTGTGAGAAGCTAGGTTGTAATCCTGACTGAAGAGTTGTAATGACCAATTATGCATGTATGTATGTATTTTTTTACAAAAGTACCTTTTGATGCAAAAAGTACCTTTTGATACAATTTCATTAATAATTATGAATCGTGAAAAAACGATTCATTGCAGATATTTAATCGATAACTACATAAAAGAGCATAAGCAATGTACATATGTGTGAATTCTCTCGGCAGTAATAAATTTATATTAAAAAAAAAAACGAAAAAAATTTTGAAAAATTTAATTGAAATTATTACCACCCTCGTAACATGTGCAAAATTTTATTTAAATTGTTTTTTTTTTTTTTTTTTTTATAAAATTTGAAAAGAAACGAGTTTCAAGACAAAACAACGCTTGTAAAACGTTGGCTTCGTTTAAGTTTTTTTTGTTTTGTTTGGCCAAAACGTGATTAAGTCATGATTTAAAACAAACCCAAAGTGGCCAACTAAATAGCACCGTCTGTCTGTCTGTCTGTGATATCAGAAACAAGTAGAACCTGTCTTTTTCAATTATCCAAAGAATTAATAATGAAATCTTAAACAAACAAAAAAACCAGCCAAAAAAACGATACGTAAACCAATCAAAGCCAGCATGTGTGTGACATTTTTCAAAAAAAAAAAAATAAAAAAAAAAATATTCAAGTATTGCCAACCAAATTGTGAATGTGTGAGTGTGTGTGTGTGTGTGTGTGTGTGTGTGTGTTGGTGCAATTCAAAATCAATTTCCGTAAAATCTATAAAATCTTAATCCCCCCCTTGAAATGAAAGAGGAAAAAAAACATAGAAACACAAAACGTGTGTTAATGATGTTGTTTGTTACGCTTAAGTTTTTTTTTTAATTTTTAATTTATTAAGTGGTGTTTGTAAACTAAAAAAATAAATAAAAAAACATACAATTTGATTAATAAATTCATTAAAGTTTCAACGGGTGCATATATGTATGTATTTATGTATATAACAAATGTTTACTAAATTATCGGATAATTTTCAATCAATATTTTGCCATATCATGCGAGCTCTGCTCTATAAGACAAGGCTAAAATTCAAAGAAGCGTTAATTAAACTCTCAACTAAGGCCTAAGGTCAAATGCATTTCAATAAGAAACAACAAAAAAATAAAAAAAAAATTATAAAAACAATAACAAGAGTATTAAATTGGCAACGCATTTAATAAAGATGTCAATCTTCTGTGACATTAGGGTGATCCCAATAACTTCATTTCAAAAGCCTACACAATTTCAGGATTTCGATAAAATTTTTCTCTACGGATTATTGCAGTGTCTTCGTCTTGAAAATCTTTGTAACACACGAACAGAACTTTAAACTGTAGGTCCACCCGCCACTCCTGGTGGTGTGAGAAATTCGATTATAATCCTATCTAAATGGTTTAAATAATGAACTAAGTAAGTAATCATGTCTCCACTTAATCATTCTTCGCGAACGTACCATCACTCGTATGTATTGTGTCTCGCAATAAACTTTATGTGTTGCCAACTGTAAGTAGAGGGCTCCGCTTGGTGGTATGAGAAATTAAATTACAATCCTATCCACCTTAACACATTGACCTATATTCGAGTGACAGTAAACTTTTTGCTTTGGGTTGCATGACCCGTATTGGGATAACTCATATTTGACTACTTGCGAAAGATATTCGTATGTGTTTAAAAAGATCATGATACAATTGAAACGAAACAATCGAGAGATTATTCTTGAGACAAATAGTGCGAATATCATTTTTAAAATATCAGTGAGAATACGCAACAGAATACGTTTCGTACAGAGGTATGCGTGGCCTAAACTAGATTTTACTGTAAACACCATCACTTGTGTGTATTGTATCTCGCAATAAACTTTATGTATTGCCAACTGTAAGTAGGGTCCCTTCTGGTGGTGTGAGAAATTAGATTACAATCCTATCTAAATGGTTTTAATGATCTCCACTTAATCGATCCTTACGATGCCAACTGTAAGTAGGGTCCTACAAATATTTTTTTTTTGTTACATTTCGCTATATGTGTATGAAGAAAAATTCGAATTTAAAACCAAAGACACAAACCCACACTTTTAACATTGCCACAGCGTAAATTTTGCTATTAACATAGGACTGTTAATTGTTTAACAGTGGCAATAGCTGATTAGTCTTCTATTAATCAGACCAATGACATAAAATATAATTCTTATTATGATTAGTATTATTTGTAAACAAAATTGTTTACACACTACTACCCACTACTACTACGGTTCGAAAGAGGACACTCTGGACTACCATTTGCATATAGTCTGTATGCTGTAATATTTCTTATCGTATGTGTAGAGAATTTTCAAGCAAAAAAATTGATATCATTCAAAGCGAATTTTCTCAATACTAAGTCACTTTATGTGGGACTATGTTGCTGATTATATTAAGAGGCCTTGGAACCTTACTTTGCATATACATAGTGTGGTACTTATAGACCTAGAGTATTTCACAAAATTAGCTCTTAAACAAGTTGGCTTGCTCAGATGGATATTGTTAAATAGCTAACAGTGCTCTGTTAAAGGCAAATTTTATTCTGTTAAGAGCAAATTTTGCTCTGTTAACGCTAAATGTGGCGCTGCTATAATTTATGGATTGTGTCTTGGATTTTCAAATTCGAATTTATCTCTACAGACATCACTACGTTCAGATGGTTAACGTTTACTGCAATGCTAACAAATAAAATCACTTAAGTGCCTCATAATTATAAAATTTTTCTGTTAATTTTTTATGGCGTTTTTTTTTTGCTTATTTTTCTTGTCTTTTTCTGCTCTTTTTGTTTTAATTGCATTACATTGAAATCATTGTATGTGGGCCTAAATTAGTTGGCTTTTGTGGTCTCATTAAATCTGCACACTCATAATTTTAATTTTTTTTCTTTTTTTTTCTTGAATAGTGCGTGTATGTCGGTAATTAGCTTAAGGTCTTGTAATTATTTTTTATACTTTAACATTTTTTCTTTTGTTTTTGCAGCAAATTAGTTGCCGTATAATGAATTGAGATTGGCACGTAACACCACCACTTTACATGTATTTTTTTTTGCTTTTTGCTTTTATTAAAAATAAAATTACTTGGAAAAATTCATTTTTAAGGGGTTAAATTAGGTTGCAATGAAGAGAAAACTATTATGCCGAGATGCCATTTTGATTTATTACATGGCAACAGTAAGAGCAAAAATTTTGTGAAAGTTATGGAAAATTTAAAGCAACAAAAGGGGACAAAATGAAATATGAAACCCAAGACGCAAACCAAAAATCAAATCTATTGGCATTGGCCTTTCGAATAGGACACAATGAATGGCCATGCGATTTAAGGAAAGAACATAATCAGTGCTCTTCCTATACATATCAGGTTCAAGCAACAGAGTCTAGCAATACTGAACACGATGTTATGCTGCACATCAAATCGTTATGGCCGGTTTATAAGACATGAGGCTAGGGTTTAAATCCCAGTTTATACTTTAAATTTTGTATACTTTAATTTTTTTTATAAGACATGAGGCTAGGGTTTAAATCCCAGTTTATATTTTAAATTTTGTACTTTAAACTTTCTGTAGTGGCAGCAGTGTGTTCAGGTTTTTTTTTTCTTTAAAATTTAAGATTTTTTTCACTCGGCCGTCTTCTGACAAAAACCTTTTAAGAATTTAAAATCAAAATTGCCATGAAAAGTTTATCGAAAAAAAAAAATCTGTTGTTCGGAGTCGAACTTTTAAACTGCAGGTAAACCCCGACCCCACCACGCACCATTCACGAACAAAAAGAAACTAGATTGTAATGACCAATTAAGTAAGGTAAGTAAATAATCGTAACATCTATACCGTGTAATATAACGACAGTTGTAAGTACACTGGCTAGTAGTACATACACCATTATGAGTAATGCATCTTCAAACGTCAAGATAACGTTCGTGATCGTGACTTGATCAAAATGTTTAGGCAGCCTATACAAAAATCCAATAGACTTTTGGTGTCTACTGTTAGACCAGCATCTTTACAATTATAAGAAGCAATGTAGTCATATGTGTGAAGATAAATTCAAATTTGATAATCCAAGACGCAATCCCTAAATTTTAGCTGCGCCACATTTAGCGTTAACAGAGGAAAATTTGCCTTTAACAGAGCACTGTTAGCTGTTTAACAGTTTAACATCGGAACAAGCCCCCTTGTTTAGAAAGTAACTTTAGGACAAATACTAGGTCTATGCGTACCATATCATACTTTGGCGTGAAAATTCTCCAGAAGATCAGTGGCCTTTTTGGAATATATAAAAAATAGTAATTTATTAATTTCAAAGTAGTACTATTGCACTATTGCCACTGTTAAACAGTTAACAGTGATCTGTTAATAGCAAAGTTTATCCTGTTAGAGACAAGAAGTGGCGCTGCTAAAATTTAGGGATTGCGTCTTGAATTTTTAAATTTGAATTTATCTTCACACACATGATGTAGTCGACCGGCCTGTGTGGCTATATGTTCATAATACAGTTTGGAGCCAGAAGTTAACTGGATTGTAACTGTATTGGCTGTTACTGCTCATCCGCCTAACTCTCCGTTTCCAGAGATGTTTAAAAGAAAAGCTAATGATTTATTTCATGTAAAAAAAGATACCATTATTAAAGAAAAAACAAAAAACAAAAACGAAAATTCATAAAACTCGGGTTCAATTTGATAGACAAACCATGTGTTTTATTAAAATTTGTTGCACAAGTCAAGTGTATTTATTGAAAATTAGAATTTTAAAAATGAATATTGGATTGTAACAGCAGCTGAAAATGGAATGAAAATTTATTTAGATTGTTTCATCACACCACAATTATGTATGTACATATGTATATAGGTGTGTGTATAAGCGTATTTTTTAAAGTATATTTTGAAATGTTTATAAAAAAAAGCTTGTGTCAGTCAGCCAGTCAGTCAATCAATTGAACCGTCTATTATTATTACTCGCCTTAATTTTGTACACAAATGTTGGTGCAATCAGCCATCCAACCACCTAGAGTCAACTAACCAATCAAACATTAAACACCAGAAAACAATTGTTATTATTCAATTACAACACAAGTAAGTTGGCAACACTAATGAAATGGTAGTCAAATTTTAATTACAACATGTACAGCCATATAGCAATACCATGTACAGCTGCTGTCGTGTGAGTTGTTTCAATTCCATAAACATTTGGAGAGTTTTTTGTTTATTTGTTGTTGTTGCTTTATTTTGTTATATAACGGGTGAATTTTTTCATTTGCTATCTCTTAAGATAAAAAAGATACGTGAAATGTGTTAATGTTTGAAAATCATTTTTGTGAATGCATTGGTAAAAAAAAAGAATACTCCAGGACGGTATACGACTGTCATAGATGCCTTAACAAGGTATCTAATCGATCGATAATGATGTTTGTATCACATGGCTGCGGAGACATAGAGATATTGCCGATAACAGCTGAGCGGATAAACTAGCCAGAAGGGGCACAACCATCGTACCTTTGGGTACCTGCAAGTTTATGGTGACAATGTAATCGTGGACCTTGTCAACATTAGATGGGCAGCTTTGGAAACGGGCAGAACGTCGTAGAAAATTTGGCCAAGGCTGGATAAAAGGTGTAGCAGTAGCTCTGCTTAAACTCCAAAGAAGTAGTCTCACAACTGTTATCGGGGTTATTACGGGGCATTGTATTATAGGAACGCATGCGAGGCGTATTGGCCTTAAAGACTTTGCAAACGATTTCTGCAGAAGTTGTGGACATGAGGAGGAGAATGAGACTGTTATTCTGTTACTGTGCACATGCCCGCCACTTGCTCGGAGGAGCAAGAAGCACCTGGGTGCCTACTACATGGTGGATCTGAATGCACTGAGTCGCTACATCGGAAGTTTCGAGCTGTATAGTCCGTCCATCGGTTGCTGGACTAGGTGAAATTGTGAAACTGCGGTATCACAATGGGCCCAGTGTGTGGCCTAAGTATGTTCGCTCATGACGTCATGGGGGGGACAGCCACTTCTAACTACCTACCTACCTATGCAAATTTGCTCGGTTAAATTTGTTGTGTCGCCCATACGCCATTCTGGTTGTCATAATCAACCGAATGAACAGGAGCCTGTTCAAGTTGTTGTGTGATCTGTTTCATCAGTTTATTGGAAGTTAAACCACCATCCCGTACTTAAGTAGTATGTACCGAGGTTAATACTACATATTGTTGCTGTATCGGGCAGTGTCACTGCAATTAAGTGTCCTGACAGAAGACGGCTGGCTGTCGGAAAGCATGATCTGGAGCAACGAAGCTAAGGGTTTACGAATTTGCTGTAAAGAAATGCCAAAATTATATATTCAAGAACCTTTTTCAGACTGATTGCGTGTGTATACATATAAAAAGGCAAGACAAAGCAGGCAACGAGTCAGTAAGAATTCAGTCAGCAGTCTTGTGTGCAGACACGTTGCGTGCGAAGTAAACAGTCGTGGTTTGAAGATCTCCGCTATTCAGATTTGACGTACAAGTGTTGTTGCTTATGCGAAGCGTGTGAGAGCAGAGAAGAATAAAGAACAAGCAAATTATTGTTGTATTCGTCAAGTTGTATACGGTCGCACACAAAAGTAGTGCGAACAATAAAGAGTTTAATTGAAACTAAACATAAATTTATTATTATTTTGTTTGCAATCAACGAACTCATATTCTAAAGGTTTTTAATAAGGTAAAAACGTAACAAATACTAAAAATTTCTGATATTTGGCTGGATAGTGTAACACACTATCTCTCTCTTTCTCTTTATAGGTTATGTTTGCAGACGAAAGTCGCTAGTAATGTCACGATGACATTTTGGTGGTGGTTGTTGGTGGCATGTCAAATCAGGAAAAAAAAATTTTTGATTATTTTATGTTTATGGTTGATAAAACAAGATATTAAACACTCCATTCACACATAATTTCCCAACAACAACAACAAAATTTTTTTGTTTTTTAATTAATTATGCAAGTGATAGTGATATGGTTACCGATTAGTTAGGCTCGACTGCCTAAAAAAGGGGAGACTAGAAGCATAGAAAACACATTTACATTCAGTGGATTTAATTTCGTATTAATTTCCATATTGGAAATGTTTTTGTTGTTGTTTTTAGTTTTTTTTTGTTTAACAATAAACGGTAAATTAGAACATAAACAAACAAAACAAAAAACAACGCCATTTAAGACTCTCCATATTACTCTCCACAACACTCACTCACACTTAAACTCACGTGCCGTTAGTTTCACTTGTGTGTAAGACAATACCAAATATACAGTCGCGAGCAACTGTTTTCGCGCACTTAACTTGTTTTCATATGACAATTTTATTTTTCCTCTTGGAGTTTTCTCGTTAGAAGACTGTGCAGAAGGAAGTGACCGAAAGAAATATATTTTTTTCGTCTGATATCTGAGACATGACGTTGCAGCACAAGCTAAACTAACACTAACTCTGTACCGTAATTTCTAGAATAACAGTAACTTGCTTAATTGATAACCTAAAGAATGATTCAGTTCGGCCAGAAAAAAATAACAGATTCGTCATATGCTCAGTATCGTTTACCATGTCTTACAGTAGCTGCGAGGTCTATTGCCCATGCTTTAAATGCTAGCCTTCAAGTCTAAGTCACGATTAACAGAGATACACAGTAAGTGGAGACGTCATGGGTTTGCCCAACCTCATGTGTCATGGACCAATGAATAGAAGAAAATTATATTACACAGCGCCAGCAGTTATTATTGACATAATTTGGTCCAAGAGAGTGATATTTTAATTGAGGAAGCATTATGGTAATGGAGATTTCTATAATTTACAGCATTCGCTTGGCTTTATTAGCATTCAGAATGCGTCCATTCCGAATAGAGAGCACCGTGAGAGGTTGTATACGAATTCTTACTGATCACTTTAAATTAACTGGAGACACTCGAACAAAATCCATTAGCTTGACCACACAGCAGAGTATTTCAAAGTGCCATTAATTCTGGCTGCGTGAAGAATTATAGTTTCTGGTAACAAGATGACTTCAAGATTCTCGATTCTGAGAAAATTTCGCCCAAGACCGTATATATCACAACGTTCATCATACAATGTGGATAAACGGGGCACGATTGATATTCTGAGTAATTACAGAGCGAATAAACTTAGGAAATATGGCATAAACGTTTAATTCTTCAATGCCTTCTCTACTTTGAGGATCACTTTAATGAAGTGCTTGTTCATAATTGTCAATACGAACCGTTTGAACCGTGGCCTCACGTCTATTAAGCCAACACACTGCCTACTAGACTACATACATTTCAAAAGAGCATGCTGGGTGTGGTTATTATTGCTCACTACTAAACTCATCGGCCTTGGATACATAACAAATGACTTCTGCAGAAGCTACAGACATAAGGAAGAGGAGAAAACTCTTCTTCACATACTGGAACACATGCCCAGGAGAAAAATACACCTTGATGTCTACTGTGCAAAGAATTTAAGGCGAACAGAGAAAGGAAAAAACCATCGCGCTTAAATGAAACTCTATGAATGTATGTTGAGACAATGACGTACAAAAAATTAGAACAAAAACAAAACAATAACAACTATTGTGGGGTGTGTGTGTGTGTGTGTGTGTATGTGTATGGGTAAGTGGCCATGATTTTTAAAAATTTACTCTCCCTTTAAAACCAAAACAAACAACAACAAACTTGAAAACAGTGTTGACAATCAATTTAAGTTGCTAAAAAAAAACGAAAAACCTTTAACCATATATCACGAATTGAACACAATGTTGTTTGTTTAAAAATTTAAATAAATTTTAAACAAATTGTGTGGCTTTTTTTTCGCTTCTTCTTTCATGTCAGAAAAGTAAAGCAAAAAAATAGAGAAACAGAAACAGAGAAACTAGAAAATAAAATCACTTTTTCAAACTCTCCAAAACAATTTATGAAGTTTTAGAGAGCAGCTTCACCACTAAGAATTCAATTCAATAAAATGTATCAAAAAAAAAAAAAAAACAACAACAACAACAACAACAAAACAATAAAAAAAATATCGTAATAACTAATAAAGAAGAAAAAAAACTTTAAATAACCACCGGATACCATAAACGCCAACACAGCTTAAGTAATCAGCAGAAATAGCAGCAAACAACAACAACAACAACAGAAATGATAATAAATATTATGAAAAATAAACAATTTATGGAGTTTTTTACTTCTTTTTCTTCTGATTTTTTGGTTTAAGGTTGGTTTCTTTTTTTTTTTTGTGATAAAAAAATTAATTTTTTTGGTTGAAAAAGAAAAAACAAAAAAAAATTTTTTTTTTCATACAAAAACAAATTTTAAATTAATTGAAAGTAGAAAAGAAAACGTGCTAAAGGTTTTATGAAACTTTTATAAATTGACTAGCTGTAACCTGCGCGTGTTGTTGCGCCACCAACTAAAATATATTTGAAGGACAGACATTACACAAATATCCAAATAAGTTTGAATCATTTTATGGATTTTGTTTCCCGTTGTCCAGATGATTCAGAAGGACGGGCCTGAGTAGTACGCATTCGATCAGTTTCTAATCTCACTTCTCGTTGTTCAAGTGATTCATGCGAACGGGTTTCAACGGCATGTACTCGAAGATTTTTAAGTCTCGATGCTCGTTGCACGTCTGATTCTGAGGCTCGTAATGCTCTTTTCTTCCGTGCTTGAGGTGTAGGTAGGTCGACCAATGTCTTGTCATTCATTTTGAATAATTTTCAGTGGCGCCATCTGCCGGAAATTAATCGCACCAACTTAGAAACCTCCATCGACTCATGCGCAACAACTTTCCTGAAGATCATAACATGATCAAATAGACAGCTTACGATTTAATTTATATTTAGTAATTTTCAATAGCGCCATCTGTCGAATATTGGTCATACCAACTTAGAAACCTTCTCGGGCTCATGAGCAACAACTTTACTGAAGATCATAACATGATCAAATAGACAGCTTACGATTTAATTTATATTTAGTAATTTTCAATGGCGCCATCTGTCGGATATTGGTCATACCAACTTAGAAACCTTCCCGGGCTCATGCGCAACAACTTTGCTAAAGAACATATCATGATCAAATGCACAGTTTACGATTTAATTCATTTTTAGTGGCGCCATCTGTCGGATTTTGGTTATACCAACTTAGAAACCTTCCCGGGCTCATGCGCAACAACTGTGCTAAAGAACATATCATGATCAAATTCATAGTTTACGATTTAATTCATTTTCAGTAATTTTCAATCGCGCCATCTGTCGGATATTAGTCATACCAACTTAGAAACCTTCTCGGGCTCATGAGCAACAACTTTCCTGAAGATCATAATATGATCAAATTCATAGTTTACGATTTAATTCATTTTAATGGCGCCATCTGTCGGATATTGGTCATACCAACTTAGAAACCATCTCAGGCTGATGAGCAACAACTTTCCTGAAGATCATAACATGATCAAATTCAAATTATTTTTCTCTCTACTGTATGTCGGAAAACCTTCTAATTTATGCTTTAATTAAAATTATGCGTTCTATTTAATCTCTTAGGCTATGTCACCCACCATCTGCCTTATTCAATTCTGCTTGAGGAATTCGCCTTTCAATCAAGTTTGTTAGGTAGTAGTCTTAAGTCCTTCATGCTCCTAATGAGTGCGTGCATGAAGATTCATAATATTTTTCATAGAGATCGGTAAACACTTTGATTAGATCGACATACATCCTTTGGTGCATGAAGGGCATGTGTGGTCAATTCACACAAGCCCTTGTATCGTTGTATTCATTGTATTTTTGGATGACTATACAACAGTGTATGATTGTTGTTGATAATTTTCATGTAAAAATCCGATACACTTATACACATTTTTTTTCCATATGTTTTTAATAAGTTGTATTGGTTTCGTGCTATCAAATTGTTTCAATGCCAAAAATTATGAAGAAGAATACGACATACATAATACAGCATAGCTTTGAGCATTTACAAACAACCAAGTGTATTCAATACAACATACACGATACAAAGTCGTGTGAATTGGCCAATTATTGTTGTATACATGACTTACTTACTTACTTAACCTAGATCTCATAAACTTTTGTATTCCTTTATAGTTAAGTATGAAAGCATTTTAAGAAGTCGCCGTGGTCTAGTAGGTAGTGTGTTGGCTTATTAGACGAAAGGCCCCCCAGTTCAAATACCAGGTTAGACATCAAAACGAAAATATGGAAAAAAAAACATTTCTTTGGCGACTTCCTCTTAGCAGATTTCTGGCAAAAATTCTGAGTGTAAAAATTGCCATGAAAAAGTTTCTCACAAAACCTCTCGTTTCGGAGTCGACTTTAAACTGTAGGTCCCGCTACTCATGTATAAAATTAACGCACACAACACGAGTGGTGTGAGAAGCTAGGACATTGTACAATGGGTCAATTCGACCTTTGGGTACTGTACTTGTCACAGTTGACAAGTACACGTCCTCTAACCTAACCTAAGCATTAAATTAAGTTGTTAAGTTTATCTATTATATATACAAGTATGTACTTGTACTTTTTTTACGCATATACATATGTACATAAGTATATGTAAAATAAATTGTCATTTATATTTTTATTTAATTTTTAATAAAAAAAAAAGTTTAAAAAAGAAAAAAAAAGTGAATTTAGTACAATCGGACTGAAAAAAGTACAATTTTTTGTGAAAGTTATGGTGTTTTCTTTTCTACAAAGAAAATGTCACCCTCTTACAAGGTGCATTAAAAAATTTGCTGGCCAACCCTGTTATAATGTAATTTTTATTTGAGATGAACATAACACAAATATGAAAAAAGGGTATGCCCCGTGCCCTTAAAAATATGTTGTATTTTTTGATTTGTTTTCAATAAAATATGTAAACATGAAAAAGGTGTTGCCAAATCGCTAATTTTTCGATTTCATCTTTTTAGGGCTTTTTTTATAACCAAATAACATTTTTTAACACAGTTCTAACACTGAATGCAATTTTTTATATTACTGACCATGTAGCTTTAATAATGTAATGTTCCCTTAAGGTTACCCCACAAAACCATGAAAAAATTAACTTCAAAATTGTATAACAATACTAAGCGACTTTTTTTAAATTTCATCTGGTAGCCCTATAAATAAACAAAAGTCATTTGCTTTACAGGGCATTATCAGCACTCTCGATTTATACAGGGCGTAAAATGCAATGCCCTCCACCATTTTCAAGTGCGAATTATTTAGAATAAAACATACCACCCTTTTAAAGGGAGAAACATTTTTAAGAAACAAACACAAAATTGCATTTTTTAAAATAAAGTGCACATTTTTTGGTAGAAAAGAAAACACCATTAGTTTCCCATCCCTGTTTCAAACCTTATAATTTCAAGTTTTCTGCTAGAGTTTAACCAAAAAGAGAAAAAAAGAAAATTTTTTTATTGTTATGAATTTTGTTTACAATTGCAAAAGGTAATACTAGAAAAAGTTTTGTATCCTACACTCCCCCTACATAGAGAATGAAATTTTTGAACGGAAAACCTTTTTTTTGTAGGGCCCAACTAAATCCCTTTAATTCTCTCCTTTACATGCACACATGAAATTTTCTTCTTTTAAAAATTCCTATGCGCTACACAAAAATGCAGATTAAATACGAAGGAAAAACAACAATAACAACAATAGCAATAAAAACAAAAACAGTAACAGTTAGAAGTTAAACATATGTACATATGTACATTTGCTCTAGACAAACATTTGCTTCGTTCGTATCATGCGACACATGCAGAGAGTTTTTGTTTTTATTTTGGCTTCAAGAAGTAAATGTTTTTGGAGATTGTGGAGCAAAAGCAAATAAACCGTTAATGTTTTTTTTTTTTTTTTGGATTCAATTCCTATGAGAAACTATTAAAAAGGGAAAACCTTAGGCAATGTAATAATGATAACACATACATATGCAGCATTTATGCACGTACAAACACAACACTCGTTAAAGATGAAGGTACTTACAATTAGATAACATGCTATTGTTGCTGTTGTTGTTACTGCTAATGATGTCTGTTGTCTGTAGTAGGTGAAGGTTTCAATAACATGTGATATGATATAATAAACCGAGTCAAAGTTAAAATAACAACACACTGCATTTATATTTACATACATACATACATACATATGTACATATTTTTTAATGTAATTTTTTTAATTACATTTTAATTTCGGTATTTCCTTCTCTTATTTTTAAGGTGGTTCATTAAGTTTTTAAGGTAGCAACCAAAAAAAAAAACGAACACAAAAATTAAAAAAACCGTTGTAACTGTAACCCTTATCAGGGCCAAACACGAGACAGACAATTAAACAACAGAATGTCAAACTGTTTACATATTTGTATTGTTATTACATACTCTTATATATATACATATATACATACATATATACATACATACATACATATATACATGCATACATGCATATATACATACATACATACATATATATATATATATACAAACATACATACATGTAAATGCATTAAAATTATAGCATTTACAGTGTCCAAAAAAAGTATTCGCCAATTGAAGTTGTGCTTGTTATAATTGTTGTCACACTGAAGTCACTGTAGTCTAGTCGGTTCGTTTTTGTTTATTAAAAACGAATGAAAAAATCTTCACTTTTATCGAATAATTTTATTGATCACTGTAGTATGAGTATGTACATCATACATACATCATACCTTTCCTTTTTTTAAAGAACAAAAAAAATAAAATAAACCAAAAAAAAAGCCGTAAACCTTGAAAGATACTAAAACAGAAAGAGAGAGAGAAACAAATTTTAGTGATAAGGAGCATTAGAGAGATATGTACATAGTAGTAGATTACATGGGTATTTATTTATTTATTGTTGCCTGCTGCCTGTTTGTCATAAATTATTTATGTTTGTTCATATGTGTGCATATATGTAAATGAACTATTTTATAGCAGTACTGTGTTCACTCGTGTTAACCTTTTTTTAAACTCTTCCTACCCCCCCTCATTGTGTGTAGGCGCTGGTGCTGGCTCTTGGTTTTCCTCTTAGTCTGGCATTAAAACACACGTAAACGAAAGGAGAACAGAACAACATTTTATTTATTAGAGCATAAGGTTTGAAAGGCTTTGTAAAAGGCAAATAAAAAGGCACGCAAAGGCATTTAATGCAAAGAAAGGCAGAGAGACACAGAGAGCACAACGACAGAAGTGTTAAGAGACTCAGAGAGGTTAATAAATTTGCATGAAAGAAAAGTGAAATGAAATGAATTGTTGAATTGAAATTAAAATGATGAAAAGAAAAAAAAAATTGATGTTCAATTTCTTAAAAAAGTCTCGTCCATATCGTGTAATCCAATTGTTTCAAAACTGCTGCTAGTCTGGCAACGTTGTCTTTCCTCTGACCCGTCATTTATTGTGACATTTTCAATTATAAATCGCTTAATACTAAGTTCACGTATACAACTTAATTGAGAACAATAGTCGTTTAATTGATAACAATATTTTAACCGTTTAGGTATAACAAATATACGCAATATTCATTAAACAGCTGATAACAACAACATTGTTTTTATTTTGGTCGCGTGTTTTTGTAATTTTTGTTTGTGTTTGTTGCAAGTTGCCATTTTTTTTTGTAGTTGTTGACATTTGAGTTGTCAAATATCAACAGGAAGTGTTCGGTTACTTATAATGTGCTCACAAAACAGACTTATGACAGTGCTGTATTCAAAGTTTTAATCAATATTATAACAATTAGCATTTAATTGAGCAATAATTAATTGAGATTTTATATGAAGTATTGAGATCAATATTGGCGTTAATTGCGATTTACGCAATAAAGGTGCATACGTGAACATAGTATAACAACCGAAGAACGTGGAAAAGTAGCTGTTGCGACCTGCATAATTCAAACAAAACTACATAGAAAGCTTATTAAAGATAGGAAGGTAAAGAAAAACAATAACAAAACAAGACAGCAAGTTCTCGAAGTTGACAACATGAAAATAAAAAATGTATAAACAAGGTGATAGATAAGATAATAATGCCAGTAGAGTAGTGATTTCAAAATTACCGATTGCCATGAGCTTGAGCTGTTAAATATCTCTCATCTGAAGTGTTATTTATTTAGTGAAAGATTTGTTCCGCAAAAGTGGTGCTTCAAACATGGTTACTTTTCGAGCATTACAGGGTGATTATGATTGACATAATTGATCTAAAATTGGGACAAAAAAGTTCGTCGGCTAGCTTACACCATAGATATGCGGACGGATATGCGGACTGATTTTTCGAACATAGTTTTCTAAAGCAATGCAGCCTATTACTTACTCAGTGAACCAGAGAAGCTAGATATTCTTGTTATTGCATGCATGCATGCGGAAAAGGTGAATGTTTGTTAAATTTTATTAACCCCGCTAGCAGTTGCCGTAATCTACTAGGCAGTGTGTTGGAAAAAGTTGTCACAGTCATATTTTTATCGAAAAACTGTTGCTTGAGAAACTGTTGCCGACAATTCTGTACTTTAAGACTCTCTAATAACAGAAATTTTTTCGCCTTGCAATTGACGGCAATGAACTGGAGGGTATATGGCGCATCAAATCATAGAACCAAAACGATTTTGGGTTTATTGCATGAGAAATTTTTAGAAAAACTAATTTTTCATATTGGCAACGTCAACAGATCACTAAAATCATGCGATTTGACGCCGTTAATCGTTCCTGTAATCTCGTACAGATAGTTTATTTAACTTTGCTTTTGAAGTTAAACCACCGTAAGGGATAACCCTTTATATTTCTTTGAAGAAACTTTAAAATGTTTGAAAATAAGTACCGTTAAAGAATAATAATAAAAAAAGAGAAGCCATTAAAGCTGAAGTAATAAAATCTTCAAACGTTATAAATCATTATCTACTACTATCACACCCAACACATGCACATTTTGAATAATAATTCCTAAGAAAATTTCGACAAAACAATTCCCCAAATAAATGTCACAACAAATGATTAGAAAATCGTCTTCAAAAATCATTAAAACTTTCTTATGATTTCCCCCGATAGACTATCACCGCCGTCGTCTGTCTGTGATGGTCACGTCTGTGCTATTAAATGGCAGTGTGTGTGTGTGACTCTTGTTGTCACTTGTTGCCTCTTGTTGCTGCTACTGTTGTTGTAATAGTTATAATGAAGTTCAATTGTTGGGTGTCTCTCTGTTTGTCTATCGTCTGTCTGTCTGCCTATTGGAAAATATTTAATTATGCTCGATCGTGTTCAGATACTGTAACGATTTTATGATTTTTTTTCTTTTTAGTTATTGTTCCCTAACGTATCAAGAGCTTTAGATATTTATGGATGGAACGTTAATAATTTTTCTATAATGATTAGAGTTTCCAAGAACAGATTTATTTTTGGTAATAAAACTTGAAAACAATTTCGAATTGAAATCCATTGGAAATATTTTTGTTTTTCAAATGTACGTTTTATGATTGAAAAAATTCTGTTAATGATATGTATGTATGTGTTAAGTTCATAGAGACTGCTAAATTAACATAACTGAAAAATTACGATTACAAATGACAAGAAAAATTAATACAAAATAGCAAGACATCACCACAGATAATCAAGTTGAAAGATCAACATTTTTTCAATAAATATATCCTTCATAAATCGGTCAAAAAAATGTAAGTCATCAACAAAAAAAAATGCAAATTATCGACCAAAAATGCAAGTTATAAACAAAAAAAAAAAAAAAAATTCAAGTTATCGACAAAAAATGCAAACGTGAACAAAAAAAATATGAGTCATCGCCTAAAAATGCAAGTCATCGGCCAAAAAATGCAAGTCATCGATCAAAAAAATGCAAGTCATCGCCAAAAATGCAATTCGTTGAAAAAAAGAAGCAAAACGTGAACAAAAATGAAAGTCATAGACAAAAAATACAAGTTATCGACCTAAAAATGCAAGTGTCATCGACCCAAAAAATGCAAGTTATCAACCAAAAAAATGCAAGTCATCGACAAAAAGGGCAATTCTTTAACAAAAAAAGCAAAACATAAACAAAAAATGCAAGTATCCAAAAAAATGCAAGTCGTCAACAAAAAAAAGCAAAACGTGAGCAAAACATGCAAGCCATCGAAAAAATGCATGTTATCGTCCAAAAAAAAAAATGCAAATCATCGAAAAAGATGCAAGTTATCAACCAAAAATGCAAGTCACCGACTTTAAAATGCATTCATTAACAAAAATGGCAAGTCATCGAAGAAAAATGCAAGTTATCAACCAAAAATGCAAGTCATCGAAAAAAATGCAAGTGATAGCAAAAAAAGGCAAGTCATCCTTAAAAAGAAAAAAAAATCTATTCATGGACAAAAAAGGTCATGAAAAAAAGGCAAGCCTTATCTAAAAAAAGCAATATCCTTAAATTTTGGGACAGCCAGACTGCGTTCAACTCCCTAAAGAATCTCATCCATCCATCCAATGTCATAGATTTCTCTGCAAAATTTCGTATTATTCATAGGTGACTTTTGTATATATCGCAGAATATAACGATATCCTCAGACTATGCTTCGTTGATGCACTGAGCAGGGTTTAACAGAGCTTATAATATTTGACATGTTACTAGGCATAGGCAATGTCATCCACACAAGCGACCACTTTGTCTCACAACATGATTTCAAAGAAGTTCTGTGATTAAAGATTTTTCGTATTTCTAACACGCATTAAAACACGGTCAACAATCCACAAAACTATCATACGACAGTGCTTTGTGAGATGGGCTCTTCATCGCTATAAATAAATTCAAAGAGTAATTGTAAAAGGGAGATATGACGTAATATCAAGTGACGAAGTGCTCAAGAGATCCCAGAGGAACGTTGTTGATAAGAAACTTTTATATTTCAATTTATATTTGAATAGTGTGCCAACGCTTTTTGCACAGTGGCCTCGGTTTTTCGAGTTAACTCTCTTCCCAGCATAAATTGCGTCTCAATTGTTGGTATTATTTTTCGTTTCTTTTCTTTCCTGTTGTTTAAAAGGTCGTATCATAGATTACCAACGAACCAACCAAGTCAACTAAAGTAAGTTGCCAACCATTTTTATGTCACAACAGAAATTGTAAATAAATTTCACACACATTTTCATACATCACACAGTAAATGATGTCTGCGTATCTGAGTGTGTGTTTGTGTTTGAGTCAGCGTATGATAATTTTTAGCGTGCAATACATGCGTTAATCTTTGTAGTTCTCGTTCTCGTTCTGCCATTCTGCCTTTCAAATTCATTCATTTTAACCACTTTTCATATGGGTTTTTACGCTTTTTTCGTGGCTTTTTTGTTGTTTTTTTTTGTTTAACATGCCCAACAAATATCTGTCATTATAAATCGTAAAATTTGTTTATGCATGAGAAATAAAACAGGGCCAACTATATAAAAAAAAACAATTTTTTTTGCTTCGCAGGCAAGTGTGGAGTGTATAAACCAGGTTTTCTGTTACCCTTTGCCTTGCAGACAACCCAACAAACCTACCACCAACCAACATAATTATGACATGGTTTGTTTTGGCACAACAACATGCGTGAGTTTTTTTTTTTTATTATGGTGACAGGTAATTTTCATAAAGTATGGCGGGAGGGGGGAAGGTCAAACAAGTTCATGTTAAACAAAAAAAAAAAAAAGAAAGAAAAAAAGCCAAACTAGTACCCTGATTACGGCGTCTACTTTTATGACTCAGTGTATAGTAATAGAAAAGAAGAAATGAAGTGATTTTAACAATTCCTTGGAAATTGATTTTCTTTTTCGTTTTACAAATTCAAATAACTTCAACCAGCTGGTTTAACTGTCATATCCTCTGCGCTCTAATACCCGATGATCTAATCCAGATTAAACTGTAGTTTGCAATGGTTGCGCCTTGTTTTTGATTGCCATTTAAATGGATCGTTTTAATCAGTGTGTCAGAATAATTATTATGATCAATTGATTAAATGTAAGACGGGATTAGAAATTCATGTATTAAAAACGAGGGTCGTTTGCTGTCATTTACTTATGTATGCGCTGCTTTATTCGAAATCAACTGCGCTGGCACATAGTCTATACGTTATTTCGGCAACAAAACAATTGACAACGCCTATTTCGAAGGACCTTATTTAACTGCATTATAATCACAATGCAGTCCTCGGAGTCTAGAAGCTAATGTGTCGGTTTAGATACCAGCCAGTGATTCAATTTAAGCTCAGAATTCTGGCCCAAAACAAACAAAAGAAAGAAATATTTCTGTCGAGAACTACCACTCAGCAGGCTTCTGGCAAAAAACTGCGGCAGTAAAATAAAAATTGGCGAACGAAAGTTTCTAAAAAAAGGCGACTTTAAACTTTGAGTATCCTCCCCTCTTTCACTCATGTACAAACCATACACAGAAAATATGGGCGTGGCATGAGAAAATAGGTTGTAAACCTGACTAAAATGGTTGTAATAGCCAATTACAAAGATCCCAGCATCGATTGCTTCAGAGGACATGTTCACCTATTTCAAGTGTTTATCCATTTCTCAATTATAAATAGCAAGGGATACTTCACGGAGAGAAGCTAGGCCGTAATCCTGACTGAATGGCCAATTATGTATATATGTAAGGGGTGCTGCACGGGTGTGGTGTGCATAGAGCAATTGAACAACAGGAAAATATACAATCTCCCACATCACTGCATTAAATGACTGTTCAATAGAGAAATATGCCCGGAGAATATACTGCTGACCAAAGAGATGCCACAGTGGAAACTCCATATATAATTTGAGTCCATTTAGCTATGATTAGCTAAAAATTAGGAAGACAATTTCTCTTCCTAGATAGGAGAACGGGTTTGCTGACTGCTGATTTTAGATAAGGCCAGTTTGAGGTTTGTCGGTCTATTGCAGAATTTCGAATTCCTCCCCTGTAACTGTCCAGTTCTTCGTAAGTTGAGGTTGAAGACCCGGGGCAGAGGGCTTCTTCTTTGAGGGTTCAAATTCTTTTTCGAGTGCCGACATTAAGGCTCTCCATAGTTTCTTTATTGTTTTGAGCTGGTTGAGGAGTGCTAGGACTTCAATGGTGTCTCTTCTGTGTTTGTGGTTTTTGTTAGTTCTCAGCTTTCTTTATTCTCTCTTTCCTAGCCTCTCCTTTAGGGCATTGTACAATGGGTCAAATTGACCTCCGAGTACTGTACTTGTCTCAATGGCAAGTAGATGACCTCTAACCTCAACTTAAACCTCCTAGAAGAGGACCTAGGTCGAGTTTTAACCTTAACAACTCAGTACACTGCATAATAGGGAAGAATGCCTGTCAGCTAGATAACACTCCGCATGATTGTTACGGAAGTTGCAACTTGAAGGGGGAAGAGACCGTCCGCCATTTTAAGGTGCCATGCATACACATGCCAGAATACCAGAGATCCCTAACGGAACTGTGAAACTGAAATTGAAACCGAATTTAGAGAGAGGGACTCTGCCCAATATATTAGCTAGTCTGTGTGGTTTCGGGCTGTAGGGCTCTTAGTATTGGTGCGCACATCGCAACCTCTTAGTTGAGGGAAATCGGACTAGAGTCTAAATCTAATGGATTTTTATGTGTGGTGCCACCACCATGACGTAGCTTAAACTATCCTAAGTGTACTGATAGTATACAACTTTGTTCCCCTGTACTCTGTTGACATCTATAAGTAACCCATAATCGATCGATAATTCGTACGAAAAAAGCTAAAGATAGCCTGGAAGTTTCGTTTTTTTTTTCTTGTTACCCAGGGATGCTGCACGGACGGGTGTGGTGTGGTGTGGTGTGTATGTGTTTACATAATTCTGTGTGCCACTGTTCACAACTTTATGTAAACAACAACAATTGCTTTGTTTCGTATTCCTCTGTTTACACGCTTTGCATAAACAATAACAAAGACTAGACAATTATTCGACAGAACTTTGTAACGGAAATCATCAAACCACGATTACTCTCTCCATGCTGTGCCTATCGATAATCCGTACGATAAAAGCTAAGCCAACGGCCTTAAAGATAGTCTGGAAGTTTCGTTTTTTTTCTTGTTACCTACCCTCGTACTGATGATGAATGTAAAATAAGTGGAGATTGTTTTTTGAGACAAAAACTCATTAAAATAGACACAAACACAATCGATTCGATATAATTTTATCGGTAACACGACCAGGCCACTTGCTGCAATGCAACGCAACGATTAACCAGAGAAAGACTTACAACAGCAACAACAACAAAAATAGAAAAGTTTTCGCGCGATAAAATACCATAAAAATTACAAAGATGGCAGCAGCAGCAGCAGTAAAAGACGAAGAAGAAGAAAACAAGTTTAAGCAATAATGCAGCAATGGACTGCGACGAACGAACGAGTGTTCATCTGGTGCTGGAATGGCTATGCTAAGGACAAAGTCTCAAGTATTAGCGAGTTTATTTGAAGCACTTGCAGCTTTTTGTGCCACCATCATCATCGTCATCATCATCATGAAAGCAGGCAAGCAAGCAAGCAGCTGTAAAAGATTCCACCACCATCACACCATATGAGCAATTACCTGTCAGAGTCCAGATCATGCTGTCCATTTACACCATCATCATCATCATCTGCATCTGCATCATCAGATCAGATCGTATCGAATAGATGGAAGAGTGTTTATTCTTGTGCAAGCAAGTTTATTTGATTTGATTTGTTTTGGGGTTTGAATTTCCAATTGCTTTACAGAGAGCGGAGTTGAAATGATACACACGTAAAGCTGATGCTGCTACTGCTGCTAGTGCTAGTGCTACTCTATGTCATCATTAGAGCTGATGATGGTGTTTAAAAATAGCTGAAATCGTTATTGATCCGTATGTATACGAATTAAAACGAGTAGTTGAAACAATAACAACAACAGCTACAAGCATATACAATCTCTAACGTCATCGGCATCGTCTCAACTATCGCGTTCTAATGTTTCATTTTCTTTTTTCGTTTTCTTTTCTTTTAATTTCTTCTTTTTTTTCTTTCAATTCATAAACTTGTTTTCATAGTTTTCACAGGGAAAGCTCTGTAAAAGAGGCCTCTGCTTTGTATCCATAGGGCTTCTTTTCTTTCTATACAAGCAGCTGTTGTAAGATTTCACTGTGTTCCTCCTCTGTGTAGCGGTTGATGAAAAGCTACTGGTTGGTCGTGCTTCTGCTGCTGCTGCTGCTGCTGTACAGCATCATATTAAATCGTTTCTCTCTTGGCTAATGTAAGGCATTATGGTGCCTGATCTTTTGCACTCTAATTACCACACAGATAAACTTCTATGATCTCGAAGAGTTTTTTATTCTTTTTTGTGTTTTCTTTTTCTGAAATTTATTTTTAGAATTCCGTTCTTTCTCTCTCTCTCTCTCTGGTTTGTTTCAAAGAAAGATTTCAACACGTTTAAACGATTTCAATCGCAACAGCGGCCATATTAGGGGCCTAATAATCCCCAAAACGTTTTAAGGCACCCCCAGCCACTATGTTACAGAAGATGGCTGACTCCCGTTAAAGAAGATAAGGTTCCACTTAGGCCCATTGTAATGCCATAAACAACGTACAACCCATGCATCAAATATTCCCTAAAGGAATAATTTTTCCCATCACAGCAATCTTTATATTAGAGAGCTTGTTTAAGCAGGTCAAAAAGTGCGTGGTTAGAGGCCTTCTCAGGGGTCCCTTCCTCTTTTTCAGATCCCGAGCTGCTGCTGTTGGTCATTTGACAGAATTTCAAGTCTTTCGCGAATGACTTCCTTAGGTAAAGTGGACCATAAGAATCGTTATTGTGCCATGGTTGGCCATATAATTTAAGGATAGAGGGCAGCCATACGCTTCCAGCAGAGTCTAGCTGCAGTTTCCAGCACCCTCCCTGGAAAATGAGTAGATCGTAGCCAAATTAATTAAGACAATCGGGGAATAACTCTGTATGCCCTGTAACAGATCGGAAAATGCAAGTTGCATTCGGCCCTTCCTAGCTCATCAGCAATGCCGGAACCCAAAAAGCAGTAACGCTCGTATGATCCTGAATTTCCGGAAAAAAATATTCATCATTTAGAGACGTTGAAATTACGTTCGTTAGAAACTCAATCGCATACTAAATGATGTGTGTGATGTGAGAAATTCGAATTTGAAAATCCAAGACGCAATCCATAAATTATAGCAGCGACACATTTGCCGTTAACAGAGTAAAATTTCCTTTTAACTGAACAAAATTTGCCATTAACAGAGCACTGTTAGCTATTTAACAGTATCTATCTGAACAAGCCCACTTATTTAAGAGCTAATTTTGTGACATACTCTAGGTCTATAAGTACCATACTTTATGCAAAGGAAGGTTCAAAGGCCTCTTAATATAATCAGCAACATATTCCCATATAAAGTGATATGGTATTGATGAAATTGCCTTTGAAAATATTAAATTTTTGCTTGAAAATTCTCTAGCAGGTCCATTTGGAATATATACGAAATAGCACACCTTTCAGACTATATACAGATCATATAGGCCAGAGTGTCCTCTTTCGAACCGTGGTCGTGAGATAAATGGAATAGCTTCCATCCCCCACCAACCATCATTTATATTTCAACAGTTTAGTTCATAAATAATAGTGAGCATTATATTTTATCACAATAGTCTGCAATAATTGCAAACTAGAAGACTAATCAACCATTGCCACTGTTAAACAGTTTACAGTGCTCTGTTAACAGCAAAGTTTACCATGTTAAAGCGAAAAGTGATGCTGCTAAAAGTGTGGGTTTGTGTCTATGATTTTTAAACACACGCGTTACTAAATGCCGGAGTAAATCAAAAGATCACGCTCAAAATAGCCATGACCTCTGGCTAGAAAAGAAACAGACGATAAGCCAAATACGATCATAGCTTGCTTTAGCATTAGCGATGCAATTGTGTACGTGCGTTGAGAGTGAATTTGTGTTCGCTTTACCTCAAAGTCATTGAATGTTTAGCAACGTTACTTTATTTCCTTTGGTCTGCTCTGGAAATAGGTGTTCTCTTCATGTGTTCTCTTTATCACTTCACATGACAGCTGAAGAGAAATGGCTTGATTACAGCAACGAAGTCATATGAACTGCAGCCCAAAATTTTGGCTCGAAGTTTTCGTGTACGGAAGCATATTTACTATGCCCTCTGGTTTCGTTTTGGGACCAGAGATTGTTTTTTATTTATTCCGAGTTGTTGTTGTAAATGTTAACAGATGAAAGTGATTTTTATTTCATGCTTTGAAGAATAAAGCCTTTTATCAAGTTTTATATCCCTTTGTTCACCTTATGGTATATGACAGGGAAACAATGAATCGTGCTCCCTTGAAAAGGCATTGAAAATGAAATTCCTTAAATGCCTAAAAACCTATCCCAAAATAGGAAGGGAATGGTTTTTTTCGTTTTTTTCAATTCCCTAACAATGAACAGGTGTTTGTGTTTAATTTAAATGACAATGTTCTCTAGAAAAAATATGAGTTTTTTTATTCTGTTTATTTAAATTTAAATATTTGCATTTCCATGTTGTTGTTATTGCTGTTGTTTTTGTTATTATCACCAGTAGAACTTCCGCTTTTGCCCATGTCTGTCTACTTACTCACGAGACTGACTGAATAGTCATTGAATGGTAAACTGACAACCCCACAACAACAATTAACTTTTTAACATCAGCATGACGATATTGGCAACGCAACGCAACTCAACGCAGCACAACACAACGCCATCATCATCATCACCATCACCACATCGTTAATGAATGTGAGACGGACAAGTAATTGACCATTTTCAATGAAATTGTTGTTGTTGTTGTTGTGTAATTCCGGTGGTTTTTAAATTTTAATTTTTTGTAACAATTTTTTTTGTATTTTTATTTTGGTTTTACGATTGTTGTTGTAATTGTGGTGTGTCACCATGATAAGATAATCGAAAGGGCGTCAATGTCTTCAAAAACAGTCAATTACACAATTTCGTTTCGTCATTGATCGTTAAACGAGACGGTGCAGATGTTTTTGATTTATTTGCCAAATTAGGTTGTCATCCTGACTAAATTAGTTCGCCGTAGTCTCGTGGTAGTGTGTTCGCTTATTAGACGAGAAGCCAGAGTTCGAGCCCCAGACCAGACATCTAAACGAAATATGAAAAATGCAGATTTCTGGCTGAGAGTAAATAAACCTGCAATGAAAAAGTTTCTCAAAATCTGTCGTTCAGAGTCGACGTCAAACTGTAGATCCCGTCACTCAAGTATAAAATTAACGCACACAACATGAGTGGTGTGAGAAGCTAGGCCGTAATCCTGACTGAAGGCTTGTAATGGCCAATTCTGTATGTATGATGTGACCAATTGAGTTGGGGGGATAGTGTACGAAACAGTCGTTGAGATCGAACTATGCATATGTACATACATACATACGTGTTATACATACAATATTTATTTATTTTATTTATTTTTCTTTATTATTTTTATTAAAAGAAAAATAATAATAAAAAAAACAAAAAAGAAAATCAAAACCAAATATGCAGACATGTCACCCAATATCAATATCAGTAAACAGCAAACAGCAATAGAAAATAACAACAACAACAAACAAATAATAATAAAAATCAAATCAAGAGTAATAATAACAACAACAACAATAACACATTGTACAACAATAACAACCACAACAACAATAGTAATAATAATAATAAAATAATAAAAGTATTGATATGTGGTTGTGGATTCAGAAAAAAAGAAATCAAAATCAAATGTTGGCGTTATTGATATCAATAACATACACACACACACACACATACACACACGCACATTTCATACATCTCATATGTAGTACATGTACACTGCAAGGCACCAACCAGCACAAGCATTTGATTTCCTTTTGAAGAGAAAAAAAAAAAAGAAATTTTTTGTTTAGAAGACAGGAATCGATAACAAAACAGTTACTGTGCTGTCGCCCCGCTCTGCTAGTGAGGAGAGAAGAAGAGTTTAATAAGTGCTTAACAAAACTGGGCTAAAGTAGTTAAAAAAAACAAAAAATTACAAAATAGAGGACGACGACAACGACAACGATTCTTAATAAAAACAAAACAAAAACAAAATGCAACAACAACAACAAAAGAGTACAACAAGGTTTTTGGACACATTGTTGGCAACGCCATAATTATTACAAACAATACCCGACACGTACATATGTATGTATGTATGTACATGGACACGTATGTACATATGCAAAGCATTTCCTTATGTGATGGTGTGCTCTTGTAAAGGGTGATTTTTTTAGCTATTATCTTTTTGGCAACACTGGTTTAAACAGCTCACGCACGTTTCGTCAAAACACGAAACACTGTCAAACATCTTCAGTTTGGTCTATAATTTAACCATGAATCGTCTTACAAACGAACAACGCTTGCAAATCATTGAATTTTATTATCAAAATGCCTGCTCTTCATCGCGCGCTTCATCCATTTTATGGTCAGTTTAATCGACCCACTGAAGCGGCTATTCGGGATACGTAAATAAGCAGAATTGTCAATTTTGGAGTGAAGATCAGCCAGAAGCATTGCAAAAGCTACCAATGCATCTAGAAAAAGACATAGTTTGGTGTAGTTTATGGGCTGGTGGCATCATTGGACCGTACTTCTTCAAAGATGCTGCGAATCGTAACGTAACTGTGAATGGTGAGCGCTACCGTGAGATGATATCCAACTTTTTTTTTTTTGCCCAAAATGCAAGAGCTTGACTTGCATAACATGTGGTTTCAACAAGACGGTGCCACATGCCACACAGCACTCGTAACAATGGACTTATTGAGAGGCGAGTTCGATGAACATTTTATTTCACGTTCGGGACCGGTCAATTGGCCGACTAGATCGTGCGATTTAATGCCTTTAGACTATTTTTTGTGGGGCTATGTTAAAGCTCATGTCTATACAGACAAGCCCGCTTCAATTGACGCATTGGAAGACAACATTGAAGCATTTATTCGTGAGATACCGGCCGAAATGTTGCAAAGAGTATGCCAAAATTGGACTAAGCGGATGGACCATTTGAGGCGCAGTCGCGAACCACATTTGCATGAAATAATCTTCAAACATTAAATTATATGGACCGTACACCGTACTATCGATTCAAATAAAGATTTCATGCATTTTTCTGAATTTTATGTATTTTTTTTTTTAATTTTCCTATAGCTCTTAAAAAATCACCCTTTGTAAGGAAATCCCTTTTTAAAAACAAATCCATGTGATTATTATTTAATAAAATTACAACAATAAAATAATTTTATAAAAAATAAAACAAAAAATGTTTACAAAATTGGCATTGTTGTTGTAAACCAAAACAAAAACAAAAAAAAAGTTGTTTAAAAAATACATTTCCGTTCACTATTTTTGTATCTGAGCCATAACCTGTTTAGGGATAATACTTAGTCTGTTTAATACCTTGACCTATACCTTAACCCTCATAAGTTCATATTACAAAACAATCTAAAACCAACGTGTTTATTTTGAGGCGGCCATCAATTAAAAATCCCCTAGTAATCTCTTAAACATGTATAGGGTGGGCCATCTATCGGTTATTTTGCATCTGGCAGTACTTATGCCATTCTATTCTGTCACAAAATTCAATATATTGTCTCCTCTGAACATAATGAATTGATTTAAGCTTGAGCAGCTTTGGGATTATGCAGGATAATGTTGATTTTGTTAAAAAAAAAATAATTTTTTCACATGAAGGTACGTTAATAAGCAAAGTTTGCCATGTTTGGGGCTCAGAAGACCTATACGTGGTCTGACATAAGCCAATGCCCTCCCATTACGAGTGACTGTTTGGTGCGACTTGTGGAGCAACGGCAACCTTGGCCAATAGTCCTTTAAAGATGAGAGCAGCTTAAACATTACAGTCATGATTACCCATTTTTTTTTGTACCCGCTTTTCATGGTATTGCTGTGCACGATGTTTGTGGTTTCAACAGGATGGTTGATCGATTTATTGCGCGTCAAACATTTGATGGCCGTTTTATTAGCCGAAATGATGATGTCAATTGGCCGCCAAGAAGCTATGATATGATACCGTTGAACTATTTCCTGTGGAGCATCGTTAAAGGAAAGTGTTATGCCCACAAACTAGACACAATTGAGTATTTGAACAGACAACATTCGTGAAGCCATTGCCGAGATACACTCGAAAAAGTTCACGAAAATTTGCGGCGGTTAAATAAGCGTACTATGAGGCCATCAGCGGCAGTTCGAGCCCCAGGCCAGACATCAAAACGAAATATGAAAAAAAAATATATTTCTTCGGCGACTTCCTCTCAGCAGATTTCTGGCAAAAACTCTGAGAGTAAATAAGCCTGCCATGAAAAATTTTCTCAAAAATCTGTCGTTCGGAATCGACTCTAAACTGTAGGTCCTCGCGCCACTCATGTATAAAATTAACACACACAACGTGAGTGGTGTGAGAAGCTAGGCCGTAATCCTGACTGAAGGGTTGTAATGGCCAATTATGTATGTATGTATGTTTATTTTTTGGAAATTCAGGGCAAATTACTGCATCAGCACCGATTTTTCTTCATTACATTGTAGTGTCATAAGCACACAACAACCACTTTATCTGTTTAAAGCGTTGTAAAGGTCAGGCCCTTAACCTTTGGTGTCAGAGACAACACAGTGTTGTGCAGGTGCGCGAATTTTTGATGCATTTCGGCATGACCATTCTTTTTTCCCCTATTCCCTATCCCTCCGAACTATCCTATTGAAGCCAGGGGCCTGAGCTAGTGAAAATAAGGCTTAATACAGTTAAATCTTGGCCCAACCTGAGCTTTTGGTCATGCTGTAATACTACAGGGTTCCTTAGAATTTTCTCGATTGCAGCTTTGATTTAAAGATTCCAATTAGAGACTTTTGCACTGAGCTTTCCGTTAGGCCCACTGAGGTATATGTATATAGACAGAGTAGACCGTGAAATACAAGGGTTCTGGCATTTGAATATTACTTAGGCCAGCTGATCTCTACCTTGATCCAGGCGAAGGTTGTGGCCAATATTTCTTGGGTGATGGGATTTTAACTGATAATCTACTGACTTCTTTGGAAAGCCACACTAGGATCAAACTCCTCAGAGATCTGACGACCTTGGCAGTTTACACTTCAAGGATTGCTTGACATAACTTAAGCGTAAGTATACAGAACACATGTACTATCATAATTGACAATTACAATACCTTAATCAGAACAACCTAGCTTCTCACACCGTCCATGTGGTGTGTGTTAATTTTAACCAGGAATGACGAGGGCCTATTTTATGAAATTTAAAGCTCTCCAAAAAAAAAAAAAAAAAAAAAATTGTCAACTCTACACACTCAATTAAATTAAATTAAGTTTAATGCACACAATAAACTTAGAATAGAATTGTTTTCTTTCTTTTATTATGACAATAAAAACGACTTTTAACCGCAAGCCTAACAAAGTAACAAAACGAAACGAAAGCCAAAAAACCATGTAAATGTATGTCTGACGTGACGTGACGTAGAAAAAAAGGTGGCAATACCACAAGCATCATGCATTACTAGGTTGACAGAGTTTTACATTGTTTTTAAATCTACTTGTTGTTGTTGTTGTTGTTTTAACTTCCTTACCCAAGTGTATTTTTTTTTTGTGGTAATCAATAGACAATTTTCAGTGGAAAATGCTTATTCATTGCAAAAAAAAGTAATAAAAAAACCGTGGTTTGTTTTTAGGGCTTATCTCTCTCAAAGTGGTGTCATGGTAAAGCCACAGCCATTCTTTTATTTGTTTTTTTTTTGTTTTTTTCCAATAAAATTTATTTGTTTTAGTTAGAGAGACAGACACACCTTGTTTTAGTTAGAGAGACACCCTGTGTAAATTGTTTTAATTTTCAGATTTATTTCCATTCATATTTCTTCTCTCTCTCTCTCTCTCTCTTACAAACTGTTTCACTTTCGGTTTATTTACTTGAAACGACTTCACTTTTGTATGTTTATTTAGATTTGCTGGGGTCTGATGATTATCATTCATGTGCCCCCGCCTCTTCCGCCAGTGGTGCCAAGTGTTTGGTTTTGTTCGATTTAGCTAGGCCCTTTGTTTTTGTTTTTGTAAACGTTAATGACCCAAAAATATGTGCCATACTTGTCATTTGTTACAAATTATCTCCCGATTGACACTTATTTCGACGACAACACTTGAAATGTTTTGGAATTTCTTTTTTTTTCTTTTTTTTAAATTTATTTTGAATAGATTTTCTATCTTAAAAGTCACTTTAAATTTCTTAACATGAAGTTGTAAAAGAAACGACACTAGAAATGGACATTTAGATTGAATAAATGAACTTTATCTCGTATAAAGGGAAATACGAAAATAATATTGTTACGTTTTTACCTTTTAAAAAACTTGTTATATGTATATGAGCTTGTGGATTGCAAAAAAAAAATAAATTGGTGTTTAGTTTTATTTAAAATCCTTTATTTTTCGCACAATTCCGTGTACCACTGTTCACTACTTGATGTAAACAACAACAATTGCTTTGTTTGTTATTTCTCTGTTTGCACCCTTTGCATAAACAATAACAATTACTAGGCAATTATTTGATAGATCTTTGTAACGGAGATCTTCAAACCACGATTACTCACTTTAAACGCAGCGCGTCTTCACACAAGACAGACTGAATTTTTTACTCACTCATTGCCTGCTTTGTCTTGACTTTTATATGCCAACGTAAACAGTCTGATGAATGTTCTTGAAGTCTAACGTTCGTGGCTTCGCCTTCTCGCGAACTCCTTAAATGTAAATATCGTGGTTTCATTGTTGTTTGTATATTTTGTCTTCACTGTTTGTTGTTGCCTCCTTGTTTATTTGTTTCTCATGTAAACAATTTCATTGTTTTTGTTTATCATCAGGAAAGTCTGGGTACGGTACGAAAGAGTTGTCTCTTTGAGTATAAAATTGGGCCAGACTTCGTTGGCGATATTTTTAGGATTAGTTCCCGTAGAGGTGGCAGTTAGAGGATAGCAGGAAAAAACTATGTATGAAAGTTTTTAAAGGAGGGCGGTCATGCAAGAGTTCTTCGGCATTGTATGCTCAAGGATATTTAATTTCTACAAACGCAGCGCGTCTCTTCACACAAGACTGTCTGAACTTCACTAACTCACTCGCCTTTTATATGGCAGGGTAAACAGTCTGATGAATGTTCTTGAAGGCGAATGTTCGTGGCTTCGTCTTTTCGAAAACTCTATATATGTATGTAAACATCATTGTTTAATTATTGTTGTTACATTCTTGCGTTTGTTGTATTTAGTTTGTTCTTGTATTTTTGTTTACTTGTTTATCAATATTCTAATGGTATTTGTTGTTGTATTTTTTTGTTTATAATTTTAATGTTACGCAATGTAAAAGCAAAACACCTGTATCTAGTTCTTCCTTTTCGTAATAATAAATCAAAAAATCCAAAGATTGCAATAAAAATTACCATGAAAAGTTTCTCAAAACAAACAAAATCTATCATTCGCAGATAACGATTAAACTGTAGGAAACCCCACTGCCGTTCATGAATAAAATTAGCGTACACAATACGGAAGTGGTGTGAGAAGCTAGTAGGTTGTAATCCAGACTAAGTGGTTGTAATAATCAATTAAATTAGTTACGTAAGTAAGTAAATCTCTGACAAAGAAAGATCTGCTTTCTCCAATTGAAAATATGCAATCTAAACTTAAGATGCAACTTTCGCATTCAGGATACGTAAAATATAAGATGATATCTTAAGTAATAGTGTCCTGAACGTATGCACATATATCTACATAACCTAGTAGTTGAATTATAAACCAAATGCCAACAAATTTTTAATGCACATTAAGTTTTTTAAGTGTGGAATATTGATTTTAAAATTAAATTTTAAGATTTTTATTTTATTTATTTAAAGGAACTTTCAATTCAATGTGAAAAAGAAAGAAAAGGAAAAAGAAAAGATTTTTTTTTTAATTTACCTGTGATTTAATTTTATATACAGCATTTCGTAGTAGCAGCTAATCCAAATTAATTCCGTAGGGTTAATGAATTTTCGATTTTTACACTTGTACACACAAATTATTCACATTTTAATTTCTTTTATTTTTTTTTTCTATTTTGAAAAATTATTTTTTTTACCTGGAAAAAATAGAAGAAAAAATAAAGATTTTTTAATATTGAATATTATTATTTAAATATTTTTTTTTTAATGTTATTCGCTTAAAAACTATTTATTTTCTATTTTAATTTTTTTTATTGTTTGTTTTTAATTAATATTTAATTTTTATATTTTTATTTGTATTTTTTTATAATTATTAATAAAAAATTAATTTTTATAAAAATAAAAAATTTTAATTCTATAATAATTAAATTAAATTTTTATTAATAATTTTTATTTTATTTTTTTTCATTTATTATGAAAACTTTAATATTTATTAAAAAAAAAACATAATTTTTCATATTTTTTAATTGCTAATAAAAATATTTAAATTGGCAACACTTTAAAATATTTTTATATGGAAACGTAAGATGCACGGTGGTCAAGGTATTAAGCTTTGCTGTAATAAGCCTAGTGTTTTATAAGTGTTTATTAGAAGAGACCCTGTGGTTCACATCCCTAATTTAGTCATCTTGAACAAAACAAAATTAAGAAAATAACATTTCCTAGACGACTTTCTATCACCAGACTTCTGGAAAAAAAACAGGAGTGGTGTGAGAATCTAGGTTGTAATGCTCTGACTAAAGGGTTGTAATCGCCAATTAAGTAAGTAAAGTTTTTAAGTTGTACATACTAAGTTATACTATTCAAAAGTGCACTTGGAGTAAGCAGATCAAAAAGCAACAATTAGTTTTTTAATTTAAAAAATTTTTTTGTTATCTTCAATGTAACTTATAGAATCGTAAACTGTGCACTTAATTATGTTATGATCTGTAGCAAAATTGTTACGCATGAGCCAGGGAAGGTTTCTAAGATGGTATGGCCAATTTCCGATAGATGGCGCCACTGAAAATTATTCAAAATGAATGACAAGCAATTGGTCGAGCTACACCTCAAGTACGGAAGAAAAGAATATTACGAGCCTCAGGATCAGACAAGCAACGGGCATTAAGGCTGGAAAATCTTCGAGTAAATGCCGCTGAGACCCGTTCACATGAATCACTTGAACAACAAGAAGTGAGATTAGAAACTGATCGAATGCGTACTATTCAGGTCCGTTCGTCTGAATCATCTGGACAACGGGAAACGAAATCAATAAAATGATTCAAAATTAATTGGATATTTGTGTAATGTCTGTCCTTCAAATATATTTTAGTTGGTGGTGCAGCAACGCGTGCATGGTACAGCTTTGTATGTTAATATTTTTTACTTTTATTTAAGTTATTTTATTTAGTTTACTTCAATTTTATTTAATTTATTCTAATTTTATTTTATTTTATTTAAATTATTTTGATTTATATTGTTATTTATGTTTCAAATTTTTATTTTCGTTTTATTTATTTTTTTTTTTTATTCATTTTGATTGCTTTTTATTTATTTTGTTTTTATATGTATTTTTTTTTTATATTGTATATTTTTTATATACATTTTTTATTTTATATCTCATTTATTTGTCTATAAAATTGTTTACCTTTTATAGATTTTTATTTTTTTGTTTTTTTCTTTGTTTTTACTAATTTTATGGTATTATTTTAATCATTATTATTATTATTTTTGTATTTGTAATAAGATTCTATTTTTTTATTTATTTTATTTCCTTTTTTAATTGGACTCTATAAAGTTATTTTTCTTAATTCTTTTTTTGTTCTAGAACTTGGTTTTTTTTAATGATTTTTATTTATTTTTTGTTTAATAAAGTCAATTCTTTTTTTTTTTATTTGTTTAAAGATTTTATTTTATTTCTAATTTATATGAATTGTTTTTTATTAATTTTTTTACTGTTGTTATATTTAGAAGAATTTTTATTTCATTTATTTTTGAACGTTATTTACAAATTTTTATTTATTTAACTTAATTATTTTTTATATATTTTTTTTTTTACTAATTTTTATTATTTTCTTTTATTATTTTATTTATTTAATTTTTTTCTAATTTATTTAATTTCATGTTTCTTATCATTTCGTATAATTTATTTTATTATTTTGTAAAAAATGTATATAAGTTAGGTATATAAAAAAATTTTATATATTTTTTAATTTTTTATCTGCAACAACACTTTAAAATAATTTAAAAATTATTAAAAAAAAAAACTTTTTTAAGAAAAATTTTTTTCTTTTTAATTTTATAAAGAAAATTTTAATTTGAATAACTTTAGATTACCTAGTTTAATGTTATTCCGTCAGCATTCTCTTTTGTTATTTAAATTAAATGCTAAACTGGAGCATTATTATTAAATATTCTTTTGCTAAGCAATACCATTAAAAAAAAAAGAGATTTTTCAATACTTTTCTTCGTATATCAACAACAACTTCTTTTGAAGTTCTTTTGTTTTATTTAGCCATTGGCAAGCAAAAACAATGATTTTAAATGCAAACAATACCGGCAAATTCAATAATAAACTGCATTAGAAATGAACTCAACACACTTCACACTAAATTTTTTGGATATTTTTAATGGCAGGTGACAGCTGTCAAACAAGAATCATTATTTTTTTTCTTTCTTTCTTATAGGTAGTTTGTTTACAAGACAAGACTTTAAAATCTACACAAACACATGCACGCACCTAATATACGGAAAGAGAGAAGGGCATGTAAACAAAACAAATTGAATTGGAATTGAAATTTAATTGTTAATGAAACAACGGTACCCGAAAAAAAATGGTTGTTTCCACACAATTGTTCTTCATTTTGTTTTATTTTTTTTTCTTCTTGAGTAATTCGTTTGTTTTTGTGTGTAATTTTTATCACAAAACAAGCATAATTTATAATTCAATTTTCTTTTTTTTTTAACAATTTTTTCTTCAATTAAATTGATTGCAAGTAAATTAAATTATTTCTTTTTTTTATATAAACAAAACGAAACGAAAGAAAGAAAAAACGTTCAGCAACAACAAACGTAATACATTAGCAAAGAGTTAAACAAGTAAAACGGCGACGGTGATAACAGCGAACGCATATTAGAAACACCGCTTTTAACATCCGAACCGTACCGTATGAACTCACGACAAATACTAAATGAATACAAAACGAAGTACTTTACAAAACTAACCAACACTATGAAAACATATACTAAAGAAACAGCAACAAAACCAAAAAGAAAAACATACTAATTCAAAACTTTAATTTTTTTTATATTTTACTACAGAAGAATAAAAAAAGGTAACAAATCCAAAAACAAAACACATACAACTCTAAAAAACAAAATTGCTTTTGAAGTGAGTTTGAGAGTCAAAAATCATGTGAACGATTTAGAAATGAAGAAGACGACGAATGGATGAATGGATAAATGAATGGTTCGGATTCATTGGTTCGCAACCGGCATACAAACACCGTCACACACACACACACCCGTCACGTTTTAAAAGAATCATGTTGTAGAGTTAAATGTTCGGCCATATGGCTGGCTGGTGGCTACATATTAGAATGCTATACACACGATCTTATATTTCACGTGTTTTTTGTTTTTCTTTGTATTTTACTCTCTCAAAGTGTTCCTGTTTTTCAATGAGCAAAAACATTTACAATGTACATTCTGTGTACAGAATGGAAATGTTATAAAAATGAAACGCGGAAAAAAAGATAAACAAACACTGTAAACATAGGCTGATGAAGACTTTTGCAGAGCCTTATAGCAACAGTAAAACCTTAAGAGAACAAGAGAGAGAGAGAGTTTTCAAGGAACGTACAAGTCCTTAGTTGGTGTGATATTTTTGTTTTTGCTAATTTTGGGCGTTATCTCAACAATGACTTGAGGAGTGCTGCATTGTATACTAAGGCTAGCATTTCAACCAGACCACATATAAGTATCAAAATTATCACACACACACACACACACACACTTTGTTTTATTTATAATTTAAAGATATGAAATGCTTAATGACGTACCCTATACAACTTTGAACAGACCATATGTAGGGTATTAAAACAGAAAAACAAAAATGAAAGAATGAATGAATTTTCATTTCGAATTGAAACACTCTGTGCTGTTGTAATATTGTAATGTGTTCTGCTCTCACTGTAAATACCATGAGCATAAAACATTAATACATACTTCCTTTCATACGCTCAAACAGTTTCATTATAAAGGAGAGAAAAAAAAAGAGCGAAACATTATGGCAAAGAAGAGCAATATTAAAGAACGAGCCTAAGAACCGACATGAAATTGAAATATAATATTACTTAAAAGATACACAACAACAACAGCAACATTAAATGCAACAACATCAATAAGAATGATGATAATAAACACATATAATAAATGCGCATGGATTTGAACTCAGCTGACTTTGTTTATCATTAAAGTATTACGAGTTTTATTTTTCTTGTTCTTCTTTCTTTCATCACACACAGCCACACACACAAACCAATTCAGTATAAAAAATCATTGTAATTTAGTTAATGTTGTTGTTGTTGCTGGTGTTGCTGTCGTTTTATTTTTTGTATGTTGTTATGTATAGGTTTTGCAGATTTTCCAAGTGGAACGGAACGAACTTCCGTTAATTGCATTTCATATACACGCCAGCAACATATTTATACAAAAACTACAGCAACTACAACAACAATACTTTTAGAAGAAGTAGAAAACTTTTTAATGCCATTCTCACTGTTTGCAGTGTATACGTGTACGTATGCTCATATCAATCTCTCTAGCCAGGCATGTTATTCTGTTATTTTCTCTCTCTCTCGCTCTTTTTGGTAGTTTTTTCTCCTTTCAATGGAATTAATGTTTATGATTATGGTTGATGGGTTAATGCATATTTATGTTTTGTCTATTCCCATATGAGAGTTTGTGTAAGTGTGTGCGTGTTTGTATCATGTGTGAAATCAATGTGTATTGTTTGCTGTCTAGTTATTGCTGGCTGCTGTTGTTGCATTGCAAACAACACAACACAACTCAATACAATACAATACAATACAACACTTACAAGTGGCCATTATTTGATGGAGTTGGCAAGTCAGGCATGACAGTTAGTTAGACAAACGCACATGTATGTACATACATACATGATAAATTATTGGGTCTTCTGTCAGATTTCTTTACATTAGAAAATGTTGATTGAGGCTGCTGCTGTTTGTCTGCTTTGTTTGCTGCTTTAAAAGGAACCGTAGAAAGTTAATGATGGCATGCATTTGATTTGATTCCATGGAAATTGTACATTTCTATAGAATCAGGCCAGATGATTTCGTAATCAAGTTCAGATGTTGAAAATCGAAAAAAAATAAAAAAAAAACTTATTATGCACCCCTCCCTGTATCATAAAAATTGTTCGAATGCTGTTTTTGGATCGGAAAAGCGATTGTTATCGTGGTTTCAGCAGCCACTGCTTTACGCCTAACAATCATCTGGCAACCACTGCAATGCTAATCTCACTTAAAACTGAATAGAAGAACAGAGCCGAGCCTAATGCAATAGTATGCAGAAACCTTGCAGCTATGTTTACCATGATAATCAGATCAATTGTGACGTATGGGCTCGATGTTTGAGCATACACAACGAATTTGGACTCGCATGTGTTCGTATAAGTGGGCCGAGGCAATGTGGCATCCGCTGTGTGAATCGACGTGTCGCTAGGGTCCCAATTAAAAAATTTAGGCCAAATGGAATTCGTAATCTTCGAGCTGTAGTGCTTGATAGTAATGAAGCAAGCGATGAACGTCGTTATCAAAGAAATATGAACCGATAATGCTGCCAACCGGAAAATTCACTGCTAACAGTAGGTTTCTCTTGACGCATTTGACTCTATTCGATTTTTTTATGGATCGGTAGCGTACTCTCATCGCTGAAGATGATTTTGAAAAGTGAAATGTGCGCGATACATCACCCGAAGATTCCCACCTGCGGCTCAAGACAAAAAAAGAGAAACAGCCATGGCTAATGCATAAGATTTTCATGCCAGCTGCTCGTCCATGTTTAACTAGTGATTGAACAAATTTTTGCAATGTTTCATGCCTCAATTTTACTCTGTTTCAACTTAAACATCGGGATAAGGATCTTTAGATACCTCTAGTGGGATAGGGCAGTCCCCTTACGGGTTCTTTGCTTTTCTTATATAAAAAATCACAATGGGCCGCCAGAGGGCTTCAGAAATTTGCGAATAACTTGTACTATCTAAACAAATCTATCACAACTACAATGAATAAAAGCACCAAACAGTTGCGCTCCACTGAGTGCATATTAAGCAACAATCTTGTGACAAAAACTCTGATAAGAAAATACAAATTGCCATGAAAAGTTTCTCAGAAAATCTGTCTTTCGGAGTCGACATTAAACTGGAGATCCCGCCACTCATGCATAAAATTAACGCACACAACATAAGTGGTGTGAGAAGCTAGGTTGTAAACCTAACTAAATGGTTGTAACAATAAATTAAATATGTGAGGTTATGGTCAGTTTTTTTAAAAACTTTCTTACAACTGTTTGCGATTCATTAGTTGTACCTTAAAACATCACTGATTTGTTATACGTATTAATTTCCTTAACGGAACATTTCTTTCCATACAAATGAAGTCTAAATGGTTAATAATTTCGAAAGTGACTGAATGTAGGCAAGTGAGTGAGAGTGAGTAGAAGAGTATGGCTTCTTCAGTGTAAATGCACTTTTACTTGGAATTTCTTTTTGTTTTCATTTTTCCTTTCTGTGGGTACTACAATCGTTTGCCCCACAGGATACTCAGGCTTTTGAACTTTATTTGTTTAAGAATTTTCCCCCTTTAAGCGATTCCACCTTCCACCACCTTTTTTTTATCCTGTTTCTTTTACAAAACATTTCTATGGAATTCACTTTTTATTTCGCTGAAATGAAAAGAAAAATATCCTGAGCTTAGGAAAGTGTTTTGAGAGTGTGTGCGTGTGTTTGATTGAAAAATGTTTCTCTTGTTGTCTGGTTCTTGTCTACATACCAGAGTCAGTTTAATGTCCTGCATGATCCTTTGGCCTTTTTTTTCTTTCTTTTTGGTTTGTTTGTTTGTTGTTGTTGTTGTTGTCATTTGTTGCAGTTTGTTTTCTCATGTTCTATTTCTGTCTGTTTACCGATTCACTCATTCATGTAGTCATTCATTCAATGGTGGTCGGTCCTTTATTTTCTTCTATCACTGATAACTTAAGCTGGCTATTCGTTTTTTTTCTTTCCTTCTAGCTTTGCGTCCCCGCCCCCTTTTTCCCTTCGCCTTAATGTTTAACGGTATTCTGATAATAATTTTAAGTGCTTTATGGTGTTTGAAACACCAACAACAGAACAGCACACCACCGGCAACACCAAACAACGTTTCATTCTCAGCCAGAATAGTACACAAAGCCAGACAGACGACCTAACGACCATTGGAAGGACGTTTGTATTGAGAAGCAGTCACACAAGCAAATAAATTAAAGGATTTAAAATACAAGAAAAACTACAACAAAAAGGATAACAAAACATTCAAACATTTTATGAAAATAAATGCATGAGTAGTGACTGTGGGGGGCCGGGGCGGGGGGGTTGTGTGTTGAGTATAATTTAAAGACTTTTGCGGTTTCTATATCATTTTTCAATTTTATTTTTTTCTTCTCTTTTATCTATGTAAAGTTTTGTATTTAAAAATCAAAAAGGCGGTGGCGCATTGTGGTTGAAAAGTTTGACACTTTAAAACTCATGTTTAGAGCTCCCTTAGGGTTCGCTCTAGCGTCACGCAAATTCGTTTGTGAGTAAAGGCAACTGGTTCTGTGAAACTAGGAGTGAATTCAGCCGCTAATAGGGGGGCTTATCCTTAAAGAGATTCGTTTTAAAAATAAGTTTTCATCACCTAGAAAGGCAGAATTTTATATCACTTGATGCCTTGCAGTCACTGTAAAATTGTCTCTTATTCGATGTATGCCCCAGATCTTATCCTTTCTGCCTCCTTCTTAGGTCAGCGGCATGTCATTCTGTAATTATCAAACAGCCTTGGCTTTAAATCCCTTAAGGCAGTGAGAAAGAAAATGCCCTAGAGCATACCCTCCCGAAGCGCGATCACCTTTAAAACCGTTTCATATCAGGTAGTGATTGGCAGAATTTGATTCGAGTCACGTAGTAGATTGGTTCATAAGGAATGTTTTTATGATTCTTATCTCAAGACATGATATTCATACGGCGCTCATATGCTAGTTTATTCCCGAATCATTGTTGAGTCAATCGGCCACCATCAACAGATTTACACCAATTGAAACATCCTAGATTTTAGTCACTTTAAACCGTTCAGTGACACGAGAAAATTCTCTATCGCATCTCCCAGTATTTCTTGCCCTAAAGAATACAGATTACAAGTATTCGTTTTGAGTCTACCGAATTGGTCCGCAAGAAACTAACTTCCATTCTGTTGCATGGTATTAGGGATCCTCTTCCACATCACACCACTCATGTTGTGTGTGTTAATTGTATCCATGAGTGGTAGGACCTACAGTTTAAAACCTACTCCGAAAGGCAGAATTTTTTTAAAAACTTTCCATGACAATTTTATTTAATTCTCAGAGTTTTTGCTGGAAAACAGCTGAGGGGAAGTCGCCGTAGAAATATTTTCCTTTTTGTATTTCGTGGTTATTTCTGACCACGGCTTCTAGACTACAGAGACTTCTCTCAATTTGATTTTATCACAGATCAACAGCTGAGCCACGTCTTTCTAATTCGATGGTCGACGTGAAAGCAGCCAGTTCTAGCAAGGGCAGGTAGGTACGTAAGTTGGAGTGGTAGCGTTGATACCAAAAGCTCACTTGAGCATGCATAGCGACCCGTTGTGACGCCACAGCTGAACGCAGTCTCTGTACTGACCAAATTCCTCCAAAGCAGGGAAGAAAAAGAAATTGGTCAGCGCAAGGCCTGCTCTCTAGTAAGGGTATATGCCCTTACATTTTCCTGTACGTATCTGTACCTTAGGAGTTTCTGTACCGCGCTTCTTTATGACGCAGAGGCATGGACACTGATGCAGCAGCCTTAAGAGTATTCGAGAGAAAAATCCTACGTAAGATCTTCGGTCCAGTGCAAGTTGGCGATAATTTCGGCATCCGATACAACAAAGTGCTGTTTAAGCTCCTCAACGGCATAGACGTTATGCAGCGGGTGTTTGATGCGGTGATTTGCGCAAGTCAGCAAAGAGGACGACCTTGTTTGCGTTGGAAGGACCAGATCGAGGAAGCCCTGTCAACGACTGGTGTGACCAGCTGGCGTAGGCGCGCAAGAAGCAAAGGAGCCTAGAAGAATGTGTTAATGTAGGCCGAAATTCGTTAATCGGGTTGTTAATGGCCAGTTAAGTAAGTAGAAGCAGAAGATCTTCAGGCGGCTGAGCTGGCTGGGTCATTTCGTTCGAATGGAGGATGATGCTCCAACGAGATGGGTATTTGATGAGGAGATTTGCGGAAGTTGGCGAAGAGGAAGACCTTATTTGCGTTGAAAGCACCACATAGAGGAAGACCAGTCATCGATTGGTGTGACAAACTCGCGTACGCGAGGAAAGAGCAGAGGCGCCTGGAAGAATGTGTTAAGCCAGGACGAAATCCCTTAATCGGGTTGTTAATGGCGAGTTAAGTCAGTAAATAGGAGCAAAGGATATTTTTTCAGAAAGATGGTCTGTACTGCATAGAGAAATGTGTCATAAGTAAGCTCTTTACTTCATTTACTTCGTTTGAAATGTTTTTCTGAGTTACCAACTTTGTTTTGTGTTTTTTTGTTGCCAATATTTTCATTGAATAATTCATCAATTCACCTCTCTCTCTCTCTCTCTCACTCTTTGGCCCGTCATTTCATTGCTTTTAATGAAATGTTTAATGTTTTGAAAGTATGTAACCACAGAGCTTAGGATACAATTACTCTGCCAGTCAAAAACCACAAACACTCTTACCACCATCACCATACGAGTGGAGACGACTTCCTAGTCTTATCTAATGATGATGGTTAATGGATATGGGGTACAAAACAATTCCCAGGTTATTAACAGTTATACTAAATAAGAGATGGGGGGGGGGGGGGGGGGGGGGAGGAGGAGCCTATTGATTTTGAACAACAACAACAACAAAAAACTAGAAATCCGAGTAGACAGAATGGAAAACAAACAACAGGCAACAGGCCGTTTCAAACACACGTACAAAATAGAAGACAGGCAGACAGACGGTTAGCTTGTCTAACTATTTGTATAAATTTTTCTTTTTATGAAATAAACAAATAATAATAACAACAACAACAATATATAAGATTACAGATCAAATTTTTTTTTTTTTGTTTAAGACAAACAAGAAAAAATTTTAAATAAATAATGACGCTTGTAATGGTGGTAATGATGTTGCTGATGTTGCTGTTGATGCGCCGCTGTTACTTTGGCCTGCAAATGACACGTGCACCATTTAACAACAATAAGTACAGAAGAGTTAAAGGGGATGCTGAATTAAAAAATAAATCTTAAATCCTCACAAAGTACATATATACAAACAACACAGACATAAACAAGAAACTTTAATTCCTCTTTAAGGTCGTACATACAAGTAACAAGAACGCGCGTGCCAATGCTGTTGGGCTGCAAGCATTAGAAGAGTGTTGTTGCACGTGTCCACATAGACTGTGCGTATCTAGCAACACCCCCATGGGGGTGATCCTTCCTGACTGTAGCTTTAGTTGTCATGTTTAACACACAAAGTTTTGCTCACTCACTCGCACTTTTATTCAAAATAAAACCCTCACCCTCCCAAAGAGGAAGCATAAAACATATCAACAGGAACCCTTCTAACACTCATAGACAGAGAGCAGGAAAACGAAAAAAGAAGAGAAGAGATTTTGTTATTCAAAATCCTTGACACAAACAAAATTCAATTCAATTCAAACTCTGTGAGAGAAGAGAAGCATCGGTAGAGGACAACAACTTGGCTAATTTGCATGAAACCACAAAAGCCAAACAGGATATCCTTTAATTTGACAACAACAACAACAACAAACAACAAGATTTATTGGCACGCATTTTAAATCCTCAAAAAAACCGGGGAAAACATTCCCAATAGGAGGCCTATTTGTATCGATCTTATGATCCATCACATGTAATTGTCATAATACTCATTAGCTAGACTGTCAACAAATGGAAGGGGACCTACCTTCCCCATGAACGGATGAAAAAAAATCAGGTGACGCAACTTGTTCTGCAGTGATGGTATCTGAGGACGTGATTTGCTTTGCAGTGATGGCATTTGGTGATAGAGGAGGATAAAGTTACTTTAGAACTGGTTAAAAAAGTGACGGGCCGCCATATCAAAATGGTGACGAAATATATATATTCAAGCAGGGAAATGCAGAGGAACTGCGCCCTCCAAACTATGTATTTACGGCCGTAGCCGATGAGTAGTGGCATCTGGTGATAGAGGAGGTTAAAGTCACTTCAGAACTGATCAAAAAAGCGATGGGGCGCCATATTAAAACGGTGACAAAATATCAGTATTGCAGCAAGGAAATGCAGAGGGACTGCGCCCTCGAAACTATGTATTTACGACTGTAGCCGTTGAGTAATGGTGATAAGAGGAGGATAAAGTTTCTTTAGAACTGGTTAAAAAAGCGACGGGCCGCCATATCAAAGTGGTGACAAAATATCAATATTGCAGCAGAGAAATGCAAAGGAACTGCGCCCTCCAAACTATGTATTTACAGCCGTAGCCGATGAGTAGTGGCATCTGATAATAGAGGAGGATAAAGTTACTTCAGAATTGGTCAAAAAAGCGACGGGCCCCCATATTAAAACGGTGACAAAATATCAATTTTGTAGCAGGGAAATGCAGAGGAAGTGCGCCCTCGAAACCATGTATTTACGCCCGTAGCCGATGAGTAATGGCATCTGGTGATAGAAGAGGATAACGTTGCTTCAGAATTGGTCAAAAAAGCGACGGGCCGTGACAAAATATATATATTCAAGCAGGGAAGTGCAGAGGAACTGCGCCCTCTAAACTATGTATTTACGACCGTAGCTCAAGTGTAATGCCATCTGGTGATAGAGGAGGTTAAAGTCACTTCAGAACTGATGAAAAAAAGCATCAGGCCGCCATATCAAAGCGGTGACAAAATATAATATTGCAGCAGAGAAATGTAGAGGAACTGCGCCCTCCAAACTATGTATTTACGACCGTAGCTGATAAGAGTGACAACGTGCATGAAATCAACCGATTGGGGCCAATGGCTTTTGGAAGAAGGCACAGCCAATGATATCTAACCACAGCGTCCTACACTGATTGCAATTATCCAGCAGAAGTTTAGTCAAAGTGCCCCTTCGCTAACCATCTTTCCAAAGATAATAAGCTTCCAAACTTTTCTTTTCACTTCACATAAGATTTTGATATCACAGACGGCATGAAAGCTCTTCGCCTAGCAACCTCATTTGCTACTTGTTGTGCAATCCCCATGGCCTTATTTCCCCTGCCTAAATGATACAACTGATTACACGGTCCTATAATATTCTCGAGTGGAACTCTTATAGCTCACTTATGTTGAGCTGATAGTATTGCAATATGTTGCCCTTTTTAGTTCCTATTCATGTTGTATTGTGCATATCTTTCGATGCCGAAGACTTCTGCTTTGAATATAGCCCCTAGTTATCGCTTGGATTCTGAATATTTCACTCTACGCCTCCGCTTTTAACCCACTTTGGTCCCTGCTTTCTTAAAGGAGTATGTAAATTGTAAATTGCTTCCACTCATTCTTATTACTCCGCTTCTTTTAAAGCATCGATCAAAATTATCAAAAATTTACTCGTTTTGTACCGGGGGACGATATTTATGGAGGGAGGCCCCCTAGGCGGTCCTAACCATAGACATATCAGCTCTAGTCCTCACTACAACTGGCTTAGATCGAACAGAGTCCCTTATTAAACTCCAACGGAGTTATTTTCAAATTCGTTTTGCCTGATCAAGCAATGACTCCATAGGTTACAGTTGGATTGACTTGGGTTGTCCTAAAAAATTTTTGCGCTGACCCTAGAAAGTAAGGGTCAAGTTTTTTCTTTACAATTTACAATTTCTTTACAATTTATTTGTATTGTTGAGGCTAGTCTAATGGGTATTGAGCCCATAGTTCAACTCTCGGCTCAGATAGCTTAAACAAAATGGAAAACAAAAATAATATTTGGATCGGCAACTTCCTCTCGCCATGAAAAGTTCCTCAAAAATCTGTTCTTCGAAGTCGAATGTAAACTGTAGGTACCGCTCGCTCATGGACAAAATTCAAGCACATAACATTGGTGGTGTGAGAAGCTAGGTTACTAGCCTGACTAAAGGATTGCAAAGGCCAATAAGGTGTAAATAAGAAGAGGCTTAGACGATTGATTGACGGTCTTGGACTTCTTGAATCTTGAAGAAGTTGAAGTTGGAGACGATAGAGCATCTCCTCTATGACCAACAGACTCTTTAGAGAAAAAGATTGGTAGAAGAGTTTTTTCTGGACTTTAAATTCTGTGTCGGTAGACGATATACAGGCTCTACTACTACGTTTATGAGACCTTTTGTTTTGTTTTCAGCTTGTCCTTTCTAGAACAAACACAGTATGGTCCAGAACCTCTAGGTATTTTTTAAATTTCCCACTGGGTCTATAGGCATCAGCAAGCTTATCCGCCTGCGTGCCTATCACAATATGACTTTGTGTGAAGCCGCCATAAGAGTCTTGCATGTCTAGCTTAAATGATAAACTTGCTTGTACAACTCGCCTGTTTAGCATGTTAAAGACGTTCACATTTCCTGTTGTTGTCCTTTAGAAAGAAAAAAACATTTTTTTGCCTTAAAAGTTTTCACTGCTTGTGACGTGAAAGCGAAAGTTAATGACCACTTTTGTAAGTGACGTAAATGATATCCTTTTACTTTTCTTGGCCTTTGTTTGCAGCAATTCTCCTGACATTTATTTCCTTCTAACGATTGCGACGACTACGATGAGACGACGGCGACGACAACAATGTGTTTCAATTCAGAAGGAATAATTCCAGGAATTGTTTTTATGTATTCCCTGTTATAGTATGCGTATGTCTGTGTAATCGTCCTTAAGGATATTGAATACAAAAGAAGAAAAAAAACTTTTACTTTTTCGTTCCTTCATTCCTGGCAAGTTTACAAAAAGTTCGGTAGACGCGACCATAACATGAGCCGCACGAAACTCTCAATAGTCTAGGCAGGCAGACAGACAGTCATTTAAACACACGATTTATTCTTTATTTTTAGTCCTTGTTAAATGCACACGGCACGTGTGACCCACTCCGCTGACATTTAAATTCCAAGAAAAACGTTGTTTTTTAATTTTCGCGTTTTTCTTTTCTGTTATGAAGAGCGGAGGGGAGGGCGGAAGCGTTTTGCATTTCGGTTATCCTATAACATGTAATAACGTTCTCGCTTCTGACCGACAATGGTGCTGAAGAAAACTGTACTTGTGTACTGTACAGTGAAGCACTCTTTAAAACGATAAATTTCTCTAAGCAATGTTTCGCAAAATTTCTTGCGACATTCTGCGGTTTTGGCGTCAGCACTAAGGTTCGCCTTTTTGTCGCCTTTCATGAGGTAAACGGAAGTGTTTTTTCTTTCATTTTTTTGTTAAATTTTGTGGAAGACATTAAAGTCCTGTTAAGAACATATTTGTTTTTGCTTTTTTTTTATTGATTTTCTGGTGATAATGGCTTAAATAAACAATTTTTGGCAATAGAGTTGCTTGAAATGAATGGAGCGAGGGGAAGAATTCATAAAAAAAATTACAACAACAGGGAGTAAGCAATATAATGCCATTTTGCCTCCCTCAAATGGAAATAAGCTAGGAGAACGCTTGAAGGAATAATGAAAAATTCAGGCATGGGATTGCAAACGGTATTGCTTCTTTGAGAAGACTAGTAGAAGATACTTCTACTTGAGGAGCACTTTTCAGGGTAAATACAACGATTACTCGATCTATTGTTTCCCTTCCTGATACGTGACACTCACTCTGGTATTGTCCCCATCACAGAATCTATATACATATCGGGCTTGATGAGAAATCCAATTCTGTTCTTCGTCCACTGTGCCCACCGTACAAATGTTTCCATACTATCGTTAGGCTATTCCTAGCTAGTCTTGTAATGTATTTCTCAAAATTGTAATTACTTAGCAAAGTTTAGATTGTCACAAAGCCAATTAACTTCTAAAGAGTCATCGCCTAACTTTGCAACTTCCCTTTAGGCCGAGTATACCATTTTAATACATCTTTACAGGAATATATTGACCCTATCAGTGGCACACTACTTTCGGAATCTTTTTCAATCAACTTAGGAATGCCACCTGGCATTCAAGCTGGCCCTAGCGCGGTAATTCCTCCGAGACGCCAATCTATCCTGAATCAATAAGGAATCCTGCTCCTCTGCTAGGCTCACTTGGTCTTTAATGGATAGAAGGCGCACCAACCGGTTACTTGGACTTGATCGTAACATCATCTCGAAAACAGTGGCCATGCTTACCGGTCAGTACTAGTATATATGTTCCTCTTACTCCCCTAGGGAGCATAGATCCGCCAGTGGGCATGCTTACAGGTCACTGCGTTATGGGCAGACACGCGGAAAGAATGCGGCTCCCATTGAACGACTTATGCCGTGGGTGCAGATCCGCTAAGGAAGAGTAGACTGTTATTCACTTTCTTTGTCAATGACCATCTCTTGCGAGGTGCAGATATAGGTTATTTGGCTCTCCAACGCTTGTCAGCTTGGCGGAGCTATCGCCCATTGATGTCAAGGATATAGCCGCATTTATCAAGCTTTCAGGCTGAATTTCCTGCCTGGGGTAGTCGTGCTTTGAATGTGCACCCCTTGCGCTGACCAACTCTACCTCGCTGGTTTGGAAGAACTTGGTCAGTACAGAGACAGAGTTCATCTGTGGCATCACAACGGGCCGCTATGCCCGCTCAAGTGAGCGTTGGTATTAGAGCTACCACACTAACCTAACCTAACTTAATCAGTGGCACAGAAGTTCCGCTCATTGCATAGCACATCACATGAATTCCCCTATGAGGTGGGGTCCCTAATTTCAATTTTCCCAGAGTCCCATACTATTTTAATATGTATCGAGTTAAGCTCAAAGTAACAGCTATGTCCGGGGCATTCTACTTCTTGTCTATGGCATGGACTTACGCTTGGAAGTCGGGTAACAATATTTTACACCGCGTGACCAAACATGTTTTATAAAATAATCGCAAACATGGCTTTTCTTGGTACAGAAATATTAATGTTTTACAAAGAAAGCAACAACAACAACAATAACAATTAGAATATTTCTTTTAAATGCTTACATTTATTGCTCAAAGTCTATGAACTTTAGACGCACAATGTTGAGCCATTAAAATTGTCGTCATTATATGCGTTAAACAGCAACAGCAACAAACGAACGAACAAAGAAACATTTGCAACAACAACATGCCACTGCACTAGTGTGTACAAAATGTACAGTGTGTTCAGTATGTACAGTGTCCAGTGCAGTGACTAATCGTTGGCCAATAATCAGTAGGCTGAACAGGTTGTCTGGTTGACAATCGAAATGTCCGTCTAATTTACCAGGTAAAATGAACATAAAATCATTGCATTAGGCCTTCTTAACATTGGGATTCATTAGATTTCCGTTTAATGTTTAGACTTCTCGTTTTTGTTTGTATTTTTTTTATTGTCATTTTAAACAATGTTAGGTGAACGCACACATACACACGCACACAAGTTTTTGCAATTTTGTGTGTGATATATGTACATACACTCAGCATATGCAACAGTGCTGAAAAATTCAGTACTTTTGTACTTTTTTCAGTACTTGTTCATTTAAAAAATACCGCAAAATCCGCGCGACCCTTTCAGTACTTTATGTCTTTCAACTTTTCATTTATTAATGGGTTAGCAATATGTTCAACGCAATGTTAAAGGTAGAATTAGGCTTTAGCCCCGATTAGCCAAACGTCCACGAAACGTACGTTCATTTTTAAAACACGCAAAGCAATGAAAATGCATGCCGAATCGTAATGTACATAATTTCTTTAAGCATTTGCAATGCTCTTCATATGCTAAAAACGAAAGTATTTTACATTACGTTCCATCGACGTTTGACTAAGCGGGGCTTTAACGTTTTATTACGTTCCGAATCAGCTGTTTTTGTCCTGTATGTGTAGTAAATATAAATAAATGGTCTAGTAGGTAGTGTGTGTGCTTACTAGACGTGAGGCCATGATTCAAACCCTATGGTAGACATCTCCATCAAAACGAAATAAGAAAGAATATTTCTCCGGCGACTTCCTTCTGGCAAAATCTCTGAGAGTAAATAAAATTGCCACGATAAAGTTTCTCACTTTAAACACAACATAAGTGGTGTGAGAAACTAGATTGTAACGCTAACTGAAGCGTTGTAATAACCAAGTATATATCTATGTATGTAAAGGGTGATTTTTTTAGCCATTATCTTTTTGTCAACACTGGTTTAAACAGCTCACGCACGTTTCGTGTTTTGTTTCACTGTCAAACATCATCAGTTTGGTCTGTAATTCAACCATTAATCGTCTTTTATTATCAAAATGCGTGCTCTGTTAAGAAAGTTCATCGCGCGCTTCTTCCATTTTATGGTCAGTTTAATCTACCCACTGAAGCGGCTATTCGGGATACGTATATAAGCAGAATTGTCGATTTTGGAGTGAAGATCAGCTAGAAGCATTGCAAAAGCTACCAATGCATCGAGAAAAAGTCACAGTTTGGTGCGGTTTATGGGCTGGTGGCATCATTGGACCGTACTTCTTCAAAGATGCTGCGAATCGTAACGTAACTGTGAATGGTGAGCGCTACCGCTCACTATCCAACTTTTTTTTGCTTAAAATGCAAGAGCTTGACTTGAATGACATGTGGTTTCAACAAGACGGTGCCACATGCCACACAGCACGCGTAACAATGGACTTATTGAGAGGCGAGTTCAGTGAACATTTTATTTCACGTTCGGAATCGGTCAATTGGTCGCCTAGATCGTGCGATTTAACGCCTGTAGACTATTTTTTGTGGGGCTGTGTTAAAGCTCATGTCTATACAGACAAGCCCGCTTCAAGTGACGCATTGGAAGACAACATTGAAGCATTTATTCGTGAGATACCGGCCGAAATGTTAGAAAGAGTATGCCAAAATTAGACTAAGCGGATGGACCATTTGAGGCGCAGTCGCGGTCAACATTTGAATGAAATAATCTTCAAACATTAAATTATATGGACCGCACTATCGATTCAAATAAAGATTTCATGAATTTTTCTGAATTTTATAAGTTTCTTTTTTAAATATTCCTATAGCTCTTTAAAAAAATCACCCCTTATAAGGAAAACCCTTTTCTTTTAAAACAAATCCATGTGATTATTATTATTTAATAAAATTTCATGCATTTTTCTGAATTTTATGTGTTTTTTTCCTATAGCTCTTAAAAAATCACCCTTTATGGATGTCTCTTTTACAAAAGTACCATTTGATACAAAAAGAGGTACCTTTTCAGTTATAGTTCAGTACCATTTCAAAACATTTCAGTTTTGCTACACTGATATGCACTCACTTTCCTTCCAAGTGTTGTCACTTAGCTTCCTCTCTCTATTCATCTCGCTCCCTCTCGCTCTTGTTTACCTTTTCCCTTGAGAAGTTCTCTAAGCTCAGTGTTTACAATTGTAATTAAAAACAAAAAAAAAACAAACAAGAAGAAACAATTTAAGCGGCTTTTTTTCTGTCGCTTTTAAAAGTCAACTTATATTAGTGAATGGACTTAATGACCCATCAGTTGCTTACAGAACACGGTGAGTGTGTCTGTGTGTGGCACAAGCAACTTTGGAAATTGTTGTATTTGTTGTTGTTGTTATTAAAAATATATTGTTATAGTTATTGCAGATGTTGTTGTTGTTGTTGTCGTACAGATTTTGTATACCGTACTACCTGGGGCACGTTGTAAAATGTTGGTGTCTGTCACCAGTAGTAGTAATAGTTGCACGGACACAAAACAGTGTGTCAAAACCACTAAAAGAGATTTAAAAAATAACCAGCAAAAGTTTAAATTTAATATTACAATGGCTGGCCCACGGTTAAAGTTGGGAAAAGTTGCATGTAATATCGCTGTTACTGTGAGGGTAAAGTGTGTGGCAAGTGATGATGATTGCGAAACCCCGATCAATTTACACACAATTTTTTGTTTTTTTTTCTCTAAGCAATGCTCTACTGTAGGTATATTGGATTAAATTAAGTAAATGTTTGTTTGGTGATCCGGTCGCCTAGTGCTCCCACATAAAAAATATCACATGTGATCGAATCGAAGACTTGAATTTGGTCATGAATCTCCCTGTTGTTTAGAAGTTGGTGGCTATCCAGGAGGTAAGGTTCAATTCACTGCGTTTAACGTGAGTATTTGGTCGCAAAATCAATTCATAGTGCTCAATAGCACATTATGAACTTGTTTAGGGATTGAAGACTGTCTAAACTCTTGCCGTTCTATGGGTCACGTCACCAGCTTAAGAGTATAACGCTACTCCGAGCTAAAGCTCTCCCCCTGATTTGGTTTTAAACTAAATCTACCATGTATCTCCGAAAGAATCTTTACCGTAGCCGGGAAAAATCTGTGCCCTTTTTACGTATTCCTAGCATAAATACTACTAACAGTTGAGTTCCAAAAGACTCTGGGGTGAAGGGAATTAAAGAAAGTTGGTTGGTTTATATTAAACCCAAAAAAAGGGCGCCCCCTCCTGTGTATACTATCTGATGCATGACTCAAATCTCTACCTGTTGTTATTAAACCTGTAGGGCTTCTAAAGAGTATTCCACTCTTTTTACAATTCCCTTTCAAACTTCCCACCCACACCATATAAAGGTTCTGGCCGGGAAATAAGGGATTCTAGGTCACATACAAAAATCGCGGTTATTAGAAATGGCAGAGAGGAAAAACGGTCGGTCTTCCAGAGAAACTCGTACAAATCAATTATAAAAATAAGCAAGCGAAGAGCATCGCTTTTGAGTAATGAAAAATGGGAACCCTATTGTCCTAGAACCGGTTACAGTAGACCAATCAAACAAAAAAAAAATTCAGAGGATGGCCCCTATTCATGAAGGGAGGGTAGTATGTATTAAATAGAAGTAACATCAGGCAAGCCTGGTGTACGAATGCTGTGATACCTCCTATGTAGCTTCTGGTTAAGTTAAACTCGGCACATTTTATGCCAATATAAACTTCTAATGGGAAAGTCATCCCCGTTAGCTTTCCTTTAAGTTTCAAATATTTTATTCGTGGACCACAGAATGATGACATTTTTATTCCTCGATAGTATAGTGGTTAGTATCTCCGTCTGTCACTTATTTGACATCTGATAGATTACGAATTTGCTAGAATTCTTAAATAATAGGGGTTTACAAACAGTCGTATTTGACCGCTAGGTGAGCTTTGTATTTTCCATTAACACAGCTTTGCTGTAATCTATACAACAAAAGATTTTCGTTATTTTTTTTATTGTTTTTCGTGTCTTTCATTGCCGGTTTATTTCTTTAATTATTGTCCTGGTCTCAAAACGACTACAAAAATCGAGGAAAAAAGAAACAAATGTTGACGCATTTCAGGTGAAGAACTCCATAATGACCACATTAAAATAGAAAGAACAAGAGCATTAACATCCACTTGTTGTAATTCAGTAGATTGTGTTGGGGATATTAACGAATAAACGATTAATTTTAATTCTCGTTGATTTCTTGTTGTATTTCGAAGTCTCGGAGTTGACAACATGGGCGAGGGACTTAACACGCCGTAACATTTCTTGTAGTTTAACTTCTTCTTCTCGTAAAATGCCTTCAATAAAAATTACAAGGTGAAGTTCATTGACGAAGTAAGGAAATTTGTTGAAATACAGTTTACCAGTACTTTAGGCGCTATCCCCCTCATGCGGTGCTAGTTTACACTGTCGATTCTAAACTTTATAATAAAGTAGCGGAATGACTTGATTCGCCTTCCTGATTACCGCAGATCGCGGATCGCTAACTATTAACGTATCTATCCTCTTTGACAGCTAAACGACACCAAGGGCTGTTTTTCTGGTTCAATCGTTAGGCCTGAGAATGTTGACATACATATGTCGTGATACCCTTGATTACCAATCGCGGTAGATTTGCGTCAATCTATTATGGGTTCCACGTCAAAGGGGCATTCCGGATAATTTTTTGACTAACGAACCGGCAGGCACTCTCCTGCAGTATACAAATTTATACATGAACATAGGCCGCTAATAATCTATGAGCCTAAACTGAAGGGGGAAGTATACTAATCGAATGCTTAAATTAAACCTTATTGAAAGGAGTAAGCATGCTAGCAGAGGCTTCGCTTGAATAAAAAGAGAGAAGCCGTCACTTTATTTGGTATTGTGCGTTTAGGGGACTCAATCCGCTGTTTTTAACGCCAGTGCCTTTCGGAAAAGCCAATTCATAGTGCTCCATAGCACGTCATGGACTTGTTTAGGGATCGGAGACCATCTGAACTCTTACGGTTTTATGGGTCAAGTCACCAGGTTAAGAGTATAACGCTACGCTCTCCAGATGCACACTTCTATCATTTGTTGCATTCTTCTTTCGCCATAGTTTAATGGAGCTATAGTTAATAGATATCGAATCGATCATTAAATTCGTGAAAAGGAGTTATGCATTATTGGCGCTGATTATGAAAACCGATTAATCAGGGGTGGCCCGTTAGTCCCTGGGTCATCGAATTATGTGGAATTACAAATCCTCTGTAATTCAATTTGGACACTTCCGTAAAGAAATTAAAAATCAAGAGCAGAGAACTTTGAGAGCTTAAAGTCTTATTCGAATAACCGATTACCCAGTTATCCTAAAACAACTAGACAATACCAGTGTCTGCTATTAAAAAGTTTGTTGTTTTTGGTTTTCGGTTTTATTGGTTACAAGTTGAATAAAATGAATGAAATAAAATGAAGACGAAAAGCAACTATTTATTGTTGTAATCCGCAACGTCATTGTAGCCAAAACATCATCGTTAACATTGTCATCGTCATCGTCATTGTCTTTGTCAACAACGTCATCATCATTGTTGATTGTCATTATTGTCATCGTTACAACTGAGTGGTGTCAGGAGTTGATTTGTATCTTTCTTTTTCTCTCTCGCTCACTCTCTCTCTCTTCTTTTGCATTTTCTTAATTCTTTCTTTGTTTGTTGTAGCGCTCCCCCGCCCCTTTCCCTACTTTAAGCTCCACTACATCATGTTATTAGCACTCATGTTGCCAGCAGAAAACCTCAAGGAAAACAACACGACAAACCAGTGCGTGCTAAACGACGTGCAACAAACAGAAAATTAATAAAGAAAAGAAGAAAAAGACAGAAGGAAAAAACGAATAAGACTTTAAGCCACGACAAATGCGTTCAGGTATCGATTACTATGGTGGTTGTGGTTCGATATCAAATTGGTCTGACATTTTTTTTTTGTTCTTTTCTTTCATTGTGTATCTTTAAAAAATATTTAATTTCTGTTTTAAATGGTTTGTTTAATTACACGCCATTTTAATCGTTTATTTCCTGCTTTAAGTCCCGGGAAGAGAAAATAAGAAATCAAATATCTGACACTGAAGGTGGTATAAGCACCCCCATCATTGTATGCACAGGCCGGCAATTCCACTACTTTGTAAACCAATACATAGGTCACCCTAAAGTAATTATCCAAAGTTTACTAAACTAGGTCCCTATGGTCACATAAAAATTCATACTCAAACCATTGAATGCCCCAAAGATCTACAAATGATATACGCTTCGTCCTATGACAGTTTCAATGAAGTGAAAATGCTTTGAATTATAAAATAACACAATAGAACTCAACGATTTATTCACTAACCCTTGTTACGCTGCAGCAATTTTAAGGTTATAGTGAACTCATAAAGCCTACTGAAATGCATGAGCGATCAAAAAAAAAACAGACTTTAAACTGTGGGGGACCTACACTCATGTATAAAATTAACACACACAACATAAGTGGCGTGAGAGGCTAAGTCGTAATCCTAACTGAAGGTCTGTAATGGCCAATTATATGTGTATGATCAAGACATGCCAGTTAGCCAATAGGACTTCGCATCATCGGGTATCAGAACGTGCCGCTGTATGTGCCCAAGTAAGCATAGATATAACGAAGCTTTAGCACTTTTTCTCAGATTTCTTTTTACTACACTTTATATCATTTTCATGTTCCGTTACGGTTTGTTAAGAACAATAATAACAATGTTTTATAAGATCTACACTTATTACCGTAATTCTAACATTTGCGTGAAACTGGCAGTGCAAATAAGTTGGCAATGCATGTAATTTATGATTAAATTGTATTATACTCGTACATATTATGCTAATGTACTAATTAAATACAATATTTTTAATTAAATTTAATAGTTTTCTGTTTATTTTTTTTTTTTTTACTTTTTAAGAGAGGGCTTTGGCTTTAAACGC